>JALJEV010000071.1:0-2604614 GCA_026586105.1 Hylodesmum podocarpum | reverse complement strand
CATCACTACTTAGAAGGATCATGAGCCTCTTGATCATTTGATTTCTAGATCCTTCTTGAATTGATCAAGTGAGGGATGCTATGCATCACTTGATAAATCCATCAAGGATCAAAGGCCATCTAAGTCTCACGGCCAAGGCATATAACTTAGGCAATTTAGCACATTGTATGGACTTTGGTCATTTATGAAAAGAGAATCTCTAAGACTAAAGTCTTGAGAAAAAGGAGAGAGCTCTCCTAGGGTTTCTTCAAAGAACCTTGAATCTTATCATGGATCCATTATCCAAGTGGCGATTCTTCTACACAAGCTTATTGAACTCATGTTCATGGCGCTTTCCATTCCTAAATCACCATTCCATTTTTGCTTTTCTTCCCTTTGGTCCTAAACCGAGAATCACCTTGTGTTACCTTGAGTTTTTGAGTAATTTCCGCAAGCTAGTTCTTCTTGAGTGAATGATTGAACATTGGTGAATGAAGATTGGGACACCCCTTTGCCTATTCATGAAGATCCCTTACAAGTTCCTCATGGGTTTGCATCAGATTGCTTCTTAGCATGCATGCTTAACGCACCACCTCAAGAGTGAATTAAGACCTCTTGATCAAGATTTAATCACAAGGTAGAGATTCAAACTTGAGTCACATTTTCCATGTCACTCAAGAGTGATTCACAACCATGTGATCTAAAATTGATCAAGAGGTGGAGGTCCCTTCTTTGAGTCACATTTCTCATGCCTTCTATCCCAAGTGAACCATAGCCTTTTGATTGGATCTTGATTCCTTGGAAGCACTTGTGATCCGTGTGATATGCTTAAGGCTTGCCATACGTTTCATTTTATTGCCATCCAAGGATCCTTATGCAATCTGGTTTGCTTCACTTGGCACCACCACCTAGCCTTAGTATATATTCTAGAATTTTCAGAATTGTATTGACTTTTGAGTCAATTGATGAGATAAGCATTTTGCTGAAAGAGAGGATTCCCTTCTAGGTTTCTTCATTGAACCTTCTTGGGTCTTATCATGGTGCTATCCATGTGGCGATTCATCCTTGAGCTTATTGCTTCTAGCATGGCGCTCCAACCATTTCTTTCTTCTTCCATTTTATGATTTTAATTCTTAATTGAGTGTTAATTTTGCAGCCCATTTTGAAATCTGTGGGGTTTGGATCTTGAGAAGTGAAGATTGGGCAAATTAGTAAGCCTTCCATGGGAGACTTGCATCAGTTATGAAATTGAATGGAATGGAATATATGAATTTGTAATATATGTTATGTGTATGTAAGTTATGCTCTTGCAGGATTCTTGACAAAACACACATAACATAAGCTCTAAGGAAAACCTTGCTGAGGATTTGGTACATCAAAACCAAAAAGGGGGAGATTGTTGGACTTGAAGCTTGAAGATGCTTGGAAGTCTCTCTTATAGTTTTTTATTTTGATGATTATGTAATCTTGAGTTTTCTTTGATGTATTGTAATTAGTACTTTCATGTATTGAGTGTTGTAGTTTAGGCTTGTTTATGTGTTAGCTTGTTTGATATGTCATGGTTGACAAAGCTCAATCTTATGTTTTATCTCTTAGGACAAATTGTTTGAAATTCCCTCCTTTTCATTTCAAAATCAAACCTAAGATAATCAATTACCAACTGAGGTAACAAATTAAATCAGCTTTTAGAAAATCCACTGAGGTAATAGATTACCTGGGAAAGTGGTAATCAACTACCTTAAGTGAGAACACAAAGGGGATTGCATTTTGTCACTGGGATAATCGATTACCTTACGGGTTAATCGATTACCCTTGCTTAGAATCACATTGAAAGAGTTTTTGTCACTAGGTTAATCGGTTACCCTTATCAGATTTCAATCATCTTGCCCAAATCTGTTTCGTTTTCATCTTTATAAACCTCCTTTTTGAAAATTCAAAAAGAAAATCTTGGAAAAACGAAATAGAAAAAGTTCTTACACTTTCAAAATCTATGAAGAATTGAGTTTACCTTTTATCCAAGAAAAGCATAAAGATCTTCATGAAAAGTTTTTATAAGAAAAGAGAAATCTTGTTTGAAGTTTGTTAACTGACATAGTTTGAGTTTCTTATGATCAATATCTGCACATCCAGGTGTATTTCTTTCCGATCTTTACTTTTGTTGAAAAGTGCTTTTGGGTTGATTACTCTAAGAGAAAGGATTCTCTGTGAAAGAGTAAGTTTCTTTGAGAAAGGGTTCTCAAAGTGTTTTGATTCTTGGGAGTGTCAAGATCAAGGAGAATAGTTTTTTGGGTTAAAGAACTAGGTTGTATTGATTGTTTTGATTTCGTTTTGTGTTGCTTGTGCAGTGTGTATGTAAGAACACAAAGGGATCATAGTAGAATGTCAATTGCAACAATTGTTGGATTGGGACTAGATGTAGGCCATAAGCCGAACTAGTATAAATCTCTATGCAATCTTCTTCTCCCTACTCTTTTTAATTCATGTCAATTGATTGTTGATAACTTTGTGAAAAGTGAAATTTCATTTGATGATTAATTCAAAAAAAAAAAAATTAAACCTGGAAAGAATCTTATGTGCATATGAATTTGAACAAGTTAATATTGTTGTTGCATTTCGATAATCTTCTTGATATTCCGCTGACATACTCTGATTTCTATTTTGTCTTAATTGTTAAATCATACATTACCTTATCTATGATTAGCTTAAACAAGATAGGGACATATTTCAATCTAAAAGAAGATAGAAACAAGTTTGAAGAAAATTTTTAAAAAAGAACCTGAACCTATTCACCCCCCTCCCTCTAGATTCGCATAGGGACCTATAACATGACCCAAATTATTTAACAAAAATCCTAATTACAAAGCTCATAAAATACTAAGACTATTACAAGGTTTGTTGACCAAGAAAAGGTCTTCAAAGGTTGACTGTTGACTTTGACTTTGGGTCATGTGACTTTGACTTTGGGGTTATACCCAATTCCTTAAAAATTACCACCCTGCAAAATTTCAAAACCAATAGAGTTGGTTCGACAATTCAAAAATACTCGTTGTGTCCCCGCTGGACCGAAATAATTGCAATACAGCAAAATTTAGAAGGAATTTCGCAAAACTAACACAATTTTTCAGTCCTTTGGGAAGAAAGGTTTGCTCAGAAGGCCAAATTACTTCGGGGAAGGTAATTAGAATGACCAAACAGTACCAAAAATCTCAAAACAGATACCAAAACAGCATATAACATGGCATTATTCAGCAATTCAATTAAATCAATCAGAGCATGTATTAGCACACTTGATACAAGCATGCCTGAGAAGTAGCTTGCAATTGTCCCAATCTTCATTCACCAATTAGCATCTCTACGAAATTTCCATGGAAGCTTGCACAATACTCAATGAAGAAACAAGAACAAGAAGAAAAGATGAAATGGAAGAGATTAGAAGGTGAAGGCGTCATGCATTTGCAATAAGCCAAAGGTAGAAATGCCACAAGGATTAGCATCTATTGATAAGATCCAAGGTTCTAAGAGAAACCTCAAGAGAGAACACTCTCAAATAAAATAGCTCTTGCTATATTCAATTTCTGAAAAATTTGATCAAAAAGTCCCTACAATTCAAAGTTTTCCCTATTTATACTAAAGGTTGGCGCCAACTAAGAGAGGAAAATCGGGTAGCTTGTTAACCCTTAGATCAAGGGAAGATCAACACATGGTAAGCCCTCATTAGGCACCTCACACGAATCATAACCTTGACCCTTGGATTAGCAAGTTAATCTAAGGCCATGGTTTACCTTAGAAGAAGCATGAGACTTGTGACTCAAGTTTAATTCTCCACCTCTTGATTAGATCCAGATTGTAACATCCCAAAAATTTAAATATAGTTTAAGAGAGGTTTTTATAACAGAGAGAAATATAAAAATAATTAAAAATTATGAATTTTTGAAATTACTGTAGCAAATAGTAAATTACTGTGCAAATAGTTAATTACTTTGCAAATAATAAATTACTGTGCAAATTGTAAACTACTGTACAAATAGTAAAATTACTGTGGTAAATAGTAAATTTACTGTGATAAATAATAAAATTACTGTGGTAAATAGTAAAATTACTGTAGTAAATAATAGAATCACTGAGGTAAATAGTAAAATCACTGAGGTAAATAGTAAAATTACTGTAGTAGAATATTCTCGTGGAATATTCTCAGGGAATATTCTATATTCGTAGAATATTCTCAGTAGCAAATAAGACTGGGAATTCTATAAATAGGGCCTAGGGATTTCAGATGAGAAAACAAACCAAAGAACATTTCTATATTCTCTCAAGCTCTCTCTTAGGAAGAAATATCTCTAAAAGAGGAGCAAGTAAGTAGAGGAAGAGTATAGGAAAATGGGAGAAACCAGTAAGGGGAGCTGTCCTTATCCTACTCTTTTATTCTTTGTTTTGTTGTTACTTTCATTATATTTCTTTAGTTTTTCGAATACTAAGGTGCGAAGATAATTCTTAGTATGCTCTCGTGTTGCGGTTTTGTCCGATCTTCCACATCGTAACAGAATTATTCTTGTTACGAGGAAAAGTGTGGTATTGTTTATTGGTTCTTGATGTTTCCTTGATAATTCTTGGTGTTTCTTGTTTCTTGGTTTCTTGATTTATTGGTGTTTCTTGGTGTTGATTTCATATCGAAATATGTCTGGTTTTGAGTTGGATATGAATAAGTGGTGACATGCATGGTTGCATGAAATTGGTGATGGACTTGAATTGCTTAATGACCGATTTGAAATGCCTAGTGGAGAGGCAATATTCTAAGATTGCTTGGTGAATAGGCAATGCTTAGAAGGTTTTGAAATGAATATGACCTAGTAAAGAGGTCAAGATTTAAAATGTGATAAAGGTCATTATACAATTCAAGGTCCTAGAGCATGTTGCATGATGACTGGATAGTAGTAGACCAAGTCCGTAAGTTACGGATTCCCCGTCTGTGAGTGGAATACCGTGGACTAGAGGGGGTTCTCTTGGTGGGGAAATTGCCCCGCTCATGATGATCACATGTTGCGGGGAGGTCCCGCTGACACCGAGGAACTCGACAAATTACGGAGTGTCTACCTCCGTGGGTCCGATTGAGTGTGAGAATCGAGATGCCCCAGGCTATTTTCGAGGAGGCGCCACATTGCATTTCGAGTGAAGAGTGAAAATGCATGGTGAAGGTGCATGCATCATGTAGGCTTAGGAGCATACATTAGTAATGGTGTGTTTGATTAAATGGAATTCATGCCTGAATCATTGATTGTGATTGATGGTTTGTTTAATTTAGTTGTTGATTGCCTTACTATGGATTGATATTTTGATGGTCATGGATATGTATGAAAGTATGATTCTAAAAATGATAATTTCGATGAAATTTCTAAATTTATAAAAGAAAAGGTTTTCCTTGAACTACAATCAATTTTTTTATAATTATGGTTAAGGAAAGCTCACCCTTGCACTTTGTGTTTTTAACACCTGTGATGATCTCGAACAACGTTCGGGGGAGCAGATTTGCAGGGTTAAGAAGTTGTCACTGGTTGTTGCTACTATCTTGTGTGAAGGTGCTTGCTATGTTTTGCGTGTAGAAGTGTTGGGTAGATGTTCTAAGGTAGTAGAAAGGTAGTTATGTAAAATAATAAAAGGACAAAGTTATGAAATCTATTTGTAATGAACTTTAAATCTTATGTAATGAAAGTGTTGTTTCCTAAATCTCTCTTTTATCTACTATATCATTAACCACTTTAAATTACAAAATATAAGTAAAATAAGTAAATAAGAGGGGGGTGTTACATTAGTGGTATCAGAGCAGGTCGAACCAGTTCGACTTGTGAGTTATGTGTCTGCTATGTTTTTGTTGTGTGAATGATTGTGTACTTTGTGTGCTTGTTTGATTATTTGGTGTGTTTACTTGATTGCTTCTTGGTTCAATCAATGAAAAATTAGTTTTAGGGATAGTGACACGGCCTAGGATTAAATGTAGTTTAATCTATTAGGAATAGAAAGTAGTGGTTGAAAGAAGTTATAGAATTGTAGTTAAAGCCCTATAAGTTCTTACCTAAGTTTTTGATAAGCAGAGTAGGCTAAGAAGAAAAATGAAGAGTTTAGGAAAGGGAGTTGTTGTTGAACTTATAAAGGATGTTCCTACCAACTAAGACTAAAGATTTAAGGAGAAAATTACCCTTTTAAGAGTATTTTCCATAAAAGAGAACTCCCTTACAAGAGAAAAAGATAGAAATTTTTAGGACTAAGATTAATATATGAAGTTCTCCTTAAAAAGTAGCAAAGCAAATAAAGAGGATCGAAAGTGAATCCTAAAGGAAGCCAATTTTAGGAAATGATCCCTTCGAAGGAGAAGTCGTACTAAGGATTAGAAAAACCTAAGAATATCACCAAAGTTAAAAGACCTTAAGATAACTTTATTGAAAATGATTAGTAACTACCTAGCTCTTATCCTAATACAAACCTTTTGACAACACTAAGATGCATTTAGAAGATATACTAGGATGATACAATAATGGTTGATGCATTTTGATGGTTATTGAATGTAAACCAACGTATCCTAAGTCTAAGAAATTGAAAATCCATATAAAAAGTGGAGAATTAACAAAGCAATCCCTCGCAACGGCGCTAAATTTAACACATGCGCCGAATGTGTGTCAAATTAAACCAAATTCGAGTACTATTTGTAGTAGTAGCGACTCCAGATCGTTTCCCATGGATTACTTTACTAATTCACTGTAGCCGAAATATTAAACGCAATTTAGGAGATTTTTATGCAGAGGGAAAATTAAAGGCAGTTAAACAATAACAATTAACCAATGACAACAATTAAACAACAATTAAAAAACAATTAACAGATGATTAAAAGGCACCAATCCGATCTCTATCGGATCCTAATTTCCCTCATTGGTTCAATGAAATAAAAGCACTCATCTATGTAGTGTATTGGAACCGAGATCTCTACATTTCAACACTGAACTAACTGATGCAAACCCATGAGGAACTTGTAAGGGATCTTCATGGATAAACAAGTAGTTGCCTCAATCTTCATTTACCTACCTTCAATCACTCTTAAACACTATTGATCTTATAAAAATGCAGCAAGAAGCTCATGGTCAAGGTGCTAATTAATGAATCTAAATCAAATGGAGAAGAAAAGATAAAGTGGAGAAGACAAGAATGGTGGGAGCGCCATAAATTAGAAATTCAATAAGCTCTTAGGAGAATCGCCACATGGATGCAAGGATCCATGATAAGATTCAAGGTTTCAAGAAGAAAACCCTAGGAGAGCTCTACTCCTTTCAAGAGAAACAATTCTCAATTTTCATTCATTTTGACTAAAAGTGTGTACAATAGAAATGTTGACCAATTTAATGAAAGCGCAATGAACCTAAGGTTAGAAATCTGAAATATTCTCCACCCTAGGATGAAATTAGTGATTAATGGTGAGATGAGAGGCACCCTAGGTTGAGTACACTTTACAATTACAAGGCCCAAATTCATGTCTTAAAACAAATACATAATTGAAAGAAACTAATAGGTCTAAACAATTAAACAACTCGCTGGAAAATCCTGGTAGCATTCGAACGTTAACTTCAAGCTCCATTTCCTCCTAGATACAGTCTAAACTGGGCTTTGGTGTCTTCATAGCTTTTGTAACCCTTTAAGTCAGATTTAAAATGCCACCAAGACAAACTTAATTGGACTTTTGTAGTCCACATTATGCTCGAAATACTGAACCTGGTCAGCACCCCGCTAGAACATCCTAGCAATATCCAAATGTTACTTTCAAGCCCAATTTCCTCCTAGATGCAGTGAAAACTGGGTTTTTATGTCTCATAGATTTTGTAGACCTTTAAGTCAGCTTTAAATTACACCAAGAACAGATAAACTGAAGTTGTGTATCCTAAGTTATGCTCTGAATACTAAACCTGGTCAGACAGTCACGAACATAGCAAATTTTATTAGAAGCTCAAATTATTAAAAAGTAAGGCTGAAGAGTTTGTTGAGCTTTTGGAGATGGTCCTCCATCAAACCCTCCTTTTTGTGGCCAACTTGTCCTCAAGTGGCCTTAGGTTCTTACCTACAATAAAAGACCACCCGGATCAAAGATCAAGCACACCTTATAAAAATTTTATATTTAATAACAAACTGTATATCCTATTCATATAAACTATACTATTTAAAAAAGGAAAGAAGGAATTGAAATGTTCATTTATGGTATAACCAAAACTCTTAAGAGCATCTACTTCAACTCCAAATTGTGTAAATATTAATCCTTTATCATGTGTGGAAGCTAGTATTTGGCCCTCCTTCTTTAACTCTTCCAACAACCTAGATAAATATTGAACATCAAGAGAACAAAGGTCATTAGGAACAATTAAAAGTTCCAAATTAGCAAACTCAATCATGATCCAAGGTTTAATGCCGAAAGAATCTAGTGTGAAATGTTTAATGTTATTCAAATTAGAAGTAAAAAGAGTATCAAGTAACAAGTAAATCTTCTCTAGTGGTTGATCCAATTCCATGGGTGCTTCATTTTCTTCATGATGTGTGCTCCATGGAAACTTTGTAGACAATTCACCACTAGGTACTAAGGTAAAAGGATTCTTGTAAGGAATGTCACAAACAACTTCACCATGTGCTTTGAATTCTATCTCTTCCACATCCTCACACAAGAAGTTGTTGTCTTGTATTTCTTCCTTTGGTGTCATTTCTACATCATCCTTCAAATTAGAATCATCAAAAACAAAGCAAGGATTAGTATTAAAAAATAAAGTATAAATTATTTCTTTCTTTTATTCTTTCAACTCTTTCTCCTTTAGCTTTTTTTCTCTCAACTCTTCCTCTTTTAGCTCTTTTCTTTCAACTCTTTCTCTTTTAGCTCTTTTAGCTCTTTTACTCTCAACTCTTTCTTCTCTATCAAAATTATCTCTTTAAACTCATATCTAAGTCTCTTATCTTCCCTCCTAACTCTCGGTTCATTATCATCAAAGACCCTTCTAGGTATGTGTGGGTTTCTACTGTGGTATGTGTTTCAGTCATGCCTTTCCTTTCCTCCCTCTCCTCATCAAAGGCTTCAAAGACATACTCCTCATCATATTCACTTCCCCCACCACTTTTCCTAGGTGAATAATGGTTTCCACTTTGTCTTTCCCTTTCACTTCCATTTCCTCTATTCACTCCTCTTTTTCTTTCATGCTCTTCCCTTTCTCTTCTGATAGAGGCCTCCTTAGAGAATTTTCTACCAAAGCCTTGAAGTTCCCGATCTAGCTTCTTCAATGATCATTCAATGGAAACCCTAGGGGAGTTTCAGTCAAAACCTAATAAAAAGAACTCAAACAAAATGAAAAAGGAAAAGGTGGAGTGATAATCCATTTTATATACATTTTGTTTACTTTGTTTTCGGTTCAATTAGCTGTTATATGTGTCATATTTTGGTAGTTTATCTTAGATATTGTGTTAGAGGTATATTTTAGTAATAGTAATAAACAATAGTTAAAATTCCATAAGTTCTTATGTTTCTATATTGATTCTTGTGCAGTCACTTCTAGAACTATGAGGAATGAAGAAGAGATAGGAACAGGGAGGAGATTGAATGCTAGAATGGAAGCCTGGATTGGAAGACCCAAGATCTGAGATGAGGACTTAGAGTGCAAGTCAGCAAGAGGAAGAGAAGTTGAAGCTCAAGTCAAGGGAGCACCTCCATTTGAGCCCAGCTTTCACTCAATTTGCACTCCGAATTGGCTCTTCATGTCTTCATGAGAGTTGTAGCTCTATCAAACCTCTTTCATTTGCAAAAAACCAGAGCTCAAAATGATATCTGTGGAAGAAGTTATGCCCATTTTAGTGAAAGGACACAGAGCAGTCGCGCCAAGGCGCGAACTGGAGGCACAAGCATGCCAGGGCGCGTGCCAGGGCGCAAATTGGAGTCTCCTCTCTGGAGAAACGCGTCGGGGTGCGTTTCAATGCCATCCAGGGGAGCGCATGCGCCAGGGCGCGCCAGGGGGGCGCGTTCCACTGCTTTCTTTACTTCACAAGCGCGCCAGGGCGCGAAACAACTAAATGAGGGGCGCGTTCTTCACCTATAAAAGGCTGTTTGGGCGCGAGGCACGGGGTGAACTTTTCATAATTCTATTTTCCATCTTGTAGCTTCTCTTGCACACTTTGAATTGTGCGATTGCACAATTCTTCCTTCTCTCTTCGCTGTTCTCTCTTCTACTCACTCTTTTCTTCTTAGATTTCAATGTTCATGTATTCAATCTCTCCTCACAACCGTAGCTACGCAACAATTGAATTCAGTTCTTTGATTTTGATTACGCTCTTCTTCAATTCTGCAACGGATTCCTGATTCAATTCACTTTCACGTTCTATTATGCTGTTCTTGATTGTTTAGGTTTTCTCCTCATGTTTTACGCTACTGCTCTGTATTCCTTTTCTGCCTTTACTTATTGTTCAATTCTTCGTTGCACTTTACATTTTCCTGTTATATCTTCAAATTCTAATTCTCCTTGCATGTTATTCCTATTATGTTTCTTTCCTTGTGCTTAGTTGCAATTTCAATCTACATTTCGCTACTCTCCTTTCTATTTCTAGTTTCGCTGCTTTATATTCAAATTCTAATTCTATCTTTAGTTCTTCATTCAGTTTTGTATTTTCTATCCCGTTTAGGTTTTACTGCATTAATTCATGAAAATCCCCCTCCTAATAGTGAGCAATTCCGAATTGAATGTATGCATGTCTTCTAAGAGATGACCTAGGTTGATTCCTTCTATATTACAAATTTAATTGGGGATAAATCTAGCTTTTGATAGTCAGTCGACAGTGGTTATCATGGAGGGAGGAAGAAGATGAAAAGAATGGTGCCATGGATGATCCAATAAGCCTAGGAGGATCCGCCACAAGACAAGTGTCCATTGATAAGATCCAAAAAACCTTCCTAAGGAAGACAAGAGAATCCTCTCTCAAAATCTCAAAGCTTATTTCATTCAATTTCGTCAAAAGGTCATACAATTTCGATTCATATGTTTTTATAGACCTAAGCTACTTGCGATGCAAGTTAACCTAACTTGGGCACCAAGTTTAATCTAAATCCAAACAAAATCTAATCTAATCTTGGGCAAGTTTAATCTAAATCTGAACGAAATCTAATCTAATCTTGGGCAAATTTAATCTAAATCTAAACAAAATCTAATCTAATCTTGGCCCAATTATTCTAAAACACTAAAAAAAACATCTAAAAGTAATAAAAGGTTCTTGGCCATGAGCCTTGGGCTCACTTACAAGGCCTTACAATTTCATCAATTCGCTAGAAAATGTTGGCAACATCCAAACGTTAACTCCAAGCCCAATTTTTTCCAAGATGCAATCCAAACTGTGTTTCGGTGTTTTCATAGATTTTGTAGCCCTTTAAGTTTTCTTTAAAATGAAAACTAGAGCAACTTAATCAGAGTTGTGTAGCCCAAGTTATGCTTGAAATACTGAACCCGGTCAGGCGCCAAAAATAATAGCGAATTTATTTCAAGCCCAATTTCAAAGAGTAAGGGCCTCCTTCTTGTTTGACTTTGATTTAAGCATTAACCTCTTCCTCTAGATTTGACTTGGAGCTTTCCCACTTCTTCTTCAATCTTCCTTTGCATGCTTCTAGTAATCCTTTGAGATGTTCCTACATCATCTTCTCTTATGGATTTCTCGCAAGGTTCTCTCTCTTCTCTCATGATACTCCTTTCTCACCCTTCTTTCAAACTCAATCCTCTTATTTTGTTCTTCCCTAAACCTTCTATTTCTCTCCTCCCTAATGCATCTACCCTCCTCCCTCACCTCATTTACACTCTCTTGAAGCTCATTCTTGAGGTTGTGTTGTAAGTGAATGAACTTCTCCATCATGGCATCCATAACCTTTTGGGTCCTAGGAGATAAATCATTCACTACACTTGGGGAGCTATCCATTACTACAAGGAAGATGTTAGAAGCAAAATAATAGAAAAGAAATTGGAAGTCCTTACCACTCACTAAGTGTTTATCTCAACAGTCTTATTTCCACACTTAAAAGGCTTTTTCTAGAATGTACTCTCTAGCCTTTTTCCTCTCACTCTCACTTAAAGTTTCTTGAGAAACCTTTATCAATTATCAAGTCCAATCAATCCAAGTGAAAGAGGAACAATTCAGCCATAAAGCTTAGGGAAATCCAAGAAGACAAAGACTCTAGACAAAACTAATAGGAGTCAAAGAAGACAAACAATAAAAGGACACTCAATGATGAAAAATTAGCTAGTCAAAAGGAGACAAAGGATAATATAGTTACTGCAACTAAAATGAAGAAAAACTCAATTTAGAAAATTGGAAAAAATTTCAAGACAAAAGGATTCAAATTTGACACAAAACACAAGTACCAATTGCTAGAAATTTCAGGAAACCGTCACAATTTTTCCCAACTTGTGAGCACTCAAAAGCATATGAAATGATGTTGGAAAATTATGAAACCTTACAGTTGAGCTTATATATGTATATACTATCAAAAGAATTCCCAACAGCCACCAAAACCCAGATTTACACGTTGAACAAGAAGCAAAATGAAAACTGTCACAAAACCAGAAAAACCGCCACTAATGGTAGGAATTTCGCTACAAAACTTGGCCAACTTGTGACGAAAGTTTGGGGGATGTTTGTGATGAATTTAAGGAAAAAAATAAGCTCCAAACAGGTGCAGGGCAGCCACAAAAAAGAGGTCCAAAAACAGGGCAAAACAGGGCTTATATATATAGGCACATACAAAGCTCACAACAAGTTCAAATATCAAGCTATTAGCAAAATTGACCCAATTTATGATGATGATGCTTGAGCCTAATGGTAATAAAAGCCAAATTGAACTTGAACACTAATTTTGTGGGTGTTTACAGAGCCCAAAAAACCAAGGTACTGCACTCAAAATTTGCACAAATTTTCACTCACAAGAACTACTAATTTTAGCACTCTATTTTCTTCAAACTCATTTTTCTTGTATTTTCTTTTCTTGTATTTTCTTTTGCTATACTCTTTTCAATATTTTCTCTTGCTATTTTCTTTTCTTTTGCTTTTCTATATTTTATTTTGGCTATAATCTTGCTTGAATTTCGAATTCAAGGCTTCTAGCTCAAGCAACTAAAGTTCAATCTTTGCTAACAAACAAGATAAGGCATGATAATGATGATTTGAACTTCTAATGAGCTAAGCATATAGTATTGGTACATATAAGCACAAATTCAGCCACTTAATATGCAGGGGTTTCAATTTCCAGCCATATAACACATGTTACACATTGAGCTAAAACATCAAACACATGGAGGGTATGGTCTAAAATATTTCTAACAAGTGAAATAGGCCATATATGATTTACCAAATGATGTGTAACATATTCCAAATGAATTGGACAGCTAAGACAAACAAACAAGACTCAAACACAATTCCAATTGAATCAAAAATTGAAATGAAAAGATAGGCACAAGACTCAATACCACAAGTGATGAACAAGAAGGTGAAGAACAAGCTCTTGATACCAAATTTGATGCAAACCCATGAGGAACTTGTAAGGGATCTTCATGGATAAGCAAGTAGTTTCCCCAATCTTCATTCACCTACCTTCAATCACTCTTAAACACTCATGATCTCACAAAAATGCAGCAAAAAGCTCATGGTCAAGGTGATAATTAATGAAACTAAATCAAAGGGAGAAGAAAAGATAACATGGAGAAGACAAGAATAGTGGGAGGGCCATGAATTAGAAATTCAATAAGCTCTTAGGAAGAATCGCCACATGGATGCAAGGATCCATGATAAGATTCAAGGTTTTAATAAGAAAACCCTAGGAGAGCTCTACACCTTTCAAGAGAAAAAATTCTCAATTTTCATTCATTTTGACTAAAAATGTGTACAATAGAAATGTTGACCAATTTAATGAAAGTGCAATGGGCCTAAGGTTAAAAATCTAAAATGTTCTCCACCCTAGGATGAAATGAGTGATCAATGGTGAGATGAGAAACACCCTAGGCTGAGCACACTTTACAATTACAAGGCCCAAATTCAAGTATTAAAACAAATACATAATTGAAAGAAACTAATAGGTCTGAACAATTAAACAACTCGCTGGAAAATCCTGATAGCATTCCAACGTTAACTTCAATCTCCATTTCCTCCTAGATGCAGTTCGAACTGGACTTTGGTGTCTTCATAGCTTTTGTAGCGCTTTAAGTCAGATTTAAAATGCCACCAAGACGAACTTAATTGGATTTTTTAGCCCACATTATGCTTTAAATACTGAACCTGGTCAGCACCCCGCTGGAACATCCTAACATTATCCAAACGTTACTTTCAAGCCCAATTTCCTCCTAGATTTAATTAGAACTAGGCTTTTGTGTCTTCATAGCTTTTTTAGACCTTTAAGTCAGCTTTAAAAAGACACCAAGAATAGCTAAATTGGAGTTGTGTAACCTAAGTTATACTCCGCATACTAAACCTGGTCAAACAGTTAAAAAAACATAGCGAATTTTATTAGAAACGCAATTTATTAAAAAGTAAGGTTGAAGAGTTTGTTGAGCTTTTGGAGATGGTCCTCCGTCACTAACACTCTAAAATCTTAGATAATTATCATTGAACACTTGGTGTCCTTTAAACTTACATAATTGTATGAGAGCACACAACTCAATTTCGAATCACATAATTAGTTCTCTGCATTGGTTATCAATCAAAAACGATAGAACATCCATAAATTCAATTCAAAACATCAATCGAATATTCCAAATCGAAATTACAGCAACTAAAATAAGTACTCATTCCATTGAAAATGGAGAACCTAAGGAAGTTAGGGATCCTATTGAGATCAAATTGCTTGATGATATTAGTTGTTGTTGGTCCCTATATTGAATCTAGAAGGGGGGTTGAATAGATTCAAGTTCCTGTACCAGCTTTTTGACGAATTTGTTACTATCTTCTTTTAAGGTCAATTTTAATTCTATCTTGATTATATTAAGTCCAAGAGTTTTAGCAATACAAAATAGAATATAGAGTTATACAGCGGAAAACAAAGAAGATATTCAAAGTAATATTTCAACTTTATTCGTTCAAAACAATTTGATATAGTGATACAATTTAAATGAATTTCACACAATACAATATTCATTTGAGAAAAAACTTAAATGATATTGAGATATGTAAGATATAAAGAGAAGAAGATTGCACAAGAGTTTTATACTGGTTCAGCCTTCTGCCTGCATCCAGTCCCAATACAATAACTATTGATATTGGTGTTCCACTAAACAATGATCCTTTTGTGTTCTTTACATTCACTCTGCACAAGCAACACAAAACGAAATCAACAAAATTCAATATAATCAGTTCTTTCTCACAAAGAACCTTTCTCGTATATTCTTGGTACTCCAAGAATCAGCCTTTGAGAAATCTTTCTCAATCCACTTTACTCTATTCTAGAGAGACCTCTCTCTTAGAGTAATTCAAATCTCAAAAATTAAAAATACAAATATCAGAAATAAAATACACCTGGTTGTGCAAGTCTAGTCAACTGAAAACTCTATATCTCATTCATACATCATGTTCTCATCCTCTAAGAGCCATTTGAAAATCTTTTCCAAAATAATATTGATGAATTTCTTGGAGAAAAAGGTAAGAACTCAAGTAATTCTGATTTGAAAATGTTAGAATGCTTCTTTCGTTTTTCCAAGATCAAAAAGAATCTCTCTCAAAGATGTTTTTCAAAAGACTATTTAAACAAAATGATTTTGGCAATTGAGGACAAGTTTCTGATGTGGGTAATCGATTACTCTAGTGGATTAAACTCTATCTTGATAACCCAAGCTCGTGGTAATCGATTACCTGGAGCTGGTAATCGATTACTCTAGTAAAATTTTGAAATTCCCATATAAGCTTCAACTGTTGGTAATCAATTACCACGAAATGGTAATCTATTACCTTAGTTTGATGCTCAAAATACAAAAATAGAGGTAATCTATTACTTCACTTGATAATTAATTACTTCGGTTTATTTTTTCTTTCCAAAAAGGAATCATACAATTTTAACCTTTTGAGCAAATCACAAAGATAGATTTTAATTCACTGTGACTTCCTAAAATAATCAATTACATACACATGCCTAAGCTAGAACAACCAATACATGAAGAACTCTATATACACATTATCTATGAAAACTAAGATTACATTCAAACATCAAAATCAAAACTCTTTAAGGGACTAAACCTAGCTTCTTCAAGCTTCAAGTCGGATGGAGGACCATCCTCAACACCACCATTGGAAGCTCAAGGAAGAAGGATTACAAGGTCCATGTAAAAGATAGAACATAAGAGGGGGGGTTGAATTGTGTTATAAATAAAAATTTTATTTTCGTCTGTGGGGTTTCAAATATGTTCGACGAAATATTTCTTAGTCTTTAAGGATTGTTTTTATGAAGAAACGTTATAGCGTGATTATCCCCGTTAGTTAAACAAATAAGAATATAAGAGCACAACTATTTTTATACTGGTTCATCTATACAAGACTACGTCCAGTTACCCAGCAACCACTGAGTTTTCACTACCAACCGTGAAATGGTTTACAAGTATTATTTGCACCCAGCCACTTCTGGCTATTACAAGATATTCTTTGATCACAGCCTTCGCAGGCTAAACAACGGAGGTATTCTTTGAACAACCAGCCTCCTCAGGCTAAACTACCACACAAGTTGATTTTAAAAAGATGTTGTAAAAATAAATAGTTTCCTCTACGCAGAGAGGGTTTTACCATGAAGTATATTCAGAAGTCTTGAGCGAAATCTCAGAAGTCGCCAACTGAAATCTGATGAAGTGAAGTCTTTAAATAGACACCCTCTTCAAATGACCGTTAGACTCATGAGAATGCTGTTGAATATTTTCTTGAGAGCTTTCCAAAAGGTGTCAGATAATACTTGATTGATTGATGGTGTGTGCAGCGGATTTAGATTGCGTGCGCAGTACCTTTTCTAACTTGTGCAGACACTTTGACAAAAAGGTGAAGACCTTTTTGAGTTGCATGTGTAAGCACGAATCCCAATACTAATCTTGGATGCTTCTAATGAGTACTTCTTTAGATTTGAAATCTTGGCGCGAGTGACTCAAACTTTGCTTCACTTCTTGGATAGACGATATATATCTTCAGTCTTTAAGAGGTTTCGTCTTATCCTATCGTCTGATGACTTCAACTTGAGACAGACGGATGACTTCAGTCTAAGGAGTCATCTTTCGTCTGTGCCTGTTCCGTCTGACTTGCTTGCTGATCTTCCGTCTGAGAAAGTTTCTTCTGTCTTGTAAAAATCAAAACCTTAGATGAGTTAAACATCTTGATCTAACAGTCCATGCTCAAGAAGATTCAACAGCAAATTCAAGAAGAGTTGACTAGAGGTCAAAGTCAACAAACAACTCAAAGTCAACTATTGACCACAAGTCAAAATCAACAGTCAACTCTTGAAGACTTTACTCTTAATTTTAAACCTTGTAATTTACTTCAAATTTTATAATTGTTTATTAGACTTTGTAAGTAGGATTGGACCATGACTTGAATCATCAAAAAACATGATCAAGAAGAAGGTTTAGGCTTCTTTTGAAGAAGGCTCATGACAATGTCTTTCAGCTGCTGCACCTCAGATGTGAGAGAGGCTTGATTGTCCTCAAGCTCTTTATTCTTTAGCTTTAGATGCTCGCAATCCTCTTTTAAGACATCATATTTACGCTTTAGAGTATTATACTCATCAGCATCCTTTGCGTCAGCCTCAGTAACCTCCACTTTATCATTAACCTCTACCATATCATCAATCTCCACTAGCAGTGTTTGAGGCTTTTCCACTATAGGTATAGTGTCATCTATGATAAACACTGTTGGTGTCCTCTTCAGACGCAGAATGAAGAGTGGAAGTGTGAGGTATGCCGTGAAGTCTCTTTCCCATTGCCAAGAGTACAATTTTGAGGGAATAGAGAGCTCAAGATCTGGATGCTCCTGAGATGGATGCGCATAAGCAAAGGCTTCACCAGGAAACACCCTGCCACAGATTGTGGAATCTTCATCAAATGAGGTTCCAGAACAGAATGCAGATGTGGCTTCATGATCTTCTATCATCCTTTGAATCTTCGGATTGATAGGTTTTGAGGCATGGGTTTGAAAAGATTTGAGATGCGAGTATGCAGCAGACGGAAGTCGCCGGGAAATGTGCCTTGCAAACTTGAAGGATCTAGAGATAGATGGAGTCTTCTTTTCTTTTCCTTTAGCCAAAGGCTTGACCAAGCAAGGTCGTTTTGATCTAGCTTTTGTGATGGAGGACCATCCTCAACACCACCATTGGAAACTCAAGGAAGAAGGATTACAAGGTCTATGCTCAAGAAGATTCAAGAGCAAATTCAAGAAGAGTTGACTAGAGGTCAAAGTCAACAGTCAACTCACAGTCAACTGTTAACCACAAGTCAAAGTCAATAGTCAACTCTTGAAGACTTTACTCTTAATTTTAAACTTTGTAATTTTCTTCAAGTTTTGTAATAGTTTTCCTTAGGCATTGTAAATAGGAATCGCCCATAACTTGGAGAATGTAGCTAACAGCCTAGTTGACTCATTTTTGGACCAATTTTGGCAAGGCAAATGGAAGAGAGTGGCGCAAAGTAGTGGAATTTCCACTAACTCTAATTCAAGCTTAACCATTTGATTTGATCCAAATCAAATGGACTATCTTGAATCCGTCCAAGGCTAAGCAAAGCATGAATCATGTTGATTCTTAATCCTTGATCAAAGCTTCCATCAAAGGGTTGACAATTCATAATTGAGTCACATGTTTCACACCACTCAAGAGTGAATTTCAACCCCATGATCTAAGATTTAATCAAGAGGCTAAGAATGGAACTTGATGTCACATGTCTCATGCCTCCTTTAGCTAGCACCGTGGCCCTTGATTGCTTTGCTCATCCAATGGCCAATGCTTGAACCGTGTGAGGTGCCTTAAGTGAAGGCTTTCCATACGTTGATCAAGCATTGATCCAATGGATAGCATGCCATCCGATTTGCCTTAGGAGCCTTTAGTATATGTAGGTGCATTTTTGAATGTAGAGGGATCTTTGATCATTTTATGAATTGAGAATAGCTTGAGCTATCTTTGAGAGAGTTCTCTCTTGGGTTTCTTCTTAGAACCTTGAGTCTTATCAATGGATGCTTATCCTTGTGGCGATTCTTCCTCTTGACTTATTGCTTATGCATGGCGTCACCATCTTCTCTTCTTCTTCCATTTTCTCTTTTCTTCTAAGTCCTTGATTCTTGAGTCTTGTGTTGCTTCCGTCACCACTCACCCAAACCGTGGAGATCTAATTGGAGAATGAAGATTGGGCCAACTTCAAGCTTCCTTCCAAGCAAGCTTATATCATTTTTCTTCCCTTCTATAAGCATCGGCCATCAGTTTGAAGGATATGTTGTAGTCTTCAGGAAGAGCATGAGCAAACTCTTCGGGGTTTTCGAATTCGTCGAGGAGGATGGAGTAGTGGGGGCAGATCCCTGCACAGTGAGGTCTTGTCCAAGGAAGAACAATTCCCAGAGTATGTCCTAGACCTACATACTCAGTTTGATTCATGGGAATTTGTTGACTTTAAAATATACGTGTGTCAATCTTTCGGCAAGTGTACCGGTCGTCACAAGTTTAGAAATAGTGAGAAAGGGATGTCGAACCACAGAGACTAATTGTGAAGTATCGAATGCTCAACGTGTGTTGCTATTAGAACGAATCAGTGAAGTAAACATTAAAGTAGAACTAAACTATTATGTAAAATTAAACAATGCACAGTAAAGTAAGGAAAACTGTAAATGTTTAAGTTTCAGATATGATGAAATGAGTTAGGGAATAGGTTCATTCAATTCCTTCTCTCAAGTAACTATTTTCTATATCAATTCAATGAGTATCAATCAATTGGAGACTAGAATTTGTGATACCTTAGACTAATCCTATTCCTAGGTCTTTAGTCCCTTTGAATGACTTCTATAATCCCTAATCCCTTAGGTGAAAACAAAAATTCATTCAAGAAGCGAAACAGATAAATTCACAATGTCTCATAACATGCAAGTTCTATTCCTAGACTCAGGCACAGTTATAGTGATGTACTTCCTCTCCTAATTCAACTATCAATCTTCCGAAGGCATAATTGAAATGAGAAACAACAACTCAAGGAACAGTTCAATCCAATTCAAACATTAATATTCCTATCACTATTTGAACTTCATGAATTAAACCTCAAGAAATTGCACTAAGTAGGAAGAGATCAATCAATTAAATGAAATTACAATTGAATTAACATAGGAATTCATTACAAGCATTCTGAAATTGAAATCCCCTTTTCCTAACCTAAAACCTAGCCTAACATGGAAAGATGAAAAGAAAAAAGGAAAATAGAAATCAAACACAAGAAGCGCTCCATGAAGCCTTAGATCTTGCTTCCACAAGCTCCAAATCTTCAAGAAATCTCCTAGGTTTGATGGAGGAGGAAGGAAAACGAAAAATGGAGAAGAGTGAATCGTGAGACCCAAGCGTGCAGAGAAAGAAATTGAATTATGAAGGGTCCTCCTTTGAATTCGCGCCCAAAAATGCTTATATATGTGAAGAAACGCGCCCCCCATTAAGTTAATTCGCGCCGCGGCGCGTTTCAACAGCAAAGAGGGGTGGAAACGCGCCCCCATTCGCGCCCTGGCGCGTTTTGGCCGAGAGCTGGGCTGAAACGCGCCCCCATTCACGCCCTGGCGCGACTGCTTTGAGTACTTCCACTAAAATGGGCATAACTTCCTCCACAGATATCGTTTTGAGCTCTGGTTTTTTGCAAATGAAAGAGGTTAGATAGAGCTACAACTCTCATGAAGACACGAAGAGCCAATTCGAAGTGCAAATTGAGTGAAAGCTGGGCTCAAATGGATGTGCTCCCTTGACTTGAGCTTCAACTTCTCTTCTTCTTGATGGCTTGCACTCCAAGTCTTTCTCTTAGGTCCATGGCTTTCATTCCAAACTTCTATCTCCTCTTCAATCAACCTACAATTAACAAGAAAGAGGATAAAATGACTTAAAAACACAAGAAACACTTATAAAACTAACAAAACACTACATCAAGAACTAACACTAAACAAACATGGTATTTTCAATGTTTTCTTGTCTAAACTACAACTAAACCTATTGAAAATGGATGGAAATGGACTGAAAACACCTAGGAAAACATGTATAATCTAGCACTTATCACAACCCCAAACTTAAAGCTTTGCTTGTCCTCAAGCAAACATAGAATCCATCATTACAAGGGTCAATAAACATGGTGTAACATTGAGCTCAACAGCTACTGAAAATGCATTATGCAATTCTTAACTCCTTAAGCCAACTCAATTCATCTATGAAAGTTGGACATGAATTCAAAATGTTCTCAAGAATTGCACAATTCATCAAGCATAAGCAAACAACATAGATTGGCATGAGAAAATGTACTTGAGCAACATTACACAGTCCTCTCCAGTTAAGTGTTTGCCCTCAATCTCTCAAGTGTTTTGGGTTTGTATTTCTCTCAATGTTACCAATTAGAAGGTCAGTTACCATAGGCTTGCAATAGCTCTAAAATCTCCACTGCCTTCAAGTAGACATTGGACACTCAAAAGGTCTTTTCAGGGTTGTAATGGGGCTTAGGTAAAGGTGGGATAACAAGAAAGGTACTAACTGCATATTCACAGGAACTTAAAGAGTAAAAGTTATACCTATATGCTATGCATGAGTTAATGATGAACAGAAGAAAAATTCAAAATAGAACAGAGACTAACACTAAGTAACATAAACAACTCATGAGACCACTCTGTTTTCCTTTTGTTCCTTTATCCTTATTGCTCTTAAACTTCATTTTCTTCTGTTTCTTTTTGTTTTCTTATAGCTCTTGCTATTTTCTTTTCTTTCTACTTTTTGTTTTCTTTTTCTTTTCTAAACATCTTTTTCTTGTAGCTTTTGTTATTTTGCTCTTTTCTTCTTCCTTTTTCTTTCTTTTCACTTTATTCTTGTACTTTGCTTTTCTTAAGTAGTCTCATTCATTGCTATCACAAGAAAGAACAGAAAAATTTTGGTATGGTATGGTATGCATGAGAACAGAGAATGCACTATACACAACTAAACAAAAATGCACAAAAATTCCACCAATACAAGGTGATCCCTTAACCCCAAACTTAAAATTTTGACTTGTCCTCAAGTCAACAGCTACACATGCACCCCAAAATTCAACTCCAAACTTAATCTTGAAACCTCTCATCTAAGTAAATAAACCAATACACTCAAAGTTCCAGTGATAGGGACAATTGGTTTTTCACTTATTTAGGCTTGTAATGAGCTTAAGTATCCAAGAAGGAAAGGGTTAATTCAGGCTCAGAGGGGCTAGCAATGGAAAGTGTGAAGGTTAAGGCTATTTGGCTCAAGGCTACAAGAAAGAAATTTGCCTTTATCATTTGTGTCCACATCTAAATGTATGCAATTTTGACCAAGAGTTAAAGCAAGTTCTGGAACAAACACATCCCATGGTAAAATAGAACACTCAAGAATAAATCATGTTGGAGGCCCAAATTCTTATCCAGGATTAATCATTGCATAACATTGCTAAGTCCACTAATCATGTTACAACCTAGAAAATTGTCATGCCCAAATTCTCATACAATGACTCTTCAAACATTTTGAAAAAAAAAAACATGCAACTTTGTCATAGAACCTCAAATTTAACCTAAGTGCCAAAAATTACACAGTTCATTCTACTGGACTATAGAGTCAATGTTATACTAATGCAATTAACCTTCATAAGATGGTGCAACTGTTGGACTTGAAGCTTGAAGAATGCTGATTGTGTCTCTCTTATGTGTTTTGGTTTTGATGAATGTATCTTTCGGTTTTCCATAGTTGAATGTAACTAGGATATAACTATGTATTGTGTGTTGAGTATAGGCATATATGTGTTGTATTCTTTGCTTAAGACCCCAGAGATATGTAAAACTAGTGTATGATTGATCATGTGAAGAATGTTTGATTTCCATTTGAGAAAAACAGTTTGAAAAAACCTTGGAAATCCATTTTTCACTGATGTAATCGATTACAGGCTTGGTGTAATCGATTACATTGATCATTCTCTCTGGTGTAATCGATTACATGGTTGATGTAATCGATTACATGCTGAGAACTCTCTGGTGTAATCGATTACATCCCCAGTGTAATCGATTACATAGTTTGAAATTCACCTTTCTGGGTTTCCCTCTTCAATGTAATCGATTACATGCTCGTGGTAATCGATTACATGCCTGAAAATTCAAATTGGAGGGTTCTAACGGCTAGTGTAATCGATTACATGCATTTGGGATCAATTACATTGATCGTTGTAGCTTCGGATTTGCACGTTTTCTCCTCCAAATTTGTTCTATAAGTATAATCTTGATGAAACATATGAAGGGCTGAAAACCTAGCTTCTTGAAACAACTCTTACACTTTCATATGCTCTAAATCTAGAGTTCATCAAGGTTTTCAAAGAAAAAGGAAACTTGATTCATTCCATTGATTGGGTGGATTTCATAGAGCTCATTTGTGATCGATTCTGCACTAAAAGGTGTATTCTTTACTTGATCTTTATATTTCCAATTTCTCGGTTGTTGCTCTAGGAGAGAGGTCTCTCTAGATAGAGCATTGTGTTTGAGAAGTGATTCTCAAAGTTTGATCTTGGAGGTGCCAAGGTCTTGGAAGTTGTTCTTGAGTTGGAGAACAGATTTGGGTGTTTTGATTTCTGTTTGTATTGCTTGTTGCAGAGTGAATGTAAAAGGATACAAAAGGAATCATTTGATAGTGGAAAGCCAATCGCAACAGTTGTTGGATTGGGACCGACGTAGGCGCTTGGTCGAACCAAGATACATCATTGCACTCATCTTCTTCCTTACTTTTTACGCTTTTCACTATATTGTTATTGATCATATTCTCGCTCGTATTTGAAAACCGTATTGATAATCAACTCTTTAATTGGTTTGGAATAGAATCAGAATTGAACTTGTAATTGAATCTGTAATTGAAAGGTAATTGATAGGTAATTAAAAGAAATTAGAAACACGCGAATTTGGGGTAAAGTTTAACTAGAATCTATTCACCCCCTCTAGATTCACACATAGGGACCAACAATTGGTATCGAGCTACTTCTAGTAAGTTGCTCTAGAATTTGATCCATAATGGCCGATAATCAATTACCATTTGCTTGAAGGTGCCTCTATTAATAGACCTCTCTGTTTTTGGAGATAACTATCCATTTTGGAAAGTTAGAATGAAAATCTTTATGGAGTCTATAAATAGAAACATTTGGCAAGCTCGTTGTAACCGATTTTAAAATCCCCACATATATAGTTGATGGAAATGAATTAGAAAAACCATTTGAGAAGTGGGAACCAAAGAAATTAGGAGATTAGAAAATGATGCTAAAGCTTTAAATATTATACATTCCGCATTAAACTCGATGAATTCTTTAGAATTTCAGCTTGTACAACAAAAAGGAAGCATGGGATCTTATCATGGTGACTCATGAAGGTACTCCCGAGGTGAGAAGAGCTAGAAAGAACACACTCATCCAAGAGTATGAAATGTTCGTAATGGCACAAGGTGAGTCTATCATGGCATGCGAAACGATTCACACACATTGTGAATCACCTCAAAGGACTCGGTAAGGTCTTTGTTGACGAAGAGGTAAACATAAAGGTGTTGAAGTCTCTGCGAGAAAATGGCAACCAACAAATACAACCATTACGTAATCAAAGAACTTGGCCTTAATGACAAGTGCCGAGTTGTTTGGTAAGTCGAGAGAATATGAGATGGATATGTCACGCATGGTCGATGAAGAGCAAAAAGACAAGAAGGCTAAAAGTTTGGCACTTAAAATGGAGGACACAGCTAGTGATAGTGATGCATCATCAAGTCAGGAAATGAATCGAGCAAGAAATGAATCTCATGGTCGAAAGTTCAAAAGGTTCATGAAGAAGAACAGAACAAAAAGAGATTCAACAATGCTAGAAAAGGTTCATCTTCAAAGGTCACATGCTATGAATGTGGCAAGGCTGGACACTATAGATCGGAGTGTCCTAACTTGAAGAAATCAAACAGCAAGTGAGCCTAGAAGAGTGGAGCAAGAAGAAAAACCCAAGAAGGACCGGTATCGGAAGAAAAAGGCCTACATTGCTTGGGAAGAAAATGACTCGCTCATCCTCTAGTGAAAGTGAAAATGAGGAAGCCAACTTATGTCTTATGACTAAACCAGAATCTGATAATGAGGTAAGTGATTCGACTCTCTAAAAATGATAATGATTATGATGAACTATATACTGCGTTTTTTGTGAGTTATTTAAAGAAGCGAGAAAAAATTTGAAAAACTAAGTAAGGTTTTGAAAAACAGAGTTGCAGATTTAGAAATTGAAATTTCGTTTTAAAACCAATATTCAAGAATTGAAAGATGAAAATGATAAGTTGAAATTGCCCTGTTCAAAGCGTAAATCTTTTATCGCCCCTTTGAAAAAGAATAACAAGAAGTTCCATACATTTAAACAAACCAAAGTATATAAAACTTCTCATGTAGTTATTGTATGCAACTGACATAATCATTATAACTCGCATGATTAGAAAGAAAGGCTTAGATAATGGATTGTTTAAATGGATTAAGAAAGATAGTCATTGTTCTAACATGAAAGGACCCAACAAGATTTGGGTACCAAACCAAATGATATCTTTCCTTGTGTAGGTGTGCTTGAGAGCCAAACACTCAACATGGTATTTGATAGTGGGTCGCTCAAGACATATGACGGGTGACAAGAGTAACTTTATCTCCTTCAAATCCAAAGAATCTGGTTCAAGATAGTATATGGAGATAATAACAAAGGCAAAATTCTCGGTATTGGTGATGTTGGAGACAAATCCAACTCCGTGATTGAAAATGTACTGCTTGTGGAAGGTTTGAAGTTTAATCTTCTCGAGTATTAGCCAATTGTGCGACAAAGGCTATCAAGTTTCATTCGACAAAGGCTTCAGTAAGATCAATAACAACGAATCGAATGAGGTATTGATGGAAGGTAAGAGAAGAGGTAACATTTATACACTTGAACTTGATCATTCATCATCATATCATGCATGTCTTACGTCTAAGGATGATCTATCTTGGCTTTGGCATAGACGATAAAGACATATTGATGTTCATCAACTTAATAAACTGTCATCTAAGAGCTTAGTAGAAGGACTACCTGAATTAAAGTTCAAAAGAGAAGGCCTATGTGATGCATGTCAGAAAGGCAAGCAATCTAGAAACTCTTTCAAATCTAAAAATGTTGTTTCAACTTCTAGACCGCTTGAATTGCTGCACATGGATCTCTTTTGGTCCATCTAGAACCGTTAGTTTAGGTGGAAATCTATATGGATTAGTTGTTGTAGATGACTACTCGGTTTGCTTGGGTTGCTTTTATACCAAGTAAAGACACCACTTTTAAAGTTTTCAAAATACTTGCTAAAAAGATTCAAAACGAAAAAGATTTGAAAATCAAGTCCATTAGAAGTGATCATGGAGGGGAATTTGAAAATGAGTCTTTTGAAAAGTTTTGCGAAAAAATATGGAATCGATCACAATTTTTCCGCTCCCAAGAACTCCACAACAAAATGGGGTTGTTGAAAGGAAAAACAGATCTTTAGTAGAACTAGCTAGAACTATGTTGAATGAAAGTGGTTTGCCTAAATATTCTTGGGGTGATGCGCTTTCATCGCGTGCTATGTTCTAAATAGAATTGTGATTCGACCTTTTTAAAGAAAACCCCTATGAACTCTATAAAGGCAAGAAACCCAATATATCTCATTTTCGGTATTTGGGTGTAAGTGTTTTGTTTTGAATAATAGCAAAGAGCCTCTTGGTAAGTTTGATGCCAAGGCTGATGAAGGTGTGTTTATTGGGTATTCATCATCAAGTAAAGCATATAGAGTATTTAATAAAAGGAGAATGTGCATTGAGGAATCTATGCATGTTAATTTTGATGAAACTAATAATCCCCAAAAGGGAAGTGTATTTGTTGATGATGATGAGCATGTAGGTGAAGAAAGCACAAGCAAAGAAGAACAGCAAGAACCACCAACTACTTCTCATGAGTTTCCAAAAGAATGGAGGAAACCAAGAGATTTATCTCTTGACAACATCATTGGTGACATCCATAAGGGAGTATCTACTAGATCTACTCATAACATGTTCTGTGATGATTATGCATTTGTATCTCAATTTGAACCTTCTTGTGTTGATGATGCTATAAATGATGAATATTGGATGAATGCTATGCAAGAAGAATTGAATCAGTTTAAAAGGAATAACGTATG
Source organism: Hylodesmum podocarpum (assembly GCA_026586105.1). Lineage (NCBI taxonomy): Eukaryota > Viridiplantae > Streptophyta > Magnoliopsida > Fabales > Fabaceae > Hylodesmum > Hylodesmum podocarpum. The sequence goes on along the minus strand of JALJEV010000071.1, from coordinate 2,577,217 downwards.
GGAGTTAGTACCTTTTAAAAGAGATATGAATGTAATTGGAACAAAATGGGTGTTTAAGAATAAGTTAGATGAGAATGGAGTCAGTGGTTAGGAATAAGGCTAGACTAGTAGCTAAGGATATAATCAACAAGAAGGAATAGATTTTGGTGAAACATATGCCCCCGTTGCTAGACTAGAAGCGTTAGAGTTTTACTTGCTTTTGCCTCGCATACATGATTTCAAGTTGTTTCAAATGGATGTTAAAAGTGCTTTCTTGAATGGCTACATAAATGAAGAAGTTTTTGTTTCACAACCTCCCGGATTCACCGATTTCAGATTTCCCAACATGTGTACAAACTCAAGAAGGCCCTATATGGTCTAAAACAAGCCCCTAGACAATGGTATGAAAGGCCGAGTAAGTTTTTGTTGTCAAAAGGGTTCTGCAAAGGTAATGTTGACAAAACTCTTTTCATAAGGAGGAAGTCAAACTGTATTTTGTTGGTTCAAATTTATGTTGATGATATTATATTTGGATCAACTAATAAATCTCTCGTGTGAAAAGTTTGTGAATAGCATGCAGGGGGAGTTTGACATGTCTATGATGGGAGAACTCAAATTCTTCCTAGATTGCAAGTCAAACAACCGAAAGATGGAATCTTTATACATCAAGCAAAGTACACCAAGGAATTGTCAAGAAATTCGACATGGAGAGTTGTAAGATCTCAAACATTCCTATGTCAACTAATCTCTACTTGGATAATGATGCAATGACAAAGTGTAGACCAATCAAGATATAGAGGATCATTGGATCACTCTTGTATCTCACAAAGCAAGTAGGCCACATTATGTTCAAAGGTGTGTGTTTGTGCAAGATTCCAATCTGCACCAAAGGAAACACACATGGCACCGAAGAAAATCTTGAAGTATCTCAAAGGAACTAGTAACTGTGGGTTTGTGGTATCCAAAAGGTACGTATCCCACATTGGTTGGTTTTAGTGATGCCGACTTTGCTGGTTGTAAACCGATAGGAAAAGTACTAGTGGAGTATGTCAATTGTTTGGAGGAAGCTTGGTCTCATGGTATAGCAAGAAGCAAGCCTCGTGTAGCTCTTTCAATTGCAGAGGCAGAGTATGTAGTCGCAGTAGTCTGTTGTGTTTCGACCATTTGGTCAAGCAACAACCGGAGGATTTTGGACTTAAGCTTGATCATATTCCAATCAAGTGTGACAACACAAGTGCCATCGCATCACGAAGAATCCGGCTTTACACTCAAGGACAAAGCACATCGAGGTGCGTCATCACTTCATTAGAGATCATGTTGAGAAAGGAGATTGTGAGGTGGAATTCATTGACACAAAAATCAACTCGTGGATATCTTCACAAAACCTTCGCCCAAGGAGAGGTTCTTCAAACTTAAACCAATCTTGGTATTCTAAGTGAAGAACATCTCACATAAAGTGTTGTAAGTATGTTAGTTTAATCATTCATTTGTGCTTAAACTTGATATGAATTCATTGCATAACATGATCTTGACCTTTTATATGATGAATCAAATGTTTTTCAATCATTCTATATGTGAAAATCTTTAACATTGCAGTTCATAGCTTTATTTCAACTTGTTTTTTGATTTTCTATAGATGTAATCGATTACATAAAGATGCATGTAATCGATTACAATAGGTTTTGGTTCATGTAATCGATTACAACAACAATGTAATCGATTACATGTGTGAGAGGTTTCGATGTAATCGATTACATGTGCCCAATGTAATCGACATACAGGTGTTTTGTTCGATGTAATCGATTACATCACGAATGTAATCGATTACATGAGCTCTGGAAGTGTTCTTCAGAGCTTTGTTCTTCGTTTCTGGGCTTTGTATTCCATATTTTGGAAGCCCATTTGCACACATTCATTGAACCTAGTCTTTTGTGATCTTTATTAGTGTTGTGTTAGGGTTTTTCTTTCACATTCACATTCCCTTTCTCTTCTAAACCCTAATCTCTCACGGCCTTCATTCTCTCTATCCCACATTCATCTTCAACCTTCAAACCATGGACGACAAGGAAGCAAAGAAAAGGATGAAAGCTAGGGCTAACCGTGATATTCAAGAAGAAAGACGTACTAAGAAGAGACAAGAAACCTCCTCCAAAAGGAAGGCTCCTGAAGAATCCGTGCGTCACAACCCATGGTTCACCTCGAAGGAACAAGAAACTCGTTTCTTGACTGATTTTGCAAACAGAGAACTCGTACCCCCAAAGATTGTGGACTTCAGATGGCTTGACAATGAAGGGTTTACCTTTCAATCCATGCTCCGAGATCAGAACTTGGAGAAATTCGTTGGGCTAAGGGGTCACATTTACCCTGATTTGGTAAGAGTATTCTATTCTAATCTGAAATATCACCCCGAAGGATTTTATCTCAAGTTAAAGGAGTGAGTATTGTTTCACTCACGATTTGTTTTTCGAACTCTGGTGGAATAACAAATGAGGGATAGTCCCTACTTTGGAAAATCTTGCCGAGGAAGGCTTTGAACTTCAAAAGGATGCTTTTTACATGAGCATGTTGAGGAATCCCGAGTCTTGGGAAGCCGATATGACCGCAAGGAAAGAAAGAGGTATGAGGAAGACCTTTGGCATAGGTGGTCTCAACACTGACGACCGTCTTCTTCATTATGCTATTTGCTGGGTATTGGCTGCTAGAGGTACAAATCATGCTCAACTTATGGAAGAAGATATGCTCTTGATGGCTGCCCTGAAGAATGAAATTCAGATTGATTGGGGTCAAGTTGTCATGGACAACATGACCAAGGTAAGGAAATTCCATGACTTTAAGTGCCCTTATGGTCCTTCATATCACGTGTTCTTGAGAGATGTCAAGTGGATGTCTCCAATGAGCACAGAGAATTGGTAAGGGATATCCATGTGCTTGGTCACATGATGCTGAAAAAGATGAGATTGACCAAGACATCTGAGGGCTGGGTATCTAGAGAGGAAATACAACAACAACAGCAACAAGACCAACCACAACAACAAGAACAACCACAACATCCTCCTTCTGATGATGATGGAGATTCAGCGGCTGGGGAGGACACCCCTAAGTCTCGTTTTGAGTCCATTGTCCTAGATAGGTTGGAAGAGATGGACAAGCGCCAAGAGGATCTAGGAAAGCAAATCAAAGACTTGGAAAGGAATCAAAATTTGCACTTCCTTGACATGAGGTCTTTGATGGAAACCATCATGGAGCGCCAACCAAGACGATGATGATGGCGATGATCAGTGATCTCTCTTTTTGGTTTGATATACCAAATAGGGGGAGAATAGTTAGGTTATCCTAGATAGGGAGAGTAACTAGATAGGGGGAGTTGAGAGTTTGTTTTTTACTGTTTTATTGAACTATGTTACTGTTTTTGAATAATGAATAAAATTTGCTTTGAGAATTTGTTTTATGATTCATTGGTCTTGATCTATATTTGTATTTGAATCATGTCATACATACTTGAATGAATGGTTGATTATTAGTGCATATGCATATTGTATTTTCTGAAATTCTAACATATGCAGTATGTCAAAGAACAACATATATCCTAAAACTCTAGGAAAACCTCTTATGTGATTTGGTACATCAAAACCAAAAAGGGGAGATTGTTGGACTTGAAGCTTGAAGAATGCCGATTGTGTCTCTCTTATGTGTTTTGGTTTTGATGAATGTATCTTTCGGTTTTCCATAGTTGAATGTAACTAGGATATAACTATGTATCAGTGTGGTTGAGTATAGGCATATATGTGTTGTATTCTTTGCTTAAGACCCCAGAGATATGTAAAACTAGTGTATGATTGATCATGTGAAGAATGTTTGATTTCCATTTGAGAAAAACAGTTTGAAAAACCTTGGAAATCCATTTTTCATCGATGTAATCGATTATGCTTGGTGTAATCGATTACATTGATCATTCTTCTTCGTGTAATCGATTACATGGTTGATGTAATCGATTACATGCCGAGAACTTCTTCGGTGTAATCGATTACATCCCCAAAGGTAATCGATTACATGGTTTGAAATTCACCTTTCTGGTTTCCTCTTTCAATGTAATCGATTACATGCTCGTGGTAATCGATTACATGCCTGAAAATTCAAATTGAGGGTTCTAACGCTAGTGTAATCGATTACATGCATTTGGGATCAATTACATTGATCGTTGTAGCTCAGATTTGCACGTTTTCTCCTCCAAATTTGTTCTATAAGTATAATCTTGATGAAACATATGAAGGGCTGAAAACCTAGCTTCTTGAAACAACTCTTACACTTTCATATGCTCTAAATCTAGAGTTCATCAAGGTTTTCAAAGAAAAAGGGGAAACTTGATTCATTCCATTGATTGGGTGGATTTCATAGAGCTCATTTGTGATCGATTCTCGCACTAAAGGTGTATTCTTTACTGATCTTTATATTTCCAATTTCGGTTGTTGCTCTAGGAGAGAGGTCTCTCTAGATAGAGCATTGTGTTTGAGAAGTGATTCTCAAAGTTTGATCATGGAGGTGCCAAGGTCTTGGAAGTTCTGTTCTTCAGGTTGGAGAACAGATTTGGGTGTTTTGATTTCTGTTTGTATTGCTTGTTGCAGAGTGAATGTAAAAGGATACAAAAGGAATCATTTGATAGTGGAAAGCCAATCGCAACAGTTGTTGGATTGGGACTGGACGTAGGCAGTTGGCCGAACCAGTATACATCGTTGTGCACTCATCTTCTTCCTTACTCTCTTTACAGTTTTCACTATATTGTTATTGATCATATTCTGTTCTGTATTTGAAAACTGTATTGATAATCAACTCTTTAATTGGTTTGGAATAGAATCAGTAATTGAACTTGTAATTGAATCTGTAATTGAAAGGTAATTGATAGGTAATTAAAAGAAATTAGAAACACGCGAATTTGGGGTAAAGTTTAACTAGAATCTATTCACCCCCCCCTCTAGATTCACACATAGGGACCAACAGCAACAAAACAGGGCATATACTCTAAACAAACATGAATTAACAGTTAAAACAAAAGAGCATAAGAATGCTCCCTGTTGAAGACTTAGCCAAAATGCTCAAGGTTCTGCACCAAGTGCCCAAAATTTCCATGTGCTTCCAGTAGTGCTCAGCATCTAAAAATTCACATCAACAAAACAAACTAACAAGACAGTAAGATCTTGGAAATTTTACAACAAAAATGAAAATCTAGGGTGAAGGGGATGAAGAATTTAATTCAAACTACTTGCAATGTGAAGTGGTGGAGATGAAAATGGATTAAAAATGGGATTGCACCTCACACCTCTCTGATTTCTATCACTCAAGACACTGTAATTTCAACTGTTTATTCATATATCTATTACTTATCAACAACACAAGAATCAAATGTATTTACACTTCTACTCTAATCTGCAAATTTTATTTTATTTTTGCTTTTCTAAACTTTTCAACTATTCAATGCAAACACAGAAAACAATGAAAACAAAGAACAAAGAAAATAAAGAAATCAATGAAAACAAAAAAATCAAAGAAATCAATGAAAACAATGAAACCAAAGAAAACAAAGAAAGCAAAGAAAACAAAGAAAGCAAAGAAAACAAAGAAATCAATGGAAACAAAGAAATCAATGAAAATAAAGAAAACAAAGAAAATAAAGAAATCAAAGAAAATAAAGAAATCAAAGAAATCAATGAAAACAAAGAAAGCAAAGAAGACAAAGAACGCAAAGAAGACAAAGAAAACAAGGAAATCAATGGAAACAAAGAAATCAATGAAAATAAAGAAAATAATGAAAACAAAGAAAACAAAGAAAATAAAGAAATCAAAGAAATCAATGAAAACAAAGAAACCAATGAAAACAAAGAAAGCAAAGAAAACAAAGAAAGCAAAGAAAACAAAGAAAGTAAAGAAGACAAAGAACGAAAGAACTCACTGAAAAAAAAATGTCCTAAGTAGCAAGCACGTCAAGACTATCGATATTCAACCAATAGTCCCCGGCAACGGCGCCATAAACTTGTTGACTTTAAAATATACGTGTGTCAATCTTTCGGCAAGTGTACCGGTCGTCACAAGTTTAGAAATAGTGAGAAAGGGATGTCGAACCACAGAGACTAATTGTGAAGTATCGAATGCTCAACGTGTGTTGCTATTAGAACGAATCAGTGAAGTAAACATTGATGTAGAACTAAACTATTTTGTAAAATTAAACAATGCACAATAAAGTAAGAAAAACTGTAAATGTTTAAGTTTCAGATATGATGAAATGAGTTAGGGAATAGGTTCATTCAATTCCTTCTCTCAAGTAACTATTTTCTATATCAATTCAATGAGTATCAATCAATTGGAGACTAGAATTTGTGATACCTTAGACTAATCCTATTCCTAGGTCTTTAGTCCCTTTGAATGACTTCTATAATCCCTAATCCCTTAGGTGAAAACAAAAATTCATTCAAGAAGCGAAACAGATAAATTCACAATGTCTCATACCATGCAAGTTCTATTCCTAGACTCAGGCACAGTTGTAGTGATGTACTTCCTCTCCTAATTCAACTATCAATCTTCCGAAGGCATAATTGAAATGAGAAACAACAACTCAAGGAACAGTTCAATCCAATTCAAACATTAATGATCCTTGTACCTCTTTATATCTTCTAAACCCTTGATGTCTAAGGTGTCCAGTATGTCCCAGGGCAGACGCTTCAGCCATTCGCGTTGCTCTTCAGGAGTGTAGATGGAATCTTCTTTGAAATCTACTGGCTTCAGGTGTTTATGATAGACGATGGGATTGACAAATCTCCCCAGTTGAAAACCCTTTTTGCCTCTATACAAATAGGGCTTTCTCAACTCAATGTAGGGAGTGTCCTTTATAAAGCAGTCTTCATCATCTGCCAAGTGACCATCTTCAGCAGACTCAGATGGTTCACCATCGTTGGAGATATCTTCACTCTTCTCTCCAAGAATCTAGTTAGGCTTAACTGGTCTTTCAGCACAAGAGCTTTCAGCAAAGCGTCTCATGACTAATTCATTGAGAAACGAATAGTCTGTCTTGTGCTTGGGTGGTAGATCTTCAGGATTGATAACTTCGGCGTTAGATCTCACCCATGATGCATCCACCTTTATTACCTCCATATGTTCTTCATCAGACGAAGAACTTATGTCTTCAACAAGTATTTCTTCAGACGGAATCTCCATCGTCTGTTGGTGGGATGCTTCTTCAGACGCAGCAGGTATCGTCTGTTCAAAGGCAGCGTTGAGAGGAGACGCAACAATAGGATCAGATACAATTGTCCTATGTTCGTCTTGGAGTGTTGATGTAGAAACCTCCATAGTAGAGACTTCATCATTAAGCATGGTCTCCAACTCCTCTGCTAACTGGGCATTATCCTTCTGGATCTGGGCAGTTTCTTCACTGTTCATGCCCTCTGAAGTTGCTAGAGCAGACACACCTTCAGACGATCCAATTCCCTTAACGCTTTCAAGAAAGATTCTTTCTCGTTCAGTATGAAGCAACATAGAGACCCTCATGGCATCTTTTAATTGTTTTTCTTCGTCTGTTTCACTAACAACTACAGACGCAAGCTTCTGCTCCATCTTTTCTTTGCCTTTGGCAGCCTTTTGAAGAGCGACCTCTTTGGCTCTTGCTTTTTCTTCGGCTGCTTTCTTCTGCTTTTTTTCGTCTGAAAGAATTCTAACAGACGAAACTCCTTCAGACGATAGCCTAGCCCCTTCATCTTCACTTGGGGATATCGTCTTCCCTTGCGTCTTGGCAGCAACGTGCTTTATTCTGATAGTTCTTTTCTTTTTCTTAAGGGAACTTCAGAAATAACCACGGGTGGAGGAGGTAAGGGTGTTTGGGTTTGTGTTTGGTCTGGTGTTTGGGATTGTGTTTGGGCTTGTGTTTGGGTTTGTGTTTGGGTTCTGGCGTGTTTGATGCGAGCTCTGTGTGGGGGATCTTTGGTTATTGGTGAAAGGGGAACTTGTTCTTCACTCGGAGTATGCTGAAGGAAGCCAGGGTTCAGATGCATCTTGGCAAAGGTGCTTTCTTTGACTTCCTTGCCTTCTTTGTGCCACACGACGCCAGTGACATCAAAGCCTTGGTTGATGATGATTTTGGTGAAGAGGGTGGCGTAGGGAATACTACTCTTCCTACGGATGTTCCTATTCTTTAACGCACTTACCCAGTGGTCAAGAATGATGTGAGGGAGACTCATCCTCGCTTTCCTCAGACAATAGAAAATGTAAAATCTGTCTCGAGTACTTACGTTGTCTCGTGAGCCAGTTCTTGGGGTGAAGATGTTGTAGAGAAGGTTGTGGATGATTCTTGCAGTGGGACAAAAATTCCCTGATCTCAAAAACTTGGAATCTTCAGATTTGCGGATCTTCCCGTAGATAATCTTATCCACGTGTTCTTCAGACTCAATCCTCATCCAATCGTGGTCGTAAAGCGCCCTTTCTCGCTTTGCAGCTTCTTCCTGAAGAATAGAGTCTATTGTGATAATGTACTCCTTGTTGTCAATGGTACCAACAATACCATCATCAAACTCCTTTGCGTCACTCCAGAACTCAGCATAGGCCTCCATCAGCTATGGTCCTCTCATCTCTGCGAACTCCATCCATCCGTTATGTACCAGCATCTTTGCCACTCTTTCGGAGATGCTCTAAACAGTCTCTCTCGATATCCACTTCCTAGGCAAGAAGAGATCTTGAGCGAAGAAGGTTGCTTCAGTTGCCTTGGTATTCTTGGCGGCCATTGTTAGGTTTGAATAAGAGAGAGTTAAGTTTTGTGAGTAAAATATTCAGAGAAAGTGTGAATGCAGTAAAGAATAAAAATGTGAACTTTAAGAGTATTTATAGTCAAAACTAAAACGGTTGTAATTCATCAGACGAAAGAATTTTAAACCGCCCCTGATTTGACGTGTCCCCATCATTGCCCTTTTAATGATTGATTTGACTTCTGCAATTCACAGTGTGTGCTTCTCAAAGTCCTAGAATAGTGCAATAAATGACAGACACATTTATTTCTACTTTTAATCTGTCCCTGCACACTTAACTTTAAAATATTTAAATAATATCCTTGCGTCTGTTGAATTTCCTCAGACTAATTCAACTTGATCAGACGCAAAGTTTCGTCTTAACACGAAAACATATACAAAGGTACGATTTAAAATGAAATGCTCGACGAAAAGAGAAAACTTAATCAATTAAAGAGATAATTCCTAAATTTTCTTTAATGAAATTAAAGCGAGTTTCGTCTAATGCTTTTGTAAAGATATCTGCCCATTGAAAATTAGTTTGAACAAACTATACATTGAAAATACCTTTTTGAACATAATCTCTTATGAAATGAAATTTGATTTCAATATGCTTGGCTTTTGAATGTTGAATAGGGTTTTTGCTGAGATTTATTGCACTTGTGTTATCACAAAATACTGGTATTTGAGTTTCAAACCTGGAGTAATCCTCAAGTTGATGTTTTACCCAAAGTAGTTGTGAGCAACACCCTACCGCAGCAATATATTCTCGCCTTGGTTGGTTGAGTGCAATGGAGTTTTGCTTCTTGCTTGACCAGGAGATTAGTGATGAACCAAGAAACTGGCATCCACCACTTGTACTTTTTCTCTCCACTTTATCTCCAGCATAATCAGCATCACAATAGCCACTTAAATTGAAATCACTATTTTTCTTATAAAAGAGAGAGAGATTAGTAGTTCCAATAAGATATCTTAAAATGCGTTTAACAGCTTGTAAATGTGATTCTCTAGGATCAGATTGAAAGCGTACACATAGACAGACACTAAACATAATGTCAGGTCTACTAGCAGTGAGATAGAGAAGAGATCCAATCATACCTATGTATACCGTCTGATCAACTGTCTTACCTGATTCGTCTTTGTTGAGACTGGCTCCAGACGAATGCATAGGAGTTTTCATTGGTTTGGCATTTTCCATTTTGAATTTCTTTACAAGTTCCTTTGTATACTTCTGTAGATGAATATATATGCCTTGTTTAGTCTGTTTGATTTGAAGTCCTAAGAAAAACTTCAGTTCTCCCATCATGGTCATCTCGAATTCTTCCTGCATTAACTTAGAGAAATCCTTGCATAAGGATTCGTTATATCATCTACATATATTTGAACAATAATAAAGTCCTTTGAAACGTTTTTCTTGAAGAGTGTAGTATCAACTTTCCCTCTTGAAAAACCATTTTGAAAAAGAAAGGAACTTAGTCTTTCATACCAAGCTCGAGGAGCCTGTTTAAGACCATATAGTGCCTTTTCTAGTTTGAAAACATGATCTGGTTGAGATGAACTCTCAAATCCAGGAGGTTGTTTTACATAAACTTCCGCTTCAATAAAACCGTTTAGAAAAGCACTTTTTACGTCCATTTGATATAGGATGATATTCTTATGAGCAGCAAAGGCAAGTAGAATTCTAATAGCTTCCAATCTAGCTATAGGAGCAAAAGTTTCAGTGAAATCTGTTGGACTTGAAGCTGAAGAAGTCGTCTCTTATTTTTAGTTTTGATCTACTTGTAATCTTGATTTTAATGATAGATTGTAAATAGGAGCTTAATTGTATTGATTGTTTTAGAATAGGCTTTGACTGTGGTTTTTATTCAATCTCGCTTCACAGAGAAGTTGAATCTACTCTGTACGACGCCATTTTCGGATCTGTCATTTCGGGCGGGTGGAGTGAAAAGAGAAGGCAATGAAAAGGACTTTCTAGCCTCTGCTTTCTAGATTGATCTTTAGCTGAAAGACCCTACCCTATCCTTTCTCCTGCTCCTGAAAGCTAATTGGTTTTCTTTTGATTAGCTGTCACATTCGGAAGGTGTGAAATTGGCCAATGTGAAGTTTTGAAGCTAGAGCAGTTTGGGAACCCTATTTTGTTTTGAAAAGTTGAAAATTGTGGTTTAAAATGTTCTTAAGCTGAAGTAATCGATTACCATATATCAGTAATCGATTACCAACAGGTTGAGAAAATAGGGAAGCCCAAAACACTATGGAGTAATCGATTACCACATCCTAGTAATCGATTACTTCGTGCTTGAGATAACAGAGAAGGCAAAATCTCTCTGGAGTAATCGATTACCACATTCTAGTAATCGATTACCACACCAGAATTCATCTCAAAAAGCTTTTGAACTGCTTTAAATTGAAACCTCTTTGAATTGATTTTCAACAAGAGAGATCTTTGAGTTTTTTCAAGAAGAAAGGAAGAGCGAAAAACTGTTTTTACAAAGAACACAAGTTCTAAGAATTCTCTTCAAGATTTTAAAAAAATTTTCTCTAGAGATGAAGAGTGTGTGAAGGATTGAACACATTGGTTATAATCTTGATCAGATCATACACAACAGGTGTAATCTTTACTGATCTTTATCTTGTTTTTGTATTTCATTTTTGGTTCAAGACTCTTAAGAGAAAGTTGTTCTCTAGAAGAAGAGTTAAGGAATTTGAGAGAGGTGCTCTCAAAGGTGATTCTTGAAGGATTCAAGAATTAGAGAGATATGTTCTTAGGAGAAGAACATATGTTTTGGTTATTTTGATTTTGTTTGTGTTTGTGCAGTGTGTTTGTATTAGACACAAGGAATCATTATAGTGAAAAAATCGATTGCAACAGTTGTTGGGTTGGGACTGGACGTAGGCCGAACGCCGAACCAGGATAAATCTCTGTCCAAGCTTTCTCTTTACCTTATCTCTTATCTTTCTCTGTATTTCTCGTTTACAATTTCCTTCTATGTCCGCTGCTAAATCTCTGAACTGTTATTTGTAACTTCAGATAAAATTGAATCGGGAAAGAAAGTGGGAAAAGATAAAATTGAACATAGGGAACTTGAATCTATTCACCCCCCCTCTAGATTCAACATAGGGACCAACAAAATCTATACCTTCTTGTTGATTATAGCCTTGAGCTACTAATCTTGCTTTGTTTCTTACCACTTTTCCATCTTCATCAAGTTTATTTCTGAATACCCATTTGGTTCCAATAATACTTTTGCTTCTTGGTTTCTCTACCAGAGTCCAAACATCATTTCTGGTAAATTGGTTTAGCTCTTCTTCCATAGCTAAAATCCAGTCGTTATCTTGTAGGGCTTCCTCAATATTCTTCGGCTCTATATTTGACACGAGAGCATATCCAAACGATTCCTTTAGCTTGGATCTAGTTTGAACACATTGATGTCTATATCCAATGATAAGATCTTCTGTGTGGTTTGATGCAAACTTCCATGTTCTCACAGGGGCTTGATCTTCATGTTGATGAGTATCAGACGAAGAGGGTTCGTCTGTGCTTCTATCGTCTGCTCTTGTGTTTGTTCTTTCGTCTGACTCTGGTTTATCATTTTGACTTGAACTTTGACCAGAAGGGTTAATCTGCAAATTATCAAATAAATTTTCTAGGTCTGATATTTCCTTATCAGCCTTTGAGTTATCTTGGAATTTTACATGAATTGATTCCTCTACAACTTGCGTCTTAGAGTTAAATACTCTATAGGCCTTTGATAATTCATTTTATATACATTTTCTTTACCTTGTTTTTGGTTCAATTAGCTTCTATACGTGTCATATATTGATAGTTTATCTTAGATATTGTGTTAGAGTTATATTTTAGTAGTAGTAGTAAATAATAGTTTAAATTCCATAAGTTCTTATGTTTGTATATGGATTCTTGTGCAGTACACCTATAGCTTTGAGGATTGAAGAAGAGATTAGCAGCAAGGATGGACCCAATTCAAGAACCTAGAGTGAACCATGGTGCAAGGAATCACCCAGCAGCTGTCATGAGACGCCCTGGCGCACTAGGTGGCGCATTCCATGCCAACTTGCTGGAATTTTACGCCCTGGCGCGCACTAGGTGGCGCAAACGATGCCAAGTTGCTGGAATTTTACGCCCTGGCGCACAGGGTGGCGCAAATCCTGATAGCAATGGAGTAATTTCACTAAAATGGGCATAACTTCCTCCACAGATATCGTTTTGAGCTCTGGTTTGTTGCAAATGGAAGAGGATTGATAGGGCTACAACCCTCATGAAGACACGAAGAGTCAATTCGGACTGCATCTGGGCTGAAATTAGCCTTGAAGTGGACACATGCTACCAAGAATCACACTTCCAGGGGCGTTTCACGAGACGAAATGAGAATTTGCTACGCGAAACAACTAACAACTAAAGTTGCGTCTAAGAGCCCCGAGGAGTAAAGAAGAGATAGCAGCAGAAGTGGTTAAGCGCTAAAAATGAAAGCTTGGAGTGAGAGCCTTCCGTCGAGCATTCATGAGAGCCTTCCGTCGAGCATTCATGAGAGCCTTCCGTCCGAGCATTCATGAGAGCCTTCCGTCCGAGCATTCATGGAACCCTTTCGTCCGAGCCATTCGTTCGAGCTGGTTTCGTCTCGAAGAAACAATGACGATTCCAACAGACGAAACATGCATAGAATGAGCACAACATGATGAGCATCATGGGAAGAAGAGTCAAAATTGCAAGCTAGGAATGCCCGAGTGGGAACTCAAGTTAATGAATAAAGGTCGCGTAATGCACCGACGGATTCCTTAATTGGGGGACACAGCTTCTTCACTTATAAAAAGGAGTCCCCGGGCGCGAAATAACAACTTTTCATACTTTTCATAATTCGGTTTTTTCCAGCTTTCGGTGGAAGGTTGAGTTGTGCGATCAGCACAATTCTCTCTTCTTCTTCTCTTCTCTTCTCAATTCTTGAATCTCTTGTATTGAATCTTCTCGCACAAACCTTAAATATTTCGCAATTGAATTCAGTTCACGCTTTCTTACTTCTTCAATTTCTCGGTTCCATCTACAATTACATGCAATTATTCTCGTTCTTCGTTGATTTAGGTCTTCTTCAATTGCAATTCACCTGCTCACTTCACATTTTACTATTCATATCTCTCTTATGCTTTTGTTCTCTTAAATTGAATTTAGTTCTTGAATTCTGATTCCTCTACTCTTCAATTCTGCATTAGATTCTTGATTCACCTTGCAATTACACGTTATAACTCTACTCTTGATTGTTTAGATTTTCTCTCCACGCTTTATGTTTCTACGCTTTGTTCCTTTACTGCAATTGTATTCCGCATGATTCACAGTTTCATTTTGCTTGAATTCTTGCTTCGATTTACATCTCTTTATTCTACTTTCAATTCCTAATTCTCTTTGCGATTTATGTTACATGTTCATTGTTCATTTTCTACATTTATCATTTGTTGCTCAATTTACATTTCGCTGCTCTGTTATCAATTTCTGCTTCTACCTTTAGTTCTTTGTTTCATTTTGTAATTTCAACTCAGTTTAGTTTTACTGCATTAATTCATGAAAATCCCCCTCTCAATTGTGAATAATTCTGAATTGAATAGATGTATGTCTTCTGAGAGATGACCTAGGTTGATTCCTCTATATTACAAATTTAATTGGGGATAAATCTAGCTTTTGCTAACCGTCGACAAAATGTTATCAAAATGGCGCCTGTCGGGACATGCGCGTTTGATTTGGAATTATCACTTTCTCATGTATATAATTTGTTCGTGAATATTACATTTGTATATACTAACCATAAATCCATACAATAGTAGTTGTTCCTACTGAAAAAAAAAAAAAACGAAACAAATTTAGCAGTAAAGGTATCGTCTGTAGGAGATTCCGTCTGAAGGTATCGTCTGTAGGTTGGTATCGTCTGTAAAATATTTTGCTTCCACCTTGGGTTCGTTCACTAAGTCACATGCTATCGTCTCGTCTTGCACTAATTCTTTGTAAAATTTGGTATAGGTTCTAATTCTTTCTGGATATTAGTGCTGTTAGTTTGGTGTAGTATATGACCAGATCTAACCTTGGTAATCCACTGAAATACGACCCTGAAATTGAAAGAACACTGCATAAGCTGAGAAATCAAAAGAAGAATAGCAACCAACCTTCTCATTGTGATTCTAACCTTGATTCTAATTCAAAATATGGCAAATCCAATTGAAAGAACTCTCAAGGAATTGGCTACACCGATATTAATTATCACCAGGCATCCAATTTCCCATACCAAGGTGTTGTCAATTATGAGTTAAAATCTGGACTCGATTCATTTGTTGCCTAAGTTCCTAGGACTTGCAGCGAAGATCCACATAAACATCTTAAGGAATTCCATGTGGTTTGTTCCACTATGAGGCCTCATGATGTTCCCCAAGAAGCTGTCAAAATGAAGGCATTTCCATTTTCCTTAGATGGTGCTTTGCAAAGGATTGGTTGTACTTTCAACCAACACCTATTACCACATGGAACGACATGACAAGAAGGTTTCTAGAGAAATACTTTCCCCGCCTAGAACTCAGCCTATTCGGAAGGAGATAAGTGGGATAAGGCAACTCAGGAGAAACCTTATATGAGTATTGGGAGAGATTCAACAAGTTATGCTCTACATGTCCAAACCATCAAATAACCGAACAACTCCTCATCCAATACTTCTATGAAGGACTCATGCCTATGGAGAGAAATATGATAGATGCAGCAAGTGGTGGAGTTTTGATGGACAAGACATCACCGCCGCAAGATATTTGATTGCAAATATGGCAGAGAACTCCCAGCTAGCTTCAGCCTTCAAATTCCACATCTTCCAAGCATGTGAATGAAGCTTCCATAGCTGCGCTGATACGTATAGGTTGGAAAATAAGCTAACAATTGACTTCACTAGTGAGGCAATTAGCTTTGGAGCAACAACAAGAAAGGCAACCAAATGTGAATGCAAAATGAGCTGTGTTAAGCAATTGTGTGGCATTTGTGGTGGAGCCGAACATTTTACCGATGCTTGCCCTCGCCTACAAGAAACTCGAACAAGAACAACACCTGGTCCAACAAGCCGTGGATGTGGCCGGCATGTACTGACAAGAATATAGACCTCCGACACAAAGAAGGTAATCCATATTCTAACACGTATAATCCTGGTTGGAGAGATCATCCGACTTTGGTATGGTCCAGACCTAGCCAACAACAACCACAACAAAGAACAAAGAAAGGTTCCAACAAAGAACAACCATTCCAACCACCTAACAAGTATCAACCTCCTCCCATGAGACAAAGAACAAATGTCCTACCGCTCAACCACCACCCGTGAACAAGGTCTGACAATCTTTGAGGAATTGATGAAACAGATGGCAACTACCAACCTCGCAAATTCAGCAATTGACAACTTCCAATATGCAGCTTCAACAAAACGTAAATGCTTCAATCAAGGGATTTGAAAACTCAAATGGGACAGCTTGGCCACCACCGTGAATCATTTGCAAAAGAAGGTTCTCAGCAACATTCCTTCTCAAACTGTAGCTAATCCAATGGGAATGTAAGTGCCATCACTTTGAGAAGTGGTAAGGAATTGTTCCTAATGTTCAGATCCTAAAAATCACAAATGCAGAATGAGGTAAAAAAATTTCCTCTTCCTTTTCCTTCAGAAATATACATTCAAAAAAATCTGACTTAGAAAAAGAATTATTGGAAACATTTAGGAAAGTAGAAGTTAACATCCCTTTGTTAGATGCTATTAAGCAAATTCCCAAGTATGCCAAATTTTTAAAAGAACTGTGCACACACAAAAGAAGATTTAAGGGTAATGAAAAGGTAAACTTGGGAAGGAATGTTTCTGCTCTTATTCAAAGCACACATATTTCTCCACTCCTCGCCTAACCTTCCACAAAAGTGCCAAGATCCCGGAACTTTTACAGCTGCCTTGCACAATTGGAGATCGCACTTTTGTGGATGCCATGATAGACTTGGGAGCTTCCATTAATGTCATGCCTACTTCGCCTACAGGTCATTGCAGATTGGTGAGCTAAAACCAACTGGAGTTGTTATCCAGCTTGCAAATAAGAGTGCTGTTCATCCACGTGGAGTCCTAGAGGATGTATTAGTCCGAGTTAATGAATTAATTTTCCCTGCAGATTTTTACATTCTTGATATGCAGGATAGATCACCTTCACCTACATTGATCCTAGGGCGACCATTTTTGATGACTGCAAGGACCAAGATTGATGTTCATTCAGGCACACTGACCATGGAATTTGGAGATGATATTGTGAAGTTCAATATATTGGAGAGCATGAAACTACCTGCTGAGGAGCACTCTGTTTTTTCAATAGATTTGGTAGATGATTGTATAGATAGTTGCATAGATTTTGATTCTGAAATTGGTTTTGATTTCACTGATATTTCTGAACTCAATTCTGACTTGGCTTGCTCTTGCTGTCATGATGGAGATACTGTTTGTACTATATGTGCAGAGATTAATACTGCCATTGCAGATGCAGTTCTAACTTGCATGTTGCAGACCTTGGTCTTCGTGTTCTCGCATCTACGATATCTGCAAAGAACCAAGCCAAAGATTACCTTCCATAGAACAGCCACCAAGCTTGGAATTGAAGCCACCGCCTCATCACTTGAAGTATGCTTACTTGGATGATGCTCAAGCTTCCTCGTTATCATTGCCAACTTTGCAAGATGAGCAAGAGGAAAAACTGCTGAACATTCTGAAAGTGCACAAGAAGGCCATTGGATGGACATTAGCTGATCTTCCTGGAATTAATCCAGCCATTTGCATGCACCGAATACTACTAGAGGATGAGTCTAAACCTGTAAGACAACCACAAAGAAGACTCAATCCTACCATTCTGGAAGTAGTAAAGAAAGAAGTCATGAAATTACTTGCAGCTGGCATCATATACCCCATTTCGCATTAAAAATGGGTTTCACCTGCTCAAGTGGTCCCTAAGAAATCCGCATAATCGTGGTGCGTACAAGGACAATGAATTGGTCCCAACCAGAGTTACCAACAGTTGAGAGTCTCAGATTGATTATAGAAGACTCAACCAAGCCACCCGAAAGGACCATTTTCCTCTTCCATTTATTGATCAAGTCTTAGAGAGGTTGGCAGGTAAATCACACTATTGCTTTCTAGATGGATTTTCTGGATACATGCAAATTCACATTGCTCCAGAAGACCAGCACAAGACCACCTTCACATGTCCATTTGGGACTTACGCTACACTAGATGCCCTTTGGGTCGTTGGCAATGCACCTGCACGCTCCAAAGATGCATGGTGAGTATTTTTTCTGACCTCTTAGAAAGTTGCATGGAGGTATTCATGGATGATTTCACTGTCTATGGTTCATCTTTTGACACATGTTTGGAAAGCCTATCTAAAGTTTTGAATAGATGTATTGAGACTAACTTAGTGCTGAATTTTGAAAAATGCCATTTTATGGTTAGTGAAGGTATAGTCTTAGGACATCTAGTTTCTAATAGAGGCATTGAGGTTGATAAGGCAAAGATAGATGTTATTATCGCTCTCGCCTTTTACCCCGCTTCAGGCGGGAAGTGCGTTTCTTTTTCTTGACATGCAGGTTTTTACAGAGATTCATTCAAAATTTCAAAGAAGATTGCCCTGCCATTGTCCAAACCGCTTCAAAAGGATGCAACTTTTTGACCAAACATGCAAGGAGGCTTTTGATGAATTGAAAAGAAGGCTCACCACAAAGACCTATTGTGCACACCAGATTGGGAGCTCCCTTTTGAGTTAATGTGTGATGCTTCCAACCTTGCAAAGGGGGAGCAGCTAGCTCAAAGAGTGGATAGATTGTCCCATGTCATTGCATATGCTTCTCGCACATTGGATGCTGCCCAAGCAAACTACACCACCACTGAAAAAGAGCTTTTAGCAATTGTCTTTGCTTTAGATAAATTTCGTGCTTATTTGCTTGGCTCTAAGATCATTGTTTTCTCCGACCATGCAGCACTGAAATTTCTGTTGAAAAAGGCTGATGCCAAACCCAGATTGATTAGATGGATGCTTCTTCTCCAGGAATTTGATATAGAAATCAGAGACAAGAGTGGTGCAGAAAACCTAGTTGCTGATCACTTGAGTAGGATTGAGGGTAACCTTGATCTTTTACCTATTAGAGATAATTTCCCCGATGAACATCTTATGCTTTTATACTCTTGTGATGTAAGTACCTTGGTTTGCTAACATTGTAAATTACTTGGTTACATCTGCTATACCTCCTAATGCATCTAAATCGCAAATTGAGAAACCGAAAAGTGATGCAAAATACTATGTATGGGATGACCCTTATTTGTGGAGGTTTTGCATGGATAGAATAATTCGCAGATGTATTCCAAGCCATGAGATTCAATCACCCTCCGGGGTCATGTCATGCATCACCAAGAGGGCACTATGGACCTCAAAGAACAGCCCGCAAAGTATTGGACAAAGGATTCTATTGGCCTACTATCTTCAAAGATGCATACAAGCTTTTCAAAGACTTGTGAGCAATGCCCCGCAGAGCTGGAATGGCCATCACTCAAAGGCATGAGATGCCCCAACAGCCCATCATTTCTTGTGAGGTATTTGATGTTTGGGGTATAGACTTCATGGGGCCTTTCCCCGTATCCTCCTCGCTATTCTTATATCTTATTAGTCCGCTGATTATGTGTCAAAGTGGGTTGAAGCCAAGGCCACCAGGACTAATGATTCCAAAGTTGTTGTGGATTTTGTTAGATCCAATATTTTTTGCAGGTTTGTGTGCCTAAAGCCATCATCGCAATAGAGGGAGCCATTTCTCGCAACTTCAAGCATGAGGTCTCTACTCCAAAAGTATGGGGTAGTGCATGAGTGTCTACAGCTTATCATCCTCGACTAATGGTCAAGCCGAAGTGTTCAATAGAGACATTAAACTCATATTGCAGAAGATGGTTCATCCAAATAGAAAGGACGGAGTAAGCAGCTTGGGATGCACTCTGGGCTCATAGAATCCGCTATAGACACCTACCGGCATGTCTCCATACAGGATGGTCTTTGGAAAAGGTCATCTCGCCCGTAGAGATTGAGCATCGCTCATACCGGGTAAAGAAGTGCAATCTGAATTTGACCAAGTCGGGTGTACGAGAAAGCTCCAACCGCAAGAACTTGAGGAGCTGCGCTTTAGAGGCCTATGAGAACTCAAAAATCTACAAGGAGAAGGTCAAGAAGTACCATGACAAAATGATTTTAAGGAAAGAGTTCAAAGTAGGACAAAAAGTGCTTTGCTATTCAATTCTAGATTGAAACTCATCATTGCAAACTTCGCTCTCGATGGGATGGTCCTTTTGTTATTACTAATGTTTTTTCCCATGGTGCAAGAGAAATAAAAGATGAAGTTACCAAGAAGATTTGGAAGGTAAATGGACACCAACTCAAGGAATTCCATGAGAGTCCGTTGGAAGAAGCCGAAAGCGAGTTGTCCTTGGTCAACCTAGCTGGCCGATGTGCAAATATTTGGCCCTGAGGGAGTTCTCTGTCCCCCTTCTATCTTGAATTGTATTTGACCTCATTGATGCAATCGTGATACATTGAGGGCAATGCATAGTTTAAGTGTGGGGGGGGGAATGCTGTGAATACTGCTGTGAATATTTTTCCTGTTAATTCTCGGTGAATACATTGGCTGTTTTGTTTTGTTGTTATCTTTAGAACTTTTCATTGTGAAAATCTGTTAATTGTGATACACTTGTTAGTGGGTTAGAGTCGCAAAGACGAATTCAAGGTGCAAGGGGGCGCGTTTTTTCAAGCACGGTGAATTGCGCTCACCACCCAAATAAATTGCGTCACAACGCAATTCACTGGGAAGCATGGAATCTTGGAACTGGTACCACCTACACAGGCCATTCTGAGTGGCCAAGGGAGTTTTCTAATTCTATCTCGATTTTAATCGCATATTGCCTCCTTTGATGCATTCTTCATTGGGGACAATGTAGATTTTAAGTGTGGGGGGGTTTAATGACTATCTTGTGAACCAGCTCTGTTTCTGCTCTGTTTTTGTTTTGGCCCATGTCACGGCTATGTTTGCATTATTCTGTTTTTGTCTATATGTTCTGTTATGTCTATAATTGAAAAGAAAAAAAAATAATAAATAAAAAAAAAAAAAAAAAAATATGATACAAAGGTGCATGTGAACCACACTTTTGCTTTGAAGCTATAGGTGTATAAGTTTTGAAAGTACAAATATTCTTAGTAGATGGATGTTCAATTCTCTTATGACCTATTATGTACCCTTGATTTGAAATTGACTCAAACTAAAGCTTGGATGATTTGTGATAGAAAACAACCTTGTGAGAATTTGAGCTTCATATGGTGGAACCATTTCTTCCACCTAGTTTCTTTCTTGTGTGATTAACACTCATCTTGTTAGTTGCTCTGGATTTTTCCTTGACTCTTGTTGATATTTCTTGATCACATGCATTATTGATATGATTTAGGCAGATTTCTTCTTAAGCTACTAGCCAAATGAGCCTACCTTACATATTTTTCCCTTGATTCTTCCCCTTTGAGCCTGTATACCCCTTTATTCAATTTTAAGCTCATTACAAGCTGAAAAATGGAAAACAATGATGTCCCCTAACCTTAGGGATTAAAGGAGCTTTGGAACTTGTCTTGGAATAATTTCTAAATAAGTGTGGGGGTATAACCTTTAAACAAGCTTGGTATGTGAGTTGATGAATTGGCGGTAGCTATGAAAAGAGTAACAAACATGCGAAAAAATTATGTGCATATGTATATAGAAGGAAATGCACAGAGGAAAATACTATAAGCCACAAAGAATGAAATCTAGAAAAGAAAAAGAAAAAGTAAAAGAAAGCGAAAAGAAAGAAAAAGGAACCAAAAGAAAAAACAGATAAGCAAAAAGAAATAAAAATCCATGATGAAAATAAGTGGGAAACCAAAAGAGGTACATGCTAGGAGGGTAATTCTCATGCTTACTAGATTTATTCCCCATTGCTCCTCTTTTCTCTTGGTTATTAGCCTAAATAACTTTTCTCTAATCCAACCTTAACCTTGCCCCATTACAAGCCTAATAAAGACCTTTTGATCTTTAATTGCATGTGGTTCAAAGTTATTGAAGTTAGAGGCTTGTAAAAATCTGGTAGAGCTAGCTTGTATGATGTGTTTGAGTGAAATTATAAGCCTAAACACTTGAGAGCTTAGAGTAAACACTAACTTGTGAGGTTCTATCACTTTGAATTCATGCTTTAACTCATTTGTCAATTTGGTTGTTTTGGATATGCAATAGACTCATGGATTGTTGTTGATCTTGATATTCCTCAAGTTTGTTCCTCTCTCTTTTTATGCGTACGTGGTTCAACCGAAAGTGGTTCAGTTCACATAGCATCAACTTTTCTTTTTAGTAAGTTTTGCCCGGAGTGCAAAAGAATAAGTGTGGGGGTATTTGATAATTCATTTTATATACATTTTCTTTACCTTGTTTTTGGTTCAATTAGCTTCTATACGTGTCATATATTGATAGTTTATCTTAGATATTGTGTTAGAGTTATATTTTAGTAGTAGTAGTAAATAATAGTTTAAATTCCATAAGTTCTTATGTTTGTATATGGATTCTTGTGCAGACACCTATAGCTTTGAGGATTGAAGAAGAGATTAGCGAAGGATGGACCCAATTCAAGAACCTAGAGTGAACCATGGTGCAAGGAATCACCCGGAATGTCATGAGACGCCTCGGCGCACTAGGTGGCGCATTCCATGCCAACTTGCTGGAATTTTACGCCCTGGCGCACTAGGTGGCGCAAACGATGCCAAGTCATTGAATTTTACGCCCCGCGCACAAATGCAAATCCTGATAGCAATGGAGTAGTTTCACTAAAATGGGCATAACTTCCTCCACAGATATCGTTTTGAGCTCTGGTTTGTTGCAAATGGAAGAGGATTGATAGGGCTACAACCCTCATGAAGACACGAAGAGTCAATTCGGACTGCATCTGGGCTGAAATTAGCCTTGAAGTGGACACATGCTACCAGTAATCACACTTCCAGGGGGGGGCGTTTCACAGACGAAATGAGAATTTGCTACAGACGAAACAGAACTAACGGAACTAAAGTTCGTCTAAGAGCCCCGAGGAGTAAAGAAGAGATAGCAGCAGGGAAGTGGTTAAGCGCTAAAAATGAAAGCTTGGAGTGAGAGCCTTCCGTCTGAGCATTCATGAGAGCCTTCCGTCTGAGCATTCATGAGAGCCTTCCGTCTGAGCATTCATGAGAGCCTTCCGTCTGAGCATTCATGGAACCCTTTCGTCTGAGCCATTCGTCTGAGCTGGTTTCGTCCTGAAGAAACAACGTGACGATTCCAACCGACGAAACATGCATAGAATGAGCACGGATGAAGCATCATGGGAAGAAGAGTCAAAATTGCAAGCTAGGAATGCCTGAGTGGGAACTCAAGTTAATGAATAAAAGGCCGGCAGAATGCACCTGGACGGATTCTCGTTAATTGGGGGACACGATTCTTCACTTATAAAAAGGAGTCCCCGGGCGCGAAAATAACAACTTTTCATACTTTTCATAATTCGGTTTTCCGGTTTCGGTGGAAGGTTGAGTTGTGCGATTGCACAATTCTCTCTTCGTTCTTCTCTTCTCTTCTCAATTCTTGAATCTCTTGTATTGAATCTTCGCACAAACCTTAAATATTTCGCAATTGAATTCAGTTCACGCTTTCTTACTTCTTCAATTTCTGTTCCATCTACAATTACATGCAATTATTCTGTTTCTTCGTTGATTTAGGTCTTCTTCAATTGCAATTCACCTTCACTTCACATTTTACTATTCATATCTCTCTTATGCTTTTGTTCTCTTAAATTGAATTTAGTTCTTGAATTCTGATTCCTCTACTCTTCAATTCTGCATTAGATTCTTGATTCACCTTGCAATTACACGTTATAACTCTACTCTTGATTGTTTAGATTTTCTCTCCACGCTTTATGTTTCTACGCTTTGTTCCTTTACTGCAATTGTATTCCGCATGATTCACAGTTTCATTTTGCTTGAATTCTTGCTTCGATTTACATTTCTTTATTCTACTTTCAATTCCTAATTCTCTTTGCGATTTATGTTACATGTTCATTGTTCATTTTCTGCATTTATCATTTGTTGCTCAATTTACATTTCGCTGCTCTGTTATCAATTTCTGCTTCTACCTTTAGTTCTTTGTTTCATTTTGTAATTTCAACTCAGTTTAGTTTTACTGCATTAATTCATGAAAATCCCCCTCTCAATTGTGAATAATTCTGAATTGAATAGATGTATGTCTTCTGAGAGATGACCTAGGTTGATTCCTCTATATTACAAATTTAATTGGGGATAAATCTAGCTTTTGCTAACCGTTCGACAGCGGTTATCAGCCTTATACGTATTGGAATATCCAAGTAAGAATCCCTTCACCACCTTTGAATCAAATTTACCAAGTTGATCTTTGGTATTTAAGATGAAACATTCACATCCAAAAGGATGGAAGTAAGAAATGTTGGGTCTTCTTCCTTTCCATAATTCATATGGAGTCTTATTCAATATTGGTCTTATCAATATTCTGTTTTGAATATAACAGGAAGTATTAATTGCTTCTGCCCAAAAATATTTAGAAAGAGAGCTTTCATGCAACAAAGTTCTAGCCATTTCTTGTAAGGTACGATTTTTCCTTTCCACAACTCCATTTTGCTGAGGAGTTCTTGGAAACGAAAAATTGTGAAAGATAGCATTTTCAAAACAAAAGGCTTTGAACTCAGAATTTTCAAATTCTGTTCCATGATCGCTCCTTACAGACGCAATACATATTCCTTTTTCTTTTTGAACACGTTTGCAGAATATTTCAAAAACACTGAATGACTCATGTTTATGTGCTAGGAAGTATACCTATGTGAATCTAGTATAATCATCTACAATTACAAATCCATATCTCTTTCGTCCAAGACTTTCAGTCTGAGTAGGTCCAAAGAGATCAATATGTAACAGTTCTAGCGATCTTGTCGTGGAAACAACATTTTTTTATTTAAAAGAAGCTTTGAGTTGTTTCCCATGCTGACACGATTCACACAGACGATTGGATTTCCAAGATATTTTCGGCAAACCTTTTACAAGATCCTTTTAAGAAATTTTTGAAATATACTTGAGACTTAAATGTCCAAGTTTTTTGTGCCAAATATCTCGTTCATCGTCTGCTGAAATTAAACATGTTACATTTTGATCACTAAGGTCAGAAAGACAAACCTCATAAAGGTTATTCCTTCTTTTCCCAATAAATAGAATGGATTTGTCTTTATTTCTGGCTATACATTCATCTGAGTTAAAGGCTACTTCATATCCACTGTCACAAAATTGACTTATGCTAAGTAGATTGAAGTTAAGACCTTTAACATAGGACACATTTTGGATAAGAGGATTAGGTGTCTTACCAACAGTCCCAATGCCTAAGATTTTACCTTTCCCTGAACCATATGATACAGACCCTTTACTTGGTCTGAGATCTTAGAACATAGACAGGTCTCCCGTCATGTGTCGTGAGCACCCACTGTCCAGGTACCAGCTTGAAGTCCTCTCTTTTCCTATTAAGGATATCTGCAACAGGAATAATGAGTGACTTTGGTACCCAAATCTTTTTAGGTCCTTCTTTGTTAGTGAAAGAAGATTTCTTCTTGTTTAAGGTTCTTTTGTCTTTTCTATAATTATTTGGAACCTTATTATAATTTTTTATCTTCTTTTTGTGAGCAGACGGAACAAAATTGTTTTTCACTTTGTCTGACTCTTCAACATAACCAAGTCCACTTTTGTCAGACGGAGATCTCCCATATTTTAAAATATTTTCTAGCATGGAGGATCCCTTAGTGAACTTTGTTAAGTCTTTGAGTAAGGATTCATTTTCTTTCTTTAATCTTTCAATTTCAGAAATAAAATTATCCTTTTCAGACTCAGATGATTTTTCATCTGATACCTCTTTTTGCAGCAACTCATTTTCAGTTCTCAAAGTAGCATTTTCTTCCAAAGTTTGTTTTAACTTGGCTTTGCATACTTTGTATTGCTTAGCAATAAAATGTGAGTTGGCCAAAAGTGTATCGTATGAAATTTCTTCTGATTATGACTCAGACTCAGATGAGGAGGATGAAGAAGTTTCAGATTCAGTTACCTCTGATGAGACAGTGTCTCCAGCCATGAGGCAGATATTCGCAGTTTCTTCTTCTTCAATGGATTCTTCTGAGCTTTCGCTATCAAGGTTTTCCCAAGTCACTAGACTTTTCTTACCCTTGTCTTTGCGAGGATTCCATCTTTTCTTTAATCTTGGACACTCTGATCTCATGTGTCCAGGTTTTCTGCATTCATAGCAGATAACTTCTGAGCTCTCCTCTTTGTTTGATGATTTATCAGGGAGCTTTCTCTCCTTCTTCCTGAAGAAACGTTGACCTCTCCCCTTTTTCATCATCATCTTCTTAAAGCGTCTGGCCATGAGAGAAATCTCATCGTCAGACGATTCATCAGACGAATCAGATTCACTGGTGTCGGCTTTCAACACTCTGTGCTTCTTCTTTCTTTCTTTCTTAGGAGTTTCCTCCTTTGTTGTGTTATTGACAGACGGAAGAGCTATTGGTTCTTGAACCTTGATCTTGTCTCTTTTGCACAAGAGTACCTCATGTACTCTCAAAGCTCTTATTAACTCGTCAAAAGTTAATGTCTTCATATCACGCCCGACTGAGATGGCAGTGGACATAGCTTCCCATGGAGGAGGAAGACTATCCAATATCTTCATGTTGTTTTGAGCTTTGGTGAAGGTAATATCCAGCGCAGTGAGTCCATTCAATATTGTTTGGAATCTTCCAAACATCATATCAATAGATTCTCCTTTCTTCATAGAGAACATCTCATATTCTCTTTGAAGTGTAGCAGTTTTCCTCATGCGCACATCCTCTATTCCTTCATAGGAAATTTTGAGGGCATCCCAGAGTTCTTTAGCTGTTTTATATGCACGAATCTGTTGTGATACATTTCTAGATAATGCACACATGATGGCATATCTAGCTTTGTTGTTGAGTTCCATAACAGAGAATTCTTCATTTCCCCATTCAACCTCAGGTTTGACAATAGGGATGTTTCCTTGGGTTATGATGTTCCACAGCTTTTACTGTGTGGATTTGATGTACATCTCCATACGATCTGCCCAGTAAGGGTAGTCATCACCAGAGAATGCTGGTGGCTTGTTCATGGATGATCCTCCAGATAAGAACGAAGGTCCTTGAGACTCCATCTAGGATCTTTTCCTCTAGCAGGTGTACAGCGCTCAACCCTTAGAGGCTGAGCTCTGATACCAAACTGTAAAAGATAGAACACAAGAAGGGAGGGGGGGTTGAATTGTGTTATAAATAAAAATTTTCTTTTCGTCTGTGGGTTTCAAATATGTTCAGACGAAATATTTCTTAGTCTTCAAGGATTGTTTTTATGAAGAAACGTTATAGCGTGGTTATCCCCGTTAGTTAAACAAACAAGAATATAAGAGCACAGCTATTTTTATACTGGTTCGTCTATACAAGACTACGTCAAGTTACCCAGCAACCACTGAGTTTTCACTACCAACCGTGAAATGGTTTACAAGTATTATTTGCACCCAGCCACTTCTGGCTATTACAAGATATTCTTTGATCACAACCTTCGCAGGCTAAACAACAGAGGTATTCTTTGAACAACCAGCCTCCTCAAGCTAAACTACCACACAAGTGGATTTTAAAAAGATGTTGTAAAAACAAATAGTTTCCTCTACACAAAGAGGGTTTTACAATGAAGTATATTCAGAAGTCTTGAGCGAAATCTCAGAAGATAGAATAAGAGAAGCGTTTTCGCCAACTGAAATCTGATGAAGTGAAGTCTTTAAATAGACACCCTCTTCAAATGACCGTTAGACTCTTGAGAATGCCGTTGAATATTTTCTTGAGAGCTTTCCAAAAGGTGTCAGATAGTACTTGATTGATTGATGGTGTGTGCAGCGGATTTAGATTGCGTGCGCAGTACCTTTTCTGACTTGTACAGAGACTTCGACAAAAAGGTGAAGACCTTTTTGAGTTGCATGTGTAAGCACGAATCCCTATACTGATCTTGGATGCTTCTAATGAGTACTTCTTTAGATTTGAAATCTTGGCGCAAGTGACTCAAACTTTGCTTCACTTATTGGACAGACGATATATATCTTCAGTCTTTAAGAGGTTTCGTCTTATCCTATCGTCTGATGACTTCAACTTGAGACAGACGGATGACTTCAGCCTAAGGAGTCATCTTTCGTCTGTGCTTGTTCCGTCTGAGAAAGTTTCGTCTGTCTTGCAAAAATCAAAACCTTAGATGAGTTAAACATCTTGATCTAACAGTCCATGCTCAAGAAGATTCAAGAGCAAATTCAAGAAGAGTTGACTAGAGGTCAAAGTCAACAAACAACTCAAAGTCAACTATTGACCACAACTCAAAGTCAAACAGTCAACTCTTGAAGACTTTACTCTTAATTTTAAACCTTGTAATTTTCTTCAAATTTTGTAATTGTTTATTAGACTTTGTAAGTAGGATTGGACCATGACTTGGAGCATGTAGTTCACGACCCTTTAATATTGTTTGACCGAAAATGGCAAGGCAAATGGGAGAGAGAGTGGCGCACACTCTCCTTAGGAGAGAGTGGAGAGAGTTGGATGCAAAAGTTAGTGGAAATTCCACTAACTCTAATTCAAGCTTAACCATTTGATTTGATCCAAATCAAGTGTCTAAGCAAGCTTTCATTCAAGGTGGCATGATCCATGTTTCTAAGAGCAATTCGTAGCTCTTGATTTAATTTGCATCAAAGGGTTGACACTCACACTTGAGTCACATGTTTCACACCACTCAAAGGTGAAGTCTTAACCTCATGATTGAGATTTAATCAAGAGGATGAAATTGAGTCTTAAGGCACATGAATCATGCTTACTCTAGCTAGCACGTGGCCCTTGATTGCTTTGCTTATCCAATGGCCAATGCTTGAACCGTGTGAGGTGCCTTAAGTGAAGGCTTTCCATACATTGAGCAAACGTTGATCCAATGGATAGCATACCATCCGATTTGCCTTAGGAGCCTTTAGTATATGTAGGTGCATTTTCAATGTGTAAAGGATCTTTTGATCATTAATGAATTGAGTATAGCTTGAGCTATCTTTGAGAGAGTTCTCTCTTGGGTTTCTTCTAGGAACCTTGAGTCTTATCAATGGATGTGTATCCTTGTGGCGATTCTTCCTCTTGACTTATTACTTAGGCATGGCGTCACCATCTCTTATTCTTCTTCCATTTTCTCTTTTCTTCTAAGTCCTTGAGTCATTGAGTCTTGTGTTGCTTCCGCCTCTTATCATCTAGTCGTGGAGATCTAATTGGAGAATGAAGATTGGGCCAATTTCAAGCTTCCTTCCAAGCAAGCTTGTATCAAAGTCCAACAGTTGAACATAATTGAAATTGCATAACATCAATCAAAAATGCAACAAGAAAGAGCAAAAACAAAATCAAAATGCTAAACAAGAACAATAACAATTGCTGGAAAATTGAAGATGTAGAAACTAAAATGAAAAAATTGGAACCAGAAACGGAATTGAATTCACAAGTGCAAGAGAATGAAATTGTATTAAATTTTAGCTGAATTGAAAATGCAAGAATTGAAAAGAAAGAGAAGAGGGCAAGTGAAACCCTAGCACAACAAAGAAGGAGAAGAGAAAAGGGCATAAAATCTGAAAACGAAAATATGAATTGCAAGTGAAAAGTGGTGTTCAGAATTAGAGTCTTTTCCTTTTAAAAGTTAGGTCATGTGCTAGTCACATGAACCTTTAAGTGCGTCAAGGTGTTGGGTTCGAAACCCACTCAATGCAAACATTTAAATGGTGCAATTACATGATTTAAAATAGGCCTACACTAATTCTTCACGCTGGAATTTCCTAACAGCTTCCGTGCGTCACTTTCAAGCTCATTTTCACCCTAGATGCAGTCCGAATTAGCTATTTAAGTCTTCATAGCTTTTTTAGCTCTCCGAGTCTTCTTTAATTCGACATATTATGGAGCTCAACTGGAGTTTTGTAGTGAGAGTTATGTCTGTTTTAGTGAACCTGGTCAAAACTGGAAATTATAACGAATTAAAACAAAAATAAACACTTAAGGCTCAATTGAGCCCAAACTCCCAAATGCATTATATTGGTACCTATGCAGAATCTAAAGGGGGGTGAATAGATTCTAGTTCCCTCTTATGAATTTTTCCAGCTATTTCAATTTTCTTCCTATGCGATATTGATCTTGTATTTATTACTTTAACCAAATTTAGAATCAATATATGTTCAGAGTTATCACAGCGAAATGATAAAGGAAGATTGAAATCTTTTTCTTTCACAAACTCTTTTGAATCAAGATATACAAAAAATACATTCAGAATATGATTCATCAAAATAAAAGATTATAAAGAATAGATAGATTGCACGGTGAGTTTATATTGGTTCAGCTTTCGACCTACATCCAGTCCCATAGAACAACCTGTTGTTATTGGTATTCCACTATCAACAATTTTGATCTCTTGTGTCAATTACAATCACTCTGCACATACACAAAACGAAATCAAAATAAACCAATACAATAAATTCATTTTCAAGAACCTTTCTCCCTAACTCTTGATACCTTCAAGAATCAGCCTTGAGAATCTTTTCTCAAGTTCCAAAACTCTTTTTCTAGAGAATACCTTTCTCAAAGAGTTTAAACCATTCTAAATCAAAACAAAGATAAAAGATCAGAATGAGTACACCTGTTGTACATGAACTGATCAACCTGTAGAACAATGTAGATGCTTCATTTCATCAAAGACCATTCATCTCTTGAGAAAACTTTTTGAATCTTTTTGAAATCTTGGAAAAAATGTTAATAACACAAAATGTTCTCAAAAACTTCGTTTCAACTCTTCTTTCTCTTTTCAAAAATCAAAGATTACTTCTTTCTTGAATTCTTTCCAAGTGGTGTTTATATAAAAACATTCGAAATCAAGTTGAGATGAATTTCTGATGGGGATAATCGATTACTATGGAGTGGTAATCGATTACTCCAGAGATTTTTAACCTTCTTTGTTCTATCAAGCTCGTGGTAGTCGATTACTGATATATGGTAATCGATTATTAGAGAGATGTTTTGGATTCCCAATTTTTAATTACTGTTGATAGTCGATTACTTCACTTTGGTAATCAATTACTTCAGTTATAAAACATTTTAAAACTTTCAAACCAAGTGTTCTATCACTTTAGTTTGGTTTTCCTCTTTTTTCAAAGCAAAATAAGGGTTTCCAAATCACTTAGCTTGATGTCAAAGCAGATTCAAATTCTCTTAGAAGCAAAAATTAATCAAATCACAAACTCAAAGTCTAGTCTAAAACAATCAATACATTTAAGATCTTATATACACAACTATTAAAATTCAAGATTACAAATGCATCAAAATCAAAATCCAAGAGTAAGACTTATTCATGCTTCAAGTCTAACACATTAAAACATGATAATTGACCACTAATAATGCTCTAATAAGATGAAATAAATGTAGAGAAATTGATCAAAATAATAATGTATCATAAGTATAAAAAGGGTACTAGTAATGTAGTGGTGGATTGATGCAAACCCATGAAGCTAGGATGTAGACTCCACGGATCTAACACCCTTTGTTTGCCCCATCTTCAATTCACCAAGTGATCTTCACTCAAGACCAAGAGAGGCTTGCGGAATATAGGCTAAGGTATGTAATGGTTTCGGTTTGTGACCAAGAAGAAGAAGAAGCAAAAATGGAATGAGACTAGGAAGGAGATAGCGCCATGATCTAAGGAGATCAATAAGCTAGGTGATGAATCGCCACTTGAGTCATGGATCAAGATAAGATTCAAGGTTCTATGAAGAAACCCTAGGAGAGCACTCTCCCTTTCTCAAGACACAAGTCTTAGAAAAATTCTATTTCATTTAATTCAAAAGTGATCACAAAATGGAAATTTCCTAAGTTATAAGACCCCTTGTGTGTGGTTGGCCTTGAGTCTTCCTAGCCACTTGATCCTTGATGGATTGATCAAGTGATGCTAAGCACCCCTCACTTGATCAATTCAAGAAGGATCTAGAGTTAATGAGATCAAGAGGCTTTTAACTCATCTAAGTTTGTGATGATCATGGATTAATTAAGATGGAATTCTATGCCTTGGATTAGAAGTAAATCCAAAGGCTAGAATACCTTCTTAGATGAGAGTCAACATTTAAAAACTTGACTTGAATTTGCACCTTTTATTATGGAATAATCAAGTGGTGGAAATTCAAGTTAAGTTAGTGGTAATTCCACTAATTCTCTCTTCTAATCCACTCACTCTCTTTTAAGAGAGTGTATTACACTTGCTTAGTTGGTCATAAGACTCTTGAGCCCAATTCTAAGAGGCTTTGACCAATTAATCCAAAGTCAACATGACCACTTTGCAATTGTAATGCTTAGCCGAAAATCACAAAACAAATGTAGGTCCAAGCTTATACAAAATTAAAGCTAAACTAATTACAAAATACTTAGAAAATTACAAGGCTTCATTTGCCCACTTTGTTGACTTCCAAGAGTTGACCGTTGACTTTGACTTGTTGACTTTGACTTGTTGACTTTGACTTGGTCAACTCTTCTTCAACTTGGGCTTCAATTCTTCTTTGCATTGCCGTTGTACTCCTCATGCTTGGGAGATGGTCCTCCATCATGGATGCTTTAAGTAGAAGGTACACTTTGATTAACATGTTTGAATGAAAGTTGTATGGATTTGACCATATAAAGTTGTATGAAAGTTGTATGGATTGTATGTTGTTGATGATGACTTCCGTATGCCTTGGGAATCAAGTTCCAAAGGTTCTTTCAAAGATTACTATAGGCACAATCATTTCTTTTGGCCACACATGAAGGCCCAAGTAGCTAAATATGTTTGAAAATGCATTACTTGTAACAAAGCCAAGTCCAAAGTCTCCCCCCATGGCTTGTACCAACCTTTATCGCTAGCCACCTCTCCTTGCATGGACATCTCCATGGATTTTGTCCTTGGTCTACCCAAGTCAAAGAGAGGGATGGATAGTATATTTATGGTTCTATGTAGGTTTTCGAAAATGGTGCACTTTATTGTTTGTAACAAAGTGGATGACGCATCCAATATAGCAAGACTCTTCTTAAAAGAAGTAGTGAGACTTCATGGAGTCCCCAAGACAATAGTGAGTGATAGAGACTCAAAGTTTCTTGGTCACTTTTGGTGAACCCTATGGAGTTTCCTTGGCACAAAGCTACTCTTAACCACCACTTGCTACCCCCAAACGAATCGGAAAACAGAAGTTGTCAATAGGACCTTGGGTCAACTAATGAGGACCTTTGTAGGAGAGAATATAAAGAGTTGGGAAGAATGACCACCTCACATTGAGTTTGCCTACAATAGGTAATGCAAGGGACAACACCATGTGTGCCCATGTGCCAACCATGTGAACTCCATGTGAGCACTTGCACCCTATTGGTCCAAAGCCAACTAACTCTAACTACCTAGGATTTTCGGTTAGCCTAACCTAACCTTGATTAACCTAGCTAATTAGAGTTAAGCCTAGGACCTAACTACGGTTAGTATAGCTTGGAGGCCAAGCAAGGCTTTTCTATATAAGCCTTGGCCGAACCATGTGTAGAGAACTTTTGACATTTTGAATGAAATAGCTCTTGAAGCTTTGAGACAATATTCTCTTATTTCCTTAGGGAAGACCTTGAATCTTATCAATGGTGTCTTTCAACCATTATGGTGGTTCCTCCTAAGCTTATGGGAGTTTCCTCCTTGACGCTACCATCATTTCTTACCTCACCATTTTCTTCTTTGAATTCTACTTCCGAAAACACTAAAACCTCCATGGCCGAGCCCTTTTTGCTTGGTTTCCATTGTTGATGCAAGCGTTGAAGGCCAGTGTGGGAAATCTCGGAGCTGCATTGGATCACCCTCCAAGAGCACCTTCATCATAAGATCAAATAGAAAATAGCCTCTACGCAAAGAGAGATTTTACAATGAGAATTCTATTCTAAGTTTGTAGCGAACAAACTTGTATTTTGAGAGCTTGAGCAAGTAGATGAATATAGACTTGATCAGAGTAGTTCGCCAACTTGAACTCGAAGCAATGAAGTCTTTTTATAGGCATTTTGTGAAGTATCCGTTAGACCGTAGAAGTGAAAGTTAGTCCTTGTCTTGGGTACTTTCACATGTGGTAGAATGAGCAATCAGAACATTTAATGTAAAGTCAGCGGATGTCAGCATAAGATCAGGCTTTGACTTGATATGCTCAAAGATTTCACTAAAACGTACAACTGCTTTTCGTGTTGTAGAGTTTTATTTTGAAATCTCTTTCCACCTTTAGAAGCTTCTGAGTAACGGCTTGATTTGAAACGAATGCACGTGTTACTCAACATCTTGAACTTCATTAAAAAGATAGATGAATGAATAAATAGATGAGTTGTGTGTTGAATTCATTCGTTTGTCTTCTTTCTTCATCTTCAACTTCAGTCTTCATATCTTCACACTTGAGCACATGACTTGAAGTTGGGACCAGCTCTTCGTCTGGTCTATGAAGCTTCTTCGTTTGATGAGATTGCCTTGAAGTATGATGACTTGAACCTTTGGTCTATTGTATCTTCTGTTTTGAGGGTGCATCTTTCGTCTATGATGATAATGATCCGTCTGATCATTGTTCCCTTTGCGTCTGTTGATACATCCGTCTATCTTGTAATTATCAAAATTAAGATGTTAAGTCATTTTGACCTAACAATCTCCCCCTTTTTGATGATTAGAGACCATACAAGCAACACTGTTATTTTCTTCTAGGATCAGAGCTTTAAGGATGTATCAGAGCTTGAAACATGTAGACGATTCAGCTTGGTCTTCATTAGACTGAACTTGTTATCAAAAATCTTCATTTAAGCTTGAGTCCTTCGGACTGATAAGATAATACTTGATATATTGTGTAGATATCAGATCAAAATCTGCATAAAACATGTTAGTTCAAAATACACAGAATATATCATAGCATAGTAAAATTCTTCTTTTACTCCATAATTTGTTTTTCGACTCCCCCTCAATTTTTTTCTCCTCTTCCTTCTTCTGATCCTCCTCTCTTGACTTCCTCTTCCTCTTTCTCCTCTTCTCCCACTTGGGGTGCAATCATCAAAATATTAGAATGAAATCATCATTCAATGCCCAGATGTAGACAATGCGCCTTGATTCCATTAAGCTAGAAGCGCCTTCATCAATTCTTCTAAAGATTCAATTTTGCTCACGAGAATGCTTTTGTGTGGGCTTATAATCCAAATTTTCTTTTTATAGAACAGAACAATTTCGTTTCTGAGAATTGTATGCATTAACAGAAGGAATGTCAACCTCCAAAAAGTGAATAGTTAAGAATGGGAGAACTGCTGTAATAGCTTGGGGTTCATCCCATTCCAACTGATTTCTCGCTTGATTGGAGAGATCTGGAGATTGTAAAGGGACTCAGCATTCCCATATGCAAACCCATTTCCAGGGTAGACGCTTCCACAAATAACAGCGTCTTCAGTTCTAAGCTTTTTGCCAAAAAACTGAGTCAATGCGGCTTCATGATCACTAATCTTGGCAAGGGTCCTACTATCAAAAGGACCATGTTGGAGTAAATGATTATATTCTGATTGAGACAACAACTTTGGTATGTGGCGTGCCCATAAAAATTTCTTGGATTCAGAATAAACTTTCTTCTCTTTTCCCTTGGCTAAGAATTTTATTCTGCAAGGACGATGTATGTCCAAATGAATAAAGAACTTAGTTGACAGAGAAGAAATAGACGAAAATTGAGTGACAAGAAATTGAGGCAGAGGCCTTTGTTCTTTTTCAGCTATTCGTCTGATATGATGCAAAGAGGTAGCTTGAGCTTTTCCTTCCCTTCTATATGTATTTTCCATGTTATGAAAGACGTGATCATAATCAACGGGCAAAGCATGTGATAGATCTTCTGGAGACTCAAAGCTCTTGAGTATAAGTTCCTTGGTGAAGTGAACTCCTGAGCAGTGAGGTCTTGTCCAGGAAAGAGTTATTCCTAGTGAATATCCAAGTTCTAGATATTCAGTCTTGTTCATGGGGATGGTGAAGGTAATGGGGTCATGTTCATCAATAGCATCTAATGACCACCATTTACACCCACGGGGCATAGAAGGACTCCATTTATTGATATCAAATGTTGAATGAAAGAAGATGATTGAACCATGCTTCTTTGGAGTTTCCCATGGGCTAGCTTCTCTTGTTCTAATGAAGGGCTCATATCCAAGAACAGGACCATCAATTAGAGAGTCTTCGAGATATTCCTTGTATGTGCAAGCTCCTTATAGGCCTTTGATGTTGGCCTTTATCAATCCATCCCAATCAAGATTCTTTAGCCATGTTCTTTGTTGTTCCACAGAATATATCTTTTGAGTGTCAAACTGAACTGGCTTGAGAGGATGGTGGAAGAGAAAAGGATTTGGACTTCTCTTCTTAAAGAATCCTCTTTTTCCTCTATAGATTTAAGGATCAGGAATTTCAAAGAAAGGAGATGATTCTTTGAAAGCTGATGTCTTTATTATATCTTCTTCATCTTCTACGTCAGCTGTTGGAGAGGTGAAGGTTGAGATGATCGATCACTAAGAATCCAATCAGGCTTGATTGGTCTTTCTTCTTCATGCCCATGCGGAGAAAATTTCTTCATGTATAGCTCATTTAGGAAGGAATAATCCATTTTCCTTGGAGGTGTAGGCTCAACAATTTCTAAGTACAACAACGGCTCTGCTCGAGTGTATGTTGTTATTGTTGGCACATCAGATGTTGATGCATCAATGGGTGCAAACCGTACATCACAATGGACTTCTTCCATATGTACCGGTTTGATATCTTTAGAAGTAGATATTCCCTTTTGAGCAGAGGCAGGTTTGGTAGACGCAACATCTTCCGTCTGTTGAACTGTTGGTGAAGCAGACTCAAAAGGTACCACAATGGGTTCAGCTTTGGTTTCTGGTCTGTTCTCCATCCTTTCTTTAGTAATATCCAAATGCATAGATTTGTGTAGATTATCATCTAGCATGGTGGATAGTTGTTCTGACAACAGTTCATTATCTCTCAAAATCTTAGCAGATTCAGTTGTATCTGGCTCAGGCTGTTTGGGTTCAGGTACTGTTGCAAATGGTACACTTTGTATTTCTTCAAAAGGTTGAGCAGCCCTCGGTGTGTCTGTCATAATGACATCGTCTGCTTCAACTTTCTTTCTTGCAGACTCAGGCTTATCAACCTTCCTTTTTATTCTTCGTTCAAAGTGTGCGTCTGATCTCTATCTTATCTTGATCTCATATTTATAGGATTGATTTGGATCAATGATAACAGAAGGGAATTCTTTTGGTGTAGGTGGTTGTTCTAGTAAATGATCAGTGAGTGATTCATTTACTATTTCTTCTGTTTGGGTTTGTGTTTGGGATGATTTGGTGAGTTTGATGGACAGGTGAGGTTTTCTTTTTAGAGATGATGGAGGTGGTTATTTTGTTTGAGTTTTTCTGACAGGGAGTTTTATTCTTTTGGTTTGTTTGGATGGTGAGGGATTTTGTTTAGGCGCACTCTTCTTTGAAAGAGATTCAGATAGCAGACACTTCTTCGCAAAGATACCATTTTTCGTCATTAACCTTGAATCCTAGGTTAATGATGATGTTGGAGAAAAGAGCAAGATATGGGACACTTGATTTTCTTTTCAAGTTCCTGCTTCTCAGAGAACTCAGCCAATGGTCCAAGATGATGTGAGGGAGACTTATCTTCTCTTTCTTCAACAAGTGATAGAGACAAAATCTATCTTTGTTGCTTACGTTATCCCTAGACCCAGTCCTAGGGGTGAAGATGTTGAAGAGAAGGTTGTGTAATATTCTACACTCAGGAATCAAGTTTCTAGCTCTTAGAAACTTGTTATCTTCAAAGACACAAGCCCTTCCATATAGAGCTTTGCCTATGGCTTCTTCGTCTATTTGTGTGTTCCAGCTGGAGTGGAAGAAAACTCCTTCTATTTTGCATCTTCCACCAACAGCGATCACATCTGTGTTTATCACGAACTCCTTTTCTGATATGAACCCGCAAATAGTGCCATTGACAACCTGAGCTTCACTCCAGAAATCAGCATAAGGCTCCATCAGCCATTGATGGAGGACCATCTCCAAAAGCTCAACAAACTCTTCAACCTTACTTTTTAATAAATTGAGCTTCTAATAAAATTCACTATGTTTTTGACTATCTAACCAGGTTTAGTATTCGGAGCATAACTTGGGATACACAACTTCAATTTAGTTGTTCTTGGTGTCTTTTTAAAGCTAACTTGAAGGGCTACAAAAGCTATGAAGACACAAAAGCCCAGTTCTAATTGCATCTAGGAGGAAATGGGGCTTGAAAGTAACGTTTGCATACTGCCATGATGTTCCAGCGGGGTACTGACCAGGTTCATTATTTCGAGCATAATGTGGGCTAAAAAACTCCAATTTATTTCGTCTTTGGTGGCATTTGAAAGCTGACTTAAAGGGCTACATAAGCTATGAAGACATCAAAGCCTAGTTCGGACTGCATCTAGGAGGAAATGGGGCTTGAAGTTAACGTTGGAATGCTACCAGGATTTTCCAGCGAGTTGTTTAATTGTTTAGGCCTATTAGTTTCTTTCAATTATGTATTTGTTTTAAGACTTGGATTTGGGCCTTGTAATTGTGAGGTTTGCTGAGCCTAGGGTGTCTCTCATCTCACCATTGATCACTCATTTCATCCTAGGGTGGAGAACATTTCAGATTTCTAACCTTAGGCCCATTGCACTTTCATTTAAGTTGGTCAACATTTCTATTGTACTCATTTTGGTCATTTATGAATTGACTAAAGTCTTGAGAAAAGGAGAGAGCTCTCCTAGGGTTTCTTCAAAGAACCTTGAATCTTATCTTGGTCCATGACTCAAGTGGCGATTCTTCTACATAGCTTATTGGATCCATGATCCATGGCGCTACCACACTCCTAAACCTCCTTCCATTTTTGCTTTCTTCTCCTTTTGTGTCAAATTATGAGTTCCATAGCTTATTCCGCAAGGTACACCTAGTTCTTGAGTGTTGAATAACTTGGTGAATGAAGATTGGGCACCCCTTTGCTAATCCTTAATGATCCATCACAAGTTCCTTCATGGGTTTGTATCAAACTTGGTATCAAGAGCCTGTTCTTCACCTAGTTGTTCTTCACTTGTGGTATTGAGTCTAGCTCCTATCTTTTTGCTTTCAATTTTTGATTCAATTGAATTTTTGTTAAGTTTGTGTTGTGTGTCTTGGCTGTGCAATACATAGAAGACATGTTCTGACACTCATGGTAGATCATACATGGCCTATTTTACATGCTAGACACATTCTAGTCAATAGCCCCATGTGTTTGATGAATTTTCTCAATATTATTTTGAGTCTTCTTGATGGAATTTGAATCCCCTGCATTATATGTGGCTTAATTAGTGCTTATATATGTTATTACTATGTGCATTTGAAGGAGGACCATCTCCAATAGCCCAACCAAACTCTCCAACCTTACTTTTCAATTTTGGGCTTCTAATAAAATTCGCTGCTGATTTTTGCATCTGACCTATTTCAGTATTTCGATCATAACTCGAGCTACACAAGTCCAATTGAGGTGATCTTGGTGCCAAATTAAAGAAGACATCAAGGGCTACAAAAGCTATGAAGACACCAAAACCCATTT
The DNA here is from genome assembly GCA_026586105.1 of Hylodesmum podocarpum. Classification (NCBI taxonomy): domain Eukaryota; kingdom Viridiplantae; phylum Streptophyta; class Magnoliopsida; order Fabales; family Fabaceae; genus Hylodesmum; species Hylodesmum podocarpum. The sequence goes on along the minus strand of JALJEV010000071.1, from coordinate 2,537,612 downwards.
TAAACTACAAATAGTTGGAAAATAATCTTGAAGTTAGCATTGGAATGCTTCCAGCAATTTTCAGCGAAATGTTCTAATGTTTAGGCTTATTAGTAGTTTTCTTTAAATTATGTAATTGTTTTAAGGATTTAATTTGGGCCTAAACTTGTATTAAACAAAGAATTAGTGACCCTTATATAGGATTCTAATCCAAGGGTTAAGCTTAGAAGCTTGGAGTGCAAGCTTGGCGCCGTGACCATTAGATGAGGATACTAATCCAAGGGCTAAGCTTAGAAGCTTGGAGTGCAAGCTTGACGTCGTGACCATTGGATGAGGATCTACATCCAAGGGTGGAGAATTGATCCTTGTTCTCCAAGTTAATCAAACTTGCACCACAAGCTTCCTTCTGTGGCCATTAGATTAGAATCTAATCCAATGGTGGAAATTAGTTCCTTGCATAGCAAGCTAGCTCCACACCTTAGTAGTATAAATAAGATTTCTTTTGTAATTCAAACACTTTTGATTAATTGAGAATTGAATTCAGAAAATTGAGAGTGTTTTCTCTCTTGTGTTCTTGTGAAGAACCTTGAATCTCATCAATGGCTTCCTTGCTCCATTGTGGCGGTTCCACCTCAAGCTTATTGGCACTTGCCATGGCGCTTCCATTCCTCTCCTAATCCGTTTTCTCCATTTCTTTTCTCCTTGAGGCGCAAGCTTCTTCTTCCTAAACACTTAAGTCTCCATTGAAGCATGAAGATCCGTGAATCCTATGATATTCTCCTTGAGGATTGCATCAGCATTGCTCATTATAAGTTCATGTTACCACTACCATGCATTATCTTGCTTGTTAGCAAAGTTTGACTTGACTTGCTTGAGTATTTAAGTCTATACTTGGACTGTCCAGCAAAGAATAGCCAAAAGAAAATATAGAAAAACAATAGAAAAGAAAAGAGCAATAAAAAATATTCAAAGAAAAGAGTCAAAGAAAAAATTCAAGAAAAGAAATTACAAGAAAAAGAAGATTGAAGAAAATTATAGTGAAAATTGAGTAGCTCTTGTAGTAGAAAATTTTTGGGAAAAATTGAGTGCAGTACCTTGGTGAATTGGGTCATTAAACACCCATAAATTTAGTGTCCAAGCTCAATTTAGGCATCATTACTCATTAGGCTCAAGAATCATATTACAAATTGTGTCAAAATTGCTAATAGCATGATATTTGAACTTGTAGTGTGCTTTGTATGTACCTAGACATATTTGCATTGTTTTGCCCTATTTTTGGACCCTTATTTGTGGCTGCCCTGCACCTTAATTTGAGCTTATTTCGTGCATAAAGATTACCCAAACCAATCCCCAAAATTTCAAGTCATTTTGAGCCATTTTCAAGCCTTTAATTCCAGCTTAGTGACAGTTCTGCTGATTTTGTAAGAGTTTCGGGTTTGTGGTTGGTTCATTGGGTTAAACGTTGTTTTATTGAATTATGGGTATTTGGTCATTCGTTTCACATATATATAAGCTGAACTGGAAGGTTTCATAATTTTCCAAGCTCATTTGATATGCTTATAAATTTTCACAATTTTGGGAAGTTTTTGTGACGGTTCTGTTAAATTTTCCAACAAAATTGCATTTGATTTCTTCCATTCTTTGAGTTTTTGTTTCAAAGATTTTTGCAGTTGTAAATACTAGTTTTCCTTCATTATTAGTGCAGTAAATATATTAGACATTGTCTTGATCATTAAATTCCATTTTGAGTAGCTAATTTTATTCATTGAGTAGTGCTTTTGTTGCTTGTTTTCCTTGTTTCCTATATAGTTTTGTCTAGAAGTTTTGTCTTCTTTGATCTCCTAAGCTTTGTAGCTGAATTGTTTTTCACTTGGATTAATTGAACTTGATAATTGATAAAGGTTTCTAAAGAAACTTTAAGTGAGAGTTGAGAGGAAAAAGGCTAGAGAGTACAATATAGAAAGAGCCTCTTAAGAGTGTAAACAAGAGTGTTGAGTGAAACACTTAGTGAGTGGAAAAGACCTTGTCTCTTATATTATTATTGCTTATAACATCTTTCTTTACAGCCATGGGATAAATTTCCCCAAATATTGAAGACCAAATACGTTCTAGTGATGTTAGATTTTTGAAATGCTTTATGGAGACAATGGACAAATATGAAGCAATTATAAAAAATGATTTGAATGAATTGAGAAGGAAAAATGTTAGGCGGTTGAGGGAAGAGGAGATTAAGATGGAGGACCTTGAGAGGAGACCAAGGGAAGAGCGTGAGAGATAAAATGAGAGAAGAGGAAAACAAGAGAGGTATCATAGTTCATATCAAAGAAGTGATAAAGATTACTATGAATCTAGGAACGAATATAGAGACAGCAAAGAGAGAAGGATTAGAGAAGAGTATGAGAGAAAAGAAACTAAGTATAAGAGGAGAGAAAAAGAGTTGAAAGAAAAAGATTTGAGAGAAAAAAAGCTAAAAGAGAAAGAATTGAGAGAAAATGAATTGAGGGAAAAAGAAATTAAGGAAATAGAGTTGATGGAAAAACAAATGAAGGAGAAAAATGATTATTTATTTCTTTGTGCTAACCCTTCATTTGAAACTCTTGATTCTTATTTTGACAATATTGTAGGTATGGTTCCAAAGGATGACTATGAAGAGGAAATTGGCAATCTCTTGTATGAAAATGTAGAAAGAAAGGCACTTAAAGACCTCTGTGAAATTTCTTATGACCATCTTGATAAAAATTCTTTTGTTTTGGTGCCTAATGAAGAGTTGTGCATAAGTGAGCCTTGGAACAAACACTATGAAGAGAAGGAAATACCTATAAAGTTTGAGTTCCCCTTTGAGGAAAAATCTTTATCACTCACTATTCCTCTCTCTTGTAATAAAAATGATATTTCATACCCTACACTAGAATCTTAAGACATTGAGCCTTGGAAAATTCTTGAATTTAGTAGTGTGGAATTTTTAATTGTGCCTACTAACTATTATTTTCATGATATTGATTGTTCATATAAGTTGATGGAAGAATTTAAGAAGGAGGACACATTACAAACTTCCACATCTATTGAAGATATATATAATAAGGCACAAGTGGCTAAACAAGTTCGGAAAGGATTAGAAACTCCTACGGGTTTCGGTTATGTCACGACTAATTATTTAACTTCTTCCTTTACTTCTTTACATTGTCTTGTTGACATTAGTAGGCAAAGAATCTTGTTATTATATGATGAACAAACAAGCAAGATAGGTAAACTTGATAAAATAAAAGAAAGGGAAAATAAGAACTTGAATTTGGCCTTACACACATGTAATCACTTTGAGATACAAGCTTACCTATACTTTACATCATTGGTAATGAGTTATGTAAGAAATGAAAAACTTGATAAAGTTTCTTTGATCTTCGATCCGGGTGGATTGTTTTTATTGTAGGTAAGAAACAAAGGCCACTTGAGAACAAGTTGGCCACAAAAAGGAGGGTTTGATGGAAGACCATCTCCAAAAACTCAACAAACTCTTCAACCTTACTTTATAATAAATTGAGCTTCTTATAAAATTCGCTATGTTTTTGACTGCCTAACCAGGTTTAATATTCAGAGCATAACTTGGGATACACAACTCCAATTTAGCTGTTCTTGGTTTCTTTTTAAAGCTGACTTAAAGGGATACAAAAGCTATGAAGACTCAAAAGCCCAATTCTAACTGCATCTAAGAGGAAATTGGGCTTGAAAGTAACGTTTGGATACTACCAGGATGTTCCAGCGGGGTGCTGACCAGGTTCAGTATTTCGAGCATAATGTGGACTAAAAAACTCAATTTATTTCGTCTTGGTGGCATTTGAAATCTGACTTAAAGTGCTAAAAAAGCTATGAAGACACCAAAGCTCAGTTCAGACTACATCTAGTTGGAAATGGAGCTTGAAGTTAACGTTGGAATGCTACCAGGATTTTCCAGTGAGTTGTTTAATTGTTTAGGCCTATTAGTTTCTTTCAATTATATATTTGTTTTAAGACTTGGATTTGGGCCTTGTAATTGTGAGGTGTGCTCAGCCTAGGGTGTCTCTCATCTCACCATTGATCACTCATTTCATCCTTGGGCAGAAGAACATTTCGATTTCTAACCTTAGGCCTATTGCACTTTCATTTAAGTTGGTCAACATTTCTATTGTACTCACTTTGGTCATTTATGAATTGACTAAAGTCTTGAGGAAAGGAGAGAGCTCTCCTAGGGTTTCTTCAAAGAACCTTGAATCCTATCTTGGTCCATGACTCAAGTGGCGATTCTTCTACATAGCTTATTGGATCCATGATCCATGGCGCTACCACACTTCTAAACCTCCTTCCATTTTTGCTTTCTTCTCCTTTTATGTTAAACCGTGAGTTCCATAGCTTATTCCACAAGCTACACCTAGTTCTTGAGTGTTGAATCACTTGGTGAATGAAGATTGGGCACCCCTTTACTAATCCTTGAAGATCCATCACAAATTCCTTCATGGGTTTGTATCAGCCATGCTCATTGCCATTCTGCAAAGTTTATCCATCCAGCAACTTCCAGTATCTCAAGAATATTCTCAGAGAGATCCTTGAGAGTTTCTCTTATAGTCCATTTGCAAGGAAGAAGCATTTCTTCAGCACAGAAGGTTTTTGTGCTCTCAGTGGTCTTCACATTCTTGGCGGCCATTTTTGGATTTGAAAAATAAGAGAGTGTAGAGAGTATGAGAACTTCTGTTAAGCAATAAGATTTTTTAGAGTAGAAAGTAATGGGAATAGATGACAGTTTCTTGAATTTATATGAAGATGAAATAGTTTTAGGTTAAATAGTAGATGAAAGAAAAGTAACCATCCCTGATTTGACGTTTCCCATCATTGTCTCTCTAATGATTGATTTGACTCTATAAATCCTGCGCGTGTCTTGTTCTCTTAAGAATTTTTGCCATAAATGTCAGACACATTAAATGCTTCTTTCTGCACACTCAATAAAATATGTTAAAAGATAACATAATGTTGCGTCTGTTGAAGAGCCAGACGGACAAATTCAACTTTTAATCAGACGCAACGTTTTGTCTTAACACAAAATAATGTAGACGTAATACATGCAGACAAAGGTAATAAATAGACTGAAAGATTTAACAGGTGAAAAAGCTTATTCAGATAGAGGAATAATTTGCTAAATTTTCTTTTATGAAATTGAATCTAGTTTCGTCTAAAGCTTTAGTAAATATATCAGCCCATTGAAAATCAGTTTGCACAAATTGTATATCAAAGATACCTTTTTGAACATAATCTCTAATGAAATGAAATCTGATTTCAATATGTTTGGCCTTTTGAATGCTGAATTGGATTTTTACTCAAATTTATTGCACTGGTATTATCACAATATATAGGTATATTGATGCAATCCTCAAGGAGAAATGCTTTATGTGCTCGGATATTCATGCTTCAATGGAGACTTCACACATGGAGAAGAAGAACCTCATGGCTCAAGAGAAAAGAAATGAAGAAAACGGTTTAGAAGAGGAATGGTAGCGTCATGGCAAGTGCCAATAAGCTTGAGGTGGAACCGCCACAATGGAGCAAGGAAGCCATTGATGAGATTCAAGGTTCTTCACAAGAACACAAGAGAGAAAAACACTCTCAAATTCTAAATTTCAATTCTCAATTATCCAAAAAGTGTTTGAATTACAAAGGAAATCCTATTTATACTACTAAGGTGTGGCGCTAGCTTGCTATGCAAGGAACTAATGTCCACCCTTGGATTAGATTCTAATCAAATGGCCACGGAAGGAAGCTTGTGGCGCAAGTTTGATTAATTTGGAGAACAAGGATCAATCCTCCACCCTTGGATGAGTATCCTCATCTAATGGTCACGGCGCCAAGCTTGCACTCCAAGCTTTCGAGCTTAACCCCCTTGGATTAGAATCCGATCTAAGGGTCACTAATTCTTTGTTTATTACAAGTTTAGGCCGTGGACTAAACTCTCCACAAAGGCTATATATTAATTGTTTCATCCTAATTACAAAGATAAGGCTCAAATTAAAACCTTAAAACAATTACATAAATTGAAAGAAAACTACTAATAAGCCCAAACATTAAAACATTTCGCTGAAAATTTCAGGAAACATTCCAACGCAAACTTCAAGCTTATTTTCCTACTAGATCTAGTTCGAACTGAGCTTTGGTGTCTTCATAGCTTTTGTAGCCATTGAATTCTTCTTTAATTTGCCACCAAGAACGCCTCAATTGGATTTGTTTAGCTCGAGTTATGTTCCGAATACTGAAATTGGTCAGATACTAAAATTAGAAGCGAATTTTATTAGAAGCCCAAAATTGAAAAGTAAGGTTGGAGAGTTTGGTTGGGCTTTTGGAGATGGTCCTCCATCATATATGATTTTCAAACCTGGATTAATCTTTCAGTTGATTGTTTACCCATGATTGTTGTGAACAACACCCAGCAACAGAGACATATTCTACTTCTGTTGTTGATAGTGCTATGGAGTTTTGTTTATGCTTGACCATGAGATAAGTGATGATCCTAGAAACTAGCATCCTCCACTTATACTCTTTCTCTCCACTTTATCATGAGCATACTCAGCATCATAGAACCCACTCAAATTGAAATCATCATTTCTTTTGTAAAACAATGAGAGATTAGTGGATCCAACAAGATATCTTAATATATGCTTTACAGCTTGTAGATGAGATTCTTTTGGGTCAAACTGAAATCTAGCACAAAGACAGACGCTAAACATAATGTCTGGTCTGCTAACAGTTAAGTAAAGTAGAGATCCAATCATATGTCGGTACACAGTCTAATCAATAGACTTACCAGATTCATCTTTACTTAAACTAGCTCCAGATGAATGCATGGGAGTTTTCATAGGCATGGCATTATCCATTTTGAACTTCTTTAAAAGTTCTTTTCTATATTTCTGTTGATGGATATAGATGCCTTGCTTCATCTGCTTAATTTGCAGACCTAAGAAAAATTTCAACTCTCCCATCATGCTCATCTCGAACTCATTCTGCATAAGCTTAGAGAAGTCTTTACACAAAGATTCATTAGTTGCACCAAAAACAATATCATCTACATACATTTGCACAATAATGAAATCCTTTGAGAGGTTTTTCTTAAACAAGGTTGTATCAAATTTTCCTCTTGAAAAACCATTTTCAAGTAGAAAAGAGATTAATCTGTCATACCAAGCTCTTAGAGCTTGTTTCAAACCATATAAAGCTTTCTTCAACTTAAAAACGTGATTTGACAGTGATGGATGTTCAAAATCAGGTGGTTGTTTTACAAAAACTTCTTCTTCAATAAAACCATTTAGAAACACACTTTTTACATTCATTTGATATAAAACAATATTTTTATGAGCAGCAAAAGTAAGCAATATACGAATGGCTTCTAATCAAGCAACAGGTGCAAAGGTTTCAGTGAAGTCAATACCTTCTTGTTGATTATACCCTTGAGCCACTAACCTTGTTTTGTTTCTAATGACTTTTCCGGTTTCATCCAGCTTGTTCCTGAAGACCCATCTAGTTCCAATGATGTTTTTATCTTTAGGCTTTTCAACCAGAGTCCATACATCATTTCTAGTGAATTGGTTAAGTTCTTCTTCCATGGCAAATATCCAATCATCTTCTTTAAGTGCTTCCTCAATGCTTTTGGGTTCTACTTCTAACACCAAAGCATATCCAGAAAGGTATTTAAAATTTGACCTGGTTTGCACTCCTTGATGCTTGTCTCCTATGATCAGATCTTGGGAGTGATTTGAGGCAAATTTCCACGTTCTGACAGGAGTCTGGATATTATCATGTTGAAGAGTAGATGATGAGGGTTCGTCTGACCTAGCAGATGCAATTTTGTCTGGTTTAGCTTCTGCGTCTCTGTTGACGATAGCATCACTTTGTTGACTTGATGGATTGACCTGCAAAATGTCAAATAAGGTTTCTAGGTCTGACATTTCTTTGTCAGCCTTTGAACTATCTTGAAATTTGACTTGGATTGATTCTTCTACAACTTAAGTGTTAGAGTTGAAAACTTTATAAGCTTTAGAAGTATCAGAATATCCAAGAAAGAATCCTTCACATATTTTTGAGTCAAACTTTCCAAGATGATCCTTAGTATTAAGGATAAAGCATTCACATCCAAAAGGATAGAAATAGGATATGTTAGGTTTTCTTCCTCTCTATAATTCATAAGGAGTCTTATTCAATATGGGTCTTATAAAAAATTTGTTTTGCAAATAACAGGATGTATTTATTGCTTCTGCCCAAAAATATTTTGGAAGTGAACTTTCATTTAAAAGAGTTCTAGCCATTTCTTGTAAAGTCCTATCTTTGTTTTTCACAACTCCATTTTGTTGAGGAGTTCTTGGAGACAAAAAACTACGGAATATGTCGTTTTCAAAACAAAAGGCTTTGAACTCAGAATTTTCAAATTCAGTTCCATGATCGCTTCTTACAGATGCAATACATACTCCTTTCTCATTTTGAACACGTTTATAGAAAATCTCAAAGACATTGAATGACTCGTGTTTATGAGCTAGGAAATATACCCATGTAAATCTAAAGTAGTCATTTACAACGACAAATCAATATCTTTTTCCTCCAAGACTTTGAGTCTAGGTAGGACCAAAGAGATCAATGTGTAACAACTCTGTTGGTCCCTTTGTAGAATCTAGAGGGGGGCGAATAGATTCTAGTTCCCTTTTATGGATTTCTTTCGGCTATTTCTTATTTTCTTCCTATTCAATATTGATTTTGTCTTTATTACTTAACCAAATTTTCTATCAATATGTGTTAAGAGTTATCACAGCGGAATGATAAAGGAAGATAGAAATCTTTTTCTTTTACAAACTCTTTTGAATCAAGATAAACTAAAAACATTCAGAATATGATTCAACAAAATAAAAGAGTATAGGGAAAAGAGAAATTGCACGATAAGTTTATATTGGTTCAGCTTTCGGCCTACATCCAGTCCCATTACAACAATTGTTGCTATTGGTGTTAACAATTTTGATCCCTTGTGTCAATTACAATCACTCTGCACATACACAAAACTAGAAATCAAAATAAACCAATACAACAAGTTCTTTTTCAAGAACCTTTCCCTCTAACTCTTGATGCCTTCAAAAATTAGTCTTGAGAACCCTTTCTCAAGTTCCACAACTCTTTTTCAGAGAATACCTTTCTCAAAGAGTTTAAACCAATCTCAATCAATACAAAGATAAAAGATCAGAACGAGTATACCTGTTGTAGATGCTTTATTCCATAAAAGAGTATTCATCTCAAGAGAAAGTCTTTTGAGTCTATTTGAAATCTTGGATAAAATGTTAAGAACTCAAGTGTTCTCAATGTAAAGCTTCGTTTCAGCTCTCCTTTCTCTTTTCAAAATCAAGGATTAATCTTTTTGAAATCTTTCCAAGTGGTTTTTATATAAAAACATTTGAAAACAAGATGAGATGAATTTTTGATGGGGATAATCGATTACTAAGGAGTGGTAATTGATTACTCTAGAGGATTTCAATCTTCTTTGGCCTCTCAAGCTCGTGGTAGTCGATTACTGATATACGGTAATCGATTACTCCAGAGATGTTTTGGATTCCCTATTTTCAATTATTGTTGGTAATCGATTACAGATTAATGGCTTCAGTTGTAAAACTTTTAAAACTCTTAAACAAAGTGTTTTATCACTTTAGTTTGGTTTTCCACTTTCAAAATAAAAAGCAAGGGGTTCCAAAATCACTTAGTGATGGAGGACCATCTCCCAAGCATGAGAATTACAAGAGAAATGCAAAGATAAATAGAAGCTCAAGTTGAAGAAGAGTTGACCAAGTCAAAGTCAACAAGTCAAAGTCAAAGTCAAAGGTTAACTCTTGGAAGTCAACAAATTGTGCAAATGAAGCCTTGTAATTTTCTAAGTATTACGTAATTAGTTTTAGCTTAATTTTTGTATAAGCTTGGACCTATGGTTGATTATATGTTTCGGCCAACCATTAGGTGGACATGTTGACTTCTTTTGTGTTGATCAAAGTCTCTTATTATGGGCTTAAGTGTTTTATGACCCAACTAAGCAAATGTATTACACTCTCTTAAAAGACAGTGGATGAATTAGGAGAGAGAATGAGTGGAATTGTCACTAACTTAATTTAAATTTCCACCACTTGATCATACCATAACCAAGAGTGCAAATTTAAGTCAAGTTTCTAAATTGTTGACTCTCATCTAAGAAGGTATTCTAGCCTTTGGATTGTTTCTAATCCAAGGCATATAATTCCATCTTAATTAATCCATGATCATCACAAACTTAGAAGGTTTGTGAGCCTCTTGTTCTTTGATCTCTAGATCCTTCTTAAATTGATCAAGTGAGGGGTGCTTAGCATCACTTGATTAATCCATCAAGGATAAAGTGGCTAGGATGGCTCATAGCCAAACACACACAAAGGGTCTTATAACTTAGGCAAATTCGATTTTGTAGTCACTTTGAATTTGAATGAAATTAGTGAATTTCTAAGACTTGTGTCTTAAGAAAAGGAGAGAGCTCTCCTAGGGTTTCTTCCAAGAACCTTGAATCTTATCATGGATCCATAATCCAAGTGGTGATTCTTCTATCAAGCTTATTGAACACCATGTTCATGGTGCTTTCATTCTTTTAAACACCTTCCATTTTCATTTTTCTTCTTATTTGGTCCTTAAATCGTGAGTTTCTTACCTTGTATCCTTGAGTTTGCCTTGATTCTTTGGAATGTTGAATGATTTGGTGAATGAAGACGGGGCACACATTGTGAATCCATGGAGTCTCCTTCAAGTACCTCATGGGTTTGCATCACTTAGCTTGATGTCAAAACAGATTTAAATTCTCTTTGAAGGAAAAACCAATCAAATCACAAACTCAAAGCCTAGTCTAAAAAAATAAATACACTTGAGATCCTATATACATTTACTATGAAATTCAAGATTACAAATACATCAAAATCAAAATCCAAGATTAAGACTTCTTCATGCTTCAAGTCTAACAATCTCCCTCTTTTTGGTTTTGATGTACCAAATCAAGGTGTGGTGCCAGAGATCTTGTGTAGATGGCTTTGATGTGTCCTGTAATGTTAGTAAACCTGTGTAGCTTTTCATGTTATACATCCATTTGTATTATATCACATTCTATTCATCACTAATTTCTCAAATTTATCAAGTATCAGAAGTTTTGATAACAGTCATCCATAATCAGTTATATTTCTAGTTCTTGATCTGTTCCCCCTAAGCATAATAGTACTAAAATTTAAAAAATCAAATCTAAAATTCAAAGTTTCAAGACTTAATAAACCAAGATAATAAAAGCAAAAATCTAACGTGATAAAGCAATAATAACTACCACACTACTACTCCCCCTATTTGGTATATCAAATAAGATTTATGAGAAGTAAAGTTTCAACTGAAGTTACTAATCTGTATCATCCTGGTTGAGTCTTTCCATCATTGTTTCCATGAGATTCTTCATTTCCAGATATTGAATGTCTTGATTTCTCCTGAGATCATTAATTTTTTTGTTCATTGTTTCCTCTATCTCATCAAGTCTATCTATCATGATTGATGGTCCCTACGGGTGAATCTAGAGGGGGGTTGAATAGATTCTAGTTCCAAGATAGCCCAATTTTAGTGCGTTTCTACTTTCTTTTAATTCAACCAAAACTATTCTTGATTAACTATCTAATCTTAAGACAGAGAAACAAGATAGATCAAAGATGCATAACGGATAGCACAAAAGAAAGATCAAGAAACACGTTAGTGATCAATAGGCATGCGTAATCAATAGCAGTATCTAATTGTTCCAGTTTTTGTTGATTACCGAGTCAATTACCAAACGAATTACAGATATTAATCAGTGATAATGGACAATGTAAGGCAAAAGATAAAGAGTAGAAGGGAGAAGAAGAGTGCACAGTGATTTATACTGGTTCAGCCCACTGCCTAACATCCATCCCAACCCAACAACTGTTGCGATCAATTTTCCACTAAACCAGTGATCCCTTTTGCGTTCTTTACATTCACTCTATAACAAGCAACACAAAAATGAAATCAAAGACACCCAATCACCTGTTCTGTAACCCACAGAACAGTTCTCTTTGACCTTGGCACCTCCAAGATCAAACCTTTGAGAAAACCCTTCTCAAAGAACCTTACTCTATCTAGAGAGACCTCTCTCCTAGAGTAATCAACCCAAATCCAAAAAATGGAAACAAAAGATCAGTTAGAAAACACCTGTGAGTGTAGATTCTGATCATCTATGAAGACTATGAATGACAACCAATCAAAATGTTCAATCAAGATTGCCTTTTAAAAACAAGTTCTTGAAGAACCTTGAAGTTCTTGATGGGTTTCTTGGAGAAAAGATAAAACTCAATTTCAGAGAATATGGAAGTGTAAGAATTGTTCCAAAACGTGTATTCCAAGATTATGAAAAGATTTTAGAAAGAGGGGTATTTATAGTTTCATTTAAAAACTCAATTTAGGCAATTTAATGAATTTCTGATGATGGTAATCGACTGCCAGAAACTGCTAATCGATTGAACCAGAAAAGTAAAACACTTCAAGGTGATTTTTCTCATGGTAATCGATTAACCCGAGGGGGTAATCGATTACTCCAGAGCCAAATGTAGTTCCCCACTCTGTTACCCACTGATGGCAGTTGATTACCTTCTGTTGGTAATCTATTACCTCAGTTGGTTACCAAGACCTTTTTCAAAACATTTTAAGAGGGAAAACCAAACATTTGAATAAAGAAAAATCACACAAGATTTTCTTAGCTCTCTAGGGCATTCCAACCAAGAACAACCACTTGTAAGCCTAAACTAAAACAATCAATACATAGAAAACACCTAGTTACATATCATCTAAGAAAACCAAAATTACATTGCATCAAAATCAAAACAACAAGAGAGACACCCAAGCATCTTCAAGCTTTAAGTCCAACAATGATGGACTCGAATCTTGATTTTGGAATGTATTCTCCTGATGCAGGGTTGTCTTCTTCGTCCTCCTCTGCTTGAGTTTCTCCATCTGGAATTTCTTGTTGTTGGACATATTGTTGTTCTTCTCTTGATATCCAGCCGGCATCAGTCTTTATCAGCCTCATCATCTTCAAGGCTTTATCACCAATGATGTGGACATCTTTGACTAATTCCCTTGTCTCATCTGTTGTATCAACCTGAAAATGTTCAATTAGTCTATAGATAAACAATGAATATGGACATTTGTTATCAAGAAGCCTCCTGGTCTTGAGCATGTTGTCCATAATGATATGTGCCGAGTCCATTTGAATTCCATTTTTCAGAGCTGCCATCAATATCATATCTTCTTCACTAATCTGAGCGTGATTTGCTCCTCTTACAGCCAATATCCAGCAAACGGTGTAATGTAGAAGCCTGTCATCTGTGCTTAGGCGTCCTATGTTGTATGTCACCTTTTTGCCATGTGCTTTCCTTGCGGTCTTATCAGCTTCCCAGCCTTGTGGGTTCCTAAGCATACTCATGTAGAAGGTATCCTTTTGTAGATTAAATCCCTTCTCACTAAGTTTATCCACATGTGCAATGATTCCTTCTCTCCTAATTCCAACAAATTGAAGAGAATGTGCAGGGGTTAGTGTCATAGAAATACTCTTAATTTTAGGACACTCGAACCAAGTCGGGTGATGGAGGACCATCTCCAAAAGCTCAACAAACTCTTCAACCTTACTTTTTAATAAATTGAGCTTCTAATAAAATTCGCTATATTTTTTACTGTCTGACTAGGTTTAGTATTCGGAGCATAACTTGGGCTACACAACTCCAATTTAGCTGTTCCTGGTATCTTTTTAAATCTGACTTGAAGGGCTACAAAAGCTATGAAGACATAAAATCCCAGTTCTAACTGCATCTAGGATGAAATTGGGCTTCAAAGTAACGTTTGGATACTGCCAGGATGTTCCAGTGGGCTGCTGACCAGGTTCAGTATTTCGAGCATAATATGAGCTAAAAAACTCCAATTAATTTTGTCTTGGTGGCATTTGAAAGCTGACTTAAAGGGCTACATAAGCTATGAAGACACCAAATCCCAGTTCGGACTGAATCTAGGAGGAAATGGAGCTTGAAGTTAACGTTGGAATGCTACCAGGATTTTCCAGCGAGTTGTTTAATTGTTTAGGCCTATTAGTTTCTTTCAATTATGTATTTGTTTTAAAACTTAGATTTGGGCCTTGTAATTGTGAAGTGTGCTCAGCCTAAGGTGTCTCTCATCTCACCATTAATCACTAATTTCATCCTAGGGTGGAGAACATTTCAGATTTCTTACCTTAGGCCCATTGCACTTTCATTTAAGTTGGTCAACGTTTCTATTGTACTCACTTTGGTCATTTATTAAAAGAGAATTTCTAAGACTAAAGTCTTGAGAAAAGGAGAGAGCTCTCCTAGGGTTTCTTCCAAGAACCTTGAATCTTATCATGGATCCATCATCCAAGTGGCGATTCTCCAACCAAGCTTATTAGGTGTTTCATCCATGGCTCTTACCACACTTCTTCCTTCTTCCATTTTTGATTTCTTTCTTCCCCCTTTTGTGTTGACCATGAGCTATCATTGTTATATATTGAGTTATTCCGCTGTTTAAGAGTGATTGAACATTGGTGAATGAAGATTGGGGCACCCCTTTTCTTATTCATGAAGATCCCCTACAAGTTCCTCATGGGTTTGCATCAAAATTTGGTATCAAGAGCTTGTTCTCCACCTAGTTGTTCTTCACTTGTGGTATTGAGTCTAGCTCCTATCTTTTTGCTTTCAATTTTTGATTCAATTGAATTTTTGTTGAGTTGTTGTTGTGTGTCTTGGCTGTCCAATGCATAGATGAGATGTTCTGACACTCATGGTTGATCATACATCGCCTATTTTACATGCTAGACACATTCTAGTCAATAGCTCCCATGTGTTTGATGAATTTTCTCAATATGTATTTTGAGTCCATTTGCTGGAATTTGAATCCCCTGCATCATATGTTGCTTAATTAGTGCTTATATGTGTTATTACTATGTGCATTGCTCATTATAAGATCAAGTTACCACTACCATGCATTATCTTGATTGTTAGCAAAGTTTGACTTGACTTGCTTGAGTTTTTGAGCCTATACTTGGACTGTCCAGCAAAGAAAATGCATGAGAAAAATATAGAAAAACAAAAGAAAGGAAAAAAGCAAGAGAAAATACTCAAAAGAAAGGGTCAAAGAAAAATTCAAGAAAAGAAAAATACAAGAAAAGAAGTTTGAAGAAAAACTGAGTGAAAAAAAAATAGTAGCTCTTGTTAGCAGAAAAATTTTGGGAAAAATTAAGTGCAGTACCTTGGTGAATTTGGTTCATTAAACACCCACAAATTTAGTGTCCAAGCTAATTTTGGCATCATTACTCATTAGGCTCAAGCATCATATTCACAAATCGGATCAAATTTGCTAATAGCGTGATAATTGAACTTGTGGTGTGCTTTGCATGTGCCTATATATATAAGCCTTGTTTTGCCCTGTTTTTTGGACCTCTGTTTTGTGGCTTCCCTGCACCTATTTTGAGCTTATTTTGTGCCTTAAATTCATCAAGAACAACCCCCACAAATTCGTGACAAATTGGAAAAAATCCATTGCAAATTCTAGTTGTTAGTGATGGTTTTCCGGATTTCTGTGACAGTTTCGGTTTGCTCTTTGTTCAACATGTTAACCTGGGTTTTGATGGCTGTTTGGGGCTTGATTGGATATTATATACATGTATAATCTCAACTGGAAGGTTTCATAATTTTCCAACACCATTTCATATGCTTTTGAGTGCTCACAATTTGGGAAAATTAGTAACAGTTGTCTGAAAAATTTTCCAGCATTGGTACTTGTTCTTGTGTCCAAATTCTTTGAGTTCTTTGATTTAAATATTTCCAGTTTTAAAGTGTTGTTTTCCTTCATTTTATTTGTAGTAGCTAGAGTAGCCATTGTCTCATATAAATTCTCCTTTTGAGTAGCTAAATTTTCTTCATTGAGTGTCCTTTTATTTCTTGTCTTCTTTGGCTTCCTAATAGTTTTGTCTTGAGTATTTGTCTCCTTTGAATTTCCTTAAGCTTTTTGGCTGAATTTTTCCTCTTTCACTTGGATAAAATTGGACTTGATAATTGATAAAGGTTTCTCAAGAAACTTTAAGTGAGAGTTTAGAGGAAAAAGGCTAGAGAGTACATCATAGAAAAAGCCTCTAAAGAGTGTAAACAAGAGTGTTGAGTGGAAACACTTAGTAAAGTGGAAAGGTTCTTTTCTCTTATACTATTTTTGCTTCTAACATCTTCCTTGCAGCAATGGATAGCTCGCCAAGTGTTGGTAATGATTTATCTCCTAGAACCCAAAAGGTTATGGATTCCTTGATGGAGAAATTCATTCACCTACAACACAACCTCAAGAATGAGCTTCAAGAGAGTTTGAATGAGATTAGGGAGGAGAGAAATAGATGGTTTATGGAAGAAAAAAATAAGAGGATTGAGTTTGAAAGAAGGGTGAGAAATGAGTATCATGAGAGAAGAGAGAGAACCTTGAGAGAAAATCATAAGAGAAGAGAAAGAAGAAGAGGAGTGAATAGAGGGAGTGGAAGTGAAAGGGAAAGGCAAAAGGGTAACCATTATTCACCTTGGAAAAGTGGTGGGATAAGTAAATATGATGAGGAGTATGCCTTTGGAACCTTTGATGAAGTGAGGAGAAGAAAGGAAAGGCATGACCGAAACACAGACCATAGTAGAAACCCACACACACCTAGAAGGGTCTTTGGTGATGATGAACTAAGAGTTAGGAAGGAAAATAAGAGATTTGAATGTGAGTTTAAGGAGAGAAAAACTAGAGTGGAAATAGAAAATCAAAGAGCTTACACTAATTTAGTAAAGGAATTTGATAGGCTAGAAAGAGAAGATCATGAAAGGAGAAAAAGGAAAAAGAGAATTTTGAGAGAGGAGAAAGAGTTGAGGGAAAAAGAGTTAAAAGAGAAAGAGTTAAAAGAAATGGAGTTGAAAGAACAAGAGAGGAAAGAAAGAAAATTGAGAGATGAGCAAGGGAAGGAATTGTGTGATATTTTAGTTGTTTGTACTAATCCTTACTTTGGTTTTGATGATTCTCATTTGAAGGATGATGTAGAAATGACACCAAAGGAAGAAATACAAGAAAACAACTTCTTGTGTGAGGATGTGGAAGAGATAGAACTCAAAGCACATGGTGAAGTTGTTTGTGACATTCCTTACAAGAATCCTTTTACCTTAGTACCTAGTGGTGAATTGTATACAAAGTTTCTATGGAGCACACATCATGAAGAAAATGAAGCACCCATGGAATTGGAGCAACCACTAGAGAAGATTTTCTTGTCACTTGATACTCTTTCTACTTCTAATTTGAATAGTATTAAACATTTCATACTAGACTCTTTTGGCATTAAATCTTGGATCATGATTGAGTTTGCTAATTTGGACCTTTTAATTGTTCCTAATGACCTTTATTCTCATGATGTTCAATATCTATCTAGGTTGTTGGAAGAGTTAAAGAAAGAGGGCCAAATACAAGATTCCAAACATGATAAAGGATTAATATTTACACAATTCGGAGTTGAAGTAGATGCTCCTATGAGTCTTGGTTATGCATTGATGAACTATTTAAATTTTTCCTTTACTCCATTAGATTGTGTCAATAATATTAGTAACCAAAACATGTTGTGTGATTGGGATTCAAGTAAAGTAGGAAATTTTAACAAATTACATAGGTAGTTGATTTGGAAGCATCAATTATTTTTACCACCTTGTGTTAACTATAGAATGAAAGTATACCTACATATTAAATCATTTGCATTGAATGTTATATGGAATAATTTACACCTTATTTTACATGATTTTGTGGTATTTGATCTGGGTGGTCATTTTTATTGTAGGTAAGAACCTAAGGCCACTTGAGGACAAGAAGGAGGGTTTGATGGAGGACCATCTCCAAAAGCTCAACAAACCCTTCAACCTTACTTTTTAATAAATTGAGCTTCTAATAAAATTCGCTATATTTTTTACTGTCTGACTAGGTTTTGTAACATCCCAAAAATTTAAATATAGTTCAAGAGAGGTTTTTTTGTAACAATCAAGAAATTTAAAAATAATTAAAAAATTATGAATTTTCGAAGTTACTGTAGCAAATCACTGTAGCTGCCGACAGTACTGTAGCAACCGCCATTACTGTAGCAAACCGCCATACCTGTAGCTGCCGACAGTACTGTAGCTGACCGACATTACTGTAGCTGCCCGAAATTACTGTAGCTGCCCGAAATTACTGTAGCACCGCCTTAGAAAGGTTATAAATAGGGCTTAGAGGTTTCAAATGAAGATACAAACCAAAGAATACTCCTACATCCTCTCAAACTATCTTCTCTACAAAAAACCTTTCTATACTTTCTCCACCTTAGGAAGAAATCTCTCTAACCAAGGAAGAAGCACGTAAGAAGATAGGAAGCTAGGAGAAACCAGTAAGGGGAGCTGTCCTTATCCTACTCTTCTATTCTTTGTTTTGTTGTTACTTTCATTATATTTCTTTAGTTTTTCGGATACTAAGGTGCGAAGATAATTCTTAGTATGCTCTGTGGTTGCGGTTTTGTCCGATCTTCCACATCAGAACAGAATTATTCTTGTTACGAGGAAAAGTGTGGTACTGTTTATTGGTTCTTGATGTTTCCTTGATAATTCTTGGTGTTTCTTGTTTCTTGGTTTCTTGATTTATTGGTGTTTATTGGTGTTTCTTGGTGTTGATTTCATATCGAAATATGTCTGGTTTTGAGTTGGATATGAATAAGTGGTGACATGCATGGTTGCATGAAATTGGTGATGGACTTGAATTGCTTAATGACCGATTTGAAATGCCTAGTGGAGAGGCAATATTCTAAGATTGCTTGGTGAATAGGCAATGCTTAGAAGGTTTTGAAATGAATATGACCTAGTAAAGAGGTCAAGATTTAAAATGTGATAAAGGTCATTATACAATTCAAGGTCCTAGAGCATGTTGCATGATGACTGGATAGTAGTAGACCAAGTCCGTAAGTTACGGATTCCCGTCTGTGTGAGTGGAATACCGTGGACTAGAGGGGGTTCTCTTGGTGGGGAAATTGCCCTCGCTCATGATGATCACATGTTGGGGGAGGTCTGCTTGATTACACGAGAACTCGACAATTACGGAGTGTCTACCTCTGGTGGGTCTGATTGAGAGTGAGAATCAGATGCCCTGTCTATTTTCGATGGAGGGCGCCACATTGCATTTCGAGTGAAGAGTGAAAATGCATGGTGGAGGTGCATGCATCATATAGAACTAGGAGCATACAATAGTGGTTGTTTGTTTTAATTGAATATATGATTGGAATTCATGCTTAAATTATTTATTGCGATAAATGGTTTATTCGTTTTATTGTGGTTGAGTTGTGAGTTAAACTAAAGGTTTGTCTTTACACAGATTTTAAAATAATAAATTAATATTTTTAAAAAAAATCTTGAAGAATATTTTAGATTGTTTTATGAATATTTTCACTTAATTTCAAAAGTTTTACTATAATTAAAATTATTTGAGGATTAAGGAAAGCTCACCCTTGCAATTCTATTTTACAGATTTGCAGGGTTAAGAAGAGGTGGATGTTTTGCAATGATTGTTGATACTGTCTTGCCGAGAAGATGTTTTGTTATGTTTGGGGGTAGATTTGCTAAGTAAGTAGAGAGAAAATTATGTAAAATAATAAAATGACAAAGTTATGCAAGCTAGTTGTAATGAACTTTAAAACCTATGTAATAAAAGTGTTGTTTTCTAAACCTCTCTTTTATCTACTATATCATTAACCACTTTAAATTACAAAATATAAGTAAAATAAGTAAATAAGAGGGGGGTGTTACAGGTTTAGTATTCGGAGCATAACTTGGGCTACACAACTCCAATTTAGCTGTTCTTGCTGTCTTTTTAAATCTGACTTGAAGGGATACAAAATCTATGAAGACACAAAATCCCAGTTCTAACTGCATCCAGGATGAAATTGGGCTTGAAAGTAACGTTTGTATACTGCCAGGATGTTCCAGCGGGCTGCTGACCAGGTTCAGTATTTCGAGCATAATGTGAGCTACAAAACTTTAATTAATTTTGTCTTGGTGGCATTTGAAAGCTGACTTAAAGGGCTACAAAATCTATGAAGATACCAAAGCCCAGTTCGAACTGAATCTAGGAGGAAATGGAGCTTGAAGTTAACGTTGGAATGCTACCAGGATTTTCCAGCGAGTTGTTTAATTGTTTAGGCCTATTAGTTTCTTTCAATTATGTATTTGTTTTAAAACTTAGATTTGGGCCTTGTAATTGTGAAGTGTGCTCAGCCTAGGGTGTCTCTCATCTCACCATTGATCACTATTTTCATCCTAGGGTGGAGAACATTTCAAATTTCTAACCTTAGGCCCATTGCACTTTCATTTAAGTTGGTCAACATTTCTATTGTACTCACTTTGGTCATTTATGAAAAGAGAATTTCTAAGACTAAAGTCTTGAGAAAAGGAGAGAGCTCTCCTAGGGTTTCTTCCAAGAACTTTGAATCTTATCATGGATCCATGATCCAAGTGGCGATTCTCCAACCAAACTTATTGGGTGTTTCATCCATGGCGCTTACCACACTTCTTCCTTCTTCCATTTTTGATTTCTTTCTTCCCCCTTTTGTGTTGACCATGAGCTATCATTGTTATATATTGAGTTATTCCGCTATTTAAGAGTGATTGAACATTGGTGAATGAAGATTGGGGCACCCCTTTGCTTATTCATGAAGATCCCCTACAAGTTCCTCATGGGTTTGTATCATCGGGGTAGACAAAAACTTTCAATCCTATAAATTTCTCTAGATTTTGTTGCCTCAGATAGGTCTGGAATGTGAAACCTTGTTCATCAAGCCAACGCAAGTCGAGGATTTTGGGTGGGACTAAATCCTTGTTTGCAAAATCTGTGTAGAATCTAGTCTCCTATCTTTTTTATGTGGACCAACGTGTGATCGAGTTTGGCTCTTGTAGTGGTGAAGGGTTTCGCTCCGATTGAAAGATGAAAAGGGATTTCCCTTCCTCTTAGAAGATTCTCCTCCTTTCTTCCTTCCATGAATCTTTTATTGAGAATACCTATTTGCCCTCATTTTGATTCTCTTGCCTCTACATTGGTTTTCCATGGTTGTAGTGGGAAGAGTAGATATCTAGGGTTTCGTTGGAGAAGATGGTGGAATGAGAGGTGAAAGGTGAGGGGTTTCAATCTTTGTCACTTATATGAGAGAAAAAGCCCAATAGAAATTAGTCCAAGAACAAGGTAATTGATTAACCTAATGAGGGTAATTGATTAACCCGTGTTCATATATAAATAAATTGAAGAAAATCAAGTAAAACTGGTTGTGGTAATCGATTAACTTATTCTGGTAATCGATTACTACGGAGGGTTTTAAACGAGTTTTAAACACTGGTGTTGTGGTAATCGATTACAGGTATGTGGTAATCGATTACTGCAGTGCCATTTTTTCAAAAAAATCATTTTTAGGCTTGGTAATCGATTATCCTGACGTGGTAATCGATTATTTATGCTAGAAAAAATTATTTCAAATCTATGTTTTGTGAAATAACTTTGATCATGTATGATTGGATGAATGCATTCAATTATATTTGAACAAAAAGGTTTAGTTTAGATGTTCCTCACTCAGGATGCCAAGGTTGTTCTTAGTCTGTAAAACCTTTCTTTTGGCAATGCCTTGGTGAAGATGTCAGCAAGTTGGTTTTCTGTATCAATGAATTCAATGTCACAGTCTCCTTTCTCTGACTTCAATGTGTTTTGTTCTTGAGTGTAGGACAGGGTTCCTTGTGATATTAATTGCACTTGTGTTATCGCACTTCAGGGGAATGTGATCTATCTTTAGTCCGAAATCTCCTAATTGATGATTCAGCCAAATAGATTGAGCACAACAACTCCCTGCTGCCACATATTCGGCTTCGGCTGTAACACATGCCTGTTTCTTGTTGTGCCAAGATATCAAGTATTCTCCAAACAGATGACATATTCCACTCGTGCTTTTCCTGTCTGTCTTGCAGCCTGCAAAATCAGAGTCACTGAATTCAACAAGTAATGGTGAGGTTCCTTTCGAATACCATAAGCCACAGTTAATGGTTAATTTAAGGAATTTCAGAATCTTTTTCACAGTCAGCCAGTGTGATTGTTTAGGTGTAGATTGGAATCTATCACATAAACATATTCCGTACATAGTATCTGGTCGACTAGCAGTTAAGTATAACAAGGATCCTATGAGACCTCTATATAGAGTTGGATGCACATCCTTACCTGATTAATCAACCTCAAGATAGGTGTTAGTATATAGGTAAGTTTGATACTTTGCAATTCAACATATCATATTTTTTCAATAGTTCATTAGTGTACTTAGCCTGGTGAATGAAGGTTCCACCTTCCATTTGTTTGACTTGGAGTCCAAGGAAGAAGCTCAATTCTCCTATCATGGACATGTCAAATTCCTCCTGCATACTGTTCACAAACTCTTCACAAAGTACTTGATTAAATGATCCAAAGATGATGTCATCAACATAAACTTGAACCAATAAAATGTAGTTATATTTTTTCTTGATGAACAAAGTCTTATCTACTTTACCTCTGTGGAAATCCTTTGATATGAGAAACTTACTTAGTCTATCATACCATTGCCTAGGGGCTTGCTTCAGCCCATATAAAGCCTTATTCAGTCTGTAAACATGCTCAGGCCATGTACTATCTGTGAAAACCTGGTGGTTGAGCTACATAGACTTCTTCATTGATGTAGCCATTTAGAAATGCGCTTTTCACATCCATCTGAAAAAGTTTGAAATTGTTAATACAAGCATAAGCAAGAAGTAGTCTTACTGCTTCAAGTCTAGCTACTGGAGCAAAGGTTTCTTCAAAGTCAACTCTGTCTTGTTGATTGTACCCTTTGGCTACCAGTCTAGCTTTGTTTCTGACCACAACTCCATCTTCATTGAGTTTATTTTTGAACACCCATTTGGTGTCAATAACATTCATACTGCTTCTATATGGAACAAGTTCCCACACTTCATTCCTTCTGAATTTGTTCAATTCTTCTTACATAGCCATGATCCAAAATTCGTTGCTCAAGTCTTCTTCAATACTAGAGGGTTCAACCTGAAACACAAAAGCATTGTTATCACAAAGAAGATTTATAAAGGATCTAGTGGTTACTCCTTTTTGAATGTCACCAATGACATTGTCCAGAGATAAGTTTCGTGGAGTCCTTCATTCTTTAGGTTAAGTAGACACTGTAGGTGATTGATCTTGTTGATGTTGTTGCTCATTTTCTCTGCTCATTTCACTTGTTTCATCATCATCACGTAGCAAACTTTCCTTTTGGGAATTATTAGTTTAATCAAATCTAATGTGGACTGACCCTTCTATACACAATGTCTTTTTATTAAAGACCCTATAGGCTTTACTTGTATTCAAATATCCAATGAAAATAGCTTCATCAGCTTTGGTGTCAAATTTTCCAAGATGATCTTTGCCATTGTTTAAAACAAAGCACTTGCGTCCAAAAACTTTAAAATAAGAGATGTTAGGCATTCTGCCATTGAAAAGCTCATAAGGGGTTTTCATCAAGATAGGTCTTATAGTAACTCTGTTAAGAAAATGACATGTTGTATTCACAGCATCTGTCCAAAAGTACTTAGACATCATTTGCTCATTTAGCATAGTCCTTCCTAGTTCAATTAGAGATCTGTTTTTCCTCTCCACTACTCTATTTTGCTGAGGAGTTCTAGGGGCTAAAAACCAATGAGTGATCCCATATTTTTCTCAAAAACTTTCAAAAGAACTGTTTCTAAATTCAGACCCATTGTCACTTTTCAAAGTCTTGATTTTCAAATCTTTCTTGTTTTGAATTTTCTTGGCAAGTATTTTAAAAGCACCAAAAGCTTGATCCTTTTTCGAGATAAACAAAACCCAAGTAAACCTTAAGAAGTCATCCATAATGACCAACCCATAAAGATTAAGACCTAAACTAGTTAATCTTGATGACCAAATAGGTCTAAGTGCAAAATTGTTCAAGAGGCTGAGTAGTAGAAACATGTTTGATACTTTTGAAATATGTTTTTGCCTGCTTGGACTTTTGACAAGCCTCACAAAGACCTTCTTTAGAAAACTTCAGTTTTGGTAATCCAATGACTAAGTCTTTAGACACTAGTTTATTTAAATGCAGAATATCAATGTGAGCAATCCTTCTATGCCATAACCATGACAAATTATCATTTGATGTTAAACATGCAGAGTATGAAGATGAATGATCTATTTCAAGAAAATAGATTTTGTTAAATCTCTTACCGACTGTTAAATCTCTTACCGACCATGAGTAGCTCATTTGAGTCTTTGCTACTTATAAGACAGTACTCATCATCAAATGCTATTTTGTAATTCTTGTCACACAGTTGACTGATACTCAGAAGATTAAACTTCAGTCCATCAACTAGAAGTACATCCTCTATGACTGTGTTTGCTTTGTTCCCAACTGTACCGAATCCAAGGATTCTACCTTTGTTGTATCTCCATACACTACTGATCCTGTCTCCCTTGGGGTAAAGGTGATAAAATTTCTTTTACCGCCTATCATATGCCTTGAACAGCTGCTGTCTAAATACCATATTGAATTGTTGTTGTTCATGTTTTCCTGCAAAAGAGAAGAGTTTATTTTGTAGATGGTACCCAACCTCTCTTGGGTCCTGTCAAGTTAGTACTGCACTTTTCTTTCACAATCCATTTATACATACCATTGGAGATACCTTTCTTTCTAATCATGCAACTAAAAGCGTTATGTCCATGTTTCATACAGTAGGTACAAATCAAGTTGGCATATTTAGAAGTTCCAGTTTTAAAGTTATTACCAATTTTCATGTGAACACATTTCAAGGAGCAATTACTTGTGTGTTGTCTTAAAGTGTGTTCTTTTCTTAATTTTGAAAGCTCATTGTTTAAATCAAAAACCTTTTGATTTAAGAAAGAGATTTCCTTTCTCAAGATTTTATTTTCCTTTTCAAATATCTCAGCTTCTTTATAAAGTTCACAAAAGGTTGTGTGCAATTCATCATAATCATCAATAGAAGTATCAGAATCACTTACCTCACTAGATGACTTGACCATTAAGCACAAATTTGCTTCCTCTATTTCGCTTTCTCATGTTGAAGAAGTATCGTTTTCATCCCAAGCTATGTAAGCCTGTTTCTTCTTGTTCTTATCTTCTCTGAATTTTCCTAATTGTTAGACTTTCTTACTTTAGTAACGTTACCTCTTTTCATGTTAGGACAATCTGATTTGTAGTGTCCAATTTTTCCACATTCACAGCATGTAACCTTGACCGAAGTGTTATTTTGTCTCTTGAATCCTTTTCTCTGTTAAAAGAACTTTCTTTTGGAGTTCTTCCTCATGAACTTCCTGATTTTTTTTACCATTAAATTCATGTGATCTTCTTGTGATTCACTGTCATCTTTAGAGGTTTCAGAATTCAGTTTCGTATTTTTCATTTTAAGAGCGAGACCCTGAGCTCTCTTGTCCTTCTATTCCTCATCTGTCATGCGTGTCATATCCATTTCGTACTCTCTCAGTTTACCAAACATTTCTACACTTGACATCGCAGCTAGATTCTTTGACTTTGTAATAGTTGTAACTCTTAGTTGCCACTTTCTATTCAGAGATTTCAGAATTTTGACATTCACCTCTTCTTCAATGAAGTTCTTGCCAAGTCCCTTAAGGTGATTGACTATATGTGTGAAGCGTTTTTGCATGTCCATTATGGATTTTCCTTGAGACATCCTAAAAGTCTCATATTCCTGGATGAGAGTATTCTTTCTTGCTCTCCTAACTTCAGATGTGCCTTCATGTGTAACCCTGATGAGTTCCCATGCCTCCTTTGCTGATTTGCATTCAGAGATCCTAAAAAATTCATCGGAGTTTAAAGCAGAATGTATAATGTTTAGGGCTCTAGCATCATTTTTGGCTCTTTTTATTTCTTCAGTATCCCATCTCTCAAATGGTTTTTCAACCTCACTCCCATTCTTTATGTGTGTAGGTGTCTTGTAATCAGTCACTACTGCTTGTCAGATATCTCTATTAACAGATTCCAGAAAGATCCTCATTCTCACTTTCCAAAACGGATAGTTTTCACCACAGAATAAAGGCGATTTGTTAATGTAGAATCTAGAGGGGGTGAATAGATTCTAGTTCCCTCTTATGGATTTCTTTTGGCTATTTCTTATTTTCTTCCTATTCAATATTGATCTTGTCTTTATTACTTAACCAAAATTTCTATCAATAAGTTTTCAGAGTTATCACAGCGGAATGATAAAGGAAGATAGAAATCTTTTTCTTTTACAAACTCTTTTGAATCAAGATAAACTAAAAACATTTAGAATATGATTCAACAAAATAAAAGAGTATAGGGAAAAGAGAAATTGCACAGTAAGTTTATACTGGTTCGACTTTCGGCCTACATCCAGTCTCAATACAACAACTGTTGCTATTGGTGTTCCACTATCAACAATTTTGATCCCTTGTGTCAATTACAATCACTCTGCAAATACACAAAATGAAATCAAAATAAACCAATACAACAAGTTCTCTTTCAAGAACCTTTCTCTCTAACTCTTGATGTCTTCAAGAATTAGTCTTGAAAACCCTTTCTCAAGTTCCACAACTCTTTTTCAGAGAATACCATTTTCAAAGAGTTTAAACCAATCTCAATCAATATAAAGATAAAAGATCAGAATGAGTACACATGTTGTACATGAACTGATCAACATGTTGAACAATGTAGATGCTTTATTCCATCAAAGTGTATTCATCTCAAGAGAAAGTCTTTTGAATCTTTTTGAAATCTTGGAGAAAATGTTAAGAACTCAAGTGCTCTCAATGTAAAACTTCGTTTCAGCTCTCCTTTCTCTTTCCAAAATCAAGGATTAATCTTTTTGAAATCTTTCCAAGTGGTGTTTATATAAAAACATTTGAAAACAAGTTGAGATGAATTTCTGATGGGATAATCGATTACTATGGAGTGGTAATCGATTACTCCAGAGGATTTCAATCTTCTTTGGCCTCTCAAGCTCGTGGTAGTCGATTACTGATATACGGTAATCGATTACTCCAGATATGTTTTGGATTCCGTATCTTCAATTACTGTTGGTAATTGATTACAGCTTTTTAGTAATCAATTACTTCAGTTGTAAAACTTTTAAAACTCTCAAACAAAGTGTTCTATCACTTTAGTTTGGTTTTCCACTTTCAAAATAAAAAGCAAGGGGTTCTAAAATCACTTAGCTTGATGTCAAAACAGATTTAAATTCTCTTTAAAGCAAAAACCAATCAAATCACAAACTCAAAGCCTAGTCTAAAACAATCAATACACTTAAGATCTTATATACATTTACTATGAAATTCAAGATTACAAATACATCAAAATCAAAATCAAAATCCAAGAGTAAGACTTCTTCATGCTTCAAGTCGAACAAACTCTAGTGATCTTGTTGTAGAAACAACATCTTTAGATTTGAAAGATGATTTAAGTTATTCCCCATTCTGACAAGGCTCACATAGACGATTAGATTTCCAGGAAATGTTTGGCAAGCCTCTAACAAGATTCCTCTTGGATAATTTTTAAATATATTTCAGACTTAAATGTCCAAGCTTTTTATGCCATATTTTTATGCATGTCTACTCTCAGCAGACGATAGAGAGTAGACATGCTACATTCTGATCACTAAGGTCAGAAAGGCAATATGAGCTTGCTTGAGAAGAAGCTCAAAATTGACCCAATCTTCATCTTCAATTGGAAGCTCCACGGAAATGCATCAATGGTGGAAGCATACATGACTCAAGACTCAAGGACTTAGAAGAAAGATGAAAGTGGGAGAGGTTTAGAAGGTGATGGCGCCGTGCAAGAGCAATAAGCTCAAGGGAGAATCGCCACAAGGAAGAAGTTCCATTGATAAGATTCAAGGTTTGAAGAGAAATCTTAGAGAGAAATCACTCTCAAGAATTAGCACTTGCTAAATTCAATTCATTCAAATTTGATCCAAAAGTCTCTACAATTCAAAAATTCTACTACTTATACTAGCTACTCTAGTTGGCGCCAAAATTGAGTGGAAGAGTGAAGCATGGCATGTGTGACTCCTTGTGCAAACCGGTTTAAATATTGGCCTTATGATCAATTTACTAACCAAGGGTGGTGATGGTGATCCTCAAGAGGTGCCACGGATCACTATCCTTGCTTAGTGATGGCCATAGATCATGAACTCCATCCAAGGGTGCCGGTTTGTCTCAAGAAGTGCTAAACATGTGTCTAATTGACTTAAATTTCCACCATTTGATTTAGATCTAATCTAATGATAGGAATTTGAATTAATTAGTGGAGAACTAGTTTAAATTTCAGCCTTTAAGATTTAGATCCCATCTAAAGGCCATAATTCAAACTAGTTAGTGGAATTTCCACTCACTTGCGCATGCACTTTAATCCATTCTCTCCCAAGCAAGTGAGGCGCACTCTCCTCTCTTCACTCAATGAATTTCGGTCCACTCTCACAAGTTTAAGGCCCTGAGCTTAAGCTTCATACAAGGGCTGAAATGTTATTGTTTAATTGTCTCAAAATTCAAAAGGAAAATTGCAAAATATTAAGAAGATTACAAGGTCTCAAAATGAGAGACAAATCTTCATCTTGAGTTGAATTTGACTTGGTCAACTCTCCTTGAACTTGTTCTTGAATTCTCTTGACCATTGACCTTGTGATCCTTCTTTGACTTTCTTCATGAGCTTGAGCTTCTATAGGGGATAGTCCTCCATCAAAATTTAAGATTACAAATACATCAAAATCAAAATCCAAGAGTAAGACTTCTTCATGCTTCAAGTCTAACAAACTCTTGTGGTTTTGTTGTAGAAACAACATCTTTAGATTTGAAAGATGATTTGAGTTGTTTCTCATGCTGACAAGGCTCACACAGACGATTAGATTTCCAGGAAATGTTTGGCAAGCCTCTCACTATATTCCTCTTAGATATTTTTAAAATATATTTCAGACTTAAATGTCCAAGCTTTTTATGCCATATTTTTATGCATGTTTACTCTCAGCAGACTATAGAGAGTAGACATGCTACATTCTGATCACTAAGGTTAGAAAGACAAACCTCATAAAGATTATTCTTTCTTTTTCCTTCGAACAGAATGGATTTATCACTATTTCTGACTATGCACTCATCAGAGTTAAAGGAAACTTCATATCCGCTGTCACAAAATTGATTTATGCTAAGCAGATTAAAGTTTAATCCTTCAACATACGACACATTCTGTATTAGTAGGTTGGGTTTTTTACCAACAGTCCCAATCCCGAGAATCTTACATTTTCTAGACCCATATGAGACAGACCCTTTACTTGGTCTGAGGTCTTGGAACATAGACAGGCTTCCTGTCATGTGTCGCGAGCATCCGCTGTCCAGATACCAGCTTGAATCCCTCTTTCTTTCTATTGAGTATATCTACAACAGGAATAATTTGTGATTTTGGTACCCAAATCTTCTTGGGTCCTACATTGTTAGTAGAGGGTTTTCTTATGTTAAAACTCTTTAGGTGACTTTTACATACATTTGGAACCCTGTTATAATTTGTATGCATGCTTCTACGTACAGACGGAATAGTTGATGACTTCCTTTCGTCTGTACTTGGATCATAGTCAAGTCCACTTTTATCAGATAGAGGTCTTCCATAAGTTAAAATATTTTTGAGCTTGGAAGAGCTCGATGTGAACTTGATTAGATCTTTTCTTAGAAAATCATTTTCTTCTTTCAGCCTTTTGATTTATGAAAGCAAGATGATTCTTTTCAGAATCATCTTGAGATCAGGTTTCGTCTGATGTTCCTTTTTGTGACAAGCTTTCATTTATAGCTTTTAGTCTTAAGACTTCTTCCACAACTGTTTTCAACTTAGTTTTGCAAGATTTATATTCTATTTAAAATAAAATTGAATTCATTTTTTTTCACTTAATTCTTATACATAGAAAATGAGACTCAATATTTTTACTGCAATTTTAAATCATGATACTTTCTATTAACTAGAAGTAATATAGTATTCATAAATTATATTCAATAGAAGTTGTTTTATTGCACTCATATATAACTATCTGATTAAATCATTCAATCCGAAAAATAATAATAATAAAATAATAAAAATAAATTGAATACGAAGAACACCATGCATTGATGGGTGGTGAGGGCCCATATTAACTATCATGAAGTCCTTTCTTGTAGTTAAGATATTCATCGGTTTTTCCTCGATTCATTCTTATATGAATCGCTTAAAAAAAAGTTCATCAAAATTCAAGATCTAATAAATCGAATAATTGAGAATTACTCTTCAATTTAACGAATTTTGGACTCCCGAATATCAAACTGATTTATTAATTTTTTATAACGTATTCTATCTTTCTTTGACAAATAAGACAGTAATCGTTGACGTTTTATGGATATACCATATATATATGAAGACAAATTTCCATTAACGAATTTTCAATCGAGGATACATATGTATTCTTACTATACTGAAACGGCTTCCATTATGGGTATAAAACCAATAGCGATTTATACAAGCCAAATCTTCTAATCGATAATTTGGCCAAAGAAAAATTTTGAAATTCATTAGTTTTTTTTTCTCTTTCTCAAGATATATATAGTTTTTAGTCAAAACTTGAAAACAATTCTGGACTTTATTTTCATTATAAAATAGTGTGTTTCTATGTATACTATTTATATTACTTGGATTTAAACAAATTAAAATTCTCAATTGACGTTCTTGTAAACAAGTGTATTTATCCAATGTATTTATCATTTTTCTTATTAACATTACTTTTTTCTGGGTATTTTTGATAAGTTGTGCGTTTATTCTTTTATTTTTTCTTAAGCTTTGAAGAATGAAATTCTTCTGATTTTTTCTAAGAATCGATTGGGTTATTAATAAAACACCCCTTATTACTTGAGCAAATATAATGCTATCCCAGGCTTCTGCTATTTCTATACGTTTTTTTTCGTCTTCTTTTTTCGAACTTTCTTTTTCTTCTCTATAATAAGAAATTTTAAATTCTGTCTTTTTCCGCATCCAACTTTTTAACAAAAAAAAGATTTTCATTGAATTGATACTATCAAACCAAAAGAATAAAGGTTTC
Source organism: Hylodesmum podocarpum (assembly GCA_026586105.1). Taxonomy (NCBI): domain Eukaryota; kingdom Viridiplantae; phylum Streptophyta; class Magnoliopsida; order Fabales; family Fabaceae; genus Hylodesmum; species Hylodesmum podocarpum. Next base: position 2,506,359 of record JALJEV010000071.1, on the reverse strand, counting down.
TCAATTTTATCCAAAAAAAGAGGGGAATGCACACTTTTTTGAAAAAATTTCCAAGTAACTGTTTTACGCCTTTGAGCACGTATAGATCCTTTTATTATCTTTCGCCGAAAATCCGATTGTTGTGAATAACGTATTAAAGCCAATTCGTTTAACTGTGCTTACGTGCCTTTGTTGGAATGTTTCCCTTGTCTTTGTTATTTTTTTATAGATTCTAAATACTTCTAAAATCTTTTAGAAAAATCTTCTTCCTATCCATTCTAAAAAATATCATATTTAGTCTACTTATCCTAATTCTCTAGAAAATTCCTGATTATTCTATCTATCTCTAGAAATACCTGTTTATTCTAGAAACATCTTGTCTATTCTACTTGTTTCTAGAAAATTCATGATTAATCTACTTTTTCTAGACATTTCTTACTTATTCTACATGTTTCTAGAAAATTGTTGTTGATTTTAGAAATTCCTTATTATTCTAATTTTTCTAAAAACTTCTAGTTTACTCTACATGTTGAAACGGTCCAAACTGGCTCTTGATGTCTTCATGACATTTCTAGATCTTTCAATCTTCTTTAATTAGAAACAAACCGGAGCTCAGTTGGAGATTTGTGGAGGAAGTTATGCCTATTTTACCAAGAGTGGTCAAATGTGGAAAAATATAGTAAATTCACGTCATTGGTTCGTGGTTCACTTTCAAGGCTAATTTCACACCAGATGCAGTCCGAATTGGCTCTTTGTGCCTTCATGACATTTGTAGCTTTATCAATCCTCTTTCATTTGCAAGAAACATGAGCTTAAAACAATATTTGTGGAAGAAGTTATGCCTATTTTACCGAAAGTGATCAAAATAATGACTTTTCAACCATTCTAGAATTCTCTTTAAGATATTTTGATGAAAACTAAGATATTTTCTTACCTTTTAAGATATATTGATGGAAACTAAGATATTTTCTTGGAAACTAAGATATTTTCTTACCTTTTAAGATATTTTAATGGAAACTAAGATATTTTCATAGAAACTAAAATTTTTTCTTTAGAAACAATCTCCAATACTCTAGAAATTTCTTTGGAAGCCTATAAATAGGACTTAGGGGTGTCAAATGAAGACATAACCCAAAGAATACTCCTACATTCTCTCAAACTATCTTCACTACAAAAAAAAAAAAAAAACCTTTCTATACTTTCTCCACCTTAGGAAGAAATTTCTCCAACCAAAGTAGGAGCAAGTAGGTAGAGGAAGAATATAGGAAGCTAGGAGAAACCAGTAAGGGGATCTTTCCTTATCCTTCTTTTTCTATACTTTGTTTTCTTAGTACTTCCACTCTCTTTCTTTGGTTTTTCCATTATCTTTCTTTGGTTTATTGGTGTTTCTTTTCTTCATCTTTCTTACACTCCTTTTAATTCTTTAAGTTTGCGCTTTCTTTACCCTTTGAAAGATTATTTTAAAGTTGTTTTCCTCTTTCAACTATTTCTTTGAATACTATGACTACTTTATAACTAAGTAAATGAAATAGAAACATTTATTATTGATATTAAGCATCTTACTTTTATTATGAACAACTTCAATCTTTTGTCTTTTGATCAAACCTCTTTTGAATATTAACATGTATATATGTGTCATAAACACAAATTTGTGGTGGTACACGGTTGTTTTATTATACATTCAAGTATAACTTGTTTTGTGCATTATATGCAATAACTTGGTGAATTAGATGTGAGTAAGTGGTGACATGCATGGTTGCATTGAAATGACGATGGACTTGAATTGTTTAATGACCGATTGGAAATGCCTAGTCGAGAGACAATATTTTAAGATTGCTTGGTGAATGGGCAATACTTAGAATGAGGTGAGATGAAGATGACCTGGTGGAAAGGTCAATATCTAAAATATGATGAAGGTCATTATACAATTCAAGGTCCTAGAACATGTTGCATTGGTGACTGGATAGTAGTAGACCAAGTTCGTAAGTCCTTGAACGGGTTCCCGCCTGAGTGAGTGGAATGCCGTGGACTTGGGGGTTCTCTTGGTGGGGAAATTGCCCTGCTCATGATGATCACATGTTGCGGGGGAGGTCCTGCCGGACACTGAGGGAACTCGACAAATTACGGAGTGTTTACCTCTGGTGGGTCTGTTGAGTGTGAGAATCAGATGCCCCAGGCTATTCTAGTGGAGGGCGCCACATTGCATTTCGAGTGAAGAGTGAAAATGCATGGTGAAGGTGCATGCATCATATAGAATCAGGAGCATACATTAGTGATTGTGTGTTTAATTGAAAGAATGATTCATTGGAATTCATGCCTGAATCATTGATTGTGATTGATGGTTTGTTTGATTTGTTTGATGGTTGTCGGTTGCCTTACTATGTGATTGATATTTTGATGATCATGGATAAGTATGGAAGTATTATTCTAAAAATGATATCTTCCTTTAATTTTTAACTATTTTAGAATATCTTCATTAAGTTTTATAAAAAAATGATTCTGAAATTTATACACTTTATCTTGGATTGTTTTTAAAGAAGAAATATCGTATTTGTACTCTCAAATGATATTTGAAATAAAAGTTTATCTTTATACTATTAAAATGATATTTTCGATGAAACCTTGAAGAATATTCTAAATTTATAAAAGAAAAGGTTTTCCTTGAACTACAATCAATTAGTTATAATTATGGTTAAGGAAAGCTCACCCTTGCATTTTGTGTTTTTAACACCTGTGATGATCTCGGATAACGTTCGAGGGAGCAGATTTGCAGGATTGAGAAGTTGTCATTGTTTTGCACTGGTTGTTGCTACTATTTGGTTGAGAAGGTGCTTGCTATGTTTTGCGTGTAGAAAGGTAGTTATGTAAAATAATAATATGACAAAGTTATGCAATCTAGTTGTAATGAACTTTAAATCCTATGTAATAAAAGTGTTGTTTCCTAAATCTCTCTTTTATTTACTACATCATTAACCACTTTAAATTACTAATTAAAATATAAGTAAGTAAATGAAAGGGGGGGTGTTACAATGCAAGCCTCATGGAGAATTGCTCATGAACATGGACCTTATGCTCCAATGGAGACTTCACGCGTGGAGAGGAAAAACCTCTCAATTCAAAGGGGAAAATAAAGAAGAAAACGGATTAAGAGTGAGATGGAAACGCCATGGCAAGTGCCAATAAGCTCAAGGTGGAATCGCCACAATGGAACAAGGAAGTCATTGATAAGATTCAAGGTTCTTTGCAAGGAAGTCATTGCCAAAAGTGATTTTATTACAGAAAAATTCCTATTTATACCTAATAAGTTGGCACAAACTTGCTCACCAAGTAACTAACCTGCACCTTTGGATTGGAATCCAATCTAAGGGTCACAGTTGAGCTAGATTTGATGAGGGAAACTTGAGACTCAATTTTGAATTATAGCCACTTAATTATATCTAGATCATAAAGCTATAATTCACTATTGAGTTGGTGGGAAACTTGTGACTCAAGTTTGAATTATAGCCACTTAATTAGATCTTAATCATGAGGCTAGAATTCACTCTTGAGTTGGTGGGAAACATGTGACTCAAGTTTGAATTATAGCCACTTGATTATATCTAAATCAAGAGGCTAGAATTCACTCTTTAGTTGTGCCAAAAGCATGTGCTTCAACATTCAAATTCACTATTTAGATTTAGATCTCATCCAAGGGTTAGAATTCAAACTAGGTGCATGTTTTTCCCACTCACCTTTCCCTCCAAAACTCTCTCTACTCTCCCTAGGGAGAGTGTGCGCCACTCTCTCTCAATTACTCATTTAAATTCAGTGTTAAACTATTACAAAGATAAGGCTCAAATTAAAGCCTTAAAACAATAACATAATTGCAATAAAAACTACTAATAGGCCTAAAACACTTAAACTTTCGCTATAAATTCTTGGCAACATTCCAACGCTAACTTCATGCTTATTTTCCTACTGGATCCGGTCTGAAATGGGCTTTGGTGTCTTCATAGCTTTTGTAGCCCTTAAAGTCTTATTTAATTTGCTACCAAGAACGCCTCAATTAGAGTTGTTGATGTAGGAACATCTAGCCTAAGAAGATTTACTAGAAGCATGCAAAGGAGGCTTGAAGAGGAAGTGGATAAACTCCAAGTTTTGTACCCTAGGATAGGACTCAAACTTGTAATATCTTGTAAGCTTGTATGGGACAAGATTAGGTCATATTGTAATAGCTCTAGGATATGACTTAAGGGTCCAAAGCCCAAAGCCCATGGGTTTCATAAAGCCTAAAGCATGTCATGCATTCCTAAGTCAAGGTCACACAAGTTTTCAAAATCGGTTAAAAACATTTTCGGCTACAAAAATTGTGTGAACCTTGAAACACTTGCTAATTAGGAAGGAAACCTTGATTAAGCATTGGATCCATGCCAACACTTAATCAAGGATCTCCACCCTTGATTAAGAAGTGATTAGGATTGATGACATGGCTAATCACATGGGTACCAAGGGGAGACAAACCCATGTGCACCCATGTGAAGGCCATGTGAAAGCCATGTGAAAGTTAACTACCAACTAACCCACTTGGTTACTTGATAGTTAAGTAGGATTTCGGTTTGGCTTAGATATTAACTAGGATTAGCTTAGTTTAACTCTAGTTTAGGAAACTTGGAGGCCAAGGAAGCATGGCTTATAAATACCCTTGGCCAAACCATTGTAAGGGATCTTTTGGCAAATTGATGAATGAATGAAGCTTTGAGCTTTTAGAGAGATTAGTCTCTTGTTCCCTTAGGGAATTCTCTTTGAATCTTATCAATGGATCTCTACACCCATTGTGGCGGTTCCTCCTAGGCTTATAGGTGTTACCACCTTGGTGCCACCACCATTCCTTTCCTTTCCCACATTTTCCTTTCATTTCTTCACCCTTAAACACCATAATCCTTCTTGGCTGAGACCTTCGCTTGGTGCAACCGTGAGGTGTGTGTTAAAGACTAGATTGGGGCAACCTTGGGAGCTTCATTGGAGCACCTTCCATGGAGCACCTACATCAGTTGTGTAGTTCGAGTTATAGTCTGAATACTGAAACCGGGTCGATACTAAAATTAGCAACGAATTTTATTAGAAGCCCAAAATTGAAGAGTAAGGTTAGAGAGTTTGGTTGGGCTTTTGGAGATGGTCCTCCATCAGTAGAGCAATAGGCTCTTTGACTTTGATATTCTCCCTTTTGCTCAGATGAACATCATGTACTCTTAGAGCACCGATAAGTTCATCAAGAGTTAAAGTTTTCATGTCTCTGCCAACAGATATTACAGTGGACATGGCTTCCCATGGGGTAGGAAGTGATGCAAACCCATGAGGTGCTAGGATTGGAACTTCACGGATTCACACTAGGAGGTGCTCAATCTTCATTCACCAAGTGATTCAACACTCAAGAATTAGGTGTAGCATGCGGAATAGGCTATGTATCTCACGGTTAGAACAAAAGAAGAAGAAATCAAAAATGGATTGGTGTTTAGGAAGGGGAAAGCGTCATGAACATGGTGTTCAATAAGCTTGGTCGAAGAATCTCCACACGGATCATGGATCCATGATAAAATTCAAGGTTCTTGGAAGAAACCCTAGGAAAGCTCTCTCCTTTTCTCAAGACATTAGTCTTAGAAATATACCAATTTCATTCAAATTCAAAGTGAGTCTTACAATGAGAATTTGCCTGAGTTATATGTCCTAGTGTGTGTTGACCATGAGGCTCTCTAGCCACTTGATACTTGATAGATTGATCAAGTGATGCTAAGCACCCCTCACTTGATCAATTCAAGAAGGATCTAGAGTTAATGAAATCAAGAGGCTCATGACACATCAAAGTTTGTGATGATCATAGATTAATTAAGATGGAATTTTATGCCTTGGATTAGAAGAAAATCCTAAGGCTAGAATCCCTTCTTAAAAGAGAGTCAACAATTTAGAAACTTGACTTAAATTTGCACCTTTGATTATGGTATAATCAAGTGGTGTAAATTTAAATGAAGTTAGTGGAAATTCCATTCATTCTCTCTCTTAATCCATCCAGTCTCTCTTAAAAGAGTGTAATACACTTGCTTAGTTGGGTCATAAGACTCTTAAGCTGATGGAGGACCATCTCAAAGCATGAGGATTACAAGGGCAATGCAAAGAAGAATTGAAGCCCAAGTTGAAGAAGAGCTGACCAAGTCAAAGTCAATTAGTCAAGGTCAAAGTCAAAGTCAATGGTCAACTCCTCAAAGTCAACAAAGTGGGCTTATGAAGCCTTGTAATCTTCTTATTAGTTTGTAATTAGTTTAGGATTAATTTGGTGTAAAGCTTGGACCATATTTTTACTTGTGATTTTCGGCCAAGCTCACATTGGACATGTTGACTTCTATTTTGTGGTCAAAGCCTCTTAAGATGGGCTTAAGTGTCTTATGACCCAACTAAGCAAGTGTAATACACTCTCTTAAAAGAGAGTGGATGGATTAAGAGAGAGAACTAGTGGAATTTCCACCACTTGATTATGCCATAATCAAATGTGCAAATTTAAGTCAAGTTTATAAGTGTTGACTCTCATCTAAGAAGGTATTCTAGCATTTGGATTTGCTTCTAATCCAAGGCATAGAATTCCATCTTAATTAATCAATGATCATTGAGTAGTGTTTTGTTGCTTGTCTTCCTTAATTCCTACATAGTTTGTCTTGAAGTTTTGTCTTCTTTGATCTCCTAAGCTTTGTAGCTGAATTGTTTCTCTTTCACTTAGATAAATTGGACATTGATAGAGGTTTCTCAGGAAACTCTAAGTGAGAGTGAGGGGGAAAAGATTAGAGAGTAACTTTTAAGAAAAAGCCTCTTAAGTGTGCAAACAAGAGTGTGAGTGCAAACACTTAGAGAGTGAGAAAGGACTTTTAATTTTCTTATATTATTCTTGTTCTAAACTTTTCCTTGCAAGCAATGGAGAGTTCCTTAAGTGTTGGAAATGAATTGTCTCCTAAAACCCAAAGGGTGATGGATGCCATGATGGAGAAATTCATGAGATTACAACATGACCTCAAAAATGAGCTTAAAGAGAGTGTCAATGAGGTGAGGGAGGAGAGCCATAGAAAAATGTGGGAGGAAGAGGATAGAAGGAGGGACATGGAAAGAGCCTTAAGAGAAGAGATGGAGAGAAAAGAAAGAGAGGCATATCTTAGAAAAAGTGGGGAGAGAAGAGGTAGTAGTAGTAGGAGGGAGTATGGATCTCCTAGAGGTAGTGAAGAAGGAAGTAACATAAATGAGGCAGATGCATTCCATGCCTATGAGGATGAAAGGAGAACTAGAGGAAGAGAGACTCTCCAAGAGAGGTATCATGGTCGACAACCTCAAGCTTTTCCATATGAAGGTGGAGCAAGGCAAGGTGGCCTAAATGCAAAGATCAAGCTTCCACCCTTTGTTGGAGATGGAGAGGCTGAATCCTACTTGGATTGGGTAATGAAGGTGGATCAAGTGTGTTCATGCCATACTCACTTGAGGGAGGAGGCAAAATTGAACTTAGCCATCCTACAATTTGAAGGATATGCCTTGGTATGGTGGAACCAAGTGTTGGTGGATTCCTTTGCAAAAAGAAGGCCTCAAGTCACCTCATGGACTCAACTCAAAGATGTTGATGTAGGAACATCTCAAAGGCCAACAAACTCTCCAAGTCAAATCTAGAGAAGTAGGTTCAGTAATTTTTGCTTAACTTCGGCTACACAACTCCAATTACGTTCGTCTTGGTGGCATTTTAAAGTTGACTTAAAGGGCTACAAAAGTTATGAAGACACCAAAACCCAGTTCAGAATGCATCTTGGAGAAAACTGGCCTTGAAGTTAACGTTTGGATGGTGTCAGAATTTTCTAGCGAATTGTTTAAATTGTAAGGCCTTGTAAATGAGCCCAAAGCTCACGTCCAAAAATCATTTATTATTTTTAAATATTTTTTTTAGTGTTTTAGAATAATTGGACCAAGATTAGATTAGATTTCATTTAGATTTAGATTAAACTTGGAGCCCAAGATTAGATTAGATTTTTTTCGGATTTAGATTAAACTTGGTGTCCAAGTTAGGTTAACTTGCATCCAAGTAGCTTAGGCCTACAAATACATGCCAAAACAAAATTGTAAGGGACCTTTGGATGAAATTGAATAAAAACTTTGTTTTTTTAGAGAATAAGTTCTCTTGTCTTCGTTAGGAAGGTTTCTTGGATCTTATCAATGGACTCTTGTCTGCATTGTGGCGGTTCCTCCTAGGCTTATTAACCATGCCATGACGCCATTCTGGATCTTATCAATATGTGATTATGGCGATCAATGGATCTTATCAATCTTCGATTGTGGCGATCAAACCGATCATATCAATCTCTGGTTATGGCGATCAAACTCGTAGATCTTATCAATCTTTGATTGTGGCGATCAAACCCATAACTTACCACTCACCTTCTCATCCCTTTCCTGAGTGTGGCGTCAATATCCTTCCCAAAAAAATATAAAAATATGAAAAATCAAGACGGTAAAAGTCTATTGCAACTTGAGGGCAAGTTGCTCACAAGAAAGAGGGTTTGATGTAGGAACATCTCAAAGGCCCAACAAACTCTCCAAGTCAAAGCTAGAGAAGGAGGTTCAATATTTTTGGCTTAACTTCGGCTACACAACTCCAATTACGTTCGTGTTGGTGGCATTTTAAAGTTGACTTAAAGGGCTACAAAAGTTATGAAGACACCAAAACCCAGTTCAGAATGCATCTTGGAGAAAACTGGCCTTGAAGTTAACGTTTGGATGGTGTCAGAATTTTCTAGCGAATTGTTTAAATTGTAAGGCCTTGTAAATGAGCCCAAAGCTCACGTCCAAAAATCATTTATTATTTTTAAATATTTTGTTTAGTGTTTTAGAATAATTGGACCAAGATTAGATTAGATTTCATTTAGATTTAGATTAAACTTGGAGCCCAAGATTAGATTAGATTTTTTTTGGATTTAGATTAAACTTGGTGCCCAAGTTAGGTTAACTTGCATCCAAGTAGCTTAGGCCTATAAATACATGCCAAAACGAAATTGTAAGGGACCTTTTGACAAAATTAAATGAAATAAGCTTTGAGCTTTTGAGAGAGGATTCTCTTGTCTTCCTTAGGAAGGTTTCTTGGATTTTATCAATGGACTCTTGTCTCCATTGTGGCGGTTCCTCCTAGGCTTATTGGATCTTCCATGGCGCCATTCTTTTCATCTTCTTCCTCCCTCCACCTTTTCCTTTTTCGTTTTGTTTGAGTTCTTTTTATTAGGTCTTGACCGAAACCCCCTAGGGTTTCCATTGAATGATCATTGAAGAAGCTAGATTGGGAACTTCAAGGCTTTGTTAGAAAATTCTCTAAGGAGGCCTCTATTAGATGTCATGAGAGAAAGGTTTGTGCCTCATTCTTATGTTATAGATTTACATATTAAATTGCAAAGACTAACACAAGGGTCAAAGAGTGTACAAGAATACTACAAGGACCTTGAATTAACCATGCTTAGGGTGGATTACCAAGAAGAAAGGGAGGCTACTCTTGCAAGATTCATCCATGGGTTGAACCATGAGATCTAAGATGTGCTAGAACTCCAACACTTTGTGACCCTTGGAGATGCTCTTCACAAAGCCGAGAAGATAGAGAATCAATTGAAGAGAAAGGGCACATTCAAGAAGAGCTACACACCATACAAGTCATCATGGAAGGACAAAGGAAAGAAAGAATACCATTCTTCATCAAAAGGAAAGCTAGGCCGAGATGACTCCAAAGGTAAGGAGGTAAAATCTTCTACTTCCAAGCCTAGTTCAATTAAATGTTTTAAGTGCTTTTGGCATGGCCACATTGCCTCCCAATGTCCTAACAAGAAAGCTATGGTTGTGAGAGTTGATGGTGCCATCACTAGTGAGGATTCTCAATCTTCATCTAGTTAGATTGAAGAGTCAAGGGAGAGCACAAGTGGAGAGGAAAAGAAACCCGAAAATGGAGATCTCCTCATGGTGAGGAAGATGCTTGGGAGTGCTCTCAAGGAATTGGATGACTCACAAAGGGAGAACATCTTCCACTATAGGTGTTTGGTTGAAGGGAAGGTATGCTCTCTCATTGTAGATAGTGGTAGTTGTACTAATGTAGTTAGCACTAGGCTAGTAGATAAATTAGGTCTTAAGACATCCCCACACCCTAAATCTTATAAGTTGCAATGGTTGAGTGATAAGGGTGAAATGGTGGTTAATATGCAAGTTCTTATTAGCTTTTCCATAGGCAAATATAGGGATGATGTGTTATGTGATGTAGTGCCTATGGAAGTCACTCACCTTTTTCTTGGGAGACCTTGGCAATATGACAAACATGCCATTCATGATGGTGTTTCCAACACCTATATCTTTTCTCATATGAGAAAAAAGGTCACCCTAAAACCTTTGTCACCTAAGGAAGTGTGTGAGGATCAAATAAAGATGAAATTAAATAGGGAAAATGAGAAAAAGAATGAGGACTCATGTGCTAAGACATCCTTGGCCGAGAGCTCCTCCAAGAAAAAGCAAAAAGAAACCAAAACACCTAAGAATCTAGTGTTGGCCGAGACTTGTAAGATAATTACCAAACATGCCCACTAAGGATTCTAGGTTGAAAGGGAAGTGAAAGCCACCCATGATGATAGGCAAACCGAGACTAAAGCCAAGGGAAAACTTAGTGAGAGTTTGCTTATGGAGAGAGGTGAGCTTAAAAGGGAATATCTAGATAGGAAGAGTATGTTCCTATGCTTACCTACACCTCTAATTTTGAGCACTAACTTGGTAGGCAAGCAAGAGGACCTTGAGTCATTGTTGATGGAATTTGAGGATGTCTTTCCTAAGAAAATTCCCCAAGGTCTACCCTCACTTAGAGGGATTGAGCACCAAATAGATTTAATTCCAAGAGCCCCCTTACCCAACCGGCCTACATATAGGAGTTCTCCCCAAGAGACTCATGAAATGCAAAGGCAAGTAGAAGAGTTGATGAGTAAGGGGTGGGTCAAGCAGAGCTTGTCTTCTTGTACTTCACCGGTTATATTAGTGCCTAAGAAGGAGGGGACTTGGAGAATGTGTACGGATTGTTAAGCCATTAACAATATAACTATAAGGTATAGACACCCAATCCCTAGGCTAGATGACCTACTTAATGAGCTACATGGAGCTAAGGTATTCTCCAAAGTTGACCTTAAAAGTGGATATCACCAAATTAGGATGAAGGAAGGTGATGAGTGGAAAACCGCTTTTAAGACCAAGTTTGGACTATATGAGTGGCTTGTCATGCCCTTTGGCTTATCAAATGCACCTAACACTTTTATGAGGTTGATGAACCATGTGTTAAGAGAGTTCTTAGGAAAATTTGTTGTTGTCTATTTTGATAATATCTTGATTTATAGCAAATATTTCTTAGAACATCTAACACACTTGAAGCTTGTTTTGAAAGTGCTTAGGTAACAACATTTGTATGCCAACAAGAAGAAGTTCACCTTTGCCACCAATCAAGTTATATTTCTCAGTTTTGTGGTGAGTGAGCAAGGTGTGCAAGTAGATGAAAGCAAAATCAAGGCCATCCAAGAGTGGTCGAGACCCACCAATGCAAGGGAAGTAAGAAGTTTTCATGGTTTGGTTAGTTTTTTATAGGAGGTTTGTTAAGAATTTTAGTACTATTGCTTCACCTCTTAATGAACTAGTTAAAAAGGATTCTTCTTTTAATTGGGGTCAAGCTCAAGAACATGCTTTCAATCTACTTAAAGAGAAGCTTACACATGCACCTATTCTTGCTTTACCTAACTTTGCTTGTTTTTTTGAATTAGAGTGTGATGCTTCTAACTTAGGTGTTGGAGTCGTGTTGATGCAAAAGGGGCATCCCATTGCCTACTTTAGTGAGATGCTCAAGGGTGCTCAACTCAACTTCTCCACCTATGATAAGGAGATGTATGCACTTGTGAGGGTCTTCCAAGTGTGGCAACACTACCTTCTTCCTAAGGAGTTTATAGTGCACACGGATCATGAAGCACTCAAGCATATCAAGGGCCAAGGCAAGCTAAGCAAGAGGCATGCAAGATGGGTAGAATTCCTTTAAACCTTTCCTTACATGATTAAGTATAAGAAATGTAGTACTAATGTGGTAGCCGATGCTCTTAGTAGGAGATTTTTCATTGATATGCATGCTAGAAACTAAGATGCTAGGATTTGATCACATTAAAGAATTGTATGAACATGATCATGATTCCAGCCAAGTGTTTATGATGAGTGCTCAAAGTGCTCATAAGATTTCTTTAGGGTGGATGGTTATCTTTTCAAAGGAAAATGTTTGTGTATCCCTATGACATCCTTAAGAGAACTTTTAGTTTGTGAAACACATGAAGGAGGCATCATGGGACACTTTGGAATTGATAAGACATTAGTCATATTACATGAACATTTTCATTGGCCACAAACAATTCTCTCTCCTAATCCATCCACTCTCTTTTAAGAGAGTGTATTACACTTGCTTAGTTAGGTCATAAGACACTTAAGTCCATCTTAAGAGGCTTTGACCACAAAATAGAAGTCAACATGTCCAATGGGAAGCTTGGCCGAAAATTCCAAGTAAAACATGGTCCAAGCTTTACACCAAATTAATCCTAAACTAATTACAAACTAATAAGGAAATTACAAGGCTTCATAAGCCCACTTTTTTAACTTAGGAGTTGACCATTTACTTTGACTTTGACCTTGACTTGTTGACTTTGACTTGGTCAACTCTTCTTCAACTTGGGCTTCAATTCTTCTTTGCATTGCCCTTATAATCCCCATGCTTGGAGATGGTCCTCCATCAGGAAGGCTATCTAGAATCTTCATATTGTTTTGAGCTTTTGAGAAGGTGATGCCCAAAGCAGTTAGCCCATTCATAATTGTTTGGAATCTTCCAAACATTCCATCTATAGATTCTCCTTTCTACATGGAGAACATCTCGTACTCTCTTTGAAGGGTGACAGCTTTTCTGAGTCTAACATCCTCAGTTCCTTCATGAGAGATTTTTAAAGCATCCTAGAGCTCCTTAGCAGTTCTTGTAGGCACGAATCTGTTGTATTCTGTCCTAGATAAAGCACATATTATTGCATAACGTGTTTTGCTATTAAGCTCCATTATAACGTATTCTTCATTTCCCCATTGTGTTTCTGGTTTGGTTAAGGGAATGTCTCCTTCAGTGATAATCTTCCAAAGTCTGTATTGGGTGGACTTGATATACATCTCCATTCTGTCCGCCCAGTAGGGATAATCATCTCCAGAGAAGGTTAGAGGTTTTTTCATGTAAGATCCTTCGCTATCAAGCATTGTCTTGGAAGTCTTCATCCCGGATCTTTTCCTCTAGCAGCTGTTAGGCGCTCAACCCTTAGAGGTTGAGCTCTGATACCAAACTGTAAAATACAAATACACAAGAAGGGGGGTTGAATTGTGTTTTTTAATTAAAACCTTTTCAGACGATGCGTTTTGCGTTTGTATTGAAATGTTTGAACAGACGCAAACTTAAACTTATCTCTCAAAAATTGATTTTAATTAAGAATACAGTTTAAGTTGTTATCCTCAGTTAGTAAGCAAATAAAAATAATTAAAGCAATAATATTTTTATACTGGTTCGTCTATTCAAGACTACGTCCAGTTACCCAGCAATTTGCTGAGGTTCCACTAAGAATATTCTTTGAACCCAGCCACCTCTTGGCTAAAATACGATATTCTTTAAACATAGTCTTCTTAGGCTAAAGCGGTATTCTTTGACCCCAGCCTCCGTAGACTAAACCCAGGTATTTTTTCAACACAACCTCCATAGGCTAACCAAAGATATTCTTTCAACACTTAGCCTCCTCAGGCCTAAAACAGTATTCTTTGGATCTCAGCCTCCTTAGGCTAAACTCAAGGTATTCTTTAAACACTTAGCCTCCTCAGGCTACAGATTACCATAACAGTGGTTTACAATTAAGATCAAATAGAAAATAGCCTCTATGCAGAGAGATTTTACAATGAGAATTTTATTCTAAGTTTGTGGCAAGCAAACTTGTATTTTGAGAGCTTGAGTGAGTAGATGAATATAGTCTTGATCAAAGTAGTTCGCCAACTTGAACTCGCAGCAATGAAGTCCTTTTATAGGCATTTTGTGAAGTATTCATTAGACCGTAGAAGTGAACGTTAGTCCTTGTCTTGGGTTCTTTCACATCTGGCAGAGTGAGCAATCAGAACATTTAATGTAAAGTCAGCGGATGTCAACGTTAGATCGGACTATGACTTGATATGCTCAGAGATTTCACTAACATGTACAACTTTTTTTCGTGTTGTAGAGGTTTATTTTGAAATCTCTTTCCACCTTTAGAAGCTTCTGAGTAATGGCTTGATTTGAAATGAATGCACATGTTACTCAGCATCTTGAACTTCATTAAACAGATAGACGAATGAACAAATAAATGAGTTATGTGTTGAATTTATTCTTCTGTCTTCTTCCTTCTTCTTCAACTTCAGCCTTCATATCATCACACTTGAGCACATGACTTGAAGTTGGGACTAGCTCTCCATTTGGTCTATGAAGGTTCTTCGTCTGATGAGATTGCCTTGAAGTATGATGAATTGAACCTTTCATCTGTTGTATCTTTTGTTTTGAAGGTGCATCTTTCGTCTATGTTAATAATGATCCGCCTGATCATTGTTCCCTTTGCGTCTATTGATACATCCGTCTGTCTTGTAATTATCAAAATTAAGATGCTAAGTCATTTTGACTTAACAATTCCACTTCTAAACTTTCTCTAATTGTTTTACATGCTTAATGTTCAGTTCATAGGCAAATTGTATCTTTGTTCATGCTTAATAGGTTGATTTACATATTGCTGGAGTTGGGGTAATTGATGTGTGTGGATGCTTAATTTGCATAAGGAAAACCTAGAGTTAATTATCGCTTAGTTAATTAATTTAGGTTGGATTGAAAGTTGAGTAAATTGAGCATTTGATGTGATAAATTTTCGCTTAGTTAATTAATCATGTAATCTAGGATAAGTGAATCTGTAATCTGATCAAAAGGGCAATCCCATTTTAGTTCTTGTTAATTTTTCTGTCTTTATAATTCTTTCTTTATAATTCTGTCATAGTTCTAATCATAACAACCCCCCCCGTGTCCTATCTTTGATGAAAACCCAATGATGGTCCTTGAGAGACGACATAGGAGTCACTTCCTAGTTTACTACATTTAATTGTATTATTTTGAGCGAGTGCGACCTCGTTACCAATCGTCTCTCTCAAGGACCATCACTCAATTTCTATCAAACACAGTACACAAGGGGGGGGGGAATTTGAGTTATAAAAATAGAGCAATAAAAACAAGAATTAATAATGATAAAAATGAGATTAACCTCTTGATTAGATTGCAGATTGCTTATCCTTGATTACTGCAACTCATGCTCAAATTACTACCTCTCAATCAAACCCGAATCAATTAACTAAGCGTAAATTAATTATGGTTTTCCTTATGTGAATTAAGCAATTGCATACGTCATTCATTCCAATTACAACAACTATACTTCACCCCATTAATCATGAAACAGAAATATAATTTGCTATTAAACTGGACATTAAGCATGAACAGGTTCATTAAGAGCTGAAACGAATTATGAAGAGCAAAAAACAATTTGTGCAAGAACAAAGCACAACAGAACCTCAAAGCAATGACTGCAACCTAATTCAAGAGATTAACCCTAACTATTTAGCCTTCCATTAAAACGAAATGATAATAGCAAACTAATTAACCCTAAATGAACCAACACCAAATAGAAAACTAATTAACCAAAACGAATTGAACCAACATGAAATTAAACCCAAAACAGAAATGAAAATGAAACAGAAATGAAAATGGGGGTTGCATATAATGAAATGAAATGCACATAATAGAATAGAGCATAAACGAAAATGGAGAAGAGAGGAAGAAAATGAACTGAAATGCCTTGATTGAATATGAATAATGAATCAGCAATTGAAATTCAAGGGCAAAGTGTAGTCTCCCCAATGCAACAATAAAAACCAAGAAGAAGAAGAAGAAGAAGAAGAAGAAGAAGAAGAAGCACCAAAACCTAGCTAAGGGAAAAACTAAAATGTGAAAATGTTAAGTGTGTCCAATCCCCCAATATGATTGCTCTTTTTCTAATTACCCATGGGCAACCTCATGTGTCTTGCACATGCTACTTTAAGTGTCAAAGGTCCCAAGATCAAGTCCCACATACAGCATTTTTATAAAATGGCAATTACACAATTTAAATGGCCCAAATTCGCTAAAATTCATGTCCAGGTTCTGTGTGTTAACTTTAAGGCAATATTCACCCTAGATGCAGTCTGAATTGGCTCTTTATGTCTTCATGAATTTTGTAGCTCTGTCAATCTTCTTTAAAATGAAAAAAGAACTAGAGCTCAAACGGAGATCTGTGGAGGAAGATATGCATGTTTTAGTGAAAGTGGTCAAATCTGAAAAAATATAGTGAATTTGAACAAATTAAACACTCAAAACTCAAGTGAGCTGATAACGAGGTCGCATTTGCTCAAAATAATACAATTAAATGTAGTAAACTAGGAAGTGACTCCTAGGTCGTCTCTCAAGGACTATCATTGGGTTTCTATCAAAGACAGGACACGAAAAAGAGGGGTTGTGATTATAACTATGACAAATTATAAAGACAGAGAAAATTAACAAGAATTAAAATGGGATTACCCTCTTGATTAGATTACAGATTCAATTATCCTATATTACAGGATTAATTAACTAAGCAAAAATTAATCACATCAAATGTTCAATTGACTAAACTCTCAATCCAACCCGAATTAATTAACTAAGCGATAATTAACTATAAGTTTTCCTTATGCGAATTAAGCATCCACACACATCAATTATCTCAATTCCAGCAATTTGTAAATCAACCTATTAAGCATGAACTGAGATACAATTTGCTTATGAACTGAACATTAAGCATGTACAACAATTAGGGCTTTTAAGCACTAGAATAATTGATGATGAATTAAACACAAAGAGAGCAAGAGCAATACAAAATAGAAACCTCAAAGCTTCATTGTAACCCAATTCAAGAGGATAACCCTTACTAAATTAAAGACCCATTAAATTGCGGAAATGAAATTGAAACAACAACGAAATTAAATGGCAAAGAAATTAGATGGCAACGAAATTGATTGCAGCAATGAAATGGTAAACGAAATTGGAATTGAAATTTGCAGAGAATAATAAAGAGCATGAATTGAAATTGCAATAGAGAGAACAAAAAAAAACTTTAATTGATTGATTGATTGCTGGGAAATAAATTGCAAGTCTTGAATTGAAATGAAGAAGAGCAAAACGAAAATGCAAAAGAAGAAGAGAAAGGGAGAAACCTATCATGAGTCATTATTTTGATCAATTTCTCTACATTTAATACATCATATTACAACATTATTAATGGTAAATTAGCATGATTTAGTGCATTTATGAGTTTGAGCTCATTTGGGCCTTAAGTGCTTATTTTTGTTCTACTTCGCTAAAATTTCTAGTTTTGACAAGGTTCACTAAAAAAGGCATAACTCTCACTACAAAACTCTGTTTGAGCCCCGTTTTATGTCAAATTAAAGAGGAATGAAAGACCTACAAAAGCTATGAAGACATGAAGAGTCAATTCAGACTGCATCTGGGGTGAAAATTGCCTTGAAAGTGATGTACGAAACTGATGCGGGAATTCCAGCACAAAAAATTAGTGTAGGCCCATTTCAAATCATTTAATTGAACCATTTAAATGTTTGTATTGATTGGGCTTTAAACCCTGCACCCTGAGTCACTTAAAGTCATGTGACTAGAACATGACTCACTTATTCTAAATACCCCAATTCAGAAAATTGTAGCACACTTTTTTACCTTTCAATCAATTTCAATTTTCAGCATTACTCTTTTCCTTTCAAGTCGCTCTGCTAGGGTTTTCAGGTTTGTCATTCCAATTCTCGTTCTCTCTCCCTTCTTGCAATTTAATTCTTCTAATATGCAATCCTAATCTATGCCTATTCTAATTTTAATTATGCGCAACTAATTTCTTCAACCAACTCGATCTCAATAGGATCCCTAATTTCCTTAGGTTCTCCGTTTTCAATTGCATGAGTACTCGTTTTGGATTCTATAATTTTAATTCCATTATGTTGATTAATATTTTGGATTGAGATTGTTGATTCTATCATTGTTGATTGATAATTGATGCAGAGAACTAATTATATGATTCGAAACCAAGTTGTGTGCTCTCATGCGATTGTGTGAGTTTAAAGGCCACTAAGTGTTCGATGATAATTCTCTAAGATCTTAGAGCGTTAGTTTAGTGTTGACATGCAGAGATCTCAGTTTCAATGCACTGCATAGATGAGTGTCTTTATTTTGTTGAACCAATAAGGGAAATTGGGATCTGATAGAGATCGGATTGGTGCCTTTTAATAATCTATTAATTGCTTTTTAATTATTGTTTAATTACTGTCATTGGTTAATTTTTACTATTGAATTGCCTTTAATTTTCCCTCTACACAAAAACCCCCAAAAATTGCATTTAAAATTTCGGCTACAGAGAAATAACAAAGTAATCCATAGGGAAACGATCTGAGTCCACTATTACTGCAAAGTAGTAGCTAGACTTTGGTATTATTTTACGCACGTTCGGCGCGTGTGTCAACCTAACCTAACCTAACCTAACCTAAGAAAACTAAAACGTAAAAGTGAATTGTGTAGAGTGAGTGAGATCAAGTCTGGAGGTTTTTCCAATACAAATAGAAACCCTTCACTAATGCTAATTGGGCCCTAAAACAATTATGCCCAATCCACTACAATTAACTAAATAAAATAACTAAATAAAGAAAATGAAAATAAAATATAAAAGTCTGATGTGGATTAATGGAGTGATGGCTTGACAGCTCCTCTTCATGTCCAGAAATAATTACTAAGCTCAATTAATTTTCAAAATTGCCTTGAAAATAATAATAATGGTAATAAGCCTACGAAAATCCGAATTAATAATAAAAACGAATTTCTGGCCCAATGAAGCCCAAACAGTAAAATGAAAAATTAATAAGCCAGTTAAGCGCAAATCACTAATTAAAATGGGTGCAGAAAGACAATTAAATATGGGAGAATAGAGCCCAAACTCATAAATGTATTAAATCATGCTAATTGACCATTAATCATGTTTTATTAGGATATAAAATATACAGAGAAAGTGATCAAAATAATAACTCATCAGAAGCCTCTATCACAAAGTCTAAGACGGAGTAGGAAAATGAAGAATACTCCATTTTGGATCTAAACAACAAGGCATGTTGTGCTATTACTTGTTCCTTATCCAGAACAGTAAATACAATTGATTTTGTTCTTACAAGATTGTCAAAGAGCTACGGGATCCTCTTAAAATCTCTCATGAAGGTACAAAGGACGTTAAATTGAGAAAAACGACCACTTTTCAATGACAATATGAGATGTTCTCGATGAAGAAAGGTGAATCTATATTAATAACATATTTAGACAGTTTCGTTCTATCTTGAATGGGTCGATAGCTCTTGGAACTACATTCACAAGGACCCAGAATAACATGAAAATTCTAGATAGTCTCTCAGTTGCTTAGGAAGCCATGTCCACTACCATCTCTATTGGAAGGGACATGAAGACGTTGACTCTTGATGAGCTTATTGAAGCTCTAAGAGTCCATGAAGTTCACCTTTATAAAAGAGACAAAATAAAAGCGCAAGAGCCCATTACTCTTCAAGTTGAGGATAAGTCATTAAAACGGGAAGACACCAAAACTAAGAAGAAGAAAATGAAGGCTTTCAAAGTTGAAGTCGAGATAACTTCTTCAGAGACTTCAAAAGATTTGTATGAAGATGAAGTTTCCTAAACGGCAAAAAGATTCAAAAAGATGATAATGAAGAAGGGTAAAGGTAATCATTTCTTCAAGAAGAATCAAAGAAGGCTCCCATAAAAGAAAACCACAAAGGATGAGAGCTTAAAAATTATCTGTTATGAATGCAAAAAGTCTGGATATACTAGAGCTGAATGTCTTAAATTTAAGAGATTATGGATTCTTAAGAAGGACAAAAAGAATAAAAGTTTATTCACATGGAATGATCTTAATAGTTAAAGCAATGATTCATCTAATAAAGAAATTGTAGACATATGTCTAATGGAAAACTCTATTAAATTATCTAAGGTAGCTTTCTTTCCCTCTGAACTATAATTTGTCTTCTTCTTATTTAGATTCAGATACTAAGGAGAAGGAGATGTCTTGTGAAGAAGAAGAAGACCAATCATGGGAAGTGAATGTTGGTATGGTAGAATTGATTTTTTGCAGTGATGATTGTAGTGAGGGTTCCTAGGAAATGAGTGCAGAGAGAAACAAATTACATATTTTACATCTTTAAATAATATACTTGCATAAAAATAAAAGGTATCTAAATATGCCTAAGTCAGCCTTAAAAAATCCTAGTAAAAATATTAACAATAATTATCATATAAAAATAAATTTTGGTGTATGAAAAACATATCTTGTCATATGTTTATGTAAAATAATTTTATGTAGGATGTTCGTGAATATAAAAGCATACTCAACAACGGACGGGTCTCTTTTCTCGGTGTGGTGCAAGGGTCACCTTTCTGATTATGGAATGCACTAATTATAAAGCCTAAAAAGCATTGTAACAAAATCTCTTTACATGTGGAAATTTGATTTTAATAAAGTTAGGTTCAAAATATTTTGCTTTCCACATAGGAGTTCCAATTTTGATGTTGACCTAGACCTAATGCATCAAAAAGAAAAATTAATAAACAGCAATAGAGCGCAATGAAAAATTAATTTAATTATGTATCAAGAAGTTTGTCAAATAATAAAAAAAGTATGTCAAATCAACAGCGATGGAGTAATTTATAAGCCGCACATATATTAATACTTTTTCAAAAATTTGCTTTTGTAACTTTGTGTTTTACTTAATTTAAATTTTAAATTGTTCGTGAAATATAGTTTACATCTCAGTCCAGACTTTTTAACAAATGTTGATATATCTTACCAAATAAAATTTATCTGCGGATCTCATTTATTAAAAAATTACTGACAATGTACTGGATTTAAAATTGAAAAATGAATATCAAAAGTTTGATGAAAAATTTTGTAAAAAGTAAAAACAAAGTGAAAAGTAATTTAATTTTAATAAGATTTTAGGTAATTTTTTTCATCATAATTTGTCTAAACTTTAAAAACTTATATGAAATAACTTTTATTAGTAATTTCCTTTAAACATATTTTTTAATTTATAATAAAATACTAGAAAAAGATATAGTTTAATGATTTCAAAGATTAAAATAACTAACATAATAAAAAAATTATTTCTTACTAAAGCAAGTTGTTTTCTTGAAAAGTTTCAAATAAGCGCATATAGAATGCTAAAAAGACTCTGATGAATAAAAGATTAATTATCTGAAAATGATGATAGGAAAATTCTCCGAATATTATGCAGTTTCATGCAAATTTCAGCCAATATTCTTATCTTAACATTAGAGAGACTATTTATACGTTAGAGGGAGTGATTTTAATAAATTTCAACACATTAGAAAGAGAATATTTGAGAGAGTGATATTGACCTTTTTTCACTTATTAATTACTTATGCTTTCGTAATTTTGTTGTATGGACATTTGAACAAATATTAATAATTATTCATTGTAAAATGATGACATGAGTAATAGCTAGAAATGGTAAAATGGAGTGGATAGAATATTTACGAATGGGAACTCTAATTACCTACTAATTGCAGTAGGGGTAGGTGGATCGCTATTTACTCGCAAATTTTTACATGAACGGATGTGAGAGTGCCACCAATCTTTTATAAATGTGTATTTTTTAAAATTTTGTTTATATTTCATTCATAAAATATTCCATCTTCATTCCTTTTAGAATTCTACTACTTGCACAATCAACATTTAATATAGTTTTTATTTTATATTTAAGTAAATAATTATATATATATATATATGGTTTAATGTGAGAGATGAAAAATTTAAATTATAATTATTAGATTATAAAGAAAGTGAGAGCAACACTATTAAAATGATGATTGTGATAAGTTAACAATGACTAACATATTTCTATTATCTTATCTTTTAAATATTAAAAAAAACATTTAACAATCAAGATTAATTCATTTTAATTTAATGTTTACAATTTAATGATCTTATTTCTCACATTGAACAAAATACATACATACATACATACATATATATATATATATATATATATATATATATATATATTTATATAACATTAATAATACTAGAGAGCATTGGAGTGAAATTTTATATCTTCCTGTGATCTTATTTATTATTTTTTAGCATTTAAAATATATTTATAAGTTAGTTATAATTCTTTTACATCATAAACTAATTACTTTCAAATCACCACACGATTTACAAGTTTAATTGAATTTAGACAAATCAATATTATGTTTGTTTATTTATAATATTACACCCATGATGTTTTAAATATAATATAAGAAAAGAGTAGTGGCAAAAGTAGGTACGGCACATAAGTGTTCAACGGGATCCTCTTCAAATGGGTATAAGAACTTGGGTCTCTCAAACTCTATTGTCATCCCCGGTGATAGCAGTTTATATCATTTAACAAATTGTTCAAGAATAGAAGAATAACGGGAGATATATATTCATATTATATGTGTATTTAAGGTGGTTGATACACCAATATTATAATTGAAAGAAAATTAACAATTACTCGTACTTCTAACTTCTTCTTCTTTTTTCTTTTTTTTTTTTTCGTATCCCACCAATAAATGTAAATGCCCGAACAAAGTGAACCTAAACAACCATGTTATACCAACAAACTTCTTTTTCTTTTCAAAACCCACCAATCAATTAAACTGACTGAAAAGGTGAACCTATGGTCCTAAGCCATCGCCTTCATTTCCCAATCCTTTTTAACAATATTAGTAAAACTAACATGTCACTTATTGACAGTGTGGGTGAAAGTGAAAAAATCTTTCTTGTCAATTTTGTGTATTTGCGTTTTATAAGCAACCGTGCTTAACAGCAATACGCCATACATCTCATCATGGTTTTCTAGGGTAGTCCATGCACATTAATATATTCTACCAATGACTCACCTGGGAAAGCTACTTTAAAAAGTTATGCAAGGCTTTTGAGACTACACCATCTATAATAGTAGGTCACATTACTCTAACAACAACTTTTAACATGGCTAATGTGTTGTCGAAGTGTGGAGTATTATTGTACCCAAAAAAAATTGAGGAATATTAACTGAATATGTGAAAACAACTTTGCTTGTGTTTCATAATTGAAGAAGCGATGTTAATTAACTAACACAGTATGGTCAAAGCTTCACTTGTTCCATCATTCCTTAATTAGTGCAATTGCATTGGATGTTCATGAATAATTGAATTGAACAGGAATTTTTTTAAAAAAATTTTTATAATAGATTCAAATTTAATATATATATATATATATAACTGAATTTTGTTTTTAGTTCTAAGTTTTTAATTTCTAAAAATTAAAATCAGTTTTAATTTCTAGTTTTGATTAACTGTTTTTAATTGAAAAAAATATTGTTAAATTCTATAAGTTTTTAAAGAAAGGTTACTAAAAAGTTGGAATACTCTTGGTAAGGTTGTGATAACTGATGAGAGGACCTCAAATAAGAGAGTAATCGGGAAAAAATAGCTTCTTTTTTTTGGGTTTGTAGACTAAGTTCAAATTTTATCACGATAAAATCAAATTATAAAGACTTTAATTTAATTTATGTTTAAAATTTAAAGTCTAAATCTTGCATTCATCATGTTTAAGACTTAAACCTAATGAGAGTTTAGTTTGTACAAATTTTCGCAAATTAAACCTAAATTAAATTAGGTTTAAAAGGTTTAGATTTCCTTTATTCTAAAAACTTTAATGTCTAAGCTATATATTTTATGAGGTGGATTCAAGTTGGACAAGCTAATTGACCTGTGTTACCATCTTTAATTAATAAAGACTGAACCATAAATAAAAAGATGGATAGAAAAATGAAGAAGTACGGAAGAAAATAACAAAAGGATAATATTTTTAGAAATAAATTCATAGAGAATTATTTTTATAATAATTTTGTAATATCGGTTCTATTTTTTCTCCCTAATCATATTTTTAAAATAATTATGTTTAAAAGCTTTATTTTTTTATAGTTTTATTCAATTATTACTTTTAAATTTATGCATATATGAGTTTAATTTAATTCTATAAAATTACACTTATATGACATTAAGAACGGAATATCTCACAAAAATAATTTAAAATATCAAATATTTATAAGTGGTATGATAATTGTCCAATAACATGTAACACAATTAATCTAATAACAACTGTAAGACTAATAGAGGTGATAAAATTGGGTACCTAGCCTAATATGGGCAAACCTAATGTGGGTTCCAACTAGGTTAAAACAAAATGTACATTTCATTTTCATATTTAAAATGAAGTTCAAACATTGTAAAAGTCTAATTTTTGTAAATTTTTAGTGGGTTAAATCAATATTGGATTAGACTTAATTTAGACTCAATTTAAATCCCAAATCTTATATTTCATTGGATGGATTTGGTTAAACCCACTAACTCAGCTCATTTATCATCTTTATAAAAAATTTCGATTTTTCATCTTTATAAAAAAATTTCGATCTATCTTAAAATATCAATTATAAACCTAACTCAATTTTATAATTATATGAAAATAACAATTTAGTTAAAAAATTAGGTGCTGAAATGTCGAGTTTAACCCTTCTTTTGGAAAAAAAAAATTAGTCCAAACATGTTTAAAATGACAAAAAAATGTGCACATGTTTATGTTAAATAAAAAACTAGTTAATACAATATTTTTTTTCATTTGATACTTAAGAGAGATTTTAAGAGCTATATGTTCTCGTAAACCAAAATAAAGGTAGGCATTACGTAAGGAAAATTAACATTTAAAAGACAATTTGAAAAGAAAAAAAAAAAACACAACACTTCTCAACAAACACTAACACGTATAATTTTTATTTTTCTTTTGTTTGTGTTTGTGTGAAAATATGATGCACGTATAATGACAATAATGTAATAAACAACACTCTCCTCGACAAAGATACATCAATTCAACTTTTTTGCTTTTCTTTAAGAAGTGGACTTGAATCTTTTTTTGACCATGAGTAGCCCATTTACGAGGCACACCAATTCCTGTTAATGTCTTGGGTCCATCTTTGATCCTTGTAGGCCCGGATATTCTAGAATCTTCATCATTAAGGCAAGCTTGTCCATTACATTAAGGTACATGCCCTCGCCTGAAAATCACTAAAAGGAACTTTGCAATTTTTTATTTTTTTATTTCTTTTTGTTACAAAAGGAGCTTTGCAATGATAATAAAAAGTATGCTTCATAATTTGCCCACAGGAAAACACTAGTCTTTCTGAATACAAACCAACAATATTTCTAAGAAATGTACTCTAATTTAATAATAATAATAATAATAATAATAATAATAATAATAATTCACGTAGCTTCAACAAATCTAAAAACTTTCAAGAAAATATTAGTTAAGTACATGTTATTTAGCTATCAAGAAATGTGTGACCTGTAATAACATGTTTGGCTGTAAGTTTGCCCAACTCAAGGGGGAATGGGGATTCTCCCAAAATTACTTTAGTCGTTGTTCTTTTTTTTTTTTTTTTTTTGGTTATCTCCTAACTGTGACTTCTCTTAGTGAGAGACAAACTCCTAATCAAATTTCGGAAACAACTTTAGTAAAGAAGATTTTAATGAAGAAATGGGGCATGATGGTTTGAAAAATTAGACTTTCTTTCCTTACGGACGTTGTTTGATTTGTCTCTCACAATTTGGTGAATGGGGGAAATCCACTTTGGGGGCATAATTAGAGCAATATCATGAACAAAGATCAACCCAAAAATCTTCAAGTTCTTGATTACAAATATCAACCCCAAAATCTTCAATTTCTTCATTACAGTGTCCCGATATGCATTTTTGGGTTACCGTTTATTAATTTAAGTTGAGTTAAACTTAAGTTTACAAATCAAGTTTACAAAAGCAACCCAAATCTTCCTTTTACAAAATTGAGTTTTTTATGCAAAATTTTCATTTGAAAATGTACTTTTAGGAGTAACCAAATATGTTACAAAATAAGTTTACTCACCAAAAATATATTTCACACCTGAACATACATTTTCAAATGAATACCAAATATACTTTGAATATTTAGATGTTGAATGTAGCCTAGATAATGGTGACTTGCATGATTGATCTAAAATAGTACTCGAAGAAAAGTTTAAGAATGAGTGGAAGCAAAAAAATTGAAACAGAGTGAGTTAATTACCTTTTCTCCAACATGTCAAAACTATTTTTCACATACAGGTGTTTAAACATAAAATACTTTTATTTAAACCAATTAATCAAATTGAAAACCTAATTCAATTTGTACACAAAACACTCAAAACAACATAAGGATCTCAAGGGTGTTTTTTTATAAGCAGAAGTGTAGAACCATCTTCATTCCGTACAAAATGAAAAATTGTCATCACACTCACTCACTACTTACACCTATAAAGCTCAATTATAAAAGTCACTCTCCACAGTCCACCCACTAAGAAGTACACCCCACCATCAACTACCTAATCTAAAGCAAAGTTGCCTCACTCATTTCTTATTTAAACATTCCTTAGTTTCATTCTTTCAGGTACTATGAGAATTGAGACAACACTAGATTCTAGCCCAAAAACTCTCCACACACACACCAAAAAGAAAAAAAAAGAACACTAAGAGTCTATTAAGTGAAGAAATGGAGCTTCAGGACACCGCTGCAAGCCGTGTGTCAATTGGATTTCCTCTTGGCTTAGCCCTTCTCTTTGTCTGTTTACTCTTCATTTGTGGATTCTTCTGTTGCTGCTTACATTGGAATAGGCTTAGATCATTGCTTCAATCTCATGGAATCATCAACACTCAATCTTTGGAACAGACTCAAATACAAGCAGAATTAGCTTCTGGCTACCAAAAACCAGTTTTCCCTGTTGTGGTACTAATCAATTCTCTTTGCTAACTCCCAAGAAACTATACATTTCTGGATACAAGTAAGTAAGAGAGAAGAATAAATCTTAATCATAACTAAATTTGATGGTTAGTATTACCTTTAGAGTCTAATTTTCGTGTCACTAATTTATTTTTATATTTCGGCCAAAAGAATAAATCATCAATTTATTCTTGTATAAAACAATTTTTAAAGTAATGAAATTGTATAAATAGTTCTCAAAGTATTACAAATTCATTAATTTAAGTTATAATGTTGAAGGAATTATTTGATGAAATTTTAATACTTGTAGGTTACAAAACATAATTTTTAATATTTTATGAATTATTTATATAATTTCATTATTTTAAGGGTCATACAAGAGAATGGGTAATAATTTAAGGATAAAATTCATGATTTACTCACAAATTTAGAATTTATATCAAGTATATAACTTTAAAAATTTAAAAACCTTTCAAGTATAACAGGTTATGATTGAATGGTCGTAATTAAATTCTTATATTTATGTTAAAGAAATTCATCTTTAAGTATAATTGTACAGTTAAGGATTATTTTTTCTCATCTCTAACTCAAGATTAATGATATTGAATTTTATGTTAAGCAGATGATGAAGCAGAATTATGCAAAGACCTTGCCTGTGCTGATGCCGGGTGATGACATCCCAAAATTCATAGCCACAGCTTGCCCATGTGAGCCTCCAAGAGAAGAAAGGATCACAATCCATGTGCAAAAAGAAGCACCTACTGACTTTTGTAGTGGCATCTGAAAGAGTTTGTGGTTCCGAGCCAAACAAAGCCTTGAAGAATTCAGGGTATATAAAATCATATATGTCATGGAAATTCTCAATATACAACGGTTAATAGCTCTTTGATATCTATTGTGAGGGGTGAGATGATGACCATACACACTGAATTAAAGTATCACAACACACTTAGATAACTTTGTGTGGAGTGAGATGAGCAGCCATGCACACTCAAGGTACCTAACAAAGTTTGAAGCCCATTTGAATTTATTTTTTTTTTTTTTTTGTCAGAATGGGAAGAAAATGGTTGAAACATCAACCTGTTTGCTTCTTTTCTTTTTAAGTTGTTGAAGAATGCTTTTTATCTTCTCCTTTCAAGTTCAAACTAAAGTTTTGAATATGGAGCTTCTTGAAATATTTTTATGGTTTGTATGTGTTTTTAATTTTATTTTTGATATTTTTATAGTGAAATTTATTAAAATAATCTCTTCTTAAGTTAGTATTAGCTTGGTGACTCGAGCACTATATAATTAATAATTGTAATATAAATATACAAAATTTTAGAATATATATATATATATATATATATATATATATATATATATATATATATATATATATATCCACATAGATAGAGAGAGAAAAAGTTCCACACTCATTTTCCGTTGTTTATGCTCAAAATATAAAAAGATTTTGAAAAATCAAGAGTAGTAAGTAATTTAATGTTTATCTAAAAAAAAGAATAGTCTAAATGTAAGGTTAAATTAAGATTTCTTTCCTCAATTATTTTATATTTTTAATTTTTATTTTTTTATAAATTTTGTCAAATTTTAATTCATCATTTATTTTTCATTAAATTGGAATCGTGTTATATACTAACAAAAGATTAACTGGTTAACATAATTGTAAGAACATATAACAATTTAAGAGAGGTGAATTAGGTTTCTTATGCTTTTTCTGAATATTTTAAGAATTCTTTATTTTAAAATTTTCAACTCCAATTTCAACCAAAGCGTAAAGATAGAGAAAATCACACGGCGATTTTATTCTGGTTCACCTTCTATCACTGAAAACTACGTTCAGTTCCTTGAACCACGTCAGAGATTTTCTTCACTAAACAATCAGTATAGAGTTACAGTATCATCCCGAGATCTCTACACAAACATTCAAGAAAAACATCATTTTTCTTGATTGGAACTGAATATAGGTCGTAAGTCAAACCAGTATAAATCTCTGTGCAATCTTCTTCTTCTTACACTTTTTAATTCATGTCAAATAATTGTTGATAACTTTGTGAAAAATGAAATTTCATTTGATGATTAATTCAAAAAAAACTGAAAAGAATCTTATGTACATATGAATTTAAACAAGGTTAACATTGCTGCGTTTCAATAATCTTCTTGATATTTCGTTGTTATACGCTGAATGTTATTTTATCTTAATCGTTAAATTATATTTTGCATTATCCGTGATTAGCTTAAACAAGGTAGGAACATATTTCAATTTAAAAGAAAATAGAAACGAGTGTGAAATTTTTTTTTAAAAAGAACCTGAATCTATTCACCTTATCTTGATTCGCATGGAGACTAACAAACATAAAACTAAATAAGTATATAATAAACTTTTTAATTAATCATACATTAATTTTTATTTTCTAATTAATTGCTGATTATAAATGTATTTAATTTTTTTAAAGTATATTCACCCTCTTAAAAAGAATGAAATTTTTCCGTGATAAATTAAGTTGACATGCATGTGTTTTTGTCAAATTTCAAAAACATTCCTTATTTCTTTTGTTCTTGCACTCGATCTCCGTGTGATTTGAAAAATATCATACTAACATCTCTCCTTTAATATCGACCCCTTTAATTTAAAATAAAAAAAAAAAAAAACAATACAAAGATTTCGTACAGAAGACACAAAAATAATATTAAAGAAAAGAATAACATCAAGTTCAATATCTCAACAAACAAAACAAACTTGAATATAGTTCTAAATTTACTCATCAAATATAATGTAGTGTCAACATATATTAAATTTAGCTTACCATATCATAATCTTTTTCTACAATACTCACCGAAACATTAAAAAAATAATAAAATCTTAAATTGAAATCTCTAGTTTGTCATTATTAAAATAACCGTTAGAGGATATTTTTTAAAATTAAAAATCATACAAACACCAGAAAGAACTTAAGATATTATTTTTAAAACTTTATTCTAGACATCATATTCTTAAATAATTTACTTTTTTTAAATATGTTAATTTAATGTCAACTCTTAAATACGTGTAAAGAAAATGATTTGCTGAAAAGAGAGTGAAGTCTCAAATTCACAAGTATATTATGCTTTAGTTATCAACTTAAAAGTCATCTTTTTATATTATTAATGTAAGTTTGTCATTATTTTTATATAATTGTTTATATTATTATTGGATAAACTTTACTTGTTTCTCTAATTATTTAAGAACTATTAAATTAATAAAATATTATAAAAAAGACAAAATATCTAGAAAATACAAAAGTAACACAGATCATATAAATTTTAAACATAACTTTTTTAGTTTTTAAGAATGTCATATTAACACGATCATGTTAAGGATGAACACTCCCATGTTAGATGATATGATATAGTTATGCAATATTCAATGTAGTAATGTCAATTTTAAGGAGGTCAAAGCATCATACCCTGAGAATGTATGTACTTTTTGAATTATTTTTGAACAATTTTAATTTTGTTCAATTCAACATGACTAAGTTGGTTTTCATGCCTATAAATAACCTAGACATTTTGAACCAAGACATATGATTTTCTTACACTTTTACACTATTTCACTTTATTCTTCTTTTTGAATTTGCAGGAAGTGTCTTTAGAGCTAACTTTTGTCCCATTGTAAGTAACTCTTCTCTCCCATTTTTACTTATGAAAATGAATGACTTAATTGTATTAATTATTTTATCAAATATGTATGTCTAACTTCTTTTATAGAGTTGTGGTATAGTTGTAAAAGATAAAATATAAGAAGGAGGGTTGAATTGTGTTAGACAAAACAATTCTTATCTTCAAATATTGATTCTAATGGACAGACGTTATAAGTTGATTATCCCCGTTAGTCACAAACTTAAAGAAGATAAACACAAGTATTTTTATAGTAGTTCGTCTATTCAAGACTTAGTCCAGTTACCCAGAAACTACCGAGTTTTCACTACAAACCGTGAAATGTTTACAAGTATTGTTTGAACCCAGCCACTTCTGGCTATAATAAGATATTCTTTGAACACAGCCTTCTCATGCTAAACAGCAATGTATTCTTTGAACAACCAACCTCCTCAGGCTAACCAAAGAGGTATTCTTTGAACAACCAGCCTCCTCAAGCTAAAGCACCACACAAGTGGATTTACAAAGTTCTCTAAGAAAGAAAAGTTCCTTTTCGCAAAGAGGGGTATACAATAAAGAGCGAAATTAGCAGTGAGCGAAAGCACAAGTTCTTAGCAATATAAGCGTGTTCGCCAACTGAAACTTGAAGGAGTGAAGTTCTTTTATAGGCAAGATCTTCAGATGTCCGTTAGAAACAGAAGAATGTCGTTGAGCTTTCCAAGTGCAGTCCCAAAAAGGTGTCAGAGTGCAATCAATGAAAAGATAGCGTGTACAGCGGATTTGATGGCGTGCTTAGACCTTTTTTGACTTGTACAAAGATCTTGACAAAAAGGGTGAACCCTTTTCGTGTTGAACATGTAGGCTTGAATCCCTATACTGATCTTAGAAGCATTTGAGAGTAACTTAGAAGATTTGAACTTGGCGCGAGTTACTCCATCTGATCTTCACTTCCTTGACAGACGATGTAATTCTTCAGTCTTAGGATGTTCTTGAAAGCTTCGTCTGAAGAGTATCGTCTATACTTTCGTCTGATAACTTGGTCTTGAAATAGACGAATGACTTCAACTTTAAGGGGTCCTCTTCCATCTGTGTTTGTTCAGTCTGACTTTGCTTGTAGTGTTTCCATTTAATGTGTTCCGTCTATCTTGTAATAAATTAAAATTAGAGACGTTAATCCCCTTGATCTAATAATAGTTAATAATACTTGAATCTTAATTCTCAAATTTGAGTATTTTACTTGTTAATTGAATCATTACATGTTGTTAATGCATATTTAAAAATTAGTCATTTCTAAAAATTTAATCTGGTTGATTGTTCGAGATTATTAACAATTAATCGTGATTAATATAATAATTAGATGTAAAAGTCTTGTATGACCAATCTTTATTCTTATTTCTTTTATCTAAATTTATGTTCTTCGTATTTTTATACCTAATGAGTTCTATATAATTAATTAAAGTTCCTTGTTAGAAAAATTATTATGATCAAAGTAATATTTTAAATTAAATCAATTGACTAAAACTATTATATCATGTTGTGATTAAAAGATTTAAGACTAATGAATTCGTGACCTAATCTTTTATGCTCAATCGAACTCAAACAATTAATTAATTTTATTAATTATGCTTTCTCTCTTTAAAATTTCTTAAAAATATTTTTAATTTAATCATTTGAATTTCTAAGTAAAAATCACAATAACAATCCTTTGAATACATATCTAAATTTAGATCCATTATTATTACCACGTAAATACACTTACCTTTACGAATTTCAAAAATCATCACTAATTTAAATCAAAAGTTATTATGCTATTTCGTTAAGGTTAAAGTTTCTAGTTAAACTTGCTAATTAATATGACATATAAAGGTATGTTTACGAGATTTTTCACACACACATATATTTTTTTTATTTTTTTGACAAAAATGCAATTTTTGGATTATATAATTTAAAGTTTTTAGTTAATTCTTAACTTATTAACTATAATTTTAATATAAGTATGCTATAAAAATAAAAATAATTAAAATAAATATTGTAATCTTAAAAAGAGAATGAATGGGGAATTTTATTAAATTATTATAGATAAAAAAAAATTAAAAAATATTAATTTTTATGTTCAATCATACGAAAAAAAATTCTATAAACCAGTGCGATAAGTTTGTTTGAAAACTATTTATATTTTAGTAAGAAAACAAAGATTATAAGATAGTCGAAATGACTTAGTTTACACACCCGTAAAAGAATATAATTTCTCAATACTAACTTTACAAATCTTAGAAAGAAAAAACAGTCCAAGAGTGTTAACAACCTAGCTCGTACCTATATATTTTACTTTGGTCAAATATTTTCTTCATTCAACACCAGGACACCAGAACCGGATTGAAGGACACTAGACCAATATACTGTCACCAGCCCAAATTCATGAGTGCAGCCCAGTCCAAAGACAAGTCCCCTTTCTCTTTCTCTTTTCTATACAATCGCAGAAATTTAAACTATTTAGTTTTTTTTTTATCTGTACGAATCAAACACGGGTGTATCATGTATGGGAGTTTAATATAACTCATGTATCATGTTGAATTAATTGAATTAAATTCTGTGAATAAATTACTTAATCATAATAAACAACTAATTATTTTATTTTTTTTAACAACTAGATAATAAGAAGGTTTTATGTTCAAAAGCTTACATTTCTCCATTCAAAAGCATATATGCAATATATCATCATCAAGTTAGATCTTTCAAAAAAAAATATGGTTAGGTTCTATTTATTTGCCTTCTTCCTCAAACAATAATCATGGTAATGGAGTCATAAACACTTTTTCCCTTGAACAGGAAGCAAGCTTATAACTTTTTTCTAGTGTTTAAGAGAAAGACAAAATGCCATTTTCCTCTGAAACTATAAAGAATTCAATCACATGCAACAGATGAGATAAGCACTTGATAGTCCTATAGTTTGTCCATTTTTTTTTATCAATTATTTATCTTCTCAAAAACCCATCGGATATAGCGGTTTAGGTTTTGATAATCATCCCATGTGATTTCAATATTAATGCTATATGTAAGCTATGTTGTGAGGCTCTACAAGTCAACTTGCTAATGCATGCACCATTGTAATTATACATTCAATCACTTATTAGAAAGAAGCAGAATATTAGAAAAAAAAAATTAGTCATGTATAATTAAATATAATGTATTGAATTTGTCTTACGCACAACATGTCAAAACACCCAATAAATTATAAAATCCAGGAAGAAAAAGTAGGACCACCAAACTAATCAATTATAAAAAATAAATAAATGATCCATTAGCTATTAGCCAGATATGAATGTTATAATTTTTTTTACACATAAGTTTATATAAAAAAATAAAATAGCTCTAAAATCTCTAATTTAATAGCATCTTTTGACATAAACTTCGATAATAAAGCATTATTTATTTTAGAGCTAATTTTATGATTAAGTTAGGTTTTTAAATTTTAATGCATGCATGAGTCATTAAACGATCAATCATTTGTCGGCCCAAGTCCAATAAGGGATGTTATTATCCATCTGTTCTATGATATTCTATACATTCTAAAATAACAAGTTATTCATCATCTTTAACCTATTTATTACTCATTTATTATTGGATTGTTATTGACTTTAACATCGGAGTTCTTTGTAGGTATTCCACATGGAACTCACATTAAGGTGAAGGAAGAGGCACCTTGCAGTAAAGGTACTCCCCTAAATCTAATAACGATCAAATTATAATTGGAAGGGGTGTAATAAATTTAATGTCCTTCAAATTAACTTTGGGTGTAATATTTGATAAAGTAATCATATTGTTTGTTATTATAATAATTAAACTATTATAAAAGCATTAAAAATAATGCTTTTTCTTTTTGCATCAGTTTTATCTAATTGGGTTGTTAGAGAATTTTTTTACTATATTAAAACGGGGTGCAGGGGTCTCAAGCTCAATGTTTATGGTAGAGAGTGTAGCAGAGTAATCTTGCACTTCCTAAAGGTAGGTGTAAGAAGTATTGGTGTTGACTGACCTTTTTAAGAACGAGACCTCTGTGCTAGCTATATATGCACATATGGTAGGTAGTGACCTATGTTTAACTTACTCTTCAATTGAGGTCTAGGTTGACCCATGACTCCCTTTGTAACAACATGTTCTTATTATGTGTGTCTTTCTTATATATATATATATATATATATATATATATATATATATATATATATATATATATATATATATATATATATGTCCACATGTCTAACACATGTCACGAAGGTGAAGAATATTTTTAGTGTTAGTTTTTAGGTTTTATTTAATTATTATATGAATAAGTTTAGATATAAAATTTCATGTATTAATGTTTAAGTGTTATTAAATTTAATTTGAAGTTTTTATTATTTATTATTGACTTATAATGAAATATTTGTTTATGTGTTTGTGTTCAAGTGTTGTCTCAATTTGGTCCTTAGGAATAACCTATCAAGATAGACATGTAAATCTTTCTCAAACCCACAAGTGAAGTAAAACTATCCCGATGTTGTGGCAAGATTTGTTGTATCGCACAACTTCTGATACAAAAATCCTAAAATTACATTACCCCATGCATAAATTTTACAATCCTTTAGGTGCCCAAAAAACTGAAGGTATCTCAAAAGAACTCTAGAACTATTCTTCGTAACAAATAAATCTCCTCCAATAAATCTTAAGATCCATCCATGGGTGAATCTTATTAGTTACTTAGGGGTGTACATATGTTGTGTGACATCATAAAAATCATGTGTCTACCAACTTAATTTTACAAAAGTACTATTTAAATCTTCATTGTTGGGTCTAAATTTGTTGCCCCAATCACAACATCCTCATTACATGTAGAAAGTGTGTCTCAATCTTCCATCTCTCTACCAAGGCCTATATCAATCCACCACTGATTTTCATGTACACCGTTTTAAAAACCCAACAAAGTCTTGACTCTTGTAAAAGTTTCACGATCTAATCTAGTACAACTTCCTATTCCATGTGCATGGACACTGCTCATCTAATCAACAACATATGTATTTCCTCTGTGTGACACACAACATTGAATATATATGTCTTCTTTGCATTCACGAGAAATCGTCTTCTCTATGTCTCGACTCAATCCTAAATGCAATAGATCATCAAGATAATGTCATCTTTAAAAATGTATCCTAAAGAATTATAAAATAGAAAACATTAAATTAATTATAATATCAATTTCTAAATAATAAAAAATTAATCTATTACATTTAATATAATTCTTACCAATTAAAATATGAACTCTATCTGCATTATTTAAAGAATTGTCTCTATAAAAATAATAACTTAAAATTCAATCTAATACCTTTGTCTCGGTCATAATAATTTCTAACTAAAATGAGATTATAAAATTAGTTAATGAAAAATAATAATAATAATAATAATAATGGGATCTAAAAAAAATATTTAATCTACGTTAATATTAAATTTATTTTGGAAATATGAATTGCGATATAGATGGACTCCAAACTTAGAAACATGAATTGCAAAATTGGTAGGTAGGACTCTAGCCTAATATTTTACTATTGAGAGTAGCAAAATAAGCGGGACATGTAGAAAAATCAAGCGGGACCCACAAAACACAAGGCACTAAGAAAGAAAAAATTACACGAAATACTTAATTTTTAACTTTTCTTTTATCAACAAGAGAGATAAAAAAAAATAGATATTGAGTTACAAGATACCACAATCCATTTACAAATATGTAAAGATATAAGCAAATACCTTTAATTTATGCCCAGCTATTACAGGTAACAAAGTTTTAGAAGAGATCCTGATTAATCATTAAATGAAGTGGGGTTCGATCCCTTGGATATACAAAATGTCTAATTTAAAATAGATTCATACTAGAAAATAGTTTTAAAAGAAATGCATTATTTGATAATATTTTAGAAAAGTGTGTTCTTTAATACTTTTGATTTAATTCACTCTTGTAAGATGAGTATGAACTTTCCTTGACATGTTATATTAAATAATTATCATATGATTGAACTAGGAAATACATTATACCAATTTCTTACTGAATGTGATGCCCCCGCCCCAAATGAACTCCGAATCTACGCCACTACTTGCATTATTATTCAGATTGAAACACATATCTTCATACTACTGGGGTCTTATTTTCATAAAAATTCTCTTTTCATTAAAGAAAATCTTTAATCCTCCTTATAGTTACTGTTACCACTTTGAACAAAATCCTCTGATGATGTGTTTAAAACTGGGTCAAAGTCAAATTATACAATATAAAATTACTTGATAATTTCTTGGGGAATATCAACCACACTCAAATATCCCTCAAGTTAATGAATGTATTTTCTTCAATTTTATTCTACAAGCAATAAAATTTACGAAATTCTCTAGAAATAAAATTAATAACTCATTTCCGTTCTTAAAAATACTTAATATCATTTTAATCCTTAAATTTATGTATAAAAGTATAATATGCACTTTAATATATTAAAGTGAATATTAATTATATTTGTAAGGATTTCTTTAAATTTTATATTATTTTCAATAATTAAAATATAACATTTGCAAATTAAAGTAACTGTTTATACATTTTCTTCCTTATACATGTTTTTTTTTTAAATATATTTGGTTCCAAATTATTTTTTCATGTTAAAATAGTATTATTGAGTTTTAAAAACAATAAAACAATATTATATTTTTTAAAATAAATCAAAACATTAACTAAATATAAGCGTCTATTACGTTAAGACAATGTATTCGCTTAAAATATGTTTTATAATACACGTGATTCAACTTCGTACTTTTTAAAAAATTTCTAAAACACACTATTTTATTTTTATATAAAAATCAAACACAATGTCAAAACGTTTATAATAACGCATATGTATTCTCTTCAAGTAAGACTTAGGAATAGTTTAGATGAGTTATCCATATACATATACACACACACACATATATATATATATATATATATATATATATATATATATATTGAAATTTACATCTCAAAAAATTAAAATTATTTTTTATTAATTAATTTATAAAAAATTATTTCTTTTTAGACTTCCTACAAATTTACTAATAAAATTTATTTTAATTTTTAAAAAGTAAATCTTATTTTATTTAAAAAGTAAATTTTTTTTAAAAGGAAACACACACAAAATAGTACTTACAACACTCGTATTCTATTCAAGCAAGACTGTAAAGTTATTTATTTCACTTTTGGATTTAATTATATTTATCACATACATGGTCGCGCATGTACACACATTCTATTCAAACAAGACTTAAAAAAAAAAAAAAAAAAAAAAAAAACTCGCGTTTTCAATTCAACTGAGACATCTATAAATGTATTCAAAATTCACTTGTAATTATATTTACCATCACAGGCACAATTTCTGTATATTCAAGGAAATCAAATATTTGTATTATATTGGATAAAAATGAAATAAAAGTTGTGAAAAAATATAACGGGTTGACGAAAATGAAGTGATCTATATTCCGGTTTTTGTCTCTTGTGTAAACGAGTGCTATTAAGATATTGATTTGAAGAGTTTAAAAATAATATATATTTAATGTGCAAATTATTATAATTGAATATAAAAATGTTTTAAATATCGTGATTTTAAATATTTTAGTACTATAATTATGTACTTAATTAGGTGTTTTTAAAATTATTTATTAACTAGGATTTATTTTAGATTGTTAATAAGTGTTGTGTAATTTCTTAAGTGCGAGTGAATTTCTCCCCCCACTTGCATGAAATTAATTATTCTAATATCATACTTAATTTTGTAAGAAAACTCGAATTTGTGAGTATTTTCTCAATTTCATTTTAATATTAACCAGTAAAATATATTTTGATATCTTTCCCAAATAGACGAAGATAGGGTGAATGTAAAATATCACTATCTGCCTTGAATGGTTGTATTGAATAAATATGTGTAACTTAGTTATTTAAAATGAAGTAACATAAAAGAATATATATTTAATTAAAAATTTTATTTGATTCTAAAAGTTTTATTATTTATTATTTTTACATATTATGTAATTTAAAATGTAATTAATATTTTTTTAATTAGAATATATATTTTAGAATATATAAATATTTTTTTAAAAAAAAGAATTGAGAAGTCCACCTCTAAACTTAAATCCAATAAAACCCTAGAATATGTACTTTTATTATTTACTCTTTTTAGTTTAAAATTTATACTTTTAATTGGCATGTACTTGCTGTTTCTTGCAATCCAGAAAATAGACCATAAAAAGGTGGAGGCAAATCCCACAAATGGATGAACCAGAGCCCGACCAAAAAATGCAAAGGCCAAGCATGAGGTAGAACACTAGCTTTCACCAAATTCAATGGTTCATGTCCAGTGCATAAAACATAAGAATTAGAGTAATAATATTTCAACATCCCAATTTTTTAAACATTGTGTTGCTATTTTTAATATATCTCTACTTCTTGCAAGGAAATTGGTTTGATTTACACTATGAAGGTACCGTAGGTTTTAATTAGTTCGGTTTGGTTTGAATTTAGTGAGAAAATATTTTTATCCGAACCAATCTCATTTTAGCTTGGATTAGTTTGGTTTAGTTCCATCGAATAAAAAAAATTAATAAAATTATATAAAATATAAATTTTAAATACAATTTTATTTAAATTAAATTTGTATCGACGTCAAGATAAATATTATAGTTAATAATTCAAAATAAAAACTCCAATGTATCATGAACTACTCTAAAATAAAATTAGTTTACAGTCTAACAAAAACTAAATAATAGTTTAAATCAAATAAATTAAAAATAAAATTCAACTCAAATTAATAATAAAATTACCTGTTACATAATAAATATTAATCTTTAATCTTCTTTTTCTTCTTCTCCACTGATGCTTTATCTTTTAAATGTCAATTTATTAGTTTACTTGATTCATTGTATCTAAATTTACTAATCACACCACAACTTAGTTATTAGATAGGGACTTAAGAGTCGTGATAAAGAAACATTGATTTTATTATTTTAACCCACAAATAATATAATAAAGTTTTTTAAGAATAATTTAATTTGTTTGGTTCGGTTCTCGTGGGATTAGAGTTATAAAACTCGGTACCCGAATCATTTACCTTTGGATTTTACAATTATATTTTTTATTCTTAGAAGGGAGAAGAAAAGAT
Organism: Hylodesmum podocarpum; assembly: GCA_026586105.1. Lineage (NCBI taxonomy): Eukaryota > Viridiplantae > Streptophyta > Magnoliopsida > Fabales > Fabaceae > Hylodesmum > Hylodesmum podocarpum. The sequence continues at coordinate 2,466,428 of JALJEV010000071.1, read as the reverse complement.
AAAATGGAGAAGACAAGAATGGTGGGAACGTCATGAATTAGAAATTCAATAAGCTCTTAGGAAGAATCATCACTTGGATGCAATGATCCATGATAAGATTCAAGGTTTCAAGAAGAAAATCCTAGGAGAACTCTACTCCTTTCAAGAGAAACAATTCTCAATTTTCATCCATTTTGACTAAAAGTGTATATAATAGAAATGTTGACCCATTTAATGAAAGTGCAATGGGCCTAAGGTTAGAAATCTGAAATGTTCTCCACCCTAGGATGGAATGAGTGATCAATGGTGAGATGAGAGGCACCCTAGGCTGAGCACACTTTACAATTACAAAGCCCACATTCAAGTCTTAAAAAAAATACATAATTGAAAGAAACTAATAGGCCTAAACAATTAAACAACTTGCTGGAAAATCCTGGTAGCAATCCAACTTTAACTTCAAGCTCCATTTTCTCCTAGATGCAGTCCGAACTGCACTCTGGTGTCTCATAGATTTTGTAGCCCTTTAAGTCAGCTTTAAAATGCCACCAAGACTAACTTGATTGGATTTTTGTAGCCCACATTACGCTCGGATACTTGAACCTAGTCAGCACCTCGCGGGAACATCCTGACAGTATCCAAACATTACTTTCAAGCCCAATTTCATCCTAGATGCAGTTAGAACTGAGAATTTGTGTCTTCATAGCTTTTGTAGCCCTTTAAGTCGTCTTTAAAAAGACACCAAGAACAGAAAAATTGTAGTTGTGTATCCAAAGTTATGCTCTGAATACTAAACCTGGTCAGATAGTCAAAAACATAACGAATTTTATTAGAAACTCAATTTATTAAAAAGTAAGGTTGAAGAGTTTATTGAGCTTTTGGAGATGGTCCTCCATCAAATCCTCCTTCTTGTGGGCAACTTGTCCTCAAGTGGTCTTAGGTTCTTCTTACCTACAATAAAAATAATGCACCCGAATCAAAGATCAAACAAACTTTATCAAGTTTTTCATTTCTTACGTAACTCATTACCAATGATGTAAAGTATAGGTAAGCTTGCATCTCAAAGTGACTACATGGGTGTAAGGCCAAATTCAAGTTCTTATTTTCCCTTTCTTTTATTTTATCAATTTTACCTATCTTGCTTGTTTGTTCATCATATAATAACAAGATGCTTTGCCTACTAATGTCAACAATACAATGTAAAGAAGTAAAGGAAGAAGTTAAATGATTAGTCATGACATAACCGAAACTCATAGGAGTTTCTAATCCTTTCCCAACTTATTTAGCCACTTGTGCCTTATTAAATATTTCTTCAATAGATGTGGAAGTTTGTATTTGGCCTTCCTTCTTTAACTCTTTCAACAATCTAGATAGATATTGAACATCATGAGAACAAAGGTCATTAGGAACAATTAAAAGGTCCAAATTAGCAAACTCAATCATGATCCAAGGGACTCCGAGTCCTCACACGACACTCAGCCCCTTCTGAGCTTATTGGACCCCGAGTCCTCACATGGAACTCGGCCCCTTCCGAGCTTATTGGACTCTGAGTCCTCAAATCGCACTCGGCGCCTTCCGAGCTTATGGGACTCTGAGTCCCCAAACTGTACTCAGCGCCTTCCGAGCTTATGGGACTCCGAGTCCCCAAACCGCACTCGGCGCCTTTCGAGCTTATGGGACTCCGAGACTCCAAATCACACTCGGCGCCTTCCGAGCTTATGGGACTCTGAATCCCCAAATCGCACTCGGCGCCTTCCGAGCTTGTGGGACTCAGTCCCCAAACCACACTTGACATATTTTGAACATACTCGGATTTACTATGCAAGCGTATATTAAGACCACACGACAGCAACCAAGCGTACACAAATGATAAGTAAATTCAACCACAAACACGATTATGGAAGGAAAGCAATACATAAAAGGTATAGATTGTGTGGCACGGAGTGCCATAAATACAACTTCAAGCCAACTTCAGTCGGCCAAAAACAACACAAACAAAAATAAAAATATGCATGAAGCTATTCCACCCGGTTGACCCATTGCCCATCCACGACATCCTTCAGGTAGTGCAAAGAGTCGGACTCGAGGCCGGGCATCAAATGCCAAGCCTATCTCACAGCCCCATCAAACCCCTTATAGAAGCTCGTCGCGCATCCGGCTTCCAGCTCTTCTATAAGTGCCTTGTGTTCCTCAATGGTTTCCTCCTCCTGACCAAGCTTAGGCTCGAGCTCCTGTAGCCGCTCCTCGACCTTCTTGGCGCGGACCCCGATCAGCTCTAGTTTGCCTTCAAGGCCCTCCAGATTGGCCTGCATCTTAGTCAATTCTGATGTCAGGGAGCTCACATTAAGCTCTGCCTCCTCCTTGGCGAGCTTCAACTTGGAGATCTCTGCCTCTAACTCAGCTACCTCTGCTGACCGAGTAGCTTCCCCAGCCTATTGTACAGCCCATTGCTTGGTATGCCTGGTGATGGTTAGCAAACGACTGTGCAACATCGTCCAAGTTCTTTTCCACCTCGATGGCATTAAGGAGGGCAGCATCGTAGGAGTTAGCGAAGGGATCCCCCAAGTTGAGATGTTAACCACAGAGGGAAACATCCCATAATGATTGCCCCGGCAACACCTTGACAGCCACATGCTCGATTCGGGGCTTGTCCCCGACTTGTCCCTGCCATGTCGCCCCCGGGGGTAAGCTGGAATCAGCCCTAAGTGTAGCGGTCGGAGCGGGAAACGCGGTTGGTACCTCGGGCCTTTCCTCGGCCTCGGTCTCCATCGGGGTGGGTGAAACCACCTCTGGCCTCGGCCTCTTGACTAGGGACGGCTGGGGAGGAGGAGTAGGATGCAGAGAGGACTCGGGAGGCTGGAAAGGTAGGCTCGTCCCTTCTGAGACCTGAGCCCGGGTTTTCAGAACCTGACCTTTGGCGAACTTGTGTTCTTCAAGATGGCCATCAAGTCAAAATTACTCCCCATGAGCTCTGCACAAATAGAAACAAAAGATATCAGCAAACCAATACATATGAGAAAAAGGCAAACACTAGCAATTACCTATAAATTTACCCCTCGGATCATTATCTCTAGCTGCATGAATCAGAGCTTGGCTACTTATGGGCCGAGGTAGCCCAAACAGCCTTTTGATGACGTTACGATCCCCCGTGGAGAGCTCACCTCCAGGGAAAGAATTGAACTTTCGCGGTCGGCATCAATGGAGGGGGTATTTCGGCTCTAAGTTGTCCTTCAGAAAGAAGGCCTTCACGACCTCATTATTATCAAGAGAAAGCCTAAAGTAACGGTCTTTAAACTTCTAATATGATTGGGCATAGGGGATGAGTAGGGGACCACCTACTTGGGAGCTACAAAGAGAGGCCCAACTGACCTTCTGCCCATACTTAAGCTGATAGAAATAAAGGAAAACACTCGAGCTAGCCTTGAAGCCCAGAATTTGATAAAGAAGTTGGAAGGCTAGAAGAAACCTCCAACTATTGGGATGAAGTTGGCTAGGAGCCACATTCATATAGGACAAGACCTCGGTCTCGCACCGGGTCAAAGGGAACTTAATACTATATTCCTTAACCATATACTCATACACAGATATGGTGTATCGACCTTCCGCAATCATACTTGTGTGTACCCTATGACTACGCCTACATGCTCGGTAACTAACTACGTCATCATAACGTGATCGGACCATGTTACATTGGTCAATCATTGGTTGTAATTTTTCTACAGTGTCACACACAAACACATGATTCAGCACTTCTCCTAAGAGCCACGAGAAATCGGGCTCATAGGAGAGAATGGGGATGACAAGATCGGGCCTCGAGGAGCTCACATCGGCCTCATCCCCAGCCACAACTAGGGAAACCCCAGCGCCACATGGCACCCTCTGATGGAGGACCATCTCCAAAAGCTCAACAAACTCGTCAACCTTACTTCTTAATAAACTGAGCACTGTCAGATCACTAAGGCCGACTTTCATCCCTGCTCGATGGGTGGGTCTTGCAGTCAAGCTCCCTTTTGCCTTTGCACTCGAGGGCCAATCTCCGTCTGGCCCGAGGAAACCATTGCACGCCTCCATTACCTTTGGAATAAAATTCGCTATGTTTTTTTACTGTCTAACCAGGTTTAGTATTCGGAGCATAACTTGGGCTACACAACTCCAATTTATCTGTTTTTGGTTTCTTTTTAAAGCTGGCTTAAAGGGCTACAAAAGCTATAGAGACACCAAATCCCATTTATAACTTTATCTAGGAGGAAATTGAGCTTGAAAGTAACGTTTGGATATTGTCAGGATGTTTTCGCGGGGTGCTGACTAGGTTCAGTATTCCAAGCGTAATGTGGGCTACAAAACTCCAATAAAGTTCGTATTGGTGAAATTTTAAAGCTGACTTAAAGGGCTACAAAATCTATGAAGACACCAAAGCCCAGTTCAGACTGCATCTAGGAGGAAATGGAGCTTGAAGTTAACGTTGGAATGCTACCAGGATTTTCCAGCAAGTTGTTTAGGCCTATTAGTTTCTTTCAATTATATATTTGTTTTAAGACTTGAATGTGGGCCTTGTAATTGTAAAGTGTGCTCAGCCTAGGGTGCCTCTCATCTCACCATTGATCACTCATTTCATCCTAGGGTGGAGAACATTTCAGATTTCTAACCTTAAGCCCATTGCACTTTCATTTAATTTGGTCAACTTTCTCATTGTACTCACTTTTGGTCAAATTTATGAAATAGAATTTCTAAGACTTGTGTCTTGAGAAAAGGAGAGAGCTCTCCTAGGGTTTCTTCCAAGAACCTTGAATCTTATCATGGATCCATGATCCAAGTGGGGATTCTCCATTCAAGCTTATTGGGTGTTCCATCCATGGCGCTTTCACACTTCTCATCTTCTTCCATTTTCGCTATTTCTTCTTCTTTGTCTTAAACCGTGAGCCTTAGTGTTTTATTCCGCAAGCTACAACAACTTGTTTCAGTTTTTAATGATGGGTGAATGAAGATTGGGGCACCCTTTTGCTAATCCTTGAAGATCCCTTACAAGTTCCTCATGGGTTTGCATCAAATTTGGTATCAAGAGCTTGTTCTTCACCTAGTTGTTCTTCATTTGTGGTATTGAGTCTAACTCCTATCTTTTTTATTTCAATTTTTTGATTCAATTGAAATTTTTTTGAGTTTATTTTGTGTGTCTTGACTGTCCAATACATTGAGAAGATGTTCGACCCTTGGTGGTAGATCATACATGGCCTATTTTACATGCTAGACACATTCTAGTTCATAGCCCCCATGTGTCTGATGAATTTTCTCAATGTATATTTTGTGTCCTCTTTGCTAGAATTTTATTGCCCTGCAATATTATTGGCTTAATTAGTGCTTATATGTTTTATTACTACATGTTTAGCTTAGTTTAAGTTACCGCTACCATGCATTATCTTGCTTGTTTGCAATGTTTGACTTGATTACTTGAGTTTTTGAGCCTTGTTCTTAGACTGTCCACCAAAGAAAAGCCAAAAGAAAAATATAGAAAAAAACAAAAGAAAGGAAAAGATCAAAAGAAAATACTCAAAAGAAAGAGTCAAAAGAAAATTCAAGAAAAGAAAAATACAGGAAAAGAGGGTTTGAAGAAAATTGAGTGAAAAATAGTAGCTCTTGTGAGTTGAAAAATATTGGGAAAATTAAGTGCAGTACCTTGGTGATTTGGGTTCCTTAAACACCCATATATTTAGTGTCCAAGCTCAATTATACATTATTTTTCATTAGGCTCAAGCATTATAATCACAAATTGGATCAAATTTGTTACTACCATGATAATTGAACTTGTGATGTGCTTTGCATGTGCCTAAACATATATGCCCTGTTTCTGCCCTACTTTTAGACCCATATTTGTGGCTTCCCTTCACCTAAAATTGAGATTATTTCATGCCTTAAGATCATCAAAACCATTTCCCAAAATTTTGTGACATTTGTGCAAATTTTCAAGCCTTAAACTGCAGTTTGGTGACGGTTCAGCGATTATAGTGTCAGTTTCGGGTTGTGGTTTATTCTTTGTGTTAAACCTTGATTTGATGACTTATGGGCACTTGGTTTATTAGTGTATATATATATTTAAGCTCAAATGGAAGGTTTCATAATTTTTAAAGCTCATTTCATATGCTTTTGAGTCCTCAAAATTTAGAAAAAATTATGGTGACGGTTTTCTGAAATTTCCAATAATTGGTACTTGTTTTGTGTCTAATTTTTGGAGTTCTTGTTTTCAAATTTTTTCTAGTTTTAAATATTGGTTTTCCTTAATTTTTTGTTACATTATATATAGTAGCCATTGTTTCAATTTAATTCTCCTTTTTTAGTAGCTAATTTGTTCATTGAGTGTCCTTTTATTGCTTGTCTTCTTTGTTTCCTACTAGTTTTGTCTAGAGTCTTTGTCTTCTTTGATCTCCTTAAGCTTTTTGGCTGAATTGTTCCTCTTTCACTTGGATAAAATTGGACTTGATAATTGATAGAGGTTTCTCAAGAAACTCTAAGTGAGAGTAGAGAGGAAAAAGGCCAGAGAGTACATTATAGAAAGAGCTCTTAAGAGTGTAAACAAGAGTGTTGAGTGAAACACTTAGTTGATTGGTAATCATTTATTCTCTTATATTATTTTTGCTTCTAACATATTCCTTGCACCAATGGATAGCTCCCTAATTGTTGGAAAAGATTTTTCTCCTAGAACCCAAAAGGTAATGAATGCTATAATGGAGAAATTTATGCACTTACAACACAACCTCAAGCATGAACTTAAAGAGAGTGTGAATAAGGTTAGGGAGGAGAGTCATAGGAGAATGAGGGAGGAAGAGGATAGAAGGAGGGAATATGAAAGAACATTGAGAGAAGAGAATGAAAGAAGAGAAAGAGAGGCTCATAAGAGAATAAATGGGAGAAGAGGGAGTAGTAGTAGAAGAGAGTATAACTCACCTAAAGGTAGTGAGGGAGGGAGCAACTTTGATGAAGACTATGCCTTCGACAACTTTGAAGATGAAAGGAGAACTAGAGGAAGGAGAACACCCCTTAACCATGACCGTGGCTTTGGTGCATTTCCCCAAGTTGGAGGAGTAAGGAAAGGTGGCTTGAACACCAAGATTAAGCTTCCACCATTCCTTAGAGAGGGAGGAGCCGAAACCTACCTTGATTGGTGATGAAGGTGGATCAAGTTTATTCATGCCACACACACTTGAGAGAATAAGGGAAGTTGAATCTTGTCATCCTTCAATTTGAAGGTTATGTCTTGGTATGGTGGAACCAAGTGTTAACTTTCTCATTGTACTCACTTTTGGTCAACTTTATCATTGTACTCACTTTTGATCAAATTTATGAAATAGAATTTCTAAGACTTGTGTCTTGAGAAAAGGAGAGAGCTCTCCTAGGGTTTCTTCCAAGAACCTTGAATCTTATCATGGATCTTTGATCCAAGTGGCGATTCTTCATTCAAGCTTATTGGGTGTTCCATCCATGACACACTTCTCATCTTCTTCCATTTTTGTTATTTCTTCTTCTTTGTCTTAAACCGTGAGCCTCAGTGTTTTATTCTGCAAGCTACAACAACTTGTTTGAGTGTTGAATGATGGGTGAATGAAGATTGGGACATCCCTTTGCTAATCCTTGAAGATCCCTTACAAGTTCCTTATGGGTTTCCATCACCCTCGAAGGACCCCCAACCTCATCCATAGCCTCAATAAGGGAGGCCGCGACATTGACACCAGAAACAGCGACCTCCTCGGTAGTGGAGGCCTCGTGCGAGGAACGTCTAACTTCCTCTAACTCAAGCTCAGAAGCCTCGTTTAACCTAATGATGAGGCTTTCAGTGCCGCGAGTAACGACTGAGTGAGAAGAAGACATACCTAAAGGAAACTGAAATGAACTCGGGAAGGCTTCGCACGAACGAAGTGCAAACAATCACTACATGGGAGACTAAAATCTCAACCGAAGGAGGAGATTAATGTGAGTTCCAGAAAACTCTGAAGTAGTGAAGCAAAGAAAAATGCAAGCTTTGGGGGAAAAAAGGAAGGTGAGGGAAATGAGAAGACAGAGGGACAATAACGGGCAATTAGCAAGAAATGATTAGTAAAATGCAAGTAAACATATTTAACAGGTAATAAAACCGTTTGGGGCAGTTACCAAGGCACCATAATTGTTAATCATGTCATTAACTGCCCACTTAAATTTAATAAATTAAAATGGAATACCAACCGTTAGAGTTTCCCACCCAATGAAAACGTACACCATACACCCTAAACCACGTCAGAGCGGGGACCAAGTTTCTTACTTAAACTCAAACCATTGCAATTCTAGCCTGAGCTCAGGGGGCTGATGTACCGGGCAGAGTATAAAAACCGAGCTCGTCGCTCAATGAACTGGGCTCACCTTGCGTGCCGAGCTATGCTAGGCATAACAGACCTTATGTTCAAATCATAACCACTTCCCGAATTAACGGGATTCATGAGCCTGAATAACTTCCTTTGCGAGATCCATGGAGATAGAACCCTAATTATGATATATATAAATATGAATGATGAACACATAATGGACAAGAGAAAATCCCTGAACAAACACATACATCAACGAGGGAACCATCCCCTCACACCGCGGAAATTCCAGGGACCAACCTTAGCTCGGCTCGTCGGAATTAGGCAAGAACACAAACTAAACACAAAACACTAAGTCCCACTCCTTCCCCCACAAGCTGTGTGAAACTGGGTTGCCTCTCTACACAATATCAACAATAACAACAACGTTGCCAAACAATCATAGCTGAACAAGTAATTGACCAAACCAAAACCAAATAAAACCCAACCTCACCTCTTTCCCCCAAGTTCAAACTCTCCTTCTTTAAAAACAAAAATTTCAAATTCAGTGTAAGTAATTGACCTTCTCATTTTTCCACAATTAATTAACTATCCTTAGGTCCTTTTCATTTTTAATTATGACAACAATAATTTATTTCTAATTATTATTATTATTATTATTATTATTGTTATAATTCTTATTTTTTTTAACAGAGTAGTTGCGCGAAATTTGTTTGAATAGCATGAAGACAGGGCAGGGAACGACCATATACACTGCAGAATACGGTCACACATTTCATTTTCTCTGTGTCGTTTCCAATTCACCCAGCCACGTCTGTCGCGTATGCGACACCACGTGGAATGACGTGTCGTTTCAACAAAACGACGTCGTCATTCACACGATCCAAAATGTGAAACAAGTCAAACAATCGAATGATTTCGTCAAGTCTTACAACGACGATGAGCCTCTCTCTTCTACTCTAACCATAGAAATCGTTCTGATACCCGAAGTCGCGGATGAAAACACTGAAGATGAACAATAACAAATTGGTGACATAGGCGAGTTCCCTAGCTTCTTCGTTGATCCCAAGCCTCAATCCTCGTTGATCCCAAGCTTCTTCGCTGGTTCACGGAGCGTTTGAGTGAAGTTGATGTGGGAATGCGCAGTAGTATCAGTTTCCAAAAACCACGAGACTTATGCTATAGTTTAAGAGTTAAGGCCTCGTCGCCGCCGTCACGCCAGCCAAGGTCGCCGATGGATCTCGTAACGGTGGTTGACGTTAGCAACGACATGAGCGGAGGGAAGCTTCGCATGCTGAAACGCGCAATGCGTTTGGTTATTTAATCTCTCGATGCTGTTGACCGGCTCGCTGTCGTGGCTTCCTCGGCTAATTATTCCAAACGGTTGATGCCATTAAGATGAATGACGACTCATGGACAACGCGTGGCTTGGCGCGTGGTGGATCGGCTTGTGTGTAGCCATGGAAACAACATTGGTGAAGAAGCCATAAAGAAAGCCTCCAAGGTTCTCGAAGACCGTAGAGAGAGAAACCCTATTGATATGAGCTTGCTTGAGAAGGAGCTCAAGTTAGGTATGATTTTCATCTTCAATTGGAAGCTCCACGGTTTAACATCAATGGCAAAAGAAAAAGACTCCATGACTCAAGGACTTAGAAGAAAGATGAAAGTGGAAGAGATTTAGAGAGTGGAGGCGCCATGCATGAGCAATAAGCCTAAGGGAGAATCACCACAAGGAATAGGTTCCATTGATAAAATTCAAGGTTTGAGAAGAAACCTTAGAGAGAAAATCACTCTCAAGAATTAGCACTTTCTAAATTCAATTCATTCAAAAATTGATCCAAAAAAAGTCCCCACAATTCAAAAATTCTACTACTTATACTAGCTACTAGAGTTGGCGCCAAAATTGAGTGGGAAAGTGAAGCATGGCATGTGTGACTCCATGTGCAAACCGGTTTGAATATTGTCCTTATGATTATTTCACTAATCAAGGGTGGTGATGGTAATCCTCAAGAGATGCCACAGATCACTATCCTTGTTTAGTGATGGCCATAGATCATGAGTTTAATCCAAGGGTGCTGGTTTTGCCTCTAGGAGTGCTAAACATGTGACTAATTAATTTAAATTTCCACCACTTGATTTAGATCTAATCTAATGGTAGGAATTTGAATTAATTAGTGGATAACTAGTTTAAATTTCAGCCCTTAAGATTTAGATCTCATCTAAAGGCCATAATTCAAACTAGTTACTGGAATTTACACTCACTTGCACATGCGCTTTAGTCTACTCTCTCTCAAGCAAGTGAGGCTCACTCTCCTCTCTTTTCTTCATGAATTTTGGTCCACTCTCTTAAGTCAATGGTCATGAGCTTAAGCTCCATACAATAGCGAAAATGTTATTGTTTAATTGTCTCGAAATTTGAAAGGAAAATTACAAAATATTAAGAAGATTACAAGGTCTCAAAATAAGAAACAAATCTTCATCTTGAGTTGACTTTGACTTGGTCAACTCTCATTGAACTTGTTCTTGAATTCTTTTGACCATTGACCTTGTGATCCTCCTTTGACTTTCTTCATGAGCTTGAGCTTCCATAGGGGATGGTCCTCCATCACCTTCCGCCAAGATCTTGCTTCTATCGGACGGTCATGATAATAACAACAATCAACAGAGATGGTTAAGCCACGTGTCCTTTTCCTGTTTCGGTGGTGTTGAAGTTCCGGTTCATTCGTCTGGGTTCGGAAAAATAAAAAACCCAATTAACTCGATTTGAGGATACTTTTGCACAACATGTTAATGAGATATTGTGTGTGGCGATGAAGGATTTGAGACTTCAGCTTACTTTTTTAGTGCCTACTGAAATCCGAGTAGTGTACTTATGCAATAGGGTATCCACTACGCTAAAAGCAAATGCAGCTCGACTTGGTGATTTATACGCCGAAGAAGAGAAAGAGTTGATGGTGGAAGTTAAAGTACCCACATCAGCATTAGGGTCCCGCCAAGTGATGAGAGTGCGGCGCGGTACTAGAAAAACTAGTAGTGAAGAATTCGTGTACGGTGCGGAACACGTGTTTACGGTGGTGCCGCCGCCACCGCCAAAGAACACCCGCTCGCGTTGTGGCCACAAAGTCAAGAGGCTGAGGAATGTGTTCATTACTGTTATGTCTTGTGTTAATTCAAAGTCTCACATCAGAGAGTATTAAAAAGAGAGATGAGTGAAAAATCTATATAAGATAGAGTATTAGGTTTTATTCACTTGCACCACATCCTTAAATTTAAAATGAGTGTTTTAGATTTTAGGTAATGTGTGTCAAACACTTGGGAGGGTTTGTAGTTTTTTTTTCTGTCCAAAAACTACATGTGGCGAGGGTTTGTGATTTTTCTTCCATTCAAAAATCACAGTGTGTCGAGGATTTGTGATTTTTCGTTAAAAAATTACACATGATAAATTTTATTCCAAGGGATCGTGGACTAGGTCTTGAGGCACCAAACACATTAAATGTGTTTTTTTCTTTCTCCCTTATATATTTTTAAATAGACTGAATTTCCAACAATTACAAGTCGAGCCATAACTTAGTCGCTTATTTTCGTTAAGCATAAGGAGTTTTCAAGTGCACATCAATTACTGGCTTCAACTTGAGTGCGGTTGATGCAACACGCTCAGCTGAAGAGTATATTTGCGCTTTGGAAGTAGAGCTTGTGGAAGTGCAGTGGCGGAGGCAGCAACAGGAGACGGTGGTGATGGGGCGGAGGAGGGTGAGTAAGAGGGTAATGGGTGAGAGTGGTGAGGTGTTTACGCCAATTTCAACTTGGCGAGCCGCGGAGAAGCCGGCTAAGATGACTATGGTGAAGAAATCTTTGAATAAAGTTAACGACTTACACGGCTTTGAAAATGCTAGGTTTTAATCATTTTTATTTAATTAAAAGAAGAAAATGTTGATTCCCGAAGAAAATGTACAAGATAGAGTTATAGTGTGGCAGCGTACTGGAGAGGGTGCGTGGAATGTTACGTGTGTGCATGGTACAGAGCAGTGAAACTATTCTCCTAGTTTTTTAAAGAAATTGTCTCTTGTTTATAAGATTTTTTTAATTATTATTAAGAATTATAACATATTAGATATATTTTTTTCATCGTAAGAATTAAATAATATAACATATTAGAGAGAGATAATGTACAATATACGCTAATTATTAATCCGGTAGAAAGTAATTAAGTTTAAAAAAATTATAACACTAATCTTAAGAATTGTAATAGTAATTTTAGACAAAGTAATAAAATTGTTAAAGGGTTTAATATTATTAAATAAATTAATCAATTATAATATCATTTTTATTAAATAATTTTAGTAGTTAAGATTAATTCTTCATTAAATAACTTGAGTAATTAATATTGATTTTTAATTGAGTAATTAAGAATAAGAAGAGACACGTATATGAGATGAGAATATTAAATGAAGATAACTTAATTAAAATTTGTATACATTAATCATTTCTTAATTTTTTAAAAATCTCTTTTTGTTTCAACAGTGTTCAAAAACTTTAATTGCTCAAAATTTTGAAATGAAATGGATGAGGAAGTAGTAAATGTTAAACGAGTTTTTTTTATTGCAAGAACCAACACAAAAATAAGGGGCTAAATATTATTAGACTTTTTTTTCCCTCTTTTTTAATAAAAAACATACACACTTGATTGCTCAATTTTAATTATCTCATTTTGCATGTTTCATTTTCATATTTCGTGTAGTATTATTCATTATACTTCCTCCGAATTTATATATAATTAAAAAATAATTTTTAAACTTAAATATAAGTAAAATTTAATTAATTCAAATTTTGTTTAATTCTCTTATTTCAAAAGAATTTTTTTAACTATTTTATCTTTTAATTTATATATTATATTTAATGAATATTAATTAAAAATAATTTTAAAGTATAGTTCAATGAAAGTAAGAAAATTAAAATACACTTCACTACCTTAATGCTGAAAGGTGCTTTTATACTAACTTGTTAGTAATTTTTAGGAAGAGGGTTGAGATTCTCTATCTTCTTTTAAGCCTCATTTTCTCATTATTAGATCATTTTTATAACTCAAACCATTAGTAGAAGTGATAAAGGAAGCTGGATCTCAATGATGTACATTTGAAGGGGCAACAATATATTTCAATGGAAAATTCTATGTGGAAAATTGATCCATTTTGCATCAAGGATCTGACCCTAGAAGCAAAGCAGTTGTGGATGGTAGTGAATCAGTTGGGGGTAAGTTCAAAATGACCTTACAAGATGAAGAAGTATTATTCTAAAAGAACAATAAATAAGTAAAGCGTGTTGACCAGAAAATAAATATTTATGAAAGAAGTAAAGTGAGTTGACCAGTAAATAAATATGAATCTAATAAATATAGAAATATAGAAAAATTAAGTTAAAATAATTGTGTGGTAATTTAGGGAAAAAATATTAACAATGTTTTTGCTTACCATATTTTTTAAATTAGAAATTAATTTTTTATTTATTTAACCTTTATTTTGAGTGAGAAAATAAAACTTATAATTTCCTCTATAATATAATTTAGACAGGAAAATAAATGATAATATATATAATATAACAGATATAGTAATATAATAATAGATATATTTGTAGTATTTTCTCACAGTATACAAATATTTTATACCATGTTATTTTGACTAATAACGTGTTGGCCTACATTGCCAAGGCAAGTAGTCAATATGTAGTCACTGACCAGCCTATGAGTTAAATTATCCCTTTATTTGTTGTTTCTCTATTAAAAAAAATAAAAATAATAAAATAATTATTATATCTATAATATTTTGTTTCTTGAATTATGTTATTTATCGTGATTTTAATCAGTTAATTTAAATATTTATTCTTATTTCTATTTTATGAATTAGAACTAAAATAACAGTAAATAATAAAATTCAAAAATTAAAATTTGATAAATATATTTTAAGGATTAAAATAATAAATATATTATTTTTTTAATAACTATTTTTTTTTTCTTGAAATAATTAAACTAACTCCAACAAGAATCTAAATAATAGTTTACTCTAACTTTTTATCCTATATCCTCATATGTTGCGAGATATACCTCACTTTCCCCGTGCTAGAATCACTCTCCACACATGCATTAGAATAATCAAGTTGTTTTTTTTTAAAAATAATAATAAATAAATCAAATTCTTCTTCTATCAATGTATCTAGCTATGAATGGTAAATGTTCAACCTGAAGGTAATTAAAAGAAAAGTACTTATAAAATTGCTTAGTAGAAATGCGCTTATTCAAAAATCAATTGAGTAGGATTTATTTCTTTAAAAACTAAAAAACTGTTTTTTTATTAAATCGAAACAGTTTAACTGAACACATTTATTTAATTAAAATAAACTTTTTTTAAAATTAAATTTAAGCAAACGAACCTATGTTTATCCAAATTTATCCGGAAAAAGCTATTGGAATTGAAGATTTACGAAAAATACTCTGAGATTAACTGTAATACTTGCCAATTATCTTATAAAATACGTGTATATATTTTTTTTTATTAATTTTTTATATTTTTTCTGTTTCTTTACATTTTATCAAATAATTGACTTATTGTCTTATATTGCAGGTAATCACTAAATATTTTTCGACATTCATTCGCAAATCACATGCCTCTCAGAAACCACAGTACATTATCAACAAGAGGGAAATTTTTGGCATTGATTATTCGTGATAGATACAAAGCTCGCCATAATAGTATATAGTACATAACACCTCTATTTTGTATAATAAACATATTTTAGCCATAGAGACAAACAAGAAAACCTTGTGAACAAATGACCCAAAAGTTCAAACATGAGTTGGGCCAGGCAAGACACTAAGACACAACTAATTAATTGAAGTTCTTGGGGAACTTTTTACTTTTCAATCACGCAACAAAAGATTGCATGATTCTTAATCCTGAATGGAGTAAATAAATGAGAGTTATGAATGAAAAATCGGTACAGAGATCTCACACACTATGGTTGTTGCTCCACTTTGGCTCTAATCTTCTGCTCCAATACAGATATTTCAGTCTCAAGGCTGAACATTCTATTCAAAGCATGCATGTTCTCAAGGGTCTCACTCAGAGTTCTGCTATCACTCCCATCACATCTCAAGTGTTGCATTGGTCCATGAAGCAACTTATTCACTATTCCCCTGCTGAGATCATCCACAGCTCTTTGTGTCTTCTTATTGATATCATCACCCATCTTACCGAGACACTTCTCAAGCTCGGCTAACCTTATTCTTTCAGCATATCCCCTCAACTTTTTAATGGTAGGAACAGTTTCCAATGAGTCCCTCCAAGCCTCAAATTGTTTTGATTCTTCACCAATTATTGCTTGAGCTTCCATAGCTTTTCTTAGCCTATCCTCTTTGTTAGCTGCCACAACCTCCTTAAGGTCATCAACATTGAACACTCTCACTGACTCAAGATCTGAGACACATGAGCCAACATTTCTAGGAACAGAAATATCAATGAAAAAGCGACCGCCTCCAACTTCATCGGTGGCCGGAGGAAGGTTCTTAACATCGTCCTTCAAGAACAATGGATTCTCTGATGCTGTGCTGGTGAAAACAACATCTGATTCACCAATACATTTGAGCATTTCTGAGAGTGGTTGGTATATTATCTCAACATCCTTAAGCTCCTCACGAATTGCCGCAACTCTCTCCTCACTTCTATTGACAACAACCATCTTAGTACACCCTTTTGCCACCAAATGCTTGATCACAAGCTTTCCCATTTTCCCTGCTCCAATTATCAACATCCTTGCATTTGCATGTGAGGCTTCAGGTAGCTTCATCAGGGCAAGTTCAACAGCTGCTGAGCTAACAGAAACTGCACCAGCAGCAATGTTTGTCTCAGTTCTAACCCTCTTACCAACAGTTATTGCATGCTTGAATAGTCCACTAATGTTCCTCCCAAAGCCATTCACTCCCTGTCCAACTTTCACAACTTGCTTCACCTGTGCAAGGATTTGACCTTCTCCCAACACAAGAGAATCAAGGCCAGCAGAAACTTCAAAAAGATGCTGTGTAGCATCTTTGTTGTAAAGCAAAAACTGATGCTGGCAAAGATCTGCAACTGGGATCCCACTTGTCTGCAAACAAGGACAGAACAAGAATGTCCAATATCTGTAAATGCACAAGAAAAACCCTTCTGGGAAGAAAAAACTTGTAGTAAACCCTTATTTCAATCTAATCCTTCACGTTTTAGTCCCTCACTTTAACTACATTTTCTTCATTAACTTCATAAACATCATTCCTTAATCATTTATGTCAGTATAAAACTTAACTGCTCTTTTAGTTCTTATTATTTCCCAAATTTGGTCCCCCTTTTTTCTTCATAAATTTGATCATCTTTCTATTTTAATTGTGCAAGTTGCATTCATTTTTAATTTGACATATGTATTTAACTGAAATGCTAAAGTGGCAATGCAGTATAGTGCCATGCTGACATGACTGTGCAATAGTGTATCATATTAGCATTTCTGTTAAATATTGGATGTCAAGTTACCGAATGAACAAAAATTGCACAATAGAAATAGCGTGTATCAAATTCATGATATGAAAATGGGAGGACTAAATCCGTGAAATATCAATAATAAAGGATTAAAAGTGTAATTAATTCTTAATTAAAAAGAAAGTGACAGAAGAATTAATGTAAATGACATTTTCCAAATCAAGAGACCAAAGTGAAGATTAAACGAAGGACTAAAATGATTGATACATATTTCATAGACTAAAGTGGGATTTTACTCAATAAACTAGATAAAAGACCTACTTTGGACATCCATTCAGTGACTTCTTTGACACCACGGTGCTTGGACAGAGCAACAACATATATCTCCATTCTATTGCAGGTGCTCAGAACAGCTGCTTCTTCAATGTGATTCAGACTACAAAGATCTGCAATGGCTCTAGGCCATTCTGCTTCTGGTATGGCTAGTTTTTCACGCATTTCCACTGGTGTAGTATGCACACTGAGTCCAATAACCATAATGCTACTCCGTTCCTTTGTATACCCTGTTACAATTAATTTCATAAATCACTTAAATCATGTTAAAATTGCACAAACTATTCACAAGTTGTTACTTTCACTTGATTAGTCAACAAAAAGAATGTAGATTATATATAGGCTTATTATAACCCTTTCTTTTAAAAAACAATATTTTTATTTATCTATTTAAATTTTGGGTTTTGGAATAACCCTGTGTTTCTTAGTTCCTATATGGCTGTATCAAATAAAAGAGATGATGCTGATTTCTTTTAAAAACTACAAATTACTGTTGAAACAAAAAAAAAATCACTCAAATTATTCATGCACTTTATTATAAGAACTGAAAACTACAATCTCTTTAACGAAACTAATTACATAAACCATTCAAAAGTTACAACTTTCACACAATTAGCCAAAGAAAGGCGTGTAGATTACAGCCAAAGTGTGACATAACATGTGCACTCTTTTCTATATTTTGGTTCCATCACCGTATTCAGCTCCTCATGTAAAGGAAAGAAAACAAATCAACTACAAACTAATAGCAAATAGAACAAACTTTAGATAAGAGCAATAATGGGAAAAACGTAACCCACCCCTTACCACATAATAGTAACATGGTTTAAATACTTAAAAGTTTTTGTTACGAAAATAGTATTTATAAAGACTAAAGCAAGTTTGTGTGAAAAATAAGATACGGGTAAGTAGTCTATACTATACAAAAATAATGTAAAAGAATTGTCATTTCATTATTCAATTACACACAGTCATTATAGTAGTACTAAATATTGATAAATTGTGTTTACATTCACCTAGTTCACTTGTCACTGTCCATTAAAATTCAGCATATGTGGCCCTGATTCTTTAAAATAAAATAGAAACAAAAAGTATATGTATACAAAAATGCAAAATGATTGAGGTAAGAAGAAGAGTTAGATTAGTTACTATCAGCTGCAGAGGTCTTAAGTTGCTCTAGAGCAGAGACTTTGGAGGCTTTGTTATCAGTAGGATCAACCACAACATCAGGAGCAGAAGCCTCACAGCGAATGGCCCCTCTGTGAGTCTTTATGGTTTTGGAAAAAAGTGAAAAATGGGTGGTGGTGGTGGTGGTGGAATTGGAGGAAGCACATTTGAGCAACAAAGCCTCCAACTTTGCACCTGAGAAACTGGTTGAAACAGCCATTCAAGGTTAAATGTGTGTTTAGTTTGGACTTTGGAGTCTGAGAGAGAGTAGTTAGTAGTGTTAGTTAAAACCTCTCTCTTATTTCTTTGTGTGCTTTTGAGTTTTTGGGTTTGGGTTTGGTTTTGGTTGTGATGCCTATGTGGAAATAATGCAAGAGATGTGGCGGAAGGACAAGGATTTGGAAGGATTTGAGAGTGTGATTTCTCTGACTTCTGATTGGATGTTCAAGGACACGTTTTATCCACACTCCTTCTCAATCTTACCCTTTTTTTTTCTCTCTCCTCATATACTTCTTTTCTTGGTTTAATGGGATTTTTGGCCTCTCAACATTTTCAATTGTTTCCTTTTTTGTCTCTTGAGCATCAATTTATGCTAATTAAGGTTTTATGTTTTCTGCCATTTGCATTGACAATCCTTCATCTTAATTTCTTCTAATACACTTTAACGGTGTTGAATAAAAAAATTTAAAGATACTTTATTTTACTATGATGTATAAAATTATATTATTCATGTTTTTTTTTCAGTTTTTTAATCCATGTCTTAAATAATATTGCTTGACAAGATTGATATTCATTTTTAAGTAATTAATATGCTTAAAATGGAAAAATATTTCTTCCATTTTTTTATTGCTATAAAAAATAATAATTTACCTAGAGCGTAGATCATTATAGATCAAATATCTTATGTTTTCTTTTTTACTAGTATAGTGTATTTATTTATGTAATTTGTGTTTATTAATTTTATCAAATATTATTTGAAATTAGGATAGAATAACTTCATCATATATATATATATATATATATATATATATATATATTAAAAATTTTAATTGACCAAAATCATAAAGTTATAATAACCTTTTTCTTGACAGACACCAGTATAATCTATGAAGATTAATTAAAAATGTAACTAAGACTATTTTATTTTGATTCTTTTGTGACCCATTCTCCTCTTGGAAATCAAAAGTTGTGGTCTTTTAATTTACGTAAAACGGTGAAAAGGCTATTTGGTGTGTAAAAATAATCTTATATTACTGCATTAAAATGGAATGCTATTTAAAATTTTGGAAAAAACAATGTTGTAATCGATGTGACGCTGACAGTATATTTTACATTGAGTGAAATGAACATTAAGAGGGACACTAAGCAGCATTATCAAGTTGTAATTTAGAGTTATATTGAATCGAATTTGAATTAAAGTAATTTTAGATGATTTTATGTTGGATTTAAAATTTTATATTAAATTTTACAGTAAATTTTATTATAATTTAATTTTATAATTAAATTATTTTAAAATTTATTTTGACTAAATTAATTTTCATGTAAAGATGTTCAGGGTTGATAAAAATGAAATGTAGATTGGAGAGATAAAAATGATTAATTTTATAATCACATAATGATAAGAAAATGTGAGAGATATGTAGTATAGAGAAAGAAAAGATAAGAGAAAAGAGATTGGAGAGTGAATATGTGGTAGGGATTGGTTCCTTGGATTTCAGGACATGTATTTGCCACTACTTTCAAAAGAAACTGGTGGCTGTGGCGATGCTGAGGATTATACTTACGGTGCCACTGTGGACTCATCTTAAGTTGCTTTTTGTTTTGTACGCATACTAGATTTTTATCCTTGTATCTATTTTCATTTTACAATTTATTTTAATTATAATTCTTTTATAAATCAATATGTAATAATATAAAAATATAAAATAAAATAAAATAAATGTCCAATAATTAATTAACAGTATAAAATAATTTCGTTCAATCATATAATATCATTAACGTGACTTTTAAAGATTTTATAAAAGTCAAACAAATTTATAATATCATTAATATGTAATTAAATAATAGTGTAAAAATTATTTTACATTAACAGTACACAACTATTTTTTTTCTAAAACAATATAAATATAAATAAGTGTACAAAATTAATTATATTTTCTAAAATATATTTTTTCATTGGATAACTTTAATTTTCTTCGTCACCACGTGTGATAATATTTAAGTAATATTTATTTTTTAATTTCAAAACACGTACGAAAGATGATGAAAATTGAAAATATTTATATGAAATAATAAGATAAAAAATTAAAATTAAAATTAAAATGTTATATATATATATATATATTATTTACACGAAATACATGACTATTAAATTAAATTTAATGGTCATCAATATATTAAAAAAACACTCAAAATTTTAAATTATTAAATAATTTATTTCTATATCCATGCCATATTACATATTTTATTATCTATTACTATTTAATTATTTCACTTTCTTATCTTTTATTTTAATTTTACACTCATACATTTTATCATCATTATTTTGATACGTATCAATTTTTCTATTATTGTTTTTATAATTGTTGTAATTTTTATTATTACGGGCTACCATTTATAAAACATTGATTATTATCTTCAATGTCATAAAAATCGCAAGATATATCGTTATTATTACCTTTACAGTTGTTATTGGTGCACAGGAGCGAAACTAGAAAATTTTATTATTTATTTTTCTTCTGACATGTTTTTTTTTTACTGACCTATTAATCATGTTCATTCATGTAATGATGGGGAGGGTGAAAAAGATTGAATTTTTTTTTATTTGTTTTTTATTTTTTTCATTTTAATTTTTTATTATTTTTTCATTTTACTTTTTTATTTTTATTTTTTATTTTTTATTTAATTTTTTAAGATAAGATCGTGTTCATATAAAAAGTAAGTTAAAATTGTTTTAGTTTATTTAATTATAATTTATGGGTAAGATAATAAAAGTTATATTATAAATGGTTAAAAATTATTTTTATTATCAAGAATTTTTAAATAAATATATAATATGATAATAAAATTTTAAAATTAGAGATAAATATTAAAAATTTAAGTTATAATTTCTAGATGAGATAATAAAAAATATATTATAATTAAAAATTGTTGCTATGATCAAGAATTTCTTAAATGAATATATAATATAATAGTAAAATTTTAAAATTAAAGATGAATATTAAAAAATTTAAAATTAAAAATCATTTAAATAAGAGTTAAAACTAAAGAATGAATATTAAAAATTTTAAAATTAAAAATATTATTTAAATAAGAGTCTTAAACATGTATGTTTTTAATTTTTGATATAAAATTATAGATCCAAAATGAAAAACTATCAAAAATTAAAATTTATTATTATTATTATATTATTTATATAAAATTATTATATAAAATAATTATTTTAAAAATATTATAATTATAATTATTTATTTAAAATTATAAAACTAAAATCATAATTATTTTTATATATATATTTAATATATATATATATATATAAAAGAAAAACTATAAAAAATTAGGGGAAAGGGGTACGTTCCCTTTGCTATAAAGTGCCTCCGCCTATTATGCATCATTATTTCATAATTATTGTAATGATTATGAAGAAATGACAATATTGATCGTAATAACATTACATAGTGTTAGTATTGGATACTTATAATAAACATAGAATATATGAATTAAAAAATATAAGAGAGATAATTAAGGAGATTAAATATAATAAAGTGGCAATCTTACAAAGAGAAAAATTGATAAAAAGAATAAGGTAAAAAAGTGAGATAAGTAAAAGAATTAAAAATAATAAAAGTGGTAGTTTGATTTGGAAAGAAAAATTTGATTTAATTGAGTGAGAGAGTGAACATGAAATACTTTTTTGCTTGAGTGAGTAAAGCTTGTTGCGCTTGAGTTAGAGCATAGAGTATAATATATATGAAAATGAGTTTTAAATTTGATAATTAACGAACTTAAATACCTTTTTACACACATGCACGTATATAATCATCATCAAACATTTAATACTAAAAAAACATAGCATTACAATCTCCTTAACAATAGAAATTTCGGTCCCAAAAGATTAGCTTACCAGGGAAAAGACACAGAATATTGCTCGGAATCCTACTCTCCAACTCCTAAGTGACATCACCCTTGACATCACTTTAAATTACCTTGACTAAGTTGATATCTTTTTCCCGTAATTGTTTTACTTCTGATCTTGAATTTGAATCAAGAATGCTTCTTATGTTAAGTTTTCTCATATTTGAATTGTATTTGGCTCAATCACATGGTAAGGATTTATAGTGTGTTTCTTCAATCGAGAAATATGAAAATCATTATGCAATTTCTATAAAGTAGGTGGTAGAGCTATCTGATAAGCCACATAACTTACCTGACGTAAGATTTGATAAGGTCCTACGGATTTTGGAGAAATCTTCTCAGACTTGAGTGGTCGACTTTGAACAATTTTTCATGTGGGTTTGGATTTTCTTGATATTTTCTGTTGTCATTTGAACTAATTCAAGTTCAACCATCATGAACTCCCCATTTTGATATCAACATAAAGGTGTCCTACACCTTCTCCCGTATAAAGCTTCATATGATGCTATCTAGATACTCGTGTGAAAACTTTTGTTATATTGTTGATGTCATCCGGATGACAGCTCCCTAAGTGATCTAAAACTCTTGCTTTTAATAGATCTTCAAGTGATTGAATTATTCTCTCAGACCACCCATTTGTATGAGGATGGTAGTAAAACTTAACCTTAGTTTTGTGCCTATTGCTTTATGTAAACTCTGCCAAAACTTCGAGTTAAATCTTAGATCTTGATTCTGCCAAAACTTCGAGTTAAATCTTAGATCTTGATTTGAAATGATGTTTGAAGGTATTGAATGCAGACATATGATTCCTCTGATGTACAATTGAGTCAATTATTCTAGCAAATACTTAATATTTATTTGCAAGAAGTGAACATATTTCATTAGCCTATCAATAATGACCCAAATCGCATTAAACCTTTTTCTTATCTTAGGAAGATCATCATGAAATCCATAGTGATGCTATCCCACTTCCATTCTGTTGGATTTAAAGCTTGAAGATGCTTGAGTGTCTCTCTTGTTGTGATTTTGATGCAATATAATTTTTGGTTTTCTTAGATGATTTGTAATTAAGTGTTTCCTATGTATTGATTGTTTAGTTTAAGCTTGCATGTGGTTGTTCTTGGTTGGAATGCCCTAGAGAACTAACCAAATCTTGTGTGATTTCTCTTGATTCAAATGTTTGGTTTTCCCCCTTAAAATGTTTTGAAAAAAGGTCTTGGTAACCAACTGAGGTAATAGATTACCAACAGAGGTAATAGATTACCAACAGAAGGTAATCAACTGCCATCAGTGGGTAACAGTGGGAACCTGCATTTGGCTCTAGAGTAATCGATTACCCCCTCGGGTTAATCGATTAACATGAGCAAAATCACCTTGAAATGTTTTGTTTCTCTGGTTCAATCGATTACCTGTTTTGGGCAGTCGATTACCATTATCAGAAATTCATTAAATTGCCTAAATTGAGTTTTTAAATGAAAATATAAATACCCCTCTTTTGAAAATCTTTTAGAACAGAATTACAATTCTTGAAAATACATCATTTGGATTTCTCAAACACTTTTATATTCTCTGAAACTGAGTTCTATCTTTTCTCCAAGAAATTCATCAAGAACTTCAAGGTTCTTCAAAGAACTTGTTTTTAAAAGGCAATCTTGATTGAACATTTTGATTGGTTGACATTCATAGTCTTCATAGGTGATCAGAATCTACACTCACAAGTGTTTTCTAACTGATCTTTTGTTTCCATTTTTGGATTTGGGTTGATTACTTTAGGAGAGAGGTCTCTCTAGATAGAGTAAGGTTCTTCGAGAAGGGTTTTCTCAAAGGTTTGATCTTAGAGGAGCTAAGGTCAAGGAGAACTGTTCTTTGGGTTAAAAAACAGATGATTGGGTGTTTTGATTTCGTTTTTGTGTTGCTTGTACAGAATGAATGTAAAGAACGCAAAAGGGATCATTATAGTGGAAAACCGATCGCAACAGTTGTTGGGTTGAGACTGGATGTAGGTAGTGGGCCGAACCAGTATAAATCACTGTGCACTCTTCTTCTCCCTTCTACTCTTTGTCTTTTGCCTTACGTTGTTCATTATCACCGTTTAATATCTGCATTACGTTCGGTAATTGACTCGGTAATCAACTAAAACTGGAACAATTAGTTACTCCATTTGATTACGCATGCCTATTGATTACTAACGTGTTTCTTGATCTTTCTTTTGTGCTATCCGCTATGCATCTTTGATATATCTTGTTTCTCTGTCTTAAGGTTAGATAGTTAATCAAGAATAGTTTTGATTGAATTAAAAGAAAGTAGAAACGCACAAAATTGGGCTATCTTGGAACTAGAATCTATTCACCCCCTTTAGATTCACCCATAGGGACCATCAATTGGTACCAGAGCTTTATCTAGTAGGTTGTTCTAGATTTTGATCCATAGTTCCTTAGAATGGTCGGTAATCAATTACCATTCGCTGAAGGTGCCTCTATTAACATACCTCCACTATTTTGTGGTGACAATTATCCTTTCTGGAAAGTTAGGATGAAAATATTTATGGAGTCTGTACATAGAAGCATTTGGCAAGTAGTTGTGACTGATTTCAAGGTCCCCACATACATAGAAAATTGGAGTGAGATTGAAAAACCATTTGAGAGGTAGGAACAAGATGAAATTAGGAGAGCTGAAAACGATGCAAAAGCTTTAAATATTATACATTCTGCTTTGAATTCCGATGAATTTTTCAGAATTTCAGCCTGCAACACAGCCAAAGAAGCTTGGGAATTAATAAATGTTACACACGAAGGAACCGCTGAAGTACGAAGGGCAAGGAAGAACACCTTGATCCAAGAGTACGAAACATTTCGAATGACGCAAGGAGAGTCCGTGATGGAAATGCAGAAACGCTTTACACACATTGTGAACCATCTCAAAGGTGTAACGCCCCGCCGTTTTTCATTATTAAAATAATTTCCTTTTTATCTCTTTATTATTATTTGAAAATATATCCTTTCATTTAGATTTCTTTGAATAAAATCTTAAAATAATTTTCCTTGCTAACAAAAACGTCACCAAAATAAAAAAAACATCACATAGATCATATCGTAACCATACATCAAAAGTTATTTACAAAACGTCACATAAGTACGTAATATTGTGATAATTATAAAATACACATTATTCACAAAAATCCTCATGTTGGCTATCCTTGACATTTCCACACATGATTACTGAATCTACCTGTCAATCTGCTCCTCCGAATAAAATTCAGGATCATCACAGGTGTCAAACCACAGACACAAACACGCAAGGGTAAGTTCCAATATCTTAATAAAAATACTTATCATGTAAAAATATTTATATAATACATATCATATAAAAATGCTAATATGATACATATCATAATCAAATCAATAAAGGATGAATTATGACTTAAATGAAATTTCTATATGATGCATGCTCCAACCTCAACTCCAAAAATATGCAATGTGGTACCATAATAGATAATACGATTATCCGCTTTGTGAGCCCACTGTCCATCGGGTCACTCACGCACGGCTTAAGTTTATTATCTGTCCCTCTAACCGAGGCCACCTCTTTTGAGGCATGTATGCATGAATGAAAATTTTACCTCCCTTTCTAGAATATCATTTTTAATCATTCATATTTTGATATACCATCAAATACCAAGAATACCAATAAACATCATGAAACCAGGAAATCAAGAAACACCAAGAAAACACCCATCAAAAGTAACGATATCGTGAACATGCATCAAATATCGTGAACGATCGTATACGTTAATAGTACCGTATCACGTGAATAGTAACGTATAAGTGACCGTAGTCCGTGAATAGTACACCAGGTAAGTTCCCAGGAAAGAGAGGTGGGTCACTAATGGACACACTTAAGTACCAAGTCTTTCCTTAGTCAGAACTTTCCTAGACATGCACTTCCACACTACCACCCTTTTTCTAACAACAAGAATAATTCTGTTCTGATGTGGAAGATCGGACAAAACCGCAACCACAGAGCATACTAAGAATTTTCTTAGCACCTTAGTATCGGATAAAATAAAGATAATAACAACAAAGAATAGTAAGATAAGGATAGCTTCCCTTACTGTTTCTCTAGCTTCTCTATTCCTTCCCTACTTACTTGCTCTATCTAATTTGGAGAGATTTCTAAGAGAGAGTTTAAGAGAATGTTCTTGATTTTGTGATTATAACTGAAACCCTTAGGCCCTATTTATAGGATTTCAAAAGTTACTATTTGCACAGTAATTTTTACTATTTACACAGTAATTTCATTATAATAATAAATTCGTGTAACTCGTTTATTATTTTTTTTTTCTTTACTATTTGCACAGTAATTTACTATTTGCACAGTAATTAACTATTTGTACAGTAATTAACTATTTACACAGTAAATTACTATTTACACATAAATTACTATTTGCACCGGTAATTAACTATTTGCACAGTAATTTACTATTTACCCAGTAATTTACTATTTACTACAGTAATTTCAAAAATTCATAATTTTTATATTTCTCTCTGTTATAAAAAAAAAAAAAAACTTCTTTTAAACTATATTTAAATTTTTGGGATGTTACAAAAGGACTAGGTAAGGTCTTCATTGAAGAAGAGGTAAATGTCAAAGTGATGAAATCCCTTAATAGGAAGTGGCAACCGACGGTCACTGCGATCACTGAATCAAAAATCTCGCTTTGATGTCAAACGCAAAATTGTTTGGTAAGCTACATGAATATGAGATGGATATGTCGCGGATTGCTGACAAAGAACAAAAGGACAAGAAAGCAAAGGGTCTAGCACTGAAAATGGAAGATACAACTAGTGAGAGTGATACATCCAACTGTGCAAGTGAATCAGAACAAGAGAACATGAACCTTATGGTAAGAAAGTTCAAAAAGTTCATAAGAAAGAACAACGACAAGAAAAGGTTCAACAATTTAAAGAAAGGCTTCAAGAGGAATGAAAGTTCATCTTCAAAGGTTACTTACTAGCTACGAGTGCGGAAAGGTAGGACACTACAAATCTGAGTGCCCCAACATGAAGAAGTCAAACAGTAGTGAGCCTAGAAGAGTTGAGCATGAGGAACAATCTAAGAAGGACAGATTTCGTAAGAAAAAGGCCTACATAGTGTGGGAAGACAACGATTCCTCTACTTCTAGTAAAAGCGAGAATGAAAAAGCAAATTTGTGCCTCATGGCAAATCCAACGTTCGATGATGAGGTAAGTGACTCTGATTCATCTACTTGTGATTATGATGAGTTGCAAACTACTTTTTGTGAACTTTACAAGGAAGCCGAAAAACTAAGCAAGTTGAACAAGGTTTTGAAAAGCAAAATTACAGATTTGGAAAACAATATTTGTGCTTTAGAAACTAATGTTCAAAGTTTGAAAAAGGAAAATGAAGGTTTAAAACAACCATGTTCAAAGTGTAAGTCTTTTGATGCTTCTTTGAAAAAGGGTAACATGAAGTTCTTTGCATTTAAACAACCTAGTAAAAACAGATCCTTCACATGTAGTTATTGTATGAAATCTGGTCATAACTCTTATAATTGCATGATTAGAAAAGAAGGTATATCTAGTGGCTTGTTTAAATGACTTAGGAAAGATAGTCACAGCTCTAACACTCATGGACACAATAAGTCTTGGGTACTAAAAACAAAGTGATATCTTTTTGTGTGTAGGTATGCTTGAGAGCCAAGCACTCAACTTGGTATTTGGATAGCGGCTACTCAAGGCATATGACTGATGACAAGAGCAATTTTATCTCCTTCAAATCAAAGGAATCCGGTTTGGTAGTTTATGGAGATAACAACAAAGGTAAAATACTGGGTATAGGTGCTGTTGGAGACAAATCCAACACCGTTATTGAGGATGTTCTGCTTGTAGAAGGTTTGAGATTCAATCTTCTTAGTATTAGCCAACTGTGTGACAAGGGCTACAAGGTATCGTTCGACAATGGGTGTTGTACAATCAGTGACAATGAGTCGAATGAGGTATTAATGGTCGGTAAGAGACACAAAAACATCTACATTCTTGAATTTGATCATTCATCATCATATCGTGCATGTCTTATGTCAAACGATGATTTATCATGGCTTTGACATAGACGTATAGCTCATATAGATGTTCTGGTAGACTTAAAGCTTGAAGATGCTTTGGTGTCTCTCTTGGTGTTTTGCTTTTGATGCTATGTAATTTTGGTTTTCTTAGATGAAATGTAATTAGGAGTTTCCTATGTATTGATTGTTTAGTTTAGGCATGTATGTGGTTGTTCTTTGTTTGAATGCCCTGGAGAGCTTGACAATCTTGTGTGATTTCTCATGTGTCAAATGTTTGATTTCCCTCTCTAAGATATTTTGAAAATGTCTTTGGTAACCAACTGAGGTAATAGATTACCAACAGAAGGTAGTTAACTATCGACAACAGGTAATCAACTACCAACAGTAGGGAACAGAGTGTGGGAATGCATTTGCCACTGGAGTAATCGATTACTGTTGGACTTGAAGCTGAAGAAATCTTTCCTAGTTTTAGTTTTGATATACTTGTACTTTTGATCTTTATGATAGATTGTATATAGGAGTTTAAATGTATTGTTTGTTACAGTTTAGGCTTTGAGTGTGGTTTTTATTCAATCTTTTCACTGAGAATTGGTTTTAACTCTTGTAAGATGAGCTATAGTAGTTGTGAACCCCATTTTGTTTTGAAAAGAACTCAAAAAACTTTGGTTTTAAAGTTTAAGCTGAAGTAATCGATTACCTGTAGCTAAATCGATTACAACAGAACTTAGAAAACAGGGGAACTCAATCAAGCTCGAGTAATCGATTACCACTCCACAGTAATCGATTACTTCGTGCTTGAAATGCAAGGGAAGATAAAATCTCTCTATAGTAATCGATTACCAACATCTGTAATCGATTACCACACCAGAATTCATCTCAAAATGGTTTTGAAATTGCTTTAAATAGATCTTCTTCATTTTGTTTTCAAGAGAGAAATCTTTTAATGTTTTAGAAAGGAAAAAGAAGAGGAAAAACATTGGTTTACAAGTTCTGGAAACTCTATTCAAAGATTTCAAAAAGAATTTCTCAAAGAGATGAATGTTGTGTGAAGAAAGGATTGGATACATTTGGTTATCATTGTGATCAGAGCATACACACAGGTGTAATCTTTACTGATCTTTATCCTTTGTTTGATAATTTTGTTTTGGGTTGAAAACTCTCAAGAGAAGGTGTTCTCTAGTAGGAGAGTTAAAGGTTGAGAGAGGGACTCTCAAAGGAGATTCTTGAAGGATTCAAGAATTGGAGAGATATGTTCTTAGGTGAAGAACATAAAGAGTTTTGAGTATTTGATTTGTTTTGTGTTTGTGCAGAAGTGATTGTATTGAACACAAGATTATAGTGGAATACCAATTGCAAGCAGTTGTTGGGTTGGAATTTGGATGTAGGTCGAAAGCCGAACCAGTATAAATCTCTGTCTTCTCTCTTCTCTATACCTTGACTTTACTTTCCATTGATTTCTTGCATTATATTTTCCTGTATCTTTCCGCTGTTATATCTCTGGTACACTGCTTATAATATAGATAAAATTGAATCGGGAAAGAGCGAGAAAAAGATTGGTAGTTATAGGGAACTTGAATCTATTTACCCCCCCTCTAGATTCATATAGGGACCAACAATTGGTATCAAGAGCTTTAACTAGTAAATCAATCTAGTAATCCTTGTTAGTTCCCTGGAATGGCTAGTAATCTTTTACCCTTCGCTGAAGGAGCTTCGATAAATAGACCTCCATTGTTCTGCGGTGATAACTATCCTTTTTGGAAAGTTCGCATGAAGATCTTTATGGAATCTATTCACAGAAGTATCTGGCAGGCTGTGGTAAATGACTACAAAGTTCCAATAAAAATAGAAAATGGAAAAGAAATAGAGAAACCTTTTGAGGAATGGGACTTGGATGAGATTAGAAGGGCTGAAAATGACGCTAAGGCCTTGAATATCATACACTCTGCTTTGAATTCTGATGAGTTTTTCAGGATATCAGCTTTCACAACAGCAAAAGAAGCATGGGAACTTATCATGGTAACCCATGAAGGTACTGCTGAGGTGAGGAGAGCTAGGAAGAACACACTCATTCAGGAGTATGAGACATTCAGAATGTTCCAAGGAGAGTCAATCATGGAAATGCAAAAGAGATTCACACATATCATCAACCATCTCAAAGGACTTGGCAAGAACTTCATTGAAGAAAAGGTGAATGCCAAGATTCTGAAATCATTGAACAGAAAGTGGCAACCTACAGTGACAGCCATAACTGAATCAAAGAACCTTGCTGCTATAACAAGTGCTGAACTGTTTGGAAAATTGAGAGAATATGAAATGGACATGACTCGAATGGCGGACGAGGAGCAGAAAGACAAAAGAGCCAAAGGAATTGCTCTCAAGATAGATAATACTGAAACTGAATCTGAATCCTCTGAAGACGAAAATGATTCACAAGAAGACCAAGTGAACTTAATGGTGAAGAAGTTCAGAAAGTTTATGAAGAACAACACCAAGAAGAAATTTGGTCAACTGATGGAGGACCATCTCCAAAAGCCCAACCAAACTCTCCAACCTTACTTTTCAATTTTGGGGCTTCTAATAAAATTCGATGCTGATTTTTTGCATCTGACCTGTTTCAGTATTTTGATCATAACTCGAGCTACACAACTCCAATTGAGGCATTCTTGGTGGCAAATTAAAGAAGACTTCAAGGGCTACAAAATCTATGAAGACACCAAAGCTCAGTTCGGACTGGATCCAGTAGGAAAATAAGCTTGAAGTTTGCGTTGGAATACTTCCAGGAATTTTGAGCGAATGTGTTAGTGTTTAGGCCATTAGATAGTTTTCTTTCAATTTGTGTAATTTTTTTAAGACTTTAATTTGGGCCTTGCTTGGTGAATAAGTGCGCGGCCTTATGTTTGTAATTGAACCAAAGTTTAGGAGTGTTTTTGTGAGAGAGTTGGGTAAAGACGATACCCACAGACGATAGCATTTGAATGCTTCCAGAATGGTAATCGAATACCACAGACGATTGTCATAGACGATTACCACAGGCGCTACCACAGACGATACCAAAGACGCTCTTTCGTCTGATGCTTCATGCTGAACTCTTCCGTCTGAAGCTTGTTCCGTCTGGGCCTTCACATGCTGAACTCTTCCGTCTGAAGCTTGTTCCGTCTGGGCCTTCACATGCTGAATTCTTCCGTCTGAAGCTTGTTCCGTCTGGGCCCTCACATGTTGAACTCTTCCGTCTGAAGCTTGTTCCGTCTGAGCCTTCACATGCTGAGCTCTTCCGTCTGAAGCTGGTTCCATCTAGGCCGTCACAAGTTATCCTAACTCCCGCTAGTATAAATACGTAACACTTTGAATTGTAAAGGATCTTGGAATCAATTTTGAATGAATGGAATTCAGCAAGAGCTAATTCTTTGAGAGTGGAATTCTCTCTAAGGTTTCTTCTAGAACCTTGAATCTTATCATGGAAACTCTTCCTTGTGGCGATTCTCCCTTAGGCTTATTGCTTATGCATGGCGCCATCATCTTCTAAATCTACTCCGCTTTCATTCTTTCTTCTAAGTCCTTGAGTCTTGAGTCAATTTTGAGCTTCCGCCATTAACGCATCCGTGGAGTTTCCAATTGAAGACGACGATCGGTCCAAATTTGAGCTTCGTCTCCAGCGAACTCATATCATCAACCGAGAAAAGGAGTCAAGAAGCAGGATAACACTTCAGTCAAAGTAACTTACTATGAATGTGGAAAGATTGGGCACTACAGGTCAGATTGTCCAACCTTGAAGAGAAGCAACAACACTGAAGTGAGAAAAGCTGAAAATGAAAGAAATGCCAGAAAAGAAAAGAAGAAAAAGAAGGCATACATAGCTTGGGATGAAGGCTACACATCCTCAACATCCGAAAGTGAAGATGAGGAGGCAAATCTGTGCTTGATGACCAAAACATCCAATGAGGTATGTGATATGAACTCAATTATGGATGATTATGATGAATTGCACTCTGCCTTTTGTGAGCTTTATAATCAAGCTGAAACCTTTGAAAAGAAAACATAACACCGAAAAAGGAAAATATCCATGCTAAAACAGAAAATATGTGAACTAGAAAATGATATTTCAAAGTTAAAAGAACTCAACATCTCTGCAAACTGTGTTCATATGAAACCTGGAAATACTAAACATGCGAAATATACTTGCACATACTGCATGAAACCTGGACATAAATCATATAACTGCATGATTAGGAAGAAAGAGATTTCCAATGGCAAATACAAATGGATTAAGAAAGTAACCAGTAGCACTAACATGTATGGACCCAAGAGAAACTGGGTACCACCAACAAAATAAGTTCTTTTTCTCTTGCAAGAAAGCCTGAACAGCAGAAGCTCAACTTGGTACTTACACAGTCGCTGCTCAAGGCATATGACGGGTGATAGAAGGAACTTGAGCACCTTCACACCAAGAGAATCAGGATCTATTGTATACGGAGACAACAACAAAGGAAAAATCCTAGGCTACGGTACTGTTGGATATAAGGCAAACACAGTGATAGAGGATGTATTGCTGGTCGATGGATTGAGGTTCAATCTGCTGAGCATAAGCCAACTATGTGACAAGAACTACAAAATTGCTTTTGATGATGAACATTGCCTCATCAAAGAACAAAGACTGATGAACTTCTAATGATTGGCAAGAGATCTAACAACATTTACATACTGGAAGTAGATCATTCTTCTCCTTACTCTACATGTTTAACTTCTAATGATAATCTGTCTTGGCTATGGCATAGGAGAATAGCACACATTGACACATTGCATTTGAATAAGCTTGTTTCTAAAGAGTTAGTTTTTGGTCTCCCCAAGATTAGATTTTCCAAAGAAGGACTATGTGAGGCTTGTCAAAAGTCCAAGCAGGCAAAAACATCTTTCAAAAATGTAAAACATGTTTCTACAAATCAGCCGCTTGAACTCTTGCATTTAGACTTATTTGGTCCATCTAGGATAGCTAGTATTGGTGGAAATCTGTATGGACTAGTCATAGTAGATGACTATTCAAGATTTACTTGGGTTTTGTTTATCAAGAAAAAGGATCAAGCCTTTGAAGTTTTCAAGGTACTTGCCAAAAAGATTCAAAACAAAAAGGATTTGAAAATCAAAGCTTTAAGAAGTGATAATGGAACTGAATTTAAGAATTGCTTTTTTGAAAGGTTTTGTGAAAAACATGGGATATCACACTGTTTTGAAAAGTTTTAAAATCTGTTTGTACCTAGGCATCTGACCTTAGGGGAGCAGGTTAATACATTTGAGACTATTATCGGATGACTGTAATAGAAAGATTTAAAATTTCTGCAAATGATTGTCTTTATATATCACTAAATATTGATGTTTCTAACATGAGTTGGATGATACACATAACTGTATGTGAATTGCTGCATAGGATTTATGAAAAAAAAAGAAAAAGAAAAAGAAAAACACTAACATTGCAGGACACATCAAAGCCATCATCTACATAAGGGATCAACTACACAAGATTTGGTACATCAAAACCAAAAAGGGGGAGATTGTTGGACTTGAAGCTGAAGAAGTCTTTCCTAGTTTTAGTTTTGATATACTTGTACTTTTGATCTTTATGATAGATTGTATACAGGAGTTTAAATGTATTGTTTGTTACAGTTTAGGCTTTGAGTGTGGTTTTTATTCAATCTTTTCACTGAGAATTGGTTTTAACTCTTGTAAGATGAGCTAGAGTAGTTGTGAACCCCATTTTGTTTTGAAAAGAACTCAAAAAACTTTGGTTTTAAAGTTTAAAAAGTAATCGATTACCCTGCCGTAATCGATTACCAAAATGAGACTTAGAAAATAGGGGAACTCAATCAGCTCACGAGTAATCGATTACCACTCCATAGTAATCGATTACTTCGTGCTTGAAATGCAAGGGAAGATAAAATCTCTCTGTAGTAATCGATTACCAATATCTGTAATCGATTACCACACCAGAATTCATCTCAAAATGGTTTTGAAATTGCTTTAAATAGATCTTCTTCATTTTGTTTTCAAGAGAGAAATCTTTTAATGTTTTAGAAAGGAAAAAGAAGAGGAAAAACATTGGTTTACAAGTTCTGGAAACTTTCTTCAAAGATTTCAAAAAGAATTTCTCAAAGAGATGAATGTTGTGTGAAGAAAGGATTGGATACATTTGGTTGTCATTGTGATCAGAGCATACACACAGGTGTAATCTTTACTGATCTTTATCCTTTGTTTGATAATTTTGTTTTGGGTTGAAAACTCTCAAGAGAAGGTGTTCTCTAGTAGGAGAGTTAAAGGTTGAGAGAGGGACTCTCAAAGGAGATTCTTGAAGGATTCAAGAAATGAAGAGATATGTTCTTAGGTGAAGAACATAGAGAGTTTTGAGTATTTGATTTGTTTTGTGTTTGTGCAGAAGTGATTGTATTAAACACAAGATTATAGTGGAATACCAATTGCAACAGTTGTTGGGTTGGGACCTGGATGTAGGCCGAAAGCCGAACCAGTATAAATCTCTGTCTTCTCTCTTCTCTATACCTTGACTTTACTTTCCATTGATTTCTTGCATTATATTTTCCTGTATCTTTCCGCTGTTATATCTCTGGTACATGTTGACTTGAAAAATATATGTGTCAATCTTTCGGCAAGTGTACCGATCGTTTACAAGTTTAGAAATAGTGAGTAAGAGTGTCGAACCACAGAGACTGATTGTGAAGTATCGAATGCTCAACGTGTGTTGCTATTAGCACGAATCAGTGAAGTAAACATTGATATAGGAAACTAAGCAATTATGTAAGACTAAAGTAATCTACTATAAAACAAGTAATGAGATGCAGTAATTGTTTAAGTTTTAGAAATGATAAAATGAGTTAGGGAATAGGTTCATTCAATTCCTTCTTTCAAGTAACTAATTCCTATAGCAGTTCAACAGAACTTCAATCGATTGGAGACTAGAATTTGTGATACCTCAATTTAATCCTATTCCTAGGTCTTTAGTCCCTTTGAATGACTTCCATAATCTCTAATTCCTTAGATGAAAATAGAAATGCTTTCAAGAAGCGAAACAGATAAATTCACAATGTCTCATAACATGCAAGTTCTATTCCTAGACTCATTCACTGTTATAATGATGCAATTCCTCTCCTAATTCAACTATCAATCTTCCGAAGGCATAATTGAAATGAGAAACAAAAACTCAAGGTATAGCTCAATCAATTTCAAGCAGTTAATATTCCTATCACTATTTGAACTTCATGAATCAAACCTCAAGAAATTGCAATTAAGTAGGAAAAGCTCAATCAATTAATCCGAAATTACAATTGAATTCACATAGAAATTCATTACAAGCATTATGGAATCGAAATCCCCTTCCCTAGCCTAAGACTTTAGCCTGACATGGAAATAGAAAAAGAAGGAACGAAAACAGAAATCAAAACCGAGAAACACTCCATGAATACTTAGATCTTGCTTCCACAAGCTCCAAAACTTCAAGAATCTTCAAGGCTTCAATGGAGGAAGAGGAGAATAAAGGTGGAGAGAAGAGAGAAAAACGAGAGAATCGTGCACGAGAAGCTAACAAGAAAAACTGAATTATCAAGTCTCCCTCCTTTCAATTCGCGCCCAGCATGTATATATAGAACCAGAATCGCGCCACCCACTTAAGAGGAACGCGCCCTGGCGCGTTTTGAGCGGAGAAGAAAGTGTGAACGCGCCCTTGTGCGCGCCCTGGCGCGTATGTCCAGCAAACAAACAGTATTTGCACTAGTTGTATAGTCTGTCTTCATGTCGTCTATATTTGGGATCGTCCGTATGAACTTGTTATCGTCTGTCTTGGTGTCGTCTGTATTAGCTTGTTGTATCATCTGTCTTGGTGAACTTGTTGTATCGTCTGTCTTGGTGTCGTCTGTTATGAACTTGGTATCGTCTGTCTTGAACTTGTCTGTTATGAACTTGGTATCGTCTGTCTTGGTGTCGTCTGTTATGAACTTGGTGTATCGTCTGTCTTGAACTGAGCGCGCCCTGGCGCGTTTCTACCGCAAGCAGGGCATGAGTGCGCCACCCTAGAGTGCGCCCTGGCGCGTGTGTGCCCTTGTACAGCAATGGATGATCACTTATGACTTGGCTTGCTCTGCTTATTAACTTGGGTTTCCCTTCTTGTTCTTCTTGATGGCCTCTTCATCTTATGTCCATGGTTTTCATTCCAAGCTTCTAACTTCTCTTCAATGAACCTAGAATCAACAAAAAATGATTAAGATGACTTAAAAACTCAAGAAAACTTGTAAAATTAACAAAACACTAACTCAAGAACTAATACTTAAGCAAACATGGTATTTTCATCGTTTTCTTTATCTAAACTATAGCTAAAACTAGTAAAATTGAATGGAAATGAGCTTAAAAATCCTAGAAGAACATGTATAATTTAGAACTTATCACAACCCCAAACTTAAAGCTTTGCTTGTCCTCAAGCAAACATAGAATCCATTATTACAAGGGTCAGTAAGCATGGTATAACACTAAGCTCAATCAGCCACTGAAAATGTCTTATGCAGTTCTCAACTCCTTAAGCCAACTCAATATATCTATGAAAGTTGGACATGAACTCAAAATGTTATCAAGCACTGCACAATTCATCAAGCATAGGCAACAAACATAGATTGGCATGAAAAAATGTATTTTAGTCAACATCAGCAAAGTCCTCTCCAGTTAAGTGTTTGCCCTCAAGCTCTCAAGTGTTTATGCTTGTGTTTTTCTCAATATTACCAATCAGAAGGTCAGTTACCATAGGCTTGCAATGACTCTACAATCTCCACTGCCTTCAAGTAGAAGTTGGACAATCAAAAGGTCTTTTCAGGGTTGTAATGGGGCTTAGGTAAAGGTGTGATAAAAAGAAAGGTACTAACTGCATATTCACAGGAACTTAAAGAGTAAAAGTTATAACCTATGTGCTATGCATGAACTCACGATGGACAGAAGAAAACTCAAAAACAAAACAGAAACTCACAATGAGTAACATAAACAACTTATGAGACCACTCTGTTTTCCTTTTGTTCCTTTATTCTTTTGCTTTTAAACTGCATTTTCTTCTGCTTCTTTTTCTTTCTTTTTGCTTTCTTTCTACTTTTTGCTCTCTTTTCCTTTCTACACCTCATTTCTCATAACTTTTGTCATTTTGTTCTGTTTCTTCCTTTTTCTTTCTTTTCATTTTCTTGCTTTTCTCTTTGTTTTTGCCACTTTGCTTTTCTTGAGTAGTCTCACTCATTGATATCACAAGAAGAAAAACAAAAAATCTTGCATGGTATGCATGAAAAACAATGCACTATACTGTATGCATGAAAAAAATAGAGAATGCACCATATACAACTATCTATTATTCACAAACTTCACCAAAGTGACCCAACAACCCCAAACTTAGAATTTGACTTGTCCTCAAGTCAACAGCTACTCATGCACCCCAAAATCTCAACCCCAAACTTAATCTTGAAACCTCTCATCTAAGTAAATAAACCAATACTCTTAAAGTTCCAGTGATAGGACCATTGGTTTTTCACTTAATTAGGATTGTAATGAGCTTAAGTATCCAAGAAAGAAAGGGTTTATTCAGGCTCAAAGGGGTTAGCAATGGAAAGTGTGAAGGTTAAGGCTATTTGGCTCAAAGCTACAAGAAAGAAATTTGCCTTTATCATTTGTGTCCACATCTAAATGTATGCAATTTTGACCAAGAGCTAAAGCAAGTTCTGGAACAAACACATCACATGGTAAAATAGAACACTCAAGAATAAATCATGTTGGAGGCCCAAATTCTTATCCAGGATTAATTATTGCATAACATTGCTAAGTTCATCAATCATGTCTCAATCCAGAAAATTGTCATGCTAGAGTTCTCATACAGTAACTCTTCAAACATTTTGAAAAAAAAACATGCAACTTTGTCATAGAACCTCAAATTGAACCTAAGTGCCAAGAATTACATAGTTCATTCTACTGGACTACCAAGTCAATGTTATACTAAATGCAATTAACCTTCATAAAATGGTCTAGCCTGTAACACCCCCTTGTAACATCCCCTCTTATTTACTTATTTTACTTATTTTAATTATTAATTTAAAGTGGTTAATGATGTAGTAAATAAAAGAGAGATTTAGGAAACAACACTTTCATTACATAAGATTTAAAGTTCATTACAAATAGATTTCATAACTTTGTCCTTTTATTATTTTACATAACTACCTTTCTACTACCTTAGAACATCTACCCAACACTTCTACACGCAAAACATAGCAAGCACCTTCACACAAGATAGTAGCAACAACCAGTGACAACTTCTTAACCCTGCAAATCTGCTCCCCCGAACGTTGTTCGAGATCATCACAGGTGTTAAAAACACAAAGTGCAAGGGTGAGCTTTCCTTAACCATAATTATAAAAAAATTGATTGTAGTTCAAGGAAAACCTTTTCTTTTATAAATTTAGAAATTTCATCGAAATTATCACTTTTAGAATCATACTTCCATACATATCCATGACCATCAAAATATCAATCTCATAGTAAGGCAATCAACAACCAAATGAAACAAACCATCAATCACAATCAATGATTCAGGCATGAATTCCATTTAATCAAACACACCATTACTAATGTATGCTCCTAAGCCTACATGATGCATGCACCTTCACCATGCATTTTCACTCTTCACTCGAAATGCAATGTGGCGCCTCCACCGAAAATAGCTCCTGGGCATCGATTCTCACCCTAAATCGGACCCACCGAGGTAGACACTCACCAATTTGTCGAGTTCCCTCGGTGTCCCGCAGACCTCCCCGTAACATGTGATCATCATGAGCAGGGCAATTTCCCCACCAAGAGAACCCCCGGTCCACGGCATTCCACTCACTCGGACGGAATCCGTGACTTGACTTGACTTGGTCTACTACTATCCAGTCATCAATGCAACATGTTCTAGGACCTTGAATTGTATAATGACCTTCATCATATTTTAAATATTGACCTTTCCACCAGGTCATCTTCATCTCACCTCATTCTAAGCATTGCCCATTCACCAAGCAATCTTAGAATATTGCCTCTCCACTAGGCATTTCTAATCGGTCATTAAACAATTCAAGTCCATCACCAATTTCATGCAATCATGCATGTCACCACTTACTCACATCCAACTCACCAAGTGATTGTATATCAAGCACAAAATCAGTCATCAAACAACAATATTACTATAAAGTAGTCATAGTATTCAGAGAAATAGTTGAAAGAGGAAAACAACTTCAAAATAATCTTTCAAAGGGTAAAGAAAGCGCAAACTTAAAGAATTAGAAGTAGTGTAAGAAAGATGAAGAAAAGAAACACCAAGAAACCAAAGAAAGATAATGAAAGTACCAAGGAAAGAGAGTGGAAGTACTAAGAACACAAAGAATAGAAAAGAAGGATAAGGAAAGATCCCCTTACAAAAAAAGAAACTAAAGAAAGATAATGAAAGTACCAACAAAACAAAGGATAGAAAAGAAGGATAAGGAAAGGTCCCCTTACTGCAAGAAACTAAAGAAAGATAATGAAAGTACCAACAAAACAAAGGATAGAAAAGAAGGATAAGGAAAGATCCCCTTACTGGTTTCTCCTAGCTTCCTATATTCTTCCTCTACTTACGTGCTCCTTCCTTGGTTGGAGAGATTTCTTCCTAAGGTGGAGAAAGTATAGAAAGGTTTTTAGAGAGAATGTAAGAGTATTCTTTGAGTTGTATCTTCATTTGAAACCTCTAAGCCCTATTTATAACCTTTCTAAGGCGGTGCTTACTGATAATTTCGAGGCATTCTGATAATTTGGGCAAATTCTACAATGTCGGTCGGCTAAGATCTTGTCGCGGCTCTGATATGGCGGTTTGCTACGATAATGAATGGTTTGCTACAGTAATGGCGGTTGATACAGTAATGTCGGCAGCTACAGTGATTTGCTA
The DNA here is from genome assembly GCA_026586105.1 of Hylodesmum podocarpum. NCBI lineage: Eukaryota > Viridiplantae > Streptophyta > Magnoliopsida > Fabales > Fabaceae > Hylodesmum > Hylodesmum podocarpum. Next base: position 2,425,952 of record JALJEV010000071.1, on the reverse strand, counting down.
CAGTATTTTCAAAAATTCATAATTTTTTAATTATTTTTAAATTTCTTGAATGTTACAAAAAAAACGTCTCTTAAACTATATTTAAATTTTTGGGATGTTACATAGCCAAATAGGGCATATATTCTACTAAACATGAATTAACAGTTAGCATCAAAAGAGTCTAAGAATGCTCCCTGTTGAAGACAAGCCATGATACTCAAGGGTTCTGCACCAAGTGCCAGCAATTCCATGTTTCTCCAGCAGTGCTCTAGCATCTAACAATTCGCACAAACAACATAAACTGATCTTTTGTTTACCTTTTTGATTTTTGGGTTATTACTCTAGGAGAGATGTCTCTCTGGATAGAGTAAAGGTCTTTGAGAAGTGTGTTCTCAAAGGTTTGATCTTGGGTGTTCCAAGGTTAGGGAAGAAATGTTCTTTGGGTTAAAGGACAGGTTTTTGGGTGTTTTGATTTCGTTTTTGTGTTGCTTGTTGCAGAGTGAATGTAAAAGAACACAAAAGGGATCTTTTGATAGTGGAAGAACGATCGCAATAGTTGTTGGGTTGGGACTGGATGTAGGCAGTGGGCCGAACCAGTATAAATCACTGTGCACTCTTCTTCTTCCTTATACTCTTTACCGTTTACCTTACATTGTTGTTATCATGATTTAATTTCTGAAATTGGTTCGGTAATTGACTCGGTAATCAACTAAAACTGGAACAGTTAGATACTGATATTGATTACTAATGTGTTTCTGATTATTCCTTTTGGTATTTCCGCTGTGTATCTTTGATATTTCCTGTTTATCTGTTTCATCTATTGATAGGTTATCAAGAATAGTTTTGTTTGAATTAAAAGGAATTAGAAACTCGCGAAATTGGGCTATAGTGGAACTATAATCTATTCACCCCCCTCTAGATTCACACATAGGGACCATCAATTGGTACCAGAGCTTTATCTAGTAGGTTGCTCTAGATTTTGATCCATAGTTCCTTAGAATGGCCGGTAATCAATTATCATTCGCTGAAGGTGCCTCTATTAACAGACCTCCTCTGTTTTGTGGTGATAACTATCCTTTTTGGAAAGTGAGGATGAAAATCTTTATGGAGTCTGTACATAGAAGCATTTGGCAAGCGGTTGTGACTGATTTCAAGGTCCCCACATACATAGAATATGGGAATGAGATTGAAAAACCATTTGAGAGATGGGAACAAGAAGAAATTAGGAGAGCTGAAAACGATGCTAAGGCTTTAAACATTATACATTCTGCTTTAAATTCAGATGAATTTTTCAAAATTTCAGCTTGCAACACAGCCAAAGAAGCTTGGGATCTAATAAGGGTCACACACGAAGGAACCGCTGAAGTACGAAGGGCAAGGAAGAATACCTTGATCTAAGAGTGCGAAACTATCAGAATGGCACAAGGTGAGTCCGTGATGGATATGCAGAAACGCTTCACACATATCGTGAATCATCTCAAAGGACTTGGTAAGATCTTCGTTGAGGAAGAAGTCAATGTAAAGGTGCTGAAATCCTTGAGCAGAAAATGGCAACCAACTGTCACAACAATCACTGAATCAAAGAACCTAGCCTTGATGACAAGTGCAGAGTTATTTGGTAAGTTGAGGGAGTATGAAATGGATATGTCCCGTATTGCTGATGAGGAACAAAAAGATAAGAAAGCCAAAGGTCTAGCACTCAAGATGGAAGACACAACTAGTGAGAGCGACGCATCAAGCTGTAGTAGTGAATCTGAACAGGAAAATATGAATCTCATGGTAAGGAAATTCAAAAAGTTCATGAAGAGAAACAATGATAAAAGGAGATTCAACAACTCCAGAAAAGGCTTCAAGAGGTATGAGAGTTCAACTTCAAAGGTCACTTGTTATGAGTGTGGAAAGGTGGGTCACTACAAATCGGAGTGCTCCAACATGAAGAAAAGCAACAACAGTGAGCCTAGAAGAGTAGAACATGAGGAACGGTCCAAGAAGGACAGATTTCGCAAGAAAAAGGCATACATAGCTTGGGAAGAGAATGATTCCTTAACCTCTAGTGGGAGTGATAATGAAGAAGCAAATTTGTGTCTCATGGCTAAACCAACATCCGATGATGAGGTAAGTGATTCCGATTCATCTACTTTTGACTATGATGAGCTGCAAACTGCTTTTTGTGAACTTTACAAGGAAGCAGAAAAACTAGGCAAGTTGAACAAGGTTTTGAAAAACAAAATTACTGATTTGGAAAATGATATTTCTATTTTGAAAACTGATGTTCAAAGTTTGAAAAAGGAAAATGATGCCTTGAAACTACCCTGTCCAAAGTGTAAGTCTTTTGATGCCTCCTTGAAAAAGAATAACATGAAGTTCTTTGCATTTAGACAAACCAGCAAAAACAGAACTTTCTCATGTAGTTATTGTATGAAATCTGGACATAACTCTTATAATTGCATGATTAGGAAGGAAGGAATAACTAGTGGATTGTTTAAATGGATTAGGAAAGATAGTCACAGCTCTAACACTAATGGACCCAACAAGTCTTGGGTACCAAAAACAAAGTGATATCTTTTTCTGTGTAGGTATGCTTGAGAGCCAAACACTCAACTTGGTATTTGGATAGCGGCTGCTCAAGACATATGACTGGTGACAAGAGTAATTTTATCTCCTTCAAATCAAAAGAATCTGGTTCAGTAATGTATGGAGATAACAACAAAGGGAAAATACTGGGTATAGGTGCTGTTGGAGACAAATCAAACACTGTGATTGAAGATGTACTGCTTGTGGAAGGTTTGAAATTCAATCTTCTGAGTATTAGCCAACTATGCGACAGAGGTAATCAAGTATCATTCGATAATGGTTGCTGCAAGATTAGTAGTAGTGACTCTAGTGAGGTATTAATGGTCGGTAAGAGACATGGTAACATCTACATCCTTGAACTTGATCATTCATCATCATATCATGCATGTCTTACGTCAAACGATGATTTATCATGGCTTTGGCATAGACGTATAACTCATATTAATGTTCATCAGCTGAATAAGCTTTCATCTAAGAAACTAGTACAAGGGTTACTTGACTTGAGGTTCAAAAAAGAAGGCCTATGTGATGAATGCCAGAAGGGCAAGCAGTCTAGAAGCTCCTTTAAAATCAAAAATGTTGTTTCAACTTCTAGACCACTTGAGCTACTGCACATGGATCTCTTTGGTCCCTCTAGAACTGCTAGTTTGGGTGGAAACCTATATGGACTGGTTTTAGTAGATGATAGAGGCCTCCTTGAGAGATTCCAAAGAGCCCTTGAATGTTGCCCTCTCTAGCTTCTTCAAAAGCAACTCCAACCCAAAAATCAAAGGAAGCTTCGGTCAAGCTTCAATGGTGGGGAAGACCGAGAAAGAAAAACGGTGACGGGGTGAAGAAATGGAAGTGGGTGGCGCCATGGCAAGCCAATGAGCCTAGGGAGAACCGCCACAATGGATGATGGAATCCATTGATAAGATCCAAGAAACCTTGCTAAGCAAGACAAGAGACTTATCTCTCAAAACTCTAAGTTTTTATTCAATGATCCAAAAGTGGTTTTACAAAGAGAGGTTAGGCTTATATAGCCCTCGGTTAGCTTGAGTTACAAGCCAAGCTAAACCGAACCCTAACCTAACTAACTAACTAATCGAACTAACTAACTAGGCTTAGGCTAACCACTTAACAAAATGAAGCTAGGGAGGTTACATGTCACTTTCCAAGTGACATGTCATCAATCCTTGATCTAGACCCTTGAATAGGGAAACTTGATCAAGGGTTGAGGTCTCTCCTTAAGTGGAGACATGGATCACCACTTAAGTAGAAATCTACTTCCCCTTATCTCTTGAGTTCACCTTAGAATTTCACCCAAACTCAAATTAACTTGAAATTCATTTGAAATTCTAATGTGAACTTTATTGTTCATCCTTTCATTACTTGGATGCCTAAGCCATACAATCCGAAACATACAAGGAAAAGAACCAAGTACTTTGAGCTTGCCAAGCTCATAACATGGCATTACAAGTTTCAAAAGTATTTACAAGAAGATTATAATAATCCCTAGTATTTCTAAGGACTTGAAGCTTGTAGCATTCTTTGGCCTTCTCCAACTCCTCTTCAAGCTTCTTGAGCATTCTCCTAGTGAGTCTCCTTGGAGGAGGTTCTTCTTGAGGGGATAGTCCTCTATCAAACCCTCCTTCTTGGCTTGAACTTGCCCTCAAGTGATTTGGTTCTTCAAGACCTACATCATACAAAGTTAGATCACAAACATTGAAAGAATTACTAACTCCATAATCAATAGGTAAGTCAAGTTTAAAAGCATTTGGGCCAAGTTTCTCAATTATTATGAATGGAACGTCTCCCTTTGGCATCAATTTAGAGCTCCTAAGATTTGGAAATCTTTCTTTCCTAAGGTATAGCCACACTAGATCTCCTTCCTTGAATTCCACATGCTTTCGGTTCCTATTGTGAATTTTAGCCACTTGTTCATTTCTCTTCTCAATTTGCTTCTTTGTCTTAGCATGTAACTCCTTGATCTTCTCGGCCCTATCCCTTGCATTCTTGTTAATAGTAAACTCAAAAGGTAAAGCAACAAGATCAAGAGGAGTAAGAGGATCAAAACCATAAACCACTTGAGAAGGAGAAAGTTGAGTAGTAGAATTCCTTACACGGTTATAGGCAAATTCTACATGAGGAAGCCACTCTTCCCAAGCTTTAAGGTTATCCTTCACAAAACTTCTCAAGAGTTGGCCAAGTGTGTGGTTCACCACTTCCGTTTGGCCATCGGTTTGTGGGTGACATGTTGTGGAGAAGAGAAGCTTTGTGCCAAGCATGCCCCATAAGGTCCTCCAAAAATGACTTAGAAACTTAGAGTCTCTATCACTTACTATAGTTTGAGGAACACCATGGAGTCTTACTACCTCCTTAAAGAATAACCTAGCTATGTTAGAAGCATCATCAACCTTTTTACAAGGAATAAAGTGTGCCATTTTCGAAAATCTACACACTACTACAAAGATACAATCCAAACCTCTTTTTGACCTTGGTAGGCCAAGAACAAAGTCCATAGACAAGTCCATCCAAGGAGCATTTGGACTCGGCAAGGGTTGATACAAACCATGGTTGGAGACTTTAGACTTGGCCCTATTGCAAATGACACATTTTCACAAATTGATTTACTTAAGCCTTCATCTTAGGCCAATAGAAATGTTCTTGCAATATAGCCAAAGTTTTATCCCTACCAAAGTGGCCCATCACACCACCCTCATGTGATTCACTCACTAATAGATCTCTTAAGGAACCTTTGGGAATGCATAAACACTTCCCTTTGAAAAGATAATCATTTTGTTTATAGAAATCCTTGTGAGATCCATTGGTACATGAATTCCATAGTTGGCCGAACTCATCATCATCACAATACAATGCCTTTATATGTTCAAAACCAAGAAACTTACTTTCAAGCATAGCAATTAGAACATATCTCCTACTAAGGGCATCGGCTACAACATTAGTAGATCCCTTCTTATACTTTATAACATAAGGAAATTGTTCAATAAACTCTATCCACTTAGCATGCCTCTTATTCAACTTACCTTGACCCTTGAGGTGCTTAAGAGCCTCATGGTCCGTATGTACCAAAAACTCTTTAGGGAGCAAGTAATGTTGCCATACATGGAAAGATCTTACCAAAGCATAAAGCTCCTTGTCATAGGTGGAGTAGTTGAGTTGACCTCCCTTGAGCTTCTCACTAAAGTATGCTATTGGGTGCCTTTCTTGCATGAGGACCGCCCCTATACCTATGTTTGAGGCATCACATTCCAACTCAAAAGATAGAGAAAAGTTAGGCAATGCTAATATAGGTGCATGTGTAAGTTTTTCTTTTAACAAATTAAAAGCATCATCTTGTTTAGGTCCCCATATAAATGGAACTTCCTTTTTCACTAGTTCATTTAGAGGAGAAGCAATAGTACTAAAATCTTTCACAAACCTCCTATAGAAACTAGCAAGCCCATGGAAACTCCTTACCTCCTTCACACAAGTGGGAACCGGCCAATCCATGATAGCCTTCACTTTACCTTCATCAACTTGGACACCTAGAGCACTCACCACATAGCCAAGGAAGATGATACTCTCGGTGGAGAAGGTACCTAAGGACTTCTAAAACACATCTCAAGTGCATCAAATGTTCATGGAAAGATTTGCTATATATAAGTATGTCATCAAAATAAACCACAACAAATTTCTCAATAAAATCTCTCAAGACATGATTCATAAGCCTCATAAATATGCTAGGAGCATTGGATAAACCAAATGGCATCACAAGCCACTCATAGAGTCCAAACTTAGTCTTAAAAGCGGTCTTCCACTCATCACCCTCTTTCATTCTAATTTGGTGATAGCCACTTTTAAGATCTACCTTGGAGAATATGGTGGAACCATGCAATTCATCTAGTAAATCATCTAAACGTGGGATGGGATGTCTATACCTTATAGTGATGTTGTTCACCGCCCTACAATCAGTGCACATGCGCCATGTGCCCTCCTTCTTAGGGACAAGGATCACCGGTGAAGCACAAGGGGACAAACTCTCTTTGACCCATCCTTTCTCCATGAGGTCTTGCACTTGTTTTTGTATCTTATGTGCCTCTTGGGGTGTGCTCCTATATGATGGCCGATTTGGTATGGAAGCTCCCGGCACAAAGTCTATTTGGTGTTCTATCCCGCAAATTGGTGGCAAGCCATGTGGTATCTCCTTGGGAAACACATCTTGGAACTCATCTAGCAAGGCATCCAACTTAACTTGTTCACCTACAAAATTTGAACTCAAACACAAAGGGTTTGACAAGCAAAGGAACATACATTTTCTAGCCAAAAATTCTCTTTTAATTTCTCTTTTATCAATTAGAAAACTTCCCTTGTTACCTTTACTTAAGACCAACTCACTTGCCTTTTGGTTCTTGGCTTTTTGTTCTTGGGAACTTGGAATGGTGCTTGCTGATTTTTTTCCATTTGCCTCGGCCGAAACAGCAAGCTTGCCTTGCTTGGAAGCCTTTGGCCCTTCCTTGGCATGCTTCTTACCCTTCTCGGCCACAATGGCTTTTTTGCTCACCATCTCTCTTGATCTTCATCTTGATTTGGTCTTCACAAACTTCCCTAGGAGACAAAGGCTTTAGCACAACCTTTTTACCACTATGAGAAAACATGTAAGTGTTAGCAACACCATCATGAATAACATTTCTATCAAATTGCCATGGTCTCCCTAGAAGTAAATGAGTAGCCTCCATAGGCACTATATCACATAAAACATCATCACAATATTTACCTATGGAAAATGAAATCAAGCATTGTTTATCAACTACTAACTCACCATGCTCACTTAACCATTGTAGTTTATAAGCCTTAGGGTGGGGAGAAGTTCTTAGTCCTAATTTGTTTACTAACCGAGAGCTAACAACATTAGTACAAGAACCACCATCAATGATAAGGGAACAAGTTTTACCTTCAACAGGACACCTTGTATGAAAAATATTCTCTCTTTGGGATTCATCCATACCTTGGCAAAAGTTGTTGAGCATTCTCCTTACCATAAGCAAATCTCCACTCTCGGCCTCCTTACAAGAAGAGTGCTCTTCACCATGGGAAGCTTCATCCTCACTTGATGTGGAGCAAGATTCTTCACTAGTCATCTCCCCATCATGCCTCATCACCATAGTCTTTTTATTTGGGCATTGTGAAGCTATGTGTCCTTTCCCTAAACACTTAAAACATTTAATGTTACTAGATTTAAAAGAGTTAGAAGAAGAAGGTACCTCCTTAGGCTTGGAAGGCTCACGGTCACTCCTTGGTTTCACCATAGGAGCACTCTCCCTTTTACCTCTATCCCTCCAACTAGAAGAACTAGGTGTAGAAGTTCTTTTGAAAGTAGCCCTCCTTCTAAGTTGGCCTTCTATTCTTTCGACCTTATGCACGACCTCCTCCAAAGTATGGTAACTTTGAAGCTCCAAGACATCTTGGATGTCTCTATTCAAGCCATGAGTAAATCTAGCAAGGGTGGCCTCCCTGTCTTCTTGATACTCGACCCTCAACAAGGTAACCTCAAGGTCCTTATAATACTCTTGGACACTTCTTGTACCTTGGATCATCCTTTGAAGCCGAATGTGTAGGTCTCTAGTAAAAGAAGGTGGAACAAACCTTTCTTTGAGAGCTTGTCTCAAACCGAGCCAAGAGTTGATCATAGGCCTCCTCATGCGTGCTATGTCTTGTTGCACTTGATGCCACCACACTAGCACATAGCCCTCAAACTCAAGAGTAGCAAGGTTGAGCTTCATCTCATTAGTCAAGTTAGGATAACACAAGAAAGTTTGGTCTACCTTCATGGCCCAATCAAGGAACCCTTCGGCCCCTCCTTCACCACTATACTTAGGAAGCCTCACCTTAGGTAGCCCCTCATCTCTCCTTGGTTCATCACCATGGTATGGCCTCCTTGAGTCTCGGCTATATCTCCTAAAATGGTATCCACCACCTCTCTCCCTTCTCCTCTCATTCCCATGCTCATCAAAACCGAAATCATCCATACCATTTTCTCCTCCATCACTCCCAATGGAAGCTTCATAACCTCCTCTATTGTTCTCTCTCCTCCTCTCATTTTCTTCTCTTCCTCTCCTATCATTTGCCTCCTTATTTCTCCTCTCTTCCTCCTCTCTATTCCTACTAGAATCTCCACTATGCCTCCTCTCACCACCCACCCTCCTTTCAAACTCCCCCATTCTCTCATCAAGGGTGGTATTCAACCTACTCATCATCATATCCATCATTTTGAGAGTTTTGGGTGACAATTCATTGCCCACATTAGGAGAGCTAGCCATCGCTGCAAGAAAAGGTTAGTGTACAAGAAATATAATAGGAAATAAAGGATCTCACCACTCCCTAAGTGTATCCACTCAATCAACTCGTGTTTCACACTTAGTGGCTTTTTCTCTAATGAAACTCTCTTGCCTTTTTCCTCTCTATCTCTTGGCTCTCACTTAGAAATTATTCTCAAATCAATTATCAAGTTCCTACCAAGCCAATGTGAAAGAGGAACATCACCCTAGCTAGGCTCAAAAAGTCCAAAGAGACAAATACTCAAAGACAAAACTAGGATTCCAAGAAAGACAAGCAAAAAAGGCTCAAAAATGAAAGAAAGGCTAATCAAATTTGGAGTAAACTTTGATGAGACAATGACACATATATGGACAGCAAAGGATCATGAATTTGCAGGGAAAACAAGTCCAAAACCGAGACTAAGAGTATGGGAAACAAGGTGTACAGCCACACACAAAAACCAAGTTATCCACCAAAATTTCACCAAGGTTTAGCAACGGATTTCTAGAATCCGATGTAGAAACCGAAATGAACCTTAATTCTATGATTATGCAACCTTTGAGAAAATCAAACCAAATGAAAAATAGGTTCATATATTCATAGTATTACCAATTTCCAGCAAGTGCAGTAAAAATTCAAAGTGAAAATTACACCAAAAATCACTACACACTCAAGTCCAAAAACAAGGTACTAGAAATTCAACTTGGGTGATGTGTGCTCAAAACTAAGTCCAAGGGTGTGTCTAATTGCCAATCCTTTTCACTTTTCAAATTTTCTCTTGCTATTTTGGTTCTTTTGATTTTTCCTTTGTATGGTCCTTAATCAATTTCTACTCTTTTTGGACCCATACACTTCACTTTTCACCACTACTTCTTTTTCTTTTGTTTTTCTCACTTGTTTCTTTCTTTGTTTTTGATTTTGTAATTTTCTACACACTATGTATGGCTGGACCGAAACCAATAATGAAGAAGAGAAACCTCCAAGTTCAATTTCTAAAACCCAAAAGACAAATCACAAGGTTCTACACAAATTGGACCTTAAAGAGTGCTCTAGAAGCTAACTAAATGCATGTTCATGTGAAACTTACACTAGAAGCCTCTCTTCTCATGGAACCCATGTAAACATGAAACCAAATCAACCAAGGTGCAGCACATACATCATACTCACGGTTTTGTAAAGAAAAACACAAAGGACTAACAAAACTACAAGAAAACAAATCAAACAAAGAAGCTTACAAAGGAAGTTATTCTAGAACCATGAATCTTGTTATGGAAGCTAAAACAACTATGGGTAAAACTTCAAGACAAGCATGCTTAACCATGGAAACCCACGGTTTGAAGAAGAAAGAAGGAAGAAAAGCATGCTTAGACACAAACCAACCGAACAAAATGAACACAACTCAAAGAAACAAAGACTAGGCTATAGAAAGAAGACATGGAACAAAGAAAACTCAAAGAAAGCTATGGAAACATATGAAACCCATAACTAACCCGTTGAAGATACTCCATTGAAGAAGACACAAGCTCATGATACCACTTGATAGAGGCCTCCTTGAGAGATTCCAAAGAGCCCTTGAATGTTGCCCTCTCTAGCTTCTTCAAAAGCAACTCCAACCCAAAAATCAAAGGAAGCTTCGGTCAAGCTTCAATGGTGGGGAAGACCGAGAAAGAAAAACGGTGAGGGGGTGAAGAAATGGAAGTGGGTGGCGCCATGGCAAGCCAATGAGCCTAGGGAGAACTGCCACAATGGATGATGGAATCCATTGATAAGATCCAAAAAACCTTGCTAAGCAAGACAAGAGACTTATCTCTCAAAACTCCAAGTTTTTATTCAATGATCCAAAAGTGTTTTACAAAGAGAGGGATAGGCTTATATAGCCCTCGGTTAGCTTGAGTTGCAAGCCAAGCTAAACCGAACCCTAACCTAACTAACTAACTAATTGAACTAACTAACTAGGCTTAGGCTAACCACTTAACAAAATGAAGCTAGGGAGGTTACATGTCACTTTCCAAGTGACATGTCATCAATCCTTGATCTAGACCCTTGAATAGGGAAACTTGATCAAGGGTTGAGGTCTCTCCTTAAGTGGAGACATGGATCACCACTTAAATAGAAATCTACTTCCCCTTATCTCTTGAGTTCACCTTAGAATTTCACCCAAACTCAAATTAACTTGAAATTCATTTGAAATTCTAATGTGAACTTTATTGTTCATCCTTTCATTACTTGGATGCCTAAGCCATACAATCCGAAACATACAAGGAAAAGAACCAAGTACTTTGAGCTTGCCAAGCTCATAACATGGCATTACAAGTTTCAAAAGTATTTACAAGAAGATTATAATAATCCCTAGTATTTCTAAGGACTTGAAGCTTGTAGCATTCTTTGGCCTTCTCCAACTCCTCTTCAAGCTTCTTGAGCATGCTCCTAGTGAGTCTCCTTGGAGGAGGTTCTTCTTGAGGGGATAGTCCTCTATCAGTAGATGACTACTCTCATTTTGCTTGGGTTGCATTTATACCAAGTAAAGACAACACCTTCAAAGTTTTTAAAATTCTTACCAAAAGGGTACAAAACGAAAAAGATTTGAAAATCAAGTCCCTTAGGAGTGATCATGGAGGAGAATTTGAAAATGAACCTTTTGAAAAATTTTGTGAAAAATATGGAATCGATCACAACTTTTCCGCTCCAAGAACTCCTGATGGAGGACCTTCTCCAAAAGCTCAACAAACTCTTCAACCTTACTTTTTAATAAATTGAGCTTCTAATAAAATTCGCTATATTTTTTACTGTCTGACCAGGTTTAGTATTCGGAGCATAACTTGGGCTACACAACTCCAATTTAGCTGTTCTTGATGTCTTTGTAAAGCTAACTTATAGGGCTACAAAATCTATGTAGACACAAAAAGCCCAGTTCTAGCTTCATCTAGGAGGAAATTGGGCTTGAAAGTAACGTTTGGATACTGCCAGGATGTTCCAGCGGGCAGCTGATCAGGTTCAGTATTTTGAGCATAATGTGGGCTACAAAACTCCAATCAATTTCATCTTAGTGGAATTTGAAAGCTGACTTAAAGGGCTACAAAAGCTATGAAGACACCAAAGCCCAATTCAGATTGAATCTAGGAGGAAATGGAGCTTGAAGTTAACGTTGGAATGCTACCAGGATTTTCCAGCGAGTTGTTTAATTGTTTAGGCCTATTAGTTTCTTTCAATTATGTATTTGTTTTAAGACTTGGATTTGGGCCTTGTAATTGTGAAGTGTGCTCAGCCTAGGGTGTCTCTCATCTCACCATTGATCACTCATTTCATCCTAGGGTGGAGAACATTTCAGATTTCTAACCTTAGGCCCATAGCACTTTCATTTAAGTTGGTCAACATTTCTATTTTACTCACTTTGGTCATTTATGAAAAGAGAATTTCTAAGACTAAAGTCTTGAGAAAAGGAGAGAGCTCTCCTAGGGTTTCTTCCAAGAACCTTGAATCTTATCATGGATTCATGATCCAAGTGGCGATTCTTCTACCTAGCTTATTGAACCTAGTTCATGGCGCTATCACTCTTCTAATTCCCTACCATTTTTACTTTCTTCTTCCTTTGGTTCCAAACCGTGAAGATATCACCCTTTCCATAGTATTTCTGCAAGCTTATTCATAATTCTTGAGTGAGGATCACTTGGTGAATTAAGATTGGGCACCCTTTTGCTAATCCTTGAAGATCCATCACAAGTCCCTTCAAGGGTTTGCATCAAATTTGGTATCAAGAGCTTGTTCTTCACCTAGTTGTTCTTCACTTGTGGTATTGAGTCTAGCTCCTATTTTTTTTATTTCAATTTTTGATTCAATTGAATTTTTGTTGAGTTGTTGTTGTGTGTCTTGGCTATCCAATACATAGAAGAGATGTTCTGACACTCATGGTAGATCATACATGGCTTATTTTACATGCTAGACACATTCTAGTCAATAGCCCCCATGTGTTTGATGAATTTTCTCAATATGTATTTTGAGTCCCTTTGCTGGAATTTGAATCCCCTGCATCATATGTGGCTTAATTAGTGTTTATATGTGTCATTACTATGTGCATTGCTCATTATAAGATCAAGTTACTGATAAGTGTTAGATTATACATGCTTTCTTAGGAGTTTTATATCCATTTTCATCCATTTTCAATAGGTTTAGTTGTAGTTTAGGCAAGAAAACATTGAAAATACCATATTTGTTTAGTGTTAGCTCTTGAGTAGTGTTTTGTTAAGTTTTATAAGTTTTCTTGAGTTTTTAAGTCATCTTAATCATTCTTTTGTTGATTCTAGGTTCATTGAAGAGAAGAAAGAATGCTTGGAATGGAAGCTAGGGACATAAGATGAAGGATCCATCAAGAAGAACAAGGATGCAAGCCCAAATCAAGATCAAAACAAGCCAATTGGAGCATCCCTACCTGTGAAAACGCGCCAGGGCGCACAAAGTGGCGCGTTTCAGCATTGCTTGCGCTGAAAACGCGCCAGGGCGCACAAAGTGGCGCGTTTCAGCATTGCTTGCGCTGAAAACGTGCCAGGGCGCACAAAGTGGCGCGCTCAGGCCCTCCAGTTCACTTAAAAACGTGCCAGGGCGCGTTTCTCTTAACAGGGTGGCACGTTTTTCTGCTATAAAAGGGATCCTTGGGCGCGAAATTGGGAGACCTGATATTTTTCAGTTTTTCTTGTTAGCTTCTCGTGCACACTTCTAGTTTTCTCTCTTCTCCACCTTCGATTCTCATCTTCCTCCATCGAAACCTTGAAGATTCTTGAAGAATTGGAGCTTGTGGAAGCAAGATCTAAAGATTCATGGAGCTTCTCTCGGTTTTGATTTCTATTTTTGTTCTTTGTTTTTCTATTTCCATGTTAGGCTAGGTTTTAGGTTAGGGAAGGGGATTTCAATTCTAAAATTCTTGTAATGACTTCTATGTGAATTTAATTGTATTTTCGGATTAATTGATTGAGCTTTTCCTACTTAATTGCAATTTCTTGAGGTTTGATTCATGTAGTTCAAATAGTGATAGGAATATTAACTGTTTGAAATTGATTGAGCTATACCTTGAGTTTTTGTTTCTCATTTCAATTATGCCTTCGGAAGATTGATAATTGAATTAGGAGAGGAATTGCATGAGTCTAGGGATAGAACTTGCATGTTATGAGACATTGTGAATTTATCTGTTTCGCTTCTTGAATGTATTTCTATTTTCACCTAAGGGATTAGAGATTATAGAAGTCATTCAAAGTGACTAAAAGACCTAGGAATAGGCTTAGTCTAAGGTATCACAAATTCTAGTCTCCAATTAATTGATTTCCATTGAATTGATATAGGAGTTGGCTACATGAAGGAAGGAATTGAATGAACCTATTCCCTAACTCATTTTATCATTTCTGAAACTTAAACATTTCTTGCTTTCCATTTCTTGCTTTACAGTACATTGTCTCTTTACATAATTACTTAGTTCACACACATGATTCACTCAACTGTTCGTCCTAATAGCAAGCATATTAAGCATTCGATAATTCACAACTAGTCTCTGTGGTTCGACAACCTTTTCTCACTATTTCTAAACTTTTGACGACCGGTACACTTGCCGAAAGATTGACACACGCATATTTTTAAGTCAACAGTTACCACTACCATGCATTATCTTGCTTGTTAGCAAAGTTTGACTTGACTTACTTGAGTTTTTGAGCCTATACTTGGACTGTCCAGCAAAGAAAAGGCATGAGAAAAATATAGAAAAACAAAAGAAAGGAAAAGAGTAAGAGAAAATACTCAAAAGAAAGGGTCAAAGAAAAATTCAAGAAAAGAATAATACAAGAAAAGAAGTTTGGGAAAAATTAAGTGCAGTACCTTGGTGAATTTGGTTCATTAAACACCCACAAATTTAGTGTCCAAGCTCATTTTGGCATCATTACTCATTAGGCTTAAGCATCATATTCACAAATCGGATCAAATTTGCTAATAGCATGATAATTGAACTTGTGGTGTGCTTTGCATGTGCCTATATATATAAGCCTTGTTTTGCCCTGTTTTTGGACCTCTATTTTGTGGCTGCCCTGCACCTATTTTGAGCTTATTTTTTGCCTTAAATTCATCAAGAACAACCCCCACAAATTCGTGACAAATTGGATAAATTCCATTGCAAATTCTAGCTGTTAGTGATGGTTTTCCGGATTTCGGTGACAGTTTCGGTTTGCTCTTTGTTCAACATGTTAACCTGGGTTTTGATGGCTGTTTGGGGCTTGATTGGATAGTATATACATGTATAATCTCAACTGGAAGGTTTCATAATTTTCCAACACCATTTCATATGCTTTTGAGTGCTCACAATTTGGGAAAATTAGTAACAGTTGTCTGAAAAATTTTCCAGCATTGGTACTTGTTCTTGTGTCCAAATTCTTTGAGTTCTTTGATTTAAATATTTCCAGTTTTAAAGTGTTGTTTTCCTTCATTTTATTTGTAGTAGCTAGAGTAGCCATTGTCTTATATAAATTCTCCTTTTGAGTAGCTAAATTTTCTTCATTGAGTGTCCTTTTATTGTTTGTCTTCTTTGGCTTCCTAATAGTTTTGTCTTGAGTATTTGTCTCCTTTGAATTTCCTTAAGCTTTTTGGCTGAATTGTTCCTCTTTCACTTGGATAAAATTGGACTTGATAATTGATAAAGGTTTCTCAAGAAACTTTAAGTTAGAGTTTAGAGGAAAAAGGCTAGAGAGTACATTATAGAAAAAGCCTCTAAAGAGTGTAAACAAGAGTGTTGAGTGGAAACACTTAGTAAAGTGGAAAGGTTCTTTTCTCTTATACTATTTTTGCTAACATCTTCCTTGCAGCAATGGATAGCTCCCTAAGTGTTGGTAATGATTTATCTCCTAGAACCCAAAAGGTTATGAATGCCATGATGGAGAAATTCATTCACCTACAACACAACCTCAAGAATGAGCTTCAAGAGAGTTTGAATGAGGTTAGGGAGGAGAGAAATAGATGGTTTAGGGAAGAAAAAAATAAGAGGATTGAGTTTGAAAGAAGGGTGAGAAAAGAGTATCATGAGAGAAGAGAGAGAACCTTGAGAGAAAATCATAAGAGAAGAAAAAGGGAAGAGCATGAAAGAAGAAGAGGAGTGAATAGAGGGAGTGGAAGTGAAAGGGAAAGGCAAAAGGGTAACCATTATTCACCTTGGAAAAGTGGTGGGATAAGTAAATATGATGAGGAGTATGCCTTTGGAACCTTTGATGAAGAGAGGAGAAGAAAGGAAAGGCATGACCGAAACACATACCATAGTAGAAACCCACACACACCTACAAGGGTCTTTGGTGATGATGAACTAAGAGTTAGGAAGGAAAATAAGAGATTTGAATGTGAGTTTAAGGAGAGAAAAACTAGAGTGGAAATAGAAAATCAAAGAGCTAACACTAATTTAGTAAAGGAATTTGATAGGCTAGAAAGAGAAGACCATGAAAGGAGAAAAAGAAAAGAGAGAATTTTGAGAGAGGAGAAAGAGTTGAGGGAAAAAGAGTTAAAAGAGAAATAGTTAAAAGAAATGGAGTTGAAAGAACAAGAGAGGAAAGAAAGAAAATTGAGAGATGAGCAAGGGAAGGAATTGTGTGATATTTTAGTTGTTTGTACTAATCCTTGCTTTGGTTTTGATGATTCTCATTTGAAGGATGATGTAGAAATGACACCAAAGGAAGAAATACAAGACAACAACTTCTTGTGTGAGGATGTGGAAGAGATAGAACTCAAAACACATGGTGAAGTTTTTTGTGACATTCCTTACAAGAATCCTTTTACCTTAGTACCTAGTGGTGAATTGTATACAAAGTTTCCATGGAGCACACATCATGAAGAAAATGAAGCACCCATGGAATTGGAGCAACCACTAGAGAAGATTTTCTTGTCACTTGATACTCTTTCTACTTCTAATTTGAATAATATTAAACATTTCATACTAGACTTTTTTGGCATTAAATCTTGGATCATGATTGAGTTTGCTAATTTGGACCTTTTAATTGTTCCTAATGACCTTTATTCTCATGATGTTCAATATCTATCTAGGTTGTTGGAAGAGTTAAAGAAGGAGGGCCAAATACAAGATTCCACACATGATAAAGGACTAATATTTACACAATTTGGAGTTGAAGTAGATGCTCCTATGAGTCTTGGTTATGCATTGATGAACCATTTAAATTTTTCCTTTACTCCATTAGATTGTGTCAATAATATTAGTAACCAAAACATGTTGTGTGATTGGGATTCAAGTAAAGTAGGAAATTCCAACAAATTACATAGGTGGTTGATTTTGAAGCATCAATTATTTTTACCACCTTGTGTTAACTATAGAATGTTATTTTTACCACCTTGTGTTAACTATAGAATGTTATATCAATTATTTTGAAGTATACCTACATATTAAATCATTTGCATTGAATGTTATATGGAATAATTTACACCTTATTTTACATGATTTTGTGGTATTTGATCCGGGTGGTCATTTTTATTGTAGGTAAGAACCTAAGGCCACTTGAGGACAAGTTGGCCACAAGAAGGAGGGTTTGATGGAGGACCATCTCCAAAAGCTCAACACACTCTTCAACCTTACTTTTTAATAAATTGAGCTACTAATAAAATTCGCTATATTTTTTCGGAGCATAACTTGGGCTACACAACTCCAATTTAGCTGTTCTTGATGTATTTGTAAAGCTAACTTATAGGGCTACAAAATCTATGAGACACAAAAGCCCAGTTCTAGCTTCATCTAGGAGGAAATTGGGCTTGAAAGTAACGTTTGGATACTGCCAGGATGTTCTAGCGAGCTGCTGATCAGGTTCAGTATTTTGAGCATAATGTGGGCTAAAAAACTCCAATCAATTTCGTCTTGGTGGCATTTGAAAGCTGACTTAAAGGTCTACAAAAGCTATGAAGACACTAAAGCCCAGTTCGGATTGAATCTAAGAGGAAATGGAGCTTGAAGTTAACGTTGGAATGCTACTAGGATTTTCCAGCGAGTTGTTTAATTGTTTAGGCCTATTAGTTTCTTTCAGTTATGTATTTGTTTTAAGACTTGGATTTGGGCCTTGTAATTGTGAAGTGTGCTCAGCCTAGGGTGTCTCTCATCTCACCATTGATCACTCATTTCATCCTAGGGTGGAGAACATTTCAGATTTCTAACCTTAGGCCTATTGCACTTTCATTTAAGTTGGTCAACATTTCTATTGTACTCACTTTGGTCATTTATGAAAAGAGAATTTCTAAGACTAAAGTATTGAGAAAAGGAGAGAACTCTCCTAGGGTTTCTTCCAAGAACCTTGAATCTTATCATGGATCCATGATCCAAGTGACGATTCTTCTACCTAGCTTATTGAACCTAGTTCATGGCGCTATCACTCTTCTAATTCCCTACCATTTTTGCTTTCTTCTTCCTTTGGTTCCAAACCGTGAAGATATCACCCTTTCCATAGTATTTCTGCAAGCTTATTCATAATTCTTGAGTGAGGATCACTTGGTGAATTAAGATTGGGCACCCTTTTGCTAATCCTTGAAAGGAAAAACAGATCCTTAATAGAACTAGCTAGAGCTATGTTAAGTAAGAGTGCTCTGCCTAAACACTTTTGGGCTGATGCAGTTTCCACTGCTTGCTATGTTCTAAACAGAATTGTGATTCGTCCTCTTTTAAAGAAAACCCCCTATGAACTCTATAAGGACAAGAAGCCCAATATCTCTCATTTTAGGATATTCGGGTGCAAGTGTTTTGTACTGAATAATGGCAAAGAGCCTCTTGGTAAGTTTGACGCCAAGGCGGATGAGGGTGTGTTTATTGGGTATTCATCAACAAGTAAAGTATACAGAGTTTTCAATAAAAGGAGAATGTGCATTGAGGAATCTGTGCATGTAAAATTTGATGAATCTAACAATTCCCAAAAAGGAAGTGTTTTTGTTGATGATGATGAGTATACAAGTGAAAACAGCAGTAACAAACCACAAGTACAGCAAGATCCACCAACCATTTCTCATGATCTGCCAAGAGAATGGAGGAAACCAAGAGATTTATCTCTTGACAACATCATTGGTGACATCCATAAGGGAGTATCCACTAGATCCTCCCATAATATGTTCTGTGATGATTATGCGTTTGTATCTCAATTTGAACCCTCTTGTGTTGATGATGCTATAAATGATGAATTTTTGATGAATGCTATACATGAGGAGTTAAATCAATTTAAAAGGAATGACGTTTGAGAATTAGTACCTTTTAATAGAGATATGAATCTAATTGGAACAAAATGGGTGTTTAAGAATAAGCTAAATGAAAATGGAATTGTGGTTAGGAATAAGGCAAGACTAGTAGCTAAGGGTTATAATCAACAAGAAGGAATAGACTTTGATGAAACATATGTCCCTGTTGCTAGATTAGAAGCTGTAAGAGTATTACTTGCTTTTGCCTGCATTCATGATTTTAAGCTGTTTCAGATGGATGTTAAAAGTGTGTTCCTAAATGGCTACATCAACGAGGAAGTCTTTGTTTCACAACCTCCTGATTTCACTGACTTCTGTTACCCTAAGCATGTGCACAAGCTAAAGAAGGCCCTCTATGGTCTGAAGCAAGCCCCCAAACAATGGTATGAAAGGTTAAGTAAATTTCTTTTGTCAAAAGGGTTCAACAGAGGTAATGTTGACAAAACTCTTTTCATTAGGAGGAAGTCTAACAATATTTTATTAGTCCAAGTATATGTTGATGATATCATTTTTGGATCAACTAATCAATCTCTGTGTGAAGAATTTGTGGCTAGCATGCAGGGTGAGTTTGACATGTCTATGATAGGAGAACTCAAATTCTTCCTAGGACTGCAAGTCAAGCAACTGAAAGAAGGAATCTTTATACATCAAGTGAAGTACACTAAAGAATTGCTTTAAGAAATTCGACATGGAGAGTTGTAAGATCTCTAATATCCCTATGTCAACTAATCTCTTTTTAGATAATGATGCTACAGGACTAGGAGTAGACCAAACAAAGTACAGAGGGATCATTGGATCACTCTTGTATCTCACAGCGAGCAGACCGGATATAATGTTCAGTGTTTATGTTTGTGCGCGATTTCAATCTGCACCAAAACAATCACACATAACTGCTGTGAAGAAAATCCTGAAGTACCTTAAAGGAACAATGAACTGTGGTTTGTGGTATCCCAAAGGTACGTCCCTTACTCTAGTCGGTTTTAGTGATTCAGATTTTGTAGGTTGCAAAACAGATAGAAAGAGCACGAGTGGTGTATGTCACTTGTTTGGAGAAAGCTTAGTCTCATGGTACAGCAAGAAACAAGCATGTGTTGCTCTATCAACAGCAGAAGCAGAGTATGTTGCTGCAGGTAGCTGTTGTGCTCAAACCATCTGGTTGAAGCAACAACTTGAGGACTTTGGACTAAAGCTTGATCACATTCCTATCAAGTGTGACAATACAAGTGCAATCAGTATCACAAAGAACCCGGTTTTGCACTCAAGAACAAAGCATATTGAGGTGCGTCATCATTTCATAAGAGACCAATCGAGAAGGGCGATTGTGACATGGAGTTTGTTGAAACGGAGAACCAACTCGCAGATATCTTCACAAAACCTTTACCAAAGGAGAGATTCTTCAAACTAAGAACCAATCTTGGTATTCTAAGTGAGGAACATCTCTCTTGAACCCCTTACATACGGTAAGTTTGATCATTCATGGTGCTCCAACAAGGATTCGGGCCTCATTCTACACATCTCACAAACCCTAGAAATCTCTTTCACTGATGAAGGTGCTCCAATGAAGCTCCAAAGGTTGCCCCGATCTAGTTTTCAACAATGTCACAGATGAACCAAGACAAAGGTCTCGACTGAATGGTGTTAAGGTCTTTTAGGAGTTAAGAATTTAAAAGGAAAATTAGAAAAGGAAGGGATGGTGGTGGCGCCAAGGTGGTGAAACCTATAAGCCTAGGAGCAATTGCCACAATGGGTGTAGAGATCCATTGATAAGATTCAAAGAGAATTTCCTAAGGGAACAAGAGATCAACTCTCAAAGCTCAAAGCTTCATTCATTCATCAATTTGCTAAAAGGTCCATACAAAAGGTTCGGCCAAGGTACTTATAGGACACTAAGCTTGGTCTCCAAGTAGTGCCTAACCATTGTAAAAGATAAAACACAAGAAGGGGGGTTGAATTGTGTTATATAAAAAATTTGTCCCTTTCGTCTGTTGGTTTAAACAGGCTCAGACGAAACAGTTCTTATCTTTAAAGATTGATTTTAATGAACAGACGTTATAAGTTGATTATCCCTGTTAGTTGCAAACTTAAAGAAGATAAACACAAGTATTTTTATACTGGTTCGTCTATTCAAGACTACGTCCAGTTACCCAGCAACAATTGAGTTTTCACTACAAACCGTGAAATGGTTACAAGTATTGTTTGAACCCAACCACTTCTGGCTAATACAAGATATTCTTTGAACACAGCCTTCTCAGGCTAAACAACCAGGTATTCTTTGAACACACAACCTCCTCAGGCTAAAGCACCACACAAGTGGATTTAAAAAGTTTTCTATGAAAGAAAAGTTCCTTTTCGCAGAAGAGGGTATACAATGAAGTTCAAAAGTAGCAGTGAGCGAAAGCACAAAGTCTTAGCAATATAAGCGTGTTCGCCAACTGAAACTTGGAAGAGTGAAGTCCTTTTATAGGCAGAGTCTTCAGATATCCGTTAGAGACAGAAGAATGTCGTTGAGCTTTCTCCAAGTGCAGTCCAAAAAGGTGTTAGAGTGCAATCAAGTGATAGATAGAGTTTCGTCTATCCTTTCGTTTGATGACTTGGCTTTGTGACTGACGAATGACTTTAACTTTAAGGGGTCATCTTCCGTCTGTGCTTGTACCGTCTGACTTTGCTTGTAATGCTTTGTCTGAGATGTTTCGTCTGTCTTGTAATTAATCAAAACTTAGAGACATTAATCTCCTTGATCTAACAATCTCTCCCTTTTTGATGATTACAGACCATACTAGCAACTATCTCAAAATAGCATCTGCACAAGACAAAGTTAGCTAAAACAAAATATTAACAAGCAGCCAGAATTACATCAAGACGATATTATCTGAATATACCTCTTTATAAGAATTGTTACATCAATGTGATGCAATCCATTAACAGGCTTACAAGATTCAGAAGAACAAAAACAAAATAATCAGATCAAGACAAATGAAAGAATTATAAGTTCAGAGCTGTGCAAACAAAGAATTAGAGCAAAGCAAATACATAAAAAAAATCTTCATCGTTTCTTTGTCTTTGTCTCCCCCTCAGACGGATGCTCTTCATTGCTCAAAACAACTTACCATGCTCCCCCTTAGCATAACCTTTTCCTTATTCTCCCCCTTGGGCTGAGAATCATCAAAATCAAGATGGTGCAGGCTGTGGTTGATGTTGTACGAGACTCATCACAATACTCTGTAGTTGCTGCATCTCAATAGATATAGAAACTTGATTTTCTTCAAGCTCCTTGTTCTTTTTCTTCAAGTGCTCACAGTTCTCCTCAAAAGCATCATATTTGAGCTTCAAAGCATTATACTTGTCAGCGGGATCTTTGGGTGATTGAGGCGATTGAGGCTCCTCATCAGTTACTGCTTCCTCAACAATTGGTTCTGAGTCATCTTCAATGACTACCACTAGAGTCCCCTTCAGACGCAAGGAGAATAAAGGAAGTTTCATGCGAGTGTTGAAGTTGTGCTCCCATTGACAAGAATATGATTTGTTGAAGATAGTGAGTTGAAGGTACTGAGGTTCATGAGGAGGAAGACCGTAGGCGAAAGCTCCTCCCAGGTAAACTTTGCCGCATGTGACAGACTCTTCATCAAATGAAGTTCCTGAGCAGAAAGCTGAGGTAGCTTCATGATCCTCTATCATCCTTTGAATCTTTGGATTCATAGGCTTTGAGGCTTGAGCTTGAATAGCCTTGAGATGATCATAGGCAACAGACGGAAGTCGCTTGGCAATGTGCCTTGCAAACTTGAAATGCTTGGGGGCAGACGGTGTCTTTTTCTCCTTCCCTTTGCCCAAAAACTTAACTAAGCATGGTCTTGAGCGATCGATGACAATGAAATACTTGGTTTTGTTTATGAATAAAGATGAGAACTGAGATCCCATCATGAAGGGATAGGGCCTGAGTTCCTTCCTTGCTCTTCTTTGTATATGAGAAAAGGAGGCTAACCTTCCTTTTTCTTCTCTTCTATAAGCATTAGCCATTATTCTTAAGGCAATGTTGTAGTCTTCCGGTAGAGAGTGAGCAAAGTCTTCAGGGTCTTCACATTCATCGATGAGGAGGGAGTAACGTGGACGAATCCTTGGACAATGTGGTCTTGTCCACGGAAGGAAAATCCCTAGAGTATGGCCTAGTCCCATATACTCTGTTTGGTTCATATGAATTGTAAAGGTGAACGAATCATGACTATCAATGGCATCCAAGTGCCAATGATCGCAGTCTCTTGGCTCATATACTTTGGAGATAGCGTCTCCATATCTGCAATGGTGGAAAACAGGTGCATTAAGCTCATGTTGAACCTTCCATTTGATGTTTTCTCTGTATGGAATGTGTGGTTCATAACCAAGTTCTGGTCCTTCAATCAACAGCCTAGCAAGATGATCCTTGTATACAACAATATTCTCCAAACCCTTAATGTTCAGTTGTTCCAACTCATCCCAAGGCAGACGCTTCAGCCAGTCGCGTTGCTCTTCAGGGGAATATTTTACATCAACATTGAAATCCTTTGGCTTCAAGGGTTGGTGATATATGATGGGATTGACAGATCTCCCAAGTTGGAATCCCTTCTTTCCTCTGTAGTGATAAGGGTTCTTCAACTCGATGTAGGGAGTGTCTTAAATAAAACAGTCTTCATTATCCGCAAAATAGCCATCAGTTGCAGATTTAGACGGTTCTCCATCACTAAGATCAGAGACATCTTCAATCTGATCTTTCAGCAACCAATCTGGCTTGATTGGCCTCTCTGCACAAGAGCTTTCAGCAAATCTCTTCATGACTAATTCGTTGAGAAACAAATAGTCTATCTTGTGCTTCAGTAGGAGATCTTCTAGATTCAGTAACTCAACATGTAATCTTTGTTAGATCAAGAATGATTAACGTCTCAAGATTTTGATTAATTACAAGACAGACGAAACCAAGCTACCCAAGATTTGCTAAGACGAAACCAGCACAGACGAAACATGACCCTTCAAAGGTGAAATTCTGCTCTGTCCAAAAGCCAAGCCATCAGACGATACATGCACAGACGGAAGAGGACTACTCAGTTGAAGTCTTTCGTCTGTCCCAAGAGTGAAGTTTTCATACGATAAGATGAGACGAAACAACATCATCTGAAGACACATATCGTCTATCCAAAAGCTGAAGTCAAGTGGAGTCATTCGCACCAAGTTTTCAAAATCTGAAGAAGGACTCATGAGAAGCATCCAAGATCAGTATAGGGATTCGAGCTTACACACCAAAGTCAAAAAGGTCTTCACCTTTTGTCACATCTTTGTACAAGTCAGAAAAACTATTGCGCACAATCTAGCCCGCTATATCCGCTGCGACTCTTCATCAATCAATCAAGTACAACTGACACCTTTTGGAAAGCTCTCAAGAAGATTTCTCAACGACTCTCAACGGCATTCAAATGAGTCTAATGGCTATTTGAAGAAGATGCCTATAAAAGGACTTCACAACATCAAGAATCAGTCAGCGAATACGCTTCTCTTATCCCATCTTCTGAGAACTCGCTCAATTCTGTGCTAAGAACTTTATTGTAAAACCCTCTCTGCGAAGAGGAAAATCTTTGTTTTCAAACATCTTTTTCAAAATCCACTTGTGTGGTACTTTAGTCTGAGGCGGCTGTGTTTCAAAGAATACCTTTTGTATTAGCCTGTGGAGGCTGGGTTCAAAGAATACCTTGGTTGTTTAGCCTGAGAAGGCTGGGAGCAAAGAATATCTTGTAATAGCCAGAAGTGGCTGGGTTCAAACAATACTTGTAAACCTTTTCAAGGTTTATAGTGAAAACTCAGTAGTCTTAAATAGACGAACCAGTATAAAAATACTTGTGTTTACTTGTTTCGTCTGATTGACTAACTGGGACAATCATAATCTAACGTTTGTTTATTAAAATCAATCTTTCAATATAAACGTTGTTTCGTCTCAACTGTTTTGAAACCCACAGACGAAAGGATAAAAATTTTTAATTAACACAATTCAATCCTCCTTCTTGTGTTTATCTTTTACAACCTCATCAGACGAAGAACATGTGTCATCATCAATGATGACCACAGACGGAATCTCCATCGTTTGTGAACAGGAAGTTTCTTCATATGCAACTTCTATCATCTGATGACAAGGCACTTCCTTAGACACAGTAGGTATCATCTGATTAAAGGCAGCATTGATAGTAGACGCAACAATAGGATCAGTGCTGGCACTCCTATGTTCGTCTTGGAGTAAAGATTCTAAAGCCTCCATGGTTAGAGCTTCTTCAATCAACATAGTCTCCAATTCCTCTGCTAGTTGGGCATTGTCCTTTTGAATCTGGGCAGTTTTTTCACTATTCATGCCCTTTGAAGTTGCTGGTGTAGGAGCAGCTTTAAACGATCCAATGCCTCTAATGCTTTATTGGAACAAATGTTCTCTATCAGCCTTAAGCAGCATAGAGACTTTTCTAGCCTCTTTTAATTGCTTAGCTTATTCAGTTTCTCCAACAATCACAGGCGCAAGCCTCTGCTTTTGCTTCATCTTTTCCTTTTCCTTGCCTTTTGCAGCCTTTTGTAGAGCAATCTCCCTTGCTCTAGCTTTTTCTTCAGCTTCCTTCCTTTGTTTTTCTTCGTCTACTAGGATTCTAACAGAAGGTGCATCCTCAGATGCTTTAGTTACCCTTTCATCTTCACTTGGGGAAACTTCTTTTGCTTGCGTCTTGGACGCAACATTTTTGATTCTTATGTTCCTTTTTCTTTTGAGGGGTTCAACAACAACATCCTCAAATGGAACTTCTGTTATGGTGACAGGCGGTTGAGACGATGGGATTGGTGTTTGGGTTTGTGTTTGGGCTTGTGATTGGGCTTGTGTTTGGGCTTCAGAGCCGCTTGGTTTTGCACGCTTGTTGCGAGCTCTGTGAGGGTGCTCTTGGGTCATAGGAGAGAGGGGTTCTTCTTCTCCACTTTTATAATGAAGGAAGCCAGGGCCAGACGCATCTTTGCAAAGGTGCTCCCTTTAACTTTTGTTCCTTCTTTGTGCCACACTACTCTAGTGGCATCAAAACCTTGACTGATAATGATTTGAGAGAAGAGAGTAGCGTAAGGAATGCTGCTCTTCCTTCTAATATTTCTGTTCTTCAAGGCGCTAACCCAATGATCGAGAATAATGTGAGGGAGACTCATCTTCACCTTCCTAAGACAGTAGAACATGTAGAAGCGGTCTCGATGGCTTACATTCTCCCTTGAGCCTGTTCGAGGCATGAAGACGTTGTAGAGGAGGTTGTGGATGAATCTGCATGTTAGGAGGAGGTTCCCAGATTTCAAAAATATGGGATATTCAGGGTCGCGAGCCTTACCATAGAGCATGTTATCAACATGCGCTTTAGTCTCAATCTTTATCCAATCAACGCTGTAAAAATGACCTTCAGCCTTACACTTCCCAGCTTCAGCGATGGTATCAATAGTGATAATGTACTCCTTGCTATCAATGGTACCAACGATACCATCATCAAACTCTTTGGCATCGCTCCAGAACTCAACATAAGCCTCCATCAGCCATGGGGCCTTCCATTCAGCGAAGTCCATCCATCCATTAAAAGACAACATTCTTGTCACTCGATTTGATACACCTTCGAGTGTGGATTTGGCAATCCACTTGCTTGGCAAGAAAAGATCTTTTGCGAAGAAAGTCTCTTCTGAAGTCTTGGTTTTCTTGGCGGCCATTTTCTAGGTTTGAAAAAGAAAGATTTTTGTGAGTATGAGATTTTTAGAGAAGATAAAGTTTCAGAGAATATAGAATACTGTAAAGAGTTAAAAGAGTAAACTTTGCAGTATTTATAGTCTAAGATTAAAACGGTTATAATTCATCAGACGAAAGGAGTTGAAACTGCTCTTGATTTGACGTGGCCTTATGATTGCCTTTTTAATGATTGATTTGACCTCTGCAATTCACTGCGCGTGCTTCTCAACGTCTTAGAATAGTGTAATAAATGACAGACACATTTAATGCTGCATTTATTTTGTCCCTGCACACTTAACTTTAAATTAATTAAATAATAACCTTGCTTCTGTTGAATTTTCTCAAAGTGATTCAACTTTATCAGACGCAATGTTTCGTCTTAACACGAAAAAATTACACAGACGAAATAAACAGTTAAAAGGCACAAGCGAAATAACTTAGTCAATTAAAGAAACAATTCCCAATTTTTTTTTAATGAAGTTAAAACGAGTTTCGTCTAAATCTTTCGTGAAAATATCTGCCCATTGAAAGTCAGTTTGAACAAACTGTATATCAAAAATACCTTTTTGAACATAATCTCTTATAAAATGAAATTTGATTTCAATATGTTTGGCTTTTGAATGTTGAATAGGGATTTTGCTGAGATTAATTGCACTTGTATTATCACAAAATACTGGTATTTGGGTCTCAAACCTGGAGTAATTCTCAAGTTGATGTTTTACCCAAAGTAATTGTGAACAACATCCAGCTGTAGCAATATACTCCGCTTCAGTGGTTGAGAGTGCAATGGAGTTTTGCTTCTTGCTTGACCAAGAGATGAGTGATGTGCCAAGAAATTGACATCCACCACTTGTGCTTTTCCTTTCCACTTTATCTCCAGCATAATCAGCATCGCAATAGCCACTAAGATTGAAATCACTGTTTTTCTTATAAAACAAAGAGAGATTAGTGGTTCCAATAAGATATCTCAAGATACGTTTTATAGCTTGCAAATGATATTCCCTAGGATCAGATTGAAAACGTGCACATAGACACTAAACATAATGTCAGGTCTACTAGCAGTGAGATAGAGTAGAGAGCCAATCATACCTCTATATACCGTCTGATCCACGGCTTACCTGACTAATCTTTGTTGAGACTTGCACCAGACGAATGCATTGGTGTCTTCATAGGCTTAGCATTCTCCATTTTGAACTTCTTTAGAAGCTCCTTGGTGTACTTCTGTTGATGAATGTAGATACCTTGTTTTGTCTGTTTGATTTGAAGTCCTAGGAAGAACTTTAATTCTCCTATCATACTCATCTCAAACTCATCCTCCATTATCTTAAAGAAATCCTTGCACAAAGATTTGTTAGTTGCTCCAAAGACTATATCGTCTACATAGATTTGAAAAATAATAAAGTCCTTAGAAACACTTTTCTTGAAGAGAGTTGTATCAACCTTTCCTCTTGAAAAACCATTTTTAAGAAGAAAAGAACTTAATCTTTCATACCAAGCTCTAGGAGCTTGTTTACGACCATAAAGTGCTTTCTTCAATTTGAAAACATGGTCTGGTTGAGATTGACTCTTAAAACCAGGAGGTTGTTTAACATACACTTCTTCTTCAATAAAACCGTTTAGAAAGGCACTTTTCACATCCATTTGATATAGAATGATATTCTTGTGAGCAGCAAAAGCAAGTAAAATTCTATTTGCTTCTAATCTAGCTACAAGTACAAAGGTTTCAGTAAAATCAATACCTTCTTGTTGGTTATAGCCTTGAGCTACTAACCTGTCCTTGTTTCTTACAACTTTTCCAGCTGCATCAAGCTTATTTCTGAACACCCATCTCGTTCCAATGATGCTTTTATTCCTTGGTCTTTCCACTAGAGTCCATACATCATTCCTTGTGAATTGGTTCAGTTCTTCTTCTATAGCTAAGATCCAATCATTATCTTGTAGAGCTTCTCTAATATCTTTGGGCTCTATATCAGACACAAGAGCATATCCAGAAACATCTTTCAGTCTTGATCTAGTTTGAACTCCTTGATGTCTATCTCCAATGATCAGATCTTCGGTGTGGTTTGAGGCAAACTTCCAAGTTCTGATAGGAGCATGATCATCTTGGTGTTGAGGAGCAGACGAAGAGGGTTCGTCTGTGCTGGGAGATTTCCTTTCGTCCGTGCTTGTGTCTGAGCAAGGTTGGACAGACGGATCAGCTTCTTGACCAGAGGGAGTTATCTGCAAGTTATCAAATAAGTTTTCCAAGTATGATATTTCTTTATCAGCCTTTGAGTTATCTTGGAATTTTACATGAATAGATTCCTCTAAAACTTGCGTTTTAGAGTTAAAAACTCTATAAGCTTTAAAAGTATTAGAGTATCCAAGTAAAAATCCCTTCACAACCTTTGAATCAAACTTATCCTTAGTATTCAAAATAAAACATTCACATCCAAAAGGATGGAAGTATGAAATGTTTGGGTGTTCTTCCTTTCCATAGTTCATATGGAGTCTTATTTAATATTGGTCTTATTAATATTCTGTTTTGAATATAACAGGAAGTATTAATTGCTTCTGCCCAATAATATTTTGGAAAAGAGCTTTCATGCAACAAAGTTCTAGACATTTCTTGTAAGGTACAATTTTTCATTTCCACAACCCCATTTTGTTGAGGAGTTCTTGGAGATGAAAAATTGTGAAAGATACCATTTTTAAAACAGAAGGCATTGAACTCAGAATTTTCAAATTTTGTTCCATGATCACTCCTAACAGACGCAATACATATTCCTTTTTCTTTTTAAACACGTTTGCAGAATATTTCAAAGACATTGAATGACTCATGTTTACGAGCTAGGAAGTATACCCATGTGAATCTAGTATAATCATCCACAATTACAAATCCATATCTCTTTCCTCCAAGACTTTCAGTCTGAGTAGGTCCGAAGAGATCAATATGTAACAGTTCTAAGGGTCTTGTCGTGGAAACAACATTTTTATATTTAAAAGAAGCTTTAAGTTGTTTCCCATGCTGACAAGATTCACACAGACGATTGGATTTCCAAGATATTTTTGGTAAACCTTTCACAAGATCCTTTTTAGAAATTTTCGAAATGTACTTGAGACTTAGATGTCCAAGCTTTTTGTGCCAAATATCTCGTTCATCATCTGCTAAAATCAAACATGTTACATTCTGATCACTAAGGTCAGAAAGGCAAACCTCATAGAGATTGTTTTTTCTTTTCCCAACAAATAGAATGGATTTGTCTTTGTTCTTGACTATACACTCATCAGAGTTAAAAGCTACTTCATATCCACTGTCACAAAATTGACTTATGCTAAGTAGATTGAAGTTGAGGCCTTTAACATAAGACACATTTTGAATGAGAGGATTGGGTGTCTTACCAATAGTCCCAATACCAAGAATTTTACCTTTCCCTGAACCATAAGATACAGACCCTTTACTTGGTTTGAGATCTTGGAACATAGACAGGTCTACCGTCATGTGTCATGAGCACCCACTGTCCAAGTACCAGCTTGAAGTCTTCTCTCTTCCTATTAAGGATATCTGCAACAGGAATAATGAGTGACTTTGCTACCCAAATCTTTTTGGGTCCTCCTTTATTAGTTGAAGAAGGTTTCTTTTTGTTTAAAGTTCTTGTGTTCTTTCTATAATCATTAGGAACCTTATTGTAGCTTTTGTTCTTCTTCTTATGAGCAGACGAAACAAATTTGTTTTTCTTTTCGTTTGACTCTTCAACATAACCAAGTCCTCCCATATTTTAAAATATTTTCAAGCATGGAGGATCCTTTAGTGAACTTTGTTAAGTCTTTGAGTAAAGATTTATTTTCTTTCTTTAATCTCTTGATTTCAAGAATGAAAATGTTCTTCTCAGATTCAGATGATACTTCATCTGATACTTTCTTTTGAAGCAACTCTTTTTTAGATTTCAAAGTAGCATTTTCTTCCAAAATTTGTTTTAACTTTGCTTTTCATACTTCGTATTGCTCAGCAATAAAATGTGAGTTTGCCAAAAGTGTATCATATGATATTTCTTCTGTTTCTGACTCAGATTCAGACGAAGAAGACGAGGAAGTTTGAGTCTCAATTACCTCGATGAAACAAGTGTCTCCAGCCATGAGGCAAATGTTTGTTGTTTCTTCTTCTTCTGTGGATTCCTCTGAGCTTTCACTGTCAAGGTCTTCCCAAGTCAACAAGCTCTTCTTACCCTTGTCTTTGCAAGGGTTCCATCTCTTCTTCCTCCTTGGACATTCAGATCTCATGTGTCCAGATTTTCTACATTCATAGCAGACAATCTCTGAGCTTTCCTCCATTTTATCTTTTCTTTTCCCATTGATTTAGTTTCATTAATTAGCACCTTGACCATGAGCTTCTTGTTGCATTTTTGTGAGATCAAGAGTGTTTAAGAGTGATTGAAGGTAGGTGAATGAAGATTGGGGCAACAACTTGCTTATCCATGAAGATCCCTTCCAAGTTCCTCATGGGTTTGCATCAAATTTGGTATCAAGAGCTTGTTCTTCACGTAGTTGTTCTTCACTTGTGGTATTGAGTCTAGCTCCTATATTTTTTATTTCAATTTTTGATTCAATTGAAATTTTGTTGAGTTTATTTTGTGTGTCTTGGCTATCCAATGCATTGAGAAGATGTTCTGACACTTGTGGTAGATCATACATGACCTATTTTACATGCTAGACACATTCTAGTTCATAGCTCCCATGTGTTTGATAAATTTTCTCAATGTGTATTTTGTGTCCTCTTTGATGGAAATTGATTTCCCTGCATTATTTTAGGCTTAATTAGTGCTTATATGTTTCATCATTACATGTTTAGCTCATTATAAGTTCAAGTTACTACTACCATGCATTATCTTGCTTGTTAGCAAAGTTTGACTTGATTACTTGAGTTTTTGAGCCTTGATCTTGGACTTCCCAGCAAAGAAAAGCCAAAAGAAAATTATAGAAAAAAAATAAAGGAAAAGAGAAAAAAAATACTCAAAAGGAAGAGTCAAAAGAAAATTCAAGAAAAGAAAATACAAGAAAAATGAGTTTGAAGAAAATAGAGTTTTAAAATTAGTAGTTCTTGTGAGTGAGAATTTGTGCAAATTTTGAGTGCAGTATATTGGTTGCTTGGGCTCTTTAAACACCCACAAAATTAGTTTTCAAGTTCAGTTTGGCTTTTATTACCATTAGGCTCAAGCATCGTCATCATAAATTGGGTCAATTTTGCTAATAGATAGATATTTGAACTTGTGGTGAGCTTTGTATGTGTCTATATATATAAGCCCTGTTTTGCCCTATTTTTGGACCTCTGTTTTGTGGCTGCCCTGCACCTATTTTGAGCTTATTTTGTTCCTTAAATTCATCACAAACATCCCCCAAAATTTCATGACAAGTTGGCCAAGTTTTGAAGCAAAATTCCTACCATTAGTGACGGTGTTTGGTTTTTTGTGACAGTTTTCATTTTGCTTCTTGTTCAACGTGTAAATCTGGGTTTTGGTGGCTGTTGGGCATTTTTTTTTATATTATATACATATATAAGCTCAACTGGAAGTTTTCATAATTTTCCAACACCATTTCATATGCTTTTGAGTGCTCACAAGTTGGGAAAAATTGTGACGGTTTCCTGAAATTCCCAGCAATTGGTACTTGTGTTTTGTGTCAAATTTGAATCCTTTTGTCTTGAAATTTTTTCCAGTTTTCTAAATTGATTTTTCCTTCATTTTAGTTGCAGTAACTATAGTAGCCTTTGTCTAATATTAAATCTCCTTTTGAGTAGCTAATCTTTCTTCATTGAGTGTCCTTTTATTGCTTGTCTTCTTTGACTCCTATTAGTTTTGTCTAGAGTCTTTATCTTCTTGGATTTCCCTAAGCTCTTTGGCTGGGTTGTTCCTCTTTCACATGGATAAATGGGACTTGGTAATTGATAGAGGTTTCTTAAGAAAGCTCAAAAGAGTTGAGAGGAAAAAGGCTAGAGAGTACATCATAGAAAGAGCCTTTTAAGAGTGTAAACAAGAGTGTTGAGTGAAAACACTTAGTGAGTGGTAAGGACTTCCAATTTCTTTTCTATTATTTTGCTTCTAACATCTTCCTTGAAGCAATGGATAGATCCCCAAGTGTTGGGAATGATTTATCTCCTAGGACCCAAAAGGTTATGGATGCCATGATGGAGAAGTTCATTCACTTACAACACAACCTCAAGAATGAGCTTCAAGAGAGTGTAAATGAGGTGAGGGAGGAGAGTGGACACATTAGGGAGGAGAGAAATAGAAGGTTTAGGGAAGAACAAAATAAGAGGATTAGGAATTAGGAACTCAATAATTTGGTTTATCTTGGCAAGTGTGTGCCACGACCTTGTATTAACTAGAAGAACCAAATTATATGTTAAAAGTGGGAAAGAGTGGCGCACACTCTCCCTAAAGAGAGTGGGAGAGATTTTGGAGGGAAGTTAGTGGCAATTCCACTAACTCCTTTCAAATTTGGCCATTTGATCTATGCTCCATCAAAAGAGGAGATTGAACCGTGAGAATGCATGCTTAAGGCAAATATGCAAGAGTGAACTAGCATCATTTGATCTAGATCCAATCAAGAGGCCAAAATTCAAAGTTGAGTCACATTTCTCATGCCACTCAAAATTGAATTCCGGCCACATGATGTAGATCTCATCAAATGGTGGAAATTCAAACTTGCAACACATGTTTCACACCTCCTTTGGGTTGCACCGTGGCCACTTGATCAACTACTAATCCTAGGGAAGGGATTAGTGATCCGTGTGAGGTGCCTCTCATGGCTTGCCACACGTTGATCTTAATTCTAATCCAAGGATTAGGAATAGATCTAGTTTTCAAATTCTTGGCGCCAACTCCTAACATATAAATAGGAAAATTTCATATTTGTAAGGACCTTTGATGAATTTAGAAAGAAGCACATTGCTTTTGAGAGAGAAAGTTCTCCTCTAGGTTTCTTGAGAAAACCTTGTTTGAGTCTTATCATGGTGCATTCTCCATGTGGCGATTCTACCTAGAGCTTATTGCTTAGACATGGCGCTCCTCATCTTCTTCTCTACTCCATTTTATACCTTTCTTCTTCTTTGAGACTTGATCCTGCAAATTACTCCATTAAAACCGTGAAGCTTATGCTTGAGAAGTGAAGATTGGGCAAAGCAAGTGAGACTTCCACGGAAGAGCTTGTTCCTTCTTCAAGTGAAGCTTCATATCCGTGAGTCAAACTTCTAGATCTTGAATTTTCTTTTGAATTTTCTTCTTCCTTGAGTCATGTTCTTGTTCATCTTTGAGTTCATTGAGTTGTCTTGAAATCTTGTTGAGAAAATCATTCAAATCCTTGTCTAATTAGCCGTTAGCCTTGTTTTTTAACTTGTCTTCAATTTTTGTTCGGTGCATTGTGTAGATCCGTGTAGTAGCTTGCGTTTTGATTTTGAATTGGAAAATATGTCATGTATCCATGTTTTGTTCGGTCAATTCTAGTTTAATTAGTAGTAATTACTAATTTCATGAGTTCAACATCAATTAGCACTTGATTCTTGCTTCTAGTATCAATTTTGCTTTTAATTGATGTGTAATTTGCTAAACCGTGAGCTATATACCTTGTGAATTCTGTTTTTTCTCTGTTTTGGTACTGGACATACACCTTTAAATCTGTACATTCAAGTTCATGCATGCAAAATTGAGACATCAACATCATTACATGCTAGTAGAGTGCTTACTATAGGTCTAAATCCCTATTACACCTTGTAGTAGCATTAGCACTAGTAATTGAGCTTGGAGTGCTTGTTTTAGGAAAAATATATCTCGGTCCAGTAGCTTAGACAAAAGAAAAGAAAAGAAAAAAACTGATAGAAAAGAAATCAAGTGAAAAGAAATCAAAACAAGAAGAAAACAAGTGAGAAAATTCAAAAGAAAGCTTGAAAAAGAGCCTTGAAAAGTACTAGAAATTTTGAGTACTTGAAGTGAATTTTAGTGGACTTGTAAATGCTGTCCAGCAAGCTATCAAAGTGTTAAGAAAATTTGAGCTAGAAAATTGGACTTAGAGCTAAGACATAGCACACTCATTCACCTAGTAAAATTACTAGTAGCTTGGAAATTAGCCTAGTAGTGTGTACTTGTGACTAGCTTGTTTTGACTCAAATTTTTGCATAATTGAGACTTGCTGTATATGATACTTGTCCAGCCATATATTACTGCACTTACATCATTTTTATTGGTATCAAATTAGTGCATTAATAACTTGAACACTACTTGTGCCGCAAGCCCCAAATTTGTGCTCAAAACCGGTCTCAAAGTGATCACTACCAAATTTTGAGTTTGTACTTGATTATTTGCTTGTCTTGGTTAGTGATTGATCCAGCATATTCTCTAATTCCTTGTTGTCCAGTTTGTGCCATTGTCACATATCATTTCATTCCTTGAGTTTGAGTAGCTTATTCCTTCATTTTAGCTTTTATTGCTTGTCCCTTTGGAATCTTGAGTTTTGTCTAGAGTTTTGCCATTTTCTTGGAATTATTGAGCTTGAAAGTAGAGTTGTTCCTCTTACACAAAATTAAGCCTAAACTAATTACAAACTAATAAGAAGATTACAAGGCTTCTTTTGCCCAAATTGTTGACTTGGAGGAGTTGACCATTGACTTTGACTTTGACCATGACTTGTTGACTTTGACTTGGTCAACTCTTCCTCAACTTGAGCTTCTAGTCTTCTTTGCATAGCCCTTGTTATCCTCATGTTTGGAGATAGTCCTCCATCAGAACACTAGAGAAAGAGCCACTAAGAGTGCATACACGAGTTGATATTTGAGTGACACACTTAGTGAGTGGTAAGGTCCTTGATTATTATTTTCTTTGTGTACTAACCCTTTCATTGCAGCTATGGATAGTTCACTTAGTGTTGGAAATGATTTGTCTCCAAAGACTAAGAGAATGATGGACTTCATGACGGAAAAATTCAACCATTTGCAAAATGAGATGAATGAGTTGAGAGAAGATAGTGAAAGGAGGTTTAGGGATGAAGGGAGTAGGAAGGGCTGAGAGGTAAAAGGAAAGGGATACTATGAAGGAGGGAGTAAAACCAATAGAGGAAGTAGAAGTGAGAGAGGGAGCCAAGGAGGACACTACTACTCACCTAGAGATAGTGATGAGGGTAGTAACCATGAAGAGAGTGATGCCTATAGGGAATATGAGAATGAGAGGGAGCATAGAAGAGGGAATGACCGAGGCACCTATAGGAGGCAACCTTCAAAACTAAATTTGGTTTGTATGAATGGCTTGTGATGCCTTTTGGTTTGTCAAATACCCCTAGTATCTTCATGAGATTGATGAATCATGTTTTGAGAGAATTTATTGGAAAGTTTGTTGTAGTGTATTTTGATGATATTCTTGTATATAGCAAATCTTTTCATGAACATTTCATTCATTTGAGACATGTATTAGGATCTCTTAGGACACAAACCTTATATGCTAACCAAGATAAATGCACATTCGCCACGGATAGTGTAGTGTTTCTTGGCTTTGTTGTGAGTTCACTAGGTGTGCAAGTGGATGAAGCAAAAGTGAAAGCAATAAAAGAATGGCCGACCCCTACATGTGTTAAGGAAGTGAGAAGCTTCCATGGCTTAGCAAGTTTATATAGGCGGTTTGTCAAAGACTTTAGCACCATTGCTTCTCCATTGAATGAGCTAGTCAAGAGGGAAGTACCTTTTCTATGGGAAGAACCTCAAGAACTTGCTTTTAATTTACTTAAAGATAAGCTTTCTAAAGCTCCTATCTTATCTTTACCTAATTTTTCACTAACTTTTGAGCTTGAGTGTGATGCTTCAAATTTAGGTGTTGGTGCGGTTCTAAATCAAGAAGGCCATCCTATTGCTTATTTTAGTGAGAAATTGAAAGGGGCTCAATTGAACTACTCCACCTATGACAAGGAGCTTTATGCATTGGTGAGAGCATTTTAAACTTGGCAACATTACTTGCTTCCCAAGGACTTTATTTTACATTCGGATCATGAAGCCTTGAAGTATCTCAAGAGCCAAGGGAAACTCAACAAGAGACATGCTAGGTGGGTGGAATTCATAGAAACTTTTCCTTACATCATCAAGCACAAGAAAGGGTCAACCAACATAGTAGCCGATGCCTTGAGTAGAAGGTATACCCTTCTTTCTATGCTTGAGTCTAAATTAATGGGTTTTGAACATATAAAGACCTTGTATGCTAATGATAGTGATTTCGGTCTCATGTACCAAGAGTGTAACAAGGGTGCTTTTAAGGATTTCTTTAGGTACAAAGATTATCTTTTTAAAGGAACTTGTTTATGTGTACCTAATTGCTCCTTAAGAGAACTTTTGATATGTGAGTCACATGAGGGTGGAATCATGGGACATTTTGGGATAGACAAGACTTTTGCCACTTTGCATGAGCACTTCTTTTGGCCTAAAATGAAAGTACAAGTTTCCAAGTTTGTAAGAAGGTGCATCACTTGCAATAAGGCAAAATCTAGGATATCTAATCATGGTCTTTACATCCCCTTACCCGTGCCCACTTCACCTTGGCTAGACATATCCATGGACTTTGTCCTAGGGTTGCCTAAAACCAAGAAGGGTTCGGATTCCATCTTTGTTGTGGTATGTATGTTTTCCAAGATGGCTTATTTCTTACCTTGCCACAAGACGGATGATGCTTCTCATATTGCTACTTTATTCTTCAAGGAAGTGTTGGACTTAAAGCTTGAAGATGCTTTGGTGTCTCTCTTAGTGTTTTTCTTTTGATGATTATGTAATTTTGGTTTTCTTAGATGAAATGTAACTAGGAGTTTCCTATGTATTGATTGTTTAGTTTAGGCATGTATGTGGTTGTTCTTTGTTTGAATGCACTAGAGAGCTTGGCAATCTTGTGTGATTTCTCATGTGTCAAATGTTTGATTTCCCTCTCTAAAATGCTTTGAAAATGTCTTTGGTAACCAACTGAGGTAATAGATTACCAACAGTAGGTAGTTAACTACCAACAGTAGGTAGTTAATTACCAACAGCAGGTAATCAACTACCAACAGTAGGTAACAGAGTGTGGGAACTCATTTGTCACTGGAGTAATCGATTACCTCCTCGGGTTAATCGATTACCATGAGCCAACATCACCCTTGAAATCCTTGCTCACTGGTTTAATCGATTACCAGCTTCTGGCAGTCAATTACCCCTATCAGAAAATCATTAAGTTGCCCAAATTGTGTTTTTAATTGAACATATAAATACTCTTTTCTCAAAAATTAACATAAGATCTTGGAAAATAAGTTTTAGAAAAGTTCATACACTTTCAATTTCTCTCTAAACTGAGTTCATCATCTTTTCCAAGAAACCCATAAAGAACTTCAAGTGTTCATCAAGTTTTCAAAAAGAAAGGGCAAAACTTGATCTTTTCTCTGACTGGGTGGCATTCATAGTGTTATCTTTTGTGATCAGATCTACACTCCAGGTGTTTTCTAAACTGATCTTTTGTTTACCTTTTTGGTTTCTGGGTTGTTACTCTAGGAGAGAGGTCTCTCTGGATAGAGTAAAGGTCTTTGAGAAGCGTGTTCTCAAAGGTTTGATCTTGGGTGTTCCAAGGTCAGGGAAGAACTGTTCTTTGGGTTAAAGGACAAGTTTTTGGGTGTTTTGATTTTGTTTTTGTGTTGCTTGTTGCAGAGTGAATGTAAAATAACACAAAAGGGATCATTTGATAGTGGAAGATCGATCGCAACAGTTGTTGGGTTGGGACTGGATGTAGGCAGTGGGCCGAACCAGTATAAATCACTATGCACTCTTTTTCTTCCTTCTTCTCTTTACCGTTTACCATACATTGCTGTTATAACTGTTTAATTTCTGCAATTGGCTCGGTAATTAACTCGGTAATTGACTCGGTAATCAACTAAAACTGGAACAGTTAGATACTGATATTGATTACGTTGTATATTGATTACTAACGTGTTTCTGATTATTCCTTTTGGTATTTCCGCTGTGTATCTTTGATATTTCTCGCTTATCTGTCTCAACTATTGATAGGTAATCAAGAATAGTTTTGTTTGAATTAAATGGAATTAGAAACTCGCGAAAATTGGGCTATAGTGGAACTAGAATCTATTCACCCCCCCTCTAGATTCACACATAGGGACCAACAATTGGTACCAGAGCTTTATCTAATAGGTTGCTCTAGATTTTGATCCATAGTTCCTTAGAATGGCCGGTAATCAATTACCATTCACTGAAGGTGCCTCTATTAACAGACCTCCTCTGTTTTGTGGTGATAACTATCCTTTTTGGAAAGTGAGGATGAAAATCTTTATGGAGTCTGTACATAGAAGCATTTGGCAAGCGGTTGTGACTGATTTCAAGGTCCCCACATACATAGAAAATGGGAATGAGATTGAAAAACCATTTGAGAGATGGGAACAAGAGGAAATTAGGAGAGCTGAAAATGATGCAAAAGCCTTAAATATTATACATTCTGCTTTAAATTCAGATGAATTTTTCAGAATTTCAGCTTGCAACACAGCCAAAGAAGCTTGGGATCTAATAAGGGTCACACACGAAGGAACCGCTGAAGTACGAAGGGCAAGGAAGAATACCTTGATCCAAGAGTACGAAACTTTCAGAATGACACAAGGTGAGTCCGTGATGGATATGCAGAAACGTTTCACACACATCGTGAATCATCTCAAAGGACTTGGTAAGATCTTCGTTGAGGAAGAAGTCAATGTGAAGGTGCTGAAATCCTTGAGCAGAAAATGGCAACCAACTGTCACAGCAATCACTGAATCAAAGAACCTAGCCTTGATGACAAGTGCAGAGTTATTTGGTAAGTTGAGAGAGTATGAAATGGATATGTCCCGTATTGCTGATGAGGAACAAAAAGATAAGAAAGCCAAAGGTCTAGCACTCAAGATGGAAGACACAGCTAGTGAGAGCGATGCATCAAGCTTTGGTAGTGAGTCTGAACAGGAAAATATGAATCTCATGGTAAGGAAATTCAAAAAGTTCATGAAGAGGAACAACGATAAAAGGAGATTCAACAATTCCAGAAAAGGCTTCAAGAGGTATGAGAGTTCATCTTCAAAGGTCACTTGTTATGAGTGTGGAAAAATGGGTCACTACAAATCGGAGTGCCCCAACATGAAGAAAAGTAACAGCAGTGAGCCTAGAAGAGTAGAACATGAGGAACGGTCCAAGAAGGACAGATTTCACAAGAAAAAGGCATACATAGCTTGGGAAGAGAATGATTCCTCAACCTCTAGTGGGAGTGATAATGAAGAAGCAAATTTGTGTCTCATGGCTAATCCAACATCCGATGATGAGGTAAGTGATTCCGATTCATCTACTTTTGACTATGATGAGCTGCAAACTGCTTTTTGTGAACTTTACAAGGAAGCCGAAAAACTAGGCAAGTTGAACAAGGTTTTGAAAAACAAAATTACTGATTTGGAAAATGATATCTCTGTTTTGAAAACTGATGTTCAAAGTTTGAAAAAGGAAAATGATAACTTGAAACTACCCTGTTCAAAGTGTAAGTCTTTTGATGTCTCCTTGAAAAAGAATAACATGAAGTTCTTTGCATTTAAACAAACCAACAAAAACAGAACTTTCTCATGTAGTTATTGTATGAAACCTGGACATAACTCGTATAATTGCATGATTAGGAAGGAAGGAATAACTAGTGGATTGTTTAAATGGATTAGGAAAGATAGTCAGTCAAATCTAACACTTATGGACCCAACAAGTCTTGGTACCAAAAACAAAGTGATATCTTTTTCTGTGTAGGTATGCTTGAGAGCCAAACACTCAACTTGGTATTTGGATAGCGGCTGCTCAAGACATATG
Source organism: Hylodesmum podocarpum (assembly GCA_026586105.1). NCBI lineage: Eukaryota > Viridiplantae > Streptophyta > Magnoliopsida > Fabales > Fabaceae > Hylodesmum > Hylodesmum podocarpum. Next base: position 2,385,291 of record JALJEV010000071.1, on the reverse strand, counting down.
ACTGGCGACAAAAGCATTTTTATCTCCTTCAAATCAAAAGAATCCGGTTCAGTAGTGTATGGAGATAACAACAAAGGGAAAATACTTGGTATAGGTGTTGTTGGAGACAAATCCAACACTGTGATTGAAGATCTACTGCTTGTGGAAGGTCTGAAATTCAATCTTCTAAGTATTAGCCAACTATGCGACAAACGTTATCAAGTATCATTCGATAATGGTTGCTGCAAGATCAGTAGCAGTGACTCAAGTGAGGTATTAATGGTCGGTAAGAGACATGGTAACATCTACATCCTTGAACTTGATCATTCATCATCATATCATGCATGTCTTACGTCAAACGATGATTTATCATGGCTTTGGCATAGACGTATAGCTCATATTGATGTTCATCAGCTGAACAAGCTTTCATCTAAGAACCTAGTACAAGGGTTACCTAACTTGAGGTTCAAAAGAGAAGGCCTATGTGATGCATGCCAGAAGGGCAAGCAGCCTAAAGCTCCTTTAAAACCAAAAATGTTGTTTCGACTTCTAGACCACTTGAGCTACTGCACATGGATCTCTTTGGTCCCTCTAGAACTACTAGTTTGGGTGGAAACCTATATGGACTAGTTTTAGTAGATGATTACTCTCGTTTTGCTTGGGTTGCATTTATACCAAATAAAGACAAGACCTTCAAAGTTTTTAAAATTCTTGCCAAAAGGATACAAAACGAAAAAGATTTGAAAATCAAGTCCCTTAGGAGTGATCATGGAGGTGAATTTGAAAATGAACCTTTTGAAAATTTTTGAGAAAAATATGGAATCGATCACAACTTTTCCGCTCCAAGAACTCCGCAACAAAACGGGATTGTTGAGAGGAAAAACAGATCTTTAATAGAACTAGCTAGAGCTATGTTAAGTGAGAGTGCTCTGCCTAAACACTTTTGGGCTGATGCAGTTTCCACTGCTTGCTATGTTCTAAACAGAATTGTGATTCATCCTTTTCTAAAGGAAAACCCCCTATGAACTCTATAAGGACAAGAAACCCAATATTTCTCATTTTAGGGTATTCGGTGCAAATGTTTTGTTCTGAATAATGGCAAAGAGCCACTTGGTAAGTTTGACGCCAAGGTGGATGAGGGTGTGTTTATTGGGTATTCATCAACAACTAAAGCATACAGAGTTTTCAATAAAAGGAGGATGTGCATTGAGGAATCTGTGCATGAAAAGTTTGATGAATCTAACAATCCCCAAAAGGGAAGTGTTTTTGTTGATGATGACGAGAATACAGGTGAAGACAGCAGCAGTAAACCACAAGTACAACAAGATCCACCAACCATTTCTCATGATCTGCCAAGAGAATGAAGGAAACCAAGAGATTTATCTCTTGACAACATCATTGGTGACATCCATAAGGGAGTATCCACTAGATCCTCCCATAATATGTTTTGTGATGATTATGCGTTTGTATCTCAATTTGGACCCTCTTGTGTTGATGATGCTATAAATGATGAATTTTGGATGAATGCTATGCATGAGGAGTTAAATCAATTTAAAAGGAATGACGTTTGGGAACTAGTACCTTTTAATAGAGATATGAATCTAATTGGAACAAAATGGGTGTTTAAGAATAAGCTAGATGAGAATGGAATTGTGGTTAGGAATAAGGCAAGACTAGTAGCCAAGGGTTATAATGTTCAGCGTTTGTGTTTGTGCGAGATTTCAATCTGCACCAAAACAATCACACATGACTGCTATGAAGAAAATTCTGAAGTACCTCAAAGGAACAACGAACTGTGGTTTGTGGTATCCCAAAGGTACGTCCCCTACTCTAGTCGGTTTTAGTGATTCAGATTTTGTAGGTTGCAAAACAGATAGAAAGAGCACGAGTGGTGTATGTCACTTGTTTGGAGAAAGCTTAGTCTCATGGTACAGCAAGAAACAAGCATGCGTTGCTCTATCAACAGCAGAAGCAGAGTATGTTGTTACGGGTAGCTGTTGTGCGCAAACCATCTGGTTGAAGCAACAACTTAAGGATTTTAGACTAAAGCTTGATCACATTCCTATCAAGTGTGACAATACAAGTGCAATCAGTATCACGAAGAACCCGGTTTTGCACTCAAGAACAAAGCATATTGAGGTGCGTCCTAATTTCATAAGGGATCATGTTGAGAAAGGTGACTGTGAAGTGGTGTTCATTGAAACGGAGAACCAACTCGCGGATATCTTCACAAAACCCCTACCTAAGGAGAGATTCTTCAAACTTAGAACCAATCTTGGTATACTAAGTGAGGAACATCTCTCATGAATTCTCTAAGTATGGTAAGTTGGATCTTTCATGGTGCCTCAACAAGGTATGAGTTCATTACATTGCATAGTCATGACCAATTCTCTTTCAAAACATGTGAAATCAAGTGTTTTCAATCTTTCTGATATAGATAATCGATTACCATTACCTTTCAATCGATTACCTAGCTTGATTTCAAATTTTTTGGTGAATTACTCTCTAGAGTAATCGATTACCCCACTTGGTAATCGATTACCACGATTTCAAAAATTGATTTCCCAAGTTTTGGGCTACTGGAGTAATCGATTACCATGCTTGGTTAATCGATTACCACGAACCCTGTTTTCAAAAGCTTTTGGTTACTCACTGGAGTAATCGATTACCACGTATGGGTAATCGATTACCTTCGCTGCTGAAAGGGTTTTTCAAGTGTTTTTCATGGACTTGGGCCTAATCGATTACAATTTCTTAGAGTCCAATACTTTGTTCATTGAATCTAACCTCAATTGTGGAGTTTTTATAAGTGATTTTCAGGTTTTGGGTTTCATTCTACACATCTCACAAACCCTAAAAATCTCTTTCTCTCTCTAAACCTAAAACCCCCTTTCTTCTTCTTCATCTTCTCCACCACCACCATCAATGGAAGAACAAAGATGAGGCAAGCGGATCAAGCACGTAGGTCACAAGCCTAAGCCAAGAGTTTCGCCCCGATCGAAGAAGGGTGAATCCTCTTCCAAGAGGAAGGAACCCACAACTCCGGGAGAGGCCGTGGCCCGCGCAATCAACCCATGGTTCACCTCTACTGCACAAGAATCACGTTTCTATGGAGATTTCGCCAACAAGGAACTCGTTCCGGCGAAGATTTTGGACCTCCGATGGCTGGATGCACAAGGGTTCACATTCCACTCTTTGCTCCGATATCAGAACCTTGAGAAGTTTGTTGGTCTGAAGGGTTTCATATACCCCGATCTAGTGAGAGTTTTCTACTCCAACCTACGACCACACCAAGCCACCGGAACGGTAATCTCCGAGGTAAAGGGCAAACCTATGATTTTGACTCGTGATATATTTTTCCGTTTTGCTGGATTTAAAGATAAAGGTATATGTCCTACGATTGAGCACTTGCAATCATAAGGAATCGAGCTTCACAAGGACTCTTTCTTCATGAGCCTACTCAAAAACCCCGAAATGTGGGAAGCTGAAAAGGCTGCAAGGAAGGAGCGTGGGAAGAAGATAACCTACAACACCGGCGGGCTGAACGCCGACGATCGTCTTATCCACTACACAATATGTTGGATTCTGGCTGCAAGAGGAGCCAATCACACTCAAATCAATGAGGTGGATATGGTAATGATGGCAGCGTTGAAAAATGGCATTCAAGTCGACTGGGCACATGTTGTGATGGACAACATGCTCAAGACAAGAAGGCTATTTGATAACAAATGCCCCTATTCTCTGTTTATTTCACGTTTTCTTGAGCATTTTCAGGTAGATACCTCAAATGAAAACAGAGACTTGGTGAAGGACATTCACATAATTGGAGACAAAGCGTTGAAAATGATGCGATTGACAAAAACTGATGCTGGATGGGTGTCAAGGGAAGAAGCACCACAACAACAACAACAAACAGAAGCTGCAACCGATCCACCTTCTGATGATGATGATTCGGCGACTGGGGAGTACATCCCTAAATCCCATTTTGAATCAATTGTCATTGATCGGATGGATGAGCTGGAAGCTACCACTGCCAAAAGATTGGACGAGATGGAGGCTGCAAACAATGCCCGCTTCTTGGATCTCAAGGAGCTGCTGGAGTCCCTTCACACTCGCTTTGATGCACTCTAGTATTCCCTTCTTATCTCTTCTCTCTCTTTTGCTTATTGATATACCAAATAGGGGGAGAATGGCTATAGGTTATCCTAGATAGGGGGAGTAGACTAGAATAGAGTAGCAAGTATTGAGTAGCATTTGTTTTGCTCTTTATGTTTGATTTCTCTTTAGCTCTGAATAATTTACAATTTGGATATTTGAACTTGAACAATTCGATATGGTTGTAATATTTCTTTTCACGTTATGTTTTATATTCCGATTCTGTTATCTTTAATTTTTTTTTTCTTGGTCTATGATTGTGAATTGAATCATGTCTTATATTTCTGTATGGATGATTCTACTTGATGATTGATAGTATAATGCTCTGTTTAAGATAGATTGTACAGTGAATCTGCAATGCATATACTGCGTATTTGGATATCTCTAAAAATTGCAGGATTCTTAGAAGATCAACACACATCCTAAACCTCTAGGAAAACCTTGGTTGAGATTTGGTACATCAAAACCAAAATGGGGGAGATTGTTGGACTTAAAGCTTGAAGATGCTTTGGTGTCTCTCTTGGTGTTTTGCTTTTGATGATTATGTAATTTTGGTTTTCTTAGATGAAATGTAACTAGGAGTTTCCTATGTATTGATTGTTTAGTTTAGGCATGTATGTGGTTGTTCTTTGTTTGAATGCGCTGGAGAGCTTGGCAATCTTGTGTGATTTCTCATGTGTCAAATGTTTGATTTCCCTCTCTAAAATGCTTTGAAAATGTCTTTGGTAACCAACTGAGGTAATAGATTACCAACAGTAGGTAGTTAACTACCAACAGCAGGTAATCAACTACCAACAGTAGGTAACAGAGTGTGGGAACTCATTTGTCACTGGAGTAATCGATTACCCCCTCGGGTTAATCGATTACCATGAGCCAACATCAACCTGGAAATCCTTGCTCACTGGTTTAATCGATTACCAGCTTCTGGCAGTCGATTACCCCTATCATAAAATCATTAAGTTGCCCAAATTGTGTTTTTAATTGAACATATAAATACTCTTTTCTCAAAAATTAACATAAGATCTTGGAACATAAGTTTTAGAAAAGTTCATACACTTTCAATTTCTCTCTAAACTGAGTTCATCATCTTTTCCAAGAAACCCATAAAGAACTTCAAGAGTTCATCAAGTTTTCAAAAAGAAAGGGCAAAACTTAATCTTTTCTCTGACTGGGTGGTATTCATAGTGTTATCTTTTGTGATCAGATCTACACTCCAGGTGTTTTCTAAACTGATCTTTTGTTTACCTTTTTGGTTTCTGGGTTGTTACTCTAGGAGAGAGGTCTCTCTGGATAGAGTAAAGGTCTTTGAGAAGCGTGTTCTCAAAGGTTTGATCTTGGGTGTTCCAAGGTCAGGGAAGAACTGTTCTTTGGGTTAAAGGACAAGTTTTTGGGTGTTTTGATGTCGTTTTTGTGTTGCTTGTTGCAAAGTGAATGTAAAATAACACAAAAGGGATCATTTGATAGTGGAAGACCGATCGCAACAGTTGTTGGGTTGGGACTGGATGTAAGCAGTGGGCCGAACCAGTATAAATCACTGTGCACTCTTTTTCTTCCTTCTTCTCTTTACCGTTTACCATACATTGCTGTTATAACTGTTTAATTTCTGCAATTGGCTCGGTAATTAACTCGGTAATTGACTCGGTAATCAACTAAAACTGGAACAGTTAGATACTGATATTGATTACGTTGTATATTGATTACTAACATGTTTCTGATTATTCCTTTTGGTATTTCCGCTGTGTATCTTTGATATTTCTCGCTTATCTGTCTCAACTATTGATAGGTAATCAAGAATAGTTTTGTTTGAATTAAAAGGAATTAGAAACTCATGAAAATTGGGCTATAATGGAACTAGAATCTATTCACCCCCCCTCTAGATTCGCACATAGGGACCAACAGGAAGTAGTAAGAATTCATGGTGTGCCGCAAAGCATTGTGAGTGATAGGGATGCCAAATTCCTTAGCCACTTTTGGAGATCACTATGGGGAAGACTTGGTACAAAACTCTTATTTTCTACTACTTGTCACCCCCAAACGGATGGACAAACGGAGGTAGTCAATAGAACATTAGGACAATTACTTAGGAGTTTTGTAAAGGATAACATTAGAACTTGGGAAGAATGCCTACCACATGTAGAGTTTGCTTACAATAGAGTAGCTCATTCTACTACTTCTTTATCTCCTTTTCAAGTTGTATATGGTGTTAATCCTCTAACCCCCATTGATCTTGCTTGTTTTCCTCTTGAGATTGTTGATGATAGACAAGGAGTAAAGCATGCCGAGAGGATTCATGAGCTTCATGCCAAAGTTAAAGCAAGAATTGAGAAGAAGAATGCACAATATGCCAAGTCTCACAACAAGAACCGAAAGGCCTTTGATTTTAAAGTGTGTTGGACTTGAAGCTAAAGAAGTCATCCCTAGTTTTAGTTTTGATATACTTGTACTTTTGATCTTTATGATAAATTGTATATAGGATTTTAAAATGTATTCATTGTTTTAGTTTAGGCTTTAAGTGTGGTTTTTATTCAATCGTTCCATAGAAACTTTGTTTTTATACTTGTGATTTGAGCTAGAGAAGCTTTGGAACCCCATTTTGTTTGAAAGGAATCAAAAACTTTAGTTTTAAAAGGTTTTTAAGCTGAAGTAATCGATTACCACGAGCTGTAATCGATTACCAACGATTCAAAAAAACAAATCAAATCGCTCGAGTAATAGATTACCACTCCATAGTAATCGATTACTTCGTGCTTAAAGGAACAAGGAAGGCAAATTTCTTTGGAGTAATCGATTACCACTATCCAGTAATCGATTACCACACCTGAATTCATCTCAAAAGTGTTTGAAACTACTTTAAATTGAAACATCTTTGAATTATTTCGGAGAGAGAGATCTTTTTGAGTTTTAAAAGAAAGAAAGGAAGAGAAAAACACTAGTTTCTACAAGAAATCTCTTCAAAGGTTCAAAGATTTCTCTTGAGATGAAAGCTGTGTGAAAAGATTGAATTGTGTGGATGATTTTGTTGATCAGTGCTTACACACCAGGTGTAATTCTATCTAATCTTTTATCTTTTGTAATCTTTTTGGTTTTAACTCTAAAGAGAAAGGTATTCTCTTGAAAGAGTTGATGAGTTTTTGAGAGAGGTACTCTCAAAGATTGATTCTTGAAGGGATCAAGGATCAATATATGTTCTTAGGTGAAGAACATATAAGTTTTGAGTATTTGATTTGTTTTTGTGTTTGTGCAGTGTGATTGTATTGAACACATAATCATTATAGTGGAAAACCGATCGCAACAGATTGTTGGGTTGGGACTGGATGTAGGCCGAAAGCCGAACCAGTATAAATCTCTGTCTAAACTATCTTCTCTATCTTATCTCTTTTAATTCTTTGTTTTCTTGCTTTACAATTTCTTTTCCCTTGTTTTTCCTCTGTTCATATCTCTGGTACGTTTTGTAATTCAAGATAAAATTGAATCGGGAAAGTGAGAAAAAGTTAAGTTGCAAAGGGAACATGAATCTATTCACCCCCCCCCCTCTAGATTCATATAGGGACCAACAATTGGTATCAAGAGCTTTAACTAGTAAATCAATCTAGTAATCCTGCTTAGTTCCCTGTAATGGCTAGTAATCTTTTACCCTTCGCTGAAGGAGCTTCGATAAATAGACCTCCATTATTCTACGGTGATAACTATCCATTCTAGAAAGTTCGCATGAAGATCTTTATGGAATCTATTCACAGAAGTATCTGGCAGGCTGTGGTAAATGACTACAAAGTTCCAATGAAAATAGAAAATGGAAAAGAGATAGAGAAACCCTTTGAGGATTGGGACATAGATGAGATTAGGAGGGCTGAAAATGATGCTAAGGCCTTGAATATCATACACTCTACTTGAATTCTGATGAGTTTTTCAGGATATCAGCTTGCACAACAGCAAAAGAAGCATGGGAGCTTATCATGGTAACCCATGAAGGTACTACTGAGGTGAAGAGAGCTAGGAAGAACACACTCATTCAAGAGTATGAGACATTCAGAATGTTCCAATGAGAATCTATAATGGAAATGCAAAAGAGATTCACATACATCATCAACCATCTCAAAGGACTTGGCAAGGACTTCATTGAAGAAGAAGTGAATGTCAAGATTCTGAAATCGCTGAATAGAAAGTGACAACCTACAGTGACAGCCATAACTGAATCCAAGAACCTTGCTGTTATGACAAGTGCTGAACTGTTTGGGAAACTTAGAGAATATGAAATGGATATGACTCGAATGGCAGATGAGGAGCAGAAAGATAAAAGAGCCAAAGGAATTGCTCTCAAAGTAGACCGAACAGAAACAGAATCTGAATCCTCTGAAGACGGAAATAATTCACAAGAAGACCAAGTGAACTTGATGGTAAAGAAGTTCAGAAATTTCATGAAGAACAACACTAAAAAGAAATTTGGTCAACCAAGAAAAGGAGTCAAGAAGCAAGATAATACTTCAGTTAAAGTGGCATGCTATGAATGTGGGAAGATTAGGCACTACAGATCAGATTGTCCAACCTTGAAAAGAAGCAACAACACTGAAGTGAGAAAACCTGAGAATGATAGAAACATCAGAAAAGAAAAGAAGAAAAAGAAAGCATACATAGCTTGGGATGAAGGCTACACATCCTCAACATCTGAAAGTGAAGATGAGGAGGCAAATCTATGCTTAATGGCAAAAACATCCAGTGAGGTAAGTGATACGATCTCAATTATGGATGAATATGATGAATTGGATTCTGCCTTTTGTGAGCTTTATAATCAAGCTGAAGCTTTTGAAAAAGAAAATATAGTATTGAAAAAGGAAGTATCCATATTGAAACAGAAAATATGTGAGTTAGAAACTAATATTTCCAAGTTAAAGGAACACAACATTTCGTTAAACCATGTTCACATGAAATCTGGAAACACTAAACATGCTAAATTCACTTGTACTTATTTCATGAAACCTGGACATAAATCATACAACTGCATGACTAAAAAGAAAGGGATTTCCAATGGCAAATACAAATGTATTAAGAAAGAAACCTGTAGCACTAACATGCATGGACCCAAGAGGAAGTGGGTACCAACTGCAAAATAAGTTCTTTTTCTCTTGCAGGAAAGCCTGAACAGCAGAAGCTCAATTTGGTACTTAGACAGTGGCTGCTCAAGGCATATGACAGGTGATAGAAGGAACCTAAGCACCTTCACACCAAGAGAAACTGGATTTGTTGTTTACGGAGACAACAACAAAGGGAAAATACTAGGCTACGGTACTGTTGGATATAAGGCAAACACAGTTATAGAAGATGTATTGCTAGTCGATGGATTAAGGTTCAATCTACTGAGCATCAGTCAACTATGTGACAAGAACTACAGAATTGCTTTTGATGAAGAACATTGTCTCATCAGCAACAAAGAACTCGATGAACTTCTCATGATTGGCAAGAGATCCAACAACATTTACATATTGGAAGTAGATCATTCTTCTCCTTACTCTACATGTTTAACTTCTAATGATGATCTGTCTTGGCTATGGCATAGGAGAATAGCACATATTGACATATTGCATTTGAATAAGCTTGTTTCTGTTGGTCCCTATATATGAATCTAGAGGGGGGGGGGGTGAATAGATTCTTGTTCAATTTTACCCGAATTTTGCAAGATTCAAATTCCTTTCGAATTCAAACAAATTGGTTCTAGATTCACCTATCAATTACCGTATCAATTACCGATTCTATTACTGATTCAATTACCGTATCTATTACTAAGTTGATTATCAATACAGTTATCAAATATACTGCAGAATTTAATCAATGATAAAAGCAATATAAGGGAAAATGTAGAGAGGATAAGGAAGAGAAGAGTGCACAGCGATCTATACTGGTTCGGCCAACTGCCTACGTCCAGTCCCAACCCAACAACTGTTGCGATTGACTTTCACTATCAAATGATCCCTTTTGTGTCCTTTTACATTCACTCTGCAACAAGCAACACAAAAACGAAATCAAAACACCCAAAAACTGTTCTTCAACCCAAAGAACAGTTCTTCTTTGACCTTGGCACACCCAAGATCAAACCTTTGAGAAAACACTTCTCAAATACACTTACTCTATCCAGAGAGACCTCTCTCCTAGAGCAACAACTCAGTAAACAAAGAAACAAGTAAAGATCAGTTTAGAATACACCTCATGTGTTGATCTGATCACAAAGAATGCACAAAGAATGCTACCCAAATAGAGAAATACAACAGGTTTGCCTTTCCTTTGGAAAACAAAATCAGCTCTACAAGTTCTCTTTGAGTTTCTTGGAAAGAAATAATAATCTCTGATTTCAGAGTATATGAAAGTGTAAGAATATGTTCAAAAGATGTAGTTCCAAGAGTTCTTCCAAGATTCTCATCAAAGAGCCTTTTAAAGATGAAGTTTGAAACTTGTTTTTGGCAAACTGAGGGCTCAACGGTCAAGATAATCGATTACAAGAAGTGGGTAATCGATTAAAATAGCCGTTGCAGCAGTTTTGGGTGCATTTTTGAACGTGGTAATCGATTACCAGGGGAGGCTAATCGATTACCCCAGAGAGCATAACTCAAGTAATCGATTACCAGGGTAGGGTAATCGATTACCCCAGTAAGTAGAACTCAGGTAATCGATTACCAGGGGAGGGTAATCGATTACTCCAGAGAAGGAGGACTTGGTAATCGATTACCTAGGGAGGGTAATCGATTACCCCAGTGAAGAATGCAATCTTGAGTGATTTTTGAGCATGGTAATCGATTACCTATTGTTGGTAATCGATTAGTAATCGATTACTCCAGTGAACAAATGGATATCCACACCTTGTTACCCATTGTTTGGTAGTTGATTACCTCTTGTTGGTAATCTATTACCTCAATTGGTTCCCAAAGGTTTTTCAAGACTTGTTTTAAGAAAAGGAAATCAACCATTTGTCAAATGAGTAATCACACACAAGATAGCAAAAACTCCTTGAGTTATCCAAACCAAAAATCAAACACAAACATGCCTAAGCTCAACAAGCAATACATAGAAAGATCCTAAATACATTTCATCTAAGAAAAACCACAATTCCATCAAAATCAAAACACTGAAAAGGAGAACAAACACATCTTCAAGCTTTAAGTCCAACAATCTCCCCCTTTTTGATTTTGATGTACCAAATCTTCAATCAAGGTTTTCCTAGAGGCTTAGGATGTGTGTTGATTTTCTTGAGAATCCTGCAATTGTTAGTGATATCCAAAAATAGAGTATATGCTTTGCAGATTCATCATACATATTATTTTTATCAGAGCATCATATTGTTAATCATTCATTCACAGATAAGGATATGATTTAATTGCCATAATCATAGATCAAGACCAGAGAGATAAAATAAATCAGAATTCAAATTGTCATTTAAAATGAAAGGATTACATTCAAAGTCTCAAAAGCTTATACTAAATACTAAAAACCTATTCTAAACTCCCCCTATCTAGGATAACATATTCTAACCTATCCTCTATTAACCTATTCTCTATTCTCCCCCTATTTGGTATATCAATAAGCAAAAAGGGAGAAGAGGTACAGAGGGAAGTCTACATAGTATCAAATCGAGCATGAAGAGACTCCATCATCTCTTTTAGCTCCTCAAAGCGCTGTTCATTTGCTTCATCCGTCTCTTGTATGCGTTTTTCAATTTCATCCAGCCTATCAATGATAATGGACTCAAATCGTGACTTAGGGATATACTCCCCAAATTCTTGAATCATCATCATCATCGCAGGAGGATTAGCCTCTGGTTGGTGTTGTTGTGGGACTTCATCTCTTGAGACCCAGCCAGCTTCCGTTTTCACCAAACGCATCTTCTTTAATGCCATATCCCTAATGACATGAATATCTTTTACCAGCTCTTTGCTTTCATTGGAGACATCTACTTGATAGTACTCAAGCAGACGTGAGACAAATAAAGCATAGGGGCATTTGTAGTCAATCAACCTTCTTGCCTTGACCATATTATCCATTACAACTTCAGCCCAATCAACTTGAAGACCATTTTTCAAAGCTGCCAACAAAACCATGTCTTCCTCTGTAATCTGAGCATGGTTTGTAGCCCTTGCAGCCAAAATCCACACAATGGTGTAATGGAGGAGACGGTCATTGGCGTTCAGACCACCAATATTGTAAGTCACCTTCCTTCCTTGACTTCTTCGTGCTGCCTTCTCAGCTACCCATCCATCAGGATTCTTCAACAGACTCATATAGAAAGAATCCCTTTGAAGGTCAAATCCTTCATATCTCAGATTCTCAACAGAAGGGTGTTGGTCCCTATGTGTGAATCTAGAGGGGGGGTGAATAGATTCCTGTTAAACTTTACCCCAAATTCGTGTGTTTCTAATTTCTTTCAATTACCTATCAAATACCTATCAATTACAGATTCAATTACAAGTTCAATTACTGATTCTATTTCAAACCAATTAATGAGTTGATTATCAATACAGTTTCCAAATACAGAGCAGAATATAATCAATAACAATATAGAGAAAACTGTAAAGAGAGTAAGGAAGAGAATGAGTGCACAGCGATATATACTGGTTCGGCCAACTGCCTACGTCCAGTCCCAACCCAACAACTGTTGCGATTGGCTTTCCACTATCAAATGATTTCTTTCGTATCCTTTTACATTCACTCTGCAACAAGCAATACAAACAAATCAAAACACCAAAACTGTTCTTCAACCTCAAGAATGAAACTCCAAGATCTTGGCACCTCCAAGATCAAACTTTGAGAATCACTTCTCAAATACAATGCTCTATCTAGAGAGACCTCTCTCCTAGAGCAACAACCCAAAATTGGAAATACAAAAGATCAAGAAAGAGTACACCTTAAGTGCGAGAATCGATCACAAACAAGCTTTATGAAATTCACCCAACAAGGATATGGATCAAGTTTCCCCTTGTCTTTGAAAACCTTGATAAACTCTAAGTTTAGAGCATATGAAAGTGTAGGAATGGTTTCAAGAAGTTAGGTTTTCAAAGAATCTCATATGCTTCATCAAGGATATACTTATAGAATCAATTTGGAGGAGAAAACGTGCAAATCGAGCTATAACGGTCCATGTAATTGATCCCAAATGCATGTAATCGATTACTCTAGCCGTTAGAACCCTCCAATTTGATTTTTCCAGGCATGTAATCGATTACCACGAGCATGTAATCGATTACATTGAAGAGGGAAACCCAGAAAAGGTGATTTTCAAAGCATGTAATCGATTACATAGGGGATGTAATCGATTACACCAGAGAGCTCTCAGCATGTAATCGATTACATCAACCATGTAATCGATTACACCAGAGAGCATGATCAATGTAATCGATTACACCAAGGCTGTAATCGATTACATCAGTGAAAAATGGATTTCCAAGGTTTTTCAAACTGTTTTTCTCAAATGGAAATCAAACATTCTTCACATGATCAATCATATACAAGTTATGCACATCTCTGGGGTCTTAAACAAAGAATTCAACACACAATACATAGATATATCCTAGTTACATTCATCTATGGGAAACCGAAAATACATTCATCAAAACCAAAACACATAAGAGAGACACAAACTGCATTCTTCAAGCTTCAAGTCCAACAAAGGGGTCATACCCTCATTTGTAAATCCAGCAAATTGAAAGAAAATATTAGAGTCTATGACTATGGATTTACCTTTTACCTCAGAGGATATTGTTCCATTGATTTGATCCTTTGTGAGATTTGAGTAAAAGACCCTCACCAAGTCAGGATAGATATGACCCTTCAAGCCAACAAACTTCTCCAAATTCTGATCTCGGAGAAGAGTCTGAAAAGTGAATCCTTGATTCCCCAACCAATTAAAATCCAATATTTTTGAGGGAACAAGTTCCCTATTAGCAAAATCTCTAAAGAACCGAGATTCTTGTTCTTCAGATGTGAACCATGGATTGTGAGAACGAGCCATGCCTTCTCCCAGGGTAGTGGGTGCTTTTCTCTTAGAAGAAGATTCTCCTTTCTTTGGAACATTTGGGCGAGGCTTATGACCAATGGACTTGACTCTCTTTCCGCGGCCTTGTCCTTCCATTGATGTTGGTGTTGAAGGTGAGAATGAGGGTTGAAGATGAAGAAGGGGGTTCTTAGGTTTTAGAGAGAGGATGGGTTTTCAGATCTAGGTTTTGTGAGAATGAACCCTAATCCTAAAAATACCTTCTAATAAATTCACAATAGGGACTAGATACATTGAATCTAGGTGTTGGGCTCAAGGGAAACTCAAAAGATCAAGCCCAGAACCAAGATTTTGCAGAGAAAATCTGTTCAGGAACGAAGGTAATCGATTACCCTGTCGTGGTAATCGATTACTGCTTATAGCAATAACCCAAAATGTGAACTTTGAACCCATGGTAATCGATTACCCTGTCGTGGTAATCGATTACATCAGAGACCCCAACCTTGGTAATCGATTACCCATGTATGGTAATCGATTACATTAGAGGACCTCACACTGGTAATCGATTACCTATGTATGGTAATCGATTACATCAGAGACTTCACTTATGGTAATCGATTACCCAAAGCTGGTAATCGATTACACTACATAAAAAATCACAAAAACTTGAAATTTCACATGTTTTGGCACAGAAATGGTCATGATCTTGTTATGTAATGAACACATACCTAGTTTAAACATAATGAATCATTTAATCTTATCAAACTTAGGGAATTCAAGAGAGATGTTCTTCACTTAGTATACCGAGATTGGTTCTAAGTTTGAAAAATCTCTCCTTTGGTAGAGGTTTTGTGAAGATATCCGCGAGTTGATTCTCTGTATCAATGAACTCTACTACACAATCTCCTTTCTCAACATGATCTCTTATGAAATGATGACGCACTTCTATATGCTTTGTTCTTGAGTGTAAGACTGGGTTTTTAGTGATACTAATTGCACTTGTGTTGTCACACTTGATAGGAATGTGATCAAGCTTTAGTCCAAAATCCTCAAGTTGTTGCTTCAACCAAATGGTTTGAGCACAGCAGCTGCCAGCAGCTACGTACTCTGCCTCAGCTGTTGATAGAGCAACACATGCTTGTTTCTTGCTATACCAAGAGACTAAGCATTCTCCAAACAAGTGACATACTCCACTTGTGCTTTTTCTATCAGTCTTGCATCCAGCAAAATCTGCATCACTAAAACCTACCAAACTAGGTGATGTTCCCTTAAGATACCACAAGCCACAGTTTGTAGTTCCTTTAAGGTATTTCAAAATTCTCTTTACAGCATTCATGTGTGATTGTTTAGGTGCAGATTGAAATCTTGCACAAACACAAACACTGAACATTATGTCAGGTCTGCTTGTTGTAAGATATAAAAGAGATCCAATGATCCCTCTATATTTGGTTTGGTCTACTCCTAATCCAGCGGCATCATTATCTAAATAGAGATTAGTTGACATAGGGATATTAGAGATTTTACAACTCTCCATGTCAAATTTCTTCAGTAATTCCCTAGTGTACTTTGCTTGATGAATGAAGATTCCTTCCTTTAGTTGTTTGACTTGTAGTCCTAGGAAGAATTTTAGTTCTCCCATCATGGACATATCAAACTCACCCTTCATGCTTGCCATAAATTCTTCACACAAAGATTTATTGGTTGATCCAAAAATGATATCATCAACATATACTTGAACCAATAAAATGCAGTTGGACTTCTTTCTAATAAAGAGAGTCTTGTCAACGTTTCCTCTGTGATACCCTTTTGACAAAAGAAAAGTACTTAATCTTTCATACCATTGTCTAGGGGCTTGCTTAAGACCATAGAGGGCCTTCTTAAGTTTATATACATGTTCAGGGTAACTAAAGTCAGTAAATCCAGGAGGTTGGGAAACAAAAACTTCCTCATTGATATAGCCATTTAGAAATGCACTTTTAACATCCATTTGATACAGTTTGAAATCATGAATACAGGCAAAAGCAAGTAAAACTCTCACAGCTTCTAATCTAGCAACAGGGGCATATGTTTCACCAAAATATATTCCTTCTTGTTGGTTATAACCCTTTGCTACTAGTCTAGCCTTATTCCTAACCACAATTCCATTCTCATCTAACTTATTTTTAAACACCCATTTTGTTCCAATTATATTCATATCTCTATTAAAAGGAACTAATTCCCAAACATCATTCCTTTTAAATTGATTCAACTCCTCATGCATAGCATTCATCCAAAATTCATCATTAATAGCATCATCGACACAAGAGGGTTCAAATTGAGATACAAATGCATAATCATCACAGAACATATTATAGGAAGATCTAGTAGATACTCCCTTATGGATGTCACCAATGATGTTGTCAAGAGATAAGTCTCTTGGTTTCCTCCATTCTTTTGGCTGTTCATGAGAAATGGTTGGTGGATCTTGTTGTTCTTGAGGTTTGCTACTGCTGTCTTCACCTGTACTTTCATCATCATCAACAAGAGCACTTCCCTTTTGGGGATTGTTAGATTCATCAAACTTTACATGCACAGATTCCTCAATGCACATTCTTCTTTTATTATAAACTCTATATGATTTACTAGTTGATGAATACCCAATAAAAATCGCCATCCGCCTTGGCATCAAACTTACCAAGGGTTCTTTGCCATTATTCAAACAAAACATTTGCAGCCAAATACTTTAAAATGAGAGATATTAGGCTTTTTGTCCTTATAGAGTTCATAGGGGTTTTCTTTAAAATAGGACGAATCACAATTCTATTTAGAACATAGCGAGCGGTTAAGAAATCGCGTTTCACCCAAAAATATTTAGGCAAATCATTTTCATTTAACATAGTTCTAGCTAGTTCTACTAAAGATCTATTTTTCCTCTCAACAACTCCATTTTGTTGTGGAGTTCTTGGTGCAGAAAAGTTGTGATTAATTCCATATTTTTCACAAAATTTTTCAAAAGATTCATTTTCAAATTCACCTCCATGATCACTCCTAAGGGACTTAATTTTCAAATCTTTTTCGTTTTGTATCCTTTTGGCAATAATTTTGAAAACTTTGAAGGCATTGTCTTTACTTGGTATAAATGCAACCCAAGTAAATCTAGAGTAGTCATCTACTAAAACTAGTCCATATAGGTTTCCACCTAAACTAGCAGTTCTAGAGGGTCCAAACAAATCCATGTGCAATAGCTCAAGTGGTCTAGAGGTTGAAACAAAATTTTTAGATTTAAAAGAGTTTCTAGACTGCTTGCCCTTTTGACATGCATCACATAGACCTTCTCTATTGAACTTTAAGTCAGGTAACCCTTCCACTAAATTCTTAGATGACAGTCTATTAAGTTGATGAACATCAATATGTGCTATGCGTCTATGCCAAAGCCAAGATATATCATCATTTGATGTAAGGCATGCATGATATGATGATGAATGATTAAGTTCAAGGATGTAGATGTTACCATGTCTCTTACCAACCATTAGTACCTCATTTGATTTACTGCTACTAATTTTGCAGCTTCCTTGATCAAATGACACATGATATCCTTTGTCACAGAGTTGGCTAATACTCAGAAGATTGTATCTCAATCCTTCCACAAGCAGTACATCTTCAATGACAGGATTGGATTTGTCTCCAACAAAGACCAATACCTTAATTTTCCCTTTGTTATTATCTCCATATACTACTGAACCAGATTCTTTGGATTTGAAGGAGATAAAATTACTCTTGTCTCCGGTCATATGTCTTGAGCAGCCACTATCCAAATACCAAGTTGAGTGTTTGGCTCTCAAGCACACCTACACAGAATAAGATATCACTTTGATTTTGGTACCCAAACTTTGTTGGGTCCATGCATGTTAGAACTGTGATAATCTTTCCTAATCCATTTAAACAATCCACTATGTATACCTTTCTTTCTAATCATGCAGTTGTAAGAATTGTGTCCAGGTTTCATACAATAACTACATGAGAAATTTCTATTATTACTGGTTTGTTTAAATGCAGAGAACTTCACATTATTCTTTTTCAAAGAGGCATTAAAATATTTACACTTTGAACAAGGTAGTTTCAAGGCATTATTTTCTTTTTCCAGATTTTGAACATTAGTTTTTAAAACAAAAATATCATTTTCTAAATCAGAAATATTGTTTTTTAAAACTTTGTTCAATTTTTCTATTCTTTCAGCTTCTTTGAAGAGTTCACAAAAAGCATTATATAGCTCATCATAATCTTGTACAGATGAATCGGAATCACTTACCTCATCATCTGAAGTTGGTTTTGCCATGAGACATAAATTTGCTTCTTCATTGTCACTCTCACTAGAGGATGAGGAGTCATTTTCTTCCCAAGCAATGTAGGCCTTTTTCTTGCGGAATTTATCCTTCTTGGGCCTTTCCTCATGTTCTAATCTTCTAGGTTCACTGCTGTTATTTTTCTTTATGTTGGGACACTCCGATTTGTAGTGACCCATCTTTCCACACTCATAACACGTGACCTTTGAAGACAAACCTTCATTCCTCTTGAAGCCTTTTCTTGAATTATTGAATCTCCTTTGGTCATTGTTCTTCCTCATGAACTTTTTGAATTTTCTTACCATGAGATTCATATTTTCTTGCTCAGATTCACTTCCACAGCATGATGAGTCGCTCTCACTTGCTGTGTCTTCCATCTTGAGTGCTAAACCTTTGGCTTTCTTATCTTTCTGTTCCTCATCAGCAATACGAGACATATCCATTTCATATTCCCTCAACTTACCAAATAACTCTGCACTGGTCATTAGTGCTAAGTTCTTTGATTCGGTGATTGCTGTGACTGTTGGTTGCCATTTTTTGCTCAATGACTTTAGCACCTTCACATTTACTTCTTCTTCAACGAAGACTTTTCCGAGTCCTTTTAGATGATTCACAATGTGTGTGAACCGTTTCTGCATATCCATTATAGACTCGCATTGTGCCATTCTAAATGTTTCATACTCTTGGATCAAGGTATTCTTCCTTGCCCTTCGTACTTCAGCGGTACCTTCATGTGTGACCCTTATTAGATCCCACGCTTCTTTGGCTGTGTTACAAGCTGAAATTCTAAAATATTCATCAGAGTTTAAAGCAGAATGTATAATGTTTAAAGCTTTAGCATCATTTTCAGCTCTCCTAATTTCTTCTGGTTCCCACTTCTCAAATGGTTTTTCTAATTCATTCCCATCAACTATATATGTGGGGGTTTTGAAATCAGTTACAACAGCTTGCCAAATACTTCTATGAATAGACTCCATAAAGATTTTCATCCTAACTTTCCAAAAAGGATAGTTATCACCACAAAACAGAGGAGGTCTATTAATAGAGGCACCTTCAGCAAATGGTAATTGATTACTGGCCATTATGGATCAAATTCTAGAGCAACTTACTAGAAGTAGCTCTGATACCAATTGTTGGTCCCTATATATGAATCTAGAGGGGGGGTGAATAGATTCTTGTTCAATTTTTCCCGAATTTTGCAAGATTCTAATTCCTTTGGAATTCAAACAAATTGGTTCTAGATTCACCTATCAATTACCGTATCAATTACCGATTCTATTACTGATTCAATTACCATATCTATTACTAAGTTGATTATCAATACAGTTATCAAATATACTGCAGAATTTAATCAATGATAAAAGCAATATAAGGGAAACTGTAGAGAGGATAAGGAAGAGAAGAGTGCACAGCGATCTATACTGGTTCGGCCAACTGCCTACGTCCAGTCCCAACCCAACAACTGTTGCGATTGGCTTTCACTATCAAATGATCCCTTTTGTATCCTTTTACATTCACTCTGCAACAAGCAACACAAAAACGAAATCAAAACACCCAAAAACTGTTCTTCAACCCAAAGAACAATTCTTCCCTGACCTTGGCACACCCAAGATCAAACCTTTGAGAAAACACTTCTCAAATACACTTACTCTATCCAGAGAGACCTCTCTTCTAGAGCAACAACTCAGTAAACAAAGAAACAAGTAAAGATCAGTTTAGAATACACTTCATGTGTTGATCTGATCACAAAGAATGCACAAAGAATGCTACCCAAATAGAGAAATACAACAGGTTTGCCTTTCCTTTGGAAAACAAAATCAGCTCTACAAGTTCTCTTTGAGTTTCTTGGAAAGAAATGATAATCTCTGATTTCAGAGTATATGAAAGTGTAAGAATATGTTCAAAAGATGTAGTTCCAAGAGTTCTTCCAAGATTCTCATCAAAGAGCCTTTTAAAGATGAAGTTTGAAACTTGTTTTTGGCAAACTGAGGGCTCAACGGTCAAGATAATCGATTACAAAAAGTGGGTAATCGATTAAAATAGCCGTTGCGGCAGCTTTTGGGTGCATTTTTGAACGTGGTAATCGATTACCGGGGAGGCTAATCGATTACCCCGAGAAGATAACTCAGGTGTCGATTACCGGGTAGGGTAATCGATTACCCCAAGAAGAACTTCGGGTAATCGATTACCAGGGGAGGGTAATCGATTACTCCGAAGAAGGAGGACTTGGTAATCGATTACCTAGGGAGGGTAATCGATTACCCCAGTGAAGAATGCAATCTTGAGTGATTTTTGAGCATGGTAATCGATTACCTATTGTTGGTAATCGATTACTCCAGTGAACAAATGGATTTCCACACCTTGTTACCCATTGTTTGGTAGTTGATTACCTCTTGTTGGTAATCTATTACCTCAATTGGTTCCCAAAGGTTTTTCAAGACTTGTTTTAAGAAAAGGAAATCAACCATTTGTCAAATGAGTAATCACACACAAGATAGCAAAAACTCCCTGAGTTATCCAAACCAAAAATCAAACACAAACATGCCTAAGCTCAACAAGCAATACATAGAAAGATCCTAAATACATTTCATCTAAGAAAAACCACAATTCCATCAAAATCAAAACACTGAAAAGGAGAACAAACACATCTTCAAGCTTTAAGTCCAACAGTTTCTAAAGAGTTAGTTTTTGGTCTCCCCAAACTAAGATTTTCCAAAGAAGGACTATGTGAGGCTTGTCAAAAGTCCAAGCAGGCAAAAACATCTTTCAAAAATATTAAACATGTTTCTACAACTCAACCGCTTGAACTCTTGCATTTAGACTTATTTGGTCCATCTAGGATAGCTAGTATTGGTGGAAATCTGTATGGACTAGTCATAGTAGATGACTATTCAAGATTTACTTGGGTTTTGTTTATCAAGAAAAAGGATCAAGCCTTTGAAGTTTTCAAGGTACTTGCCAAAAGAATTCAAAACAAAAAGGATTTGAAAATTAAAGCTTTAAGAAGTGATAATGGTACTGAATTTAAGAATAGCTTTTTTGAAAGGTTTTGTGAAAAACATGGGATATCACACTGCTTTTCAGCTCCTAGAACTCCTCAGCAAAATGGAGTGGTGGAGAGGAAAAACAAGTCCCTTATAGAACTTGGAAGAACCATGCTGAATGAGCATATGATGCCTAAACACTTTTGGGCAGATGCTGTGAACACTGCATGCTATGTTCTCAATAGAGTTTCTATAAGACCCATTTTAAAGAAAACCCCTTATGAGCTTTTCTATGGAAGAAAACCAAACATTTCTTATTTTAAAGTTTTCGGATGCCAATGCTTTGTTTTAAACAATGGCAAGGACCCTATTAGAAAGTTTGATACAAAAGCTGATGAAGCCATTTTCCTTGGTTATTCAAATACCAGTAAAGCATATAGGATCTTTAATAAAAGAACAATGTGCATTGAAGAATCTGTCCATATTAAATTTGATGAAATTAATACTTTCCAAAAGGAAAGATTGCTATGTAATGATGATGAAACAGGTGAAGGAAACATAGACATTGATCACGAGCATCAGCAAACTCAACCAAACCCAGTACCAGAACAAGCAAAAGAGTGGAGGACACCTAGGAACCTATCACTTGACAATGTCATTGGTGACATCCACAAGGGGGTAACCACTAGATCCTCACAGAATTTTTTTTGCTATAATACTGCTTTTGTATCACAGGTAGAACCATCCAACATAGAAGAAGCCTTGAACAATGAATTTTGGATCATGGCTATGCAAGAAGAACTCAACCAATTCAAAAGGAATGGAGTTTTGGAACTTGTTCCAAACAAAGGAAACATGAACATTATTGGTACAAAGTGGGGATTCAAGAACAAACTGAGTGAAGAAGGAGTTGTGGTCAGAAACAAAGCAAGACTTGTGGCAAAAGGCTACAATCAACAAGAAGAGATTGACTTTGAAGAAACCTTTGCCCCTATTGCAAGCTTGAAGCTGTTAGACTACTCCTGGCTTATGCTTGCATCAACAATTTCAAATTATACCAAATGGATGTAAAGAGTGCATTCTTGAATGGTTATATCAATGAAGAAGTTTATGTAGAGCAACCACCCAGTTTCACAGATAATACTTGGCCTACACATGTCTACAAACTTCATAAAGCCTTGTATGGGCTGAAGCAAGCCCCTAGGCAATGGTATGATAGACTGAGTAAGTTTCTCATATCAAAAGGATTCCACAGAGGTAAAGTAGATAAGACCTTGTTTATTAAGAACAAATCTGACTACATTCTATTGGTTCAAATTTATGTTGATGACATTATCTTTGGATCATCTAACCAACAACTTTGTGAAAAGTTTGTGAAAGATATGCAGGAAGAATTTGACATGTCCATGATTGGAGAACTGAGTTTCTTTTTAGGACTCCAAATCAAACAAATGGAAGGTGGCACATTCATACATCAGGCTAAGTACACTAAAGAACTGCTTAAGAAATATGAGATGACTAATTGCAAAGTGTCAAATACACCTATTTCTACTAACATTTATCTTGAGATTAATGAAGTAGGTGATGAAGTTGATACTACCTTATACAGAGGTGTTATAGGATCTTTACTTTATCTTACAGCCAGTATACCTGATATCATGTTTTCTGTATGTTTATGTGCAAGATTTCAATCTGCACCTAAGTAATCTCATTGGCTAACAGTGAAGAAAATTCTTAAATACCTAAAAGGAACAATAAGTTGTGGACTATGGTATCCAAAAGGAACCTCACCATTACTTGTTGGTTTCAGTGACTCTGATTTTGCAGGTAGCAAAACAGATAGGAAAAGCACTAGTGGAACATGTCACATCTTTAGAGAATGTTTGATATCGTGGAATAGCAGAAAGCAAGCTTGCGTAGCACTATCAATCAACTGCAGTTCGAATATGTAGTCATGGGAAATTGTTGTGCTCAAGCAATTTGGTTAAAACACCAACTTGAAGAATTTAGGCTAAAGATAGATCACATTCCCTTGAAATGCGACAACACAAACGCTATAAGTATCACAAGAAACCCTGTACTACACTCAAGAACAAAACACATCAAAGTCAGACACCACTTTATTAGAGATCACATTGAAAAAGGAGACTGTGACATCGAATTCATAGACACGGAAAATCAATTGGCGGATATATTTACAAAGGCATTACCAAAAGAAAGGTTTTACAAACTTAGATCAAACATCGGTATTTTGAGTGAGGAACATCTAAACTAAACCTCTTTACTTGATTACACTTATCCATAACTCTGTTTTTGTGAAAATTTTTCAAGAAAAACCTTCTTCTGATAGAAATAATCGATTACTAAGGGAGGATAATCGATTACTTCGAGTGAAATTCAATGCAGGAAGGATTTTTTATCTTGGAGTAATCGATTACCACGAGCTGTAATCGATTACCACAGAACAAGTTTTCAAAATTTTTTGGAAAAATCCTCTGGAGTAATCGATTACCAGTTTGCTGTAATCGATTACCACGACTGTTTTCCCTGTTTTTTTTCTTCCCTCTATATAAGAAACTAAGATAATCGATTACCAACTACTAGTAATCAATTACCTCGTTTTTTGGGCTAATCTTTTGGGCTTTGTTCTCTCTTATAAGAAGTGCAGGTGGAACACTTCAACTCACCATTCACTCTCTTACTCAGAAAAACCCTTCACCTTCTTCCTCCAAACCCTAGAGTTTCAATTTCTCTCAACAATGGAAGAACAAGGTAAAGGCAAAAGAATCAAGATGAAGGCAAATCGATACAACCAAGAAGAGATAAAAGGAAAGAAAAAGGTGGGAGAATCTTCCAAGAGGAAGAAACCAACATCGTCAGAGCAACCAAAAATTCCTCCTCCTCCTCAACCACAAGAATCAGGGGTCAACCGGTGGTTCACCTCCAAAGGACAAGAAACTAGGTTCAACCTCGACTTTGCTAACAAAGGTCTTGTTCCACCCAAGATTCTTGACCTACAATGGCTGGATAATCAGAGTTTCACGTTCCAGACCTTCCTGAGACAACAGCACCTGGAGAGGTTCGTAGGGATGAAAGGGTTCATCTATCCAAACTTGGTTCGGGTGTTCTACTCAAACCTCAAACCAAATATGGAGAGGATGACAGTAAGTTCAGAGATAAAAGGTATCAAAATAACTCTAACCCCTGCTCACTTTTTGCAAATTGCTGGCATAAGGAAGGAAGGGATTATCGGACATGTAGACAAACTCAGAGAGAAAGGGTTTGATTTACAAAAGGACTCTTTTTATATGAGCCTTCTGAGGAACCCCCAACACTGAGGAGAGGAAAGGAATTCCAGAAGAGCACAGGGCAAGAAAGTTACCTACAACATTGGTGGCCTGACAGCGGATGATAGGCTACTACACTACACTGTTTGCTGGATCTTGGCTGCAAGGGGAGCAAACCATGCCCAACTGAGTGAGGATGACATGATTCTCATTGCTGCTCTGAAGAATGGGATTCAAGTGGACTGGACGCACATCATAATGGACAACATGCTGAAAACTAGAAGACTTCTAGACAATAAGTGTCCTTACTCTCTCTTTATCTCTAGACTAATTGAAATTTTTCAGATTGACACCACTGAAGAAGCTAGAGAACTAGTGAAGGATGTACATGTCATCGGAGATAGAGCATTGAAGATGATGAGACTCATCAAGACCGATGCGGGATGGATCACAAGAGAGGAACAACAGGCCATTCCACAACCTGAGCAAGAGGAAGCACAATCTGAACATGAAGATAAGGACGAAGACAACTCTGGAGAGAACATTCCACAATCGCGCTTCGAATCCATTATGATTGATAGAATGGATGAACTAGAAGCAACCGTCAACAAGAGACTTGATGATCTGGGAAAGAGACAAGATCTGCATTTCCTGGAAATGAAGGACTTGGTGGAGACGATCATGGAAAGACTCAACCAGGATGACGACTCAGATTAGTAACTCCATCTCTACCTCTCACCTTCTAATTTGATATACCAAATAGGGGGAGTAGTAGTGTAGTTATTAATTGTCCTTAGTCTTAATATTTGGATTGCTGTAATTGCTTTGAACTATTATTTGTTCTGTTTTTTTTGGAGTTTTTTTTGAATCTGTTTTTTACTTAAGTATTCTACTTAGGGGGAGCTGATTAAAATAATTGAACATTTTATTGGATGACTGTAATAGTTAGATTTAATTTGCTTTGCAAATAATTGTCTTTATATGTCTGAAATTGGATATAGTGATATGTTTTGGATGATTCATAAAGCTGTATGTAAGATGCTGTATGGAATTGATGAAAATTGAAAGAATAGAAAAAGAAAAACACTAACAGTGCAGGACACATCAAAGCCATCATCTACACTGAAGATCAACTACACAACATTTGGTACATCAAAACCAAAAAGGGGGAGATTGTTGGACTTGAAGCTGAAGAAGCCATCCCTAGTTTTAGTTTTGATATACTTGTACTTTTGATCTTTATGATAGATTGTATATAGGAGTTTAAAATGTATTGATTGTTTTAGTTTAGGCTTTGAGTGTGGTTTTTATTCAATCGTTCCATAGAAACTTTGTTTTTATACTTGTGATTTGAGCTAGAGAAGCTTTGGAACCCCATTTTGTTTGAAAGGAATCAAAAACTTTAGTTTTAAAAGGTTTTTAAGCTGAAGTAATCGATTATCACGAGCTGTAATCGATTACCAACAGTTTCAGAAAACAAGGGAATCCAAACTGCTCTGGAGTAATCGATTACTTCGTGCTTAAAGGAACAAGGAAGGCAAATTTCTCTGGAGTAATCGATTACCACTATCCAGTAATCGATTACCAAACCTGAATTCATCTCAAAGTGTTTGAAACTGCTCTAAATTGAAACCTCTTTGAATTATTTCGGAGAGAGAGATCTTTTTGAGTTTTAAAAGAAAGAAAGGAAGAGAAAAACACTAGTTTCTACAAGAAATCTCTTCAAAGGTTCAAAGATTTCTCTTGAGATGAAAGCTGTGTGAAAAGATTGAATTGTGTAGATGATTTTGTTGATCAGTGCTTACACACCAGGTGTAATTCTATCTGATCTTTATCTTTTGTAATCTTTTTGGTTTTAACTCTAAAGAGAAAGGTATTCTCTTGAAAGAGTTGATGAGTTTTTGAGAGAGGTACTCTCAAAGGTTGATTCTTGAAAGGATCAAGGATCAATATATGTTCTTAGGTGAAGAACATATAAGTTTTGAGTATTTGATTTGTTTTTGTGTTTGTGCAGTGTGATTGTATTGAACACAGAATCATTATAGTGAAAAACCGATCGCAACAGATTGTTGGGTTGGGACTGGATATAGGCCGAAAGCCGAACCAGTATAAATCTCTGTCTAAACTCTCTTCTCTATCTTATCTCTTTTAATTCTTTTTTTTCTTGCTTTACAATTTCTTTTCCCTTGTTTTTCCGCTGTTCATATCTCTGGTACGTTTTGTAATTCAAGATAAAATTGAATGGGGAAAGTGAGAAAAAGTTAAGTTGCAAAGGGAACATGAATCTATTCACCCCCCCCTCTAAATTCATATAGGGACCAACAAAGTGGGAGACTTGGTGTGGTTGCATCTAAGGAAAGAAAGATTTCCCAACTTGAGGAAATCTAAGTTACTCCCTAAGGGAGATGGACCTTTTAAAATTATTGAGAAATTAGGCCCTAATGCTTGTAAACTTGACCTTCCTTTAAATTTTGGTGGAAGTAACTCCTTTAATGTTTGTGATCTTTCACCTTTTGTAGGTTTTGAGGAAGATGACAACTTGAGGACAAGTTGTGCTCAAGAAGGAGGGTTTGATGGAGGTCCATCTACCACAACCATAGAAGTCAATAATACTAGGAGAATTACAAGGTCAATGCTCAAGAGGATGCAAAAGAGGAAGAGTTGAAGTTACCCCAAAGTCAAAGTCAAAGTCAACAAGAGAGTCAACAAGCCTTCTTGGTCAACAAGCCTTGTAATAGCCTTAGGATTATTTGAACTTGTAATTAGGAATTAGGAACTCAATAATTTGGTTTATCTTGGCAAGTGTGTGCCACGACCTTGTATTAACTAGAAGAACCAAATTATATGTTAAGAGTGGGAGAGAGTGGCGCACACTCTCCCTAGAGAGAGTGGGAGAGATTTTGGAGGGAAGTTAGTGGCAATTCCACTAACTCCTTTCAAATTTGGCCATTTGATCTATGCTCCATCAAAGGAGGAGATTGAACCGTGAGAATGCATGCTTAAGGCAAATATGCAAGAGTGAATTAGCATCATTTGATCTAGATCCAATCAAGAGGCCAAAATTCAAAGTTGAGTCACATTTCTCATGCCACTCAAAATTGAATTCCGACCACATGATGTAGATCTCATCAAATGGTGGAAATTCAAACTTGCAACACATGTTTCACACCTCCTTTGGGCTGCACCGTGGCCACTTGATCAACTACTAATCCTAGGGAAGGGATTAGTGATCCGTGTGAGGTGCCTCTCATGGCTTGCCACACGTTGATCTTAATTCTAATCCAAGGATTAGGAATAGATCTAGTTTTCAAATTCTTGGCGCCAACTCCTAACATATAAATAGGAAAATTTCATATTTGTAAGGACCTTTGATGAATTTAGAAAGAAGCACATTGCTTTTGAGAGAGAAAGTTCTCCTCTAGGTTTCTTGAGAAAACCTTGTTTGAGTCTTATCATGGTGCATTCTCCATGTGGCGATTCTACCTAGAGCTTATTGCTTAGACATGGCGCTCCTCATCTTCTTCTCTACTCCATTTTATACCTTTCTTCTTCTTTGAGACTTGATTCCGCAAATTAATCCATTAAAACCGTGAAGCTTATGCTTGAGAAGTGAAGATTGGGCAAAGCAAGTGAGACTTCCATGGAAGACTTACATCAGTACTTCATTGCTCAAACTCCCTCAGCCCTCCCTGATGTGAACCCATGAAGCTATGGTGTGTGCTCAACGGATTCAACACCTTGAATGCCCAATCTTAAATTCACCAAGTGATCATTACCCAAGATTAAGAGAAGCTTGCAGAATAGACTAGGTGTTAAGCTAGTATTTCGGTTTGGAACCAAAGGAAGAAGAAATCAAAAATGGAAGGAGAACTAGAAGGTGGTAGCGCCATGATTCATTGAATCAATAAGCTAGGTAGAGGAATCGCCACTTGAGTCATGGACCAAGATAAGATTCAAGGTTCTTTGAAGAAACCCTAGGAGAGCACTTCCTTTTCTCAAGACACAAGTCTTAGAAATTCTATTTCATTTCATATTCTAAAGTGAGTCTTACAATGAGAATTTGCCTAAGTTATATGGCCTAGTGTGATGACCGTGAGGCTCCCTAGCCATTTGATCCTTGATGGATTGATCAAGTGATGCTAGGCACCCCTCACTTGATCAATTCAAGAAGGATCTAGACTGAATGAGATCAAGAGGCTCAAAACTCATCTAAGCTTATGATGATCATGGATTAATTAAGATAGAATTATATGCCTTGGATTAGAAGCAAATCCAAAGACTAGAATACCTTCTTAGATGAGAGTCAACATTTATAAACTTGACTTAAATTTACACCTTTAATTATAGCATAATCAAGTGGTGGAAATTTAAATGAAATTAGTGGCAATTCCACTAATTCTCTCTACTAATCCATCCACTCTTAAAGAGAGTGTAACATACTTGCTTAGTTGGGTCATAAGACTCTTAAGCCCATCTTAAGAGGCTTTGACCAACACAAATAAGGTCAACATGTCCAAAAGGGGAAGCTTAGCCGAAAAATTACAAGTCAAATATAAGGTCCAAGCTTCACAAAAATTAAGCTAAACTAATTACAAAATGCATAGAATATTACAAGGCTTCATAAGCCCATTATGTTGACTATCAAGAGTTGACCATTGACTATGACTTTGACTTGTTGACTTTGACTTGGTCAACTTTTCTTCAACTTGGGCTTCAATTCTTCTTTGCATTGCCCTTGTAATCCTCATGCTTGTGGATGGTCCTCCATCAATCCCTCCTTCTTGAGGCAAACTTGTCCCCAAGTTGCTTCCATCACCACCTACAACACAAATAGATAAGTCACTTACATTAAATAAATTAGTACCTATATAAGAAGTAGGAAGATCAAGAGAGTAAGCATTAGGTCCAAGTCTTCTTAAAATCTTGAAGGGTCCATCTCCCCTTGGTAAGAGCTTAGATTTCCTAAGATTAGGAAACCTCTCTTTCCTCAAGTTCAACCACACCAAATCACCAACATTGAATTGAACCTCCTTCCTCTTCTTGTTGATGTATTCAGCCACCTTAGCATTCTTTCTTTCAATTTGCTCCCTCACCTTAGCATGTAAGGCCTTCACTTTCTCGGCCTTGTTGACACCCTCACGGTCCATCACAAGCTCAATAGGTAAAGGAGTTAAATCAAGTGGAGTAAGAGGATTAAAACCATAAACAATTTCAAAAGGAGAGTGAAGTGTGGTATAATTGACAACTCTATTATAAGCAAATTCAATGTGTGGCAAACATTCCTCCCATGATTTAATATTACCTCTTACAAAACTTCTCAAAAGTTGGCCCAAAGTTCTATTCACCACTTCGGTTTGCCCATCCGTTTGAGGGTGGCAAGTGGTGGAGAATAAGAGCTTTGTGCCAAACTTGCTCCATAGGCTTCTCCAAAAGTGACTTAGGAATTTAGAATCCCAATCACTAACAATGGTTTTGGGCATGCCATGGAGTCTTACTACTTCTTTAAAGAAGAGATCGGCTATGTGTGGTGCATCATCTACCTTGTGGCATGCTATAAAGTGTGCCATCTTAGAAAATCTACACACTACCACAAAGATAGCATCCATACCTCTCTTGGTCCTAGGAAGGCCTAATACGAAATCCATAGAAATATCAATCCAAGGTGAGGTAGGAATTGGCAAAGGAGAATATAAACCATGATTCATTGATTTAGACTTGGCTTTATGACAAGTAATACACCTAGAAACAACTCGGTGTACTAGCTTTTTCATGCTAGGCCAATAGAAATGTTCCTACAAGGTAGCCAAAGTCTTATCAATGCCAAAATGGCCCATAATTCCACCTTCATGCGCCTCACATGCTAATAATTCTCTCAAAGAACCCTTAGGCACACATAAGCATTTACCTTTAAAAAGGTATCCATCTTGCCTAAAGAAATCTTCATGAACACCATTAGCACACAAAGGCCACACTCGGCCAAAATCATCATCACATGCATATAATTCCTTGATGTGATCAAATCCTAGCATCTTAGTTTCTAGCATACATATCTATGTAAATCTTCTACTAAGAGCATCGACTACCACATTAGTACTACCTTTCTTATATTTAATCATGTAAGGAAAGGTTTCAAGGAATTCTACCCATCTTGCATGCCTCTTGCTTAGCTTGCCTTGTCCTTTGATATGTTTGAGTGCTTCATGATCAGTGTGCATCACAAACTCCTTGGGAAGAAGGTAGTGTTGCCACACTTGAAATGCCCTCACAAGTGCATACATCTCCTTATCATAGGTGGAGTAGTTGAGTTGAGCACCCTTGAGATTCTCACTAAAGTAGGCAATGGGGTGCCCCTCTTGCATCAACACGACTCCAACACCTAGGTTAGAAGCATCACACTCCACTTCAAAAGAACAAGCAAAGTTAGGTAAAGCAAGAATAGGTGCATATGTAAGCTTCTCTTTAAGTAGATTGAAAGCGTGTTCTTGAGCTTGACCCCAAATAAAAGTATAATCCTTTTTAACTAGTTCATTAAGAGGTGAAGCAATTGTACTAAAATCCTTAACAAACCTCCTATGAAAACTAGCTAAGCCATGAAAGGATCTTACTTCCCTTGCATTGGTGGGTCTCGGCCACTCTTGGATGGCCTTGATCTTGCTTTCATCCACTTGCACACCTTGCTCACTCACCACAAAACCGAGGAATATAACTTGATTGGTGGCAAAGGTGCACTTCTCTTTGTTGGCATACAATTGTTGTTCCCTAAGCACTTTCAAAACAAGCTTCAAGTGTGTTAGATGTTCTAAGAAAGATTTGTTATAAATCAAAATGTCATCAAAATATACCACAACAAATTTTCCTAGAAACTCTCTTAGCACATGATTCATTAATCTCATAAAAGTGCCAGGTGCATGTGATAAGCCAAAGGGCATGATAAGCCACTCATATAATCCAAACTTGGTCTTACCTCATAGTAATATTGTTAATGGCTCTACAATCGGTACACATCCTCCAAGTCCCCTCCTTCTTAGGCACTAAGATAACCGGTGAAGCACAAGGAGACAAGCTCTCATTGACCCAAACCTTACTCATCAACTCTTCTACTTGCCTTTGCATTTCATGAGTCTCTTGAGGAGAGCTCCTATATGTAGGCCGATTGGGTAAGGGTGCACCGAGTACTAGATCTATTTGATGCTCAATCCCTCTAAGTTGGGGAAGGCCTTGGGGAATCTCCTTAGGAAAGACATCATCAAACTCCATTAACAATGACTCAAGGTCTTCTTGCTTGCCTACCAAATTAGTTGATGGAGGACCATCCTTCACTAGAAGAATTACAAGAGCAATGACAAAGAGAATACAAGAAGAGGTGGAAAGTCAACTTAAAAGTCAAAGTCAACTCTCAAGTCAAGAGTCAACTCAAGACTTCATCTTAACTTGTAATAGGACTTGTAATTTTTCTAGTATCTTGTAATATTGTAATTAGGATTAACAATTAAATAATTAGGACCTTATATTCATTAAAGGTCCACGGTCTAAATTGTAAAAAAAATAGTGACCATTAGATAGGATTCTAATCCAAAGGCTAAGCTTAAAAGCTTGGAGTGCAAGCTTGGTGCCATAACCGTTGGATGAGGATCTACATCCAAGGGTGGAAGGATTGATCCTTGTCCTCCAAGCTAATCAAGCTTCCACCACAAGCTTCCCTTCATAGCCATTAGATTAGAATCTAATCCAAGGGTGGACATTAGTTCCTTCCATAGCAAGCTAAGCTCCACACCTCATTAGTATAAATAGGATTTTCTTTGTAATTCAAACACTTTTTGATTAATTGAGAATTGAATTCAGAAAATTGAGAGTGTTTTCTCTCTTGTGTTCTTGTGAAGAACCTTGAATCTCATCAATGGCTTCCTTGCTCCATTGTGGCGGTTCCACCTCAAGCTTATTGGCACTTGCCATGGCGCTTCCATTTCTCTTCTAATCCGTTTTCTTCTTTCTTTTCTCCTTGAGGCCGTGTGCTTCTTCTTCCTTAAATACTAAGACTCCATTGAAGCATGAAGATCCGTGTCTCCTATGCCATTCTCCTTGAGGATTGCATCATTAGTGCTCAAAACTAATGGTGTAGGAAAACATAGGAACATGCTCTTCCTGGCTAGGTACTCTCTTTTTAGCTCACCTCTCTCCATAAGCAAACTCTAACTAAGTTTTCCCTTATCTATAGCCTCGGTTTGCCTTTCATCATGGGTGGCTACACACTTTCCTTTCAACCTAGAATCACTAGTGGCATGTTTGGTAATTTTTCTGCAACTCTCGGCCAAGACTAGTTTTCTAGGGTGTTTGGTTTCTTTTTGGCTTTTCTTGGAGGAGCTCTCGGCCATACTATGTGTGGCACTTGAACCCTCACTTTTCTTCTCATTTTCTCTCTTTAATTTCATTTTTATTTGATCCTCACACACTTCCTTAGGTGATAAAGGCTTAAGGGTGACCTTCTTGCTCATATGAGAGAAGACATAGGTGTTGGAAACACCATCATGAATGGCATGTTTGTCATATTGCCAAGGTCTCCCAAGTAATAGGTGAGTGGCTTCCATAGGCACTACATCACATAACACAACATCTCTATACTTGCCTATGGAGAAGTTAATAAGAACTTGCTTACTAACTACCATTTCTCTCTTATCACTCAACCATTGTAGCTTGTAAGGTTTAGGGTATGGGGATGTCCTAAGTTCTAATTTATTTACTAACCTAGTACTAACAACATTTGTACAACTACCACTATCTATGATAAGAGAACATACCTTCCCTTCCATTAGGCATCTAGAATGGAAGATGTTTTCTCTTTGTGAGTCATCCAATTCCTTGAGGGCACTTCCAAGCATCTTCCTCACCATGAGGAGGTCTCCATCTTTCGGTTGCTCCATGCTTGAATGCTCACTAGCACTAGCTTCCTCTTCTTCACCAGAAGAGTGAGTGGACTCTTCACTAGTGATTCCTCCATCCCCTCTCATGATCATGGCCTTCTTGTTGGGACATTGGGAAGCTATATGACAATGTCCTAAACACTTGAAACACTTAATGTTAGAATGCTTAGAAATGGGTTTTGAAACTTCCTTACCTTTAGGGTCATCTCGGCTAGACTTGTAGAAAGTCTTGGATGATCCCTCCTTCTTTTGCTTGTCCTTCCAACTAGAAGATCCATGGGTGTAAGACTTCTTGAAGGAGCTCTTCCTCTTTAGTTGGCCCTCAATCCTATCGGCCTTGTGAATGGGGTCCTCCAAGGTTCTATAATGTTGGAGTTCCAAGACATCTTGGATCTCCCTATTCAAACCATTAGTGAACCTAGCAATTGTAGCTTCCTTCTCCTCTTCATAGCTGGCCCTCATCAAGGTTAACTCTAGATCTTTATAGTACTCTTGCACACTCCTTCCACCTTGAGTTAATCTTTGGAGCTTCACATGTAGGTCCCTTGTATAAGACTTGGGCACAAATCTTCCCTTCATGGCATGCTTCAATTGGGTCCATGAAGTGATGTGAGGTCTTCTCCTTTTCTCGGCATCTACAAGGACTTGGTTCCACCAAACCAAGGCATAACCCTCAAACTCCAAGATGACTAAGTTAAGCCTCTTCTCTTCACTCAAGTGTGGGCAGCAAGAATAAACTTGATCAACCTTCATCACCCAATCTAGGTAACTCTCGGCCTCACTATCTCCGAGGAACTTGGGTAGCTTAATCTTGTCGCTTCTTCCCCACTCTCTAGGCTCATCCTCCTCCACATGTCTTCTAGGGGCGTGATTTGGCATCCTAGGTTGAGGATCACTCCTTCCCCCCCCCCCTTGCATTCCTATGGCCTCTAAAGGGTTCATCCTCATCATAGTTATTTCCCCAATCACTCTCCCTAGGTGTGTCATAGTCTCCTCTAGGAATTCCTTCCTCACTACCACTACTTCTATAGTTATCTCTTCTACTCCTAGGTACTTCATTGTTTACACTCCTTCGGCCCTCCCTAGGTACCGCCCCTCCTCCATGGTAAACTCCTTGATTGCCACTAGTGTCTCCAAGGATCTTATTCTCTAATTCCTTCCTTATCTTCCTTTCCTTCTTTAACCTCCTCTCTTGATCAAACCTCTCATCCAAACTAGCACTAAGCATGGACTTCATCATATCCATCATCCTTTTAGTCCTTGGTGAGAGATCATTTCCCACACTAGGAGAGGTATCCATTGCTGCACAAGAAAAGGTTAGATAACAAATACAATTTTATAATAGATCCTTGCCACTCTCTAAGTGTTTCACTCTAGTAGCACTCTTGTTTCACTCTTTAAAAGGCTTTTTCTATAATGTTCACACTTACCTTTTTCATCTCAATCTCCGTATAGTTTCTTAAGGAAACTCAATCAATTACCAATGTCCAATTAGCCCAAGTGAAAGAGTAACAATTCAACTACAAGCTTAAGGAAATTCAAAGGAGACAAATACTCAAGACAAAACTACTAAGAAGCCAAGAAGACAAGCAACAAAATAAGACTCAATAAACAATTAGCTACTCAAAAATGGAAACTAATGATCAAGACAATGGCGAAGATATTTACTGCACTAATAATGAAGGAAAACTAGTATTTAAAACTTCAAAAATCTTTGAAACAAAAACTCAAAGAAGGGGAAGAAATCAAATGCAATTTTGCTGGAAAAATTGGCTGAACCGTCACCAAATCTGCCCAAACTTGTGAAATTATTTTTAGCATAGCAAATGAGCTTGGAAAATTATGAAACTTTCCATTTGAGCTTATATATATGTATATTGAATGGCAAATTGCCCAGAATTCAATAAATCAACGTTTAACCCCTTGAACCAACTGCAAACCCGAAACTGTCACAGCAACAGCAGAACCGTCACTAAGCTGGAAGTTAGGCTTGAAAATTGGCTCAAAATGACTTGAAATTTTGGGGATTGGTTTGGGTGATCTTTATGCACGAAATAAGCTTAAATTAAGGTGTAGGGCAGCCACAAATATGGGTCCAAAAATAGGGCAAAAACAGGGCAAATATGTCTAGGCACATGCAAAGCACACCACAAGTTCAAATATCATGCTATTAGCAAATTTGACACAATTTGTAATATGATGCTTGAGCCAAATGAGTAATGATGCCACAATGAGCATGAACCCTAAATTTATGGGTGTTTAATGACCCAATTCACCAAGGTACTGCACTCAATTTTTCCAAATATTTTCTACTAACAAGAGCTACTACTTTTTCACTCAATTTTTCTTCAAACTTCTTTTCTTGTATTTATATTTTCTTGAATTTTTCTTTGACTCTTTCTTTTGAGTATTTTCTTTTTCTCTTTTCCTTTCTTTTGCTTTTCTATATTTTTCTTTTGGCTATTATTTGCTGGACAGTCCAAGTATAGGCTCAAATACTCAAGCAAGTCAAGTCAAACTTTGCTAACAAGCAAGATAATGCATGGTAGTGGTAACTTGAACTTCTAATGAGAAATGCACATAATAATAACACATATAAGCACTAATCAAGCCACATAAGATGCAGGGGATTAAAATTCCAGCAAAGAGACTCAAAATACATATTGAGGAAATTCATCAAACACATGGGGGCTATCAACTAGAATGTGTCTAGCATGTAAAATAGGCCATGTATGATCAACCATGAGTGTCAGAACATCTCATCAATGTATTGGACAGCCAAGACACACAACAAAACTCAAATAAAAATTTAATTAAATCAAAAATTGAAATAAAAAAGATAGGAGCTAGACTCAATACCACAAGTGAAGAACAACTAAGTGAAGAACAAGCTCTTGATACCAAATTTGATACAAACCCATGAAGCTATGGTGTGTGCTCCATGGATTCAACACCTTGAATGCCCAATCTTCAATTCACCAAGTGATCCTCACCCAAGATTAAGAGAAACTTGCGGAATAGACTAGGTGTTAAGCTAGTATTTCGGTTTGGAACCAAAGGAAGAAGAAATCAAAAATGGAAGGAAAACTAGAGAGTGGTAGCGCCATGATTCATTGAATCAATAAGCTAGGTAGAGGAATCGCCACTTGAGTCATGGACCAAGATAAGATTCAAGGTTCTTTGAAGAAACCCTAGGAGAGCACTCCCTTTTCTCAAGACACAAGTCTTAGAAATTCGATTTCATTCCATATTCCAAAGTGAGTCTTACAATGAGAATTTGTCTAAGTTATATGGCCTAGTGTGATGACCATGAGGCTCCCTAGCCATTTGATCCTTGATGGATTGATCAAGTGATGCTAGGCACCCCTCACTTGATCAATTCAAGAAGGATCTAGACTAAATTAGATCAATAGGCTCAAAACTCATCTAATCTTATGATGATCATGGATTAATTAAGATTGAATTCTATGCCTTGGATTAGAAGCAAATACAAAGGTTAGAACACCTTCTTAGATGAGAGTCAACATTTATAAACTTGACTTAAATTTACACCTTTGATTATAGCATAATCAAGTGGTGGAAATTTAAATGAAGTTAGTGGCAATTCCACTAATTCTCTCTCCTAATCCATCCACTCTCTTTTAAGAGAGTGTAACACACTTGCTTAGTTGGGTCATAAGACTCTTAAGTCCAATTTAAGAGGCTTTGACCAACACAAATAAGGTCAACATGTCCAAAAGGGGAAGCTTGGCCGAAAAATTACAAGTCAAATATAAGGTCCAAGCTTCACAAAAACTAAGCTAAACTAATTACAAAATACATAGAAAATTACAAGGCTTCATAAGCCCATTATGTTGACTATTAAGAGTTGACCATTGACTTTGACTTTGACTTGTTGACTTTGACTTGGTCAACTCTTCTTCAACTTGGGCTTCAATTCTTCTTTGCATTACCCTTGTAATCCTCATGCTTGTGGATGGTCATCCATCACTCCCTAGGTATAGCCCCTCCTCCATGGTGACCACCTTGATTGCCACTAGTATCTCCAAGGATCTTCTTCTCTAATTCCTTCCTTATCTTCCTTTCCTCCTTTAACCTCCTTTCTTGATCAAACCTCTCATCCAAGCTAGCACTAAGCATGAACTTCATCATATCCATCATCCTTTTAGACCTTGGTGAGAGATTATTTCCCACACTAGGAGAGGTATCCATTGCTGCACAAGAAAAGGTTAGATAACAAATACAATTATATAAGAGATCCTTGCCACTCTCTAAGTGTTTTCACTCTAGTAGCACTCTTGTTTCACTTTTTAGAAGGTTTTTTCTATAATGTTCACTCTTGCCTTTTTCCTCTCAATCTCCTTAGAGTTTCTTGTGAAACCTCTATCAATTATCAATGTCCAATTTACCCAAATGAAAGAGGAACAATTCAACTACAAGCTTAAGGAAATTCAAAAGAGACAAATTGTAACATTCCAAAAATTTAAATATAGTTCAAGAGAGGTTTTTTTGTAACATTCAAGAAATTTAAAAATGATTTAAAAATTTTGAATTTTCGAAATACTGTAGCAAATCATCAAGTAGCTGCGAAATATCTTATGTAGCAACCGCCATTACTTTTGTAGCAAACCGCCATATTGTAGCCGCGACGATCTTCGTAGCGACCGACATTACTATAGCTGCCCGAAATTACTGTAGCTGCCCGAAATTACTGTAGCTGCCCGAAATTACTGTAGCACCGCCTTAGAAAGGTTATAAATAGGGCTTAGAGGTTTCAAATGAAGATACAAACCAAAGAATACTCCTACATTCTCTCAAACTATCTTCTCTACAAAAAACCTTTCTATACTTTCTCCACCTTAGGAAGAAATCTCTCTAACCAAGGAAGAAGCACGTAAGAAGATAGGAAGCTAGGAGAAACCAGTAAGGGGAGCTGTCCTTATCCTACTCTTCTATTCTTTGTTTTGTTGTTACTTTCATTATATTTCTTTAGTTTTTCGGATACTAAGGTGCGAAGATAATTCTTAGTATGCTCGTGGTTGCGGTTTTGTCCGATCTTCCACATCGAACAATTAATTATTCTTGTTACGAGGAAAAGTGTGGTACTGTTTATTGGTTCTTGATGTTTCCTTGATAATTCTTGGTGTTTCTTGTTTCTTGGTTTCTTGATTTATTGGTGTTTATTGATGTTTCTTGGTGTTGATTTCATATCGAAATATGTCTGGTTTTGAGTTGGATATGAATAAGTGGTGACATGCATGGTTGCATGAAATTGGTGATGGACTTGAATTGCTTAATGACCGATTTGAAATGCCTAGTGGAGAGGCAATATTCTAAGATTGCTTGGTGAATAGGCAATGCTTAGAAGGTTTTGAAATGAATATGACCTAGTAAAGAGGTCAAGATTTAAAATGTGATAAAGGTCATTATACAATTCAAGGTCCTAGAGCATGTTGCATGATGACTGGATAGTAGTAGACCAAGTCCGTAAGTTACGGATTCCCGTCTGTGTGAGTGGAATACCGTGGACTAGAGGGGGTTCTCTTGGTGGGGAAATTGCCCTGCTCATGATGATCACATGTTGCGGGGGAGGTCCTGCCGGACACTGAGGGAACTCGACAATTACGGAGTGTCTAACTCTGGTGGGTCTGATTGAGAGTGAGAATCGGATGCCCTGCTATTTTCGGTGGAGGCGCCACATTGCATCTCGAGTGAAGAGTGAAAATGCATGGTGGAGGTGCATGCATCATATAGAACTAGGAGCATACAATAGTGGTTGTTTGTTTTAATTGAATATATGATTGGAATTCATGCTTAAATTATTTATTGCGATAAATGGTTTATTCGTTTTATTGTGGTTGGTTATCTAAAGTTGTGAGTTAAACTAAAGGTTTGTCTTTACACATTTTAAAATAATAAATTAATATTTTTAAAGAAATCTTGAAGAATATTTTAGATTGTTTTATGAATATTTTCACTTAATTTCAAAAGTTTTACTATAGTTAAAATTATTGTTTATGATTATTGTTTAAGGAAAGCTCACCCTTGCACTTTGTGTTTTTAACACCTGTGATGATCTCGAACAACGTTCGGGGGAGCAGATTTGCAGGATTGAGAAGTTGTCACTGTTTTGCAATGGTTGTTGCTACAATCTTGTTGTGAAGATGCTTGCTATGTTTTGCATGTAGAAGTGTTGAGTAAATGTTCTAAGGTAGTAGAAAGGTAGTTATGTAAAATAATAAAAGGACAAAGTTATGAAATCTATTTGTAATGAACTTTAAATCTTATGTAATGAAAGTGTTGTTTCCTAAATCTCTCTTTTATTTACTACATCATTAACCACTTTAAATTACTAATTAAAAATAAGTAAAATAAGTAAATAAGAGGGGATGTTACAAGGGGGTGTTACATTAGTTATGTAAAATAATAATAGGACAAAGTTATGTAATCTGGTTGTAATGAACTTTAAAACCTATGTAATAAAAGTGTTGTTTTCTAAACCTCTCTTTTATCTACTATATCATTAACCACTTTAAATTACAAAATATAAGTAAAATAAGTAAATAAGAGGGGGGTGTTACATTAGTGGTATCAGAGCAGGTCGAACCAGTTCGACTTGTGAGTTATGCGCTTGCTATGCTTTTACTGTGTGTGAATGATTGTTTGTTTGCTTGAGTGTTTGTTTGATTATTCGGTGTGCTTTGATTGATTGAATAGTCACCTAGTCTAGAATAGAATGTAGACTAACTCTATGATATTCTATGCCCTACTTTTATTAGAAAAGTTATGGCGGTAAGAAATGATAGAGTTATAGCAGAAGCTTTACAAGCTCGCTCGAGCTATAGAAAATCGAAATCGAGGAAATAACGGAGGAAGGGCAGAGTACCAAGGGCTGAATCACTTCCCCGAAGAACAATCCACCATCTTTTAATGGGGGTTACAACCCAGATGGTGCTCAAAGTTGGATAAGGAAAATAGAAAAGATATTTCGAGTTACGACTTGTCCAGAAGAACAAAAACTAGCATTTGGAACTTATATGCTGACAGAAGAAGCTGAATATTGGTGGGAAAACACCCGTCAGTATTTAGAAACTAATGGACAAGTCATAACTTGGGAAATCTTCAAAAAAGTGTTCCTGGAGAAATACTTCCCTGAAGACATTAAGAATAAAAAGAAATGGAGTTCTTGGAACTTAAACAAGGGAATATGATGACCGTGGTTGAATACGCGATCAAGTTTGAGGAATTGGTACGATATTTCCCACATTACCAAGGAAGGGGGGAAAGCTCCAAATGTGTCAAATTTCTTAATGGACTTCGACCTGAGATCAAGCAAGCTATCAACTACCAGGGTATTAGACAATACCCTATTTTAGTAAATATGTGTAGAATATATGATGAAGACTCTAGAGCTAAAACAGCTTATTATAAAGGCAAGAATAATGGAGGACCCATGAGAAACAAGGAACAAGGACAGAGAGGAAAGCCATATA
The DNA here is from genome assembly GCA_026586105.1 of Hylodesmum podocarpum. Lineage (NCBI taxonomy): Eukaryota > Viridiplantae > Streptophyta > Magnoliopsida > Fabales > Fabaceae > Hylodesmum > Hylodesmum podocarpum. The sequence goes on along the minus strand of JALJEV010000071.1, from coordinate 2,344,183 downwards.
CCCATCCTAAAATGAAAATGGATAACAAAGTAAGAGGAAGTGGCAACTTTCCAGCCCCAACCAAATGTTTCAAATGTGGGGAGTCTGGGCATATCTCCCCTCAATGCCCCAAATCGGACATTACCTGCTACAAATGCAACCAAAAAGGACACATCCAAAGGAACTGCCCACAACTAAAAGAAGAAACTAATGGAAGCGCTAAAGGTACTAATAACAATCAACAAGGAAACCAAAGGTTTGTGGGAAGAGTATTCACCCTCAATGGAACCGAGGCCTCGAATGCCAATGATCTTGTACAAGGTACGTGTTCCATACGTGGAATTCCTTTACTTGTACTATTTGACTCGGAGCCACTCATTCCTTTATATCTTCGATTGTGCTAAAAGGTTACAACTTCCACTATCCCTTTTAAACATTGATTTAATAATAACTACCCCTACCAATGAGTCAGTTACAACTACTTACATCTGTTTAGATTGTCAAATAGAACTAAATAACAAAACCTTCCTAGTCAACTTGGTTTGTCTACCACTAAAACAAATTGATATTATTCTTGGAATGGACTGGTTATCTTCCAACCATGTCCTTATAAACTGCTTCGATAAAACCTTAATCTTTTCTGACCCTGAAGCAAGTAGGGATATGGAGATAATCTCTCGCCAACCAAGTAAAAAGGGACTTAAAGAAAAATAATGACGTGTACATGATCCTTTCTAACCTAGAAGTGGAACGAAAGGTCACATTCGATAATATACCGATAGTACGAAATTTCTCGAGGTATTTTCTCAAGAAGTAAACCAACTACCACCTGAAAGGGAAGTTGAATTTTCTATAGACCTGATACCCGGATTTGGACCAATTTCTATTGCACCCTATAGGATGTCACCCTTAGAATTAGTGGAGCTAAAGAAACAAATAGAAGAACTATTGAAGAAACAGTTTATTAGACCTAGTGTATCACCTTGGGGAGCACCCGTACTTCTAGTAAAGAAGAAAGACGGAACTATGAGACTTTGTGTAGATTATAGACAACTAAATAAAGTAACCATTAAGAATAAGTACCCCTTACCAAGGATAGATGATCTTATGGACCAACTAGTAGGAGCTTGTGTATTTAGTAAGATTGATCTAAGATCTGGATATCACCAAATAAGGGTAAAAGCTGAAGATATCCCTAAAACGGCTTTCAGTACCCGATATGGACACTATGAGTACATGGTTATGCCCTTTGGCGTAACTAATGCACCCGCGGTATTTATGGATTACATGAATAGGATATTTCAACCATACTTGGATAAATTTGTGGTAGTATTTATAGATGACATTTTGGTATATTCAAGAACCAAAGAGGAACATGCTAAACATCTTAGAGTGGTATTACAAATCTTGAAAGATCAACAGTTATATGCGAAATGGTCAAAATGTGAATTTTGGTTAGAAGAAGTTAGTTTCCTAGGACATGTAATATCACAAGGAGGAATTGCAGTAGATCCACATAAAGTAGACGCAGTTCTAAAATGGGAAAGACCAAAAAATGTGACAGAAATAAAGAGTTTTCTAGGATTAGCTGGATATTATAGAAGATTTATAAAAGATTTCTCCAAGATAGCTTTGCCTCTCACAACCTTAACTAGAAAAGGCCAAGCTTTTGTATGGAATAACGACTGTGAACAAAGTTTCCAAACCCTTAAGAAAAAACTAACTACTGCTCCTGTTTTGACCCTACCAAACCCAACTGAATCGTTTGAAGTCTATTGTGATGCCTCTAAACTAGGTTTAGGAGGAGTGCTAATGCAAGGAGGAAAAGTGGTAGCCTATGCATCAAGACAATTGAAAAACCATGAAAGGAACTACCCAACCCATGACCTAGAACTAGTCATAAAGAGTATTTACGCTTAAAATATGGCGACACTATCTTTTTGGAACAAGATTTGAGGTATTTAGTGATCACAAAAGCCTTAAGTATTTATTTAGCCAAAAGGAGTTAAACATGAGACAAAGAAGGTGGATGGAATTTTTAAAAGATTATGATTTTGATCTTAAGTACCACCCAGGCAAAGCAAATGTAGTAGCTGATGCATTAAGTAGAAAGACCATAGCAATATCAAGTTTAATGGTCAAAGAGATGGATTTAATAGATCAATTTAGGAACTTCAACCTTGCATGTGAGTTTACTCCTGTTAGTATTAAGTTAGAAACCTTAAGAATAACTAATGAATTTATGAATGAAATAAGACAAAAACAAGAAATGGATCCTTTTCTTAATAATCGATTGAAGCCATAAGAAAAGGAGAAAATAGTAACTTCAATATTGGAGTTGATGGAATTTTAAGATTTCAAAATAGAATATGCATACCTAATATATTGGAACTTAAGAAGGTAATCTTAGAGGAAGGACATAAAAGTAAGCTTAGTATTCACCCTGGTGCCACCAAGATGTATAAGGACCTGAAGACCCTGTTTTGGTGGCCTAAAATGAAGAAAGAAGTGAACGAATTTGTATATGCATGCTTGGTATGTCAAAAGGCTAAAATCGAACACCAAAAAACCTTCAGGAATGCTGCAACCCTTAGAAATACCGCAATGGAAGTGGGATAGTATCTCTATGGATTTTGTAGTAGGATTACCAAGAACTTCAAAAGGAACAGATTCTATTTGGGTAATAATAGATAGGTTAACCAAATCCGCCCATTTTATCCCAGTTAATGTAAGGTATTCATTAGAAAAACTAGCCAATTTATATATAAGTGAAATAGTACGATTACATGGTGTACCCACAAGCATAGTTTCAGATAGAGATCCTAGATTCACTTCTAGATTTTGGGAAAGTTTGCAGGAAGCATTAGGAACAAGGCTAAAACTAAGTTCTGCCTATCACCCTCAAACAGATGGACAAACTGAAAGAACTATTCAATCCCTAGAAGATTTATTAAGGGCATGTATTTTGGAATATAAAGGAAATTGGGATAGCCATCTACCCTTAATAGAATTCACATATAATAATAGTTACCACTCTTCAATTGGAATGGCCCCATATGAGGCATTATATGGAAGAAGATGTAGGACACCTCTATGCTTTGGTAGAGCCAAAGATCACATAACCTTAGGACCTGAAATAATACAACAAACTACGAAAAGATTAAACTAATTCAAGAGAAGATGAGAGCGACACAAAATAGGCAAAAATGCTACTATGATAATCGAAGGAAGGACCTTGAGTTCGAAGAGGGGGATCATGTATTCGTAAAAGTAACACCTTGGACTGGAGTTGGCAGGGCTCTCAAATCCCGCAAACTCACACCTCGTTTCATAGGACCTTTCCAAATTCTCAAAAAGGTTGGACCTGTAGCCTATCAAATTGCATTACCACCTACTCTGTCAAATCTTCATAATGTCTTTCATGTATCTCAATTGAAAAAGTATATCCATGATCCTTCACATGTGGTGGAACTTGACGATGTTCAAGTAAAGGAAAACCTCACGTTTGAAACACGACCTTTAAAGATCGAGGATAAGAGGATCAAGTTCCTGAGAGGAAGAGAAATTCCCTTGGTCAAGGTTATTTGGAAAAACGGAGCAAGTGAAGAGGTTACATGGGAATTGGAAGATCAAGTGAAAAGCAGCTACCCTGAATTATTCCAATAAAGGTAAATTTCGAGGACGAAATTTTTTAAAAAGGAGGGGAGTATTGTAACATTCCAAAAATTTAAATATAGTTCAAGAGAGGTTTTTTTGTAACATTCAAGAAATTTAAAAATGATTTAAAAATTTTGAATTTTCAAAATACTGTAGCAAATCACTGTAGCTGCCGACAGTACTGTAGCAACCGCCATTACTGTAGCAAACCGCCATACTGTAGCTGCCGACAGTACTGTAGCTAACCGACATTACTGTAGCTGCCCGAAATTACTGTAGCTGCCCGAAATTACTGTAGCTGCCCGAAATTACTGTAGCTGCCCGAAATTACTGTAGCACCGCCTTAGAAAGGTTATAAATAGGGCTTAGAGGTTTCAAATGAAGATACAAACCAAAGAATACTCCTACATTCTCTCAAACTATCTTCTCTAAAAAAACCTTTCTATACTTTCTCCACCTTAGGAAGAAATCTCTCTAACCAAGGAAGAAGCACGTAAGAAGATAGGAAGCTAGGAGAAACCGATAAGGGGAGCCATCCTTATTCTACTCTTCTATTCTTTGTTTTGTTGTTACTTTCATTATATTTCTTTAGTTTTTCGGATACTAAGGTGCGAAGATAATTCTTAGTATGCTCTGTGGTTGCGGTTTTGTCCGATCTTCCACATCAGAACAGAATTATTCTTGTTACGAGGAAAAGTGTGGTACTGTTTATTGGTTCTTGATGTTTCCTTGATAATTCTTGGTGTTTCTTGTTTCTTGGTTTCTTGATTTATTGGTGTTTATTGATGTTTCTTGGTGTTGATTTCATATCGAAATATGTCTGGTTTTGAGTTGGATATGAATAAGTGGTGACATGCATGGTTGCATGAAATTGGTGATGGACTTGAATTGCTTAATGACCGATTTGAAATGCCTAGTGGAGAGGCAATATTCTAAGATTGCTTGGTGAATAGGCAATGCTTAGAAGGTTTTGAAATGAATATGACCTAGTAAAGAGGTCAAGATTTAAAATGTGATAAAGGTCATTATACAATTCAAGGTCCTAGAGCATGTTGCATGATGACTGGATAGTAGTAGACCAAGTCCGTAAGTTACGGATTCCCGTCTGTGTGAGTGGAATACCGTGGACTAGAGGGGGTTCTCTTGGTGGGGAAATTGCCCTGCTCATGATGATCACATGTTGCGGGGGAGGTCCTGCCGGACATTGAGGGAACTCGACAATTACGGAGTGTCTACCTCTGGTGGGTCTGATTGAGAGTGAGAATCAGATGCCCCGGGCTATTTTCAGTGGAGGGCGCCACATTGCATCTCGAGTGAAGAGTGAAAATGCATGGTGGAGGTGCATGCATCATATAGAACTAGGAGCATACAATAGTGGTTGTTTGTTTTAATTGAATATATGATTGGAATTCATGCTTAAATTATTTATTGCGATAAATGGTTTATTTGTTTTATTGTGGTTGGTTATCTAAAGTTGTGAGTTAAACTAAAGGTTTGTCTTTACACAGATTTTAAAATAATAAATTAATATTTTTAAAGAAATCTTGAAGAATATTTTAGATTGTTTTATGAATATTTTCACTTAATTTCAAAAGTTTTACTATAGTTAAAATTATTGTTTATGATTATTGTTTAAGGAAAGCTCACCCTTGCACTTTGTGTTTTTAACACCTGTGATGATCTCGAACAACATTCGGGGGAGCAGATTTGCAGGATTGAGAAGTTGTCACTGTTTTGCAATGGTTGTTGCTACAATCTTGTTGTGAAGATGCTTGCTATGTTTTGCATGTAGAAGTGTTGAGTAAATGTTCTAAGGTAGTAGAAAGGTAGTTATGTAAAATAATAATAGGACAAAGTTATGTAATCTGGTTGTAATGAACTTTAAAACCTATGTAATAAAAGTGTTGTTTTCTAAACCTCTCTTTTATCTACTATATCATTAACCACTTTAAATTACAAAATATAAGTAAAATAAGTAAATAAGAGGGGGGTGTTACACAAATACTCAAGACAAAACTACTAGGAAGCCAAAAAGACAAGCAACAAAATAAGACTCAATGAACAATTAGCTACTCAAAAATGGAAATTAATTGTTAAGACAATTGCTAGTATATCTATTGTACTAATAATGAAGGAAAACTAGTATTTAAAAACAGTAAAAATTTTGAAATAAAAATTTCAAGAATGAAAGAAATCAAATGCAAGTTTGGCTGGAAAATTGACTGAACCGTCACAAAATCTGCCCAAACTTGTGAATTTTGTTTAGCATAACAAATGAGCTTGGAAAATTATGAAACCTTCCAGTTGAGCTTATATATATGTATATTGAATGACCAAATGCCCAGAATTCACCAAAACAACGTTTAACCCAATGAACCAACCAGAAACCCGAAACTGTTACAGAATCAGCAGAACAGTCGCCAAATTGCACTTAGGCTTGTTAATTGGCTCAAAATGACTTGAAATTTTGGGGATTGTTTTGGGTGATCTTTATGCATGAAATAATCTCATATTAAGGTGCAGGGCAGACACAAATATGGGTCCAAAAACAGGGCAAAATGTCTAGGCACATGCAAAGCACACTACAAGTTCAAATATCATGATATTAGCAATTTTGACACAATTTGTAATATGATGCTTAAGCCTAATGAGTAATGATGCCTAATTTGAGCTTGGACACTAAATTTTTGGGTGTTTAATGACCCAATTTACCAAGGTACTGCACTCAATTTTTCCCAAAAATTTTCTACTACAAGATCTACTCACTTTTCACTCTAATTTTTCTTCAATCTTCTTTTCTTGTATTTTTCTTTTCTTGAATTTTTCTTTGACTCTTTTCTTTGAATATTTTCTCTTACTCTTTTCTTTTCTTTTGTTTTTCTATATTTTTCTTTTGGCTATTCTTTGCTGGACAGTCCAAGTAAAGACTCAAATACTCAAGCAAGTCAAGTCAAACTTTGCTAACAAGCAAGATAATGCATGGTAGTGGTAACTTGAACTTATAATGAGCAATGCACATAGTAATAACACATATAAGCACTAATTAAGCCACATACGATGCAGGGGATTCAAATTCCAGCAAGGAGACTCAAAATACATATTGAGAAAATTCATCAAACACATGGGGGCTATCAACTAGAATGTGTCTAGCATGTAAAATAAGTCATGTATAATCTACCATGAGTGTCAGAACATCTCTTCTATGTATTGGACAGCCAAGACACGCAAAATAAACTCAACAAAAATTCAATGGAATCAAAAATTGAAATAAAAAAGATAGGAGCTAGACTCAATACCACAAGTGAAGAACAAGCTCTAATACCAAATTTGATGCAAACCCATGAGGAACTTGTAAGGGATCTTCATGAATAAGCAAAGGGGTGCCCAATCTTCATTCACCAATGTTCAATCACTCTTAAACAGCAGAATAACTCAATATATAACAATGATAGCTCATGGTCAACACAAAAGGGGAAGAAAGAAATCAAAAATGGAAGAAGGAAGAAGTGTGGTAAGCGCCATGGATCAAGCACCCATTAAGCTTGGTTGGAGAATCACCACTTGGATCATGGATCCATGATAAGATTCAAGGTTCTTGGAAGAAACCCTAGGAGAGCTTTCTCCTTTTCTCAAGACTTTAGTCTTAGAAATTCTCTTTTCATAAATAACCAAAGTGAGTCTTACAATCAAATTTTCCTGAGTTATATGGGAATTGTGTGTGTTGACCGTGAGCCTTCTAGGCCACTTGATCCTTGATGGATTGATCAAGTGATGCTAGGCACCCCTCACTTAATCAATTCAAGAAGGATCTAGAGTTAATGAAATCAAGAGGCTCATAACTCATCTAAGCTTGTGATGATCATGGATTAGTTAAGATGGAATTCTATACCTTGGATTAGAATTAAATTCAAAGGCTAGAATACTTTCTTAGATGAGACTCAACATTTATAAATTTGACTTGAATTTTCACCTTTGATTATAGCATAATCAAGTGGTGGAAATTTAAATGAAGTTAGTAGCAATTCCATTAATTCTCTCTCCTAATCCATCCACTCTCTTTTAAGAGAGTGTAATACACTTGCTTAGTTGGTTCATAAGACTCTTAAACCCATCTTAAGAGGCTTTGACCAACACAAATAAGGTCAACATACCCAAATGTAAGTTTGGCCGAAATTACATGTCCAAGAATAAGGTCCAAGCTTCAATAAAACTAAAGCTAATCTAATTACAAAATGCATAGAAAATTACAAGGCTTCATAAGCCCATTGTGTTGACTATCAAGAGTTGACCATTGACTTTGACTTTGACTTGTTGACTTTGACTTGGTCAACTCTTCTTCAACTTGAGCTTCTATTTAACTTTGTAATTCTCATGCTTGGGAGATGGTCCTCCATCAATGTAGGTCCAAATGAAGATACAAACTTGAGGACAAGTTCAAGCTAAGAAAGAGGGTTTGATGTAGGAACATTAAGGAGGATCACTAGAAGCATGTAACGAAGGCTAGAAGAAGAAGTAGGAAAGCTCCAAGACCAAGAAGCTAGTAGCATAGGATCTCTTGCTTGTAACCTTCTTGTAAACATGTATGAACAAAGTCCTATGGCATAGGCTAGGGTGCTTGTGTGCTAAGGGTCCAAAGCCCACGGTTGTCCCTAGGCTAGTAGGAAGACAAGTCCTATAGATTTCACACAAAACCCTTTTCAAAAACTAGAAGAATTGTGTGAAGTCTTAGCTAGTTAGAATTAAGGAAGGATTTCTAATCAAGCTTAGGATCCATGCCTTTACTTGATTAGAAGATCTCCTCCCTAAATCCTAATTAGGCACGGATTAGTGACATGGAGCATCACATGGCTCGGATCAAGGGGGCAAAGCCATGTGCACCCATGTGCCACCATGTGAAGCCCATATGCTCACTCTCTTCCCATTGGTTCACGGCTAACAACCTAGGATTTCGGTTAGTGATAGAGGCCTCCTTAGAGATTCTCCAAAGAGTCCTTGAAGTTCCCCAATCTAGCTTCTTCAACAATCTCCAAACCAATTCTTAAGGAAGCTTTCGGTCAAGTCAACAATGGATGCAAGAGAAACCGAAAAGGGAAAATGGAAGGGGGTGAGAAATGGGGAAGAAAGGCGCCATGGCAAGCCAATAAGCCTAGGAGGAACCGCCACAATGGAGGTGAGAATCCATTGATAAGATCCAAGAAACTTTGCTAAGCAAGACAAGAAAAAACTTCTCTCAAGAAAAGCTCAAAGCTTATTCATTCATCAAAATTATCAAAAGTTCTTACAAATTCATTTTTACAAGTATTTATAGGCCTAGGCTTAACTTGAGAAGCAAGCTAAACTAAACCTAACCTATCCTAATCAAAGCTAACCGAAAACTAACTTTAGTTAGGAGTCCAACTAACTAATCTAATGAAGGTTAGTTTAAGTTACATGTCACTTTCAAAGTACCATGTCACTAATCCTCCTTGATTCTTAGCCCTTGGATGGACTTGAGAGATCAAGGGTGGATGTTCCTTCTTGGGTTAAGGCATGGATCTCCACCCAAGGAGCAACTCTACTCAAACCAAAGCTCTTAGATTCACAAAAGAATTTCTAATTAAACTCAAATTTAACTTGAAATTCTTAGGTGAATTTTAGTGCCTCATTAATTCCTTACTTGCATCCTTAAGCTAGGCATCTTAAGCAAACAAAAATTAAAAGCATCCACACCTAAACATAAGCTTGGCCGTGAGCTCTCTTTGGATTCACTTACAAGGTCTTACACAAGTACACACTTAGAAGAATTATTCAAACAAGTTTACAAGCATATTACAAAAAGTAAGTCCTAAACTATTGATGGAGGACCATCTCCAAGCATGAGGATAACAAGAGCTATGCAAAGAAGATTAGAAGCTCAAGTTGAGGAAGAGTTGACCAAGTCAAAGTCAACAAATCAAGGTCAAAGTAAAAGTCAATGGTCAACTCCTCAAAGTCAACAAATTGGGCAAAAGAAGCCTTGTAATCTTCTTATTAGCTTGTAATTAGTTTAGGCTTATTTTTGTATAAAGCTTGGACCACGGTTGTTTAGTGAGTTTTCGGCCAAGCTAAGTAATGGACATGTTGACTTGTGTTTTGATTGGTCAAAGCCTCTAATTGTGGGCTTAAGAGTCTTATGACCCAAATAAGCAAGTGTGTTACACTCTCTTAAAAGAGAGTGGATGGATTATGAGAGAGAATGAGTGGAAATTCCACTAACTTCATTTAAATTTCCACCACTTAATTATACCATAATCAAAGGTGTAAATTTAAGTCAGGTTATAAAGTGTTGACTCTCATCTAAGAAGACATTCTAGCCTTTAGATTAGCTTCTAATCTAAGGACTAGAATTCCATCTTAATTAGTCCATGATCACCATATGCTTAGGAGAGTTTTGAGCCTCTTGATCTCATTAACTCTAGATCCTTCTTGAATTGATCAAGTGAGGGGTGCCTAGCATCACTTGATCAATCCATCAAGGATCCTAAGGCTTAGAGAGGCTCACGGCCAACACACACACCTCTAGTCATATAACTTAGGCAAATTTCATTGTAAGACTCACTTTTGAATATTGAATGAAATAGAATTTCTAAGACTTGTGTCTTGAGAAAAGGGAGTGCTCTCCTAGGGTTTCTTCAAAGAACCTTGAATCTTATCTTGATCCATGACTCAAGTGGCGATTCATCACTTAGCTTATTGATTCCTAGAATCATGGCGCTACCACCCTTCTAGTTCTTCATCCATTTTTGATTTCATTCTTCTTTGATGCCAAACCGAAACACTATCCATTCCTTATCCTATTTCGCAAGCTTGTCTTAATTTGTGAGTGAGGATCACTTAGTGAATTGAAGATGGGGCAAACAAGGTGTTGATCCGTGGAGTCTACATCCTAGCTTCATGGGTTTGCATCAGATTTGGTATCAAGAGCTTGTTCTTCACCTAGTTGTTCTTCACTTGTGATATTGAGTCTAGCTCCTATCTTTGAGTTCAATTTTTGATTCAATTGAATTTTTTATTTGAATTTAGTTATGTGTCTTGGTTGTCCACTACATATATGAGATGTTCTGACACTCTTGGTTGATCATACATGGCTTATTATACATGCTAGACACATTCTAGTTAATAGCCCCCAAGTGTTTGATGAATTTTCTCAATATGTATTTTGTGTCATACTTGCTGGAATTTGTATCCCCTGCATTATATTTGGCTTAATTAGTGCTTATATGTCTCATTACTATGTGCATTGCTCATTATAAGTTCAAGTTACCACTACCATGCATTATCTTGCTTGTTAGCAAAGTTTGACTTGACTTGCTTGAGTATTTGAGCCTATACTTGGACTGTCCAGCAAAGAATAGCCAAAAGAAAATATAGAAAAACAAAAGAAAAGAAAAGAGCAAGAGAAAATATACAAGAAAAAGAGTCAAGAAAAACTCAAGAAAAGAAAAATACAAGAAAAGAAGCTTGAAGAAAATTAGAGTGAAATTTGAGTAGCTCTTGTAGTAGAAATTTTTGGGAAAATTGAGTGCAGTACCTTGGAAAATTTGGATCATTAAACACCCACAAATTGTGTGTCCAAGCTCAATTAGGCAACAATTACTCAATAGGTTCAAGCATCATATTACAAATTGATGGAGGACCATCTCCAAAAGCCCAACCAAACTCTCCAACCTTATTTTTCAATTTTGGGCTTCTAATAAAATTCGCTGCTGATTTTTACTGTCTGACCTGTTTCAGTATTTCGATCATAACTCGAGCTACACAAGTCCAATTAAGGTGTTCTTAGTGCCAAATTAAAGAAGACTTCAAGGGATACAAAAGCTATGAAGACACCAAAACCCAGTTCGAACTGCAACTAGTTGGAAAATGAGCTTGAAGTTAGCGTTGGAATGCTTCCAGGAATTTTCAGCGAAATGTTTAAATGTTTAGGTTTATTAATAGTTTTCTTTCAATTATGTAATTGTTTTAAGGATTTAATTTGGGCCTAAACTTGTAATAAACAAATAATTAGTGACCCTTAGATAGGATTCTAATCCAAGGGTTAAGCTTAGAAGCTTGGAGTGCAAGCTTGGCACCATGACCATTAGATGAGGATACTAATCCAAGGGCTAAGCTTAGAAGCTTGGAGTGCAAGCTTGATGCCATAACCGTTGGATGAGGATCTACATCCAAGGGTGGAGGATTGATCCTTGTCCTCCAAGCTAATCAAGCTTCCACCACAAGCTTCCCTTCATAGCCATTAGATTAGAATCTAATCCAATGGTGGAAATTAGTTCCTTGCATAGCAAGCTAGCTCCACACCTTAGTAGTATAAATAGGATTTCTTTTGTAATTCAAACACTTTTGATAAAATTTCTGAATATTGAATTAAGCTAAGAGCTTATTCTTTGAGAGTATTCTCTCTTGTGTTCTTGTGAAGAACCTTGAATCTCATCAATGGCTTCCTTGTCCATTGTGGTGGTTCCACCTCTAGCTTATTGGCACTTGCCATGGCGCTTCCATCTCTAAACTCCTTCCGTTTTCTATTTCTTTTTCTCTTTGAGGCCTTGAGCTTCTTCTTCATTTGTCCAAGCCTCCATTGAAGCATGAAGATCCGTGTCTCTTATGTTATTCTCCTTGAGGATTGCATCAAATTTGGTATCTAGAGCTTGTTCTACTTCAATTGGAGCATTCTATCGGTTTGAATCTTCCTTACATTGATTTTCGTTTTTCTTCTCAATTTCTTGGGTAGTTTCGTGATGAATGAACTTGCTTGAGTTCTTCACATGTTCCTTGAGTTGTCTTCATCTTGAATTTGAGTTTTCATGTTAAAAAATTCCTAGATCTAAAATTCGTAGAAAATTCATGACAAATTCACCGTTTAATTTTATTTTCTAGATTATTTTTGTAATTCTTCATGTATGTTCTTGATGTGCTGCATATGAACCGTGCCAAATCTTATAAATTCCGTGACTCTATGTTTTGATTGTGTTCAAGGTGTTGTTCACGTGTTTTAGGTGCTAAGATTTGTACACTTACAAGTTCAAGTAGCTATCACCTTGCTTCATCTAGCTTACTTGTAATTTTAGACTTAATTTTGCCTTAGTCTTAGGTTTTTCTAAATTTGGTCCAGCAAAAGAAAAACAAGAAAAGAAATATAAAAAGTCAAGGAAAAAGAAAATCAAAAGAAATATTACAAGAAAAAGAATCACAAGAAAAATTAAAGAGAAGAGAAAACAAGAAAAGTGAAATTCTAGTGAAAATTCAAGTGACTAGAAAAAGAACAAATGAAAAGTGATTTTAGTGAAATTAAAGCCTAATTGTGCAGTGGAGTAACTTGACAAATTGAACCTCTAAACACTCCCAAAATTAGTGGTTCAAAGGACTTAGAACACTAGAGACACTTAGGACTAAGCATTATCACCAAAACTTGAGTTTAGATTGCTAGTAGCCTAGATTCTTGAACTTGTTGTGTGTGATGTGCTCTTTAACTTGAAACTCTATTTTTCCCCCTGTATTTTGAGCATATTACTTGGCTGTACAGTGGTGGAAAAACTGCACCTAATCACTTAAAATCACTTCACAAAAATTCACTTGAAACTTGCCTAAAAATCCGGTTTCAAATTGCTATTAAATTGGCTTGAAATTTTGTCTTCAGTGTTGCCATAATTTTCCAAGTTTTTGAGCATTATTTGTGGCTGTCCAAACTGCAGTAGTTTAGTGCCTTTGTCACATATAAACTTCTTATATTTGAGTAGCCAAAATTTTGTTCATTGAGTACCTTTTATTGCTTGTCATTTTTGGACTCCTAAGTTTTGTCTTGAGTTTGTATTTCTTGGAATTCCTAAGCTTGACTCTAGAACCGTTTCTCTTTCACTTTGGAAACTTGGACCTTGAATGATTGATTAGAGATTTGAACAAGAGTATAAAGAGAGGTTTAGTGGAAAAAGACAAGAGTGAACATTTGATGGAGGTCCATCTACCACAAACATGGAAGTCAATGATTCTAGAAGAATTACAAGGTCAATGCTCAAGAGAATACAAGAAGTAGAAAAGTTGAAGTTGACCCAAAATCAAAGTCAACATGAAGGTCAACAAGTTTTCTTGATCAACAAGCCTTGTAATAGTCTTAGGATCATTTGAACTTGTAATTAGAGTAGGAACATTTAATTTGGGTCTTGCTTTGTGAATAAGCGCGAGGCCTTATGTTTGTAATTGAACCAAAGTTTAGAGTGTTTTGTGAGAGAGTTGGGTTAAGACGATACCACAGACGAAAGCGTTAGAATGCTTCCAGAATGGGCATCGGATACCCACAGACGAAAGCGTTAGAATGCTTCCAGAATGGGCATCGCAAACCACAGACGAAAGGATTGGAATGCTTCCTGAATAGTAATCGATATCACACCAACCGATAGACGATATCACAAACATACGATATTGGAGACGGACGATACCACGCCTGAGTCTTCAGTCTGATGATTCCGTCTGTAGACCCGACAGACGATTACCACAGACGATACTTAAGAAGCTTTTTCGTCTGATACTTCACATGCTGAACTCTTACGTCTGAAGAATTGTTCCGTCTGAGCCTTCATATGTTGAACTCTTTCGTCTGAAGATCGTTCCGTCTGGGTCTGCACCTGCTGAACTCTTCCGTCTGAAGAATTGTTCCATCTGAAGCTTGTTTCGTCTGAACCGCCATAAGCTACTTCAACTCCAACTAGTATAAATACTTAGCGCTTTGAATTGTAAAGGGGTCTTTGAATCAATTTTGAATTAATTGAATTTAGCAAGAGCTAATTCTTTGAGAGTGGATTTCTCTCTAAGGTTTCTTCTACAACCTTGAATCTTATCATGGAAACTCTTCCTTGTGGCGATTCTCCCTTAGGCTTATTGCACATGCATGGCGCCATCATCTTCTAAATCTACTCCGCTTTCATTCTTTCTTCTACGTCCTTGAGTCGTGAATACATTTCTTCGAGCTTCCGCCATTGTTGAGTCAGTTTTTGAGCTTCCACCATTGACGCGTTCGTGGAGCTTCCAATCGAATCAGACGATCGGTCCAAATACGAGCCTCGTCCACGAAACTCGTATCAAGTGGTATTCAGAGTTTGTCTCTTGATTATCATATCAAGTGATAACCTGAGCGTGTTTTGATTCCTTCAAGATTGGATCTCTACTCCATAAGTCTAGTAAGTTTCTTCGGTCATTTTGAATTTTCTCGAGTTCTTCGTCTAATTCTTTTAGTGTGCTTAGGATTCATCTTTAGGTTTCTTTAACTGTCTAGTAGTTTTGTCAATTTTCGTTTAAGTCTTTTTGTTCGGTGAAAATCATGCAAATCATATGGTTCATGACTTGATCTGTATCGTTATGCATAGATTCGTAATCAATGTTTGCGTCTGAGTCCAGATCCGGAAAATTATCATATGTTTCTTCCATTTGTTCGGACGAATTGTGTTAATTCGTAATAATTTTCAATTCCTTGAATTACTTATCCAGTAGTAATTGTTTCCATGTGTTAGTATCAATTTTGTTTCTAATTCTAGTGAAATTCGGTATACCGTGAGTTATCTGTCATTGTATGCCCTGTTTCCTCTGTTTTGGTACTGCACTTGAGCCTATAATTCTTTACATTCAAGTTCATACATGCAAAATTGAGAAATCAACATCATTACATGCTAGTAGAGTGCTTACTATAGATCTAAATCCCTATTACACCTTGTAGTAGCATTAGCACTAGTAGTTGAACTTGGAGTGCTTGTTTTAGGCAAGATATATCTCAGTCTAGTAGCTTAAACAAAAGTGATAGAAAAGAAATCAAGTGGAAAAGAAATTAAAACAAGAAGAAAACAAGTGAGAAAATTCAAAAGAAAGCTAGAAAAAAAGAGCCTTGAAAAGTACTAGAAAGTTTGAGTACTTGAAGTAAATTTAGTGGACTTGTAAATTCTGTCCAGCAAGCTATCAAAGTGTTAAGAAAATTTGAGCAAGAAAAATCGGACTTAGAGCTAAGACATAGCACACTCATTCACCTAGTAAAATTACCAATAGCTTGGAAATTAGCCTAGTAGTGTGTACTTGTAACTAGCTTGTTTTGACTCAAATTTTTGCATAATTGATGGAGGACCATCCTTGACAAGAAGAGTTACAAGAGCCATGCACAAAAGAATTCAAGAAGAAGTTGAGAGTAAACTCAAAAGTCAAAGCCAAGATTCAACTCAAGACTTCTCCTTACTTTGTAATAGGACTTGTAACCTTCTAAACATGTTGTAAAGTTGTAATTAGATTAGGAGCAATTAATTTGGGCCTTGCTTAGTGAATAAGTGCATTCCTTCATTTTACTTTGTAATTGAACCAAAAGTTTAGGAGTGTTTTGGAATCTTGGTTTTTCTTAGAGAGTTTTATTGAATTCTTGAAGTGACCAGTTTCAGTATTCTTTCCATAACTCAAGCTAAAAAACTCCAATTGCGATTCTTAGTGTCAAATTAAAGAAGACTTCAAGGGCTAAAAAGCTAAAGACACAAAGTCTAGTTCAGCCTCCATCAAGGCAGAAAATGAGCTTGAAGTTAGAGTTAGAATACTCTAGAGATGGTAATCGACTTAGAAGTAGGTAATCGATCTTTTATATGCTTGTACTTGTTATCGACCTTTCTTTGACCAGGTCATCGAAATTTCTCCTAGTGTATGGACACTTTCATTTCTCATCTAAAGAAAGAAAGATGGTGGATTGATGACTAAGTAATGATTCACGTGCACTTTGGAAGAGAGATTCGACCCTTTAAGGAAGAAAATGTAGGATAGATTGAGAAAGCATTGATAAGCTAACACTTCTCCAACTAGTATAAATACTTAACACTCTATAGGAGGAAAGATTGTAAGGAAATTTTTGAAATTGAATATAGAATTCAGAATTTGTGTGAGAGCATTTTTCATAGAAGGAGTGGAAGAATCTTATCAATGGCTTGATCCATTGTGGCTATTCCACCTTGAAAGCTTATTGGCACTTGCCATGACGCTTCCATTTCTCTTCTAAACCATTTGTTCTCTTCATTTTCTGCGTTTACATCTTCGTTTTCCCCAAATCTAAAACCTAGAAACTGATCAAGCAATTGAAGAGAAAAATTCTTGCAAAAGAAATTAAGGCTTGCATCAAATTTGGTAAAACAAATAAAAGAGAGCTTGTTCTTTCAATTGAGCTTCTTTCAAACTGGTTTGAGTCAATTTTGAATTTTCGATTTTCATCTTTTTGATGCTTGTAGGTTTTTTGTGTTTTCTTAGAAGATTCCAAAGAGCTTTGAATTTTCGTTTTCTTGAAATTTGGATAGATTTGTGATTGCTTAAATTGTTTGAGTAATTTACATGTTCCTTGAGTTGTCTTCATCTTATATTTGAGTTCTCCTTTTGAAAAAATTATGAACTACAAAATTGTTGAATACCTTTAGTATTCCCATTACCTTTTCTCGGAAATTTCCTTATCACTTACTAATGTTGTACACTTCTAAGTAAAGATGAAATTTCATATTATAGCATAATCTTTGTTATTAGCAATTTTGGACTCAAATTTGCTTTAGTCTTAGAAATTCCTAAGTCTAGTACAAACCATTGAAAGAAAAATCAAGAAAAGATTATACAAGTCAAAAGAAAAAAAAGAAAAAAACAAAAGAAAAGATTACAAGAAAAGAATAGCAAGAAGAAAATTCAAAGAAGAGAAAACAAGAAAAGTGAAATTTGTGAAAATCAAGTGAAGTAAGAAAGAAACATTATGCAAGTTACATGACTTTGAGCCTATATTCATCATCAAATTAGTGGTTCAATGAGCTTTGGATTATAAAGACACTTTGATATTAAATATTACACCTAAAACTTTGTTTAAAGTGCTGGATTATTTTGATTCTTGAACTTGAGGTGTGCATTGGCCACAAGGTAGTTTGAACTGACATCTCCAACAAGGTGCAACAAACTCTTCACATAGCTTATCGGAGTAATCGAGCATCAAACAAATCGATTACCAGAAAGTAAAGGCTTGTATGACATTCAGGGGTGATGGATAATCGATTACCAAACCTAGGTAATCGATTACCTCTGCTTTTTGTCAAAATTTGCTTCCAAATTGTCTCATTGCTTTCTATAACTACATCATAGTTGTTTCCATTGATTGTGCCTTTGTCACATTGCTTCATTCATTGATTTGAGTAGCTTAATTCCTTCAATTGTTCTTTATTGCTTGTCTTCTATTGATTCTTAAGGTTTTGTCTTGAGTTTGATCCTTTGACTTCTTAAGCTCAACTCTAGAATCGTTACCTTTCACTTTGGAAACAAAGACCTTGATAATTGATTAGAGGTTTCAACAAGAGTTTAAAGAGAGGTTGAGTGGAAAAAGACAAGAGAGAACATTAGAGAAAGAGTCTTGAAAGCGTGATACACGAGTGCTACTAGAGTGAAACACTTTTTGAGAGTGGCAAGGATCTTTTATATACTTTTATTTGTTAACTAACCTTTCTTGTGCAGCCATGGATAGTTCTCCCTAGCATAGGAAATGATCTTTCACCTAAAACTAAGAAGATGATGGACTTGATGAAAACTATGATGCAAGCTAGTTTAGATGAGAGATTTGACCAAGAGAGGAGAGCTAAGGAGGAAAGGAGGTTAAGGAAAGAACTTGAGAAAAGAAACCATGGGGAAACAAGTGATAACCGAGACAACCATGACCCTAGAGGAGCTAGGAGAGGAAGAAATCATAGAGGAAATCATTCTTCACCTAGGAGTCTTTGAAGTTTTTGAAGCTTTTGTTTGATTTCATGATTATAGAGAATAGTGAGGAAGATATCCCTACCGAGGAAGAAGAGAAAATTAACATTGTGAATATGGAGGATTTGATGAATTTTTAATGAAATTGAATTTAGCAATCAATTCTTTGGGAGAAGGTAGGATAGATGAGAGGTTTAAAGCTTAACCTACCCAAGTTTAATGGTGAAGTCGAGTCTTATCAAGAAACATACCTAGAGTGTGGCGATTCTCCCTTTGGCTTATTGTTTTTGCATGTTACCTTAAATCTTAATGAGGAGAAAAAGCTTTCTTAGCTATCTTGGAGTTTGAAGGTTATGCACTCCGAGTGTAATTCATGTGGAACCAAATCATTGTTGTTGAAGTGAAGAAGAGGAGTCTTCCATGGGAGACTTACATCAACAAGTGACTTCATGGACTCAACTAAAGGATGCATTGAAAGGAAGATTTGTACCATCTACTTATGTGAGAGATCTCCACATCAAACTTCAAAGATTGAACCAAGGCTCTAGGAGTGTACAAGAATATTACAAAGACCTAGAGTTGACTATGCTAAGATGTGATTACCAAGAAGATAGGGAAGCTACACTTGCAAGGTTCATTCATGGACTTAATAGAGAGATCCAAGATATTCTTGAGCTCCAAAGCTATGTGACACTTGAGGATGCCATCCACAAAGCTGAAAAGATTGAACAACAAATAAAGAGGAAGGCAACCTTTAAGAGATCCTCTACTTCACATACTTCATCATGGAGAGACAAAGGCAAGAAGGAGGGCTACGCCAACCAACGGAACAAGTTGGACCGAGACACATCTAAGGTAAAAGAGGTAGTTCCTAACACTTCTAAACCTAGTTCTATTAAATGTTTCAAATGTCTAGGTCATGGCCACATAGCCTCAAATTGCCCAAACAAGAAGACTATGGTGGTGAGAGTTGATGGAGCCATCACAAGTGAGGAATCTAGCTCATCATCAAGTGATAGTGAAGCCTCCAACACAAGTGGACCTTCTACCTATGAACAACCCGAGGAAGGTGACCTCTTGATGGTAAGAAGGATGCTTAGTAATGTATGTAAGGAGCTTGATGAATCACAAAGGGAGAATATCTTCCATACTAGATGCACAATTGAAGGGAAGGTATGCTCTTTAATTATAGATAGTGGTAGTTGTACTAATGTAGTTAGTACTAGGTTAGTAGATAAATTAAACTTGAAAACTTCTTCACATGCCAAACCTTACAAATTACAATGGTTAAGTGAGAAAGGAGAGTTAGTGGTAGATAGGCAAGTTCTTATTTCTTTCACCATAGGAAGGTATAGTGATGATGTGCTTTGTGATGTTGTTCCTATGGAGGCCACACACCTCTTACTTGGTAGGCCTTGGCAATTTGATAAACATGCTTTACATGATGGTGTTGCCAATACTTACATTTTCTCTCATGTAGGAAAGAAGATTACTCTCAAACCATTATCACCAAAGGAGGTTTGTGAAGACCAATTCAAAATGAAAATTAAAAGAGACCAAGAGAAGAAACTTTCCTTGGCCAAAAGCTCCAAGGATGACAAAGTAAAAGGAAAATCTCACAAGCTTAAGGCCAAGAAACATGGAAAAGTGAAACATGATAAGAGTGATAAAAAAGAGAGTTTCTTGATTGAAAGAAAGGAGTTAAAGAGAGATTACCTAGCTAGGAAAGTGATGCTTCTTTGTGTTCCTAACCCTTTGATTTTGAGCACTAATTTTGTAGGTGATCAAGGAAGATTGGAGGCCTTATTGGAGGAGTTTCAAGATGTGTGTTTCCTAAAGACATACCTCATGGCCTACCACCAATTAGGGGAATTGAGCACCAAATTGATTTGATTCCGGGTGCACCTCTACCAAACCGTCCAAGCTATAGGAGCTCCCCCCAAGAGAGCCATGAAATCCAAAGGCAAGTGCAAGAGCTAATGGATAAAGGTTGGGTGAAGGAGAGCCTCTCCCCTTGTGCTTCACCGGTGATCTTAGTGCCTAAGAAGGAGGGAACATGGCATATGTGCACAGATTGTGGAGCAATAAATAATATCACTATAAGGTATCACCATCCTATCCCTAGACTAGATGATTTGTTAGATGAGTTGCATGGTGCTTGTGTATTCTCTAAGATAGATCTTAAAAGTGGTTATCATCAAATTAGGATGAAACAAGGTGATGAATGGAAAACCGCATTTAAGACTAAATTTGGCTTGTATGAATGGCTTGTTATGCCCTTTGGCTTGTTATGCCCTTTGGCTTGTCTAATGCACCTAGTACTTTTATGAGACTCATGAACCATGTGTTAAGAGAATTTTTAGGAAGTTTTGTTGTTGTCTATTTTGATGATATCTTGATCTATAGTAAAACTTTCCTTGAACATTTAACACATTTGAAGTTTGTTTTAGAAGTACTTAGGAAGGAGCAACTCTATGCCAACAAAGACAAGTGCACCTTCTCAACTAACAAGGTAGTATTTCTTGGATATGTAGTGAGCTCTCAAGGAGTTCAAGTGGATGAGAGTAAGGTAAAAGCTATACAAGATTGGCCCACTCCTACTTGTGTTAAAGATGTTAGGAGTTTTCATGGATTAGCTAGCTTTTATAGGAGGTTTGTTAAAGATTTTAGCACTATTGCATCTCCTTTAAATGAACTAGTTAAGAAAGAAATTTCATTTGCATGGGGCCCTAAACAAGAACATGCCTTTCGAAATCTCAAAGAAAAATTGACTAATGCACCTATTCTTGCTTTGCCTAATTTTGATATGTCTTTTGAATTGGAGTGTGATGCTTCTAATATAGGAATTGAGCTGTGTTGATCCAAGGAGGACACCCTGTAGCTTTCTTTAGTGAAAAGCTCAAAGGTGCACAAGTGAACTACTCAACATATGACAAGGAGATGTATGCCCTAGTAAGAGCATTCCAAGTGTGGCAACACTATCTCCTTCCCAAGGAATTCATAGTGCATACAGATCATGAGGCTTTGAAGCACTTGAAAGGACAAGGAAAGTTGGGTAAGAGACATGCAAGATAGGTTGAGTATATTAAGAAATTTCCTTATGTCATTAAATACAAGAAAGGGGTAAATAATGTGGTAGCCGATGCACTTAGTAGGAGATATACTTTGATTGCCATGTTAGAAACTAAGATGCTTGGTTTTGAACATATTAAATGCTTGTATGAGAATGACATAGATTTTAGTCAAGTGTACTTGATGTGTGTGCAAGGAGCTCATAAAGAATTCTTTAGGCATGAAGGATATCTTTTTAAAGGGAAAACTTTATGTGTGCCTAAGACTTCTTTATGAGATCTACTCATTTGTGAAGCATATGAAGGGGGCATCATGGGACACTTTGGTAATGATAAGACTCTTGCTATATTACATGAACATTTTTATTGGCCTCATATGAAAAAGGATGTTAACCGGTTTGTGAGTAAATGCATAACATGTCATAGAGCAAAGTCTAGAGTTCTAAACCATGGATTGTACACCCCTTTACCTATTCCTAACTCCCCTTGGATTGATATCTCTATGGATTTTATTCTTGGACTGCCTAGGACCAAGAGGGGTATGGATGCCTTGTTTGTTGTGGTGTGTAGGTTCTCTAAAATGGCTCATTTCATTGCTTGCCATAAGGTTGATGATGCCACACACATAGCAAACTTATTCTTTAAAGAAGTGGTAAGGTTGCATGGTATGCCAAAGAGTATAGTGAGTGATAGGGACTCCAAATTTCTTAGCCACTTTTGGAGGACCCTTTGGAGCAAGCTTGTCACCAAGCTCTTGTTCTCTACCACTTGTCATCCACAAACGGATGGCCAAACCGAAGTGGTTAATAGGACACTAGGTCAACTTTTCAGGTGCTTTGTTAAGGGCAATGTGAAGTCTTGGGAGGAACATTTACCTTATATAGAATTTGCATATAATAGGGTAGTAAATGCTTCTACTAATTGTTCACCGTTTGAAATTGTGTATGGTTTTAACCCACTAACCCCCCTTGATCTTGTGCCTATTCCACTTGAGTTTGCTTTGGATGTAGATGGAGCAAGTAAAGCCGAGAGAGTGAAATCTCTTCATGCCAAGATTAGAGAACAAATTCAAAGAGGTACACCAAAGTGGCTAAAAGTAAACCAACACAAGAAGGATGTTCAATTTAAGGAAGGAGTCTTGGTTTAGCTTCATCTAAGAAAGGAGAGATTTCCTAATCTTAGGAAATCCAAGTTGATGCCTGGAGGAGATGGACCATTCAAAATCCTCAAGAAACTTGGACCTAATGCTTACAAACTTGACCTCCCTAACACTTTCATTGGTAGTAACTCTTTCAATGTTAGTGACTTATCTCTTTGTGTTGTAGGTGAAGATGAACTAAACTTGGGGACAAGTTTGAATCAAGAAGGAGGGTTTGATGGAGGACCATCCTTGACAAGAAGAGTTACAAGAGCCATGCACAAAAGAATTCAAGAAGAAGTTGAGAGTCAACTCAAAAGTCAAAGTCAAGATTCAACTCAAGACTTCTCCTTACTTTGTAATAGGACTTGTAACCTTCTAAACATGTTGTAAAGTTGTAATTAGATTAGGAGCAATTAATTTGGGCCTTGCTTGGTGAATAAGTGCACGGCCTTACGTTTGTAATTGAACCAAAAGTTTAGGAGTGTTTTGTGAGAGAGTAGGAGTGTTTTGTGAGAGAGTTGGGTAATTGACTGAAGTGACCAGTTTCAGTATTCTGACCATAACTCGAGTTACAAAACTCCAATTGCGACGTTCTTGGTGTCAAATTAAAGAAGACTTCAAGGGCTACAAAAGCTATGAAGACACCAAAGTCCAGTTCAGCCTCCATCAAGGCAGAAAACGAGCTTGAAGGTAGAGTTAGAATACTTCCAGGATGGTAATCGATTACCAACTGTAGGTAATCGATTACATGAGAAGGTTATACCTTGTGGTAATCGATTACCACGACCAGGTAATCGATTACCACAGAGACACTTTCATTTCTGGACCTCAAAGACCCGTGGTAATCGATTACCATGACTAAGTAATCGATTACCACGTGCACTTCTCAGTTTTTCTAAGCTTTGAGCTGTTTCTCCCTTTAAGGAAGAAGATGTATATAGATTAGAAGCTTGGACTGCAAACTAACACTTCTCCAACTAGTATAAATACTTAACACTCTGAATTGTAAGGAACATTTTGAAATTGAATATAGAATTCAGAATTTGTGTGAGATCATTTTCTCTCTAGAGTTCTTGTGAAGAACCTTGAATCTTATCAATGGCTTCTTGATCCATTGTGGCGATTCCACCTTGAGCTTATTGGCACTTGCCATGGCGCTTCCATTTCTCTTCTAAACCGTTTGTTCTCTTCATTTTCTGTTTACATCTTCGTTTTTCCCCAAATCTAAAACCTAGAAACTCCATTGAAGCATGAAGGTCCGTTCAATTCTTGCAATTCTCACGAGGCTTGCATCAATAATTGAGACTTGCTGTATTTGATACTTGTCCAGCCATATATTACTGCACTTACATCATTTTTATTGGTATCAAATTCGTGCGTTAATAACTTGAACACTACTTGTACCGCAAACCCAAATTTGTGCTCCAAAATCGGTCTCAAAGTGATCACTACCAAAATTTGAGTTTGTAATTGATTATTTGCTTGTCTTGGTTAGTGATTGATCCAGCATACTCTCTAATTCCTTGTTGTCCAGTTTGTGCCATTGTCACATATCATTCCATTCCTTGAGTTTGAATAGCTTATTCCTTCATTTTAGCTTTTATTGCTTGTCCTTTTGAAATCTTGAGTTTTGTCTAGAGTTTGTCATTTTCTTGGAATTCTTGAGCTTACCCGAGAATTGTGCCTCTTTCACAAGGAAAATTTCTATATAATTGATTAGAGGTTTAATTAGAAGCTTTGGTAGGGAATTGAGTGGTAAAAGGGTAGAGAGAACACTAGAGAAAGAGCCACTAAGAGTGCATACACGAGTTGATATTTGAGTGACACACTTAGTGAGTGGTAAGGTCCTTGATTATTATTTTCTTTGTGTACTAACCCTTTCATTGCAGCTATGGATAGTCCACTTAGTGTTGGAAATGATTTGTCTCCCAAGACTGAGAGAATGATGGACTTCATGACGGAAAAATTCAACCATTTGCAAAATGAGATGAATGAGTTGAGAGAAGATAGTGAAAGGAGGTGTAGGGATGAAGGAAGTAGGAAGGGCCGAGAGGTAAAAGGAAAGGGATACTATGAAGGAGGGAGTAAAACGAATAGAGGAAGTAGAAGTGAGAAAGGGAGCCAAGGAGGACACTACTACTCACCTAGGGATAGTGATGAGGGTAGTAACCATGATGAGAGTGATGCTTATAGAGACTATGAGGATGAAAGAGGGCATAGGAGAGGGTATGACCGAGGCACATATAGGAGACAACCTTTCATGCATAGAAGGTATTTTGGAGAGGAGGAGCAAAGAGGTTGGGAAGCCAATACTAGGATTACTCTTCCAAAGTACTTAGGAGAAGGAGGAGCCGAAGGCTTACTTGATTGGATCATGAAGGTTGACCAAGTGTTTTCTTGCAATCCTACCTTGAGTGAGGAGAAGAGACTCAATCTTGCCATACTAGAGTTTGAGGGATATGCTTTGGTTTGGTGGAACCAAATTCTCATAGATGCCGAAAAAAGGAGGAGACCTTCCATTATCTCTTGGACACAATTGAAGGATGCTCTGAGAGGGAGGTTTGTTCCTAAGTCTTATGTGAGAGATTTGCATGTCAAGCTCCAAAGGTTGACACAAGGAGGGAGAAGTGTGCAAGAATATTACAAGGATCTTGAGCTTACTATGATGAGGGCTGACTGCCAAGAAGAGAAGGAAGCTTTGAATAGGGAGATCCAAGATGTCTTGGAACTTCAAAGCTTTAGGACCTTGGAAGAAGCTATCCATAAGGCCGAGAAGATAGAAGCTCAAATGAAGAGAAAATTCACCATGAAGAAGTCCTACACTAGTGGTTCTTCAAGTTGGAAGGAGAGGCAAAAGAAGGAGGGTACATTGAAGCCTTCTTCCAAGTTTGGCCGAGAAGACAAGAGTAAGGATGTTCCTAAATTAAATTCTAAACCATCTAACATCAAGTGTTTTAAATGTTTAGGACATGGACACATTGCTTCTCAATGCCCAAATAAGAAGACTATGATAGTAAGGATGGATGGAGGAGTCACAAGTGAGGAGTCAAGCCACTCTTCAAGTGAGCAGGATGGAGAAAATGCAAGTGAGCACTCAAGTGAATAGATGGCCGAAGAAGGTGACCTCCTCATGGTGAGAAGAATGCTAGGAAGTGCCTACCATGAGTTAGATGACACTCAAAGAGAAAACATCTTCCACACAAGGTGTAACATCCAAGGGAAGGTTTGCTCTTTAATTATAGATAGTGGTAGTTGCACAAATGTGGTGAGCACAAGATTAGTAGAAAAACTTTATTTGAAAACATCTCCACACCCTAAACCATATAAGTTACAATGGCTTAGTGAGAAAGGTGAATTAGTAGTTGATAGGCAGGTTCTAGTTGCTTTTACCATAGGAAGATATAGTGATGAAATTTTATGTGATGTAGTTCCTATGGAAGCCACTCATATGCTACTAGGTAGACCTTGGCAATATGATAGACATGCCTTACATGGTGGTGTAGCTAACACTTATATCTTTTCTCATGTTGGTCGTAAGGTACACCTCAAGCCTTTGTCACCAAAGGATGTTATTGAAGATCAAGTCAAAATGAAAATGAAAAGAGATGAAGAGAAGAAAACATTGGCTGAGAGTTCCAAGGCCAACCATCGTCCTAAGAGCTCGGCCGAGAGCTCCAAGAAACCTTCCAAGCTTGTTACTCCCAGCCATAAGTCTAAAAGCAAGAAAGATAAGGCTAAGGGTAGTGAAGATACTAAAAGAAGTTTCTTGATTGAGAGAGGAGAGGTTAAGAGGGAATTCCTAGCTAGGAAATCTATGTACTTATGTTTACCTTCACCTTTAATTTTGAGTGCTACTTGTATAGGTGATCAAGGTGCTTTAGATGACTTGCTAGAAGAATTTGGAGATGTATTCCCCAAGGAAATACCTCACGGCCTACCACCATTGAGAGGGATAGAGCACCAAATTGACCTTATTCCGGGTGTACCTCTTCCCAATAGGCCAACCTATAGAACCTCACCTCAAGAAACACATGAGATAGAAAGGCAAGTGCAAGACCTACTTAGCAAGGGTTGGGTGAAGGAGAGCTTGTCTCCATGTGCTTCACCCGTGATACTTGTTCCTAAGAAGGAGGGAACATGGCGCATGTGCACGGATTGTAGAGCAATCAATAACATCACCATAAGGTATCGACATCCCATCCCTAGACTCGATGACCTTTTAGATGAGTTGCATGGTTCCACTATTTTTAGTAAAATAGATCTTAAGAGTGGATACCATCAAATTAGAATGAAAGAAGGGGATGAATGGAAAACGGCCTTCAAAACTAAGTTTGGTTTGTATGAATGGCTTGTGATGCCTTTTGGTTTGTCAAATGCGCCTAGTACCTTCATGAGGTTGATGAACCATGTCTTAAGAGAGTTCATTGGGAAGTTTGTTGTAGTGTATTTTGATGATATTCTTGTTTATAGCAAATCTTTTCATGAACATCTAGATCATTTGAAACATGTTTTAATAGCTCTTAGGACACAAACCTTGTATGCTAACAAAGATAAATGCACATTTGCCACGGATAGTGTTGTGTTTCTTGGATTTGTTGTGAGTTTTCTAGGTGTACAAGTGGATGAGGCAAAGGTGAAAGCTATAAAGGATTGGCCGATCCCTACAAATGTGAAGGAAGTGAGAAGCTTCCATGGCTTGGCAAGTTTCTATAGGTGGTTTGTCAAGGATTTTAATACAATTGCTTCACCATTGAACGAGCTAGTTAAGAGGGAAGTACCATTTCTTTGGGAAGAACCTCAAGAACTTGCATTTAATTTACTTAAGGATAAGCTTTCTAATGCTCCTATCTTGTCTTCACCTAATTTTTCACTAACTTTTGAGCTTGAATGTGATGCCTCAAATTTAGGTGTTGGTGCCGTTTTGATTCAAGAAGGCCATCCAATTACTTATTTTAGTGAGAAATTGAAAGGAGCACAATTGAACTATTCCACCTATGACAAGGAGCTATATGCATTGGTGAGATCTTTCCAAACTTGGCAACATTATTTGCTTCCCACGGACTTCATTGTGCATTCAGATCATGAAGCCTTGAAGTACCTCAAGAGCCAAGGGAAACTCAACAAGAGGCATGCTAGGTGGGTGGAGTTCATTGAGACTTTTCCTTATATCATCAAGCATAAGAAAGGGGCCACAAATATTGTAGCTGATGCTTTGAGTAGGAGGTATACCCTTCTTTCTTTGCTTGAGTCTAAATTAATTGGTTTTGAACATGTGAAGACCTTGTATGCTATGGACAATGATTTCGGCCTTATGTACCATGAGTGTACCAAAGGTGCTTTTAAGGATTTCTTTAGGTACAAAGATTATCTTTTTAAAGGAAATTGTTTGTGTGTACCTAATTGTTCCTTAAGAGAACTTTTGATATGTGAATCACATGAGGGTGGAATCATGGGACATTTTGGGATAGACAAAACTTTTGCCACTTTGCATGAGCACTTTTTTTGGCCTAAAATGAAAGTACAAGTTTCAAAATTTGTGAGAAGCTACATCACTTGCAATAAGGCAAAATCTGAGCTATCTAACCATGGTCTTTACATACCCTTACCCGTGCCTACTTCGCCTTGGCTAGACATATCCATGGACTTTGTCCTCGGCTTGCCTAGAACCAAGAGAGGTTCGGATTCCATCTTTGTTGTGGTGTGTAGGTTCTCCAAAATGGCTCATTTCTTACCATGCCACAAGACGGATGATGCTTCTCACATTGCTACATTGTTCTTTAAAGAAATAGTAAGGATCCATGGTATGCCGCAAAGCATTGTAAGTGATAGGGATGCGAAGTTCCTTAGTCATTTTTGGAGGTCACTATGGGGAAGACTTGGTACAAAACTCCTTTTCTCTACCACTTGCCACCCCCAAACGGATGGTCAAACGGAGGTCATCAATAGAACCTTAGGGCAACTACTTAGGAGTTTTGTGAAGGATAATATCAAGACTTGGGAGGAATGTCTACCACATGTAGAGTTTGCCTACAATAGAGTAGCTCATTCTACTACTTCTTTATCTCCTTTTCAAGTTGTATATGGTGTTAATCCACTAACCCCTCTTGATCTTGCTTGTATTCCTTTGGATATTATTGATGATAGGCAAGGAGTGAAGCATGCCTAGAAGATCAAAGAACTATATGCTAAGGTTAAAGCAAGGATTGAGAAGAAGAATGCACAATATGCCACGACCCACAATAAGAACCGCAAGCCCTTTGATTTCAAAGTGGGAGATTTGGTGTGGTTGCATATTAGAAAGGAGAGATTTCCCAATTTGAGGAAATCTAAGTTACTCCCTATGGGAGATGGACCTTTTAAAATCATTGAGAAATTAGGCCCTAATGCTTGTAAACTTGACCTTCCTTCCGATTTTGGTGGAAGTAACTCATTTAATGTTTGTGATCTTGCACCTTTTGTAGGTTTTGTGGAAGATGACAACTTGGGGACAAGTTGTGCTCAAGAAGGAGGGTTTGATGGAGGTCCATCTACCACAAACATGGAAGTCAATGATTCTAGAAGAATTACAAGGTCAATGCTCAAGAGAATACAAGAAGTAGAAAAGTTGAAGTTGACCCAAAATCAAAGTCAACATGAAGGTCAACAAGTTTTCTTGATCAACAAGCCTTGTAATAGTCTTAGGATCATTTGAACTTGTAATTAGAGTAGGAACATTTAATTTGGGTCTTGCTTTGTGAATAAGCGCGAGGCCTTATGTTTGTAATTGAACCAAAGTTTAGAGTGTTTTGTGAGAGAGTTGGGTTAAGACGATACCACAGACGAAAGCGTTAGAATGCTTCCAGAATGGGCATCGGATACCCACAGACGAAAGCGTTAGAATGCTTCCAGAATGGGCATCGCATACCACAGACGAAAGGATTGGAATGCTTCCTGAATAGTAATCGATATCACACCAACCGATAGACGATACTAAAGACGGACGATACCACGCCTAAGTCTTCAGTCTGATGATTCCGTCTGTAGACCCGACAGACGATACTTAAGAAGCTCTTTCGTCTGATACTTCACATGCTGAACTCTTACGTCTGAAGAATTGTTCCGTCTGAGCCTTCATATGTTGAACTCTTTCGTCTGAAGATCGTTCCGTCTGGGCCTGCACCTGCTGAACTCTTCCGTCTGAAGAATTGTTCCGTCTGAAGCTTGTTTCGTCTGAACCGCCATAAGCTACTTCAACTCCAACTAGTATAAATACTTAGCGCTTTGAATTGTAAAGGGGTCTTTGAATCAATTTTGAATGAATTGAATTTAGCAAGAGCTAATTCTTTGAGAGTGGATTTCTCTCTAATGTTTCTTCTAGAACCTTTAATCTTATCATGGAAACTCTTCCTTGTGGCGATTCTCCCTTAGGCTTATTGCACATGCATGGCGCCATCATCTTCTAAATCTACTCCGCTTTCATTCTTTCTTCTACGTCCTTGAGTCGTGAATACATTTCTTCGAGCTTCCGCCATTGTTGAGTCAGTTTTTGAGCTTCCGTCATTGACGCGTTCGTGGATCTTCCAATCGAATCAGACGATCGATCCAAATACGAGCCTCGTCCACAGCGAACTCGTATCAACATTTGAGAAAGAGTCTTGAAAGTGTGATACACGAGTGATACTAGAGTGAAACACTTAGAGAGTGGCAAGGATCTTTTATATGCTTGTACTTGTTATCTAACCTTTCTTTGTGCAGCCATGGAAAGTTCTCCTAGTGTATGGAATGATCTCTCACCTAAAGAAAAGAAGATGGTGGGATTGTTGAGTACCATAATTCACACAACTTTGGAAGAGAGATTCGACCAAAGAAGGAGAGAAAAGGAGGAAAGGAGGTTGAGAAAGGAGCATGATAAGAGGATCCTTGAGAAGTCTAGTAGAAACCGTGAACATCATGGGAGGAAGGAGAAAACCTTGAGAGAAAACCATGAGAGAAAGGAAAGAGAAGAGCATGAAAGGAGAAGAGAAGTTCATAAAAGAAGTGGAAGTGAAAGAGTGAGCCATAGATTTGAATATGAGACTAAAAAGAAAGAGTATGATAGAAAAGAAACTAAGTATGAAAGAAGAGAAAAAGAGATAAAGGAAAACGAGTTGAAGGAAAGGAAGATAAAAGAGAAAGAATTGAGGGAAAAAGAAATTCAAGTTTGTTTGAGAAGAGTTAGAGAGTTAGAATTGTTGGAAAAACAAATGAGGGATAAAGATGATTTATTACTCGCTTATATAAACCCTTCATTTGATTCATTTGATTCTTTCTTTGAGGATGTTGTAGGTGTTGTGCCAAAAGAGGATTCCAAAGAGCAAATTGATCATCTCTTGTGTGAAGAAGTTGAAAGGAATGAACTTAATACTTCAATTAAAAATGCTTGTGATCATCTTTATAAACTTCCTTTTGATTTGATTTCTAATAAAGAGTTGTGTACAAATGAGCCTTGGAACAATTATGATCATGAAAAGGAAATACCTATAGAATTTGCATTACCTTTAGAGAAAATGTCCTTATCACTTACTAATCCTTTCATTTCTAATAAAGATGAGATTTCATATTATACACTAGATTCTTGTGGCTTTAAGCCTCAAACAATTCTTGAGTATGAAAATTTAGATTTTTTGATTGTGCCTATTAACCAATATTTTCATAAGGATGAATATTTTAGGGTGTTGGAAGAATCTAAGAAGGAGGGCACATCAAAAATTTCCACACTTCATGGAAGACAAATGTCAACACACCTTAAGAAGAAATTAAAGATCACTTGTGATTTTGCTCATGTCTTGAAGCAAAAATTATATTCTACCCTGAATTCTCTTGATTGTATTAATGATATGAGTAGACAATACACTTTGTTATTAAATATAAAACTTGAAAGGGTGTGTTTAATCTTTGATCCGGGTGGAATTTTATTGTAGGTGGAGCTCAAGTCAACTTGGGGATAAGTTGACCATAAGAAGGAGGGTTTGATGGAGGACCATCTCCAAAAGCCCAACCAAACTCTCCAACCTTACTTTTCAATTTTGAGCTTCTAATAAAATTCGTTGCTGATTTTTACTGTCTGACCTGTTTCAGTATTTTGATCATAACTCGAGCTACACAAGTCCAATTGAGGCGTTCTTGGTGCCAAATTAAAGAAGACTTCAAGGGATACAAAAGCTATGAAGACACCAAAACTCAGTTCGAACTGCAACTAGTTGGAAAATGAGCTTGAAGTTAGCGTTGGAATGCTTCCAGGAATTTTCAGCGAAATGTTTAAATGTTTAGGTTTATTAATAGTTTTCTTTCAATTATGTAATTGTTTTAAGGATTTAATTTGGGCCTAAACTTGTAATAAACAAATAATTAGTGACCCTTAGATAGGATTCTAATCCAAGGGTTAAGCTTAGAAGCTTGGAGTGCAAGCTTGGCACCATGGCCATTAGATGAGGATACTAATCCAAGGGCTAAGCTTAGAAGCTTGGAGTGCAAGTTTGATGCCATAACCGTTGGATGAGGATCTACATCCAAGGGTGGAGGATTGATCCTTGTCCTCCAAGCAAATAAAGCTTCCACCACAAGCTTCCCTTCATAGCCATTAGATTAGAATCTAATCCAATGGTGGAAATTAGTTTCTTGCATAGTAAGCTAGCTCCACACCTTAGTAGTATAAATAGGATTTCTTTTGTAATTCAAACACTTTTGATAAAATTTCTGAATATTGAATTAAGCTAAGAGCTTATTCTTTGAGAGTATTCTCTCTTGTGTTCTTGTGAAGAACCTTGAATCTCATCAATGGCTTCCTTGTCCATTGTGGTGGTTCCACCTCTAGCTTATTGGCACTTGCCAAGGCGCTTCCATCTCTAAACTCCTTCCGTTTTCTATTTCTTTTTCTACTTGAGGCCTTGAGCTTCTTCTTCATTTTTCCAAGCCTCCATTGAAGCATGAAGATCCGTGTCTCTTGTGTTATTCTCCGTGAGGATTGCATCACAAATTGTGTCAAATTTGCTAATAGCATGATATTTGAACTTGTAGTGTGCTTGGTATGTGCCTAGACATAATTGCCCTGTTTTTGCCCTGTTTTTGGACCCCTATTTTTGGGTGCCCTGCACCTTGATTTGAGTTTATTTCGTGCATAAACATCACCCAAACCATTCCCCAAAATTTCAAGTCATTTTGAGCCAAAATTCAAGCCTAACTTCCAGCTTGGTGACGGTTTTGCTGTTGCTGTGGCAGTTTAGGGTTTGCAGTTGGTTCAAGGGGTTAAACGTTGTTTTATTGAATTCTGGCATATGGTCATTCACTATACATATATATAAGCTCAACTGGAAGGTTTCATAATTTTCCAAGCTCATTTGCTTTGCTAAAAAAATTTCACAAGTTGGGCAAATTTTGGTGACGGTTGCTGTCAAATTTTCCAGCAAGATTGCATTTGATTTCTTCCTTTCTTTGAGTTTTGTTTCAAAATTTTTGCAGTTGTTAAATACTAGTTTTCCTTCATTTTAGTGCAGTAAAAATATTATCCTTTGTCTTAATCATTAATTTCCATTTTTGAGTAGCTAATTTTGTCATTGAGTCTTGTTTTGTTGCTTGTCTTCTTTGGCTTCCTACTAGTTTTGCCTTGAGTATTTGTCTCCTTTGAATTTCCTTAAGCTTGTAGTGAATTGTTCCTCTTTCATTTAAGTACATTGGACATTGATAATTGATAGAGGTTCCTCAAGAAACTTTAAGGAGATTGAGCGGAAAAAGGCAAGTGTGCACATCATAGAAAAAGCCATTTCAAGAGTGATACACGAGTGCTACTAGAGTGAAACACTTAGAGAGTGGCAAGGATCCCTTATATAATTGTATTAGTTATCTAACCTTTTCTTGTGCAGCTATGGATACTTCTCCTAGTGTTAGGAATTATCTCTCACCAAGGTCTAAA
The DNA here is from genome assembly GCA_026586105.1 of Hylodesmum podocarpum. Lineage (NCBI taxonomy): Eukaryota > Viridiplantae > Streptophyta > Magnoliopsida > Fabales > Fabaceae > Hylodesmum > Hylodesmum podocarpum. The sequence goes on along the minus strand of JALJEV010000071.1, from coordinate 2,310,669 downwards.
AGGATGATTGATATGGTGAAGTCCATGCTTAATGTTAGCTTGGAGGAGAGATTTGACCAAGAGAGGAGGTTGAAGGGGGAAAGGAAGATAAAGAAGGAATTGGAGAAGAGGATCCTTGGGGAGACTAGTGGCAATCAAGGTGGTCACAATGGAGGAAGGGCTATACCTAGGGAGGGCCGTGGAAGCTTAAGCAATGAAGTACCTAGGAGTAGGAGACATAGCTATAAAGGTAGTGGAAGTGAGGAAGAAATTCCTAGAGGGGACTATAGCACACCTAGGGAGAGTGATTGGGGAAACAACTATGATGAGGATGAACCCTTTAGAGGCCATAGGTATGCAAGGGGGGAAGGAGAGATCCTCAACTTAGAAGGCCGAATCACACCCCTAGAAGAAATGTGGAAGAGGATAAGCCCAGAGAGTGGGAAAGAAGCAACAAGATTAAGCTACCCAAGTTCCTTGGAGATAGTGAGGCCGAGAGTTACCTAGATTGGGTGATGAAGGTTGATCAAGTTTATTCTTGCTATCCACACTTGAGTGAAGAGAAGAGGCTTAACTTAGCCATCTTGGAGTTTGAAGGTTATGCCTTGGTTTGGTGGAACCAAGTCCTTGTAGATGCCGAAAAGAGGAGAAGGCCACACATCACTTCTTGGACCCAATTGAAGGATGCCATGAAGGGGAGATTTGTGCCTAAATCTTATACAAGGGACCTCCATGTGAAGCTCCAAAGATTAACTCAAGGAGGGAGGAGTGTGCAAGAGTACTACAAGGACCTAGAATTGACCTTGATGAGGGTCGGCTATGAAGAGGAGAAGGAAGCTACAATTGCTAGGTTCACTAATGGATTGAATAGGGAGATCCAAGATGTCTTGGAACTCCAACATTATAGAACCTTGGAGGATGCCATCCATAAGGCCGAGAGGACTGAGGGCCAATTAAAGAGGAAGAGCTCCTTCAAGAAGTCTTTCACACATGGATCTTCAAGTTGGAAGGACAAGCAAAAGAAGGAGGGATCATCCAAGACTTTTTACAAGTCTAGCCGAGATTACCCTAAAGGTAAGGAAGTCTCTAAACCTATTTCTAAGCCTTCTAACATTAAGTGTTTCAAGTGTTTAGGACATGGTCATATAGCTTCCCAATGTCCCAACAAGAAGGCCATGATCATGAGAGTAGATGGAGGGATCACTAGTGAAGAGTCCACTCACTCTTCAAGTGAAGAAGAGGAAGCTAGTGCTAGTGAACACTCAAGCATGGAGCAACCGGAGGATGGAGATCTCCTCATGGTAAGGAAGATGCTTGGAAGTGCCCTCAAGGAGTTGGATGACTCACAAAGGGAAAATATCTTCCATTCTAGATGCCTAGTAGAAGGGAAGGTATGTTCTCTTATCATAGATAGTGGTAGTTGTACAAATGTTGTTAGTACTAGGTTAGTAAATAAATTAGAGCTTAGGACATCCCCACACCCTAAACCTTACAAACTACAATGGTTAAGTGATAAGGGAGAGATAGTAGTTAGTAAGCAAGTCTTTATTAACTTCACCATAGGCAAGTATAGAGATGATGTGTTGTGTGATGTAGTGCCTATGGAAGCCACTCACCTTTTACTAGGGAGACCTTGGCAATATGACAAGCATGCCATTCATGATGGTGTTTCCAACACGTATGTCTTCTCTCATATGAGCAAGAAGGTCACCCTTAAGCCTTTGTCACCTAAGGAAGTGTGTGAGGATCAAATAAAAATGAAATTAAAGAGGGAAAGTGAGAAGAAAAGTGAGGGTTCAAGTGCCAACCCATGTGTGGCCGAGAGCTCCTCTAAGAAAAACCAAAAAGAAACAAAACATCCTAAGAAGCTAGCCTTGGCCGAGAGTTGCAAGAAAATTACCAAACATGCCACTAGTGATTCTAGGATGAAAGGAAAGTGTGTAGCATGATCCTATGTAAACCGAGACTATAGATAAGGGAAAACTTAGTGAGAGTTTGCTTATGGAGAGAGGTGAGTTAAGAAGAGATTACCTAGCTAGGAAGAGCATGTTTCTATGTTTGCCTACACCATTAGTTTTGAGCACTAACTTGGTAGGCAAGCAAGAAGACCTTGAGTCATTGTTAATGGAGTTTGATGATGTCTTTCCTAAAGAGATTCCCCATGGCCTTCCCCCACTTAGAGGGATTGAGCATCAAATAGATCTAGTACCCGGTGCATCAAATAGGTCTCCTTAGAGATTCTCCAAAGAGTCCTTGTGTTGCCCTCTCTAGCTTCTTCAAACAAGCAACTTCAACCCAAAATCAAAGGAAGCTTCGGTCAAGCTTCAATGAGGGAGGAAAACCGAGAAAGGAAAAGGTGAAGGGGGTGAGGAATGGAGGAGGGTGGCGCCATGGCAAGCCAATAAGCCTAGGAGGAACTGCCACAATGGAGGATGGAATCCATTGATAAGATTCAAGAAACCTTGCTAAGCAAGACAAGAGAAAACCTCTCTCAAGAAAAGCTCAAAGCTTATTCAATTATCAAATTCATCAAAAGTTCTTTACAAATTTCGTTTTTGGGCTTTTATAGACTTAGGAAGACTTGAAGAGGAAGCTAGACAACATTAGAGTACTCTACAAGTCAATGAATAAGAGCCACAAGTTCAAAGGTTCAAGTATATGTCACCTTCAAGAGAGTTTCATGTCACTTTCAAAGGTTACATGTCACTCTCAAAGGTTACACGTCACTTTCCACTTGATTCTCATCCATTGGATGAGTGCATCTAATCAAGGGTTGAGATTTGCTCTTGGATTAGGCATGGATCCTAATCCAAGTGAAAATCTATTTGAACCAAATCCACTTGGATTCACAATTTGAAATTCAAATTTAAATAAAATTAAATTTAAATTTCAAATGTGAATTTAATATGAACTTGAACTTAAATTCATTCACTCCTATTAAGCTTCACTCTTTAAGCTTACTAGCCTTTTAAGACCCCCTCTTATTTACTTACTTTAATTATAATCGAAGTAATAATTTAAAGTGGTTAATAATGTAAATAAAAGAGATATTTAGGAAACAACACTTTTATTACATAAGATTTAAAGTTCATTACAACTAGCTTGCATAACTTTGTCATTTTATTATTCTACATAATTTTCTCTCTACTTACTTAGCAAATCTACCCCCAAACATAACAAAACATCTTCTCGGCAAGACAGTATCAACAATCATTGGAAACATCCACATCTTCTTAACCCTGCAAATCTGCTCCCCCGAACGTTATTCGAGATCATCACAGGTGTTAAAAACACAAAATGCAAGGGTGAGCTTTCCTTAACCATAAAAAATTGATTGTAGTTCAAGGAAAACCTTTTCTTTTATAAATTTAGAAATTTCATCGAAAATATCATTTTTAGAATAATACTTCCATACATATCCATGATCATCAAAATATCAATCACATAGTAAGGCAATCAACAACCAAATCAAACAAACCATCAATCACAATCAATGATTCAGGCATGAATTCCATTTAATCAAACACACCATTACTAATGTATGCTCCTAAGCCTACATGATGCATGCACCTTCACCATGCATTTTCACTCTTCACTCGAAATGCAATGTGGCGCCCTCCACTGAAAATAGCCTGGGGCATCTGATTCTCACACTCAATCAGACCCACCAGAGGTAGACACTCCGTAATTTGTCGAGTTCCCTCAGTGTCCGGCAGGACCTCCCCCGCAACATGTGATCATCATGAGCAGGGCAATTTCCCCACCAAGAGAACCCCCCAGTCCACGACATTCCACTCACTCAGACGGGAATCCGTGACTTACGGACTTGGTCTACTACTATCCAGTCATCAATGCAACATGTTCTAGGACCTTGAATTGTATAATGACCTTCATTATATTTCAGATATTGACCTTTCCACCAGGTCATCTTTATCTCACCTCATTCTAAGCATTGCCCATTCACCAAGCAATCTTAGAATATTGCCTCTCCACTAGGCATTTCCAATCGGTCATTAAACAATTCAAGTCCATCACCAATTTCATGCAATCATGCATGTCACTACTTACTCACATCCAACTCACCAAGTGATTGTATATCAAGTACAAAACCAGTCATCAAACAACAATATTACTATAAAGTAGTCATGGTGTTCAGAGAAATAGTTGAAAGAGGAAAACAATTTCAAAATAATCTTTCAAAGGGTAAAGAAAGCGCAAACTTAAAGAATTAGAAGTAGTGTAAGAAAGATGAAGAAAAGAAACATCGAGGATTCAAAGAAAGATAATGGAACAACCAAAGAAAGAGAGTAAAAGTAGTAAGAGAATCAAAGAATAGAAAAAAAGGATAAGGAAAGATCCCCTTACTGCAAGAAACTAAAGAAAGAAAATGAAAGTACCAATAAAACAAATGATAGAAAAGAAGGATAAGGAAAGTTCCCCTTACTGGTTTCTCCTAGCTTCCTATATTCTTCCTCTACTTACGTGCTCCTACTTTGGTTGGAGAGATTTCTTCCTAAGGTGGAGAAAGTATAGAAAGGTTTTTTGTAGAGAAGATAGTTTGAGAGAATGTAGGAGTATTCTTTTGGGTTATGTCTTCATTTGGCACCCCTAAGCCCTATTTATAGACTTCCCAAGATATTTCTAGAGAATTTGAGATTGATTCTAAAGAAAAAAAAAATCTTAGTTTCTATGAAAATATCTTAGATTCCATTAAAATATCTTAAAAGGTAAGAAAATATCTTAGTTTCCAAGAAAATATCTTAGTTTCCATCAAAATATCTTAAAAGGTAAGAAAATATCTTAGTTTCCAATAAAATATCTTAGTTTCCAAGAAAATATCTTAGTTTCCAAGAAAATATCTTAAAAGGTAAGAAAATATCTTAAAGAGAATTCTAGAATGGTTGAAAAGTCATTACTTTGATCACTTTCGGTAAAATAGGCATAACTTCTTCCACAAATATCATTTTGGGCTCAGGTTTCTTGCAAATGAAATAGGATTGACAGAGCTACAAATGTCATGAAGGCCCAAAGAGCCAATTCGGACTGCATCTAGTGTGAAATTAGCCTTGAAAGTGGGCCATGAAACAGTGACGTGAATTTACTATACATTTGACTACTCTCGGTAAAATAGGCATAACTCTCTCCACAGGCCTCCAATTGAGCTCCGGTTTGTTTCTAATTAAAGAAGATTGAAAGATCTAGAAATGTCATGAAGACATCAAGAGCCAGTTTGGACCGCATCTGGGGTGAATATTTCCTTGAAGTGGACACATGCAACCAGTGAAGTGAATTCCAGCGAATTGAACATTTTAAATCATGTAATTGCCATTTTATACAAATGTGGGATATGAGATTCAAAATGCAGACCCTTGGGACTTATTTTGGCAGCTGCAAAGCATATGAGGAACACCCAATTGAAAAATGCATTATTGGAGGCAGCTACAAAATACTCCACAATTCATTCCACAAATTTCTTGAATATTACAAAAAAACCTCTCTTAAACTATATTTAAATTTTTGGGATGTTACAAGCACAACATTAAGCAAACACTTAAAAGAAAAGTACACTTTTGGCCGAAAACTTACAAGGCCATCAAAATTATTTACACTTCAATTACAAAAATCAATTCCTAAGCTAAGGTAACTTGGAGCTTCTAGTATTTCTTCTAGGTGAGTGATTTTCCTTAGATGTGCCTACATCAAACCCTCCTTCTTAGTTGCAACTTGTCCCCAAGTTGGCTTGATCTTCACCTACATTAAACAAAGACAAGTCATTAACATTGAAAGTTTTCATCCAACAAATCACTAGGTAGATCAAGTTAAAAAAGGTTTGGGTTCTTTTAGACTCATGTCCTCTAAGGAATTTCCTCAACGGACTCTTGCTCCTAAATAAAGTCCTCTTTACCTACAAACAAATAACCACCGGGATCAAATATCACAATGTCATCATTAACAATGGATAAATCATTCTTTATAGCATTTGATGGAAGTGATTTATTATGTTGGTATGCTTGCATTCTATAGTGAGTGCATGGTGGTAAAAACATTTGAAAATCTATAAGTCTACACCTATTCAACTTAATTCTAGCATCTAGTTTGAGCAAATTACAAATTTCACTCACTTCTAAATCATAGGAATACAACATGTATTTTTTCTCAATATCAAAAATATCAATTAAAGAATGAAAGGAAAATTTTGAATACTCATTTGGGATATAACCGAAATTATTAGGAGTTTTTACTCCTTTCCCCACTTGTGTAGACACTTGCTTCTTATCTGACATTTCTTCGCTAAGTGTGGAACTTTGTGGTGTGCCCTCCTTCTTAACCTCTTCCAACAACCTAGGAAAGCATTCAACATCATGAAAATAATGGTTAATAGGCACTATTAAGAATTCCAAATTACCAAATTCAAGGATCTTCCAAGGCTCAATGCCATAAGATTCTAAAGTATGGTATGGAATATCATTCTTAATAAAAGTAAAAGGAGTATTAATTGATAAGGAAATTTTTTCAAAAGGTATTTCAAATTCTATAGGCATTTCCTTTTCTTTACAATATTTGTTCCAAGGCTCTTTTATGCACAACTCTTCATTAGGAGTCAAATCAAAAGGAACTTTATAAAGATGACCACAAGCATCCTCATAAAGAGATTTAAGTGCATTCCTTTCTACATCTTCACACAAGAGATTGTCAATTTCCTCTTGGTAGTCATCCTTTGGAACCATACCTACAATGTCCTCCAAATAAGAATCAAAAAATTCAAATGAAGGGTTAGTATAAGCATGTAAAGAATCATTTTTCTCTTTCATTTGTTTTTCTATCAACTCCCATTCTTTAATTTCTCTTGCTCTCAATTCTTTTTCTCTCAATTCCTTTATCATTCTCTCTTTTTCCCTTCTCCAATACTCATCATAATTCCTTTCATTTTCTTTTAACAACCTTCTTTGTTTTTCTTCTCTCATTTCCCTCTTAAAGTCATAATAATCTCTATCACTTCTTTCACTCCCTCTTCTACTCCTCCTATCACTTTCTCTATGGTATTCTCTCCTTTCACCTCTATTCCTACTATTCTCTCCATTATGCCTCCTCTCACTCTCCAATCTCCTTTCAATCGGCCCTATTCTCTCATCAAGGGTGGTATTCAATCTACTCATCAACACATCCATCATTTTGAGAGTTTTGGGTGACAAATCATTGCCAACACTAGGAGAACTAGCTATCGCTGCAAGAAAAGGTTAGTGTACAAGAAATATAATAGGAAATAAAGGATATCACCACTCTCTAAGTGTATCCACTCAATCAACTCGTGTTTCGTACTTAGTGGCTTTTTCTCTAATGAAACTCTCTTACCTTTTTCCTCTCTATCTCTTGGTTCTCACTTAGAAATTATTCTTAAATCAATTATCAAGTTCCTACCAAGCCAATGTGAAAGAGGAACAGCACCCTAGCTAGGCTTAAGAAGTCCAAAGAGACAAATACTCAAAGACAAAACTAGGAGTCCAAGAAAGACAAGCAAAAAAAAGCTCAAAATGAAAGAAAGGCTAATCAAATTTGGAGTAAACTTTGATGAGACAATGACACATATATGGACAACAAAGGACATGAAATTGCAGGGTAAACAAGTCCAAAACCGAGACAAAGAGTATGAGAATCAAAGTGGACAGCCACACACAAATTCAAGTTAGCCACCGAATTTCACCAAGACTTAGCGACGAATTTCTAGGAATCCGATTAGAGACCAAAAATGAACCTTAATTCTATGATTATGCAACCTTTGAAAAAACAAACCAAATGCAAAATAAGGTTCATATAGTCATAGCATTATCAATGTCCAACAAGAGCAATAAAACTCAAAGTGAAAATCACACCCAAAAAAAATCACTACACACTCAAGTCCAAAACAAGGTACTAGAAATTCAACTTGGGTGATGTGTGCTCAAAACTAAGTCCAAGGGTGTGTCTAATTGCCAATTCTTTTCACCTTTCAAATTTTTCTCTTGCTATTTTGGTTCTTTTGACTTTGCTTTTGTATGGTCCTTAATCAATTTCTACTCTTTTTGGATCCATACACTTCACTTTTCACCACTACTTCTTTTTCTTTTGTTTTTCTCACTTGTTTCTTTTCTTTGTTTTGATTTTGTATTTTTTCTACACACTATGTATGGCTGGACCGAAACCAATAATGAAGAAGAGCAACCTCCAAGTTCAATTTCTAAAACCCAAAAATACAAATCACAAGGTTCTACACAAATTGGACCTTAAAGAGTGCTCTAGAAGCTAACTAAATGCATGTTCATGTGAAACTTACACTAGAAGCTTCTCTTATCTCATGGAACCCATGTAAAACATGAAACCCAAATCAACCAAGGTGCAGCACATACATCAACTCACGGTTTTGGAAAGGAAAAAACAAAAGGGACTAAACAAAACTACAAGAAAACAAATCAACAAAGAAGCTTACAAAGGAAGTTACTCTAGAACAAAGAATCTTGTCATGGAAGCTAAGGTAACTATGAGTAAAACTTCAAGATAAGCATGTCTAACCATGGAAACCCACGGTTTGAAAGAAAACAATGAAGGAAGAAAAGCATGCTTAGACACAAACCAACCGAACAAAATTGGAACAACTCAAAGAAACAAAGACTAGGCTATAGAAAGAAGACATGGAACAATGAAAACTCAAAGAAAGCTATGGAAACACATGAAACCCATAACTAACCCGTTGAAGATTGTTGGTCCCTATGTATGAATCTAGAGGGGGGGTGAATAGATTCTTGTTAAACTTTACCCCAAATTTGCGTGTTTCTAATTTCTTTTAATTCAACAGAATGCTAATCTTGATTACCTATCAATTACCTTTCAATTACAGATTCAAATACAAGTTCAATTACTGATTCTATTTCTAAACCAATTAATGAGTTGATTATCAATACAGTTTCCCAAAACAGAGCAGAATATAATCAATATCAATATAGTGAAAACTGTAAAGAGAGTAAGGAAGAGAATGAGTGCACATGATGATATATACTTGGTTCGACTAACCGCCCGTACGTCGGTCAACCAACAATCATTGCGATTGGCTTTCCACTATCAAATGATTTCTTTCGTATCCTTTTACATTCACTCTGCAACAAGCAATACAAACAAAATCAAAACACCCAAAACTGTTCTTCAACCTCAAGAATTAACTTCCTGACCTTGGCACCTCCAAGATCAAACTTTGAGAATCACTTCTCAAATACAAGTTGCTCTATCTAGAGAGACCTCTCTCCTAGAGCAACAACCCAAAATTGGAAATACAAAAGATCAGTAAAGAATACACCTTAAGTGCGAGAATCGATCACAAACAAGCTCTATGAAATTCACCCAACAAGGATATGGATCAAGTTTCCCCTTGTCTTTGAAAACCTTGATGAACTCTAAGTTTAGAGCATATGAAAGTGTAGGAGCAGTTGCAAATAGTTTGGTTTTCAGCAATCTCATATGCTTCATCAAGGATATACTTATAGAATCAATTTGGAGGGAGAAAACGTGCAAATCTGAGCTATAACGGTCCATGTAATTGATCCCAAATGCATGTAATCGATTACACTAGCCGTTAGAACCCTCCAATTTGATTTTTCCAGGCATGTAATCGATTACCACGAGCATGTAATCGATTACATTGAAGAGGGAAACCCAGAAAAGGTGAATTTCAAACCATGTAATCGATTACACTAGGGATGTAATCGATTACACTGCAGAGTTCTCGGATGTAATCGATTACATCAACCATGTAATCGATTACACGAAAAGAATGATCAATGTAATCGATTACACCAAGCCTGTAATCGATTACATCAGTGAAAAATGGATTTCCAAGGTTTTTCAAACTGTTTTTCTCAAATGGAAATCAAACATTCTTCACATGATCAATTATACACTAGTTTTACATATCTCTGGGATCTTAAGCAAAGAATACAACACATATATGCCTATACTCAACACACAATACATAGTTATATCCTAGTTACATTCAACTATGGAAAACCGAAAGATACATTTATCAAAACCAAAACACATAAGAGAGACACAATCAGCATTCTTCAAGCTTCAAGTCCAACAAAGATAACCTATTGAAGAAGACAACAAGCTTTGATACCACTTGATATAGGCCTCCTTAGAGATTCTCCAAAGAGTCCTTGTGTTGCCCTCTCTAGCTTCTTCAAACAAGCAACTTCAACCCAAAATCAAAGGAAGCTTCGGTCAAGCTTCAATGGGGGAGGAAAACCGAGAAAGGAAAAGGTGAAGGGGGTGAGGAATGGAGGAGGGTGGCGCCATGGCAAGCCAATAAGCCTAGGAGGAACCGCCACAATGGAGGATGGAATCCATTGATAAGATTCAAGAAACCTTGCTAAGCAAGACAAGAGAAAACCTCTCTCAAGAAAAGCTCAAAGCTTATTCAATTATCAAATTCATCAAAAGTTCTTTACAAATTTCGTTTTTGGGCTTTTATAGACTTAGGAAGACTTGAAGAGGAAGCTAGACAACATTAGAGTACTCTACAATTCAATGAATAAGAGCCACAAGTTCAAAGGTTCAAGTACATGTTACCTTCAAGAGAGTTTCATGTCACTTTCAAAGGTTACATGTCACTCTCAAAGGTTACATGTCACTTTCCACTTGATTCTCATCCATTGGATGAGTGCATCTAATCAAGGGTTGAGATATGCTCTTGGATTAGGCATGGATCCTAATCCAAGTGAAAATCTATTTGAACCAAATCCACTTGGATTCACAATTTGAAATTCAAATTTAAATAAAATTAAATTTAAATTTCAAATGTGAATTTAATATGAACTTGAACTTAAATTCATTCACTCCTATTAAGCTTCACTCTTTAAGCTTACTAGCCTTTTAAGCACAACATTAAGCAAACACTTAAAAGAAAAGTACATTTTTGGCTGAAAACTTACAAGGCCATCAAAATTATTTACACTTCAATTACAAAAATCAATTCCTAAGCTAAGGTAACTTGGAGCTTCTAGTATTTCTTCTAGGTGAGTGATTTTCCTTAGATGTGCCTACATCAACAACTTTACCCAACCGGCCTACATATAGGAGTTCTCCTCAAGAGACTCATGAAATGCAAAGGCAAGTTGAGGATTTGATGAGTAAGGGTTGGGTCAAGGAGAGCTTGTCTCCTTGTGCTTCACCGGTTATTTTAGTGTCTAAGAAGGAGGGAACTTGGAGGATGTGCACCGATTGTAGAGTCATTAACAATATTACTATAAGGTATAAACATCCCATTCCTAGACTAGATGACTTGCTTGATGAGCTACATGGAGCTAAGATATTCTCCAAGGTTGATCTTAAAAGTGGCTATCACCAAATTAGAATGAAAGAAGGTGATGAGTGGAAAACCGCTTTTAAGACCAAGTTTGGACTATATGAGTGGCTTGTCATGCCCTTTGGCTTATCAAATGCACCTAGCACTTTTATGAGGTTAATGAATTATGTGCTAAGAGAATTTCTAGGAAAGTTTGTTGTGGTATATTTTGATGATATCTTGATTTATAACAATTCTTTCTTAGAACATCTAACACACTTGAAGCTTGTTTTGAAAGTACTTAGGGAACAACAATTGTATTCCAACAAGGAGAAGTGCACCTTTGCCACCAACCAAGTTATATTCCTCGGTTTTGTGGTGAGTGAGCAAGGTGTGCAAGTAGATGAAAGCAAGATCAAGGCCATCCAAGAGTGGCTGAGACCCACCAATGCAAGGGAAGTAAGATCCTTTCATGGTTTAGCTAGCTTTTATAGGAGGTTTGTTAAGGACTTTAGTACTATTGCTTCACCTCTTAATGAACTAGTTAAAAAGGATTCTACTTTTGTTTGGGGTCAAGCACAAGAACATGTTTTCAATCTACTTAAAGATAAGCTTACACATGCACCTATTCTTGCCTTACCTAACTTTGCTTATTCTTTTGAAGTAGAGTGTGATGCTTCTAACCTAGGTGTTGGAGCCGTGTTGATGCAAGAGGGGCACCCTATTGCCTACTTTAGTGAGAATCTCAAGGGTGCTCAACTCAAATACTCCACCTATGATAAGGAGATGTATGCACTTGTGAGGGCCTTGCAAGTGTGGCAACACTACCTTCTTCCCAAGGAGTTTGTGGTGCACACCGATCATGAAGCACTCAAACATATCAAGGGCCAAGGCAAGTTAAGCAAGAGGCATGCAAGATGGGTAGAATTTCTTGAAACCTTTCCTTACATGATTAAATATAAGAAAGGTAGCACTAATGTGGTAGTCGATGCTCTTAGTAGGAGATTTTCATTGATTTGTATGCTAGAAACTAAGATGCTTGGTTTTGATCACATTAAAGAATTGTATGAACATGATCATGATTTCGGCCAAGTGTTCATGATGTGTGCTGAAAGTGCTCATAAGGATTTCTTTAGGGTGGATGGTTATCTTTTTAAGGGAAAATGTTTGTGCATCCCTAAGACATCCTTAAGGGAGCTTTTAGTTTGTGAAGCACATGAAGGAGGCATCATGGGACACTTTGGAATTGATAAGACATTAGCCATATTACATGAACATTTTTATTGGCCACACATGAAGAAAGATGTGGACCGATTTGTACAAAAATGCATAACATGTCATAAGGCTAAATCTAGAAGCATGAATCATGGATTATATACTCCTTTACCTATTCCCATTTCTCCTTGGATTGATATATCCATGGATTTTGTGCTTGGATTGCCGAGAACCAAGAGAGGAATGGATTCCATTTTTGTGGTTGTGTGTAGGTTTTCAAAAATGGCTCATTTTATCCCTTGTCATAAGGTTGATGATGCTACACACATTGCAAATTTGTTCTTTAAAGAAGTGGTTAGATTGCATGGCTTGCCTAAGACAATTGTTAGTGATAGGGACTCCAAATTTTTGAGTCATTTTTGGAGAACCTAATGGGGTAAGTTAGGCACCAAGCTTTTATTCTCAACCACTTGCCACCCACAAACGGATGGCCAAACCGAAGTGGTTAATAGAACATTAGGCCAATTGTTAAGATGCTTTGTTAAAGGAAATACTAAGACATGGGAGGAACATTTGCCTTTTGTTGAATTTGCATATAATAGAGTTGTGAATGCTTCTACTTCCCATTCCCCATTTGAGATTGTTTATGGTTTTAACCCTCTAACACCTCTTGACCTTGTGCCTATGCCACTTGAGTTTGCTTTAAATGTAGATGGAGTTGCCAAGGCCAAGCTAGTGAAGTCCCTTCATGCCAAAATCAAAGAGCACCTTGAGAAAAGGTATTACAAGGTGGCGGCCCAAGTGAACAAACACAAGAAGAATGTGGAGTTCAAGGAAGGAGACATGGTGTGGCTTCATCTCAAGAAAGAAAGATTTCCCAACCTTAGGAAATCTAAACTTCTTCCAAGAGGGGATGGCCCCTTCAAGATTTTAAAGAAGCTTGGACTCAATGCTTATTCTCTTGACCTTCCTTCATCTTTCATTGGTAGTAATTCATTTAATGTTAGTGATTTATCTCCTTGTGATGTAGGTGGTGATGGAAGCAACTTGGGGACAAGTTTGCCTCAAGAAAGAGGGATTGATGGAGGACCATCTCCAAGCATGAGGATAACAAGAGCTATGCAAAGAAGATTAGAAGCTCAAGTTGAGGAAGAGTTGACCAAGTCAAAGTCAACAAATCAAGGTCAAAGTCAAAGTCAATGGTCAACTCCTCAAAGTCAACAAATTGGGCAAAAGAAGCCTTGTAATCTTCTTATTAGCTTGTAATTAGTTTAGGCTTATTTTTGTATAAAGCTTGGACCACGGTTGTTTAGTGAGTTTTCGGCCAAGCTAAGTAATGGACATGTTGACTTGTGTTTTGATTGGTCAAAGCCTCTAATTGTGGGCTTAAGAGTCTTATGACCCAAATAAGCAAGTGTGTTACACTCTCTTAAAAGAGAGTGGATGGATTATTTTAGAGAGAATGAGTGGAAATTCCACTAACTTCATTTAAATTTCCACCACTTGATTATACCATAATCAAAGGTGTAAATTTAAGTCAAGTTATAAAGTGTTGACTCTCATCTAAGAAGGCATTCTAGCCTTTAGATTAGCTTCTAATCTAAGGACTAGAATTCCATCTTAATTAGTCCATGATCACCATATGCTTAGGAGAATTTTGAGCCTCTTGATCTCATTAACTCTAGATCCTTCTTGAATTGATCAAGTGAGGGGTGCCTAGCATCACTTGATCAATCCATCAAGGATCCTAAGGCTTAGAGAGGCTCACGGCCAACACACACACCTCTAGTCATATAACTTAGGCAAATTTCATTGTAAGACTCACTTTTGAATATTGAATGAAATAGAATTTCTAAGACTTGTGTCTTGAGAAAAGGGAGTGCTCTCCTAGGGTTTCTTCAAAGAACCTTGAATCTTATCTTGATCCATGACTCAAGTGGCGATTCATCACTTAGCTTATTGATTCCTAGAATCATGGTGCTACCACCCTTCTAGTTCTTCATCCATTTTTTATTTCATTCTTCTTTGATGCCAAACCGAAACACTATCCATTCCTTATCCTATTTCGCAAGCTTGTCTTAATTTATGAGTGAAGATCACTTGGTGAATTGAAGATGTGATGTAGGAACATCTAGAAGAGTTAATAGAAGTATGCAAAGGAAGCTAGAAGAGGAGGTGGGAAAACTCCAAGAACAAGAAGATAGTATAGGACCTAGTACTTGTAGTTTACTTGTAAATTCTTTTGAAACATAACTAAGTCCTATGATGTAATAGCTTTAGGGAATACTTGGGCTTAAGCCCGTGGGTTTTCATAGGCCCAAGGCCTAAGGGTCCATCAAATCCTACGCATGCCACAATCCTAAGTCAAGCCACACAAGACTTTAAAAATCGGTTGAAATCATTTTGTTCTAAAACATGTGTGACTTGAAAACCTTCTTAAAGAAAGAGGGAGCCTTTGATTAAGCCTTGGATCCATGCCTAAGCTTAATCAAAGATCTCCACCCTTGATTAAGAGAAGTTTAGGATTGATGACATGGCTCATCACATGGCCACTAGAAGGGGACAAGGAGGGGACAAGCCCATGTGGAGGCCATGTGAAAGCCATGTGCTTCCTAACAACCAAGTAACCACTTGGGTTACTTGGCTTGCAAGGAAGCTCCACGGATTGGTTGAGCCCTAACCATGATTAGTGGCTCCCACCCGTGGTTAAGGCTTACTTAGCTTGCAAGGCAAGCTAGGATTACTTGGAGCCCAAGCTTTGCAACCTATAAATACCCTAACTTTTCCATTGTAAAGGACTTTTGACATAATTGAATAGCTTCTAGCTTTTGAGAGAAATTCTCTTGTTCCCTTAGGGAAGACCTTGAATCTTATCAATGGCTTCTTCAACCATTGTGGCGGTTCCTCCTAGGCTTATAGGAGTTCTCTCCTTGGCGCCATAACCATTTCTTTCCTCTCCATTTTTGCTTTGTTTTCTCAAAACCGAAACTCCTTAATTCACTTCTACCGAACCAATTCTTCTTTGCTTCCATTGATTCGGTGAATGTTGAAGGTTCGTGTGGGAACTTGGAGCTTCCATGGAATCTCTTCCAAGTGAGGCTTCATCAAGTGGTATCTAGAGCATGGTTACCTTCAACATTGGATCTTCACACCGGTTAGTGAATCTCCATGAGTCTTGTTTTTCTTTTGAAATTTCCATCTCTTGAGTTTTGTGTCTTCCTTCTTGAGTAGCTTACTTGAGTTTCCTTGAGTTGTCTCATTAGTAATCTTGAGTTGGAGCATATTTTCTTCTTATGGTTACTGCATTCGGCCGTAGCATCATCTTGATATGTTCCATCATTTTCTTTGAATACATGATTGAATAGCTTGCAAATTTTGACTCCATGATTTTTATGATTTTTGCTCTTGCAAGTTTTTGATTCATATATGCCATTAGGATTTCGTTTAGAATTGTTTTC
Source organism: Hylodesmum podocarpum (assembly GCA_026586105.1). Classification (NCBI taxonomy): domain Eukaryota; kingdom Viridiplantae; phylum Streptophyta; class Magnoliopsida; order Fabales; family Fabaceae; genus Hylodesmum; species Hylodesmum podocarpum. The sequence continues at coordinate 2,294,706 of JALJEV010000071.1, read as the reverse complement.
TACTGTACCGTGAGGCATACTTATTGGCTTGGTACTGCACTTTAATCTTCCATACATGTATTACATGATTTCTAAGTGCTAGGAACATCTACTAGTGTATGCTTACATGATCCTTGATTTTTAGAATTTTTAGAATACTATTTTGCTTTGTAATTTTGGTTAGTTCTTGTAATTGCTATGATAAGCTAGGATTTGAACCTAGAAGAGGCTTTTAGTTCCCTAAAGGTTTTGGTCCAGCCATCCAATTACAAAAGAAAAGAATCAAAATCAAAAGAAAGAAAAGAGAAGAGAAAGAAAAACAAGTGAAAAGAAAAACTAGTTTTGAAAAGTAGTGGTTCTAGAAATAAGTGAAAATTGAGAACCATAGAGAAGTGAAAAGAAAAGAAAGGTACTACAACATAAGAACCAAAGAAAGTGGAAAAAGAAAAGAGATACGCAAAAGAAACACCATTGAACCTAGGAAAGAGCCTACGCCTTCTAGTGAATTTTCTAGTTTTGAGCTTCCTAAGTGCCTTGTGTATCTTTTATGTTTCTTTGAACTTTTGTACATTTCTTTCTTGTACTGCACCTTGCTGGATGTATGGGATACTGCATATGTGAATTGGACTTTGATTTGAACCTAAGAAGCATGCTAGTAGCCAATTAGAGAACATAGCCAAAATCGGTCTCTAAATCCGTTTTTGCTGATTTTGCTATTTTCGGTTTCTAATTTTCGGTTGCTAATTGCTTTGTGAGCTTGCTGTCCAGTTTTGATTGCCTCATGATATGCCTTTGTTTTGACATGTTTCCTTGGGTTTTTATATGATATTTTTCTGCCCTACTATGTGCCATTGTCTCATGAAAATTTCTCCACAATTTGAGTAGCCATTCATTTCATTTTGAGCTTCTTCTTGCTTGTCTTCTTTGGATTCCTTGGTTTTGTCCTAGAGTCTTTGTCTTTTGGCCTCTTAAGTCTAGTTAGGAGTTGTTCCTCTTTCATAATGGTATGATAAGAACCTTGATAATTGATTAGAGGATAATCCCTAATAGGACATAGAGGAAGAGTGGTAAAAGGCAAGAGAGCATCATCATAAAAAGAGCCTTGACTTGAGTGATACACGAGTGTGAGTGGATACACTTAGAGAGAGTTGAGAGGTTTATAGTTTTCCTTGTTTTCTTGTAAACTAACCTTTCTTGCAGCCATGGCAAGTCCATCTAGTGTTGAACAAGGTTTATCCCCTCGGACACAAAATATTTTGAATTTGGTCATGGAAAGAATGGGGGATATGCAAAGGGAGATTAACACTCGGTTACAAGAGAGTGAGGAGAGGATTAGGAGAGAAACACAAGGGAAAGGGGGACCAAATACTAATGAGGGAGATAGGAGAGAAAGGAGAAGTGAACATGGGAGGAGAAATGAGGGTGAAGAAGATAGGAGAAGTAGGAGGCAAAGGGAACCTAGAACCTCAATTGGGAGTGATGTAGGGAATCCTTATAAAGAGCCTTTTCATAGGAATGACCCCTATTACCATGATAGGAGGAATGGGGGAAGGGGTGTCCGAGAGGATGCAAGAGGAAATAGGGAAGGAAGGAGAACCCAATGGGAGGAGGAAGATAGGTTTGATGAGAGATTTGTGAAGATCACCATACCAAAGTTCAATGGTAGTGGTGGACCCGAGGCATACCTAGATTGGGCCATGAAAGTGGACCAAATTTTCTCAAGCTATCCCTTGTTGAGTGAAGAGAAAAAGTTACACCTAGTGACCCTAGAATTTGAAGACTATGCCATGATTTGGTGGAATCAACAAGATAGGGGCTACGGTTGCATTAGGCCAAGAGTGACCACATGGGAAGCCTTGAAGCATGCCTTGAGAGAGCGTTTTGTGCCACCCACATACCTAAGGGATCTACACAACAAATTACAAAGATTGTATCAAGGGAATAGAAGTGTTCAAGAATACTTCAAGGACCTTGAAATCACCATGCTAAGAGCACACATAGAGGAGAGTTTGGAGTCTACTTTGGCAAGGTTTGTGAATGGATTGAACCGAGAAATCCAAGATGTGTTGGAGTTGCAAAGGTACTCCCACATTGAAGAGGCCATACACCTAGCCGAGAGAATTGAGTCCCAACTTAAGAGATGGCAAACCAAAAGGGTGTCCATGCCAAGCACTTCTTCTTGGAAGGGAAAGGAAAACAAGGAACCATCTCCCAAGCCTAAGGGGAGAGATGGCCGAGACTCCACCAAACCTAAAGAGGTAGTTTCTCAACCAAATCCTTTGAGATCAAGTAACATCAAGTGTTTTAAATGTTTAGGGAAGGGCCACATTGCATCTCAATGCCCTAACAAAAGGACCATGGTCACAAGAGGAGGAGAAACTATAAGTGAATCTTCACAAGGATCTTCAAGTGAAAAGGAAGAAGAAAAGGAAGCATCCATCCATAGTGAAGAAGCCGAAGAGGGTGACTTGCTTATGGTAAGGAGACTCCTTAAATTGAACCTTGCAATTGATGACACACAAAGGGAAAACATTTTTCATACAAGATGCAAGGTAAAGGGTAATGTATGTTCTTTAATCATTGATGGAGGTTCTTGTACAAATGTTGTAAGTGAGGGTCTAGTAGCTAAACTTGAATTGCCCACTATTGCTCATGTTAGACCTTATAAATTACAATGGCTTAGTGAAAATGGTGAAATAAAGGTTCATAGACAATGCATGATAGACTTTTCTATAGGAAAATATGTTGATAGTGTCTTGTGTGATGTAGTTCCAATGGAAGCTACTCATTTACTTCTAGGTAGACCATGGCAATATGATAAGAATGTAATTCATGATGGTCTTGCTAACACTTTCTTGTTTTCCTTTGAAGGTAGAAAAGTTTTGCTAAAGCCTTTGTCACCAAAGGAGGTATGTGAGGACCAAGTCAAGTTAAGACTTAGGAGGTCCCAAGAGCAAAAGGTTGGAGTAACCGAGAATTCCGAGGCACCAAAGGATTTGACCAAAAGCCCATAAAAAGAAAATTGTCTTAAAGAATGATTCTACTTGTAATGCTAGTATTAGTCATAGTAATTGTAAAGAAACTTTGCTTGTTACATGCAATGAAATAAAAAGAGAATACTTAGCTAGGAAATCTATGTTCTTGTGTATGCCAACTCCTTTAATTTTGAGTAATGATTGTGTAGGTGATGACAAGTCCATAGATGAATTGCTTGAGGATTTCCATGATGTCTTCCCTTTGGATCTTCCCCACGGATTGCCACCTCTTAGGGGCATAGAGCATCAAATAGACTTCATTCTGGGGTCCCAATTGCCCAACAAACCCGCCTATAGGAGCTCACCAAGTGAAACCAAGGAGATTGAGAAGCAAGTCCAAGACCTCTTGAAGAAAGGATGGGTCAAGGAAAGCCTCTCCCCTTGTGCATCACCTATCATCTTGGTTCCTAAGAAGGAAGGTACATGGCGCATGTGTACCGATTGTAGGGCAATAAATAATATTACCATTAGATATAGACATCCAATTCCTAGATTAGATGATCTATTAGATGAATTACATGGGTCTACTCTATTTTCCAAAATAGACCTTAAAAGCGGTTACCATCAAATTAGAATGAAGGATGGTGATGAATGGAAAACCGCCTTTAAGACTAAATTTGGATTATATGAGTGGCTAGTAATGCCATTTGGATTGTCTAATGCTCCTAGTACATTCATGAGACTCATGAATCATGTACTCAAGGAATTCCTAGGTAAGTTTGTAGTAGTATATTTTGATGATATTTTAATCTATAGTAAGAATTTTCAAGAACATGTAAATAATTTGAGAAGTGTACTAGAAGTACTTAGGAAAGAAAAATTGTATGCCAATAAGGATAAATGTATCTTTGGGGCCGGAAAGGTTGTATTCCTTGGTTTCGTTGTAAGCTCAAAGGGAGTAGAAGTGGATGAAGCCAAGATACAAGCTATCAAGGAGTGGCCCACCCCTACATGTGTAAAAGAGGTAAGGAGTTTTCATGGCTTAGCTAGTTTCTATAGAAGATTTGTAAAGGACTTTAGCACCATAGCTAGTCCATTGAATGAAATTGTAAAAAAGGACATTAAGTTTTCATGGGGGCCTTCTCAAGAAGAAGCCTTCAAGGTGCTCAAACACAAGCTCACACACGCACCCATACTTGCTTTACCAAATTTTTTTCTCTCATTTGAACTTGAATGTGATGCATCAAATATAGGAATAGGTGCGGTTCTCATGCAAGGTGGACACCCCATAACTTATTTTAGTGAAAAACTAAAAGGAGGGCACCTTAATTACTCCATCTATGATAAAGAACTATATGCTTTAGTAAGGGCCTTACATGTGTGGCAACACTACTTGCTACCTAAGGAATTTATAGTCCATACGGACCATGAGGCCCTAAAACATTTGAGAGGACAAGGAAAATTGAATAAAAGGCATGCCAAATGGGTAGAATATATAGAACAATTTCCTTACATCATCAAGTATAAAAAGGGGTCTAGTAACATAGTTGCCGACGCTCTAAGTAGAAGACACACTTTAATAAACATGCTTGAGTATAAGATGTATGGTTTTGACCATATTAAGCCTATGTATGCCTTGGATAAGGATTTCGGTCTTGCATGGGGCTCAAGTACCAAAGGAGCATTCAAAGACTACTTTAGGCACAATGGATACCTTTTCAAAGGCAAAGCGTTGTGTGTGCCTAAATCTTCTTTGAGGGACTTATTGGTAGTTGAGACCCATGAAGGAGGGTTGATGGGACATTTTGGAAGGGATAAGACCTTGGCCATGTTACAAGAGAACTTTTATTGGCCTCATATGAGAGTCCAAGTAGTCAAACACATCTCTAAATGCATCACTTGTAACAAGGTCAAATCTAAAGCCTCTCCTTATGGTCTCTACCAACCCCTTCCGATCGCTTCCTCACCTTGGATGGACATATCCATGGATTTCATACTTGGCCTTCCCAAATCCAAAAGAGGGATGGATAGTATTTTTGTTGTTGTATGCCGTTTCTCTAAAATGGCTCATTTCATAGCTTGTAAGAAAGTTGATGACGCTTCTCATATTGCAAGACTATTTTTTAAGGAAGTAGTGAGACTCCATGGGGTACCCAAGACCATTGTGAGTGATAGAGACTCAAAATTCCTTGGACACTTTTTGGAGGACCCTTTGAGTTGCCTTGGAACCAAGCTTCTTTTCTCTACAACTTGCCACCCCAAACGGATGGGCAAACCAAGTTGTCAATAGGACCTTAGGTCAACTATTGAAAACTTTTGTTGGTGACAAAATAAAGAGTTGGGAAGATTGGCTACCTCATATTGAATTTGCTTATAATAGGGTTGAACATTCCACTACTAAATTTTCTCCTTTTCAAATTGTTTATGGATTTAACCCACTCACCCCACTTGATCTAGTGGCTTTTCCTATTGAGTTTTCTTGCAATAGGAGTGGTCAAGAGAGGGCTAGAAAGATCCAAGAGCTACACACTCAAGTGAAGGAGAAGATAGAGAAGAAGAATGAGCAAATAGCAAAAGCCTACAACAAACATCATAAAGCTATCGAGTTCAAAGTAGGGGATATGGTTTAGCTCCACTTGAGAAAGGAACGGTTCCCTACCTTAAGGAGTTCCAAGCTACTTCCAAGAGGAGATGGACCCTTCAAGATCATAGAGAAATTGGGACCAAATGCATACAAACTAGACTTACCAAGTAAGTATGGTGGTAGAACTCTTTCAATATAACCGATCTTTCTTTATGTGATGTAGGTACAAATGATAACCTCAACTTGGGGACAAGTTCAAGCCAAGAAGGAGGGCTTGATGTAGGAACATCTAGAAGAGTTACTAGAAGTATGCAAAGGAAGCTAGAAGAGGAGGTGGGAAAACTCCAAGAACAAGAAGATAGTATAGGACCTAATACTTGTAGTTTACTTGTAAATTCTTTTGAAACATAACTAAGTCCTATGATGTAATAGCTTTAGGGAATACTTGGGCTTAAGCCCGTGGGTTTTCATAGGCCCAAGGCCTAAGGGTCCATCAAATCCTACGCATGCCACAATCCTAAGTCAAGCCACACAAGACTTTAAAAATCGGTTGAAATCATTTTGTTCTAAAACATGTGTGACTTGAAAACCTTCTTAAACAAAGAGGGAGCCTTTGATTAAGCCTTGGATCCATGCCTAAGCTTAATCAAAGATCTCCACCCTTGATTAAGAGAAGTTTAGGATTGATGACATGGTTCATCACATGGCCACTAGAAGGGGACAAGGAGGGGACAAGGAGGGGACAAGCCCATGTGGAGGCCATGTGAAAGCCATGTGCTTCCTAACAACCAAGTAACCACTTGGGTTACTTGGCTTGCAAGGAAGCTCCACGGATTGGTTGAGCCCTAACCATGATTAGTGGCTCCCAACCGTGGTTAAGGCTTACTTAGCTTGCAAGGCAAGCTAGGATTACTTGGAGCCCAAGCTTTGCAACCTATAAATACCCTAACTTTTCCATTGTAAAGGACTTTTGACATAATTGAATAGCTTCTAGCTTTTGAGAGAAATTCTCTTGTTCCCTTAGGGAAGACCTTGAATCTTATCAATGGCTTCTTCAACCATTGTGGCGGTTCCTCCTAGGCTTATAGGAGTTCTCTCCTTGGCGCCATAACCATTTCTTTCCTCTCCATTTTTGCTTTGTTTTCTCAAAACCGAAACTCCTTAATTCACTTCTACCGAACCAATTCTTCTTTGCTTCCAATGATTCGGTGAATGTTGAAGGTTCGTGTGGGAACTTGGAGCTTCCATGGAATCTCTTCCAAGTGAGGCTTCATCAAGATGGGGCAAACAAGGTGTTGATCCGTGGAGTCTACATCCTAGCTTCATGGGTTTGCATCAACTATGGCTTAATTGAGGTTGTGCCATGTCTTGGAGCTTTCCCACTTCTTCCTTTCAATGCTTCTAGTAATCCTTTGAGATGTTCCTACATCAGTTAGCCTTAGTTAATTAGTGATTAGGGTAGAGTTTAGGATTAACCATAGTTTAGTTTACTTGAGAGCCAAGCAAGGCATGCTTATATAAGCCCTTGGCCAAACCATGTAAAACACTTTTGGATCAATTTGAATGAAATAGCTTTTAAGCTTTTTGAGAGAATCTCTCTTGTTCCCTTAGGGAAAAACCTTGAATCTCATCAATGGCCTCTTTTAACCATTGTGGCGGTTCCTCCTAGGCTTATAGGAGTCTCCTCCTTGGCGTCACCACCATTCCTCACCTTAACCATTTTCTACTTTACTTTCTAACACTAAAAACCCTCAAACACTTCCATGGTCGAGACACCTTGTGCTTGGCTTCCACGGTGATGCGCAAGGTGAAGGCTAGATTGGGGCATTTCGGAGCTGCATTGGGTCTTCCTCCAAGAGCACCTTCATCAACAATTTAAAAGAGGGAGGATGAAATTTAACTGTTTCAAGGTATTATGACCGAAACTGTTAGGAGTTTCTACTCCCTCCATAATGTGTTTAGACATTGGTTCGTCAGTAAATGCAGAGGCTTGCACTTAGCCCTCATTTGTTAGTTTCTCTAACAACCTAGAAGAATATGTAATATCAGGAGAGCAAAATCCATTAGGAACAACTAAGAGGTTCAAATTAGAAAACTCAATGATAGTCCAAGCCTTAATGCCATAAGAGTCTAAAGTGAAACATTTAGTGTTGTTCAAATTGCAAGTAGAAAGAGTATCAAGTGATAAAGAAATCTTCCCTAGTGGTTACTCTGATTTCACGGATGCTTCATTCTTTTCACAATGTGTTCTCCAAGGAAACTTTATGGACAATTCTCCACTAGGTACCAAGAAGAAAGGGTTTTTGTAAGGAGGGTCACAAATCACTTCACTGTGTGCTTTGAGTCCTTTCTTCTCTACATCCTCACACAAGAGGTTGTTATCTTGTATTTCTTCCTTATGAATCACTCCTACATCACCCACCAAATGAGAATCAACATAAACAAAGGAAGGATTAGTATAAACAATTGAAGCATCACATGTTTCCTTCTCTTGTCTATCAGTCACTCTTCTTTCTTTCATGTCTTGTTCTTTCAACTCTTTCTCTTTAGCTACAACCTCCGTAGAACTTGTCTTTTCTCGTTGTGCAGGCTCCACCATTTGTTTACCAGACCCCAAAGTAATATCACTCACATTCTTACCATTAGCATTCAGATTGGAATTTGACTGTGAGGGTAGATTGTTGGGTGCTTGAGGTTGGTTCTGATTAATTGCAATGGTTAACTGCCCAATCTGAGTTTGAAGATTCTGCAGGTTGGCATCAGTTATCTGCTGAAATTACAAGTTGTTAGTGGTCATCTGCTTGATCAATTCTTCCAAAGAAGGACCACCTTGTGGTTGGGCTAGTGGTGGTGCAGGATGTTGCTGAAAAGGTGATATATGATGGATGGAATTTTGTTGTTAATTTTGTCTCAGATGGAAAGTAGAATAGTCAAGTGAACTCTGATAAATCTGATCTCTCCATCCGGGAATGTAGGAGCTGGAATATGGGTTGTACTGCTGTTGAGGTATGTTATGAAAAACTCCTACTTCGCAAAAGTTAGATCAACTGAAACTCCACTCTTGCTGCAATAGTTCCTTAATAGTCTTATTATCCATGTTAAGCTAAATAATGCAAATCAGCACCTCTACCTCTAGCACATCAGATTCAACAATAACAATAAAAACAACAATATACAACAAAAATCAGCACAAACAACACTAACTAACAGCACTCAGTAGGATATCACTGTCAGCATGCACCAGATGACCAAAATAAACTTCCAAAATAGTATCAAATGATTTTTCGAATTTATGGGACTAGCACAGGTCAATTCTAAACCATCTCGGGACCTCAAAAATGTAATGTGAAAGTTTCAAAAATTGAAAATATGGTCTAAACAATGGAATTTGGCCTAGTTGGGGTAGTGCCTCGAGCAAAACTCAAGGTTATACCCAATTCCTAAAAAATTACCACCCTGCAAAATTTCAAAACCAACGGAATTAGTTTGACAATTTAAAAATACCCATTGTGTCCCCTGTGGGACCGCAATAATTGCAAAACAAAAAAATCTAAAAGGAATTTCGTAAAACTGACACAGTTTTTCACCCTGATGGGCCAATTCAAATACCAAAAATCTCAAATCAGATACCCAAACTGTAACATCCCAAAAATTTAAATATGGTTTAAGAGGTTTTTATAACAGAGGACAAAGAATAGAGAAAATATGTAGAACAATTTACGGAAGACATAAGTGATTTAGTTGTGTTTGCTAGATTAATTTCTTAATTGTGGTCACTTGTCTTTGTTTGTGTCTAATATTAGAATTTTTCTTTACCTTTGTTGTTTTGATATTCAACGTAAAACTTCTAAATTATTTTAAAAACTTGTTGTTTATTCTATGTCTTTCTAGAAAATTCTTGATCATTCTAGAAACTTCTAGATTATTTCTAGAAAAATCTTGATTATTCTACCTTGTTCTAGAAACTTCTAGATTATTCTACTTATTTCTAGAAAAATCTTGATTATTCTACTTAACTCTAGAAACTTCTTATTCATTCTATTTTTTTGGAAACCTCTTACTTATTCTACATGTTTCTAGAAAATTCCTGTTGAATTTAGAAATTCCTTATTATTCTAATTTTTCTAGAAACTTCTAGTTTACTCTACATGTTGAAACGGTCCAAACTGGCTCTTGATGTCTTCATGACATTTCTAGATCTTTCAATCTTCTTTAATTAGAAACAAACCAGAGCTCAATTGGAGATTTGTGGAGGAAGTTATGCCTATTTTACTAAGAGTGGTCAAATGTGGAAAAATATAGTAAATTCACGTCACTGGTTCGTGGTCCACTTTCAAGGCTAATTTCACACCAGATGCAGTCCGAATTGGCTCTTTGTGCCTTCATGACATTTGTAGCTTTATCAATCCTCTTTCATTTGCAAGAAACCTGAGCTCAAAACGATATTTGTGGAAGAAGTTATGCCTATTTTATCGAAAGTGATCAAAATAATGACTTTTCAACCATTCTAGAATTCTCTTTAAGATATTTTGATGGAAACTAAGATATTTTCTTACCTTTTAAGATATTTTGATGGAAACTAAGATATTTTCTTAGAAACTAAGATATTTTCTTACCTTTTAAGATATTTTAATGGAAACTAAGATTTTTTCTTTAGAATCAATCTCCAATTCTCTAGATAGTTCTTGGGAAGTCTATAAATAGGACTTAGGGGTGTCAAATGAAGACATAATCCAAAGAACACTCTTACATTCTCTCAAACAATTTCCATTCCAAGAACATTTCTATACTTTCTCCACCTTAGGAAGAAATTTCTCCAACCAAGGTAGGAGCAAGTAAGTAGAGGAAGAATATAGGAAGCTAGGAGAAACTAGTAAGGGGATCTTTCCTTATCCTTCTTTTTCTATTCTTTGTTTTCTTAGTACTTCCACTCTTTTTCTTTGGTTTTTCCAGTATCTTTCTTTGGTTTCTTGGTGTTTCTTTTCTTCATCTTTTTTACACTCCTTTTAATTCTTTAAGATTGTGTTTTCTTTATCCTTTGAATGATTATTTTAAAATTGTTTTCCTCTTTCAACTATTTCTTTGAATACTATGACTACTTTATAACTAAGTAAATGAAATAGAAACATTTATTACTGATATTAAGCATCTTACTTTTATCTTTTGTCTTTTGATCAAACCTCTTTTGATCAAACCTCTTTTGAATATTAACATGTATATATGTGTCATAAACACAAATTTGTGGTGGTACATGGTTGTTTTATTATACATTCAAGTATAACTTGTTTTGTGCATGATATGCAATTACTTGGTGAATTGGATGTGAGTAAGTGGTGACATGCATAGTTGCATTGAAATGACGATGGACTTGAATTGTTTAATGATCGATTGGAAATGCCTAGTGGAGAGGCAATATTCTAAGATTGCTTGGTGAATGGGCAATACTTAGAATGAGGTGAGATGAAGATGACCTGGTGGAAAGGTCAATACCTAAAATATGATGAAGGTCATTATACAATTCAAGGTCCTAGAACATGTTGCATTGGTGACTGGATAGTAGTAGACCAAGTCCGTAAGTCCTTGAACGGATTCCCGCCTGAGTGAGTGGAATGCCGTGGACTTGGGGGTTCTCTTGGTAGGGAAAATGCCCTGCTCATGATGATCACATGTTGCGGGGGAGGTCCTGCCGGACACTGAGGGAACTCGACAAATTATGAAGTGTCTACCTCTGGTGGGTCTGTTGAGTGTGAGAATCAGATGCCCCAGGCTATTCCAGTGGATGGCGCCACATTGCATTTCGAGTGAAGAGTGAAAATGCATGGTGATGGTGCATGCATCATGTAGGCTCAGGAGCTTACATTAGTGATTGTGTGTTTGATTGAATGTATAATTCATTGGAATTCATGCCTGAATCATTGATTGTGATTGATGGTTTGTTTGATTTGGTTGATGGTTGTCGGTTGCCTTACTATGTGATTGATATTTTGATGATCATGGATAAGTATGGAAGTATTATTCTAAAAATGATATCTTCCTTTAATTTTTAACTATTTTAGAATATCTTCATTAAGTTTTATAAAAAATGATTCTGAAATTTATACACTTTATCTTGGATTGTTTTTAAAGAAGAAATATCGTATTTGTACTCATGCAATTGAAAACGGAGAACCTAAGAAAATTAGGGATCCTATTGAGATCGAATTAGTTGATAAAATTAGTTGCGCATCATTGAAATTAGATTGATCATAAATCGAAATTGCATAACAGAACAATTAAATTGCAAGAAGGAGAGGAAAACAAAAATTGCAATTGAAACCCAAAACCCTAGCAGAGAAACTAAAGAAGAGAAAGAGGGAAACCAAAGTGCTGAAAAAATGAAAATAAAATTACAAAGTGAGAAGTGTATTCAGATTTGGGTTTTGGAGTATACAATGGGGCCAAGTCATGTGCTAGTCACATGACTTTTAAGTGGTCCAGGGTGCAGGGTCTGAAACCTACCTAATGCACACATTTAAATGGTCCAATTACATGATTTGAAATAGGTCTACACTAATTCTTTACGCTAGAATTCTCGCATCAGTTTTGTGCGTCACTTTCAAGGCAATTTTCACCCTAGATGCGGTCCGAATTGGCTCTTCATGTCTTCATGACTTTTGTAGCTCTTTCAAACCTCTTTAATTAGAGAAAAATCATAGCTCAAACAAAGATCTGTAAAGGGAATTATGTCTATTTTAGTGAAACTGTTCAAATCTAAAAAAATATAACGAATTAAAATAAATTAAGCACTTAAAGACCAAATCAACCCAAACTCATAAATGCATAAAATCATGCTAATTAACTATTATTCATGTTGTATTAGAATATAAAAAATGCAAAGAAAGTGATTAAAATAATAACTCATCAAATTTTTTAGTCCAATTTATACAATTTACATATATAAGATGAATCTACAGTCAACTAATTATGAAATATATATATATATATATATATATATATATATATAATTTAACTATAGAATAGTATTTGAAATTCATAACTTAATATACTCAATTCAATTATAACTGGATCAACCAAGATAAGCCCAGCACACAAAAATATAGTTGAAACCCAACCCACAAAAATATAGTTGAGTTCGGAAGTTTGATAAAAAAAATACTTACACTCCTAAATATAATATAAACTTATCATAAGTGTTGAAGTAATCATAGAAATGTCAATCATAGGAGTTTCATAAACTAGATAAATCTGAAAAATAGTACATAGGATTATTATTTACAAATACAAAGGATTATAAAACATATACTTCAATGATTTCCTATCTTCAGAATATTTAATCTATATCTATTTTTCACTATTGTGACATTAAGCTTTCCAGACCAATCAAAAATGTTTTATTGTATCTGCAGTCAACACTCTACTGAGCATTCACTTGTGTTATTGGAATCTCTGCACGTGACGAGCAATAAATTTGTCACCATTAAGGATCCATTGAAGTCCTTATCTTTGGTATTCATATTACAAAAATGATCAAAACAACAAATCTCTATCAAACTTTCTCCTAAACCTATGAATTAGATTAAACCCAAATGTGATAGATATTGAAAGAATTTTTCAATATCAACAAGTTGATTGTTCGTTCAAAGGGATAAAAAATAAAGAAACATCTTATTACTAAAATTTTGATTCCACTTTTTTCTTTTTCTTTTTTATTTTAATTTTGCCCTGTAGTATCTAGAACAAACTCTCATTTGAAATCAAACTGTAACATTTAAAAAGTACTAGAAATATTTTTCACTAGTAACCATAAAAAAATGACGGATTTTGACTAAATCTCCTTAACAAATAGACTTGTGTCATGATCATTTCATCTACATATGTAACTAATTTCAGCAGTAATAATAATAATAATAATATATATATATATATATATATATATATATATATACTAACCTCAGATAATGTAAAAAAGGTCTCAATTATTGGTGTCATAGTAGGTTAGCCTAGTTCACTCATTTCACATAACGTGATCGAAATGTCTTAGAAAAAAAAGTAAACAAATAATAAAAGTGGGAAAGAAGGGAGTGGGATCCAAAAGGTAAATTTAACTACAATTATGCTCATTAAAATGAGGCCAACTTTTATAACCCATAAAAATAGTGAGTGGAATTCAGAGATTAGCAACTTCTACTCAAGCCCATTATGATATCATACGTAGATGAAGATGGACCAAGTGGAGTCGGTCCAGAGATTAAATGATTAAAAGATATTAACCAAGATCAAACTTTTATCATTTAATGATTAAATAGTTATCTTTTAATATATATATATATATATATATATATATATATATATATTTGAAATTTAGGGTGGGTGGCCTATGCATGGTTCGACATGTAGATGTAGCCACTAGCCAATAATATAAAGGCTATATGGAAGTAGTCTAATGTTATAACAATTCAACTAATAAATGGCTAGCTAAAGTAAGCGTTCAAACTTCAAAGCAAACAAATGTTAGAGGTTACGTGAATTTAATGTTCTACTTGTAATGCTATCTTAGCTTCTAAGACACAAAGTTGGACTAGTTGATATACGCACGATATTTATGGCCTTAGCTTGTTATTACTCACCATACTAATGTATATGCTTCCGTATTTCTCATTGCCAGGATCAATATACATTTTGCATTACACATGCACCACATATATAACTCAGTCCAAATTCAATTCAAAAGGTTTCACTTGTTGCTATGAAACTCTTCATGCAACATAATTTGCTTCTTGACTTTCTTTACTGTATAGTCTTCAGCATTCAAACTTCAATTATAGATAATGTGGTTACAAGTTGGAAAGTTGGTATGCTTCCGTATCATGAATTGCTAGTTTATTTTATTTATTTTTTTTAGAGATGTGGTACATACACACACACACATACATACATACATACACATACATATATATATATATATATATATATATATATATATATATATATATAACCTCATTTTTTTATATCTATTTCCTCTCTCTATCATATCATTTATTACATATTGAGAAATATCTCTCCTCTCCCATGTTCTCTTTTCATTTTAAGATTTATCATATCATTAGATTTTTTATAACCACTTTAATTTCTCTGTAAAATTATGATATATAGACTAATCATATTGAACTAATTTTTAGTTTGAAGTTTAGATATACCTGAAATTCTTCGTTCCTTTCCACAAATTGAGTTTAAAGATTATAGACTATAGTATAAAATAAAACAGTGTTACACAATCCTTTAATTAAAAATAGGATTTTTATGATTTTTGAGGATTTTATTATGAAAATTAATAAATTATGCATAATAGATTATGATTGATTAATTATAAAAAAAACTTTACATAGTCATGCACGAATATATTTCTCAATCAAATTTAAGTCTTTTTTTTGGTCATATATTTAAGTTTAATGTATGTTATCAACTGAACAATATCTATTATTGCAGATCAAGAGCTAGTTTGATGCTGCAACGCAAGAGGGCAAATACCAATATTGATCATGTCTTAATCTTGACTAGTAGTTATTTAAATTCAATTTTATATGTGTCAGATGTCAGATTGTCACTATTCTCGTTAGCGTTTTTGAACATATAAGCATTACCGGTTTGACTGTGGAGCCCTAAAGGTCATCATATTCTTTGTTCAAACTTAAGTGAAATTTCCACATTGGTCTAGTCTTTGCAAAACCCCACCTTTCTAAAAAGAAAGATAGCTGGCCTATAGCTATCCTTTTATGTTAGTATATCTCCCTCTTTTTGTTTTTGTTTGCTTTTTGGACATAAAAATTAGTTTTTAATGTTAAGTATCTTTTTGCATTGTATTGATTGGTGTTCAAAAACTTTCTTTGATTTCTTTTTCCTAACTTTTTCTTTGTTCCCACCAATTGTTACTTAGTCGACCGTTCAATATGAATTGAATCATGAGTTTGTGTTTATTATGCTTGGAAAGGTGGCCATCCAATAATCTATATTAGCCAGATAGTCAAACCCACAACAATGAATGGAAATAGGTTAAATGCCATTTATAGGGTACCAATTAGCTAGGAAAATTTCAAACCCTCCACTAATGTGTCGTGGGGAGGCAATTTGAATATAAATTGTCATGTTCTCTTTGCTTTACTTTCACTTCAATTAAAACAAGATACAAGATGGATAATCATGCATGTTTTAAAACTCAACCTCCCCACATTAATTTTATATCCATATCCACGTGTTTTGCCCCAAATCGGAGTATACTATAGTTGCCAATCCTTTTCTTGATGAATTATACCTTGTTCCTAGCTCTCTCTTTCCATTCTTTCAGTCTACCCTATAGTGCTACAAGTGCGGGTCTCATCTATATATTTGTGTCACGATCGGTTCCTATCAAGCCTTTGGATTTTAGTTTTGTGCTTCAAGATATTGTAATTTAGCCTATGGTCTCATAATTGGTTTCAAAGTCGAGGGAAAAGAAAGGTAGTTGAGTTAGACTCATGATAACAAATTAATATAAAATTAAACGATCAAACTCTATAACAAACCTTAAATTTAAAATTTAGGGAACTAAAAGTATACTTGACTCAAGTGACTAAAAAATAATATTCAAGTCTAAATAAAAATATCCAAGAGAGAAGAAAGAACTATTTCTATAAATTTTTTGAAATAGTAAACAGTGGTTGCATTTTAATAATTAAAATTCCAGAAGGATATACAAAATTTGGTTTACTATTGCAAATTTGAGTTTGAGAGGAAAAATCGCTTAAGAGAATATGGATAGTGCTAAACAAATTGTTCTAATTGTATTATTATTATTTGCTTACTTGAGCTTCTGAGATCTCTGAAAATGTCAATTGAGCGGAAGGAGAAACATTTTGGTTCTAATACATAAGATTAAGAGAATTCATAATTGTGTAAATTACGAAATGATAAAAATTACAAGTCACACTCTGAATATTATGTAAAAATGTGATTGAGCCTAGATTAAGAGAAGATATATGCTAAGATTGTTTAAATATGAACTTGAACGTAGCACAGAAAAAGACTTGTATAAATGGTTTCTTGACGACTTGGAAAAGAATGTATATATATAATAAGTTTCAATATAAATATTGCGAAAGGCTTTGAAAAAGAAGACGTTTGCATGACTAAGACAAGATTTATATCAAGATTTATCCTTGACTCTTTGCTTATTTATTTTTTGTTTTGAATGTGCTTAATAAGGACACACAAACACTATCTTTGAATACATGACATTTTTATTTTTTTCGGATGATATAATTTCTAATTAAAAAAATCAAGGAGAGAAATAGTAATTCTAAAGTTGAGCTTTGAAAACTGAGATGGGAACCAAATGATTTTTGTTTTTTATTTTAGTATTCGCGCGGATCTATTCAACGTTGAAATCAGGCCCACTATGTCGGTATTTCCGTTTCCAGAGAAGAAATGTATTTTATTACAATTTCAATTAAAAAATTTCATTGATAAATGAAAAAAATAAACAATTAGTCAATTATTCTTTATTTTAATTAATTTAATACTTAATATTCCACATCGTCTATATGATATATATTCTTACATTACAAGCTGATTTTGTATAGTTGAATTATACTTATAATTTATATTTTTAATATATTATTAAAATCTATCATAAAATTATTTGTTATTATTAAAATTTATTATACCAATCATTATCAGATCATTATTAGATTACCCGTGATTTAATTGTATAAATAAAGAACATCCTTAATTAAGTTTGCAATCACATGCATTATTTGATAAATGGCTTAACAACCTAATAATGACTCAACAAACATGATTTGATATGTAACATGAAATTTATGTTTAATCCTATCTCAATCTGAAAAATTAACTTATAACCCTCGGACAAAGTTATCTCAAAACCAGCCCATGTAATTAAAATCTCCAACATCACATACCAAAATTGATGGAAGAGGAATTAGCTCAATTTGAATTCCATGGTTGTTAATTTTTAGTAGGGCATGGGTCTAAAGCCTGATCAACATCAAACTTGTAATCCTTCTAGTCAAATGAATATGAAATGAAAAGTTGTGTTCCCTAGAAACGGAACCAAAATGCCAATTCACCCTCAAAGTTACCTTCTCCTATAGCTCTCTATATGTGTCAGCCTTATATTGAATGTGGCAGAGAAGAGGATGAAAATGGTCCAGCAACACTGCACCCGTGCTAATATAGTGAAGGGGACCCTCCCTTTTTGGAAACAACTAAAGCCATTACGGCACTGCTACAATTCATCCTTGTGTGTAGTTGTGTCATAACATACAATACCACACGATTAGCATCTTTTCCAACTTAATTTGTATGTATTATTTGTACAACTTAATTATTACGTGGGGGACGTGGATATAAGTGGCACAGGTTTATATTTATTAATTGAATGATATAAAAATTTTAAGTGACAGCGGTTTATATAATTTTGACACCCTCCCTCATCAAGTTTTCCAAACAAAGACAAATAGAAAAATCAAATCTGTGTATGGTACATGCACGAAATAAATGAAAGATAAGAAGAATGCATTATGCATGCATTTTGTATACTCTTGCATGTTCAGATTGTATTGTTTTATTTAAGAGAACCAGTGCACACGTTTTACATAGTTTATTTTATATAAATTACTTTAAATTCTTGTACTATTGTTTGTCTAACTTTGTTGAAAAAAATTTATTTGTTTTTTCATGTAATTTTATCGTGTTTTATTTTATACATTATTTTCTAAATTTATTAAGAATGTTTTATTGAAATAATTTGGGAAAAAAATTAAGTTTTTAAAAAATGACAAAGTATAAATATCATTTCTTAAGTCACGAACACCCGGTAATTCCAATCATTATTTTCTTTAATTTTTACCTTATAACTCCTTAAGGTATCGTAATAAATTATTTTTTCCCAACATTAATTGTTGTTATATTTTTATTTTCTTTCATAACAAAAACTGTAATCATAAATTACAAATTCTTAACCATTTATATCATTTAAAATTTGTAAAATGTTATTAAATTTGTTTTACTAAAAATTATATTCTATTTTTATTATGTATATTAATAGAAATAATTTAACTATTATATTCTTTTTAACATTTTATCTTTCGTAACAACTATTAATGTTGTTGACAAAAAAATAACATTTCTTATCGAATTTTGAATGTCGTTACTATTAATGTATATTTTGTCACCAACTTTCATCATTGTTGGAAAAGAATACAACTTTTTTTTAACAACGATTAACATGTTATCATAGAAATGTAATTTTTCAAACAGTAACTTTAATTTTATTACAATAAAAGACACATTTCCCAGTGATTTGCAATATCATAGCCTCACGAGTCACTTTCGCCAAAGACTTTTAATATTATTGTTACAAAATAATATGTTTCTTGAGGACCTAAACCGCTTCTATAAATGAATATATTTTAAATGATTTTAAATATTTTGGTAAAAGAATACTTGTAATGATAGAGACATTTTTTTTATTATGAGATAATCATACTTTTCTCCTGTGAAATTAGTATTGCTAGAAAAAAATCACAATAATAATTAAATGTCACTGTCAGGTATTTAATTTTTACTAACAATTTATTTATTGTTGGAAAAAATTGTTGTGAATAACCTTAATTTTTTTTAATGTACTTTCATACGAACAATATAAACAGTTAGTTTTATCATAAGATCATACTCATACGAAGAAACTAGAAAGGTGTAAAAACTTTATAGCATAAAAGTAAGAGGACTAAAAATAAAAAATAAATATTAGAAACTAAAGCAAAAATAACAAAGATATAAAGACATAAAACATCTTAAATGAATTAGCAGTAAGTCATGTGGACATGTATCGAGGTGAAAGTATCATCATTTATCATAAAAACAATTTTTTTCATAAAAATTAGACGACAAAGATCAAAGATAACAGAGAAAAAATACCTGCACTAAAATTTAAAAATCAAAAGTAAAAAAAGAGTGAAAGTATATAAAAAAAATATTTAAGATTAAAATTTGATGTATGTCATCTTGAAGATAATATGCCTTAAATTTAAAAGTTAGATCGATTATATTTAATTTCTTTTTAAAAATTACTAATATATGGTGGTAAATGAAAAAGTTTTAGGATCAATTAGATTTTTTTTGTCACACACACACACACACATATATATATATATATATATATATATATATAAAAAAAAAAAAAAAGTAAAATTTACTGGTTTAAAAATTAAAATGAATCTTCTGTTAACTAATTTAAAGAAAAATTTTTAAGTCTTTTAAAAATATTAAAAGAGAGAATTTTTATAAATATACTGATGAAAATTTAAATTTGAAGTTTTAAAAAAATAAATTTTAATTTTGGTTATGGTAGAAATGATTTTATTGAAGCTGACCCGAACTTAACCGGCTCGGCAACCCATGATGTAGCTGTTTGTGGAAGAGAAAAACTTATTGTTTTACCATGACTGCCCAATTAAACTTAATTTGTACGACTTTCAATTGAATTGTCACTGATGTTTATCCAACCAGCACATATACCCTTTATATTTTGACTTTTGACTCCCTTCCTTTTGCACACGAGGGTAAAGGTCAACACCCATTATTGTAAAATAGAAAAGATTATTGGAAGTGACCACACACCCCACAGCCTCCTCCATTGACTCATTCATTCAGTGTGAACAGCATTTTAAGCTTTCAACCACTCTCTCTCTCTCTCAAGTTATCCATTAAAATTGAATTTTATCAGCATGTATGTACTCTGGGCTGTCACGGAAAAGTAACTAACTATTAACGAGTAATGAGAAATTGTGTTGGTAGACTTGGCATGTTAAGATATTAAATTATTCATCGATCAGTATTACATGTGTTATTTATTATTATTAATAATAAATGTTAATTCTCAATCATTATTTATGGTAGTATTTTTAGTTCATGACTTTGGTCGGATTAAAAATGTTAATTACTCTATTCAGGTTGATGTATATTAATAAATGAAGTTATGACATTAATTTTAATTTATAAATATGTGTAGTGAGTATTTATTTTTTCTCATATAATATTTCTCACTTGTTATTCTCAAATCTTTACTTTCATAGTGATAGAATATTTTTTAGTTACACTTCTCTTCCTCGTATAAAAAAATTTTCCACGTATTTCAGACGACCATAGATCAGACACCTGAGATGAGAAGTCCTTTGCTGTCTTGGTAAGAATAGTATTGATTAAATGAAATAATTTTGCGTGATTATCTAATTATATAATATCAATTATAAAATATTTATTAGTTTTTCATAAATATTTTGAAAATTATGTTAATTATAAATTTTGATTAAATATATTATAAAGGTTTTATAAAATACAAATTAAAGTCTTAGAAAATTCTCATCAAACATGTTCACGATTCTTTAATCTTGATGGTTGGCTCACTTGGCTGAATTGTTGAATTCTTTTTGGACTATTCGGTGTCATGCTATATTGAAGTGCCTTCAACTTCTGTACCTTCTATGTCTTTTAATTTTTTTTTTTTTATACACATGAGGATATTATTCTTAAGGAAAGTAAATGCAGAACACGTGTCATTTTCTCAACGGTTAAATTGTTGTTGAATGAGTGAGCCTGTATTGCACAGGACTTGGAATATTTCGATACGATTCCAACCAAAATGGGAGAAACCATGAAAAATTGATGGTTTTGATTTTGATATAAACGAGTTCCATTATTACAGGAGACAGAAAAGTGAGTTAATTGAGTAGTTATCCCTGGGTTTTGGGTTTTCACTCTTAATTTATCTGAATGTCTTTGATAATTTTTAAACTTTTTTTTTAACATTTTTAATTCATATTATTAAATTAGAATAATTAAATTTTGATGGGGTTATAAAAAATTGTCACATAACATATTTACATTAATATTTAATAGTTAATTTAAATTTAAAAACTATTTTCATTGATGAATAATTAAATAAAAATTATTTATTGTTAATTTTACAAGATCTAAAAATCATAATACTAAAAACTAGAAAACAAACAATTGAATTAATCTTAAAATATTTGGTTTATATAATATTTTCTAAACATACAATAAGCTTAATTTAAATGCTTAAAATGGGTAGTTATTCGAATGGAATGCTGAATTGATTTACTAATGATTATATTTAAAATACAGACACATAATTTTTTTATGAACTCAATATGTCTCAACAGCATTGTTTGGGGGGAAGGTTAGTTTTGGGAGGATTTCCTTAAAAAAAAAAAAAAAAAAAAAAAAAACTAAAGAAAATAATTGTTTGTAGGGTTATTAGATAAGTGAAAGGTCTACTAAAGATTTTTGGTACTGTAAAATTCTAAAATTCGTGCAAGAGGAAGAATAAACCTTACTAAGAGCAATGACCTTTGAGGACTATACAAGGTCCTTTTGTAGAGTCTGAGAATGAAATGAAATGGAATGGAGTAAAAATATGTAAATTAAAATAGAGTGTAAATTGGTGGAATTTATTATCTTCTTTTGAGTATTTTTTTTTAGTGTTTTTTTCGTTTAATTAAAACTTTATTAAATAATAGAGTACAAGGTGTATTTAGATTTTTTTCAATACAAAATCTTAAAAAATGATAAATGTCCGGGAAATAAATATAAAGGCAAGTTAAAACATTATTAATACATCAATCAACATACAAATATAAAAAATGAATATAAAATTACTAGTCACCTTGACCTTCAATCATGCATGTTCACAATCTACTTTTATGATGTTCAAAAGAGTCAAATGAAATATCTTTAAATATAGTGGATCGAGTGAGACAAAGATGGGTTGTCAAGAAAGTAGAGAAGGTAGGATGGGCAATTAGTCAGATCTAGTATGGATCGTACATGGATGGTAGTTAGAGTCGGTGGCTCTCCTAGGGTTTCCCCATTTGGGATCTTAGGGAAGAGGATCAAGCTGGCCCTTGCGAACAATTTGATACACTATCTCCCTTCAACCCTTTGAGCGAAATGCGGCAAAAGGAAAAAGAATCCATGGACCGACCCCATCGTCTCCACCCCGTAGGAACTACGAGATCACCCCAAGGACACCTTCGGAGGTGACATGGTTTCTGTTAGATAATATTATGCATGTTAGATGATACATATTTATGTTAGATGATATTATGCAGTTTATCCTTTTTATTTTTGTCAAGTGTGGTTTACTTATTTTCTTACTAGTATATATATTTTTATTATTTTGTTGATTAGTAATGAATACACACTGATGAAACCCTAGCCTCTTGTCTTGTATTTTCTCTTCCTTCTTCTCTTCTTCATATGATTGTTAAATTCTACATAGTATCAGAGCATGGACGATCTAAGCTTCTGCGGATCTATTTGATTCGACGGTATTTGTTCTTCCGTTTATGGTTCTCTGTTAGGGTTTACAGAATTTGAGGTTTTACTCTCTTTGTTTTGTGATTGTTTGCAATGGCTGGAGAAAGGGATGATTTTTTTTTTCTAGTTCTACAGTATCTAATTTTGTTTAATGACATTTTCTTATGGCATTCCTATCCTAGGACCCTTTGCACCCCGTTGTCGGGGATTCTTCTTCCATCGCTCCCTTTGCATCCCGTTGTCGGGGACCCTTTGCACCCCATTGTTGGGGATTGGTTGTTTGATTGTTGTGGGATTTATGGTGCCCTACTGTCACGCTTGGCGTGAGGGGGTGTGTTGGAAATGTTGGAAATCCCACATCGCTCCCTTTGCACCCCGTTGTCGGGTACCCTTTGCACCCCATTATTGGGGATTGATTGTTTGGTTGTTGTGGGATTTATGGTGCCCTGCTGTCATGCTTGGCGTGAGGGGAGTGTTAGAAATGTTGGAAATCCCACATCGCTCCCTTTGCACCCCTTGTCGGGGACCCTTTGCACCCCTTGTCGGGGACCCTTTGCACCCCGTTGTTAAGGATTAGATTGTCTCATCTCTTGTAAAGAGCAAGTTGTTATTTCTCGTTCTTCTACCGAATCTGAGTATCGCGTCATGACATCCTCTACTGCTGAAATAGTTTGGTTGATTTTACGTTTTCATTTTATGTATAGCAAACTCTCGACGTTTCTTGTTGATCCATCGTGAGTTTGAGGGGGATGTTAGATAATATTATGCATTTATGTTAGATGATACACATTTAAGTTAGATGATATCATGCAGTTTATCCTTTTTATTTTTGCCAATGGTAGTTTAGTTATTTTCTTACTAGTATATATATTTGTATTGTTTTGTTGATTAGTAATGAATACGCATTGTTGAAACCCTAACCTCTTGTCTTGTATTTTCCCTTCCTTCTTCTCTTCTTCATATGATTGTTAAATTCTACAGTTTCCACATTATTTTCCACGTGGCTCGTGCTAACCTATATCTTAAAGATGTCGCCGATGTCAATAAAATGTGGCAACAATCTTGGGACACACGTCATAAGATGCGACAGCAACCTCAGAACCAATATGTGTGTCTTAGTTGGTGTGCCACCTACTCCCTTTGTGTCATCATTACCTAACACCGTGTTAGATCAAAATGATTAATGTCTCAAGTTTTGATTAATTATATAACAGACGATACAATATCAAACTGAAGCATTGCAAGCCAAAGTCAGACGGTACAAGGATAAACGAAAATAGACCCCTCAAAGTCTACATCTGCTGATGTTTTTCGTCTACCCTCATCAGACCGATCTCATGCCTCAAGACGAGGAATCAAGACTGAAGACAGATGAAGATGTGAAGAAGCTTTCGTCTTGTGAAGTCCAAGCTATCAGATGAAGTAACTTGATCTTTATTTCAAATCCAGTTGTTACTCGAAGAAGCTTCCAATGTCAGAATAGAGATCTGTTCTAAACCTCTGCAATACGAAAATCAAATATGCTTTTGGTGATATCTCTGATCAAGTCAGATAAAGGCTTTGAAAGCCTATTAGATCAAGATGATTAACTCATCAAAGGTTTTGATTTTTACAAGACACAGACGGAACTTTCTCAGACGGAAGATCAGCAAGCAAGTCAGACGGAACGAACACAGACGAAAGATGACTCCTCAGACGGAAGTCATTCGTCTATCTCAAGTTGAAGTCATCAGACGATAGGATAAGACGAAACATCTTAAAAACTGAAGGCATATATCGTCTGTCCAAAAGTGAAGCAAAGTTAAATCACTCGCGCCAAGATTTCAAATCTAAGGATGTACTCATTAGAAGCATCCAAGATCAGTATAGAGATTCGCGCTTACACATGCAAGTCAAAAAGGTCTTCACCTTTTTGTCAAAGTCTCTGTACAAGTCAGAAAAGGTACTGCTCACGCAATCTAAGTCCGCTGCATCCGCTGCGTACTACATCAATCAATCAAGTACAACTGACAACTTTTGGAAAGCTCTTTAGAAACTATCCAACGACATTCATATGAGTCTAACGGTCATTTGAAGAGGATGTCTATATAAAGACTTCACTTCATCAGAATTCAGTGGGCGAAAACGCTTCTCTTATTCTATCTTCTGAGATTTCACTCAAATCTTCTGAACTTTCTTCATTGTAAAAACCCTCTATGCGTAGAGGAATCTCTTTGTTTTTAACATCTGTTTAAAATCCACTTGTGTGGTATTTTAGCCTGAGGAGGCCGTGTTCCAAAGAATACCTCTGTTTTAGCCTGAGGAGGCTGGTTGTCCAAAGAATACCTTTGCTGTTTAGCCTGCGAAGGCTAGGATCAAAGAATATCGTGTAATAGCCAGAAGTGGCTGGGTTCAAATAATACTTGTAACCTTTTCACGGTTTGTAGTGAAAACTCAGTAGTTGCTGAGTAACTGGACGTAGTCTTGTATAGACGAACCAATATAAAAATACTTGTGTATTTATTTTCTTAAGTTTTTGACTAACGGGGATAATCAAACTATAACGTCTGTTCATTAAAATCAATCTTTGAAAGATTAAGACTGTTTTGTCTGAACCCCTTTAAACTCACAGACGAAAGGAACAATTTTTTTTTAAAGTAACACAATTCAACCCCCCTTCTTGTGTTTTATCTTTTACAGTTTGGTATCAGAGCTCAGCCTCTAAGGGTTGAGCGCTTAACAGCTGCTAGAGGAAAAGATCTTAGATGGAGTTTCAAGGACCTTCGTTCTTATCAGGAGGATCATCCATGAACAAGCCTCCGACGTTCTCTGGTGATGACTACCCTTACTGGGCAGATCGTATGGAGATGTACATCAAATCCACACAATACAGGCTGTGGAATATCATAACCCAAGGAAACATCCCTATTGTCAAACCTGAGGTTGAATGGGGAAATGAAGAATCCTCTGTTATGGAACTCAACAACAAAGCAAGATATGCCATCATGTGTGCATTATCTAGAACAGAATATAACAGATTCTGTGTATATAAAACAGCTAAAGAACTCTGGGATGCCCTCAAAATTTCCTATGAAGGAACAGAGGATGTACGCATGAGGAAGACTGCTACACTTCAAAGAGAATATGAGATGTTCTTTATGAAGAAAGGAGAATCTATCGATATGATGTTTGGAAGATTCCAAACAATATTGAATGGACTCACTGCGCTGGATATTACCTTCACCAGAGCTCAAAACAACATGAAGATATTGGATAGTCTTCCTCCTCCATAGGAAGCTATGTCCACTGCCATCTCGGTTGAGCGTGATATGAAGACGTTAAATCTTGATGAGTTAATAGGAGCTTTGAGAGTACATGAGGTACTCTTGTGCAAAAGAGACAAGATCAAGGTTGAAGAACCAATAGCTCTTCCGTCTGTCAATTACACAACAAAGGAGGAAACTCCTAAGAAAGAAAGAAAGACGAAGCACAGAGTGTTGAAAGCAGACACCACTGAATCTGATTCGTCTGACGATGAGATTTCCCTCATGGCCAGACGCTTTAAAAAGATGATGATGAAAAAGGGGAGAGGTCAACGCTTCTTCAAGAAGAAGGAGAGAAAGCTCCCTGACAAATCATCAAGCAAGGAGGAGAGCTCAGACGTTATCTGCTATGAATGCAGAAAACCTGGACACATGAGATCAGAGTGTCCAAGACTGAAGAAAAGATGGAATCCTCGCAAAGACAAGGGAAAGAAAAGTCTATTGACTTTGGAAGACCTTGATAGCGAAAGCTCAGAGGAATCCACTGAAGAAGAAGAAACTGCAAATATCTGCCTCATGGCTGGAGACACTGTCTCATCAGAGGTAACTGAATCTGAAACTTCTTCATCCTCCTCATTTGAGTCTGAGTCAGAATCAGAAAAAATTTCATATGATACACTTTTGGCCAACTCACATTTTATTGCTAAGCAGTACAAAGTATGCAAAGCCAAGTTAAAACAAACTTTGGAAGAAAATGCTACTTTGAGATTTAAAAATGAGTTGCTTCAGAAAGAAGTATCAGACGAAAAATCATCTGAGTCTGAAAAGGATAATTTTATTTCTGAAATTGAAAGATTGAAGAAAGAAAATGAATCCTTATTCAAAGACTTAACAAAGTTCACTAATGGATCCTCCATGCTAAAAAATATTTTAAAATATGGGAGATCTTCGTCTGACAAAAGTGGACTTGGTTATGTTGAAGAGTCAGACAAAGTGAAAAATAATTTTGTTCCGTCTGTCCATAAGAAGAAGATAAAAAATTATAATAAGGTTCCAAATAATTATAGAAAAGATAAAAGAACCTTAAACAAGAAGAAATCTTCTCTCACTAACAAAGAAGGACCCAAAAAATATTTGGTTACCAAAGTCACTCATTATTCCTGTTGCAGATATCCTTAATAGGAAAAGAGAGGACTTCAAGCTGGTACCTGAACAGTGGGTGCTCGCGACACATGACAGGAGACCTGTCTATGTTCCAAGATCTCAGACCAAGTAAAGGGTCTGTATCATATGGTTCAGGGAAAGGTAAAATCTTAGGCATTGGGACTGTTGGTAAGACACCTAATCCTCTTATCCATAATGTGTCTTATGTTAAAGGTCTTAACTTCAATCTACATAGCATAAGTCAATTTTGTGACAGTGGATATGAAGTAGCTTTTAACTCAGATGAATGTATAGTCAAAAACAAAGACAAATCCATTCTTTTTATTGGGAAAAGAAGGAATAATCTTTATGAGGTTTGTCTTTCTGACCTTAGTGATCAGAATGTAACATGTTTAATTTTAGCAGACGATGAACGAGATATTTGGCATAAAAAGCTTGGACAGTTAAGTCTCAAGTATATTTCAAAAATTTCTAAAAAGGATCTTGTAAAAGGTTTTCCGAAAATATCTTGGAAATCCAATTGTCTGTGTGAATCTTGTCAGCATGGGAAACAACTCAAAGCTTCCTTTAAATCAAAAAATGTTGTCTCCACGACAAGACCGCTAAAACTGTTACACATTGATCTCTTTGGACCTACTCAGACTGAAAGTCTTGGAGGAAAGAGATATGGATTTGTGATTGTAGATGATTATACTAGATTCACATGGGTATACTTCGTAGCACATAAACATGAGTCATTCAGTTTTTTTGAAATATTCTGCAAACGTGTTCAAAAAGAAAAAGGAATATGTATTGCGTCTGTAAGGAGTGATCATGGAACAGAATTTGAAAATTATGAGTTCAAAGCCTTTTGTTTTGAAATGGTATATTTCACAATTTTTCGTCTCCAAGAACTCCCCAGCAAAATGGAGTTGTGGAAAGGAAAAATCGTACCCTACAAGAAATGGCTAGAACTTTATTGCATGAAAGCTCTCTCCCTAAATATTATTGGGCAGAAGCAATTAATACTTACTTTTATATTCAAAACAGAATATTGATAAGACCAATATTGAATAAGACTCCATATGAATTATGGAAAGGAAGAAGACCCAACATTTCTTATTTCCATCCTTTTGGATGTGAATGTTTCATCTTAAACACCAAAGATCAACTTGGTAAATTTGATTCAAAGGTGGTGAAGGGATTCTTACTTGGATATTCCAATACATCTAAAGCCTATAGAGTATTTAACTCTAAGACGCAAGTTGTAGAGGAATCAATTCATGTAAGATTCCAAGATAACTCAAAGGATGATAAGGAAATATCAGACCTAGAAAATTTGTTTGATAATTTGCAGATTAACCCTTCTGGTCAAAGTGCAAGTCAAAATGATAAACCGTAGTCGATTTAAAGAACAATCACGAGGAGAGAGACGATAGAAGCACAAACGAACCCTCTTCGTCTGACCCCCATCAGACTGTTGATCATTCGCCTGTCAAATCTTGGAAATTCACCTCAAATCACACTCAAGATTTGATCATTGGAGATAAATCTCAAGGTGTTCAAACAAGATCAAAAGTGAAGAATATCTCAAGCTATGCTCTTGTATCAGAAATAGAACCCAAGAATATTGAAGATGCTCTTCAAGACAATGACTGGATCTTGGCTATGGAAGAAGAACTTAATCAGTTCACCAGAAATGACGTCTGGACCTTAGTTGAGAAACCAAAGAACAAAAGTATCATTGTCACTAGATGGGTGTTCAGAAACAAGCTCGATGAAGCTGGTAAAGTGGTAAGGAACAAAGCAAGATTAGTAGCTCAAGGCTATAATCAACAAGAAGGTATAGATTTCACTGAAACTTTTGCTCCTGTAGCTAGATTGGAAGCTATTAGAATTTTGCTTGCCTTTGCTGCTCATAAGAATATCATCCTATATCAAATGGACGTAAAAAGTGCTTTTCTAAACGGTTTTATTGAAGAGAAAGTATATGTAAGACAACCTCCTAGATTTGAGAGTTCATCTCAACCAGATCATGTTTTCAAACTCAAAAAGGTACTATATGGTCTTAAACAGGCTCCTCGAGCTTGGTATGAAAGACTAAGTTCCTTTCTTCTTCAAAATGGTTTTTCAAGAGGAAAAGTGGATACTACACTCTTCAAGAAAAGCGTTTTAAAAGACTTTATTATTGTTCAGATATATGTAGATGATATAGTCTTTGGAGCAACTAACGAATCCTTGTGCAAGGATTTCTCTAAGTTAATGCAGGAAGAATTCGAGATGAGTATGATGGGAGAACTGAAGTTTTTCTTAGGACTTCAAATCAAACAGACTAAACAAGGCATATACATTCATCAACAGAAGTATACAAAGGAACTTCTAAAGAAATTCAAAATGGAAAATGCCAAACCAATGAAAACTCCCATGCATTAAATCTGGAGCGGTCTCAACAAAGATGAATCAGGTAAGACCGTTGATCAGACAGTATACAGAGGTATGATTGGATCTCTTCTATATCTCATTACTAGTAGACCTGGCATTATGTTTAGTGTCTGTCTATGTGAACGCTTTCAATCTGATCCAAGAGAATCACATTTACAAGCTGTTAAACGCATTTTAAGATATCTTGTTGGAACCACTAATCTCTCTCTGTTTTATAAGAAAAATAGTGATTTCAACTTAAGTGGCTATTGTGATGCTGATTATGCTGGAGATAAAGTGGAGAGAAAAAGCACTAGCGGTGGATGCCAATTCCTTGGTTCATCACTAATCTCTTGGTCAAGCAAGAAGCAAAACTCCATTGCACTCTCAACCACTTAAGCAGAGTATATTGCTGCGGCAGGGTGTTGCTCACAATTACTTTGGATAAAACATCAACTTGAGGATTACTCCAGGTTTGAAAATCATATACCAGTATTTTGTGATAACACAAGTGCAATAAATCTCAGCAAAAATCCTATTCAACATTGAAAAGCCAAGCATATTGAAATTCAATTTCATTTCATAAGAGATTATGTTCAAAAAGGTATTTTCGATATACAGTTTATGCAAACTGATTTTCAATGGGCATATATATTTACAAAAGCTTTAGACGAAACTCGCTTTAATTTCATTAAAGAAAATTTAGGAATTATTCCTTTAATTGATTAAAGTTTCTCTTTCGTCTGAGCATTTCATTTCGTCTGTACATTTATTTATTTTTCGTGTTAAGGCGAAACTTTGCGTCTGATCAAGTTGAATCAGTCTGAGGAAATTCAACAGACACAAGGATATTATTTAAATATTTTAAAGTTAAGTGTGCAGGGACAAATTAAAAGTAGCAATAAATGTGTCTGTCATTTATTGCACTATTCTAGGACGTTGAGAAGCACGCGCTGTGAATTGCAGAAGTCAAATCAATCATTAAAAAGGCAATGATGGGGACACGTCAAATCAGGGACGGTTTCAAAACTCTTTCGTCTGATGAATCACAACCGTTTTCAGTGTTGCCTATAAATACTCTTAAAGTTCACATTTTTTACTCTTTATTGCATTCATACTTACTTTGAATTCTTTACTCACAAAAATTTATCTCTCTCTTCTTTTTTTTTTTAAAAAAAAACCTAACAATGGCCGCCAAGAACACCAAAGCAACCGAAGCAACTTTCTTCGCTCAAGATCTCTTCTTGCCCAGCAAGTGGATCTCGAGAGAGACCGTGGAGAGCATCTCGGATAGAGTGGCTAAGATACTAGCCCACAACAGCTGGATGGAGTTCGCAGAGATGAGAGGGCCATAGCTGATGGAGGCCTATGCCGAGTTCTGGAGTGACGCAAGGGAGTTCGAAGATGGTATTGTTGGTACCATCGACAACAAGGAGTACATCATCACTATAGACTCCATTGTTTGGCGGCCAAGAATCGCAAGGCAAGGCGGCGCTTTTTATAGCCCTGACTGGATGAAGATCGAGTCTGAAGAACACGTGGATAAGATTATCTACGGGAAGAACCGCGACTCTGAAGATCCCAAGTTCTTTAGATCAGGGAACCTTTGTCCCACTTCAAGAATCATCCACAACCTTCTCTACAACATCTTCACTCCACGAATTGGCTCACGAGACAACGTGAGTACTCGAGACAGATTCTGCATCTTCTACTGTCTGAGGATAGTGAGGATGAGTCTTCCTCACATCATTCTTGACCATTGGGTGAGTGCGTTAAAGAATAGGAACATTCGTAGGAAGAGCAGCATTCCCTACTCAACCCTCTTCACCAAGATCATAATAAACCAAGGCTTTGATGTCACCGGCGTAGTGTGGCACAAAGAGGGGAAGGAAGTCAAAGGAAGCACCTTTGCCAAGATGCATCTGGCACCTAGCTTCCTTCTACATACCCCAAGAGAAGAACAAGTTCCTCTTTCACCAATAACCAAAGACCCCCACACAGAGCCCGCATCAAACGCGCCAGAACCCAAACACAAGCCGAAACACAATCCCAAACACCAGACCAAACACAAACCCAAACACCTTTACCTCTTCCTCCCGTGGTTATCTCTGAAGTCCCTTTTGAAGATGCTCTAGAGGAGCCTCTTAAGAAGAAAAAGAGGACTATCAGAATAAAGCACGTTGCGGCTAAGACGCAAGAAAAGAAGATATCCCCTAGTGAAGATGAATGGGCTAATGTAACACTCTCAAAATTAATTTTCATAAATAATTTCGTAGTTAAAACATTTACTAAAAATTCTATAAAAATGTGCATATTAACTATTTACTGTTATAATTTGATTAGACAGAAAATGTAATTCAAAAATAATTTATCATTGGGTAGCAATATTATTACGTAATTTGAGAAAATTATGATTACATTTCTAAATAAAAATGTAATAAAAAAATAAATTTGTTGTTTGACATTTTTATTACTATTTGATGTTTCAAATATTATTTTATATTTCGAATTACATGTTTCAAATATTATTTTATATTTCGAATTACTGAAAATTTATTGTTTTAATTATATTATTATTAAGAAATCTTATTTTATATTTGATTTGAGAAATATTTTAAGAATTAAAAAAAATATAAAATATAAAATATAAAATAAAAAAAAATATAAAATAAAATAAACTTAGAATGACCCATGCAAGATTCGAACCTGCAACCTGCAAGTTATTAAGCCACCACTTTAACCAACTAAGCTACTACATTTGTTTGATACTTTTATAAAATATAAGATATATATTAAGTACTAGTTTATTGTTTAAAAAATTTTAAAATTAAAATGTTACATGCATGACTCAAACCTGCAACCTTCAAATTAATAGCAGAATGCTTTAACCAAAAGAGGTTAATAGGCCTATCTGATATTTTTATAAAATATAATGTATATAATGAGTACGAGAGAAAATGTGAACAAGAAAAATTGTGAAAATTATGACAAGTGCAATATGTAAGGAGTGATGGAAGGATGCACTAAATTAGTGGTATTAGCACCAATCTGATTAGTGGTGCACTAAAAAGAAAAAGAATTCTAATTAAATTTTTATGGTAAAACCACTAAGTATATTAAATTTTACCACTAATAATATTTTAAATTTTATTTCATCTATAAATAGAAACCATTTGAGAACACTTCAGCCATGAATTCATTTGCACCAAAACACCAAAATCTTAGTTTTTCCAATTTTCCCAAAACCATAAGCTTATTTTGCTAAAATTCCAAATTTTTCTAAATTCACCAAAAACCTATTTCATTTAACTTTGAGAGTAGAATCAACCTTCTTTCAACCTTCAAAAAGCTTTCAAAGTCTTCCAAAAGAGTAGCCAAAAGAAATCAAGGTGAGGGAAGTTTCTAAATTATTTTAAGTTTTCAATTTAATTAAGTTTTCAATTTTCTAAAAATTCTAGAATAATCTCAAAATTTATGAACTTATAATTATTATTGAAGTTTTAAAGTAATAAGAATTGTAAGAGAAGTTGTAATTTACTTAAATTTTCAAATATAAAAAAGAAATATATATATATATTATGTAACTAAAAATGAAGTGAGCATGACTTGAACCCAAGACCTTGGTGTTTCCAAACATGTCTTAACCAACTGAGCTAGTCCAGATTTCATTTATAATACCGCATATTTATATCTTTATATTTAAATATTTCCGCTTTCATTTGTTTATATTTCATATGATAATTTGTGATCTTAAAATTATGAGATCTAACTAGGAGGCTCTCCACCTTTACTGATTTCATAATTTTAAGTTATTTATATAATATTTAATTTTATGAAATAATAATTTGATATCTTAAAATTATGAGATCTAACTAGGAGGCTCACACCTTTTATCGATTTCATAACTTTAAGATATTTATATAATATTTAATTTTATGAAATGATAATTTGAGATCTTAAAATTATGAGATCTAACTAGGAGGCTTTGCCACCTTTACTGATTTCATAACTTTAAGTTATTTATATAATACGTAATTTTATGAAGATTTTTAACAATTTTAAAGAGTAATTGGAAAATTTGATTTGAATGTGAATGACTTTTGACGTATATTTGGATAATGACTTGGATTGTGTATGTTTACCTTTTTCTTGAATTTGGTTGATGATTGAGACTGTGATTAATTACCTATGCTATGCACGTTGAAGATTGTGATGAAAACTGTGATTATTATACTATAAATTATTAACCCATAATATAAAATATAATGATGGAATGGACTTGTAATATCAACAAGATTGGTGTTGTTTTAAATGAGATTTTTAGAAAGGGAGATAAGCTTTCATTCATTCATGCATGCCTCAAAAGAGGTGGCCTCGGTTAGAGGTGCAGATAATAACTTAATCCGTGCGTCTAGGTGGGATGCCAGACTTGGGGGATTTTTATAGTGAGAATTCATTTAATTCATGATGATCACATGATTGTTTATGAGATTCTGTGCACCACTGTGAAATCCTAACTGGTCGATAAGTTTTACGATGATGATGTCGTATTATCTGAGATGGTACCACATTGCATATTTTTGGAGTTGAGGATGGAGCATGCATCATATAGAAATTTCATTTAAGTCATAATTCATTCTTTATTTATTTGATTATGATATGTATTATATTGATAATTTTATATGATATGTATTTTTATTAAGATTTTTGGAACTTACCCTTGCGTGTTTGTGTCTGTGGTTTGACACCTGTGATGATCCTAAATTTTAATTGGGGGAGCAGATTAACAGGATAAATCTATTGGAGATGTGAACGAAGGATAAGAAAACATGAGGATTTTTGTGAATAATGTGTATATTATAATTATCACAATATTACGTACTATGTGACATTTTGTAAATAACTTTTGATGTATGATTACGATAAGATCTATGTGATGTGTTTTATTTTGGTGACATTTTTGTTAGCAAGGGAAATTATTTTAAAATTTTATTTAAAGAAATCTAAATGAAGGGAAACATTTTCAAATAATAATAATAAATAGATAAAAAGGAAAATATTTAAGCAATGAAAAACAGCGGGGCGTTACAGCTAAGCTATCGTCTGAGGGAGTTCCGTCTGTTAAAATACTTACAGACGAAGAAAAACAGAGGAAAGCAGCCGAAGAGAAAGCAAGAGTCAGAGAAATCGCTCTTCAAAAAGCTGCCAAAGGCAAAGAAAAGATGAAGCAGAAGCTTGCGTCTGTTGTTGTTGGCGAAACAACTGAAAGAGGCTATGAGGGTCTCTCTGCTGCTTCATGCTGAACGAGAAAGAATTTTTCTCGAAAGCGTTAGGGGCATTGGATCGTCTGAGGTTGCGTCTGCTCCAGCAACTTCAGAGGGTATGAACAGTGAAGAAACTGCCCAGATCCAGAAGGACAATGCCCAGCTAGCAGAGGAGTTGGAGACCATGCTCAATGATGAGGTCTCTACTATGGAGGTCTCCACAACAACACTCCAAGACGAACATAGGACAAGTGTATTTGATCCTATTGTTGCATGTCCTCTGAACGCTGCCTTTGAACAGACGTTACCTGCTGCGTCTGAAGAAGCATCCCACCTACAGACGAAGGAGATTCCTTCTGAAGAAGTTCTTGTTGAAGATATAAGTTCTTCATCTGATGAAGAACATCTAGAAGTAATAAAGGTGGATGCATCATGGGGGAGATCGCACGCTGAAGTTATCAATCCTGAAGATCTACCACCCAAGCACAAGATAGACTATTCGTTTCTCAACGAATTAGTCATGAGGTGCTTCGCTGAAAGCACTTGTGCTGAAAGACCAGTCAAACCTGACTGGATTATTGGAGAGAAGAATGAAGAAATCTCCAACGATGGTGAATCGTCTGAGTCACTACGATGGTCTCTTGCGGACGATGAAGACTACTTTATCAAGGACACTCCCTACATCGAGTTAAGAAACCCCTATCGTTATAGAGGCAAAAAGGGTTTTCAATTAGGGAGATTTGTCAATCCCATCATCTACCATAAACCCCCGAAGCCAGTGGATTTCAAAGAAGATTTCATCTACACTCCCGAAGAGCAACGTGAATGGTCAAGCGTCCTCCGCCTTACGGATATACCGCCACCTTAGACATCAAGGGTTTAGAAGAAATAAAGAGGTACAAGGATTATCTAGCTGAGTCGGTGATTGAAGGACCAGCTCTTGAATATGAACCCCACATCCCTTTTAGAGAAAACATCAAGTGGAAGGTTCAACACGAAATCAACGCACCTGCATTTCACCACTACAGATATGGAGATTCTGGCTCCACCATCTATGAGCCAAAGGATTGCTCAAATTGACATCTCGACACCATAGATCGCCACGATCCTGTACCATTCACAATTCCCATGAATCAGACGGAGTATGTAGGTCTAGGGCATACTCTAGGAATTGTTCTCCCTTGGACAAGACACCATTGCTCAGGGATCTGTCCCCGCTATTCCATTCTCCTCGACGAGTTCGAAGACCCTGAAGAGTTTGCTCACGCTCTTCCTGAAGACTACAACCTATCCTTCAAGTTGATGGCCGGTGCCTATAGAAGGGAAGCAAAAGCTAAATCCACTTCCTTCTACCACATTGAAAGAGAAGCAAAGAAGGAGAAAAGAGATTGTCCATTCATGGTGGGTTCACAGTTCTCTTCTCTGGTTTTAGACGAAACGAAGTACTCTATCGTCTTAGACTGAAAACGACCTTGCTTGGTCAAGTTTTTGGCTAAGGGAAAAGAAAAGAAGATTCTGTCTATCTCCAAGACCTTCAAATTTGCAAGGCACATTCCCAGCGTCTTCCGTCTGCTACATACTCGCATCTGAAAGCTCTTCAAACTCATGCCTCAAGGCCTATCAATCCGAAGATACAAAGGATGATAGAAGATCATGAAGCCACATCTGCATTTTGTTCTGGGACTTCATTTGATGAAGATTCCACTATCTGTGGCAGGGTGTATCCTAGAGAAGCCTTCGCTTATACTCATCCATCACAGGAGCATCCGGATCTTGAACTCTCTACTCCCTCAAAATTGTACTCTTGGCAATGGGAAAGAGACTTCACGGCATATCTCACACTTCCACCCTTCACTCTGCGTATGAAGAGGAGACCAACAGTGTTCATCATAGATGACACTACACCTATAGTGGAAGAACCTCAAACACCGCTAGTACAATTTGATGATAAAGTAGAGGTTGTTGAGGCTGACGCTAAAGAAGCTGAGGATTATAATACTCTAAAGCGAAAATATGATGCCTTAGAAGAGGATTGCGAGCACTTGAAGTTAAAGAATAAAGAGCTTGAGGACAATCAAGCCTCTCTCACATCTGAAGTGCAGCAGCTGAAGGATATAATCATGAGCCTTCTGCAAAAGAAGCCCAAACCTTCTTCTTGATCGCGTTTTTTTTTTATGATTCTCAGCCCAAGGGTGAGAGAAGAATATCTTAAGAAAGAAGAAAGGCAAGGCAAAAAGGGAAAATGCATTGTCTGAGGGGGAGCAAGAGCAAGAGAAAGCAAAGCTTCGTCTGAGGGGGAGAAAATTTTGTGTTGTATTGTATTGATTCTTTTGTAAAGAACATACATGTAATTTTTTTTATTATTATTGGTTTTCTGTATACCTGTGTAATATTGTATAAGGTTTACATCGCATTGATGTAACAATTCTTTTATAAAGAGGTATTATTTCAGAAAACATCATCTTGATGTAAATCTGACTTGCATTTTATCTGTGATCACTAACACTGTCTTATGCAGATGTCTTCTTGAGAAAAGTTATCGGTATGGTCTGTAATCATCAAAAAGGGGGAGATTGTTAGATCAAGATGATTAACTCATCAAAGGTTCTGATTTTTACAAGACACAGACGAAACTTTCTCAGACGGAAGATCAGCAAGCAAGTCAGACGGAACGAGCACAGACGAAAGATGACTCCTCAGACGGAAGTCATTCGTCTATCTCAAGTTGAAGTCATCAGACGATAGGATAAGACGAAACATCTTAAAAACTGAAGGCATATATCGTCTGTCCAAAAGTGAAGCAAAGTTGAGTCACTCGCGCCAATATTTCAAATCTAAGGAAATACTCATTAGAAGCATCCAAGATCAGTATAGAGATTCGCGCTTACACATGCAAGTCAAAAAGGTCTTCACCTTTTTGTCAAAGTCTCTGTACAAGTCAGAAAAGGTATTGCGCACCCAATCTAAGTCTGCTGCATCCGCTGCGTGTAACACTCCAGAAATTTAAATATAATTTGAAGAAGATTAAATTACTATGCAAATAGTAATTACTGTGTAAATAGTAAATTACTGTGCAAATAGTTAATTACTGTGTAAATAGTAAAATACTGTGCAAATAGTAATTTACTGTGTAAATAGTAAATTACTGTGCAAATAGTAAATTACTGTGTAAATAGTAAAAAACTATATATTCACGGATCATATTACTGTGCAAATAGTAACCAAATTACTGTGCAAATAGTAACTTCTGAAATCCTATAAATAGGGCCTAAGGGTTTCAGTTATAATCACAAAATCAAGAACATTCTCTTAAACTCTCTCTTAGAAATCTCTCCAAATTAGATAGGAGCAAGTAAGTAGGGGAAGGAATAGAGAAGCTAGGAGAAACAGGTAAGGGGAGTTGTCCTTATCTTACTTTACTATTCATGTATGCCGTATTTTACTATTCATGTATACCGTATTTTACTATTCATGTATGCTGTATTTTACTATTCATGTATACGTTATTATTCATGTATACAATATTTACTATTCATGTATATGGTACTATTCATGTATTCTTAGTATGCTCGTGGTTGCGGTTTTGTCCGATCTTCCACATCGAACGTAATTATTATTGTTGTTATGCTAAAGTATTAAGAATATTCTTAGTATGCTCTGTGGTTGCGGTTTTGTCCGATCTTCCACATCAGAAAAGAACTATTCTTGTTGTTAGGAAAAAGGGTGGTAGTGTGGAAGTGCATGTCTAGGAAAGTTCTGGCTAAGGAAAGACCTGGTTATTAAGGGAATCCATTTGTGATTTCACCACTCTTTCCTGGGAACTTACCTGGTGTACTATTCACTTGACTACGGTCACTTATACGTTACTATTCACGTATACGGTACTATTCGGTATACGGTACTATTCACGATACTGATCGTTCACGATACCTATCTTGTTTATGGGTGTTTCTTGATTTGATTTTTTTATTGGTGGTTATTGATTGTTTTTGGTATTTTGAAATATGAATGATTTTAAATAATATTCTAGAAAGGGAGGTAAAATTTTCATTCATGCATACATGCCTCAAAAGAGGTGGCCTCGGTTAGAGGGACGATAATAAACTTAAGCCGTGCGTCTTGGTGGGATGCCGACTTGGGGGATTTTTATGGTGAGAATTCATTTAATTCATGATGATCACATGATTGTTTATGAGATTCTCAGGCAACACTGGGAAATCCCAACTGGTCTGTAAAGTTATTCGATGATTATATCGTATTATCTATTATGGTACCACATTGCATATTTTTGGAGTTGAGGTTGGAGCATGCATCATATAGAAATTTCATTTAAGTCATAATTCATTATTTATTTATTTGATTTTGAAATATATCATATTAATATTTTATATGCTATTAATGGAAAGCTCACCCTTGCGTGTTTGTGTCTGTGGTTTGACACTGTGATGATCCCGAATTTTATTCGAGGAGTAGATTGACAGGTAGATTCAAGAATCACGTGTGGAGATGTCAAGGAATGTTAGCTAACACGAGGATGTAATAGAATAATGTATATATTATAATTGTCACAATATTACGTACCTATGTGACATTTTGTAAATAACCTTTGATGTATGATTGTGATGTGATTTATGTGATGTGTTTTATTTTGGTGACGTTTTGTTAGCAATGAAAAATTATTTTAAGATTTTATTTAAAGAAATCTAAATGAAGGGAAACAATTTCAAATAATAATAATAAATAAAAATATTTTAGCAATGAAATACGGCGGGCGTTTAGGTTGGTATCGAAAGAAATTGAACCAGTTCGACTTGTGAGTTATGTGCTTACTATGTTTTTGTTGTGTGTTAATGATTGTTTGTTTGTTTGCTTGAGCGGTTGTTTGATTATTCATTGTGCATTATTCTGGTATAAAGTAGTAAGAGTAAGAGAAATAATTTTTTTAATATTAACAAGAATAGATGGCAGAAAGAGACGATAGAGCAATAGCCGAGGCACTTGAAAATCTTGCTCAAGCAATTGGAAATCGAATAGGAACAACAATGAGCAAAATGGATACGGTGGTCTTGAGCGTTTTGAAAAATAATCCACCTACTTTTGGAGGTGGATATGATCCCAAGGTGCTCAACGATGGCCGAAAGAGATTGGAAAGATTTTCCGGTAATGGAATGTTGTGAAGATAAAAAGGTAATTTTTGCAACTCATATGTTAGTGGAGGAGGCAGAATATTGGTGGGAAAATATCTCACAAGATGTAGCAAAGGAGGAGAAACAATAAAATGGGAAGAATTTAAGGAATTGTTTTTAGAAAAATATTTTCCCAAGATATAAGGAATAAGAAAGAGATGGAGTTTTTGGAATTGAAACAAGGGAACTTAACAAAGGCAGAATATGCGGTTAAGTTTGAGGATCTAATTAGATATTCAGCACATTATCATGGAAAAGATGGTGAAAGGTCTAAATGTGTTAAATTTGTAAATGGTTTACGGCCTCGAAATAAAACAAAGCTATAAATTATCAAGGTATTCACCAATTTCCAAGACTTGTAAATATGTGTAGAATATATGATGAGGATTCTCGGGCTAGAGCTGTATATTATAGAAATAAAAAAAAGTGAGGACCCATTAAAAATAAAAGAATGGGGTTCGAAAATAAATGGAAACCATACCAAGTTTCTCAAGGATTTAGGGAACGTCCTAATGGGAATTTCTCTAAAGCTCCTATGAGAAATCGTGAATATAATCCTGTCAATGTCAAGTGTTTTAAGTGTGGAGAATTCGGGCACTATGCTTCATCCTCGTATCTTCTCGTTACAAGTGCAACATCAAGGGGCATATAGCAAAAGACCTCCAAAGAAAAGGAAACCCGCAAGGAAAGCAACCCGAAAAACCTAAAACTCAAGGAAGAATTTTTTCTCTTAATGGGAATGAAATTTCTAACCTTTGATTCGAGGTAAATGCTTCATAAGTGAAACTCCTTTAACGTATTATTTGATTCTCGTGCTACTCATTCTTTCGTGGCATATTCTTGTGTACAAAAATTGAAACTTCCTCGTGTCTTCATTAAACTTTAACTTAGAAGTAAATACCCCAACCGGGACTTCAGTTTTAACCTCCGATATTTGTCTAAACTGTAAAATAAAAATTTGTGATAAAGCTTTCTGTGTCAATTTGATTTGTTTACCCCTTCAGCAAATTGACGTTGTTTTAGGTATGGATTGGTTGTCCACTAATCATGTTTTGTTGAATTGCTTTGACAAAACAATTTTTTTTCGAGACCCGGAGGTGAGTAGGGATGTTGAAATTATTTCCATAAATAAAGTTTTAAAATCTTTAAGGGATAATAATACCCAAGTATACCTGATCATTGCTAATAAAACTAAGTCTGAAAATGAAGTGAGTAGTGTGCCGGTAGTAAAAGATTTTGTTGAGATATTTCAAGAAGTAGATAAGTTACCTCCTGAAAGAGAAGTTGAGTTTTCTATTGATTTAGTTCCAGGAACAGGACCAATTTCCATAGCACCATATAGAATGTCTCCTGTAGAATTAGCAGAAGTCAAGAAACAGATTGAAGAATTGTTAAACAAACAGTTAGTAAGGCCTAGTGTGTCACCATGGGGAGCTCCAGTTTTGTTAGTTAAGAAAAAGGATGGAACCATGAGAATGTGTATAGATTATAGACAATTAAATAAAGTAACTATTAAGAATAAATATCCACTCAGGATTGATGATCTTATGGATCAATTAAGAGGGGCATGTATCTTTAGTAAGATTGATTTAAGATCGATATCATCGATTAGGGTAAAATCCGAAGATATTCCAAAACCGCTTTTAGTACTCGTTATGGCACTATGAGTATTTAGTTATGCCTTTTGGAGTAACTAATGCTCCAAAGCAG
Source organism: Hylodesmum podocarpum (assembly GCA_026586105.1). NCBI lineage: Eukaryota > Viridiplantae > Streptophyta > Magnoliopsida > Fabales > Fabaceae > Hylodesmum > Hylodesmum podocarpum. The sequence continues at coordinate 2,252,808 of JALJEV010000071.1, read as the reverse complement.
TATTCATGGATTACATGAATCGAATTTTTCACCCTTATCTTGATCATTTTGTAATTGTATTCATTGATGATATATTAGTGTACAAGAAAAAATAGGGAGGATCATGCCAAACACTTAAAAATAGTATTACAGATTTTAAAGGATAAAAAGCTTTTTGCTAAATTATCTAAGTGTGAATTTTGGATGGAGAAAATGAGTTTTTTAGGTCATGTGATAAGTCAAGAGGGAATATCTGAGATCCCTCTAAGGTACAATCTGCTTTGGAGTGGGGAAGACCTAAAACTCAGAATGAGAGATTAGGAGTTTTCTAGGATTAGCAGATATTATAGGAGATTTATTAAGGATTTTTCTAAAATAGCTTTACCTTTGACTACCTTGACTCGAAAGAATCGCATTTATTTGGACCACCGAATGTGAGGATAGTTTTCAAACTCTTAAGGAAAGATTGACCAACGCTCCAAAGATTAACTCTACCTGATCCCAAAGAACCTTTTGTAGTGTATTGTGATGCATCTAAAATGGGTTTAGGAGGAGTATTGATGCAAGATGGTAAAGTGGTAGCATATGCTTCTAGACAACTTAAGATTCATGAGAAAAAATTATCCAACCCATGATCTAGAATTAGCGCTTTGTAGTATTCACACTTAAGATGTGGAGACACTATTTGTATGGAACTAGGTTTGAAGTATTTAGCGATCACAAAAGCCTTAAATATTTATTTAGTCAAAAAGAATTAAACATGAGACAAAGAAGATGGATGGAATTTTTAAAGGATTATGATTTTGAACTTAATTACCATCCCGAAAGGCTAATGTGGTAGCAGATGCTTTAAGTAGAAGTCTTTGATTATGTCTTCACCGATGATTAGAGAAATGGATTTATTAGAACAATTTCGAGATCTTAGTTTAGTGTGTGAAACTACTAATACGAGTATTAGATTAGGAGCTTTACAAATTTCTAACACATTTTTGGAAGAAATTAGATTAAACAAGAATTGATCCTTTTCTCAAAACTCAAATGGAAATTTTGAATCAAGGAAAAGTAGTGAGTTTAAGATTGGAATGGATGGTATTTTGAGGTTTCAAGATAGAATTTGTATTCCTAATATAACAGAAGTTAGAAAAACAATTTTGGAGGAAGCACATAAAAAAGCAAATTAAGTATTCATCCTGGTGCCACTAAAATGTACAAAGATTTGAAAACCATGTTCGTGGCCTCGAATGAAGAAAGAAATTTGTGAATATGTGTATTCTTGTTTAATTTGTCAAAAGGCTAAAATTGAACATCAGAAACCCTCAGGTTTATTGCAACCTTTAGAAATACCACAATGGAAATGGGATAGCATATCTATGGATTTTGTGGTAGCTTTGCCAAGAAGCCCTAGGGATTTGATTCAATTTGGGTTATAGTAGATCGTTTAACTAAGTCTCACATTTTATTCCTATTAATATTAGGTATTCTTTAGATAAATTAACTAATTTGTACATAGGTGAGATTGTAAGATTACATGGTGTACCATCTAGTATTGTATCGATAGAGACCCTAGATTTACTTCAAGATTTTGGGAGAGTCTACATAAAGCTTTAGGCACCAAATTAAAATTCAGTTCTCGCCTATCATCCCCAAACCGATGGACAACCGAAAGAACAATCCAATCTTTAGAAGATTTATTAAGAGCTTGTGTTTTAGAACATAAGGGTTGTTGGGTAGACTTTTTGCCTTTGATAGAATTTACTTACAATAATAGTTTTCATTCTTCCATTGGTATGGCACCTTTTGAAGCCTTATATGGAAGAAAATGTAAACCCCTTTGTGTTGGACTGAATCAGAGAAAGTTTAATTTTAGGACCTCGAGATTGTACAACAAACCTCGAAAAAGATTAAATTAATTCAGAAAAGATGAGAGCGGCACAAAGTAGGCGAGAAAGTTATCATGATAAAAGAAGAAAAGATTTAGAATTTGATGTTGGTGATCACGTATTCTTAAGGGTAAATCCTTGGACCTAAAGTATTGGGAGAATTTTAAAATCCCGAAAACTTTTACCGCGTTTCATTGGTCCCTTCCAAATAATAAAGAGAGTAGGTCCCGTGGCTTACCAAATTGCTTTACCCCAATTCTTTCTAACCTTCATAATGTCTTCCATGTTTCCCAACTTCGAAATACATTCATGATTCATCACATGTAATCGAGTTAGATGATGTACAAATAAAGGATAATCTAACATATGAAGCATTACCAATAAGGATTGAGGATAGGAGTATCAAAACCTTAAGAGGAAAAGATATTCCTTTAGTAAAGGTTATTTGGGGGAACAGATGATGCAACATGGGAACTGGAAAGTGAGATGCGGAAAAGCTACCCTGCACTATTTGAATGAGGTAAATTTCGAGGACGAAATTTTTTTATGGGGGGTAGTATTGTAACACTCCAGAAATTTAAATATAATTTGAAGAAGATTAAATTACTATGCAAATAGTAATTACTGTGTAAATAGTAAATTACTGTACAAATAGTTAATTACTGTGTAAATAGTAAAAAACTATATATTCACGTGTAAAGTTATCGCAAATAGTAAAAGTTATCTTGTGTAAATAGTAAAAAAACTATATAATCACGGATCATATTATCAGTGCAAATAGTAACCAAATTATCAGTAAATAGTAACTTCTCAAATCCTATAAATAGGGCCTAAGGGTTTCGGTTATAATCACAAAATCAAGAACATTCTCTTAAACTCTCTCTTAGAAATCTCTCCAAATTAAATAGGAGCAAGTAAGTAGGGGAAGGAATAGAGAAGCTAGGAGAAACAGGTAAGGGGAGTTGTCCTTATCTTACTTTACTATTCATGTATGCCGTATTTTACTATTCATGTATACCGTATTTTACTATTCATGTATGCCGTATTTTACTATTCATGTATACGTTATTATTCATGTATACAATATTTACTATTCATGTATATGGTACTATTCATGTATTCTTAGTATGCTCATGGTTGCGGTTTTGTCCGATCTTCCACATCAGAACAGAATTATTATTGTTGTTATGCTAAAGTATTAAGAATATTCTTAGTATGCTCTGTGGTTGCGGTTTTGTCCGATCTTCCACATCGAAAAGAACTATTCTTGTTGTTAGGAAAAAAAGGGTGGTAGTGTGGAAGTGCATGTCTAGGAAAGTTCGCTAAGGAAAGACCTGGTTATTAAGGGAATCCATTTGTGATTTCACCACTCTTTCCCTGGGAACTTACCTGGTGTACTATTCACGGACTACGGTCACTTATACGTTACTATTCACGTATACGGTACTATTCACGATACGGTGATCGTTCACGATACGATCTTGTTTATGGGTGTTTCTTGATTTGATTTTTTTATTGGTGGTTATTGATTGTTTTTGGTATTTTGAAATATGAATGATTTTAAATAATATTCTAGAAAGGGAGGTAAAATTTTCATTCATGCATACATGCCTCAAAAGAGGTGGCCTCGGTTAGAGGGACGAGATAATAAACTTAAGCCGTGCGTCTTGGTGGGATGCCGACTTGGGGATTTTTATGGTGAGAATTCATTTAATTCATGATGATCACATGATTGTTTATGAGATTCTCAACAACACCGGAAATCCTAACCGGTCGTGGTAAAGTTATTCGATGATTACATCGTATTATCTATTATGGTACCACATTGCATATTTTTGGAGTTGAGGTTGAGCATGCATCATATAGAAATTTCATTTAAGTCATAATTCATTATTTATTTATTTGATTTTGAAATATATCATATTAATATTTTATATGCTATTAATGGAAAGCTCACCCTTGCGTGTTTGTGTCTGTGGTTTGACACCTGTGATGATCCCAATTTTATTCGAGGAGCAGATTGACAGTGTAGATTCAGTAATCACGTGTGGAGATGTCAAGGAATGTTAGCTAACACGAGGATGTAATAGAATAATGTATATATTATAATTGTCACAATATTACGTACCTATGTGACATTTTGTAAATAACCTTTGATGTATGATTGTGATGTGATTTATGTGATGTGTTTTATTTTGGTGACGTTTTGTTAGCAATGAAAAATTATTTTAAGATTTTATTTAAAGAAATCTAAATGAAGGGAAACAATTTCAAATAATAATAATAAATAAAAATATTTTAGCAATGAAATACGGCGGGGCGTTTCACTGCGTACTACATCAATCAATCAAGTACAACTAACAACTTTTGAAAAGCTCTCTAGAAACTATCCAACGACATTCATATGAGTCTAATGGTCATTTGAAGAGGATGACTATATAAAGACTTCACTTCATCAGAATTCAGTTGGCGAAAACGCTTCTCTTATTCTATCTTCTGAGATTTCGCTCAAATCTTCTGAACTTTCTTCATTGTAAAACTCTCTCTGCGTAGAGGAATCTCTTTGTTTTTAACATCTGTTTAAAATCCACTTGTGTGGTATTTTAGCCTGAGGAGGTTGTGTTCCAAAGAATACCTCTGTTTTAGCCTGAGGAGGCTGGTTGTCCAAAGAATACCTTTGCTGTTTAGCCTGCGAAGGCTAGGATCAAAGAATATCGTGTAATAGCCGAAGTTGGCTGAGTTCAAATAATACTTGTAACCTTTTCACGGTTTGTAGTGAAAACTCAGTAGTTGCTGAGTAACTGGACGTAGTCTTGTATAGACGAACCAGTATAAAAATACTTGTGTATTTATTTTCTTAAGTTTTTGACTAACGGGGATAATCAAACTATAACGTCTGTTCATTAAAATCAATCTTTGAAAGATTAAGACTGTTTCGTCTAAACCCCTTTAAACTCACAGACGAAAGGAACAAATTTTTTTTTTTTAAAGTAACACAATTCAACCCCCCCCCCCTTCTTGTGTTTTATCTTTTACAAAGCCACTGACTCCGTTGTGCAAAACATCAAACTCATGATTGATCTTTGACATGCATTGAAGACTTCTACAAGGAAAGGACAACGGTCTTATTTCTGAGTCTAACGAATCTATCAAGACCTTGCCTATATAAGGACTTCACCACCATCAGTTCAAGTTGGCGAACTTACGCTTGAAAAGCTATCTATTGAAGTTTCGCTCTTTTGCTCTTAAGCTTTGTTCTTAATTGAAAAACATCTTTCTTGCGTAGAGGATTTCTTTCTTAGTCATCTTCTAAATCCACTTTTGTGGTGCCTTAGCATGAGGAGGCTGCGTTTCAAAGAATACCTTTGTATTAGTCTAGGGAGGCTGCTTTCCAAAGAATACCTAGTTGTATAGCCTAAGAAGGCTGAGATTAAAGAATATTTGTATAGCCAGAAGTGGCTGGGAGCAAAGAATACTTGTAATCATTTTACGGTTGGTAGTGGAAACTTAGCAAGTTGCTAAGTAACTGGACGTAGTCTGCTTAAGACGAACCAGTATAAAAATGTAACTGTGTTTATATGTTTTTGTTCTTGAGACTAACTGAGGACTTAATCAACTTAAACTCTTTTAAAGATAAAATCAACAGTTTAAAGAAAAATCAAGTTGTATCTGTCCCTTTGAAAACAACAGACACAAAAATGCAAATTTTTAATTAACACAATTCAATCCCCCTTCTTGTGTTTTTGTCTTTTACACACTGCCGCATAACTAGGAGAACATGATTATTTCTTCTTCTCCTCAGGATGAGTCGGATATAAAAAGGAGACTCTTTCTACAGAAAGTACTTTGAACCCTTTACTCTCTGTCTCTGAATTCACCCTTTACTAGCTTAAACATCAAAGTATCTTTACAGGTGCTCCCCTCTTCAGCTATCCTCACTCTTACGTTCGTTACGACCTTAAACAACATCCTTACACCCCGTTTGAAACAACTCAACACCCAAATCAGCACCTTAATCAATCCCCGATTATGAAAAGTATAAAATATAAATAAATATCAAAATAATAATCTATATAAATGATATCCAACTATAACTTACTTTTTTATTTATATATATATATATATATATATATATATATATATATATATATATTACGCGTTTAGATTAATAAATTAGATACCATTTGAAATAATATTTAGTTTTTAAATATTTTAAAAACAGTTATATAAAATTATATATTTAAATTTTTGTCATTTTATATTAAAAAAAATCATTATTACACTTAATGTACACCTATTACACCATTTTTTCATCCTCTATTTAAATTTGTAATTCTTTTTTGTCTCATGTTAAAATATATGTTTATCTTGCTCAAAAGTTTTAGTACGTGATCTTTTGCTGATTTTTAAAAAATATTACAGAAGTAACCTTTAGATTATCACCCTATAAATATAAATATTATAATATTTCCGCTCTTATCTTCAAATATATATTTTTCTCCTTTATCATATATAAATAGTTTACATTTTACTCTATTTAATATCTTTAGCTAAAAATAATTTTTTAATTAAAATAATTTTACATTATCTTTGAGATATTTAAACATTATATTTTATAATTTTAATATTAAGATAAACAATGATATTATTTTAAATATTATATTTTTGAAATATATAATACTTAAATATCTCCTGACATTTTAACGTCATCTTATTTTAGAAAAATATAATATTGATATCTCATATAATGAACAACATATTTTAGTTATAAATTATATTTAGTTAAAAATATAAATAAAGTAAAATATAATATATTGTATTTAATAAGTGAAAGAAATGTATATTTTAACATAAAAATTAATTATGATCCTTATATTTTTTTAGATGTGGTAGTGTAAAACGTATTTTTGTAATAATTCTTTTAAGGGACATTTAACGATGAAAATAAGAGAGTTAAATTAATATGTAATGTACTTCTTAAAATAGTGTTTATGGGATAATTTGTAGAAAGTCTGACATCTTTTATAAAACTTTAAAAAGAAAATTTTAAGAAATATATATATATATATATATATATATATATATATATATGATTTTCTTGTCCTAAAAGTCATTTTTAGAGAAGTTTAGCCAAACAGATTCTTATTAATTTAAAATAATAGTTAAAGTAATACTCTTTTTGGCTCGGATTTGAGGAGGAATTAATTTTTAGACATGGTAAAGGTTGTGAACTTAGGGCAAAGTAATCATCTTACTCTTAAAAAATTTAGAAAAATCATACAACACAATAGTATGTAATAAAAAATGCTACCGATATTCTTTTAAATATACATTCTATTATTAACTGAAATTTATTAAAAATTATAAAATTTAGAGGGTTTCAATTCACTTTTAATATTTTTATTTTATAACTTTAAATAAATTTAACTAATAAAATGTGTTAGAAAATGCATTAATAGTACACTTTTATGAACTTTTGGTATAATTTATAAGTTTTCTACAAGAATTAAGTTAAAATCATTGTAAATGCCATAAATTAAATTAAATCTCTAAGTTAAGAGACTTGAAAAAACAAAATTAACACAACGAAATATGATGTTGAATTGTGTTATTATAAAAAAAATTTAATAACTTTAGAAATTTTTTGAAACCAATCATGATTTATGTTTGTTAAGAAATTCAATTTTAAAAATATTAGACATTAAGTATAAACTAAGAATAAAAACACTTTCATCAAAACATTTTAAGAGAGAGAAAAAAAAAGAGAAGGAACATAAAGGATTTATAATGGTTCACTCAACTTAGTTGTGTTTAGTACGCTAAAAACACAAAAATATTTTTTCTAAATCTATTATTGACTTAAACTTAATAAACTTATGACAGCAACTCACTAAATTAAGTATTTTTTTTTTCAACAAGTCACTCTTGTCTTTCACAAATAAAGTTTATTAAGAGATAAAATATATATTACAAGAGATGGTATATAATGAAGTACAAAAGTATATAACTTTGATAACCAAATGATTCTATATGGAGATTTACTATGAGAAAATTGTTGTAACACTAAGTGTTTCATTCAATAGAGTTTTGACATTTTAATCTTTTTCTTTTATTTCTCTATGATATCTTAACTCTATAATGTCATGTGGAGTACAGTCAAAAGTTATTTTAAGCTAACACATATTGTCCTCTTTAAAGTCTGTAACACAACTATGCATCTATACCAAGTTGTCTGCTAATATGGGTGTAAAATTTTAAATTTGAAATGTTAGATAGAGATAAACTCAATAAATATATTACAAAAATTTGTAAATTTTTTGCAAACCAATTATGATTTAAGTTTGTTTTAGAAATGCAATTTTGAAAACGTTGGACATTAATTTCAAATGATGAACAAAAACATTTTTATCCAAAAGGTGTAAGGAGAGAATAAATATAAGAGTTTATACTGGTTCACTGAGCTATGTTTAGCACCTTTAAAACATTAAGTATTCTTTTTGAAGTATTCTTTAAATCCTCTTAGCTTAAACCTAGCAAGATTCTAACCCAAACTTACTAAATCAAGTATTTTTTTTTTCAATAACTCACAATCATACTTCCTCGACCAAGTTTCGATTTACCACCACCAAACTGGTTGTTCATTGTAGCATCATCTAGCTTACCTGCTGAGAGAAGGTTTAGAAACACCTAAGTACATGTCTTACCTTCTTTAGCACAAGTTGGTTTTCATTTTCTATCATCAGAGTCTCGTCTTTTATGCCCATAATCTTGCTTGTGACATAATTATCCATCTTTACTGTCCCAAAATCTCCTTTTTGATAAGATAAGAAGAATCTTTTATGAGGAGTAATATGGAAAGGTGCTCTATTATCAATTATCTTAGTGTAATCATCAAAGACATCATTTAGATAATTTACCTCACTAACTAGGAATATGTTCTTGTCGCCCGAGGCCACTGCTATTATGGTTTTTTCTTCCAATTTCTTTTTGGGATCTATCATATCATGATGGATTGTTTCGGCCTTTTGATATCTTTTTAAGAATCTACACTATGGCTTCTTGTGGTCATCTTTTGCATAAAAGAAACATGTCTAACTTTCGAGGCGAGAGCTAGATCTTCCTTAGGACAACCCACGACTTCCTTTGTTTTTATTCTCATTTCTTCCTCTTTTCTCAACTATGTTAGTGACTACTCATGCCTCTTTCTTTTCTTTTGGACTCTTCTCTCTGCAAACTATTTGTAATAATATACTAGCTAAGCTTGCCATATGGTGTTGAGTTGCTGAAAGTGACAACTAATGTGTCTCAACTCTCAAATAAAGAGCTAAGGAGTAAAAGAGTTTGTGATTCATCATCAATCTTCATATATGCTTTTGTCAATTAATCCACAATACCTTTGAAGATGTTCAGATGCTCGCTGATATTCTAGTCGCTAGAGTACTCTAATTTCACCAAATGTCTGATATGATGCGCTTTGTTTCTGAGAGTTTTCTTTTGAATCATAGATTTAAGCTATGTCCATAACTCATACACATTGGTAAAAGTCGAAACATGCTCAAGCAAGCTTTTGTCGATGTACTTTTGAATCATAACAACAACTTTTCAATTCAGAATATCCTAATCTTTCTCATTCTCCCCTTTTGCAATGTTATTATTTGTGATTGGCTCATACATATCCTTGTAGTAGAGATGGTCATCCATCACCAGCTTTGAATAGAAATAGTTATCTGCAGTTGGATATGTTCCTTCATCTTGAGTTGCAAATCAATCTCACCCTCTTAAATGATATAAAAATTTTGTCTTTATAGACTATCTATCTTTTTCAAAGAGGAATACAAAAGTTCTCACTTTCTTGAGATATCTTCACTTGAATGTGTTTTGCAACTCTTCCGATATTCTCCTATTTAGAGGAGAAGATGTGACTTCTCCAAATAAAGTAATCAATGAATGTTAATAAATTTCTACAATTTTAAATAAAATTATAAATTTTAAATTCATTTTTTTAAAATTGAATATATATATTTTAAAATTAATGAGATAAATTATAAAATTTTTAGATATTTATCTACGTGCTTCCTACTTTAACTTAACTTGTGTATCATAATTAAATAAGAAAAATTCAATCATATATATATATATATATATATATATATATATATATATATGCAATAATATTCAAATGATTACGATTTTTGCTTGGACACATTATGAACCATTCTCATGTCAGCATATTATGACTATTACATATATATATTAACATGGATCCATCGAGTGTTTCAAAATTTTTCTTACTTTTTGTATTTTACTTTGTCACTAAAACCTTAAAATGTTGCATTGTCCTTATAGCAAATCATAATGGCACCACTAGTCATCCTCAATTCTTGTAGATTACGTGATGACTGATCATCCTCAATTCTTGTTTATAGTAAAAACAAATGATCAGTAATACGGATTTAATATCTAAATTATGCATGAATATAAAAAAAATTTAAATGACATAATTTTATATATTTTAATAACTTTTTTTAAATTTCTGGACACTGATTTGCATTTACTCAAAAATATTCTCCCCGTACGACTCATGAATAGCTCTTGCACTCTGGTATAGAAAAACTGCAAACTACCTTTTGTGAACGCTACATTTAATGCTATATAATTAATTTATGTATTTTTTTTCTTGACTATCAAAACAAGTGATAAGAGTGGACTACTATTGGGTTGAATAATTCCATCCTTAAGCATTTCCAATATCATTTTCTCAATTCACTCTCTATGTTGATAAAGAAGGTACCTAAAGGTCTCCCCTTCAATATTAGTTTTGCACCCTTTACCGAAGAATGACATTATTTTGTCCCTGTTAGGTGACAAAGCCATAGGTTTTATAAGCATAGCCCTATAGGCGTGGAGTAGTTTTTGATAATGAAGGTACCTATAAGGTCACACTTTCACTGGATTGCCCTCTACATAAGAATGGGATGGTTGTGGTCCTTGTTTGGTGACAACCTAATAGGTCTCTCAAACATAGACTTGTAGGTTGGATGAAGTAATGCCAACTTCGTCACTATATTGATTAGAAAGTCTAACCATAAGTTTTGTAAGACTTTAAATATGTTGAATTTTTAAGATTTATAGCATGCATGAATTTGGGGTGATAGAGTAAGGGAATGAAAAAGGGGAACAAAACACATTATTGGATATCAAATTTGTATATTCATAATCATGTCTCATAACCAACTAAATTGACTCAAAGGAATAAAACATTATTTGATTAGAATTTTATATTATAATGAAATTAATCTTGAATATAAAACTTCAACTTATCACGTCGCAATCATTAAGATGTCAATATATATATATATATATATATATATATATATATATATATATATATATATATATATATATATCATGTGATCTAACTGGATCAAATCTAAATATTCACTTACTAGTGTAAGAAGCCTACAAGGGGATTGACTAATTCGTTATACTAATTTTCTTTTTTCATATTAGTATTATTTTAGTAATCTTAATTTTATATAATTTCATTTATTCAAACAACAATATTAATCACCATAAGTAGTGATTTCTTTGCCACTTATCAAGAGCCAAAAAATTGAATTTTCCCAATTTAAATAGAATACACAATGTAAATTAACTGCCGTGTTTGATAATACATATTTTGTATCAATATTTTTTCTAAAAAATAATTATTTAAACAATTTTAAATCACATCTTATCATATCATAACAAATTGATATGGACGTACAGGAGCATACGAGTTGGATGCCAAACTTAGATGAACAAAACTAACTCTCTATTGGATAGAATTGAGTATAGGAGTAAGGAAAAAAGTTAATTTTAAATTTATTATACCTAAACATTTGTCAATTTTCTTATAGAGAAAATTTACCAAAATCACTTGCAATAAAATACAAAAACAAATGGACTGTAAGCCTTAGACTATTTCTTTTATGTAAATATATTAAATATTTTTATGTAAAAAAAGTGAAAAAATGAAAAAATTTCAGGATCATATAAAAAATGGATTTTATAAAATTGTAAATATATTAAATATCAATTATTGATAATATATATATATATATATATATATATATATATATATATATATGTATAATTCAACTGAGTATATAGATAATTAGATCTCTTAAACATGTTATTAGGATTCAAATCATTACAATATAAATAAATAGAATATTGGTAAGAGAGACAAAACTCATTGTAAAGACAATTGTTGTTTTGAATATGTTTTTACTTTCTAAAATTCAAAATAAATTTATTCTTTAAATTTAAAATTAATCTTTTAAAAATCACATGTTTATGTTTTATTTTATTTTACAAAATAAAATTAAAAGAGTCCATGTCATGTCAATTTAGAATGCGTAGATAGTCATAAATTTCTAAAATTGGTATTAGAGATTTATGCGTAAAAAAAGTGCTTGAGCTGATACGGATTGTTAAGCAAGATATGTAGATGGAAATGCAGATATTATTAAAACAAGTTGAAAAATTAGAAGATAAGGTAAGAGGAGAAGTGGTTTCAATTCATGCGGAAAAGAAGGAGAAGAGGACAAACTTGACCTTAGGTGTTTCCCTCCAAACTGCAAATAAGATGGGCCCTGTACCACATCATGTTGGAGAAAATGTGCACATGAACTGTTTGAAAAATTAGTATACAAAAGTTAACCCAATTTTCTTAAATATTCTTCGCAACTTGTTAAAATATATTAAAAATAATAAATTATGATAAATTTAATATCTATGATAGGAAGATGAGAAATCCTACATAACCAACTAGACAATACTGTTTTAAAAATATTAAAAATACCGAAATATAAAAGAGTAAAAATACATATTTAACTATAGGTGACTAATTAACAGTTTGATATTTCGGAATAAAGTAGTATAATTAATCATAATATATAAATTTTAATATATTTTTAAGAAAAAATATTACGTTAATAATTTTATATGATTAATTAATCATAATTTATGATAAGTTTGTCAAATTTGGATAATAAAATCCTTTACAAATTATATAAAATCTTGTTTACGTGAAATTATTTCACACTATTGTTGGATAGTATCTATACTCATGTTTTAATCAATCATAAAGAGAAGGATAAAAAAAAATATTTAAGAGAATAATGGTTAGAATAAATAGATCACACAGTACTTTTTTGTTATTTAGAATAGTCATGAAAGTAGTGTTTGGTGATAGCAAGAAATGAAGGGTAAGCTAAGGTGGAGGGGGGCAAGTGGTGATGCAAAGAAACTGTTTCAATTTGTTGTCATGTGAGAAATAGACAGGGGCAATAATAGATGGATTTGTATGTACAGTTTGAAACAGGGCCCCCCAATACCCTTCTTCTGTATATATTCTCTATTGCCAATTATTGTTATCATTCTTTTACTACTGCCTCTCTCTGCAGATGCTTTGTGCATGCATTAATTTATCTCTGTGTTTTTGTTTTCAAGCTTTCATTCGTTCTTTACTTATATGCATCGTACATATAGTTAGACACTATTGTATGTGTCCATGGAAAAGAGAAACAATCATATCTTCCTACCCATTTTCACTCAATGTCATAGTCCACTATTGGCCACTATTCTACCTAGTCAGTGTGCATTGTGCCATTGAAATACCTCTGTTAGAGGATGAATAGAGTTCTCTCTTTTTGAGATATTATTGCCGGAGATTCTAAGCCGCCTAGAGATATGTTCTTTAGCATGTATATAAGTAGAGAGTAATTTTCACCTTACATACCGATTTTGTTAGGTTGAGCTAACTCACATTTTTATAACTCACATTTCTAACATAGTATCAGAGTTTATACTATGATTGTTTGTTGATGTTGAACCTATTGTATCATCTATTATCGGACCGATAATCGGATCACTCATCATTTGGTCTCCACGTTCGAGATGTCCAGTCCTAAGCGTGAGTGAGGTGTGTTGGAGATTTCACATCACCTAGAAATATGACATGTTATATGTATATGTATATAAGTAGGGAACAATCATCATCAGGATATACCAGTGGGGAGTAATCCTTACCATATCGTCTAAAGATATGAAATGTTATATGTGTATAAGTGAGGAACAGTCCAATGTCCAGTTCTCGACGTGAGGGATGTGTGTTATATAAGCGGTGAACAACACTCGTCTAATAAGCTGGTTGGTTAGATTCATAATACATTTTTAACGATTATTTGATAGCGTCTCATATACCGGTTGGTTAGACCCATAACTAACATTTTTAATGACTATTTGGTAGCATCTTATTGTTTCATCTTCCATTAATAATGTTTCAAAGAATGAAATGCTTTATTTCTGATAATATATATCGAGTTTGTGAGAAAGGGTTTGATTTCTATAAAATACATTTAGACACAAAGAGTTTAATTGTTACTAAGTTCCAGACCGTGTAATGATACTTTGAACTCCCACCAGAAAACCAAAAGTCTTAGTCACGAAGGATAAAAAAATGAAATAAATTACCATTTCTGGTTTGTGTCCCAATAAATTATCATGACATAATGTATCAAAGAAAACAGGTCATAGTTATTTTAGTGTTAGTGTCAACTTGGGTGGACAGAGATCCAAACATGTGGGGGGAATAAAACTTGACTAAAATATGTTTAGATTTTAAAATTTTTTTAGTCTTTATACTTTATCGAAATATACATTTTGTTCCTCGATTAAGAACTAAAATCACATCACTTTTAATAAACATGGATTAAAGTTATATTAAATTTTTATAGAATATAAAGCTAAATATCAAAATATTTTAAGAAACCAAAAATATATTTCATCTAAATGACTTTCCTAGGAGAAGTGAACCCTTCATGTTATCCTGCCTCTCTAATGAGATTTAATTATGAATATTGATTAGAGATATTCTTGCTGCACATCAAAATAAACGACAACCTTTTTTAATTAGAACCAAAGAGATATCAGGAAAGAAGATTTTTGCTCACAGCTCAAATATTGCATCATTCCATTTGCTTTATTATTGTAAAAAGAAGATAGAGAACAAGAATAAGCACAGGATGCTGAGAAGAGAATTTACTCATAGTGGTTTGTTAGGCCTAGTGTTAATGGTATCAGAGTTTGTTTTTCTGTTTTTAGTTCGTTTGGCTTTTTATGGAATGGATCAGTACCACAAAGTCAGGTAGAAATGCCTTTTGCCATTCCCATTTCCCCCCTACCCCTTCTCTTTCCATGAGTATATGAGGAAGTAATTAAAATAAAATAAAAAAAAAAAACATTTTTTTTCTTCTGAATAGCAATTATTACCAATACAACCTGAAGAAACAAAAGCAAAAAAATAAAAAAGATGGGGTATTAATAATACAACATGAGGAAACAAGACAAAAAAAGGAGGGGCAATATTTTGTCTACAGGACAATCCAATAAATGAAGGTAAAAAAATAGTGACCATAAAAAAACTCTGGTTAACTTAACTAAACTTGAGTGTGTTTGGTAGTTGGAATGATCAGTGGATCTGTTTCAAGTGAAGATATGTTGGTAAGCTCATCAGTTTCACCAGAAGAAATAACAACCTCTTCAAGACAAGCATGAGCATTCTTGTTCATGTTATCCTCTTTTTTTATGAGTGTTGTAGGTAACTTAGAGTTAGAATCAAGAGTAGCAGAACAAGAAGTGGTGGTAGTAGTAGTTGAAGTTTTTGTAAGTTCCTTTGCTCTTCGTGCTTGCACATTCCAATCTGTTCTGCAAAGAACAAAGAGCATGAGGCTAGCACATGAGGCTTGGGCTGCAAGCAACCCAAGCCACAGGCCTGAAAACCCCATTTTGGCCACAAAGCCCAAAAGTATAGCCACTGGCATACCAACCAAATAAAATGAGCCCAAATTGATGTTAGCACCAATGGTTGGTCTTGCACTTCCCCTCAAGACTCCACATCCTGTGGTTTGAGGGCAGTTTCCAAGTTCACAAATGCCAACAATTGGGAGCACCAGTGATGTGAGTTCCAAAATCTCATGGTCATTGGTGAAGAATCTTCCCCATTGGTGCCTCATCAAGGTGGTGAAAAGCATGGCTCCAAGGCCTAATCCCACAGCACAAAAGAGTGACACTATCATTGAAACTCTTGCTTTGCCAGGGTTGTTTGCACCTAACTCGTTCCCTACTCTTGTGGAAACACCAAGGCTGAGTGATGATGGGAACACATAGACCAAAGATGTTGTTTGGATTAAAATTCCCATTGAAGCAATGGTTGCTTTTGGATTAACCAAAAGGCCACACAGCATTATCATGAACTCATACCACCACCACTCAAGGCAAACTGAGACACAAGTTGGAATTGCTAGTGATAGCAATGAAGACCAACCCTTTATGCAATCCACACTAGGGGGAACCCATGAGGCCTTATATACACCCGAAAAGTAAACAAAAGAAGAAAGAAAGAGAATAAGGTTGAGATTAGTCAACACCATTGCTGTGGCCACTCCAGCAATTCCCATCTTGAGATGAACTACTAGGAAAAAATTCAAAGGCACATGAAGCAAAACTGAGATGGCTGAACAATATGTTAGGGGCATTGTTATACTTTGAGTCCTGAGGTAGATTCTTAGAGGGTGGAGAAGTGAGAGTAAGAAAAGATCAGGTATACAGAAAATAATGAAAGTTTGTGCCACTGATGCTATTTCTTGGTCTTGGCCAGACCACAACAGGATTCTCTTTATGTTAAGCCACATGAATGATATGGGGATGGAAGTTGAGAGAAGAAGAAGAACAGTTCTTTGTAGTGTCAAGCCAAGAAGCTTCCATTGTTTTGCTCCATATGCTTGTCCACAAATTGGTTCCATCCCCATGGCTAATCCAGAGATCACAGAGTAGCCAGTGATGTTAGCAAAACCAATAGAGAGAGACCCTCCTGCTAGTTCCATCTCACCAAGGTAGCCAAGGAAAATCATAGAGATCATAGCTCTTGAATATAAGATTAAGCCAGTGACTGCTGTTGGCCCTGATATCTTCCCTATTGCTTTGATCTCTTCTATGGCCTGAATGAATGCAGAAACACAAAAGACAAATTAAAGAGTATTCAATTTAATATTAATGGTATGTCTAATCATAAAAAATAACTTTGTTATATTTATTTTTAGTCACTATAGGGAGGATAGTTACAGGTTATTGTTACTTATTTTAATTTACTTTGACATAAAAATTACAAAAGAAAAATATGTACATATGGTACAACTACCACAAGTTGCTTTTTCTTGATGTGTTGATTAGATTCTGTTTCATTACCTCATTAAGAGTAGGCAATCTTTGTAATTGATCTTGAACTTGATCATCAGGGGAATGATAAGAAACTTTGGGATGTGATTTTGTGGGACTTAGAAATGGGGGTACTGAAGATGGATTGGGATTACACATGTTGTGTGTGGATTGATAAAAAAGAAGAGCTAAAGAGATTATGTATGTTTATGTAACAAAGGTAAGGTAGGAAAATATAGGATATGATATGATACCTCCTACTCTTCTCTTGTTAATGAGTGTGAGAGTAACAAGGTTTGTTGTATGTGAGGAGAATGAGATGGAGTGGGGGGTATTTTATATGCATTTCTAGGGGGCCATTTTGAACGTGTCTTCAATTCAAAGCAAATGCCAATTTTTAATATTATTTTAATAACATCACCTATCAAAATTATCAATTCAAGCTTAATTAGTTCAGAGTTTTCAAGATTCAGTTAAGCTAAATTTTTATTTGACTCAAATATCTTTATAAAAGATACATGCATAATTAGAAAAGTTTTCTACGATAATGGATATTTTTTGTTTCTAAAATTTACTTTTTTATCGATAAATAATTCAAAAATAAAATTAATTTATTATTAATTGAAATATTTTGAGATAGAATATTATATTCCATATTTATTCAGAGCCACGAAATAATCTATCTCATCTTTTTAACATATAACTACAAAAAAAATTTGTCTATCTTTATTTTTCAAATTTGATATTTATTTTTAGTCACAATATCATACATTTTTGCTTGAACAATGTAATACTAAAAATATTGTCACATCAAGGAGCAAAGGTCAATATTTATTTATTTATTTGTTTTAAGTTAAAAGAATGTCAAAGAAAGATAAAACTCTCAAGAACCGACCTTGGTCACTTTTTATCTCTGTGCAAGTAGTATACGTGCCATGCTAATCTTATTAATTAAAAATGATAAGAATTATGGGGTAATAGAAAAATAAAAGGTTTGTTTAGCTTTGTTTGAGTGTGGACAAAAACCTATATCTATGTTTAGGACGGTGAAGTTAAACTCGAGAAAAAACTAATGAAATGCTTTTATTCACTTTAATGATTTTTCTAACGACGACAAGTTTCTTTGATTGTGATGGCAGTCATGCCACTACATAGTGCTTTTTAAGTATATTCCTTCCTAATTAAAATGGATAACCTTTTCAACTTTCTTCATGTTTATACATACTATTGTAAATGGCTAAACAAACACAAAGTTTATCATCAATTCTTAATGGTAAATTCATGGACAAGTCAATTCCCTAGCACATGACATTATACCATAGGTTGTTATTACTTATTAGTACTAGCATTAACTCCAATATTTTAATTAATGTCAACTAAATTTTTTATATTTTTATCTATCATGTTGTATAGTCAAATATGAAAAAGATAGATATTTCAGGAGTTGATCATAACTTTAATTTTATCACAGTAAAGCTTTTCTGTGTATATGGGACCTCTTGAGAAACTTAATTTGTCTCATTTTTTGTAATATATATGTCTCCAGATTATCTCTTATATTAATTATTTTTTATTAAAATATCCTAAAATAATTTATTATTTTTTGTCAATTAATATAAAATGAATATTATAAATTAATAAGATATACTTTTTCTCTTTTATGAAGATTGTCGAAGATGATTAACCAAAAATCAATAAGATAAAATACATTAACACTACTTACTCCCTCTCTCTCTGCACATTAAGTAATGAGATGTCAAGTGATTGTTTGAAAAAAGAGAAAAAAGTCTTAATGATATCAAGACTGATTTTAGAAAAATAATAAAAACCATTAATAAATTTAATATCACTAACAATATATATATATATATATATATATATATATATATATATATCAATTTTTTTTTCAAATTTCTGTAAATTAATAAAAAAAAAAATTGTATGTACGAATGAAGGTATATTATTATTATTATTGACTTTTAGTTTTTATATTTGAGGATTTTACTTCTCTTATCCCTCTTAGGATTACCTTTCGTATTATATACCTAATCTCCTTAGTGACGCATTAATTTATACTTTTCCTACACACATGTCTAAACAACTTGGGAAAAGATTCTACCACCTTTTTTATATTTAATAAGTGCTATCTCAACTTTTTTTTTTTTTTTTCTTCATTATCACTTTTACAAAGACATTATTTTTTAAATATATATATATATATATATATATATATTATTTTTTAGGTGTTGTTTTTATTATTTTTTAATTAGAATTAGAGTTTTATTATGTATTTTATTTAATTATATAATAAAATTATTTATTATACGAATTGTAAAGATAAAACACTATTAAACTAAAGAGCAACGTAAACAACATCTAAAATAACTGTATTTAAATTTTATTCTGTTTTAGTTCTTTTTGCTATCCAAAGTTTACTTTTATATAATATCGCAAATTTTATACAGCATGTTTCTTCAAACATTTTTTTTTTGTCTAAAACAAGTTGTTTTTCTTAAAAAAAATATTATCACTGAACTTTTTTAAATGTTTAAATAAATTTTTCCTCTTAAAAAACATAGAAAAAAGAATTATTGACTTGTTTTTAGATACAATATGAACCTACTCTAAAAAATATATAAAAAAGTTATAGTTTTAAACAAAATCCATAACTGTATGGTAAAATATTTGCTTAAATTTGAGTGGTACCTTTTTGCCATAGATAAGGTTCAAACAGTACTCCATTTTATCTATGCCCAAATCTTGTGGTTAACATATGCTCTTGTACTATATTTAAAAATTTGGTATACTGCAAATACAACATGGTTTGTTTTGTCTTAGACAGTAGCTTCTGATTTGGAAGGCAAAATGTTTTGATTTGCATGTTCTTTAAGGCAGCCAAGCCTTTGCATGTTCCACTCTTTTCCAACCATTTCATAAAACCCCATTCCCAACACAACTCCCCATGTCTTGTGTTCATATACAACCATATCTCAAACATCTCAAAGGCAAAAACATTCCCTTCACTACTTTTTCAAATTCTATATAAATAATCATTTTGACTGATATATCTAAATTTTGACCCCACACTTCTATGCCCATTGCCCTTTTATTTTTATTTTTATTTTTTATAATCATAGCAGGGTTTTTAATTTCTCAGTAGAATCTTCAACTATATCTATTCAGGTTTCAACTTTTTTAATGGATTATTAAACTAGCTTTCAAGACTATGATTTTATTCACCCTCAAAATTATGATATTCTTTAAATGGACTATAAAATTAATTTTTGATCTGGAATTAAGTTACACAATTTTTTTTATAATTTTCCCACAAATTTTGATTCTTTAAACTAATTACAAGATTAGTTTTTATCCAAAACATAGTCATCATCAAGTTTTCTTTCACATGGCCATAAGTATCCTCAATTTAACTTGAATCACAAGCAGGCAAATTGATTGGAGACAGTGAATGGGAGCACTATATATACAAGTTAAGTAATATGAGGAATCTAATGGTGTTAGCCAATAGAGGAGAAATGAATCTCAAAGATGTCTAATCAATTACTAATATAGTATAACATATGTGATCAATAGAAGGTCTTTTACAAGGCACTTGAACCAATGAATAGTAGTTTGTCTTATATTTAGGTTTCAGTTGAAGCTGATGAGAGGATATGTATTATAATTATAATGCACCCTTTTTCCAACTTTCCTTTTTGTAAAGGATATATTAATTTATATGACTATGTTATGAATATAGATATGGAAAATGGAGGTAGGTGTTGTTGTGAAGGATGGGACCACTAGTGGTGTTATCAGGGTAATGGTGGACGGCCTTATGAACAAGAGACAGATGGAGAATTGGAAACATTAGAGAATTATGTCTTCCAATCACAAGAAACATTTAATCTATGTCATAAAGCTCATATGGGTCTATGTGTATTGAATAGCATAACATTACTAATGCTCCATAAGTACACAAGTTAAACATCATTAATCCTATCACACACACAACACATAACATATCACATGTAACGTATATGCAAATTAAGAAAAATAAAATTAACATACCATCTGAAACTGAAATTAATCTCAATTAATTTTTATATAAATTGTAGTCACATTTTTAATTTATGAGATAGAAAACTAATAATATATCATATAAAAATAATCAGAATCATATTATTCTAGATTTCCAATGGGAGTTAAGAAAATAATAAATATTTTTTTTTTGTATTCACTCATTACTTTTATTTTTATACTTAAATAGTATATTAAAGTACCCATTAATGAGACTTATAATTTATTGACCATCACATTTTATCTATTAATTATCAATTAATTAAGTTTTCAATTCTTCAATTATTTTATATTTAAATTTTTAGTTCTTTTAAAATTATTTTTTAAGTTTTAGTCACTTAATGATTTTTTATCAATATTTTTAATCTTTTTTAATATTAAATTAAACTATTAAATATTAACGGAAAATATTATATATTTTTTTCTTGCGTAACAATGTCATGATTCAATAATTTTAATTTAATGATCGGAATTAAAAATATTAATAAAATATAAATAAAAAAGCAAAAGTTAAAAAAAAAAATTAAAGGTTATAATTCAAAATATGAAATATTTGAAGAAGAAATTTGAATAATCCTTAATTTTCTTTTTATGATGTATTCTAACTTTCAACTAACATGAACAAGATGAGTTTTGGACCATGATGGACAACTACTGAATGTGATATTTATGGTAGGTTACACTCTACTTTTGGTGCTTAGTATATGTAAATAGTAAAATTGTTGTTTTACATTAGCCTCTATCTATAAATTAAAATAGTGTGGACCTATATTTTGTAAAAGATCACAGTGTCCCCATTTTGATTACATAGTGAACAGGTTTGTCATTGATAGTAAAGAACGTGAGGAAAGTAGATCTGATCCAAAACTCCACTTCAATTTGACATTAATTGCTTTGTTCAACTAAATTAATAAAAATAAACAAAATTAAAACTCCAACACCAATTTTAAACAATCAAATAAATTCTTCAGTGGCAGTGACCAACACGACATTCATAGAATTTTCAGCTTCTATGGTCTCATTAATCCTTTATCACTCATATAGGTCAAGTCCCACGCACATGCATGCACCAAGTGGGTGTTATCCTCCATGAATCTTTCCTGTTATAAAGATTATGAAATTATGAATAGATTTGATTAAATAAAGAATGAAATTCATATATTTTATAATTTTTATTAATTTTAATTACTAATAAAAATAAATTAGAAAAATACATTAAACTAGAGTCTGTAATAAATCAAACCAACTCAAATGTAGTCTCATACTGGACGTAACAATTGATTCATTAAGTTTAATTCATAAATTAGATAAGTTTCATTAAATAAATGAGCTAATATGATAATATTAAATAGTATATTTTATATTATAAAAGTCATGTAGTTAATTTTTAATTGATTTCATTTGTATATTTAATAAATTAATAAATAAGAATATATAAGATTAACTATTAATTAAAATCAAATTGAGCTGACAAACTAAATTGAATTATTTATGAATTATAATCAAATTAAATTCAAAATTAAAAAAAAATTCATACGTTAAACTTAAATTAAATAAATTCTTATAGAGTGGAATTGAGGTTTTGACTATATCATATAATTTTCAAATTTTATCATACATTCAATGATTTTTTGTTTACCTAACTATCATATCTAGCATTAACTAGTTTTTAGTTGGAGCATACACGACATCCAAAGAATCATTACAGCAGATGGAAAAATAAAAACTGGTGTCATCCAAAGCAAGAACATGAAATGGAATCCAATTTCGAATTTGCATCCTGATTGGGTAAGGACAGTGCCATATTCCCTCCCACCTAAGGAGTTTAATAAATTGAAAGACACCCAATTTTAGGTCACGTGGTTATGCTAAACAAATTTACTGTCATTAATTAGAAAGACATCTTAAAATAAGCTTCTTAGTGCAGATGATTGTAAAGGATTATTCCACTTGATCAACCCAATTAATCTTTTTCATAGAAGATGTTAGCATTCATAGTTGAGCTGCTTTTTCTTACTAGGATTTTCTCCTTCCATTTCAACCATGGTTCAAATATTTGATTACATTCTTCAATAAGATGAAAACTATTCAACAAACCACTTGTTAATCTCCATGTAAATGTAGTGTAATCAAATCAAGTAAAAAGACATCTTAAAACAAGTTAATTTGGCTAGGCTCATTGGGAGTTTTTATTTCTTTTATTAATAAGTATCCTAAAGATACTACTTGGGAAATTAAAAAGAAGAAATATTATTATTGGAATGTACAAAATTATGTTATCTAAATTTATTTTTGCATTTATTCATAATTTATACATTAAATCATTTTTTATTTTAAATCCTTAACGAAGCTTTGGAGCATCGATTAGCATGATTTATTTGTTTAAGAAATTCTATTTCTACAAATACTTACATAATTAAAAGATAAAGAAGAGAGAAATATAAAATAAAATTAATGATATAATAGGAGAAAATATTATATGATAGAAAGAGATGGGAAAAAAATTATAAAATGTAATATGAAAAGAATATATAAGAATAATACAAGTCAAGCTGATTAAACAAAACCAACTGAGGAATATAAGTCAATTTTCATATATATGACAAAATGTATACTATAAGGCAAGCTTGGGGAAAAAGAGTGACAAGCCAAATCAAAGATTAATTTTGACATGATTATGCTTCTCTAGAAGATAGAACAAATTCCATACTTAGTATTGTATCCATCAAACCTTTTCCTTTGTAATAGAGGTGAATGGTTATGAAGGAATTGAACTCTTCAGGGGCTCTACCAAACAACCACCAAAATCATCCTCTTTTCTCTCCAAGAATCAATATACATCTTTTGTTTTGGTCTAGTAGATTTCATGAGGAGGTAATAGTATAAAATTCCTCTTCATGACACAAATTCACCATTTAATTATAAAGAGATGTGACGGTCAAATTTACACGAGATATTGTATGCAACTTGTGTGGGAAAAGAATTGTGCGGGAAGATAATTGAAAGCAAATCATGGCTAAGTGTATCAAACACGAATTGATTCCATTGCAGAAACAGCAAACAAATAGAGGAATTGGTCCCTATAGCATTGATTATTAGATTTAACATAAAAAACATATCGAAAAGAGTGATTTTGTTAATAGTTAAATAAACTGATAAATATTTTTTTATTATTAAAACTCACATGCTTATTAATATTTAATGAATATTTCAATTTCAATTCATTAATCATTACCTAACAAAATCCATGAATCAAAAGTAATAAAAACATTTAATACTATATTAGTAATTTAGATAATTTAACTAATAATATGGTGGTATTGAATGGAACAAAGAGAATGAAATGAATACTTTGGGTTCACAAGGATAGTGTATGATCATCATGGAACTAAATGTATTCTATTCCAATGTTTTTCTAGGTTTTCTATCCCCTCCCACTTAGGATGTACACGATGAACCAAGTTTTTAAATTCTTTAATTATAAATTTGATTAAAATATTATTTTCTTAAATCTTTCTTGTTATTTTTCTCCCAACCCTCCATGAAATTTAATATTTCTATCTCTTTTATGTTCATCTTCTATATTATACCTTTTATAAAAAAAATTCTATTATCTTTTGCCTTTCGAGAAATATTCTTCTTTCTTCTATTTTTCTCCTTTATCTCTATTTTTTGTAAATTTTTCTTTTACTAATTTTTTATGCATATTTTATCTTTAAATAAAATCTTTTTTTGCTTTCTATTATTTCTCTATTATATATTTCTTTTATCTTCTTCTTATATTTTCTATAAAATTTATCTACAACAATTTTTTGTTACATGTATTTCTTTCTTCTTTTTTCCTATGTATTTCTTTCTTCTTTTTTCTTTTTTCCTATGTATTTCTTTCTTCTTTTTTCTTTTTCTTGTGTCTTCTTTGTTAAGTGGGTAATTTAATTATTTTATTATGTGGAAGTGTGATTTAGTATATTATTAACTGAAGGTTAATGGTATCAAACAGTTTAATATTAGATGAAGTGCATGTGCATGTCTAATGTAGGTGTAATCTCGTTAGATAACTATAATTATAAATAATATATATATATATATATATATATATATATATATACCCCCTGTAATAATATTTAGGAACGCACATCGTTTGTATCTCTTTAAAAATATCATTGGAAGTTTTTTTCACTCTCGTAATCTTTACATCTTCTATTTCTCTAATTTTTGTTTGTTTGTTCTTAATTGTTGCTTTTCTTTTCATTGTTGATTCATTAACCCAAAAAGTGACACCATACGTGGAAACTAAAGATTAGAAGAAAGATTATCAAGAATGAAAACTAAGTTTGATATTGAGAAGTTTATTAGAGGTGGCGACTTTGGGTTATGGAAGATCAAGATAGAAGCAATCTTGATTAGCAAAGGTGTGAGGAGGAATTAAAGAGGGAGGTGAGTATGTCATCATCTTTGACACAGACAAAGAAAAAGAATATGATAAATTGGGCAAGAAGTACAATCATATTATGTGTTGGTGATAAAGCACCGAGAAAAATTGTAAAAGAAAATATCAGTGTTGCTACGTGCGCAAGGTTGAAGACTTTGAATATGACGAAGTTTCTTACCCACAAACTGTTTAAAGCAATAACTTTATTCGTTCAAGATGGTGGAACCAAGAACAACGAAAAAGTAGTTGGTAGATTTCAACAAGATCCCTTGATGATCTTGAAAACATTGAAGTGAAGCTCAAGGATGAGGACAAGGTCGTTATTCTTCTAAATTCTTTGCCAAAGACCTTCTTTGAGCATTTTAGGGATGCATTGTTGTGTATGAAGGATCAGGTAAACCTTAGAGAAAGTTATGACCTCAGTTCAAACCGATGAGTTTCAAAAACTTTAAGATTCGAAATGAGATAAGGTATCATATGGTCTAGCAGGAGTAAAGGGGAAAGGAAAGAAAAATAAGGGAAAAGAGAAGAAGACTAATCCTAATTGGAAGAAGTAGAAACAATGTTACCAGTGCTAAAATATGGGTCATTTCAGGAAAAAATTGTCCTAAGAATGTAAGAGGATCTCGGGTATATGGAACAAAACATGTTGCAGAGGCTTATGAGGAGTACGTGTTGGTCCCTGTGAGAATCTAGAGGGGGTGGATAAATTCTAGTTCCTTTTTACCCGATTTCAATTCATTTTTATCTTCTTCTAATTTCAAGTATATCCTTATCTTGTTAATACTAATCACATATATGATAGTTAAAACAAAATACAATTTAGAGATTATCAGTGGGATGTTAAGAAGATATAAGAAACGTAACAACAATATTGAATTGTTCACATTCATATGATGTTATCAATCTTTCCAGATTTTTTCAGTTAATCATCAAACGAAAATTACAGTTTTGAACAATGTTATCATCAATCATTTGACATGAATTAAGAGAGTAAGGAGTAGGAGATTGCACAAATGATTTATAGTGGTTCGGCTTACGGCCTACATTCAGTCCCAACTCAGGTGTTCTACTATGATCCCTTTATGTTCTTACATACACACTACATAAGAACCACAAAACGAAATCAAAACATTCAATACAAGTCAGTTCTTTAACCCAAAGAACCGTTCTCTTTGTTCTTGGCAACTCCAAGAAACAAAACTTTGAGACACCCTTCTCAAAGAAACCTTTCTCTTAGAGTAATCAACCCAATCAGAAATTCAATAAAAGAAAGATCAGATAGAAAACACTTGTACCTGTAGATTCTGATCAAAGATAACCATATACAATGTCAATCATTACACTTCAATCAAGATTTCCCTTTTACTAAAACATTTTTGAAGATCTTTGAAGCTTTTCTTGGAGAAAATGTAAAACTTAGTTTTTCAGAGAATTTGAGTGTAAGAACTTTTCTTTTCATTTTTCCAAGATGTTGTTTTAGATTTTCAAAAAGAGATTTATTTAAAGACGAAAGCAGAACAGATTTGGGAAAGTTAATTGAAAATCTGATGAGGGTAATCGATTACTGTAAATGGGTAATCGATTATTCTAGTGACAAAAACTTTTTCTAAGTGATTCTAAGCAAGGGTAATCGATTAATCCGAGAGGTGATCGATTATCTCAGTGACAAATTGCAATTCCCACTTGGTTACCCACTTTTGGTAGTTGGTTACCATTTCCAGGTAATCTATTAACTCAATTGGTTACCTAAAACCTAATTTAATCTATTACCTTGGTTGGTAATTGATTACCTCATGTATAACTTTTGGAAAAAAAATTTTAGGGAATTTCAAACAATTTGAATCATGAGAAATCACAAAAGATTGAGTTTAGCTCACAATGACATATCAAACTAAACAAACACATAAACAAGCCTAAGCTAAAACAATCAATACAAGAAAACACTTAATACAATTCATCTAAGAAAACCCAAAATTACATAATCATCAAAATCAAAACTACTAGAGAGAAACTCCAAGCATCTTCAAGCTTCAAATCCAACAGTATGGATATGTTGGGGGGTCCTATGGCTTTATGTGATGACTCATTGAAAAATTGGGTCATGGGTTCAAGGTATATGTATCACATGTGTTCAGTGAAAGATTACCTTGAGACCCTATAATTGAAGGAGTGTGGAATGGTGCTCCTTTGGAACAACAGAGCTTGCAAACTACAAGACACTAGGTTTGTCAGACTAAGGATGTTTAGCAATAGGCAGGTGCTACTACAAGGTATGTTCCAGAACTAAAATAGAACCTTATGTTTATTAGCATGTTTGATGTGATGGTGATGGAGGACCATCCTTGACAAGAAGAGTTACAAGAGCCATGCACAAAAGAATTCACGAAGAAATGGAGAGTCTGCTCGAAAGTCAAAGCCAAGATTCAATTCAAGACTTATCCTTACTTTGTAATAGGACTTGTAACCTTCTAAAAATGTTGTAAAGTTATAACTAGATTAGGAACATTTAATTTGGGCCTCGCTGGGTGAATAAACGTGCGGCCTTATGTTTGTAATTGAACCAAAGTTTAGGAGTGTTTTTGTGAGAGAGTTGGGTAAAGACGATACCCACAGACGATAGCATTGGAATGCTTCCAGGATGGTAATCAATCGAATACCACAGACGATTGTCATAGACGATTACCACAGGCGCTGCCATAGACGATACCAAAGACGCTCTTTCGTCTGATGCTGCATGCTGAACTCTTCCATCTGAAGATGTTCCGTCTGACGCTCTTTCGTCTGATGCTTCATGCTGAACTCTTCCGTCTGTGCCTTCACATGCTGAACTCTTCCGTCTGAAGTTTGTTCCGTCTGTGCCTTCACATGTTGAACTCTTACGTCTGAAGTTTGTTCCGTCTGTGCCTTCACATGCTGAACTCTTCCGTCTGAAGCTTGTTCTGTCTGGGCCTTCACATGCTGAACTCTTCCATCTGAAGCTTGTTCCGTCTGGGCCTTCACATGCGAAGCTTGTTCCATCTGAGCTTTCACAAGCTATCCCAACTCCCGCTAGTATAAATACGTAACACTTTGAATTGTAAAGGATCTTTGAATCAATTTTGAATGAATGGAATTTAGCAAGAGCTAATTCTTTGAGAGTGGATTTCTCTCTAAGGTTTCTTCTAGAATCTTGAATCTTATCATGGAAACTCTTCCTTGTGGCGATTCTCCCTTAGGCTTATTGTTTATGCATGGCGCCATCATCTTCTAAATCTACTCCGCTTTCATTCTTTCTTCTAACTCCTTGCATCTTGAGTCAATTTTGAGCTTCCGCCATTAACGCATCCGTGGAGTTTCCAATTGAAGACGATGATCGGTCCAAATTTGAGCTTCGTCTCCAGCGAACTCATATCAGATGGGGTATTCAACCATGATAGAGGGTAGAATGATGAAGATGTCCAATGGAGTGTTTGTAATTGCTAGGGATAGACAAAGTAATCCTTGTACATCTTAGAGGGGTCTATGTTGGACTTAAAGCTTATTGATGCTTGAAGATGCCCCACTTTAGACTTTTGCTTTTGATGTTCAAGTATTTTGTTTTCCTTAGATCAATTGTAATAAGTTCTCATTGTATTGATTGTTTAGAATAAACTTGTGCTTATGGTTGATCGCGGATGACAAGCCCTAAGCCTAAGAAGTTTTTTTCTTGTGCTTGTAGAAAGTCTTGAATTTGCTCAGTAATCAATTACCATGGGTTGGTAATAAATTAACAAGTTTTTCATGATTCAAATCATTATTTTCCCTTCAAGTTTTTGAAGTTAAATTACGGGATAATTGATTACCTTCATTAGTAATAGATTAATTCTAATTTTTGCTAATTGACTGGAGTAATAGATTACTAGAAATGGTAATAGACTACCATGAGTTAGTAACAGAGTGGGAAAGGTGTTTTGGCTCTAGGATAATCGAATACCACACGGGTTAATCAATTACCACAGAAACTACACTTGAAATGAATTTTCAGAAAGCTAGGACAATCGATTACCCTTCTATTTTAATCGATTACCATTGTTACAACTTTTAAACTGATTGCTCAAATGAGTTTTAAATGTTTTTCTATAAATAGACCCTTTTTCTAAAACTTGAAAGATACATGAGAAACACGAAAAGGAACATCCTTACACTTTCACATGCATTCTTAAATTGAGTTTTTACTTCAAGAAAAAGAAATCTTTTCATCAAAGAACTTCAAATATGTGTTAAAGAAAGAAGTTTTCAAAAAGCAATTTGAGTTGAAGTTCAAGTGTGGTTTGTCTTTATGCTTTCTATGTAATCAGAATCTACACAACAGGTATTTTCTTAACAGATCATCATTGTACATTTTCGTTTGGTTGATTACCTGGTTTACTCTAAGAGAAAGGTTTCTCTAGAAAAGAGTAAAAGTGCTTTGGGATAGGTTTTCTCAAAGGGTTCAGAATCTTTTAATGTTCTTAAAGGTGTCAAGAATAAGAGGAAGTGGTTCTTTGTATTAAAGAACTGGTTGTATTGGTGATTTGTTTTGGTTTTTTGTATTGTTTGTGCAGAGTGAATGTAAAGAACACAAAAAGTTTATAGTGGAAACCAATTGCAGCAATTTGGCTGAGTTGGAACTGGATGTAGATCGAACGGAGAACCAGAATAAAATCATTCGTGCAATCTTCTTTATCTTTATGCTTTTACCTTATGCAAAATCGTTTTCCGGTAACATTGAAATCAATTGGTATTAGATAGGTAATTAACTGCATAATTGAATCAAATCTGAAACACTTGAATACTGCATGTTTTGGTAACAAAAAGAATATTGATTACTTACCCGTTTTGTTTCTTATCTTTAAGTTTCCGCTGATTATCCCTGATCTATCTTGTTCTAACAATCTTGTTCACATATTTAAATGCTTATCTTGATCGTATCTTTATATGTAGATAGATTAATCAGATTAGAAATCTGTTTTGAAATAAAAGAAAGTAGAAACAAAGTTTTAATCGGGCGTTTTAGGATTAGAATCTATTCACCCCCTCTAGATTCGTTATTAGGGACCAACAATCTATTATCAATGCATATGTATTTCTAGCAAGTCAGACAATAGTAGACAAGGCTAAGTTTTGACTCTTAATGTTAGGCCATGTTAGCCAGAAAGATTTGGTAGGGTTGGAGAAACAACAGTTGTTGATGAAGGAATAAGCTTCAGAAGTTGGATTGTTGTGACCGGTGTGTTTTGGGGAAGTCTCAAAAAGTGCATTTTGGGACAAGTAAGCACACATCTAGCAGACCTTTTTAAATATATTCATGCATATTTATGAGGTCCATCTAAAACTCAAACACAAGGTGAATGGTCATATTTTCTTAGCATTATCGATGACTTTTTAAGGAAAGTATAAATCTACATTTTAATGAATAAAGGGGAGACAATCCTGAGGTTCAAGGAATGACATACTCAGGTGGACAATCAACAATGAACTAAGCTAAAGGTATCGAGAACAAACAATAAATTGGAGTTTGTTTGAAAGGAGCTTAACAACTTTTGCAAAAGGTGGGGTATTAAGAAGCATAAGACTATAGCATGGACACTTCAACAAAATGAGTTGCTCAAAGAATGAACAAAACCATTTTGGAGAGGATTGGATGCATGGTCTTAGGTGCAGGGTTGCCTAAATCTTTCTTGGGTGATATTGCAAGTATTGTTGTGTATCTCATAAATGAATGCCTTCGTCTACTCTGGGGTACAAGACACCAATGGAAGCTTGGAAAGGGATGCCTTACTTGATATTCAACCTCTACATAGAAAGGAATTTTCAATTATGTTCAAACTCAAGCTTATTTACAAAACATAAGAAGTTGTAAAATATTTATCAGAGCTTGAGCTTCTTACCAGATTGTAACATTTTTTTTTGCCTACTTGATCTCTTTAATCTTGAGCCTTTATATAGAAGAAATTGTGAGGTAGTCATTAGACAGAGCCAATTCAAAATTCTTCTTTCATTCTAACAAATGAGAGCACAACAACGTTCATAAGCATTAAATGTTGCAGCAAGGCAAGCATGAGTTTGTCATTATTAGTGTAGAAAGTTGATTCTAGTCCGAGGTTTAGTCTTGGAAGAAGTGAATTCTTTTTCTACATAATGTCTCATGTTAGAAAACATCCTCTTTGACTCTTGTTTGACATAGCTTTTGATGAAGATCTGGTTGAAATTTTTTAATTGGAACATTGGCGCCCTTGATTGAACTCTACAAATGAAATCAAGAAAAGATTAGAGTCTTATAAGTTCAGACTTTTAACTTAATGTGTTATAACTATAAAAAATTGAGAGATATAATTTGCCTTTAAACAAAATTGACATAACCACAAAAATGTAACAGTTTAAGACAAGGATGAGAATGATTAGTGAGAACAATGAAGATGGAAGGAAGAAAACTCATATTGAGGTGAAGATATCTACTAGCAAACCTAGATAACATCGTTTGATGGATTAGACAATGCATCAGATGATACATTAAACAAAGTTGGGTGAATTGCTTCAAAGTCAAAGAGGTCAAAACGTGTTGTGAGTAACTATCAACTTATACATGATAGAGAAAGGAGAGTTCCAAAACCAGCTCAAAAGTTTAGATATGTTAACCTCATTTGCTATGCTCTAAGTGTAGCTGAAGAGATAGTGGATTCAGATGAACCGAGAAACTTCAGGGAGACACAAGAAAGTAAGGTGAGGCAGCAACGAGATATTCTCACTCATGGTAAAACATTACTCTATCAAGACTTTGATGTCAATTGTGAACCATTGGAACAATTGGATGTCAAGATGGTTTTTTTTTTCTTTTTTGCACGGAGACTTGATTGGGATCATCTACATGGAGCAACCAGAGAGATTTGTAGTGGATTGGAGAATGTGTGTTCTTCAGAATTCATAGTATGGTATAAATTAGAGTCCAAGGTAGTGGTATAAGAAGTTTGATAATTTTCTAATGAAGACGAACTTTAAGAGGAGCAGTTATAACATTTATGTCTACGTTTTGAGTGAAAGGAATGATCGTTTGTACAAGTTCTTATATGTAGATGATATTCTGGTAGCTAGTCGAGACAAGTGTATGATCAATGAGTTCATGGCGAAGTTAAGCTCAGAATTTGAATTGAAAGATCTTAGGGTGGCCAGATGCACACTTGGTGTAGATATAGTGCAGGATCAGACGAATGGGTGCTTCGTTTGACTCATCAAGACTATGTGAAGAAAGAAGTTATAAAGAGGTTTAAAATGCATGAATCTAGCCATGTGGACACACCTTTGGGGCACCACACAAGACTCTAAAAGGGTCAAACTCCTATCCTAGAGGAAGAAAGGAAAATGATGGAAACAATTCCCTGTGTAAGAGGAGTTGGGAACATCACATATGGGATGGTCTGTATAAGACCAAACTTGACCCAAGGTATGAGCATTGTTCGTCATGGTGAACCTAGAACAAGCATATTGGGAGGGGCTGAAATGGATGCAAAGGTATCTAAATGGAAGTTTGGATTTAAGATTACTATTTCAAAAAAGACACCAATGTAAAGCTGTGAAGGATTCATAGATACAAGTTATGCAGATTGTGTGGATACACAGAAGTCTTTATCAAGGTATGTGTTTACTCTCTTTGGAGTTGCAATAAGTTAAATAACAAATCTTTAGTCAATGGTGGCATTGTCCATAACGAAAACTGAGAATAATGCAGTGGTAAAATAAGTGAATGAAATGTTGTGGTTGAAGGTATGTTGTCCACAACGAAAACTGAGAATAATGTAGTGGTAAAATAAGTGAATGAAATGTTGTGGTTGAAGGTATGTTGAGTGAATTGAGAATTGAACAAAAGATTCATTATGATAGTCAAAGTGTTATTCACTTGACCAATCATCAGATATATCATGAAAGGACCCAACACTTTGATGTGAAACTTCACTTTATAAGAAAGGTGATTGGAATAAGACAGTGAAAATTGTGAAGATTGCGTCTAAAGATGATCCTACTGATATGTTAACCAAGTCTCTATCAAGATGTAAGTTTGAGAGATGCTTAAATTTAGTTAACTTCATCTGAAGAAACTGCAAATGGTTAATCAATGAAAAGAGATGAGCATTAAAATACTATTGTTGTTAGATGGTGAATAAACAGAATCAATACGAAGATTATTAAAATGTGACTCTATACATTTTTATAAGAAGGTTAAAAAGATAATAAGACCATCTAGTATTAGACGGAGTGCATGTCTAAAAATATATTATGAAGGTGTAATCTCATTCAATAGTTATATACACTTGTATCAATTTCTAGGGAGTATATATGTAAATGCATATTACTTATATCTCTTGATATATATTATTAGAAGTTATTTTATAGGTTGACTGTTGTTCCGTAGAATACAAATGTTTTTATATCATACTTTATTTGTACAAGTAGGTATACATTTTGTGCTTTGTATTGATTACTCTTATTTTGGCTCTATATTACGTCTAAAACATTGGAATACAGGTGTTATTTTAATGAGTGATAGGAAAATTTTCTTTATTGAAGATAAAAAAAACTAAACAAAATAAGAATAATACATAAACTAAAAAACTATAATTTATTCTACTTCATCTTCTTTGCAAATAATAACATGAAATATTTGTTCTACTTTATAATAAATTATTTAAGAAACGGAAAAATCATATTTTAATTCATTTCATTCCATTCTCTACAGCTAATCCAAACATAACCAAAGACGCTACATAGCAAGACCTACAAATTAAATATAAATATTAAATGATCACAATAAATCAAACCAGCCAGCCATTCAAGAATTTTCTTCTTTTTCAAAGAAAAATACTTGTACCAAAAATAAAGGCAGGTCTCCATCAAGGTTTTCCATCAGCAAAATTCACATATTCACTGTTGGCCACTAAACACATTCATCCCACTAATACAAACAAGTCACACAAATGTAAAAGATTCCAACACTTCACTATAGAAGCACTAATGCACAGCCAGAATTGCCAGAAAAAAGAAAAAAGAATTTTTCATGTGGAATAAATCCCAATCAGCAGCAATTCGTTTTGGTGGGAAAGAATGTTGCCCAAGATCAACTTTAGAACCCGTGGAAGATGCCCTTAACTACTTTGCAATTATAGCCTCAAAAGAAACATCTCGCACAGGAACAACTTATTTACAATGAGGAAGAGCACTGATTGCACATAATGCCAACAAGTATTTGGTGAAAGATTTTAGGATTACATATTTACATGAGATTCCAAGATATTTGGAAAAGTAATGATATATAAAATTTGTGTTTTACATCATTTCTTTGACATCAACAGTATTCACCCTTTTCCTAGACAGCTTGTCCATGTCTCTCATGATTTACATAGCCAACCAACCTCACTGTTTTAAACAGACCACTCGCTCATCAGGATCACACTCAAAAGATAGTTCCAAAGCTTTCTTTGCTTCAGAAAATAATGGCATTCAAAAAATCAGGTCATTGACTTTAAATAATGACCAATAATATTAAAATACAAGCAAGCATTCATTTATTTATTAGAGAACTATTGGAAGTGCGGAATCTTTTCTTAGGAAAAAGGATACAACAAAAAATAACTATATACAAATTTTTCTACCTGTTCATTTTCACCATCCTCCTGCTTCGAAAGAAATAAGGGCCAAAAGCAGATAGAACATGATACCTCATACATGGCTTCGAGTCTTGTGAGATCGAGGAATAGCCAGGATTGCTATGAGTCCACTGATAAGGGCTGAAACAGCTGCCACAGCAAAGGCTGGGGAGTTACCTCCACCAAATAGCTGATCCCATGGTCCACTTCCCAGGGACACTATTATCTGTTTAAACATGAAAAACATATGTAACTCAGTAGCTCCAAAAAACAAAAATCAAATTCATAACTTCGATTCTTCTATAATTCAATCCCCAAAACTATCAAAATCCTCTACTAGTTCCTAGAATTGAAAACCATCAGTCACGTTAATCCAATCATTACCCCCAGTCAACTAATAACCCCATACACTAATGTAGCACGTCAGGGCTTTGCTAGCTCCACATGGAAGCTCAGAGACAGGGATCATTTTAACAATGATTATTTTTTTTTATTTTTACATTTTCCACTTCTTCCTCCTATTCAAAATCATCCCTAGACCACCAGAATCTATAGAATTAGAGCTCCAAAAGGAACAATATAGGAGATGATGATGGCCAATGTAGGATCATTTGTACAGTCAAGACAGAACAAAATGGCACAACTGGAAGTTGGAGTGCATCTGCAAACTCGAGGGTCAATGGCAGGGAATACACGAGCTATAATTTTCATTTTTGCTACTATGATTTAAAAGCAATTATGTGAATGCATGGAAAGCCATGTGTAGAAATCCCTCATAAGATCCCAACCATTAACCCTTGAGCTTGCAAATGCAATCCAACCCCAATTTTTGACCTTTTCTCTTCCATCTTAACAGTGCAAATGGTCCTACACTGTCCATCATCATCACCACTATGTTGCTCAGAGTCAGTAGGGCACTTTAAGAAAAAAATTGGAGGGGCCAAAAAGTCATTAAAATTATAGTATAAGAATTATTTTATAATTTAATAATGATTTTTGTTTCATGATGTTATCTTTAAAATTAATTTTTTTAATTATTGTTTTTACAATACTAAAATAATTTTTTTTTCTTAATTTGAAACCATGAAAAACAAAATTTTCTACTTTCTTAATATACAAGTTTTTTCTTTTTTCTTTTTTTTTTAATTTCTATACCTTCAATTATTTGTTCTTAAACTAAAAATAGGTTGAGAAATCTATTCTTTACTTTTTTATGAAATATGAAACTTTTTATGCTATTTGACGGCGTGATTTTCTTTAGGAAATGTCACTCTAACTATTGTTTTATTTGAAAAGTATATAAAATTTGAATTTAAATATAAATTTATATTCGCTATGGTCTAATACTGTGATTTATTGTTTAACAAATTTAAAACTATACTTGGTAATTTTTTTAACATGTTGACTTATTTAAAATTTGACTTGTTGGCCTATTTTAAAATTGGCCTATTACCCTGTTTACAAATTTTAAACAAAAAGATAGACGGTAGTAAAAAGAAAATAAAAAATAGACTTTTAAATAAGCTAACATGCTAGATCTTTAAGAAGGCTAGACCAGAATTAAACAGAAGCCTTTGATAAGCTACTGGTCAGGTCAGACCTTAATTTTATAAAACATGGCAGACCTATTTATGCAAAGTCTAGCCTGGCCTAGCCTATTCCCATCTCTACTTGTACTCACTTATTATTTAGAAAGAGCAAGTTATCAGACTATAACTAAATTTAGAAAGAATATGTTATCAAGTTATAACTAAGATGATATATCTAAGACAGAACTCGATAACTTGATCAATCTAAAACCAAGGGTGTATAAGTTGACAAATACTTGTAAAGTTTGTTAACTTGGTACCAACTTATTTTGTAGAAGAAATAAGATAGTAAATTATAACTATGCACACACACACACATACATACATACATACATACATACATATATATATATATATATATATATATATATATATATATAATTCAAAAAATGTTTTGTGTGTGGAGAGGAGGGCAGTGGAGGGGCATGACCCCCCTCCACTCCAACCAAGCTCCGCCGCTGATGTTGCTCGTCATAAAGCTCTAATTCTCCAAATTCTAGATTTACAGAGATTTTTGAACAGGAGGAAGAAAACAAAGAATGTGAACTTCGCAAAAAAGCACTGTAAACATCGTCCCTGTGACTGGTTTATCATGTGTAGACCAACATATAGGACCTATCAGGACACTTAACATGCCACAATAGCATGTCTGACTCTGTGAGTAAGTTAACTAAGGGTGGTAACTGGAATAACTTGACCATTGGTCTTCAATTTAATGAACTATTTTGGTATTTCATTAATTTCTAATGCTAAGTTGACAGTCTTGTACAATTTCAGGGGCAAAATTGCTAATTCCCTATCTAATTTTTGTAACAAGATCAAATAAGGGAATTGATTGCCAAATCTAGTCACTTCAATGAAAAAGAAATCCTATATCAAATCAAATCATATTTTTATGATTTCAAACACAATGGTAATACAATGGATCAAAACTTCAGGTGGGGTTTCTTTCAAATTCAAATAGAATGTATCGAAACTCAATAGTTTCTAACAAAAAGTATTTATATGCAAGTGAATTCATAATCTATGTATACCATATTGAAATCTGACAGTTTTTTGAAATGTGATATTTAGGAGAAAACAGAAATGCACTTTGTTTTCATTATATATCTGTGACAATGTCATGCAGGTTAAATTTACTTTGATTCCAAAATAATAGCTATTCTCAGATTTAGGACCATTTCTTTATAGAAGTAGACTGAGTTCAAACTAAAATCTACTAATATTAGAGGTTGGTACATACATCAAAACAATGGTAGTTTAACTCGAATCATATATGTTAAATAAGAAAAAATACCTGTGGGATCACTATTGCCAGATTTAGGACACCCATTGATAACCCTGTACGTACCCAACAATCCATGTAAATAGTTCTACAGAGTACAGACAACTTCAAGAAAGAATAAACAAGGCAATGAATAGAAACCCACCTTGGCCAAGTCCCAATGTCTCAATATGTGTGGAAATTAAGGCATATGGAACACTGTAAGTGATCTGCAATACATAACATATATCAAATTAAAGTAATCAGTGAGTGTATATATAATTTCAATTTGTTCCCTATTTGGGACCATTTCCAAATTTGCATTTCTGACACCATGTTATTATACTAAAATAAAAGGTATCACAAGGACTGCACTCAAAAAAATAAGAG
The DNA here is from genome assembly GCA_026586105.1 of Hylodesmum podocarpum. NCBI lineage: Eukaryota > Viridiplantae > Streptophyta > Magnoliopsida > Fabales > Fabaceae > Hylodesmum > Hylodesmum podocarpum. The sequence continues at coordinate 2,214,298 of JALJEV010000071.1, read as the reverse complement.
ATATACAAGATAGGACAGTTTGAGCTAAAGGAGATTGCACAGCTAAAACAAGTAAATTAATACAATCGATATGTATAAACCACATTCAATGTTGATAGGAAAGTAACAATCTTTTAGCAGTGGAGTAGGTCAACTTACTGCCAGTGGAAACCCAAGAATGGTAAAGATAACCAATGCAGCTATCACAATGCCAGTTGGTGGTAAATCTTTGCCAACATAGCCCATGTTATTTGCCACATAGGTTACTACTAGCATTGCAAGAAAGCAAACGGTCATCACAATATTTGAGATTCCCCACACAAAACCAGCCCCCCTCTTTCTGCAAAGCCTCTCCATGAACAATGATGTTAATGCAAGAACAACTGAATTAAGCAACAAACCAAGTGATCCCATTCTAACTCCAGTATCATAAACAAGGTCTTGGCTTTGATTTGGATCACCACCATAAATCTCTCGACCCATCCAATCAGTGTCAAAGAGAGTAAATGGGAACCACCCAATCCATGTCAGAGCAGTAACAGACAGAATTGTCCATACAGGGGAAGAAAAATATTTGAATGTCCCAAATAATTCCCACATGAAAGCTTCTTCTGCACTACCTGAGCCCCCTGCCCCAGCTTCAGCATGGGCTGCCTCACTTGAATTTAGAGGCACTTCTTGAGCTGCCATGATGCTGATATATGTTGTGACCGCAATGAAAGCAATGTCAATAAAGAAAGCAGACTTGAGATTTGCACAACTAATTGTGCAACCAGGGGAAAGGGCAAAAGTAAAAACCTTGTACCAACCACTGTATGATCCAGTTGCATAGCCAAGAATGTTACCAACAGCCATAAACAGTGAATAATAAGCATTTGCAACACGTGTCCTCCGAGGATCATTGCCTAACATTTCAAAGAAAAGGAACATCAATGTCTTGTATGTTTTCCAAATTGATCACTCATTTTCATAAAAATGATGACAGGCATATTAAAACATAATGTGCTTTTTTTTTTGGGATTAATAAGCGAGGGAGTACAAACAAAGCATGCATAATTCTCCCCCTCTCTCGTCTGAAATGAGCATTTATACATCCAAAGTAAAAGTTATAACTACTGAGGCATATAAAGATACATAATGTCTCAACACATTTATTCGACATTTAAATCAATATTTCAAAACAATATCGGTCATGTGTAATAAAATTAAAAGATAATAACTATACCCTTTTTAATTTAGTTGAGAACTGTATTCGATAGTAAGTATCAAGCAGAAGATCATATGGCAAGTGGATCTATGATTCCAATCAATGCCGAACTAATTTACTTTCAAAAAAACTTGTTATACATGCAACTTCTTTTCAATTAGTTCATTATCAATTATGTTTAGTTAGATATCAGTCATAGATTCTGATAGTTTGATTAGTTGGTAGCAGCTTCTTCTTTCCTGTCCCAACAGTTTACATTCCATGTGAACATACAAAATGAGTGAAAAACATGTTTTCTTCATTTAATTTTCTTAGACACCTTTTAAATAGGATCATATTTATTCAGATTTCTTGAAATAGAAGTTTCAATAGCTAACCCTGTAGCTTCCTCTGTGTAGTCCTACAATGTTCACACTCTAGATGTCCAATCCTAAGTGTGAAGAAGGGTGTTGAGATCCCATATCAACCATAGATATGGTCAAAGTAGATCTTATAAAGTTTTGGGCAATCTTAATCTCATGAACTAGCTTTTGACGTTGAGTCGAGTCCATCCCAATTTAAAGATTGTATTAGAGCCTATTGTAAATCTAATATTGAGTCACTTAAGTATTCAAAAACTCTACCTGGCATAGCAACTTACCCAATGTAATATAAAAAAAATAAATGAATGAATAAGTAAAAATAAAAATAGTCCTACAATGTCCACGCGCCATGTCCAATCCTATGCGTTAGGTTAGGCTGTTGAGATCCCACATCAACAATAGATATGGTCAAAGTAGAACTTATAAATGCTTAGACATGGTGGATGGTTAAAATTCCATCATATAAATATTCCATTGTGACCTATGGCATCACCATGGTAAGTCTCCCTTCACAAATTTCCTATGGCAGTTGGCATAAAATTTGCCCCACCATGGCCACCATTTAACAAACATTATTGACAACCAACACAAGAGTAAAAACTTGATTCTCAACATCAATAGTAATGGACAAGGTAGAGCTTGACACACGCTAATCACAACAGTCAAAGTTCAAAGTTCAGTCAATCAACCAACTCAAATTCAAGATATATAGATTTTATCAAATTTTGGTGAACGATGCAGATACATAGATGAAACCACCCTACAGTAAGATCGATCCATGAAGAATTATCCAAGTCAACAAGGTAACTTAATCTACAGTGAACTAATACAGTTGCATTCGTAAACAAAAATAAATAATAACAAGAGAGATAGCGAATAGAAGAATCAAAGGAGAGAGAATGAGAGCATACAAGTGAGATCACTGAGCAAGGCTCGACAGGGACCTTGAGTGACGTTATTGGCAACGTCGAGAATCCAAAACCCGAAGATGAAGACGGCGATGGCAGCGGGGCGGAAGTCGGCGGTGTCGCCGAGGAGCCAGCCGATGTCGGCGGCGTAACCGATGATGAGAACGGCGACGATGATGGCGAGAGCGCCGACTAATATGAAAGGCTTGCGGCGGCCGAAGCGGCTGGTGCAGCGGTCGCTCATGTGGCCAACTAAGGGTTGGACGAAGAGGCCGGAGACTGGGCCGCAGAGCCAGATGATGCTGGCCCATTGGTGAGGGATTCCGAGCTGTTGAACATAAGGAGTTAGGAGAGAGAGCTGTAAGGCCCAACCGAATTGAATACCGCTCGCGACTGAGGCCACGCGCAGTAACTGCCGCAGTGAGACACGTGTCCGGGCTTGGGGACGGGCTTGTGCTGACGTGGAAGTAGAGGCCCGGGCTCTGGTTGAACGGTTTTGTTGTTGGTGGGTGCGGTGTGAGTGGTCCGGATTCGGCATCACAGTTTCTGGCAATTTTCCCGGTGCCGCTTCCCTCTCTTTCTCTCTTATGAAATACCCAAAACCGGTTTGAGAGAGAGAAAGGAAGAAAGAGAGAGAGAGAGAGAGAGAGAGAGAGAGAGAGAGAAAGAGAAAGAGAGAGAGAGAGTGAGTGAACAAGTGTTGTGTAGAGAAGAAGCAAAGGTGGTGTGTGGTGTGGTGTGGTGTGGTGCAGTTCAGTGGGATTCCGTTGTGACTTGCGAGTTGTGACTTGGGATCGCCAAACTTTGACCTTGTCATCAAATTTAATTACCAACCTTGCCCTCGAGTTTATCATAGTTAATTGTAATAAATTATAAATTATAAGTTTAATAAATCATACTGTCACTTTCTTACATATTTTTAACGTTTTATTTTATTATTTAAAATTTATTATGAATTATAAATGTCACGTTTAAATTTTTTATGGGAAAAATTTGTGTCAGTAATAAATAATTCGGAGAGTAACATCAACTTTGTGGTTAAAGAATTTCTATAAACATAGTTTAGGACACTTATTTTCACATGTTTTTATTACAGTAAAACTTAAATACGGTGGTGATTTTTGAAGTGTTTAAGTTGTCTCTGTCTAGATAATGTGCACTACATTCTTTCATGTAAATTTGTATTATATCTATTTTTTTTCCTTTTTATAACTCCCTCATTTTTTTAGTTTTTTTGTTATTTAAATTTTTTCACATAGATTATGAATTTTTCAAAACTTTCAATATTGTTTCTTCTAACTTACTTCTTTCCCATGTGAGTTTGACTAAAAATGGAATTATAACTCCTTTAATAGTGTTTTGTAAAAGCTAAAGAAGTTAAAATTGGATATTTCATTAAGGAATAGACTTAATTATTCAATTAAATATGAAAGTATGATTGAAGAAAGTGCACGACAACATCAGAATCCTAAAACAACTAAACTTTTGAAACAAGAATAAAAAAAAAAAATATTAAAGACGAAGGCAATAATATACTTATTTTAACATATTCTTTATAATTTATTTAAATTTTGTAGACTAAATGTAAAATCACAAGTATTCCTTATTACATAAAACTTGATAATACAAAACTTTATAATTTAATAAATTTCAATCAATAATAAAAAAAATCTATTTAACTTAAAAAAATTAAATAATACTAACATTGATTAATAATTATATTTCTTAGACATGTACAATAAAAAGATTATACTGTGTGAAAAATATTGTCAAGAGAAATTAATCTCTTTATCTTGATAAATTAATGTGTAACTCTTAAGTAAAAATACATGAAACTCTTAATTAGAATATGTTAAAGAATAAGCATGTAATTAGTATTTGAGGTATAAAAGTGTAATGATGAGTAAAGGTGGAGTGGGGACTAGAATGCAGGAGAAGTTGAAGTTGTGAATGAAACGACAAGAGAATTGGATAGGAACAGGTTCATTTAAAATGTGTAATATAGTTATAGGTTAATGGGACATGTTAACAGGTAGTGTCTCACCTAATGCAAAGGATAAAGAAAAAAGGTGCAGTGATGGGTTGGCAAAGGGGTGTCTAATTAACAAATAATTATTGATTAGAAAAATCCTTCACTGATTAGAAGATTTTTTTGCTTTTTTGCTTTCGAGGGTAGGACATAACGTGCTTCTGTATTTTACATGGTATATATGCTTATGGACCAAGTCTATTGTTATTATTATAGTTTCCTTGTTTTGTTGTATCGAATATCCTAAAGTCACTATATATGATTGAGAATTCTTTATAGACATGGCGTTTTTTGTATTTGTCTCATCTCTTTTATAGGTTACAAAATAAAGGGAACATTTTTTTTTAACGTAGTTATTTGTTTTCTTCTAAATAAATATAAGGGCGACAAAGGGTGTTAATACGGTTTCTTTTTCTTGTATTCGCGAGATGTCACCGTAGGTATTCATGTATTCATATGTTTGTGATGTTAATGTTTGAAAATCATTCTCGTTTTGAATTGAAACGACAATAGTTAATAGTGGAGTAGGTTTGTATACAGTAAACTGAGATGAAAACTAGGAATAAATAAATGAAATTTTTTTTAAAAAATATGTAATTAGATATTTGATTTGTGTACGGTGAACACTGGCAACACAAAGTATGACACAATTAATAGATATCTGAAATTTTTTAGATATATAATTAGATAATTTGACAAGAGTGTAGAAAATTTTGCTGAGAAATATAAAAGGATCAATGTATTTATTTGAGAAAAATTTTAAAAATTCATATTTAGTATCTTATTTTTACATTATTTATTTTAGGTCTGTATTTTTTAAACGGTATCAAAATTTATCTCAACTAAATTCTTTTACACTAGTTTTTTAGTAATTAGTGTAACGATTCTACCTCTTCACACTAGGTAAGTTAACAAGTGATGCACAGAGTTTTTTTAATAGATATAAAAAGTCATTTTTATTTATATGAGAGTTAGTGATTAAAATAATTTCTAAAATATTTTAAAAAGAGATGACAAAAAATGGACAATTTAAAATTGAGAAGTAAAATATAAATTTTTGGAATTTTTTAAAATTTATATTTCTATTTTAATACTAGTCACTTCTTATGTATTAAGTTTTTGTTATTTTAATGTCCCGCATCGAAGAGTATTAAAAAGAGAGATGACTGAAAAATTATATAAGGTAGAATATTAGGTTTTATTCACTTGCACCACACATTTTTAATTTATAATGGATGTTTTAGATTTTAAGTAGTGTATATCAAACCATGTAGTGAGGATTTGTAGTTTTTTCGTCTAAAAATTATATGTGGTGAGGGTTTGTAGTTTTTCCGTCCAAAAATTACACTGTTGTTGTTAATGTTTGTGATTTTTTCGTTCAAAAATTACAATCTTAAAGAAATCGTGGACTTAGGTTTTGAGACACCGAACTAAGTTAATATTTTTGTTGTGGGCTCTTTTTTCTTCTCTTTTATATTATATTTTGAAGTAGGTTGAATTCTCAATTATATCAAACATATATTTTATTTTAAAAAATTAAAAAATACTAAAACACATAAAAGTGAAAATATAGATATAACATTAGTTATTGTATATCCCTGTTGAATGTGTAACATGACTTGAGGAGCACAAAACGGGCAACATGGTATTCTTCAATTATTTTAGTTAGGTGAATGACACAAGAATTTGAGGACTTTAGAACACATGATGTATCTGAGTATAGATTGCTATGAAATAAATGTTTTCCTAGATAAGGGACGTAATGAATACAATTCTTATCGTATGAAAGAATACATTTTAAAAATAAAATCGAGTTGTCCTAGGAAAGATACAAGTGTTATAAGGTGTATGTACCTTATCTCATCTCACGTAGATACACCGTCTTTGATTCGTACTAAGTAAAATCACGTGCCAAATATTTTTGTGGGGTAACGTAACATCACATCATGATGTTGATTAATAATGGTAATTTGAAGCTGGATGCACACTCAAAAGTGAATATAGCATTTACTTTTTAATGGGAAAAAAACATATTCATTCTGATTTACACACATGTTCCTTAGGTGCTTTCCTTCCCAAGTTAACCAAATGGGAATCATGATGCCATTTCAATGTACCAAATAATTTATTTATATATTTTAATTTATTATTTTTTTTAATTTATGCATTTTTTTAAGTGTTACCTATAATTTTTATTTTTTAAAATAAATTACTTTTTTAATCATGATATGAGTGATCAGTAATTTCAATTTTTCATCCACAGGGGGATTCATCAACTTTACTAATAACTATTTTTTGTGGAGAAAATAAGTGATCATCTTTAATGAAATATCTCTTCTTAATTACATAAACTTGAACCATGAGATCATACTTAAGAGAGTCTGAATCTAATACTACTTTGAGCAATGATTTTGTTGGTTAAAAGTAATGATGATGGCAAGACTGAAATTTAAAATAATTGATGAATGGACACCACAGGAAGTCTATAACTTAATTTAATTCAACGTGGGAAACTCAATAGGTGCAGATATAATAAGAATTAACAAACATAAAGTGCTTGTCAAGTTAAGATTTTTTTTAATGCAAAAAGTTAAGATTTTATTTTATGATTTATACAAAACTTCAAATACAAAATAAATTAATACAAAAAAAAAACGTGTAACAAATGTTACAACACAAAAAATAAAATAAGTGAAATCATTTAATTTGTTATATGCGAGAGATTTTTCCAAATGAGATTTGAGAAGTTGTATAGATTAATATAAAATATGACCGAAAAGTATCTAGAGCATTGAATCGTAATTGTAGAGTTATATAGTTACTTTTCAATTGCATGGAATCGTGATCTATTGTGTCGATTCATCAAAATGTGTAAATGTGAAAGTTTATGTATTTTTAATGAAAAAATTGTAAACATAACAAAATTTATCATTTAATTAAAGTATAAAAAGTTGTATCCGTGAAAACATGTTAGAAAATAAAGGAATATATAAATTAATCAATTAATTTTTTTAGGAAATTAATATTAATAACACAGTAAAAATGTTCCGGGTTGCGCAACGTTATTCTTTAGAGAAAATAAAAGATACTGCTCCAAGAATTTTAGTAATAATAATAAACATTTTGAAGGATACATACCGATGTATTAAAAAGTATTTGGTTAATAACTATGATAAATATGTAATTAGTTAGTTAATTATAAAATATGAATAAATAAAAATATAATATATATATATATATATATATATATGTTGTATTGTATTGTTGTGAAGTAAAATTGGGCGTATTGTTTTTTGTTTTTTCTCCATTATTTATAATAAAAAGATTGAGCCTGTACAGAAACTTTATCCGTTAGAAGCAAAATCAACTCCGATGAGTAGGGGCGGAGCCAGAAAAAAAAGTGTGGGAGGGGCAAATTTTTTTTTTAAAAAAAATTTTTAAAATTTTTAAAATTTTTTTTTAATTTTTTATTTAATTTTTTTAATTTTTTTAAAATGTCTTTTACTTAAAATTTATATATATATATATATATATATAAATTTATTACTAATATATATACAAAAATTTATTATTAATATTTTTTAAAATATATGTTTTTAAATTTATTATTACTAATATATATATATATATATATATATATTAAAATTAGATATAAAATCATAAATCAAAAACAGAAAATCATCAAAAATTAAAATTTATTAGTATAAATTATTATTTATATATATATAATGATTTTTTAAAATAATTATTTTAGGAATATTATAATTATAATTATTTATTAGAAATTATAAAACTAAAATAATTATTATTTTTATATAAATTATATATATATATATATATAAAATAAATAAATAAATAAATAAATAAATAAATAAAAACAGAAAAAGTTTGGGGGCAACTGTCCCCCTCCCTCTTAACGTGGCTCCGCCACTGCTGGTGGGCACCTGGTTTTTTTTAGCAAACATGAGATGTTCTCTTGCCACCACTTCCATTAATAAATATATATTAATTAAATAAAAACCAAATTTTAAAATAATTCTCACAACCCACCACTACACTCATTAGGTGAACCTTTTCAAGGCTAGCATGTGACACCCTCCTTACAACAATTGTCAATGGATCCATTAACAGGTGTTTTTAATTTTAACACAATAAAGATAAATATTTACCTATCCAACCTTGTTATTGTCATAGTTTAATTAAGAGTACAGAAATAAAATATGCAACAATTTTACAAATTATAATGATATACTCTTAGCTAACAAATAATTTATTATTATTCGTTGAACTCTATTTCTGGAATTAATATTTGTTTAGAGATTAGTGTCTATTATTGTAACTAACTGATAGACTTTAATCTCATTCCACTCCATAATATATATTGGCACATCAACCCTTTTGTCAATGGATTTGCAAGATTATTTGCAAACATAATAAAATCAACATAAATAATATTATGAGATATCAAACATCCAATAGACTTGTGTTTTATTCTTAGGTGTCTTCTTTTTTAATTAAAATTTTTCTAATAACTTTAGCAATAGCAACTTGACTATCACAATGCATTGAGATTAGAGGAGTAGGTTTATTTGATAAAGGCAAATCAAATCACAAATTTTTATGATATTCAGCCTCACTATTAGTCATATCTAACAAAATTATTTCAACTTCCATAGTAGAACGAGAGATAATAGTTTGTTTCGCAAATTATCAAGTTATTGCACCTTAAAGTAAATATATAACCACTTATAGATTTAGTTTCATCATAAATCCAATTTGCACCAAAAAAACCTTCAATTGCAGGGATAATATGCATAGTGAATGCCATAACTAATAGTTCCTCTAAGATATTTAAATACTCTTTTTAGAGAAACTCAAAGTGAATGATCAGGATTATGAGTGTATCTTCCTAATTTACTAACAACATATGCAATGTCTGGTTTAAAATAGCTAGATAAATGCAACAGACAGACCACTTAAGAGTATTTAAGAGGAGAGACAACTTCACCAATATTTTTCTTCGATTTCATATTAGAATAATGTTGGAACATAAACAAGTTTCACATCAAAATAATTAAAAAATGTTGTCACTTTTTCAATATAATATGATTGTGTCAAAACAATTCTATTATGATTCTTTATTAACTTAATGTCTAAAATAACATCGATAGGATCAAGATTTCATTTCAAGATTGCTAGAGAAGAAAATTTTCACATTATTTATAACATGCAAATTATTACCAAATATTAAGATATCATCCATGTAGAGATGTAAGATAGCATATGACTTATCATCAAATTGTTTCACAAACACATTTATTATTTAATTGAAAATTGTGTGACAAAACAACCTGATCAAATTTATCATGTCATTCTTTAGGTGTTTGTTTTAAACCACATACAAATTTAACAAGCTTCCAAACTTTTTTTTTTCCATTCTAGGTTCTAAAACACCTTCAGCTTGATTCATGTACATTTCTTCTTCCTGGTCATCATTTAAGTATAATTTTTACATCCATTTGATGAATTTTCAAATTAAAAACACAAGCAAAAACAATTAAAACTCTAATAGTAGCAACTTTAGAAATGTGAGAGTATATATCAAAGAAATTTACACTTTCTACTTGCTTTTAACCAACAACAACAATCTACATATCCATATGCTCTCTTTTTTTCTTTCCGAAGAAACCCATTTATAATCTATACTTTTACAATCAAGACAAAGATAAGTCAAATATCCATTTCATCATTAATAACTACTTTTCAAAAGGGTGTATCAACAAATCTCATTGTCTCACTATATGTTTTAGGATCATCTTCAAGTAAAAAGGAATAAAACTCAAGACCATGACCTGCCAAGTAATCTAGTCAAAGTATAACAAACTGTATTAACCGCATCATCCTAAAAATACTTTGGTAAGTTAGTTTATTAAGAATTGTTTTTGCTTCTTCTTAAAGAGATAGATTTTTCCTCTCCACAACACCATTTTGTTAAGGTGTTCTTCGAGTTGAAAAGTTATGGAAGATTTTGTAAAGATGAAAATATAAGAAAGGGCTTGAATTCTATTTTAAAATATTTTTAAAGGATTTTTAATTTAATAAATCTTGTTTAAAAACCAAAGTATGATGAGAATCAAACATACGATTAGATGATGTGGTAAGACTTTGAAAAGAAAATTTTCATTCCAGCCTTAAGTTAGTTGCGGATAATAAAAGTATTAAAGAGATGAACACAAAGAAATTTATATTGATTCGTCTTAAGAAAGACTACATCTCGTTTCTTAGTAAAAACTAATATTCCACTATTAAGCTTTGGAAAACTACTTCTTCAAGCTAACAACCCAAGTATCCCTTGATATGAGACTCTTTAGGCTAATAACCCAACTATTCTTTGATCTCAACCTCTTCAGGTTAACAAATCTAGGTATTCTTTGGACCTAACTTCCTCAGGCTAACCTAAATATTTTTTGCTCACAGCCTCTTTAGGCTAAAAAATCCAGTTATTCTTTGGACTGAACTTCCTCAAGCTAAACCAGTATTGTTTGATCTCAACCTCTTTAAACTAACTATCACGAAAGATGGATTTGAAAGGTGTGTCTAACTTATAAAATTCAACCTCTATGCAAAGAAAGATTTATAATAAAGTTTAGTTTAAAAGCTATTTACAAAGAATGAAGAAGAAGGTCGTTTAGAACTCAATTATCAGAGCTTTTTCTTTTTGAAACACAACGTTTTACCCAACTTCTATTCTTCAAACTCAGCTTTTATATAGATGGGATAGACTGATCAACTTCAAATTCTTCTATTCATTTTGATAAGGGTGTGCTCGACATTCTTTAACATTTAATGAAACATAGGCATATCAACATCAGCGTAGAATATAAATCTTAATCTAATGTTAATAGCCAAAAAGATTATTATGATTTTTGAGAAAATCTCCGTGTTAGAGGACATCTTCTTTGACTCTTATTAAGCACATCTTTTCATAGAGATTTGGTTGACATTCTTGATTTGAATATTGACTTCTATTAGGCATACTCTGCAAATGTAACACCCCTCAACTCCTCCAATTATAACATCTACTTTCTCTAGGTTTCACAAGAAAATAACTATGCCATTTGGTGAGAGTAATTTTCAAAGTGAATTTCTACAACGATATATTTCTTATAAAATAAAAGTGTTTCAAATAAAAATATCTAACATGTAACTAGAAACCTTAAACTTCTAAAATTCCTAAATATCAGAAGAAAATGAAAAGATAATAACATCATGCCGTCTTCAGAAAGTTGGGTTCTCTCCTAGCCTACGACCATTGAATATCCAAGCAACTGTTCGTCTGCTCACCCATTCGCGAGGTCATCAAAGGTGTCAACCACAGACACACCAAAGGGTTAGTTCACAATTTAATGATAATAATAAGACCACAGGAATAGTGCACACAACTAGTATAAAGAAGACATGGAATACACAATTTACACCCCATCACAAAATAATTATGCAACCCAGTATGATGCATGACATTCACAATTCACTTTCATGTCATGTGGTATCATTAAAAACACTGAGCGATGTCTATGAATATATATCACCTCTGACACTCTCACTAGAGATACTAGACAATTACAGTCAGAGTAACTGGTGTTGCAACAGGAGTCACTTCCCACTCATGGATGGTGATCAGCCATAGTGGAAGTCTTCCCTATCGCGAATACACTCGAAGTCCTAGGTCATTACATCGACCCGTCAGGGACCAACCGTTCTAATTCCATTCATCCTCACTTTTTGAAAACCTTTTCAGTCATCTAACATTCATGATAATCCTCATCTCTTTTCCAAAACACCATGCTCACAAACATGTCCACCACGGGAAACCTTACTGCTCTCTCATAATAGTAGGCATTCATCCCTCCCATCAACACAAAATATAATTATAACCGATTATCATGAACCTAGTGATTCATTAATGCAATATGCCCTGCAAAGTTAATCTCTCAACCCACTGAATCATCACCCCATGATAAAATAATTTGATAAAACAAAACGCATGAAGTTCAACATACACAATAATTAATAATCATGCGTAAAATAAATATAAGTAACACAATAAAGGAATATACATAGGAGAGAATTGAGACAACATTTACACTTAGTAAATAAGGGAAACACTTAAACTCCTTGAAATTTCAGTGGAAAAATATAATAAAATTAAAAGAAATAACTACCAATTAAATGAGATAATTACTACATATAACAAATATTCAATTTAGAATCAACCGTGTAATTTATTAAATAAGCAGAATAATACGTATAAAAACATTACTAAATTTTAAACTTCAAACCTACAATAAATTATTTATTATTATTATTATTATTATTATTATTATTATTTTATATCAGAACCATGGTGCAATACAAATAAAACTCTAATAAAAGCTAAAGACCAATACATTTCACTCTGCACCACATTGCAACACTAATGTATAACACCTACTGTAATTAACTACTTTGCTGACATCAAGCCATCACGAAACGCAGCCGCCAATTCATAGCAATCAAAATATTTCCACCTAAACATCAAAGATAAAACATTCAAGTAAGCATGATAAAACACGAGGAGGCACGACATTACTTCATCCTACCAAGTTTTCAAATAATTAAATATTACAAATGAGAAACAAATTAAAACCTAAACTATGCGACTTCCACCAAATTAATGTCGTTAATTAGTCCCAAAATGTTCACGAAAAGCAATAATAGTAAGAAATAATTATCCAGCCAGTCGAGCCTTATGTGAGTAATTAATGAGTTTTATTAACTATAAAAGGGTTCAAAACTTGTTTTTCCGTCAGGTAATATAGAAGGCTTAAACAAACAAATTAATTTACAATTTTAAGGAAAATTTGATGAGAATTTAATCAACCACAACATAACGGTGTCAAGAACATAGAGACACATTATTAACGTCAACAAGGACAAAATTTCTTATCATTATCATCAATAAGAAAACTACCCTAACCTGGATGTAGGACTGATCACGTGCAAGGAGAAAAGTTGAGATGCACAGGCTCTTGATCTCTATTCTTGGTTAGAAGTCTCAGTCTCTTTTTTGGGAACGTGGTAAGTGGTACGTGCATATATCAGAGTGATGAGAAAAGAGAAAAGTGACACGTGGATATATTAGAATGATGGGAGAAGAGAACAGGAAAGTTGAAATAGATCTTATTTTATTTTATTTTATTTTATTTTATTTTGTGAGGAGAAATAGTATTCAATCACTCATCTGAAGTATAACCACCTACTAAAGATATTTTATTTTAATTTATTTATCTTTTATTTTATTTGTTTTATTTTATTTTATTTTCAAAAATCAGGATGTTACACCAAAGATAGTAGTTTTGATTAGAGTATGAGTATACAAAGAGATAGAATTGATACTTATCTCATTTTTCGGAGTGTGTTAGTCTTATCATTAATCTATCTTGATCTTTGCTTCATCTGTCCTGTCGTCAATGTGACTGTAAACTCATTTGATGATCTTTGCTCGGTCTATTAACTTCATCTGATGGTCAAACATCATCTTATAAGTATGAAAATTGCATTCATCTTTACCAGACTTTTATCTTAATATAATGTAATTATCAAAACATGAACGATATAATTTGTCTTTAAACAAATTTGAGTTGACAATCTCCATATTTTTTATGATTACAAACCATGCAGATAAAAGTTTTGCTTAAGTCTTTTGCAAGTATCAGATGCATTTTTCTAAACTTAAGTTACTTATAATCACACTTGAAGATTTCAAGACTTATTTTCATTTGCATAAAAGGTCAATTTTGCACACATAGTATGAAAGCTTCATTAAATATTTCAATAAAAGAATAATCTTTCTACAAATGTTCTCTACACTTGATCTTTTTCATCAGACAAACAACTTGTACTAGAACAAAAAAAACAAAACAAATAATCAAACTTGTATTAGAGCATACATATCAAAGCTTGAGATGAACTCCCCGTTTATTTACAACAAAACATCCTTTATTTGATAGAACTCCCCCTGAATTGTGCATCACTTTCAAACAAAATTGCTCAATTAATCTTCCCCTTAGGCTGAAATCATCAAAAAAAAATAATAAGAGGATTAAGACGAAGAAGAAAAGGCTTCCTTGATGAAGGAATGGTCTCTATCCCACTTCCATTGAAAAACTATTTGACACTTTATTAAAGTGAGTTCCTAAAGTTTAAGGGTGTGTGTATATTCGAACCCAACTCCAGGAAACACTTTCCCTGCTATAGCAAAATCATCCATTTTCAACACCTCAATCTTCCACTAGCAATGTGCCAAATCACTCTAGTGGTTGCACTGACACAAGGTTGTATCTTCAAGGGACGTTTTTTGATTAGAGATTTTTTAGGCACTTTGCCTTCTTCTTCCATTAGCTCCTAGCCTTTCGCTAACAACTTGATTTGACAAGGTTGGACTTGTCCAATCAGATATAAAACTTGGTGTTGGAATTGGCTAGGCAAGTGCACTGAGACCCGAATATTTTGGGAACTTTTCTGCCTTTTTTTGCTGCAATTCTTCGAATATGGTTCCAAGATATGCGTCTTTCTTTGATCTACCTTCTGTAAGAGTTGGCAAAGTGGGTGAATTTAAGATCATAGTCCACCAGTTAGGAGTTCATGGTATCCTCAGCTGTCTCAAACTCATCTGGTCTCAAATGTTAAGATACATGGAGACTTATGCAATGAGGGTGAGTCTAGGGGAGAACAACACCTAGTATGTATCTGAGAGCTATGTACTCAATTTTATTAAGAGGGATAGAGAATGGAATAAGATAATGGTTATCCAAAGCATCAAACAACAAACTTGCACCCTCTGGGCATTGAAATCTTACACGCTTCATCTTTTGTCCAAGAATGATGAAATACTATAGTATACTCCTTATGAACACTAGATGACAGTCGAATAGATATTCATA
Source organism: Hylodesmum podocarpum (assembly GCA_026586105.1). Taxonomy (NCBI): domain Eukaryota; kingdom Viridiplantae; phylum Streptophyta; class Magnoliopsida; order Fabales; family Fabaceae; genus Hylodesmum; species Hylodesmum podocarpum. The sequence goes on along the minus strand of JALJEV010000071.1, from coordinate 2,198,831 downwards.
TATCTGAACAAGACTTCACATACTGGATTAAGGTTCAGAAAATAAGAAACTAACAAGAATCCAATCACTGGTATGTGACTATGTAGGTGATATAGACTTAGAAGGTCCATGACAGGCTATATCTTCACTCTATATAGAAATGTAGTTAGCTGGAAAGCAAAGTTTTATCAACTACTGAATCAGAATATATTGTTTTGATTGAAGCCATAAAAGAAGCCATCTGAATGAAATGATTTGTAAAGGAATTGGAAGGGAAGGAACTAAAGATTGAGGTTATGTGTGATAACCAAAGTTCTATATCCTTTGTAAGAATCAATTATTCCATGAGAGAACAAAACATATAAATGTAAAGCTTTATTTCATTCAGATATTATTGCAATAGGTGTGATTCAAGTAAGTAAAACTGCTGCAGAATATAACCCTGCAAACATGTTAACCAAGGTTATCTCTGCTTCTAAATTTGAACACAACTACCTAGACTTAGTAAGCATTTGAAGATCGATGATTAAAGTTTCAAGGCCAGAGACTTGAACATCTATTAAAGTTGGAGCTGTCCATGAGATATAAGGTGGAGATTTGTAGAATTGTGTGGATCTTCATTGGCTTAGCTGTTATTATAAAATATCATTACTATTATGTTTTTGAGTGAGGAGTTAGTTGAAAAACCTTAGTTTGTTAAGCTAGTTATTTCTAACTCAAGTTTGTTACCTTGTAAATAATAACTCGACTAGTTGATTCTTGTGACACATAATAGAATCATCATCTCGTGAGATACTTTGTTTTAGATATCAAGTATGAGGAAATAACTCTTGTAAAGTTCTAGTTATCTCTTTCAATGAAAAGAACCAATGTATCTCGAAGAGTGAATGTAAGATTCAAATTCAAATTACTATAATTCTTGTGTTTTTCTTATTTTCTTGATAAAGTTTTTTTTATCTACATCTATTTATATTCTTGCACACACATACACACACCATAGAATAAAATTGATTGTTAAGGCCAATGTAACAATATTAACAAACATAGAGATGTATTTTACTTCAAATCTCAATGCTAATAGCAATTAAAATATTTGTTTCCCATTCTTGCAAGGTTCCTTTATCGATCATTTTTCACAATATATCCAATTGTATCTATCATAAAATAATTAAATGCTTATCAAAGCTTAATAAATTTGGCAAAAAATTATTATTCAAATAAGAAACTATATTCTAATGACAAAAACAAATCCATCAATAAATCATCATCAATGTAAGACATTGGAAGAAAACAACACTAAAATATGATTTTGGAGGTCTATTTTTTATAATCTTTATGCTACCCACATGATTTAGTTTAAGTTTATGCATTGTGCTCCTCTATTTTGTTATACTTTCGTCAACCAGTGAATTCTTGGTATTCTTTATGATTCATACAAAATCCTTATCCAATCAATTTTCAACAAGCGAATCTTCAAAGTCACATTTCATCTTCATAATAGAAGTTTTTGTGTATTCGAGTATTATTTTAATAGCCTTTTGTTTACTGAGAATTTTAATAATGCCAACTTTGATTTTAGACTCAATTATCTTATGATAGACCTCTTCAACAAAACTAAAATTTCAATTTATACCGAGGGAAAAAACTAAGAGATTACGAGGACCTTTAATTTCCATGAACGTAGACAATAAGTGTCAGTCACTGCTATGACCAAATGTTGAAGGGTTTCAAGTTCGGACAAGAGATTGATTGTAAGTGACAACAGTTGAGAATTTACCTGATTTTAAAAATAAACACTTGGAATTTCAATGACTCTCTAATTTATTTTAAAGTTTATTATCCTTTTACATGTAATTTATTCACCCAAGTAAAAATCAATTTATTTTATCATTAATATTGATCAATCATTATTAACTTTTCATATAATGAATTAAAATAAAAATTTGAATTGAAAAAAAATAAAAAAAAAATGTAATTCTAAATTTTATACATTTTTGTTTAAAAATAATTTATGAACATTAAGTTTCAACATGCAAAGCCGTACAGATGAAGGATCAGTTGGAAAAAAAATTCTTTCATAAGATAGGTTTAAGTATTAATTGTGACAAAATTTAAGATAAGAATATCTATTTATAACTCTATTGTTAGTTGTAATTTTTTTAAAATAATAAATTTTGGTTGATCTGCATGTAAATAAAGAAAAGAAGTCATCAAATGAGGGAGAAAAGTGAGAGAAATCCACTAAAATTATAATTTCTAATAAATTTTAACCAATACTATATAAAAAAGTATCCGAAAAAAATGGCGCTAACAAAAACATGCATATTGGCTTACCTTCATCTAAAGTTAAGGCAAAATTACCAACTTTGTCAAAGATGCTAGACTTTTTATTAACCTCCTTAGTTCTCTGACTAACAAAACATGCATATTGAAGAGCGCAGACATAGTCATGGTAAAGAAATATATACCTGAGGTGAGATCATGCATTGTTTAGAATCTACATATTTATCAAATTCTAATAACGGTATAGGGCAATCTCTATTGTGCAAAATTTGGGTCACCAAGCCTTCAGCACCAGAAGCACAATGGTGAAAAGAATTGAGTACACCAATGATTTACAAGCAGCAGGTAGATAAGTGATATGTATGGAGGCTTCATACTTCTTCAACCTATGATGAGAAATTGTCATCAATCAAATTTGTAATCTCAATACAAAACCCATATAGTTGTTCTGAAAGGAGGTTCAGAATAACCTGAGGGAGGCTCATTAACTCATAAACAGCTTTCTTTGGGGTAAGTTCATTGTCGATAATACGAGCAACTGCTGTCAACACTGGCATCTTTACATTATATTTCTGTGCCAAAGCAATCACAGCTCCGGCTGTGGAGACACCTTCTGCTACCTGCAGAGAGTAAGGATAAACATTACATTTCCGTGACTCTGCTGCTTGCAAGAGATCAGGCACAGTTGGGAACTATCTAGATACCTGATTCATGGAATTTAAAATGTTCTCGAGGTTCTCGCCTGATCCAAGTCGCACACCAACTGTTCTGTTTCTTGAAAGATTCACAAAACATGTAAGCATTATGTCTCCGGTTCCTGACAGACCAGTTATCGTAGTAGGCTTTGCACCCATCTTCAAGAGATAATTGGATGAAAGAGAAACAACATAGGTAGAACACACATCAGCTTTTTCCTTTTTTGGGGAGTGGGTGAGTAAAAAAAATAAATTATGACACATGTGAATGTCTACTATTATGTATTTAAGTAAAATTAATAATTTATATATCAGACCATTGAAATGACTGTAGAGCATCAGAACTGTACTTTTGACATTGGGTTAGTCTGAATATGCATTGTATTTGCTATGCCTTATTGCTTTCTGTAAATTAGATGTTGCATACAGTGCAATCAATGGTTAATCATATTGTTGACAGTAGACACAGCCATTAAAGAGGAAACCAATTTAGTCCTCTTTAGAATGATTACTCAGAGCAGAAAAGGAAGTGGGCAGTTTCTATTGTATTTGCAAAGAATTCTCAGAATTGATTTAATTTACCTTTGTTGCAAGCCACCTTATCTCTGAACAGCCTTGCGATACAAGAGCAGCCATTGAGTTGTTACCAAGATTCATACCTTCTACTATCCCAGCAGCTATTGCAAGTACATTCTTGAGTGCACCTGCTATCTCAACTCCTGTAACGTCACTGGAATGATCAGATATTACAAGCTGAACATTTACACCAATATCTATATTATGTACAGTTATTAACATACACCATACACCAAACAGAAATGTAAACCAAGGTGCAATAAAAAATAGGGGAGGAAGAGTAAGGAAGCAGGAAAGACATACTACTTTAGAATGAAGACTGAAGAATAGAAACCTAGACACAAATGGAAACAAATCATTTACATATGAAATTTAAACTTCATTTTATGAATATACTGAAGGTCATTTACCTTGATGTGCTGATTCTTAAATGACTTGAAGCTAGTAGTTGCTGAACTTTATTTGCTAATTTTTTGTCTTTTGATGCCACCACCATTGCTGTTGTTAGAAAATGGAACCAAGGACCAAATTGACTAACTTTCATTAAAGATATAATTAAAGGGAACAAAATCCACACACGTAGCAACATTATTATCACCTGTGGGTAACTTATCCATCAATTCCAGAGCAAAAGAAGGCCCTGACAGTGCAACAAAAGGCTGGCGAGGATTCTGTAGTGATTGAGGAATAATTTGAGCCATCATCCTCAGCGTATTCATCTCAAGGCCTTTACTGAGAGATATGAATGGCAAGCCTGGATCAACATACTCAGCAACACTCTCGAGAAAAGATGCACTGAACTGCAACAGCAGAAACAAACATTCAGACAGCCACATCTTTTACAAACGTCAAATGCTCATATGTATTATATATGACTGCAAAGAGTCAAACTTCATGAAGTATCAATTATTAATTCTACTACAATTACGGCTGGATAAACTTCTTCATATACACTTATAGGAGAATATTATAAGAAGCTAAAATGAATTAAACTACTCCTGTAAGTTAAAACTAACTTGTCACTTCAATTGTTATAGAAGTTCTTCCTTCTAGCATCCCAAAAGCTAAGACTCATACCATAATTTTAACTCACAGAAGAAGTTTAATTCATTTTACATCTTATTTTCTACTTCTGTTAGTGCTTACTAAGAAATCTATCCAAACAAGACCAACTACTACCACCAATACCAATGATTAAAGATGTGAAAAAACATCAAATTTGGAAGACCTGAACAGGTACGGCATGGAGACAGTAATCCGCACCGAGCAAAGCAGATTTAGCATCAGTTGTTGCAATTACATTTTCCGGCAACTTATGATCCGGAAAGTACATACTGTCCAACAAAAATTACAAAAATAGTCACCTAAGCGAGATAAAGATAATGAAATTCGAAGATCACAACTCACAAGTTAACCTGCAATTGCACAGATTATTATAAGCAGAGACAAAATGGTTACCAATTACAATGGTTCTCATTGATAGAGAAGCAAACTTGAGGATCACGAACCAACATTATCACCTCTAACTCAGCCTTTCTGTTTGCCACATGAGCAGCCATTGCCGTCCCAAATGACCCCCCTCCAAGCACAACTACCTTTTCCCAACCCAAAAAAACAAAACTCTCAGTACCACACAAGACACAATAACAACAACAAATCATTTTTTTTTTCAAATATTTGTCGTGTTCGATTATTCATTATCTCATGCCAGTTATGTCTCAGATTAACTTAATCTTATTTCATTTATTTTTTAATTAATTAACTTTATTCCATAGTTGATTAGATATAGTAACAAATAAATCGAATTAATTAATTAAAAATATTTATAAAATCAGATTAATACGTCTTGTATTCTAAATTAAGATACCCGGATCTTTCGGTAATTTTGCTCATTAAAGTAATCAAAGTTAAAACAAATGTCTAATGCATATCAAAATCACTATTTACTCTATTTTATGAGTTAATTGACCTATCATTCAAATCAACGATAATTTAAAACGAGAGTGTATTGTATTCTTTCTTTTGAATTAAATTACAAATATAATTTGAAATAAAGCGTGACCTTATTGGTGCGTTCAAGAACGTCGGTGTTGGCTTTGGAGCGCAAAGACCTGGACCATCGAACGAGTTTCTCCCACGCGACTCGGACGGTTCTGCGGCGGTCCCGGGTCGGGTCAGAGTCCGACTCGGTATTAGGGTCCGGGTTTTGAGGAGGAGGAGGATGAGAAGGAAGAGAAGCGTTTGCGACACAAGAATGAGTGTGTGTATAGCGAAGGGTGAGAAAGGTTGGTTTTGAAGCGAACGTAAGAAAGTTGGAAGGAGGAAGAATAGTTGTGTGAGATTTTGAAGGAAAGAATAGGAGTGGCAATGGTGCTTCTAACACTGCCGCCATTGTCAAAAACACTTGAGATTCTCAGAGAGAGAGAGAGAGAGAGAGAGAGTGTCTTGTGTAAGAAAAATGCCACGCTTGCTTGTTTCCCAAAGGATAGGATAAAATCAAATTTTAGATAAAAATAACTATGTATATTCTTTTGAAAAAGGGTTTACATTTTTTTTATTAAGAAATTCTATGAATAAATTAAAAAAATATCTTATTATCCAATTAATCAAATTAATTTATTAATTAAGAGTAAATAATAATTTTGGATTTTGAAAATGTAATACTCGAATAATGTAATAAAGATTAAAAATAGTAAAATAATGTCTGAAATATATCTAATTTAGATACTTAAATTTAATCATAAAATTTTAATTTATAAATTTAATTATTTAAGTTAATTTGTAATGCTTACATTAAGACTTAAAAATATAATAAATAACAAAATTTATAAATTAAAACAATAATAAACATTTTTTAAGGATTAAAATGATAAATATATTATATTTTTAGAAAAAAATTTATAATTTTTTATAATTCAGAAATAAAAATATGATGTGCTCAATTAATTAAATTTCTAATATGTATTTCTTAAGCATTTTTAATTGAAGCTTTTAAGATAGTTTTTCGTTTTTAGTTTTCTACTAGTAGTTTAATTCACATCGGATAAAATTTTCTTTCATATAATTAAAATTTACAATAATAAATATTTTAAAACATATAAATTATATTATAATTAAAGTTGATAATAAATAAATCTTTTAAATATATAAAATGTATATCTCGTAAATAATTTGTATTGTGATGTAAATTTATTTTAAATTATGAAAATTAATTTATAAATAAGATAAACAATGATAAATTATTAAAGAAAACTCTCTTCTAGAATAAAATTTCTAAAAAACATTCTTATTAAATAAATATTTTTAAAAACATTGACAAAGATAGTTATTCTACTCTACTGCTTCAAAGATTAATGATTTAAAAGCTTGTTTTGATCTTTATACAGCATATTCTTTATTTCTTCGGCTCATCTGGCTTAGGAGAAGTGAGTGGTTCTTTTTTTTACCACAAACGGTCAATAGCAAGAGTTTTTGGGTGATTAAACCGAGTAGCCCTACCAAATGTAAGACTGCCTCCTCATTTTAATCTAAAAAGTTAACGTAAATATGATTTTTCAATTGAGATTATTATGATAAAGAATAAACTTGGGTCATTAAAGAGGTTTTTAAAGGTAATTACGAGCTATCATTAAGTTTAGTTGAGTTGTAGGAAAATTCTTATAAAGATTCTGATCTTTAAAATAATCTCATAGAAATGAGTATAGGGAAGTAAAAAGAAATAACTGAGTCTCATGATATTTTATGAGAATGTGAGGATGTATTTATAAATTTTCTAATATACGATTACATAATTAGAGACCATATTCTAGAGAGAAATAAGTGAGTCTCATTATATCTCCATGAGAATTAGAGAAGGTATTTATAAGTTTTTGTAATATATGATAGCATAATATTAAGTTTGAATAGGTAGAATGTGACAGAGTATTCGACTATTGTAATAGGCCATAATTACCCTTCTTTGATAAAGGCGCATACGGTAATATGATAAGAGTTCATATCTTTTTGTATGTATAATAAATTCTTTAACAACTTAATATGATCTAGTCATGTAATATTTTATCCTCTCGTCTTAAATTTAGAATTGATATTAACAAATTTAGTTATTATTATTTTATATTAATTATTTAAAGTTAAAATCACTAATATATTATTATTTAAAATTAATTATTTTAAAATTAAAATCATTAATAACATTAGTGTGAAGACTTTAAATGTTATCAATATCACAAAACCTTACCACTAACGTTCTTATGCCCATTAAACATCTTTTCACCTTCTCAGTTGCAGGAACATAGTGCCTTAGGTCTATGTTACAATTATGATGCTACATTTTTAGCTGGGCATAAATGTTCCACAAGAAAATTTTTGTTACTTAAGGAAGATGAATCAGAATTAACATTTACTGATTCTCTTGGATTGATTGAAGACTGAGATGCAATAACTGATGTTTTTTTCCAACTTTCTAGTTACGCCTTGTTTGGTGCCTATACTCCATCTACAATTGGTTTTTGGGCAACATTCTAGGCTTACCTGCTACAATTCTATTCGATACTGGCAATTCTCACAACATACTGCAACCAAGACTGGCTTCTCACCTAAATATTCCTACTATTGAGGCTCCTAATAACAGTTTTGGTGGGGAATAGAGAAAAATTATAATGTGTGGGATTTTGTCCTTATGTCCCTATCTTACTGCAATCTCATCACTATTACATTACATTACATTACATTTATTCCCTAATGAAGGAGACGATGTGGTTTTAGGCATTGCCTGGTTGAAGACATTGTGTTCTATTTCAGCGGATTTTTCAGGTGACACTAAGACACTACCCTCTTATACTACCTTTGCCTACCTCTGCCATCTTATACATTCCAACGTTATTAACTCCTTCAATTTCCTAGAAATTTTACCTCTTCTTTTTCCCCACTTCCATCCCAATTCTCCATCTACTCTTACCACCCTCCAACCAGAAATTCAACCCTTACTTTCTCAACACTCATCCGTTTTTTCTCCCCACATCACCACATGGCCTTCGCCCTTCCCCGCGTACATGACTACAAAAGAATTACGAGAGTCATCATATTTAGGTCACTATATAGAATTGTTTTTTTAATCGCTTAAAACATCCATATTTTTAGGACCAACTCTATTTTAATATAAAATATTTATTTATTTTAATTATATGATATAATTATCATAATCATGCACGTGATAAATGTTAATTTGTAATAACTTGACTATATAAAATTAAAAATCCATGTTATAAGTTATTTTCCACTCGTACATATAATAAATAGAGGAAAAATAACAAAAGAAATTAAAAATATTATTGATTATATTATATAAAAATTCCAAACAATAAATTCAATATATATATATATAAATTTATTATTAGTATATATAAATATATATATATATAAAAATTAATATGAATTTTTATATATAAGAATAATTTATATATAAATTCAATATATATATATATATATATTAATTTTTATATATATATTTATATATACTAATAATAAATTTTTATATATATATATATATATTGATAATAAATTTTAATCTCTCCTAAATTTATTTTAGTCTTCAACAAAAAGAAAAATTATTATATAATTAATACACTTGCATTCAATTGATTTTAAAAAAATTAAAAATTAAAAAAAAAATTCTTTTTAAAAAAAATTTCGCCCCTCCTACCCTTTTTCCTTGGTTCTGCCTGATGAGTTGTTTTATTTGTAAGAAAATATAATTATTTTTACAAAAATTTCGTGTATTTTATGTGATATTGTTGTCAGAAGCCAAATTAATGTTTTATATGTATTTTTTTTTAAACCTTTGAATGAAAATGAGATCGTTTATGTTTTATTTTAATGAAATAAATTTAGAATGTACATGCAATATTTCAACCCATATTAATTCATCAATTATTTTTTAAAGGAGATATTTTCATCATTATAATTAAGTGTCAAATTTCTTTATTTGTAACATTTTACACAAATGCATATTTAAAATTTGAACAATTGAGACCATAGATTAAGTTTAAATAATTTTACATCACAATAACATTGTTCTTTCATGATTGAACGAAGAATGGACTTATCAAATGTTCCTTTTACTTTTCAGACAAACTATGAATGATCTATTGGGTCCATATTTATGAAAATTTGTTTTGGTGTTTTTTTATGACATTCTCCTTTTTAGCTATTCTTTTTGTGAACACCTGACTCACTTGAATTTAATTTTAGAGTTGTTATCAACATAGAAGCTTACCGAGAAACTTGTTCTTCTTAACAGCCCTAGCCTTATATATTTTCACATACTCGCTTCAATCTTACTATGGCAAGCCCTAGCCTTCTTAAGCACGCTTGTGAATTGGCACGAAACCTGGAAACATGCATGGCCAACTATATGTGCAGTTCTCTAGAATCAATAAGTTTAACACAGTTTCGTAATGTGTAACATATGTGATTGAATCTAGCTACCTATATGGGTTAGTAGCTTATACTTCATTCCTCCACAATAATTGAACACAAGAAAACAAAAGTAAAATGCTTTTACACATTTGAAAAGGTCTCGTACAAGAAAAATTAAAATAAACTAGAAACAAAAAAGTTAGATTAAAATATTCCTAACTAGATAAATCTAGGAACTAGAGTATAGAAATATTTTTATACTAGATAAATCTAAAAAGGACAGTTACTTACCTTGAAAGTCTATAAATAAGTAATTGTATCACAAATTGTAGATGAAGAAAGAAATTTAAATATGCAATCTCTATTTCATTACTAATTGTTCCTTGGAGTTACCTTGCAATAGTAATCACTACATTACAAATCATTCAGTGTCATTGTTGTAAGTTATTCTCACAATCTAATTACTAACCGTGGTATCAGAACTACACAGCCAACCATTTTTCAACCATTTATCTACTATATTTATTAAAATTCTCTTTCAACATCACAATTTTACTACCACATTACAAATTATCCCAATTTCTATCTATATCTACCTAAAATACTAACAAGATTTAATCCATTACAAAATTTAAAAGGAATTTTCCAGGATCTTTATAGACAATAAGTCACGTCATCTTCGTATATTAAATTTTGATTATCACTTAAAATCTTTTTATCAATTGAGATATTCGGTTGTTTACGAACTCATACTCTATCTTTTATTCATCAACGTGAGATTTAACGTGAGATTTGGTTGTGCTCTAACATAAAATATCATATACTATCGTGTTATCAAATAAAATGAGACAACAAATTAAAATCCCAATCATATCCCCATCAAGTAGGCTTAGGAAACTAATCAAAATACCAGAGCAACTAACTTCCGTTGAAGTGTCAAAATGAACAGACACTAACACAAAATCAACGTCCAGATACAAATTATCTGCAATATGATCAGATTCAATCTTCGAGGTCAAAGTGATAGCCTTGGATGTATGGTTCAAAATCCTTCAAATCTGACCACATAAGAGGATCCAACTTGTCATGTGTAACATCACTTGATGTGTTTTCTTTGGGAAAATCTTGTTTCATATTTAGAGTTGGTGAATTGTCAGAATCTGTTGTTGAATGTGTAGCATTGGGTTTGGCATTGCATGAGTGAATGCCAATGTACGTAGTTAGGTACATGTCCGGATTCTCTGGATCACGCTGCACCTGCTTGGTTGCCCGGCAACCTTGATCATACTTATGACTGCACCTGAAGTAACTCCTACAAATTATTATCAAGAACAAGGTGAAGTTAGATGACTAATCTTCAAACCAAAATTGGTATCAAAAGCAAAGGTGATATCCTAGAGAAAATAATTCAAAAAAAATATCATATTTATTGACTAAAATATTATATAATGAATTAATAACATGTGCTCCTATTTATAGATCTTAATAACCACATGTAACTAACTACATAAAACACTAAAGTGATATCCTCTAATATCTCCCCATAAGTTGGCAATGGGTAAGCATAGCCAGCTTGAGATATAAACATCAAAGAAAAAGAATAGGAACATATAGAAATAGAAGTCCAAAATACCATTGTTGGTTTAATTAAGACAATCCAATAGGATGAACCAAAGCTAAAAGCCAAATTTGGATTAGCCATAACCTTGGTTCATTGCTTTTGCTTCTCTTCAATATAATTACTACGAACTAAGTGTTGAACCCTAACACAGTGCTAAAAAAACAATTAATAACAATTGGCATGAACATTCAAAGCCTCCAATGGCTTGCAAGATGTCCTCAAGAGCTACCTCAGTCCTAGGGAAGGTATAATAGTTTGAAATAGCATAGACTATTGTGTGCCCTTGCAAACGTTTCAAGTTTTTCAAGTACACATTGTGAAGCTCACAGTGCAAAACTAGTAGGCGAGATCACAACGGTGCCCTCCCTAACAGTGCTCGTAAAGGAGCCCAAATGCAACCACAAGATGACAAGTAACAATGAATCAATATGGATTAATTGAGATGAAAAATGCATAAACTCAATAGACATCTGTATCGAACACAATATTTATGTATTGTCATTCCAGTGCCTTCACAGAATGTTGATGCCTTTTTCGGCTCACCGATGAACAACCAAGGAATAAAATTTTTGATAGAAATGGCAGTGCCTAACTGCCTTTGATCTCTTTGTTTCTTCCTCGATATTCAATGTTTGATCTTTGGTCATCCCGTTCCACACGGTAGGATTCAAGATCTAGTAAGGGTGCTAGAATTTGATTGTTGAGGAAGAGAGAGAATCATCCTCAAGCTTGATATGTCTTTGCTAAGACAATTTTACTTCGGCAGCCAACTACAGTACGCAGTCAACTCACTAATACAATATATACGTATTTCTTTCTTCACATTTTATACATACTTATTCCAATTCTCTATCAAATATTTTTCTTTACCAAGATGACATCGTTGGGATATTTATCATGGAAAAGTATAAATCAATGATTGAATATTCTCGTGGATGATAATGAGTACTATTTTTATCTCAGTTACGAAAAAATAATTGAAGTTTTGATAAAATTTAGTCTATTTTCAACATGTATCAACACTTACATGATATTTGTCTGTTAGTTTCTTTTTACTAAGTCTCTGGCAATCATTGTTTTTAGTTATGGGCATTTATTAAATATTAATGTTAGTGGCTAAAATTTAGGAAGTACGTTATTATTTTCAATTATTTTTCTATTGCAGAATATGTGTTTAAAAGGTAGATTATTATTCAATAAAACTTTTTCTTTCTTTAGTTTGAGTGTTTTTTTCGTTGCCTCACCAAAAAAAATTGACATTATAGCTTTCTTTTTAGAGGAAACTGTGTGAGTAAACTGTAAAAAAACCTATCATAACAACTTAGACACCTTGTGTCAACTCATCAACATATGGAATTGAGGTATAACTAGAGACAAATGATCTTTGGGAAGCAGTTGGGGAGGGATTACAAAGTTCTTCCTTTATCAAAAAATCCAACAATGGCTTAGATTAAAAATCACAAGGAGAGAAAGCAAGAAAGTCAAAGGCAAGAACTATTTTGTTTGTTGTTGTCTCACAAAATATTTTCACTAGATCATGCCAATCAAATCAACATTTAAGATCTGGAATTTTCTTAAGGATGAATATGAAGGAGATGAAAGGATCAAGGGAATACAAGCACTGAATTTGAGATATGAAAAATGAAAGAGTCTGAAAAACAATCAAGGAATATGCTAACAAACTTCTCACCATCGCGAACAAGGTAAGATTGCTAGGTACTAAATTTTCTAATTCAAGAATAGTTCAAAAAATACTAGTAATAGTCCCTAAAAATTTGAGACGTCGATTACTTCATTGGAAAATACTAAGGATCTTTCAAAGATCACCATGGCAGAACTGCAGGCCCAAAAGCAAAGGAGCAAAATGAGGAATGAAGTTTATGTGAAAGGACCATTGTAACCTAAATTACAAATCAACCAAACAGAAAAGAGCAAAAGGAAGAATTACAAGAAAAACTTCAACACTCAACAAGCATATGGAAACTGTTAAGTCAAGATGACTTAGCATCTTAGTTTTGATAATTACAGAACAGTCTGTTGTGTCAGTAGACGGAAGAATGATCAGATTGAAGAGAACAAAATGAAGGGAACAGACTAAAAGAGCAGACTGAAGGAACATATTGAAAGAACAAACTGAATGAGCAGACAGAATGGACAGACTGAATGAGCAGATGGAATGAACAGACTGAATGGATGGACAGACTGAAGAGGCATCAAACTGATGAATAGACTGAAGAGGCATTAGGTGCAGACAGAAGAATGAGCATAGTCAAGATGCTCCCTTAAGCACAAACGCACAAGATGAAGTGTTCAAGTCATTAAGCCTCAAAGCAACTACATCAGATGAAGAACCTTCATTGTTTAAGACAGAGAGCTCATCTCAACTTCAACTCAAGTGCTCAAAAAGGAAGACTTTGAAGACTGAAGTTGAAGACGAAGGAAAGAGATAGACGAATGAATTCAACACACAACTCATTTATTTATTCATTCGTCTACCTCGTTTAATGAATTTCAGACGGAGTAACTCGCGCCCCAATTCAAATCTAGTCGTTACTCGTAGAAGCTTCCAAAGACAGAATAAAGATCTGTGCAAAACCCCTGAACACGAAAAATAACCATGCTTTTGGTTAATGTTTCTGATCAAGTCAGAAAAAGCCTGTGCAAACATTAATTATTCTTATTGATCTCTGTCACACGTTTGAAGACCCCAAGACAAAGGACTAACGTTCAAATCTTTAGTCTAACGGATACTTCACAGAGCTCTCTATAAAAGGACTCCATTACTTCAAGAGAATGTTGGCGAACTGCACAACAAAGAAATTATATTCAAGCTCTCAAGTAAAGTTCACTCGTCCTCAACTTAGAAGAGAACTGATTATAAAATCCCTCTCTACGTAGAGGATAAACTTATTCTTTCATCTTCTAAAATCCACTGTTGTGGTGCTCTTAGCCTGAGGAGGTTGTGTCTCAAATAATACCTTTGTATTAGCCTGATGAGGCTGCGTTCCAAAGAATACCTTGTTTAGCCTGTGGAGGCTGTGTTCAAAGAATATCTTGTTTAGCCTGTAAAGGCTAGGTTCAAAGAATACTGGTTCAGTCTGAGAAGGTTGTGTTCAAATAATATCTGTAAATTAGCCAGAGTGGCTGGATTCAAAGAATACTCTTAGTGAAACCTTAGTGTGTTGTTGGGGAACTGGATGTAGTCTTGATCAGACGAACTAGTATAAAAATATTGTTGTCTTCTTTATTGATTTATCTGTTAACTAACAGGGGATAATAACTTGAACAGTCTGATAATAAAATCAATCTTAAAAAGAAAACAATCTTGCGTCTGATCAAGCTTTGAAAATAATAGACGCAAACGCATCGTCTTAGAGAAATATTTTTTAAAACAGTCTACACAATTCAACCCCCCTTCTTGTGTGTTTTTGCCTTTTACAGAAACACCAACAAAAGAAACGAAAAAGGAAACAAAGAGTTTCCTCCTTGCAAGCATTGTGGGATAATGATCACCTTCCTCTCAAATGTTGGGAAAAGACCCAATGTCAAGTGTGAGAAGTGCAATAAGCTAGGACGTCATGCAAGAATCTGTAGAAGCAATTTTCAACAGAAGAATGACGATCAAGTTGCTGACCTGCAGAAGGAAGAGCAATTGTTTGTAGCAACATGTTTTACTAGTGGTAGCTCAATTGAACATCAGTTAGTAGAGAGTGGTTGTACCAATCATATCAAAAGATATCAAAAAGTCAGAATTGACAATGATGCTCTTATTACTGTTGAAGGAAAGAGAACTATAGCCATTGAAAGTTGCAGAGGTACAAAATTAATTTTTGATGTTCTATATGTGCATGAGATTGATCACAACTTGCTAAGTGTGGGACAATTACTTGAGAAGGGATTTAAACTCAACTTTGAAAATAAGCAATTTTGTATTAAAGATGTCAATGGCAAGAACATATTCAGCATCAAAATGAGTGGTAGAAGTTTCACACTTGATCCAATGGAGGAGGAATAAGCCGCATATCCAACCTCTGGAAACAATACAAAGGTTTGGCACAAAAGGTAGGGTCATTTTCATCATGCAATTGTGCTGAATATGCAACAAACTACCTCTCTTAGATTCTGAATTACCAAGTTGTGAAGCATGTCAATATGGCAAGCACACAAGGTTACCCTTTAAACAACAAAATTGCAGAGCAAATGAGAGGCTGCAATTAATTCACACTGAGTTGACTCAGCCTCAAAGGACTGTTTCACTCAAAGAGAGTAAATATTACATCATCTTTATAAAATACTTTTCAAGTCTAAGTTAGAAGTTGCATGTGTATTTTAGAGATTTAAGCAATGGATTGAAAAGCAAAGTGGTT
Organism: Hylodesmum podocarpum; assembly: GCA_026586105.1. Classification (NCBI taxonomy): domain Eukaryota; kingdom Viridiplantae; phylum Streptophyta; class Magnoliopsida; order Fabales; family Fabaceae; genus Hylodesmum; species Hylodesmum podocarpum. The sequence continues at coordinate 2,182,893 of JALJEV010000071.1, read as the reverse complement.
GCATAATTCAAGCTCTAAGGTCCGATAATGGCAAGAAGTACACTTTAGAACAATTCAACTTGTACGGTGAGGAAGCACGCATTGAGCATTAATTAACAACTCCCTATACCCCTCAACAAAATGAGGTTAGTGAAAGAAAGAATCGGACGATAATAGAGATGATTAGATGTATGCTTCATGAGAAAGGGTCACCTAAGAAATATTTGTTAGAGGCTGCAAACAATGTAGTATTCTTGTTAGATAGACTGCCCACCAAAGTTGTAGATAAAAAGAGTCCTTTTGAGGTTTGGTAGGGTTATAAACCCTTTTTAAAAAAATTTTAAAGTATTTAGATGTTTATGTTTTACTAATGTACCACATATTAAACGAAGTCTCCTCAAGGAGAATATTCTTCATAGATAAATATCCCTTGTTTCATACTCTCATCCTTGTATATACATATGCTTATTTAAAATGTCTTTACCGCCTAAGAGTGGTGATCTTTCTAGTATTTCAAGAAAGAAGTGATTGATGCAGCCAAAAACTTATGTTTACGAAGTATTGTTACTTTCTGGTAAACGAAAAAAATTAATGAAATACTTTTGGGGGCTATATAAAAAGTAGTCTATCAAAGTCAATTTTCTAAAGTGAAATTTCTACATACACAGCGACAACCATTTTACCAGGGAGATAGGGAAAGAAATGAAAAAATTCAAACAAAAATAGGGACATAGCCAAATGGGAATTTGTGATGCAATTTTAAGTATGTATATATGCTTACAGCCTCAGATTATATATGCATCTTTCCATGGATATAAATTAAACATTAAAACTTAAGGAAAACAAAATTATTAACATACATATACCTAGGAAAATCAGAATTCAAAATTGCCTTTTGTCCATACTTCCTCCATGCATGCTTGTCTTTAATGGTGCATGAAATTTTGTTCCACGTAAGTGCATTCCTCCTGCATGATTCACAAATATCTATATGTCCCGTTCAAGTCGTCGATTATATATACAAAAATATCTCATACTAGCTATGTAACATATGCAATACAAAATGCATCTTGTGAAAAATTATAAGGAAACCACTTCGTTATGAACCAACAAATTAAAACCAATATAAAAAATTATTTCCATTAATTATATCACACAGACGCCGACAGATTGAGACACAAAGACACACTAGTTATATCACTCACATGCAGACTGGGACACAGAGACACACAGTCAGAGAGATAGACACATAAATGCACAGACACACAGAGACACAGACAAATATGTACACACACAAAAACACATAGACACACTTACCTACACAAATACAGAGACAGAGACACAGACCCTAACACACAGACATAGACACCAACACAGCGAAACACACAGAGACACAAACAAAGACATAGGCACAACCATAGACACAGAGACAAAAACACACAAACATACAGACACAGACACATAAACAAACAAATGGACACAGAGAGACAAACATACAGAAACAGACACACACATAAACACACAGACACACGTAGATAGACACAAACAAAGACAAAGACAGAGACAGACACAGACTAGCCGACAAATAAAGACAAACACATAAACAGACAGAGACACATACAGAGACAAACAAACAGAGACACACACAAACACACATAGATGAGCAAAGACGCAGACACACACACAAAGACAAACAAAGACACAGACACATAGACACACATACTCGCACGCGCACACACCCACCCACACACATGGACACAAACAGACACAAATACAAACAGAGACAAACGCAAATACAGACATAGAGATACTGACATAAAGACAGAGACAAACACACATGATCACACAAAGACAAAGACACACACGCGGTCAAACAGACAGACAAAGACACAAACACACATACATACAGACGAAGACACAAACCCAAATACACACCCGACACCCACACATCTTGTTCTTTTATTATATTTTGTTGTTGATCTTTGTCATTTAACTCCACCAAAAGCTAAAATTGAAGTGACAAACAATGATTCAGTATGTCCAGTTCTTACGTGTCTACTTGAGTCTATTTTTAATTTATTTAAAATTTGTTTTACTTTTGTACTATTATAATTTTTTTGTTTTTATTCCTAATCTTTACTATTTTTTTTATTATTTTACTTTTACTACATTTTACTTTTCATTCCTATCTAATCTCTTGATAATCCTGTGCATGATCTTATACACAATGGTAGTAAGTTCTAGCATAATATTAAAGTGATTACACAATAACGAGAAAATAATTATGAAATGTACATTCTTATCTGAATTTAAATGGTTGTAATGCACATATTCATTGAAAAAATAATTGAGATGATTAAGATTGTGTAAAAATGCAAATACTCGAGAGAGTGTGAAGTGTAAACATAGATACGTTTTTAAAATGCTTTTAAGTCGAATAAGGATAGTCAACACACTTAGAATGACGACCTTAGATCATAAACCTACTTGTGAATGTGTATATGATTATAAGAATTTAAATTTAAGTAAGTTGCTAAAACACCACATAAGACACATATGTGATGGGTAAAAGACAAGTTAGGGTGATAAGCTTTTGGTGATAATTGGTAAAGTCACAGAGATAATTTCTTAATTTATTACTACAGATAATTTCTTAATTTATTATTACTGCCATTAGACAGAAAAGAAAATAGATTTCATATCAAATCAATAAAAAAATAATTTTTATAATTATTCTCGTATTCATGATATATTACTTTACCAACATAATATCACATGTAAATTTATGAAAAAATTAAATACAAATTAAAAAAAAGCGCAATAAAAATATAAGTATTTAAAATAAATAAAATATAAATTTAGGAATTAAAGAAAAATTAATAAAAATTAGGGTAAAAAATATCTTAAATACATCACACATAAATTCAAGTAGATATAAAATCATCATTCATCACATAATTTTTTCTTAACAAAGTTTGACAGTAATAATTAAAAGTAAAACTCAATAAAATTAAGTGTACTTAAAAAATATTTAACAATTAAAGGCAAAAATAAATGAAACTAGCTACATGGGAAAACATATTTAAGAAGAAAAAAAACCCACTTTGAGGTAAAAAAAAATGACAGTCTATATGCCCATACGTACACTTACATACCCCGATTCATGAAATTCTCTCACAGACCCAGATCTCCTAACAAAGAGAAGCAATATATATATATATATATATATATATATATATATATATATATATATATATATATATATATATATATATATATATATATATATATATATATAGGTTCGAAAGATTAAGTTCATGTTAGATTAAAAGAAGATGGATGTAATTAACCTTCTATTGTAGCGACCTCTGCCATCCTTTTGGAATATCTTGCTATTGTCAGTGGAATCTCTAATGGTTAGATCAATGGCGGAAGGGAGCACCGGAGAGCCATTTTGGGCGGAATAGAGAAGATCAGAAGATGAGGTAATGATAGAAAGAGATTGTGTTAAAGATGTGAACACATTAGCCATGAGTTGCTGAGCAGAAATTAGAGAGTGTTCACTCTTAAAGGGTTTCTGAAGGAGAAGCTTCAGTTTAGAAGCTGCTTCATGACCCTTCACTAGCTCTTTCATTATCACTCTCTTTTTCTTGGCTGAGATTATTTCACTTTCAGGACAAACCATGTTGTTCATTTTCTTTAAGAGTGTTTTCACAGGTTTCTGGCTTGCTTTTGTTTTTCTTCCAATTCTTTTTTTTTTTTTTTTTGTCTTAGGCTGTTTTTCTCTTGTTGTAGATTTGCATATATGTAGCTAGCTAGGGAGTTTATTAGTTGGCTTTTGGATAAGAACGGCAAAAAAAAAAAAAAAAAAAAAATATAGAGAGAGAGAAAAAATAAAAGGGTTAAGGCAAAGAAAAGAAAGAAGGAGAAGGAAAAAAAAAATATCATCGTACGTAGATAATTATTCATCTACTACAAATTTATGGGATGTGTAGTTGAATTCTTTAATTTGAAAAAATTAGTTATATATAATGTAGAAAACGATTAAAAACAATAATCACTGACAACCATGTAGTAATTTTTCTATGAAGAAACTGGATAATCTGATGAGTGAAACAAAATAATTTTATATTCTTCATATATGTGACGTCTCTATATTATAAACTCATATATATAAGAAAATAATCTGTAAATTACAAATGTTATGCTATTTTTGTAATTATAAAATGTTATTTTAACTTGTGAATATATTAAAATTATAATTTTTTTAATTATTGACTTCGTGATATAAAAATATTGGATATTTGGGATTTTAAAATTAGGTGAAATCTATTAATTTATTTAATATTTATATTTTTACAAATCAATTTAATGTACACAAAGATGTATTTTGTTAAAATGTTTTTATTGTTATTTATATCTCGAAACTATAAACTCTATTATAGAATAAGATAAATTAGTGAAATAAGTACAAAAGATAATGCAAGAATAAATTTAATATAAGTTTTCCTCTTTGTTGCCTTGGTTTTAGATTAATAAATAATCCATGTATTATAAGAATAAAATTATATGAATATATAAATACAAGATGAATAAAACTATTAAAATTAATTTTTTTGGCATCTGATGATTATAATTTTATATTTTTAAAACCTATTTATTTTGGAAAAAATGATTTGAATTTGACTTTATATATTTATTAGTTAATTTGACAATTCAAATTTAATGCATTATTGAATATGGAAAAAGCGAGAACTACTTGGCTGTCAAGAGCTTATGACGTTTGGTTGTGATACCATGGATGACGTCCGTGCTGTGTACTTTTCTTCTCAAAGCAATAAATATGAATGACCAAACACTATCAGAAACTAATTAATTAATATAAAATAATTTATTTATATAAACAAATTTATATGAAAGATTGACTTTCACTTATTTATATAAACAAATTTGAGTTTGATTTTTAAACTATTGATAATTTAATTATTTTTAGGATTAATTTAAATACATAACTCATATGATTAAATTTGTTTTTATAATCTGATAATAATAAAAATTCATAATTTCTTAAAAAAAAAGAAATTTCAAAATTAGTTTACTTCTTTCTATTTATACAAATGACTAAAGCTAGTAAAATCCTGATACATTTAATTAAACTAATCACTTTCAAGCAATCACTAAAAAATTTTGATGTGTATAAACATGCCATTTTTTTGTTTACTTAATTAAATTTATAAAATTTAGATTAAATTATTTAAAATGTTAAGCTTAAATTGGAAATAATTTTATTTATTTAATTAAATGAAAAATATTAAAAAATTAATTTCAAATAGTTCTAAAATAATTTAACTCATTTACATTTATGACTCTGCTTGGGTAACGCACAGATTCTAACTTCTTTAATCCTAACAACGTACACCAAACAAATCGATCAATCGAACCCTAGGTTTATTGATTGTCCGTTTAAAACTTCAATCCTAAGAATTGGCCATTGAAGAAGTCAAGAAGACTAGTGCTTCAAACTTATCAAATTCATTAAACGGGTTCCACACAATGGAACGGTCTCAATGTGGCATGTAAGAGGGTTTCATCTATGTAAGACCAAAAAGAAAATTAAAAACAGTTGAAATTTCAAGTAGAATAGACCCATGACCAGGGCTATTTTCCACCTAAGAATTTATAGACTGGATTGACGTACAGAAGCTTAACAATAGAAATTATTTCTTATCCTAAATAAAAATTGGATTAAATGATTGTTATGATAATAAATAAATGTGAATTAAGATGGTAAAGTAATTATATTGATTATTTATTATTGATAGATTGTTTTATGTTATTAAATTAAGTGAGTCTGTTAAACTATTAAATTTAGTAATATAGGTCTAAATGAGTAGATGTTTGTGTTGATTCATTAGGGGTAATTGAAACCTAACTGGGGTAACATCCTGTAAGTGGGTTATAGTCTTTCTTATAATGGATAATTGAATATTTATTACTTTTTTTTATTTGTAGAATGGCTAAAGTCTCACTTAAGAATTCAAGATATTTATTGAGAAAGCAACATAAAATCATCGGTTGCGTTGTTAACCAGTTGATTGTGATACTTTAAAAGGATCGTTGAAACCAATCATTTATTCACAAAGATTCCGCTACATGTCAATCAAGACTACTCATGGATCCAGGTATTCCATGAGCCCTTTTCCTTTACTAATTTGATGTAATGTGTTTCATAGGATTATTGACATATATATTTTGTCTAGTATAAAGAAAATTCTCCGATAAGTGGTATCAAAACTTCCATTACTATTAGATTAGTAGGAATAGAGTTATTTTATTTTGTAAAAATTGAATCCATGTTATCGCTATTGTGTGCATTTGCATGTATTTGATTTAAGATAAACGCACACCAAAATACAAAATAAGTATCAGTTCTATTTCTTATTATTGTACTTTAATACTCTAATGAAAGTATTAATTCTTGCAGAGTTTGTACAAACAAAGAAATATTTATCTTTTCAACTAACGTTCAAATCAAAGAAAGTCAAAGATGTGCGCTATCGAATGTGATCAAATTAAACTAGGTAGCTAAACTTTGCAGTAAAGTTCCAACCTAGGTCATTTTCCATGATTACTCGACGATTCTCACAACCAAATAACAAAATAATAATAGTGGTTTTTAAAAAGCAAAATTGAAATGAAATAAGGGATCAAAGGGTGTAAACAATCAACCAAACAAATAACATGAAAGAACTACAAGACTAATGCTTATGTATAAAAGGTTCCACCCAATCCTTTTCGACTCCTCACTCCGTTCTAACAATAATGAGAAATACATGTGCATGGTAATTAAAACCAAAATACTAAGAATTAATCAACATCCCAGCGCTCCATAATCATAGAGTATATTTGTCAAACACTTGGTACACAACATTTCACACAACCGCATAAGATGCACACTTGGTCTGATTCATGTTCAACTCGGAAATTCGTGCAATTACCATCAATCAACTACAACAAAAAATGCAAGATTAAGTTTAATTCAATTAATCAATGTTAATCAAATCAAACCCTGATTTGTTCATGAAATTCTCAAATGTGAAGAACAAAAACCTAAGGATTAGGAGGAACTTATAAGAACCGGATTGAATTAAAGAAGTTAGCTACTCATAATCGTATTTGAACATTCAAAAACAAAATTGAAGAATTGAAAATGAGGAAGAAGAAATGGGCAAAGAAAAGAGATAACACAAGTAGAAGAGAGGAATGCACAAAGCATAAATACTCAAAAAATGCTAAGTGTGAAGTCTAAATCATTTACACAAGCTGCCAACTATTTACATTAAGTGAGTTATGTGTTAGGCACATGCTCATTAAGTGGTTGAGTGCCCCTTCTTTGAATCCTAGTTGCAGCTCCAATAAATTGTGCCAATTTTATGTGAGTTGGGTCCAAAATTGCAAAAACAATTTCAATATACCAAGTCTGACCAGTTTTCATGCGTCAAATTCTAGCTGCTTTTCAACCCATTTGCAATCTAAATTTAGCTTTGAGTCATATAATAGCACTTGTAAATCTTTGAGTTATCTGCAAAATGAGATCAAGATCGGCTCAATTAGAGGTCTGTAGTAAAAGTTATGGCCAAAATACAAAATTGTGCAAGTTTGGAATTTACAAGTTAATGCAATTAAAGCCCATTTAGCTCAGTCAACTAAGAATTATCTAAAACTCATTAATTACCCCTTAATCAATCTCTAATTATTATTATGCAATGAGAAAGTGATTAAGATAATGATATATCGTTCAACCCAATCTTTTTAAAAGACGTGTCTAGTTAAGTCAAGTAGGATGTCTTTAACACAAAGATTTGTTGCAGAAACAGAACTACCTTTATCATGTCTGAACCTCATATGAAATTGATACTTATCAGGTTTTGAAGCTTCATTTGTTATCTCATTAATCTGCAAAAAGCATTCGTCTGATCTGTTTCATTCATCTTCTAACCTCATTCATTCACTAAGACATGAATCATCTGCTATCTCCATTCGTCTTATACATTATACTTTTATTTTAATCATATGTAATTATCAAAATTAAGGGATATAATTTGCCTTTAAACAAATTTGACTTAACAGTTTTATAAAAATGAGTTTTCAAGAAAACAAATTAGTTTAACAAGATAGTCCCGGTTAGAAGATTCAAAATATAAATAGTAAACAACATAGGATGATTTTATACCAATTCGTTTTATTACAGAGACTACGTCTAGTTTCTTAGAAACAGTTAAGATTTCTCTATTTGTTAAGATATACAAGTTTTTAAGTCAAAATGACTTAACATCTTAATTTTGATAATTACAAGACAGACAGATGTATCAACAAACGCAGAGGGAAGAATGATCAGACGGATCATTATCAGCATAGACGAAAGATACACCCTCAAAACAGAAGATGCAACAGACGAAAGGTTCAAGTCATCATATTAGATGAAAAACCTCGAAGACCAGAACGAAGAGCTAGTCCCAACTTCAAGTCATGCGTTCAAGTGTGAAGATATGAAGACTGAAGTTGAAGACGAAGGAAGAAGATAGACGAATGAATTCAACACACAACTCATCCATTTATTCATTCGTCTACCTGATAAATGAAGTCTAGAGGCTGAGTAACACGTGCATTGGTTTCAAATCAAGTCGTTATTGAGAAACTTCTAAAGGTGAAAAGAGATTTCAAAATAAACCTCTGCAATATGAAAAACAGTTGTACGTTTTAGTGAAACCTCTGAGCATATCAAGTTAAAGTCCGATCTCACGCTGACATTCACTAACTTTACATTTATTATTCTGATTGTTCACTCTGTCAGATATGGAAGTACCCAAGACAAAAGACTAATGTTCAAATCTACAGTCTAACGAATACTTCATGAAGACGCCTATAAAAGGACTTCATCTCAACGAGTTCAAGTTGGTGAACTACATTGCAAAAGATCATATTCATCTACTCGCTCAAGCTTTCAAGTTTTAAAAGTTCGCTCTCCACGAACTTAGAATAGATTTCACTGTAAAATCCCTCTGTGTAGAGGTTATTTTCTATTTGGTCTTAATTATAAACCATTGTTGTGGTAATTTGTAACTTGAGAAGGTTAAGTAGTGAAAGAATACATTGAGTTTAGCCTGTGGAGGCTAAGGTCCAAAAGAATACATGTTTTAGTCTAAGGAGGCTAAGTGTTGAAAGAATACCTTTGGTTAGCCTGAGGAGGTTGTGTTCAAAGAATACTTGGGTTTAGCCTGCGGAAGCTGGGGTCAAAGAATATCGGTTTAGCCTGAGAAGACTGTGTTCGAAGAATATTTGTATTTTAACCAAGAGTGGCTGGGTTCAAAGAATACTCTTAGTGGAATCTCAACAAGTTGCTGAGTAATTGGACGTACTCTTGAATAGACGAACCAGTATAAAAATATTATTCTTTTCATTGTTTTTATCTGTTTACTAACTAGAGTTAATAACTTAAATTGAATTCTTAATTAAAATCAATCTTTAAAAAGAGAAATTCAATTTGTGTTTGATCAGATCATTTTATAACAGATGCAAATTGCATCGTCTGAAACAGTTTTAATTAATAAACACAATTCAACCCCCTTTTTTGTGTATTTGTATTTTACATAAGTATTGTTTGATTCTCAACCACTTCTAACTTATTCAAGTATTCTTTAGACATAACCTCTTCAGGTTAAACAATCCAAGTATTTTTTGGATACAACCTCTTCAGACTAAACACTCCAAGTATTTTTTGAACACAACATATTCAAGCTAATACCTATCACTATAGGTAAAAGGGTTACAAAGAGATTTGTCTAACTAGAAATAACCTCTACATAGAGAGAAATTTACAATGAAGACCAAAAGGTTTTTTATAAGAGAGATTTGAAACTTAAAACTACAAGAGTCTTAGTTCTTGCCAGAGTAATATCTAACTTCAAATCTTCAATCTCCAGCCTTTATAGAGAATTTGAAGTAGATGTTAGACTCAACAACTTCAACTTCATCAATCCATCCAACAACTTCAACTTCTTCAATCCATCTGTTAGAAGTGTGTTGAACGTCCTCATATATTGAATGCAACTACATGAACCATCATATAAAAGACAATGACATTCTCCAATCAATGAGGATTAGGTACTAAAAATGTGTCTTCGTTTCTACACTAGATCTTGTGTCAAACAATATCCTCTATTGTTTTGATTTGGCTCGACATTTCAGAAAAGAGAGGTTGACTTCCTCGTACTAGTTTTGAGCAACTAGTTTTCAATAAGGCTATGCAGAAAATACAATTTTGTTAGTTAGAGTTTGTTCAAGTATAAGTAACTAATATAAATGATGTTAATCTTATTGTGAACCTTCATGTGCTAACTCATTAATCTACTCAATGCATTCGTTTGATTTGTTTCATTCATCTACAAGCCTCATTCGTTTGCTAATATATGAATCGTCTGCTAGGACTTCAATTGTCTTCTAGCTTCATTCGTCTTATAGATGTGAATTTTGTTTTAATCATATGTAACCATTAAAATTGATGGTTATAATTTGCCTTTAAATAAATTTGACTTAACAAATACCAAGAAATTTTTAATGAAAAATCTTGAAAGATCTTGGGGAAGTTTATTTTGTGATTGGGAATCAAGATACTAAAGAATCGCTCTCAAGGTATCCTAAGATTGTCACAAGAGACTTATATATCAATAAGGTTGCAGACAAATTGGACATGTAACTTCCATGTTGCTCATCCATATTGATCTATATCATTTGGTACATTGATTTGGTAATCATTAAGATATAGTGACATTTTATTATAATGACAAAAGTCGCAGTATTGACATATGAAATGGACCAAATTGTTAAGGTAGAAGTCTAAAGATAAGTATTAAACATTTGCACGCCTAAAGAATCTAAATTGTTAGATCAAGGAGATTAACGACTCTAAGTTTTGATTTATTACAAGACAGACGAAACATCTCAGATAAAGTATTACAAGCAAAGTCAGACAGAACAAGCACAGACGGAAGATGACCCCTCAAAAGTAAGGCCATTCGTTTGTCACAAAGCAAAGTCTTCAGACGAAAGGATAGACGAAATTCTTCAGACGGAACTTACAAAATCAATCTTAAGACTGAAGATCTACATCGTCTGTCACAAGAGTGAAGTACAGTCTGAGTAACTCGCGTCATATTTTTCAAATATACTAAAGTACTCAACAGAGCTTCCAAGATCAGTATGGGGATTCGAGCTTACCTATGCTACACAAAAAAGTTCTCCTTTTCCAAGAAAATCTTTGTACAAGTCAAAAAAAGGACTGAGCATGCCATCTAATCCGCTGCACATGCTATCTATCACTTGATTGCACTTTGACACCTTTTTGGACTGCACTTGGAGAAAGCTCAACGGCATTCTTCTGTCTCTAACAGATATCTGAAGAATCTGCCTATATAAGGACATCACTTTCTCAAGTTTCAGTTGGCGAACACACTTATATTGTTAAGACTTTGTGCTTTCGCTCATTGCCACTGTTGAACTTCATTGTATACCCCTCTCTGCGAAGAGGAATTTTTCTTTCATCTAAAACCTTGTAAATCCACTTGTGTGGTGCTTTAACCTGAGGAGGCTATGTGTTTAAAGAATACATGGTTGTTTAGCCTGAGGAGGCTGTTTTCAAAGAATATCTTGTAATAGCCAGAAGTGGCTGGGTTCAAACAATACTTGTAACCATTTCACGGTTTGTAGTGAAAACTCAGTAGTTGCTGGGTAACTGAACGTAGTCTTGAATAGACGAACCAGTATAAAAATACTTGTGTTTATCTTCTTTAAGTTTGCAACTAACAGGGGTAATCAACTTATAACGTCTGTTCATTAAAACTGATCTTTGAAGATAAAGAAATGTTTCGTCTGAACCTGTTTTAAACCAACAGACGAAAAGACCAAAAATTTGCGGTTTCATTCAATTTGCATAACCTTTTTTGATCCTTCAAACTTGATTCCTTCTTCCCCCTCGATAATTCTACCATTAGTGTATACAACGATCACAATTGTTGACGTCATTTCTTGTTAATTTTACTACAAACACAACAAACATATAATTCAAATATACACTATAAAATTTATTTGATGCTGAAAAAACAAAAATATACTACCTACAAACAATATTATAGCAATATCACATACCTGATAATGAAATGACTCGTTCAATTCTGGTGTGCACTAAGCGTTGGGGCTGAGGGGTTATTTATAGACAGATGAAACCGCAAACTGTAGTATCGGGAAGGGATGTGATTGGCTGCCAAAACAAACCGCAATCAAACTTGCGGTAACAATGAAACCACAGCCAGATTTGCAGTTTCACTGAAATCGCAATCTGTCTTGCGGTTTCAAGTCCAAGCAGAGGCGCGACCAACAATGTGCTTACACGTGGCACGCCCTAGTAAAACTACAAATAGTTTTGCGTTTCGCCATGTGTCATGCACAAATCCAATTCTACTTTCACGTGAGCCTTAAATAGGACACGTGTCAGCTTGTAGAGAAACCGCAATGTGTTTTGCGGTTTCATTTCCAACTCAAATTTTTTTAAACAGGTGTCTCAAGCTGATGGTTCCGCAAGGTTTTTTGCGATTTCAGTTTCGCAAACTAATTTAATTCTATAAATACTTTGTAACCAACTCCATTTCAATAAATTTTTTTCCTAAAAACATTAATATGGTCAAAAAGCCATGAGTTTAACTGAGCCTGATAATGTGAAACATCTATGTGATTGAATCTAGCTAGCCACCATGCGAGTTACTAGTTTAAAGGGTATATAGTTGCCTTGCCCCTTGGGTAAGTAGTTTGAGTATATAATTGCCTTGCTTCTTGGGTAATGACCTATTTTGTCCTGTTTATGTCCACTCCAATATAGGAATTATTAATGGCTTACACTTCATTCCCCCAACAATAATTGAAAGCAAGAAAACAAAAGTGAAATGCCTTTTGGGTTTTGGAAGCTTTGGCTTATAATCCTGACACGATTACTGTCATGTAATGTATCTAAAGGGAACTGTCCAAAAAAGAAGAAAGATTTTTCCAAGGTCTTTTGTAGGTGATTAGACAATAAATTGCACGGATATTCCTGTGAATTAATTCACTGCAGTGTTAGTTATAAAAAAATATCTTAAAAGACAATTATAATATACAAAATATGTAAAAAAAAAATTTAATAAAAAAAAACACATTCACATATATTTAAATAAATTGATCATATATATTTAAATAAATTATTGTATATTGAAGTTGATTACTAAAATTATTAATTATATATATAATATTTTTATAACTTTTTATAACCTTGTCAATTAATAAAACTCTCTTGTCAAAGAATAATAGGATTAGCAATTTCTTGGACATTGAAACTAATTAATGATTAAATCTTCATCGCATTATTTAGCAGGATAAGGAATTGAAGAATATTGCTTCAGGAATAATATTATTATTTATTACAATGTTATTAAGAAAAAAATGACGAAATTTTTTTTAGATGTTTTTAAGTATATAGGATTAAAAATTTAAATTAACCATCTAAAAGTTAAAATTAAATTTTCTTTAATTAATCATAAAATATTTAACGTCTTGTAAAAAATAAAAAATAAAATAATACAAATTAATTAATGAAAAATTAAATTTAACTTAAAAAAATACATTTTTTTTCTTTTATTTCTCTACCTAAAAATTCTTAGGGAGAAGTTCATTCAAATACGTCATAAACAACTAATCAAATGATGACTTTCCTAAACTGAAAGTCAAGTTGCAAATGAATAATGCCACTCCAAATCTGCATTATGATCAGATTCCATATTTCAGGTGAATGTTATTAAGGCTTGCACATATGGTTCAAAATCCTCCAAATATGACCACAGGCTAGGATCCAAGTTGTGATCTGTAACATCACTTGAAGCGTTTTCTATTGGAAATTTTTGTTTCATAGTTAGGTTTGGAGAGCTAATTTGATGATGAACTTGTGATCTGTCACGATCAGAATTCACAAGAGATGATTCCCAAGTAGTAGAATCTGTGGCTGAATGTGTAGCATTATTATTGGGGATGGCATTGCATGTGTGAATGCCAATATACGTAGTTTGATACATATCTGGTTTCTCTTGATCACGCTGCACCTGTTTGGTAGCTTGGCAACCTTGATCATACTTATGACTGCACCTGAAGTAACTCCTACAAATTATTATTAAGATCACGGTGAGTTAGATAATCATAAATTAATAATCTTCAAATGGAAATTGCTCTGATAGTATTAATGAACATTATTAGGCTAAATTGAGGTATACAACATACTATAGCATATAGTAATTCAGTTTTCATACCTATATAAAATTATCAGTTAGTAATTATATAGATACATGTTGATTTAGAAATGGACCTATAATCTTTTTTTTCTAAGAGTAAGGTATCCTTGTGACTGAAAAATAAATAATTCCTCCAACCCTAAACCCTAAACAAAATAAATAAATAATAACTCCAACCTAAATATAAGAAAAAAAATTATACTTAGATATAAACAAATGTTAATCAATTATATCTTATTTAATGATAATATTTCTAAAATATCTTCTATTTAATTGTGATTCTATTTTTAATGATACATTTTCTTATTTTTATTATAAATTTCAAACATGAAGGGTGATTTAAGAAAAAAAAAACTTACTTATAATTAAAATAAATACGTAAACCACGTAAGTGAGTTAAATTTACTTAATGGTTAGAGTAAAAAATTACAAGAAAAGAGATACAATTTAAATAATCATGTTTACGCACACTGTCTGAGAAATATATAAAAATTAAAAAGAGCAGAAAAGAAATAATATTGATTAACATACCTAGGAAATTCCGAATTGAGGATTTCCTTTTGTCCATACTTCCTCCAGGCATGATTGTCATAAGTGGTGCATGAAACCATGGTCCTTCCCAATGCACTCCTCCTGCCAACAATAATTCCCTCGTATAACCATACCTTAATAATTTGCTTCAGGCCTTCCACAAGAGATATCCTTTTTACAAATTCAAACATATGTTCACAATTGCATTATAGTTTCATGATTTCTTTCTCTCCTAATAAATCTTTCCATCACAATAATACAAGTCAATTAGTTAAGAAAACATACATATACATATATATTTTTTATTAATTATTTATCTTGTAATTATTACTCATCAAACATTTCTACCTTCTTGTATACCTTATATTTGTCTCGTAGAACATGCTCCAACATCTACTGTTAACATATAAAGCTTGTGTGAAAAATTCACAAACTAGTTAATTAAGATCAATATATATATATATATATATATATATATAATAAAAAATGCTATATTTTTATTTAGTTCAGTTTAATTTTAATGCCAATCATATATTTTTAATTAGATCAGTTTTTCAATATTTTAATTTATATAATAAATATTAAATTTAAATGTGAACATAAGATTCTCATATAAATTTTTATATTTTGATTAAAAAAACAGAGAAAAAACAAAAAAAAATACAAAAATTACATCTAAACTTTGTTTGTGTAAAACTTTTCAATTTAGGTATGAAAATAATATATAGATATAACCTTCTATTGCAGCGACCTCTGGCACCCTTTTGGAATATCTTCCTATTGTCAGTGGAATAGAGAATATCCTGATGAGGGAAGTGATGGTAAGAAGATGAAGTAATGATAGAAAGAGATTGTGTTAAAGATGTGAACACATTAGCCATGAGTTGCTGAGCATAAATTAGAGAGTGTTCACTCTTAAAGGGTTTCTGAAGGAGAAGCTTCAGTTTAGAAGCTGCTTCATGACCCTTCACTAGCTCTTTCATTATCACTCTCTTTTTCTTTTCTGGAACACCTGCACTTTCAACACAAAGGGTGGTTCTCATTTTCTATAAGCTCAAGTTCTGGTTTTGGTGTTTTGTTATTGTTTTTCTTGCTTTGTTTCTTAGGGCTGTGGGTGAGAGAAAAAGAGAAAGAAAAATCAAATGAACGTACAATGTGAAGGAAGGTTGATGTGAGATAGATACGTTTTGGAAAAAAAAATATATATAATTATTTGATAAAAAAATATTTAATAAAATATATTGAAGGAAGAAGAAAGAGAAAAAATTATTAAAAAAATTATTTAATATTTACTTTGGGATAGTTTTTAATTGCAATAGACTAGTTATTTTATAAATATGATTTCTTTTTAAAATTATGTTAAAATATAAAAATTTTATACATATCTATTAGTATCTAATTAATTTACACAATATAAAATTTAGTTAATTAATAATATAAAATTAAAGTATACTAAGTTGATGTATTTAAAGTTCGAGTAAATAAATCTCTAATGTTAATATTTATTATTTAATTTATTTTTTAAATACTATAAATAATACTTGTAAACATTTAATAAATATAATTTATGTTATATTAAAAATTAAATTAAATCGGGAACATAAAATTAAAATTTATTTATTCATTTATGAAAATTAAAGATCAAAATAAAGTCCGTTCAAAGTTTAACCAATAAAATTTACTTTCCTCGCATTTATATTCAATGCATTATTGAAGTTGAAAATTAATGACGTTAGTACACGTCCTTTTTTCTTAAAACAAAAAGGAAATATAAATGAATAAATGGTAACTAAAAACTAATAAAAATACAAAAATTAATTAAAATACAGATAAAATATGCAGGTAATATTTTATAAAAAAATGTTTTAATTTCTTAACTGAGATCTTAATGATATTTGTTATCTCCAACTTTTAATAATATTTACTTTTTGTTGTTTAATTTTAGTCTCGAGAATCATTGTTAACAAAAAAAAAAAAATTAAAGTAAAAAATAATCCTACTGTTACACATTGATATACTTGCTGTAAAGTGTGGATATTTTATTTTAAAACCCAATCAATAACATATTATAGTTAATGTACGGATATTATAGTAAAAATTACGGTAGCATTATTGATGAAAGTTTTAGATTCAAGTTTTTGTTCTGCTATCTTTTTAATCAAGATTATTATAGCTTCTTTAATTTTAAAGTGATTTTTTTTTAATTTATATGAAGCAGATTAAATATTTTGAGTATAATAAAAATGACAATTATACAAAAAAAAAATTGATAAATGCGACACGTAGCAAACAAATTAAATGGAACGGATGTTGATGTTGATGTTGAGGGTGTGTTTAGTAGAGAAGAAATACTTGGAAGGAGAAGGACAAAAGAGAAAATAAGTAAATTAAAAATGATTGTTTAGTTTAGAATTGTACAATGTTAAAAACAGAAATTAGAATGATGAATTTAAAAATAGAGAGATTAAATATTGACTATCAATTAAGAAGAAAAAAAATTCACTTACACCAATTCTTTGTATAGAGCAAAATATAAAATTTTATATTCTTCTTATTCATCATAATGAACAAAATTGTCTCAAAACTTCAATCCCACCAATTTTATCTCTAAGATTACGTTTTTGGCAAAACTAGCTGAAAAAATTTAAGATTATGTAGCAAAATTCTAGTAGAAAAATTAGTTGATTGAAAGTTAAAAAGTTAATTAGGAGTTGAAAAAACAATCGGTAGTATGATAACTGAAAACTGATCAAATTAATTTATCGAATCAAAAAGTGTTCGATGAAAAATCTGTTAAGATCTTGATAGATTTATATAAAATGACATAAACAAACATGCTTATATGATAATTTTATATAAATTTTAATTTTATTTTGTTGATAAAAATGAATTTTAGAGTATTTTTTAAAACTTTAATACTGTATACCCGTAATTCTATTTATAAATCAATTACTTCATTTATTTATTTAGTTATAATTATTATATTTCCTATATTATATATTTTTCAACTAATCTTATATTATACTTAAGATACTTTCAACTATAGAATCCTACTTTATTGAAATGAGTAAAAAGTAATAGAAAATTTTCATAAATATATTAGAGACAAAGCAGAATAAAGCGTTAAAAGTTAAAAGTTAAAAATTAATAACAATGCCACTTCAAAAACTTGTTAGAAAATACTTCTCTTAATCAAAGCTTGTTTACCAAACAATCAAATAAATTTTTAGTTAATAAAAAATTTAAAATTAACTGAAATATCCACCAAATACAACATAAATATTTGAAGAGATTAATTAAATAAAAGGACGAGATTATACTAGTTCGGGGGAAAATGTAAAAATAAAAACAATATATATATATATATATATATATATATATATATATATATATATATATATATATATATATATATATATATGAGCAAAGCCGTTAAACTTTGAAAGCAAAAAGTTCAATTAAATCAGTCTTTACCATCTATTTTTAAACAACAACGAAGAGTAAAATATGTTGAAAAAAGTTATAAAGACAAATACATGTACATAATAGTTATATAAGATCACAATAAAATTAACTTCACTATTTAATAAGAATGAATCAAAATTAAGATATTATATTTTATTTTGTTAATGTTCTTCTAAATAAATATTAATTTAACGCATTTCTCATATATACCCATGAATATATGTCGCTCAATTAATCACTTTAACTTTCTTTTATTCTTTTCTGATATTAATCACTCTTTTCCTATAAATTAGTTTCTATTTGTATTTTCTAATATTTACCATCATTTTCTGAAAATTGTCATAATTGAATTAGCTTAGTTGTCATGTTGTCTTATTTATCATAGTTGCACATAATCGTGACCACAATTTTAACCACATTTACAACGAAACAATGTGCTAACGAATCACTTGTTCTTTTCTTTAACAACGTATTCTAAATATAGTAATTCTAATTGAAATATATATACATATATTATTGAATTTTGTTTGTTTTCTTTCCATTTAGTTTATCTTTCTAGTTAACTATTGAATTTATTCTTATGAATTAATTGAGTTGTTGGAAGAATATGAATGCAAATGACGACACATTATTTGCTTTAGTAAATATACAGTTGCATCTCATTCTAATGATATAAAATATCATGTTTGTCAGAAATAAATTCCCGTTCAGTGAAATTTTAAATAAAAATCTCAATTATTGAAATATTTTGATATTTTTAATTATTTTACATTTAATAAATGGTTAATATTCCATAAATTATCGTACAGTGAAAAGGATCCATTCTCGACGTTTTTGTCTCCGTACTCAACCCTATTCTATCTGACGGCACATGCACATGATGGTTCACCATTAATGTCATCTTTCCCAATATTCCTACTACAAGTCATTGTAGTTTATTTTATACCACCAGCTTTGTACTTCCCTGCAAAGATATTAGGTTTAATTACTGCCATCATTTCACATATACACCAGAGCGTTAGACATTTCATGTAATATAAAAATATAACATGTTAAGTATGAAACACGTGTGGCAATTCTTAGTTAGTTTTTAAAGATTAAGTTAGATTTATAATTCATATTTTTAAGATGATATGCAAGTTTATCTTAAGATTATTTATTGTTGTTGGACTTATTGTGTCACTTGATATCGGGTCGATATCGGATCATTCATTATTTAGTTTTAGCGTTTGATATGTCAATTTCTTACTATGAGAGAGGAGCATTGGAGATCTCACATAACCTAAAAATATGTAATGTTAAGTGTATAGAACAATTCATGGTTTACAAGCTAACTCTGTAGTATTAAGTTAGACTCATAACTCACGTTTCTGCGTTTGATATGTCAACTCCTCACTACGAGAGAGAGGTGTATTGGAGATCTCACATCACTTAGAAATATGTCATATTAAGTGTATAGAGTAATTCACACTTTACAAACTAATTTTATAGTATTAAATTAGATTTATAACTCACATTTATAATGTATAGTGTTCTTATACAATATGTTTAAAATAAATTTGAGGTGGATCCTATACAATATATGTTTAAGATAAATTTGAGGTGGATCGAATAATTAGTAATAAGGTCAAGGTATAAGATAAATTTTGAGAAAAAAAATTAATTTTAAATAATAGAATTTACATATTATATTTTTTGAGTTTTTTTTTAATTTATAAAAATATTTGAGGACATTTTACTATTAAAAAAATTAATAACAGTTATTTTAATTAATGATATTAGAGTGAAATCTTTATTTATTTATCATTGAATCCACCCATACAAGGCCCAACTTAAAATATGAGTTTCTCTATGTTGAAATTGAAGAACAGTAAAGAGATTTTTGAAGGACTAGTTAATTAATTATAAGATAGCTGTGAGGATCTCAAATCATACAAGAAATAGAGAAACTAACATAAAGCAAACAATGTTACCAATATACATGAGTACTTACACACGTTTGTTTTTATTTCTTTGATGAACACTAATACATGATTACAAGTTTATAGTCCTAATTATTCTTAAATTGATTTAGATTGAGCAATAATTGTGATATGTCCAGTAGAATGTCTTTATTTGAAGGTTGGGCTAATTCTAGGGCTATCGTTGAAGATATTGGAGAAAGACAGACAATAAGTTGTTTCCTTGTGGAAGCAAAGATATATTTGCTACTATAGCATCGGTTGTGTTTGTTGCAATGGAGTTTGCAGCTAGGAACTAACATACATTGTGAAAATAATGAAGTGGTAAATGATATTTTGAGAAAAAACATAAAAGAAAGGTTTACAAAACTAAAAATAGATTTGAAAGCTGATTGCTTTTGAAGAAGGTATCACGGGCAGATTTATTTTTTAATTAAGTGTGCAAAAATAACATGTGACTGTAAAATTATTTATTTTTCCCTAAAAATAACCAGTTATTTATTTTTATTTATTTTTTCAAAGAAAGAGATATAAAAGAAAAGTAATTTATTTATTTGAATTGAAATATATACAATAGGTGGAAGCCTTGAGATATGCAATGTGTTTGAGCTTGAATCAATTATGCAATAAGCCTAGAGGACAAATCAATTGGTGGGTTAAAGCCCAAATACATGCAATGGATCTGAGCTTGATTGATAGGTTGAAGCTTTAAGATGTGCAATAGGCATAGCCTAAATCAATTGTGTAATGGGCTTGAGGAAAATTAATTAGTAGACTATGTAACACCATGAAACTTAATATTTGAAATTTATTTGGTAAATTAGTTTAAAATTTCTTTTAAGATAAATAAAGGATTAATTTAATCTACAATTTGAGTTTCATAATTTTTACATGGACTTAAAATTAAAATATTTAAATAATATTCTTCAAGATTAATTTAACCATTTTTTTAAAACTAATATTAGAAAATGACGTTGAGAAATCCTAGGGTATAAAAGGTATAATTATTTAAATTTAGAATAAAATTTTCAAAATTTTATTTGCTATTGACTAAAATACCCTTACACATCATTTTCATTTTTATTTTTCTGTCTCTTCCCTTCTTTTCGTTACCCCTCCCACATTCTCACCCACCACTAGAGCTGTCAAAGTGAGCTAACTCGACTCACCTAGATTGGCTCACGTGAGCCAAAATCCCATGTAAACCAAGATTCTGCCAATTCACACACCAATATGGTAAATTAGGTTGGCTCACTTAACCCACTAAACACTAATTTTA
This sequence comes from Hylodesmum podocarpum, assembly GCA_026586105.1. Classification (NCBI taxonomy): domain Eukaryota; kingdom Viridiplantae; phylum Streptophyta; class Magnoliopsida; order Fabales; family Fabaceae; genus Hylodesmum; species Hylodesmum podocarpum. The sequence continues at coordinate 2,161,312 of JALJEV010000071.1, read as the reverse complement.
TTTTTTTTGTTAATTCAATTTTGGTGCCTAATTTTTTTTATATATATGGAAACGACAAGTTAAAAGGAGAAGGTGAAATCCATATCAAAACATAACAAAAGAGACTAGGAGAAGGCAATATAGAGATAATGAGAGAAGAATATCTGTTAAGTCAAAATAACTTAGTAACTTAATTTTGATAATTACAAGACAGACGAATGTATCAACAGACACAGAGGGAACAATGATCAGACGAATCATTATCAGCATAGACGAAAGATGCACCCTCAAAACATAAGATGTTCCATACACAAAGGTTTAAGTTGTCATGCTTCAAGGCAACCTCATCGACGAAAAACCTTCAAAAAATCAAGCAGAGAGCGTGTCTCAACTATAAGTCATGTGCTCAAAAGTGAAGTTTTGAAAACTGAAGTTGAAGACGAAGATAGAAGATAGACAAATGAATTCAACACACAACTCATCTATTTGTTCATTCGTCTATCTGTTTAATGAAGTTCAAGACACTGAGTAACATGTGCATTCGTTTCAAATCAAACTGTTACTTAGAAGCTTCTATAAGTGGAAAGAGATTTCAAAATAAACCTCTACAACATGAAAAACAGTTGTATGTTTTAGTAAAATCTCTGAGCACATCAAGTCAAAGGCAGATCTCACGCTGACATCCGCTGACTTCTCATTAAATGTTCTGATTGCTCACTCTCCCAAATGTAAAAGAACCTAAGTCAAGGACTAACGATAACATCTACAGTCTAACAGTTACTTCACAAGAACGCCTATATAAGGACTTCATCCTTGCGAGTTCAATTTGGCGAACTACTCTGATCAAGACTATATTCTTATACTCGCTCAAAAGCTCTCTAAATACAAGTTTGCTCGCCACAAACTTAGAGCAAAATTCACATTGTAAAATCCCTCTTTGCGTAGAAGATATTTTCTATTTGATCTTAATTGTAAATCACTATTGTGGTAATCTGTAGCCTGAGGAGGCTAAGTGTTTAAAGAATACCTTGAGTATAGCTTGAGGAGGCTGAAGTCCACAGAATACCTATTTTAGCCTGAGGAGGCTAAGTGTTGAAAGAATACCTTGGTTAGCTTGTGGATGTTGTGTTCAAAGAATACCTGGGTTTAGCCTGCGGAGGCTGGGGTCAAAGAATACTGCTTTAGCCTGAGAAGGATGTGTTCAAAGAATATTTGTATTTTAGCCGGAGTGGTTGGGTTCCAGAGAATACTCTTAGTGGAACCTTAACAAGTTGCTGGGTAACTGGACGTAGTCTTGAATAGACGAACCAGTATAAAAATATTATTGCTTTGATTATTTTACTTGCTTACTAATTGGGGATAATAACTTAAACTGCATTCTTACTTAAAATCAATCTTTGAAATATAAGTTTAAGTTTGTATCTGATCTAAACATTTTAATACAGACGCAAAATGCATCGTCTGAAAAAGTTTTTAATTAAAAAACATAATTCAACCCCCTTCTTGTGTATTTGTATTTTACAGTTTGGTATCAGAGCTCAGCCTCTAAGGGTTGAGCGCTTGGCAACTGCTAGAGGAAAAGATTCGAGATAGAGACTTTCAAGACGATGCTGATTAGCGAAAGATCTTCTATGAACAAACCTCCAACTTTTTCTAGAGATGATTATCCATACTAGGTAGACAAAATGGAGATGTACATCAAGTCTACCCAATATAGACTCTGGAAGATCATCACTGAAGGAGACATTCCCCTAACTAAACCAGAAGCACAATGGGGAAATAAAGAATACGCTATAATGGAATTCAATAGCAAATCGCGTTATGAAATAACATGTGCTTTATCCAAGACAAAATATAATAGATTTTGTGCCTACAAAACTGCAAAGGAGCTTTGGGATGCTCTAAAAATCTCTCATGAAGGAACTGAGGATGTCAGACTCAGAAAAGCTGTCGCCCTTCAAAGATAGTACGAAATGTTCTCCATGCAGAAAGGAGAATCTATAGATGGAATGTTTGGAAGATTCCAAACAATAATGAATGGATTAACTGCTTTGGGCATCACCTTCTCTAAAGCCCAAAACAACATGAAGATTCTAGATAGTTTTTCTACTCCTTGGGAAGCCATGTCAACTGCTATATTTGTTGGCAGATACATGAAAACTTTAACTCTGGACAAACTCATTGGTGTAACACCCCCCTTTTATTTACTTATATTACTTATTTTTTTTTAATTAGTAATTTAAAGTGGTTAATGATATAGTAAATAAAAGAGAGATTTAGGAAACAACACTTTCATTACATAAGATTCAAAGTTCATTACAAATAGATTTCATAACTTTGTCCTTTTATTATTTTACATAACTACCTTTCTACTACCTTAGAACATCTACCCAACACTTCTACACGCAAAACATAGCAAGCACCTTCACACAAGATAGTAGCAACAACCAGTGACAACTTCTTAACCCTGCAAATCTGCTCCCCCGAACGTTGTTCGAGATCATCACAGGTGTTAAAAACACAAAGTGCAAGGGTGAGCTTTCCTTAACCATAATTATAAAAAAATTGATTGTAGTTCAAGAAAAACCTTTTCTTTTATAAATTTAGAAATTTCATCGAAATTATCATTTTTAGAATAATACTTCCATACATATCCATGATCATCAAAATATCATTCATATAGTAAGGCAATCAACAACCAAATCAAACAAACAATCAATCACAATCAATGATTCAGGCATGAATTCCATTTAATCAAACACACCATTACTAATGTATGCTCCTAAGCCTACATGATGCATGCACCTTCACCATGCATTTTCACTCTTCACTCGAAATGCAATGTGGCGCCCTCCACTGAAAATAGCCTGGGGCATCTGATTCTCACACTCAATCAGACCCACCAGAGGTAGACATGTAACACCCTCAATTTCTACATCTAAATATTATAATTTCTCTATGGTAATTAAATATTCATTCCGTAAATAAACCAAATCTTATTTCATAGAGTAATAAAGTTTCTTCAACTACAATTGTAACTTTATCATAAAATAAAAGGTCTTAAACATTTAACATTCCTATAAAATAGAAATGTCTAAAAACACAAAAAGGAAAGTAATGACATCATAATGTCTTCACGAAGTCAGGTTCCCCTCTATCCTACGGCGTAGTGTCTCCAAGCAACTGCTCATCTGCTCGCCCGTTCGTGGGGTCATCACAGGTGTCAACCACAGACACAACCATAGGGTTAGCTCATAATTTAATGATAATAATAAAATCATAGGAACAATACACACAACAACAGATATCAAGAAAACATGAAATTTCAATTAACAATTCATCACAATTAACTATGCAACCCAATATGATGCATGTCACTCACATTTCACTCTTATGTCATGTGGTACCATCAAAACCATTGAGCGATGCTAGGAGTACATGTCACCTCTGACACTCTCACTAGAAATACTAGACAGTTACAGTTAGGGCAACCAGTGTTGTAACAGGAGTCACTTCCACTCATGGTGATCGGCCATAGTGGAAGCTTTCCCCACCGCGAATACCTTCAAAGTCCTAGGCCATTACAACGACCCGTCAAGGACCAACTGTACTAGTTCCCTTCATCCTCACCTTTCGAAAACATTTTCACCTCGTTTAGCATTCACGATAATCTCTCATTCTTACAACACAATGTTTCGAAAGAATATTCACCAGGGACAACCTCACCGCTCATTCTAACGGTAGGCATCCATCCCTCTCATAAAAAAAACATTTTTTTTTAAAACAGATTATCATGAACCTAAACTTCTCGTCAATGCAATATGACCCGCATAATTAGTCTCTCAATCCATATCAATCATTTCCCCATAACAGAATATTTTATTTAACAAAACATTAAGATCAACATATAATTAATTAAACATGAGTAACATCGTATAGCTAGAAGGACTAAACACATATTAAATGACAATTATCACAATCCAATTAACTTATAAACCCAAATAAATAGTCATTACAAGAGAATTACTAAACAAAAGACAAAACAATACAAGACAGGATGTAGATATTAAGAAACTAGTAAAATAGTAATTGACAAAAATAATTAAACTCCTTAAAATTTTATTGGAAAATATAATACAATAACAAAAGGAATAATTACTAATTAAATAATAATCATCACAATATAATAATGAATCATAAACCAAATAAATAACCAATTAAGATGGACAAAATACGAGAAAGATATCAATAGAGTAATAAATATTAAAATCGAACTAAGCAGCATAACCAAAAAAAACAAAAGAACAAATTCGAAAAAGGTAATCAGCAAGGATATTCACTAATATTCTAAGACTTTCTTTTTAAATATTCACCCCTTTATTTTTCGATAATTATTCTATAAATATTTTCTAAATATGCATAAGTAAACAAAATAATTATTTAGAAATTACTTGAATCCATACATTGTCACCGTATCTTTTAAATAATGTACATATAAATAAAATATTACATTTTCAAAACCAACGTATATCCAAATATATTACTCAAGGCATAACATTAAATCGATATAAAAATAGGTTTTTATTTCTCAATTACGTTAACGAACAGAGATAGGATCGCAACATATATTCATTTCAATATCACAAATAATATAGTGATAACACCTAAACAATCCCAAATAATAATAATCATTCACAAAAGTGAGAAAGGAAGAATTAACATTCAGCCAAAGGATACCTATTCAGTCCAAATAAACAAAAGCAAGGAAAAGAGAAACATCTCATCATTATCATTTAATTTAGAACTACCCTAACCTGAATTCGAGATACTTTGTTTGAAAAATTGAAGTTTGGTAGAGCTCTGATCTCCACCCTCTCGTCAGACACTTCAATCTCCTTTCGAGAAAAAAGACAACACTAGAAACGTGAGAGAAGAAGGAAAGAAAGGAAGAATGTGTGATCAGAAAGTGTAGCAGACTCGCCCTTTTATAGCTGCCCAACCACCTATGGACATTTATTACCCATTAAAATTATACGTCACATAATCAATTTCCATTATTTTGTTGAAGGTAATTATTTCCTTAATTAACGCAGATTGATTTGGTGGTGATTTGGAACAGATTTTGTGGTGATTTGATTTGTATTACCTTAATTACTTTATTCCCTATTTCCTTGATTAAGTTGTACCTGGTCTATAATTCATACTGGATTCATTCTTTGAATAAGATACATAAATATATTCTTCAATATTATTGAATTGAGACATTATAATTCAATTATTATTATTAAAATGAGACGTTTAGACAATTTATTACTATTCAAAAATTGGACCATTACAAGACACTCCGTAATTTGTCGAGTTCCCTCAGTGTCCGGCAGGACCTCCCCCGCAACATGTGATCATCATGAGCAGGGCAATTTCCCCACTAACAGAACCCCCCAGTCCACGGCATTCCACTCACTCAGACGGGAATCCGTGACTTACGGACTTGGTCTACTACTATCCAGTCATCAATGCAACATGTTCTAGAACCTTGAATTGTATAATGACCTTCATTATATTTCAGATATTGACCTTTCCACCAGGTCATCTTTATCTCACCTCATTCTAAGCATTGCCCATTCACCAAGCAATCTTAGAATGTTGCCTCTCCTCTAGGCATTTTCAATCGGTCATTAAACAATTCAAGTCCATACTCATTTCAATGCAATCATGCATATCACCACTTATTCACATCCAATTCACCAAGTAATTGTATATCAAGCACAAAATCAGTCATCAAACAACCATAGTACTATCATCAATATATGTTTATGACATATACTTTTTAGTATGTTAGTATTTAAAGAAGTTTGATCAAAGAAGGAAAACAACTTTAAATTAATTATTCAAAGGATAAAGAAAATACCAACTTAAAGAATTAAAAGGAGTGTAAGAAAGATGAAGAAAAGAAACATCAAGGATTCCAAGAAAGATAATGGAACAACCAAAGAAAGAGAGTGAAAGTAGTAAGAGAATCAAAGAATAGAAAAAAAGGATAAGGAAAGATTCCCTTACTGCAAGAAACTAAAGAAAGAAAATGAAAGTACCAACAAAACAAAGGATAGAAAAGAAGGATAAGGAAAGGTCCCCTTACTGCAAGAAACTAAAGAAAGATAATGAAAGTATCAACAAAACAAAGGATAGAAAAGAAGGATAAGGAAAGGTCCCCTTACTGGTTTCTCCTAGCTTCCTATTCTTCCTCTACTTACTGGCTCCTACTTTGGTTGGAGAGATTTCTTCCTAAGGTGGAGAAAGTATAGAAGGGTTTTCTTGTAGTGAAGATAGTTTGAGAGGATGTAGGAGTATTCTTTGGGTTATGTCTTCATTTGGCACCCCTAAGCCCTATTTATAGACTTCCCAAGATATTTCTAGAGAATTGGAGATTGATTCTAAAGAAAAAAATCTTAGTTTCTATGAAAATATCTTAGATTCCATTAAAATATCTTAAAAGGTAAGAAAATATCTTAGTTTCCAAGAAAATATCTTAGTTTCCATCAAAATATCTTAAAAGGTAAGAAAATATCTTAGTTTCCAAGAAAATATCTTAAAAGGTAAGAAAATATCTTAAAGAGAATTCTAGAATGGTTGTAAAGTCATTACTTTGATCACTTTCGGTAAAATAGGCATAACTTCTTCCACAAATATCTTTTTGGGCTCAGGTTTCTTGCAAATGAAAGAGGATTGACAGAGCTACAAATGTCATGAAGGCCCAAAGAGCCAATTCGGACTGAATCTAGTGTGAAATTAGCCTTGAAATTGGGTCATGAAACAGTGACGTGAATTTTTCCACATTTGACCACTCTCGGTAAAATAGGCATAACTTCCTCCACAAATTTCCAATTGAGATCTAGTTTGTTTCTAATTAAAGAAGATTGAAAGATATAGAAATGTCATGAAGACATAAAGAGCCAGTTTGGACCGTTTCTATATGTAGAGTAGACTAGAAGTTTGTAGAAAAATTAGAATAATAAGGAATTTCTAAAATCAACAAGAATTTTCTAGAAACATGTAGAATAAGTAAGAGGTTTCCAAAATAGAATGAAGAAGAAGTTTCTAGAGTTAAGTAGAATAATCAAGATTTTTCTAGAAATTAGTAGAATGATCTAGAAGTTTCTAGAATAAGAAGTTTCTAGGACAAGGTAGAATATTCAAGATTTTTCTAGAAATAAGTAGAATAATCTAGAAGTTTCTAGAATGATCAAGAATTTTCTAGAAAGACATAGAATAAACAACAAGCTTTTAATTTAGAAGTTTTACGTTGAATATCAAAACAACAAAGGTAAAGAAAAATTCTAATATTAGACACAAAGGCAAGTGACCACAATTAAGAAATTAATCTAGCAAACACAACTAAATCACTTATGTCTTCCGTAAATTATTCTACATATTTTCTCTATTCTTTGCCCTCTGTTATAAAAAATCTCTCTTAAACCATATTTAAATTTTTGGGATGTTACAATACTCCCCTCCTTTTTTTAAAAATTTCGTCCTCGAAATTTCCATTCTTGTTACATATCTTATTCTTCTATTCTACTTTTCCAACTCCCAAAGTTTCTTTTCTTTCAACTACTTCCTCTTATAATTTTACCTTATGTTTTGAAATCTATCTGTTACCCTCAACCTTGCTATCCTTATATGCGGGACTATGATTTCCTCTTTTCCCACTTATAAATCCTCCTCATTTGTTTTCACTAGGATTTCTCTTTTTCTTAATTCTTAAGAATAGGATCCATTTCTTGTTTCTGTCTTATTTCATTCATAAATTCATTAGTTATTCTTAAGGCTCCTAACTTCATCCTAACAGGAGTAAACTCACTCGCAAGGTTGAAGTTCCTAAATTGCTCTATTAAATTTATCTCTTTGACCATTAAACTTGACATTGCTATGATCTTCCTACTTAAGGTGCCAACCACTACATTTTCTTTGTCTAGGTTGCACTTAAGATTGAAACCATGATCTCTTAGAAATGTTATCCACCTTCTTTGCCTCATGTTTAACACCATTTGGCTAAATAACACTTAAAGGCTTTTGTGATTACTAAATTCCTCAAATCTTGTCCTAAAAAGATAGTGTAACATTATTTTAAGTCTGAATACTACTTATGGCTAGTTCAGGGTCGTGGGTAGGGTAGTTCCTTTATGCTTTTTTTTTTAATTGTCTTTATACATATGCTATAATTTCTCCTCCTTGCATTAATATTCCTTCTAAACCTAGTTTAGAGGCATCACAATAAACCTCAAAAGATTCATTTGGGGTTGGTAAGGTCAAAATAAGAATAAAGGTGTGAAAATATTGTTCACATTCGATATTCCGTACAAAAGCTTGGCCTTTCTAGTTAAGGGTGTGAGGGCAAGGCTATCTTGGAGAAATCTATTATAAATCTTCAATTATATCCAGCTAACCCTAGAAAATGCTTTATTTCTGTCACATCTTTTGGTCTTTCCCATTTCAGAATTACGTTTACCTTATGTGGATCTACTGCAAATCCTCCTTGTGATATTACGTGTCCTAGGAAACTGACTTCTTCTAACCAAAATTCACATTTGGACCATTTCGCATATAACTGTTGATCTTTTAAGATCTGTAATACCACTCTAAGATGTTTAGCATGATCCTCTTTGGTTCTCGACTATACCAAAATATCATCAATAAACACGACCACAAATTTATCCAAATATAGTTGGAAAATCCTATTCATGTAATCTATAAATACTGCAGGTGCATTAGTTACACCAAAAGGCATAACCATGTACTCATAGTGTCCATATTGGGTACTAAAGGCCGTTTTAGGGATATCTTCAGCTTTTACCCTTATTTGGTGGTATCCGGACCTTAGATCAATCTTGCTAAATACACAAGCTCCTACTAGTTGGTCCATAAGATCATCTATCCTTGGTAAGGGGTACTTATTCTTAATGGTTACCTTATTTAGTTGTCTATAATCTACACATAGTCTCATAGTTCCATCTTTTTTCTTTACTAGGAGTACGGATGCTCCCCAAGGTGATACACTAGGTCTAATAAATTGTTTCTTCAATAATTCTTCTATTTGTTTCTTTAGCTCCGCTAATTCTAAGGGTGACATCCTATAGGGCGCAATAGAAATTGGTCCAGTCCCAGGTATCAGGTCTATAGAAAATTCAACTTCCCTTTCAGGTGGTAGTTGGTTTATCTCTTCAGAGAATACTTCAGAGAAATCCTGTACTACAGGTATATTATCGAATGTGACCTTTCGTTCCTCTTCTAGTTTAGAAAGGATCATATATACCTTATTGTGTTTCTTCATGTCCTATTTCACTTGGTTGGTAGAAATTATCTCAATATCCTTTCTTACTTCAGATTCGAAAAAGATTAAGGTTTTATTAAAACAGACTATCAGGACATAGTTGGAAGATAACTAGTCCATTCCAAGGATAATATTAATTTGGTTTAAAGGTAAACAAACTAGGTTAACTATGAAGGTTTTGTTACTTAATTTTATAGGACAATCTAAACAGATATGGGTGGTTGTAACAAACTCATGGGTAGAGGTAGTTATTATTAAATCAATGTCTAGAAAAGTAGTGGAAGTTGTAACCTTTTAGCACAATCAAATGATATAAAGGAATGAGTGGCACCAGAGTCAAATAGTACAAGTAAAGGAATTCCAGGTGTACCTTGTACTAGATCATTGATATTTGAGGCCTTAACTCCATCAAGGGTGAGTATTCTTCCCACAACCTTTGATTTCCCTAGTTGATATTGTTGGTGCCTCTTTAAAACTATTGGTCATGCTATACAAAATTTAGTCTTCCCAAGTCAAGGTGGTTAATCCTTTAACATTAGGTAATCTTCCTAAGCGTATCGACTTTAATTCCTCCTTGGGTTACTACTTATTCCTCCTTTAACTAAACTCTTTCTACCTTAAAAATACTAGTTTCTCTCTCGGATTTTGAATCCTTCTAGCTTCTCTAAGGTTTCTTTAACCATCAAAATGCATCAACCATTATTGTATCATCCTAGTATATCTTCTAAATGTATCTTAGTGTTGTCAAAAGGTTTGTATTAGGATAAGAGGTAGGTAGTTACTAATCATTTCCTATAAAGTTATCTTAAGGACTTTTAACTTCGGTGATATTCTTAGGTTTTTCTAATCCTTAGTACGACTTCTCCTTCGAAGGGATCCTTTCCTAAAATTTGCTTCCTTTAGGATTTACTTTCGATCCTCTTTATTTGCTTGTTACTTTCTAAGGAGAATTTCATATATTGATTTTAGTTCTAAAATTTTCTATCTTTTTCTCTTCTAAGGGAGTTCTCTTTTATGGAAAATACTCTTAAAAGGGTAATTTTCTCCTTAAATCTTTAGTCTTAGTTGGTAGGAACATCCTTCATAAGTTTAACAACAACTCCCTTTCCTAAACTCTTCATTTTTCTTCTTAGCCTACTCTGCTTATCAAAAACTTAGGTAAGAACTTATAGGGCTTTAACTACAATTCTATAACTTCTTTCAACCACTACTTTCTATTCCTATCTAATCCTAAGCCATGTCACTAACCCTAAAACTAATTTTTCATTGATCGAACCAAGAAGCAATCAAGTAAACACACCAAATAATCAAACAAGCACACAAAGCACACAAGCAAACAATCATTCACACAACAAAAACATAGCAGACACATAACTCACAAGTCGAACTGGTTCAACCTGCTCTGATACCACTAATGTAACACCCCCCTTTTATTTACTTATATTACTTATTTTTTTTTTAATTAGTAATTTAAAGTGGTTAATGATATAGTAAATAAAAGAGAGATTTAGGAAACAACACTTTCATTACATAAGATTTAAAGTTCATTACAAATAGATTTCATAACTTTGTCCTTTTATTATTTTACATAACTACCTTTCTACTACCTTAGAACATCTACCCAACACTTCTACACGCAAAACATAGCAAGCACCTTCACACAAGATAGTAGCAACAACCAGTGACAACTTCTTAACCCTGCAAATCTGCTCCCCCGAACGTTGTTCGAGATCATCACAGGTGTTAAAAACACAAAGTGCAAGGGTGAGCTTTCCTTAACCATAATTATAAAAAAATTGATTGTAGTTCAAGAAAAACCTTTTCTTGTATAAATTTAGAAATTTCATCGAAATTATCATTTTTAGAATAATACTTCCATACATATCCATGATCATCAAAATAACATTCACATAGTAAGGCAATCAACAACCAAATCAAACAAACCATCAATCACAATCAATGATTCAGGCGTGAATTCCATTTAATCAAACACACCATTACTAATGTATGCTCCTAAGCCTACATGATGCATGCACCTTCACCATGCATTTTCACTATTCACTCGAAATGCAATGTGGCGCCCTCCACTGAAAATAGCCTGGGGCATCTGATTCTCACACTCAATCAGACCCACCAGAGGTAGACACTCCGTAATTTGTCGAGTTCCCTCGGTGTCCCAAGCAGGACCTCCCCACAACATGTGATCATCATGAGCAGGGCAATTTCCCCACCAACAGAACCCCCCAGTCCACGGCATTCGACTCACTCAGACGGGAATCCGTGACTTACGGACTTGGTCTACTACTATCCAGTCATCAATGCAACATGTTCTAGAACCTTGAATTGTATAATGACCTTCATTATATTTCAGATATTGACCTTTCCACCAGGTCATCTTTATCTCACCTCATTCTAAGCATTGCCCATTCACCAAGCAATCTTAGAATGTTGCCTCTCCTCTAGGCATTTTCAATCGGTCATTAAACAATTCAAGTCCATACTCATTTCAATGCAATCATGCATATCACCACTTATTCACATCCAATTCACCAAGTAATTGTATATCAAGCACAAAACCAGTCATCAAACAACCATAGTACTATCATCAATATATGTTTATGACATATACTTTTTAGTATGTTAGTATTTAAAGAAGTTTGATCAAAGAAGGAAAACAACTTTAAATTAATTATTCAAAGGATAAAGAAAATACCAACTTAAAGAATTAAAAGGAGTGTAAGAAAGATGAAGAAAAGAAACATCAAGGATTCCAAGAAAGATAATGGAACAACCAAAGAAAGAGAGTGAAAGTAGTAAGAGAATCAAAGAATAGAAAAAAGGATAAGGAAAGATTCCTACTGCAAGAAAACTAAAGAAAGAAAATGAAAGTACCAACAAAACAAAGGGTAGAAAAGAAGGATAAGGAAAGGTCCCCTTACTGCAAGAAACTAAAGAAAGATAATGAAAGTATCAACAAAACAAAGGATAGAAAAGAAGGATAAGGAAAGGTCCCCTTACTGGTTTCTCCTAGCTTCCTATTCTTCCTCTACTTACTGGCTCCTACTTTGGTTGGAGAGATTTCTTCCTAAGGTGGAGAAAGTATAGAAGGGATTTTTTGTAGTGAAGATAGTTTGAGAGGATGTAGGAGTATTCTTTGGGTTATGTCTTCATTTGGCACCCCTAAGCCCTATTTATAGACTTCCCAAGATATTTCTAGAGAATTGGAGATTGATTCTAAAGAAAAAAATCTTAGTTTCTATGAAAATATCTTAGATTCCATTAAAATATCTTAAAAGGTAAGAAAATATCTTAGTTTCCAAGAAAATATCTTAGTTTCCAAGAAAATATCTTAGTTTCCATCAAAATATCTTAAAAGGTAAGAAAATATCTTAGTTTCCAAGAAAATATCTTAAAAGGTAAGAAAATATCTTAAAGAGAATTCTAGAATGGTTGTAAAGTCATTACTTTGATCACTTTCGGTAAAATAGGCATAACTTCTTCCACAAATATCTTTTTGGGCTCAGGTTTCTTGCAAATGAAAGAGGATTGACAGAGCTACAAATGTCATGAAGGCCCAAAGAGCCAATTCGGACTGCATCTAGTGTGAAATTAGCCTTGAAATTGGGCCATGAAACAGTGACGTGAATTTTTCCACATTTGACCACTCTCGGTAAAATAGACATAACTTCCTCCACAAATTTCCAATTGAGATCCGGTTTGTTTCTAATTAAATAAGATCGAAAGATATAGAAATGTCATGAAGACATAAAGAGCCAGTTTGGACCGTTTCTATATGTAGAGTAGACTAGAAGTTTGTAGAAAAAATAGAATAATAAGGAATTTCTAAAATCAACAAGAATTTTCTAGAAACATGTAGAATAAGTAAGAGGTTTCCAAAATAGAATGAATAAGAAGTTTCTAGAGTTAAGTAGAATAATCAAGATTTTTCTAGAAATTAGTAGAATGATCTAGAAGTTTCTAGAATAAGAAGTTTCTAGGACAAGGTAGAATATTCAAGATTTTTCTAGAAATAAGTAGAATAATCTAGAAGTTTCTAGAATGATCAAGAATTTTCTAGAAAGACATAGAATAAACAACAAGTTTTTAATTTAGAAGTTTTACGTTGAATATCAAAACAACAAAGGTAAAGAAAAATTCTAATATTAGACACAAAGGCAAGTGACCACAATTAAGAAATTAATCTAGCAAACACAACTAAATCACTTATGTCTTCCGTAAATTATTCTACATATTTTCTCTATTCTTTGCCCTCTGTTATAAAAAATCTCTCTTAAACCATATTTAAATTTTTGGGATGTTACAATTGGTGCTCTAAGAGTACATGAAATTCACCTGAGCAAAAGGGAAAAGATCAAAGTCAAAGAGCCTATAGCTCTACCTACCATTGGTGAAGCCCCAAAAGAGGAGTCTAGCAAGAGAGACAAAAAGAAACATAAAGTTCTCAAAGTAGACTCAATTGAATCTGACAACTTAGAAGATTCAACTGATGATGAGATCTCCTTGATGGCTAGGAGATTCAAGAGAATAATGATGAAGAAAGGACGTGGTCAAAGATTCTTCAAAAGAAAAGACAGAAGGTTTCCTGAGAAACCATCCAACAAAGAAGAAGAATCTAAAGTAGTCAGCTATGAATGCAGAAAACCTGGGCATATAAAAATTGACTGTCCAAGGTTAATGAAAAGATGGAACCCAAGAAGAGACAATAAAAAGAAAAGTCTACTTACTTGGGAAGATCTCGACACAGAAAGTTCAGATAACTCTGTAAAAGAAGAAACTGCAAATATATGTCTCATGGTAGGAGACTCAACATCGTCTGAGATATCCTCAATAGAAAGAAATAAGGATTCAAACTGGTATCTGAACAGTGGATGCTCGCGACACATGACAAGAAGCCTGTCTATGTTCCAAGACCTTAGATCAAGTAAAGGGTCTGTCTCATATGGGTCTGGAAAAGGTAAGATTCTTGGGATTGGAACTGTTGGTAAGGCACCCAACCCATTCATACAAAATGTGTCGTATGTTGAAGGATTAAATTTCAATCTATTTAGCATAAGTCAATTTTGTGATAGCGGATATGAAGTTTCCTTTAACTCTGATGAGTGCATAGTTAGAAACAATGATAAATTCATTCTATTTAAGGGTAGAAGAGAGCACAATCTATATGAAGTTTGTCTTTTTGACCTTAGTGATCAAAATATAACATGTCTACTTTCAATTGACGATGAGAGGGAAACTTGGCATAAAAAGCTTGGACATTTAAGTCTGAAATATATTTCAAAAATATCCAAGAGAAATCTTGTAAGAGGCTTGCCAAACATTTCCTAGAAATCTAATCGTCTGTGTGAACCTTGTCAGCATGGTAAACAACTTAAATCATCTTTCAAATCTAAAGATATTGTTTCTATGACAAGACTACTAGAGTTGTTACACATTGATCTCTTTGGTCCTACTCAGATGCAAAGTCTTGGAGGAAAGAGATATGGATTTGTCATTGTAGATGACTACTCCCTCAAGAAAGAAGGAAGTATTGTCTTCCATCATTGCCTGCTCAAGGATAGAGCATGTTGCCCAAATGTGTCCAAAGGATGTTCTTACTGGACAATGGATGCAATGGATGATCACGATCCAATTCCCTGGAGCATCCCTCTAAACAAGACTGAATACATTGGCCTTGGTTACTCCGTTGGCTTAACTCTTCCATGGATTCGTTCACATTGCAAAAGAAGGCAAATTACTCAGGGGATTGCACTTCTTGACAATGATACTCCAGAAGAGATGACTCATACTTTGCCCATTGATCACGATATTGCCTTTCATCTTATGACACATTCCTATAGACGGGAAGTAAAGGAGAAAGCTATGTCTCTTCATCATATAAGACAATGCAGAAAAAGAAGGAAGAGCTCTGCCTAATTTTCTTGGAACTCAATTTTCGTCTATCGTTTTGTCAAGCGCCCATTTCTCCATTCGGTTGGAAAAATCTCGTACTTGTATCATTAAGTACTTAGCAAAAGGAAAGGAGAAAAAGGAATACTCTGAGCCCAAAAGGTTCTGGTGGGCACGTCATATTCCCAAACTTCTATCATTGTCTGAATATGAATGTCTACTTCGTGAAGGACCCTTTGACAGCAGAACTCTCACTAAGATTTGTGATTTAAAGCCACCTTGGCTTATTCATCTGGAAAAGAGTTAGGGATGGAAGACTCTGTTGTCTGTGGACAACTTTATCCCGGCGGAGCCTATGCCTATGGGTTAGATCCAGTTCAAGATCATCTTCAACTCGCATCAGATATGCGTAATTTTATATGGACATGGGATGAGGCTTTTATAATATTTCTTCCTTACATCACGTTGCATTTCATTGAAGCTGAAACTCCATCTGCTCATGCCTACAAGACTCTCAAGAGAAAATACTCTAAATTAGAAAAGAAGAACTTATCCATCAAGTCTAAACAGGATGTTCTTCTAAACAGAGTAGACTATCTTGAGTTTATGATGTGTGAATTACTTTCCCAAGGCTCAATTCAGGGGAAGAATCCTAGCGCATCGTCTTCATCTGGAGCTAAATGATTAAATCATTTTGATGTTTTGCTTATTGCAGCTCAAGGGGGAGAAACAGAAGAGAAGGAGATGATGAAAAAGAAGTAGGAAAAGGATAAGAAGAAAATGATTAAGTTTAGGGGGAGTTAAAAAAGAGAAGAAAAAGATCAAGTTGAGGGGGAGTATAAAATTAATAGATGTTATTAGTCTGAGGGGGAGCCAGACGAAGAAGGAGAAGCAAAAAGAGAAGAACAAGATCAAGCTCAAGGGGAGTTATTTTATGTTTTTTTTAAACTTTTCTGTATTTTAGAGCATGTTGCTTTACATTTTTTTTGCTCTGACTACGTACAAAATTACATCTCATTGATGTAATAACATTATATGAAAGAAGAATGACTAAGAACATCATCTTAATGTATTTATTTTTATGCTCTGATATATTTTTTGTATTTTTGAACTAACATGTCTTATGTAGATTTTGATTTGATATCCACACAATATATCACGAATGATCTTATCAGTCTGAAGAACTCAAGCTCAAGCTGAATCATTTACATCTTTCAATCTCTGATACATCCTTGAAGCTTTGATCCTAGTAGAAGAAGATGGCTTTGCTAGTATGGTCTGTAATCATAAAAAAGGGGAAGATTGTTAAGTCAAAATGACTTAGCATCTTAATTTTGATAATTACAAGACAGACGGATGTATCAATAGACACAGAGGGAACAATGATCAGACGAATCATTATCAGCATAGACGAAAGATGCACCCTCATAATATAAGATGTTCTAGACGCAAAGCTTTAAGTCGTCATGCTTCAAGGGAACCTCATCAGACGAAAAACCTTCAAAGATCAGACGGAGAGCGCGTCTCAACTATAAGTCATGTGCTCAAGAGTGAAGTTTTGAAGACTAAAGTTGAAGACAAAGATAGAAGACAGACAAATGAATTCAAAACACAACTCATTTATTTGTTCATTTGTCTATCTGTTTAATGAAGTTCAAGACATTGAGTAACATGTGCATTCGTTTCAAATCAAATTGTTACTCAGACGCTTCTATAAGTGGAAAGAGATTTCAAAACAAACATCTGCAACACGAAAAACATTTGTATGTTTTAGTGAAATCTCTGAGCATATAAAGTCAAAGGCAGATCTCACGCTGACATCCGTTGACTTCTTATTAAATGTTCTGATTGCTCACTCTGCCAGATGTAAAAGTACCCAAGTCAAGGACTAACGATAACATCTACAATCTAACGGTTACTTCACAAAAACGCCTATATAAGGACTTCATCCCTACGAGTTCAATTTGGCGAACTATTCTAATCAAGACTATATTCTTATACTCGCTCAAAAGCTCTCTACATACAAGTTTGTTCGCCACAAACTTAGAATAGAATTCACATTGTAAAATCCCTCTCTACGTAGAAGATATTTTCTATTTGATTTTAATTGTAAACCACTGTTGTGGTAATCTGTAGCCTGAGGAGGCTAAGTGTTTAAAGAATACCTTGAGTATAGCCTGAGGAGGCTGAGGTCCAAAGAATACCTATTTTAGCTTGAGGAGGCTAAGTGTTGAAAGAATACCTTGGTTAGCCTATGGAGGATATGTTCAAAGAATACCTAGGTTTAGCCTGCGGAGGCTGGGGTCAAAGAATACCGCTTTAGCCTGAGAAGGCTGTGTTAAAAGAATATTTGTATTTTAGCCAGGAATGGCTGGATTCAAAGAATACTATTAGTTGAACCTCAGCAAATTGTTGGGTAACTGGACATAATCTTGAATAGACGAACTAGTATAAAAATATTATTGTTTTGATTATTTTACTTGCTTACTAACTGAGGATAATAACTTAAACTACATTCTTACTTAAAATCAATATTTGAAATATAAGCTTAAGTTTGCGTTTGATCTAAACATTTTAATACAGACACAAAACGCATCGTCTGAAAAAGTTTTTAATTGAAAAACATAATTTAACCCCCCCTTCTTGTGTATTTGTATTTTACAAGTTCTTTCTAATATAATTGTGCCTAATTATTTTCTAGTGTAACAATTATTATATGCTACACTATAAGTCTGTAATTCTACATACATATTTATATCAAGACAATGATAATAATAATGGCAAATAGACATAAACTGATAAACATATCATAATAAACCAACAATATCGATACATTAGCAAAAAAAAAAATTAGAGAAATATAAGGGGTGAGAGACCAAGGGAAAATATTGATGGGGCAGCATTCCTTTAGGCTTCAAGTTTCAGCCTTTATATTTACTCTTTAAGCTTGTTCAATTTGTATTTGGATTTACATTGTGCTAAGTTCTCAACACTTAAAATGTCACTTGTATTTTCATCATCACTAAGATCTTCAATATTTGAAATATAAGTGTCACCCAAAAAAATTATAAAATATCATGAATAAATAATAATAATAATAATAATAAAATTATTATAGTAACTAATAACTTATTATTATCATCAACACGAAAACCATTAAGCTAATTACGAGTGCATATTAGAGCTTGAACATTTTCTACAAGGGTAGAACATCTATATTTTTGCAAAACTCGAGAACTAATACTGAAAGCTAACTCACTAGCCACAACAGTGATTGTAATGCTAAGTAAATACAAGCCATCCTTGAAAGAATTGGAAACCTCTGTTGATCTTTCTTCCAATAATACAAAACATCCATTTTCAAGGCATACGTAAGATAAATTGCTTCTTCAAGATAAGTATCTAATTCAAATTTTCTACTAGTACATTGATCTTCACTAACCCAATTAGTCCATTCCTTAAAAAAATAAACCATATAAAAATATATAATTACTAGAATAAACGTAGTAATTAAAAAGAAAATATAACTCAAAAATAAAAGTTTGAGGCAAAATAAAAACTTACACTCATAACTCGTTGCTCTAAATCCAAAGGTTGATCTTCACTGTCATCTATGTCTCCTACATCAATAAATGGTGATGTTGGTGCACTTGAACAACTTGCTTGACAATTTACTACAAAATTATTACTTTTATATTGTGCATAAAGTTCATACAACTTAAACTTGATATTATTTAACTTCTCTTGACATGTATTCCATTCCAACTTATTGTAAGAGAAGTATAACACCTCAAATTTCATTCAAGGATCAAGCACTGCTGCCATGGCTAGTATAACACTATAATCACTCCACTACTTCTCAAATTTAACTTCATCCTCGTAGCCGTAACTTCAATCACCAAATCATGATTCTCCAAATTTTCCTTCAACACCCATTCAATTTTCCATATTTCCAAAAAAATATGCATTTGAAGTAGGGAATGATGAACCAGAGAATAAATTTGTAATCACATAAAAAAGATGCAAAAAATAAAATATTACCTCTCCTCTTTTCCAATCTTCATTGGATGGACAATACTTAAAATGCTTATCAATCATGGATAATCTAGCAAAAACACGTCGATACTTGATAAAACTTTCAAGCATAACAAATGTAGAATTCCATCGAGTAGGAACATTCGTTCTTAAGCCAACTTTAGTGTTAATATTACCAACTTGCTTCAGACACTCTTTGAATTGAATCATCATCCCCTTAGAAGCTTTCACATATTTAATGCTCTCTCTATTCTTGAACAAAGCTTTACTAGTTACTTTTAAGCTTTCTTGAACTATAAGGTTCAAGATATGAACAATACATCTTACATGAAAGAACTCTCAATTACACAATAAGCTATTTTGCAAACACAATTGTTTTTTCAAGATTTTTTGCATACTATCATTTGTAGAAGCAATGTCCAAAGTAAGAGAAAACAATTTCTTATCAATCCACCAATCTTTCAAACATTTAAAAACTTTGTTAACTAATTCA
Organism: Hylodesmum podocarpum; assembly: GCA_026586105.1. NCBI lineage: Eukaryota > Viridiplantae > Streptophyta > Magnoliopsida > Fabales > Fabaceae > Hylodesmum > Hylodesmum podocarpum. The sequence goes on along the minus strand of JALJEV010000071.1, from coordinate 2,141,570 downwards.
ATTCCAGAGTGTGGGGGATTCATTTTACAAAAGGAGAGAATTTTACTATTGAGTCTCCAATTTTCATCGACAAAGTGTGTTGTCAAACAAATAAAGCCTTCATTATAAATAGATGTCCAACGATTAGAAGTCAAGCATATTCTATTGAGAGTCCTAGACATATTATAAATAGTCAAGCATATTGCTTCAATTGCTTGTTCTTTTGTAGATAAAATTTCATGACATATGCAACTATTGTGTTTCTAGTGATATGCTTCACATTTGTATTTAATAATTTGTTAATTCCCTGACCCATTTATATTCATGCTTAACAATAGCCATTGAAAAAAACTCACGTACCTGTTTCTAATCAACTTGTTTAGAACTCTCTAACTTGATCTAACATCATCATCCCAACATTATGAAATTTAGCCAACTGAGGACACTTTAGAATATGATGTAAAAGAGTTAAAGTCCCTATTTTAGTACTCCTAATCACATATGTATTTCCACATCCATTACGGTTAGTCTTATCTTTTCCATCAACTAGGCTTATTTTAGTGAAGGATTTCCAAACACAAGAAGTGCATGTTTCAGGCTTTTTAGGACATTTTTCCTTTCCAGAATCAACTTGACAATCTTGACTATCCATTGTATTTGTTGGCTCATTTAAAATTTATAGGTGATTATCATTTTCATCCATATCAAGAGCAATTTCAGGTTCATTCTCAATTAAGTCTTCTAAGGAAGTTCTATCAATAGATGTGGCCATAATGCAATATCCTCAAGCCCTGATCATCATTAAAAATCTTTTCAAGTTAAAGCCCACTAGGTCATAAAACACTTGACATCAATACTCATGATCTAAAATGTGGGTGTTTAATCTGAAATATGTTTAGATTACACTTTACAGCTGTGATTGCGGATTACATTGACCATGAAGAAGAAAAATGATGAGATGAGAGAGAGAGATTGAGCGACTTATCTCGAAGAAGATGTGATGAAGGAGATCAAAGTGAAGACGAAGAAGAAGACGCAAACAACGCGGCCACTGGCTAGTCGACAACCACTGTTCACCGTCCACAACTGCTTGGAAGGCTTTAGATGAATGTCGAAGGAATTAATGTGGTTGAGACTGGAGAGACCAAATTGTGATATTTTTTCAAGAATTTAGGTTTTTTTTTTTTTTTAAATAAGGTGGGTTGGCTCATCAATCCACCAACTCACTGGGTTAGTTCACCACGAGTCACGGATTAGGTGAGCCAACCCATATGAGCCAAAATTTTTGGTGAGTAGGAATTTCTCCAATGCGGCTCACCAAAATTCTGGGTTAAACGAGCTAGCCCAGTGGGTCAGACCCATTTTGAGATCTCTACCCATCATTATACCCCATTACCCTCTCTTCTCCCTTTCTTCTTATTTTCTTCTTCTCCTTGCCTTCACGCCTCACCATCATCCCCTTCTCTTCTTCTTCTTGTTCTTCTTTGCTCATTTTTCTTTTCTCTTCCAAACCACTGCCATCAACCACCACACCATCGTCACTATCACCTCTCTCCTTTCACCTTCTTCCTTCTTTTGATTTTGGGTACCTCCATGAACTCACCATCATCACACCCCATCATCTTCTAACCTTCATCTCAAACTCATCATCTCTCCATCTCCACTTTGCTTGGATGCCAAGGAAGGAGAGCTCACTATATTACATGTGTTTCTCCTTGAAATATAATGATAAAGAATATTTATTAATGTTTTTTAGGGTTTTCCTATGTCTAAATGTATTAAATTGTTATTATTGTTGATGATGATGTTGTGGTGGTTTTGATGATATGCAGCAGGTGTTGATTTTAATTTATTTTAAAATGAATATGTATTGGAGTGTGTACGTTTGGGAGAGATTTTGTTGCAGAAATTACTCTTGAGGATAAAAATTATTCTTAATTTTGTTGCCAACATCTACTGTAACCCCAATGTGGTATTAAAGAGAGTAGACATGTAGCTGAGGTTGAACGAAGATGCATATCCTAATACCTGTAGCGGATTTCATAATTTTTATTATATATATGTTTTTATTTATGTATTAAAATGTTTGTATGTTAACAATATTTTTGATTAATGAAAATGATTATGAATTTAAATTTCCATTATTTTAATATATTGATTAGTTAGTTCATCTCCATTGTTCTAATATATTAAGTAGTTAGTTTATCTCAAGATGACAGAAAAGGAAAAATCTAATCTATATTTGTAATTAAACTTAATAAAGAGTTTTAATTAAATTAAATTCTTAATTATAGTAAATTGAATGTGATGAAGGATTAGGTTGAAGTCTAAAGATGTGCAATGAGTTGTGTAATGGGCTTAAGCCCAAATTGATTCTGCAATGAACTTAAGCCCGAATATGTAAAGGACTTGAGCCATAATTGAATATGCAATGGTTTTGAGCCCAAATTGATCATGCAAAAGACCTAAACTTGAATAGAATGATACTTGAATAGAATGATAGGAAAATGGCTTGGGATTTGTAATGGGTATGAGCCCAAATTGATTTTTAGTGGGCTTAAGCCTAAACAAATTGGTGGGTCGGAGACTGAAAACGTGCAATTGGAATAAGCCCAAGTCGATTCTATAATGGGCCTAGGCCCAAATTGGTTGATGGGTTAAAAGTCTTGAGATATTTAAATGGTGGGCAGAAATCTAAACAACTTGAAAAGCATGTTACAACATAGCTATTTGAAAAAATGGGGGAAGAGAAAGGATGGAGCCTAAACTTCTTGAAAAGAGATATAATGGCTTAAATAAGCCAAAATAAATAGAATGACCTACATAAGTCTATCTAAATGTAATAGCCTACATCAGGCAAAATTAGATGTAATGTGTGGCAGTAGAAAAAACTAGACTTATTGCAAATGACCAGTTGATGTATAAATGTTGATGTTTGTTATATGATGATGAAGTGACCATGATATATTTTGATGAAAACTTTATCCCTTATATTTTAAATTTTTTATTCTTCATTAAAATCCTAGTGCTTCGAATGGAGCACTAATTGAATTAGAATTTCCAATTTAATTAACAAGTGACATAGATCTTCTTTTTGAGATGGGTTTCAGCCACTCAACGCTTTATTATAAGAAGAAAATAGCATGATGCATCCAGAATCCATTGTGTTTCATGTGATTTCTAAAATTTATGCAATGATTTAAATATGTTCTTGTGAAAATATAAAATAAGGAAAAGTGAAATTGGTGGATGTATGAAAGGATTAAAAATTGTTGTTCCTATTTGATTGGCTACACCAGTAGGACTACTATTAGGATTTTCATTAGTTAGAGGATTTTTGTTTTGGGTATAATATTTGTTTTGCCAATCTTCATGACCATATATGCAATAAAGATAGATTTTGGTTTGCTAAAGCTCTCGCATCAAGAAGTTATTATTGTTAGTTTTGTTGTATTTTGGATTTTTCGAATGAAAATGATAATATACATAATAGTTTCAATTTACTTCCATATACCTACAAAAGATTTTTTTTCTCTTGCTCTCCTTCTAAAATTTTGAAGCATTATGGAAGTAAGCATGTGTAACTCACATTGGACAAAAATGTAAGGCTTATGCTTCATTTCCTTATTTATATGTGTTTATGATGCATGTGCACACGTGCACATACGTATGTATAAATGAAACCTATTATATAATGGTTTGATCGAATAAAGTGAGTTAACATGAATTTATGCATAAGTTAAAATCTAGTTTTTGAAGAAATTTATGAGAGGTTTCTTACAAAATATTGCATGCATAAGTTAATCATGAAGAAGTTCATTTCTTCTTTTTATTTTTTCTTTTTCTCTTTTATACTATAAAACTTTATAAAGAAATTTCCTTAAATATATTTTATATATGTTTATGCTGATAATTTGTTATTTTAACAACTCACACTCTCACTTGGTGTAGATGTCTTTGTTATTAAAGCACTTGATTTATATGAACCTACATTAGAAGATCCTATCATTATGGATGTTTTATATTTAATTGAACTAGTAGAAAACTCTCCCCTAATTTTCATTTCTTATACTTGCAAAATCTTTCTATGAAAATATCATTGTTTTTCTTTCAAAACCTAGGAAAATGAAAAAAGGAGGGTACAACCATATCTCCACCTACGTTAATGTATGAAGATTGTGTCACCTTGCATTAGATGAATGTGCATAAACAATTACTTCCTTTCCATGGAAAATGGTCCATTGACGGTAATATTGAACATGAGGACAAGACCATAAGGTCACTAAATTGTGAGGTCATGGGAGAGGCTCCATGCCCATTTGTAATATCAGTAACTTGTTTTGTTTACCAAAAGATTCAACACTTCAATTAGCTATGATTTTTTTGGGTGGAAACTATGATAGGGAGGATTTATCCATATAACCAATTGAGCAACTAAAGACTCTAATGTTAATCTTGTGATGTATTATATTACCATCAAGGATGAGAATCAAGTTCTAAACGTAGACGTTATACTTTATCTTGTAATGTTAAAAGATGTTAAGAAAAATTGCTCTAATTTAGAAAATGTTACTCAAAGAAATAACAAAAGAGAGTGGATCCCAAATTATTATTATTCTTCAAAAAATGATAAATAATATAACTTTTTTTTGTAGCGGGAAAAAGTGGAAATATTCATTGTCCTCAAATTAAAGAACATAATGAATCAAGTGAGTTTTTATAATAATTAGAATTTGTTGATGATTATCATTTACTTGTCCTCGCGTCTTGACTGTATAATATTTATTTAGAAAATGAAATCATAATAATTATTTAAATAATGATAAATATATTTTGTTGTATGAGAATAAAATAATTTAATTTTTTTATCTTTTATTTTTTAAAAGATGAATAAGAATATAGACTTTTATTACACTTCTTTCCTTATTCTTTTGTTAATTTGATTTTTAATAATAGAAATCATCCTCTATTTTTATTAATTTCTACATTACAAGGAATTTAAATTTTTACCATTTTCTTTCTAATTTTCTCTTTATCATTAATTAAAATTTATTAAAAATTATAAAATCAGTAAAGAAATATTGCATTAAATAAAAATGAAACTTACCAAAAGCTATAATTTAAAATAAGTGTTAACCAAATAATAAATAATAAAGATAGTATTAAAAATAAAATAATTTTAACATATAAATATTATTAATACTTCTCATTAAATTATACATGATCCAAAATAACAAGATAACATTGGATATGAATACAACATGACAAAAAGAAATATTATGACACTAATACATAATGAAAAATCTGCAACACATGAGTAGGGTAGTGGAACCCTCGTTGATTTGTATGAGTAATTTAGGTTTTATTTCATGTGTCGATGTTTAGTCCTCTATCAATATTTATAGGGATCATGATTAGGGTTGTAACATCCCAAAAATTTAAATATGGTTTAAGAGAGATTTTTTATAACAGAGGGCAAAGAATAGAGAAAATATGTAGAACAATTTACGGAAGACATAAGTGATTTATTTGTGTTTGCTAGATTAATTTCTTAATTGTGGTCACTTGCCTTTGTGTCTAATATTAGAATTTTTCTTTACCTTTGTTGTTTTGATATTCAACGTAAAACTTCTAAATTAAAAACTTGTTGTTTATTCTATGTCTTTCTAGAAAATTCTTGATCATTCTAGAAACTTCTAGATTATTCTACTTATTTCTAGAAAAATCTTGAATATTCTACCTCGTCCTAGAAACTTCTTATTCTAGAAACTTCTAGATCATTCTACTAATTTCTAGAAAAATCTTGATTATTCTACTTAACTCTAGAAACTTCCTATTCATTCTATTTTGGAAACCTCTTACTTATTCTATATGTTTCTAGAAAATTCTTGTTGATTTTAGAAATTCCTTATTATTCTAATTTTTCTACAAACTTCTAGTCTACTCTACATATAGAAACGGTCCAAACTGGCTCTTTATGTCTTCATGACATTTCTAGATCTTTCAATCTTCTTTAATTAGAAACAAATCAGATCTCAATTGGAAATTTGTGGAGGAAGTTATGTCTATTTTACCGAGAGTGGTCAAATGTGGAAAAATTCACGTCACAGTTTCATGACCCAATTTCAAGGCTAATTTCACACTAGATGCAGTCCGAATTGGCTCTTTGGGCCTTCATGACATTTGTAGCTCTGTCAATCCTCTTTCATTTGCAAGAAACCTGAGCCCAAAACGATATTTGTGGAAGAAGTTATGCCTATTTTACCGAAAGTGATCAAAGTAATGACTTTACAACCATTCTAGAATTCTCTTTAAGATATTTTCTTACCTTTTAAGATATTTTCTTGGAAACTAAGATATTTTCTTACCTTTTAAGATATTTTGATGGAAACTAAGATATTTTCTTGGAAACTAAGATATTTTCTTACCTTTTAAGATATTTTAATGGAATCTAAGATATTTTCATAGAAACTAAGATTTTTTCTTTAGAATCAATCTCCAATTCTCTAGAAATATCTTGGGAAGTCTATAAATAGGGCTTAGGGGTGCCAAATGAAGACATAACCCAAAGAATACTCCTACATTCTCTCAAACTATCTTCACTACAAAAAACCTTTCTATACTTTCTCCACCTTAGGAAGAAATCTCTCCAACCAAAGTAGGAGCCAGTAAGTAGAGGAAGAATATAGGAAGCTAGGAGAAACCAGTAAGGGGACCTTTCCTTATCCTTCTTTTCTATCCTTTGTTTTGTTGGTATTTTCATTATCTTTCTTTAGTTTCTTGCTGTAAGGGGACCTTTCCTTATCCTTCTTTTCTATCCTTTGTTTTGTTGGTATTTTCATTATCTTTCTTTAGTTTCTTGCTGTAAGGGGATCTTTCCTTATCCTTCTTTTTCTATTCTTTGTTTTCTTAGTACTTCCACTCTCTTTCTTTGGTTTTTCCATTATCTTTCTTTGGTTTCTTGGTGTTTCTTTTCTTCATCTTTCTTACACTCCTTTTAATTCTTTAAGATTGTGTTTTCTTTATCCTTTGAATGATTATTTTAAGATTGTTTTCCTCTTTCAACTATTTCTTTGAATACTATGACTACTTTATAACTAAGTAAATAAAATAGAAACATTTATTATTTGATATTAAGCATCTTACTTTTATTATGAACAAACTCAATCTTTTATCTTTTGATCAAACCTCTGTTGAATATTAACATGTATATATATGTCATAAACACGAATTTGTGGTAGTACATGATTGTTTTATTATACATTCAAGTATAACTTGTTTTGTGCATGATATGCAATTACTTGGTGAATTGGATGTGAGTAAGTGGTGACATGCATGGTTGCATTGAAATGACGATGGACTTGAATTGTTTAATGACCGATTGGAAATGCCTAGTGGAGAGGCAGTGTTCTAAGATTGCTTGGTAAATGGGCAATACTTAGAATGAGGTGAGATGAAGATGACCTGGTGGAAAGGTCAATATCTAAAATATGATGAAGGTCATTATACAATTCAAGGTCCTAGAACATGTCGCATTGATGACTGGATAGTAGTAGACCAAGTCCGTAAGTCACGGATTCCCGTCTGAGTGAGTGGAATGACGTGGACTGGGGGGTTCTCTTGGTGGGGAAATTGCCCTGCTCATGATGATCACATGTTGCGGGGGAGGTCCTGCCGGACACTGAGGGAACTCGACAAATTACGGAGTGTCTACCTCTGGTGGGTCTGATTGAGAGTGAGAATCAGATGCCCCAGACTATTTTCAGTGGAGGGCGCCACATTGCATTTCGAGTGAAGAGTGAAAATGCATGGTGGAGGTGCATGCATCATATAGAATTAGGAGCATACATTATTAATTGTGGGTTTGATTGAATGTGTGATTCATTGGAATTCATGCCTTAGTCATTGATTGTGATTGATGGTTTGTTTGATTTGGTTTATGGTTGTCGGTTGCCTTACTTTGTGATTGATATTTTGTTGATCATGGATTAGTATGGAAGTATTATTCTAAAAATGATATTTTCGATGAAATTTCTAAATTTATAAAAGAAAAGGTTTTCCTTGAACTACAATCATTTTTTTTACAATTATGGTTAAGGAAAGCTCACCCTTGCACTTTGTGTTTTTAACACCTGTGATGATCTCGAACAACGTTCGGGGGAGCAGATTTGCAGGGTTAAGAAGTTGTCACTGGTTGTTGCTACTATCTTGTGTGAAGGTGCTTGCTATGTTTTGCATGTAGAAATGTTGGGTAGATGTTCTAAGGTAGTAGAAAGGTAGTTATGTAAAATAATAAAAGGACAAAGTTATGAAATCTATTTGTAATGAACTTTAAATCTTATGTAATGAAAGTGTTGTTTCCTAAATCTCTCTTTTATTTACTATATCATTAACCACTTTAAATTACAAATAAAAAAAAATAAGTAAAATAAGTAAATAAAAGGGGGGTGTTACAAGGGTTCCATATTCGTGGACTTCATGGGGAAGATTGTTTCAGGCCCAAGAATCCCGATAAATAAGGGAAAAGATATATGTCCATATTTGTCCAGATATGTTCCGTTTATGTTGAGCTCAGCTCGGTCAGTGGGGTGAGCCCGGGTCCAAGGGATGAGTTCGGTGCCCATCCTCGGTCTGGTACATCAGCCCGCCGAGCTCAGGCCAAGCGATCAAGCGGCGTGAGTTCAAGTCACGAGCTCGGTCTTCCGATGTCTATTGGCGGGAAACTTCCAAAACGGTTAGCATTCCTTCGTTACTTTTATTAATTTTTACATTTAATTTTTACGTTAAATGCGGTTAATGGGCTTGAATGTGGTTAGTGGGCCGTTAAGGGCCTTGCGGTTACTCTTTGCGTTAACTGCCCCTCTAACGACTCTTTTCTTCCTTTAAAATGCCTTGGGCCCTTCGTTTTTTCATTTTTCCTCTCTCGCTTGCTCCTTCATCTTCTCTCTCGCACTCATTTTCAGCTTTGCCGCTCAAAGTTCACTATCATCTTCGTCCGCCTTTCTCGTCACCTGTGGCGTTCAAGGCTTGGTTCGGACTGTGTTTGTCTCGTTACTGTCTTCCCAGTTCACCGTTTTCTCTCGTCTCCAACTTCTGCTCTTCGCTCACCCTAGGTATGTCTTCCTCACACTCCTCTGCCACCCATAGCATAGAGAGTCTGATTCCTCCTTCAGTTTCGGGCTCCGAACCCGAGTTAACGGAGGTTTCTTCCCCCTCCCTTGAAGCATCCACGGCGGAGGCTGATATCGGCTCTGAACCCGCCTCCGCTGCCACCGAGGTCCCCCTTGCTAGGACTGCGGTCCCTTCTGTTGATGGGGTAACCGAGGTCTCCCCTGTTGAGACCGAAGTGAGGTGTGTCGATGTCACCATGGAGGTATCCGAGGGTGGGGACGACCACCCCGGCTCGGCCGAGGGAGGGATAGCGAGGGAGCCCGAGGAGGCCGACCTCTATGTCCCCATCCCTGCCCGAGAGCCCGACTTCTCGTGCCTCCTAGAAGAAGTGTCAAGCCGAGTCTCCTCTTTCAACAGCGTAGAGAGTGTCCAGGCCGTCCTTGATAGGTACGAGATCATGAGGGAGGGTTTCGACGACGTGGTTAGGTTTCGTACTTGTAAGCGTAATCAGAGGGTGCATGCTCGAACCCTCGTCTCGGGTCGGTATGTCATAACCGTGTACGAATACATGTTCAAAGAGTATGACTTAGTTTTTCCTTTGAGTCGTTGTGAGACCGAAGTCCTGGCCTTTCTCAATGTGGCTCCTAGTCAGCTCCACCCTAATAGTTGGGGCTTCCTCCTCGCCTTTCAAATTCTATGTAAGATGCTCGGTGTTAGGCCGAACTCTCGTGTTTTCCTTTACCATTATCAGTTGAAGCATAGCCCCAAAGGGAACTTGTCGCCTCAAAGACGAACGAGGAGGAGCTCCAGGGCAAGCTGAGCTCAGCGGGCGACCGTGCTGTGAGCTCGGAGACCAAAGTACTGGGATTGACAGAGCAGCTTGCCGCGGAAAGCTAAGATGGAGCAGATGGAGGAGGCCATCGTGTCCGGCTTCTGCTCGGGCTTTGTGGGGCAGTCTGGCAAGCCTGCTACCTTGCTCCGACGTTGGATCCCGAGTCCTTTGACTATGTCAAGGACGGTCGTGGACGGGAGTGGGTGGACCGCACCGACTAAACTTATCTTTGTACTCTTTTTTTTTTGTTGCCGGCCTTGAAGGTCGATTTTGCTTTGTAATTAAGGCCGTTTTCGGCCGTACACTGTTTACTTTTCCTTGCCTCAACTTTATCAGCTTATCTCCGTCCATGTTTATCGTTTTTAATGTCATCGCTTTATTTTTCTTCTCGTCGCCTTATTCCGTACTTGTTTTACTTGCCTATTACCTCATACCATCTGCCTAGCCGACCTCCAACGGGTCTCAGGTGCGCGTGCTCAGTCCGGCATCGACCGAGACTGATAAGGACTTGGTATCCATAAAGGGACGCGACGTCTCCTTTACCTCGGTAGCCGCCGAGCTCGGTAAAAGGTTTGTAAAGGGACGCGATGTCTCCTTTACCTCGGTAGCCGCCGAGCACGGTTAAACTCGTAAAGTGACGCGATGTCTCCTTTACCTCGATAGCAGTCGAGTACGGTTAAAACTCGTAAAGGGATGCGATGTCTCCCTTAGCTCGGTAGCCGCCGAGCTCGGTAGAAGATTTGTAAAGGGACGCGATGTCTCCCATACCTCGGTAGCCGCCGAGCACAGTTAAACTCGTAAAGGGACGCGATGTCTCCTTTACCTCGGTAGCCGCCGAATACGGTTAAAACTCGTAAAGGGACGCGATGTCTCCTTTAGCTCGGTAGCCGCCAAGCTCGGTAGAAGATTTGTAAAGGGGCGCGATGTCTCCTTTACTTCGGTAGCCGCCGAGCTCGGTAAAGACTTGTGTGATGGTAAAAATCTTCCTTATTTGAATACTAACGTGGTGCCTCGTTAAAACCTTTCCCGGAAAAACCCTCCTTAGGGAAAAACCCGGGCTTAGGAAAAAGAGTACACCTCTATGACAAATTAAAACCTAACACATTGCTTAAACTTTACCGAATTGAACATTAAACTAGAAAAGCGAATAAGCTAGCTAAAGTAGGGCTTCAGATGACTGGCGTTCCAAGTTCTAGGAATTAGACGTCCCCCCATTTCTTGCAACTTGTAAGCTCCATTCTGATGGGTCTCGAGGATGCGAAAGGGGTCGTCCCAGTTGACGGCAAGCTTGCCATGAGTTCGGTCTCGTCTTGCCTCCCCGGTCTTTCTCCAAACGAGGTCACCCGGGACGAAAGACCGCTCCCGAACTCGGGAGTTATAACGACGAGCTGCTCGCAACTTTGTGGCCAACTCCCTTACTCTAGCTTCTTCTCGGACTTCTTCAATAAGGTCGAGCTCCTCCCTGAGGGCAGCCCCGTTGCTTGAGGATGTGTATGTCAACCTCCTCCACGAGGGTTCACTGACCTCAACTGGTATCATAGCATCGAATCCATAAGTGAGGCGGAACGGTGTTTCGTTGGTGGAAGATTGGGGTGTGCAGTGGTATCCCCATAATACGCTCGGTATTTCCTCCGCCCAATCTCCCTTTACTCGACCAAGCTTCTTCTTCAACTCGTTAAGGATAACCTTATTGGCTGCTTCGGCTTGCCCATTTGTTTGGGGATGCTCCACCGATGACGTCTGTCTTTGGATTACGAGCCGGATAGGAATGTGCAAAATGTAGCATCTGTGAACTGTCGCCCATTGTCGGTGATCAGGCCGTGAGGTATGCCATGTCGGCAAACGATATGTCTCCAGACGAACTTCTGAACCTGCTTGGCCGATATCGTTGCTATCGGTTCGGCCTCGATCCATTTGGTGAAGTAGTCGATGGCCACCAGCAAGAACTTTGTTTGCTCTGCGCGGGTGGGAATGGGCTAAGGATGTCCATTCCCCATAAGGCGAAGGGACAAGGTGATGAGATGAGCTAGAGCTCGGTCGACGGTGCTGCCGGCAGCGAACCGTGCTCTTGACACTTTTTACAGCTTCTAACATAGTCCTTGGCATCCTTCTTCATTGTGGGCCAGTAGTACCCAGCTCGGATTAATCGGGTCGCCATGTTCTTGGCCCCTGAGTGCATGCTGCAGATGCCTGTATGGAGCTCGCCCATCACGTACTGAGCTTACTCTTTGGTCAAACATTTCAGTAACGGGGTCGAGAAGCCTCTCCGGAACAGCTCTTGATCCCTCAGTATATAGTATGGGGCCAAGCGACGCACCTTTTGGGCCTCGTTCTTGTCGTCGGGTAAGACGTCGTCCTGCAAATACGATATGAGGGGGGTCATCCACGAGCTGGAATCTGTACTGATCGAGTGGATCTCATCCTTATCCCAGCTCGGGGAGATGAGGACTTCCTGGATGATTGAATGGTGTTGTCCCCCTTTACGGGAGCTCGTCAGCTTAGACAAGATGTCGGCTCTATCGTTCTGCTCACGGGGAACATGGATAATCTCATACTTGGCGAAGTGAGAAAGCATGTTCTTCACCCTATGATAATATTGCTGTAGGAGGGGCTCTTTGGCCTGGAATTCATCCCTAACCTGAGAAGTAACCAGCTGAGAGTCACTTAGGCATTTCAAGTGTCGGATGCCCATGTCCCGGGCTAACCTGAGGCCGCCCAGCAGGGCCTCATACTCAGCCTGATTGTTGGAGGTTGCAAAGGCGAAGCGTATAGCTTGTTCTAATACGAGATCGTCTGGTCCCTCCAGTATAACTCCTGCCCCGCTCCCTTTTTTGTTAGACGAGCCATCAACTCTTAGCGTCCAGCCTAGCTCACGCTCGCCAAGTTCAGGTAACTCGGTGAGGAACTCGGCCAGGAACTGTGCCTTCATTGGGCCTCGGGGTTCAAATTGAAGCCCGAACTCAGACAACTCTACCACCCAAGCTGTCATGCGACCAGCAAGGTCGGGCCTTTGCAATATCTGCCTGATTGGATAGTCCGATCTTACGATTATATCATGGCTACAGAAGTAGTGTCTTAATCGGCGAGCCGTGAAGACGAGGGTGAGCACTAGCCTTTCTATGGTTTGATACCTAGTCTCCGCGGGTTGGAGTGTGCGGCTCACAAAGTACACCGGGGTCTGAGCTCTGTCGATTTCCTTGACCAGGACCGAGCTGATGGCAGTCTCGGAAACTGCCAAGTAAACATACAGAGGCAGCTCTGGAGAGGGGCTAGTCAGGGTTGGTAAAGAGGTGGTCTGTGTCTTTAACTTGTCGAATGCGGAGGCACATTCCTTGTTCCATTCGAAACGAGCTGAGCGTTTCAATAACGCGAACAGGGGCTTACTTTGTTCAGCCAATTTGGGCAGAAACCGAGATAGGGCGGCTAGGCGTCCATTAAGTTTCTGCAAGTCTTTCAGGCAGGTCGGGCTAGGCATGTTAGTGATGGTCGTACACTTGTCCGGATTGGCCTCTATTCCTCTCTGGGAGATCATAAAGCCAAGGAACTTACCCCCTCCTACGCCGAAGGCACACTTTTCCGGATTCAGCCGGATTTGATGTCGGCGTATTTCTGCAAATATTTCCCTTAGATCGGCAGCGTGTTGAGCATGAGTTTTTGACTTCACCACCATGTCATCAACGTAGACTTCCATATTACGTCCGATCTGGGCACTAAAGACCTTGTCCATTAGTCGTTGATAGGTGGCCCCTACGTTCTTGAGACCGAAGGGCATGACTTGATAACAATAGTTGGTTGTGGCTGACATAAACGCAGTCTTCGGTTCGTCGGGGGGATACATCGGTATCTGGTTGTAACCGGAATAGGCGTCCAAGAAACTGAATGCCTCGTACCCTACTGTGCTGTCCACTAACCGGTCGATGCTAGGCAAGGGATAGGTGTCCTTGGGACAAGCTTTGTTCAAGTCGGTGTAGTCCGTGCACATCCTCCATTTCCCGTTTGCCTTCTTGACTATTACAACATTGGCCAACCAGGTGGTGTATATTATTTCTCTAATGAAACGAGCCTCCAGAAGCTTGCCGACCTCCTTCTGAACCACTAGCCGGCGCTCCTCGCCTAGCTTTCTTTTTCATTGCGCCACTGGCCGGGCGTGAGGAAGCAGGGATAATTTATGGCACATCAGATTGGGGTCAATGCCAAGCATATCGGACGGCTTCCATGCGAATAGGTCTGCGTTATCGCGTAAGGTTGCTATCACTTCCTGACGGGAGGGCGTCGGCATGGAAGTGCCTACCTTGGTGGCCTGACCCGTCTCTAGGCCGAGCTGCAGTGGCTCAAGAGGCTCGGCGAAGGAGGGACGTTCCTCTTCAAATTCCGCCCGGGGATCCATATCCAACGATTCGTTGGTGCCGCTATGGATAGAGCAGATGTCCGAGGTCGGCCTCCCATCTTCTTTCTTGATGGAGTATGGTGCGATCTTCAGACTCCGAGCGTAGCATACCCGGGCCGTCCTCGGGTCAGCCTTAACTGTGACTATCCTTCCCCTTTCCTCCGGGAACTTCATGGCCATGTGCGGTGTGGACACAATGGCTCCCAACTGGTTCAGCGTTCTCCTGCAGATGATGACGTTATAAGAGGTGTCGGCATCAATCAAAATGTACCTGACCTCCACTGTTTTGTAAGCCTCGTTTCCGCCAAAGGTAGTGAGGAGGTCAATGTATCCCCGAGAATGGACTCTTTCTCCAGCAAATCCGAGCAGTGGCTCGGGGTATGGCTTGATGATGGACTCGGGAAGCTCCAACTGCTTGAAGACGGACCAATATAGCACATCGGCCGAGCTTCCTTGGTCGATCAACACTTTGCGAACTCGCCAGTTGGCTATGGTACACGAGATGACCATGGGGTCGGTTTGATCGAGATCCTCTATGCTGAAGTCGGCGTCGGAGAATGTAATGGACGGCAGAGTCCTCTTCTTGGGCGACCCTATATGATTGATGCTTCTTGCATATCTTTTTCAGGCCGAAGACGTAGCTCCTCCTCCGGCGAAGCCTTCGGCAATGGTATTGATAGTCCCCTTTACCTTGTCAGGATTTTGGTCAGTCCCCTTACCCCAGCCTTTGTCAGTGCATTTACTTGGGCCATCTCGGGTGTCCCGATCTTGGTCTCGGGGTCGGGTCTTGGAGTTCGGTCCGGTATACCTCTTTGGGTGTTTCTGCTCCTCTTGTACGAATCTTTGTAGCTCGCCTGATCTAATGAGTCGTTCTATGAGGTCTCGCACTTGGCGACAATCTTCGGTGGTGTGCCCCGTGTTCTGGTGATAGGCGCACTGCTTGGTCGGGTCAACGTCCACGGGAGATTGTGAAGCTTTAGGACAGCGAACTAAGTCTAATGCGCATGCTTCCCTAAAGATCTTGTCTCTGGACGCATTCAGGGGGGTGTATGAGGCATACAAATCAAAGCGGCGCTCTCTTCTTGACTCCGCTCGTCGGGAAGAGGAGGACTCCTTTTGCTTGGGTGGATGACCGTGCTCTCGAGCTCGACGCTTAGCCGTAGTGTTTTCTTCTATGTTCATGAAACGGGCAGCTCGTGAGCGGAGGTCGTTCATGTTGAGGAGAGGTTCAGTGAAAAGGGAGTCGGAGAAGGGGTCGGGGTTGAGCCCGGCCTGAATGGCATGTAATGCGACAGCGGGGTGGAGGTTGGGTATAGTCCGGCAGGCCAACGCGAAGCGGGCCATATAGTCCCTGAGGGATTCTTTGTCTCCCTGCACCAGGTGATGGAGCGATATCGAGGTGGTTGGTGTCGGTCTGGCGTCCGCAAACCGGGTTTGGAAGTGTTCGTACAGGGTGTCAAAGGAGTCTATTGACAACGGGGGAAGCGAGTAATACCAATCTAGGGCTATCCCCTTCAAGGTTGAAGGGAACATTCGACAGAGTACGTAGTCGTCCTCTACGGTCATCAGAGCTTGAGTAAGAAAGGTCCTCACGTGAGTAACCAGGTCCGTAGTCCCGTCGTATTTGTCCTGGGACAACCATCTCCAAGACTCAGGAACCCGGACGGAGAGGATGGCCGGAATGAAAGGGTGGAGGTTCCAGACTTTACCAAGACTAGGTGTCCGGGGCGGGGGACCGAGGTCAGCAAACAGCTGAGCCTGAGAGGGGTCTGGCCGAGCTGAGGAGTTGGCCGCCCGCATCCTAGAGAGATCATGCCGGGGTCGGAGGTTGCGACATGCATATCCTCCCCCATAGTACGGGGGTTGTTGGGACCAACGCGTGAATTAGACCTGGTCTCCTCCCCTGTCCTTGGCTCGTCATCCCGGTTGGGAACGAGGGGGGTTCTACCTTGAGTTTCTTGGTTCCTTTGTCGTAGGGCCTGTAATTCTAGAAGATCGGCTTCACACTGTTGTTGGACAGCATCCAAATTCGTCTGTGTGGTCTGCAAGGCCCTCTCAATTTCTCAATTGTGGGCTCGCAAAGCTTCCACGCGAGCGTCCATACGTTCATGAGCCTCCGCCAACGCCGCGTCCACCCGTGATTGTATGAGTTCTGCTATGGCGGGATCCACCTCGGCGTTGGAGTTGCTGCGAGTGCAAGCCATCTGGGACTGTTTCGGGATTAAGGATTAGCAAGTGGTTGTGGGATTAAGAATTATCTTGCCCCACGGTGGGCGCCAAATGTTCTCGTTGGATTTTGAGGTGGACCGAGCTGAGCTCGGCCCTGAGAAATCCGGCGGCGTGAGGGATTGGAACCCTCGTTGATTTGTATGAGTAATTTAGGTTTTATTTCATGTGTCTATGTTTAGTCCTCTATCAGTATTTATAAGGATCATGATTAGGGTTCTATATTCGTGGACTTCATGGGGAAGATTGCTTCAGGCCCAAGAATCCCGATAAATAAGGGAAAAGATATATGTCCATATTTGTCCAGATATGTTCCGTTTATGTTGAACTCAGCTCGGTTAGTGGGGTGAGCCCGGGTCTAGGGGATGAGTTCGGTGCCCATCCTTAGTCCGGTACAGGGTATATTATAAAAAATGAAACTAATATACCATAATTATTAAATGAAATTTCCAGAATATAAAAATCTAAATCTTTAACTAAAAATACAATTTCCTCAAAAATACGCAATTAATGGGAATTACATGAAAACAAAGTCGGGCTCAGGCCCCACAACCCAACCCAACCCGGGTCCTAGTTTTGGGTTGAGAATGCTAAGTGCTTCATTTTCCAAATAAAAAAAAAAAAAAAAAACAAAAACACTGAAATGGAAGCACATCCAAACATGCTGAAAAGCACCACTATAATACCTTCTCCTCTTCCTCCGTCATTGTTCGCTTTCAGCACGAGGCTGCCGTCACCGTCACCGTCAAGGTCTCCGTCTCCGTTACCGTCACCGTCTATTACATCTTGTTGTCGAAACCCGAAACCCTGGTTTCACCGTTTTCCTCCATTCTCCAATACTCACAGCACTTTTCAAAGCATGACGCTCACCAAGTGCTTCTCTCAGTGTGGGCACACAGTTCCCATTTCGGGTCAACCCGAATCCGAACCTGAACCGGGTTCCTCTGAGAGTCTGGTGGTGGTTTCCTTCTACAAGTTCGCTGATTTCCCTGATCACGCTCTCATTAGAAACCCCTTGAAGCAACTCTGTCAACGCCTGGTACCCATTTTCTCTGTTCACTTTAGAATTGAATAAAAATTTAAAATTTATTGTAAATTACAAGGTTATGAGCTAAAATGGGGTTAAATATGAAGTGGGTCGCATAATATTTGTGATTTCGAGTAAATTTTAACTGATTGTAAAGAGCGTATTCAAAATTGTACAGTGGAGAGTGTCTTGCTAATACTTGTTTTTCAATTTATAATAAAGGAGTAGATGATGAAGTACAATTTGGTTTTCTCCTCTATGTTAAACAATATGCCATCTACCACATCATATATCATTTGCACGTCAACAAATTTTGTTAATTTTTTAATAAAAAGATGAAAGGACTTTATTGTAAATGTTAGTAAAAAGTACTCAATTTTCTCAATTAGAAATGCAAGGACCTAAACACATAGGGATACTTGAGAGACTAAAAGTACAGTTAAGACTTTTCTTTAGCTATAAGTTGTTATGGAGAAGTTCATTCAAATAGGGCCTTAGTTAGCTATCAGTTAGTGTTAGTTACAGTTGGTTAGTTGATGAAACAAAATGTTGATCTCTATTGTATCTGTGTATGGAAGTGGGTTATTGATCTGATTAGAATGTGTTTTGTGCAAGTTCTTTACTTGGTTTGTTGAGGTGTGGTGTGCTGTCTCACCAATCTGATGCTACTCAGCTTGTTTCAGGTGGAATTATTCTTGCACCTGAAGGGATAAATGGCAGCATATGTGGGAACCGGGAGTCGGTGGAGGAAGTTCTTGCATTTGTGGAAAGTGATGATCGGTTGAAGGGACTAAGGCGAATGGAGTCACCAGTTAGTCCTGAGGAGGAGGCCATCCATCATGGGCATACTGCTGCTTCTCCTCTTGCTGCAGGGGAAGATGCGCCCTTCCGATGGGATCATGTGAGGGTCAAGTTGAAGAAAGAGGTGTGTTCGCAATGCCCATAGAATGGACTGCTTTGTTGTATTTAATATGGATATTGTATGCAATAAGTTACAGATTTTTGTCTTTTACATATTTGCAGATTGTCACACTTGGTATGCCTACTGTGTCACCAATAGAAAAGGTGGGGAAGTATGTTGGCCCAGAAGAGTGGAATGATTTAATTAGTGACCCCGATACAGTGAGTTGCTAACTTATTATCATTGTTTTCTTATCTTCATATGAGGATCTGTGATTTATGTGATTATATAAGCTTTGGGACTTATATTAAATATATATAGTTTTAACTGTTTGGATTCTTGAGGATATTGAATATATTAACCATATTAAACATCCGTTTGTTTTCCATTTCTGGAGACACATCTAAATATCTAATATGGCTTTAGACCATGGGTTTTTCAGCTAAAAGGGAGAGAAACTCGTGTAATATACAATAAATAAATGGATTCTTAAAATTTTGCATTTCTTGGTTATCTGTTCATCTTTTGTTTTTAAAAGGATGTGCTGAGATTTTGTAGAATTTCATTTATAGCAAGCTGGGAAGGAGAGACATTCTATTGGAAATATATTTGCCATAAATGCTGAATTTGCATTGTTATTTGTTTTTGACATTCTCATGTGCAGGTGGTAATCGATGTACGGAATAACTATGAAACCAGAATAGGAAAGTTTAAAGGAGCAGTTGATCCATGTACTACATCATTCCGTGAATTCCCATCTTGGGTAGAGGAGCATTTCCAGCTTAACAAAACAGATGGTGGTGAGCATCCAAAAGTTGAGGTAAACAATTCTGTCCAACCTGATGATAAAGAAATGGAGAATAAAAAACATCATTTGCCACGGGTTGCAATGTATTGCACTGGAGGTATTCGATGTGAGAAAGCTACAAGTCTCCTTCTCAGCAAAGGTTTCAAAGAGGTGATTCTCCCCTTAAGTTTTGTTGTTTGCAAAAACAAAAATTGTTTGAAAAAATCATTTGTCCTTTTTTCCTTCTTTATATCAAATAAAAATAGACACAGTTCTCCTTTGCTAATATTTGATCATGATATACTAATATCTCAAAGGGGATATCTGGTTTGGAACCTGATGTCAATTCCAAATCCTATCAAATATGTAAAACAAATAACTGATGTTAGTCTTATTTATATTCGAAGTCTCGTCAAATATACTGATAACACTAGTAGGTTTCGGCCTTTCATATAATAAGCTTATGCATTTCTGGTGAATGTTGGGATGGAAGCAATTTGGCAGATCTTAGAATTATGTTCTAAATAAAATATGTTCTCAAGTAACAAAGCAATACATTTTTTTTAAAAAAAAAAAATCTGAAATAATTTTAAATAACTTCTGCTTACTTTTTTGTACTTGTATCATTTTTACTTTAAACTGGAAGAGAATTGCTAAAAGCAGGGTAAAGTACCTAGCAGTTGCCTAATTTCAATAAAAATCTTTCTCCTTCTAGTTCTTTTAACGAGTCCTCTAGCAGTTGCCTAATTTCAATTGATCTACTGACATACAATATGATTTTGTCATATAACGGATAAATGGTCATGTTTTGTTACTTTGGAAGTAATAAAATTAAAATAAAAATCTCTTAAAAAATAAGCAACTTTCTGTAAACTTACTGATTTTGAATCCTGAATTTTCGGCACCTGAATTCTAAAATGAAGATATGTAATGAAGTTCAGGATTAAAAGGCTGAATTTCATTGAACTAAAATGACAACCAAGCTTAAAGTTTAAGGATAGAAAGACAATAGACACTTTCAAAGGTTTTTTTTTTTTTAATTTTATTATATTTAGGGAACAACACTTCATATTTCAGATACCAAAATAACTGTTTATCATATTTTTATTTGAAATCTTGGTAGGTTTTTCACTTGGAAGGTGGAATTCTAAAATATCTTGAGGAGGTTCCAGAGAAAGAGAGCCTGTGGGAAGGAGAGTGCTTTGTTTTCGACAAAAGAGTCTCTGTGGAACATGGTTTGGTGCCAGGAAATTTCAAGCTCTGCTATGGTTGTAAGCAGCCTGTGAGTGATGCTGACATGGAAGCCCCAGAATTTGAATATGGAGTCTCTTGTCCTCACTGTTTTGCTCTGAAATCAGATGAAGAGAAGGACAGAGCTCGAGCTCGACAAAGACAATTTAAGAGATGGGGAATCATAGGTGGTCCGGACAAGGGTCGCCGGCCGACTCATCAACCAGAAAATGTTAGCAGAGAACCAAACCAACTTTCACGTTCTGTTTAACTTGTTAGACTAGGAAAAAACCAGATAACATCTTCCATATCTGTTTTGAGTACATGAAACTATTGATGTACGTTTGACTCTTGCATATGATTTCTTGTCATACGAACTATTTGGTGTCTAGTGTCTTGAGAAAGGTCACCACCTGTTGACATTCGACGTGTATTGTAACCAAGAGGAATGCTAGAAATTTTGTTCTTTACTATTTTTGTTATTGAGTAAAATGTCTCGTGGAACCAAGTAGTATAAATTGGCCCAAGTTATTTAGAGGAAAAATGTTTTACATAACAATCCATCATTTTAGTGATTATTGATGAAAGAGAACCCATAATGGTTATAGTAATCTTCTCATATATATTTTTGACTAATTTGTCTAATGCAAACTAATGTTTGGCTCTTTCAACAGACTAGAATTCTCTCAGTAGCTTTAGGTTTTGGAAATATCGATCTGGATAAAATTTTAGCACTTACTATTGACATTGAAAAACCCTACTAATTAAATAGAGACAAATTCCATCAATGTTCTCCTCAGGTTTCAGTTTCACTCTTCAGTCATACTTGACACAACAAACTCACTTAATAGTACCTGACTTAACCAACACAAGCCAAAATACTTTGGATTTATATATATCTAAGTTTCTCCATATAAGCAAATGAAGACAAAATATACAAAAGAGGACTTCCAAGTACTATGACAGTGCCAAATTCTATGATACAATTGGCCACTATATGTTTATTTCAAATACAAGTATGGAGTAAAACTCAAACCAAAGCTAGCTACTTCCTAGTTCCTTCTATTATGAAGGCTCTTGTGGGAAAACATCATCATTGAGTTCTTTGAGAGCTTGGAACACTTGAGAGCTTCTATCAAATATCTGAGCCCTTCTGCTGTAATCAGTAGGGTCTTTTCCTACATCCTCACCCATTATAGCCTCCTTTTCCAAACATTCCAACAGCTCCACAATCCCCTTTCTTTCTCCACATTTATGCCAAAACCTTGTCATTCCTCTCCTCTTACTACTACTACTACCCTTTTCCTCATCTTCATTGGATTTCATCTCATCAGCTTCCACTTCTCTCTCCAAACCCCATTTTGCACACCCCACCACAAAACCATTACCATCATTATTGTTCTTTTGCTGTTGCACAATACAAGAAGCATGGCTTGGCCAAGAAATGCTGACCTTGAAGCTCAAACCTCTCACACTACCAGGAGAGACAAAGGTTTGACATGGAATAAAAGGGTTATTGGCGTTACTTGTAGAAACAGAAGTGGATAACTTAAGGTTATCAGCAGCATACATAGACCCTTTCATGTTTGGATGGATTATGTGTGAATGTTTCTGTTATTTTGATGATTTGTGTGAATGTTTGTGTTACTTATGATGTTATATATATACTAGGTCTTTAAAGCAGAGGGACGGTGACCAACTTATCCACGTGTCAGTCCTATGGTCCAGATATATACGTGGCATCTTTCTAGCATATTGACAGGGATTTTGGAGCAAGTCGGCGACAAAGAAAAGTGTTAAAAAGAGTTATAGATATCCACTACACACAAAAAAAGTACGTGTCCTAAGAAACTTGGACACAGTTTGACCAATATTATTCATGTATGTACTCGTCAAAATGCATCTAAATGCAATGTACTTTAAATTTGTAAATAAATTAATTTTATATTTACTTTGGAGGTTTAATTAACCATTTTGGTTAATATATATGTAACTTAAAAATAGTCTTTCTATGCATTTTATTTTACTTTTTTTCCCAGTCATGTAATCATTTCGAATGTAAGTGACACATCGTTGTATGATTTTTTAAATCTCTTAATAGATATTTCGGCCATAAGATAATTTTGATAAATTCACTTTAAAATTATAGAAATTAAAAGGTAAAGATTATAAAATCGTAGAGAGGGGTAATTAAATCTACTTTAAGTAAAAAAAAATTATCTTTGAAGCGTGATATTTCGATTAATATGATTAATAATAGGTAATAAACTCGTAAGTAGTAATATATAAATAAGTGAACAACACAGTTTGTGAATTAGTTAATAGCATACATTACGTGCAAGACTAGTAGAAATGGGAATATCATTACATTGGAAGTATATCTGCAGTTGTAGATCAAGTGCACAATTCCAGACATAAATTTATGACAATTTTATCATAAATATATTATTCCCTCTTTCGGTGTATGAGGTTTAGAGAGAAACAAAGCTCACCTAAAGGCTTAATATAAATATCATACAGATCTCTACTAAAAACAGAAAACTCAAATATGTCAAATTATATGTACAAGAATAAATAAATTTTTAGATATTAGATGCTACAATTATGGTTAGAAGAATGATCTACAGTGGTAACAGTTTATTGCATTGCATCTCTTGGCTCTTGAAATTATAGCACTTGTGTTTAATGACATCTTTGAAATGCAATACAATACCATCATCTATGCCTCTATGGAACAAAGAGAGAAGCAAATTCATCATGTCCTTTGTTCATTGAGTCTCCTCTCAGCAGCTATAGCAGCTGCCATTGATGGTGGCAAATGTCTTAAATCTGTATTTGTGTTAGGATTTTCATCACTTTCTGGCATAGTTAGTGGTGCTCTAGACAGCAATGCTTCCACATCTTTCAGGGTCAGAACAGGTTGATCTTGATTTTTAGTGTTCCCACTGATGAATGAATGATTGCTCCTGCTTCTGTTTAATTTATATATACTCTCTTCAACCGTGTCTTTTACCTAACGCATGCAAGAACAGGACTATAAGAACAGTTCAAGTAATGCAGATGACAAAATATGATATATGAAGTAAGGAACACACATGGATAGAAGCCAGAGTGATGCTGCTAAGTCAAAACGATGGAAGTTATAGAACTACGAGTATGTTAGCAAGTTATAACTTTAGGTTTGTTAAAATATAATTTCAAAGCTATAGATTGCTAAAACACTCCTAGAAAAATAAATGAGAACACGTTGGCATTCATGGATGCTATACTCCACTTATTTTTTTAAGGAGGATTCAAGCATATATTTGTTATCCCTGAAGGTGGTACTTTAAGATGGAACTAAGAACTGAATTTAAGAATTTTGAACAATGACACAAGTATTAAATCCATGGTCTGTCAAGAGGGTATAGTTCAGTTGGTTGAGCAGAGTACATGAGTTGTTGTAAATCCTCTAACGCCCATGTTCAATTCCTACTATAAAAATAAATAAAATAAATACATGGTTGGCTCGCATCTACAGGTTGCAGGATGAATAGTGTATTCAGTAACTTCTGAGAAAAATGATCATGATGGGTGTTGGGAAAACTAAAACAAAAATAATTTTTACTCAATAATAGGACGAAAAAGGTTTTTTGTATAAAACAAGACCCTTTGGGTATTCTTCAAAAGCCATGGCAAACAAAATCTAAGGTCTAGAGAATGCTCTAAAATTTACTGAAGTCAAGAGCACATAAATAGATAATGGTTACAATTGGGTTGGCATGCGTGTAAAGGAAAGGGAGAGATAACAATGCCAAAATTACTGCCTGATAGGAAACTTACAATGAAACGATGGATAAGAGTCTTCTTTTGTTGCCCAATTCGATGTACACGACTGATTGCTTGTGCTTCGGCAGCAGGATTGAGTAAAGGCTCTACAAGGACCACATGCTGTGCTTCCAAAAGATTGAGTCCATTGGCTCCATGTTGGATTAAAAGCAACAAAACCTGAATAGATTTTGGTGTTGACCCCTCACATCCTTTTAAATCATTCTGTTTTCCTCTAAATTGACTGATGGAAACATGTGCTTTCCTGGACTCAAATTCATAACCAAAAGAAGATCAGTATAATGAAATTGAAGCTGGTAGATTGTCTATGATGTAGATGAATAACTCTTCTTAACTGATGCAAAAGCCTAAATGGTTCCATAAGAAATAATCCTGAGCCAAATTTATGAACTTGAGGGACCGAAGTGAGAAAAGGTAAAAAGTTGAAATGCATTGGGAAAGAGATTAAATGTGTGGGACCACTATAGGATCCTGGCCATTATCTTTTCTTTGCCTATTCCATATCCTTTTCTTTTCCAAATGAATGTGTATTAGACCAGCATAATTACAAAAATAAATGGAAAAATAGTAATTGCATAAACCATCTACCTGCCTCCCTTCATCCGGATGTAGGTGATGTTATTAGCAGAAAAGGCATGCTCCAATACATCAAGTACATCATTCCAACTTGAAAATACAAGAACTTTTGCTGTATGGTCATTAGCCTTTACCCACAAGATTCTTCTTGTAACTGCTTCAATCTACAAAACACCCAAACAGAGGAAAAAAATGAGGAAAACCAGAGTTAGAGGGCATAACGGATGTAGTATAAAGCAATAAGCCAAAGCATGTCTTATTTACTGAAACATGCAAATCACAGTGCGAAATGTGAGATGGAGCAAGAGTATATTATGAGAAATGTTAGCCATATTTATAATGGATATTTAAATTTTGAAAAATCTATATATAAAAAAAAAGGTCTTCTTTTGTGGATATTCTTCAAATGGGGTCCTTCAGACTAGGATTATAGACTGTTTTCCTAAACCCTTGCCAATAAGAAAATTTGTGAGTCTCTCAGCATCGACTTAGACTTTATTTCTTAAATAAAACAGAAAAGGTTTGCGGACAAACATTGAAATAGTTTTTGGACACCACACAAGGTCGTGACATTGGATTACAAAATGAAATCTCCAGTAAACATAAAGCAAAAAGCCATGCCAGTTCAGAATTAAGACAACAAAGTGCATCCCGGGGTAGTGGCATGTGTACATGTAGACAAGAATTCTGCTCATCTATCTAGAAGGTATCAATAGAATTTATGCAGCAAAAAACCTTAGTTCCATATGAGCCTTTAACACTAATGGATGCTTCACATTTTTCACTGCTGTCAATTGTATGCAAGATTGAAGGATTGGAAGATTCATTCTGTGCATCAACGGCGTAGGCAATGTTTCCAAAATCAGTATGCTGTCGACATGTAGGGCACATCACCCAATTATGATGCTTGCTATTTTGAAGTCGTTTCTCAGTCATAGCAAATAAACCTGTACAAATAGATGCAGAGTTATGTTTCACATAATATTTATTTGAAAGTCAACAAATGCTTAACCATATGTATGTCTGTTGAACACAGATAAATGAGAGTAACACTAGAAGAGTAAACACAATTGCTTTACTTAAGGTTTTATGCGAAAATGGAGAAATGAATATGATCAATGCTAATTCAACATCCCAATATTTTTCAGAAAAGCAGAAAAGAAAAAGGAAACAAAATTTTTCTAAATGATGCAGCAGCAACTATATGACCGGTAACTCAGACTAAAGTTTGTGTAGGACTCGAAACAACTTATCAAGGACTAACTCTTAGAATCACAAGCTATAAGATAATGACAATTGAATGGCTTCATTACATCTCTAACATGCCCTTTCAAACACAACCACCCTTCAATTGGAGTTTAAAGCGTGCACAATGCTGGGCTACAACTTTACTAAGTAAAATTCAATGTTTTATGTAGAAGAATGAACAAGGATCAAACTCTACATCACTTGATCATAAAAAGTCCAATACCATGTCAAGAACCAACTCTCCTAAAGCTTACGTTGCTAGGTGAAGACAAATGACTTTTTTAAATCTCTAACACAACTAAAGAATGAAAATATAAAGTTTCTTCATATAATTCTTACATTTACAGTATGTAACATGCCTACATTGAAAAATAATTCTTACATTTACAGCATGTAACGTGTCCACATTGAAAAACCATTTTCTGATTTCCTAGCTTTTCTTGGCAAATTGGGCATGTTTCATCATCAGTTTTAGTTGCAAGTGCACCCTTCTCTTCTGTAGAGTTTGACAACACAGTTGTCTCTGGTGTGAATGAAGAACTATTTGGATTTTCGAATTGCAGTTTTTGCTTAGATTGAACTAAACCCTGAAAAATGGTTCAACTTAGGTTAGGTACCCAAATCAGAAAAAGAAAATATCATAGATTCCACAGAATGTTAATGAGGAAGCTCAGTTCAATTTAAAAATAACATGTTGAATTTTTAGATGGATTGGCAAATGACAATCACCTAGAAAGTTAAAAAACATGGGTGGGTCATGAACTTAAACAGGTGGATCATTTTAAGCATATAAAATAAAATTAAAAAAAAAAATAATCTCGAGAATGAAAATGAGAATCATTATACCTTTAAAAAGTAAAAATTTCCTTTATTTAAGTTATTCATTCAATTTCACAAGTACTTGAGTTTCTTAACAAATTTTGGTTTATCACTGAACTTCAATCTGATCATTCATAAGATATATTTCCCATGTCCCATACATCACTTCATGATTACTTTCAAGAACCAATTGTCAAATTCTTTTATATCTCCAACATGTTACACACACCCTCATGCAAGAGCCCTACGAGACTAAAGCACAATAATAAACAAGCCTGCCTTATCTTGGGCTGAAATTCTAAAATTAATTATGAAGAATGAGGACAATTATTGAGCTTAAGCTTAAAGTAGTTTTATGGGGAGCCAAGAGTGATCTTATGCCTCTATCAATCATTAATGGAAATATTCAATAATTGAAGATTTCAGTAACAATCAACCCCCCCCCCCCCAATTTCAGCAAACTTAACAGCAATCATTAATCATTCAATGGTGACCAATATCAATTTAGAAATTTAAAAAATATAAATAAGGAGAAAACAATTTTAATATATGCAGATTTCAAAGGACCATTTCTATATACCTTTAAGTAGCGGAGTTTTCCTTTTATCTGTGACAACATGGTCAACGACATAAACTTCTCATGGGAGAAGTTTGTGCTAGCTGCAGATAATTCATCTTCCCCTAAAGCATCAAGAGATTTATCATCTTCATTTGCCCTTAGGTGCAAACGGGAAACTGCCATTTTTATTTCATCATGTGCACGCAGATACTGAGCTTGAGCTA
Source organism: Hylodesmum podocarpum (assembly GCA_026586105.1). Taxonomy (NCBI): domain Eukaryota; kingdom Viridiplantae; phylum Streptophyta; class Magnoliopsida; order Fabales; family Fabaceae; genus Hylodesmum; species Hylodesmum podocarpum. The sequence goes on along the minus strand of JALJEV010000071.1, from coordinate 2,113,836 downwards.
ATGCCAAAGACCTTGCATGGCTAAACTCCTTTCGCATTCCCTTCAAAAGCAACAACAGAGGACCAGAATCAAGTCAATCGAAGTACTCAATATAGATAATCTCAGCTTTTGAAAAGATTCCAACTTCACAATCAACCTATTTTGAAAAGGTTTCACTCTACTTACAAGTTTTATGGGAGGAGAGAAGGTTAACATTGAAAATAAAACCACTCTAGACTAATACTTGCTTGGGGAATCCCATCCATAGAAAATATTTCATCAGGACTATACCTCAAATACATGTAAATGCTTGGTGGCAGCTGAGACACTGTCCCTTCCTAATCGAGCTTTGCAGTAGTTCCTTATAACACCAAGAATGAGCTCCAACTCAGATGCTGATCTTGAAACCTTAAAAAATCAACATAACCAATATGAAAGATTAAAAAGCACAAGCTATACGTTTCAACTACCAGCCATTTTTTCTTAAATGAAAAATGAGCCTATCATCATTTATGATCAACCTCTAAATCTAATTAGCCAGAGTGCATCCTGACTTTAGAACAATATACAATGGTACCCATCCACCACAGTGAAATTTAAAACAACATTTCACAAGAATTTAGAATTTTCTTGGACAATGGAACGTTATGTGGAATCCATTGGTATATTTCAGGATCTTTTTTTTTCCATTTTCATTTTATATTGTCATATTACAATTCTGGACTCTATTTGAATAGACACTGAATATTTCATTTCAATAAAAGAAATTATTATATATATATATAGAGAGAGAGAGAGAGACAGAGACAGAGACAGAGACAGAGACAGAGAGACAGAGACAAAGGGTATAAAAATGATAAATCTACAGCTGTCTATGATCTAAAGCAAAAGTCAATCAGAGGACCTAACTTACCACAACTCTTTGTCCAACATTCCTTTTCTTTGATTCTTCGTGACCGTTATCAGATACTGTAGAACTGTTATTAGGCTGTGATAGCTTTGAGAGGAAATGATTCAATGCAAAGTTTTTCTTCTGAAAATCTACTGCCTCCTCAGCAGATGAAATAATGCCTCCTCGTTCATTCTTTAGAACAAACAGTCTTGCTTCATAATCCTGAGGAAAAAAAAATTAAACCATGAGACCATATTACTCAATAGATATAGGATGAATCAAATAGACAGACAAGGTAAATGGCAAACCTGAAACAATTCATCTAGTTCACACAAAATGCATGGGGGACCATCACAATTAGGCTGACAATTTCGACATTTACCAACACGTTCAATATCTTCTTCATTTGGTTTTTCCATTGTCTGATCAATTTCTAACAGTCGATCTAGAAGCGCTTTTCTAGAGGCCTCTAACTGATCCACACCTGTCTGAATTTGATACTTCAGAGAGCTTATGCTCCGGAAACTGGATTACAACACACATTAGTACTAGTGCATGTCATGATCTATTTACTATTAGCTATTTATCAAAATCTCTTAGCAAAGAATTTTGAGATCTTATTTCACAACAGAAGATCCCTCCTAAATAACATGTATTAAAGTATTAGTGACTTAAAATCATTTCATAAATCTTCACAAAAAGCTTAAGCTATTGGAAAAGTTTGGTCTTTGACATGGGATCAAAACCTCTCTAATCAAGTGGTTAGAAATTTGATCATTGCTGCACCCACTCTTAATAATTAAGTTGAATTTTAGCACAAACTAAAATGAGCTTTTGTTTTGTATATAAAACCATTAATGAACTCTTCAGTTAACAACTATAGCAATCAGGAAAGTTGGTCATTGACATCATATAGTAAAAAATGACCAGTATTGAATTGATACTTATATCCTAGAACATTGTTCATAAGAAGATCTTTTATGTTGTTGATATCAGTTTTAACTGTGTTACATTGTTCAACAACTTTATTATGGTGGTCCTACATATTCAGTCAAGCACAACATGAGTTAAGGATATGGATTATTAGTTTATCACAAAACAACAGTACTTGACAATTATGTTAAACAATCAATTCATGACTGACCGGGCAGCTACTTTTGATGACTTTGAATTGTTTGAAGTTCCTGAGCTCGCTTCTTCAATCTTTCTAATCAACTCAGTAGAGAAATCTTTGTTCTGCTCAGCATGATGGAGTGCTTCTAACCACCAAAATGTATTTTGATCTGTTCTACTGTCCCGATATGCATTACAGACCTTCCAAAAGTATGAATGTCATTTACAGAATTCTGATACTACAGGAAAAGATCAACTTGTATTTACAGGAATCTAGACTGGGTTCTTAAACAAATCTCAAAGTTCAACATTAATGAATAAATTCTTCATTAACTGTTGCTTAAGATATTTACCTGTGTGTAAGAACTTTGAAACTCCTGTTGAGCTGTGGATAGTTTTGAGTTGAAGACAGATAAGTATTTTTGTTTTGAATCTTCACATTCTGCTATGAGAGATTTGACAGAAGTGGCTGCCAAATCATCAAATTTCTGATCCTCATTCAAGTCATTTTCTGAAAGGCTAGATGCAATATTTGATGGCTCTGCAATTGGCACTGTTACATTCACATCATCACAACCACTTATTTTTTGCCTCTTCACAAGACAATGATCAGCCTTTACAATTAAATGCCTTTTGGTCGTCTTAAATTCAGAAGTTCCAGAGAACTGCTTTCCGTTGGATGGCAATACTAAAGTAAAGTTTGAGCCCAATGGAAGTATTTCAGCAAGATTATGATGAATGTGGATATTTAACAAAGGATCCAAGCGGAAATCTTCAGAATGCTCTTCAGCCAAAGTAAGAGCTTCACTGTACAGTAATGTAGCTTGAGAAAAATCATTTTGTATTGCAGCAATAGCTGCAAGTGCATTCAGAGCAATAACTAACTTCCTGAGAGCTTCCTCACCTTCTATCTTGGTCTTGCTTATAAGAACCTACAGATTTAGTTCCATATCAATTGAAAGATATGTATATTGTATGTGAAAACATATAAAACATCCTTCCAAGTAACATACCATTAGTATTTCCTCCATGGTCATCGGTGACTGCTGTAGGGAACGCAATCCAGAACTTCCAACCTGGGGATGACAACAAGCCTGACGAAGCTTCAGCAAAGCATTCAGTAGCTTCCCTGCCTCAGTGTGAGTGAGTAAAGGATCAGAGGAACCATTCAAAGAGACAGAACCTGGAATGTGCATATTGCAAGCTCAATCATTACCATTGACGCACATTTCTTTCAAATGACTTGTAAAATGAAATTACATAACACTGGACAAAAACCTGGGACTTTTCTAGTAAGAATATCATTTCTCAAACTTTCAATAACTTCATGGGCATCTCTAACACAAGTTTCATGTTGCCTCTGGTAAAAGTGCTCCTCTACTGGTGAGAGTGTAAGCCAAGAGAGGCACTCCTCTTGGGAGGGAAGTTCCAATTCATCTGCAACATATTCTTTAGAAGAACGCCACATGATTTTTTTGAAAATTGTGTGTGTAAATTCCATAGCTCCTACATCTCCCTTCTGCAAAAAATATGGAGTAATAGCTAAGAATAGATGAAGTATACAAACCTTTTTGAAATCTGCTGAAAGGAAAAGTGATTTAAACCTAGGACATGACAAATTAGAGATATCTAAACTAAGATAATATTGCACAAAGCTAACTGATTGTCTCTAAACAGACAAAGCTTATAGCATGTCAAATGAGAATACAATTGGGACTTAGATTTCTAAAGCTCTATGCCTCTACCTGGTAAGACTATTATGTTGTGTTTAGCTATTAGGTGACCATAAGGAAATATGAGTGAAATTCCTACTAAATATTCACTTTTTATATTAAAAAAAAAAAGCCTAGTATAAAGGAAAGTCAATCAGCAGCGTGTAAAATATTAAATTACGGAAGAAATACCTCATAAGGATCTCGAATAACATCAGTCCACCACTTGTATTTATTGAAAGGACTAGCATTAAGGAATCTTAGAAGTCCATATAAATCATCAAGTTTTCGCTGAATTGGGGTCCCAGTAATGCACCAACGATACTTTGAATGGAGTCTTAGGGCCATTTCAGTGGCAGCAGTAGTATTACTCTCCACCATTTGAGCCTCATCCAAGCAAACCCTCCACCAGTATATTCTGGTAAGAAGAGTTGGGATAACCGGGTACCTACAAGGAGATAAAGGGTACTAAATATTTGGGATCATAATGGACATACTGAGATCTAAATTTCTTTTAATACATAACATGAGTATCCATGTGCATGGTCTGTTGTAAAGGTTTAGAAAAAACAGAGATCATAAAGAAAATATAACACCACAAAGACACAGAATCAAAACTTGATGAATGAAAAACATAGTGAAACTAATATATACTCTCATCTTGCCATTCTCAAATGGATAAGTAAATTATTCTACATATGATGATATAATGACAAAAAGGGAAATATGGCACTCTTCGGAGCAAACCTTTTCTGGAATCTCAGAAAATGTCGATCACCTTCATGCCTATCAGAATCATGGGACAAATCCTCTTTAAGTACATCATATGTAGTTAATACAATGTCAGCACTGGCAAGATCACTGATATCCATCACAGATGAATTGGAAATAGATGTGTCTCGCACACCTTCATAAACACAAGTTTTCAAGGAGCCCTGATGTGTATGACTACAGTGATAAAAAAAATTAATGAGACAGTTGAGAATAAAATTAAGTTAAATAACCAAAATGGCATTACACTCTAATCACAATTCACAAACACTATTAAATGGTGGCTGCAAGCTCATAACTCCTAGTCCACACAGGATAAGACTAAAAACTGTACCTTACCCAGCATCATACAGAGCAGGAGGATCAGGTCCTCCTAGAAACAACACACACACACACAAGGAAAAAAGAGCATTCATTATTTTCATTAAGCAAAAACTATACCGTATAATTTCATCATGCCACTGGGGCAAAATTGGAGCTGGGCAAACAATGAGAGTGGCACCAGAGGCAATAGGAGATTCAGTAGCTTGTATTAGTTCAGAGCACATCAGACATACATATTCTCCGTCCCTCACAGCTACAGTAGTTTTATATGTCTTGCTTTCAGATCCTTGTTTTGATTTCAAAGATTTTCCTTTAGGTGAATAACCAACACAATCTGCATGTTGCCAAGCATCACAAATGTCACACTGAACCCATAGTCCTTCATATTTAAGACTTTCACTCACAGATCCACATATGCACTCCACACGCTCTCTTTTAAGCCTTTTCAAAGTAACTTTTTCGTCCCCATTAACTTGAGGCTCTAAATCAATTAATATGTCACTTCCAGATGCTGATCTACGGTGAGCAAAGATGCAAGCAAGCAATTCAACAGTTTTCCCCAACCCCATCTCATCTGTTGCATTAAAAAATTTAGTTATAGAATTTTCACTTGTACTGAAAAATGGACAACTATATACGTATGACACACTCAAGTCCACGTCAAAGGCCAACTCTCCAAAAATCCTAAGCTATTGGTGGATACGAAAGAATAGTTCATATAAGTAATAGATACAAACAAGAATTGATAGTGTTAGAATAGTTATTGGATTGTTTTTATTGTTTTGGGCTTTAAGCCCATTTAGATAGCTTATATTTATATTTACCCTACCTTGTATCTTAACTTTTTCATGAGAATTAGATGAGAATTTTCACTTTATCTCACTAAAACATGGTATCTAGAGCTTTAGTATTGCTGGTTCAGTGGTGGACTCATCCCTCCTCAGTTAGGTCATCCTGGTCTTGCCAAGCTTCAGCAATTGGTGTCAAGTCTATCTAAGTTGTCTAGTTTGTCTTGTGAATCATGTCAGTTTGGTAAACATATTTGTAGTTCTTTTCCTAGTCGTGTTAATCATCGGGTTGCATCCCATTTTTCTTTAGTTCACTCAGATGTTTAGGACCTAAGTTGTACTGGGTCTACCTTAGGGTTCACATATTTTGTAACATTTATTGATGATTATTCACAATGCACTTGGCTATTTTTAATGAAAAATCGATCTGAATTGTTTCCCATCTTAAAATTTTTCTTTCATGAGATTAAAATTCAGTTTGGTGTTCCTATTCACACATTACGTAGTCATAATGCCCGCAAATATTTTTCTCATGAATTTCAAAAGTTTTTTGGTTTCTCATGGCATTCTTCGTCAAACATCTTGTGCTCACACCCTTCAACAAAATAGAATTATTGAATGTAAGAATAGACACCTCATTGAAACCACTCGGACACTTCTATTTCATGGGAATGTCCCTCATCGCTTTTGGAGTGATGTTGTTCGTACTACATGTTACCTTATCAATCGGATGCCATCTTTTGTGCTTGATAACCAAATCCCTCACATTATTTTATTCCCTCACCAAATACTCCACTCACTAACTCCATGTGTCTTTGAGTCTACCTGTTTTGTTCATAATCTCACCCCAAGTCTTGACAAACTGTCCTCCCATTCTGATAAGTGTATCTTTCTTGGCTATACTCAGTCTTGAAAAGGTTACAAGTGTTATTCACCATCTCCTTGCCGCTACTTGATCTCAACTGATGTTACCTTCTTTGAGTTTATTCCTTTCTTTGGTTCCTCACCTTCCACCGTTGAGGTCCCTTCATCTACACATACATCTACTCGAATACCTTTTGCCTCTTTCAATCTCTCTCCTCCAGAGATATTTCCTATTTCTCCTTAACCTTCTCTTACCCATTCTCTTGGTCTCTCTCCTCCTCAGCCTTTGTAGGTTTATCATCGTCGAACACTGACTACTCTACCACCACCAACTGGTACTCACATTGTCCTACATCCGCCTCCAATTGTTCCTACCCCTTTGGCACTACCTCCTGAGCTTGATCTAGTAGGAATTCCTCCCCTCATTATGTTAATGTTAGTTATTATCGTTTATCCCTTGTGCATTATGCTTGTGTCTTTTCTCTCTCTCCTATCTCTATTCCAAAAACTTTAGGTGATGTTCTCCCTCATCTTGGATAGAGACAGTCTCTAGTTGATGAGATGTATACTCTTTAGAGTAGTGGTACTTAGGATCTCACTCTGCTACCACCTGGTAAAACTGTTGGCTGTCGCTCGATCTTAAATTTTAAAGTTGACCCTAACGGTAAAGTTGATCGTCTAGAGGCTTAGTTGGTTGACAAAGGCTATACACAAATATTTGGCCTTCACAATGGAGATACTTTTTTTCCGTGGCTAAAATGAGATCGGTTTAGTTATTCTTTTCTATGGCAGTTTTCCATCACCGGCCCCTCTATCAGCTTTATATCAAAAATGTTTTTCTTCATGGTGGGCTATTTGAGGAAATTTACATGGAGCAACCTCCTAGGTTTGTTGCTCAGGGGGAGTCTTCAAGGCTTGTTTGTCATCTAAATAAATCTTTATATGGTCTTAAACAATCTCCTAGGACATGGTTTAGCAGATTTAGAACCGGTGTCCAACAATTTGGTATGCATTGAAGTGAAGCCGACCACTCAGTATTCTATCGACACTAAGGCACAAGAACTATTTACTTAATTGTGTATGTTAATGACATTGTCATTACAGGTAGCGATATCCAAGGAATCACAGAGATAAAGCAACATCTTTGTCATCATTTCCAAACTAAGGATCTTGGTAGACTTCGTTGAATAGTGATATCGCAGAGGAAGTATGCCATGGATATATTAGAGGAAATAGGTTTAATGACTGTCAGGTCAACAGATAGTCCTATGGACCCTAACACCAAACTTTTGCCAAATCAGGGGGAGCCTTTTCCAGATCCTAAGTATAGGGGACTAGTTGCAAAACTTAATTATCTCACAATGACCCATCAGACATTTATTTTGTTGTCAATGTGGTGAGTCAATTTCTTAATTCTCATCATGAAGAGCATTGATACGTTGTTGTTCTCATTTTAAAATACACTAAAAGAGCTCCAAGAAAAGGTCTTTTATATGAAGGCAAAGGTCATAGCAAAATTGTGGGATATTTAAACGCAAATTGGGCAGGTTCTCTCTTTTGATAGAAGATCTACTTCTAAATGTTGTATGCTTAGGTGATAATTTAATTTCTTGGAAGAGTAAAAAACAGAATGTTGTAGCATGATCTGGAGTAAAAGCAAAATATCGAGCCATGGCTTCCGCTTCCTGTGAGCTTATCTGGCTCAAACAACTTCTTAAAGAGCTCAAGTTTGGAGATATTTCACATATGACACTCGTTTGTGATAACCAGGCTGTCTTGCACATTGCTTCCTATCCAGTCTTCCATGAAAGGACCAAACACATCGTTCACCAAGAGGAAGATTCTATCTGGTGACAATGTCACTAACTATGTCAACTCAAATGACCAGTTAGCATATGCATTCACTAAATCTTTGAGAGATCCTAGGATTGATAGGATATGTGTGACAAGCTTGGTGCATTTGATCTACACGCTCCAGGTTGAGGGGGAGTCTTAGAATAGTTACTGGGTTGCTTTTACTGTTGTTAGGCTTTAAGTCCATTCAGATAGTTTATATTTATATTTACCCTACCTTGTATCTTAACATTTTCATGAGAATGAGATGAGATTTTTCACTTTCTCTCACTAAAATAGATAGGATTTCACAGCATTGACAGCAGGATGCTATCAGCAGACTCGTATTGATTATGAAGCTACAAGATTCAATTCGTCATTCATTATGTAATGAATAGGTCAAAAACAGTCCATTCATTAATATGTCAAGAGAAGCCAACTAGCAAAAAGACTTCTTTAAATATAGAAAACATTAGTTTCTACCATGGTATATATATCTAGAATCTTTCGAAACAAGAATTTAGCAAAACTCCGCATAATTATGAGGAAAAAAATGAAATATGCAACATAACTTGGGACCTACCAGCAAGAATGCCTCCAAATACATAAGGCGAAGAAGTCTCTGGGCACAATGAAATATTTCCACTGAAGCCATTGTAATACAAATAAGCACAGGGAAGAAAGAATGAATTCATAATAGTTGGGGGAGAGAGAGCAACCAACCGGACATGAATTATGCAATAAATAAGAACACATAAAATATTATATTTTGAAAACTGGTCAATAAAACTTACCTGAATGGATTGAAAAACATTTGACAACTGGTGTCCAGAAAATCCACAGGGATACATAATGGAGAATGAAACTGATTTCTTTCTCTTTCACCCTGACTTTCTTCCACTGCTTTCTCCCGTTCTACCATCCAGAAAGCTGCACGCTTTTGATATGGCCTCAATTTAGGAAGTAACTCTGGTATGTCATCTTCAAGCATTGGCTCTGCTCTGTACACAAGATATACATAAGATAAACCAAAAGCTAAACAAAAAGCTTGACATTAGATTCATTTTCACTAGACTTGTAAAGTGTGAAGCATGCTATTATATATTCAATTGACCATTGTACCAATTATTGTGACTCATAAATTAGAAACAAGGCCAAAGAGAAATGCATCACTTACTTTGAAGGCTTAATGGCTTCATAGAAACCTGCAGGATCGAACCTTGCATGCTTCCTGGCATTGCAAGTGTCATCTGCCATCTCTGTCTGCAGATCAACTTCCATTTTCATACAGCTACCAGATCTATATCTAACTTCCGAAGTCATAATTTCTGGACGTAGCCAAGACATTACATTCACCATGCTCTTTTTCCATAGTTGTCTAGAACTATCAAGAAGTGACTCGCATGCATCAAAGGCACTCTTTAGTACCTCAACCCTTACCCTAAGGGAGGAAATTTCCTCAGAAAGTCTAACTCCGAGAACTGGCCTCAATGTAACAAACTTCAAACTTACCAAGTGAAGAAGACTGGTAACACCTTCATCAGGTCCATCAAAAATACCAGATAACAACACTGTGTATGTTTCCATCTGCTCAACAGTAACTCTTCTTACAAACTCAAGATGAATGTCAGTATAGGGTAACAAAGGCCAATGGCCTAATTTAATTCGACCAAGAACATTACTGACATTACACACCCGAAATCTTAATGAGTACTGCTGATCCCGATAAAAATCCTCAGACATTTCAAAATCAGAAAAACCTTCTCTCAGATTTAAATCCCTCAAAACAACTTCAGACACATCGAGGTGTTCACTGGACAACCAATGAGAATGATCAACCTCAACAAAATACGGCTTATCAATAACACTAGAATCACCTTTTGCTTCTTCCCCTCCTTCCACACCATTTTGCTTATCCAATTCTGTCTCAGGAGTAGCACTTGTCTCTAGTATTATCCCACCTGCTCTCCGCGGTTTACTTTTTCGTCTACCCATCACTTAGTACCACTTACTAGCCAAAAAAAAAAAATAACAACAACAAAAATAAATGCTTAACTATATTTCAAATATCATTACAAAGATTAGTTATACTCATGATTTAACAGAACTGAAACTAATGCTGCTCGATGGAACCACAAGAACTCAAAGATTTACTTATAGACTTTGGTTTCAACAGCATAAGCACAAAAAACAGATGAAACCCATTCTTAAACTATCATAATCGAAAGCTAAGAACAAACTAAACAACAATCACACATAAGCTCACAAGTCAAAGATTGATTGAATATTTGAATGAGAAACACAAAATGCAACTATGCAACAAGGGGTTGGAAAGAACAACAATTTAGGTGAAATATTAACATAAAAATTGAATCAAAGGGTAAGAGCAAGGTAACAATTACACCGCCATGACTATTTTATTCATAGCCTAATTCACAAAGTCACAAACTTGAGTTAACTTTGAGAGACCCAATACAGCAATAAGTGCTGCACGTGAATTTTTGCATGGAAACAAATAATGGGGCGGTTCGAAATTGTTACCTGGAGATTGTGAAGAGAGCATGCAGCAGGAGAGTGAGTAGCACGCGCGAGTCTGCGAAAATGGGAAGCACACAAGCTGGAGAAAATTAGAAAGAGAGAGATAAAAGTTAACAAAGAGTGTTGTGTTGTATCTGTTTGGAGTTTCAACTTCGAGTGTTGTTGGATCGTGTTATTGTACACCTTGTGTTGTTTTTGCAACCAAAAATGTTGTTTTGTTTGCAACCAAAATATAATAACTTTTAGAATTATTTTTGTGTTGCAAGTTTTATGAATCTCTCAGATCTTTGGTTTTTGAGGGCTCGAGTGATTATAAGTTATTATTTTAAAAGTTAAATAAACGATCTTACCCTAAAAAGAAAAAACACTTGATCCTAGAAATATTTTTCAATCAAACATGATAATTTAAATAAAAATAAATATTTAAAATGGGCAACGGTGAAAATAAAGAGAGTTTAGTATTAGTGAAAAGCTATTTCATTCAATCAACTAATCATTTTAGGGTATTTGTATTTTTTTTTTCTTGATTTTAGAAGTTTAAATTCTCATTCAATCAAAAACTATATTAATATGATTTAAGAATAAAAGTTTTTACATGAACAAATTATATTTGGACCAGAAGAAAGTATGAAAAAAAATATAGAAAATAAAATATGGACAATTATGTCTTTTGCTTTATTAATCGAGGAGAAATTGAAAAAAAAAAGAAGTAAAGTTATAATTCTAGAAACACAATTTTAAAATTTTCTTTCTTTATACTTATCTCTCATTTTTCCCTTGTCTCTTACTTTCTCTTCTTCAAATTAGAATGTATGCACTTTTGACATTTGAAAATGGTTATTATTAAAATTAATAAAGTTAATCTACATGGCATTAAATATCAGTCTATCAACACATATTTTTCGTATTTTTTTTATGTGATTTGAGTATAATATTCATTCATCAATGTAAAGGGAAATGTAAATGGTTTACGTAAGGTTCAAAAATGATGTTTCTAATTATCTTAAAAGATAATCAATTATCTATATTTTTTTATATAATTTTATTCTTGAATTAAATCTATTGAACTTTGACAATGGATATTAGAATTTTTAAAATATTTTTCTTATAATATTATTTTTATTAATTTAATTTGAAAATAAATGTTGAAAAATAGACCATCAATTTAAGAAAAAATATTTATTTTATTCTTTTAAATAAGTCATGACTCAATCTGATTAACCTGTCGAAATGTGATTGAGTTAATTCATTAAATTTTTGTAAATTTAAGTGAGTTAAATTAGATTCATCTACTGTTTAAACAAATTCGAGTAAATAAGAGACATGTGTATTAACTAATTTTTTCTATTTATTTTTTTAGCTCTAGTAAAAAAAATTATAATTACAATTAGTTAAAATTCTTACTTTACATTACTTTTAGACTATTTGTATAAACGAAGTTTTAGTTTCTTACTAATCTAAAGTTAGTCTTAAAAAATAATCTAAAATTAGAATTTTTTTATTTCTATATTTAATTCAACTTAATATATATTTGGTATTTATCATTCAGTACTTTTTTATTTTAAATTTTATAAGTTTTTATCCCTGTAATTTAAAAATGAAAAATTATAAATTAGAATGATAATTTTATGCCTATAATTTATTAGAATGAAATTTATTAAAATGATAATTTAAACATGATAATAATACTCATCCATTTTCTTTAAGAATGATATTTGTTTACGGTTATATTTTTTTATTAAATTATGAAAAAAATAAGATTATAAGTATGATAGGTTTGTTGTTTATAAAATCCTTTAAAATTATACAAAATTTAATTTATGATTGAATGATTATGTAAAATTATTTTTCTGGTCAAAATTCATTAAAGTGAGATATGTGGGAATGTGTTGTTCGGTAATTTGTTATCATATTTGATTACTAAATAATTTTTTTTTTTTTGAGAATGTGTTGTTTGAAAATGTTTTTTCTTAAGAAATTTGTTACCTGTTTAATTTATGTAAAGATAAAAATAAAAAAACTTTTGTAAAAACGAAAACACAAGAGAGAGATTAAATTGTGTTTCAAAACTTTTTTACAAGTGATTTATTTTATATTTTGAATTCAATATAATGAATATAAGAAGTAATATAAATAAATAATATAAATATTTCTAATAAAGATAAATTTTCCAACACAACCCTAGTCAATAAAGATAACAATAAAATAAAGACAAAACACGTGATATTTTTATATTAGTTCGTTTTACTAAAATTATGTTTAATTTTTTAGCAACATGTAAGATTTCACTACATTAGAATGAATATAATCATTATTTGACTTCAACCATTCTTGACTAATTCAAGTATTCTTTCGTCATACCCTCTTCAGGCTAACAATTCTCAAATATTGTTTGAACTTAGCCTCCAAGCATTTTTTAGTTTTAGTCTCTTCAGGTTAACAACAACAAGTATTTTTTTTCTTCAGGCTAAACTACCACTAAGGTGTGGATTTACAGATGATTGTCTAACTTAGAAAGATTCAACCTCTACGCGGGGAGGGATACACACCGAAGAGTATAAATGAAAGACTTTTTACAAGACAAAGTATGAAATTATATAAAGTAATTTTTTAGAGCATTCTTTTCTCTTGTTTACACACAACTTTACTTCTTCGTTTTTCAGTCAGTACATAGATGGAGAGCTTGATGTAGTTGTTAGACTCACCAGCTTTAAAAACTTCAATTCATTTAACGAAAACATGCTCAATGTTCCTTTGCATTAAATGTGTTCCTAAACTGTCAACTTCAGAACTGCAAAGTTTCTTCACAATTTGAGGATTTCATACACAAATGTTGCATTTCTTTAAGCAATAAATCTCCGTGTTAGAAAAAAATCTCCTTGAGTTTGATAAGACACGCCTTTTAGTGAAAATTTAGTTGATTTCCTCATATTTGATTAGAATGTGTGTTTTGCTTAATAAAACTTTGCATGAAATGAGTAGAGTTTATGTGTGTAGAAATAACAGATAGAACTGAAACTTATCTTAGCCTTTGAAATTCTTTCTGTTAATACATTAATATGACTTGAGCTTTATCTTCGATGCATAGTTCGTTTGTTAAGTGCTCACTTCATCTGATTGTTTTAAAAGTCTGAAAGTTTCAATTATCCTATAAGTTCATATTTTTATCTTAATAACTTATAATTATCAAAACTAAGAGATATAATTTGACTTAACAACTTACTTAGGAATTTTATTACTCTTAAAAAAATACCCATAAATCTTAAATATAAATCATATAAAACTTTGTTTTATTTATCTCTCACAATTTCATTGTTTCACAAAAACAAACATACCATCAATTTGAGAATCATGATGTGATTTACACCTTGTTAATAATAATAAAAAAAAAAACTTTTGCCGCATAATTTGAAAATATTAGAAAATATAATTAAATCAATATGATAACATATTCAAATATTTCTCCATTCACTAGATATATAAATCCCAAAATATTCTAAAGTTTTAAAATATATAACTATTGTTACGTTAAACATTAAGCTTTTATGTCGGAATACAATGGTTAAAAGATATTTGTAAACACAAAACACAAGCATTTTATGCTTTGCATAAATGTTCAAAATGATACCAAAAAACTTTTATCAAATACCAAACATCTAAGCAACTAGATGTGTTGCTAAAAGATCACTCACTTAAATAATCTTAAACTCAAGATTATCAATTGTAAAGAAAAAATTAACAACTTGGGTTGTTTGTAATTAAAGCTCCAGCTCTAATATTTTGTATATCAATCAACCCCTCAAACTTTTTCAATTCTTGAAACACTTGCATCCTTCTGTCAGTCATTTCCTTTTCATACTTGAAACAACCTACAAGGTCACCAAAGTTATCATTGGTTGTCCCATACACTTTTTCAAATTCTTTCACTGTCTCCATAAATTGATCAATGACACCATCAACTATTGTAGTTCTCTTCCTCTTCCCTCTTGAAGTATAGGTGTAAGTTTGAACATTATGATCAAATGATTGGCTTATAAGCTAAGTTTGAGTCTTAGTCGCAAAAGCAATGAGAGTCTCTTCAACGTGGATTTTATCATCCATACTTACATAATCTTCTTCTATCCTCTTTTTATCCATCGTCTCAACAAAATCAAAATGATCTTTGACATCTTCTACATTAGCCATATCTTTTCCACAAACTAATGTCAAATCATCATAACGAGGGAATAACTTATCATACAATCACTTAACATTTGTACATAACTATTGTTCAACATATCAAAAGTTACAATTAATAAAATGAATATAATAAGTGGAGGATACATTAATTGTTAATTCTTTCTTTCTTGTTTTGTATCTAGGTTTATCAGATTTTATAACATCAAACCTTATATACATTTTATCAAGTGCTCCTAAATAATTCTTTGTTTAACAAATTAAAGAAAACAACCAACATCACAATTATTAAAAAATGATAAATAAAATTATTTCTTTTATTGAAATTCTCAAAATTTACCCTGAACCACTTCCACCTTTGGTCATTGCAATTTTTTGGAATTTGTTAAAGTTCTTTAAAAAGTCATTTGTGGCATCTTAAAATAACATGTAAAACATAATTAAATCTCCTACTAATTGTTTCACCACTTCTCATGAATTGCCTCTTAATTATTCTGTTTTAAACATCATGAGAAAGTATATGTAAAAAAATTATTATCATCTCCTCCATACCCATAATTTTATATAATTTTAATTGATCCACTATTTTTAATAGATGACATAATAATAAAAATTTCTTTTATCTGTGTTATTTACATATACTCTTTCAGACAAAAACATCATCCTAGTATTAAATGCCTATCATATACTTTCTAAGTTATATTCCTTTCAAGCACAGACAATAACTTATATATGTGCAAACTGACATCAATATCATAAAATAATTATTTATCATTTCAAAATAAACAATTAAACTTAGAATGATCTACATCTTTTTGTATTTTGCAATTGATCTGAGTTGCAAAACTAACTGATAACTCTGATACATGAAAACATAACACAAATTAAAATAATTTTGTATATATTCATAACAAGAAAACTGCATAAAACAAAGGTACAAGATGTACCACGTAAATAACAAGAAGAGAATGAACTGCCATCATTGCAATAGACAATGCAAAGAAACAAAATATACAGACAAATACCTAAGAATAAAAAGTAAAATGTACAAACATTTAAAATCAATAAACCAACACCTAAAATAGGAAATAAAATGTGCAAAAATTATAATCAGTAAAACACAATCCTAGACAAAAGAAACACACAAAAAAAGGAAAGAATGTGGAGAATATACATAAAGTCATAAGTAAACAAGAACAACAATCAGTAATCAAATTAAAAAAATAAAAGAAAAATAATAAAGCACAACAAAAAGAGAAAAACAACACAACAAAGAAAATAATTACTAATAATATGAAACACAACTAAAAAAGAAATTACAATTAAAAAATGAATATGCAACACAACAAAGGAGCTACAATCACAAGACAAATTATCAAAAGTATAAGTAAAACATCTACATAGGAGAGTAAAATGTGCAGACAAATTAAACATAAAATAGAATGTGCAAAAATTATTTAGAATTGATAAAGTAAAGTAGGATAATTGAGAGACATTTTGTTTAAAATTTTTAGATTCTTATATAAATGAAAGATAACCACCCTGAACAAATAAAAAATTAATTTTTTTATTATTCAAATTTATTCCTCCAGGTATTTTTTTTATAAAATTCCCCCGGGTATTTATTTTTATCTTATACCACAATATAAATAAGGAAAATTTTAAATTGACGTTTCTCCACGTATTAAAAGATTTCAATACTCTTGAGATGTCAAATATTTTTTTAAACATATTTATAGGTATTATTAATTCTTATAAAAATAATACGGTAGAAATATTATGATATCTTAATTATATACACAAAAAATATAAGAAAATGAAAATATTTTATTTAAAGAAAGTATATCTAAACATTTTTAAATATATTTATAATTAATAATAAATTATGGTTAAAGTTAAATCATAATTTCCACGGCATACATGAAAATTTTCACTTTGCCAAATACACGTTAATAGTTACTATCAAACTATTTTCTCATATAATTTTGACATGGGAGTAAACAAGATTATACTAAACTTATTAAATCGAATTGAAGTAAACATTAATAATATATAATCATTTAATCACAATTTATCATATATAATAAGTTTTTTAATTTTATAATAATTTTTTTACAAATTATATTAAATCTAATTTATAGTTAAATAATTATATAAAATTATTTTATACAACATATAACCTTCTAATTAAAGAAAAATCCAAAGTTTCTACACTTAAATAATATATATTTATGTGAAAAAAATGAATAAAATAATTATTAATTTTAATAATAATCTTTTGATATATTATATAAAATCCTTTACTATCCATAAATTTCAAACTATGCTTAAACGGAGACAGTTATTATTCAAGCAAAAATATCTACCTTACAAGACAAGTTTATTCCGTGTAAATATTTTCCATGTAGTTTTTTTCTCTGCACAGAATTTTACATAGAAATCTTGAATCGAACATTCTTAAATAAAACAAAACAAAATAAAAACATGTATTCTTTAAGCTATCCACGTCATCATAAAAAAACACCGCTGAATAAAATAATCTCCGTAACTATCAATTGGAAAAAAAATTAATAAAAGAAGAAAACACCAAAACAAAAAAAAAAAAATAATCTTCTTCTTCTCAACTTCCATCGTCAATGGCAGTTTCGGGGTTGAGAACCGGTGGTTTACCTCTCCTCCATCATCATCATCACCACCACCACCTTCGCTTCCTTCAATCCCATGCTTCCTTCTCAAAGCTCAATTTTTTTGGCTCAAAGTCGAACAAGAGTTTCACTGTCTTTGCTCGGTATGCGCAAGCGCGAGACCTTTTCTCCTCTCGTCGATTCCAAGGTTCATTTTTTCCCATCAATTTAGCGTTTTCATGTACTCAGAGTTTTGCTTTTGAGTTTTAACGAATTGGGTATGAATGGTTAATTTGTTGTGTCAGATAGCGTGGAGCAGCTGCCTAAGCTGTTGGAGGACATTGTGCAGACATCCTTAAACACTGGTCCGAGGGGTGTCCTTAGGTTGGCTCAAGGTGTTCAGGCCTTCATCGGTGTTGGTCAGGAGTGGTTAACTGATGTCTCTAAGGTAACAACAACACTTTGAAAAATATTTGTTGAAAACTGCAATACTTACACAATTAGTTAATAAGATGTACACAATTAGTTAATAAGACATGAAGAGAGAAATACGCGTATATATATAATATATGTTTTATGAGTGAATTGGGATGAGTGTGAATTTGTATGAGTGAGTATATATATATATATATATATATATATATATATATATATATATATATTCTGAGAGTGAGTGAGTTGGCTGGTTGAGTGTGGATTTTTGTGATCGAGTTGGTTGGTTGAGTGCAAATTTTTGTGATCTAGTTCTCTGCATATTACAGTTGGGGAAGTAAAGTTGCAACACTTTATGGCACTGTTTTGTAACTTTTCACCTTAATTCAATAAGAGTTAGTGTCATAGTTGCTTAATTCAATTTCAAGGAGGAGACTACAAGTAAAGTACCAATTTGATCTCTAAATTTGTACTTTGCTGTTTTACTAAACTTTGACATTGGAAAAAAGGAACTAACTAGCGCCCTTAATTACAGGTGAGTGAAAAATAAGTTTTTGGAGCGTAATTTTATGCATTTCAATAAAAATCTTTCTCCTTTCTGTTCCTGATATAGTGCCTACCATTTTGCTTATTTGAACATGGACTAAAATATAATAAATTGTAAAAGTTAGGAGTATAATGATAGTAAATTTGTATATGTTAAAGATTAAAATGACAATAAGTTGTAAAAGTTAGGTACTATAATGGAAGTGAAATATTTGTGTGCTATTTTTTGAATGTTAAAGACTAATATGACAGTGGTCCACAAAGTCAATGACCAAATTAGTTGTTTACTCAGGAAACTACCATTTTAGTAAGGAGCAAGAAAAGTCTCAGAACAATGTCTGAAATTAAAAAAAAATGTCAGATAAGTCCTAAAATTTAACCAATTACAGTCATTTTGAACCAATATCAGTATCACTTAAGTCATCCATGAAAGGACCAAGATGATAGTAAATGGTAAATTTAGGAACTTAAATGATAGTAAATAGTTAAATTTAGAGACTTATTTGATGATTTTCTAATTTTAGGAGCCAATATGACAGTGTTTAACAATTCTAGGGACTTTTGTAATTTTTGGGACTACTATGACACACTTCACAATTTCAAGGACTAAAATGGTAGGTCACTCCCATTTTAAGGCCTGGTTTAGATAAATTTCTCCATAAGTTTTTATAATGAGAAGAAGAAATGAAATAAGTTTCTTTGTAATTTCTATAAGCTCTCATGTAATAACTTCTCCAAAAGCTTATTTTTAACTTATATATAAGCTAATTTTAATTTATGAATAAACATATTTCATGTTTTTTCTTCTGGCTGGTGTTCATACATCTTGTTTTTCTCCTTTTTAAATTGTGTATCTGCTCTTGCTGTGTTGCTTCCTTTTGAAAAGTCGTGGATATTCCTCTATTTCTATCTTGATATTGTGTTTTTGTTAGAAAATTTGGACAGAGTTATTAACTCTCTGGCATCATTTGTAGTCAGCAAATTCATCTGCTGGGTTACCGACTGAATTGCAGCTTGGTTTACTCTCTCCCTTTTATTTGAGGAGGTTGTTTGAGCGCATGGGTGCAACCTATATCAAATTAGGTCAGGTATGAGTCGGTTCCCCTACTTACTCCTTCCCCTCCGAGTTAATATTTCATAATGTTACAAGTATTAAAAGGATGATGCTTGCTTTATTTCAATATAAAATGACTTGAATCAATATTCAATTATTTTTCGTAGAAGAGTAATGCAAGTCATAGATCAAATTTATAAGTTATAACCACTTTATATGATCATTTTCTCAGTATAGAAGTTTTTTGCTAATTTGATTGTTGATCTTCTTTATGCCCTATGAACCTCTATACCCCATGAACCTTTATACTGATGGTTATATTTGGTTTCTGTGTGATAGTTCATAGCATCAGCACCGACACTGTTTCCACCTGAGTATGTTCAAGAATTTCAAAATTGTTTTGATAGAGCTCCTCCTGTTCCATATGGGGAAATTGAATCTATATTGCGTAAGGAACTAGGAAAACCATTAGAAAGTGTTTATGAATACATTGATCCAACACCCATTGCTTCTGCTTCTATAGCACAGGTATAACTTTTTGAATACATCTAGGTTCTGCTTCTGCTTCTTCAAAAACTTTTTATTCAGATTGTATGTGGCTGCTAATGCAATTGGTATATATTACATCTAGGTTCACGGTGCAAGGCTAAAAGGCTCCCAGGAGGATGTGGTTATAAAGGTCTTAAAACCAGGAATAGAGGACATATTAGTGGCAGATCTTAATTTTGTTTATGTTGCTGCTCGGGTATTGGAGTTCTTGAGTCCTGAAATAAGCCGAACATCACTGGTAAGCAATATGGGCACCTTTACTGCTACATGGATATTTTTACTACAACATGAAAATAGTGTTTTTTTTTCCTTCTTCTTCTTAAGCATCTTTTCCAAAACACTGAATAAAATTCGTAACTATGTTGCCTACTTTTTTTTTTTATCACCATTTGTTCTCATTCCTTGTACTAAAATTCATTTTTCTTTCTAGTTTCTTATATAGAAAAGAAAACTCAACTTATTTTTTCACATCCCTCTGCTGTTATTTTTTTCTTAATTTTAAATAAATGGTAGTGGCCAGAATTTTCTTGTAATGTGAGCCTTTTCTTTTTAGTAGGTTGGTATTGTCAAGGATATACGTGAGTCTATGCTCGAAGAAGTTGACTTTTACAAGGAGGCTGCAAATATTGAGGCTTTCAGGAGATATTTAGAAGCAATGGGACTCACAGGGAATGCAACAGCTCCAAAAGTGTATCAGTACTGCAGTACACAGAAAGTTTTAACTATGCAAAGACTATATGGAGTTCCTCTTACTGACCTAGACTCCATAAGTTCATTAGTTTCTAATCCAGAAACCAGTCTTATAACTGCTCTCAATGTGTGGTATGACTCCGCAATTCTATTTTTGCTGTTAATATTCATATACATTCTCCTTCTAACATGAACTTTGTGTATCTCGTTATAAAATATTGTTGCAGGTTTGGAAGTTTGCTTGCATGTGAATCTTTTCACGCAGATGTACATGCAGGGAATCTGTGGCTTCTACGTGATGGCCGTATTGGGTTCCTTGACTTCGGTATGCTTCAGTTTTTTCTTCTTTCTGCTTATTTATAGATATGGTTTTAACTTTTTGTTGTTCTAATGTTTCAAAATAGTCTGTATACTTCATTTGAATTTAGTTGCTTTTTAACATGTTTCTATCAATCAGTTTATTTCTTTGCCTTCGGGGCATCATATTGCAAACTCTAATCACTGTTGCTTTGCTTTGCTTTATTCTTTGACAAATTCGGTCACCATTTCTTTCACAAAAAATTTAAGTTTTACAGTATTCAGTTGTATGTACACATAAATATGTATGAGATTGCATGTGTTACAAGTTTCAGTCTACATTCTATAAAAGAATTTCAATCTACAGGAATCGTTGGTCGTATATCCCCTAAAACATGGGCTGCTATGGAAGTCTTCTTGGGATCAATTGCCATTGAAGATTATGACTCAATGGCATCTGCTTTAATTGAAATGGGTGCTACAAACAAGGACGTTGATGTGAAGGCTTTTGCCAGAGATTTGGAAAAAGTATTCTCATCAATTAAGGCAAGTATTGTAACTCACATATACTCACTTCTGAGCCATATGCGTGACTACATAAGTGAACACATATGTACTTTGCTAATTTGATGAGCACATTTCAATTTTTACACTAGTGGCCCCCAGACAATAATGTGTTTGTCTACATGCATGCATTCGGTCTTTCTGCCTTGATCAGTTATGCATAGTCCAGTATTTGAGATTATCTCTGCTCACTCACAATATAGGATAGATCAGGGCTCTCACTTAACACATTCCCTATGAATTTGAATCCTCTCATTCTAGTGTTTCACATGACAGGATTGTGTCAGGAGAGATGCTTTGACTATACACTGATAATTGTGTAAAGATCTTTGTTGTGTCTTTGTATATCTATCATTCCTTGCACCCATGGTCATGAGGAAATTGATTATTTATGCATATAATTTGTCTCAATCCCATTTGAGTGTAGTTGCTTACACTTTTGCATTTGTGTCCACTTTATAACTGCAGGAATTGGACACTGAAATAGTTGTTGCAACTACAAGTGGAACAGCCACAAATGCAACTGCTGTCGCTGCTAATATAGTTGTTGATGAGAGGCAGATGAATGCACTCTTTCTTGATGTGGTAAGCTAATTTAGACCAAACTAGTATATCAACATAAAAAGTTTAAACTCATTGTTAACTACTGGTATTTGAATTGATAGATATACAGAGTTTGGCTACTCACAAAGCAACATAGTTATTTATGCTTCCTTTCTTTTTTGACAACTTAATATTAGGCATAATTGCATATTCTGCCGCTCACTTGCACGATTTTGCGGATTTTTCCAACTAACTATTTTATTTACAAATTTTGCTACTCAACTTCCAAAGTTTTGCAAAATTCTAAAAATTCGGTGGCGAAATTTGTGAAAATTTTAAAGTTGTGTAGAAAAAATTGGAAATAAAATGATTGGGTGATAAAATGTGAAAATACAGAAGTTTGTTGATATAATTTACAAAAACATCAAAGTTGGATGGTGAAGACTGCAATTAGGCCTTACTATTAATATGATGCTTTAAAATTGCTGTCAGTTTGGTATTCTGTAAGTTTGCATGTTTCTAACATCATTTGACACAGCATACAGTACTAATGAATTTTCAATTTTTGTAAGCCAAAATCCCAAAAGTCTCTTTTCTTCAACAAGAAATGGTATTGAAATATGATTTTGGATCAACACTATTGAAGGCTAATTATTCATGTAGTGCTTATGTTTTGTTTGTGCTCTTCAGGTTCAAGTTAGTGAATCATATGGACTAAAATTTCCTAGAGAATTTGCTCTTCTTCTGAAACAACTCTTGTACTTTGACCGGTACACACGGTTGTTGGCTCCAAATTTGAACATGCTTCGGGATCAGAGGATTAACATTGCTTCCAATAGAAGAAGCAGGTATAGAGACAATTTTTAATGAGTTGCTACACAAAATCTATATGTACCCTATTTTTCTATGATTTTATATGTATTGTTACATTGGTATATAAATAAAATAACCAAATAATTGTATTGTCCTCATAGAGCCTAGCTCATGTGGTTGGCATATTCATTTGCAAGTTATTGGCTTTATTTCTTACATCTATCTTACATAATAAAATAAGACATTTTTAGCTTCATTTGAGAAAATAGTTAATATTAAAAATAATTATACTCTCATCAATGTCTGAAATGAGATATTTAACCATTTTTTAAGATAAGATATTAGACCTTTTTTAAAATTATAAAAGGAATTTTTAGTCTTTCACTTTAATAATAAATAATATACTAGATTTCAATTTGCAAAATAATAATTTAATTTCTAGCTAATTTTTAGATTAGAAAATGTATTATTCAACTTGATTTTTAAATTTAAAGACTGAAACTAAAACAGGTCTCACTAAAAACAAGCAATTTTTTCTTAATATTATTATATTTTATCCTAAATTGTAAAAATTAATAACAACTGAAATATTTTGATATTAAATATGGTAATTAAAAAATAATTTTGAAATTAAATATGGCAACTTATATATCAAATTGATTAATGTGACAATTAACAATTATAAGTAAAACCAGGATCTGATGTTTCTGCATAATTATTAATTATTACATAACGATTTATTTTTTGGTATTGTCTTCAATTATTTCTTCAAATAAATATTATTTTAAATTAATTAGTCATCAATTAAAAATTTCACAGAATATTTCGCAAATCACATAATAAATAAATATAAATTATCATCCAATAAAAAAATCACTATCATTTAAGGAAAATTAAAAGAAAAACATATATTATGTTATCATTATCTTATTATACAAAGTCTTTTGACCCTCCATCCATTAATGTTTTATTGAATAAAAGAAGTACAGTATTTTTATTAAAAAATTCATTTTAATAGGTGTACCATATCACCCATAAGAATAAATGGAAACAAGCCTACTCAACAAACAAAGACAATAATCATTTAATAGCTTTATAAACTCTAGACAAAGTTTATAAAAAAATGTAATTGTATATTAAAGTACACCTTTTAATATATGATTTTATCTTTTATATGGTCTTCTAATATTGCTTTTTGTTCTAAATACGAAAGAAAGAGAAAAACATTAAATAAAATATTTGATTTCAATAATATTCATATACATTCTTTCTTGACAATTAAATCTCTTTTCACGTGAACTTATATAATAGTCTCGATAATAATTTTGTTTTGAAAACATTTTATTAATTTTTAAAAAGGATAATTTAATATCAAAGAATAAATAGATAATAAGTATAAGACATAAGTTTATTAGGTAAGAGAAAAAGTGTCTTTATAAAAATAAAATAATAATAATTGAGTTTTAGAAAATTATTAGAAATATTGAAAATTCTGTATCACTTATAGATCGAGCCTATACTTATAATTAATTTACTAAAAATCTGTCAAAAATCTTTGCAAACATTTTTTCTTAGCTTAATTAAGTTTTTGTCAAAAGTTTTTGCAGTGCATAAGGTTTTTATAGATGCAACACTTTTTCTTCTTGTATTTATTTTTTATTCTTTCACGTTGATAAAAGAAAATAAAAATACAAAATATATATGTTCTAAATAATATTCTTTAGTAAACTCATGTTATCTTCTATCAATAATTCAATATAATGTTCTTCAATCATTAGTTGTTGGCATTTGTTCGATAGTCACATACATCTTACCATCTTTAAGCCAAATAGAAGTATACTTTTGCTTTCATACAAATATGGAATAAATTACTCGTAACAATAAATTTTTATTAGGTAATATTTTAAAAAATAAATAGATAAAAACACACCTTCTTTGAGCAATAGATTACAACACAAATCTAGTTTACACCTTCATCAATAACTCAGTTTTTTGTTTTTTGCATCCATCTTTCCAAAACATAATAACATAAAGGTATGTCTGTTGTCAGTCAATGTAAAGACTATATTTTTGTTGGTTTTAATAAGATATGAGGTGCTAAAATATAAGAAAGAGGAATATTTTGTGCAGTGCATTGTGCATAAGCATATCTTGATTGCATAACAGTACCATAATTTATACAAGATAAAAATTGAAGAATGAGTAAAGTAACAGTTACTAGTAAAGCATAACAGACTAAAACAAAGCCTAATTAAAAATCTGCTGCACGTTAGTCATCCAGTAAACACTCCTCCTTAACTATAGAGTTGCATACACCAAGCTTTCAAATCTTGCTTTGGGAAGTGCCTTTGTTAGAATATCAGCACTTTGATGCAGTTGATTGATTTCATTTATCCTTCCTTTTGTGCCTCTTGAGAAAGTAAAGCTTTATCTTGAAATGTTTTGTTTTGCCATGGAATATTGGACTATTGGCAATTGAAATTGCAGCTTGATTGTCCACACAAATCAATGTCTTCCCTCTTTTTCATATGCAAATTTGTCATGAGCTTTCTAATCCAAAGAGCTTGATTCACTGCAGCAGTTGTTGTTGCCACATATTCTGCTTGCTTCTTTGAATGTCATGAAAAAATTCCAGAACCAAGACTAAAATAATAACTTGAATTGCTTCTCATATCATTACCACATCCAGCCCAATCACTATTAAAATAACCAAGAAGACTGAAATTTCTAACATAATGATATCTTATTCCAAAATCAATTGTGCCCTTAACATATCTAAGGAATCTTTTTGCTGCCTGAAAATGAATTTTACAAGCAAAATGCAAATACCTTGATAACAACCTTACTGTGTATAAGATATCAGGCCTTGTTACACTTAAATACATTAGGCAAGCTATAGGGCTCCTGTACAGATTTTCTTCCACCTTTTCAGGTCTCCATCTTTTCCTTTTGATTCATTGGAGTATTGGAGTTGAGGCTGGTATGCACCCATTCATGTTGAATTTCTTTAGAACTTCATTTGCATATTTTTTCCCGATAAAGAAATATTTCATTTTGTTTTTGATGTATACCAAGGAAAAATCATCCTTCCAAGTTCTGTCATTTCAAAACATTTTCATTTTTTCCTAAAATTTATCAATTTGCTTGTTGTAACTACTAGAAACCCATAGATCATCAACCACCGGTCTTCTTAACATTAAAAAAGTGAAAGAAATTTAAATTATTTTATTTAAATTTCTTTCATTTTTTGTATTTTTATTTTCGTAATTCAATTTTTAAAAAATTTAAATTTTCATTTTTAAATATTTATTTAAAAATTAAATTTTTAATATTAAATAAAAATAAATATTAATTACTTTTAAATTTTTCAAATTTTACTTGAAGAAACGTGTGAGAGAAATAATAAAGATAATAAAAAAATTAAAATGTCTCGATTTTTTTATAGAATTTTAAATTCTCTAATTTTAATTTATTGAAATTTCTTGACATCATTTTAAATTTTTTAAAATACTTTATTTAAATAAATCATTTTATTTAATAATAATTTAATTACTTAGAATAAATAAACTGTTCCACGAATTAACTAATCTAAACGCAACTTAAGTTTTGGATGTTATACTTTTAATACTCATCATAATCACAAATATTAAATATATTATCCTCTGTCTAATAATTAAGGTTCACGTTCTTATTATCTAACGAGAGAACTGCTTTATAACTATTATATAATATCTCATTTAAATATAAAATAAGGATTAACCCATCAGTTCAAATAGTTAATATCTATCAATATAATATGATATATTTTATTTTTAATAATTAATAGTAATAATTCAAAACTTAATTTTATAATTAAACCATTTTCATCGGTTCCAGTTTTTGTGCTGTCTTGAGCTCATAGTTGCACGTGAAGGTGCTTTAGAAGGAAAGGACCATGTCCAAGATTATGTTGCCGCCGTATTGTGGAAAATGCAAAGTTCAACTACTGAAAACAAAAATGACAAGTCCTACGTGGAATACAACTGCAGCTTTGACATATCATCATTACCACATCTGACACTTTTTTATTTACTTTTTACTTTTCATTTATTTATTTTAAAATTTTACACTACTATTTTTTTCCATGTATTTACAGGAGAATCCACTCCTTCACAACACTGGCAGCCACGTTATTGCCCTCCTCAATTTATATATATATATATATATATATATATATATATATATATTTCTTAATAAATTTACATATAAATATTAATAATAAATTTATTTATATATATATATATATTAGTAATAAATTTAATATTAATATATATATATATATATATTAGTAATAAATTTATATATATTAATAATAAATTTATATATATAAATCAATAATAAATTTATATATATTAATAATAAATATATATATATATATTAATAATAAATTTTAATCTCTCTTAAATTTATTAATCTCTAAAAAAAAATTATTTTATAATTAGTAGATTTACGTTCAATTAATTTTAAAAAAAAATTAAAATTAAAATTAAAAATGAAAAAAAAAAAATTTCTTCCACACTTTTTCTCTGCTTCTGCCCTACTTAAAAAGTTAGCTAGCTTTATGGAGAGGATGTTTAAATATTTATCATTATTTATTTAGGAGATTAATATTTATATATCACTAAGCCTTATTCATAACTAGATTAAAATGTTTTGCATATTAATAATAATTAAGTGAAGTAATCAAGAGAAAAAAAGTTGTTAGGTTTAATATTGGGTCTTCGAAAAATAACACTTCAAAAGTTGATCTTACGAAAGTTTAAGATTTAACTTTTATATTAACATTGGTATAAATTATTTTCTACGTAATATGGGGTATACCTGTCTTTGAACATAATTATTTTTATATTAAAGAAAATTTACAGATTCAAACCGTAAACTATTTAGTTGAGGTACATGAATTACTATTAGTACTTGTACCTCCTCCTGTATATTGGTGATAGTCTCTTGGATATTTTAAAAACAAAAATCTATGTTATTAACTGGCCGCGTATCTCTAAATCGTACTTTTATTATAAAAAAATCACAAAGAAGAGTAAAAATTTGAAATTAAAATCTGTAAAATTCCATTTCTCAATCTTAATCCTGTTGTTTCTCATTCTCAAACTCTTAAATCTTCTATCTCTCAACCCCTCAAATCTTCCTTCCCCCAATCTTTGTCAATTCCTCACGACTTTCTTCCATCCCTCAATCTCCCTTAATCCCTCTCTCGTGCTTTGACCAAAATGTACCCTAATCCTGTGAACGGTCAATCTCAAACACGACGGTGGTGGGTCAACGGCGGTCGTCTCTTAACGACGGTGGTGTGTGAAGGAATACTCTCAAATAACTCTGTTATACGTTTCAGGTTGGTCTATTGTGCCCTATTCATATGTCTTAATTAACTGGTGGAGATTTTATTTTCGTTTAAGGTGAATGATTTTGTTTGAGTTTCTGAAAATTTTTGGCCAAAAATGACTTTCTGTAAACAAAAAAGGGTTTCCCCCAAAAATCTGTATATATAGTAATCGATTACCGTTCTTGTTAATCGATTACCATAGTATAAAATGTAACAAATCCTACAACTCAGTGCAGGAGTAATCGATTACCATGGTAAAAAATTTGGGGAATGCTGTGATGCAAGTAATTGACGAAAATATGTTCTGTAGTTTGAGAATGTATGTTGTGTACTTTTAATTCGGGTGTTGTGTACTTTTAATTTGCGTGTTGTGTACTTTTAATTCGGGTGTTGTGTACTTTTACTATGGGTGGTGTACTTTTACGTTGAATGTTGTGTATATATAGGGGACATGTTGCATAGTTTTAGTATGAATGTTGAGTACCTTTTATGTGGATGTTGTACATTTGTAGTGTCGATGATGTACTGAATTTGCTTGTGTATGCTGTATACTTTGACTTTTGAAATTCTGAAAGTGAGATTGTGAATATTGTCGATCACTGTAGAAATAGGACCTAAATGTCCACTATTGTGTACTTTTAGTGTGAGTGTTGTGTACTTTTACTTTTACTCTGAATGTTGTATACATTTATTGGGCATGTTGTGTACTTTTAGTATGAATGTTGAGAACTTTTTATTTGGATGTTGTATACTAATATTGACAAAGGACAAGTGTGACTGATTTACAGCCACTTGAGAATGCATTGATGATGAAACACATGACCGCATGACATTTTTGATGACTACAACTTATCATCTGTATCTTCAGAATGAAACCTTTCCATACAAATATTACAGTTTTCATTCTTTAAAAAGAGTGAATCTGTGAATGTTTCCAAACAATGGATGACTTTATTGGAGGCCGGAATCATAGTTACACTTTGCTGCATAGACTCTTGTATTACTGCACTCTCCTCAATGTTCTGTTCACCCTCGTTGATGTCGTTCTCATCATCTTCTAGCACGTCCACCTCAATGTCTAAAGCTAAGATATACAACCAAGAACTCTAATAAATTATAAATTCAATTTTAGTATAATATTTATGTTAGATCAAGATGATCAAGGAGGAAAATGTTAGATCAAGAATGTCCCTAAGTTTTGACTAATTACAGAACAGACGAAACAAGCCATCAAGACTTGACAAGACGAAACATGCAACAGACGAAACATGATCCTTCAAAATTTGAAGTGTTACGTCTGTCCAAGAGCCAAGCCATCAGACGATACTGGCACAGACGAAAGAAGACTACTCAAGTTGAAGACCTTCGTCTGTCCAAGAGTGAAGCTTAAGACAAAAGGATGAGACAAAACAAAGAAGTTTGAAGACTCATTTCGTCTATCCAAAAGTGAAGTTCAGTTGAAGTCTCGCGCCAATATTTAAAATCTAAAGGAGTCATCATGAGAAGAATCCAAGACCTGTATGGGGATCTGCGCTTTCACATCCAAAGTCAAAAAGGTCTCTACCTTTTTGTCACATCTCTGTACAAGTCAGTAAAAAAGGAATGCTAAGACGCAATTCAAATCCCGAGATATCCGCGCAACTCTCATCTATCAATCAAGGACAACTGACAACCTTTTTGGAAAGTTCTCAAGAAGATCTCCAACGATTCTCAACGGCATTCAAATGAGTCTAACGACTATTTAAAGAAGATGCCTATAAAAGGACTTCACCACGACCAGAACAAGTTGGCAAATACGCTTATCTGCTATCTTTAAGAATTCGCTCACTGTCAAGCTCTGTTATTGAAAATACCTCTCTGCGTAGAGGAAAAACTTTGTTTTTCTACATCTCTTAAAAAGTCCACATTGTGTGGCATTTTAGCTTGAGGAGGCTGTGTTTCAAAGAATACCTTTGCATTAGCCTGTGGAGGCTGGGTTCAAAGAATACCTTGTTAGTTTAGCCTGAGAAGGCTGGGATCAAAGAATATCTGTAATAGCCAGAAGTGGTTGGGTTCAAAGAATACTTGTAAACCATTTCACGGTTTGTAGTGAAAACTCAGTGGTTGCTGGGTAACTGGACGTAGTCTTGTATAGACGAACCAATATAAAAATATCTGTGCATTTATTTTATCTGCTAGTTAACTAACGGGGATAAATATACTTTAACGTTTATATATTAAAATCAATCTTTCAAGATAAACACTGTTTCGTCTGAACAAGCTTTGAACTCACAGACGAAACCCACAGCCGAAAGGTACAGACGAAAGAAATTTTTTTTTTAGAAATCACAATTCAACCCCCCTTCTTGTGATTTGTCTTTTACAATTTACATGCAAATGTGTAGACTGCACATAGTTTCCTTAGACAAGTTAGCAACATGCTCAACTATTTTTCTTCAACATAAACAAACCTCTTTAACATAAACATGGTCAAAATTAGTATACAACATCCAAATAAAAAGTTCTCAACATTCATACTAAAAAGTACACAACATACCCAGTAAATGTACACAACATTCAGAATAAAAGTAAAAGTACACAATACTCACACTAAAAGTACACAATAGTGGACATTTAGGTCCTATTTCTATAGTGATCAAGAATATTCACAATCTCACTTTCAGTATTTCAAAAGTCAAAGTATACATTATACACAAGCAAATTTAGTACATCATCGACACTATAAATGTACAACATCCACATAAAAGGTACTCAACATTTATACTAAAACTACGCAACATGCCTCCTATATGTACACATGTTAGATCAAGATGTTTAACTTATCTAAGGTTTTGATTTTTACAAGACAGACGAAACTTTCTCAGACGGAAGATCAGTAAGCAAGTCAGACAGAACAGACACAGACGAAAGATGACTCCTCAGACTGAAGTCATTCGTTTGTCTCAAGATGAAGTCATCAGACGATAGGATAAGACGAAACCTCTTAAAGACTGAAGACATATATCGTCTGTCCAAAAAGTGAAGCAAAGTTTGAGTCACTCACGCAAAGAATTCAAATCTAAAGAAGTACTCATTAGAAGCATCCAAGATCAGTATATGGATTCGTGCTTACACATGCAACTCAAAAAGGTCTTCACCTTTTTGTCAAAGTCTCTGTACAAGTCAGAAAAGGTACTGCGCACGCAATCTAAATCCGCTGCACACGCCATCAATCAATCAAGTACTATCTGACACCTTTTGGAAAGCTCTCAAGAAAATATTCAACGAAATTCTCATGAGTCTAACGGTCATTTGAAGAAGGTGTCGATAACCAACTGTCGAATGACTATCAAAAGCTAGATTTATCCCCAATTAAACTTGTAATATAGAGGAATCAACCTAGGTCATTTCTCAGAAGACATACATACATTCAATTCGGAATTGCTCACTATTAGGAGGGGGATTTTCATGAATTAATGCAGTAAACCTAAACGGAATAGAAAATACAAAACTGAATGAAGAGCTAAAGATAGAATTAGAATTTGAACATAAAACAGCGAAACTAGAAATAGAAAGGGGAGTAGCGAAATGTAGATTGAAATCGCAACTAAGCACAAGGAGAGAAACATAATAGAAATAAAATGCAAGGAGAATTAGAATTTGAAGATATAGCAGGAAAATGTAAAGTGCAGCAGTGAACTAAGCAATTTGAAACAGAAAGGAACAATGAACATTAGCATGAAATGCAAGGAAAATGAGAATTGTAGAATAGAACAACGAAATGTAAATTGCAACGGTGAATTGAACAATAAGTAAATGCAGAAAAGGAATACCGAGCAGTAGCGTAAAACATGAGGAGAAAACCTAAACAATCAAGAACAGAATTATATAGCGTAAATGTAAATTGAACCAGAGATCTATTGCGGAATTGAAGAAGAATCAAAATCGAAGAACTGAATTCAATTATTGCAGTAGCTACAGTTGTGAGGAGAGATTGAATACATGAAGATTGAAATCTAAGAAGAAAAGAGTGAGTAGAAGAGAGAACAGCGAAGAGAGAAGAAAGAATTGTGCAATCGCACAACTCAAACTTGCACAAGAAGCTAGAAAACAGAATTATCCCAGTCCCCCTGATTTCACGCCCAAGGACCCCTTTTATAGCAGAGAAACGCGCCCCTCACTTAAGCAGAACGTGCCCTGGCGCGTTTGGGCCGCAAGGAGCTGTGAAGCGCGCCCTGGCGCGTGCGCGCCCCTGGAAGTCCCTCAGGTGCGCCTAGGCGCATTTGTGCCGAAAGCAGGGCCTGAGTGCGCCCTTCAAGTGCGCCTGGGCGCCCATGCGCCCTTTAGTGATCCATGGAACGCGCCCTGGCGCGTTTTGACAGGTATGGATGAGCACTTGTGACTTAGCTTGCTCTTAGTTGCTTGACTTGGGCTTCCATTCTTGTTCTTCTTGATGGCATCTTCATCTTATGTCCATGGCTTTCAACCAAGCTTCTATCTTCTCTTCATTTCTCATAGTTCTAGAAGTGACTGCACAAGAATCAATATAAAAACATAAGAACTTATGGAATTTTAACTATTGTTTACTACTACTACTAAAATATACCTCTAACACAATATCTAAGATAAACTACCAAAATATGACACATATAACAGCTAATTGAACCGAAAACAAAGTAAAGAAAATATATACAAAATGGATTATCAAATACCCCCACATTTATTCTTTTGCACTCCGGGGCAAAACTTACTAAAAGAAGAATTGATGCTATGTGAACTGAACCAATTCCAGTTGAGCCACAGATGCATATAAAGAGAAAGGGACAAAATTCAGAGCATCAAGATCAACAACGATTCATGAATCTAATGTGCATCCAGAACAAACAATTTGACAAGTTGAGTTAAAGAATGAATTCAAAGTGATAGAACCTCACAAGTCAGTGTTTCCTCTTGACTCTCAAGTGTTTTAGGCTTGTATTTGCACTCAGACACATCATGCAAGCTAACACTACCAGATTTTTACAAGCCTCTAATTTCAATAACTTGAGACACATGCAATTAAAGATCAAAAGGTCTTTATTAAGCTTGTAATGGGGCCAAGGTGAAGGTGGGATAAGAGAGGGATTATTTAGGCCAGTAACCAAGAGAAAAGAGGAGCAATGGGGAATAAATCTAATAAGCATGAAGGTTACCCTCCTAGCATTTACCTCTTTTTGGCTTCCTACTTATTTCCATCCTGGATTTTCATTTCCTTCTTTTTCTCTTTTTTCTCTTTTCTTTCTTTTGCTTTCTTTTTCTTTTCTAGATTTCCTTCTTTGTATCTTTTTCTATATATATACATATACATATATTTTTCCGTATACTTGTTTTCTTCTGCATAACTAATACCAATTCATTCACCATCTCACATACCAGACTTGTTTTGAAAGGTCTTACCCCCACACTTATTTAGAACTTATTCCCAAAACAATTCCAAAGCTCCTTTAGTCCCTAAGGTTAGGGGACATCATTGTTTTCCACTTTTCGGCTTGTAATGAGCTTGAAATTGAAGAAAGGGATATACAGGCTCAACGGGGGATAACAAGGGACAGATATGTAAGGTAGGCTCATTTGGCTAGTGGCTTAAGAAGAAAATTGCCTAAATCATTTCAATAATGCATGTGATCAAGAAATATCAGCAAGAGTCAAGGAAAAATCTAGAGCAACTAACAAGATGAGTGTAATCACACAAGAAAGAATTTTTGAAGGAGAAACTGGTTCCTCCATATAAGGCTCAAACTCTCACAAGGTTTATTTTCTATCACAAATCATCCAACTTCAGTTTCAAGTCAATTGCACTTCAAGGATGCACAAATAGGTCATAGGGAAGTTGAAACATCTGTCAATTAAAAATGTTTGTAACTTTCGTAATTTATACACCTATGACTTCAAAGAAAAAGGTATATTTCACATTTACCATTATTCTTCATATATATATTTTTTTTCTTTCAACAATCAAACAGAACAACAAACATAACAGTAGAATATTCACACAATCCCCCCCACACTTGAAATTTGCATTGTCCTCAATGTAACATAAAGTGCATCAATGAGGTCAACTGCAATTCAAGACAGAAAGGGAATAGAAAACTCCCTCAAGGGCCAAATATCTGCACGTCCGGCCAGCTAGGTTCAGCCAAGGACAACTCTGCCTCAGCTTCTTCCGCTTTCGGACTTTCATGAAATTCCTTGAGTTGATGACCGTTTACCTTCCAAACTTTACCAGTAGCTTCATCTCTTATTTCAACTGCACCATGGGAAAAGACATTAGTAATAACAAAAGGACCATCCCATCAAGAACGAAGCTTACCGGCTATGAGTTTCAACCGAGAATTGAATAACAACACTTTTTGGCCCACTTTGAACTCCTTCCTCAAAATCATACTATCGTGATACTTCTTAACTTTTTCCTTGTAGATCTTGGAGTTCTCATAAGCCTCCAAGCGGAGCTCCTCAAGTTCTTGTAATTGAAACTTTCTGTGTGCACCAGCCTGGTCAATTTCCAAATTGCATTTCTTCACAAACCCCAAGATTTTACCGATGCTCAATCTCCACACAAAATGACAGCCTTTACCAAAGACCATCCTGTAAGGAGACATCCCAGTTGGTGTCCTATAAGCTGTTCTATGGGCCCAAAGAGCATCTTCAAGTTGCTTGCTCCAATCTTTTCTGTTAGGGTGGATTATTTTTTGTAACATGAGTTTGATATCTCTGTTGAACACTTCATCTTGACCACTAGTTTGGGGATGATAGGCTGTGGAAACTCTATGCACCACCCCATACTTATGTAGCAGCGACCGCATGCTGAAATTGCAAAAATGGCTCCCTTTGTCACTGATAATGGCCTTAGGCACACCAAACCTGCAAAAAATATTGGATCTAACAAAATCCACAACAACTTTAGAATCATTAGTCCTGGTGGCCTTAGCCTCAACCCACTTTGATACATAATCAACAGCTAACAAAATATATGAATAACCAGAGGAGACAGGGAAAGGGCCCATGAAGTCAATACCCCAAACATCAAATACTTCACAGAAAATAATAGGTTGTTGGGGCATCTCATGCCTTCGAGTGATGGCCATCCTGGCTCTCGACACTCACAGTGCTTTGAAAAGCTTATATGCATCCATGAAAATAGTAGGCCAATAAAACCCACTGTCCAACACTTTCCTGGCTGTCCGTTGAGGTCCATAGTGTCCTCCCACTGGTGAAGCATGACAAAACTGGAGGACTGATTGGATCTCATGACTTGGAATACACCTGCGGATAATGCTATCGCTGCAAAACCTCCACAAATAAGGGTCATCCCAGACATAATATTTTGCATCACTTTTTAATTTTTCAATTTGTGATCTAGATGCATTAGGAGGTATAGCAGATGTAACCAAGTGATTAACAATATCAGCAAACTAAGGTACTATATCACAAGAGTATAACAGCATAAGATGTTCATCAGGAAAATCATCTTTAATAGGTAAAAGATCAAGGTTACCCTCAATCCTACTCAAGTGATCAGCAACTAGGTTTTCTGCACCACTTTTGTCCCTGATTTCTATGTCAAACTCCTGTAGAAGAAGCATCCATCTGATTAACCTTGGTTTAGCATCAGCCTTCTTCAACAGAAATTTCAGAGCTGCATGGTCAGAGAAAACAATGATTTTAGAGCCAAGCAAGTAAGCACGAAATTTATCTAAAGCAAAAACAATTGCCAAAAGCTCTTTTTCAGTAGTGGTGTAGTTTGCTTGGGCAGCATCCAATGTACGGGAAGCATATGCAATAACATGAGAGTGTCTTCCAATTCTTTGAGCTAAAACTGCCCCAATCGCAAAGTTAGAAGCATCACACATTAGCTCAAAGGGAAGCTCCCAATCAGGTGGCTGCACAATAGGTGTTGTGGTAAGCCTCATCTTTAGCTCATCAAAAGCCTTCATGCATGTTTGGTCGAAGGAGAAATCTGCATCCTTTTGAAGGAGCTTGGACAATGGCAGGGCAATCTTGCTGAAATCTTGAATAAATTTCCTGTAGAAACCTGCATGTCCAAGAAAAGAACGCACTTCCCGCACAGAAGCGGGGTAAGGCAAAGAGGTAATGATATCTATCTTTGCTTTATCAACTTCAATACCTCTACTAGAAACTAGTTGTCCTAGGACTATACCCTCACTAACCATGAAATGGCATTTTTCAAAATTCAGCACCAAGTTAGTCTCAATACATCTATTCAAAACTCTAGAGAGGCTATCCAAACATGTGTCAAAAGATGAACCATATACAATGAAATCATCCATAAACACCTTCATGCAATTCTCTAATAGGTCGAGAAAAATACTCACCATGCATCTTTGAAATGTACCAGGTGCGTTGCACAAGCCAAATGGCATCCTGGTGTAAGCATAAGTCCCAAATGGACAGGTGAATGTGGTCTTATGTTGATCTTCTAGGGCAATGTGAATCTGCATATAGCCTGAAAATCCATCCAGAAAACAATAATGTGATTTACCTGCTAACCTCTCTAAAACTTGATCAATGAATGGGAGAGGGAAGTGGTCCTTTCGGGTGGCTTGATTTAGTCTCCTATAGTCAATGCAGACTCTCCAACTGTTGGTGATTCTAGTTGGCACCAGCTCGTTATCTTTGTTCTGCACCACGGTTATGCCAGATTTTTTTGGGACCACTTGCACAGGTGAAACCCATGTGCTGTCTGAAATAGGGTAGATGATGCCAGCTGCAAGCAATTTCATGACTTCTTTCTTCACTACCTCCAGAATGGTAGGGTTGAGTCTCCTTTGTGGCTGTCTCACAGGCTTAGACTTATCCTCTAGCAATATTTGGTGCATACAAATGGCTGGATTAATTCCAGGGAGATCGGCCAACGTCCATCCAATGGCTTTCTTGTGCACCTTCAAAATTTTCAGCAGCTTCTCCTCTTGCTCACCTTGCAGGGTACTGGAAATGATAAATGGAAGCTTATGAGCATCATCTAAGTAGGCATACTTCAAGTGATGAGGCAGTGGCTTCAACTCCAAGCTTGGTGGCTGCTCAACGGAAGGTAGTAATGGCTTGCTTGCTGCAATATCAGTGGATGCAAGAATCTGTAGACTAAGGTCTGCAACATGCAAGTTAGAACCTGCATCTGCAATGGCAGTATTAATCTCTGCACATATAGTACAAACACTATCTTCATCATTACCACAGCAGCAAGCCAAATCAGAATTGAATCCAGAAAAATTAGTAGAATCAAAATCGAATTCAGAATTAAAATCTGTACAACTATCTACAAAATCATCAATTAAATCTAAAGAGAAAACAGAATGCTCTTCAGCAGGTAGTTTCATGCTTTCTAGTATGTTGAACTTCACAATGTCATCTCCAAATTCCATAGACAATGTGCCAGAATGAACATCAATCTTAGTCCGTGCTGTCATCAAGAATGGTCGCCCTAGGATCAATGTAGGTGAAGGTGACCTATCCTACATATCAAGAATGTAGAAATCTGCAGGAAAAATTAATTCATTAACTCGAACTAACACATCCTCTAGGACTCCACGTGGATGGACAACACTCTTATTGGCAAGCTGAATAATGACTCCAGTTGGCTTTAACTCACCAATCTGCAATGACCTGTAGACTGAAGTAGGCATCACATTAATGGAAGCTCCTAAGTCTATCATGACATCCACAAAAGTGCGATCCCCAATTGTGCAAGGCACTATAAAGGTTCCAGGATCTTGGCACTTTTGTGGAAGGTTAGACAGAGGGAGTGGAGAAACATGTGTGCTTTGTATAAGTGCAGAAACATTTCTTCCCAAGTTTACCTTTTCATTTCCTTTAAATCTCCTTTTGTGAGTGCACAATTCTTTTAAAAATTTGGCATACTTGGGAATTTGCTTAATAGCATCTAACAAAGGAATATTAACTTCTACTTTCCTGAATGTTTCTAATAATTCTTTTTCTAATTCTAATTTCTTTGGCTGCATATTTACAGAAGGAAAAGGAAGAGGAAGTTGTTTTACCTCATCCTGCTGTGATTTTTCAGTATCCTGAACCTTTGGCTGTAATTCCTTACCATTTCTCAAAGTGATGGCACTCACATTCCCCATTGGATTAGCTACAGTTTGGGAAGGAATGTTGCCAGAACCTTGTTGCTGCAAGTGGTTCACAGTGGTGGCCAACTGTCCAATTTGAGTTTTCAAATCTATAATTGAAGCACTTACATTTTGCTGAAACTGCAGATTGGAAGTTGCCATCTGTTTCATCAAATCTTCCAAGGATGGTCCAGTACTATTCACAGGTTGTGGTTGAGCAGGTTGGATCATTTGTTGTTGTCTCATGGGAGGAGGTTGGTACTTGTTAGGAGGCTGAAACCTTGGTTGTTGTTGTGGTGCTTGCTGTTGGCTAGGCCCTGGACCATATCTCATATTAGGGTGATCCTTCCAGCCAGGGTTATAAGTATTGGAGTATGGATTATCTTGTGTAGCTTTGTCTTTGGAGGTCTATCTTTTTGTCCGAATATATCCCAGCTACATCCACAGCCTGTTGGACCAGTTGTTGTTGTTGTTCGGTTTCTTGCAGTTTCGGACAAGCATCGGTGAAATGTTCAGCCCCACCACAAATGCCACACGGTTGCCTAATCTGGCTTACTGCATTCACATTTGGTTGCCTTTGTTGTTGACCCAAAGCTAACTGTCTCACCAGTGAAGTTAACTCTGTTAGCTTGTTTTCCAATCTATGTGTATCAGCAGCAGCTATGGAAGCTTCATTCACATGTTTGAAAGAGGTGGAATTTCTGGAACTAAACTGCTGGGAATTCTCTGCCATATTTGCAATCAAATATCTTGCAGCAGCTGGTGTCTTGTCCATCAAAGCTCCACCACTTGCTGCATCTATCATATTTCTCTCCATAGGCATGAGTCCTTCATAGAAGTATTGAATGAGGAGTTGTTCAGTTATTTGATGGTTTGGACATGTAGAGCATAGCTTGTTGAATCTCTCCCAATACTCATATAAAGTCTCTCCCTGTAGTTGTCTTATCCCACTTATATCTTTCCGGATATCTGCAGTCCTAGAAGCAGGGAAGAACTTCTCTAAAAACCTTCTTTTCATGTCATTCCATGTAGTAATAGGTGTTGGTTGAAGATACAACCAATCCTTTGCAAGACCGCGGCTAGTCTAGAGAATGGAAATGCCTTCATTTTAACAGCTTCTTCAGGAACATCATGAGGCCTTATAGTAGAACAAACCACATGAAATTCCTTAAGATGTTTATGTGGATCTTCACCTGCAAGTCCTAGAAACTTAGGCAACAAATGAATCAGTCCAGATTTTAATTCATAGTTAAAAACACCTTCTGGTATGGGAAATTGGATACACAAGGGCTGGTAATTGATATCAGGTGTAGCCAATTCCTTGAGAGTTCTTTCAAGTGGATTGGCCATATTTTCAGCAACAGAATCAAGGTTAGAATCACAGTGAGAAGTGTGGTTTCTACTCCTATTTTGATTTCTCAGCCTATGAATTGTTCTTTCAATTTCAGGATCGAATTTTAGTGAATTATCTATGTTAGATCTGGTCATATACTACACAAACTTAGAACAACTAACAGTAAGAATATCTAGAGAAGAGCTAGAATCTATGCAGGAACTCAACAAAACAGTCAATACCTATACAAGAAACAACAACTACTACATGAATTTATGATTAGTCTATACAATTGTAATATTCACACAAGATTTATATACATGAGAAGTGATAATTCTAAACTGAATGACGCATGTCCCCCGGCAACGGCGCCATTTTTGATAACCACTGTCGAATGACTATCAAAAGCTAGATTTATCCCCAATTAAACTTGTAATATAGAGGAATCAACCTAGGTCATTTCTCAGAAGACATACATACATTCAATTCGGAATTGCTCACTATTAGGAGGGGGATTTTCATGAATTAATGCAGTAAACCTAAACGGAATAGAAAATACAAAACTGAATGAAGAGCTAAAGATAGAATTAGAATTTGAACATAAAACAGCGAAACTAGAAATAGAAAGGGGAGTAGCGAAATGTAGATTGAAATCGCAACTAAGCACAAGGAGAGAAACATAATAGAAATAAAATGCAAGGAGAATTAGAATTTGAAGATATAGCAGGAAAATGTAAAGTGCAGCAGTGAACTAAGCAATTTGAAACAGAAAGGAACAATGAACATTAGCATGAAATGCAAGGAAAATGAGAATTGTAGAATAGAACAACGAAATGTAAATTGCAACGGTGAATTGAACAATAAGTAAATGCAGAAAAGGAATACCGAGCAGTAGCGTAAAACATGAGGAGAAAACCTAAACAATCAAGAACAGAATTATATAGCGTAAATGTAAATTGAACCAGAGATCTATTGCGGAATTGAAGAAGAATCAAAATCGAAGAACTGAATTCAATTATTGCAGTAGCTACAGTTGTGAGGAGAGATTGAATACATGAAGATTGAAATCTAAG
Organism: Hylodesmum podocarpum; assembly: GCA_026586105.1. Taxonomy (NCBI): domain Eukaryota; kingdom Viridiplantae; phylum Streptophyta; class Magnoliopsida; order Fabales; family Fabaceae; genus Hylodesmum; species Hylodesmum podocarpum. The sequence goes on along the minus strand of JALJEV010000071.1, from coordinate 2,072,848 downwards.
AAGAAAAGAGTGAGTAGAAGAGAGAACAGCGAAGAGAGAAGAGAGAATTGTGCAATCGCACAACTCAAACTTGCACAAGAAGCTAGAAAACAGAATTATCCCAGTCCCCCCTGATTTCACGCCCAAGGACCCCTTTTATAGCAGAGAAACGCGCCCCTCACTTAAGCAGAACGCGCCCTGGCGCGTTTGGGCCGCAAGGAGCTGTGAAGCGCGCCCTGGCGCGTGCGCGCCGCTGGAAGTCCCTCAGGCGCGCCTAGGCGCGTTTGTGCCGAAAGCAGGGCCTGAGTGCGCCCTTCAAGTGCGCCTGGGCGCCCATGCGCCCTTCAGTGATCCATGGAACGCGCCCTGGCGCGTTTTGACAGGTATGGATGAGCACTTGTGACTTGGCTTGCTCTTAGTTGCTTGACTTGGGCTTCCATTCTTGTTCTTCTTGATGGCATCTTCATCTTATGTCCATGGCTTTCAACCAAGCTTCTATCTTCTCTTCATTTCTCATAGTTCTAGAAGTGACTGCACAAGAATCAATATAAAAACATAAGAACTTATGGAATTTTAACTATTGTTTACTACTACTACTAAAATATACCTCTAACACAATATCTAAGATAAACTACCAAAATATGACACATATAACAGCTAATTGAACCGAAAACAAAGTAAAGAAAATATATACAAAATGGATTATCAGTGCCTATTTAAAGACTTCACTTCATCAGAATTCAGTTGGCGAAAACGCTTCTCTTATTCTATTTTCTGAGATTTCGGTCAAGACCTCTGAATATACTTCATTGTAAAACCCTCTCTGCGTAGAGGAAACTATTTGTTTTCACAACATCTTTTTAAATCCACTTGTGTGGTAGTTTAGCCTGAGGAGGCTGGTTGTTCAAATAATACCTCTGTTGTTTAGCTTGCGAAGGCTGTGTTCAAAGAATATCTTGTAATAGCCAGAAGTGGCTGGGTGCAAATAATACTTGTAAACCATTTCACGGTTGGTAGTGAAAACTCAGTGGTTGCTGGGTAACTGGACGTAGTCTTGTATAGACGAACCAATATAAAAATAGCCGTGTCCTTATCTTCTTATTTGTTTAACTAACGAGGATAATCAAGCTATAACGTTTCTTACTTAAAAAACAATCCTTGAAGACTAAGAAATATTTCGTCTGAACACATTTGAAACCCACAGACGAAAGAAATTTTTTTATTTATAACACAATTCAACCCCCCTTCTTGTGTTCTATCTTTTACAACACAACATTTAGCATAAAAGTACACAACACTCAGAGTAAAAGTACACAACACCCATGGTACAAGAACACAACACTCAAATTAGAAGTGCACAACACCCAGATTAAAAGTTCACAACACCGAGAGAGTAAAAGTACACAACACCCATAATAAAAATACATAACACCCAGAGTAAAAGAACACAACACCCAAATTAAAAATACAAAACACTCTGATTAAAAGTGCACAACACCCACAGTAAAATGTACACAACATGCATCCTCAAACTACAAAACATATTTTCGTCAATTACTTGCATCACAACATTCCCCAAATTTTTTACCATGATAATCGATTACTCCGGCACTAAGTTGTAGGGTTTGTTATATTTTATACTATGGTAATCGATTAACAAGAACGATAATCGATTACTCGATTACTGTATATAGACTTTTGGGGGAAACCCTTTTTTGTTAACTGAAAGCCATTTTTGGCCAAAATTTTTCAGAAACTCAAACAAAATCATTCACCCTAAACCCTAAACGAAAACAAAATCTCCATAAGTTAATTAAGACACATGAATATGGCACAATAGACCAACCTGAAACATATAACAGAATTGTTTAAGAGTTTTCCTTCACACACCACCGTTGTTGAGAGATGACCGTCGTTGACCCATCACCGTCATGTTTGAGATTAACCGTTCACGAATTAGGGCCAGGTTTTGGTCGAAGCACAAGAGAGAGATTGAGGGAGATTGAGGGAAGGAAGAAAGTCGTGAGTGATTGACAGAGATTAAGGGAAGGAAGATTTGAGGGTTTGAGAGAAGGAAGATTTGAGGGTTTAAGAGTGAGAAGCAGTAGGATTGAGAGTGAGAAACGAGAAATGAGGTTTCGCGAATTTCAATTTCAAATTTTAACCCTTCCCGGCAATTTTTTATTTATTTTCTTAACTGCTGCGCAAAACGACGTCGTTTTGGCAGCATATTTTTTTTAATAAAAATACGATTTGGGGATAGAGTGGCTAGTTGACCCCGTATCCCAGTTGGTAGTATAACATATTTATTTTAAAGATTATAAGGCATTTGAGTCTCAAATAGAATAGTATATGAAGATTAATTATGTATTTATGTTTAGACTAATTTCTTCTAAAAGTTCTAAGGGACGAGAACTTGGTTTAGTTATAAATATTACTAGATGTTAAAAAGATGAGAGATACACGGAGAGATGTAAGAGATATGATGAGGGAAATCAAGGGTTAGATTCGTTGGTATTCTCTAGATACATGGATAGTCATATATATATAAGTTGTTCACTGACGTGTTAGAGGAGTTGGGACGCTTTTTTTCGAGACTGAAACATGTATTAGCGACAAAATTAAACTTTATTCCTCAACAGTTGACAGGAATACGAGTCTATTCACGTATCTTATTCAGAATGACATACTATTCAACACAGGTATAATACAATGTGACTAAACGAGCCTCTGTCGGTACGGATAGAATTCTAACAAAAATGAATTTAAGAAAAATGAACATTAATTTGGTGGAGAATGGGGACTTCGCATACTATGCAATTCAACTTAGGAAGATACAAATCATGTTGTTTTCTCTTGTTCATGTTCTCACGACATATGGAAGTTCTTTTATGCTGAAATGTCAGTCCAGATTGCACTTCCGTGGGAGATAAAGGAGCATTTATTCCAACATGTACTACTGAATGAAAAGTGGAAGGTGATCTGGGGGGGGGGGATAGTGTGGGTGTTGTGGAAAGAAAGGAATTAAATTATCTAAAAAAAATTGTACTGATATCTCTTTTATATATTTTATTAATCCTCTTGATTTTAAAAAATATTATATCAAATATATTATAAAAGATATAAAAAAAATAAAAATAAAATATTAAGAATGTGATTATAATTTATTTTAATATTTAATACTATTAAAACAAAATTACTGTAATTTTACTGAACTGTTTCTTTTTACAACAATTTTACTGAAATGTTTATAATCTTCTAATAAGAATCTTTGAGACACTGTTTCAGAAGATGCTAAAGATATTCGAGCGAATAGAGGCGTTGTAGCCACTTACCTTCCCATGGCCGTACTTTTGTTCCAAATCAGGTTAACTGACAACCGTTATTATTGACCCACAGTTCCACACACGCTGCGCATCACAACTTTCATGTCCCACGTGAACTGACTACAAATCGTAACTTTGCTAAATTCCACTTTTGTCCCCACTCTCACCAAAACGCTTCCTCTGCTCTTCTTTCTATCTCTTTCTATTTTTTCTCTTAGTTTCTCCCTCCCTACAACCACTCTCTCTTCTCGTGATCCTTCTTCTGGTGAGTTAGATGCAAACGCCGTCGTTTTCATCGTTTTCCTTCTCCATCGTAACCAACTCTTTCTTTTTCTATTTGATTCAGTTTCTGTTAATTCGGTTCAACCTCATTTTGTTGCTTACTCTGCACTGTTTTATTCGGATTCCAAATTCCAAAATTCTGCAATTACTTTATCGTTCAAACACGGATATAATCTCATTTTAGGTTTATTCCTTTATTCCGTAAGGAACGTTTGATTCTCATATTGTTCTTTTAGTGCAAAGAACGTTACAACAAGAGGCATCAGTGAAAAATGTAGATCGCATGTCATTAATTTGATTTCTTTTAAACCGTAGCATCATGTCATTTTTGTAGCCGACTTGAATAGACTATTACTTTGTTGCTGTTCTTTTAAGAGAAAATTTAGTACAATTTTTTCGGTCATTGTTTATGCTATTCTCAGGTTGTATTTTGATATCCTATAAATTATATTAAATAATTATACGTATCATGGACGTGAAATTCCAATTATAATTTGAGAAATTCAAAAAACAATACCAAATTAATTTTATTTAAGTTTTGTTCATTTTTAGATTGCTAGACTTCACCTAATAGTTTATTGTTTTTGAAGTACTTGCTTGATGACATGGTATCTGATTATTGTGACCAAGTGGTTGACAATTTTATCTTTGCTTCCATTCTCTTAATTTAATAAAGAAAAGTTGAATTCAACGTAGATTGTCATTGTCCCGCTTTTTGAGATCAAAAAGCCACCTTAGGGCACATTCTAGAGATGTAATATAAAACCATACTTTTTTCTTTAACTAGTAAAGAACTTGTGCTTTTGAGGCTTTTTCCCCAAATCTATTCTTTGTGTTTGGTTGCAACTTTTGGAGATTTATGCATGCAAGTTGCAACTGTTAGGTTCTGTGCATCTAGCTTTTGGTACAACTTGTGATTGGCCAAACTTTGGTGTGCTTGATTTGTACGATTGGTTAGTCTATCAATAACAATAACACAAGGGCTTGCACTTGGGCCTTTTCATAAATCTGGTTTGGTGAAACCTCATCGGTAACTCTTACTTGTTGGTTGGTTGTTTCTTTTTATGTGATTTCAGGTATGGATACTGCAGCAAGGCAAAGTCTCTATCCGTTGCACCGTTGCAAAACTATTCACCTGGTTTGTGGCAAATTTATTTTCTGTTTCAAAATTCAAACCAAGCAAGTCACTGGTTTACGGATTACTCATTTACTTATTACATGCATGGTCCTTTATCTGTCTCAAAAAAATATTTTTTAATAAATAAAATATTAAAACAAAGGGTTCAAAATAGTTTTTTGTAATCAGTTTTTAATTGGTCCTTTATACTGATTTGTGATGTAAAATCTTTGAACGCTTTACTTACCTATGATTTTTCTGTGTGAACTGGCGTTAACTTCTAGTCACTTTCTTATAGACATTATACGACTAACTTATGAACTGTGTGATCTTTCGAAAAGATTAGGAAGTGCATGGAATTCAGTTATACGAACTAAATTCCATAAACTTGGTATTTCAGTCAGTAGATTTTCTGAAATTCGTAGCTTATGTGTTCTGCATGTTGTGTTCTGGTTCTTGAGATCATTCATTATTTGCATTATTTTTTTTTAGCTTGTACGAATTTGTATATAGGTTAGACATGCCCAAGGGGTTCATAATGTAGCAGGAGAGAAGAACCATGATGAATACAGCTCTTACGAATATCTTGATGCACACCTAACTCCTCTCGGCTGGGAGCAGGTAATTGCTAGTCGGATTTACTTGAATGTCATGTTATCAAGTATTTCTGGATGCTTTTTATGTTATGTGGAGTTCCTCATCCAAGTGATCACAATGATCAAATGATAAATATTTCAAATTTCAGAATTTATGTAAATATTGTTATAGGTATTCTGCCCTGGTATTCCATTGTTTGATTTCTTATCAAAGAAACAATGAGTCAATAACAATCTTGTTGTATCATAGATCTATCTCTACCGAGTTCTTTCCCTGGTCAATTTTTCATTCTTTAAACGTGATGTTTGAATGTTTGTGCTTTGTGGCTGTATGACAGGTTGATAATCTGCGAAAGCATGTGAAGGCATGTGGAATTTCCAAAAGTATCGAACTTGTTGTTGTTTCACCGTTGTTAAGGTATAATAACTTCATTGTTATTTGGAATTTATCCAAGACAATGTATCAGAATTAGTCTCACTATAAGTCTGTTATTTCTTTTACTGTCTTATTAAAAATGTATATCTGAACAAGGTTTGCAAGATATAATGAGCCACACTTGACAATGATATTGGTTGGTAATGTAAGTTAAAGAAATTATTCTCATAATATACACATGTATGAAATATGTGAAATGTCCTTCATAAGGCAGGAACCAGAGAGACTGCATCTGACAACTATTGATAAACACCAGAAATTTGCTAGAATGACTGGATATTAGGATGTCGTTCGTGAAAACTTAGATGTCTTATGGTTTGTTCATGGATGATCTGATTCATGCGTTTCTCCTGCAACATCTTTTATGACCCTTGACTTGAAACCTATATGAAACAAATATTGAGAAGTGAAACTATCTAACATTGCTTTTTGAACTTCAGCATTTTATGTCTGCTGGTCTATTACATAGATGCATGTATTTCTTATTTGTCTACACCTGTTATTGTAATGTCAATCAAGTTTTGCTTTAGTTTAAATCAATGATCACACTATGGCTTTTAACAAGTGGTTTCTAATATCTTTTAAATATTGGAAAGGAAAAGTTAAAAATAATATCAACAATATAGTATGTGTGAAGAAATCGTTGTTAACTTTTTCCTCATTCACTTATACAATGAGAGTCCTGTTTTTGGAGCTATCATTAGTTGAAATTACTAATTATTCATTACAGGACCATGCAAACAGCAGTTGGAGTCTTCGGAGGTGAAGCATTCACTAATGGGATTAGTGAACCACCTCTCATGATGGAAAATGTTGGACACAGTGATCATCCTGCAGTTTCTAGTCTGAACTGCCCACCATTTTTAGCAGTAGAGCTTTGCCGAGAGCAAATAGTAAGTAATTATGCAATATGTCTGATAAATTACTAGGAAATATACTGATAAACTATCAAAATTTACTATGGCTACTGACCACTGGCTCTGTGTCATCTCGAGCTTCATCGCTGCTCAAGGAAACCGATAAGATCATGTCTGCCAGTCTTATCTTGTGTGCATTTAATGTCTGTTCCTTAAACTGAATTAACTTCAAATCATATTATATCAGCAAGTTACTGAACAATTAGTGGAGGTTACTTGTTTCTGTATATATGCATGTGGCCAATGGACTAGTAACTAGTGACAAAATTAAATTAAGATGAGGAAGAAAGAAGTTTGAAATGCCTCCCTCTCCCTCCTATTGTTTTAAATGTCGTTGACTATTAAAATCAATATGCTTTCATAATTCATATAGTGCTTTATTTTTGTAATGCAGGGAGTTCATCCTTGTGATAAGAGAAGTTCCGTCAGCGAGTACCGGAATATGTTTCCAGCAATTGATTTTTCACTGGTAAGTGATTGATCTCTTGATTATTATTCAATATGGTTTAGCAGCTTCTACAATCAAGTTTGTTCTGATGCATTGGTTTCCAAAAGACAATCAGAATTTGGTTGAATGAGATATATGCTTAACGTAAAATCTGTTTAGATTGAGAGTGACGAGGACATTTTGTGGAAATCTGATGTCAGAGAGAAGATAGAAGAAGTTTCTGCTAGGGGCCTGAAGTTTTTGGAATGGTGAGTGTGATTAAATAACTTTGATCTTTTTTTTTTCTTGCCGATGCCTATTCATATTTAACGGGAAGAATAATCTTGTTGAACAAAAAGGGAGGCATAGCCAAAGAGGCCTACGCATACTGAAATTAAGCTTCATATTTGCATAATTGAAATACAAAAATGAAAAATAAAATCAATGAATTGAATCACTTAAACTCTCTGCTTTGCATCTCAAGCACTAGTTTCCAGTTTCTGTGGCTTTATTAGATTTTGAAGAAGGTAAGAAGGTGACTTTGACAACAATTCAACAATCAACTTTCTAGATGATTCTTGCATTCTTGCCTTTTCTCTTCAGTTGAATATATTAGTTTAGTGTCTCGCCTAGTGGCGGAATGCCTATAAACAAAGATCTGACATTTTTTCTCCAAATTTTGCTGTTGGTCCAGGTTGTGGACACGTAAAGAGAAGGAGATAGCAGTTGTTACCCACAGCAGTTTTCTGTTTAATACCCTCAGTGCTTTTGGAAATGATTGTCACCCAAATATAAAGAGTGAAATATGCACACAGTAAGTGTTTCTCCTGAAAGATTGACTTATCTAATCAATGAACAGCATATTCTGGTTTTGTTATATGCTTGGAAATTGGAATAATAAATACTAAGGTGGTGTTTGAAACTGTCTGGAGCGATATGGATCAATCTCGATCCTTCAAGAAAAGGTAGAAAATATAAAAAATCATAAGCAAATAAAAGAACCTTCATGACTTCATCTTATGTTGTTTGACAATCATCCAAATCAAGTACTCAGTCTAATACATATCTGGTAACTTTTGATATGTTATTAGATCGTCAAATATGTATCATTTTCTTCTGCACATCTTTTACCTTCACTCTTTTAGAGTACTATTTTGTTACAAAGAAAAAAATGGTAAAAAGCAAAAAACTATGGAAGTTCAAGAAGAACTCTTACTCAACAGATAAGTACTAATAGTGTAAATGTATGAATCTGATTGTTTGCAAAACACTACACATGTTTCAGAAGACTGACAAATTTTTGTTTTCCAGCTTTGCTAATTGTGAGCTGCGTTCAGTCGTCATCATTGATAGAGAGTGAGCATTTTACTTTCAGAACACAACTTGTATTCAAGCTTATGTAGAAAATTCATTTGAGCTTTATGATAACTGCAGTATGATTGGATCGTGTGAATCAACTACCAACTATTCTGGCAAGATTCCTCATGGCGCTGATCTTCCCAGTGATGCTGCTGACTAAAACCATTTAGGGATTGGAGTGACCAAATAATATCACATCTCGGTGATAATTTGTCGTCTATTGGATTGCATTCACAGGCAAGGATTCAAATTTTTGTTGTACCTGAACAAACTATATCCATAGGTAGGTACCAAATTTTTAAAATAAAACTGATCCTAACAATGATTCGAGTTTAATCACTTCCAAATTCATGTATGAACAATAGACATTTGTCTTTGCATTTTATCCAATTATATTATAAACGTGAACTTCCTATATTTCCCATTGTAAGGCTGTGTAGTAGAGTGAATTATACCAAATGCCTACGAGCTGGGATGAGAATGAATAGAATAAAAGGTCAAATACCACTCATTTTCTCCACGTATTATCTTTTTCTATTAATATCATATATCGTGGTTGCTGCAATAGTCCTAGGCGCAGTTGCCTGTGCACCGTGTTGTTTGCATTATCTGTAATTGTTTCCATTCTTGTACTCAGAATACGCTTGAGAGATTATGGTGCACTTTACAGACAGCATAATGGTGAGTAGCTTATAAGAGTGAACTTTAGCCTATTTATTTACCTCTTTAAACTTTTTTCAGTGCTATGGAAAACAATTAGAAATCTAGATAGTACTGCACATAATCTTGTTTTGATTGAACTATATTCTAAATCTAATTTTCTTTTATCATCATTCAAAATATTCTTAATGATTTCACATCATTTTGAGACTATTAATTTTCTGAAAGAATTGAATGATGCATGTTGAACCTCCTTTGTTTTTTGAAAGATAGATACTTAATTAGGAATAGAAGACAGGTAATTACAAATTATAATTATAGTGTGGAGAAGATATCCTCAAAAACAGAAAGTTACTAGAAGGAGCATGAAGAACCCTAAGCAAGGCTTTCTAGTCTCTGCATATCAAGAAATAGCAACTCAAAAATTGATAGCCATGAACACCAAAGATAACCATATCTCCCGTAAAGAACCATGAAGATGTGATCTTTCCTTTTGGCATTCAGTAACATTCTTCATTCAGAGGCATCTTTTTGTTGCTTTTGGTGAGCGAGAAATTGTAAAAAGATGAAGAATTTCTGTCTATTTTATTTGATAATTACAATGCATATATAAAGCAAATGCTAGCAATATATGTTCCTACAATTAATGCTAGCATTAAGATATTACAAGTAAATACGACAACGAATAATGCTAATAATCATTGATCGATAATTACACTAATTATAATTGATTGACACAATTAAAGACAATCATTGAATCCAAATATCAAAGAATCTTGTTTCTAATTCCCCTTCAAACTGATGGGCAAGGGAGTTATCCCAAGTTTGTCTTTGAGTTGGTTAAATCGTGTGAGATGCTTTAGTGAGTTAGTCAACAATTTGATGAGCTGATGGGACATAGGCTACAATAATCTCATTTTGCAGCACTTGGTCTCTAATATAGTGCACATCAATTTCAATGTGTTTGGATCAAGTATGCATTATTGGATTTGAAGCTAATGCCTTGACACTCAATTTATCACATTACATTGTTGGTTTTCTTGACAAAGGAGTTTCAATTCAGCTAAGTTAGCTAGGGCTCTATATTCAGACTCTGTATTAGATCTTGAGATTACCTTTTGCTTCCTTAAGGACTAAGAATAAGTGTTTCACTAAGAAAGACACATTGACCTGTCATGGATTTTCTATCTCCACACTTATGGCCTAGTCTACATTTGTGAATCCTACCAAGTCTAAGTCAATTGATGGTTTAATGTGTACGTAATATTAAATGGTACCTTGAAGATATCTCAACATTCTTTTGATGCCTTGCTAGTGATCTACAGTGGGGGAGAAGTCATGAATTGACTGAGTTTGTTAGCTGAGAATGCTATGTTAAGCCTTATGTTTGTTAAGTATTGCAATGCTCCTATAACTTGTCTCAACGTGATTGGGTCTTGTAATTTCTCCCCTTTAGCTGTAAATTGTTTGCCAACTACCATAGGTGTTAAACAAGATGAAGCATTTTCCATTTTGAATTTTCTCAGGATGTCTCTTATGTATTTTGATTGCTTCAATATACATACCAGATGTTTCTCTTTGAACCAATGGTGAAGATAACTATGCTCTTGATACCACTTGATGTAGGTGCTCCATGGAAGGTGCTCCAATGAAGCTCCCAAGGTTGCCCCGATCTAGTCTTCAACACACACCTCATGGTTGCACCAAGAGAAGGTCTCGGCCAAGAAGGATTATGGTGTTTAAGGGTGAAGAAATGAAAGGAAAAAATGGAGGAGAAAGAGATGGTGGTGGCGCCAAGGTGGTGACACCTATAAGCCTAGGAGGAACCGCCACAATGGGTGTAGAGAACCATTGATAAGATTCAAAGAGAATTCCCTAAGGGAATAAGAGAACTAAGCTCTCAAGAATGCACTAAGCAATTCATTCTACAATTCATCAAAAAGCCCTTACAATGGGGTTTGGCCATGGCATTTATAGGGAACCAAGCTTGGCCTCCAAGTAAGCCTAACCACGGTTTAGGAGCCACTAACCAAGGTTAGGGCTACACCAATCTGTGGGCTTCCTTGCAAGCCAAGTAACCATGTGGGTTACTTGGTAGTTAAGGAAGCACATGGCTTCACATGGCCTTCACATGGGTGCACATGGGTTTGTCTCCCCTGGTGGCCCATGTGATTAGCCATGTCATCAATCCTAATCACTTCCTAATCAAGGGTGGAGATCCTTGATTAAGTGTTGACATGGATCCAATGCTTAATGAAGGAACTTATTCCTAATTAGCAAGTGTCTTAAGGCTTCACACAAGTTTTTGAATCGAAAATGATTTTAGCCGCTTTTTGAAAACCTTGTGTGGCCTTGACTAGGAAAGCATGGCATGTGTAGGTGTTTATGGAAAACCGTGGGCTTAGCCCTAAGAACCCATGGGCTTAGCCCAAGTCATACCCTAGAGCTATTACAACATAGGACTTAACCATGTTCAAAGGAATTTACAAGTAGGTTACAAGTGATAAGTCCTATACTAGCTTTATGGTCTTGGAGTTTTCCCACCTCCTCTTCTAGTCTCCTTTGCATGCTTCTAATAACTCTTCTAGATGTCCCTACATCATATGTGTAAGAGCATGATATGTGTAGGTGTTTATGGAAAACCGTGGGCTTAGCCCTAAGAACCCATGGGCTTAGCCCAAGTCATACCCTAGAGCTATTACAACATAGGACTTAACCATGTTCAAAGGAATTTACAAGTAGGTTACAAGTGATAAGTCCTATACTAGCTTTATGGTCTTGGAGTTTTCCCACCTCCTCTTCTAGCCTCCTTTGCATGCTTCTAATAACTCTTCTAGATGTCCCTACATCATATGTGTAAGAGCATGATATTCTAGATTGTATCCATGCTTTTATTCCATGGTTTTAAATAGTCTTATATTCACCACCACCTTTACATTGGATTTTCTTAATTCTCTTATCAAATAAATATTCTACCATGTTTTTGAACTAAATAAAGGCTTGTACAACATCTGATTTGTTTTAAAGGATAAATCCAGGTAAAATTACTAAAGTCATCAATGAAATGAACATAATATTTGAAACCAGAAGAAAATATTATTGATGCAAGACACCAAACATAAATATGAATTAGTTCAAGAATTTCCTTGGCACGAGAGGAAAGGTTTTAAGAGGTAAAAAATGTATTTTGCCATTTTAACATACCTCATAAAAATTAAAATGGTCACTAAATGATAGTTTTACATTACAACTTTTTAAGACTATTTAGGACTTTATTGTTTGGATGACCAAGCCTTCTATGCCAATTTTCCTTGACAAATACATAAGCACCCAAGTCTTTTCAAGCCTTGAGAGTTGATATAAGTCATTTTTAAGTGTTTGTCCTTCACAAAACAACAATTTGCTTCAAACTCAATAAGAATGTTGTTGTTAGCAGTTAATTTTAACAAACTTAATAGATTTTTGGTAATGTTGGGCACATATAAAACATCATGTAAGTTCAGCGAATTTAGTTTTAAGGAACCTATGATAATAATCTTCAGTTTCTCTCCACTTCCAACTATTAATAAGTTCTTATCTTGATGTTATATTAGATCCTCACATTTTTCAGCTTGATGTGTCATGTGATTGTTGGCACCATTATCAAAGTACCAATCATAATCTTGAATAGAGCTTTGTGAGCTATGAAGGCATTGTGTGCACCTTGTTTGTCACTACTTGTTGAATAACTTGAGTTTAAATAAGAGCTATCAAATCAGTAGTAACAATTTACTATTGTGTGTCCAACCTTGTTGCAAACTTGATACGTTGGCTTAGACATTCTTTCTCTTCCTATGTCTCTTTTCTAACCTCTAAAGTTAGAACCTCTCCAATTGGCAACATTTCTCGATGCATTAAAAGTTAAGTTGGTGAGGTTATTTAATTGATCGAGTCTACTCTCAAAGGTTAGTAATTAGGCATATAGATCAACCCGAGTGAAACTAGTTTGATCATATAACTTGACCATCATATGATTGTATTTAGAATCTAAATCATTTAGAATTTGAATGATCAGATCTTAGTTGAAAATAAGACCCCTATAAGTTTAAGTCTGTCAGCGAGATTTTCATTTTGACTAAATACTTCTCCATCTTCATCTCTCCTTTTCTGATGCTGTGAAACTCATATTTTAGGTAAGTGATTCGAGACATTGTATGTGAATTGGCTAGGCTTTGGGCTTCATCCCAAAGTTGTTTTGAGGTTTCACAGTGCAACAATTGTGTTGTCATTTCAACAGTCATTGAATTAATCAACCATCCAAAGATTTGTGAGTCATGAAACTGTCAATCTTCAAATGTAGAATTTGGCTTCTTTCTTGAATTTGCAAATTCTTTATGACACTCATTTTTTTCCTAGCAAGTTCATATTGAGCATGCAACCTTTTACTATAGAGATCACTAAAGATTTCCGTAGTAGATAATTATTTCTGTCCAATTTGACAATCACAGTAGGATAGAGATCATGATAGGACTTTAACTATGCAGTGGATGCCATGATTCATGTTGGATAAGAGCTTTCAGAACTTAAAGAACTTTGGTATCAAATGAGAAATTATAATAAAATGAAGAATTTCTATCTATATTATTTTATTTGATAATTACAATGCATATATAAAAAACAAATGCTAGCGATAATTACATAGTATTTATTTTGGTCAGTTAGGTAAGTTGCCCCTCCTTACGAGATTTTTTCTATACCCACGAGCGAAGATTTGAATTCTGGCATAATTGAATAGTTCTAATTATTAAATAAACTTAAAATGCGTTATAAGAAGTTATGTGTCATCCTTTTAAAGTATTCATAAAGTTTATGAATATTGAGAGATAAACTCCCGCTCCATCTACTTTAAATTCCTTGTGGAAACACAAATGGCCCACTTCAACTTTATTCTATATCCTAAATTTCTTACTAAAACACAAGTTTAGTTCAAGATTGAATACACAGGTCCCTTCAATTCTATTCGGGGTTTAGAAAACTGAATCAGTCATTGACTCAGTCAAGGTATTGACCGCTCGTGATGTACTGCACGTACGCTGATTTAAAATTTAATGGATGTTTAATTGATGCCAAGCGTGATTTTTGGGAAAGGGCCTTAATCATGATTGTTATCAACAATGAATTCTTGAACGTGAATTTTGGATTACAAGTAACCAAGCCAGTTTCTTTAATTTCTTTAAATTTTACTGAACATGACTTTCTGCAGCTGGGAAATGAGAAATTGGGTCCTTTTTTCTATCACAATTACTCATATTTCATATATATTAGATTGTTAAAATATACGTGATTTTTATATATGAATTGTGAATTACGATGCTTTAAAAGATCGATAATAATATATATTAGTCATGTTAATTTTAAAATTAAGTGCATGACAGATTTATTAATCATTAAAATAGTTGAATCTTTCAAGTTATTTAATTTTAAATTTATGATAGTTTTTCAAAATTACTCATAAAATGATAAATGATAAATTATTTAATTATTAATTTATGGGTATCAAAATTTATTATTCCAAGACATTTATAGAATGCTGAAAGGTTGATCATAACAATTAAATATAATGGTATGTAATTTATGTATATTATTACTTTATTTATATACTCAGATAGAATAAGTATTGGTACATGTTTAATTGACAAATAATATTCAAATTTTATTAACATTATTAAGTTTATATTTGTTGAGTATGGATTGCATCGCCCAATCGGAGAGTATTATTATACATGGTACTTACCGATTTCTTTTTACTAAGTATGGAAAATAATTCTTAATTGTTGCTTTTTTTCTATTTTATTATTTTTAAGTTAACTTTTGATAAAGATGTTTTTTCCAAAATCAAAAGGGTGGTTCCGTTAAAATAAAATAAAGGATAAAACAAAAATTTGGTGGGAAGCAAGTTTTTCTAAATATTTGTATATAATGTATAAAATTTATTTTTTATAATTTATTAAAATTAATTAATATATATAAAAAAAAATTGTCAATGGACTAGTCATATGTTCAAATTCTACTCGGGGAGATTTGAATATTTTCAAATCAATAATTCATAATGAAAGAATTCGTTTTGAGTCCCTGACAGTAATTGATAACTTGTTTTCTCTAGTTTATTTCAATTAGTTTATTTATAGTTTTCATTTAAAATATTAATTTACATATAATTTTTATTTAATAAATTAATGTTTATTTTTTTTATATGATGTAGACATTAAATAACTCTTCTCCATTTTTAAATAATGTTATGCCATCACAATTAAAAGACTCTTTTCACTTGTTAGAATCTCAAAATTCTGGTGTAGATGATGTAGATGATTAGATTTTATATTTTATTTTAAATTTTGGATTCACAGTTAAATTTTAGTATTTAACTTTAGTTGCAACTAAAATATTTATCTTTTATACTTAACATATTTGTTTTCTTATTTATGGTTATATATTACGTTTTATTTTATTTTTATTACATGTAATAGTAAATTATATTTCATTATGTCCAATTCATATAATCAATAATCTAATATTTTATAAAGCAAATCCATGAAAATTAGTAAAAATAAAAAACAAATTTTTTTAAAAAAATATTAAAGATAATTATGATTTACCTGTCTTGAAAGATGAAAAATAACAACAATTCTTCTCTAACTATCATTAATTTCATCAACAATAATGATAGTTAAACCATAACTATCATTAATTTGTCATAAGCTCTATAAGGAAAGTGTGATCTCCATGGTCCTTGCAACATGAATGTCCTATTTTCAATTCTCTAATAGGTTTTTCGCGACCAAACACTCAATTATACTCAGGGAAGTAAATTCTCACAAACTCGCACGATTAGAACTCAAAGGAAGAAGAAATTCAAAGTGGAAGAAGATAGAAGTTAAGGAACGTCATGATTACTCAATAAGCTTAAGGTAGAATCACCACTATACAAGTAAGGCTCGTTGATAAGATTTAAAGTCTTCTAAAGAAAACTTAGAGAGAAATACTCTCACTTAAAAACTATGTTTCATTCAAATTTTGACCAAAAGTTTTTACAAGAAAAACGTTGACCTATATATAGGAGATATGTGGTGGCAAGTGTTGTGTATTGGTGCCTAAATCGAATTATATCTAAGTCCTTGAATTAAGGAGCAATCAACGCTTGCTAGCTCTTATGAAACCATGCACACAGATCACTAGTTAAAGCCATAGGATTTAAATCTCATCTTGTGGCCACAATTCAAATAGAAGAGACGTTAAACATGTGACTTAAGTTTGAATCTCAATACATGAATTAGATCTAATCTTAAAGGTTAATATTCAAACTTAAGTGAGTGCTAAAAATGTGAGTTGGATGGATTTGAATTCATTCCTTTAATTTATATTTAATCGAAGGGATGAAATTCAAATCAAGTTAGTGGAGGGATCATTATTTCCCTTCAAAAATCTCTCCAACTCTCTTCAAGGAGAGTGGCGCTCACCCTCTTCTATTTGGAGCATGGATTTCGGCCAACTCAAGCTACCAAGGTTATACATACTCAGACATTATTAATGGTCCAATTTAAGTCTTACAAGGCTTAAATAAAATTACAAAATTGAAAGAAAATTACAAGGCCTAATTATTACAAGAGTAGAGTCTTCTAGGGTTGACTGTGAACTTTGACTCTTGATCAACTCTTTCTCAACTTCCTCTTGAATTCTTTTATGCATGGCCCTTGTAACTCTTATAGTTGTGGATGGTCCTCCATCATCATTTTTGCTAAAATTAGTAATGGTTGTTTTACAATTATCGTCATTTTGTGAAAAACAACTAGGATTGTAACCATCATTAAAATATTAAAAAAACAACTACAACACATATAACCATGATTGTTTAACCGTCAATAAAAGCCCAAAACAACTGTCATTAATGACCATTTTTGCAATAGCGTTATTGCCTAAAAATCCATCTATGGAGGAGGAGAAAAAGAAAGAATGTTGGATTGTTTTATCGACCAACACATCTATACGAGGGAAGTCGTCTTTAAGACTAGCCCTATTCAAGTCTCGATGGTCAACATATATCCAAACTTTTCCATTTTATTTTGGAACTATAACCATTTTGGTAACCCATTGAGGGTATTCAACAATTGTAAGGAAGCTTGTATCAAATTGTTTCTTAACATGCTCCTTTTTCTTCAATGACAACTTCATATTGATTCACCTTGTAAAAGATAAAACACAAGAAGGGAGGTTGAATTGTGTTATTAAAAATTTTGGTCTTTTCGTCTGTTGGTTTAAAACAGGTTCAGATGAAACAATTCTTTATCTTCAAAGATTAGTTTTAATGAATAAACGTTATAAGTTGATTACCCCTGTTAGTTACAAACTCAAAGAAGATAAACACAAGTATTTTTATACTGGTTCGTCTATTCAAGACTACATCCAGTTACCCAGCAACTACTGAGTTTTCACTACGAATCGTGAAATGGTTACAAGTATTATTTGAACCCAGCCACTTCTGGCTATTACAAGATATTCTTTGAGCACAGCCTTCTTAGGTTAAACAACCATGTATTCTTTGAACACACAGTCTCCTTAGGCTAAAACACCACACAAGTGGATTTAAAAGGTTTTCTATGAAAAAAAAAGTTTTTATCTTCGCAGAGAGGGTATTCCAGTAAAGCACAAAAGTGGCAGTGAGCGAAATCACAATGACTTAGAAATTTAAGCGTGTTCGCCAACTGAAACTTGAGAGAGTGAGGTCCTTATATAGGCAGATTCTTCAAATATCCGTTAGAGACAGGAGAATGCCGTTGAGCTTTCTCCAAGTGCAGTCCAAAAAGGTGTCAGAGTGCAATCAAGTAGCGTGTGCAGCGGATTAGATGGCATGCTCAGTCCTTTTCCTGACTTGTACAGAGATTTTCTTGGAAAAGGAGAACTTTTTTCGTGTAGCATAAGTAAGCTCGAATCCCCATACTGATCTTGGAAGCTCTGATGAGTACTTTAGCATATTTGAAAATTTGGCGCGAGTTACTCAACTGTACTTCACTCTTGTGACAGACGATGCAGATCTCCAGTCTTAAGATTGGTTTGAAAGTTCCGTCTGAAGAATTTCATCTATCCTTCCGTCTGGAGACTTGGCTTTGTGACAGACGAATGACCTTACTTTTGAAGGGTCATCTTCCGTCTGTGCTTGTTCCGTCTATGCTTGTTCCGTCTGAATTTGCTTGTAACACTTTGTCTGAGATGTTCCGTTTGTCTTGTAATAAATCAAAACTTAAGAGTCGTTAATCTCTCTTGATCTAACAATCTCCCCCTTTTTGATGATTACAGACCATACTAGTAACTATCTCAAAGAGAGCATTTGCACAAGACAAAGTTAGCTAAAACAGAATAAAAACAAGCAGCCAAAGTTACATCAAGATGATGTTCTCTGAATATACCTCTTTATAAGAATTGTTACATCAATGTGATGTAATCCATTTACAAGCTTACAAGTTTCAGAAGAACAGAAAAACAATTAAAAGAATTATACGAAAAAGAATGTGCAAACAAATGATCAGAGTATAATAAAATAAATTTCATCCTTTCTTCGTCTTTGTCTCCCCCTCAAGCTCCCCCTTAGCTTAACCTTTTCAATGTGATGTAATCCATTTACAAGCTTACAAGTTTCAGAAGAACAGAAAAAAAATTAAAAGAATTATACGAAAAAGAATGTGCAAACAAATAATCAGAGTATAATAAAATAAATTTCATCCTCTCTTCGTCTTTGTCTCCCCCTCAGACGAATGCTTTTCTACTACCAAGCTCCCCCTTAGCTTAACCTTTTCCTCAAAATGTTCTCCCCCTTGGGCTGAGAATCATCAAAATCAGGAGGGTGGAGGCTGTGGTCGATGTTGCACAAGATTCATGACAATATTCCGTAGCTGTTGCATCTTAGTAGATATAGAAACTTGATTGTCCTCAAGCTCCTTGTTCTTTTTCTTTAAGTGCTCACAGTTCTCTTCAAGAGCATCATATTTGCGCTTCAAAGCATTATTCTTGTCAGCATGGTCTTCGGGTGATTCAGGCTCCTCAATAATTTCAAGTGAAAGTGGTTCCTCATCAGTGACAGGTTCCTCAACAATTGGCACTGAGTCATCTTCAATGACTACCACTGGAGTTCCCTTCAGACGCAAAGAGAATAAAGGAAGTTCCATGCGAGTGCTGAAGTTATATTCCCATTGCCAAGAATATGATTTGTTGAAGGTACTGATGTTCATGAGGAGGAAGAGTGTAGGCAAAAGCTCCTCCTGGATAGACTTTGCCACAGGTAACAGACTCTTCATCAAATGAAGTTCCTGAGCAGAATGCTGAGATAGCTTCATGATCCTTTATAAACCTCAGAATCTTGGGATTGATAGGCTTTGAGGCATGAGCTTGAATAGCTTTGAGATGATCATAGGCAACAGACGAAAGTCACTTTGGAATGTGTCTTGCAACCTTGAAATGCTTGGGGGCAGACAATGTCTTCTTCTCCTTTCCTTTGGCCAAAAACTTAACTAAACATGGTCTTGAGCGATCTATGACAATGAAGTACTTAGTTTAGTTTGTAACTAAGGATGAGAACTGAGATACCATCATGAAGGGATAGGGCTTGAGTTCCTTCCTTGCTCTTCTTTGAATATGAGAAAAGGAGGCTAAGTGTCCTTGTTCTTCTCTCCTATAAGCATTAGCCATCATTCTGAATGCAATATTATAGTCTTCCGGTAGAGAGTGAGCGAAGTCTTCAGGATCTTCACATTCATCGATGAGGAGGGAGTAATGAGGATGAATCCCTGAACAATGTGGTTTAGTCCAAGGAAGAACAATCTCTAGAGTATGGCCTAGTCCCACATACTCTGTTTGGTTCATAGGGATTGTGAAGGAGAACGGATCATAACTGTCAATGGCATCCAAGTGCCAATGATCACAGTCTCTTGGCTCATATACTTTGAAGATAGCGTCTCCATATCTGCAATGGTGAAAGGCAGGTGCATTAAGCTCATGTTGAACCTTCCATCTAATGTTTTCTCTTTATGGAATGTGTGGTTCATAGCCAAGTACTGGTCCTTCAATCAACAGCCCAGCAAGATGATCCTTGTATCCAACAATATTCTCCAAACCTTTGATGTTTAGCTGTGCCAGCTCGTCCCAAAGCAGACGCTTTAGCCAATCGCGTTGCTCGTCAGGGGAATACTTTATATTATCTTTGAAGTCCTTTGGCTTCAAGGGTTGGTGAAAAAGGATGGGATTGACAGATCTCCCAAGTTGAAATCCCTTCTTTCTTTTGTAGCGATAGGGATTCTTCAATTCGATGTAGGGAGTGTCCTCAATAAAGTAGTCTTCATTATCCGCAGAATAACCATCAGTTGCGGATTCAGACGGTTCTTCATCACTAAGATCAGAGACATCTTCAGTCTGATCTTTTATTAACCAATCTGGCTTGATTGGTCTTTCTGCACAAGAGCTTTCAGCAAATCTCTTCATGACTAATTCGTTGAGAAACAATTAGTCTGTCTTGTGCTTCAGTGGAAGATCTTCAAGATTCACCAACTCAGCATGAGATCTTACCAAAGGCTGAACTAGCCTTTTTATTTCAACATGTTCCTCATCAGACGAAGAACATGTGTCATCTTCAATGATGACCACAGACGGAATCTCCATTGTTTGTAAGCAGGAAGTTTCTTCAGATGCTACATCCATCATCTGATGACAAGGTATTTCTTCAGACGCAGCAAGTATCGTCTGATTAAAGGCGGTATTGAGAGGAGACGCAACAATAAGATCAGTGCTAGCATTCCTATGTTCGTCTTGGAGTAAGGATTCTGAAACCTCTATGGTTGGAGCCTCTTCATTTAACATGGTTTCCAATTCCTCTGCTAGTTGAGCATTGTCCTTTTGGATCTGGGCAATTTCTTCACTATTCATGCCCTCTGAAGTTGCTGGTGTAGGAGCAGCTCCAGATGATCCAATGCCTCTGATGCTTTCTTGGAACAGATGTTCCCTTTCAGCTTCAAGCATGATAGAGACTCTTTTGGCCTCTCTTAATTGCTTAGCTTCGTCTAACTCGCCAACAATGACAGACACAAGCCTCTGCTTCTGCTTCAACTTTTCCTTGCCTTTAGCAGCCTTTTGTAGAGCAATCTCCCTTGCTCTAACTTTTTCTTCAGCTATCTTCCTTTGATTTTCCTCGTCTGTCAAGATTCTAACAGACGAAGCATCCTCAGACGCTTTAGTTACCCCTCCATCTTCACTCGGGGAAACTTCTTTTTCTTGTGTCTTAGACGCAACATGTTTGATTCTTATGTTCCTTTTTCTTCTAAGGGGTTCAACAGCAACATCCTTAGAAGGAACTTCTGTTATGGAGACAGGTAGTTGAGACGATAGGATTGGTGTTTGGGTTTGTGTTTGGGCTTCAGAGCCGCTTGGTCTGACACGCTTGATGCGAGCTCTGTGAGGGTGTTCTTGGGTCATAGGAGAGAGAGGTTCTTCTTCTCCACTTTTAAAATGAAGAAAACCAGGAGCCAGATGCATCTTTACAAATGTGCTTCCTTTAACTTCTTTCCCTTCACTGTGCCACACTACTCTAGTGACATCAAAACCTTGATTGATGATGATTTGGGAGAAGAGAGTAGCGTAAGGAATGCTGCTCTTCCTTGGAATATTTCTACTCTTCAGAGCACTCACCCAATGATCTAGGATGATGTGAGGTAGGCTCATCTTCACCTTCCTGAGAAAATAGTACATGCAGAAACAGTCTCGATGGCTCACATTGTCCCTTGAACCTGTTCGAGGCGTGAAGACGTTGTAAAGGAGATTGTGAACGATTCTACACGTTGGGTAGAGGTTTCCAGATCTTAAAAACTTGGGATCTTCAGGGTCGCGAATCTTTCCATAAGGCATTTTATCAACATGCTCCTCAGATTCGATCTTCATCTAGTCTGCACTGTAGAAGCGACCTTCAGCATTGCACTTCCCAGCCTCAGCAATGGTTTCAACAGTGATGATGTACTCCTTGCTGTCAATGGTTTCGACGATACCATCATCAAATTCTTTGGCATCGCTCCAGAACTCAGCATATGCCTCCATCAGCCATGGACCCTTCCATTCGGCGAAGTCCATCCATCCATGGAAAGATAACATTCTTGACACGCGGTTTGAAACACTTTCGAGTGTGGATATTGTGACCCACTTGCTTGGTAAGAAAAGATCTTTCGCGAAGAAAGTCTCTTCTGAAGTCTTGGTTTTCTTGGCGGCCATTTTCTAGGTTTGAAAGAGAAAGACTTTTGTGAGTTTTATATTTTTAGAGAGAAAGTAAAGTTTCAGAGAGAATAGAGTACTGTAAAGAGTTAAAAGAGTAAACTTTGCAGTATTTATAGTCAAGGATTAAAACGGTTATAATCTATCAGACGAAAGAAGTTGAAACTGCCCCTGATTTGACGTGGCCTCATGATTTCCTTTTTAATGATTGATTTGACCTCTGCAATTCACTGCGCATGCTTCTCAACGTCCTAGAATAGTGCAATAAATGACAGACATATTTAATGCTACATTTATTTTGTCCCTGCACACTAAACTTTAAATTAATTAAATAATAACCTTGCGTCTGCTGAATTTCCTCTGACTGATTCAACTTGATCAGACGCAATGTTTCGTCTTAACATGAACAAACTAGACAGAAAAAATAGACAGTTAAAAGGTACAGACGAAATAACTTAGTTAATTAAAGAAACAATTCCTAAATTTTCTTTCATGAAGTTAAAACGAGTTTCGTCTAAAGCTTTTGTCAAAATATCTGCCCATTGAAAATCAGTTTGAACAAACTGTAAATCGAAAATATCTTTTTGAACATAATCTCTTATGAAAACACCTTTGAACATAATATCCAAAAAGGTGTCAGAGTGCAATCAAGTAATAGATAGCATGTGCAACGGATTAGATGACATGCTTAGTCCTTTTTCTGACTTGTACAAAGATTTTCTTGGAAAAGGAGAACTCTTTTTGTGTAGCATAGGTAAGCTCGAATCCCCATACTGATCTTGGAAGCTTTGATGAGTACTTTAACATATTTGAAAATTTGGCGCAAGTTACTCAATTGTACTTCATTCTTGTAACAGACGATGCATATCTTTAGTCTTAAGATTGGTTTGAAAGTTCCGTCTGAAGAATTTCGTCTATCCTTCTGTCTGAAGACTTGGCTTTGTGACAGACGAATGACCTTACTTTTGAGGGATCATCTTCCATCTGTGCTTGTTCCGTCTGACTTTGCTTGTAACACTTTGTCTGAGATGGTCTGTCTATCTTGTAATAAATCAAAACTTAAGAGTCGTTAATCCCTCTTGATCTAACACACCTCAACTTTTGCTTGATAAGGGGGCATTTAAGTCTCAACGAAAACTTATGCTCGACTATGATAGGATCTAGATTGAGCATACCCTAATATGTCCATGCAAAGATATTAACATAGTCAAACAAAAGTTTGATCAACTTTTCTCATTCACCTCCTTTTTAGTGTGGTGCCAACATTAACTTTAAACTTTTCATCTTCATTTCCCAAATTAATTACTTCACTTTCCTCCTTGTGGGGCTCAATTATTTTGCCAGTTTACTTCACTAACCTTTTTAACTTAAGTGGGGTTTTCTAGGTCATCACTATCTTAGTTAACTTGATTCAAGGGATGATCAAATGATCAAAATTGTAATATTGGATATTGGCATTATTACTTATAGGATAACTATTTTTACATGTGAAATTAATGATTAACCTGAAACAAAGGAAATAAATAGAAATTAAGAACATATCTTTTTAACCTGAGATGATCACAAGCTTATCACCCACCGCAAACTTCAGTTTCTCATGCAAAATGGAAAGACCAACACAAGCAGAATAGGTCTATGTTCTCCTCAACAAGCAACTATATGCTAGTTTGATATATATGACTTGAAAAGTGATCTCAAAAGTTAAAGGGCCAATCTGAATGGGGATCTCGATTACTTTTATGACCTCTTTTTGTGATCCATCAATAGCCCTCACGATCATAGAAGTTGGCTTCATATAAGTCAAATAATAAAATAGTCGATTCAACGTTGATTTAGGCACCACATTCATCGAGGATCCATTATCAATCAACACTCTAGCTATAACATGATCAAAACTCTTCATTGAGATGTATAAAGCTCTATAAGACATAAAAATATGGGTTGAATTGTGTTAAAATAATTTCGTATGTTTTTCCTCAACTCTAACTATATCGTCTGATGAGTCAGACGATGTTTTTCAACGATTTATAAAAAAGAATTTTCACAAAAACAAGTTAGTTAAACAAGAAAGTCTAGTTAGAAGATTTAAATGATAAACATTAAATAACACGAGATTTTTATATTGATTTATCTTATCACAAAGACTACGTCTAATTTCTTATAAATAATTAAGATTTCACTATCTTTTAAGATAAACAAGTATTGCTTGATCCCTAGCCACTTTTGACTGACCTAAATATTCTTTGAACACAATCTCTTCAAGCTAATACCTACCATTACAGGTAAAAGATTTACAAAGAGATATGTTTAAGTAGAATCAGCCTCTACTAGAGAGGGATTTACAATGAAGAACAAAAGGTTCTTTACAAGAGCGATTTGAATATTAAAACTACAAGATTTTAGGTTCTGTGTAGAGTTATCTCTAACTTCAAATCTTCAATCTTTAGCCTTTATATTGATGGAGAGCTTGAAGTAGTCATTAGACTCAACAAGTTCAACTCCTTCAATCCATCCATTGGAAGTGTGTTGAACGTCCTCATGATTTAAATTCAACTAGATGGACTATCATATTAAAGACAATGACATTCTCCAATGGATGAGGATTGGTACTAAAAAAATTTCTCCTTTCTTGCACTAAATCTTTGTTGCCAACCAACATTCTCTTTGTTTTGTTTTGACTCGTCTTTAAGTAAATGGAGTGGTTGACTTCCTTGAACTAGTTTTGAGCATTGAACTTTTAAGAAGACTCTACGGAAAATACAATTTGGTTTGTTAGAGTCTGTTTGTGTATAAATAACTGATAGAAGTGATACATATCTTGTTGTTGTACTTTGTCTGCTAACTTATAAGTTTGCTTAATACATTTGTTTGATTTAGCTTTATTTATCTGCTTAGTTTTACTGTCTGCTTAAACATGAATCGTCTCCTAGGATTTTATTTGTCTACTAGATTCATTCATCTTATAGATAAAACTTTTACTTTAATCATCTACCATAATCAAAATTAAAGGTTATAATTTGCCTTTACACAAATTTAACTTAACAAGCTTTATTTTGGCTCTTCCCTCAGTTGGGATTTCCTCATCTATAAAAGTGACATAATTATTGGCAAAAATGACACCGATTATACCTCTTAACTTATCTAATGTAATATATATATATATATATATATATATATATATATATATATATATATATATATATATATATATATATATATATATATATATATCATGAGAAACATGTGCTTTAATCAAAATCTTTATCAATAACTTTCTATGATTCTTGGAATTCATCAACAAAGGTAGTAATGATACTCTTGATGGCATACGATTCAACTAATCAATAAGGTTATATTCACTTTATCAAATAAACTTAAGAAACTTCGTAACTTCCTTATCTGACATTTGACACACGCGTCAAACATGCGTCAAATAAAACCAAATCGGCTACTACTTTGCAGTAATAGTAGACTTGAATCGTTTCCCATGGATTACTTTATTATTTCTCAAACGCCGAAATTATAGATGCAATTTGGGGGGTTTTATGCTTTGGAGAATTAAACAATGTACAACAATCAAATAAAAAGATGAAAGCAATAACAAAACAGAATTTGCAGAATCAAATCAAATGAAAGAACAGTCAATTAAAAGGTACCAATCTGATCTCTATCAATTCCTAATTTCCCTCATTGGTTCAACAAAAAAAAGCAATCATCTATGCAGTGTATTGAAACCAAAATCTTTGTGTTTCAACACCAAACTAACGCTATAAAATCTTAGAGGATTTTCATCGAACACTTGGTGGCTTTTAAACTCACACAAATGAGAGCACACAACTCGGTTTCGAATCATAAGATTAATTATTTGCATTCGTTGTTAATCAACAATGCAGAACAACAACAAAATCAATGCAAAACATCAATCGATACATTGAAATCAAAATTGCATAAACTAAAACGAAGTGCTCATGCAATTGAAAATGGAGAACCTAGGGAAATTAAAGATCATATTTAGATCGAAATGATTGATGAATTTAGCTACTCATAATCACAATTAAATAAAGCAATAAACGGAAGTGCATATTGGAAATTAAAAATGCAAAAGAAGAAGAGAAATGTGAAACCCTAGCAGAGCAAATCAGAGAAGAAAAGGAAGGCACAATGTTGGAAACGAAAAATGCAATTGAATTATGAAGTAAACGTCAAGTCTGATTTGAGTTTTGGCCTATTTAAAGGGGTGTGGGTCATGTGCTAGTCACGTGAACTTTTAATGAGCAGAGGTTCCAACTTCGAATCCCACTCAAAGCAGAAACAAATGGTTCAATTTACATGCATTTTAAATGGGCTTAAACTATAGTCTTCTCGTTGGAATTTCTTGGCAACAATCAAATGTCAACTTCATGCTTAAATTAACCCAGATATAGTATGAATTGGCTCTTGATTTCTTCATAACTTTTGTAGCTCTCTGAGTCTTCTTTCAAACGACACCTAATGGAGATCAAACAAAGTTTTGTAGCCAAAGTTATGCTTGATTTACTGAACTTGGTCAAAACCAAAAATTATAGTGAATTAATTGCAAAATCTGCACTTTAGGCCCAATTGAGTCTTAACTCATAAATGCACTTAAACATGTTAATTTACCATTAATTATGCTCTAGTATGATATAATAAATGCAGAGAAATTGATCAAAATAATAACATATCAACACCTCCCTCTTTTTCTCCCTTTTTTTTAGGAACTCCATCTTCACTAGCTTTTACATTTTTTTCCCATTTTCTTTGATGATTTCTTCTTTCATTTTGTTCAGGAGTGTAGATTCCCCTACTACGTGTCATCCCTCCTGTTCCCACAATATTTGTTATAATGGTTCTTTCCATATCATAGCCCCTTTCATGTTTTCCATTCTTATCACCATTTGTTTGCACCTCTGTGTCATATTTGTGTGGCCTTGTAATGAAAAGGTGTTGGAACATTAACTATGATAGGTCTCAGAGCATGACATATTGACTAAGGCATATTTCTGGTAAAGTGGATTATCAAGGTTTTGGAGTAGTCTCATCTTACTTTTCTTCTGTGGGCCATTGACACACCATCTTCCCTTTGAGATTAACTAATTTAGACTAAGTTTGAGTCTATTAATCCTTTATAAATTCTCTTAAATTCTCACAATGTTCAATAGAGTGTTCAAACCCAAGTGAAGATTGCACATATCTGCTCCAAACATTTGCCCTTTAATCATCTTAACTTTTCATAACTTCAAGAAAATAACTCTTATCAAGGTTTAGACATTCTTCACCTATCTTATTAATTGAGCAGATTTTCCTTTAATTGCTTTCACTAATGCACCATCGTGAC
Organism: Hylodesmum podocarpum; assembly: GCA_026586105.1. Classification (NCBI taxonomy): domain Eukaryota; kingdom Viridiplantae; phylum Streptophyta; class Magnoliopsida; order Fabales; family Fabaceae; genus Hylodesmum; species Hylodesmum podocarpum. The sequence goes on along the minus strand of JALJEV010000071.1, from coordinate 2,045,115 downwards.
CAGGAAAAGATTTATTTACAACAATTGGATCATCTTCTTCGAAGCTTAGCCATCCTACATGTCTTGCACTTTGTGTTTTAAACCTCAAAATTTCTCAATAGAATGCTCAAGAGCCCCCACATGGTAATCACATTTGGTATTAGGATCATAGGTCTTCAGATAAGGTGGCTAAATTAGTCTTTAGGGGAAAGGAACAATCAAGGAATTTCAAATTTAATGCAATAGAAATTTAGTATAAGTCACAAGAATTAGAGCTAGTGTTCATTGTTAGTTACTTCCTTTTTTTGAGTGTTGTTTACATTGGTGAGTGAAATTTTTGTTTAGTTTACCTGGAGTACTAAGGGTGGTAGAGATTGAGGTGGTTGTGGTTGGGAGGTCATTCCGGGCTAGTAAGGTTGTTGGTAATGGGTGTGGGACATTGTTTCTATTTTTGGGTTGTGCAAGAACTAAAGTCGATAGTTTGACATAAAATGGGTAGAATTGAAGCTAGGCGTGTTTGGTGTTGGAATCACTACATTTGTTTCACCTTTTTCCTTTTTATATGGGGTTGTTGATGTTTTTTTTTTTTTTTTACATTTGATAACAAAGACACCATAGGATCAAACTTTTCTTTTCTTAGACATATTTCAACTAGTACTCCAACAACAATTAGGTCTAAGACATTTGATGATATGTTCCCAATCACATTGTCATAAAAGAGTGATTGGTGCATATCAATGAACACCACGAACATTTCCCTTTCAAATAATGAAGGTTTAACTGGTGCAACCAATCCTTTCCAACGAGTATACTCTTTAATAGTTTCACAATCTTTCTTTACCATATTTTGCAATTGTGTTTCATTTGTAAACATATCCATGTTATACTTATATTGCTTCACAAAAGTCTCTACCAAATCCTTCTATGTATGCACTTGCCCACGTTTTGAATTCATGTACCAACTTAAGGCTCCCCTATAAAACATTTTTGAAAAAAAAAATGAATTCATAATTTGTCATCATAGGCACACGGGGTCATTTTTCTGTAGTATATGATGAAATGGTTCTTTGGGCAATGATACAACATTAGTTTGACCACTTTCTCTGCATTTAATATATCCTAATACAACATTATTAATGGAAAATTAGCATTATTTAATGCATTTATGAGTTTGGGCTCATTTGAGTCTTAAGTGTTTATTTTTGTTCTAATTCGCTGAAATTTCCAGTTTTGACAAGGTTTACTAAAACAGAGATAACTCTCACCACAGAACTTTGTTTGAGCTCCATTTTATGTAAAATTAAAGAGACTCAAAGAGCTACAAAATCTGTGAAGACATGAAGAGCTAATTCAGACTGCATCTGGGGTGAAAACGGGCTTGAAAGTGACGCACGAAACCTGTTACGAAATTCCAGCGGAAAAGACTTAGTTAGACCCATTTTAAATCATGTAATTGAACCATTTAAATATTTGCTTTGAGTAGGTTTCGAACCCAATACCTTGAGGCACTTAAAGGGTCATGTGACTAGCACATGACCCAACTTTTAAATAAGGCAAAAACCCCAAATCTGAACACACTTCTCACTTTGCAATTTTATTTTTGTTTTTTTTACAGCATTTGGGTTTTTCATTCTTCTCTTCTCTGCTAAGGTTTTGGGTTTCCATTGCAATTTTTGTTTTCCTCTCCTTCTTGCAATTTAATTGTTCTGTTATGCAATTCCGATCTATACTTAGTCTAATTTCAATTATGCGCAACTAATTACATCAACCAATTCGATCTCAATAGGATCCTTAATTTCCTTAGGTTCTCCGTTTTCAATTGCATGAGTACTTATTTTAGATTTTATAATTTCGATTTCATTATGTTGATTGACATTTTGAATTGAGATTTTTGAGTTCTGGCGTTGTTGATTAACAACGAATGCAGAGAACTAATTACGTGATTTGAAATCAAGTTGTGTTCTCTCATGCGATCATGTGAGTTTAAAGGCCACCAAGTGTTTAACGATAATTCTCTAAGATCTTAGAGCGTTAGTTCAGTGTTGAAATGCAGAGATCTCGGTTCCAATGCACTACATAGATGAGTGCCTTTATTTTGTTGAACCGATGAGGGAAATTAAGATCTAACAAAGATCATATTGGTGCCTTTTAATCATTTATTAATTTCTTTTGAATTATTGTTTAATTACTGTCATTAGTTAATTGTTACTATTTAATTACCTTTAATTTTCCCTCTACACCAAAAAAACACCCAAAATTGCATTTAAAATTTTGGCTACAGAGAAGTAACAAAGTAATCCATAGGGAAACGATCTGAGTCTACTATTACTTCAAAGTAATAGCTAAATTCAGTTTTATTTTACGCACGTTCGTCGCGTGTGTCATATTTGGCGTCGTTTTCGAGGATTGCTTTGTTAATTCTTATTGTTTATATGCATTTTTGAATTCTTAGACTTAGGATAGGTTAGTTTACATTCAATAAGTTGTGCAATATACTGATTTCATGATCTATTTTGCACTTATTTGGCCTGTTATATGTTGTTTGGTCATCTAATTTTTAATTTTTGGATCTTTTTGGTCATTCTAATTACCTTTCCTGCGGGGACACAACGAGTATTTGTTGAATTGTTGAACTAACTCTGTTGGTTTTGAAATTTTGCAGGGTGGTAAATTCCATCGAGGCCAAATTCCATCCTTTAGACCCTCTTTTCAGTTTTTGAAAATTTTACACTACATTTTTGGGGTCCCAGGATGGTTTATAATTGACCTGTGGCAGTCACATAAATTTTAAAAATCATTTGATATTGTTTTGCAAGTCATTTTGGTCATCTGGTGCATTCTAATCGTGATATCATGCTGAGTACTGTTAGTTACTGCTGTTTGTGTTGATTTTTGTTGATTTTTGCTGTATATTATTGTTTTTATGGCTATTGTTGAATCTGAAGCACTAGAGGTAAAGGTGTTGATTTGCATTCATTTTGGCTAACATGGATAATAGGACTATTAGGGAACTATTGCAGCAGGAGGGGAGTTTTAGTGGTCCAATTGTTGCAGAAGCAAGAGTTTTTCATAGCATACCTCAGCAGAAGTACATCTCATATTCCAGCTCCTACAATCCCGGATGGAGAGATCAGATTTATCAGTGTTTACTTGACTATTCCTCTTTCAATCTAAGACAAAATTGGCAGCAAAATTCCAACCATCAACCCTAAACCTTTTCAACAACATCCTGCCCCACCACTAGCCCAACCACAAGGTGGTCCATCTTTGGAAGAATTGATCAAGCAGATGGCCACTAACAACTTGCAATTTCACCAGATAACTGATGTCAACCTGTAGAGTCTCCAAACTCAGATTGGGCAGTTAACCATTGCAATTAATCAGAACCAACCTCAAACACCTTATTAGATCAAGATGATTAACACCCTAAGTTTTGATTAATTACACAACACACAGAACAACATCAGACTAAAGCATTACAAGCATAAGTCAAACGGAACAAGTACAAACAACGATGGACCCCTCAAAGTCTGCATTTGAAGAAGTTTTCGTCTACACTTGACAGATCCAACTCATGCCTGAAGATGAAGATTCAAGACTGAAGTCAGACGAAGAAGTATGGGTGGGAAAGCGGGTCAGCCCGCCCCGTCTAAGGCCCACCCACATAGACCCGCAAAAAGCTTGATCCGCCCCGCCCCGCAATGCTAAGTTGAACTAACTTGGTGATCCGTCCCCGCCCCGCGGGCTAAACGGGCTGGTCCGAGGATCTAGTTTAAAAATTAAAAAAAGAGTTAAATTTGGAATTTTAATAAAATGCTAAAAGAAATGTTATATTTTACTTCTTAAATTTTTAATAAAATAAGTCAACAACATAATTTTTTAATTATCTCCAACAACAAATTTAAATTCACCACCACTTACTAAATCATTATTATGCAACAAAAGTCTTTCCTTTAAATAGTCTCACATTTTATCATTAGAAGAAACATTATTAATGAAAAAGTTTTTCATTCAATCCCCTATTCTTCCACAACATCATATATAACTTTGGTCATCTCACGTCTCGAATGTAGTGAAGGAAAATGAGAAAAATTAAGCATTTGACTATTTAACTTTCAATATTCAACAATAGAGAATGGGAGATCATGTTCAATAAGCATCATATATATCATCTCACATACCATACCACACTCTGATAAAGTTTTTTAGTTTTTAGTCTCCCTTTACGATCAAGAATCATTTTTCCATTATAAGAATTAGGAGACTAGGAGGGTGCAGCATGCGAGAAGACTAAGAGGTAGCAAGCGAAATTAGGGTTTCAATTTTCAACCATTTAAATAGTGCGGGTTTGCGGATCGCCTCGCAGACCCCGCAAGTTTGGCCCGCAAAATTCGTAGGTTGCGCGTGGTGGGCTTTTACAGACTATACCCCTAAATATTTTTGAAAACGTTGGTCCAAACCCGCACGGGTCGCGGGGTCGGCGGGCCAACCCATGGACTTCCACCTGTAATAGCCACCCTACGAAGAAGTGAAGACCCTTTCGTCTAGAAGAGATAAATGAAGTCTAATGCAACCTTGAGACGAAGTAACTTGCACCTCATTTCAAATCTAACTGTTACTCGAAGAAGCTTCCAAAGAATAGATTGGAGACTGTGCAAAACCTCTACAACATAAAAAGCAAATCTTGTTTTTTAATGATGTCTCTAATCAAGTCAGGAAATGTTCTAAAAACGCGCTGACTCCGTTATGCATTCATCATTTGCTTTGATTGATCTCTATTACACATTTGCAAGCTTCAAGAAGGAAATGACAATGGTCTCAAAGATGAGTCTAACAGATCTCTCAAGACCTTGCCTATATAAAAACTTCAAGCTCTTCAGTTCATGTTGGCGAAATTATGCTTGAAAAGCTATCTATATAAGTTTTGCTCCCAAGCACTTGAACATTGTTCTTCATTTGTAAACACCTCTCTGCGTAAAGAGTATTTCTTTTCTTAGAACTTCTTTAAATTCACTGTTGTAGTGCCTTTAGCCTGAGGAGGTTGTGTTCTAAAGAATACCTGGTTGTTTAGCCTAAGAAGGTTGGGATCGAAGAATATTTGTATAGCCAGAAATGGTTGGGTGCAAAGAATACGTGTAACCATTTCACGGTTTGTGGTGAAAACTTAGCAAGTTGCTAAGTAATTGGACGTAGTCTGCTCAATACGAACCAGTATAAAAATATTATTGTCTTTATCTGTTTTCTGATTCTTGACTAACGAGGCTTAATCAACTTAAGACGTTTCAACATTAAAATTAACAGTTAAAGATAAACCAAGTTGCATCTGATCCTTTGAAAATAACAAACGCAAAAGGCAAAAAATTTAATAACACAATTCAACCCCCCTTCTTGTGTTTTTGTCTTTTACACACCCAACAATCTACCCTAACACACAAATTCCAATCTGAATGCTAATGGTAAGAATGTGAGTGATATTACTTTAGGGTCTGGTAAACAAATGGTGGAATTTGCACAACCTAAAAAGACAAGTTCTACATAGGTTATAGCTAAAGAAAAAAAGTTGAAAGAACAAGACATGAAAGAAAGAAGAGTGACAGATAAACAAGAGAAGGAAACATGTGATGTGTTAATTGTTTATACTAATCTTTCCATTGTTTATGTTGATTCTCATTTGATGGGTGATGTAGGAGTGATTCCTAAGGAAGAAATACAAGATAACAACTTCTTGCGTGAGAATGTAGAAAAGAAAGGACTTAAAGCACACGGTAAAATTGTTTGTGACCCTCCTTACAAAAACCCTTTCGTCTTGGTACCTAGTGAAGAATTGTCCATAAAGTTTCCTTGGAGCACACAATATGAAAAGCATGAAGCATCCAGGAAATCAGAGCAACCACTAGGGAAATTTCTTTATCATCTGATACTCTTTCTAATTGGAAATTGAACAACACTAAATGTTTCACTTTAGACTTTTATGGAATTAAGGCTTGGACTATCATTGAATTTGCTAATTTGAACCTCTTGGTTGTTCCTAATGGCTTTTGCTCTCCTGATGTTACGTATTCTTCTAGGTCGTTAGAGAAACTAATAAATGAGGGCCAAGTGCAAGCCTCTGCATTTACTGGTGAACCAATGTCTAAACACATTATGGAGGGAGTAGAAACTCCTAATAGTTTTGGTCATGTTACCTTGAAACACTTAAATTCCATCCTCTCTCTTTTAAATTGTGTTATTGATGTTGGAAAGCAATATTTCTTATTTTCTCATTTGGAAGTGAGTGAAACATATGAATTGTTCAAATTAGATGCCAAGAATAAAATAAACGAGTGGAGGATTATGACTATGGAATTCCAATTGTCCTTACCACCATGCACTGATTATAGCACACAAATATACCTGCACCCTGAATCATTTGCACTGATAAAGAATGACTTACATATTATTGTAGATGATTTTGTGATATTTGACCCAGGTGGGTATTTGTTTCTTGTAATAGGTACCAAGGAAATATTCATGGTTAACAGGCAGCACCTAAAGCACTATCATGAGAGCTCCATTGAGCACCCCGCAGAGCAGGAGTTAGTGCCACTTGTAGACGCACTGTCGCTTTAACGGCCGAGGGAGTTTTTCTTTCTCCTTCACCTCTTTTCCATTTTGTTTTCATTCATTTCCTATCTTTCCACCTTCTGTAATTAGAAGTAATTAGGATTTCCATGCTTTATTTCATTTGATTTTTTTAAATTGGAGATTTTGTGATTCTGGTTTGATTATTAATACATCTGTGTTATGGTTTATATATTGAGAATCTGAACTAGAATCTGAGTTAGTTTTTGCATTATTTTACGGTGTTGATATATTCCTCAAATAGATTATGGACTAGTCTGTATGAATTGGTTATGTACTGTTTCTGATGAGTATTTGGCAATATTGAACCTATGAGTTATTGAGCCTATTTTGAATGGATTCATCTGTATGTCATTCTCTTTCTTTCAGTGTGATATATGTCATTAGTGGATGTTGTTTTTCAGAACTTGCTTTTATTCTTTTCAAAGCTGCATTTTATCACATAATGCATGATCATGATTGAGGCATTCATTTTTATTTCCCCCTTGACCCAGATAGCTTACCTTACATTTTATCCCTTGCTAGCCCATTTGCGCCTTAAACCTTTTCTTTCACTACTTGCATTACAAGTCTTAAGAATAAAACAATGTTGTCCTGATTTCATAGATATTGAGTTAATTGTTCATCTTTTGGTTATGAGAAGCAGATAAGTGTGGAGGTGTCTGCTTGAGACATGCAGAAAAATAAGTGTGAGGTGAAATATTGCATTTAATATGATTTGGGTCTGAGTTTTAGAACTAATACATTTTGGTTGTTTTTTGATCAGCACACTTGTATAAATGTTATCTTAGTGCTATTTTGCTATTGGAGTATGATACAGATGAAAAAGAAAAATAAATACCAAAAGTGGTATTAAAAAAATGATAAAAAATTGAAAAAAATATATGGATAAAGAAAAAGAAATAAGAGCAAAATAACAAAATTTTGATCTGAATAAGTATACAAAATGAGTTGAGTACTTAAGCATTTGTTGAAATAGCAACTTTCCAGGTTTATTATGTAAGTTTGATATCTTTTGTAATCTGTTGATGTTGTTTTCAATATTTATGAAATAGTAGTCACTTGACTAAATTTATCAAATCTTTATCCTTGGCCCCATTACATTCTTTGCAAGTCCTCTTGAGTCATATATGGTTGTGATTGTTAATGGTAGAGAGATAGAATGATTACAAGTCTATGTTAAAATAATGTTCATTTTAATGGTTTGAGAGTAAACACTTGTCTGATACACTTGAGAGTTTGAGTGATACACTTATGGTGAGGTCATTGCTTATAATTGACTTGCATGATTAATTCACTGTCTGATTGGTCCTATCCAAAGTAGGAATTGTTTAAACATTGTAATATGTAATCTTTAGATTGATTATATTTTGATTTCTATGTTCAATTTTGATACATTGATGACTGTTTTGGAGATTATGAAATAGCTTAGACCAGATGAATTTTTGTATCCAAGTTCATATTTTCATTAGGACTAAGGACTTACATTTGCCTAGAAGTGCAAAAGAATAAGTGTGGAAGAATTTGATACAACATTATTTTGATCACTTTCTCTGCATTTATTATATCTTAATAAAACATTATTAATGGTCAATTAACATGATTTAATGCATTTAAGAGTTTGGGTTCATTTGGGTTTTAAGTGCTTACTTTTGTTCTAATTCGCTGAAATTTCTAGTTTTGACAAGGTTCACTAAAACAGAAATAACTATTAATAAAGAACTCTGTTTGAGCTCCATTTTATGTCAAATTAAAGATGACTAAAAGAGCTACAAAAGCTTTGAAGACATGAAGAGCTAATTTGGACTACATCTAGGGTGAAAACGGGCTCGAAAGTGACGCATGATAACCGCTGTCGAACGGTTAGCAAAAGCTAGATTTATCCCCAATTAAATTTGTAATATAGAGGAATCAACCTAGGTCATCTCTCAGAAGACATACATCTATTCAATTCAGAATTATTCACAATTGAGAGGGGGATTTTCATGAATTAATGCAGTAAAACTAAACTGAGTTGAAATTACAAAATGAAACAAAGAACTAAAGGTAGAAGCAGAAATTGATAACAGAGCAGCGAAATGTAAATTGAGCAACAAATGATAAATGCAGAAAATGAACAATGAACATGTAACATAAATCGCAAAGAGAATTAGGAATTGAAAGTAGAATAAAGAAATGTAAATCGAAGCAAGAATTCAAGCAAAATTGAAGAGTAGAGGAATCAGGATTCAAGAACTAAATTCAATTTAAGAGAACAAAAGCATAAGAGAGATATGAATAGTAAAATGTGAAGTGAACAGTGAATTGCAATTCGAAGAAGACCTAAATCAACGAAGAACAGAATAATTGCATGTAATTGTAGATGGAACCAGAAATTGAAGAAGTAAGAAACTGTGAACTGAATTCAATTGCGAAATATTTAAGGTTTGTGCAGAAGATTCAATACAAGAGATTCAAGAATTGAGAAGAGAAGAGAAGAGAAGAACGAAGAGAGAATTGTGCAATCGCACAACTCAACCTTCCACCAGAAACTGAAAAAAACCGAATGATGAAAAAGTATGAAAAGTTGTTATTTCGCGCCCAGGGACTCCTTTTTATAAGTGAAGAACTGTGTCCCCCAATTAACGAGAATCCGTGCGGGTGCATTCGCGGCCTTTTATTCATTAACTTGAGTTCCCACTCAGGCATTCCTAGCTTGCAATTTTGACTCTTCTTCCCATGATGCTTCATCTGTGCTCATTCTATGCATGTTTCGTCTGTTGGAATCGTCTGTTGTTTCTTCAGACGAAACCAGCTCAGACGAATGGCTCAGACGAAAGGGTTCCATGAATGCTCAGACGGAAGGCTCTCATGAATGCTCAGACGGAAGGCTCTCATGAATGCTCAGACGGAAGGCTCTCACTCCAAGCTTTCATTTTTAGCGCTTAACCACTTCCTGCTGCTATCTCTTCTTTACTCCTCAGGGCTCTTAGACGCAACTTTAGTTCTGTTAGTTCTGTTTCGTCTGTAGCAAATTCTCATTTCGTCTGTGAAACGCCCCCCCCTGGAAGTGTGATTACTGGTAGCATGTGTCCACTTCAAGGCTAATTTCAGCCCAGATGCAGTCCGAATTGACTCTTCGTGTCTTCATGAGGGTTGTAGCCCTATCAATCCTCTTCCATTTGCAACAAACCAGAGCTCAAAACGATATCTGTGGAGGAAGTTATGCCCATTTTAGTGAAACTACTCCATTGCTATCAGGATTTGCGCCACCCTGTGCGCCAGGGCGTAAAATTCCAGCAAGTTGGCATGGAATGCGCCACCTAATGCGCCAGGGCGTAAAATTCCAGCAGCTTGGCATCGTTTGCGCCACCTAGTGCGCCAGGGCGTAAAATTCCAGCAAGTTGGCATGGAATGCGCCACCTAGTGCGCCAGGGCGTCTCATGACAGCTGCTGGGTGATTCCTTGCACCATGGTTCACTCTAGGTTCTTGAATTGGGTCCATCCTTGCTGCTAATCTCTTCTTCAATCCTCAAAGCTATAGGTGTACTGCACAAGAATCCATATACAAACATAAGAACTTATGGAATTTAAACTATTATTTACTACTACTACTAAAATATACCTCTAACACAATATCTAAGATAAACTATCAATATATGACACGTATAGAAGCTAATTGAACCAAAAACAAGGTAAAGAAAATGTATATAAAATGAATTATCAACGCACGAAACCTATTACAAAATTCCAGCGGAAAAGACATAGTTAGACCCATTTTAAATCATGTAATTGAACCATTTAAATATTTGTTTTAAGAGGGTTTCGAACCCAGCACCTTGAGACACTTAAAGGGTCATGTGACTAGCACATGAACCAACTTTTAAATAAGGAAAAACCTCAAATCTGAACACACTTCTCACTTTGTGTTGGTCCCTATATGAATCTAGAGGAGGGGGTGGTGAATAGATTCAAGTTCCCTCACTAACAATTACTTTTTCTCACTTTCTCCCGATTCAATTTTATCTTAAATTACAAAACGTATCAGAGATATGAACAGCGGAAAAACAAGGGAAAATTGTAAAGAAAGAAAACAAAGAATTAAGAGGAGATAAGGTAGAGAAGAGAGTTCAAACAGAGATTTATATTGGTTCGGCTTTCGGCCTACATCCAGTCCCAACCCAACAATCTGTTGCGATCGGTTTTCCACTATAATGATTCTGTGTTCAATACAATCACACTGCACAAACACAAAAGCAAATCAAATACTCAAAAACTATATGTTCTTCACCTAAGAACATACATTGATCCTTGATCCCTTCAAGAATCAACCTTTGAGAGTACCTCTCTCAAAAACTTATCAACTCTTTCAAGAGAATACCTTTCTCTATAGAGTTAAAACCAAAAAGATAACAAAAGATAAAGATCAGATAGAATTACACCTGGTGTGTATGCACTGATCAACAAAGTTATCCAAAACAATTCAATCTTTCACACAACTTTCATCTCAAGAGAAATCTTTGAAACTTTGAAGAGAATTCTTGTAAAAACTTAGTGTTTTGCTCTTCCTTTCTTCTTTTAAAACTCAAAAAGAACTCTCTCTTCGAAATGATTCAAAGAGGTTTCAATTTAAAGCAGTTTCAAAATCATTTGAGATGAATTCAGGTGTGGTAATCGATTACTAGATAGTGGTAATCGATTACTCCAGAGAAATTTGCCTTCCTTGCTCCTTCAAGCACGAAGTAATCGATTACTATGGAGTGGTAATCGATTACTCCAAAGTAGTTTGGGTTTCCCTGGTTTCTGAAACTGTTGGTAATCGATTACAGCTCGTGGTAATCGATTACTTCAGCTTAAAACCTTCAAAAACTAAGTTTTTTTTATTCCTTTCAAAAAAAATGGGGTTCCAAAATTTCTCTAGCTCAAATCACAAGTGAAAAACAAAGTTTCTATGGAACGATTGAAATAAAAACCACACTCAAAGCCTAAACTCAAACAATCAATACATTTAAAACTCCTATATACAATCTATCATAAAGATCAAAAGTACAAGTATATCAAAACTAAAACTAGGGATGGCTTCTTCAGCTTCAAGTCCAACAATCTCCCCCTTTTTGGTTTTGATATACCAAATGTTGTGTATTTGATCTTCAATGTAGATGATGGCTTTGATGTGTCCTGCATTGTTAGTGTTTTTCTTTTTTTATTCTTTCAATTTTCATCAATTTCATACAGCATTTTACATATAGCTTTATGAATCATCCAAAGCATATCACTATATCCAATCACAGACATATAAAGACAATTATTTGCAAAGCAAATTAAATCTAACTATTAAAGTCATCCAATCAAAATATTCAATTGTTTTAATCTGCTCCCCCTAAGTAGAATACTTAAAAAAAAAACAGATTCAAAAACTTCAACAAAAACTTCAAAGCAATTACAGAGTAAAGCAATCCAAATATAAAGACTAAAGACAATTAAAGACAGTTAATAATTACACACTACTACTCCCCCTATTTGGTATATCAAATCAGAAGGTGAGATGTAGAAATGGAGTTACTAATCTGAGTCGTCATCCTGGTTGAGTCTTTCCATGATCGTCTCCATCAAGCTCTTCACTTCTAGGAAATGCAGATCTTGTCTCTTTCCCAGATCATCAAGTCTCTTGTTGACGGTTGCTTCCAGTTCATCCATTCTGTCAATCATAATGGATTCGAAGCGCGATTGTGGAATGTACTCTCCAGAGTTTTCTTCGTCCTCATCTTCATGCTCAGATTGTGCTTCCTCTTGTTCATGTTGTGGAATGGCCTGCTGTTCCTCTCTTGTGATCCAACCTGCATCGGTCTTGATGAGTCTCATCATCTTCAATGCTCTATCGCCGATGACATGGACATCTTTGACAAGTTCTCTAGCTTCCTCAGTGGTGTCAATCTGAAAAATTTCAATTAGTCTAGAGATAAAAAGAGAGTAAGGACACTTATTGTCTAGAAGTCTTCTAGTTTTCAGCATGTTGTCCATTATGACGTGCGTCCAGTCCACTTGAATCTCATTCTTCAGAGTAGCAATGAGAATCATGTCATCCTCACTCAGTTGGGCATGGTTTGCTCCTCTTGCAGCCAAGATCCAGCAAACAGTGTAGTGTAGTAGCCTATCATCCGCTGTCAGGCCACCTATGTTGTAGGTAACTTTCTTGCCCTGTGCTCTTCTGGAATTCCTTTCCGCTTCCCAGCGTTGGGGGTTCCTCAGAAGGCTCATGTAAAAAGAGTCCTTTTGTAAATCAAACCCTTTCTCTCTGAGTTTGTCCACATGTGCAATAATCCCTTCTTTCCTTAAGCCAGCAATTTGCAAGAAGTGAGCAAGGGTTAGAGTTATCTTGATACCTTTTATCTCTGAACTCACTGTCATCCTCTCCATATTTGGTTTGAGGTTTGAGTAAAACACCCGAACCAAGTCTGGATAGATGAATCCTTTCATCCCTACGAACCTCTCCAGGTGTTGTTGCCTCAGGAAGGTCTGGAATGTGAAACTCTGAGTGTCCAGCCATTGTAGGTCAAGAATCTTGGGTGGAACAAGACCCTTGTTCGCAAAGTCGAGGTTGAACCTAGTTTCTTGTCCTTTGGAGGTGAACCACCGGTTGACCCCTAATCCTTGTGGTTGCGGAGGAAGAGGAATTTCTGGTTGCTCTGACGATGTTGGTTTCTTCCTCTTGAAAGATTCTCCCACCTTTTTCTTTCCTTTAACCTCTTCTTGGCTGTATCGGTTTGCCCTCATTTTGATTCTTTTGCCTTTACCTTGTTCTTCCATTGTTGAGAGAGATATTGGAATTCTAGGGTTTGGAGGAAGAAGGTGAAGGGTTCTTCTGAGTAAGAGAGTGAATGGTGAGTTGAAGAGTTACACCTGCACTTCTTATAAGAGAGATCAAAGCCCAAAAGATTAGCCCAAGAACGAGGTAATTGATTACTAGCAGTTGGTAATCGATTATCTCAGTTCTTTATATAGAGGGAAGAAGAAAAAATGAATGAAAACGATCGTGGTAATCGATTAAAAAACGTAATCGATTACTCCGAGGGTTTCTCCAACAATTTTGAAAAACTTGTACTGTGGTAATCGATTACAGCTCGTGGTAATCGATTACTCCAGTGTAAAAATCCTTCCCAGAGTGAATTTCACTCGAAGTAATTGATTATCTTCCCTTGGTAATCGATTATTTCTATCATAAGAAGGTTTTTTCTTAAAAAAATTTCACAAAAACAGAGTTATGGATAAAAGTAATCAAGTAAAAGGTTTAGTTTAGATGTTCCTCACTCAAAATACCGAGGTTTGATCTAAGTTTGTAAAACCTTTCTTTTGGTAATGCCTTTGCAAATATATCCGCCAATTGATTTTCCGTGTCTATGAATTCGATATCACAGTCTCCTTTTTCAATGTGATCTCTAATAAAGTGGTGTCTGACTTCGATGTGTTTTGTTCTTGAGTGCAGTACAGGATTTCTCGTGATACTTATAGCGCTTGTGTTGTCGCATTTCAAGGGAATGTGATCTATCTTTAGCCCAAAGTCTTCGAGTTGGTGTTTCAACCAAATTTCTTGAGCACAACAACTTCCCGCAGCTACATATTCAGCTTCTGCAGTTGATAGTGCTACGCAAGCTTGCTTTTTGCTATTCCACGATATCAAACATTCTCCAAAGATGTGACATGTTCCACTAGTGCTTTTCCTATCCGTTTTGCTACCTGCAAAATCGAGTCACCGAAAACCAACAAGTAATGGTGTGGTTCCTTTTGGATACCATAGTCCATAACTTATTGGTACTTTTAAATATTTAAGAATTTTCTTCACTGTCAGCCAATGAGATTGCTTAGGTGCAGATTGAAATCTAGCACATAAACATACAGAAAACATGATATCAGGTCTACTGGTTGTAAGATAAAGTAAAGATCCTATGACACCTCTGTACAAGGTAGTATCAACTTCATCACCTGCTTCATCGATCTCAAGATAAGTGTTAGTAGAAATAGGTATATTTGACACTTTGTAATTAGTCATTTCATATTTCTTAAGTAGTTCTTTAGTGTACTTAGCCTGATGTATGAATGTGCCACCTTCCATTTGTTTGATTTGGAGTCCTAAAAAGAAACTCAGTTCTCCAATCATGGACATGTCAAATTCTCTGTGGAATCCTTTTGATATGAGAAACTTACTCAGTCTGTCATACCATTGCCTAGGGGCTTGCTTCAGCCCATACAAGGCTTTATGAAGTTTGTAGACATGTGTAGGCCAAATAGTATCTGTGAAACCGGGTGGTTGTTCTACATAGACTTCTTCATTGATGTAACCATTCAAGAATGCACTCTTTACATCCATTTGGTATAATTTGAAATTGTTGATGCAAACATAAGCCAGGAGTAGTCTAACAGTTTCAAGTCTTGCAATAGGGGCAAAGGTTTCTTCAAAGTCAATCCCTTCTTGTTGATTGTAGCCTTTTGCCACAAGTCTTGCTTTGTTTCTGACCACAACTCCTTCTTCACTCAGTTTGTTCTTGAATACCCACTTTGTACCAATAATGTTCATGTTGCCTTTGTTTGGAACAAGTTCCCAAACTCCATTCCTTTTGAACTGGTTAAGTTCTTCTTGCATGGCCATGATCCAAAATTCATTGTTCAAGGCTTCCTCTATGTTGGATGGTTCTACCTGTGATACAAAAGCAGTGTTATGGCAAAATAGATTTTGTGAGGATCTAGTAGTTACCCCCTTGTGAATGTCACCAATGACATTATCAAGTGATAGGTTCCTAGGAGTCCTCCACTCTTTTGCTTGATTTGGTACAGGATTTGGTTGAGTTTGCTGATGCTCTTTATCAATGTCTATGTTTCCTTCACCTGTTTCATCATCATTACACAGCAATCTTTCCTTTTGGAAAGTGTTAGTTTCATCAAATCTAACATGGACAGATTCTTCAATGCACATTGTTCTTTTATTAAAGATCCTATATGCTTTACTGGTATTTGAATAACCAAGGAAAATGGCTTCATCAGCCTTTGCATCAAACTTTCCAATAGGTTCCTTGCCATTGTTTAAAACAAAGCATTTGCATCCGAAAACTTTAAAATAAGAAATGTTTGGTTTTCTTCATTAGAAAAGCTCATAAGGGGTTTTCTTTAATAAGAGTCTTATAGAGACTCTATTGAGAACATAACATGCAGTGTTCACAGCATCTGCCCAAAAGTGTTTAGGCATCATATGCTCATTCAACATGGTTCTTCCAAGTTCTATAAGGGACCTGTTTTTCCTCTCCACCACTCCATTTTGCTGTGGAGTTCTAGGAGCTGAAAAGCAGTGAAAAATCCCATGTTTTTCACAAAACCTTTCAAAAAAGCTATTCTTAAATTCAGTACCATTATCACTTCTTAAAGCTTTAATTTTCAAATCCTTTTTTTTTTTAATTCTTTTGGCAAGTACCTTGAAAACTTCAAAGGCTTGATCCTTTTTCTTGATAAACAAAACCCAAGTAAATCTTGAATAGTCATCTACTATGACTAGTCCATATAGATTTCCACCAATACTAGCTATCCTAGATGGACCAAATAAGTCTAAATGCAAGAGTTCAAGCGGCTAATTTGTAGAAACATGTTTAATATTTTTGAAAGATGTTTTCGCCTGCTTGGACTTTTGACAAGCCTCACATAGTCCTTCTTTGGAAAATCTAAGTTTGGGGAGACCATAAACTAACTCTTTAGAAACAAGCTTATTCAAATGCAATATGTCAATGTGTGCTATTCTCCTATGCCATAGCCAAGACAAATCATCATTAGAAGTTAAACATGTAGAGTAAGGAGAAGAATGATCTACTTCCAATATGTAAATGTTGTTAGATCTCTTGCCAATCATGAAAGTTCATCTGAGTCTTTGTTGCTGATGAGGAAATGTTCTTCATCAAAAGCAATTCTATAGTTCTTGTCACATAGTTGACTGATGCTCAGCAGATTGAACCTCAATCCATCGACTAGCAATACATCTTCTATTACTGTGTTTGCCTTATATCCAACAGTACCGTAGCCTAGTATTTTCCCTTTGTTGTTGTCTCCGTAAACAACAGATCCAGTTTCTCTTGGTGTGAAGGTGCTCAGATTCCTTCTATCACTTGTCATATGCCTTGAGCAGCCACTGTCTAAGTACCAAATTGAGCTTCTGCTGTTCAGGATTTCCTGCAAGAGAAAAAGAGCTTATTTTGCAATTGGTACCCACTTCCTCGTGGGTCCATGCATGTTAGTGCTACAGGTTTCTTTCTTAATCCATGTTAGTGCTACAGAAATTTCGGCTACAGAGAAGTAACAAAGTAATTTGTAAGGAAACGATCCAAGTACACTATTACTGCAAAGTAGTAGCTAAATTCAGTTTTATTTAACGCACATTCGACGCGTGTGTCAGGCAACCACCCATTTTGTATTTATCAAAATCAAGGACATTGAAGCCATAGCAATCTAATCCCTCAATTGGAACATTTTCAAGGTACAACATTCTTCCTCTCGGTTGGCTTTTGCAAGGGACTCTTCCTTTTGGACATTTTCCCTTTACATTATTCTATATTCTTGGTGAACTTCTAGTAACTCTTTCTTCAACCTTTTTCTATCCTCTTCAAATTTGCAAGTTCCTCCATAAGTGCCTTATTTTCTTCTAAGATATTGAGAAGATGAGTTGGTGTCTTCAACAATTGGGATTGAGCTATGAAAGGTAACTTATGTTTTGAACCTTTTTAATAACCCACGAAAGTGAGCTATTTTTATACTCTTTTCGTATTATAAAATGTCCTTAAGCCACCTAAAATAACTCTAATTGCTCTTAATTCATAATAATTTGTGTTAGAGCATGTTAATGGGGTGTTAAGTGTTTCAGGGTGAAAATTAGCCAAAAATAGGTGAAAACGTGTTCAGGAATGCATCTTTCGCGAGTTGGAACACAACTTGGGCGAATTGGAGCTCCAGTGAATAAGAAAAGCTCTCTGGAACCTCATCTCACGCTCATCTCTCCACATCTCGCACGAGAACCATTTCTTCAAAGATAAGTTAACTCTCTAGAACCTCATCTCGCACTCATCTCGAACTCAACTTAATTTTAATGCTCATCATTTCATCACTTGTATCCTTAAGCCATGCAACTTGAAACAAACAAAGAAAAAGGAAAACCAAGTAAGCCCTAAACAAGTTGGGCCGTGAGCTTGCCAAGCTCTTACAAGGCATTACGAGTTTCAAACATATTTACAAGAATATTACAATCCTTAGCATTTCTAAGGTCTTGAAGCTTGTAGCATCCTTTGTCCCTCTCCATTTTCAACTTCTCTTCTAGCTTCTTGAGCATGCTCCTAGTGAGTCTCTTTGGAGGAGGTTCTTCTTATGGGGATAGTCCTCTATCAGAAGGGTAGAGAGTTAACTTGTCCTCTAAGTTACACTAACTCACGCGAGATGGTGAAGTTGAGTTCGAGATGAGTGCGAGATGAGGTTCTAGAGAGTTAACTTATCTTTGAAGAAATGGTTCTCGTGCGAGATGTGGAGAGATGAGCGCGAGATGAGGTTCCAGAGAGCTTTTCTTATTCACTGAAGCTCCAATTCGCCCAAGTTGTGTTCCAACTCGCGAGAGATGCATTCCTGAACACGTTTTCACCTATTTTTGGCTAATTTTCACCCTGAAACATTTAACACCCCATTAACATGCTCTAACACAAATTATTATGAATTAAGAGCAATTAGAGTTATTTTAGGTGGCTTAAGGATATTTTATAATACGAAAAGAGTATAAAAATAGCTCACTTTCGTGAGTTATTAAAAAGGTTCAAAACATAAGTTACCTTTCATAGCTCAATCCTAATTGTTGAAGACACCATCTCGCGTGAGTTAGTGTAACTTAGAGGACAAGTTAACTCTCTACCCTTCTGATAGAGGACTATCCCCACAAGAAGAACCTCCTCCAAAGAGACTCACTAGGAGCATGCTCAAGAAGCTAGAAGAGGAGTTGAAGATGGAGAGGGACAAAGGATGCTACAAGCTTCAAGACCTTAGAAATGCTAAGGATTGTAATATTCTTGTAAATATGTTTGAAACTCGTAATGCCTTGTAAGAGCTTGGCAAGCTCACGGCCCAACTTGTTTAGGGCTTACTTGGTTTTCCTTTTTCTTTGTTTGTTTCAAGTTGCATGGCTTAAGGATACAAGTGATGAAATGATGAGCATTAAAATTCACATTAGAATATCAAGTAAATTTCAAGTGAATTTGAGTTTAAGTGAAATTCTAAGTGAATCCAATGAGGTTAGGTTTAAGTAGATTTCTACTTAAGTGGTGATCCATGTCTCCACTTAAGGAGAATTCCCAACCCTTGATAGTAAACCTTTTCAAGGGACTAGATCAAGGATTGATGACATGTCACTTGGAAAGTGACATGTAACTTACAACTAGACTCATTATTAGTTAGTTGTTACCTTAAGCCTAGTTAGTAGTTTCGGTTAGGTTAAGCTTAGTATAGGGTTAGGGTTAGCTTGGCTTGTTGCTCAAGTATCCTTAGCCTATAAATACTTGTAACACCAAAGTGTTAAGAACTTTTGATAAATTTTTGAATGAAATAAGCTTTGAGCTTTTCTTGAGAGAGGATTCTCTTGTCTTCCTTAGGAAGCTTTCTTGAATCTTATCAATGGATTCACACCTCCATTGTGGCGGTTCCTCCTAGGCTTATTGGCCATGCCATGGCGCCTTTCTCTTCATTTCTTACCACCCTTCCACTTTTCCTTTTCGGTTCCATCTCCACCCATTGATGACTTGGCCGAAAGCTTCCATTGAAGCTTGGTTTGGAGATTGTTGAAGAAGCTAGATTGGGAACTTTCAAGGACTCTTTGGATCATCTCTAAGGAGGCCTCTATCACCTTCATCTCGCACTCATCTAGCGCTCAACTTCACCATCTCGCACGAGGTAGTGTAACTTAGAGGACAAGTTAACTCTTTGGAGGTTCATCTCGCGTCCATCTCGCACTCAGACACTACATCTCGCGCGAGTTGACTTTACTTGTACAACATGTTTGCTCTCTGGAACATGAACTCGCGCAAGTTGCTTAATACCTCGCCCGAGTTGGACACGCAGCAGGCCCAAGTCCAAGGCTACAAATATGATTTGTTCACAAGCAGCAGAGAGTTCGAAGAATTTTTGACCTAATTTCAATCTCTCAACGGAAGACCTAGACGACAACCATACTCTGGCTGAAGGATCTCAGTTCATAGATGACAACAGAATTCAACCATAAGCAAAAAAAGAAGGAGAAGCTAGAGCACATTTTTACCTATGTATTCTCTTTTAATTTATTGTGTTGTTTTCTATTCCATCATGAACTAACTCCCTCCTTGATTGGGAGAATGATGTAACCCTAATTTATTTTAATGCAATTCTCGATGTTTCTCCGTATATGATTTGGGCGTTTATTTCTTTTATGCTTAATGCTATTTGTTAATTGGTCATTAATAAATTGATCATAACCCTACTGGAGCTTTGAGAAAAGAAACGTAGGCGATACTGAAGAAATCAACCATTATTACGCTAGAGTTCTAGAGATAGGAGTAGGTAATAGTGTGGACAGTACCTAAGTTTGCCCCTGTATTCATAGAACTAATTCCCTAATTAGCTTGGTATTAACTTAAGAGATTAATTAATCTAGTTAACCTAGGCGGCGTGGGTGATCTTGAGAGGGACGATCACGGGGGTAGGAATCCGATCCAACAAAGAATATAATTTGAATAACCGGGAAAAGAACGTTAGAATAATTAGTGGTGAAATCAGGAACCCAATCACATTCTTAATCATAACTCATCCTCACATTTTACATAATTGTCATAATTACTTTCTCATTAAACTTTCAATCTTCTATTCACACTATAGCGATCTTAAATAGAATAAATTCAAATTTCTTATCCTCGTGGGATCGACAACCTTATTATAAATACTAATTACTTGACGGTTGTGGTATACTTGCTATAGCTAGCGAGTGGTGTTCTCACCGTTTGCGCGCATCACCTTTCTTTAAGCCATTGACTGTAACTTTCATTCACTACACAATTTCTAGCTCTTAATTATTTCCCACCTCTAATGACTTAATCCTAAGTATGCCTAATCTTATCAAGCATTTTGAAGTTTTGATTCAGCTCATAAATAAAAGAAGTCATTAACTCTATAGTTGGTCAATTTTTCATTGGGTATCCAAATTGCCTTGAAGCTAGAATGAGGTTGTATTTTATACATCTTTGGGTCTCCATGAGTGGTACATTGGGAAAATCCTAAGGAAAATCATGTCAATTCTTTATAGATCTTGGAAGCAACACATGATTGACCTCTCATTAATATTAACTATCCTTTATGCTTAATCGTGATTTCTTTTAACCTCCACTCGATCTTTGCCTTTGAACATGTCAGTTGTAAACTATATATACCATGCAAGTAGCTAGGCAACATAAGATCAATCCATGTTTTTTTTCATAGCACAAAATGAGCTTGTAATATGCATCAACAAGAATGGGTAAAACATGATTGTGCTTGTTATGCTTGTAAGCCAAAAATACATCAAATGATACAAAATCTATGAAATCTTCCATGTTAGGGAATAGAAATAGTCCATAAATAATAACGGTTAACACTTCCATAAAATCTTCCCATTCTCCACTTTATGCTAGATGCTCTACTTGTTTTTTTAAAATATTTTCTTGAAAACTATCAACACCACTCCTTGATTCTTTCTTACTTGCCCATTCTCGTATGTAAATTTTTAAGGACATGGTAATAGTAGTCAAGGCTGAATAATGCCCTGCGTAAAAGTAAGGTGGTGTTTGGTTTGAGTGTATCTAGTTTTTATTTTCACTGGAAATAGAAAATATAGATGAAAACGTATTTGGTTAATTTTTTTAAAATGTTTTCATCAAAATATTTTTAAAATTGGGTGAAAATAAGGAAACATTATGACTCCATTTTCACAATTTAAAAAAAAAACAATTTTCAAAAAGTAAAAATAAAAAATAATTCCTCAAACCAAACACTACTAAATAAGATTTCAACTTCTCAACAAATATTCCAATATTTACTCAGACTCCTCATAGAATTGGTCAAGATTTTTAAGATGTTTACTTACACATCAACCTCTAGTACATCAAGAATCTTCCCATACCTACTAACAAGAGTGATACAATCTAAGTTCTCTAATTGCGATTTCACTTTATTACATTATATTTTTAAATTATTTAGTTTTAATTAGGGGTGGGTAAGCGGGTCAGCCCGCCCCGTCTATGACCCGCCCGCATAGACTTGCGAAAAGCTTGATCCGCCCCGCAATGCTAAGCGGACCTAACTTGGTGGTTCGCCCCGCCCCGCGGGCCCCGCAGGCTAAACAAGTTAAATTTTGAATTTTAGTAAAATGCTAAAAGAAATGTTATATTTTACTTCTTAAATTTTTAATAAAACAAGTCAACAACATAATTTTTTAATTATCTCCAAACAACAAATTTAAATTCACCACCACCTACTAAACCATTGTTATGCAATAGAAATCTTTCCTTTAAATAGTCTCACATTTTATCATTAGAATTAATGAAAAAGTTTTTCATTCAATCCCTTATTCTTCCACAAAATCATATATAACTTTGGTCATCTCACGTTTCGAATGTAGTGAAGAAAAATGAGAAAAATTAAGCATTTGACTATTTAACTTTCAATTTACAATCAACATAATGTGCAGGTAATGAAATATAGCCCTCACAAATACAAGATGTCCACACATCATATGTCAAGCTTATTCAACATGTATTTCAGTTTTTTCTTTTGAGAATCATACAAATTGTTCACATTAATGGTAGCAACACGCCTAGAGAGTATCTTACCATAAGACGAATACCGTAATAATTTTTTAAACCTTCTATATTCAACAATAGAGAATGGAAGATCATGTTTAATAAGCATCATATATATCATCTCACATACCATACCACACTCTGATAAAGTTTTTTAGTTTTTAATCTCCCTTTACGATCAAGAATCATTTTTCCATTACTAGAATTAGGAGACTAGGAGGGTGCGACATGCGAGAAGATTGACAGGCAGGAAGCGAAATTAGGGTTTTAATTTTCAACCATTTTAATAATGCGGGTTTGCGGATCGCCCCGCAGACGCCGCAGGTTTGGCCCGCAAAATTCACGGGTTGTGCGGGGTAGGGTTTTACGGACTATACCCCTCAATTTTTTTGAAAAGGTTGGTTCAAACCCGCACAGATCGCGGGGTCGGCAGGTCAGCCCATAGACTTTCACCCGTATACCCACCCCTAGTTTTAATACCATGTGTTTTGCATTAATTTTATTATGATATAACACGTTTCCGAGAACAATCACAATATTTACATGACATTATTAAAAAATAATCAATTTAATTTAATAATATTAGTTGAATCATATTCCAAGTCACTTCCTAGAATTTTATATTATTCCATGAACAAATCATTCTTAGTTCGAATAATTCTTCTGCATCGAAGGTAAAGTGAGAATAACATTCCAATACATTTAATCATAAATATTTTCATTAAACTTAGATTAGACTATTTTACATGTACAAGTTAAATGACTCATTAAATAAAAATTAAATTTGATTTAAGTACGTGACAGTTGAAGTAATACTAATGTGTTAAATTGTTTTTTTTTTCTTGTAATTGTTTTTATAAACTTAATGTCGTTAAAAAAGTTACTTAAAAAGATAATATGTGATGAGTCATTATATTGATCAATTTTTTTACATTTAATACATCATATTACAACATTATTAATGGTCAATTAGCATGATTTAGTGCATTTATGAGTTTTGGCTCATTTGGGTCTTAAGTGTTTACTTTTGTTCTAATTCGCTAAAATTTCCAGTTTTGACAAGGTTCAATAAAAAAGGCATAACTCTCACTACAGAACTCTGTTTGAACTCCGTTTTATGTCAAATTAAAGAGAACTTAAAGAGTTACAAAAGCTATGAAGACATGAAGAGCCAATTCGGACCGCATTTAGGGTGAAAATTGCCTTGAAAGTGACGGACGAAACTGATGCGGGAATTCCAGCGTAAAGAATTAGTATAGGCCCATTTCAAATCATGTAATTGGACCATTTAAATGTTTCATTGAGTGGGCTTTGAACCCTGCACCCTAAGTCACTTAAAGTCATGTGACTAGCACATGATTCATTTATTATAAATACCTCAATTCAGAAAATTGTAGCACACTTTTTTACCTTTCAATCAATTTTAATTTTCAGCATTACTATTTTCCTTTCAAGTCGCTCTGCTAGGGTTTTCAGATTTGTCATTCCAATTCTCGTTCTCTCTCCCTTCTTGCAATTTAATTCTTCTAATATGCAATCCCAATTTATGCTTAGTCTAATTTCAATTATGCGCAATTAATTTCTTCAACCAATTAGATCTCAATAGGATCCCTAATTTCCTTAGGTTCTCCGTTTTCAATTGCATGAGTACTCGTTTTGGATTTTATGATTTTGATTCTATTATGTTGATTAATATTTTGGATTGAAATTTTTGATTCTGTCATTGTTGATTGAAAATGAATTCAGAGAACTAATTATATGATTTGAAACCAAGTTGTGTGCTCTCATGCGATTGTGTGAGTTTAAAGGCCACCAAGTGTTCAATGATAATTCTCTAAGATCTTAGACCGTTAGTTCAGTGTTGACATGTAGAGATCTCGATTTCAATGCACTGCATAGATGAGTGCCTTTATTTTGTTGAACCGATGAAGGAAATTAGAATCTGACAGAGATCGGATTGGTGCTTTTTAATCATCTATTAATTGCTTTTTTAAACTGTTTAATTACTGTCATTGGTTAATTTTTACTATTTAATTGCCTTTAATTTTTTCTCTACACAAAAAACCCCAAAAATTGCATTTAAAATTTCGGCTACAGAGAAGTAATAAAGTAATCCGTAGGGAAACGATCTGAGTCTACTATTACTGCAAAGTAGTAGCTAGACTTTGGTATTATTTGACGCACGTTCGGCGGTGCGTGTGTCAAATTTGGCGCCATTGCCGGGGATTGCTTTGTTAATTCTCATTGTTTATATGCATTTTTTATTATTATTATTAGACTTAGGATATGTTAGTTTACATTCAATAAGTTCTGCGGTATACTGATTTCATGCTCTGTTTTGCACTTGTTTGACCTGTCATATGTTGTTTGGTCATCTGATTTTGGATTTTTATATCTGTTCGGTCATTCTAGTTACCTTTCCTGAAGTAATTTGGCCTTCTAATCAAACCTTTCACCCCAAAAGGGTGAAAAATCGCATTATTTTTATGAGATTCCTTCCAGATATTTCTATTTTGCAATTATTTCAGTCCCGTGAGGACATAACGGGAATTTTTTAATTGTTAAACTAATTTCGTTGGTTTTGAAATTTTGCAGGGTCGTAGTTTTGGAGAAATTGGGTATAACCTCGTGTTTTGCACGAGGCACCACCCTATTGAGGCCAAATTCCTTCATTTAGACCCTCTTTTTAATTTTTTAAAATTTTACATTGTATTTTTAGGGTCTCGGGATGGTTTAAAATTGATATGTGGTGGTCTTATAAATTTTAAAAATCATTTGATACTTTTTTAGAAGTTTATATTGGTCATCTGATGTGTGCTGACAGTGATATCCTACTGAGTGTTTTTAGTTAGTGTTGTTTATGTTGATTTTTGTTGTATAGTGTTGTTTTTATGGCTATTGTTGAATCTGATGAATTAGAGAGGTGTTGATATACATTCATTTAGGCTAACATGGATAATAAGACTATTAGGGAACTATTGCAGCAGGAGGGGAGTTTCAGTGATCCAACTTTTGCAGAAGAAGGAGTTTTTCATACCATACCTCAGCAGCAGTACAACCCATATTCCAGCTCCTACAATCCTGGATGGAGAGATCAAATTTATCAGAGTTCACTTGACTATTCCACTTTCTATCCGCCACAAAATTGGCAGCGAAATTCCAACCATCATATATCAGCTTTTCAACAACATCCTACACAATCACTAGCCCAACCACAAGGTAGACCTTCTTTGGAAGAATTAATCAAGCAAATGGCCACCAACAACTTGCAATTTCAGCAGATAACTAAGGCTAACCTTCAGAGTATCCAAACTCATATTGGGCAGTTATCCAATGCAATTAGTTAGAACCAACCTCAAGCATCCATCAGTCTACCCTCACAAGCAATTTCCAATTTGAATGATAATGGTAAGAATGTGAGTGATATTATTTTGGGGTCTGGTAAGCAAATGGTGGAACCTACTGCACAACCAGAAAAGACAATTGCTATGGAGGTTGTAGATAAAGAGAAAGAGTTGCAAGAACAAGATTTGAAAGAACAAGACATGGAAGAAAAAGTGACAAATAAACAAGAGAAGGAAACTTGTGATGATTTAATTGTTTATACTAATCCTTCCTTTGTTTATGTTGATTCTCTTTTGATAAGTGATGTAGGAGTGAGTCTTAAGGAAGTGAACATAAAGCACACAGTGAAGCTGTTTGTGACCCTCCTCCTTACAAAAATCCTCATGTCTTGGTACCTAGTGGAGAATTGTCCATAAAGTTTCCTTGGAGCAAACACTGTGGAAAGAGTGAAGCATCCAGGAAATCAGAGCAACCACTAAGGAAGATTTCTTTATCATTTGATACTCTTTATAATTGCAATATGAACAACATTAAATGTTTCACTTTAGACTCTTATGGAATTAAAGCCGGGACTATCATTGAGTTTGCTGATTTGAACCTCTTAGTTGTTCCTAATGGCTTTTGTTCTCATGATGTTATATATGCTCATAGGTCGTTAGAGAAGTTAACAATGGAGAGCCAAGTGCAAGCTTCTACAATTATTGGCGAACCAATGTCTAAACACATTATAGATGGAGAGAATAACCATGCTACCTTGAAACACTCTAATTCTTTACTCTCTCTTTTAAATTGTGTTATTGATGTTAGAGTTCATTATTTCATGTTCTTTGATTTGACAGTAAATGAAACATGTGAATTGTTCAATTTAGATGACAAGATTAAAATGAACAAATGGAGAATTATGATTATGGCATTCAACTTATTCCTACCACCACCATGCACTGATTATAGCACAAAAACATACTTACACCCTGAATCATTTGCACTGATAAAGAATGACTTACATATTATTGTAGATGATTTTGTGATATTTGACCCAGGTGGGTATTTGTATCTTGTAGTAGGTACCAAGGATACATTCATGGTGATCGGGCAGCGCTTAAAGCGTTATCATGAGAGCTTCATCAAGCAGCTCGCAGAATAGGAGATTGTCACACTTGCAGACGCACTGCCGCTTTGAGCGGCCGAGGGAGTTTTCTCTTCTCCTTCCACTCTTTTCCGTTTTGTTTTCATTCACTTCCTGTCCATCCACCTTCTGTAATTAGGAGTAATTAGGATTTTTATGTTTTATATTATTTGAGTTTTATAAATTAGAGATTTTGTGATTCATGTCTGGTTATTATTACATCTGCACTATGGTTTACATGTTAGGAATCTGAACTAGAATTTGAGCTGAGTTAATTTTTTAATTATTTTGTGGTGTTGATATATTACTCTGATAGATTTTAGACTAATTTGTATGAATTGGTTATGTATTGTTTTTGATAAGTATTTGGCAATATTGAACCTGTGAGTTCTTGGACCTATTTTGAATGGATTCATCTACATGTCATTCTCTTTCTTTCAGTGTGATATATGTCATTTATGGATGTTATTTTTCATAACTTACTTTTATTCTTTTCAAAGCTGCATTTTATCACTTAGTGCATGATCATGATTGAGGCACTCATATCTATTTTTCCCACTTGACCAGATAGCCTACTTGACATATCTCTTGCTAGCCCTTTTGCGCCTAAAACCTTTTCTTTCACTACCTGCATTACAAGCCTTAAGAGTAAAACAATGTTGTCCTGATTTCATAGATATTGAGTAATTGTCCATCTTTTGGTTATGTGAAGCAGATAAGTGTAGGGGTGTCTGCTCGGGACGTGCAGAAAAATAAGTGTGGGGGTTGGAATATTACAATTAATATGATTTGGGTCTGAGTTTTAGAACTGATACATTTTGGTTGCCTTTTGACCAGCACACTTGTGTAAATGTTATCTTAGTGCTATTTTGCTATTTGAGTCTGATACAGATGAAAAAAAATAAATACCAAAAGTGGTATTAAAAAAATTGAAAAAAAAGAAAATAAAAAAAATTGGAAATAATATATGGAAAAAGAAAAAGAAATAAGAGCAAAATAGCAAAATTTTAATCTGAATAAGTGTGCAAAATGAGTTGAGTACTTAAGCATATGTTGAAATAACAACTTTGCAGATTTATTATGTAATTTTGATATCTTTTGCAATTTGTTGATGTTGATTTCAATATCTTTGAAATAGTAGTCACTTGACCAAATTTATCGAACCTCTATCCTTGACCACATTACATTCTTTGCAAGTCCTCTTGAATCATGTATGATTGTGATTGTTAGTGGTAGAGAGCTAGAATGATTGCAAGCCTATGGTAAAATAATGTTCAATTTAATGTTTTGAGAGTAAACACTTGTCTGATACACTTGAGAGTTTGAGTGATACACTTCTGGTGATGTCATTGCTTATAATTGACTTGCATAATTAATTCACTGTCTGATTAGTCCTATCTGAAGCAGGAATTGTTTAACACTATAATATGTAACCATTAGATTGATTGTGCTCTGATCGCTATGTTCAGTTCTAATGCATTGATTACTATTTTGGAGAGTATGAAATAACTTAGACGAGATGAAATTTTGCTTCCAATTTAACATTTTCATTAGCACTTAGTTTTGCCCAGGAGTGCAAAAGTATAAGTGTGGAAGAATTTGATGAGTCATTATTTTGATCAATTTCTCTGCATTTAATACACCATATTACAACATTATTAATGGTCAATTAGCATGATTTAGTGCATTTATGAGTTTTGGCTCATTTGGATCTTAAGTGTTTATTTTTATTCTAATTCGCTAAAATTTCTAGTTTTGACAAGGTTCACTAAAAAAGGCATAACTCTCACTACAGAACTCTGTTTGAGCTCCGTTTTATGTCAAATTAAATAGAACTTAAAGAGTTACAAAAGCTATGAAGACATGAAGAGCCAATTCAGACCACATCTGGGGTGAAAATTGTCTTGAAAGTGACGCACGAAACTGATGCGGGAATTCCAGCGTGAAGAATTAGTGTAGGCCCATTTCAAATCATGTAATTGGACCATTTAAATGTTTGCATTGAGTGGGCTTTGAACCCTGCACCCTAAGTCACTTAAAGTCATGTGACTAGCACATGACTCATTTATTATAAATACCCCAATTCAGAAAATTGTAGCACACTTTTTTACCTTTCAATCAATTTCAATTTTCAGTATTACTATTTTCCTTTCAAGTTGCTCTGCTAGGGTTTTCAGGTTTGTCATTCCAATTCTCGTTCTCTCTCCCTTCTTGCAATTTAATTCTTCTAATATGCAATCCCAATTTATGCTTAGTCTAATTTCAATTATGCGCAATTAATTTCTTCAACCAATTAGATCTCAATAGGATCCCTAATTTCCTTAGGTTTTCTGTTTTCAATTGCATGAGTACTCGTTTTGGATTCTATGATTTTGATTCCATTATGTTGATTAATATTTTGGATTGAGATTGTTGATTCTGTCATTGTTGATTGATAATGAATGCAGAGAACTAATTATATGATTTGAAACTAAGTTGTGTGCTCTCATGCGATTGTGTGAGTTTAAAGGCCACCAAGTATTCAATGATAATTCTCTGAGATCTTAGAGCGTTAGTTTAGTGTTGACATGCAGAGATCTCGGTTTCAATGCACTGCATAGATAAGTGCCTTTATTTTATTGAGATGAGGGAAATTAGAATATGACAAAAATCGGATTGCTATTTTTTAATCATCTATTAATTGCTTTTTAATTATTATTTAATTACTGTCATCGGTTAATTTTTACTATTTAATTGCCTTTAATTTTTTCTCTACACAAATACCCCCAAAAATTGCATTTAAAATTTCAGCTACAGAGAAGTAACAAAGTAATCCATAAGGAAACGATCGAGTTCACTATTACTTGTAAAGTAGTAGCTAAACTTTGATATTATTTGACGTACGTTCGGGCACGTGTGTCAATATGGTAAAATAAAAAATTTTAAAAAACATATTAAAAAAATTAATAGACATTCCGAATGCAATAACATTTGAACATCTAATATCAACTAATCTTGAAATATATTAAAATGTAACAAAGATAAATTTAGTGTAAGAAAGAAATTTATTCTGGTATAATATCTTAAAAGTCACATACACATAACTATGATTATTTCCGTTATGTAAAATATTTATATTGGCATCATATAATAATTAAAATCATAAAGATATAAAAAAAATTAACCAACTAGCCACTAACATAAAATTAACCAACTAGCCACTAACATTCAAATACTCTTACTAAATGATGGAGAAGGTCTACCTGATCATTAGCATAATCATTTTAGTTTCTTTTGTTTACTATTGTTTAAAAAAAAAAACACTTACTATTTTATTTTTTATTATCTTATACTAGTACTTTACTCTACGCAATTCACAAAATGTTTCTTTAAGGTATAATAAGTAAATATTCTTTAATATGTAAGTAAGATGATGATAATTAAATAAAAAGTTTTAGTATATAAAATTTTTAAAATTGTAAAAGTTAAAAACTTATATTATAACATAATTCTATTTTTAATTATCAATAAATTTTAAAAATAATATTGAAAGTTAATTTTAAAAAATATGAAAATAATATATTTTTTATTAATAAAAAATGATAGAATAAAAAAAAATTGGATTTTACCTTTAAAAAAGCTCTCATTATAAATTTCATTTTTATTGAATAATTTTAAAAAATAATCTTAACTAATTATCTTAATTTATTGTAAAAAAAAAAAACAAAGAAAGTACTAATATAAAATAAAATGGAACAAGATTACTCATAATACATAGCATATGAAATATGAATGGCGATTCAACCGAAGACTTTTTACCCTATAATATATCAAAATAAAACACAATACCCAAAACCTACATACCCAAATTTAGCAAAAAAAAATCATCATGGTTTTGGTTATAAAAATAAATACACATTTAGTATTTATTGAAAACATGTTACAGTTTGAGTGCTATTTTGGTAAGAGGTATTATATAAAAAAAAAAAAAAATTAAACTTAAAAAGAAAATTTATGTTGTCGGGAGGCACAAAGGTGCCTTCTGGTTGTCTTGATTAGAGAGTTGTTGTTCTTTGAATGTCAACAACTTGTTGATTCCTTACTATTAAGTAAGAAAATGTTCATTAGTGGACATACATATTCCAATATCATTCTCCCACTCTTATCCAAAAAAAATTGAAATAAAAATAAAAATAAAAATAAAATAAAATTTCACCCCTCACATGCCTAAATCCTAGCTCGCCCCTATCCATGCCCTTTCTCTTGCCACTTCCAATAGGTTAAAGATATCACGCTTAACGTTGTAACAGAATACCGGAATGAATTGGTCAAAACAAAAATAAGTCTTACAAACCTGCCAGAAAAAGCTCTAAGAACCAGAAGAAAGAGTTATACCACAATAGAATGTTACTATTTTTTTTATAATATGTTAAAAGTTCTTTCTTATTTACACTTGAAAAGGGAAAGGAGATGTCATGGGTGGCGCCTCCTGTTAATCGTTAAAAGAGTTTTTTATTCTTTTTAACTTTTAACATCTCATACGGGAGATGCGTCAGATGAATTCAGTTATTGAGTTACATGTTCTTTGTCCTCAGATTTTGAAAGCATTATGTTTTAAAGAGTCTCTGGCACATTCCAAACCTTTTAAAAGATATTTTGTGACTTGATGTTTCCTCCAAAATAACCTTACTTTAATAAATATTATGCAAGGAGACCTATTTTCGTAAAATCTTAACGGGAACCTAATTTACTCTTCATAACCCCCAAATTTTAATTTCCAAAGCATACATATTTCCTGGCCAAATCTTTTCATCCCTATCCAACTCTGGCAACATGAATTTTTTTACAACATTAATATTCACTTAGAGAAATGGATGCTGACGTACCCATGCTTCAACGTGAATTTTTTCTTCTTCTTTTTTTTTTCTTTGGCTTTTGTATTTTTTTACAATTTTTTTTCAATTAATCTTTTTACTGGTTGTTTGGTAAATTCATTTTTTTACTGGTTGTCATTTTTCTCACAAAATCTTATAGTAAAAAATTATAATAATAAATAATTTTTCAAAAAAGTTTTTACAAAAATTTTTGTGCATTTTCTGTAAAAATAAATTACAACTTAAACAATATAATACAATAAAAAATAGGTAAAATAATTTATATTTATTAAGAATTTGAATTTGTTGATGTTGTGTAAAAAATTTCTGTAGCTTTGTTTGAAAAGTAAATTATCCCTATTTAAAGTCACTTTGTTTTATGGCTGAAATATGTTTAGAGTGCACAAATAGTATATGTTTGCAGTTAAAATTTGTGTAAGACTTAGTAATAAATATGTTAATGATAATTGAGAGAGTTAAAAGTTATTTACGATAAGAATGTTTGATTATAAGTTATTAACTAGATGAAAAATAGTAAATTATAAATGAGCATGAATATAATGTCGGTATATTTTTTTCACGTTAAAATAAATTAATTGCTGCACAAAAGTTTAACATTAATTTTAATATTATTACGAATATAATGCATAATTGTTTTAATTATAAGAATTTTCTTTTTTTTGGTATTTTTATAATTTTGATAAAATATTTTGCTTAATTTGAAGGAAACTTAGAAGGTAAAATAAAACAAAAATAAAAGCACAATTACACATTAGAAGAGATTTTTATACAAAAGTATCGTAATCGTATTGCGTAACGTAACTAATAGGAGGATAATTGGCAGAAGATGACAATATAATAATATTAAAAAAAAACATATTTAATATTTAATTTCACCAATATCAGATTAAAAAAATCAATTAAATCATATGAAAAAATATACTTAAAAAATTCATCATTACAAATCACAAATATAATAAGTACCAAATATTTGCCGTTTAATTTGATTCAATGTCAACAACATCATGTTTACAAAAAATTAAATGAATCATTATGAAAAATCATAATTTTAAAAAAATAACATAAGAAATTACACACAAAAAAAAAAAAAAAAAAAAAACTTAAAAAGTGAAATATCATGAAAACCATAAATTTTCAAGGAATTAAAAATATAAGAAAAAAACAGTTACTTTGCATGGGTGAATAGAATAGGAAAGATATATGTTATAGGAATTAAAGTTAGGGTGTTTATGTTTTAGGTAAAAAAATAATCCAGCTCATCTAAAGCTAATCTAACACTTTTTCTTTTCATCACCTCCATCATCTTCCTCACTTCATAAAACCCCACACACTCTCTTCTTTCTTTCTTTCTTTCAACACTCCACCCCACACCTACTCTTCTATTTTCAATTCCCCCTTTCCCTCCCTCTTTCTCCTAAACCCTAACCCTCTCCTCCATGGATTCCCGCGACTCCTCCCCTCGCTCCCTCGACGCCACCGACCACCACCACCACCAACGTAACCCTTCCTTCGAAGACCAACCCAACCCTTCCAAGGTCAAACTCATGTGCAGCTACGGCGGCCGCATCCAACCCCGCCCCCACCACAACCACCTCACTTACGTCGCCGGCGAAACCAAAATCCTCGCCGTCGACCGCCACATTAAATTCTCCATCCTCGCCGCTAAACTCTCCTCCCTCTCGAACTCCACCACCACCACCTCCTTCTTCAAGTACCAACTCCCCGGCGAAGACCTCGACGCTCTAATCTCCGTCACCAACGACGAAGACCTTCACCACATGATGATCGAGTACGATCGTCTCTCCCGCTCCTCACCTAGACCCGCACGCTTGCGCTTATTCCTCTTCCCCCTTAACAACAACACCACTAACACCATTTTCCCTCTCGCTGAACCCAAACCAGAGCCTCACTGGTTCATCGACGCTCTCAATTCTGTTCAGCTTCCACTTCTAGAACCTTCCCCTCCTCCCCCTACTAATCCCGATTTTCTATTCGGATTTGACATGTCCGTCATTTCGCCGGAATCCAAAGATAATAATAACAACAATCAAGTGAATCCAAATAATGAAGTGATTGAAAAACTCGTACCTGAATCAGAACCAGAGTTTGAGCACGAGATTCACGACCTCAACAGAATCTACATTGGAAACAATGAGCAGCAGCAACAAAAAATAAACCAAGAGAGCCGTAACGGCGGAGGTGACGGTGACGGTGACGGTTACGGTTACGCTCAGAAGGTTAACAATGCGGAGAAAGTGACGGCTCCGTTAGTTGCGCATTCGCATTCGCATTCGCATTCACATTCACATTCACACGCGCAAGGAACAACTGTTCCCGGAACGGTGTCGTTTCTGCAAGAGGGGAATAATAACGCGGGTTATTATTCGTTGGGAGTGCCTACCACGGGGAATGAGATTTATCTCATTCAGACTCCTTCTGGAATCTTCCAAGCGGTTCGGCCTGTTACCGGACCGGTTGCTCAACCGGTTTATCTCGTTCACGCGCCCGGTTCGGAAGTTAGTGTTGCGGCGGAGCGAGGGTACGCCCCGGCGCGTGGTGGTGACGGGTGGATGTAAAAGTGTTTGTTTTGATTGATTTGTTGGCTTTGTGGTACAGTGCGGGTTGATATTGGTTTTTCATTTTCTTTAATTGTTTGGAATATTGGATTGGAGTTTGGGCATTGTTAATTGTTTCTTGTGCATAGGTGTGAATTGATGGATTCATTCAGGAATTGTTTTTTAGAATGTAATTACTTTCAACTTTTCGTACTTGATTCACTATTTGTCTCCGTTATTCTTGCAGTAGTGTTCTGTGTTTCATCCATGTTTGTCGTTAATTCTTTACTATGCATTTTTTATCTGTTTAAATTATAAAACCTTTTACAGTAAAGTAGTGACAATTTTTGTATAACTGGTCCATTGTTTTTGACGTAAGGGTTGTCTTCCTTTGATAGTGAATCATTCTGTAATTTAAGAGGAGAAACGAGGGAGAAAAAAATATTATAAAATATACAATGAAGGTATATTCACTGTAATAATTCTATAATAAAACAACTCTCTTGTTTGGCGAACCAAATAACCAATAAACAATACAAGCTTAGGGATTGAAACTACTTGTGTGCTGAGGTATTATTATTTCTTTATTGAAAGGATAGGAAAGAAACAAAATATATAAAATATTGAGTTCCAACTGGATTTGATAAAATATTAATTTAGAATGCATATAATATGTTTGTGCTGTGCAGTGGGGCAATGCCCCTTCTACCATAACAAAAAAAAAAAAAAATATTATTTTATTAATTTAAAATTCTGGGGCATATTTTCCGGGTACATAATTTAGGTTAGTAATTGTACTTGTCAGACAAGAGTAACATGAAATAAATGGTAGTGGTTTTTATGGAGCAATGGCCTGTTCTGGCAATTTTTTTTAGAGGAAAGGGACATAACATATGCCAAGATCTCGTGCCTGTTATTTTCCGCAGCTTTTCTGATTTTCTTTTTATGCATTCGTCGCATTCGTCTTCTCATCATCAATCTGATGACTGAAAATCAGGAAAATTGGATAGAACAAACGCAGACAATATTGCTGGCATGATCACCCACTCTTCATTGATCTGTCCACCAAACAAATTTTTGAAACAGGCAAACAAGAGTGATGTTAGATGAATGAAAATGTTAGGATCAACAAGTGGTTTTTTTCTTATTTGGATAAGTAAAATATATATATACCTCCAGAAACCCGTTTGCCAAATCTATCAAAGCTACTGCTTTTCCATAAGGATTTGTTTGAGAAAATTCTACTGCTGTCATGAAGCAATTTCCTCCTTCATTTCTGTAGTATCTAGTTTCATACTCCAGTTTTCTACCAGGAAAAATAGTCACCTGCGAAGAAACAAGTGTTAAGATGAACATGATATTGAACCTTAGTATGTGTTTGCTTGCATGAGCATTTATAAAATTGATTTGGGTTAAAACTGTTTTTAAAGTGTTGTGATCATTATTTAGATATTTTTATCTTGTTGTAAATCTCTGTTAAAAATTTTATCCAACCAAAAAGTCATTTAAATTGTTTTAACTCGGTATCAATTTTAAACCTACAATCAACTCTGGACTCTCTTCTAACATGTCAAATTTTATCTAAATTTAATTTTAATCTCAAAATCAATTATTTAACTTAAAACCAAGAACGGACCTAAATGAATGCATCTCTAGCACAAGTCCCATATGAACTGTGTAACAAACTCTACAGTCTACACTCGCTAATAGATTTAAGAATCTTAAGACAAGAATAAGAATGTTACCTTCCGAGAGCCTGTGAGCTCAAATACACCTTTATCTTCTTCGCTAGTCTTTTTTATGTGTAACATCCAGTCAGAGTTCATCATAGACCACATTGTTCCTTTTAACTCTGCAAGAAGATGTGATTCACCAGATGCAGTCCTGCCAAACACTTCTTTGCTGATATTACCCTTTGTCTTCTCAGTTGACAAGTTCCTTTTATGCAGAAGAAAAATGAGAAAAAGGCAAAGGGAACATCAAACTTAGAGCCAAGCCCATGTAAGTGACCCGAAAATTAAGCTAGGGTACTAGTGCTAAGCAAATTCAAAATATCTTCAATAAAAACTACATAAATTTTGCATATGTCATTTAGAATATCAATAATGTCTCCTAATTCCTGAATAAGAACTTGTTAGTACATAATGCAATAATGATAACAGAACCAACTTTTTAATCTAATAAATGTCACATGGTAGAACTTGAACTCTTGGTTCAACATTCATATGTCTTAACTACAAAACAATCCAATGATATATTACAAATTCTACATGTCAGTTTTGCTTACCCTTTCTGGATGTTGATGATCTCATTGCCCGCTTCATCCACAACACTTGTCCAACACTTTAGTTGCTGGAACTTTCTCGGAAGCATGAAGGAAAAATAACTTCCTTTGAATGGATGCATGGAAATAAAATGCAGCTCATATGGTGCTGAAACTGGAGGAGTTAGGGACAAACCAATCCGAATGCTAATAGGCTTTGACCAATTGACTGCAGATGTCAAATCTAACCACTTCTCTATTGGCACTTTAGATGCTACCTTTTGCAAATCCTCCAGATTGATTGAAGATTTTCCCAATATTTTGTCTGGCCTTAATATTCTAAAGTTGTGACTTGGGCGCGAAATGAGTTCAAGGACCAATTCTCCACTACTTTCACATTGGAAAACAGCAACTTGTTTCCCTTGTGACTCTGAGGAAATGCACAACTCTTTCTTGGTATTGAAAACTATATCTTCTTGTTTCTTTTTGAAGGATACAACTAGCTTGCCTTTATGTCCGGATGGTAAGTTTCTCACATCAACAATCTCAAGCATCACCTGAATAATCATGAACCCAAAAAGTTACAACTGCTGATGCCCAAAAAACGTGAAAAATTGCAGATGCTACTGTCTTCTTGTAAGAAAATAGTAGAACAAATATAGGAGGCTACCTGCACAAGCATTTTCTGTGGAAGCTGAATCAAATTCTGTTTTATCTTATTGGATGCAGCTGAATTGTTGTGTATAGCATCTTTTTTATACTTATCAACAGTAAGAGGAGATGGAGGACTGCCCCTGTACATTGCTCCAGCTTTCCAGTATCTCAAACCAAATGTCTCTTCCCATTGAGTGGTGGTTTCAGAAAAGCCAACATCCAGCTTTTGGCCCTTGGTCCGATCAGAATCTGTGTCATCATGTTCTAATACTTTTCCCATAATCGCCACTAGATCATTGCAGTAAGAAACAGGATGCAATTGGTGAGAGTGCCAGATGAGGTCAATGTCATAAGTTGGAACACAGAAGCGGTTTATATGCCTCTCTCTATTCCTCTTGATCAAATGCAGAAACCCCTTGTATCTGGCCACAGCTCCTTCAAGAAAAGTATCCTCATTCCAATAAGGCCGGGAAACCTGTCATTAAAGTTGCAGACTAATGGATAAATGCTGGTACAGAATTAATTCATGTTAATATATACTTTATCTGAATACAAATTTCCCCTTTGATTAAAATGCTACTCCAAAACTGATTCTATTGCATTACTTGGTAATTTTGTTACCAATCAAATTTATGATCAACTAGCTAAGACTTAAGAGCATCTAACACTGGCTTATTTGTTTATATCACAGTTTGTAGGTTAGGTAGGTAATGACAAGGCATGGCACTCTAAATCTAAATTTCTTAATTACCTGATAAAAGAAACTAGTCTGTCTTTTAACTGCTGAAATCAGATCATAGTTGGTGGTATTTTTTTTGGCTTCTAAGAAACTTTCAGCAAAATCTTGCATTGATTCATTGTTCATATCAAGTTCATATGGCTCACTCGGATACATTGTCTTCCAGACTTTTTCACTTTCCTCTTTGCTGGTTCCCTGAATTGAAGATACCACATTTGCATTGCCTAAAATTCTCCCATATAGTTCCATGCAGTCAATTTTGTAACGCACCTGACAAATATGTGCACACATGTTGAAGGGTAATTTTCCTAATTACAGATTTTTTAGAAAACAAGTTACACATAAAGAGAAAACATATGCACAATTATGGGTTGGATGCTCAAGCTTACCGGATTAAGCCTGTGACAGTGCCAAATCCATTCACAATCAAGAGGCACAAACAAAGGGTCTTCTGTCACTGGTGACTCAGCATGTTTAGCAAGCAAAGGAAGCCAACAATATCTATACCTACATTGATGAACATAGGGACATCCACAAACACTGACATTTAAAACACAAACTTTTGAAATAAAGGGTGAACTTACAAGTTACAACAGAGTAAACATGCAGTTTGAAGACACTGATAAATATCACAGTATTCAAGTAGCATGCCTATGAGAAACTTGACAAGAGTGAGTAACACATCAAAATGATCTAATAGTAGTAAATGTTAGAAATGTGAGTTAGGCTTAAATCAACCGGCTTGTACGCTGAGGGACTGCTCCTCACTTGTATAGGTCTTATCTCTTGCATACATGAAATAGGTCCTATCTCTCGGGGGACGATTGACAAACAATCTCCGACAACGCGGCACAATCCTAGGATAGACTCTGATACCATGTTAGAAATACAAATACAGGTCTAACTCAACCCTACAAAATTAACATGTAGGTGAGGATTCCTCCTCACTTGTATGTTTAACATTCCTATCTATAGGGCGATGTGTGATTTTCAAACAGGAATCCCTAAAATTACCGGGGACTATTTCATTTCAAATCTAAAGCTAGAAAACATCATTTTAATCAACAAAATCATCAAAAGTAAATTATTTCAATCTTTAGTTTTCTAATGTTAAGATTAATTAGCTATATTATTTGTAAGGGTATTTATATTTATATACCTGAAGATAGCTCTGTGTAAAATTGGGCCATCATAAAGAGAACGATTCCTATCAATCTCTGCAAGAAACAGAATCTGCTGTTTCGCGGTGGCTACAAGGTCTTCGCTTAAGAACATGTTTTGGGCTTCGGCCCATTCCAACTTGTGCTGTGTCTCCATGAAAATAAACTATTGGTGGTTCAAGTTCAACTTCATCAAATTCATAATAGTGAAGGACAAAGAGATGATGGAAGCTGTTTAAAACTTTGAAGGTTCCTTTCTTTTTCTGTTGTTTCTAATTTTGCCGTTCAATTGTGAACTAGTTTTTTGAATTTCCGTTCTCATTCAGAAGGAGTCAACGAGTTAGAACGAATAAAAGTCTGAGTTGAAACTTGATAAGGTACGCGTATATAGGAATCGATTATGAAACT
Source organism: Hylodesmum podocarpum (assembly GCA_026586105.1). Taxonomy (NCBI): domain Eukaryota; kingdom Viridiplantae; phylum Streptophyta; class Magnoliopsida; order Fabales; family Fabaceae; genus Hylodesmum; species Hylodesmum podocarpum. Next base: position 2,005,546 of record JALJEV010000071.1, on the reverse strand, counting down.
TGCTCATGCACTTTTTCTTTTTTGCTTCTTTTTTATCTTCTCGTCGTCGTGGACTCAACATTACTCTTTATTCGGTTGTTTCACGTTAGCCATTTCCTCAACATTACTCTTTACGTATTATTTTTTTATCCCAATATTGTAAAATAATAAAGTATATATTGAAAAATAATAAAGTATTTATTGACTTTTCCCTTGAAAATTAGATTTAAAACTTTTAGAATATGCTTGTTTCAAGTTTTAGAAAAATTATTCCTGAAATACAAGTGCCAGAATGTAATCTAAGTTAGTAAAAAAATATTCCCAGAAATCATATATTTTTGGAATGTAATTTACATGTGTTTTCCCAGTTTTTATTCTCGTTTGAAAGGAAAATATAGTTAGTAGACAATTACAATAGGCAGATAATTGAACAAATCAGTTAAAGAGAAAAATAAGTGTAATATGAGTGAGTTGATTGGTTGATTATTTATTAAAAATAAAGTTAATTTAAAAGGGGTGAATCTTTAATTATCATGGAAATATAAATTATATTTTATTTTTATATTATTTTTTTTATTTTAAATTAAAATATATAATATATTAACAATCAACCACATAAAAATAATATTCCATATAATACAATGGTCCAGGATGAGATTAACAGAAATACAATTTTATACCGAAAAGAAATACCCCTCTTATTCAGTTCACAAATTTGAAGCTAAGATGAACCCAAAGACTAACATGATGGTGCTATCTGCTATAAAACATTTTCCATGGCATATAGCATGTACTAAATGGGTTGGATAAGAACTTATTCTAATAAAAACGTAAGTCAAAAACTCGCGGTGCGTATATATTCACATTACATGGATTCTTGGTACATATAAAGTTTAAAGACACGTTTTGGAAGGGGTGGAACGTTAGACGGTGTGCTAATATTATAAAGGATTTTTGTCATGGTTTAACACTACATACCCAGAGAAAATGATTAAGAAATCAAAATTCATAAAAATGAATGGGAGAAATAAGCAACTAAAAACTATATTAGGATAAAGTGTTGTTAAGTATATATGTTTCAACTATTTCATTTGTCAAATTCTTCTTCTTCTTTTTTTTTTTATTTATTAAGAGTGATAGAATGTGTAGAAACTTCGATATTATTAGAGGTGGGTTTTTTTTTTTACTAGTCTCGTGAGCATAAAAAAACCAATATGAAGAGACTTATTTACTAAATAAGATTTTAATGACATCTTGCGAAATTAAATTTTCATCTTTTCTGAAGATGAGAATTAAATTTGAATCCTTTATGACTGATCATTTTGTTAACCTTTATAAATAAATTCTTGTTATTTTTTTATTAACATCTTCATGTCTAAATACTTCATTAGACATCAAATATATTCATTTAAAATACTATCATAAATAACAAAACTTTCTTCACACAATCACTGTAAAATTCATAAATTCTTTAATACAGTTTTATTACCCATTTGATAAATTTTAAAGTGCCTTAAAAATTATTTTCAATAATCACGATAAACTTCAAACCTAATTAACGTAAATTTTTTCAAATAAAAAAAATTATACATCATGGTCGTATTTTGGTTGATTTCTATTTTTTTTTCTCTGTCCAAAATATCATGTAATTCAGTTAAAATTGAAAATGACCTCAAATTTTTCCAAGGCTTTAATTGTTATGTATTATTAGTATAAATCTTTTTTATACAATTATCTAATAAAAATTTAAGATTAATATAATTTTCTTAATATTTACATAATCTTTATAAACATACTATAACAATAATTCATAATTTAATTATCATATATTAAACTATTCTATATTATATTATATAATAACGTGTGATGGGTAGAGGTGATTGATTTTACAACATTAAATCTCCCATTATAAATCTTTCATTTTCAATATATTAAGTCTTATCAAGCTAATACTTAACAAATCAAATTCATTTTTTATTTAATAAGTCTAAGTTTAGCTTGTGTTCAGATTAGATTAATTTATTTTTTAAAATATAAATATATTTTTTTATAATATAATAAAATAGTATTGTATTTTGATTCCTACTTATTATGTCTAGTTCTCACAAAATTTTCATTTATTAAAAAAATATATAGCAATATAATTCATTTTATTTCACACGTAATCAATACACAACTTATTATATCTCAATGTAAGCGTGTATATACAATTTATTTTTTTTTTCACAATTTATAACTAATTATTTTAATCACAGTTATCTATTAAATAAAACGATCAAATATTTTTCAATTTTAACCGGCTCAATACATACATTCAGTTTCATTCAAATTTAAATGTTTCTTTAATTTTGCGCCACTAGTATCCAAAGTCCAAACAAGATAAAGAATTACCAACAAAAAATTTGAAATTCCAAAATTCAACATTGTCCCCTAACTTTCCAACAAGAAAGGCCCTCAACTCTTTATGACCGACCTGCACTGCCTCCCAATTCACAATTCACAATTCCATTCCTGACCATCCACCAACAACACCCACTAACATACTTCAACTAATCACTCAATTATCTTCTTCTTCTTCTTCTTCAACACAAATTACAACCTTATTTGGGTCTTAACATTCTTTTGTGCTAGTGTGTGAAAAGAGAGAACATGGTGTTGAGGAAAGTTGGTAAGTATGAGATTGGAAGAACCGTTGGAGAGGGAACCTTTGCAAAGGTTAAGTTTGCTCAGAACACTGAAACTGGTGAGAGTGTTGCCATGAAGGTTCTCGACCGTACCACCATCATCAAACACAAAATGATCGACCAGGTATCTTTCTTTTACTATTTCATCACATTCATTTCTATAATTATTATCAAAAAAATCATTAATTTAGTTCTTAAAATTCACAATTATTGTTCGTTTTGTTATATGGTGTTATGCTGCATCAAATTTTACTGTATATTCTGGAACCAACTTGATTGATGGTTTTCAGAAACAGGGATGAAGTTGGGTGGGTGATAGGGTAAGCTTGTAATGTAAATGACTGATGATCCAAGTTAGGAACTAAATTGATTAATAATTGTTAATTTGAAGAACTAAAATTTCTTATTTTAGGGGCTAGTTTGCAGTGTTGTTCTTTATTTTTTGGGTACTTAAAAAGGGATGAGAAATCATTTTTTTTTGCTTTAAGCTATAAAATAAGTTTTTCTTTAAAATAGGTTTGTTCAGATATGCATATTTTTATTGTCTTCCCTGAGTGTGGTTATAAGTATTATTATGATGAACTACGAATATTATTAAGATGAATTATATTCATGTGGTGATTGGATTGGAATCCCTCTAAGTGATGGTGGCTTTAGGACGTTTAGGCCTGAGTTTCTTCCATTTTAAGATGTGAGATTTTTTGGTACAATGGTGTCAATGAAGTTAAATATAAACCTATGGACTTGTGCTAATTGTCCAATCCCCTCAAAGACCTTAGAGGTTTGGTGACTATATCTGTAATTTATGATTGTTATAGTTTTGATTTTGATTTTACTTATTATAATATAATGCAGATAAAGAGGGAAATTTCTATTATGAAGCTAGTCAGACATCCATATGTTGTTCGTCTGCACGAGGCATGTGATATCTTCTTATCTCACTTCTTATATAGTATTTGGAATAACTTGATTTTTGGCTGAAAGGCTTTTAATTAAAGTATTACTAGAAGAGATTTTGAGAAGAAATGATTTTTTCTTTTAAATAACTGTCTTAAACATGAACTTAAAGGTCATTAAGCCTATGTTTGGCTTTGATTAATTGTTCTCCCTTTCATGATGATTATAAATGAAGTATGAAATATGATATCAACAATCATGTTTTAGAAATTTTCTCTGGCTAGTAATGTAAAATCAAAATTATAATTTTCCATTCATTAATAGTTTGGAGATAGGAACAATATTGGAAAAATGTTTTCAGAATTTGTCTTGGTTTCAAAATATCTTTTCTCTATACATTTTTCCCCTTGAAATGTTTTGGAAGATGGACAATGTCCAAGTATTTTCTTTGATAAGTCTTTTAATGCTTCTCTCTTGTTGGTGGTCAGTGCTCACCATTCAATATTCACAAGTGCTTCATTCTGTTTAGAATTATGACTTTCTTCAGGTTCTGGCAAGCCGTACTAAGATTTATATCATATTGGAGTTTATTACAGGTGGTGAATTGTTTGATAAAATTGTAAGTAGTTCAAGGTGGACGTATGCTTTAAGCTCTTAGAGTGATTTTATCTATATTTTTCTCAGTATTGATGTTGATAATGAAGAAAGTGATGGTGTAGGTAAGCCATGGGCGTCTTAGTGAAGCTGAATCCAGAAGATACTTCCAACAGCTTATTGATGGTGTAGATTATTGCCACAGTAAGGGAGTCTATCATAGAGATTTAAAGGTTTGTGTTGATTGAGATATGGAATGCTGTCTACATACTTATGATTTCTGCTAAGTATTTTCTTTTTCCTTCTGCAGCCTGAAAATCTTTTACTTGATTCACAAGGGAATATAAAGATTTCAGATTTTGGTTTGAGTGCATTTCCAGAACAGGTGAGACATTGTTAACAAATAATTCTTGAAGTTGACTTCATATTCAAACGTTTTCATTCTGGTCCAATTATATTCTGTGAAAATTCTCATAGGGGGTCAGTATGCTTCGGACAACATGTGGGACGCCTAATTATGTAGCTCCTGAGGTAATACATGGTTGGCTACTTTTATTGATACAATTTTACGTCATCTTCAGCTGCTTACTATTTTTGTAGCTTGGTTTCTGCAGTTAATATTTATCTTTATGATTTCAGGTACTCAGTCACAAAGGTTATAATGGTGCTCCAGCCGATGTTTGGTCCTGTGGAGTTATCCTCTATGTTCTACTGGCTGGATATCTTCCCTTTGACGAACTTGATCTAACTACGTTGTACAGTAAGGCATGAATTTATACATGTCAAATATGTATTTTACTGTGAAATAGATGGAATCCCCAGATGTAAATATGCCTTGAACATTTATCTAACATACACTGACCATGGCTCCTGCAAGTTCTTGTGATACTGACTGTTTTCTTGATGTCAAATGGCTAACGAAACACTGCTTTGTCTATTAGCTTCTCTTTTTAGCAATATGTTCTGTTCAAAATGTAGTTTTAGATTATTACTAACACTGTTGATTTTTTTCTTACTCCTGTGCAGATAGAGAAAGCACAATTTTCGTGCCCTTCTTGGTTTCCTGTGGGAGCAAAGTCTTTAATACACAGAATTTTGGACCCAAATCCTGAACATGTACGAATTTGCTTTGTGGAGCAAGATTTTTTCCTTCACATCAAAAGAGTGTTGAGACACCGCCTTTCTCTGTTAATATATAACCTGTGTTGTCTTTGTTTTGGTGAATATAATTAATGTTGTCTCAGCACAGAAGCAGAAAATGAGCTGGGGTCTCCGATGTGGTTCGTGTTGAATAAGAATTCATCTAGAGAGCTTAAGATGTAGTTGTCAAGCATAAGTATGAGCGATGTGACTATTTTTCCTTTAAAGATAAAGGAAAAAAATGATATTTGTTTACAACTATTGCCATCGAGTTAATGGAAGGGATCATATAATAGCTGTAGTTTAAAAACTAATTCGAACAAAATAAAAGTTGAAGGTGCCTGTTTGTAAATAGGATAATGTTTAGGGTGGCATGGATTGTAGACTTTTTCCAAAATAAATTGATTATCTAAACAATTTTGGTTGCTTTTTTGTTGTGCCTTGGATCATTCGGATATCAAAACCTATACTAATGTTCATTGTAAACCCTTGGTTTTTTATGATGATATTTTAAAATTAAAAATGAAAATAGAAAGCATTTTTTCTATGTTCTAACCAAACGGCCTTATCCTGTTAGTGAGAAATCTATATGCTGTCCATCAAGCCTAATTAGACTAAATTGTGTTTCACCAAATACTTCTTGATCCTTTTCTAGATTATTGGTTCCATTAATATCGATGAACATGCTCAATTCATTCTTGCAGTTCAAGGATTTCTTCCATTTTATGTTGCAGAGAGCTTGTTTTATATGAATATTATAATATATTAATATTATAGTGGATTTATTGTTCACTTCTAATACTTGTTTCTAACAACTCTCTTTCCCATTACTGTGTGGTGTGTGCATATTGATTTCAGCGTATAACCATTCAGCAAATAAGGAATGATGACTGGTTTCAAAAGGAATATGTTCCAGTCAGTCTCCTCGAGTATGAAGATGTAAATCTGGATGATGTAAATGCTGCATTTGACAATGTTGAGGTCTGTTTACTTTTTAATTCTGCATAAAACAAAATTTAATTAGGAAACCTTTCACAAGTTAATTCATTATGACTTTTCCAAATTTACTAATGAGCTTCGTATCCTTAGAACTAATTTAATTTTAATATTAGTATATTGCAAATGGCTGTTCTCCTATCTACCTTGATACATTGTAAATGAAACATCTTGTTTTCGCTATGTTTCTTGTTTGGAGACAATATTAGAAAATGATATGGAATTGTATTATGTCGGAAAACAATTTACATTGCTTATGGTGTACTCTAATTTTAAAAGGTCAATGATGATGGAGGTATTAACAGAAACAAAATGATTCAAATGTAAAACCTATCACTCTGTTTGTCTTTATTATTTTTTTCTCACTTCAGTCCAAGAAGCATGCTTTTTCCTGATGTGTTCATATGGAATGTATCTTCTCAGTTATGTTGACATATTGATTATTGTCACTGTAGGATCTGAGTGCTAATCTGCAGAGTGAGAATGACGACATGGGTCCTCTAACTCTTAATGCATTTGACATGATAATTTTATCTCAAGGCTTAAACCTTGGAAGCCTATTTGATCGTGGACAGGTATTTAATCATGATATTGTGGTTGTTAGCCATTTTTTAAAATATAACAAGTGCAAAGAGTCAAATAATTGCCCATTCAACCTATTAATGAAACTTTGCATAAGCATAGGTTGAACTTGTAATCCGGATTGCATCATTGCACATCCAATCTTCTGTCATTATCTGGAGATGTGAATCATGTTTGTTTCTCTTTTACCTTACAGGACTCTATGAAACACCAAACACGCTTCATCAGTCAAAAGCCACCAAAGGTGGTTTTATCAAGTATGGAAGTTGTGGCCCAATCAATGGGATTTAAGACGCATATTCGCAACTATAAGGTTTGTAGCCTGTGATACTTAGTCAATTGCATTGCTTTGCTGCTATTTCGCCCTTGCACCTTTGTTCTAAAATGTTTTGTGTCATTTCTTATCTATTCTAAAAAGTTACTACTTCCTTCCATGTTTAAGGTTAATGAACACGGATCAAGGAATATTTAATGGATGTCTGTTAGCCAAAATTGAAATGGGATGGAAAGAGAGAATTTATTAAGATAAAAAGAACAAGGAAATAGGAGAGGGTTTCCTCATCACAAAAGATTTCTCCTTTCATAAAAATTATAAAAGCTGACTTCCCTCCTCCTAACCTTTCCTATTTATATCAGTTAAACTCTTCTTAACTAATATACTAAACTCCCTTATCATTATTATATCCTAACACTAGACCCCACCTAAAAAACAACCTTATCCTCAAGAGTGGAATCTGAAAACTGGAAATAGTGACACATCCAAACACATTCCAATCAACACTCCAACCCGCTAATAACAACGGTCACATTGGGTTTGATAAACATTTTCTGCTCCCCTTCTATGAATCCAATTTCGACAACCTATATGGTAAAAAATTTGGGCCTACTCTGTCTAATTCAAGTTCAGCCTCCCTTTCTTCTTTTTCTCGAACATGGCTTCTGTTGGTACCCATCCATGGCTGTTCAGCTATTAAAAAAACCCGGGGCCGTCTCATGTAAGCCTCCATCAGGTGGCTTTGGTGGTGGGGAGGGCACAGCTGGATTCTGTATATTTCATTCACCATTAATGTTGTTTGAAAATTTTGACCTGGCTGCTCTGGTTGCACTGACATGTTAACAAGATTTTTTGAAACCCATAAAATTTTCACCATATCTTGTTCCAAAACATTTGTGGGTGAGTAGTTCATACAACCAAATTTTACAGTACCCAAGGCAAAGTTTGATCCAGCTGCTGATCCAAATTTCCATACAACTTTTGTGACAGCTGTGATGAGTTGACCCAGTTATTTAAGACCCAAATTATTGTAGCCATCAGAGGATATTTCAGCCCATGCCTGATCACACTATACACGAGTCTTTCTCCATCTCAATGTTTATGTTGACACCAAGACAGAGCTTAGCTGAATCTAGGTTTTCAGAACAGTGGGCAAGTTCTGCAACTCCACCTTTGATTTCTGCCATGATACCCATCTTCTTCGCCTCAATGATTTTATCTGAACCTTGGTTATCAGCATCCAGCTCCTCTATAATGGTTTCAATGCTCTCATTGGCAAGAATTCAAGGGCTTTCTTTGAATCTTTTTCTTGCATTTACTCTGTTACCCCAACATTCCATTGTAGAGATGACTCTGCTTGAGTAGGTTGTTTGTACTCTTTCTTTAGCGAAAGACCCATGCCCTCTTTCTTGGGTAACAACTGTGGCATCTTTTTTATCTCGTTTCGAAGGTTTGTGCCTCCATCCTTTCGTCTTTCCTTTTAACTTCAAGAATGATTCTTGACTTCTTTGTTGTTCATGCTTCAGCCCTGAAACGCTTCCTTGGAAGAGTTTATCATTTCAAACTCTTCTTTAATTTTCATTTCTGACTTCAAGAATTGCAGTAGGCCTCCATCACATATGAATCCGCTACCTTTCAAGTTAATTTTCTGTTCTATTCTTCCATCAAAGGTGGGTAACTCCCCTTTCTTTTTCCAGGAATGTGTTACATCCACTTTTTCTTCTTCACTTGAATGAATCTGTCTCAGTGGTGCTGGATCTTCTGTCATCTCATTGTCTGCCACCTTTGTTAAACACTCCATGATCAATCCTTGGATTTGCTTCAAATCGAGCATGTTCTCTTTGATGTACACCACATCCTTCTGCAGTTCCGCTTACTTGATTCCATGATCTCTGGCTGTTTTCTCCAAAGATGCCGCGCCTTGCTTCATTGTGATCAAGATCCGCCGGTCGGACCAATTTGTTAGGAACCCGAAATTGAAATGGGATAGAAAAGAGAGAATTTATTGAATAGGATAAATAAAACAAGGAAATAGGTGAAAGACTCCCAAAAGTTTCCATTTTACAGAGGATTTCTCCTTTCCAAAGAGTCAAAGCACAATTTACAGAATTATAAAAACTGACTTCTCCCGTACTATCATTTCCTATTTATATCAATTAAATTCGCAAAGGATTTCCAAAAAGCTAAGACTCAATTTACAGAATGATAAAAACTGACTTCCGTGGTACCATCATTTCCTATTTATATCAATTAAACTCTTCTCACTAACTAAGCTAATATACTATAAACTCCTTTATCTTTATATTTGAACTGAATCTCCTTAATATCTTAATCATTGATGCTTGCACAGTTAGTAATGGGATATTAAATAAGGTGAAAAAAGAACATTAGTTCAACTTTGAATTTCTAAAACATTGATTGTTTTGGGATTAAAAAAGTATGCTAAAACATCGTTAGTTATGGAAAGGAGGTAATAACTGATAGAGCACGTTGAACAGTATTATTAAATCACTCAAAAATTTCTTAATTTTCTTAATCTTAACTGTTATTGGTCTACATTGTCAGATGAGAATAGAGGGTATTTCAGCAAATAAGGATTCTTATTTCTCAGTTATGCTGGAGGTAAGTTTGTTTTCTCTTCTATATTTTCGAGGTCCCTAAACATTATGGCTAACAATTTAACTCATCTCCTGATCCCTTCTTTCCTCATTGTTTAAGTAGGTCTTTGAAATTGCTCCTACATTTTTCATGGTGGACATTCAGAAAGCAGCTGGAGATGCTGGTGAATATCTCAAGGTCAGTTTTTAAGTGATGCTTTCATGGTTGGCGTGACCTCACCTACCCCCTTCCTTTTTTTTTTTTAAATCAATTTGTGACAAAATAGTAGCACCTCGATGTTGCAGTTTTACAAGACTTTTTCTAGCAATCTTGAGGATATCATGTGGAAACCTGCCCATGAAACAAGCAAATTAAAGATCTCCAAGACTAAATGCAAAGGACAGTAGTTTCATCAGCAGCAGTATCTTCAGCTCTGATTGCAAAGAGGAGAAAAACAAAAAACATCTAGTTATGGAGAGCACTTGAACCTTGCATATCTTAAAGGTTATAAGTTTAACCAATCCAGGCATTTTATCCCTATAGAAATAGAAACGACCAAACTCAAATTTGAAATAGAAGATAGGAATTAGGTATAAACACAAATATATATCTACAATTTTGTAAGGTTGATGTTTGTAAATCTTTCTTTATCTCCACGTCTTGGTTCTATCATTTCATTGTATCCCATCCTTATAGTCAGAACTCAGAAGAGTGCAAGTGTTGATTGAACTGTACGAATGTTATTTTTCAGATTTTCAGTTACCACTAAAGCAATTATACTGAAGTTTCCGAGTAATGTTAGTTCATGTAATTTTTTCTTTTCCGTGCATCACTAAAATTAACAGAAAAAGAAAAGTCAAGAAATACAAATATCCATCACTGTCCTGTAGAAATATAAAGGAGGTAATAACTGATCAGTTTCTCTTGGAGCTGTTTTTGTTGTCACAGATTAAACGGCATCAAATGATTGGGATTCAATTGAAAATAAAATTTTTTTTGGACTATTGATAAAATTGAACGGACTCAGTTAAGAAATTAAACTTTCGGAAATCCCGTGACTTTTCTTTTCCAGCAGATTGTAGAGTGGTTTTTAATTGAATCAAACATCAATCAACTGGAAGTTCCTAGTTCCATAAAGCATGGCTGAAAAGGAAACCAATTTCTTCCTTTTTCAATGGTGATGGTACAGTAAGGCACCAATACAACAGTAGATGGTTCACTCTTGATCTGTTGGATTATTTCTGAATATGTAACAGTAATACAGAAATTGCTGTCAAACTCAAGAAATTCAATGTTTCACTTCTGCTCGACTAAGATCATTAGACCATCTTAGACAAGCAAGCTATTTGTACATTGTTTAATACATGTTACATGTGTGATCTAATAATACATGCTCTAAATTTTTGGAAAGCTATAACCGCAATTTGAAACTTATCAATGTAGTTTAATGTGTTATAGTGTAGAGATGTGTAAAAAAAATGTATCAGATTTTGATGGTCAGCTATTGATTGCTAAGACATAAACTTTTAACTGCTGCTTTTAGAGAAAACCACCAAAATTTCCACATGAACATTGTCCATCAACAAATTTGTGAAGCTGCTTACTATCTTTAACGATGATTTCTCTACCGGTCAGTGTTGAGACGCACTTTATAAAATTATGGCTATCCCTGCATATTAAGGTGCTCTTGACAACTCTTATTGTAGAAGATTTTGGCAAGTTCCCTAACCCAAATGTAATGGCCAGCTTCTCACTGTGATAAATGGTAGAGGAGGGTGTCTTTTCCTCCTCTTCATAACTTATTTCCACACTTTCTTGCTGCTCATATCCAATACTCTTAGCTTTGGTAATTAATTCCTCTAATGATTTCCATATTAGTGAACTCTCAGGGTGTGTTTTGTCATTGGCTTTAAATGAATGCACTTTATCTTTAATGCTAATCCAGCTCCAATCCTTCAATTTTCCAACTTTCTCTTCTTCCATCATCTTCCTCACCCTTGAAACATCCTCAAAACGCCAAGCTAAATGGTACATATTCGACAACAACACGTATGTCTCTGTATCTTTTGGTTTGACACTTAGTAACTGTTCAGCTGCATAAACCCCCAATCGCAAATTCCCATGGCTTATACAACCAGCAATCAAGTTTGACCAAATAGACTCACTTGGCGCATAATCCATTTTCCTAATGAAATCATGAGCTTCTTGCAGCCGGCCTAACCTCACAAACATATCGACAATGCAAGCATAATGGCTCATAACAGGCTTAATGTTATATTTCTTTTGCATAATCTCAAAGTAGTTGAGTGCTTCAGTGACCATGCCAGCATGGCTACATGCCGCTAAGACACCAACAAAAGTGATCTGGTTAGGTTTAACTCCTGCTAGTATCATATCCTCAAAAAGATGCAATGCTTGTTGTGACATACCATGCTGTGAAAAACCTGTAATCATAGAAGTCCATGCTATCATAGTTCTAGTAGACATCTCTAGAAATGCTTTGCTAGCCTTCTCAATGCTTCCACACTTATTGTACATGTTAATTAATGAAGAACCTACAACCACATCTGACAAGAATCCAGTTTTCATAGTCAGAGCATGGATTTGTTCCCCCTGCTCTAAAGCCATCATTCTACTACAAACACTTAAGACGCTTGAGAAGCTAAACAAATCAGGTTTCATGTCCGAGCGATTCAACTTGGAGAAAAGTTTCAGTGCTTCACTTCCACTTTGGCATGCTGAAAGATTATCATTTGTGAGTTCTATCATCTGTGCATGGCCGGCAATCATCGCATTCCATGTAACCAAACTGACATGATCCATTTCATTAAATAACCTTTGAGCCTCACCAATGCAACCACATTTGAGGTACAAATACAACGAAGAATTCCTAACACGTAGGTTTGATTCATAGCCAAATTTAACACACAACGAGCGAATCTGAGTCCCAAATTCCAAAGATTGAATTTCACAACACTGGCTCAAGACATTGGTTAGAGTGAACTCATTGGGCTTAATGTCCTCAGAAATCATCTCAACAAAAAGTCTCAACCCCTTGACTGGTGAACCATTTTCCCCACAAGCAGAAACAGCCGAAGTCCACGAAATAACATTCTTGTTGCTGATTCTCCTAAATGCTTTCAGAGCATACCTCAACCTGCCACATTTGGAGTATAAACTACAAAGTGCATTGCCCACGCTGGTGTCAAAGTGAACATCATATTTGATTATGAAAGCATGGAATTGATCTCCTAACTTTAGAGACTGCAAAGAAGTGCAAGCATTTAGAACTACAGCAAGAGTATAAACAGAAGGGTAACTTCCTGCATTCAACATCTCTTGAAACACATGAATTGCTTGCTTTGGCAGCGAGTTCTGCACATAACCAACCATTAACGTGGTCCACGCCACCACGTTTCTTCTAGGCATATTGTAAAAGACCCTGCTAGCATCCTCCATGTTCCCACATTTGGCATAAACGTTGACCAGAAATGACATGACAAAAACGTCTTCATGTGTACCTGTTTTCATGACATGACCATGAACAATTTTTGTGCCTGAATAGGAGCACTTTTCTATACATTGTTGCAACAAGGGAGCATAGAACGATTGTTGCACCTCCTCTGTCCCCTCTTTGGTCAACGAAAAGGCTTCCCGAAAATCCAAATGTGTGAATCCATGGCTTTTCTGGAAAGAAATACTTTGACCCTGAAAGCATAAAACTGCACTTAAACTAGTTGTACAATTTTTGTGTGTGCGCTACTTACCCATTGTACACAGCCAATGTCCAATACCATGTTATAGTATGCATTCACTTGGTCAATAATTAAACTCGAACACAATATCTTGGTTAAGGAATTTGAGTCTAATTCCATTCAGTTCAATATAATGTCAACACTTTTATTATTATTTGAATATCTATAATGTATTCATTAAAAAGAATTGTTCCATTTCGTATATTTCTTTTTTCTTAGAGTATCATATAATCATAATTTATAATTGGTTAATAACATAAAAAGTTGTATGGTTGCATGCCTATTAAACTCTAGAAAAATAGTTGTATAATTGTTAGAATGTGAGTTTGTCTGATGCAATCATATAAAACTGACTAAAAAGATGAAAACTATATACTACATATTTTTATTCATGTCTGGTCTCCAACAAGAACAAAATATAAAGTTATGAGTTAAGATAAGGTTGAAGCACAAATACAAAGATACATTAGTAATGTGTTGCTTTGAGAAGTGAAGTAGATGATCAGAATAAGCAAGAGAGAGAGAGAGAGAGTACCTTGTCAGGGAGATAGGATTTTGGTGTGTATTTAGTGAATTGTGGGTGGAGCCTGAAAGTTGCAGTAGAAAGGAAAGAAGTCATGGTAGAGACAACCTATGACTGAGGAAAGAACATGGAATTATAGCATGAGTTTAGTTCAAGTAATGTTTGCATCATTGGTTGAGTTGTTGTGTTTCAAAAATATCTTGTTCTTGGTCGGATAAAAATTGTGGGAAGGATGAGAACGGATATCTCATCATTTCAACCACTCGCCCTATATGTAAGTAAAAATAAATGGGATAAACAGTTCATTATATTTTCGTGGTGTAAATTACTTTCTTTTTAATCTATATAAAACTAATCAAATTAAAAAAATTTCTCAACTTGCAGCTGATTTTTTTAACGTAACCCCTTGTTATTTTTTAATTCTTGAAATTAAAATTCAAATGATAATAAATATTCAATTTCAAGAATTCAAATTACTATACTTTACTCCACAAAAATATTTATTTTAAGAATTAGAATGATTATTCACTGTCCTAGTTTTTAATTCTTTATAAGCTTTCCTCGTTAATATATTTTCACTTTTAGGCTTAATTGATATATATATATATATATATATATATATATATATATAAGCAAAAAAATAGTAGTTTTATAGAAGTTTTATTTTAATTTAATTATTTTAAAGGTTACATGTACCGGTAGTAGATTAACTACGTAAATATATCCATAATAATACACAAGAATTAAATTCTACATTTAATAAGACTTAATTTTTATAATTTTTGTTACAAGTATTTTATTGTAAAGGATAAATAATTATATTTATATAATTAAATTTTATAGAAATTAAGTATTCTCAATTTATATACACATTATATTATAAGTAAAATTTATGATATATATATATATATATATATATTATATTTACTATAAAGTCCAAGCTAAATCTTAAAGCCAATTAAATTTGTTATTGATGAAGTATAAAGATTCTTATATGACTAAATAAAAATAGAGAAAAAATGTCA
Source organism: Hylodesmum podocarpum (assembly GCA_026586105.1). Classification (NCBI taxonomy): domain Eukaryota; kingdom Viridiplantae; phylum Streptophyta; class Magnoliopsida; order Fabales; family Fabaceae; genus Hylodesmum; species Hylodesmum podocarpum. Next base: position 1,990,499 of record JALJEV010000071.1, on the reverse strand, counting down.
CCAACTTTTTATTTTTATTTCAAATTATTTTACAAAATTAAAGAGGATTTGTTTGTCTATACTATAAAATTAATGAGGCCATGTATGTCTTTTTCAAAACCAACATACCTACACTGAGATATTTAGATGAACACAAAAATTAGGTAAACTCTATGTGCTTACAAATAAACCAACTTCTATATATGTTTTTTTCTACTCAAGTAACAATATAATTCGAAAGTAATAATACTCCTTCCATGTCCCTCTAAATAGTTGGAAACGAAGGGAATATATATAGAAGTTGAACAGTTGGTGTATTTATTCTGGTGTATTTATTCAACAAACTTAAAATAACTTTTGAATTACTATTTTAACATTTTTCTTTAATCTAAAGATTACAAATAAAGTGAAAACATCAAATTGTCTCGGGAAATCATGAATAAATTGTAAACAGAAAAAAATAAAAAATTGCATCTTCATGACATCTTTTACAAATTTTTTACATTCATCATCTCTCTCAATTATTTAAACTTATCAAAATTAAAAATCTTAGTCATCACATTAACAATAAGTAAATTAATATTACAATGCTGCAACATGATCTTTTCTTTGTTAACTTTGATCTTTCAAGAAATAATATTTGATTTTTTCTTTGTTAACTTGGTCGGTTAAGAAATGATATTTAATTTCGATATGCTCTGATTTATTACGAGAAATTAGATTTTTGGCAAGATTATTAGCATATTTATTGTCTACAAATAACAAAACACTTTCTTCAGTTTTCAAACTCAATTCTTTGAGCAATGCTTGAATCCACGGTCGTTGACAAGTAGCACTATAGACTATTATTTATTTAGCTTCACAAATTGACAATGCTACCACAAATTGCTCCTTTAAAGGATCATGTTAAGTTAAGATAATTTAGCATCTTAATTTTGATAATTACAGAACAATTTGTTGTGCTAGTAGACTGAAGAAATATTAGACTGATGGACAGACTGAAGAGGCATCAAACTGAAGAAGCATCAGACTAAAGTGACATCATATGCAAATAAAGCAGACTGAACAGTTGGAAACTGAAGAATCATCATATGCAAACAGAAGAATAATAGACAAATCATGAGCATAGTCAAGATGTACCCTCAACCACAGACGCACAAGATGAAGTATTTAAGTCATCAAGCCTCAAAGAAACTACATTAAATAAAGAACATTCATTGTTCAAGACAGAAAGGTTATCTCAACTTCAAGTAAGTGCTTAAGAAGGAAGACTTTGAAGACTGAAATTGAATACGAAAGAAAGAGACAGACAAATGAATTCAATATACAACTCTTTTATTTATTCATTTGTCTACCTCGTTTAATGAAGTTCAGACGGAGTAACTCGCGCCCCAATTCAAATCTAGTCATTACTTGTAGAAGCTTTCAAAGACAAAATAGAGATATGTGCAAAACCCCTGCAACACAAAAAGCAACCATGCTTTTTGTTGATGTCTCTGGTCAAGTCAGAAAAAGTTTGTACAAACATTAATTATTCGATTGATCTCTTGTTACACGTTTGAAGACCCAAGACAAAGGACCAACGTTCAAATCTTCAGTCTAACGGATACATCACAAAGCTCTCTATAAAAGGACTTTATTACTTCAAGAGAAGGCTGGCGAACTGCACAACAAAGAAATTATATTCAAGCTTCAAGCTCTCAAGCAAAGTTCAATCGTCTTGAACTTAGAATAGAACTGATTGTAAAACCCCTCTCTGCGTAGAGGATAAACTTATTCTTTCATCTTCCTAAATCCACTGTTGTAGTGCTTTTAGTCCGTGGAGGCTGTGTTCAAAGAATACCTTGTTTAACCTGTTGTGTTTAAAGAATACCTTGTTTAGCCTGCAGAGGCTGGGTTCAAAGAATACTGGTTTAGCTTGAGAAGGCTGTGTTCAAATAACTGGATGTAGTCTTGATCAGACGAACCAGTATAAAAATACTATTGTCTTCTTTATTGATTTATCTTGTTAACTAATAGAGCATAATAACTTAAACAGTCTGATAATAGAATCAATTTTGAGAAGAAAATAATCTTGTGTCTAATCAAACTTTGAAAACGACAGATATCATTTTAGAAAAATATTTTTTTAAACAGTCTACACAATTCAACTCCCTGGTGTGTTTTTGGCTTTTACAGACCATGAAATAGGTGTTTTCCCAAGGAAGAACACATAATTTATTCTGCTACGTCTATCCATTTGATCTCTTCACCAATCAAAAATCAGAGTATATTACAATGTTTAGAATACATCCTCCTTTTGATTAGATAAATAGTTAAGAAACAAGACTCCATAATTATGTTTTCCTTTTAGATATTCGAGAATTCTCTTGGCCACTGTTAAATAAGAATGCCTAGGTAATCTTATACACCTTCTCACCAAACCCACACCATAAGATATTTTAGAGCAACAAACTAACCAACTCTGTCTCTTAATCATAATTTCCAAACTCTAAATTTGTTTCTATTAATGTTTAAGCATAATTGCACTCAAGTAAATTGTTTTTTTTAAAACCTCTGGAATATATTTTTTCTGATGTATTCTAATATTCTTAAAATAATTATTTTAAAAAATAATTATATATATATAAATAATAATTTATAATAATAAATATTATATAATAATAATAATAAATTTTAATTTTTGATTTTTTTTCTATTTTTGTTTTTAATTTTATATTTAAATTTAAAAATACATAAGTTTAAAACTCCTATTTAAATATTTTTTAATTTTAAAATTTTTAATATTCATCTTTAATTTTAAACTTCCATCTAAATAATTTTCAGTTTTAAAATTTTTAATATTTTACTGTCATATTATATATTTATTTAAGAAATTCTTAATGATAACAATAATTTTTAATATTGATAATATATTTTTTATTACCTTACCTTAATTTATGATTAAAATTTTTAATATTCATAGTTTTAATGTCATATATAAAATTCTTAAATTATAATAATATTTTTTAACCACTTATATATTTTTTAATACCTTTAAATAAACTAAAATAATTTTAACTTAATTTTTACAAACACACTATCTCATTTTAAAGAAATAAAATAAAAACTATAAAAATAATAAATAAAAATAAAAATAAAATATAGTCCCCTCCCATCGCTAATTTCTGCTCCGTCCCTTGAGTACTCGTATTTGTCCCCAGACCCTAAACCCTTAGACGTAGATTGTTGTTCCTTACATGTTAGGAGCAATGTGCTGCATGCTCCTGTAATTTGGTTCTCCTTTCTATCATTTTCATCGACTCCTTGTCTTCTTCTTGCACCCCTGCATAAATTAGCGGTGACATGTAAGTAACCTGCCTTAAATATCTGTCATGTCGTTTCATGATATCTATCTATTTTTCTTGTTTAGTTTCGTTTTGTTCTTTTCCTTTTGCACTTTAGAAAATTCTATCGATTAATAGTATAGGTGATGATACCTATGCAAGACAGAGATTGCATGATTTCTATTATTTGAGTCATTTCTTGTCAGCTGTGTATCTTTAACGACAGCAAACCAAGGTTGGTTGTCCATTTGGTAACGTTTCTTGTCAGCTGTCCATTTGGGTAATGAGTTTGAATCTGCATAGCTTTTATAAGTTCACTTATTATTTGATCTGCCTCAGAGTTTAGACACTTTCTCTGCCTTGGACTTGAACACCATTGCCTCTTAAATTCTCATGAATTGTAATATTATTTTAAATTATTTCATTTTATCTCTCAACAATTATCTGTTTTCTCAAGCATATTTTATTTATACATTTGTTTTGTATTTTTGTTAGTGACATATCTGTAGGAGAATGCAGTGAGATTTGGCTCTGCCTGCCCAGAAAGAAGGAAGTGGGTAAGTGACCTTTACATCATGTTTGATATTAAGAAACATTTTTTGTCTGTTTAAAATAGGAAAGCTAGTGAGAAAATGATTTTTTTCTTCACTTGTTACTTTTACAAGTGCTTGTGGATAATTCATGCAGAACAATGAAAAAGACATCGAAGATCAAAGTGCAGATGAGAACATCAAATGCAATAGCAATTGATAAAATCAGATCTGAAACGAAGAAAAGGTCGGAGAAGCGTGAGCCTCAAAGTGGCTATGCGAAGAAGATTGATCCTGATGTGTGTTGTTATGGTTCTGATATTGGATTTGTGGAGGATAAGCTGCTGGCAGACTGCCAGATAGAATCCAAGGAAAAGAAGAAGAAGAAATCAGTTGAGGATAAGATGTGGGAGGATGATGATGAAGCTGCAACCAGTAAGTTCATACTCAAGAGGCGTGAGCCTCAAGGAGGGAACAAGGAAAAGATTCATGCTGAATCATGTGGTTATGTCAGTGAAGAGAATGTAGATAAAATAGCTATTAACAAAATCAAATCTGGAAGGAAGAAAATGTTGAAGAAGTGTGAGTCTCAAGGTGGTAATGACAGGAAGGTTAGATACGTTTCCCCTTATTTTCATAATGACATTGGGAAGAAGTTTAATGTTCAACCATTGAATAAGAAAGGCAAGTCTGAATCGATGGTTACCTTTCAAAATGTCATGGAGGATATACTAGTGGAAGATAATGGAGGGAATGGTGTTAAACCACAGGTACTTGAAACTCATGCTGGTTCTGTTGTTTTATCAGCTGCTTTTGGAGACTCCTCTGAGAATGAACTGCATAAAAGTAAAAATAAAATTGAAGCCATTAAAGTTAAATCAAAGATAAGAAAATCCAATGGTAGGAAAACATCTGAGAAGCAGGCCAAGGTTCGGAAGGTTTCTCCTTACTTTCAGAATGAAACTAAAAAGACAGTTAATGTAAAAGCACATGATCATGGAAGTGACCAAGATTCTGTTGCTTTAACGGGTACTTGTACTTTCAGAGATAAAATTCCAATTGAAAAGTTTAAATATGAAGGCAAAGACAAGCATGCTCAAATTCGGAAGGTTTCTCGTTTCTTTCGAAGTGAAAATGTGAAGCAGATTGGTACTGAATCATGTTGTCATGGCAGTGAGATTGGATTCCATGCTTTAACTGCTCCTAGTGGTAGACTTCTTGAACATAAGCTGCTAGAGGATGGAAATGTGATTGAAAATAGAATGATTAATTTCAAGAAGAAAGCCATTTCATATAAGCTGCAAGAGAATGGAAATGATGCCACAACTAGTAAAGTTAAACACAAGAAGACAAAACCTCTAGTTCAGAAAAATGTTGCCCATGGTATTAGATATGTTTCCCCTTATTTTCATAATGATAGCGGGAAGAAGATTAATGTCAAACATCTGGACAAGGAAAGCAAGTCTGGATCGATTGCTTTACATACCTTTGGAAATTTCTTTGAGGATACCTTGGAAGGAAATAAACCTACTTGCAGTGAAAAATCTATTGAAACTAAAAGAGGATTTAACAAGATGGATGAGGCTTACAAAAGAAAAACTCTTGATAATACATGGACACCTCCACTGTCCAAGATTGATCTCATTCAAGAGGATCATCTTCAGGACCCTTGGAGGGTGTTGATTATTTGTGTGCTTCTCAATCGGACTACTGGTGAGCAGGTATATTCAATATTCACCCAATAATTTAATAGCATCTAGAGTCTTATGAAAGGAATATTACAAATCTATGTATACAATCCATAATATAGTATATAGTTTGCAGACAATGAAATTTATTATCTCTGTGCCTCTCTGGTTTGTTGTCAAATTTAGTTAACATTCCTTATTTATAACCTGATTTGAGAGTTTAAATTCTGCATTAAGCTAATGTTTAATTTCATGTAACATGTACACTTTTCCCTGCAATCTTGCTTACTAAAACCTTAATACCCCTTTTAGAATTAGATCTTTGGCAAATTTCATATTATAACTATCCCCAAATGATTCTTAGGCCCTTTTGTTAATTGTGAAAATCAATATATATTTCATTATTCTTAGCTGAATAACATTTTAATTGCTGTTCTGGTGAGTCCAAGTTATTCTCTTCCATAGTATTTCCAATGTCTTTTATATGCAAGTAATGTAACAATTAATCCTACATAGTCATCTTATAATTTAACAGGGTTTAGTTTTATAAGTGATAAAAAATGTTGTTGGGTTGTTATTTGTTAAGAAGTTCATCACTTTTTCCATGCCATGTCTGTTGACTATATTTTATGAGTGATGCCATGTTGCCTTGAATAAATAGCTGATAATTGCACAAATAAATGAAGTTATCATTCAGGTGTCAAGTTCTCGATGCATTCCACAAGTGAAAAAAAATATTTTAGGGAGTTGTGTATAGACTATAATATAGAGGACTAAAGATACCACCCTTTTCATATTTTGAGGACATTTTGTTTGATTAAAAGAGAATTTTGGTAATTATTGGGAGGATATTTGGGTGGGAATTTCCTTTTAATTAGAGTGTTTTGTCTCACTTTCATTACTGTATCCACTTTCAATTATCTGCTCAATAGTCATTTCTATTCTATTCAAGACCATTTTTCAAATTGGGTTTCATTTCTTTACAATTATTTCATTTCAATTATAGAGGGAATAGTGAATTAGGTCATGTGTATTTACTTGGGTATACTTCTGTCAACCGTACTAAGTAGTTTGTGCCTTGATTTAACTGTTGTTTTTTCTTGGAAATCTTTCTTTCAATTCCTTACTCTAATCCTCAATGTTTCCTCCTTGACAAACTCATTTGACCTTAAGCTCGTTCCAGTGTTTTGTTTGGACATCCATGCATAACTGGATTGACAAATACCAGTCTGTGCAAATTTTATATACCTTGTTCTACTCTTTCTCCCAATTTGTATGTCATGTGCAAGTCTTGTGGAAACTGTGGACTACTAAGTTTAAGCTTGGTACTCTGCAGCCAGCTTTTTTAGGAATATTTAGGAATTAGGAAGCCTAGTCAAGTCCTAAGATGTCACCATGCCATATTGCTGTTCTCCAAGTTGAAGATTGCCATTATAACAAGTGGTTATTGGCAGAGTTGAATTTCTGCTTTTGTTAAAACTAGAACATTCTTATTCCATTTGAGGCTTCCTTTTAGTTAAGATGGACCATTAGGTGTAGCGTAAAATTCAAAATAATACATTAATATCCATGATGTTGTGTGATGGATTATTTTGCAAAATGCAGGTAAAAAAGGTTTTGCCAGACTTTTTCAAGTTATGTCCAGATGCAAAAACTTGTACACAAGTTGCCAGAGAGGAAATAGTGAAGACAATAAAGAGTTTAGGTCTTCACAAAAGGGCGGAGACGATACAGCGCCTCTCTGAGGATTACTTGTATAAAAGTTGGAGTTATGTAACTGAACTGCATGGTGTTGGCAAGTATGTGGCAATGCGTGCTTTGTGTGCATTCTTTCGTTGATTATTTAGGTTGTGTTATACATCCTCTTTTATTCCATTCCCTCTATTGATACTGGTTCTCTCAATTATCAGGTATGCAGCCGATGCATATGCTATATTTATCACAGGAATGTGGGATAGAGTTACACCCTCAGATCACAAGCTAAACTCTTATTGGGAATTCCTCCACAGTATCAAGCATGAATTGTGAAAGACTTTGGATGAAAGATACAAAGTGCTTTTAATTGTCAAGGTAAAGGTAATTAAAATTCAATCATAAACTAGTTTCTAATTCAATTTAGTATTCTTTTCAAGAAACTAATTTATACAATGTAATTTCATTATTTAGCTACCAACCTTGATAATTGATGACAACGATACAGTTATCAAGATTGATGCATAATTTGAAGATGTCAAGAAGAAATTCTTTAGAAGTGTGGTAGACAAGAATGTTGTTAGTACAAAAGCACCGACAGATAGGTGGAAGTCCTATAGGGATGAGCATGAAGAACTCCAACAATTTGCTATCAGGGTGTTAAGCTTGACACGTAGTACCTTAGGGTGTGAGAGAAACTAGAGTGCCTTCAAAAGGTTAAATTTTTGCTACATGTATTATACTTGGTATTCAATGATATTGGAGAGGAAAATGATTTAACAATTCCAAATTTTGATAATTTTGATGATGAAGAAGTTAAAGAGAAAGAAGATGAAATGAACGATGAGGAGGATGACTATTTGTATCAAAACTTGGCTTAGATTAAAATTAGTTAATATGCAATATATTATTTCATTTAGTGAGTTATTATGACTCATATGTCTTGTATCTTAATTTTAAAATTCATGCCATTCAATGTGTGTGTATATATATAATTTTTAAATAAAATCTTACGACACATTACAGTATCACCGTGTTACAATTCTACTTATAATCTCAATTTTATTGACCTTGATTTCAAGCATTTTATTTATAATGTGATTTTTTAATAAATATTTATCTAAATATCATCTTTATTCATATTTATTTAAATTATCTTACCACTGCTAAAAGTTATACACTAATGCCAAAAAAATTTATGGGGAATGTTATAGACGTAGAGTGATGGGGTTTGTCAACATAAATAGAGGAGAATTGAGGTAATTTACTTAAAAACTAATACAGATTATTCACCAAATAGAAAAATCCCCAAATGCTTATTTTTGTTACATCAGTACAATGGCCAAAGGATATTCCTTTTTCTCTTTCACTTTAACTCTTTTAACAATATAATTCACAGTTTCATCCGGTACACTCCATTGAGCAACACATCAAATTCCGCGTTATTCAATCCGAAAGCTTCCAATAATAGGCTCCATATGTCGTCTTCACTTCTTATACTTCATTGTTTCCATTTCAAAACCAATTGTGGGAAACTGCTTCGCGTAATCCTCTACTTGGCGGCGTAGACTAGTAATCTTAGATTGAATGTTTTCATTTGATTGCATAGCTGCCACAAAATCCTTCAATTTTGTACCTGAAGTTGATGTAACCAACAAGAGTATTTTACCAGATGTTAAGACACTTGCTAATTGATATGCCTTTGAAACTGCCAATATAACAACAACTTAGATATACGAAGGTAAGTTAGGGTCAACCATTGGTATTTTCCTTAATCTGCAAAGCTAACTTGACAGCTGCATCAAAGTATTCAGCTACCTTTTTAAAATCTTCCTCAACAAATCCCCTGGATGTGAGAGCAGGTGTTCCTGAATAATAAGATTAGCTTAGTTAGCTCGTATTCATGTAATTTTAGACCCACTAATAAACATGAAAAATATGAGTGGTAGACAGTGTACCCATTCGAATGCCTCCAGGAACCATAGCAGAGACATCCCCTGGAACGGTATTTTTATTGGCAGCTATATGAACTGATTCTAATACCTTCTCAACCCTAGAGCCATCAATTCCCTGTCAAACAGCACAGCATTGAAAACTGCTTTCCCCTTGATGCTATTAAATGTAAATATTACGCTTAAATCAAACCTAATCTTCAATAGTAACAAATTTTACAATCTTGGGTTACCAAATAAATACCTTAACTACCATGTCTTAACACTGGACACATCCCATAAAATAACTCCATTGCTTCAGAAACATTGGTCAAGCTGTTGATTTGTTTGCCTGGAATAGCTCTAATGAAATGTTCTAAAAAGGCTTGAGATGTACCATACAAATTGGGCTGGTAGAAGTAGAATAACTATAATGATATTGATGCCAAATTCTAACAACTTAGCAATAAGATACTAAGATAGAGTCACTATCTTATTAAGTCTATCAATGTCTATAGGGTTTTCTATCTACTGTCAGAGAAATTTTATCCTGCAGTGAGCTCTAAATAAAATTCCTTGACATGTATCTATAAGTCACAGAATTGTTCCATACTAAAATCTCAACATAGGAGGCTTGAAAAAATAAATATCTTTTGAAGCCAATTTGTCCATACTAATAGCTGATTTTCCATTTTCAGCAAGTGACGATTTTCCAAGCATGGAAAGGCTGTTCCGAACAGGTTTATTTAACATGTAAAAACAATTTGGCACTATCTGGGTTTCTTTTTAGACATAAATATGACAAAGAAACTTTCAGAGGAAAGGATCACACCATGTACCTTGTTTCTTAAGTTCACTAACACTAAATGGTTATCAGTTCCACCAGATACAAGTTCGTAGCCTTTCTCTAACAAACTCTGAAAATCAAACAACACTGCAGAGTCAGCTATAACAGTAAAAAATGTCAGGCTAAACAATTACTGGAAGGTACAAGTAATAACTAGTTCGTGATGGGTTCTATACAGCATTGATGTGCATCATACAAATGGCATTCATTTTACCTGTGCAAATGCCAAGCAGTTGATTAGTACTTGCTTTTGGTAATCCTTGAATTCTGGTGTCGTAGCCTAGATTTACACAAAAGAAGAGAACATAAATCAGCCTGGAAAGATCATTATGCTTTTAGAGAAAAATACATGTTTGCTAGGAAAACTATAATAACTACAGTTTCTTTGGCTAGTCGGTTAAAGAACCTGCTTCAGTGCAACTGCTAATCCTGCAATAGTGTGATTGTGTGGACCACCTTGAAGTCCAGGAAACACAGCCTGATTTATTTTGTCTTCATAGTCATACAAAACCTGTAGGATGAACAAATAAAGAATTTTTCAAGTTACCCAACCTTGAAATGGTTATAAATGATAATAAAAAATGAGCTTAACTCATCTCACATCCAAGTCTAGACATCAAATTCATAAAGTATGCAAGAGTAGACATATATAGCTGGCCCAACATAAAGTCTGACAGGCTTCGATAAAATAGAGAACAGAGAAGGCATAACTCAAAGCTAGCTTATTAGGGGAGGATTAAATCATATATTGTTAGCCATATACTCGGCTGGCATGGGGTCTTTACAAATCCAAAATTCTGAGAAATAGATTTAAGAAAGCATTAAACTTAAACACAATCATATCAATAAATATTCATAAACACACTCTACAACTACTACATCCATGAAAGTATATCCCCTTTCTCGACCCCACCTCCCCCCACACAGAAAGGAAGATAGAACTTTTAATTTTATCACTTAAACCCCTTGATGGCTGATTTTAAGTGAAAAAGTTTACTTTTAAACCAAAGCAACACAAGGCACATGCACAACACCATGTGACCTTACCAACACAAAAACGAAAATTTAATTTTATTACTTAAACACCTTGAGTGTTGGGAGGTTAAGTTCTGTTCTCTGTAAAAAGTAATGTTTTGAATAAAAACTAAATCACACGAAGGCTAAGCAATAGCAATGAAACTTCAGGGGAGTAAGTCATGAAAGAGCTATACTTTTGGGGGTTCAAATGTGTTATATCCTATTTTTTAATTCCTTTTTCCATAAAACATTAAATTTATAATTCAAAACTCACTTCCTTCCCTTGCTTGTTTATCTCTTTCACACCCTTCCTGAAGAAAATCATAGCCCCACGTGGTCCACGCAGTGACTTATGTGTTGTGGTTGTTACAACATCTGCATAATCAAATGGAGAAGGAATAACACCTGCAGCAACCAATCCACTGATATGTGCCATATCAGCCAACAGAACTGCCTTTTGCTTATCACAGACCTATAAAAATTCAAGCATGAAAGATGTGATCATCACTAAATTGTTCTAAACATCAAATACCTAAGTTGTGTATCAGAAATAGTTTACCTTTCGGACACGTTGATAATCATAAAGGCGAGCATAAGCACTAGCACCAGCAACTATTAATTTTGGCCTAAAAAGTGCTGCACTTTTCTCCAACTGCAAATATTAAATAAGTTGACAAGACATTATAAACAAGTTTCAACCAACAGTATGCATGAAAGGGGGGCTTCACAAATAAATGTGAGTCTAACCCTTCACCAAATGTCTTTTTTTCCGTAGTAAAGGAAAACTTTATGCAATAGTCAAGAATAGATATTAGAACAATGAATTCTGAGGAGAATAATTTTATAGGAGAATGATTTTTAATGACATAATCTGACTGAAATAAAAACATTGACAGCAACTGAAATAGAAACAGACAGACTGCTTCAAACTCTTCGGTAAGAAAAAAGAAGAAAACATCCACAGCACAGCAATACAATGGTACCTACCTACCTGATCATAATCGATATAACCAGTGCTCTCATTCAATCTGTATGGCATTGTTTCAAAGAATATGGATACAGCTGATATCTTCTTGGTGTCAGTCTGCATGACACAAACAAATAATCAAAAACTTGTGTACAAAGAATATATCACACATTGCTATGATTAAAGGGGTTGTAAGGGGAATAGCTAATGAAAGGTTGTGAAAGATTAGATTAGGGTCTTATGCTGATATAGAAGAGTGAGGAAGTTCCCCATTTGCAACACTGTTCATTTGATTTCATACGGGCAGATAACTTTAGAAATGTTATAGCCCAACTGAAATCTTTGAAATTGCTTCTGGTCTTTGTATTAGTCTAACAAAGTAGTTTGTAATTTTGTAGTTTAGGAAGAATTGATTTAAATCACAGAGTCTATGTAGCTGGAATATGATATAAAATTTTTTATATATATTTCATCCTCCCTCACCTTTTTAGGCGAAAAGCTTGTTTTCTTAGCTTACTTGTGGTTTTTCTGATGGCTTTCTTAAGGATGCTCCTAGGTGTGACATGCAAAGGGATTTGGTTTCTCTTTCGAATAAACTTTTTTTTTTTTTTGTTTATATATTAAATAGTTTAGAGCCCTTAGAAGTAGTCCCATTTAAAATCTTTCTCGCTCAATGAAAGTTTGTCTTATCGACAAAATGAAACAAAAATAAAAGCCATATTCACCACAACAGTTCCTATTTGGCCAGAAGGAAGGGGGAAAATGTAATATGGGCAATTGCTATGACTTCCATTCACCATGTCTTACTGCAGACTTGATATGATTATCAACTCATGGCTGCAGAGACAGCGACCGCAACTGATAATCAGAAGAAGAACTTAACCTGATAACCATGCGATAGATGCCCACCATGGGGAAGATCAAGTGCCATAATTCTCTCATGAGGTTTCAACAAAGCAGTGTAAACTTGGAAGTTAGAAGGGGATCCAGATAATGACTGCACATTGACTGTCAAAAAGCAGAGAACATAAGATCCTCCAAGAAAGCACATTATGAAGAATAAATTCCCCAAAGTTGTGGAAGAAAATAACAGAAAGAAAAAGAAACGGTCCAAACAAAGAATAGCACAAATCCACCAAAAATAGAAACAAACTACTTATCCAACAAGGCAACATGCATAGTCATATGCACCAAAATTCAAAAGCAGGAAAATTCTACAGATTCTCAGTTATATTAGTGAATTTCTATCACAACGAAGTAAACATCAGTCATGATAGTATTCAATATACATACAACATACTAACTTCTCTCAACCATTGAAAAAGAAAGAAAGAAACAACCAAACAAGTTGGTCCCTAAATGTGTGAAATACGGTGATCTTCGTCTCTATAAGTAATAAAACTCAAGAGAAATACTTAAAAGTTCAATTAGTTATTCCCTTTAGTCCCTGAAAGCACCCATTATTTTCAAAATTACAGTAAGTAGTTACTTTCAAGAAATAAAATGACAGAAAATACTTTCAGACTAAAATAAATAACTAATTGTATTTTCAGGACCTTTTTTAAATTTCAAGAACTAAAACGATAGAAGACACTTTTACGTACTAAAATACATAACTAACTGTATTTTCAAAACCTTTTTGAAATTTGATTACTTTTACGAGCTAAAATAACCGTACTTTAAAGAATCACAATGTCCTAAATTTCTTAGATCGGAATAAAGAAACTGAAATTGCATCATCATAAATGAGTCTGCGAGCTTACGCACCTCCCCATTTTGCTGGATCCAACCGAAAAGCTTCAAGCGCACGCTTCTGACACAAGGTCTCAGCCATGTCAATATACCTAAACACCAAATTACACACGTAATCCCAAAATCAACACACTCTCACACACACACAAACTCTAATCCATAATCTACAACAAAAGGTTCAAAACCAGATCCACGTACTCATTCCCTCCATAGTATCTCGCACCGGGATATCCCTCACTGTATTTATTCGTCATAACCGATCCAACGGCTTGCATCACCGACAGCGATGTGAAATTTTCCGAAGGTATAAGTTCGAATCCCTACACATTTAAAAGTCGAAAAAAAAAAACTAGTATGAAAAATCGGAAACGATATTTATTTATTTATTATTTATTTATTAATAGAAAGCAAAGTTAGATGAATGAACCTTCCATTGACGAGCTTTTTCGAGTTCGATAATGTCTGCGATCTCGGGATCGATGGCTTCGAGAGGATCGTTGAGCTGCTTTACCCACTGCCGTTTATTATTTACAGAGAAAAAAGAAAAAGCAAAGAGTTAGAAGCGAAGGAAGAAAGAAACGACGCGTCGTTTGCGAGAATGTGAAGTGGCTTACATGGGCGCGAGATTTGTCGTTTTGTTGAGCGGAGAGGGAAGAGGACTGAAACTAAAGAGAGTGTTGTGTTAGAATGAATGAGGAAATGTTTTTGGAAAAGGAATATAACATGTACTGTACCGTTCGATAAATTGAAGTGGCGTTGGAGAATGGTTTGTTGCTTATGGCGGAAAGTCTACGAAGAGCCATGGCCATTGTGATGTGATGTGATGCGAAACTTGTTTTGTTGCTCAGAGAGAGAATTGGGTCGTGAAGGGTGATGGTATATATATGGGTTGGTGGTGGAGGGTGGGTCGGTGAGTCAGAGTGAGAGTGAGAGAGTGGGGGTGGTTGTGAAGGTTGGTGCTGAATTTTATTTGTGTATTTTCCTAATAGAAAATTAGAATTTGCAAGATGAATGAAGAGAACTATAAACAGAGGAGTGGGAGAAACAAATTTCTAAGTTCTAACAACAAAATTATCAAAGATGTATGTGTGTAACTGTAATTGTAAGTCACAAATTTTTGTAAGAAAAAATGAAGTATTTTTTAATTTATATTATTAATTAATCAAATTTGCTTTTTTAAGCTTTAATTAAAATTTCTTAAAAGTTAAAAATTTGATTAATTTTACATCTAAATTAGGAGAGAATGAGTAAGTGTAAGGTAAAGTTTAATGAAATTTTAATTTTTAATAAATTTTAAAAGAAATTATTAATTTGGGAATGCGTTATTAGTATTTTTATTTTTATAATTTTAGAAATACTAATAATACTTTTTTAACATTTTTCATTATTGATTAAATATATTAGAAATAAGACTATAAAATAAACTGAAGTAAATAATAAAAAATAAGTTATTAATATTTTATTATAATTTAAAATTTGTAATAACAGTAAAGAATATATTTGAAGAAATGTAAACAAAGAAAGAAAAATAACAAGTATAATTGTAAAAATAAAATGTATAGAGTAGGAAGGTACTTGATTGTTTATACATGTTTTATAACATGTGGGTCCAGCAAATCGAAAAGAGGGAAGGACGGGAACAAGAGCACTTGCAACTTGGTAGGATTGAATACCACATCACACCAACCAACAGGCACCTTCGCATGAATTATGAGCACTACCACTTCAAGTAGACCAAAAGTTCTTATATGGTTATTTTTTAAGAAAATGAAAAAAAAATAAAAAACATAAGTTTCTACCTTTGCACAGTTAAAGCATTACAAAAACACCTCACATTAAATAATATACATATATAGTTTGTCACATGCACGTCAATTTTCACTCATCACTAGTTTGGATTGGGCGGAATAAATTGGGTTAAAGATAAAAGAAAATTATATTTTATGATAAATAAAAAATTGGCTCATCCATCTTGATCCAACTCAAATGAGTTGAATATGTAGTAGACTGACCGATTATCCACCGTATGAAAATTTAATTTATTAATTTATTATGTATCTAATTATTATATTTAATTTTAAATAAATTTTTTTACATAATAAGGATGAATAAAATAATTTTAGTTTTAAAATTAATTATCAGGACCGATGTATATTTTTTTATTTAAATTTAGTAGAATACGAGCCAATCCGTTTAACTTACCATTTTATGGTGGGTGAGCCAGCCAAATACAATAGAGATTGATCAACATGATTGGTTAAATTGATCCATTTATTGGGTGAGTCAGATCTAATAGCAATATTGATATGTGTTTAAATAAAATCAGTAACGATGTTCTATTTTAAATGATCAGTTTAATTAACTACAGAATAAGATAAAATAACACCGCAAATTTCTAATTTTTTTTAATATTTTATTGATAAAGATCCTAATTGTTGATTTAGACAATAGAACTAGAGTCACAATTTTCGCTAAAATATTTATTAGTAACTATGTGTTATTCTCATTTCCTATGATCATGAACAATGAATTAAATGCGTCAACAACCTTTGGTACAGTGTTACTACCCATGTTTCTGTTTTTTCTTCTTTTGACTCTATTGTAGTTAATCTTGCTAGACACTGACAATGATTTCGATGATGTTCAGTTAGGCTGTTTGAGGGGACGAAGAGCAGAAGTGTGTCTAAGTTCTATAATAAGCCATTGATTCCTCTTTTTAGTTCTCGTTAATTCTTTAATTTTTTAGATCTTGCATTAGTTTTTCTTTTACATTCATTCATTGCCTTGAAATATTGTCGAGATGGGTTGATTAATTTTGTTTGCTTTCTAAAAATTTTATTGGAGATTTTTTAGAAAATTACTATATTATTTTTTTATCTGCAACGCATATATTTGTTATCTCCAAATGACTGTTCTACAAAAAAAAAATTATAAATTTAAATGGGAGTACTTTTCTCTTTTAACGAAGAATATAAATTTTATAATACATTAGATTAATAAATTCATGTCATGACAATGACAAACTATATAATTTTTAGTTATATTCCTACTAAGTAATACTGAAGTCCTTTCTAAGCCTTGGGTATTTAAAAACTAAAATTTCCATGCCTTGTTAAGCTGCAATTTATATAAACGCCACAAAATGTCTTGATTTTTTTTTTCTTGCTTAAGCTATTATTGGATTTTGTTAAAATTTTAATATATTTTTTTTTATCAATTGAGTTAAGGAGTAGTCTTGGATAGATATTCTAAGTATGTAGTTTGATTTTAATCTCACGTTATGTAAGTCATGAGAGCAATTGTTTTCTTGACTTTGTATAAATAACTCTTTTAAGAGTTTTTATGTGCACAACAAATGCAATACATATTGTGTGCTCGTGAACGTAGGTAATTTGGTGAATCACATTAAATTTTTGAGTCACTTTTTCTTTCTCTTCCTTATTCTCTTCTATTATTATTGTTTTGTTCTCAACAATTAGTATCAGAACCAAATTTCTTAGTATGTTATGTGGTTGCGATTTTATCTGATCTTTCACATCAGAAAAGATTTGGTTTGTGGTAAAGAAGCAAAGTGAGCTTTCTTAAGAAACATAAGAAAGCGGAACAATGACATTTGAAGAAGTGTGTGTGAAGTTCTCCTCAGGTTAGCCAATAAGTGGTATCAAAATCGATGGTTCGACTTGATGACCGACTCAAACGAGTGATACAATGATGGGAATGGATCAAAGTATAAGTAAAGGTCAGTGGATGTACTTTGTGAAATCCCTTGTATCGAAAGTCTTCCTAGCCGGGATGGCTAGGTTGTGTGTGTCATTAATGTGAGCTATCAAAACGAAAGTACAAGAACTAGGGCATATCAATGACAATGTGAAGTTCAAAAATTGTCGCAACGATGGAAGCTCTAATGATCATCATTGACAATAGGGGAGGAGGTTTAGTAGTCCTTTATATGAAGGAAGAATACAAACAATGGTATTAGAAGAAGAGAAAAAGTGAGAGCTTTGTTAGAGACTCGTTAGTAGACAAAGCAGAAGCCTCGTTAGACCAATCATTAGACAGGGCAGAAGACCCGTCAGACCAATCATTAGACAGGGTAGAAGACCCGCCAGACCAATCATACCTGTCAGACCAGTCATTGAACAAGGCAAAAGACCCCTCAGACTAGTCAGTGGAGGGCAAAGGTTAATTGATGATGAAGGCATTACACCAGTGGTAATGTAAAACTTCAAGTAAGTGGGAAATTGTTAAGAATATGTAGTTTGATTTTAATCTTACATCGTGTAAACAATAAGAGGGATTGTTATTTTGTCTCTATGTAAACAACTCTCTATATAAGTTTTTATGTACACAACAAACATAAGCTTGTCATTAGATACTTGAGTATCTTTTTCTCTATTTTCTTTACTCTCTTCTTCTATTGGATATTGTTCTACCTTACTTCAGTTATTTTTTATTAATATAAAATTAATTACTTTAACTTTAAACAGTGATTTTTTTTAATTTTCCATTTGATATTGTCATGAATTAATAAACATAAACTTATATTATATTTAGAAAATTAAATAATAATAACATATTTTTATCTTTTTAATTTTAATAGTTATAAAGATATATTATATTTTATAATAATTAATTATAATTACAATAAACATGTCTACACATTAAAATTTGTATTAATAATTTTATATCTAAAAATCATTTTTAACTAAAAAATATCTAAGCATCATTTTTAAATTAATTATTTTATTTAACTTTTCAAACATAATCTATCATAATATATTTTGCTTATACTGCATTTTTCAGAACAACATACACTTTATTAAATATATCTTTCTCATTCTTTGGCTATCAAATAATGGGTGCCTGTGCAGAGGTCATGTCCTAACTCTGGTGAAGTTGTCGCTGGACTATCGTAGACTTATTGGAAAGTAAAAGTAAAAGTAAAAAATTTTATTAGTAAATAAATAAATAACCGACGTTATTTTTACATTACAGAATGAATCCAGTGCATTCTTTAAGTATATTCAACTATATTTAGGTGAAGTTGACATTTGCGGCAAATCAAACTATCAATGGAATTTCACTCTTATAAAAAAATTCCACGCTTTTCACTGCAATTAATGCATCACCTATTAAAAACTAGTACCTCTGATAATTAGTTATTCTTTCCTTATTTCATATAGAGAAGTGTATATAATCGGGATTGAACATATTAAAAATCAACAGCTTTTGAATCAGTAGTAAAAAGAAAAGACGGTTTTCACAAGATCTGAGCAGAAAAATTTGCTAATTTATGAATTTTCTTTTAGTAAATTTTATCTCGAATTAAGCATTCAAAGTTTAAAAATATATTTTTAAATTAAAATTTTACTAATCACATTAAATATTTACAAAAATATTAGCATGATTAATAAAATTTTAATTCAAAAATATTTTTTTCTTTCAAATATTAAAGTAAAAATATTTATTTAATTTGAGAATTAAAATAATTATATACTAATTTTTTTTCTTTTTTGAACTTTTTGTCAGTATCCGATTGACCAACTTTAGATCACCAAACTATTGAACCTGTATTTACGCGTTACAATGTCCAAAATATTTTACTTGAGGTGTGTATGGTTTGCGAGTTGAAAATACATTCCTACATTTTTAGAAATATTAATTTTGAGAATAAATTTTTTACGAATAATTTATTTTTGTGTTTAATTTGTAAATTGGTTTTTCGGTAATTTTGTATAATATTATTGAGAATGCATTATTTTCATATTTGATTCATTTTAACATTTTTGGAAACATTATTTTATTTTTCAAAAATACTTCTATTGTATAGTTATATATAGTTGTAAATACTTCAAGAAGATATTCACATTTTACATAGTAAAAACAATAAAAGAAAGAAAAGAAAAACATGTACTTTCACACTAAAGATATAAAAGCTACCTGAAATATGAAGTTTGGGAAAGTTGTCGATAGAATAGCAGAAAAAAACATACTTAAGTTGAATGAAATAACTCAGTAATAATAAAATTGGGAGCGATGAGGGAGGACGAGACTTATCTAACTGGCGAGAAATGACGACGAAAAGCGACAATGGTGGACAGCTAGACGAGTGAACAATGGTGAAATAACAAGACGAGCGAGGACTCAAACAATATCCTACATTTTGCAGAATTTGAAAGATAAAAAGGGCAACTCAGAAGATTCTGCTGAGGAGAGGATCACTACAGAAGAGTTTGTAATAATGTAGAACTTTGAATTAAGAGATGATTTGTTGTGTATTTTGTTAATTCAAAGTCTCACATCGGTAAATTTTAGAAAAAAAAAAGAGAAGAAGAAAACATATACAAGAGAGTGTAATATGTTTTATTGACTCACATCACATCCTAAATCTATATAATAAATGTATTTAGATCTTAGATAGTATGATATCGATGTGTTTTCCAATCCCGAATAGAGCGTTTTTTTGTGAGTTCTTTGTAAAAACTCTTTTGTTGTACTCTTTGACGTAGTGGAAAGATTTTAATTTTACACGCATTCAGTTTTGTGTATAATTTTTTCACTGCGCACCCGTATCTTTCACAACAGATGGAACGGCGAGACATGAAATAACGAAAACAAACAAACAACGCTAGAACAAGGGAGATTCGAGATAGAGACTACGAAGATAATGGAGGAAATAAATAAAGAAAAATCTATTAGAAAAAAGTTATTTAAGATTTTTAATTTTTAATAAGATTATAATTATCCATACATAATTTTTTATCCTTAAATCAATATGGGTAAGTTCATACGGTTACGTTAATCCCATAAAAACACTTTGTAAAGGGTAATACAAACACACGATTGTAATTATTGTTCATCTCTACCTTGTCATCACTATCTTTTTGTTATATTATTTTTTGTCACATATTATTTTTGTATCTGTATTGTCTTTATCCTTTGTCTCATGTCACAATGTCATCGTCATCTTGGCTCATGCATTTTATGTCATTTTTGTCACTGTAATTTTTTTTATATATTTTTGAATCTTTAAATATATAGAAATTTGCAAGAACTACGACGGAGAAGAAAAATCTTCTACAACATAAATCAAAAAAGAGGACAGGGAGAAAGTTGAGGGACAAGAACGAGGAACATAAAGTACTCTCACCCATTTGATTCGATAGATTCAGGCATTCGATAACACTTGAATAATTATTAATTAAAGGGAATTTCATTTTGTTGAGTAAGGTATTTTAATTCGTATGATTTTTAATAAAAAATTAATTTAGTTTTATGTATATTTTTATGAAATATTTTATTTCTCATAATACATATAAGTTTGTTATAATTTTTTAATATACTAAAAAAATTAAAATTATTAAATTTATTATCTTTATCAATTTTATTTTGAATTGATCATTTTCCCGTTATTCACTTTTTCAAATGATAATGTATTTCTCTTCTCTCATCATTTTATTTGCATCCTTTACTTCTTCAAGTAAAATATAGTCACATAGAAATGCAGACACATCGAATTGAACATGCATTCGCTACTCACTTCCCTAATACTAAATCTCTTCTCTTATTATTTTTCTTAATTATCATTTTCTTTCTTTACGTTTGTTTTGTTGCTTTTCAAACAAAATTTAGTCACACAGAAATACAAACACACAAATACGGTTATGCCTGTTTTAACTAGTTTATAAAAAAAAGGATTTGAATTTGATTTTTATATAATATATTTGAGAGTGAGGCTACAAATCTAAGCATGATTAAGAAAGGTGTATTAAATTAGCATTTTAAAAGAAAACTTATTTTTGTGATAAAAAATATTATAGAATTCAATCTATACTTTTGAATAATGCAATTTTTTTACTATTTTATTAAAACAATCATAATTTTTCAAAGTAGGATAACATTTAATTAAGATTTTTTATCATTATAAAAAAATCTTAAAAAATATATATATATATATATATATATATATTAATAAATTGTTTGATACCATGGATTCATGAGATTTTTTTAGAAAAAATTATAAATATCTCAATCTTCTAACAATCATGTCTAAATAATTTTGTAAAATTCTTCTTTCTCTTGTCACAAATTATTTTCTTTATTTTTTTCAAGTTTCGGTAATATAATTATTACATATTGACCATTACTATTATCATTAACTAATATTATCATATCCACTTTTACTTAATACCATGATAATTAGTATAGATAATAATAAGAATGATGACAACCATGATAATAATGCGGTACCAGTAATAACGAAGAGTTTGTAGTAACAGAGGTGGTGATAACAATAATATAATAAAAAATTTTAATTAAATTTTAATCTAAAATATAATTTTTTAATTATAGTCAAAGAATTATTATTAAAGTTCTCATTCTTTTTATTTAAAATTTTAAATATTTTCTAAGAGAATTGGCTCCTCTGAAACTAAGAAATGCACTTTATATCTCAACTATTAATTAAATATTAAGATTAATTTTTAGTTTTTGTTAACCATGATTTTATCACTAACCTAAGTCATTAATTTTATCCTTTAAAATGTGCTGTCTCATGCCAAATCATTCTTAAAAATCAATATAATCTTTTTAAATCTTATAAATTCATAAAAATACTTCTAAAACTTATAAATTCTTACTATATAAATTCAATCAAATATAATTATAAAATCTTAATCATAATTTTTTTAAAAAGAAATCTTATAAATTATTATATTCTTAAAAAAAATCTTATAAATTATTATATTCTTAAAAATAAATATTTTAAGACATGTTCGTGTTAAAATTTTCTGTTAAAATCTCAAATCTATTATACCTCTTGAATCCCATGAAGACATTTTAATCATTATCACGAAAAAGAAAATAGAACTAGCCCAATTAACTGGAATTTTGTAAATAAATAAAAAAAAAATCTCAACTCTCAAACTAAGTAATTACCGAAGTTGAAATGTTGGATTGTTTTGTGAACTGAGTGTATTCTTGAATATTTCTATTTGTGCCATCTGCCATTGTCTCTTTCTGTGTGTACCATTGTTATTTTTATCCTAATGAACCACTATCCTCACTCCTCAGCATGCGTTTGACAGGGCACATAATTGCTCCATTTTATAGTTACGTACCAACAGTAATTTACCATGGTGATAAAAAGCCTGTCGCGGTGGGGAACAGATTCCAATCACTGAGAATGTGCCAAATGTCACTTAGCAAAAGCTATTGTTCTTGATGGGTGCCATGTGCATTGATTCTCCTATTGCAGTGTTAATATTTTCACTTCCATCAAATTTTATGGTAAAATGAAGTACATGGAAAAAGTTGAATATACACTTCTGCCAAAATTTGTTGGATTAGGTTTAGGTCGTTTGAATTGTGCCTTTCTTTGATTCTTATGTTTATGGCTGTCAGCAGTAGTTGGCAAGTGAGAATAAAGCAAAGGGGAGAGAGGACAGAAGAGAAAATTTTGGTATAAATTAATATTTTTTTTAAAAAAAATTATGTAGGTAGATAATTTAATTTTTAAAAAATAATAAGATAATTTTTAGAAGATATAATATATTTATTATTTTAGTTCTTAAAAAATATTTATTTTTATTTTAAAATTAAATTATCTATTATTATTTTAATTCCTAATTTATTCTTATGTTTTAGCTCTCTGATGCATAAAAAATTTATAACGATCGCTAGTGCAGGTAAATTTTTCCAGAGGAAATGAGAAGAAAAATTAAATTTATTTATGTTAAAATAAAATTAGTTTTTTTTATCAATAATGTATATAAATTTTTTTCTTTTAACTTTTTTTAAAATTATCAAATTTTTTAAAAGTTAATTAGTAAAATATTTATTTTAATAAAAAATAGTTTAGTTTTTTTTCTTATTTTTTGTTCTTGTACTGAAAGAAAAACACTCACGCTGTCACTAAAGATATTACTTTGATCTTAATGTGGGTTAAGAATAATAACTTGTTCGTATTTTTGTCGGCATGAGACTGAGATGTTGGACCTGCGACATTGTTCTCAGGATCATTCTCTTGTGTACTTCTGATCCTGACTAGATAAATTTTGTAAGAAATATTTATAAGAAAATTTGTAAAGAAAATGAAGAAAGTAAAATAAAGTATTTTTTTTATAAACTAAAATTAATTAGAATCAGTTCATGCATTAATTAAATTTGTAGAGCTTACTAAAAAATATTGAAGTTCTATGATTTACTTCTTTTAAGAAAATTAATAAATATTAATTCATTTTATCTTTTTATTTTCTTAAAGTATTCTTAATCTAAGAACCTCGAAAAATTAACAGACATTTACTATGTCAGTAAAAGCTTTTTTTTTTTTTTGTGTGAATAAAGGATTATATACTCATAATGAAAAAATTATCATTTTTTTTAAATCAATGGTCAAAGACGGGTAATAGAAGTTTGTAAGAATTCTATTTTTTAAGGTGATCAAAGAAAGGTACCAAGGTCCCAGTTAGATCCTCAATTAAAAATATCATTAATATAATTTATCATTGTAAGAAAATCTATAAAAATGACATTTTGTATTTTAAAAATAATATGTTAAAATAATTATATTAATAAAATTTTATTTACAAGTGCACACATTATTATATAATTTTATCCCTAGAAAAATTTATATTGTAACGTCTGCACAAAATCTAATTAGTTTACAACCAAACAAAATCCTTCATTATACACTAATTCTTTTGATATTAAATAATTTAAATCATATTCTTTTCCAATATAATCCACTTGCGCATAAAATTTATCCAAAATAATTGATTCCTATATATGTGTAGTGCAAAAATTGAGGTTAATTAGGTGCCGCAAATAATCAACATGGGTTTAGCGCAAAAAAAAAAAACAAAAAAATTATCAGTTTGTAATCAGTAAAGTTATCTTATATGGGAATCAGCCCCCGGTGTTAACTTCTATAACATGTAATATGTCAAGGATTTTAAACTTTTGCCCCAAATTTAAAAAATTATTATTTTATCTTAAAAAATTATAATTATTTTACTTAAAAATTTAAACAGATTTATTAAAATAAATCTGAATAAGATCACATCTTATTTTCATATTAAAAGAATTACAATTACCTAAATTAGATTAAGATTTTATTTTGCTAATTAAAGTAGAATACTCGTTACTCTTTATTTCTTATTATCATTTAATACACTTCCGAATTTTAATTTCTTCTCCACTTTATCTAGACATAAAACTCTTATGAATCAGTGTAAATTTCATAAGTTATGACTTTTTATTGTCAATTCATATTTTTTATCTACTACAATACATTAAATAAATGATAAATCTATTCTAAAAATAATTATAGAAACCTAATTTTTGAAAATAGCTCTGTATCAATTAGAGGAGGGAGTGGGAGTCACGACCAATCCACGTAAAAAGAAATAAATTAAAAAAAAGAAGATGAAGGAAAATCAATAAATCTCAAAAACGTTGCACATTAATAGCTCTGAGACTCAAACCTGTGAATCCTGTAGTCGTTTTCTGTTACAACAGGAAAATCCCATCATCAGCCAACAACTTTCACATAAAGTTAACTTTAGGAATTGTTTCACTAAATAGTATACAAGTAACCACCGCAAATACTATATAAATAGTAAGTTAACAAAAGTTTCCAATTATTCCAACGAATAACAAATCTCTCTTGACGTTGTATTGTTGGATACGAAGTCACAACAAGTTGATTATATTGTACGCTGCATCAACCAAATAATTCGTGTAAACATGATTAGTATATAACCATATTCATATGTTGTAAATAGAAAAGTCTTAATCATATCAGGCACGTTCGCATAACACATTATACAATTTAAACAAATAATTTAATTATATATTTATACATATTTTTCTCTATTCACAATTTATAATTAATTATCTAATTATTCATGTATATTATAATTATTTATCAAATATTTTTCCAATACAAATATATATAAGATATAAAAAAACATTATACTATACACAAAGATTAACATTATTAGCTTATCTTCAAAGGTCGAACCTTACATTATTTGAGAGGTCTAGTTGAATTTGAAGGGGCATATCTAGCAGAGAATCTACGACAAGAAGAAGAATCTTGATCGTCATCAATGCAACCATCATCAAAGTTTTGAGCATAGCTTAAAGGGTCATACCCAAAACCACCAACGGGTTTGTAAGTGCTTGTTGGTTTTGTCCAAGGAAGCTTCAATTTCAGACACCGCCAACACGAAAGCAAGCTTGTTCTAGGAGATGAACTTTTCTCCATGACTTTGAGAGTGCTTCATGGAACCATAGTACGAAAATTAGTATCAATGCCTTTTACGATGCCTTTCTTATTCACTACTTCTCTCTTATATTATGCTACACCGCTACTGATTTTTTGTTTGTGTGGCAGACAACCATATACTTCACGTAAATTACTCTTTTATCCTTACAACTGTTAAAGTTTCATAAAAAAATTTAAATTTAATTACTTATTACATAATCTGAAATAAAGAAGAGTTATTAAAATTTACAATTTTATTTAGCAGCTGACTTACCTATTTAGTCAATTAACCCACAAAATATATACTTATACATATTTTTTTTTATTAATTTTATATTTTTTTCTTTATATTTTATAACCAATTGTCTGTATTTTTAATCTCAATTTTTTTTTTAATTTATTTGCAAGCTGACATCTCTTACCAATTTACACGGACTGATGGAATTGAATCCTAACCACAAGATATATAAAAAAAAGTTAACTATTATTTATATCACAGTACAACGTCACTGGTATAAAATAATATGACTAGATATATTAATATAATATAGAGATATTATAATTTGTTTAATGGTCTTACGGAAAGAAAACAATTTTATATTGTCAAATCCACGCAAATATGATTTTTAAAAATTTTGTTATCAAATTTATCGTATATTATGGATTGGGTT
Source organism: Hylodesmum podocarpum (assembly GCA_026586105.1). NCBI lineage: Eukaryota > Viridiplantae > Streptophyta > Magnoliopsida > Fabales > Fabaceae > Hylodesmum > Hylodesmum podocarpum. The sequence continues at coordinate 1,963,831 of JALJEV010000071.1, read as the reverse complement.
GATTGAATAATCATGTAAAAAAATTTATAACTGAATATATATATATATATATATATATATATATATATGTATTTTTCTCATATAACTGTATGAATTTCTTTTAATTTTAAAAAATTTCAAATACTAAAATAATAATGCTATATATCTTTAGGCACCAAAATGACCATTGTCCTATGATTTACGAATAATGAAATATAAAGGTCAACAGAGTTAACGCCTTTGGGGTTGAAATAAAGCTGAAGAATATAGAAATTTGTCGTTTTGGATTGATAAGTTGTATGTAAAGAGAATCTAATGGTACATTGAGGTTTTCATTGAGGGAGTAAAACATGGTGGGGCCAGGACAGTTTGATCATGAACCAGCAAGTGAAAAAAATAGTCGAACCAAAACAGATAATTTTCCCCACATTCAATCATAGATTAATAATAGAGGACTGAGGATAGTAATAAATAAATAATTCCTAAAAACGGGTTCATGCAACATTGTATCCTAAATGGATAGTTGTTATATTAAGTATGATAATTATTAAAATTACAACTCCAATCTAGCATGGGGCAAAGATCTAGAGTAGGTTCGAGAAGCGAATATTTGCAGGAGACACAACTTGTCCCTTAATCCTAATGGGCATACAGAATTGTGACGTTTACGAAATTATGTTGTTCATGTGAATATGTATTGTTTTTCCTTTTCTCAAGTCCTGTGGGATAGTGAACGAGTCATTAGTCCCACCATTTCAATCTGTGGCCCAGTTATCTTGGACGGTAAGTCGAAACTGCTTCTACTGTTCCATGCCAAAATATATTTAGATAATTAGAAATTTCACGAAATAGGATCCGGACCCTATACATATACATAAGGGAGGAGTAGTCTGATCTTTCAACATGATTTTTTAGGGTTAAATTAGATACCTAATGTCTATCTTAGGATTGCTTTTGCCATGTTATTGGGAATTGGTGATTAGATTTATCATATCATCTCATGTTTGACGTGATGGGGTGTGTTAGAAATCTTATGTAGCCTAGAGACAGAATCTCTTAGAGGAACAATTCTCACCTTCTAAACAAATTTTGTAAGGTTGAGTTAGATTCATAACTCACCTGAATAATAACAAATAAGAATTTAGATTATCTTAAAAAAAGTTAATACGGACATCAAATGGTCTTTGGAAAAGAACCTTTGCATAGTCTTGTTTGGATGTTGTATGGTCCTTGGATCATCTTGGTGTCCGCTAGGAGTGTGGTTAAGTGCAAGATTCTTGAGCTAAACTTTGTATACGAGGGAGCTAATTGCTAGTTTGAGGATTTACTATCTCATGATTCTGAAATTATCTGAAATTAACAGTTAGGCAGAGGAGGGTGAAAAAGAGAGAGGGATTGAAGTTTTGAGATGAGAAGGTGAGACAAAGGAAGGTGACAAAAAAAAATAGAGAGAATTGAGGTAGTGGATGTATTAGGGTGAGTTTGTCTGTGTAGAATAAAATAAAATAAAATGAAGAAAAAAATATTTAAATTGCAGTCAAGTGTAGAAAGGTAAAATTCTAAGTAAAATCAACACTTATTTCCATTCCTTTTCCTACTGCCATAACCAAACAGACTTAGTGTTGCGTTGTAGCTGCGAGTGTTTAGTTTGGTCGACAAATTACTTTCGAAAAGTAAATTTGGAAACGTGTTAACATCTCTTCCGGAAATGTGTGTCAAAATTCTTAACACATCAATTTGATAGCCAAAATTTTACACAACTGCATAACTCCTACCCTCATAATTTCCATCCAAACAATCAATGATTTAAAACAAAATTCACCATAATCACAATCAGTTGATCACAGAAAGATAATTCCAGCACAACAATATAGTTTGGGAAAGGAACACAGCCAAACACAATTAATTGAAAATTGAAAGTCTATAATCTAGACTAAGGGATACACAAACTATAATCTAGAAAGTTGGGGGGGGGGGGGCAACAAAATTGAGATGTAACTATGAAAATCTGTAATCTAGACAAAGTGACCAATGGCCACTAAAATAAGGACAACAAAATCTAAGTGTTTAGATAGGATGGGCCATTAGTAATGTAATGTAAAATTGCATTCTGTACATATTGCTTTATAGAAACATCAAAAAGATGGTCTTGCTGAAATTTTGGTTCTTGATAAAAGTAAATAAGGATCAACCAAATCATGGTGGACCCATCCTAATGGGATAAGATTTGGCTGTTGTTGATGTTTTTATTGTACTTGAATAACATTTTCAATCAAGCTTTTCTTCACAAGTCCTCTGGAGTACAATTCATGCAACAAATTCGAAGCCTCCTCAAGTAATCCTTCAAGAGTAATGCCTTTTACAAGAATAGTATAGGTAGCCAAAGTAGGTTTACAATCTTTTGTAACCATATAAGCCAAACCTTTTCAAGTAATGGAAAATTTTGATTGCTACATGAACTTCTCCTACACGACTTAGGCCCCCTACTAATGAAGTGCAAGTAATTAGACCAGGATTAAGACCCTTGCTACACATCTCTTCCACAAGCTCTACAGCAAGTTTGTTTTTCCCCACTTTCAAAAAGTCCATCAATGATTATATTGTATGTAATTATATCAGGTTCAAGACCTTTTCTGCACATTTCTTCAAAGAGTTCCACAGCATGTTCTTTTTTTCCAACCTTCAGTAGCCCATCAATCACTGGATTATAAGAAATTAGAACAGAAGAGCACCCCTTGGAACTTAGTTGGTTCAGTTTCTCAACTGCATCATCCACCTTTCCATCTTTGCATAACGCAGTTAGCAAAATATTATAGGTCACTATATCTGGGTAACAACCCCTATATACCATTACTTCCAAGTACTCAATTGCTCTATCAATACCTTTTTCATTACAAACCCTTAAATCAATGGATTGTAACTTCTGGAATTAGGAGGAAAGCCATGCTTTGACATCATCTCCAAGACATTAAGAGCTTTACCTAGTAAGCCTTTCTGGCACAAGAAACTGATCTAGATATTGAAAGTAACAACATTGGGGGAACACCCCTTACGAAACATACTAGCCAATAGTTTCATAGCATCCATCATCTTCCACCACTGCACAAACTACGCAAGATAATTATATGAGAAATCACATCATGCTGACAACCATAGGATGGCAATTTCTTTAAAAATCTAATTGCTTCATCCAACCTACCTTCTTTGCAAATCTAATTTCTTTTATTTATTAAAAATTCTAAACTAATTCTTCAATTTAATTCTTAGTTTTATTTTAATCTCTTATTTATTAAAGGTTTTAAATTATTGCCTTAAATTAATTTTTTTTTTCATTTTGATTTCTTTATTTATTAAAAAATTTAAATTATTTGTTTAGATCACATGTATTATAACATATTTATCCTTTTGCATTTTTTTTAAATTAATAATGTTAAATTTGTTAACACGACCAAGTTGACATGACAAACACTTGCACCTAAGACCCTTATTGTACCTGTGTTGTAACATTAATGACTTAAGGATTAATTTATAATTTTCAATAAGGAGGAGAATCGAAATGAAATTAATAATTAAGTTAAGAGATTAACTTAAAATTTGAATAAAATGAAATCAATAATTAAGGTAAGGGACTGAAATTCTAATTTAATCTATATATTATTTATTTATCTTAAAAACAAATATTAGGACCAAACATAATAATTTTAAATTTTTGAGACATAAAAATTAAAGAAAAATATTTTAAAATGACTAAAATCATAGTTCATTTATTTTGTGGGACTAAAAATAGCATGTTCCATTTTAGAATGATATATATATATATATATATATATATATATATATATATATATATATATATATATATATAAATCAAAACTCACTTATTTTAAATGACAAAATATTAAGTCAAAACATAAAATATAATTTAAACTAAATAAATTATGATTTTAATCTTTAAAATTGTGGAACAATGTCATAATTGACCCCAATATAGTTTGCAAAAACAATGTCATGATCTGGCCCGTTTGTGGCATGTGGTATGTGCTCGGTTGCGGTTTTTGTGTGTTTGCTACATGGTATGATCTGATTGGCCCGTTTTTTGACGTGTTGACTTAGAATTTCAAAAATATATTTTGGAAATTGAAGCAGGACCTTCTCCTCCCATGTTAGGCACTCAAACCACTATACTATGTAATTTTTAATGTGTTTTGTCTCTTTATAATTATGTTGTATTTTGTTTTTATTGCTTTGGAAAAAGTCAAAATATTCGTTTGAAAAAAATCAAAATAAGTTTAAACTATAATGATACAATACTAGGGGTGGATAAGCCCGCATTATTATTTTAATATTTTTAACTGGGTCTACGGGTTGAGGCGTTTAGCTCGCGGTGTAGCGCGGACTGATGCAGGCGGGCCTTAGGCTGGATAGACTTTTACGAACTATACCCTTAAATTTTTCTGAAAATCCCGACCTTACGGGTCGCCCCGTGGATGTCGAGGGTTTCGGCCGCAAAGCCCACGGGTTAGGTGTGGCATGTTTTTACGAACTATATCCTTAGATTTTTCTAAAAAACTCGGGCTTGCGGGTCACCCCATGGATGCCTCAGGTTTGGCCCGCAAAGCCCACGAGTTAGGCAAGGTGGACTTTTACGGACTGCACTTCTATATTTTTCTATAAAACCTGGGCTTCCAAGTCGCCCCGCAGACGTTGCGGGTTTGCCTGCAAAGCCTATAGGTTGTGCGAGGCGGACTTTTACGACCCGTACCCCTTGATTTTTCGAAAGATCCTGGCCTACGAGTCACCCCGTGGACGCCTCGAATTTGTCTTATTTCAAAGCAATATATATATATATATATATATATATATATATATATATATATATATATATATATATATATATATATATATATATAACATAATATAATATAATATAATTATAAAGAGACAAAAGCAATAAAAACTAAATAGTGTAGTGGTTTGACCGACTCTCTTACATGGTAAGAGAAGGTTCTGGGTTTGATTCCCATTAATGAATATATTTTTGAAAATACAAGTCAACACGTCATCGAAAACTGGCAAATCAGAGCCTGCGACTGTGACATGTCACTTGTCACGCCAGCCCTAATTTGCCACTTGTCAAGCTCTAGTGAGGCCACAAAAAAGTTGTGGCTTGCTTACACATCAACATGCAGCTTGCTTACATGTCAACATGCCACCTAGGTCACAAATTTTTTGCGGTTTCAAGGTGGCAATCTAGTGTGTGGCTTCACAAAACATGGCTTGCTTACACATCAGCATGCGGCTTGCTTACATGTCAACATGCCATCTAGGTCACAAATTTTTTGCGGTTTTAAGGTGGCAATCTAGTATGTGGCTTCACAAAACAACACCAAACATGTAATATGTTTGTAACCAGCTCCATTCCGGGAAATAGTTTTTGCAAAAACTCCATTGGAGTCAATTAGCCATCATATTAGTACTTAAAATTTTAAAACAAAAAATTAAAGAAATCTTTAAACACTTGTATTACGATGTCAGTTAGAATTGATTTACAACCTCGGTTAAAAACGACACATTAAAAGTCATAATCTTTAACGTGATTGATATTAAAAGTAATTAGTATTAAATATATTTTTCACGTCAATTTATAAAAAATAACTGACATTAATTTTAGTTTTAATGTCGACGATTCTTTATACAATTGATGTTAAAAAAGTATTTTAATTTTTTTAAAAAAATGGATTTTTGACGCTGATTTATAAAATAAATTGACGTTAAAAATGATCTATTTTTTTTTTTAAAAAATATATATATAAAACCCAAATTTAATCAATATAAAAAAAACTAGACTAAAAGTTTACGAAAATTCATTTAGGAGATTTCAAATATATTATTAATTTAAGATGAAATTATTAAATACATAAATTTAAATGTATAAAACTTTTACAAATACGACTTTAGAATATGTTATCTTCTGATAAGCAAATATTAATCTATCATGTTATCGGTTTTCAATGACATGTTTAATCAAGCAACAACCTCAGTTCGCCCAACAATTTGGTTAAGATCCCTTTTACCACTAGAAGTGATTCTCTTACCTCTGTAATCAAAATGAAGGGGACATAAGGCCTTGAATACAGATACAAATGTGGTAACAGAAATGCTGAAAGAACCAACTGGATTACAATAATCCATATTGTCTCATTATTCATCTCAAAGTAATGGCTTTGTATCTAGAAATCATCATACAACTATAACTTCATTCTAAAGTCGAGACATGTAGCAATTATTCATTAGCATCTTTGGCATTTAAGAGTGACAAGCAATTGTCTACTTACCTTTTTGTATCTAGCTCAACAATATTCATGTTTTGTAACTGTTGCAGAATGTGTCAGGTAATAGAACCACTGCTCTTGCAAAAATGTGGGGGACGACATCCATTCCTCTTGCTTGCACCATAGATCCTTTGAAAAGCACCAACACCAACACCACCTCTCAAATAGATCTTTCTTACCATTAGGGTTGTGTTAAGTCAAAATCAATATTTATCCAAGTGTTTTGATGATCACAGTACAGACAGAATAAATCTCAGACGAAGACAAACAAAGAAGCATCAGAAGTACAGACACATAAGCCTTAGAAGATTAAATGCACACATCAAAAAATAAGAAAAAGATGAGTTATAGACGAAAAGAAATTATAAGAAGATGAGAAATATAGACGCACACAATCAGAAGATGAGTTATAAACGAAAACTTCAGAAGAAGCAATGAAGTAGAAACACAAACTTAAGTTGAAATAATGAAGTACAGACGATGTCATTAAAAGAAGATGAGTATTAGTTACTCGTCTCTATCATCTTTAAGTTTAATTAAGTCCTTTCAAACTACAGATATTTTCGCGCCAAGTCAAAATATTGATGTTAGTCAGAAGCTTCTAAAGGTGGAAACCTTTTTCTGACCACAAGGTCTGAAACACGAAAGCAAACATCACTTTTGGTGATTAAATCTGAATAAGTCAGAAAAACTTGATATGTGCTGACTTCCGTTGTAAAAATCATAAATGCTCTGAACTACAACCTCTGATGTATCAAGAAAAGGATAACCTTCAAATAACATCATGTTTAACGGATACTTCAAGTTTTCAGCTGTAAAAGGACCTCATCTTCAACATTTCAAGATTGACAAAACTTACGTTAAAATTCTATACCCCAAGTTTTGCTCAACAATCTTCTAAGCTTTAAATCTTCATTGTAATACCCCTATCTGCGAAGAGGTTATAACTCAAACTCTTTTCAAATCCACGATAGTAGTGCTTAGCCTGTGGAGGTTGTGATTCAAAGAATATCTTGCTTTAGCCTATAGAGGCTGTGTCCAACGCATAACAGTTGGTTTTAGTCTGCTGAGACTGAGTCCAAAGAATACCTTCGTATACCTAGAAGTGGCTGGAATCAAAGAATACTAACATAATACCAGTCAAGATCATAAGGAGCCAGCTCCTTAAATTTATTATAAATGAAAGTTATGATTAATGTAAATTTACATCGTTGATATATAACATTTTTTCTCTATCAATAAATTACCAAATATAATTATAATCTATGTAAATTATCAATATATTTTTTTCAAATTATTTTTAACTTAATTGAATAATCTATAATTATTAATATAAGAAAATTTCCTTTCTTATATATTTTTAAAAACTTTATTTTTATTAGATAATTTTACTGTCTTAAATTTATAAAATTGTTTATTACATTTTCATATTTCAATTATTATTTTTCATCTCTATAATATTCTTAATAAAATTTAAAAATGAATTTAATTTTATATTTATTTTTATGAAATATTTCATTAATCATAATTTATTATAATTTTTTAATTTATTTAAAAATTAGAACTATCAAATTTATTATCTTTATCGGATGTATTTTAAATTTATGAGCATGTGCTCACTATTTACCCTCCCGAAATTTTTTTCTCTTCTATTATATTTTTAATCATTATTGGCCTGTGCTATCTTTTAAAGTAAAATTTAGTTTAATTAAAATAAAAATAAATGTGCTTATATTTTTATTAGTTTTTAATTATTTTTTTAATCATATTATATAATTCTTTACATATTTTAACTCCAATAAACGTAATTATTTTCAATATCTCTTGCATATTTTGTCTTTATTTTATTTTTCAGTAGGACATCACTTATTTTCTCAAGAGAATTTTTCGCATGCTTAACTATATTCTTTTTGGTAAGAATTTTTCCTCCAAAACTTTTCTTTCTTTATACCTTTTGCTCACTCTCTTTCTTTTACCCTTTTTCTCTTTCAAATTTATGCTTATAATTTTTTTTTAAAATAAAAACATATATTTACTCTTATTAAAAGCATGTTCTCACCGGACAGGTTAACATCTAGTAAAAAAGTTTCCTTCCAAAACTTCTATAGTTTTTTCTTTTACCCTTTTTTCCTTTCACATTATACTTATAAAATCATAAATATATTTATTACCTGTTAAGTTAAAATGACTTAGTATCATAATTTTGATAATTACAAGACAGACGGATGCATCAACAGACGTAAAGGGAATAATGATCAGACAGATCATTATTCGCATAGACGAAAGATGCACCCTCAAAACGTAAGATGTTCCAGATGCAAAGTTCAAGTCGTCCTGCTACAAAGTATTTTGATCGGACGAAGAACTTTCAAGATCAAATGGAGAGCGCGTCTCAACTTCAAGTCATGTGCTCAAGTGTGAAGATTTAAAAACTAGAGTTGAAGACGAAGTTTGAAGACAGACGAATGAATTCAACACACAACTCTTTATAATTATTCATTCGCCTAACATTTTATGAAGTTCAAGACTCTGAGTAACACGTGCACTCATTTCAATTCAACCATTACTCAGAATATTCTATAGGTGGAAAGGGATTTCAAATAAAGCTCTGCAACACGAGAAATAGTTGTACGTTTTAGTGAAATCTTTGAGCGAATCAAGTCAAAGGCAGATATCACGCTGACAACCGCTGACTTTTCATTAAATGTTCTGATTGTTCACTCTGCCAGATGTGAAAGTACCTAAGACAAGGACTAAAGTTAACATCTACAGTCTAACGGTTACTTCACGCAAACACCTATAAAAGGACTTCATCCCTGCGAGTTCAACTTGGTGAACTACTCTGATCAAGATCATATACATACTCGCTCAAGCTCTTAAGAAAACAAGTTTGCTCACCACAAACTTAGAATAGAATTCTTATGGTAAAATCCCTCTTTGTGTAGATGATATTTTCTATTTGAACTTAATTATAAGCCACTATTGTGGTAATCTTTGTAGCCTGAGAAGGCTAAGTGTTTAAAGAATACCTTGAATCTAGCCTGCGGAGGCTGAGGGCCAAATAATACTGTGAGTCTAGCCTGTGGAGGCTGATGTCTAAATAATACCTTCTTTAGCATGAGGATGCTAAGTGTTGAAAGAATACCTTGGTTAGCCTGTGGAGGTTGTGTTCAAAGAATACCTAGGTTTAGCCTATGAAGGTTGGGGTCAAAGAATACCGCTTTAGCCTGAGAAGGTTGTGTTCAAAGAATATCTGTATTGTTAGCCAATAGTGGTTGGGTTCAAAGAATACTCTTAGTAGAACCTCAACAAGTTGCTGGGTAACTGGACGTAGTATTGAATAGACGAACCAGTATAAAAATATTATTGCTTTGATTATATTTTATCTGTTTATTAACTATGGATAATAATAACTTATACTGTTTTATTAAAATTAATCTTTAAAAGATAAGTTTAAGTTTGCGTCTGATCTGACGATTTTATATAGACGCAAAACGCATCGTCTGAAATAATTTTTAGAAAACACAATTCAACCTCATTCTTGTGTATTTACTTTTTATATTACCCCTCTAACCAAAATTTCCAATATTATTATTATTTAACATATTTATAATTTACCATGTGATCATAATATGATATACTATTTGTGTATTGCATTAAAAATAATTCTATATTATTCTATCAATTATATTTTTAATTTTTTAAATAAAATAAATATTAAACACATATTGATGCAAGCTCCATGTGGAAGACGAAGGTCACCACAATTTTTGCAAGATATTTGCCCAATCTTCAATTCTCTAATAGGTTTTCCACAGTTCAAAGAGCACACAAACACTCATGGAAGCAATTAACATAACACTCACGGAGAAATAGAAATGAAAGGAGCGTCATGATTATTCAAAAAGCTCATGGTAAAATTGTCACTATAGAAGCAATGTCCATTGATACGATTCAAAGTTAGAAACTATGTTTTCACTTAGAAACTATGTTTTATTCAAATTTTGACAAAAAGTCCTTACATGTAAAACGTTGACCTATATAGAAGATAGGTGGCGCCAAGTGCTATGAATTGGAGGCAAACCAAGATTAAATCTAAGACTTTGGATTAAGAAGTGATCAACGTTTGCCAGACCTGAAGTAGTCATGCACAAGGATCATTAATCAAGTTCATAGGATTTAGATCTCATCTTGTGGTTACGATTCAAATGAAAGAGGTGCTAAAAATTTGTGACTTGAGTTTGAATCTCAATCCTTTGATTAGATCTAATCTTAAAGGTTAATATTCAAACTCTAGTGAGTGTTAAAAATGTGGCTTGACTGGTTTGAATCTTTGATCTAAATTTAATCCAAAGGATGAAATTAAAATCAAGTCAGGAGGAAACACTACTTTCCTCCAAAATCTCTTCCACTTAGGCTTAATAAGGTCATGCACAACAGACTTAAACCAAATTATAAAATTGAAAGAAAATTACAAAGTCTAATTAATACAAGAGTATAGTCTTCTAGGGTTGACAGTTAACTTTGATTCTTGGTCAACTCCTCCTCAACTTATTCTTGAATTCTTCTATGTCTCATAGTTGTTGATGGTCTTCCATATTATATTATATATAATTATTCAACAATGACTGTGTTACTCTTTTTATTATTAAATATCATTACTTTAAATAATAAATCATTCATCAACTTTTATATAATTTATGTTAAGGTTAAAAATATAAGTTTATATCTAAATATATAACTATAATATGTAGAAAAAAATTTGATGTAACAATTTAAGAGGAAAATTTACCACTTGAATTATTTTTCTCAACATTTTTTAATTTAAATTTTTATTATTTTATACTCACAAATTTTTTTATAATTGCCTATTTATTTATATAACTTACTAATATCAAGTATAAAATAAAGATAGAAAGTATTATGGTGTTGCTGAAATTTTCTTTATCCTTATTCAAAATATATAATTTAACAATATGCTTGATATTTTCTCTCTTCTTTTTAATATTTTCTATGTTTCTTTTTATTTTTCCATATTCATATACTTTAACATATTATCATAAAAAAATCTTTATTTTCAAATTTTTACTATTATCATTATTAAACAAAAAATATTTTTTCATTAACATTATTATTATTATAATTATTATTATTTAAAAATATCTTTTATTTCAACATCTTCGTTTATTTAACATCTTAATCATTCACATGAGGTAATAAAACAATGCTAAAGTTATTTTTATGTAAGTTTAACAAACAATTTCTATTTACTTAAAATTTCTTCATTTTGTTGAACTTAATATTTTGTTTCACTTTTTAAAACAATGTTTCACTTGACACATGTCATTTGTTGATGTAATTTTGACAGGATAAAATCAAATCAATTATGCTAATGTTATTATTAATATTTGTTTTTCTTAAATATAAGATCCTTTTTATTTGATATATGCTATAGAAAATCCTTACTAATAATGATATATATTTTTAAATATAATTAAAACATAATTGAATTATTTTATTATTTCACATTTAAAAATTACAAAATATTTAAATTTAAACATAAATTAAATAATCTTTAAATTTTAAACATCAATTTCTTATAATTTTTTTAATTAAAACTAGAAATAATTGATAGAGTATACTTAAATATATTTTCTCTATTTAATACTCTTTCTCTTTCACATTTTAAAAAGTTTAAATAATTAATCATGTTTTCTCATAATATATTTAATATTTTCATGATATTAATATACTTAATCCTTAGCCGTGGATACAAAATTTACTTTTGACAAAGATCAGGGACGAGTGTCCGAAAGTTTATGGGGAAAGATATATCGTGTACCTTTATCTTGTTTATTTGGAATCATTACTTATACATTATTTTAGTTTTTATGGTGTAAATTTTATTGAGTAGTAATCACAGGAAAAAACCATATGTTAGTTTGTTACATTGTCATCTCTTACTTATACATTTTCTTTTTAGGTAATTATTATAAGATTTGAAATTTTGGTGACAAAAATTTAGTTCATTTATAACTTTTTGTGAGAGGTTGTTGGGTAGTGTAATTTCCTTATGAACTAATTAATCGGATGAGTGAAATTAAATTTATAAATTATAAATTAAATTTTAATTAATTAGTTTTATTCTTTTATACACTTATGAAATTAATTTAATTATTAATTTCAATAATTATAATTTTAAATTATAATTACTTAAATAAAAATATTTTATATTATTTGAATTGAATTTTTTTTCAGGGTCCATTGAAATAGGAATTCTAACCAAAGTTAAAAATATTTAAAATTTGAACTCAAAATTAGATCTATGAACCGTTACCCTCTGTGGGTCCAACCAAATTAAAGGACAGTGAGCCAACCGATCAAAGCATTCCTTTTGATTAAGTGATCTTGCACCCTCACCTTCTCACAATTGCAAAACATTCCTTCTTCCATTTTCTTTCTTTTGTTTATTAGTTGTGTGCTTTTTGCACGCAATCCCTTTCCTTTGCACAAGCAAAACCCTTGCACCCTTAAGCTGAGAGTGAGAGATCATGAGAAGGAGTAAGAGTTTCAAAGGCCATCATCTAAAACCATCGTGCAGCCCCGTGAGCCAAGCAAGGAGAACCACCTCAAGCTTTCTTCTTTCCTTTTTTTTTTTTGTCGAAACCGCAAGTCTTCTAGGTAAGGGGAACTTTTTCTCTCTTCGGATCCTTGTGCATGTGTTGGATCATGCATGTATGTGCCTTTTTGGTGAATGTATGAATGTTCTAAAGTTCTTGGGTGCCTTGGTTTGAGGATTGATGATTAGTTTTGAGAAAGGTCGATGGTTTCCGGTTAACCATGAGTTTTATTGTTGAGGGTGTCATGGGAAGTTCACGCTACCAACGAAATGTTGTTCAAGTGGTGGAAATCCAGGAGGTTTCTTTGGTAAGGTGAATGGAAATAAAAATATTTAGGAGACAAGCGCGATATAAACATAATTAATTATAAAATGTAAAAAAGTGAGAAATATATATAATGAGTAAATTAGTAGGTGATTAAGTGTCTATTACAATAAAAAAAATATTTGATATATAATTGTAATACTAAATAATTAGATAATTAATTATAAAATATATAGAATATATATATATATATATATATATATATATATATATATATATATATATATATATATATATATATATCGGGTTAAGGATGAGTACCAAGCTCATCCTCTGGACCTTGACTCATCTCACTGATCGGACTGAGCTTGACATAAACAGAATGTATCTGGAGAAATATGGACATATATCTTTTTCCTGATTTATCGGGATTCTTGGGCCTGAAGCAATCTTCTCCATGAAATCCACGAATATGAAATCCTAATTATGATCCCTATAAATACTGATAGAGGACTCAAAATCGACACACGAAATTAAACCTAAATTACTCATACAAATCAACGAGGGTTCCAACCCCTCACGCCGCCGGATTTCTCAAGGCCGAGCTGAGCTCGGACCACCTCAAAATCCAGCGAGAACATTTGGCGTCCACCGTGGGGCGAGATAATTCTTAATCCAACAACCACCAGATAATTCTTAATCCCATAATCACCCCAGATGGTTCGCACTCGCAGTCACTCCAACACCACAGTGGATCCCGCCATAGCGGAACTCATACAGTCACGAGTAGACGCGGCGTTGGCGGAGGCTCAGGAGCGGATGGACGCTCGCGTGGAAGCTTTGCGAGCCCAGAAATCAAGAGACGAGAGGGCCTTGTAGACCACGTAGGCGAACTTGGATACCGTCCAGCGTCAGCGTGAAACCGATCTTCTGGAATTACAGGCCCTGCGACAACGAAACCAAGGAGTCCTGAATAGGACCCCCATCATTCCCAACTGGGATGATGAACCAAGACATGGAGAAGAGGCCAGGTCCAATTCGCGCGTTGGCCCCAACAACCCACGCACTACGGGGGAGGATATTCATGTCGCTACCTCCGCACCCCGGCATGATCTCTCCCAGATTCGCGCAGCTATCTCTTTAGCTCGGCCAGATCCCTCCCACGCTCAACCATTCACGGACCTCGGACCTCCTCCACGAACACATGGACTTGGTAAAGTCTAGAACCTCCACCCATTCACCCCGGCCATCCTCTCTGCCCGGGTTCCCGAGTCTTGGAGATGGTCGTCCCAAGACAAATACGATGGAACTACGAACCCAGTTACTCATGTGAGGGCCTTCCTAACCCAGGCTGTCATGACCGTGGAGGACGACTATGTACTCTGTCGAATGTTTCCATCCACCCTAAAGGGGACAACCCTTGATTGGTACTACTCACTCCCTCCGATGTCGGTGGACTCCTTTGACGCCCTGTTCGAGCACTTCCAAGCCCGGTTCCCAGACGCCAAACCGACGCCTACCACCTCCATATCGCTTCATCATGTGATACAGGGAGACAAGGAATCCCTCAGGGAGTATATGGCCCGCTTTGCGTTGGCCTGCCAGACTATACCCAACCTCCACCCCGCTGTTGCACTACACGCCATACAGGTCGGGCTCAACTCCGGCCCCTTCTCGGACTCCTTTTTCGCTGAACCTCCTGTCAACATGAACGACCTTCGTTCCTGAGCTGCCCACTTCATGAACATAGAAGAAAACACTGAGGCTAAGCGCCGAGCTCAGGAGCATGGTCGTCCACCCAAGCAAAAGGAGTCCTCCTCCCGTCGGGCGGAGTCAAATAGAGATCGCCGCACTAACTCGTACAACTCGTACACCCCCCGAATGCATCCAGGGACCAGAATCTTTAGGGAAGCGTGCATGTTAGACTTTGTTCGCCGCCATAAAGCTTCCCAATCTCCCGCAGACGCTGACCCGACCAAATAATGCGCTTACCATCCGAATACTGGGCATACCACCGAAGACTCTCGCCAAGTACGAGACCTCATAGAATGACTCATAAGATCGGGCGAGTTACGAAGATTCGTATAAGAGGAGCAGAAACACCCTGAGAGATACATTGGGCCGAGCTCCAAGACCCGGCCTCGGGACTCAGATCGGGATACCCGGGATAGACGAAATAAATGCAGGGACAGAGGTTGGGGTAAGGAAACTGATCAGAACCCTGATAAGGTAAAAGGGACTATGATGGAGGACCATCTCCCAAGCATGAGGATTACAAGGGCAATACAAAGAAGAATTGAAGCCCAAGTTGAAGAAGAGTTGACCAAGTCAAAGTCAACAAGTCAAAGTCAAAGTCAACGGTCAACTCTTGGAAGTCAACAAAGTGGGCAAATGAAGCCTTGTAATTTTCCAAGTATTTTGTAATTAGTTTAGCTTTAATTTTGTGTAAGCTTGGACCTACATTTGAATTGTGATTTTCGGTCAAGCATTGCTAATTGCATTTGGACATGTTGACTTTTGGTTAATTGGTCAAAGCCTCTTAGAATTGGGCTCAAAAGTCTTATGACCAACTAAGCAAGTGTAATACACTCTCTTAAAAGAGAGTGAGTGGATTTGGAGAGAGAATTAGTGGAATTACCACTAACTTAACTTGAATTTCCACCACTTGATTATTCCATAATCAAAGGTGCAAATTCAAGTTAAGCTTATAATTGTTGACTCTCATCTAAGAAGGCCTTCTAACCTTTGGATTTACTTCTAATCCAAGGCATAGAATTCCATCTTGATTAATCCATGATCATCACATGCTTAGGAGAGTTTTGAGCCTCTTGATCTCATTAACTCTAGATCCTTCTTGAATTGATCAAGTGAAGGGAGCCTAGCATCACTTGATCAATCCATCAAGGATCCTAAGGCTAAGAAGGACTCAAGGCATCCATATAACTTAGGCAAATTCTCATTGTAAGGGGACTTTTGAATTGAATGAAATAGAATTTTTCTAAGACTTGTGTCTTGAGAAAGGGAGAGTGCTCTCCTAGGGTTTCTTCAAAGAACCTTGAATCTTATCTTGATCCATGACTCAAGTGGCGATTCATCACTTAGCTTATTGATTCCTTTGGATCATGGCGCTATCATGCTTCTAATCTCATTCCATTTTTGATTTTCTTCTTCTTGGTCACATACCGGATTCATCACCTAGCTTATTGATCTCCTTGGATCATGGCGCTATCTCCTTCCTAGTCTCATTCCATTTTGCTTCTTCTTCTTCTTGGTCACAAACCGAAACCATTACATACTTTAGCCTATATTCCGCAAGCTTTCCTTGGTCTTGAGTGAATATCACTTGGTGAATTGAAGATTGGGCAAACAAAGGGTGTTAGATCCGTGGAGCATCTTCTAGCTACATGGATTTGCATCAGACTATCAACACCATTTTTGGAGGCTTCGCAGGTGGAATAGCTACGTCTTCGGCCCAAAAACGCTACGTGAGAAGCGTCAATCACATAGGGTCGCCCAAGAAGAGAACCTTGCCCTCCATCACGTTCTCTGATGCCGACTTCAGCATAGATGACCCCGACCAGACCGACCCTATGGTCATTTCGTGTACCATAGCTAACTGGCGGGTTCGCAAAGTGTTAATCGACCAAGGGAGTTCGGCCGATGTACTATATTGGTCTGTCTTAAACAGTTGGAGCTGCCCGAGTCCATCATCAAGCCATACCCCGAGCCACTACTCGGTTTTGCCGGAGAAAGAGTCCATTCTAGGGGCTATATTGATCTACTTACTACCTTCGGTGGAAGCGAGACCTACAAAATCGTGGAGGTCCGGTATATTCTGATCGACGCCGACACCTCCTACAACGTCATCATCGGCAGAAGAACACTCAATCAGTTGGGAGCCATTGTGTCCACGCCACACATGGCCATGAAGTTCCTAGAGGAAAGGGGGAAAATAGTCACAGTCAAGGCCGACCCGAAGACGGCCCGGGTATGCTATGCTCGGAGTCTGAAGGTCACACCATACTCCATCAAGAACGAAGACAAGAGACCTACCTCAAATATATGCTCGGTCCACAACTGTGTTGATGAACCGCTGGATAACGATCTCCGGGCTGAGTTTGAGGAGGAACGTCCCTCATTTGTTGAGTCACTACATTTGATAATTTTATTATTTTAGTTGGGTCTGGGCTTAAATTTTTATAAGGGAGGAGTACCTGCAGGGGAAAACAGCACCAAGAACCTTTATTCTGTCAGAAGATAGAAGTACAGTTTATAAAGAATAATAAACTCTTCAATAGAGTTTTTTTTTAAAAAAATATTTATTCAGGTGGCAGAGCCTCCTTTAAGTTTATTTAATGCAGAATTTTTAAAACAATATTTCTAATGTGGAAGATCAGTTGAAACTGCAACCACAGAGCATACTTGATATCAAGATAATATTGCAACGGAAAATTAAGGATCGAAATAAACTTTCTGGATCAGAAGTATCTTATTACAATACACTATAAGGTAAGATTGATAAAGATAATATAGACTATGATGAAATAAGCTTATTTATGTAACTAATTTGGATTCCAGAAACTTTAGATAAGAACTAATAATATTAATTTAAATCTTCTGGATTTACCGGAGATTACTTAAGGATTTACACTCAGCCTCCTCCTTGAGGACTTACACTTGACCTTATTTTCATCAATCCTCCAGCCTGCCTTTAGATTAATGTTATTATTCTCTTCTTAGTTTTTAAGAATCAAATTCTGGTTACACAAAATAATAATTATTTCTAAATCATATTCGCATATCTTTAAAAATCTACCTAAGGCATGTAATAAGATACAAAAAAAAAAAAAAACTACTCAGATCTCATAATTAAAGCTTACTTACTTTGAAAAGAAGAACAAATCTCTGAAGAACTTGAAAATTTTATTACTCGAGAGAGAATACTATGTTGGGGGTTCTGTGTGTGTTACCCCAACTCTTACAACTTGGTATTTATAGAAAAACTAGACGAATAAAAATAGGAATAGTAAAAGCAGAAGTCAAAAGAAAACAGTAAAAGCAAATAATGAATTACATTTATGGCTGACAGAGTACTGTTGCCTTTTACTGTAGTTCTACAGGAAACTACTTTTCTACTGTTTTTGGCTGATTGTTGCCGACAGTTTTCTTCTTATCTGGAGAGAGAGACTATTTCATCTTCTTCTTCAGCTGGGTTGGTTTGTGCTTCAGAAGTTTCAGACATGGTCAAATCTTCTGTAGGAGATTTTTGACTATAACACCCACCACTGGCATTAACATAGTCTCTGTATCTTTTTTCTTTTTGAAAGTGGTGAACCAATTTATTATTATTTTCCATTGGGAAAGGAATGAAAAATTTACCATTGTAGGTTGGTAAATAAATCTTTGTGCTTGGTGTTTCTTTAATGAGATTAAAATTTTTCTCATCAAATTCACTAAAGAACCAGTTATTTCCCATTACTTGCGCTCTGAGAAGATTATACTGATATTCTGGGTTTCCTTGGACATCCCATGTATCGAATCCATCATTGTAAATTGAGGCGAACTGGGGGTCTTCTTCAAAGAAAATTTTCATTACATGAGTAGAATATGATGTTTTGAAGTTTGTTGGGCAGGTTTCTATGTTTATAGAAATGTGACTCATAGTGTCTGCCTGTAAGAAATTTATGGTATCATTTTCGGAGGGGTAAAAACCTTCAAATTTTTCTGAGGGGGGAATTAAGATTGTGTTTAAACAACCATAATCAAGAAGATTTTTTGGGTTTATTGGGAAATCTTCAAAACTAACTTGTTTGAATATTTCCAAATCTATTTTTGCCTTTCTGAACAGAAATTTTACCTGGCAAGGGCAATCTGTGTTTTTGGCATTTTGGCACAGGGGGCTTGTTTTTGTACATGGTATTCTTTTATTGAAGTAGGCATGTATTTTGATAAAAATACCTGGTACTGGGATTTTTTCTAAATGGATTTTTAGAAGGAATTTTTGAATTACCAAGAATTTTTTAAATTCAAAATCTTGGTAAGAAGAGGAAATTTGAGACAAAGTCTCTTTGTAACTTTTTCGAGTATTGATTTTATCAGCAATAACTACATCCGGCTCAGGAGCTAATGCTGCTTTTATTACTTTCATGTCGGTAGTATTCAATTCTAAAGCCTTATCAGCTTCTTCTTTTGAATAGAACCCTTTATATCTGGGACTTATAATCCCTTCTTTTGCAACCATAAGGTCATGCATGTTTGTAAACACTCCTTTATGTGGTCTAGTAAGAAGTGTAAAATATGTAAAACCTTTTCCAGGAGGAGAGGAACTCCCTGATTGTGCCATTGCAGAAATTGTATAAGGCACAAATTATGCCTCTTTTTATTGAGACTATGAAAGACTCATTTGTGTTTGTAGCCTTTGGAATGCTCCAGATGTGGTCAATGATAACATTAAATTTATCATTCATTTGTTCTCTTCCTGGATAGAAGAAATTGTTTGTAAGAATCTGAAGTTCTTGGTTACCGAACTTCATTTTCTCTTTTATATTTGGATAATGAAACTTGGAGGATTTCATTGTTTCCTGCATATCGAGACAAAATATCAGCTGCCACATTGTTGACTCCTTTTATATGTTCAAAATTTATTTTTATTCCATCATGATGGACCATTTCTTGAAAAAGAATCCATCTTTTATGTGGTTTTTTATCATTAAACACTTGGTGATTTGCATATGCAACAATGGCTTCACAATCAGTTCTTATAGTTATTTCAATTTTATTTATTAAAAATAACTTGAAACTATTTATTGCATTTATTACAGCATTTACTTCGTAATCAGACGATGTTGAGTAAATCTGTGGGTTTGTGTGAAATTTTCCAGAAGCATATCTACATATTTCTTCTGATAAAATATTTTCATATTTGTTTTTCTTTTTCTTAAGGATAGCTCCCCATCCTAATTCACTTCCATCACACTCTATTACTAAATAATCAGAATCTAATGGGAGACTTAATGAAGGTAAATTTCTTACCATTGTTTTTATTTCTTGGACTAATTTAATATCTTCTGAATTAAATTTTCTTTGTCCTGTTGTTGAGGTTTTGTTGTATAAAGGAGAAGTGTATTTTCCTAAATTTTTTATAAAATTTCTAGCATAGTTTAATAATCCTAGAAATGCTCTTAAAGTTTTTAAGTCTTCCATTTTATCAGGAAATTCTAGAATTTTTTGTGCTATGTGAGGTTAAAGTTTTATTTTTCCATTTCCTATTTCTGTTCCTAGGAAAGAAATAAAGTTTTTGCAAATTTCCATTTTAGATTTGGAAATTATAAGACCGTGTTTTTCAAATTTATACAAAATTTGTTTTAGATGCAAATAATGTTCTTCTTTTGTTTTAGAAAAGACTAACACATCATCTATATAGGTACATGAAAAATTTTTATATTCACCAAAAATATTATCCATTTTTCTTTGGAATATTTGGGGTGCATTTTTTAATCCAAATGACATTACTCGCCATTCGAATAATCCTTAATGCTGTCCATTTTATTGATTCTGGATCCATTTTTACTTGATGGAATCCCGATTTTAAATCGAATTTTGAAAACCATTTAGCTTTCTGAATTCTATTTATCAAAACATCTTTAGAGGGAATGGTATATCCGTCAATATTTGTATTATCATTTAATCTTTTATAATTATAAACCATCCTAGATTTACCTCTTTTTTGTTCACTATGTTTGTTTATAATAAAAGCCGAGCTTCTATGAGGGCTAGTACTGGGATTTATTACTTTTAAATCTAATAAAGCTTTTATATGCATTTTACATTCTTCTTGCTCAAAATTACTAAAGGGGATATCTTTAGTTTTGATGATCAAATCTGTGTTTATTATGTCTAGTTTACAGATTACTGGATCTTTTTCCCAATATTTTGTAGGATCTTCTCCTATTATACTGGTTTTATTCAATCTATCTATGATTTGTTGAATATTATCATAGGTAATTGCTTTATTAATCCTTATAAAACTATAATTTTCTTCTGTGTTGGAAAACGATAGTTGGTAATTTTGTTGGATATCATCTTTTTGTTGGATATCTTTTATGTCTTCAAATTTATGACTTTTACATTCACAATAGTCTATTTTTGGACATTCACAGTTGTCTTTATTAATGAAATCTTTTTGGGTATCACCACGCTCAGCTAGCAACTCTGATGGGAGTTCGTCTATTATTGGTGACATTTGTGTATTATTTGAAATTAACAAATAATCTTTTGTAATTGTTATAGACCTATTTTCGACAATTATAAAATCTAATCCTAAGATTAAACTTTCTTTTGCTGGGATTAAGTTTACAACTTCTAATTTTGGAATATATATTTTCTTTCCAAATTTATCACAATTAGTGGCTAATTGTATTATTCAATATCAGATCTCCTGACATTGTTCTAGTTCTTGTTATTTTTTCATTTATTATAATATTATGTAAAGGAGTTTCTGTCTTACATAAAATTGATTTTGTACTACCAGTATCAATAAGGGCTTGAAATATTTTTTCAGTCTTATGATGGTTATTTATCTTTGGGAAAGTTAATTTTACCAAAATATGTATACTGTTTTTTTCTTTTTTATTACAGACTATAGGAATACATTCATTTATAGCCATTATATTATTATTTGTTTGACCAGCACTGGGTTGGCTAGGGTTTTCTTCTTCATGATAATAATCTTCATATAGATTATTTATCATTTCTTCGATTTTATTTAATCTAATTTCTAGATTACTTATTCTACTTAATGTAGTTTTATCAATTTGTGGTGGTTTTGTTTTTTCTTCTTTAGGAAATTCTATTCCTAGTTTGATTTCTAAACAAAATCTACAAAAATTTTTGTAACATAAACCACAATGTGATCTAAGATTTTTATTAGGATATCTTTTACAGTAGAAACATTCTACATGTTCTAGTCCTAAGAAAAATTGTATTTCATGCTTACAATCTTCTAGATTTATATTCATTAAACAATATCCTAAATTATCTAATGTTTCTCCATATTTTATATATTTATCTTCATTAAGATTATTACATTCATCTTTTGAAAAATCATTGATGAGTTTATAATCTTTTGTTTCTGTTTCTTCTTCAGAAGAATAATCTGTCCAACTTACTATAGAATATATTTCTGAGTTAGTTGAGACTGTATCATCTAAAGATATTAAATTCATTCTACAATTTTTTATTAATTCTGTTTCTTTTGTAAATAGATTTGTTTTGTTTGGGCAATCTCTAGAATAATGGCCTGGTTGTCTACAAGCATAACATTCTAGTTGGTTTTTATAAGTTTTTTCACTCTTAATTTTTCTAACATGTTTGTCTTTGTTAAGAGTTGGTTTTCTAGCATCTGACCTCCTTAAGGTATATCTTCGAGTTTGATGTTTCTTTTTAATAGGTTTATAAGGTTGTTTCTTTTTCCTTATTTGTTTATGATATTGTTGGGGAGTATAAATTTGTCTGCAAACATCTGTGTCTGCCATTTTTAATTGTTTATTAATTGAGATATTTGTGCATGTTTCTTCCATTACATTCATTATGTGTTGGATTCTAACTGCTAGGTTATTCATTACTGGATAAACTAAATCGTCTTTCCAGCTATCTCTAATTTTTTGTCCTAGTTTACCAGGAAGTTTTAGGAATAATTTTTCTCCTAAATTTCTATCCATGAATCCTCCCGCTATAGATGCATAATGCAAGTAGTCTTGAGTAAATTCTTTGATTTTTCCAAAATAACTTATGGATAGTCTTTCTAAATTACTTAAGGCAATTTTTTGTCTTATAGTATTGCCATCATTTACTGATTGGGCGGTAAATATTCTTTGTATTAAACCACAAAAATTATATATATTATGTCCTGGGTCTATTAGATTTGTTTTAACCTCTTCAGGGTATGTTTTCTTAAATGATTCCCAACAAGCTCTAGCAATATCACCTAAATAGGTTTCTGCTCTGGTTATCATTTCATTTGCATCTTCAACACTATTTTCGTGTTTTAATTTATAATCTCTTATTACAGCGGCTGTCCACTGTTCTATATAATTTGGTAATAATTGTGGATCAATACTACCTATGTTTAGCAATAATGAAGGCATGTTAAAACTTGGTTCAATTGGCAATCTTTTACCTTTTGATTTTATATTGTCTCCAATATTATAATTATAGGGATTTATAACATTTTCCCTAGGTGGAAATCCTTGGTTATAAATTTGTGATCCATATTTAAAATTATGGTTATTAATAGTAGGATTTGCTGAAGATTCTTCATCATTTCCTGCCATTAATATTTTATCAGTTTTTATTGAGAAATTAGATTCTGTTTCAAAATCATAATTTTCTTTTTCTGGAGATGTTTCTTCACTTTTTAGAAATTCATTTATTATTTCATTTTCTGAATCTTCTTTTTTATATGAATATAATTTTTGATGAAACAAAAATTCATCATTTTCTTCATCCTCTGAATCATATTCTAATATATTCATAAATGAGTTTCTAGAAGGTTCTTCTTCTTCTAGTTCATTAATGTTTGTATTTGCTATTTCTTCATAGTCAGCAAATCTTACAGATAAACTATGTCTTCTGTTTGTTAATATTCCTGTTTGGGGAATTGTTATATTGGTATTTGTAGGGTTTGTATTTATATGTGTTTGCCAATTATGTCCTTGATTTCGTCTTGATTCAAAGACTTGTGGGGGCAAAAATTGTATACCATTAGAACTTAAGGAAGTTATAATAGGATTTGTATTTATAGTGTATCTTGGTGATATTTGATCACTAATCCTACCTATGAATGTTGTATCTAAGTGAAGATTATTTCCTACGAAATTTTCTCCAAATCCTTGGGTTTGTACCTCAAGGTTTATATTATTTATAAAATCTGAGAGATTCATTGTATAATTAGGAATTATGTAGATTAATGAAACTGTTTGATTCAAATCTACTTCTATTATTCCTAATATTGCTTGAGAGTTATTATCTCTGAATCTTTGATCATATAGCACTAAAAAGGCTCTAGCTCCTACTAGGGCTCTAGTTAATGCTCTTATACAGATAGTGATTAATCCTAAATGGATGTATCTTCTATTTGTTCTTAGTAGTTGTCTACCAGTTTTGTTCGAAATTAAACTAATAATTTCATATTGGTTATCTGGAAGATGGAAATCATCTATCCTCCTATATCTGTATAAACTAGTTCTATCGGTATTAAATCAGTTTAATCTGTATAGTTGTCTAGGGTTTAGAGAATCAATCCTAGAGTTTGTACTAACATCTATATTAGAATTTATATCAACTATTTCTTCTAGTCTCCTAGAATTTCTATTTGTTTGTCTTAGTAGTCTATCTAAGATACCAGGACTTTGTGTTATAGATTCATTAATAGGTGTATGACCTATGGTTTGTGAAGTTCCAGTGAATGGTATGGTATTTGTTCTACTCATTTTAATTTTGGTTTTATTACAACGTATTTGTTGCTCTTGTTGTTTATAGAATTTGAAGTTCCAGTAGTTCCTAAATTTAATTTAGAAAGTTGGTTACTTAATTTGTCTAAATCTGAATTTAGTTTGTATTTTTGTTCAATTCTTTCTTCAAAAATATGTATTTTATTTAATATTTTTATTAAATTTTTCTCTTGATTTTCTTCAAGAGTTTTGATTTTATTTAAGATTAAATTATGAGGTTTATTTATAGAATCAATATGTTCTATAAGTTCTTCAATATTATTTATTGAAAATTTATATTTTGTTTTTCCGTCCAGTGTTTATTATTGCTCTGTCCTCCCTCCAAGAAGTCGTATCAACCTTGCATAAAAATGCGGACCTGTTTGCATGGAAATCATCCGATATGCCCGGTATCGATCCCAATCTCATGTGCCATAAATTATCCCTACTTCCTCATGCTCGGCCTGTGGCACAACGTAAGAGAAAGCTAGGCGAGGAGTGCCGCCTTGTTGTTCAGAAAGAGGTCGGTAAGCTTCTGGAGGCCCGCTTCATTCGAGAGATAATTTATACCACTTGACTGACCAACGTTGTGATGGTCAAAAAGGCAAATGGGAAATGGAAGATGTGCACGGACTATACCGACTTGAACAAATCCTGTCTCAAGGACACCTACCCCTTACATAGCATTGACCGGTTAGTGGACAACACAGCAGGGTATGAAGCATTCAGCTTCTTGGACGCCTACTCAGGTTACAATCAGATACTGATGTATCCCCACGATGAACCGAAGACTGCATTCATGTCGGCCACAGCCAACTACTGCTACCAGGTTATGCCCTTCGGCCTCAAGAACGCAGGGGCCACCTACCAGCGACTAATGAACAAGGTCTTCAGTGCTCAGATCGGACGTAATATGGAGGTCTACGTTGATGACATGATGGTGAAGTCAAAAACTCATGCTCAACACGCTGCTGATCTAAGAGAAATCTTTGCAGAAATACGCCGACATCAAATCCAGCTCAATCCGGAAAAGTGTGCCTTCGGCGTAGGAGGGGATAAATTTCTCGGCTTTATGATCTCCCAAAGAGGAATTGAGGCCAACCCAGACAAGTGTACAACCATCACCAACATGCCCAGCCCGACCTGCTTGAAAGACTTGCAGAAACTTAACGGACGCCTGGCCGCCCTATCTCGGTTTCTGCCCAAGCTGGCTAAGCAAAGCAAACCCTTGTTCACGTTATTAAAACGCATAGCTCGCTTTGAATGGAACGATGAATGTGCCTCTGCATTCGACAAGCTGAAAACACAGATAGCCTCCCTACCAACTCTGACCAGCCCTTCCCCAGAGCTGCCTCTGTATGTTTACTTAGCAGTTTCCGAGGTCACCATCAGCTCGGTCCTGGTGAAAGAGATCAATAAGGTTCAAAAGTCGGTGTACTTTGTGAGCCGGACACTCCAACCTGCAGAGACCAGGTATCAAACTATAGAAAAGTTAGTGCTAGTCCTCGTCTTCACGGCTCGTCGACTACAACACTACTTTCGAAGTCATGATATAATTGTAAGGTCAGACTATCCGGTCAGGCAGATATTGCAGTGACCTGAACTTGCTGGTCGCATGATAGCCTAGGTTGTGGAGTTGTCCGAGTTCGGGCTCCAATTTAAACCCCGAGGTCCTATGAAAGCACAATTTTTGGCCAAATTCCTCACTGAATTACTTGAGATCGGAGAGCGCGAGCTAGGTTGGACGTTAAGAGTTGATGGCTCTTCCAACAAGAAAGGGAGCGGAGCAGGAGTCATATTGGAAGGACCAGACGATCTCGTTTTGGAACAAGCTATATGCTTTTCATTTGCAGCCTCAAACAATCAAGTCGAGTATGAGGCCCTGCTGGCCGGGCCTCGGGTTAGCCGGGACATGGGTGTCCCACACTTGAAGTGCCTAAGTGATTCTCAATTAGTTACTTCTCAGGTTAGAGATGAATTCCAAGCCAAGGAGCCCTCCTATAGCCAGTACTATCATCGAGTAAAGAACATGTTTTCCCACTTCGCCAAATTTGAGATCGTCCATGTCCCTCGTGAACAAAACGACAAAGCTGACATCCTGTCTAAGCTGGCGAGTTACCGCAAGGAGGGACAACACCATTCAATCATTCAAGAAGTACTCATCTCCCCGAGCTGGGACAAGGATGAGGTCTACTCGGTCAATACAGAACCGAGCTCATGGATGACCCCCCTCATATCATATTTGCAAGACAACATCTTGTCTGACGACAAGAATGAGGCCCAAAAGGTACGTCGTCAAGCTCCTTACTACATGCTACGGGATCAAGAGCTGTTCCGAAGAGGCTTTTCCACCCCTTTACTAAAATGTTTGACCAAAGGACAAGCCAATTACGTGATGGACGAGCTCCACACTGACATCTGCAGCATGCACTCAGGGGCCAAAAACATGGCGGCCCAATTAGTCTGAGCTGGGTACTACTGGCCCACAATGAAGAAGGATGTCAAAGACTATGTTAGGAGCTGTAAAAAGTGCCAGGAACACGGTTTGCTGCCAGCTGCACCTTCGACCGAGCTCCAGCTCATCTCGTCACCCTGACCATTCGCCTTATGGGGAATGGACATCCTCGACCTATTCCCACTAGTAAGAACTTGCACCAGCACAGAGGCAAACCAAGTTCTTACTGGTGGCCATTGACTACTTCACAAAATGGATTGAGGCCGAACCAGTGGTCATGATATCAGCCAAACAAGTTCAAAAATTCGTTTGGAGACATATCATTTGTCGACACGGCATACCTCATGGCCTGATCACTGATAATGGGAGGCAGTTCACAGATGTCACGTTTTGCACATTCCTATCTCAGCTCGATATTCAACATAGGACATCATCGGTGGAGCACCCCCAAACAAATGGACAAGCTGAAGCAGCCAATAAGGTCATCCTCAATGAGTTGAAAAAGAAGCTCGGCAGAGTAAAGGGAGATTGGGCTAAAGAAATGCCAAGTGTACTTTGGGGATACCACTGCACGCCTCAATCCTCAACCAACGAAACACTGTTTCTCCTCACTTATGAGTTCGATGCCATGATACCAGTGGAGGTCGGCGAACCCTCGTGGAGGAGGTTGACTTACACATCCTCAAGCAACGAGACCGCCCTCAGGGAGGAGCTCGATCTTATTGAAGAAGTTCGAGAAGAAGCTCGAAGAAGGGAGTTAGCCACAAAGCTACGAGCAGCTCGCCGCTATAATTCCCGAGTCCGGGAACGATCTTTCATCCTAGGAGACCTCGTTTGGAGAAAGACCGGGGAGGCTAGGCGAGACCGAGCTCATGGCAAGCTCGCCGCCAACTGGGACGACCCCTTCCGCATCCTCGAGAACCATCAGAATGGATCTTACAAGTTACAGGAAATGGGAGGACGTCTAATCCCAAGAACTTGGAATGCCAATCATCTGAAACCCTATTTCAGTTAGCGTATTCCCCTTTAATTTAATGTTCAATTCAATAAGTTCAGACAATTTATTATGTTTTTGATTTGTAATAAAGGTGTACTCTTTTTCCTAAGCTCGGTTTTTTCCCTAAGGAGGGTTTTTCCGGGAAAGGTTTTAACGAGGCACCACATTAGTATTCAATAAAGGAGAATTTCAACAATCACACTTATGCTTTATACCGTGCTCAGCGGCTACCGAGCTAAAGGAGACATCGCGTCCCTTTACCAGTTTATACCGTGCTCGACGGCTACCGAGCTAAAGGAGACATCGCGTCCCTTTACCAGTCTATGCCGTGCTCAGCGGCTACCAAGCTGAAGGAGACATCGCGTCCCTTTACCAGTTTATACCGTGCTCGGCGGCTACCGAGCTAAAGGAAACATCGCGTCCCTTTACCAGTCTATACCGTGCTCGGCGACTACCGAGCTAAAGGAGACATCGCGTCCCTTTACCAGTTTATACCGTGCTCGGCGGCTACTGAGCTAAAGGAGACATCGCGTCCCTTTACCAGTCTATATCGTGCTCGGCGGCTACCGAGCTGAAGGAGACATCGCGTCCCTTTACCAGTTTATACCGTGCTCGGCGGCTACCGAGCTAAAGGAGACATCGCGTCCCTTTACAAGTCTCCACCGACCTCAGCGGCTACCGAGCTACATGGACATCGCGTCCCAACCAATGGTGAGATCCTCGGCTGGGCTCGACCGGCACCGGACTATGAGCTCAGACCCGAGACCCGTTGGAGGTCGGTCAGACAAACGACACAAGCAAACATTCAAGTGAAACAAGTGCGGAATAAGGCGACGAGGAGAAAAATAAAGCTGTAATACTAAAGCAGACGAATAGGGATGAAGACAAGACAATGATATTAAAGCAAGGGAGAGTAAAACATTGTACGACCAAAACGACCTTAATTACAAACCAAAACCGACCTTGAAGGCCGGCAACAAAAGTAAAATACAAAAAAAAGGGGGGAAGATAAATCTACTCGGCACAGTCCACCCACTCCCCATCTACGACGTCCTTGACATAGTCAAAGGACTCGGGGTCGAGTGACGGAGCCAGGAAGCAGGCTTGCCGGACTGCCCCATCGAAGCCCAAGCAGAAGCTAGATACGACAGCCTCCTCTATCTACTCCATCTTGGACTGCTGCTGTGCCACGGTCTTCTCGGACGCCCCGAGCTTCTCCAGCAATTCGAGCATTTTGGCCTCCGAGCTCACAGCACGGTCGCCGATAGAACTCAGCTTACCTTGGAGCTCTTCTTCATTCGCCTTAGAGGCGACGAGCTCCCTCCACAGCTCCTCCTGGTCGGCCTTTGCGGCGACGAGCTCCCGCTCAACCTCTTCCTTAGCCAACCTTAGCTTGGTGGCCTCTATCTCTAGAGCAGCGATCCGAGCAGCAAACTCTTGCTCCTGGCGGATGGACGCATCTTCTAACTCAGCCACCCTGGTGGAAAGTGTCAACTCCCGAGCTGGGAGGTCGGCCACCTGAGTCACCCATCTCTTGCTATGCCGAGTTATGGCCAACAGACGGCTCAACAACACCTCAGCCCCGTCCAAGTTGTCCATTACGCCTACTGCATCCAGGAGGGCATTATCATAGGAGCTGGGGAAAGACTGCCCAATCTGGATATGTTCCCCCTAGAGAGAGGAATCCCATAGAGGCTGACCGGGTAGGACATCGACTGTCATCTGCTCAATACGGGGCCCGACACCTTCTTTGCTGAGCCAGGAAGCACCGGAAGGAAGCTTGGCGGAGGTCTTTGCGGAAGTGGGAGGTGCACCCCCCCTCTGATGCCGGCTCGGGTACGTCCACCTGGGTCCGGGGAGCGGGAGAAACCGAGGTCGCAGTGTCTTCCTCGCACCTCTGTCTCTTGGATGAGGCCTCCGCACCGTCAGACGGAACCTCGGCCCCTTCACCTCTTGGCCTCTTAGGACTGGGGGTGGCTTGAGATAGAGGAGGCCGAGGAGCCGGGCTGGGCCTGCGAGAGATCGCCCCACAACCCCGTGGTCCAGAGCCCGACTTACGGGCCTTTAGAGCGGCGATCAGGCTAAAATTGTCAGACATCAAATCTGCAAAGAAAGACATAAGAAAATATCAATCATACAATTCATAGCTCGAGCAAAGAGACACTAAAGTAATTACCTAAGAAGTGCTGGAAGGAGTCCTCCTCCCGGGCAGAATGTATCAGAGCCCGACTGCTAATGGGCAGAGGGAGACCATGCAAAACTTGAAGAATATTTTTGTCTCCCGGGGTCAACATCTCCTCATGGAACTTGGTATATTTGCGAGGTAGACACCAATGCAAAGGATACCTCGGCTTAAGGTCATCATTCAGAAAGAGGGCCTTAACGGTCCTATTATTGATGGGGGACAGCTTGAAATATTACTCTTTGAACTTTTTGTAAGATTGAGCATAGGGAACGAGCAGACCTCCCCGCACAAGGACCTGCTAAGGGAAGCCCAACCCACCTTTGGGCCGTGCTTAAGCTGGTAGTGATAGAGGAAGACACGAGAGCTCGGCCTAACGTCGAGCATCTTACGTAGAATTTGGAAGGCATGAAGGAAACCCTAACTATTAGGGTGGAGCTGACTAGGAGCTACATGAAGGAAGGCTAGGACCTCGATCTCACAACGAATTAAAGGGAAGACTAAACCATACTCCTTAAACATATACTCATAGACAGTGATAGCGTACCGACCGGCTATAAGAGTATTAGATCAAGATGATTAACATATTTACAGTTTTGATTTCTACAAGACAGACGGAACTTTCCCAGACGGAACATCAGCAAGCAAGTCAGATGAAACAAGCACAGACGGAAGATGACCCCTCAAAGTTGAAGTCTTTCGTCTGTCTCAAGTCAAGTCATCAGACGATAGGATAAGACAAAATCTCTTAGACTGAAGAAGTTTATCGTCTGTCCAAGAAGTGAAGCAAAGTATGAGTCACTCGCGCCAAGATTTCAAATCTTAAGAAGTACTCTTTAGAAGCATCCAAGATCAGTATTGGGATTCGCGCTTACACATGCAACTCGAAAAGGTCTTCACCTTTTTGTCAAAGTCTCTGTACATGTCAGAAAAAGTACTGCGCACGCTATCTAAATCCGCTGCACACGCCATCAATTACTCAAGTACTATCTGACACCTTTTGGAAGCTCTCGAGGAAAATGTTCAACGACATTCTTCTGTGTCTAACGGATATCTGAAGACGTTGCCTATTTAAAAACTTCACTTCTTCAAAGTTCAGTTGGCGAACACGCTTCTAGTATTCAATCTTTTGTGATTTCGCTCACTATATCTGTTGTACTTCATTGTAAAACCCTTTCTGCGAAGAGGAATCCTTCTTGTTTAAAACATCTCTCTCAAATCCACTTGTGTGGTGTTTTAGCCTGAGGAGGCTGGTTGTTCGAAGAATACCTTTGTTGTTTAGCCTGCGAAGGCTGTGTTCAAAGAATATCGTGTTATAGCCAGAAGTGGCTGGGCGCAAATAATACTTGTAACCCTTTCACGGTTGTTAGATCAAGATTTATTAGATCAAGAATGTCCCTAAGTTTTGATTAATTACAGCACAGACGAAACCAGCACAGACGGAAGATGGCCCTTCAAAGCTTGAAGTGTTGCGTCTGTCCACAAGCCAAGACATCAGACGGAACGTGCACAGACGGAAGAAGACTGTCAAAGCTAAAGTCTCCGTTTGTCCAAGAGTGAAGCCTTAAGACGAAAGGATGAAACAAAACAACTTCAACTGATTACACATTTTGTCTATCCAAAAGTGAAGTCAAGATTGGAGTCTCGCGCCAAGTTTTCAAATCTGAAGAAGTACTCAAGAGAAGCATCCAAGATCAGTATAGGGATTTGTGCTTACACTCCAAAGTCAAAAAGGCATTCACCTTTTTGTCACTTCTCTGTACAAGTCAGAAAAAGGTACTGCGCACGCAATCCAGTCCGAGATATCCGCTGCAACTCTCATCTATCAATTAAGGACAAGTGATAACCTTTTTGGAAAGTTCTCAAGAAGATCTCCAACGACTCTCAACGGCATTCAAATGAGTCTAACGGCTATTTGAAGAAGATGCCTATAAAAGGACTTCATCACGACCAGAACAAGCTGGCGAATACGCTTATACTCTTCTATCTCTTAAGGATTCGCTCAAATCTGTGATTGTGCTTTATTGTAAACACCTCTCTGCGTAGAGGAAAACTTTGTTTTTTTCAAAACATCTTTCAAAGTCCACTTGTGTGGCATTTTAGCCTGTGGAGGCTGTGTTTCAAAGAATACCTTTGTATTAGCCTGTGGAGGCTGGGTTCAAAGAATACCTTGTTACTTTAGCCTGAGAAGGCTGGGATAAAAAAATATCTGTGTATAGCCAGAAGTGGCTGGGATCAAAGAATATGAAATGTTCTCTATGAAGAAAGGAGAGTCAATTGATATGATGTTTGGAAGATTCCAAACCATATTAAATGGACTTACTACTCTAAGAATCACCTTCACGAAGGCCCAGAACAACATGAAGATCTTGGACAGTCTCCCACCTCCTTGGGAAGCTATGTCCACAGCTATCTCAGTTGGAAGAGATATGAAGACATTAACTCTAGATGAGTTAATTGGAGCTTTAAGGGTACATGAAGTGCTCTTATGTAAAAGGGAGAAGATCAAGGTTCAAGAACCTATAGCTCTTCCGTCTGTCAACAACGCTCCTAAAGAAGAATCTATCAAGAAGGACAGTAAAAAGAAAGCAAAGGTTTTGAAGGCTGATTCAAGCAATCGAATCGAATCGTCGATGATTCGTGCGAAGACGAAGTCTCTCTCATGGCCAGACGATTCAAAAGAATGATGATGAAGAAGGGAAGAGGCCAACGCTTCTTCAAGAAAAAGGAGAAGAAGCTCCCTGAAAAGTCATCAACCAAAGAAGATAACACAGAGATTGTGTGTTATGAGTGCAGAAAACCGGGACATATGAGGTTAGAATGTCCCAGATTGAAAAAGAGGTGGAGCTCTCGAAGAGATAAAGGAAAGAAAAGCTTGCTGACTTGGGAAGACCTTGACAGTAAAAGCTTAGAGGAATCCTCTGAAGAAGAAGAAACAACAAACATATGTCTCATGGCTGGAGATAATGTCTCAACAGAGGTAAATTACAATGAAACTTCTTCATCCTCTTCTTCCGAGTCGAGTCGGGAATCGGAAGAAATATCATATGATACTCTTCTAGCTAACTCTCATTTTATTGCTCAGCAATACAAAACTTGCAAAACCAAGTTAAGACAAGCTTTGGAAGAAAATGCAGTTTTGAAATCTGAAATTGAGTTTCTAGACAAGAAAATATCAAATGATGTTTCGTCTGAGTCTGAGAAGGACATTTTCATTCTAGAAATCGAAAGATTAAAGAAAGAAAATGAGTCCTTACTCAATGACTTAACCAAGTTTACTAAGGGATCCTCCATTCTTGAAAATATTTTAAAATATGGGAGATCACCAAAAGATAAAAGTGGACTTGGTTATGTTGAGAAGACAGACGAAAGGAAAAACAAACCTGTTTCGTCTGATCAAAAGAAGAGGAATCACAACAAGGTTTCTAATATATACAAAAAGGCTAAAAACAAAAAGAAGCCTTTTGTAACTAACAAGAAATGACCCAAAAAGATTTGGGTACCAAAGTCACTTATTGTTCTGTTGCAAGATATCCTCAATGGAAAGAGACAAGACTTCAAGCTCAAGACTTCAAGCTGGTACCTGGACAGTGGATGCTCACGACACATGACGGGAGACCTGTCTATGTTCCAAGACCTCAGACCAAGTAAAGGGTCAGTCTCATACGGTTCTGGAAAAGGTAAAATTCTTGGCATTGGGACTGTTGGTAAGACACCCAATACTCTTATCCAGAACGTATCATATGTTAAAGGTCTTAACTTCAATCTACTTAGTATAAGCCAATTTTGTGATAGTGGATATGAAGTAGCCTTTAACTCTGATGAGTGTATAGTAAAGAACAAAGATAAATCCATTCTTTTTATTGGGAAAAGAAAGAATAACCTTTTTCTGTCCTGAGTGATCAGAATGTAACATGTTTGATTTCAGCAGACGATGAACGAAATATTTGGCATAAAAAGCTTGGACATTTAAGTCTCAAGTATATTTCAAAAATTTCTAAGAAAGATCTCGTAAAAGGTTTGCCAAAAATATCTTGGAAAACCAATCGTCTGTGTGAATCTTGTCAGCATGGGAAACAAGTCAAAACTTTTTTCAAATATAAAAATGTTGTTTCCACGACAAGATCATTAGAACTGTTACATATTGATCTCTTTGGACCCACTCAGACTGAAAGTCTTGGAGGGAAGAGATATGGATTTGTCATTGTAGATGACTATACTAGATTCACATGGGTATACTTCCTAGCTCATAAACATGAGTCATTCGAAGTCTTTGAAATATTCTGCAAACGTGTTCAAAAAGAAAAAGGAATATGTATTGCGTCTGTAAGGAGTGATCATGGAACAGAATTTGAAAATTCTGAGTTCAAAGCCTTTTGTTTTGAAAATGGTATATTTCACAATTTTTCGTCTCCAAGAACTCCTCAACAAAATGGAGTTGTGGAAAGGAAAAATCGTACTTTACAAGAAATGGCTAAAACTTTGTTACATGAAAGCTCTCTCCCGAAATATTATTGGGCAGAAGCAGTCAACACTTCCTGTTACATTCAAAACAGAATATTGATAAGACCAATCTTGAATAAGACTCCATATGAATTATGGAAAGGAAGAAGACCCAACATTTCTTACTTCCATCCTTTTGGATGTGAATGCTTTATCCTTAACACCAAAGATCAACTTGGAAAGTTTGATTCAAAGGTGGTTAAAGGAATCTTTCTTGGATATTCCAATACATCTAAGGCCTATAGAGTATTTAACTCTAAGACGTAAGTTGTAGAAGAATCAATCCATGTAAAGTTCCAAGATAACTCAAAGGCTGATAAAGAAATACCAGACCTAGAAAATGTGTTTGATAATTTGCAGATTAACCCTTCTGGTCAGAATTCAAGACAAGATGATAAACAAGGGTCAGACGATACAAGGACGGACGATAGATGCACGATTTAACCCTCTTCGTCGATACTCATCAACGAGGAGATCAAGCCCCTGCAAAAACATGGAAGTTTGCATCAAATCATACAGAAGATCTCATCATTGGAGATAGATCTCAAGGTGTTCAAACAAGATCTAAAGTGAAGTATATTTCAAGCCATGCTCTTGTATCAACTT
This sequence comes from Hylodesmum podocarpum, assembly GCA_026586105.1. Lineage (NCBI taxonomy): Eukaryota > Viridiplantae > Streptophyta > Magnoliopsida > Fabales > Fabaceae > Hylodesmum > Hylodesmum podocarpum. The sequence goes on along the minus strand of JALJEV010000071.1, from coordinate 1,928,404 downwards.
TGGAGCCAAATAACATTGAAGATGTTCTTCAAGACAACGATTGGATTTTGGCTATGAAAGAAGAACTTAATCAGTTCACAAGAAATGATGTATGGACCCTTGTTGAAAGACCAAAGAACAAAAGCATCATCGGAACCAGATGGGTGTTCAGAAACAAGCTTGATGAAGCTGGAAAATTGGTAAGAAACAAAGCAAGGTTAGTAGCACAAGGGTACAATCAACAAGAAGGTATTGATTTTACTGAAACCTTTGCACCTGTAGCTAGATTAGAAGCTATTAGAATATTACTTGCTTTTGCTGCTCACAAAAATATCGTTCTATATCAAATGGATGTAAAAAGTGCATTTTTAAACGGTTTTATTGAAGAAGAGGTGTATGTAAAACAACCTCCTGGTTTCGAAAGTGTGTCTCATCCGGACCATGTTTTTAAACTTAAGAAAGCACTATATGGTCTTAAACAAGCTCCTCGAGCTTGGTATGATAGACTCAATACTTTCCTTCTTAAAAATGGTTTTTCAAGAGGAAAGGTTGATACAACTCTCTTCAAGAAAAGCGTAGCAAAAGACTTTATTATAGTCCAGATTTATGTAGATGATATAGTCTTTGGAGCTACTAACAACTCTCTTTGCAAGGATTTTTCTAAGCTAATGCAGGACGAGTTTGAAATGAGTATGATGGGAGAATTGAAGTTCTTCCTAGAACTTCAAATCAAACAGACGAAAGAAGGAATCTACATCCATCAACAGAAATACACTAAGGAACTTATCAAGAAGTTCAAGATGGAGAACTTCAAGCCTATGAAGACCCCAATGCATTCGTCTGGAGCAAATCTTAACAAGGATGAGTCAGGTAAGTCTGTTAATCAGACGATATACAGAGGTATGATTGGCTCACTCCTTTATTTAACTGCAAGTAGACCTGACATTATGTTTAGTGTCTGTCTATGTGCACGTTTTCAATCTGATCCCAAAGAATCTTATTTACAAGCTGTAAAAAGAATTCTTAGATATCTTGTTGGAACAACTAATCTCTCTCTGTTTTATAAGAGAAATAGTGATTTCAGTTTAAGTGGTTTTTGTGATGCTGATTATGCTGGAGATAAAGTGGAGAGAAAAAGCACAAGTGGTGGATGCCAATTTCTTGGATCATCACTAATATCTTGGTCAAGCAAGAAACAAAACTCCATTGCACTCTCAACAACTGAAGCAGAATACATTGCTGCGGCAGGGTGTTGTTCACAACTACTATGGATCAAACATCAACTTGAGGATTATTCCAGGTTTGAGAATCATATACCAGTATTTTGTGATAACACAAGTGCAATCAATCTCAGCAAAAATCCTATTCAACATTCAAAAGCTAAACATATTGAAATTCGTTTTCATTTCATAAGAGATTATGTCTAAAAAGGTATTTTCGATATACAGTTTGTTCAAACTGATTTTCAATGGGCAGATATATTTACAAAAGCTTTAGATGAAACACGATTCAATTTCATTAAAGAAAATCTTGGAATTATTTCTTTGAATGATTGAATTTGTTCCGTCTGTACATTTTGTTCCGTCTGTACATTACTTCGTATTAAGACGAAACATTGCGTCTGATCAAGTTGAATAGTTACTGTGGTAAAATTCAACAGACGCAATTGTTACTTTTTAATAAGTTTATCTCAAGTGTGCAGGGACAAATTAAAGAGAGCAATAAATGTGTCTGTCATTTATTGCACTATTCTAGGACAATGATAAGCACGCGCCGTGAATTGCAGAGGTCAAATCAATCATCGAAAAGACAATGATTTGGATATGTCAAATCAAGGACAGTTTTCAATGGACATGTCATAAAAAGGGGCAGTTTTTCAAAATCTCTTTCGTCTGATGAATTACAATCGTTTTTAACTGTTACCTATAAATACCTTTGAAAGCTCTCTCTTTCACTCTTTACCATATTTCGCTATTGCTATCGTCTGAAGAACTTACAAAACTTTTACTCACAAAATCCTTACTCTCTCTAGTTTTTCAAACAACAACAATGGCCGCCAAGAACACCAAGGGAACCAAAACCGCTGAAGCAACCTTTTTCGCTCAAGATTTGTTCTTGCCAAGCAAGTGGATATCAAGGAAACTCTTGGAGATAGTTTCAAACAGAGTGGTGAAGATGTTTGACCACACTGGGTGGATGGACTTTGCTGAGACCAAAGGCCCATGGATGATGGAGGCATACGCCGAGTTCTGGAGCGATGCCAAGGTGTTTGATGATGGTATCATGGGTACCATAGACAACAAAGAGTACATCATTACGGTGGACTCTATCGCTGAAGCTGGAAACTGCAAGGCGGAGGGACATTTCTACTCTCCTAACTGGATGAAGAACGAGTCAGAGGAACATGTAAACAAAGTTCTCTACGCGAAAATTCCAGATTCTGAAGATCCCAAGTCTTTCAGAGCAGGACTTCTAACTCCCACAGCAAGAATCATCCATAACTTGTTGTTCAACATTTTCACACCAAGAACAGGCTCTCGTGATAATGTGAGTGCTCGAGACAGATTTTGTATCTTCTACTGTCTGAGAAAAGGAAGGATGAGCCTCCCTCACGTCATTCTCGACCACTGGGTGAGTGCTTTGAAGAATCGAAACATTCGTAGGAAGAGCAGTATCCCCTACGCCACTCTCTTCTCCACCATCATCATCAACCAGGGTTTCAATGCCACTGGAGTCACATGGCACCCTAAGGGAAAAGAAGTGAAGGCTAGCATCTTTGCTAAGATGCACCTCACTCCAAGCCTTCTCCTTCGTTCACCAAATGAGGACACCCCACTATCACCCATCACCAAAGAACCACACAGAGCCCGTATCAAGCGCGCTAAACCTCAAACACAAGCCCAAACACCGTCCGAAACACAACCCCAAACACAAACCAAAACCCAAACCCAAACACTTCCGCCTCTTTCTCTTCCATCTGTAACTGTATCTGAAATGCCTTTTGAGGATGTTCTTGAGGAACCCCTCAAGAAAAAGAAAATGACTATCAGAATCAAGCACATTGGTGCTAAAAAAAAGACACAGACGGTATCCCCAAGTGAAGATGAAAGGGATACTATACCGTCTGAGAAAGTTCCGTCTGTGAAGATAATCACAGACGAAGAAAAGCAGAGTAAAGCAGAAGGAAAAGCAAAAGCTAGGAAGCTTGCGCTTGAGAAAGCTGCTAAGGGCAAGGAGAAGATGAAACAAAAGTTGGCTTCTGTCGTTGTTGGAGAGACAGAAGAGGAAAAACAACTCAAAGAGGCTAGAAGAGCCTCCATCTTGCTTGGTGAAAGACAAAGGCTCTTTCAAGAAAGCATTAGGGGCATTGGATCGTCGAGGGACCACTGCTCAATCAACCTCGGAGGGCATGGACGGTGAAGAGACGCCTGATCCGGAAAGACAACGCCCAACTTGCGGAGGAGTTGGAAACTATGTTAAACGAAGAAGCCTCTACAATGGAGATTCTTCCATCTACAACACTCCCAGACGAACAAATGGCAACTCCTTCTGAGCCACTTGTTGCGTCTCTGCTAAATGCTTTCCCAAAGCCACAGACGTTACTTCTGCGTCGAGGAAGCATCCCACGCACGAGACGATGGAGATTCCGTCTGAAGGCATCATACTTGTTGAAGATGCAAGTTCTTCGTCTGATGAAGAAGATTCTAGAGTGGATGCATCAAGGGGAAGAGTACATGCTGAAGTACTAAATCCAGAAGACTTACCCCCAAAGCGCAAGATTGACTATTCGTTCCTAAACGAATTAGTCATGCGAAGATATGAAGAAAGCACTTGCGCTGACAAACCAATCAAACCTGATTGGGTTATTGGAGCGAAGATTGATGAAGTCTCCAATTTTGTCAATCGTCGAGCCTACTCAATTAGCGAAAGAAGACCACGTATATAAAGAATACACCAAACATAGAGTCAAGAACCCTTATCGATCTGACAGGAGGAAAGAAGGGATTCCAGCTGGGGAGATTTGTCAACCCCATTATATATAATAAGTCCTTGAAGCCAGTAGATTTTAATGAAGATGCTGTTTATTCTCCAGAGGAGCAACGCAATTGGTTGAAGCGTCTGCCCTGGGACACTCTGGCTAATTTAAATATCAAGGGACTAGAAAACATAAAGGCATATAAGGATCATCTTGCTGTGTCAGAGATTGAAGGACCAGCGTTTGGCTATGAACCTCACATTCCACAAAGAAATAATCCAAAGTGGAGGTTGCGATCGAGATCAATGCACCGTTTTTCATCACTTTGTACAAATGGTGATATTGACTCTCTCCGCTATGAGCCGAAAGACTGCAAACACTGGCATCTTGACGCCATAGATCGCCATGATCCAATGCCATTCACAATTCCTCTCAATCAAACAGAGTATGTTGGTTTAGGCCACTCTCTAGGAATTGTGCTCCCATGGACGATGCCCCATTGTTCTGGGATCAACCCACGCTACTCTCTCCATCTAGATGAGTATGAAGACCCTGAAGATTTTGCTCACTCCCTCCCAGAAGACTACAATCTACCTTTCAAGTTGATGGCTGGTGCATATCAAAGGGAAGCAAAGGAAAGAATCATATCTATCTCCCACGTCGATCGCCAAGCTACGAAGGATAGAAGATATTGTCCCTTCATGATGGGTTCTCAATTTTCTTCTCTGGTGACGGAAGAAACAAAGTACTCTATCGTCTTAGACAAAAAAAGACCATGCTTGGTCAGATATCTGGCTAAGGGAAAGGAAAAGAAGGTTTCGTCTGTAGTTGACCACTGCTCTGGAACCACCTTTGATGAAGACTCTTTCGTCTGTGGGAGAGTGTTCCCTGGTAGTGCATTTGTATATTCTCAGGAACAGCCACTGCTTGAAGTGTCGATACCAACCAAGTGGTATACTCATCAATGGGACCCGGACCTTTCTTTTACCTTGTTCTTCCACTTGTTCACACTGCATCTGAAAAAGAAAAAGCCAGTGCTTATCATTGATGATAGTGAACCTTTTGTGGAACTACCTCAAACACCAATGGTACAACTTGAAGATTTGGTGGAGGTTGCTGAAGCTCATATTGAAGAAGCTGAGGAGTATAAGACTCTGAAGCAGAAGTATGATGTTTTGGAAGGTGACTGCGAGCACTTGAAGCAAAAGAACAGAGAGCTTGAGGAAAACCAAGCCTCTCTATCATTTGAAGTGCAGCAGCTCAAGGACATAGTGATGGCCTTGCTTCACAAAAAGCCAAAACCTTCCTCTTGATCAGAGTTTTGATGATCACAACCCAATGGGGAGAGAAGGAGAAAGCATAATCCAAGGGGGAGCTATCAAGACTATCGTCTGAGGGGGAGTAAACAAAGACTGAAAGCTTCGTCTGAAGAGAAGCAATCAAAAGCAAGGAGCATCGTCTGAGGGGGAGTCCCAAATAAAAGGAAGTACCGTCTTAGGGGGAGTAAGATTGTTGTAAAAAAATTTTTAAGTATAGAATATACAATGTAATTTTATTATTTCATTTGTATCATATACATTGTAATTCGTTATTGTTTTCTGCTCTGAATACCATTGTAGTAATCCGATTACATCACATTGATGTAATAATAAATCATAAAGAGATATTATTCAGAAAACATCGTCTTGATGTCAATCTGGCTGTTTAAGACTGCTGTTTCTGTCTAACCATGTCTTTTGCAGAATTTCGTGGTATGATCTGTAGTCATCAAAAAGGGGGAGAATGTTAGATCAAGATTTATTAGATCAAGAATGTCCCTAAGTTTTGATTAATTACAGCACAGACGAAACCAGCACAGACGGAAGATGACCCTTCAAAGCTTGAAGTGTTGCGTCTGTCCACAAGCCAAGACATCAGACGAAACGTGCACAGACGGAAGAAGACTGTCAAAGCTAAAGTCTCTGTCTGTCCAAGAGTGAAGCCTTAAGACGAAAGGATGAAACGAAACAACTTCAACTGATTACACATTTCGTCTATCCAAAAGTGAAGTCAAGATTGGAGTCTTGCGCTAAGTTTTCAAATCTGAAGAAGTACTCAAGAGAAGCATCCAAGATCAGTATAGGGATTTGTGCTTACACTCCAAAGTCAAAAAGGCATTCACCTTTTTGTCACTTCTCTGTACAAGTCAGAAAAAGGTACCGCGCACGCAATCCAGTCCGAGATATCCACTACAACTCTCATCTATCAATCAAGGACAACTGACAACCTTTTTGGAAATTTCTCAAGAAGATCTCCAACGACTCTCAACGGCATTCAAATGAGTCTAACGGCTATTTGAAGAAGATGCCTATAAAAGGACTTCATCACGACCAGAACAAGCTGGCGAATACGCTTATACTCTTCTATCTCTTAAGGATTCGCTCAAATCTGTGATTGTGCTTTATTGTAAAAACCTCTCTGCGTAAAGGAAAACTTTGTTTTTTTCAAAACATCTTTCAAAGTCCACTTGTGTGGCATTTTAGCCTGAGGAGGCTGTGTTTCAAAGAATACCTTTGTATTAGCCTGTGGAGGCTGGGTTCAAAGAATACCTTGTTAGTTTAGCCTGAGAAGGCTGGGATCAAAAAATATCTGTGTATAGCCAGAAGTGGCTGGGATCAAAGAATACTTGTAACCCTTTCACGGTTGGTAGTGAAAACTCAGTGGTTGCTGGGTAACTGGACGTAGTCTTGAATAGACGAACCAGTATAAAAATCTTTGTGTTTATTGTTTCGTCTGACCAACCAACTGGGGATAATAAACTTAAACATCTGTCAATTAAAATCAACAGTTCAAGATAATCATTGTTTCATCTGACCAGTTTTGAACCTACAGACGAAAGGAAAAATTTTTTTATATAACACAATTCAACCCCCCTTCTTGTGTTTTATCTTTTACAACAGTTGGTAGTGAAAACTCAGTTGTTACTGGGTAACTGGACGTAGTCTTATATAGACGAACCAGTATAAAAATACTTGTGTACTTATTTCTCTAAGTTTTTTTTTTACTAACGAGGATAATCAAACTATAACGTCTGTCCATTAAAAACAATCTTTGAAGATTAAGAATATTTCGTCTGAACATATTTAAACTCACAGACGAAAGGGATACATTTCTTTTAAAACACAATTCAACCTCCCTTCTTATGTTCTATCTTTTACAGTTTGGTATCAGAGCTTAGCCTCTAAGGGTTGAGCGCTTTACAGTTGCTAGAGGAAAAGATCTTGGATGGAGTCACAAGGACCTTCGTTCTTGTCTAGAGGGTCATCCATGAACAAGCCACCGGCGTTCTCTGGTGATGATTATCCTTACTGGGCTGATCGGATGGAGATGTACATCAAATCCACTCAGTACAGACTGTGGAACATCATAACTCAAGGAAACATCCCTATAGTCAAACCTGAGGTTGAATGGGGAAATGAAGAATTCTCGCTTATGGAACTCAACAACAAAGCCAGATATGCCATCATGTGTGCATTGTCAAGGACAAAATACAATAGATTTTGTGCCTACAAAACAGCTAAAGAGCTTTGGGATGCCCTCAAGATTTCCTATGAAGGAACTAAGGATGTGCGTATGAGGAAAGCTGCTACTCTTCAAAGAGAATATGAGATGTTCTCAATGAAGAAAGGAGAATCTATTGACATGATGTTTGGAAGATTCCAAACGATATTGAATGGACTCACTGCGTTGGACATTACATTCACCAAGGCCCAAAACAACATGAAGATATTGGATAGTCTTCCTCCTCCATGGGAAGCTATGTCCACTGCCATCTCAGTTGGGCGTGATATGATGACATTAACTCTTGATGAGTTAATAGGAGCCTTGAGAGTACATGAGGTACTTCTGTGTAAAAGAGACAAGATCAAAGTTCAAGAACCCATAGATCTTTCGTTTATCAACAACATGACAAAGGATGAAACTCCTAAGAAGGAAAGAACGAAGAAGCACAAAGTTCTGAAAGCTGACACCACTGAATCTGATTCGTCTAACGGATCGTCTGATGATGAGATTTCTCTCATGGCCAGACGCTTTAAGAAAATGATGATGAAAAAGGGGAGAGGTCAACGCTTCTTTAAGAAGAAGGAAAGAAAGCTCCTGGAAAAATCTTCAAGCAAGGAGGAGAGCTTAGAAGTTATCTGCTATGAATGTAGAAAACCTGGACACATGAGATCAGAGTGTCCAAGATTAAAGAAAAGATGGAATCCTCGCAAAGACAAAGGTAGGAAGAGTCTAGTGACTTGGGAAGACCTTGATAGCGAAAGCTCAGAGGAATCCACTGAAGAAGAAGAAACTGCAAATATCTGTCTCATGGCTGGAGACACCGTCTCATCAGAGGTAATTGAATCTGAAACTTCTTTATTCTCTTCATCTGAGTCTGAGTCAGAATAAGAAGAAATTTCATACGATGCACTTTTGGCTAACTCACATTTTATTGCTGAGCAATACAAAGTATGCAAAGCCAAGTTAAAACAAACCTTGGAAGAAAATGCCACTTTGAGAACTGAAAATGAGTTACTATAAAAGGAAGTATCAGATGAAAAATCATCTGAGTCTCAAAAGGATAATTTTATTTCTGAAATTGAAAGATTGAAGAAAGAAAATGAATCCTTACTCAAAGACTTAACAAAGTTCACTAAGGGATCCTCTGTGCTAGAAAATATTTTAAAATATGGGAGATCTCCATCTGATAAGAGTGGACTTGGTTATGTTGAAGAGTCAGCCAAAAAGAAAAACAATTTTGTTCCGTCTGCTCATAAAAAGAAGATAAAAGAAAAGATAAAAGAACCTTAAACAAAAAGAAATCTTTTTTCACTAACAAAGAAGGACCCAAAAAGATTTGGGTACCAAAGTCACTCATTATTCCTGTTGCAGACATCCTTAATAGGAAAAGAGGGACTTGGTGGTACTGGACGGTGGGTGCTCACGACACATGACGGAGACCTGTCTATGTTCCAAGATCCCAGACCAAGTAAAGGGTCTGTATCATATGGTTCAGGGAAAGGTAAAATCTTAGGCATTGGGACTGTTGGTAAGACACCCAATCCTCTTTTCCAAAATGTGTCTTATGTTAAAGGTCTCAACTTCAATCTACTTAGCATAAGTCAATTTTGTGACAGTGGATATGAAGTAGCTTTTAACTCAGATGAATGTATAGTCAAAAACAAAAATAAATTCATTCTATTTGTTGGGAAAAGAAGGAATAATCTTTATGAGTTCTGTCTTTCTGACCTTAGTGATCAGAATGTGACATGTTTGATTTCAGCAGATGATGAACGAGATATTTGGCACAAAAAGCTTGGACATTTAAGTCTCAAGTATATTTCAAAAATTTCTAAAAAGGATCTTGTAAAAGGTTTGCCAAAAATATCTTGGAAATCTAATCGTCTGTGTGAATCTTGTCAGCATGGGAAACAACTCAAAGCTTCTTTTAAATAAAAAAATGTTATTTCCACGACAAGACCGCTAGAACTGTTACATATTGATCTCTTTGGACCTACTCAGACTGAAAGTCTTGGAGGAAAGAGATATGGATTTGTAATTGTGGATGATTATACTAGATTCACATGGGTATACTTCCTAGCACATAAACATGAGTCATTCAGTATTTTTGAAATATTCTGCAAACGTGTTCAAAAAGAAAAAGGAATATGTATTGCGTCTGTTAGGAGCGATCATGGAACAAAATTTGAAAATTCTGAGTTCAATGCCTTTTGTTTGAAAATGGTATCTTTCACAATTTTTCATCTCCAAGAACTCCTCAACAAAATGGAGTTGTGGAAAGGAAAAATCGTACCTTACAAGAAATGGCTAGAACTTTGTTGCATAAAAGCTCTCTTCCAAAGTATTATTGGGCAGAAGCAATTAATACTTCCTATTATTTTCAAAACAGAATATTGATAAGGCCAATATTGAATAAGACTCCATATGAACTATGGAAAGGAAGAAGACCCAACATTTCTTACTTCCATCCTTTTAGATGTGAATGTTTCATCTTAAAAACTAAGATCAACTTGGCAAATTTGATTCAAAAGTGGTGAAGGGATTCTTACTTGGATATTCCAATACGTCTAAGGCCTATAAAATATTTAACTCTAAGCGCAAGTTGTAGAGGAATCAATTCATGTAAAATTCCAAGATAACTCAAAGGCTGATAAGGAAATATCAGACCTAGAAAATTCATTTGATAATTTGCAGATTAACCCTTCTGGTCAAAGCTCAAGTTCAAATGGTCAACCTGGGTCAGACGTAAGAACAGACACAAGAGCAGACGATAGAAGTACAGACGAACCCTCTTTGTCTGATACTCACCAACATGATGATCAAGCTCCTATAAGAACGTGGAAGTTTGTCTCAAACCACACAGAAGATCTTATCATTGGAGATAAACATCAAGGTGTTCAAACATGATCAAGACTAAAAGAATCGTCTGGATATGCTCTCGTGTCAAATATAGAGCCCAAGAATATTGAGGAAGCTCTACAAGATAATGACTAGATTTTAGCTATGGAAGAAGAGCTAAACCAGTTCACCAGAAATGATGTTTGGACTTTGGTAGAAAAACCAAGAAGCAAAAGTATCATTGGAACGAGATGGGTGTTCAGAAATAAACTTGATGAAGACGGGAAAGTGGTAAGAAACAAAGCAAGATTAGTAGCTCAAGGCTATAATCAACCGGAAGGTATAAATTTCACTAAAACTTTCGCTCTTGTAGCTAGATTAGAAGCCATTAGAATTTTACTTGCCTTTGCTGCTCATAAGAATATCATCCTATATCAAATAGACGTAAAAAGTGCTTTTCTAAATGGTTTTATTGAAGAGGAAGTGTTGGTCCCTATGTATGAATCTAGAGGGGGGGGTGAATAGATTCTTGTTAAACTTTACCCCAAATTCGCGTGTTTCTAATTCCTTTTAAAAACCTATCAATTACCTTTCAATTACAGATTCAATTACAAGTTCAATTACTGATTCTATTCCTAAACCAATTAATGAGTTGATTATCAATACAGTTTCCAAATACAAAGCAGAATATGATCAATAACAATATAGTAAAAACTGTAAAGAGAGTAAGGAAGAAGATGAGTGCACAGCGATGTATACTGGTTCGGCCAACTGCCTACGTCCAGTCCCAACCCAACAACTGTTGCGATTGGCTTTCCACTATCAAATGATCCCTTTTGTGTTCTTTTACATTCACTCTGCAACAAGCAACACAAAAACGAAATCAAAACACCCAAAACTGTTCTTCAACCTGAAGAACAGAACTTCCAAGATCTTGGCACCTCCAAGATCAACCTTTGAGAATCACTTCTCAAATACAATGCTCTATCTAGAGAGACCTCTCTCCTAGAGCAACAACCCAAAAATGGAAATACAAAAGATCAGTAAAGAATACACCTCAAGTGCGAATCGATCACAAATAATCTCTATGAAATCCACCCAACACGGAGTGTATCAAGTTTGCCCTTTCTCTTTGAAAACCTTGATGAACTCTATTTACTGAAGCATATGAAAGTGTAGAAGTAGTTGCAAATGGTTTGGTTTTCTCTACCTTCATATGTTTCATCAAGATTATACTTATAGAGCAAATTTGGAGGGAGAAAACGTGCAAATCTGAGCTACAACGGTCAATGTAATTGATCCCAAATGAATGTAATCGATTACACTAGCCGTTAGAACCCTCCAATTTGAATTTTCCAGGCATGTAATCGATTACATTGGAGATGTAATCGATTACATCAGTGTTCCCAGGCCATGTAATCGATTACATTGGAGATGTAATCGATTACACCCGAAAGTTTAAAACATGTAATCGATTACATGGGCATGTAATCGATTACACCAGAGAGGAAGATCAATGTAATCGATTACATCAAGCCTGTAATCGATTACATCAGTGAAAAATGGATTTCCAAGGTTTTTAAAACTGTTTTTCTCAAATGGAAATCAAACATTAGTCACATGATCAACCATACACAAGTTTAAAACATCTCTGGGGCCTTAACACAAAGAACTCAACACATATATGCCTATACTCAACAATCAATACATAGATATATCCTACTTACACTTCAACTATGGAAAACCGAAAATTACTTTACATCAAAAGCAAAAACATCAAGAGAGACACTAAGGCATCTTCAAGCTTTAAGTCCAACAGGAAGTATATGTAAAACAACCTCCTCCTAGATTTGAGAGTTCATCTCAACCAAATCATGTTTTTAAGCTAAAGAAATCACTATATGGTCTTAAACAAGCTTCTCGAGCTTGGTATGAAAGACTAAGTTCCTTTCTTCTTCAAAATGGTTTTTCAAGAGGGAAGGTTGATACTACTCTCTTCAAGAAAAGTGTTTCAAAAGACTTTATTATTGTTCAAATATATGTAGATGATATAGTTTTTGGAGCAACTAACGAATCCTTGTGCAAGGATTTTTCTAAGTTAATGCAGGATGAGTTCGAGATGAGCATGATGGGAGAACTGAAGTTTTTCCTAAGACTTAAAATCAAACAGACTAAACAAGGCATATACATTCATCAACAGAAGTATACTAAGGAACTTCTAAAGAAATTCAAAATGGAAAATGCCAAACCAATGAAAACTCTCATGCATTCGTCTGGAGCCAGTCTCAACAAAGACAAATCAGGTAAGACTGTTGATCAGACGGTATACAGAGGTATGATTGGATCTCTTCTCTATCTCACTGCTAGTAGACCTGACATTATGTTTAGTGTCTGTCTTTGTGCACGTTTTCAATCTGATCCTAGAGAATCACATTTACAAGTTGTTAAACGCATTGGAAAATGCCAAACCAATGAAAACTCTCATGCATTCGTCTGGAGTCAGTCTCAACAAAGACGAATCAGGTAAGACCGTTGATCAGACGGTATACAGAGGTATGATTGGATCTCTTCTCTATCTCACTGCTAGTAGACTTGACATTATGTTTAGTGTCTGTCTTTATGCACGTTTTCAATCTGATCCTAGAGAATCACATTTATAAGCTGTTAAACGCATTTTAAGATATCTTATTGGAACCACTAATCTCTCTCTTTTTTATAAGAAAAATAGTGATTTCAATCTAAGTGATTATTGTGATGCTGATTATGCTGGAGATAAAGTGGAGAGAAAAAGCACAAATGGTGGATGTCAATTTCTTGGTTCATCACTAATCTCTTGGTCAAGCAAGAAGCAAAACTCCATTGCACTCTCAACCACCAAATAAGAATATATTGTTCATGATCGGGTCTTTTTCACAACTACTTTGGGTAAAACATCAACTTGAGGATTATTCCAAGTTTGAAACTCAAATACCAGTATTTTGTGACAACACAAGAGCAATTAATCTCAGCGAAAATCCTATTTAACATTCAAAAGCCAAACATATTGAAATTAAATTTCATTTTATAAGAGATTATGTTCAAAAAGGTATTTTCGATATACAGTTTGTTCAAACTGATTTTCAATGGACAGATATCTTTACAAAAGCTTTAGACGAAACTCGCTTCAATTTCATTAAAGAAAATTTGGGAATTGTCTCTTTAATTGATTAAGTTTTTTCGTCGAGCATTTCAATTAAATCAATACCTTCGTATATCTTTTCGTGTTAAGGCGAAACATTGCGTCGATCAAATTGAATCGATCGAGAAAATTCAACGACCTTGAGGTTATTGTTTAATTAATTTAAAGTTAAGTGTGCAGTGACAAATTAAAAAGCAGCAATAAATGTGTCTGTCATTTATTGCACTATTCTAGGACTTTGAAGAGCACGCACTGTGTATTGCAGAAGTCAAATCAATCATTAAAAGGGCAATGATGGGGACACGTCAAATCAGGGACGGTTTCAACTTCTTTCGTCTATGAAATCAGAACCATTTTTGTCTTTGACTATAAATACCCTTAAAGTTCACACTTTTATTCTTTACTGCATTCACACTATCTCTGAATATTCTATTCACACAATTTCTCTCTGAATAACTCTGCGCCACTCTCTTCTCCAAAATCATTATTAACCAAGGTTTTGATGCCACTGGTGTTGTTTGGCATGAAGAAGGAAAGGAGGTCAAAGGAAGCACCTTTGCCAAGATGCATCTGAATCCTAGCTTTCTTCATCACAATACGAGTGAAGAACAAGTTCCTCTTTCACCCATCACCAAAGGTCCTCCTCACAGAGCTAGCATCAAACGCGCCAAAGCTCAAACACAAACCCAAACACACATCCAAACACAAGACCAAACACAAACCCAAACATTCATTCCTCTTCCACCTGTAGTCATATCTGAAGTCCCTTTCGAAGATGCTCAAGAAGAGCCTCTTAGAAAGAAGAAGAGGACTATCAGAATAAAGCATGTTGCGGCTAAGACGCAAGAGAAGACGATATCCTCAAATGAAGATGAAGGGGTTATGATATCGTCTAAAGGTGTTTCGTCTGTTAAAATCCTTTCAGACAAAGAAAAGCAGAAGAAAGCAGCCGAAGAAAAAGCAAGAGCCAGAGAGGTTGCTCTTCAAAAAGCTGCCAAAGGCAAAGAGAAAATGAAGCAGAAGCTTGCGTCTGTGGTTGTTGGAGAAACAGACGAAGCAAAACAACTAAAAGAGGCTATGAGGGTCTCATCTTTGCTTAGTGAAAGAGAAAGAATTTTTCTCGAAAGTGTTAAGGGCATTGGATCGTCTGAAGTTGCGTCTGCTCCAGCAACTTCAGAAGGCATGAATAGTGAAGAAACTGCTCAGATCCAGAAGGACAATGCTCAGTTAGCAGAGGAATTGGAGACTATGCTTAATGAAGAAGCTTCAACTATGGAGGTTTCTGCATCAACACTCCAAGACGAACATAGGATAACTATTTCTGATCCTATTGTTTTGTCTCCTCTCAACGTTGCCATTGATCAGACGATACCTGCTGCGTCTGAAGAAGCATTCCACCAACAGACGATGGAGATTCCGTCCGAAGTGATAATTATTGAGGACACATGTTCTTCATCTGATGAAGAACATGTTGATATAAAAAGGGTGGATGCATCATGGGTGAGATCTCACGCTGAAGTCATAAATCTAGAAGATCTTCCACTCAAGCACAAGACTGACTATTCGTTCCTCAACGAATTAGTCATGAGAAGATTTGCTGAAAGCTCTTGTGCTGAAAGACCAGTCAAGCCTGACTGGATTCTTGGAGATAAACTTGAAGATATCTCCGATGATGGTGAACTGTCTGAGTCTGCTAAAGATGGTTATTTGGCAGACGATGAAGACTGCTTTATAAAGGACACTTCATATATTGAGTTGAAGAATCCTTATCAGTACAGAGGTAAAAAGGGATTTCAACTTGGGAGATTTGTCAACCCCATCATTTATCACAAACCCCTGAAGCCAGTGGACTTCAAAGAAAATTTCATTTATACTCCCGAAGAGCAACGCGAATGGGTAGACGTCGCCTTGGGATAAACTGGCCTCTTTAGACATCAAGGGTTTAGAAGAAATAAACATGTACAAGGATCATCTAGCTGAGTCGGTGATTGAAGGACCAACTCTTAGCTATGAACCCCACATTCCTTTCGGAGAAAACATCAAGTGGAAGGTTTAGGATGAAATCAATGCACCTGCATTTCACCACTGCAGATATGGAGATCCCAGCTCCACCATCTATGAGCCAAAAGATTGCTTCCACTGGCATCTGGACGCTATTGATCGTCATGATCCTGTACCCTTCACAATTCCAATGAATCAAATAGAGTATGTAGGTCTAGGACATGCTCTTGGAATTGTTCTTCCTTGGACAAGACCACATTGTTCAGGAATTTGCTCACGCTACTCCATCCTCCTCAAGGAATATGAAGACCCCGAAGAGTTTGCTCATGCTCTTCCTAAAGATTACAATATGGCATTCAAACTGATGGCCAATGCTTATAGAAGGGAAGAAAAAGCTAGATCAACTTCCTTCTATCACATTGAAAGGAGAGCAAAGAAGGAGATGAGAGACTGTCCATTCATGGTGGGATCTCAATTTTCTTCTCTTATTTCAGACGAAACCAAGTTCTTCATCATTTTAGATCGAAAACGACCTTGCTTGGTCAAGTTTTTGGCTAAAGATAAAGAGAAGAAGACTTCGTTTGTCTTCAAAACCTTCAAGTTTGCAAGGCACATCCCCAAGAGACTTCCGTCTGCTGCATACTCGCATCTCAAATCTATTCAAGCCAATGCCTCAAGACCTATCAATCCTAAGATTCAAAGGATGATAGGAGATCATGAAGCCACCTTTGCTTTCTGTCCTGGAACTTCATTTGATGAAGATTCTACAATTTGTGGCAAGGTGTATCCTGTAACATCCCAAAAATTTAAATATAGTTTAAGAGAGGTTTTTATAACAGAGAGAAATATAAAAAAAAAAAAATATAATTAAAAATTATGAATTTTTGAAATTACTGTAGTAAATAGTAAATTCTTGTGCAAATAGTTAATTACTGTGCAAATAGTAAATTACTGTGCAAATAGTAAATTACTGTACAAATAGTAAATTACTGTGGTAAATAGTAAAATTACTATGGTAAATAGTAAATTTACTTGTGATAAAATTACGTGGTAAATAGTAAAATTAATGTAGTAAATAATAAAATCACCGAGGTAAATAGTAAAATCACTGAGGAAAATAGTAAAATTATTTGTAGTAGAATATTCTCGTGGAATATTAAATGGAACATTCGTAGAATATTAAGTAGAACATTAAATGGAATATTACGTAGAATATTATATATTCGTAGAATATTAAGTAGCAAATAAGTACTTTGGGAATTCTATAAATAGGGCCTAGGGGTTTCGGATGAGAAAACAAACCAAAGAACATTTCTATATTCTCTCAAGCTCTCTCTTAGGAAGAAATATCTCTAAAAGAGGAGCAAGTAAGTAGAGGAAGAGTATAGGAAGGTGAGAGAAACCGATGGGGAGCTTTGTCCTTATCCTACTTTCTATTCTTTGTTTTGTTGTTACTTTCATTATATTTCTTTAGTTTTTCGGATACTAAGGTGCGAAGATAATTCTTAGTATGCTCGTGGTTGCGGTTTTGTCAGATCTTCCACATCGAAACGAGAATTATTCTTGTTACGAGGAAAAGTGTGGTCTTGTTTATTGGTTCTTGATGTTTCCTTGATAATTCTTGGTGTTTCTTGTTTCTTGGTTTCTTGATTTATTGGTGTTTATTGGTGTTTCTTGGTGTTGATTTCATATCGAAATATGTCTGGTTTTGAATTGGATATGAATAAGTGGTGACATGCATGGTTGCATGAAATTGGTGATGGACTTGAATTGCTTAATGACCGATTTGAAATGCCTAGTGGAGAGGCAATATTCTAAGATTGCTTGGTGAATAGGCAATGCTTAGAAGGTTTTGAAATGAATATGACCTAGTAAAGAGGTCAAGATTTAAAATGTGATAAAGGTCATTATACAATTTCAGGTCCTACAGAGCATGTTGCATGATGACGTGGATAGTAGTAGACCAAGTCCGTAAGTTACGGATTCCGTCTGTGTGAGTGGAATACCGTGGACTAGAGGGGTTCTCTTGGTGGGGAAATTGCCACGCTCATGATGATCACATGTTGCGGGGAGGTCTGCCGGACACCGAGGAACTCGACAATTACGGAGTGTCTACCACCCAAAGTCCGGAGGATGTGAGGACCAGATGCCCCAGGCTATTTTCAGTGGATGGCGCCACATTGCATGTTGAGTAAATAGGGAAAGTACATCGTGAGGATACATGCATCATATAGGAATAAGAGCATACATTAGTGATGGTGTGTTTGAATAAATGGAATTCATGCCTGAATCATTGATTGTGATTGATGGTTTGTTTGATTTGGTTGTTGATTGCCTTACTATGTGATTGATATTTTGATGATCATGGATATGTATGGAAGTATTATTCTAAAAATGATATTTTCGATGAAATTTCTAAATTTATAAAAGAAAAGGTTTTCCTTGAACTTCAATCAATTTTTTTATAATGGTTAAGGAAAGCTCACCCTTGCAATTCTATTTTTACAGATTGGCAGGATTGAGAAGTTGTCACTGTTTCGTAATGGTTGTTACTATTATCTTGTTGAAGATGCTTGCTATGTCTTGCATGTAGAAGTGTTGAGTAAATGTTCTAAGGTAGTAGAAAGGTAGTTATGTAAAATAATAATAGGACAAAGTTATGTAATCTGGTTGTAATGAACTTTAAAACCTATGTAATAAAAGTGTTGTTTTCTAAATCTCTCTTATCTACTATATCATTACCCACTTTAAATTACAAAATATAAGTAAAATAAGTAAATAAGAGGAGGGTGTTACATATCCTGGAGAAGCTTTTGCTTATACACATCCGTCACAGGAGCATCCAAATCTTGAGCTCTCTGTACCCAGTAAAGTGTTTACTTGGCAATGGGAGAGAGACTTCACTACGTATCTCACACTTCTACTTTTCACTCTGCGTTTGAAGAGGACTCCAACTATGCTCATTGAAGATGACTCTATACCATTAGTTGAAGAACCTCAAACTCCTGTTTTTGAGCCTTTAACTGTGGTTATCAAAGAAGAAGAGTCTGATCCAATCGTGGAAGAGCCTCAATCGCCGTTTGTGGAGATCGCTGATAAAGTGAAGGTTACAGTTATTAAAGATGAAGCAGGGGACGCTGATGAGTATCATACTCTAAAGTGTAAATATGATGCCTTATAAGAGAATTGCGAGCATCTGAAGCAAAAGAACAAAGAGCTTGAGGATAATCAAGCTTCTCTTACATCTGAGATGCAGCAGCTGAAGGAGATTGTTATGAGCGTTATTCAAAAGAAGCCTAAGCCTTCTTCTTGATTATGTTTTTGATGATTCTCAGCCCAAGGGGGAGAATATCTTAGAAAGAAGAGGTTGTTATGCTAAGGGGGAGCCTTCGTCTGAGGAGTCAAACATCGTCTGAGGGGGAGTTAGCATTTTTTTTCTATTAGCATTCTTTTTGCTATGATGTATTGATTCTTTATTTATTTGCATAGCGTTATACATGTATTTTTAGAACTTTGGTTTTCTATATACCTTGTAACATTGTATATGGTTTACATCACATTGATGTAACAATTCTTATAAAGAGGTATTGTTTCAGAAAATATCGTCTTGATGTAAATCTGACTTGTGCTTAATCTGTGATCACTAACTTTGTCTTATGCAGATGCCTCCTTGAGAAATTTATCAGTATGGTCTGTAATCATCAAAAAGGGGGAGATTGTTAGATCAAGATGATTAACATATTTAAAGTTTTGATTTCTACAAGACAGACGAAACTTTCCCAGACGGAACATCAACAAGCAAGTCAAACGAAACAAGCACAGACGGAAGATGACCCCTCAAAGTTGAAGTCTTTCGTCTGTCTCAAGTCAAGTCATCAAACGATAGGATAAGACAAAATCTCTTAGACTAAAGAAGTTTATCGTATGTCCAAGAAGTGAAGCAAAGTATGAGTCACTCGCGCCAAGATTTCAAATCTTAAGAAGTACTCTTTAGAAGCATCCAAGATCAGTATGGGGATTCGCGCTTACACATGCAACTCGAAAAGGTTTTCACTTTTTTGTCAAAGTCTCTGTACATGTCAGAAAAAGTACTGTGCACGCTATCTAAATCTGCTGCACACGCTATCAATCACTCAAGTACTATCTGACACCTTTTGGAAGCTCTCGAGGAAAATGTTCAACGACATTCCTCTGTGTCTAACGGATATCTGAAGACGTTGCCTATTTAAAGACTTCACTTCTTCAAAGTTCAGTTGGAGAACACGCTTCTAGTATTCAATCTTCTGTGATTTCGCTCACTATATCTGTTGTACTTCATTGTAAAACCCTCTCTGCGAAGAGGAATCCTTCTTGTTTAAAACATCTCTTTCAAATCCACTTGTGTGGTATTTTAGCCTGAGGAGGCTGGTTGTTCAAAGAATACCTTTGTTATTTAGCCTGCGAAGGTTGTGTTCAAAGAATATCGTGTTATAGCCAGAAGTGGCTGGGCGCAAATAATACTTGTAACACTTTCACGGTTGATAGTGAAAACTCAGTTGTTACTGGGTAACTGGACATAGTCTTATATAGACGAACCAGTATAAAAATACTTGTGTATTTATTTCTCTAAGTTTTTTTTTTACTAACGGGGATAATCAAACTATAACGTCTGTTCATTAAAAACAATCTTTGAAGATTAAGAATATTTCGTCTGAACATATTTAAACTCACAGACGAAAGGGATAAATTTCTTTTAAAACACAATTCAACCCCCCTTCTTTTGTTCTATCTTTTACAAAGAGTACGAGAATGTACTCTCTGGTGACGCCTACATGTTCTAAACCTTACCACGTCGTCATACCCCTTCCGTAAGACCTCGTACCTATTTAGGAGGACTTGGATTTTCTCTACACTGTCATAGGAAGAGGCGCGGCTAGAGACCTCATCTAAGAGCCACCAAAAGTCGGGCTCACCGACCGGGACGGGTATAATGAGGTCGGCCTCCTTGGGCTCCCTCGCTACCCCTTCCTCGGCCGACCCATGAGGAACACCCCCATCGCCGGATACCTCCATGGCACAGTCAACCGACCTCACCTTGGCCCCAACTGGGGGAACCTCGGTGGCCATAGTAGCCTCCACGGCGCACTCAAAGGACCTCACCTCGGCCCAGCAGGGAGGGCCTCAGTAGCTGCAGAGGTGAGGCCAGGCTCAGGAGCGGCCTCTGCCGTAGACACTTCACTGGAGGAGGCAGAAACCTCCTCTGATTCGGGTTCCGAACCCGAGGCCGAACGGGCGACCATACTCTCTATACTACGAGTAGCAGAAGGAGTTAGAAGGGACATACCTAAGACGATTGACGCGAGAGGAGGCGACGAGAGCGTAGTAGACAAGCGCGCTGCACAGACTGAACCCTAAGGACGCACAGAAAAGAGTGGTGAACGCAAGATAACGGAGGTCTCCAGGAACAAGAAAGAGAACCAAGACAGAGAGAAAGAAATGAGCAAGGCAGCAAAATAGGAGCGGGAGAGTGAAATGGGAAAACGAAGGGGCGAAGGGTATTTAAAGAAGAAAAGGAGCCGTTAGAGGGGGTGCAGTTAACAAAAGTGGTAACCGCAAAGCCCCTTAACGACCCATTAATCGCATTTAACGCAAAAATTAAATAAAAAACTTAATTAAATTAAATGGAGGAATATCAACCGTTTTGACAGTTTTCCACCATTTGACATCGGAAGGCCGAGCTTATGACTTAAACTCACGCCACTTGATCGTTTGGCCTGAGCTTGGGTGGCTGATGTACCGGGCTGAGGATGAGCACCGAGCTCATCCCCTGGACCCTAGGCTCACCTCACTGACCGGGCCGAGCTTGACATAAACGAACGTATCTTGGACAAATATGGACATATATCTTTTCCCTGATTTATCGGGATTCTTGGGCCTGAAGCAATCTTCCCCATGAAATCCACGAATATGGAACCCTAATTATGATCCCTATAAATACTGATAGAGGACTCAAAATTGACACACGAAATTAAACCTAAATTACTCATACAAATCAACGAGGGTTCCAACCCCTCACGCTACCGGATTTCTCAGGGCCGACCTGAGCTCGGACCACCTCAAAATCTAGGGAGAACCTTGGGGTCGTGCTTAAGCTGATAATGATAAAGAAAGACACGAGAGCTCGACCTAACACCGAGCATCTTACATAAGATTTGAAAGGCGCGAAGAAAACCCCAACTATTGGAGTGGAGCTGGCTAGGGGCCACATTGAGAAAGGCTAAGACCTCGGTCTCACAACGACTTAAAGGAAAAACTAGGCCATACTCTTTGAACATGTACTCATATACGGTTATGGCGTACCGACTAGCTACGAGGGTACGAGCATGTACCCTCTGACGACGCCTACATGTTCTAAACCTCACCACAACATCATACCTTTCACTCACAATTTCATATCGATCGACGAGGGCTTGCACCCTCTCCACACTGTCGTAGGAGGAAGCATAGTTGAAGACGTCCCTTAAGAGCCACGAGAAGTCGGGCACATAATCTGGGATGGGGACATCGAGGTCGGCCTCCTCAGGCTCCCTCGTTATCCCTTCCTCGGCCGAACCTAGGGGAGCACTTCCATCGCCAGACGCCTCCACGGCATAGTCGACAGACCTTACCTCGGCCCCAGTGGGGGAGACCTTGGTTACCTCAGCCCCAGCAAGGGAGACCTCGGTAGCACCTCCTCCGCCGGATGCCTCCACGACACAGTCGACAGACCTTACCTCGGCCTCAGCAGGGGAGACCTTGATAACAACATAGGCGGAGACAGACCCAGAATCGGCCTTCGCCGTGGACACCTCAAGGGAGGGGGAAGAAGTCTCCATTGATTCGAGCTCTGAGCCCGAGACAGAAGGGGGAATCAAACTCTCTACACTATGGGTAGCAGAAGAATGCGAAGAAGACATACGTAGAATGAACGAACGGAAGAAACAACGAACGAGTAAGAACAACGAGCGAGAGACAACAAACAAGACAAATGCTTCGCCGAAACAAGCCCCTAGAGACGAACGAGAACAAGTGACGAACGAGAGAAGGACAAGGATGAACTCTGAGTGCAAGAGAGGAAACCCTGGAGTAAGAAGGAAATGACAGCAAGAAAAGGGTGAAAGGGCAAGTGAAAAGGTAAAGTGAGGAAATCAAGAGGAATATGCATATATATTAAAAACCAAAAAAGAGCCGTTATGGGGCAGTTACTAAATTACAGTAACTGCAAAAAAAAACCTTTTCCAATCTTTAAATAAAATTAAATAAAAAACTTAATAAAAATTAAATGAAGGAATAACAACTGTTTCGTCAGTTTCCCGCCACTTGACATCTTATAACTTAAACTCATGTCACTTGATCGCTTGGCCTGAGCTTGGGGGGCTAATGTACTGGGCTGAGGATGAGCACCGAGCTCATTCCTTGGACCCCCAGACTCACCTCACTGACCGGGCCGAGCTGGACATAAACAAAATATATATGGACAATATCTTTTCCTTGATATATCGGGATTCTTGGGCATAAAACAATTTTCCCTATGAAATCCACAAATATAGAACCGTAATTATGATCCCTATAAATACCGATAGAGGATTCAAAACTAACACACGAAATAAAACCTAAATTACTCATACAAATCAACGAGAGTTCCAACCCCTCATGCCGTTGGATTTCTTAGGGTCGAGCTGAGCTCGGACCACCTCAAAACCCAAAAACAATATATATATATATATATATATATATATATATATATATATATATATTAGTGAACTAGGAGAGATTGATTGGTATTATAATTGATTGTAAGTTACAAATTTTAGTTGCGAAGCAAAGATGGGTGGAAAAGAAGAGGTTAATTGTATAATTCGGTGTTCTTGTAAGGGTTGGTACCGGAAAGTAGTGGGTTGGGAGGGAGAGATAGTTGAAGTTAAGCTCAACAAGTGAAATAGGAAAAATAAGTCAACCTTTAAGGGGTCAAATTTAATTATCGTAAGTTTTACTAGATTGACGCTTTGCTCGTCGAATGTTTGATGTCGACCTTTCCATATAGCCAAAGACTTGAAATCATGGACTTTGGTCGTGCTTGATTGTCAATTTAGTAGTTTTAGTTTAATAATTTTTTGCGATGTTGTGAATGAAGTATCATGTTTTGAAATTTTCATGTTGTACTGGTATGGTTATGTTGTGTATATTTTTAATGATGTTTTATGTATTTTTTGATATGCTTCAGACCATTATGTGTGGTGAGGTGTCATGGTCCGTGTTGTGCTAACATGAGTGAAGCTAGTACTAAACTTGTGATGATAAAATTTTGTATCAAATTTTCTTGTAGTCATTTAATTAACTCACTCAAAATATATATATATATATATATATATATATATATATATATTTTCTCTGCAAAAATTTTCACTTTAATGTATATTACAATTATAAGTTAAATTGCCAGGTAGATATGGTTGTTCCTTTAACTGCAGTGACTTTTCAAAATATTTTAATAGTTTCCCTAGAAAATATCTTTGTCCTTCACAAATTATAAAAGGATAAAAAAATGTAACTTTAGCAAGAGTTTGTGGACAGGTGTCCTCACAGGCTGGACTCACTAGACAAGTGTCCATGTGAGAGGTTTTCAGTGTGTATTATTTATTATTTACTATAATATTTTAATATTTTACCCTGTTTAATATATTATTTTGTAAGAATAAGAATAATTAGTTTTGTGTAGAACTTTCTCCCAGTACGTTCCTGATACTCCGGGAACACTAGGTGTAGGGCAACTATTGAGGTAATTAGATTCGTTATCAAATAAAAAAAACAAAAAGCGAGGTTTGGCATTTGGCGTCTGGACTCGAGCAAGTGCGTGTCGAGTTCCCATTCGCTACAATATAGCCACGGACACGTGTTCTTGAGTAGTTCTACTAACTGCAAAATAAACAAATATATACTATTAAAATGAGTCTCAAAGATGAAAAACATTTGCCCCACAATAACATTAAATGGTATAATTAATTTATAAAGTAGTTTATATACATTAAAATACTAGCAATTACAAATTTTTCTTTTTTTAAAAAAATTTCAATTAAATAGGATAACTATAAATAACAACTCCCATTATAAATATTTCACGTATTCCATACTTAAACTCTCATATTATTTTATTATATAAAATTTGGTAAAGTATATACATATATTCAGGATTCCAACAAATATATGTATATTCAGGATTCAAACAAAATGGTTAAATAGAAAATATAAGAAAACTTTTAAATAAATAAAAATGAAATTTTCATTTTTCAGTTCATTTGACAACAAGAAACATATTTTACATATACAAATGAAATCTCACCAAATTATATCAATATAGATATTAATATATATATATATATATATATATATATATATATATATATATATATATATAAATATATATAAAATCCATCTCTTTTATTTCCGACAAAATAATTCGAGTAATTTGTATCAATACAAAAATCCCTTTGACAATATAAAGAGCGTCAAGGAGAAGTGGTTTATTAACAAAGCAAGAAAAGACAATTAACTTGTTGAAAAATTAAATTCTACTATGTTAATTTTTAAGTGGATAACATGATTTTTATTGTATAAATTAATTAATGGATAATACTTATGCATAATTTTTTATATTTTAAAAATTTTAAAATTGTGAAAACATAACTTGAAAAATAAAAGCCAATGCTAAATAAGCAACCGCACTATTAAAAAAAAAAAAAAACAATGGTTCATTATGTTACATGATTAATTAAGTAGCAATGACTAATGTTTTGGACGCTAATAATAATAAATAAAGCGAGGAGAACGATGCTAACTCCCACGATTAGTTATTCAAATGCATAGTTGAATACTAGTGCCTCTTGATATTTTCTTCCGGTCCTCAAACCTCATTCACTCGTTTCTTTCTTTCTTTCTTTTTTCTCTCTCTCCATCTTTATATGCGTACGGTCACACATTCTGTTCATAGCTTCAATCCTCTGAAACAGATCTCACATTCAACCTTCAATGCTTCCTTCACCACTCTTCTCCGATTCATCAATGACTTCCGATTCTCATTTTCTCAGATTCTCTCGTCCGAGTTCGTTTCCGAACCGCATTCATACTCCAACCTTGCTAGCTTCGCTGTTCTCGCTCACACCTTCGTGAATTCCGCTTTCATGAAACTCTTATTAGGTTTCCTCGAAACCGTTTCGTTTCCGAGAATCCGTTACGCTTCTTCTGAATCCGTTTCGTTTCCATGAAGCCGCGGAAAATGAAAGGTGAATTCAATAACTAAAAAGTAGCGGTGATCTTAATTGCACCGAACCCTAACTATTGCATGATTTTTTTCTCTTTTTGTATTATTTTTGGCTTCGGCATCACGTGGTGCTTCTTCTTGTCGTACACTTAGCTGTGTATTTTCATGTTATGTAGGTTACTTTGAGAGTTTGAGATGTTGTTTATGGAGGAGCAATAATCACTTTCCATGGAAACGTGCTTTCGGATCTCAGGTAACAACATGTACGGTGTTATGATAGTTTAGTTGTTTTTGATTAGTTAGATGTGTTATTCTATTTTCTTTTCGCAACTTTTAGTACAGTTTTTATGTGGAGCATTACAGTACTATTACTTTGTTGGTACGTTGCTTTGATTACATCAATTAAGTTTAGAGTTCCATTATTTAAATATTAAAAAATTAATTGACATAGCACAACGTATATGATTATCACTATTTCTCTTAATTATTTTTTAATCTTTTCATTTCCCTTAGCCGTGAACTTTACCCCGTCGAATGCCTTTTATTAATGTTCCCTACTTGCTTTTTTTTTTTTTTTTTTTTTTTTTTTTTTTTTTTTTTTTCCTTCTCACTGAGATTAGTGTCGTCTAAGGGAATACTCCTTTGGATTTCAACGAAGGTATTATAGTCTATAATTATTTATATTAATTTAATGACCATTAGTTGTACCTAGGTTTTACGGAAAGAATATAATGAATTAACCCCTTAGTTTGTGAGTTGCTTCTTTGAGCTGTATCCTTGAAGAAAAGGTACAGACCGTATGAGCTATTTCAATTCTCATCAAGATGGAAATAACTTGGTGGCAAATTATAAAGGACCAGACTAATTCAGTTCAATTGATATCTAACCAGACTTTGTTCAGGATTCTTTTCGTTAATCATATATGTAGTTTTACCAAGTGTTTGTAGTTGGCTTTATCATTTTATCTTTGTTTTTATGTTTATTTTATTCTGGCAACATTTGGGATGTAGGATAATGGGTTTGCAGATATATGTGCGTTGTTTTATTTCTACATTCTGGCAACTTTTGGCTTTTCAAATTGTATTTTATATAACACAATTATTCCTAGTGTGCCATCATGTGATATCGTTATTTTTATTGCCAATTTCAATTTTAAAGTGATTTTGTTGTTTGTACTTTTTCATGTTAAATCTTCTTGTTAAATAGTTTGATACACATCTTAGATTATTTGAACTTTTATGTGGATAATTTTAACTAGAAGCCAATATTTCTGAAGAGATGTTTTCAAGACAACTGAATCCATAAGATTGTGAAAAGTAGTGAAAGGATGTAGGGTGAGTTCAGAGAGAGAAATATCAAATAAGCTATTATTGTTTTGCTTGATCTCCATTACAACAACTTTCTATAATTTAATAATCATGATAAAATTGCCTGTAGTTAAATGAAATTCTGAAAATAAAATAATAGACTCATAACATCAAGTTTTCCTCGTTGGCTGCATTCTCTCTTTGTTGTAGCAAATTGTGCTCCATTCCCCCATCATGGAACCTACAATAAAAAAAAATCAAATATATGATGAGAAGTTAAATTACATCAAGCTACCAAGATTATATTCTATTTATCTATTTCAAATCTTTCATCCTTCATCTTGATACCATTGCCATTTGCTTTCAAATCAATACTTGCTCAAATGCACACAAGTTATCGCTACCACCATTTTCAAATATAAAATGTCATAATAAAGAAGAAATTAAATGATATAATTTTCAAAACTATGGAAATCAATTTTGAACATAATTTTTTTTTTTTTTTTTTTTGTAGAAATCTTTGGCTTCAAATACTCATAAAAATTAAAATTGGGTTGTCCTCAAAGGAGAACAACAATTTCAGCTTAAATTCCTTATTTTTTTTTTTGTGGAGAAAATTATCCCATAAAGGCAAAAATTAACTTTCCCTTGTGAGGAAAGAATTGCAAAAAATATTTTGTTACTAAGTATATTTGTGTCACAAATCACAAGTCAACTATGAAGAACTGATTTGGTCTCTCTGTCAATTTCTTTGGGAGGAATCACTTAAGAAATTTCCTCTGAATCTGAGCTTCAACAAATATGTTTCAAACCTTTAGAAATCTATTCGAACACTTACTGCCAGTGGCTAGTATAAATTTACTAAACCTCCAATTTAGAAGGCCTAGAGGTTAGGAATCCATAAAATATCTAGAAAAATTTTAGTACTCTATACCCACACACTCATTACTTATCCATTCCATGAAATGACTTCTCAAAACTCTTAACTTGGAGGGTTACCTCTACTCAAACCAACAATCTTTGACCTTAGCTTCTCCTGGATGCAAAGAATTTGATATTGGAATGTAAGAAAATGAAGGAAGAATCGAGAATAGAAGAAGCAAATGCAAAGTTGTTTGCTTCCTCAATGTTAATT
Organism: Hylodesmum podocarpum; assembly: GCA_026586105.1. Classification (NCBI taxonomy): domain Eukaryota; kingdom Viridiplantae; phylum Streptophyta; class Magnoliopsida; order Fabales; family Fabaceae; genus Hylodesmum; species Hylodesmum podocarpum. Next base: position 1,900,171 of record JALJEV010000071.1, on the reverse strand, counting down.
TCTTTAGGACAAAACATAGGAACTGATAAAGGAAAATTTGTAGGAAAAGAAGGAATTAGTGCTGATTAACTTTATGATTATTATACTCTTCTATTATAGTGTGACTAAACCACTTGTTTTCATTTTAATTTTGGCATAATTTCACTTTTGGTCCATTATGTTTTCCTGTTTTTTTCATTTTGGCACATTAAGTTTAAATAGTTTCATTTTAGTACTTTAAGTTTTTGAAGAGTTTCATTTTAGTACATTAACTTTTTGAAAGGACATTAACCTTTTAAACCGTTTCATTCTGGTACATTTAAGTTTTTAAATGGTTCAATTTTAGTCCATCAAGTTTACAAAATTTAGTCATACTACTTCACATAACAACATATCTAATTACAACTATCATCATCTATCACCTACTGCTAATTAAACTGTTCTAGAGGATCAGTATTGTTTTCCTCTGACTCATAATAATAACCAGATCTCATAATAAGAAAGGGAAAAGAATTGTGATCCTCTAGAACAATTTAATTTACAATAGGCAATAGATAAAGATCATTGTTATTGAGTTTATTGTTATGTAAAAGATAATTTTTATTCTTGTGGCTAAATTGTACCATGACTAAATTTCATAAACTTTATGGATTAGAAAGAGACAATTTTAATGAAACTTTTTAAACTTCATGTACCAAAATGAGAAGATAGTGAAACATAATGGATCAAAAGTGGCATTAAGCCGTTAATTTTCCCAAGTGTTTCTTATACTCTTCTGTTGTATTTTTATCTCTTATCTCTTATCTCTCTGACTTATTTTATACTTCGTTAATCCTTATGTGAGGCACCTTAAAAGCAGAAGAAAAACCCAAGAAAGACAAGATAGGAAGAGCTCTTCAATTTGTGAATAAGACTACTGTTAAGAAACAATGTTTAAATACCAAGTTGATGTTGTAAACATGTTAATAGGAGTTATGATAATGAAATTTGTTTCTCTTTGAATTTAATGAAATTAGATGATATTATGTATATATTTTCTAGGTTTAATTATCCATTTGGTTCTTATAGTTTCACAAATTGCACCTTTTAGTCTGTGACCATTTTAGTCCCTTTAGTTTAAAAAGTGACATTTTTAGTCCTTGTAGTTTATATTTTGATTCCCTTTTAGTCACTGCCGTCTAAAGTATAGGGATAAAAAAAGAATTAAAATGTAAACTATGGGGACTAAAAAGATTTTTGAACTACAAGGATTAAATATAGTTACTTTCAAACTATTGGGACTAAAAGGAGAAGTTTGTGAAACTATAGGGACTAAGTGTACAATTACACCTATTTATAGTCATGTTCCAGATCGAAATATTTTTCATATTTTTGTGAATATTGAATGATTGGCATTCATACAGTCTGCTTTATCTTTATATTTTTGGTTTCCTCTTCAAGCCTGAAGTGATGATTTGCATCTAAATGATCCAGTTTTATTGGATTTAAGCATTGAGTGAAATTAGATTCTTTTTTCTTATTGATAGAAAAAAGAAATTTAGTGATAAGTTCTTTTATTTGATTGAGTTACGTGAACTAAGCTGTATTCTCTTTACACTGTTATATATGTTCAAGCTTAGTACATTTAGTTGCTTTGCTAAGTCATTAGAAGACTATTATTTTTATTGGTCCTTATTGATTTCTTTTCAAAAGACTTAAATGAATATTAAAAACTAACTTCCAAAAAACCAATAAAAAATGCCACTGTCAGACGAAGACTTGTGAATGATTATGTATTGAATATGTCCCCTCATGTAAGAGCCCTTTGGGCTTGAAGCATGGGTAATGTTTAGACTCATCTACCCTGTGCTCAAATTCAACTTTTGTTTAGAAAGTGAAAGTGAAAAGGATCAAACTACTCAGTTAACCTGACAAAGTTCAGTTAATTTCAACAGCCATCATCGTAAAAGTCAGTTTTAAAATACAATTTTCATCTAAGGCAGTGAATTTTATTTTCATCACACTCTAAAGTCTAAAGTAATATTATTACACTTAACTTTAAGTGCTGTTTGTTATTCAATTTTTTATTACCTGATTGTCTAGAAATATAGTGATCTCTATTCCCCTCACCTTCACAAAAGTTAGGTGCTTTTAGTACTCAGATTACTTTATTGTTTCCTTTTTAGTTTAAAAAAGAATGTTTAGGTCACATGTCTTGTGATGTCTTTTGACTTGCTGTTCAGCTACATTTATTGATGCATTCATGCAGTTTTTTCCTCTTCTTTTTTTTTTCTTGTTGTAAGCGATGATATTAAGCGAAGAAGAGCAAAATGGTGGGGGTGATATTAACCATTCATTTATGAATTTTAAGTGAAATTTTGGTTAAGGGGCTGAGATTGTACATGGATGCATATTAATTGTTGTATCTATTTTTTTTCTTGCATAGGTGTTTGAATTCATTTTGCATCAGTACTGTATTCATTCTGCTGGATTTCTTATACACTTGATTGTAATGATTTCCTCTTATGTATTAAAAACATCATGGTTGCTTTGATCTTCCAGCTCTCATCCATTTCAAGGCCAGTAATTATTTTTAACACAATAAAGCAAGCATAATGAATCGCACATCTGTGAAGTTTGAAGAATTTCTTCCTTGATTGGGTCTTAGCTTCTCATAAAATGCTTCATTGTTCTCACATACATGCTAGGGTTGCATTTTTTTCATAATTTCACATTAAATCTCTAAGCTAATTAGTCTGTGGTCTATATGCCACAACGTTTATATAGAAACATTGAAGTTGCAATCCAAGTCCTTTTTTCTTGATAGCAACCGAGACACACACATATCCTGTAAATGGATCAATGCAATTGCAATCTGCGGCAGCAATCAAAACAAATCTGATATCAATGCATTTGCATCATGAGTAGTGGTCTACCAGCTAAATGATCAAGATCATACCCCATTTTTGTAGTTCCCGAAGATGCCTTGTAGTTTTGTTGCTGTGGTTGGCTTAGTTGGAGATTCACAGGTCCTTGCAAATCCTCTCCTATGCTTAGACCATATGTGAGAACAGAATTTCTGTTTGTTTCGTTCTCATCTTTTGTTCCGTAGACCTGAGTTAGTAAAACACTTTTGAAGTTCAGTATAAAGAGCAAACAAGGTTGTCCTCATTTAAAAGTTGAATGTTTTGTTTTAGATTATTAGTTTGTATTCCCATCCAACCAATACCTTCTTTTTCAATTCCATGTTTTCTTGACAAATTAGGTTTACCTTCTTATACAGTTCGACGTTTTCTTGGTGTATGAGGTTTCCCTGCTCAAAATAAAAGCAATATTTTACCTAATGTATATTGAGAATATTGGTTTCTCTGTTCGAACACTGACCTTTCGATTTAGTTCTTGTATTTCATCCATTAAAAGTTGATCCTGCATATGCCAATCTCAAAATAACTAGTCTATCTTTACCTGCAAACTTGAGCACTGCATTTGTGATAGAAAATACAAACCTTTTTCATCCGAACTCCACGGAGACTCATTTCTAATTGGTTCTCCACATTCTGTAATTCTTTAACTGTCACACCCGACAGTTCTTCCCCCATCATTTTCCTGCTACATCAAATTAGAAGTAAAATGTGTGCATTGGAACCTCAATTATTGCTAGTTCACTATAAAGGTTAGAGACAATGGATTATAATCTAGAAAGTGTTTTCTTTGTGCCTCTTTTGTAATTATTTGACAATATTCAAGAGATGCTTTCAACTCTTTGTATTTCATAATAATAATACTAATACTATTAGTAATATTAACAAGGGAAAGGATCCACTTACTAGCGGGAGGGGGGATAATAGTAGTAGTTCTTAAGGGTTGTTATTTCAAAGGTTAAATGTGTCTGATACATGTGTAAGGGTTGTTATTTCAAAGGTTAAATGTGTCTGATACATGTGTAAGACTTCTGTTCTGGAGCCTCATTGGTATTTGTTGAAACCAGATATTGATCTTTGAGACATTTTGTTATTTTAGAAGAAAAATAATTTTTATTTTTGTACCATGATCATAATTACATGAGAGAAATATATAGACAACAATATCTTGGTGAAGTCCTAGCCTTGCTACTATAAAATAAATAGACAAAAAGAAAATAAAGAAGAATCAAATCAGATCTACATAATCTGATCTTGTTCTCAACTAACTAAATATTCTAGAATAAAGGGAGATAAAATGAAATCATATTTGAATAATCTTATTTTGATTTTAACTACCTAAATCTTCTAGGATCCTTATTTGAAATTTAACTTTAAAATGTACATCAATTGCCAACACCCCCCTCTCAAGTTGGTGCATAGATGTCTAACATGCCCAAATTGCCATCAAGGAATTCAAAATTAGGCCTAAACAATCCTTTTGTAAAATGTCTACCACCTGTTGTGAAGTAGGAACAAAGGGCATGCAAATTAGGCCTGCATCCACCTTCTCTTTTATAAAATGCCTATCAATTTCTACATGCTTGGTTATTGAACAGGATTTTGGGAAATACTAATTACAGCTTGTTATCACAGTACAACTTCATGGGAAGATTCATAGGAAGTTGTAAATTTGCTAGAATCCTTTTAAGCCACAAAATTTCACAAACTCATTGTGTCATTGCAGCCCTATATTCATCATTTGCACTACTTCTGGCCATAACATTTTGTTTTTTGCTTCTCCAAGTAACCGAATTTCCCCAAACAAATGTACAATAGCTATGTTGACTTTCAGTCAACAATGGATCCAGCCTAATTGACATCTGTGAACACTTAAATGCCTTGTTGCCCAGTTTTCTTAAAAAAAATCCTCTTCCCAAACAGTTTTTAAATACCTTCAAATTCTGTAAGCTACATAAAGGTGTTCTTCATGAAGTGAGTGCATGAATTGGCTTACTAAATTTACTACAAAAGCTATGTCATGTCTGGTATGATATAAATAAATCAGTCTTCCCATTAATCTTTGGTATCGAGCTGTATCCACTGGCTCTCCTTTGTCTTCACTTTCAAGTATTTTGTTACGATCTATGGGAGGCTCAGCTGGCCTACAACCCAACACCCATCTTCTTTGAGAAGATCTAGAATACACTTTCTCTGTGACAAAACAATTCCTTTCTTTGATCTTGTAACCTTCATTCCTAAAAATTATTTTAGGGACCTGAGGTCTTTAATCTCAAACTTAGTAGTAAGAGAAGCTTTCAGCTTACCTATTTCATTGAAATCATCTCCAGTAATTACGACGTCATCCACATAAACAATTAATATAATGTTTTTTCCTACAGGAGAATGTTTTACAAACATTGTATGGTCACTTTGACGTTGAAATACCCCTGCTTAACAAACTAGGCCAATCCCTCAAACCGAGCTCTAGGTGGTTGTTTCAATCCAGAGAGACTTTTGAAGTCGACATACTTTTTGATTAAAATGTGATTCAATACCTAGGGGTGCATCAATGCATACTTCTTCCTCCAAATCTCCATGTAAAAATGCATTTTTCACATCTAACTGTTGCAATGGCCAGTTGCAGCTAAGGACAAAAGAACTCTAACTGTGTTTAATTTCATAGTAGGTGCAAATGTCTCCAAGTAATCAATACCGCAAGTCTGAATGAAACCTTCAACAACTAACCTGGCTTTGTATCTCTCAATAGATCCATCTGCATTACACTTAATGGAAAATATCCATTTACACCCCACAGTTGTCTTTCCTCTAGGCAAGTCCACCTTTTTCCAAGTCTGATTCATTTCTAGGGCTCTCATCTCCTACAAGACAGCATCTTCCCACTCAGGAACCTGTAGAGCAACCTGTATATCTCTTGGAATTTTCATTCTTGTCCGTTCTGAAGTAAAAGCTTGAAATGAAGGGGATAAATTTTGCTATGACACAAAATTTGAGATAGGATCTTTTGCACATGATCTAATATACCCTTTCTATTAGCCACAGGAAGATCAGAATTATTTGGGACAGATTCAACTATAGTTTGAACAGGTTAGACAGAATTAAGAAAATTGTTACTTGATGGGTCCTCGGATTCATGGCAGTCTGGAGGATCATTTGGCTCTACTCTTTGAGGTTTTTTTTTTTCCCTTTTTCTGGAATAGACAAGATCAAAGGGTTTTACACCTTATTACCCATTGTAGTTGTCTCATTTTGTTCAGTTACAATAATTTCAGAACCTGTGACAACTTGCAGTTCAGAATCTATTTTAGTTTCTGAAAAAGGTTCTGAAATTCAAATATATTCTGAATTGCTATCTTTATTTTGCCCACTTGGTTCACCCTTGTTTTGAGTCTCTAAATCTTCCTTCTTTTTGCATGGGATCTAAATTTAATAAATCTGAGTTTTGTAAAGTTTGTAAGATTGGAAAATCTGAATTTTGAAATTATTGGACAGCATTTTCCTCTTTTCTCCCCCCCTCAAGATGATTTTGAAAAAAAAAGCTGTTTTTTTCAAAAGAAGTAACATCCTTAGAAACAAGGGTTTTCTTGGAAATGATTTGGAAAATCAGAATCTTGATGAGTAATTCCTTTTTCAATAAAAAAATCATTTAGTTGTTTATTAAAATACTCCATTCCATTATCACTACTAAATACTTTGATCTTTTTTTGAAATCGAGTTTGTAACATATGAAAAAAATATTTGAATATGTTCTGAACTTCAGATTTTGATTTCATCAAGGAAATCCATGTTAATCTTGTATGATCATCTATAAATGTGGCAAACCATCTTTTTTCATTTGTTGTAGATTAGGTCCCCAAACATCACTATGAATAAAAAAGTGAATGGACTAGATTTTTTATAAGTTTGAGGAGAGTAAGATTAGAGATGATGCTCTGCAAGTTGAAAAACTTCACAAGAAAACAGATTTGGATTTTAATTTTTAAAAAGTTCAGGAAATAAGTACAAAACTTGGGTGACCTAGCCTATAATGTCATAACATTATTTTTTCCGTCTTCATTAGCAGAAACTGAATTGAGACAATTACCCTGAGTTTCATCCTCAAAGAGATAGAGTCCATGAACCACTTTAGTGCTGCCAATTATCCTCCCCAAACCCACCTCCTGAAATTTGCAAGTAGAGGAGTAAAACATAGCCAAACAGTTTAGATCATGTGTTAATTTGCTAACAGACGGAAGAATGCGTGACAAATTTGGGACATGAAGGACATTATGAAGAGCTAGAGATTTAGATATAGGAATAGAACCAACACCAGCTATAGTAGAATAAGTGCCATCTGCAATTCTGATCTTTTTATGACCAGCACAAGGACTGTATGTAGGAAACAAATTTGAACAATTTGTCATGTGGTCAGAAGCTCCGGAATCAATGATCCATGGGTCTTTATTATTCTGTTTGGTACTAGAAAAAGCAGTTGAAAAGGAAATACCTTTTTGGGCCAGAGAACAAGATGTATTAACTGACATTTTAGTTGAAAAGATATTGTACAAGCGCTTCAACTGTTCCTTAGTGAAAGGAAGTGACTCATAGCTGCCCTCCTGCTTCATGTTGTTTCCATGTGAGGCTAAAAATGATGATGGCACAACTTTGATGCCTCTAAAATTCCCAGAAGTCACGGTAGGCAAATAGCCGAAGCTTTGGTACCATGTTATTGTAGAAGAAGAATAATAATTTTTATTTTTGTACCATGATCATAATTGCATGAGAAATTAGGTGAAATCCTAGCCTCACTACTATTAAATAAATAACAAGCTAGAAAGAAAATAAAGAAGAATCAAATCATATCTACATAATCTAATCTTGTTCTCAACTAGCTAAATTGAATAAAGAAGATAAAATCAAATCATATTGAATAATCTGATTTTGATTTTAACTACCTTAATTTTTTTGGATCCTTATTTGAAATTTAAATTTAAAATGCACATCAATTGGCAACATATTTCTTCTAAATTCTTTAAGCTACAAGCTCCAACACCTACTTACTTTTAATGTCATTCATATTTAAATGTGGAGAATTTCTCCATGCTATGCATGACTATGTGTGGCTGAACCAATTAGGTTTTGCATCATGCTATCTTCTAGCTGAGTTCTTAGTAGCTTTCATTTGGTCTTTTGCCCTCCACCTCTTATGACTCATTTTGCTAAGTTGCTTTTCTAGCTATGGTTTTGGAGCCTACTTTATGTACTTTGGTTGTTTTCTTTTACTGTATTTGTTTGTAAGAAGTTGAGAGTTTAGTGAGTTCCAGCTTAAGGGAGGTTGTCAGAATTCTATTGTAGATTTAACCTATTCAATATCATTAGATATTTATTAATATGTAGAGAATCAATTAGAGTTTGAAGGATTCTGTTTCCTCCTTAAAACACTGTGGAATATTAGTCAACTATAATTGTGATTGTATTTAATAGCTGTTTAATAACTATTTAGTTCCTCCTCAAAATAGATTCTTTCTTCCTAATTTTGTTTCAAAAATAATAAAATGCAACAAATCAACACATTGAAATAACCTTTTTAATGTCTTCTCTTCATTTCCAAATACGTATTATTTATTTATTTTTCGTGCCACTCAACGATGAAAAATACTCTAGGATGTACCTCTATTTTGTGTTGAAAATCAGTGCTCCGGTAATGCATCCTATGTTGTATATGAAGTAATAATGCATATTGATACAACACCAATTGATAAACTAATAAAATTCAATAATAACACTTGCTCCCAAACTACAAATAATAACACTTCTTCCTACTATATATAATCTTAAATTTGTAGTACATAATGGCCATTATTTTTATTGTTTGAATTATTGCTATAACACAGCTTCTTGTAAAAAAAGCAACTGCAGAATTAATTCTTAATGCAGGATCAGTTATTTTTATATCACATATACTCCCAATAATAACAACCTCCTCCAATCCATCAAATTATCCTTCCTAGCGAACTTGGATCTCAGCTCTCATCACCTGTCAATTCATTTTACATTCTGTATTGCATGAAAACCACCCTTAATGTGTTTCTACACATGTTCATCTCTAGAGCTTTCTTCATATGATCATATGGAATTAAAATTTTAGAGAATGTTGATTTTTGCCTCAACATATTTTTCCTAGATTAGGGAGGTTTCAATTACTGCCATAACTATTAGAGTAATTATCTCCTGCAATAGCATCACAATTAACAGCTGTACAATAATAATACTAGACTGACATACTAACATGTAAATATGCTAATAAATCTTGACTGCTATTTAGAGTTCTTTATAATGTAGATTGTTCTTTTAAACTTGTCTTTAGGATAGAAGCATATGCTGTTCTGATAAGGGTGTACCGGTGACTTTCTTGCAAGTTGTGTAATTGTTGCCTTAACATTGCTGCCTCCTTTTGCCAAAACTAGAAATTAAATAAAATAAGGTCTGATTAGATATTAGAAGAGGCACCACTGTGTATACACACACACATTATTATTAGAAATAAAATTTTAGACTTTCTTATAAATGATACAAGAAATAGAAAAGAAATTATATGAATGGGGCAACAAGCTTATCTGGCATTTAACACCTTATTAAGTGCTTGATGATTGTTTAATTTACAATTGACATTCAGTAATAGCTTTAAATTTTACAGTTTTTATTTTGAGGCTTGATAAATTGTTTACAGTGTATTTTTGTTGACGTTGTTTTGGGGATTAAAATAGACATCGATTTTAAGTGGTTTGAACTCTGATAGAAATGGTAATAGGTTTGGAAGGGTATATGTAAGAGAGAGAAGGAGTCCGTGTAATGTAGATTATAGTGGGATAACTGACAGGAGAAAGAAAAGGAATCTGATTATAGGGGACGGATAATTGCCAAGAGAGAGAAAGGGAATCTGATTATAGTGGGAGAGTGGGATTGTTGTGGGGGTTATTTGTTTTCAGAAGTTTTTCCTCGGGAGGCCCTGAGCACCTCGAATCGCTCAAGAAACTTATCTTACACACAATGTTTGTAGACAAAAATATTATCACTGAAGTGATATCTATCAATATCGTATCAGTGCACGTGATTCCTGGAACAGTGTATGGTAGTTACGAGAAGCAAAATGGAGAACCAAATAGATGTGTTGGAACACAGATTCGGTGGACTAGAGACAACCATGGTTGAGATGCTTCGAAAGATGAACGAGCTCATGGTTTCTACACAGAGAAGAGGAAAAGACAATGTAACAAAGGTAGAGACGATGCCACTACTTTGCTCCCGATACAATGGTTTACCTTGATAGGTCTACAATCAACCATGCCGGTTCCCTCCAAGATGTCTAAAGCATGCTTCCTCCTTGAATTTACAAGGCCTTCCTTTGATTGAGTGACCTCGATACCAAGGAAATATTTCAAACATCAGAAATCTTTGTTCTGAAAATGACTAAACAAATGTTTCTTCTAGATTGTAGCTGCATCATTCCCTGTAATTACTATATCATCCACATTAGCCACTAGAAATACACACTTGCCAGGAAGTATGACAATAAAAATTAAGTGATTTGCTTTGAGCCCAAAGTCCTACACAACATGACTAAATCTTCCAAACCAAGTTCGAGTAGATTGTTTGAGACCATAAATAGACTTTTTCAATCTACAAAACTAATCCAGATTCTCCCTGAGCAACAAACCCAAGAGGTTGCTCCACGTAAACCTTCTCCTCTAACTCACCGTGAAGAAAGACATTCTTAGTGTCTAATTGGTGGAGAGGCCAATGGCGAATAACTGCCATAGCAAGAAAGAGACGAACTGTGAGAATCTTGGCCATTGGAGAAAAGGTGTCACCATAATCTTAGCCATAAATCTGAGTATACCCTTTGGCCACCAATCTGGCTTTAAGACGACCAACGGTACCAACAGGACCAACCTTAATAGCATAAACCTATTTACATCCAACTGACTGTTTCCCCGGAGGAGGTGGAACAAGGTTCCATGTATCACTATGTTCAAGTGCTTGCATTTCAACAACCATGGCTTATCGCTATCCAGGATAGCCTCATGAACATTTTTAGGAATAGTGAAAGGAGAAATAGAAGAGAGAAAAGAGAAATACGTTGGAGATACACAATGATAGCTCAAAAAATTATAAATAGGATGAGGATTCCTAATAGATCGAATACTTTTTCGAAGAGCAACAAGTCAACCAGAATTATCTTCTCTAGGATCTGTAGCAGGAGCATCTGATGGTGAAGGACTTGAATCTAGTGACTCTCCATCAATTGCATCACCCCAATGAGGAACCTTTGCATCAAGCATTAGGGTGCGTGCAGTCTCCATAAGGTGTTTATTTTTTCTTTTAGCAATTCCATTTTGTTGGGGTGTGTGCACATGTATACTGACGCAATATCCCTTGTGAGGATAGTAAAGAAGATAATTCAGATGAGAAATATTTTTTTGCATTGTCACCTCTAAAATTTTTGATTATTTTCCCAAATTGGTTCTTGATTTCATTGAAGAAAAACATAAAGATAGACAAAAGTTCTAAACGATCTTTCATTAAATATACTTGTGTACATCGTGAAAATTCATCAATAAAGGTTACAAAATATCTAAAACCAAAAGATGTTATATGACTTGAACCCTAAATATTGGAATGAATGGTGGTGAAAATTGAGTTACATCTCTTTTTAGTGTTTAGGAAAGGATGATTTAACATGTTTGCCTAATTAACATGATTCACAACTTAACTCATCTAACTTTTTGAGACCTGGAACTAGAGCTTCAACTTAGATAAACTTGGGTGACCCAAACGATCATGTAAAAGCTTGGGTGATGAAACAACAACACAAGATATAGGTGGTTGGGGAACTTTCAATGTCTCCCATAAGTGGTCGTGGTAACCTTGACCAAGGAACCCGTGATAAAAAGTTTTTTTCATTGAGTTTTATAGTGGTAATGGTTGGGGTACCAGAAATAGGAAAAAACTGGTCCGGAAGATTCCATTAAAAAAAAATCTGCACAAGAAGACTAGAGTAAGAAAGAAGAACAGAATTACACTCCTAACAGCACCCAAAACACAAAAAAAGTCTAGAAATGGGTTTGGAAGACTCTAGCGAACAAGCTAATGACAAAAAAGACTAGTTTCGGCGGACAAAGGTGGCGCGTGGGGTGCCTATGGATGATGCAGTTGTCGTTGGCAGAGCGGGATCATTCCCGCAATTTCGCAATTTTCATTACCTTTATACATATCTATGTATTCAACTTTTCCAAAACAGATTAGGCTTGAAAAGGCTGAGACCTAGTTCCACCTCAATGCACCTAAGCTTTCACATCATGAGTAGATAAATAAATATTAAATTATATTCTAACATAAATCAAGATGGTTAGGTTATATAACTTTGTTTGGTACTTATTTTGATTTGAAACTGAAGTCCTCCAAATGGATTTGCTTTTCTTTTTTTCTTTTCTTGGACGGCTGCCCCAAAACAATGATCAAGTATTTTTCTTGAACTTGTAGAATGTGGTGCCTTGATTGATCATATACTCTTGGAAAGAAAAACTAACTAGAACGCTTGAGGATGAAATCTTATATTACAAATAATATTTTCATCCATTTCTGTCATTAACATTCAGGTATACCTAATGTTCTACGCAATTACATGATAAATAATCCTGTAAGTAATTAATGTGTTGATTGTAAACTTCCGACCATATTGGTGTAACTTAATTTATGTTTCGAATTACATGATAAACAACAGTACCTTAATTTCAGATGTTGAACTCCCAAGTTGACAATGTTCTTCTTTTGATTTGTTGTAGCGGTCAATGACTGATTTCATGCTGGAAAAGGTCATTCAGAATCAAAATGCGTCAGATGTGTTCTGTTGACTGTAGCATTCAACAAAAGGATCATCACTCGAGTTGTATGAAGAAACATTTACACCTCTTTACTTTTTTTTCATCAATTTATGAACTAGTTTACAATATTTGTGGATAGATGTTTTAATTATAACGGTTTAATTTGGTCATATTTCATTCCAATCTTTACATTTTAGTCTTAGTCCTTACCGTAAGAACTACTTAATTTAGTTCTTTTCATGCACACATTTTTCAGTTAGCTTTAGTTTTTGTTTTTAGCTAAAATTCAACAATTTAAAAATGAGTAAATCTGAATATTTAGAAATTTGTAGAGATTGAAAACGTATTTAACTCAATTTTAATACACATAAATATGAATCTATAAATATAAATTTATACTTATATAAATAATGTTAAAAGCATATCATGCGATCGTGGTTATCAAAATGTGTTAGATTTTATAACGTTGTATGTGCAATTTTGGTCATCTATTTAAGTTACACAATTTATCCTCATATTTACGAGTCTAACAAATTGAAAATATTAGTTTGAAATACAAGTTATTTTGTACTATTTGTTGCACATTTGAGATTTAGTATACTTCTATTTTCTTTTTAATTTCTAGAGATGTAATTTCTGAATTGAAGAACATGTAATAAATATCAGACATTCGTTCTCCTGTGATTTCAAATTCTCGATAAGATTGCTCTATCTAGTAGTAAAATATTACTAGACTTAGTTATTTAAATGTTATTAAATTTATAGTCTAGTATTTTATTTTATTATATTATTAAAATATTAAATTTATATGCTATTTCTAAGTATTTTAATATTTTTAATATAAAATAAATTCCGAAGAGTTTATACATCGAGGTTACACGTTTAGTATACATGGAGAGAAGTTCGAGTTTGACAATTTTACACGTGAGATTTCATTGTTAAAATTAATTAGAGGGAGTGTCTTCATGTATCATTAAAATAAGTTTTTAATTCATATTTTATTTTGTATATTATTTCAACTTGTCATTTAGTTGTCTCAATGCTAGATTAATTGTTACATCATTGTTTTGTAACATGTTTTCTTTTTGGTAGTAGAATCAATTTGATTTAAATTGACGTTACCAGAGCAATTTCACTTTGCTTATTTTATATTATTTTAATTTAATTGAATGAGTTAAAATATTTTCTTGCATGGTTATGTTTTCAATCTGACATGCCTTCTAAGAGGCAACTTATTCTTCAACTAAACGAAGAGATATTCTCTCATGATGTACTTATTAAAACTATATGTGATGTATTAGCTTATTTGAATATAATTTAGTTATATGTCTTCATATTGTTTGTATAACCTTGATAATCATGCGTGTAAGAACGGCTTCTGACGATCTAGATTATTACTATGTTAAACTTAACTTGACATTCCAAAACATTCACTTGCCTTTAGTCATCTCCTAACTTTAAACTGCAACTTCAAAGTTTAGTGTTAACTTTTACTAAAACACAATTAGACCATTGCTTAAAAATTCAAATCCTTCATCTTCCATCCCATTCTCTCTCTAATGGTTAGATGTGACCTTTGTCCAAGCTTACAATCCTCTGATGATTAAGGGAAATTTCAATGGTTTGTAGTGGCTTGGGTTGATTTATGGTGACTTTAGTTGCTTGATGGGAAAAGGGGAGAAGCATATTTGATGAAGACTATGATTTTCTTTTGTTTTTTCTTTTGTCGCCAATATTAACATTGTTTTATGTTACAATTAGGTCTCCATATCATTTCTATAATCTTGATATTCATGCGTTTAAGAGATGACCTACGTTAAGGGTATTGTGTTTTTTTAATTTAAAGTCTCACATCGATGAGCGTTAGAAAGGAAGGAGGAAAGAAACTATATAAGAGGGAATAATATGTTTTCTAAATGAATGTATTAGATTTTAGGTAGTGTGTGTCAAAACATTTTGGGGGAGGATATGTAATTTTTCCGTTCAAAAATTACACTTGGGAGGATTTGTAGTTTTTCCGTTAAAAAATTACATGTGAGGAAGGTTTATAATTTTTTCGTTCAAAAATTATAAATAGTGAGTTTTGTTCCAGTGGAACTATGGACTAAATTTTGAGATATTAAATCACGTTAATCTTTTTTGTGTACTTTTTTTTCTCTCTTATACTTGTTTCAGGAAGTTGAGTTCTCAACAACTGGTATCAGAGTGGTTCGACTTGGCGAGAGTTGGATCCATGAAAGTCAGGCGGAACTTGACCGGAGATGAATCCATGAAGGTCAAGTGGACTTATCTTGAGATGATTCCCTTTGTCGAAAGTTTCCCGTTTTAGGGGGAGAAAGTACAGTCCTTTGTTCGAGAGGATGATTGTTGTTTTACATCAGAAGAATAATGTAAAGTTTGATGGAGAAGAATAATTTTGTTGGTAAGAAGATTTTCCTACAAGGAGGATTGCTTTAAAAGTCAAAAGATTCTGCTACAAAGGAGGATTGCTTCAAAAGTCAGAAGATTCTGCTATAAAGGAAGATTGCTCCAAAAGTTAGAAGTTCTGCTGCTGCAAGAAAAGATTACTCTAGAAGAGTTTTGCTAGTTCTAATGTAAAGAATGATTATTGTAAAAGTATATGACTTTGAATTAAGGGAGATTTATTGTGTCTTGTATTAATTCAAAGTCTCATCCATGAGCATTAGAAAGAGAGAGGAGTAAATAAATTATATAAGAGAGAATAATATATTTTCTTTACTTGCACCATATCCTTAAATTTAGTAAATGAATATATTGGATTTTAGGTAACGTGTGTCAAAATATTTTAGAAAGAGTTTGTAATTTTTCTGTTAAAAAATTAGACATTACACTTGGGGAGAGTTTATATTTTTTCTGTTAAAAAAATTATATGTGAGGATGTTAATTTTTTTTGTGTATTTTTTTTTCTTTCTCCCTTTGTACTTGTTTCAAGAAGTTGCATTTCCAATAACTAATTTCAATTAGTGACTTAGATTAGTTAGGTTTATGGTAATTTAATTATTTGATGAGAAAAATAAGGAAAAACATTTTTTTAAGACAGTTTCTCTTTTAATTCTTCATTATTTATGTTGTCTCAATTGATAAATGAGTTGTCATTATTAAAGAATGATCTCTTCTGATTGATCCCGTAAAGTTTACCTAAAATTAACTTTGTTACTGTTATTAAGGACTATTTTTCATTATTAGTATCAACTTTTTGTTGACACTAATAATTTCTTTTTTGAATGACAATTTTACTGAAAAATAACTTCACATTATATCTTATATGGTATATTTTACATCTATGGAATATGAAACATTTATAGTTTAAGTATATTTTCATTTCAATTAGAATGAAAATAAGACTATTCTGATTCCTAATTTTGTATTGTTGTAGTTTTTTAATTAAAATTTACTTAGCTTAAATATTACATTAAAAATTAAACATTTTTGATGAATTAATATTTGAAAAGTTTAAAGACTACGTGGATAAGACAGTTTTATACCATCAAACAATAGAAATAAGATTTTATATAATTTTTAAAAATTTTATTATTAAAGTCAATAAAATTATCGATTGTAATTTTTACAATTTTTTTTTTGTTTGGCTGACATTGCTAATCATATATTTTTTTATGAATTATAAATACTAAAAAAAATATTGATTATAACAATTTTATGAATTAAAATGTAAAACAAATAGTAGAGCGATAAGTTTTCATGAAGTAAAATGTGTTTTTCTAGAATTTAATAATCGGTAATATAAATATATGTCTCTTCTGTTGTTACTTTACTCATATATTATTTTTAATATTTATATAATTATTTTAAAAGTTATATAATGAAATAAATTAGGCAAATATTCCTGAAATTTTATGAGACTAAACAGATCGACTTTTTTAATCTATTCGTAAAATCTTCTTATTATTTGAAGAATTGAAGTAATTTCTTTTGTACTTTAACCGTTTTAATTTTAAAAACATTAAATCGAGACACATGTAAAGATGTAAGAGTAATGCTAAAAAGTAAAAAAAGAAATTAATATAATTTTATAAAGTTTAAGAGATGTTTACATAATTTACTCTAAACTAATTGTTAACTGATGAGCAGTATAAAAACTTATATCAACAATGTATAATTTTTATTATTATTATTCCTTTTACCTCAAACATATTTTCATACATGAATTTAATTTGGATAGCACTAAACTAGAGCAAATGCAATGACTTCATAAAGCCTTTAAAGTCTAAAATTCAAGAAGGAATAAACGCGTTTATAACGATACATTGTTGACTAGCTGGGAGTTTGTTTTGGATAGTTAAACTTCTTCTCAAGCATTATTAATGAGAAGAAAATATAAAGAAAAAATAAAATATTTTTTATAAATTAAAACAAATCATTTTATGAATAATAAAGGAAACTAATTTTAGCTTTTTATATAGAACTTTATTCAATCAGAACTTAAGGTTCAAAAATAGAGAATTTTTTCAAAGAACAAGAATAGCTAGAATTGATTTTCTAGTAAAGGGTCGATGTATGTTGTAAATACAAGACTACTATCTAATTAAGAATGAAGTGTTCGACCTGTCTCTACGTGCTCTATCTTATGGTGTGTGTTGTCACAAAACAAGTTCATAAGAACTTCATAATTTACTATGAAGGCACCGAGTATGATCTCCATCTATGACAATCAGTCAGCTTGAAAAAGAACAAGTTGGATATTTTTACCTACTGAGGTAGACTTGATAATTGCTAATTTTGATGCCCTAATGTCCTTGTGCCTTTTATCAGCACGTTGAACAACATGCTGAGCAATGTAGCAAGTTCTTCAAGGCTCTAGCCCTTGATAGACTTTCATTAGAATTAGGGGGCTATTAGATTCTATCTAGACATTCTATCCTATCTTATGATACTGTAAATAAACAATTGCTGTATTTTTTTACTCATCGCCTCTCTGTACCTTCCATTGTGCCTTTTTCACGTTGATTTCGCAGTCCTATGATTTAATAACATCACGGTGAAGAATATAAAGGCTATGATTGAACAATTATCTTTTCAAGGTGAAACCAAGGATAACTTGATTGGGAGAGAAAATGAGGAAATTCCATATAACATACTATATCTGATAAGTCACACTGCATATAAACCCAAAATATATCTTCTTCCCCAGACTTTGAAAGGGTGCTTTTTGAAGACTAATAGGCATAAACGGAGAAATAATATAGTCACATATCCCACTTTAGCTGTGGCAATTGTTCTCGTCCCATTGCACTTACTACAAATATTTTGGACATATTAAATAGAGTTGACATACTAAATCCCATCAACAAGGCAATGTTTCCAATGTTGTTCAAGCCATTCCTTTTGATACCTTAAAAGACGTTTCTGTTTCTTTCAAAGAGAATAATGAGTAACAAATAGAAAGTTGTCGTGTAGTCCTCCACACCTATTGCCTTTGTTGCTCACAGAGGTAATTCCGTTGTTTTTGTGTCATAATCTTCCCCCCTAATGACGAATTGCGGTGTAACTAGTCCATCCAAACCCTTTCCATCAATTCCTTTATGTGTCTCATTGTCCCTTTGACTTTATTTTCATCAGTAAACTCACTCGCACCTTATTTGGTCAGCTTTGCTAATAACTCTTCTTTGATTCAAGATCAGTGCATTGGATACTTGCCTAGCTAGCTATTTGATTCTCGTACATTAAAAGAAAAACATGATTATATTCCTACGACCACCATGCATCTAAATCCTTCTCCATATATTATTCCTGTGTCGGTCACAGTGATAGACTTCTTATATATAAATCTTTTTGTTGTATGACATAGTGGACCTGAGGGTTGAGAGAAAATGACTAAATCAAGATCACCAAAACACGTGCGGTTAGAGTTGTTAACTAGTAGAATAAAGGAGGAGTCCACAAGTATAAGACCAATGCGACTCAAATAACAATCGCGTATAATACATATTAGGGCTTTTGCAATTAGTAGCAATACAATCTCTTAAGAATGCTACATAATCCATGATGAATGACAGCTACTGGCTAGGATGGCAATGTGTAGATTACACAAGTTGGTAACAAAGGGTTTATAAGCACAGAGAGGTATGTGATAATTTTATGGTTGTAGCATTGAAGAAGTGATCTAAAATATTGTTTTAGGATTCTTGATACGAAGGAGGCCAAAGCAACGCAATGAAGGTGTGCAAACTTTGAAGGGGAACATGTAATGACAACCATTAGGTGTTATAAAGACAAGGCACCTCAAACAGCTCAACAAAATTAAGGCTAAGACAATAACAGATTCTTCGCTTCGGTACCAATTTAAAAGAGTAAAGGTTAAGATCTGGAGAATGGAAAACTATATTATTTTTTTATTAGTATGATTCAAATGATGAATAAAATTATAAGCCAATTGAATGAATTCTAATATAAGATTTGCAACTATAAAACTATTCTAATTACAAGAAAAAAATGCAAAAATATGTATAACATAAAAGCCATAATAATAAAAATAAATCTTGGAGATACGATATATTCTTTTACGTTTTTCTTCAAAAAATATATTTTGGAACACAAATGATAAACAAAATTTTGTGTGTTTTTTAGGTTACATTTTGTGTTTCTGTAAAGATTGTAAGATGGAGAAGTCGTTGAAACATAGGAGGTACTGCTTCTGTGTTAAAAATAAAATAACTATTTTTATTCTTTTTTACAAATATTAAAAGATCTTTTAAAAGGTAAAAACTTCAAACTAAGCCTTAAGCAGCTAATAACTTCATTGATTGTCCATTTTCAATCAAAGTTTTGATAATCTTTGCTTATAAAACGAACTACTCCTACGCATAAAAGTGATTAAGATTAAACAAAAAAAAAAAAAAAGAACTCAACTTTGTTTATAGCACAGTAAGGTATAGCCGTATAGGCCATCTCTACTCTAGAGTTCATTATGAGCTGTTAAATTGTTTTCTTGAATGTTTTTAATGTCTTTCACTTTAATGGTCGTATCTAAGTTAAGTTCTTAAATCGTTTCAATTATTATTATTTTTTAATAAAATTTATTGATTTCCTTAATTTTAGTAATTTTTGTGGTTTCTTTTAGAAAAACCAGTTTTGCATATGAAATCCATATTATTACTCTTTAGTGCTAAAATAATATTAAAATCCAGTTCTTATTTTAAGAACATAACATTGAAGATTATCTTAGGAACTTCATCATCCATTCACATAAACTAAAGGTGAATTTAGAAAGAAAAAAAATACTAAGATGAACTTACTAATGAGAGGTAAAAATTGTATAATGTCTTAACTGGGATTCTTAATACTGTCACTAAAAAAAGTTAAATATTAATTAGACAATAAACCCATGCACTTATGCAGTAACTGAAGTAAATGTAAAAGAAAAAATAAAAACAAAGATTTTAAGCAGAAAAGTGCGTTAAAACTCCTAAAGTTTTCTTTTGCAACTAGTATATCACTTAAATTATGAAATGTAATATATCACTAAAGACAGTTTTTCTTAAAATTAAAACATTAAATGTAATATTTTACTTTTATTGTCATCAATTCTTGTAGTTGTATTTTCAAAACTTGACCTAATTGAAAACTATTGATTAGGACAAAACGTTCCTTTGTCATTTGCTAAATAATACTAAAAAATAGTATTTTCCTGCAAAGGAAAGAAGGAAAACTTGAAATTAACTAACATTTATGAAAATAATTTCTATATTAATTTAGATTCAACTAGCATGTAAATCATGAGGTGGGTGTGAATTCAAGTTTTAAATATATTACTATGTTAAATACTTGAAATGAGAGATTTGTCACTCATAGTAGTGTTCTTTAAAGGATACCTATAGTCTATACCAAAATTCCAAGTTTCTTTTGCTAACATGATTTAACTTAGGATAGAAGTTATAAGATTAATAAGATGACTTAAAAAGAGTGTTAAGGGTGAAAGGAGTAAGGAGGGAGAAAAAGTCGTGAATTTAAACTTGCTAATAAAAAATTAATAACTAACAACAAAAACATGGAATAGCAATTCAAAAAAGAGGAAAGTCAGCAATACAATCTCTAAGACACATCCATGATGGGTTAAAATTAATTTACTAAAATCTACTTAATCAATAAATAGAATCATAGAGAGGATATGTGCTATAAGTTGGTTTTTCTAACAGTTTTGGAAAAGAAGGGGGTCGCAAAATTGAAAAAGTGTGACACTATAACTCTAGACCTCAACATCACTATGCATATGGACACAATTAAGTCAGATTTCCGCCATAAACCACTAGTAAATGAGCACAATTAAGTCCATTTCATAATTAAGCCACTAATCCTCGGCCTCAACACAGACACAGTTTAGTCAGTTTTCCACCATAAACCGCAAATAAATGAACAATGATAGCACCACTCCACATATGTTTTCGCCGAACATACGCCAATCACATGCCGTTGCACTAGGTACGTGCTAATGTTAAATATCCATGAGAATAAAGGTGGGGAAAGAAAGAAGAAGAAAGGGAAAAAGAAAGAAATGCAGTAATATTTAATAGGTGACACGACGAAAAAGGGAGAAAAAAAAATTGAAGTGTGAGACTTAGGGTATAAAAAAATGGGTATTGCTAAATATATATACCCGGCCAGGTCTTAGGAGGAGGTGTCACAGCAGATATCTTTGGAAATGGAAGCCAACTTTCCCGCACGGATAGGTGATTTTACTCTATATTCAATGTAAATTTAAACCGACCACAGAAAGGTTGTCTGGGACAAGCTTATGGCATGTATAAATAGTAACAAATATAGTATTTATCACTCCTTTGCAGATAAAAATAAGGCAGAATTTCATAGAAATGGAGAAAAGAATAAGAAAAGAAGAAATGATAGATGTACTAAAAAATTGTAATGGAAAAAAAAAAAACCAACAGAAAAGAATAGGATGGAAAAAGTGATGAAAAGAAACAAATGAAAAGGTGATGAGTTTATTAACTAGTAACTTTTTAAAATGCATGAGTATATATAATTTATAACATAAAATTTATGTAAAAATATTATATTATGTAATTAGAATAAACAAAATATTCTATATAGAAAATATTGTGACAATATATATATATATATATATATATATATATATATATAAATGTATATTAAATAAATTACATAAAATCTAATAGTTTCATTTGTGAACTAATTTTTTTTTTATTTAGAAGAATCTTTTAGTCAAAAATATTTTTTTACTCAAGTATTCATTTATTTTAATAAATTAATAGTAATAGTAAAATATAGAGTGATTACATGAAAAAAGAGAATATATCAGTTATTAATTCTAACATTTTTTATAATTTAATAAATTTATGTGTATTAGTGATAAATGTTCTTATTCTCATTTGAAACTTTTATTTTAAAACTATTAGTCAAATTCAATGAGAGTAAAAGTTAGAGACATGAGCATACAAGAAAGACAACATAATTAAAATTCTCTTTTGGAAATTAAAATTCCTAATTTTCAGTCATCTATAATTTTTTAAAATTTTAAAATTTTAAAATTCTCTCTAATAAAATATCGTATCCAAACAAAATATTTTATTAGAAATAATTCTATGCATACTAAGAAGATTCACTTACTCGAGGAATAAACTTAATATATATATATATATATATATATATATATATATATATATATGTTATGTAGAGAATATGAAAACGTATATAATAATTTCTCTTTGTATGAATTTAATTATAACTTTACAAAATTGTAGTTTGTAAAATGAATATTCTGACCATCTTCAGCAAAATCTTCTTTAGTTTGTAAAGTAAAATAAGAGATTTATCTTTTTATATATATATATATATATATATATATATATATATATATATATATAAAAGTATAATTAATATAGAAAAACTTTAGCAGAAATTGATTGATTATCAACCATCAAATAATTTTTCTCATAAGAAAGTCTATTCTAAATCTATTAATCACCCACTCATAATGTTATTTATGTTGAGAGATCAAACCTGGTAACGAAACCCATTAATCAACCCCTCATGATGTTATTTATGTTGAGAAAGTCTATTCTAAAAGAGCCTCTCATTCGACTTCCACCATGCTCTATGATCCACAAAATGGATTCTTTATCTCACTGGTAAACATCTGACGTTTTCAGCAATTAGGGTGGGCCTTCAGCACTTCAGAACAGTTGTAAGATTACTCCGCACCCCTATTTTTTTCATCCAAAAAAACTGTTCTAATTTCCAAACCCACTCTATCTTTGAAGAGAACACCCCACTCCTCCACTCAACACAACGATAAGAGCTTTTATTACTATAATATTAATTAACCATCCTGTCATATGTACCTTAATTGTAACTCTCGGCATGAAAACAACAACAATGAAAACTATAGACAACGAAAGTCACTACCATACACAGACCAACAATAACAGTATCATTGTTGGGATGCAAAGTCTCGTGTCGGACCAAAGAGAGATATCACATAGATTTATAAACACATAATATCTCCATTGCTGAGAAGTATTTTAGACGAAGTCCAACAGCACGTGTTTATTGACCCTCTCCCGTTCCTAATTTCCGTCCTTGCCTACCAACCACAATCATGCTAGGGCTATCTTAGTAAGCATAAGAGTAAGTGTGTTTGTTTTATGTATTTCTCGCATCCCAAAGCTCTGTTAAGTGCAAAAGCTAATTCATAAAGCTTTGTTGTTCAACGGAATTCTAATTCAAACATAGCAGCACTGGCTGCAATCGCTAGTCTCTAAAGTCTAACCTAACCAAGTATGTGTAATTTTGTAGTTTTGTTGCTGCTAATTGAATTAACTAAACTATATCTTTAGAAACAAATTAACAATGCCGTTATATACGAACAAACACAACACGCAAAGTCACAAACAGCTAGCATTCATTCATTAAACATCGATGCACGAAAAATGAAATCAAACTAACGAAAAGAGAACGGAAAATAGATCGATAAAAGATGAATCGAGTACCTGGAACTGGAGAAATCGTAGAGTTTGCCAGTGCTGGAGAAGATCATGACTCCAACTTCAGCATCGCACAAGATTGCAAGCTCCTTCGCCTTCTTCAGCAGACCGTTCCTTCGCTTCGAGAACGTCACTTGTCTACTCGTCGAATTGTCGATCCTCCTTATCACGATCTTCCCTCTCCCCATACCAAACCCTAACAATCAGATCCTTATCACTCGCTAAGAAGAAGAAGAAGATGCAAGAGAGGATTAGGAAATTAGAAGATGCAAGTGTTGCAAGAGAGGATTATAAAACGCATCGAATCGAAATTAGAAGATGCAAGTGTTGCAAGAGAGAATCAGAAAACGCGTCGATCCACATCCTGTGGTAGCGACGACGGAAGAATGATTTGATTTTCCGAGAGAAGAAAGAAAGAGAATCTTATAAAGGAAAAAAAGAAGAAACAGAAGAAAAGAGAGAGAAAAGAAAGAGTGATTACTCAGTGAGGAACGCGTTGGTTATAACAGACAAAGAGCTGAATGTGCATCAGCGGCACTTGCTAGCTATATAAGGAAAGTGATGAAACCGCTGATTTGGAAGATGGAAAACCACTAGCTGTTTTTCGTGACCTGTCACGTGGACCAATCAGAGTCTTGCTCTCGTGAGATGATTCGCTCATTTTATATGTTCCTCGAAACTCGTGTCCATCACCGTTGCTACGCTGACGCGTGGAAATACGGATACGTATGCCGTATATCGTATCGTTGTGCTTCTTTCGGAAATGGCTATTTCTTTCAAGTAATCGCGTGGAGTGCGCTTGCACCGCCAAAGTGCAATTCAAGCTTTTGTACATTGACTAATATGTCCTTAATCCTTAATATATTGTAACACCAACATGTTTATTGCGTTGATGCATAACTATTGTTTTCGATGTATAACAAACTAATATTTAGTAATGGGAATATGACTTTTTAGACTTTACACTTTTTTTTAGTGACTTATCTACTGTTCTCTTTTTAAATTAATTTCTAAACTACCTATTAAACTTGCTATTATTTTTTTTCATGAAATTAATCATATTAAGTTGTTGACTTCCTCTCTTACTAAATTGTTAGAAGATAAAATTATTGAAATAAAAAAAAATAAAAAAAACTTCCTCTCTTATTTTTTTTTTAAATCTAATTATCCAGATTTATTTGATATTTTTTAAAAAATATTGAAATATTTAACAAAGTTCCTCTGTTGATTTTTTTTATTCAAAGTTGAGGCAATTTTATTTTATAATTTAGTTTGTTGAACAATTCTTTAACATGTAATATAAGTCAGGGATTAGATCATGTGTACCTGATAGTCCCGTGAATGTAGTGAGAGATGAAGCCATGATTTCGATGATGATCGAGTTCCCGTTTAGGGTGTATTGTTATGATGGTAGAGTTGAGATGACAGAGGAGATGATAAGATTGGTGTGTCTCTCTTTACCTCTGCCTAATAATCTCTTTATATATACACCCAAGGGGAAACCTGATTAGGTCATGAGGATAATTATGTCTATCAAATAATTATCAATTAAATACATGGGTATTCATAAGGTCAATGATCAATTAATTAGATAAATGATAACTTGGGCCACATAATAAACAACGAGTCTTAATTCTCCCACTTGGCCGAGTAATCATTTATGATGAGCATTAAGTAAGTCTGATCAGATTTTAATACTCATTTTAGTTTTAAACCGAAACTGTAGCAGAGAAATATAGTCATTGAATCGATATTCAATTCAAGACCCCCATTAATCATACTACAATACCAGATTTAAAACTTAAGTAGACTAAGGATCAAATTGACAAATAAGCCCTCAACAATAATTTGTGTATAGTTGTTGTCTATATGTATTTAGGCATGCATAGACATATTTAGAGACAGACAAAACAAAATAATGAGGAAGTTTTACTATTAAACGTAAGCAAGTACAATATGCAATTAAATAAAGTCTTTAGAAAAGCCCATCTTCGAAACATGTTCTTCGAAAACTTTAGGTGGGAGACCTTTAGTCATCGGATCCGCAAGCATATTTTTAGTACTTATATGCTCAATACAAAGTTTATTTTCCTCAACTCGTTCACGTACGAACAAATACTTTGTATAAAGATATAAAGCAGCGCCAATCGAACTGTTACTGTTCGAGAAACTAACGGCAGCTGAATTATCACAGTAAAGCTTCAATGGTCGAGATATGGAATTAACTAATTTGAGTCCAGTGATAAGATTTTTAAGCAACATCCCATGACAGGTTGCGTTGTACAACGCAATATATTCTGCCATCATTGTGGAAGTTGCAGTCAACCCTTGCTTATGACTCTTCCATGAGACAGGTCCGCCTGCTAACATAAAGATATACCCCGAAGTGGATTTCTTGTCATCTTTGCACTTGGCAAAATCAGAATCAGAATAACCAACCACTTCTAAATTATCACTTCTTTTGTAAGTCAGTTTTTGTCCCTTGTAGATATCGAAGAACTTTCTTAGCCGCTTTCCAATGATCAAGACCAGGATTAGTCTGATAACAGCCTAACATTCCAGCAATATAAGCGATATTTGGACGAGTGCAGACTTGTGTATACATAAGGCTTCCAACCACTGACGCATAAGGTATCATTCTCATCTGTTCTTTTTCAACCTCTGTTTTCGGACATTGAAATAAACCGAAAACATCTCCCTTAACTACTGGAGCTACAGAAGGAGAGCAACGTTGCATGTTATAACGTGTAAGAACACACTCAATGTAGGTCTTTTGAGATAATCCTAAAACCCCATTGACTCTATCTCGGTGTATTTCGATGTCAATAACATAAGAAGCCTCTCCGAGATCTTTCATGTCAAAATTACGTAAGAGTAAATGCTTAGAGTCATGCAACATGTCTAAACTATTACTTGCCAATAGAATGTCATCTACGTAAAGGACAAGTATAGTAAAGTTGCTCCCACTCATCTTGAGGTAGGTACATTGATCCACTTGGTTTTTTACGAAACCTTCTGTTAGATCAAGATTTGGTAGATCAAGAATGTCCCTAAGTTTTGATTAATTACAGCACAGACGAAACCAAGCGATCAAGACTTGCTAAGACGAAACCAGCACAGACGGAAGATGGCCCTTCAAAATGTGAAGTGTTGCGTCTGTCCAAGAGCCAAGATATCAGACGAAAGCAGTCAGACGAAACTCAAGCTTACTCACTTAATCTGAATATTTGCATCGTCCGTCCTGAGAAGTGAAGACCAGACGATACTAGTACAGACGATAGAAGGACTATTCATGATGAAGACCCTCGTCTGTCCAAAGAACGAAACTGGCACAGACGAAAGAAGAAGTTTTTCAAGAAGAAGACCTTCGTCTGTCCAAGAGTGAAGTCTTAAGACGAATCAACTAAAAGTGAAAAGAAATGTTTCGTCTGTTGGAGAGTGAAGACAAAATTAAGACGCGCCAAGATTCTCAAATTTGAAGGAAGCAATCATGAGAAGCACTCAAGTCAAAAAGGGGTCTTAACCTTTTGCATATAATAATATAAAAGTGCGGTGCCTACAAATCAAAACCCAGGATTTCCGCTGTGTGTCTCATGACAACCTGGAAAACACTCTCAAGAAGTCAAACAATTCTCAACGGCATTATTATGAAGTCTAACGGCTACTTGAAGAAGAAGCATATAAAAGGACTTCACTGCACCAAGAGAAAAGTGGCGAATACGCTTGCAAGACTTACAAAGTTTAAAATTCGCTCACTCTGATTTTATTGTATATCCCTCTCTGTGAAGAGGAAATTTCTTTTCTGGTTTTAGTAAACCTTATTAAATCCACTTGTGTGGTACTTTAGCCTGAGGAGGCTGCGTTCCAAAGAATACCCTGTTTTAGCCTGTGGAGGCTGTGTTCAAAGAATACCTGTTTTAGCCTGTGGAGGCTGTGTTCAAAGAATACCCGGTTTAGCCTCGTGGAGGCCGTGTTCAAAGAATACCTTGTTTAGCCTCGTGGAGGCCGGGTTCAAAGAATACCATTGCTGTTTAGCCTGAGAAGGCTGGGATCAAAGAATATCCGTAATAGCCAGAAGTGGCTGGGTTCAAAGAATACTTGTAACCATTTCACGGTTTGTAGTGAAAACTCAGTAGTTGCTGGGTAACTGGATGTAGTCTTGAATAGACGAACCAAGATAAAAATTATCTCGGCATTTAGCTTATCTGTTGTTCAACTAACGGGGATAAATATACTTTAACAATTATATTAAAATTAATCTTTCAAGATAAACATTGTTTCGTCTGATCAAGCTTTGAACTCACAGACGAAACCCACAGACGATAGGTACAGACGAAAGAAAATTAATTTTTTTTTAAATCACAATTCAACCCCCCTTCTTGTGGTTTATCTTTTACAGTTTGGTATCAGAGCTCAGCCTCTAAGGGTTGAGCGCTTAACAGCTGCTAGAGGAAAAGATCCAAGATGGACTCACAAGACCATCATTCCTATCGAGGAGCCTCTATGAACAAACCTCCAACCGTTCTCGAGATGATTACCCCTATTGGGCAGATCGCATGGAGATGTACATTAAATCCACACAATACAGGCTGTGGAACATCATTACCAAAGGAGATATCCCTATTGTCAAACCTGAAGGAGAATGGGGAAATGAAGAATACTCTATAATGGAGCTGAACAATAAAGCAAGATATGCTCTTATGTGTGCTCTCTCCAGAACAGAGTATAACAGATTTTGTGCCTACCAAACCGCCAAAGAATTATGGGATGCTCTCAAAATTTCATATGAAGGCACTGAGGATGTAAGAATGAGGAAGGCTGCCACTCTTCAAAGAGAATATGAAATATTCTCTATGAAGAAAGGAGAGTCAATTGATATGATGTTTGGAAGATTCCAAACCATATTAAATGGACTTACTGCTCTGGGAATCACATTCACCAAAGCCCAGAACAACATGAAAATCTTGGACAGTCTCCCACCACCTTGGGAAGCCATGTCCACAAATGGTCTCTCGTTGGAAGAGATATGAAGACATTAACTCTAGATGAGTTAATAGGAGCTCTAAGGGTACATGAGGTACTCTTATGCAAAAGAGAGAAGATCAAGGTTCAAGAACCTATAGCTCTTCCATCTGTCAACAACACTATTGAAGAAGAATCTGTCAAGAACGACAGTAAAAAGAAAGCAAAGATGTTGAAGGCTGATTCAACTGAATCAGAATCGTCTGATGATTCGTCTGAAGATGAAGTTTCTCTCATGGCCAGACGATTCAGAAGAATGATGATGAAGAAAGGAAAAGGCCAACGCTTCTTCAAGAAAAGAGAGAAGAAACTTCCGAGAAGTCATCTACTAAAGAAGATAGCACGTAAAATTGTGTGCTATGAATGTAGAAAACCGACACATGAGAACAATGTCCCAGATTGAAAAAGAGGTGGAGCTCTCGAAGAAATAAAGGAAAGAAAAACTTGCTGACTTGGGAAGACCTTGACAGTGAAAGCTCAGAAGAATCCTCTGAAGAAGAAGAAACAGCTAACATATGCCTCATGGCTGGAGATCATATCTCAACAGAGGTAAATCATTATGAAACTTCTGCATTTTCTTCTTCTGAGTCTGAGTCAGAATTAGAAGAAATATCATATGATACTCTTCTAGCTAACTCTTATTTTATTGCTCAGCAATACAAAATTTGCAAAACCAAGCTAAGACAAGCTTTGGAAGAAAATGGAATTTTGAAATCTGAAATCGAGTTTCTAGAAAAGAAAATATCAAATGATGCTTCGTCTGAGTCTGAAAAGGACATTTTCATTCTTGAAATCGAAGGATTAAAGAAAGAAAAATGAGTCCTTACTCAATGACTTAACCAAGTTTACAAAGGATCCTCCATTCTTAAAGATATTTTAAAATATGAGAGATCTCCAAATGATAAAAGAGGACTTGGTTATATTGAGCGATGACAGACGAAAGGAAAACAAACTGTTTATTCCTGATCAAAGGCAGAGGAATCAAAACAAGGTTCCTAAGATTTACAAAAAGGCTCAAAACAAAAAGAAGCCTTTTGTAACTAACAAGAAAGGACCCAAAAAGATTTGGGTACCAAAATCACTTATTATTCCTATTGCAGATATCTTTAATAGGAAGAGACAAGACTTCAAGTTGGTTCCTGGACAATGGATGCTCACGACACATGACGGAGACTGTCCTATGTTCCAAGACCTCAGACCAAGTAAAGGGTCTGTCTCATATGGTTCTGGAAAAGGTAAAATTCTTGGCATTGGGACTGTTGGTAAGACACCCAATACTCTTATCCAGAACGTATCATATGTTAAAGGTCTTAATTTCAATCTGCTTAGCATAAGTCAATTTTGTGATAATGGATATGAAGTAGCCTTTAATGCCGATTTAATGTATAGTCAAAAACAAAGATAAATCTATTCTTTTTTTATTGGGAAAAGAAAGAATAACCTTTATGATGAGGTTTGTCTTTCGACCTAAGAAATCGAATGTAACATGTTTGATTTCAAGCAGACGATGAACGAGATATTTGGCATAAAAAGCTTGACATTTAAGTCTCAAGTATATTTCAAAAATATCTAAGAAAGATCTCGTAAAAGGTTTGCCAAATATATCTTGGAAAACCAATCGTCTGTGTGAATCTTGTCAAAGATGGAAAACAACTCAAAGCATATTTCAAATCTAAGAATGTTGTTTCCACTACAAGACCATTAGAACGTTACATATTGATCTCTTTGGACCAACTCGATCAAAGTCTTGGAGGAAAAAGATATGGATTTGTTATTGTAGATGATTATACTAGATTTACATGGGTATACTTTCTAGCTCATAAACATGAGTCATTCAAAGTCTTTGAAATATTCTCAAAACGTGTTCAAAAAGAAAAAGGATTTTGTATTGGCCTCAAAGGAGTGATCATGGAACAATTTGAAAATTCGAGTTCAAAGCCTTTTGTTTTGAAAATGGTATATTTCACAATTTTTCATCTCCAAGAACTCCTCAACAAAATGGAGTTGTGGAAAGGAAAAATCGTATTTACAAGAAATGGCTAGAACTATGTTGCATGAAAGCTCTCTCCAAATATTATTATGGCGAAGCAATCAATACTTCCCTGTTACATTCAAAATAGAATATTGATTAGACCAATATCAATAAGACTCCATATGAATTATGGAAAGGAAGAAGACCCAACATTTCTTATTTCCATCCTTTTGATGTGAATGTTTTATTCTTAACACCAAAGATCAACTTGGGAAGTTTGATTCAAAGGTGGTTAAAGGAATCTTTCTTGATATTCGAATACATCTAAGGCATATAGAGTTTTTAACTCTAAGACGCAAGTTGTAGAAGAATCAATCCATGTAAAGTTCCAAGATAACTCAAAGGCTGATAAAGAAATATCAGACCTGGAAAATTTGTTTGATAATTTGCAGATCAATTCTTCTGGTCAAAACGCAAGACAAGATGATAAACAAGGGTCAGACGATACAAGGTCGTGATGATACAAGGATGACGATAGTGAGTACAGACGGATCTTCTTCATCTGATACTCATCAACAGGGAGATCAAGTCCCTGCAAAATCATGGAAATTTGCGTCCAACCATACAGAAGATCTCATCATTGGAGATCAATCTCAAGGTGTTCAAACAAGATCAAGAGTGAAGAACATATTAAATTATGCCCTTGTATCAGAAATTGAACCTAAGAGAATTGAAGATGCTCTTCAAGATAATGATTGGATCTTGGCCATGGAAGAAGAACTAAATCAGTTCACAAGGAACAATGTATGGACTCTTGTTGAGAAACCAAGAAACAAAAGCATCATTGGAACCAGATGGGTGTTTCAAACAAGCTTGATGAAGCTGAAAAGTGGTAAGGAACAAAGCAAGGTTAGTAGCACAAGGGTACAATCAACAAGAAGGTATTGATTTTACTGAAACTTTTGCACCTGTAGCTAGATTAGAAGCTATTAGAATATTACTTGCTTTTGCTGCTCACAAGAGTATCGTCTTATATCAAATGGATGTAAAAAGTGCTTTTCTAAATGGTTTTATTGAAGAAGAGGTGTATGTAAAACAACCACCTGGTTTTGAAAGTTTATCTCAACCAGAACATGTTTTTAAACTCAAGAAAGCACTATATGGTCTTAAGCAAGCTCCTAGAGCTTGGTATGACAGACTTAGTTCTTTCCTTCTCAAAAATGGTTTTTCAAGAGGAAAGGTAGATACAACTCTATTCAAGAAAAGCGTTTCAAAAGACTTTATTATAGTCCAGATTTATGTAGATGATATAGTCTTTGGAGCTACTAATGACTCTCTTTGCAAGGATTTTTCAAAGCTAACGCAGGATGAATTTGAGATGAGTATGATGGGAGAATTGAAGTTCTTTCTAGGACTTCAAATCAAACAGACGAAAGAAGGAATCTACATCCATCAACAGAAATACACAAAGGAACTTATCAAAAAGTTCAAGATGGAAAACTCCAAGCCTATGAAGACTCCAATGCATTCGTCTGGAGCAAATCTCAACAAGGATGAGTCGTAAGTCTCATTAACTCGGATATACGAGGTATGATTGGTTCACTTCTTTATTTAATCGCAAGGACGACATTATGTTTAGCGCCTGTCTATGTGCTCGTTTTGATCCTGATCCCAAAGAATCTCATTTACAAGTCAAAAGAGAATTCTTAGATATCTTGTTGGAACAACTAATCTCTCTTTGTTTTATAAGAAAGATAGTGATTTCAGTTTAAAAGGCTTTTGTGATGCTGATTATGCTGGAGACAAAGTGGAAAGAAAAAGCACAAGTGGTGGATGCCAATTTCTTGGATCATCACTAATATCTTGGTCAAGCAAGAAACAAAACTCCATTGCACTTTCAACAACTGAAGCAGAGTATATTGCTGCAGCAGGGTGTTGCTCACAATTACTGTGGATAAAACATCAACTGGAAGATTACTCCAGGTTTGAAAATCTTATACCAGTATTCTGTGATAACACAAGTGCAATCAATCTCAGCAAAAATCCTATTCAACATTCAAAAGCTAAACATATTGAAATTCGTTTTCATTTCATAAGAGATTATGTCCAAAAAGGTATTTTCAATATACAGTTTGTTCAAACTGATTTTCAATGGGCAGATATATTTACAAAAGCTTTAGATGAAACACGATTCAATTTCATTAAAGAAAATCTTGGAATTATTTCTTTGAATGATTGAAAATTGTTTCGTCTGAATTATTGATTGAACTTGTTCCGTCTGTACATGTTGTTCCGTCTGTACATTACTTCGTGTTAAGACGAAACTTTGCGTCTGATCAAGTTGGATCAGTCTGATGAAATTAAGTCAGACGCAAGGATATTATTTAATATTTTTTAAGTGTGTGCAGAGGACAAATCAAATGGAGCATTAAATGCATCAGTCATTTATTGCACTATTTTAGGATAATGATGAGCACGCGCCTAGAATGACAAAGGTCAAATCAATTATTGAAAAAGGCAATGATAGTGGCACGAAAAAATCGAACTGCCTTCAATGAACACGCTCATAAAAATGGCGCTTTTCAAAACCCCTTTTGTCTGAAGAATTTGAAACAGTTTCTTTTTAACTTTCAAATATAAACCCCTTTTGAAAGCTCACTCTTTACTAAACTTGCCATTGCTATCGTCTGAGTATTTCTAAAAACCCTTATACTCTCTGTTTTTCAAAAAATCAACAATGGCCGCCAAGAATACCAAATCCACCAAAGCTGCTGAAACTACTTTCTTTGCTCAAGACTTGTTCTTGCCAAGCAAGTGGATTTCAAGAGAGACTCTTGAAAATGTTTCTGAAAGAGTTGTGAAAATGTTTGATCGTACTGGCTGGATGGGCTTCGCTGAGACGAAAGGCCCATGGCTGATGGAGGCATACGCCGAATTCTGGAGTGATGCCAGAGAATTTGATGATGGTATTGTTGGAACTATTGATAATAAAGAGTACATCATTACGGTGGACTCTATTGTTGAGGCTGGAAACTGCAAGGCCGAAGGGCGCTTCTACTCCCCTGACTGGATGAAGAACGAGTCAGAAGAGCATGTTAACAAAATGCTCTACTCAAAGATTCCAAACTCTGAAGATTCCAAGTCTTTCAGAGCAGGACTTCTCTTTCCCACACCCAGAATCATCCATAATTTTCTATTCAACATTTTCACTCCTAGAACAGGGTCTCATGATAATGTAAGTCTTAGAGACAAATTTTGTATCTTCTACTGTTTAAGGAAGGGCAGAATGAGCCTCCCTCACATCATTCTCGACCACTGGGTGAGTGCCTTGAAAAATAGAAACATTCGTAGGAAGAGTAGTATTCCCTACGCCACTCTCTTCTCCACCATCATCATCAACCAGGGTTTCGATGTCACCAGAGTTACATGGCACCCTGAGGGTAAAGAGGTGAAAGCTAGCACCTTTGCAAAGATGGGACTCATACCAAAGCTTCTACTTCGCGCACCAGATGAGGAAACCCCTCTTTCACCTATCACCAAAGAACCACACAGAGCCCGCATCAAACGCGCCAAACCACAAAAACAAGCACAAACATCTCCACCTCAAACACAATCACCTCCACCATCTGTAATAGTCTCTGAAACTTACTTTGAGGATGTTCCTGAGGAACCTCTCAAGAAGAAGAAAAGGACTATTAGAATAAAGACTGTTGCTGCCAAGACGCATGCAAAAGTGTTATCCCCTAGTAAAGATGAAGGGGTTAAAGTATCGTCTAAGGATGCTTCGTCTGTGAAGATACTAACAGACGAAGAAAAGCAGAGAAAAGCCGCTGAAGAGAAAGCTGAAGCAAGAAAAATTGCTCTTCAGAAAGCTGCTAAAGGCAAGGAGAAAATGAAGCAAAAACTTGCGTCTGTGATAGTTGGTGAGACAGACGAAGCAAGGATGCTGAAAGAGGCCAAGAGAGTCTCTATTTTGCTTCAAGCTGAGAGAGAGAGAATCTTTCTAGAAAGCACTCAAGGCATTGGATCGTCTGAGGGAGCACCTGCTCAAGCAACCTCAGAGGGCATGAATAGTGAAGAAACACAGCCCATCCAAAAAGACAATGCCCACCATTAAGGAGGAGTTGGAAAATATGCTAAATGAAGAAGTCTCTACAATGGAGACTCTTCCATGTACAACACTCCCAGACGAACAAATGGCAACTGCTTCTAAGCCAATTGTTGCGTCTCCGCTAAATGCTTGCCTAACACAGACGTTTCTCGCGCAAGGCTCGTAGAAGAAGAAGAAGGAGCACTTCATAGTCAGATGAAGGAAATTCCGTCTGAAGACTTTGTATTAGTTGAAGATGCAAGTTCTTCGTCTGATGAAGAAACTGTGGATGCTTACAGGGGAAGATCACATGTTGAAGTAATAAATCCAGAAGATTTACCCCCAAAACACAAGACTGACTATTCGTTCCTAAACGAATTAGTCATGAGGAGATCTGCTGAGAACACCCATGCTGAAAAACCAATCAAACCAGATTGGATCATTGGAGCAAAGTTTGATGAAGTCTCCATTGAAGCTGAATCGTCTGAGCCTGCTTCATTAGCAGACAATGAAGACCCATACATTAAGGGAACTCCTTATATTGAGTTGAAAAGCCCATACATGTACAGAGGAAAGAAGGGCTTTCATCTAAGGAGATCAGAAAACCCCATTCTTTACAATAAGTCCCTGAAGCCAGCAGATCTTGATGAGAATTTTATCTATTCACCAGAGGAGCAACGCAATTGGCTGAATCGTCTGCCCTGGGATACACTAGCATCTCTAAATATCAAGGGATTAGAGAAAATAAAAGAATACAAGGATCATCTTGCTGCGTCGGAGATTGAAGGACCAGCACTTGGCTATGAACCTTACATCCCTCAAAGAAAGAATCCAAGATGGAAGGCTCGATCGTAGTAAATGCCCCGCTTCTCCATCATCATTGCAGATTTGGAGACTATGAATCCAACCGTTATGAGCCAAGAAATTGCAAACATTGGCATCTTGACGCTCTAACTAGCCATGATCCTTTAAAATTCACAATTCCACTCAATCAGACAGAGTATGTTGGTTTAGGCCACACTCTAGGAATTGTGCTTCCATGGACAAGGCCCCATTGCTCAGGGATACATCCTCGCTGCTCCATCCTCCTCAATGAATTTGAAGACCCTGAAGATTTTGCTCACTCTCTCCCTGAAGATTACAATATACCATTTGAACTAATGGCCAAAGCATATCTAAGAGAAGCTAAGGAAAGAAATATTTCTTTCTTTCATATTGAGCGACATGCTATGAAGAATCTAAGACGATCTCCTCTCATGGTGGGATCTCAGTTCTCATCATTGGTGACAGACGAAACCAAATATTATATCGTCTTAGACAGAAAGAGGCCATGCTTGGTAAAATATTTGGCTAAGGGAAAAGAAAAGAAGCATCCGTCTGAAGCCGCGTTCCAACACTGTTCTGGAACCATTTATGATGAGAAGGACTCTTCAGTCTGTGGCAAAGTATTTCCTGGAGGTGCATTCGTCTACTCTCAGGAACAACCACTTCTTGAAGTATCCATTCCAACAAAGTGGTACACTTACCAATGGGAGGAACTTCACCGCTACCTCAACCTTCCACTATTTACATTACGTCTGAAGAAGACCACACCAGTGATCATTATTAATGACACTGAACCTATTGTGGAATATCCTCAAACACCACTGATAATTGAAGATGTGGTTGAGGTTGCTGAAAGAGCTGAGGTTGATGAATCATCTGTAAAGGCTGATATAACAGACGCAGAAGAGTATAAAACTCTGAAGCGTAAATATAGTGCCTTGGAACAAGATTGCGAGCACTTAAAAGCAAAGAACAGAGAACTTGAAGAAAATCAAGCCTCTCTATCATCTAAAGTGCAGCAACTTACAGACGTTGTGATGACTCTGCTGAACAACAAGACAAAACCTTCTTCTTGATCAGAGTTTTGATGATCACAGCCCAAGGGGGAGAGAAAAGAAAGCACAATCCAAGGGGGAGAGCCTAACCCAAGGGGGAGCAAGGAAGAAAAGCTTCGTCTGAGGGGGAGAAGCAAGAACAAGGAGTACCGTCTTAGGGAGTTATACTGTTAATTTTTTTTTTATCTTGCTCTAATACACATTGTTGTTTTCTGCTCTGTAATACCATTGTAATATTCGACTCCGATTACATCACATTGATGTAACAATAAATCATAAAGAGGTATTATTCAGAAAACATCGTCTTGATGTAAATCTGGCTCATAAAACTGCTATTTCTGTCTAACCTTGTCTTATGCAGAATTTCGTTGTATGGTCTGTAATCATCAAAAAGGGGGAGAATGTTAGATCAAGATTTGGTAGATCAAGAATGTCCCTAAGTTTTGATTAATTACAGCACAGACGAAACCAAGCGATCAAGACTTGCTAAGACGAAACCAGCACAGACGGAAGATGGCCCTTCAAAATGTGAAGTGTTGCGTCTGTCCAAGAGCCAAGATATCAGACGAAAGCAGTCAGACGAAACTCAAGCTTACTCACTTAATCTGAATATTTGCATCGTCCGTCCTGAGAAGTGAAGACCAGACGATACTAGTACTAGACGATATAGGACTATTCATGATGAAGACCCTCATCTCATCCAAAGAACGAAATCGGACAGACGAAAGAAGAAGTTTTTCAAGAAGAAAACCTTCGTCATTCAAGAGTGAAGTCTTAAGACGAATCAACTAAAAGTGAAAAGAAATGTTTCGTCGTTGAGAGTGAAGACAAAATTAAGACGCGCCAAGATTCTCAAATTTGAAGGAAGCAATCATGAGAAGCACTCAAGTCAAAAAGGGGTCTTAACCTTTTGCATATAATAATATAAAAGTGCGGTGCCTACAAATCAAAACCCAGGATTTCCGCTGTGTGTCTCATGACAACCTGGAAAACACTCTCAAGAAGTCAAACAATTCTCAACGGCATTATTATGAAGTCTAACGGCTACTTGAAGAAGAAGCATATAAAAGGACTTCACTGCACCAAGAGAAAAGTGGCGAATACGCTTGCAAGACTTACAAAGTTTAAAATTCGCTCACTCTGATTTTATTGTATATCCCTCTCTGTGAAGAGGAAATTTCTTTTCTGGTTTTAGTAAACCTTATTAAATCCACTTGTGTGGTACTTTAGCCTGAGGAGGCTGCGTTCCAAAGAATACCCTGTTTTAGCCTGTGGAGGCTGTGTTCAAAGAATACCTGTTTTAGCCTGTGGAGGCTGTGTTCAAAGAATACCTGGTTTAGCCTGTGGAGGCTGTGTTCAAAGAATACCTTGTTTAGCCTGTGGAGGCTGGGTTCAAAGAATACCATTGCTGTTTAGCCTGAGAAGGCTGGGATCAAAGAATATCCGTAATAGCCAGAAGTGGCTGGGTTCAAAGAATACTTGTAACCATTTCACGGTTTGTAGTGAAAACTCAGTAGTTGCTGGGTAACTGGATGTAGTCTTGAATAGACGAACCAGTATAAAAATTATCTGTGCATTTAGCTTATCTGTTGTTCAACTAACGGGGATAAATATACTTTAACAATTATATTAAAATTAATCTTTCAAGATAAACATTGTTTCGTCTGATCAAGCTTTGAACTCACAGACGAAACCCACAGACGATAGGTACAGACGAAAGAAAATTAATTTTTTTTTAAATCACAATTCAACCCCCCTTCTTGTGGTTTATCTTTTACACCTTCTGACTTCAAGACTTGATGCAACTTTAGGTACCATTGACGTGATGCCTACTTCAACCCGTATATGGATTTCTTCAGCTTACAGACTAGATGTTCTTGACCTTCAGATTTGAAACCTTCAGGCTGTTTCATGAACATTTCCTCATCCAAATCGCCATTTAGGAAAGCTGTTTTGACATCCATCTGATGTAGTTCTAAGTCAAAGTGAGCTACTAGGGCCATAACGATCCTTAAGGAATCTTTACGAGAGACAGGAGAAAAGGTCTCTTGATAGTCAATTCCCTCTTTCTGAGTGTAGCCCTTTGCAACCAATCTCGCTTTGTATCGTTCAATGTTTCCATTTGGATCCAGTTTTGTTTTGAAGACCCATTTACATCCTATGGGTTTTACGCCATTGGGTAATTCAACCAAATCCCAAACACCATTTTTCTTCATGGAGTCAAGCTCGTCAATCATGGCTTTATTCCATTCAGGAGATTGATCACTGCTAATGGCTTCATTATAAGAGGTAGGATCGAGAAACTTTCCAAAGATCCATTTCTTCTTCAATCAGGTAAGTAATATAATCATCAAAGTTAGTAGGCCTTTTGGACCTAGATGGCCTCCTGAGTAGATTATCGGGTTGAGCATTATCAGGTTGAGCATTGTCAGCATTGTCTTAATGATGGTCATTTGAGGTGCCTTCATTTCTAAGTACATTCGGAGTGGAAGGTGGTGCAGTGTCCTACGGAGTGGTGTGGAGTACAAGAGGAGTAATTAGAGGTAAAATAATCGACAAGTCTCTCCCCCCCGCATCCTGTACTTCTTGCAATTCATCATAAGGGTCTTCACTACTCCCACTGACCTTAAAGTCCTCAAGGAAATGAGCATCTTTGGTTTCTACGATACGAGTGACGTGGGAAGGACAATAAAATCTGTAACCCTTTGAGTGAGAGGGATAACCAATGAAGTAACAAGTTACAGTTTTCATGTCGAGTTTCTTTAAGAAAGGATTATAAAGTTTAGCTTCTGCGAGACAACCCCATACTTTCATATATTTTAGACTCGGTTTCCTTCCTGTCCAGAGTTCATAAGGAGTTTTAGGGACAACTTTAGAAGGAACCCTATTGAGTATATGAACAGCTGCTTTTAAGGCCTCGGTCCAGAGGAATAGGGGTAAACCTGAGTTGGCTAACATACTGCGTACCATGTCCATTAGGGTCCTATTTCTTCTCTCGGAACACCGTTCTTGAGGAGTACCAGGCACAAGATATTGGTTCACGATCCTCGCCCTTACAAAACTCATAAAATGGACCAGGAGCTTGATCCACATCAGTATGTCTACCATAGTATTCACCTCCTCTATCTGATCTCACAACTTTTATTTGACGATCAAGTTGTTTTTCAACTTCAATTTTATAATCTTTGAAAGTTGTAAGTGACTCAAACTTTTTCCTTAATTAGATACAAGTACATATAACGAGAATAATCATCAATATAAGTGATAAATGAATTATGTCCAGTTATGCCAGTGATAGAGTAAGGACCACTAATGTCAGTGTGGATGAGCTCCAATAAATTTGAACTCCTGGTGGTACCTTTTCTTATTTACTGATGTCATTTTACCTTTGAGGCATTTGACACATGTTCCAAAATCATTGAAATCGAGAAAAGGTAACACTTCATCCTTCACGAGTCTAGACAAACGTTCTCGTGAAATGTGACCTAAACGTTGATGCCACAACATGGACGAAGTTTCTACGTCTCGCTTTCGTTTTCTCTTTGATAATGTCTGGTTGATATTATACGACAACAAAGATTTGGAAAAATCATCATCTAGTTCTAATTTATAGAGACCACCATCCAGATAACCACAACCAAACACTTGAGAATTTAAATTAATAGTAAGTCTTCCATGACCATGAGAAACATCAAAACCGTCTATGTCTAACTTTGGCCCTGATACTAAATTCCGAGTAATCTCAGGAATATATAAGGTATCATAAAGTTTAATATACAAACCAATTTTCATTATTAATTCTAAGGTTCCCACGGCTTCGACAGCTATTTCATTTCCATTCCCCAATTTAAGCGTTCTTCGGTTTCTTTCCAAATTTTCCGGATTGTAAGGAATCCCCAAGAAGTGAGTTGGTTACATGAACCATAGAACCAGTCAAACCACCATGTATTAGTTGGAACATTTAAATTAAAGGACTCAAGTATCATGTAAAGATGATTACCTTTTCTTAGTCACCACTCCTTAAAGTCTTGCGCTCTTTCTCCTATATCCTTCCTTACTTATTAATTTGCGAAAGACTTCCTTTGAGTTCTTAGAGTTGGAAGCAAAGACTTGCATCATGTTTCTGGACCTTAGAAACTTCTTTCTTATCGACATTGCCCTTCCTCTTCTTTGGACTAGCAATCATGAGATAAGCCACATCCGGTTTGTCTAGCTTCAGATGCTCTTCTTCTTGTACGCACATAACAATCAACTCATTCATCAACCACTTAACCTGTTGGGTGTTGTAGTTGACCTTGAAAGCTTCAAAAGATGCTGGAAGAGAAGTCATGATGAAATGCACTAAGAAACCCTCACTGATCTCCATGTCTAATCCCTTAAGCTTACGGGCTATGTCGTTCATCACCATGATGTGCTCACGAATGTCGTTATTCCAGTCATATTTCGTAGTCACCATCTTCAAAATAAGAGTACTGGCATGTGCCTTAGAAGTTGCTTTGAATTGTTCCTCCACAGAAGCCAGAAAAGTTTTAGCATTAGTTGAATCTGGAATAGCTCTCCTGATGATTATGCTGATGAAATTTTTAATGAGCATAAGAGCCATTCGGTTGCATCTCTCCCTTTGGACAGAAATGAGATATCCAAATTTTAATGCACACATATGCATATATATACTTAGTTCACAATACACAATCATAGCACATCATCTTTGGACAGAAGTGAAAAATCATGTATTTAAGGTGAACGTCATGCAAATATTTGTTTAAGGATATGCACTAAGTGAAAATGCTTAATCAAACTTGAATAAGTTTTTACAAATGTAACACATCACCTTTGGGCAGAAGTGTACTCTAGAGTATTATTCAAGTCAAGAAGAATAAATCAAAGATTTCATCAAAATAAGGATGAATAATATGAATATATATTTTTTCTGGAATCAGTAAAACCATAAAACCATAATGTTTTGATCGGAAACATATCTCTTTTATTAAAACCCATAATACTCGAACAAATCAGAAACAGAGTGGAGAATACAAAATCAATTTTAGTTAGGGCTAAAACATGTTTCATATCTGAATTCCAGTATTTAGAGAATAAAACAGAATTGATTAATCAACATAATGCTCTGATATCAGATGTTGAACAATTCTTTAACATGTAATATAAGTCAATGATTAGATCATGTGTACCTGATAGTCCCGTGAATGTAGTGAGATATGAGGCCATGATTTCGATGATGATCGAGTTCCCGTTTAGGGTGTATTGTTATGATGGTAGAGTTGAGGTGACAGAAGAGAGGATAAGATTGGTGTATCTCTCTTTACCTCTGCCTAATAATCTCTTTATATATACATCAAAGGGGAAACCCTGACTAAGTCATAAGGATAATTATGTTTATTAAATAATTATCAATAAAATACGTGGGTATTCATAAGGTCAATGATTAATTAATTAGATAAATAATAATTTGAGTCACGTAATAAACAACGAGTCTTACATAGTTATCTACTTTTAAATTTATGGTTTTGATCTCTTTGTAAATTAATTATGCTGGGATATATTGATTTTTGAAATAACACTTCAATGCTGACGTGAATAAATAACGTGGCAATGTATGTAGTACTCACATGACACTTTAACAGTGACGAGTCTTGCGCATAGCATTTGCATGTCGTGATGCTTATGTAATTAATCTTGTTATATTAGGAACTTTAATTTAAAAACTAATAGAAGCGACAGATAGGATTATATAACATAAACCAAAAGAAGTGATAGAGGTAGGATTAGACACAAGTCACTCTTTTTCATATTCCACCACTTCTTTCGATTCTTCTTATAAGACTCAAATATTAGAAATGTGTTTGATCCGTAATTTTATAAAATACTTTTATATTAATTTTATTTGAAAAATAAACTCTTAATTAAAGTGTTTTTTTTTATTTTACTACCCACTCTTAATTAAAG
This sequence comes from Hylodesmum podocarpum, assembly GCA_026586105.1. NCBI lineage: Eukaryota > Viridiplantae > Streptophyta > Magnoliopsida > Fabales > Fabaceae > Hylodesmum > Hylodesmum podocarpum. Next base: position 1,857,504 of record JALJEV010000071.1, on the reverse strand, counting down.
TCATTCCTCTTAAACAATCACATTGTTTTTATTTTCAAAGATTTGTACAGAAAGTTTAGAAAATAATTTTTCTATTTTCTCCATTTCCTGTAATAGTATTTGAAAACAGAAAAGATGAAAATTTTTCATCGTTTCCTGCACAAATATTTCTAAAAAAATTATTCAAAATGACAATTTTGTGATTAATTAAAAATAGAAATAAACACATCCTTAATTTTTATAGATTCGGCTTATATAATTTAGGAAAGAGAAACAAAATTAAAGAAAAGGATAAAAACAAAACACACAATACTATAGGGACAAAAAATTATTTAAATCCTTAAATTATATTCATAATTTATTTTAAAAATCATGAAAGCTCAATTTAGAAACAAAGGATAAAAATGGCCGATTGAAAGAAATAAACATATTAATGAAGAAAAATCTATACAAACATTGTTGTTAAAGAAAATGCCCGAGAAGAACAGCTCCTATAATTAAACACCCCATTCAAGATAAGTATTTTAATTTATGTGTAGAAAGAGGATGAATGATTTTGTTTTAACTAAATATACCTTGATTTTATTTTCTTAATTAAAGTTCTGACCACATTTAATTTATTAATATTTTTTATCTTACATTAAAGATTCGTACAAGTTTAATTATTTAATTTTTCATCATTGGATATCCCTTGAGACTTGGAAGGGACACCTGATTTCGGGTGAAATAATATTATATCCAAGCTTGCTTTAAGCATGAGCGCTTATACTTAGGCATAAATGATTATGTATATGTTTTAATAGGTTTTCTATATTGTTTAGCCATTAATATTTGTTCAGAGCATCATTTATCCATTTATATAACAATTTGTTCATAAGTTCAAATTTCTAGTATTAAATAAAAAGCTACAAATTATGAATTTTTATTGAAAAAATACATCAACTCTTATATTAAATATAAATAAGAAAAAATTATAATATATAAGTAAGGATAATTCTTATCTTACTACTCAGTTTTATAAGATTAAATTAGATTCATTTATTTTTTTTAGGATAATATAAAAAAAATAACTTATCATATAATTTAAGTATTAAATTCAACGAGTAAGAGAAAATGTATTGAGAAAATAAACTCAAATCTCAATTAAAAAAATAAACGTAAATTATAATGAGATTAAGTTAGATTATTCGTTTGAATCTTGGTTTATATAATTTATTCTTTGTTCACGTAAGATTTGGTTTATTTTTACACTACATCCCCTCGTATCCAATATTATTGAACATACTAAAAGTTGAGTGAATCATTTAAGATCAACTCTAAAACTATCCTAAAAAAAAGTTCTGTATAAAGAATCTAATTTAATCTCTTGAGATTATGATATGAGAATTATCCCATTTATACATTGTTTATATTTATTTGATGAAAGTTGCCCCAATATTTTAAATTACATGTTGCGGAATGAGGATTGATGAGGCACGCGGAGACCCATACTAAATTGACTATTGTAGTGAAAAAAATGCAAGTGGCTCCATAATTTAGGTCAAATCACGTGAAGAAAGTGCACTTTATGCATTTCATTATAAAGCATGAAGAACCATAATTGGTTAGTTGGCGTAGTGGATAATATTTAATTTAGCTTAACAATATTTAATTTATCTTAATAATATCTCCTAGTTGTTTACAGGCCCGATAGTATCTGGTACCATATCTATTTTTGAAGGGCACGTGTGTCAAGAACTATGAAATAAGGCGCAAAAAATCGCCGAGTACTCGTCTTGAATCTCAGGTACCATGAAGGAAAAGGGGCACGTGTCACTTTTTACGTGGAGAATAATAAGCGAAGGTTCATAAAGAAGTGAAGTTATCTTTTTTTTGAAATTTTAAGGTTACTAAATAAGGAATCCATGACCCTCCCAAAACCACTGATATTTTGATGCCATTTGTCGCCAGTCTGACACTGTGTCTCGTGCTTTAGGTAACATGTCTTTCAAGTTCCAAAGATTATTGCCAATGTTGATTCCGATTTTGAATTTTTATATATTATGACTCAAAACTGGTATATTTGGACAGAAAAATAAGTTTTTAAATTAAGAGTGAAATAAGAAAAAATAGGAATATTTGAGAAAAATGAATAAAAAAAACTTAATTGTATTTTTTATAATTAAATATTGTAACTCTGTCCCAACAGGTAATTTTGATCCCACTATTAATTTCCGGTGGGTAAACTGTTTCAGCTCGGGTTCTCATGTGATTCACACGTGTAGAAAGAATTTAATTATATCAGTGGGTTAGTAAATTATTTTATTTAATATTTTTTATATTTATTAATATTTTATTTAGATTATCATTGTATTTTTAATATTTATCATTAAATTTTTTTGTAAAATTCTAATTTTTACATATTTCATGTTAAAATAGCATGTGGGTAATATTTGAAAACGTTAAAATATTATATATTTTTTATATTTTTCTTTTTGTCAAATTACATCATCTATTATATATATATATATATATATATATATATATATATATATATATATATATATATTATTATTCCGTGTCTAATAATGCGTAGGTATTTATAGATATTTTTCTTTTATTGTTAAAATTTATTTATTTAGTGTTAAGATTTTATTTTCAAATATTTTATTTAATTTTTTTGTTAAAATATTATTTTTTTAAATATCTTGATATTTTATTTACGTGAATAACATTTATTTCGTTCAAGATTTATTTTTTAAATTATATTTTTTTATGCTTTTTTTTAAGAAACCATATCTATGAGGTAAAATGACATAAATAGTTTCATTTATAAAATTCTTTATATAATGGGTCAAATTATAAATTATATATGTAGTTGTGATAAGTTATAAATTATTTATAGTCTAGGTGGTGTTGTTTTGGAAAAATAAATGTCACAACCAAATATTTAGGTTAGTAGAAATGTTATGAGAGATTCTTCAACCAAATCATCTTCTTGCTACTTTTTCAAATGTGACTCCACTGAGTGGTCTCCTGCCTACTGACGGGTTTCTTGCTCTGACTGGTCTTATGCGAGAAAGCTCCCACCGCCTCTCTTCTTAAGCTCCCACTACTTCTCTTCTTCCAATATCATTGTTTGCATTCCTCTCTCAAACAAAGGATCACTAAACCTCCTCTTCCATTGTAAATGATGACCATTGGAGCTTCCATCATCGCAACAATTCTTGAGCTTCACATTGTAGTTGATATGCCCTAATTCTTGTACCGTCGTTCTGATAGCTCACATCAACGACACACACAACCTAACCAACCCTGCTAGGAAGACTTTCGATACAAGGGATCCCACAAAGTAGGTCCACCTGACCTTCACTTAGATCCTCTCTAATCATTGCATCACTTGTCTGAGTCCGGTCGACAAGTCGAACTAACAGCTATGATACCAATTGTTAAGAACAAAACAATAATGAAAGAAGGAAATAAAGAAGAGAAAAAAAGAGACTCGAATTTAACGTGATTCAACAAATTGCCTACATCCACGGGCACACAATATATATTGTCTTTGCTTTGCAGAGTTGTTTATATAGAGATATAAGAACAATCTCTCTCATCGTTTATCAAATATGTGACTAAAATCAAAATACATATTCCTAGTATCTCCTATAATTTTTTAAAAAAATTTAAAAAAAATTACATCAAATTTTCTTAAAAAATGAAAACAAGACGCCGAATTAGCTACACCTTTGATTAGTGTTAGACGTGGAAGTGGCCGATACCTCTACTCAAACAACCTCACTTCCATAAATTATTTCTAACCAGATGCATTTTCACGAAAATCTAACTAAAAGAGTCTAATTAGATTTTTTACCAATCAACCAAAAAAGGCTAAAAGTTTAATTCATACAATATGTGGTTTGTGGGAGAAACTGACCTATGTGCTTAGAAGGCGAGGCTAAGCAATACGCCTGCAACAGAGTGGATTGGCCCCTTTATACCTCTACAATTAATTACTAGATAAATATTATTTTAACAAATCTCATTTTTATTGATGTAACATTGATACTTGATAGATGTCATTAAAGATTAAAGATGATTTTATCCTTACAAATTAATGAAATGGTGGCTACGAAAGCATAACACACTCGTACACATAGATACATACAAGGAAAAGTCATTAGAAAATACAAATTTGATAATTAAATTGACACTCGTACGCTTAATGGATACCCATAGTTGACCAATGGTGAACGAAGCTTATAATGTTTTTTTTGAATGAGAATGTTTTTTATAAAGTCTTTTTTATCGATAAATGTGGCATTTTTTTACTTTGCAAAAATAAAGATAAAATATTTTTTCATTGGTGAACCAAAGTGAGCTTTGATAACTTTATTTTTGGGGCAGTTATGAGTATCTACAATTTGAAGTCACTTATTAGTTTATATATATATATATATATATATATATATATATATATATATATATATATATATAGGTTTTTTCAATTAAATTTTAGTATATATATTTAAACTATTTATTTTTAATATAAATATATACTTTAAAATTATTTATTACTAACTCTCTTCGTTCCATATTCTTAGTTGTTTAAGAATAATGCACACAGAATAAGAAATTGTTAAAGGAAGTAAAACATTTTTACATTTAGACTGAAATGTCCTTATTTAATATATTGATCTTTAATGTCTACGCCATTAGAACATGACATTAAATGGGGCTATATTTTTTGTAAAAATTCTAAAATATTAATTGTTCTTTAATGAGGAGGGAAAGTTAAAATTGAATTGGAGAGGATATTTTTATAAATATATGTTTCATTTGTTTTATTGGTTATTTAAAATTGTAAATTTAAATAAATATCCTGGAATATTCATACTTATTCATAGAATTTGTCGATTTTTTATAATGCTACGAGTACTATCATTCTCACCCATATGATTCATCAACTATAAAATTATGAAATTATTTAAGTTTATTTTTAAAAAATAGTTATTAAAAAACACACTATTATATTTAATTTTACATTATACAAAATAATTAACTATATATATATGACTCATTTATGAAATTATTTAAGTTTACTTTTTTCAAAATAATTATTGTTTCTGCCGAAGAACGGATCTAAGAACATATAAGTGGACTGAGTATGATCTGGTGTTTCCAAAGTTAGCAGATGACGAGCCGGGTACCTGCAAAAGGAACTTCGATATCAAAGTTAGTAACTTACTGAAGGAATAGTTTGGGTTATGTTTTTCGTGACCTTACCTTAAACTAGAGACTTCCTTTTATACAACGTTTGATAGGTCATGATTGACTGTCAACTTATAGGAGTAGCTATGTAATCATGATGTCAAAGTAGTTAAAAGGGTATGCTCGTTTTACTACACGTTGAGCACATGCAGGGATTTTCTGCGTGGAAAATCCTCTAGGCGAGACTGGGCACGCGGCTCAAAAGATCAACCTTGTCACATCCCTGTCAAAAGGTTGCCAACATTTGACTTCGGTGTATGACTTCGGTTTAACATCTCGGCTGACATGTCATATTACCTCCTGTACACAAGCCCCCAAGCTCGAGGCCGAAGGTACGCAATATATCGAGGCAACGAGCTTCTTAATCCTTTTAGCTTCCTTGGATGACGTAAGCAGTCAGTTCAGTTTATTTCTGGGGCATGCGCTACGTCTTGTCCCCCACAATCTCTTTTTCATTTAAGTGCATTAAATGCTTCCCGATTTTTGTCTTCTTGTGATCGTTACCACCATCGTGGGTAAAGGAATCGTTTCGTTGCTCTTTTAAGTGAACATGTCTCTTTCCTTTCTCTCTTTCTGCCATTGCTCCTTTTGCTTACTATCTGTGTCTTTGCTATCTGCTCCCTACTTTGGATTTCGCTTCAACCACTCTAGGTTTCAGCTTCTAGTTCTCCTAAAGTCGTTCGCTTGGTTGAAAAAGAAGTTTCTTCGATAAGGGGGCTCCATTTCTTCCGAACGAAGTCATACACCGAAGTCACACGTGGGCAACCTTTGGACAGGGATGTGACAAGGTTGATCTTTCGAGCCGCGTACCCTGCTGCCTAGAGGATTTTCCCCGCGAAAAATCCCCGCCTGTGCTCCACGTGTAGTAAAACGGGCTTACCCTTTTAACTGCTATGACATCATGATTACATAGCTACTCCCATAGGTTGGCAGTTAATTATGACCTACACTATATAAAAGGAAATCTCCCGTGTAAGGTAAAGTCACGAAAAACATAACCCAAACTACTGACTTTGACATCAGAGTCCTTTTTGTAGGTACCCAACCTCAATTCGTCATCTACTAACTTCAAAATGCACCAGATCAGTCCACCGATATGCTCCTAGAATTCATTCTTCGGCAAAAACAATTATTAAAACACACAAATATTATATGACTCAACTATAAAACTATTTAAGTTTACTTTTTACAAAATAATTATATAATTGAATCAACTTTAATATTTAATATCAACGATATATATATATATATTCCACAGACAAACAACTGTTATCATTAATTAATGTTGATAATATTTTTGTTGATCTTATATTTGTATAATAATAGATAAGTTAAAATTTTAGTATGTTAATATTATCAGTATTAGTATTTCATTAATACATATTTTAAGAAATATAAATCACTTATAAATTTGTACTATCACATTTATGATTTTTTTACATTTAAAAAATGTTATAAAATTATACAAAAAATATTACTTATCAATTTTAATAATATTTTCACATTTAAACCATTTTGTAAAATATAATTGATAACATGTTTTTATATCTTTAATAATAGTTTTAGTTAAAAAAAATTACTAAATATAATATTGTAATGTTAACCAGTATTAATTTGTTAATAAATATAAATTAGCACTCATATATGGACCGATCCAGGCATCAATTAAACGGGGTAAGATTTTTTTTTTTTTTTTGTTATGAAAGTAGTTTAAATAGCTGAGTTTCAATAGATGATTATTTAATGAATAATATATTTTACAAATTTTTTTTTACTAGGTTTATACATACAATTAGTTTTATATACAAATTAGACATAGAATCTATCACTTAAATAAAATTAAACTAATTTTATTTTAATATCTTATTTACATGTAGTTTTATAAAATATAAAATATTTATGAGTAATTTTTCAAAAATCAGAGACAATGGGCATAAATAATATAATTAAAGGAGATAAAAAATAAAAATTTAAAATATTTATATATAATTTCTTTTTAAAGTGAGAAGATGTATTTGCTCACCCACATTTAGATTCTCACCATGTATACTGTTAAATATACTGTTTTGAATATATTCCTTTTCTATCAGTTAAAAATTATTAAAAAAATAATAAATATCTTATATATTTCACAATTTGTTTAATGAATCTCTTTTATAGTTCTATAATTTTTAATAAATTTGTATTAAAAGAATGTATTAAGTAATTTTTTTACAAAAAATATGTTAAAGAACGCATTATCGATATACTTTCATAGTAGAGTGTACTGTGTACCTTATTCTAAGCACCAAGTAGATTTACATGTGAACGTCCTTTTACAATACTTTTGTTTGTGTTTGGTTCTCCGAAAGCTTGGGAAGCAATTGCGACCTTAATTTTATTAGGTGCTGCCACGTGAAGCACGATATTATGAACATCATAATTCATAGCTATCGTGAAGTACAGTGAACATCGTAATTCATATATAGCTAATAGCTAGCCGTTTGAGATATACACCAAACAGATTCTTATCCTATTTGAGAATTGTAAGCCAATATCGAAATCAGTCACAAACAGTCTTGGACAGAGTCACAGGGGCACTTTAGGATTCTGACGTGAAGCTTTCCATCATTAGAATTTAGAAGGAACAACATGCATGTGCTACGCAAACCCCTAGCTATTTTTTAGTGAAAACAAATATCGGATATCTCATATTATTGCCACCTCTTTTTAACAAAACTTTCATGATACATATTATGAAATTATTTCGTGACCAACCCTGATATTAGTCCTGTTGGGCACAGTAATAAATAGTTGTATATTTCTCTAAAAATAATTATATACCTTTTCAACGATTCTTGTATATATATATATTTTTTAACAATTTAACTTTACAAAATATACAAATATGTAATTGGTTAGATGGTCAAATATTAGAGTGAGCCACTTAGCGAAACTCTAAATATTAATCCTTGTGTTAAATAAGAATATTTTAATAAAACTTAATGATATGTTTTGATATAATATTAATATTGATGCTTTTCAAATTCGTGTAATTTTAAATTAATAGTAAAAAGTAACGATATGGGTATAATTTTTAATATAAGAAATTAATCAGACTTTTTAATTATAATTATTAAATTAATAAATTTATAATATATAATAAATTGTGATTCATTGATTATATAAAAGATAATTTATTTTTTAAAATTGAAAAAGATAATAAATTTAATTTTAACCACAATTTTGTTTTAATTATAATTTAATCATAATAATTAAAAATTCTTATTTCTTATTTTAAGAGTTTTTTTTTTTTTTGGAAATATACGGATATACGTGCGGGTATATAGTTGTATGACTTAATGCATTTTCATTTAATTCTAAGTTGTATAAATAAAAATCCAATCATAATTACTCTTTTAGATTAAGCAAACCTACTTCAGTACGATAAGTGAAACTTGCCTAAACGTCTAACAAATTATGAAGTTTGATTTACGGTTTTTTTTTTTTTTTATGTGTACAAAGTTTGATTTACTTCAACATGTGAAGTTAGATTACTTTAATTACTTTTCTTTAACACACCCTAAACATAATACTGTTTCATGTGTTTCCCACATATTAAATTACTATCACAAATTTTTATTTATAAAATGATTATTGTCCGCGTGACATGTAATTATATAAAATTTTTAAATAATAAAAATAATAAAAGAAATCGCTTGTTAATGATGTTTTTATGAATTAATTTAGTCACCCCAACTAAAATATTATAATTTCCACCCATAACAAAATCAAATCCAAAACCTTTAAGTTCATGTTATTCAATCCTTACTAATAGTTATGTCCATTCTCATTTGTTATAAATACACATGCATGTTAACTTCTTATTTGGTTCTCCCAGTTTTGGTTTCTTGATATTTGAATGCTATTGTAGGGCTTAATTTAATTAATTCAAAATGAACTTGATAGACTTATTTAAGGAATTCTTTTTATTGTTCATATTATTGAAATCAAGTTATTATAATTTCATAAATTAAGATTCAATTACCATTTAATAGTTTTATAAACTTTCCCTTTAATTCTTATAATATATAAATGATTATTTTAGTTTTATAATTTGAATTTTAAATTTGTTTTAGTCTGATGCTAAAATTCTGTTGAACGAGAGAAACTAAAATATCACTTATTAAGTAATGCTAACAAGAAAAATTTCTTCAAATTCCTGATGAAAATAATTAACCTTATCGTATTAAGAAAAAGAAAAAAAAGTGAAAAGTTTAGTTTTAATGAGGGCAGAATGTTGAAACTTCGATGTTATTTGATTGGCTGAAACCACGTGAACGATATTGGATGCTCCAATCAATGAGATTCTACTGTACCAAAATAGAAAATAAACAAATGAGTATCCTCGGAGAATAATTAGGCGAAAATCAAGGGCATAGAACCACGCGAAGCAATAAAATTATGTAGTTTTGAGTAGTTAGTTATTAATTATAAACATAAACACAGGGCTTCATGCCATGAAAGTTGTAAAGTTAAAGATATAGACAAGTGTCAATCATCAGATAAATGATACAAAGCACAGTGACAGAGAAAAGTGTGTGATGGTCTCGTACTTTGGTTAGTCATTATTGTAAGAAAATTTTAAAAGGTGTTGTCATCCAAATTCTAAAGTTAGTATCATTGGAAGCTCCAAGGATAGTTTACTTTAATGTATACACCACATGACTTAGATGTAATTTAATATAAGATCACTGACACCATAACTCCAACTCAATAATTCAAGCTAATGCAGTGTTCATCATTCTTATTAACTAAGCTAATCTCGCTTTATTATCTCTTACATGGTTGATTAATTATTACTTCTTATTGTTGGGATATTTTTTTATTTTATAATTTTAGTTGAACGAGAACAAAATTATGAATGGAATGATTCTCTTTTAAGTATTTTCAATGGGTTCATGCACTTTTATAATACTCACTGTTTATGAAACGTGAAAATACACAGGAAGGAAATAACTTGGAACGTTTAATATTTATTGATGCGTGAGATTTAAATATATAATTTCATAAAAATTTAAAATTAAAATAGATAAAAAATAGGAAATTAATTTATAAATATTTTATTTATAATTAAAACTATTAACATACTAATAATAACAATGGATTTACTTTATTAAGATTAATAGTTCACTTATTTGTATCACGTACGGTTACTTATTGATTTGTGTCCAACATTATTCTTTCTGATTTTATTTTTAAATTATAAATATTACATTTTAATTCTTATTATTATATTATTGTTATTTTTTCCGTGTATTATAATAAGGGAGATTCTAACGAATCCTCACAAATTGACCTATCTTAGAATAGTTATTTTTTTCACCAAGTTGGTATCATGTTATTATGTTATTGTCATATTCAATATAATCTTAAAATACTTTAAATGTTTATTCATAGATCAAGATGAAGTTCATGTTTGTCTTTTCTTTGTTAAATTTGAATGATTAAATATATTTTTTTAAAAAAAAACGTGATTAGATTGAAATATTTTAATAATCAAATAAAAACATAACTAAATATTTTTTATCTCAATATATAATGATAATAACATCTACCATTATTATAATGACTAGTCACATTCACTGCTATTCCAATGATTATCACATTTATTATCACCACTATAATATTATTATTATTATTATTATTATTATTATTATTATTATTATTATTATGAATGTAATATCATCATTATTATTATCATCAATGTGTACCACCTACTACCACTAATGTTGTCATTGTCATTATTACCATCGTTATTGCTAACAACAATGATGATAGTGACAATCATGTTGGTGATGGCGAATATGATAATTATGGTGAAGATTACACTTAGGTGATGATGATAATAATGAAGGTAATGACAATGATGATTACATCACAATAATGATAATGGGTGACAATCATAATGGTAGTGGGTGTTATGATTATTGTAAATTGAGAAAAGAAATATTTAATTATTAAATTATTCTAATATAATCATATTTTTTAAAATAATTATATTTAATAATTTAAATTTAATAAAGGAAAAAGAGAAAGAATCATGCACTTTGCATATAATCATAAATAAAAATTTAAAATAATTAAAGGTTAAATTAAAAAAAATAAATTAAAATTTCAAAATAATTAAAGGTAAAATTAAAAGAAATAATTTTTTTTCCAATAGATATCAAAATAGATAACATGACAATAGTACAAATGACATGACATTAACTTATATTTTTATTGGTTAAAAAAATATTTACGCTAAATCAGGTTAATTTGGAGTGTAATGTAGAATCCTCTCATAATAAATGATATATTTCGTGAAAGACAATCAGTCTTAAAAGATAAAGATAAAATTTTATTTTTAGAATTTTAGTAAGATATGGTTTTGTCAAAATTTGATTTATTGATCCTCTCAAAATTTGATTTATTGATCTTTCAAAATTTGAATTTTAATTATTGATTTTTCAAAATTTGATTTATTGATCTTATTTATCATAAACCTTTCATTTCTATTTCTTAAAATTAATAAAGATGATAGTAAAATAATTATTAATAAATATAATTTATAAATTTGAAATAAAAATTATTCACCAATTACATATTCTTAGAACCAAAACTAAATTTCAAATTGGTTATGAATGTTACTTGTTTGAAACACAAAAGCTACAAAATCTTCTCTTAAGCTTGATTTCATTTTTAACCTTATTGATTCCTTTTGCTAAACATATGCAGTATTATAAAGAGGAATAGATTAGGTTGAAGCATGAAACCAAATTTAAAGGAAGATTTTGGCCACTTGAAAATGTGTCTCATGATTACTTGTTAAGTCAAAATCAATAATTCTCTAAGTGTTTTGATGATCACAGTACAGACAAAACAAATCTCAGACGAAGTTAGACGAAACAGTCTAAAACAAAGACAAGCAAAGAAGCATTAGAAGTACAGACGCATAAATCTCAGAAGATTAAATGCACACATCAAGATAAGAAGCAATGAAGTGTAGACACACACAATCAGAAGACAAGTTATAAACGAAAACTTCAGATGAAGCAATGAAATATAGACACAAGCTTAAGTTGAAGTAATGAAGTGCAGACGATGTCATTAGAAGAAGATGAATATTAGTTACTTGTCTATATCGTCTTTGAGATTACTTAAGTCCTTTCAAACAACATAGCTTTACGCGCCAAGTCAAATTATTGATATTACTTAGAAGGTTCTAAAGGTGGAAACTTTTTTTTCTGACGCAAGGGTCTGCAACACAAAAGTAAACACCACTTTTCGATGTTAAATTCGAAAGAGTCAGAAAATCCTTGATATGCGCGGACTTCTGTTGCACAAATCATAAATGCTATGATCTGCAAACTTTAATGTATCAAGAAAATGACGACCTTCAAATCCATTCTGTCTAACAGATACTTCAAGAATTCACTATAAAAGGACTTCATCTTCAACATTTCAATATTGGCGAAACTTACGCTAAAAAGCTATCTATCCAAGTTTTGCTATGAAATCTTCTAAGCTCTTATTCTTCATTGTAACACCCCTGTAAAAGATAAACAAAAGAAGGGGGGTTGAATTGTGTTAATTATAAAATTTTATCCCTTTCGTCTGTGGGTTTCCAAAGGGTTCAGACGAAACAACGTTTGTATTGAAAGATTGATTTTAATATGCAAATGTTAAAGTACGATTATCCCCAGTTAGTTAAACAGACGAAACAAATAAACACGAGTATTTTTATACTGGTTCGTCTATTCAAGACTACGTCCAGTTAACCAGAAACCACTGAGTTTTCACTACAATCCGTGAAAAGGTTTACAAGTATTGTTTGAACCCAGCCACTTCTGGCTATTACAAGATATTCTTTGCTCCCAGCCTTCTCAGGCTAAACCACCAAGGTATTCTTTGAACCCAGCCTCCACAGGCTAATACAAAAAGGTATTCTTTGAAACACAGCCTCCTCAGGCTAAAGTACCACACAAGTGGATTTAAAAAGGATGTTTGAAAAACAAAGTTCTTCCTCTTCGCAGAGAGGGTTTTTACAGTATAGTTGAGCGAAATCTTAGACGATTGAAGAAATAAGCGTATTCGCCAACTGATTCTTGAAGCTGTGAAGTCCTTTTATAGGCATCTTCTTCAAATAGCCGTTAGACTCATTTGAATGCCGTTGAGAAATCTTCTTGAGAGCTTTCCAAAAAGGTTGTCAGTTGTACTTGATTGATTGATAAGAGTCGCAGCGGATATAGCGGACTAGGTTGTGCGTAGTACTATTTCTGACTTGTACAGAGATGTGACAAAATGTGAAGACCTTTTTGACTTTGGTGTGTAAGCTCGAATCCCTATACTGATCTTGGATGCTTCTCATGAGTACTTCTTCAGATTTGAAATCTTGGTGCGAATGACTTAACTTGACTTCAGCTTTTGGATAGACGATATGTTTCTTCAGTCTTCAGTTGTTGTTTCGTCTTAAGACTTCACTCTTTGGACAGACGAAGGGCTTTAGCTTGAGTAGTCCTCTTTCGTCTGTGCATGTATCGTCTGATGACTTGGCTTTTGGATAGACGCAAAAATTCATCTTTGAAGGGTCTCGTTCCGTCTGTGCTGGTTTCGTCTTAACAAGTCTTGGGTAGCTTGGTTTCGTCTGTCTTGTAATTAATCAAAATCTTGAGACGTTAATCATCCTTGATCTAACAATCTCCCCCTTTTTGATGATTACAGACCATACCACGAAAATCTGCACAAGACATGGTTAGAAGCAAAACAAAAACAGATCTTAAAAAGCCGATTGACATCAAGACGATGTTTTCTGAAAAATACCTCTTTATAATAGATTGTTACATCAATGCGATGTAATCTTTGTACATTATTACATTGGTATAGACAGAAAACCAATAAAGAATAAACAATAAAGAATTATAATGTATTTTCTATACTGAAAGCAATGAATAAATAAAATACATGGTTCCTTATTGTATAACTTCCCTTCAGACGATGCTCTTTACTCTTGCTTGCTCGCTCGCCCTCAGACGAAGCTTTATCTTGTTTGCTCCCCCTCAGACAATGCTTTCCCCCTTGTACCATTCTTCTTTCCCTTGGGCTATCTTCTTTTCTCTCCCCCTTGGGCTGTGAATCATCAAAATGTGATCACGAAGAAGGCTTCGGCTTCTTGTTGAGTAGGGTCATCACAATTTCTTTCAGCTGCTACACTTCAGACGATAGAGAAGCTTGATTTTCTTCAAGTTCTCTGTCTTTGCTTTCAAGTGCCCGCAATCCTCTTCCAAGGCATCATACTTACACTTCAGAGTCTTATACTCCTCAGCTTCTTGAATATCAGCCTCTGCAACCTCAACTTTGTCAGCAACCTCCACCATATCCTCAAAGTGTACCATTGGTGTTTGAGGTTCTTCCACAATAGGTGTAGTGTCATCAATGATGAGCACTGTTGGAGTCTTCGTCAGACGCAATGTGAAATATGGAAGTGTGAGGTAAGCCGTGAAGTTCCGTTCCTATTGCCATGTGTAGATGTTTGTTGGAACAGAGACTTTAAGATCTGGATGTTCCTGAGAAGGAAGTGTATAAGCGAAAGCTCCACCAGGAAACACCTTGCCACATACGGTAGAATCCTCATCAAAAGAGGTTCTAGAGCAAAATTGTGAAGTGGCTTCATGATCTTCTATCATCCGTTGTATTTTTGGATTGATAGGGATTGAGGCTTGAGCTTGGATTGCTTTGAGGTGCGCATAGACAACAGACGGAAGAAGCTTGGAGACGTGCCTTGCATATTTGAAGGTTCTGGGTACAGACGGTACTTTCTTTTCTTTGCCCTTAGCCAAAAACTTGACCAAGCATGGTCGTTTTCGGTCTAAGACGATTGTGTACTTCGTTTCGTCTATCACCAGCGAAGAGAACTGTGATCCCACCATGAAGGGACAGTATCTCTTATCCTTCTTTGCTTGACGATCAATATGATAGAAGGAAACCTCACGTTCCTTGGCTTCTCTTCTATAGGCATCAGCTATCAACTTGAAAGTCAAGTTTTAGTCTTCCGGTAGGGAGTGAGCGAACTCCTCAGGGTCTTCGTATTCGTTGAGGAGGATGGAGTAGCGAGGGTTGATCCCGGAGCAGTGGGGTCTCGTCCATAGGAGCACAATTCCAAGAGAGTGTCCTAGACCGACATACTCTGTTTTGTTGAGTGGAATTGTGAAGGGCATTGGATCATGGCGATCTATGGCGTCAAGATGCCAATGTGTGCACTCTTTCGGCTCATAGATGGTAGAGTGTGCGTCTCCATATCTACAGTGATGGAATGCAGGCGCATTAACCTCATACCGAACCTTCCACCTTGGGTTTTCTCTGTATGGGATGTGAGGTTCATAGCCAAGTGCTGGTCCTTCAATCACCGACGCAGCAATATGATCCTTGTATGCTTGAATATCTTCTAATCCCTTGATGTCTAGGTTGGCCAGTGTGTCCCAGGGCAGACGCTTCAGCCAATCGCGTTGCTCCTCTGGGGTGTAGATAGTGTCTTCATTGAAGTTTACTGGCTTCAAGTGTTTGTTGTAGATGATGGGATTGACGAATCTCCCTAATTGAAAACCCTTCTTGCCTCTGTACTCGTATGGGTTCTTCAATTCAATATAGGGAGTGTCCTTGATATAACGGTCTTCATCGTCTGCCAAGTCAGCATTTTAAGCAGACTCAGACGGTTCACCATCAGTGGAGAATTCATCATTCTTCTCTCCAATAGTCCAATCTGGTTTGATTGGTCTTTCAGCACACGTGATCTCAGCAAATCTTCTCATGACTAATTCGTTTAGAAACGAATAGTCCACCTTGTGCTTTGGGGGTAAATCTTCTGGATTGATCACCTCGGCATGTGATCTCCCCCAAGTAGCATCCACCTTTATAACTTCAAAAAGTTCTTCATCAGACGAAGAATCTGCTTCTTCAATTAGCACAAAGTCGTCAGACGGAATCTCCTTCGTCTGTTGGTGGAATGCTTCCTCAGACGCAGCAGGTAACGTCTGTGCAAGGAATGCTTTCAACGGAGACGCAACAATAGGGTAGGCCCTATGTTCGTCTTGGAGTGATGTTGATGGAGATACTTCCATTGTGGAAACTTCCTCACTTAGCATTGTTTCCAACTCCTCCGCAAGCTGGGCATTGTCTTTCTGGATCTGGGCAGTTTCTTCACTGTTCATGCCCTCTGAGATTGCTTGAGCAGATGCAGCCTCAGACGATCCTATGCCACGAACGCTATTGAGAAAGATTCTTTCTCTCTCAGCTTTAAGCAAAATGGAGACTCTTTTGGCCTCTCTTAGCATTCTTTCTTCGTCTGTCTCACCAATTACGACAGACACAAGCTTTTGCTTCATCTTCTCATTACCTTTAGCAGCCTTTTCAAGCTCAAGCTTTCTAGCTTTTGCCTTTTCTTCTGCTGTTTTTCTCTGCTTTTCTTCGTCTGTGGGTATCTTCACAGACGGAACAGGTTCAGACGATATGTTGACCCCTTCATCTTCACTAGGGGATATCGTCTGTCCCTTTGGTTTAGCACCAATGTGCTTGATTCTGATGGTCCTTTTCTTCTTCTTGAGGGGTTCTTCAAGAACGTCCTCAAAAGGAACCTCAGAGATGATCACTGGAGGAAGAGGTTAAGGTTGGTTTACTTTTTAGGCTTGTGTTTGGGGTTCTGTTTGGGATTGTGTTTCGGCTTGTGTTTCGGACGGTGTTTGGGCTTGTGTTTGTGGTTTAGCACGCTTGATGCGAGCTTTGTGTGGAGGGTCTTTGGTGATGGGTGAGAGAGGTACATCCTCTTTTTGTGAATGAAGGAGGTAGCCTGGCGTCAGATACATCTTCGCAAAGGTGCTAGCTTTCACTTCCTTTCCTTTAGGATGATAAACTACGCCAGTAGTATCAAACCCTTGGTTGATGTGATCTTTGTGAAGAGGGTGGCGTAGGGAATGCTACTCTTCCTACGGATGTTGCGATTCTTCAATGCACTTATCCAGTGGTCAAGGATAATGTGCGGAAGGCTCATCCTAGCTTTTCTCAGAAGGTAGAAGATACAGAATCTGTCTCGAGAGCTCACATTGTCGCGAGAGCCTGTACGAGGAGTGAAGATGTTGTAGAGCAAGTTGTGAATGACTCTGGCAGATGGGCAGAGGTTTCCAGATATGAAGAACTTTGAGTCTTCAGAGTTGCGTTTCTTCATCTCGTAGATCAACTTGTCTACGTGCTCCTCAGATTCATTCTTCATCCAGTTGGGGCTGTAGAAACGTCCCTCGGCCTTGCAGTTGCCAGCCTCAGCAATAGAGTCCACCGTGATGATGTACTCTTTGTTATCAATGGTACCCACAATACCATCATCGAACTCCTTCGCGTCGCTCCAGAATTCGGCATAAGCCTCCATCAGCCATGGGCCTCTTATCTCAGCAAAACCCAACCATCCAGAGTGGTTCAAGACTTTCGCTACTCGTTCAGAGATGCCTTCAACAGTTTCCTTCGATATCCACTTGCTCGACAAGAACAAGTCTTGAGCGAAGAAAGTGGCTTCAGCAGCTTTGATAGCTTTGGTGTTCTTGGCGGCCATTGTTGATATTTGAAAAAGAGAGAATAAGAAATTAGTGAGTATTAGGTTTGGAAAGTTCAAAAGATTGCAAATTGCGGTAAAGAGTAAAAGAGTGAACTTTCAAGAGTATTTATAGGCAAAGATAAAAACGGTTGTGATTCATCAGACGAAAGAGATTTTGAAAACTGCCCCTGATTTGACGTGTCCACATCATTGCCTTTTCAATGATTGATTTGACCTCTGCAATTCACAGCGCACGTGCCTATCAATGTCCTAGAATAGTGCAATAAATTACAGACACATTTATTGCTCCTTTTAATTTGTCCCTGCACACTTGAGATAAACTTGTTAAACGATATACTTGATAAATCGTCATGAATTTTAGCACAGTAACTATTCAACTTGATCAGACGCAATGTTTCGTCTTAACACGAAATAATGTACAGACGGAACAAATAGCCCAGACGAAACAATTTTCAATCATTTAAAGAAATAATTCCAAGATTTTCCTTAATGAAATTGAAACGTGTTTCGTCTAATGCTTTAGTAAATATATCTGCCCATTGAAAATGTTTTTCTAAACCGTATATTGAAAATACCTTTTTGTACATAGTCTCTTATAAAATGAAAACGAATTTCAATATGTTTAGCTTTTGAATGCTGAATAGGATTTTTGCTAAGATTGATTGCACTAGTGTTATCACAAAATACTGATATATGATTTTCAAACCTGGAGTAATCTTCAAGTTGATGTTTTATCCACAGTAATTGCGAGCAACACCTGCTGCGGACAATATACTGCTTGATTGTTGAGAGTGCAATGGAGTTTTGTTTCTTGCTTGACCAAGATATTAGTGATGATCCAAGAAATTAGCATCCACCACTTGTGCTTTTTCTCTCCACTTTGTCTCCAGCATAATCCGCATCACAAAAGCCTTTCAAACTAAAATCATTATTTTTCCTATAGAATAGAGAGAGATCAGTTGTTCCAACAAGATATCTAAGAATTCTCTTTACAGCTTGTAAGTGAGATTCTTTAGGGTCAGATTGAAATCTAGCACATAGACAGACACTAAACATAATGTCAGGTCTACTCGTAGTTAAATAAAGAAGTGAACCAATCATACCTCTATATACCGTCTGATCAACAGACTTACCTGACTCATCCTTGTTGAGATTTGCTCCAGACGAATGCATTGGGGTCTTCATAGGCTTGGCATTCTCCATCTTGAACTTCTTAATAAGTTCCTTTGTGTATTTCTGTTGATGGATGTAGATTCCTTCTTTCGTCTGCTTGATTTGAAGTCCTAGAAAGAACTTCAATTCTCCCATCATGCTCATTTCAAACTCATCCTGCATTATCTTTGAAAAATCCTTGCACAGAGAATCATTAGTAGCTCCAAAGACTATATCGTCTACAAAAATCTGGACTATAATAAAGTCTTTTGAAACGCTTTTCTTGAAGAGAGTTGTATCAACCTTTCCTCTTGAAAAACCATTTTTAAGAAGAAAAGTACCGAGTCTATCATACCAAGCTCTGGAAGCTTGTTTAAGACCATACCGTGCTTTCTTAAGTTTGAAAACATGATCAGGTTGAGATGAACTTTCAAAACCAGGAGGTTGTTTTACATACACTTCTTCTTCAATAAAACCATTTAGAAAAGCACTTTTTACATCCATTTGATATAAGACGGATATTCTTGTGAGCAGCAAAAGCAAGTAATATTCTAATTGCTTCTAATCTAGCTACAGGTGCAAAAGTTTCTGTAAAATCAATACCTTCTTGTTGATTATACCCTTGTGCTACTAACCTCGCTTTGTTTATTACCACTTTTCCAGCTTCATCAAGCTTGTTTCTGAACACCCATCTGGTTCCAATGATGTTTTTGTTTTTTGGTCTTTCAACTAGGGTCCATACATCATTCCTTGTGAACTGATTAAGTTCTTCTTCCATAGCCAAGATCCAATCATTATCTTGAAGAGCATCTTCAACATTCTTTGGCTCTATGTTTGATACAAGAGCATATCCAGACGATTCCTTTAGCTTCGATCTAGTTAGAACACCTTGATTCCTATCTCCAATGATAAGATCTTCAGTGTGGTTAGATGCAAACTTCCATGATCTTGCATGTGCTTGATCTCTTTGTTGATGAGTATCAGACGAAGAGGGTTCGTCTGCATTTCTATCGTCATTTGTTTAAAATCGACCCTTGTTTATCATGTTGACCAGAAGGGTTAATCTGCAAATTATCAAACAAGTTTTATAGGTCTGATAATTCTTTATCAGCCTTTGAGTTATCTTGGAACTTTACATGAATTGATTCCTCTACAACTTGCATCTTAGAGTTAAAAACTCTATAGGCCTTAGATGTGTTGGAATATCTAAGAAAGATTCCTTTTACCACCTTTGAATCAAACTTGCCAAGTTGATCTTTGGTGTTTAAGATAAAACATTCACATCCAAAAGGATGGAAATAAGAAATGTTGGGTCTTCTTCCTTTCCATAGTTCATATGGAGTCTTATTCAGTATTGGTCTTATCAATATTCTGTTTTGAATATAACAGGAAATATTAATTGCTTCTGCCCAATAATATTTAGGGAGAGAGCTTTCATGCAACATAGTTCTAGCCATTTCTTGTAAAGAACGATTTTTACTTTCCACAACTCCATTTTGTTGGGGAGTTCTTGAAGATGAAAAATTGTGAAATATGCCATTTTCAAAACAAAAGGCTTTGAACTCAGAATTTTCAAATTTTGTTCCATGATCACTCCTAACAGACGCAATACATATTCCTTTTTCTTTTTGAACACGTTTGCAGAATATTTCAAAGACCTTGAATGACTCATGTTTGTGGGCTAGGAAGTATACCCATGTAAATCTAATATAGTCATCTACAATGACAAATCCATATCTCTTCCCTCCAAGACTTTCAGCCTGAGTGGGTCCAAAGAGATCAATGTGTAACAGTTCTAACGGTCTTGTCGTGGAAACAACATTTTTTGATTTGAAAGAAGCTTTGAGTTGTTTCCCATCTTTGACAAGATTCACACTGATTTCGATTGGTTTTCCAAGATATTTTTGGCAAACCTTTTACGAGATCCTTTTTAGAAATTTTTGAAATATACTTGAGACTTAAATGTCCAAGCTTTTTGTGCCAAATATCTCGTTCATCATCTGCTGAAATCAAACATGTTACATTCTGATCACTCAGGTCAGAAAGGCAAACCTCATAAAGGTTATTCTTTCTTTTCCCAATAAAAAGAATGGATTTATCTTTGTTTCTGACTATACATTCATCAGAGTTAAAAGTTACTTCATACCCACTGTCACAAAATTGACTTATGCTAAGTAGATTGAAGTTAAGACCTTTAACATATGATACGTTCTGGATAAGAGTATTGGGTGTCTTACCAACAGTCCCAATGCCAAGAATTTTACCATTTCCAGAACCGTAGGAGACAGACCCTTTACTTGGTCTGAGGTCTTGGAACATAGACATGTGTCGTGAACAACCACTGTCCAGGTACCAGCTTGAAGTCTTGTCTCTTCCCATTAAGGATATTTGCAACAAGAATAATAAGTGACTTTGGTACCCAAATCTTTTTGGGTCCTTTCTTGTTAGTTACAAAAGGCTTCTTTTTGTTTTTAGCCTTTTTGTAGATATTAGGAACCTTGTTTTGATTCCTCTTCTTTTGAGCAGACGAAACAGGTTTGTTTTTCTTTTCGTCTGTCTCTTTAACATAGCCAAGTCCACTTTTATCATTAGGTGATCTCCTATATTTTAAAATAATTTCAAGAATGGAGGATCCCTTTGTAAACTTGGTTAAGTCATTGAGTAAGAACTCATTCTCTTTCTTTAATCTTTCGATTTCAAGAATGAAAATGTCCTTTTCAGACTCAGACGAAACATCATTTGATACTTTCTTGTCTAGTAGCTCAATTTCAGATTTCAAAACTGCATTTTCTTCCAAGGTTTGTCTCAGCTTGGTTTTGCAAGTTTTGTATTGCTGAGCAATAAAGTGGGAGTGAGCTAGAAATGTATCATATGACATTTCTTCGGTCAATTTACTCGAAAGAAGAGGATGAAGAAGTTTCATTGTAATTTACCTCTGTTGAGACATGGTCTCCAACCATGAGGCAGATGTTTGTTGTTTCTTCTCCTTCAGAGGATTCCTCTGAGCTTTCACTGTCAAGGTCTTCCCAAGTTAGTAAGCTCTTCTTTCCTTTATCTCTTCTAGAGCTCCATCTCTTTTTCAGTCTGGGACATTCTGACCTCATATGTCCCGGTTTTCTGCATTCATAGCACACAACCTCTGTGCTTTCTTCTTTGGATGATGACTTTTCCGGGAACTTCTTCTCATTTTTCTTGAAGAAGCGTTGGCCTCTGCCTTTCTTCATCATCATTCTTTTGAATCGTTTTTTCATGAGGGAGACTTCTTCTTCAGCAAACCATCAGACGATTCTGATTCGGTTGAATCAGCCTTCAAAATCTTTATTTTCTTTTTACTGTCCTTCTTGACAGACCCTTCTTTAGGGATGTCATTGACAGATGGAAGAGCTATAGGTTCTTGAACCTTGATCTTCTCCCTTTTACATAAGAGTACCTCATGTACCCTTAGAGCTCCAATTAACTCGTCTAGAGTTAATGTCTTCATATCTCTTCCAACGAGAGATAGGCGGGACATGGCTTCCCAAGGAGGTGGGAGATTGTCCAAGATCTTCATGTTGTTCTGGGCCTTTGTGAAGGTGATTCCCAGAGCAGTGATTCCATTCAATATTGTTTGGAATCTTCCAAACATCATATCGATTGACTCTCCTTTCTTCATAGAGAACATTTCATATTCTCTTTGAAGAGTAGCAGCCTTCCTCATTCTGACATCTTCAGTGCCTTCATATGAGATTTTGAGAGCATCCCATAGTTCTTTAGCTGTTTTGTAGGCATAGAATCTGTTGTACTCAGTTCTGGAGAGAGCACACATAAGAGCATATCTTGCTTTGTTGTTCAGCTCCATCATAGAGTATTTTTCGTTTCCCCATTCTCCTTCAGGCTTTGCAATGGGGATATCTCCTGTGGTGATTATGTTCCATAATCTATATTGGGTTGACTTGATGTACATCTCCATCCTGTCAGTCAGTATGGATAATCATCTCCAGAGAAAGCTGGAGGTTTGTTCATAGAGGCTCCTCCGGATAGAAACGATGGCCCTTGTGAGTTCATGTTGGATCTTTTCCTCTAGCAGCTATTAAGCGCTCAACCCTTAGAGGCTGAGCTCTGATACCAAACTATAAAAGATAAACACAAGAAGTGGGTTGAATTGTGTTAATTATAAAATTTTATCCCTTTCGTCTGTGAGTTTCCAAAGGGTTCAGACGAAACAACGTTTGTATTGAAAGATTGATTTTAATATGCAAACGTTAAAGTACGATTATCCCCAGTTAGTTAAACAAACGAAACAAATAAACACGAGTATTTTTATACTGGTTCGTCTATTCAAGACTACGTCCAGTTACCCAGCAACCACTGAGTTTTCACTACAATCCGTGAAAAGGTTTACAAGTATTGTTTGAACCCAGCCACTTCTGGCTATTACAAGATATTCTTTGCTCCCAGCCTTCTCAGGCTAAACCACTAAGGTATTCTTTGAACCCAGCCTCCACAGGCTAATACAAAAAGGTATTATTTGAAACACAGCCTCCTCAGGCTAAAGTACCACACAAGTGGATTTAAAAAGGATGTTTGAAAAACAAAGTTCTTCCTCTTCGCAGAGAGGGTTTTTACAGTATAGTTGAGCGAAATCTTAGACGATTGAAGAAATAAGCGTATTCGCCAACTGATTCTTGAAGCTGTGAAGTCCTTTTATAGGCATCTTCTTCAAATAGCCGTTAGACTCATTTGAATGTCGTTGAGAGACGTTGAGAAATCTTCTTGAGAGCTTTCTAATAAGGTTGTCAGTTGTACTTGATTGATTGATAAGAGTCGCAGCGGATATAGCGGACTATGTTGTGCGCAGTACTATTTCTGACTTGTACAGAGATGTGACAAAAGGTGAAGACATTTTTGACTTTGGTGTGTAAGCTCGAATCCTTATACTGATCTTGGATGCTTCTCATAAGTACTTCTTCAGATTTGAAATCTTGGCGCGAATGACTTAACTTGACTTCAGCTTTTGGATAGACGATATGTTTCTTCAGTCTTCAGTTGTTGTTTCGTCTTAAGACTTCACTCTTTGGACAGACGAAGGGCTTTAGCTTGAGTAGTCCTCTTTCGTTTGTGCATGTATCGTCTGATGACTTGGGTTTTGGACAAACGCAGAAATAGTACTCGTTCCGTCTGTGCTGGTTTCGTCTTAACAAGTCTTGGATAGTTTGGTTTCGTCTGTCTTGTAATTAATCAAAATCTTGAGACGTTAATCATCCTTGATCTAACAACCCCTCTTTGTGAAGAGGCTATACTTCAAATCCTTTCAAAACCCTTTTTCAAATCCACGGTAGTGGTGCTTAGCCTGTGGAGGCTGTGTTAAAAGAATATCTTATTTTAGCCTGTTGAGGTTGGGTCCAAAGAATACCTCTGTTTAGCCAGAAGTAGGTGAGATCAAAGAATACTTGTAGTTTCACTAAGATAGTGAAATCTTAGCAGGTTGTTAAGAATTTGCACGCTGTCTCTAAGATGAACCAGTATACTAAGTCATCGTTTTTAAAATCAATCTTTTAATTGAAATCCTTTTTGTCTGTCGCCTTTTAAAACATAAGACGCAAACTCATACCGTCTAAATTTTTTTTTATTAACACAATTCAATCACCCTTCTTGTGTTCTTTCTTTTACATTACTTAACAGAATTACTTGACAATTTAGGATTGAACAAAAAATTTTCAAACTTCAAGAATTAAGATCGGCCAAATGAAACAAAAGGGACTAAAAATTGAAATTTGAAAAACATAAAGGACCAAAAACACATTTTAACCTTAAAGTTACATATTTTGATGATTTTCAATCATTATAAAATGTGTCTCATCATTACTTAAATTGGAATTATTTGATGGTAAAGATTGAAAATAGAACGAATTTCAAGCTCTAAAGAGAAAGACTAGTAAATTATAATGAGAATGACAAAAAACTGAAATTTGAAAAACATAAGGGACCATAAACATATTTTATCCTTCAAATTTTAGTGTTTTATCCGTAATGTTAGACTTATCTTTTTCAACCAACTATATCTTAAAGCACTTATAACTCAAGTTTTTATAAATCTCCTCATCATTTCCTTCTTTCTCATATCTTTCCTATTTGGAAAAATTGAATTCCTATCTTTTATATTTTAAAAGTTCTTGTACTGTTAGTATTGAGAATATGGATAAAGAGAAATTATAAAGAACTGCCATTGTTACACATTTTTTTAGGAAATACACTGTCGGGGTAAGGGGGAGTAACTCTCTTATTCATGGTTATGATCTTGACAGCGGGTAGCATGGCTAGACTTAGACCCCTTATAGTTATGTTTGTAATTAATTTGTATGCAATTTGATGGAGTATAAATACCCTTAAACTATTTCTTTTTTATTAAATTGAATTAATTGTTAAACTTGGTTGTGTTTTGCATTTATCTCTTTTGTTCTTAAAAATTGAGAAATTTGTGTTTATTTTTTTTGTTCTTAGAAATTGAGAAATTATAGATTATTGTGAAATTTGTTTATATGTTATTTAGATGTAGGTTTTATGAGTTCTAAGTTTTGATTAGATCATTA
This sequence comes from Hylodesmum podocarpum, assembly GCA_026586105.1. Taxonomy (NCBI): domain Eukaryota; kingdom Viridiplantae; phylum Streptophyta; class Magnoliopsida; order Fabales; family Fabaceae; genus Hylodesmum; species Hylodesmum podocarpum. The sequence goes on along the minus strand of JALJEV010000071.1, from coordinate 1,831,941 downwards.
GCCATTAGTTTTAATGTTTAAGTTAAGTGGGGATAATTAAGAAACCCTTAAACTATAACTTGAGCGCTATCTTCATGTGAAAAAGTTTTCCCGAGACAATTGAATTAGGCTTAGGTATCCTGTAATAAATGTAGGCATAGATGTTAGCTAACCAATGACTTTGGTTTCACCTTAATTAGAGTTTCATGGTTTTTGAAAAATTCAAATTACATAGTGTAGGTTAGATTGTTAAAATTTAGTGGTAATTCTTTGTTTTTCTTAAGTTTAGATACAGTTAATAATCAAATTAAGTTTTGAGGTTAATATAAGAATTGTAACTAATTATCTTAGTTTTCTAATAACATAAAGATCAATTTGATAGGTTTAGTATAATTCCTAAACTTCTTTTAAACTCTATAAAGGTTGTAGAAGCGAGAAAATGTGTTCATATGTTATAAAAATGGTAATGAATTATTATATAATACATGAGATGTGTTATGTGATTTTACATGAGATGTCATGATAAATATTATGGGATAAGATGAGTTGAAAGAGGTCTCATACAATATATATGAAGTTTTATTCATCTTATACGTCATACGAAATGACCTAATCCACCATTACATTATAGTAGGTGTCGTGAATACTTTATTCATTATGGTCGTTAAGTCCGAAGGCAAATAATAGATGGTTAAATTTATTCTTCCAAGAGTATGCAAATATTGTGAAAGAATCAATAAAATGCTTAATGATACATATTTTGCTTGTATCATAACTATAAGAAAACCAAGAATTAGAGACGGAATATAGAGAATATAAAATTTTCGTCTCTAATCTATTACATTTTTGTGTCCAATCCTTGTTTAAAAGTAATATTTTTTTTTGAAATTTTATAGACGAAATTAGAGACAAAATTAGTTATGTGTCTAAATTAACAGAGAATTCTATGTCTAATTCCACATTTAATCCGTGTCAAAATTAATACTTTTAGCGCTTAATTTTTTTTTCACGCAGAGTTAGAGACGTAATTAGACATGAAATTTGTTATTTGTCTAAATTAATTAGAATTTTGTGTCTAATCTGTGTCAAAATTAATTTAGTGAAACAAACATTTTTAAGTAATAAAAAAAATAGAAATTGTTGTTTCTCATTGTGTATCTACTCATTTTCAATCAGAAATGATTTGCACAATTCACTAATTATATTTGATAAAGTTAAGTGTTTATCATTTTGTTTTTACTCATTTTAAAATGATGGGATTATCAAACTTTGAAACATAATCTACGAAAAAAATTAGGAATAATATAAATATGTTAGATAGTGAAAGTTTGGGGGTTATAAAGTGTAATTAAATCTTGTTAATTTATATAAAAAAAATTTACTATTATAAATTTTTTACTCCTTCCCAATCCACGACATGATAAAAATTTATGTGAAAACAAAAGTGGGAGTCAAACCCAAGACCTTCTACTCCCAAGTCTAATGACTAGTCCACTCAATAAATCTTTACTTTCTTTTTTTTTAATAAAATTTAATTATTAATTAAATATGTGTTAGAAAAAGAAAATGTGTTTTTACTTTTTAGCACTTATTTCTTGTCTTTACAAAGATGATTTATTTTCACAAAACTTGAGAACCGGTCCTCATTCGTGGCCGTTCAAATATTACGCTACGCGTTATGATATATTTGATTTTTCTTTTGTAATCTTAACCCTTTTTTTGCAATGTCAGTGAGATAGCAAGCGAAATGACACAACCACGCCAATCACACAACACAAATCCAATTCATCCTCCAATCAACGCCTTCCTTCGATTCGGTTCGGTTCGCCTTTCCACTTTTTTGGATCAACATTTTTGTTCTTCGTTAAGTTAGACTATGCTTTGTGTCACTAGAACTATTGATTTCTTAAATTAATTAATTCAGTTTGCATTTGGTAAAGCATTGAAATCAATTAGTAGGTGATTAATCAATTAATTTTTAGATTTTTGTATGTTGACAGGTTGTCAGGGGAATTGGATAAGGTGTAGAAATAAGTAACAGGGTGTAGTTTCTTGAGTTTTCATATATGTTTGGAGGTGTTAACGTTAACGTTCCTGCTAGTAGTCCACACTTACACAAGTATGGAGTTTTTGAGCAGCAATAACTTTGACCCTGTTGGGTGCTTCATGTTGTTTTTTTCCTTTACTTTATTTCTTCATGACTCTAATTGAGATGCATGTGTAGGTTCTATTGTTCTTTATTTGGGGCTTCATTTATTGCAAGGTCAGTGATATTTTCTCTCTTTACCATTTTCTCTCTTGGAGGAGGTGTATAAATAAGTAACAAAGTGTTTTTTTAAGTTTTCATCTATGTTTAGAGGTGTTAACGTTAATGTTCCTGCTAGTAGTCCACACTTACTTACGCAAGTCTGGAGTTTTTGAGCAACAATGACTTTGACCCTATTGGGTGCTTCATGTTGTTTTTTCCTTTACTTTATTTCTTTAAAACTCTAATTGAGATGGATGTGTAGGTTCTATTATTCTTTATTTGGGGCTTCATCTATTGCAAGGTCAATGATATTTTCTTTCTTTAACATTTTTTCTAAACACATGTGTGTGGTGTAAGATTGAGATAATGTGCCCTGCTCAAGGATTTCATCATATTTCCACAATCTCATCTGCAATGTTGGAATATTACAAATTGGATGGGATTTTGTAATGAGAATGAGTACAGACAAGCGGAACTTGTTCCTTTTTGAAGCTTTTTTGTAATTTTAATCCTTTTGAAGCGGAACTTGTATTTTTTGTATTTTAATCCCCATGACAGTGTCTTTGTACATATTTTCATGTCACTCTGTATGGATGCATGAGTACATAAGTTTGCAGCAACATTCAAGGAGATTAAAATGCCATTTTTTAAAGTTTTTTTACATTATTTTTTATATTATTGTGTCTTATCTCTAGTATATTTCAGGCTTTGATGGTTTGGTTGTAGGGAATCAACTTGTGTTTTTTTGCTCAGGCAGAGTCAATTGCACAAAAGTATTTGATCTTGATCAAAATCAGCTTTTGCCATGTTTGGTATTAGCTCAGCACTTAGACTTATGTCATATTTTGTACATAAATTAGCTTTTCCCAGATCCAAGGGGAATAAAAATGGTTGTGTCTTGACTTAGGAATTTAGTGCGTGTTTGGTAATGCTTAAATTTAGAGAAATAATGTTCAAAAGCTCTTTTAGAAATCTAGCAAAAATAGGCTATTATTTCTTTAAAATGAGCTGAATCAAATACACTTTGTATTGTGAGATTTTCATTTCTTAAAGGTATTTTATTTTGTTGCAATTTTTTTGCGCCTTTGATTAAACAATAAGTTATGAACCAATCTAAGGGACCCGACCATGGCTGTAAAATATCTTTAGCAAAAATAATATTGTTCATGTTACTAAGATGCAGTTGCAAGACACTGGCTCTGCATATGGTTACTTCATACAGACACTGGCAAATAATTTTCCCATTTCAGGCAAGTTTACATTATTTAGATGTATTTTGTTACTAAGTTCTTATGGAATTACTCTAGAAATAGTTGACGCTGTTTTAACATCTGGCTTATATTTATATGTTGTGCATATGTAGGAAGATATATAAACTTGGTCACAAAATGCTAGAGTCATATGTAACTTATTCCCTTACTTCTTTGCATTCAGTTTTCATAAATAATTCAGAAGTATCCATGCTACCCCTTCCCATCAGGTAGCCATTAAAAAATCATGGAACCAACTGACACACACGCCAAGCGTGCGTCAAATAATACCAAATTTAGCTAATACTTTGTAGTAATAGTGAACTTGGATAGTTTCCTTACGGATTACTTTGTTACTTCTCTGTTACCAAATATTAAACGCAATTTGGGGGTTATTATGCAAAGGGAAAATTAAAGGCAATTAAACAATAACAACAATTAAACAATGATTAAAAACGCAATTAACAGATGATTAAAAGACATCAATCCGATCTCTGTCGGATCCTAATTTTCCTTATCGGTTCAATGAAATAAAAACACTCATCTATGCAATGTATTGGAGCCGAGATCTCTGCATTCCAACATTGAACTAACGCCCTAAAATCTTAGAGAATTATCATCGAACACTCGGTGGCCTTTAAAATCACACAATCGCATGAGAGCACACAACTCGATTTCGAATAACATAATTAGTTCTCTGCATTTGTTATCAATCAACAACGACAGAACATTCATAAATTCAAATCAAAACATCTGTTAAGTCAAGATGATTTAACATCTTAGTTTTGATAATTACGAAACACCTGTTGTGCTCAGTAGACGGAAGAGCTCGATCAAGCATCGACGGAAGAGCTCGAGATCAAAGCATCGACGGAAGAGCTCGATCAAGCATCGGATGGAAGAGCTCGATCAAGCATCGACGGAAGAGCCTCGAGACTAAAGCATCGACGGAAGAGCACGGATCAAGCATCGATCAAGAAGCATCAAACTCAAGAAGCATCGGATCAAGAAGCATCGGATCAAGCATCGATCAAGAGCACGATCAAGAACACACGAGACCCGAAGGAACAACGAAAAAGGAGACAGACGAATGAATTCAACTCACAACCCATTTATTTATTCATTCGTCTACCTCATTTAAATGAAGTTCAGTTGAGTCATTCGCGCCAAGATTTCAAATCTAAAAAAGCAATCATGAGAAGCATCCAAGATCAGTATAGAGATTCGAGCTTACACACCAAAGTCAAAAAGGTCTTCACCTTTTGTCACATCTCTGTACAAGTCAGAAATAGTACTGCGCACAACCTAGTCCGCTATATCCGCTGCGATTCTTATCAATCAATCAAGTACAACTGACAACCTTTTTGGAAAGCTCTCAAGAAGATTTCTCAACGACTCTCAACGGCATTCAAATGAGTCTAACGGTTATTTGAAAAAGATGCCTATAAAAGGACTTCACAGCTTCAAGAATCAGTTGGTGAACTGCATAACAAAGAAAATATATCTAAACTTCAAGCTCTCAAGCAAAGTTCACTCGCCCTGAACTTAGAATAGATCTCATTGTAAAACCCCTCTCTGCGTAGAGGATAAACTTATTCTTTCATCTTCCTAAATCCACTGTTGTGGTGCTCTTAGCCTGAGGAGGCTGTGTTTCAAAGAATACCTCTGTTTTAGCCTAAGGAGACTATGTTTCAAAGAATACCTCTGTTTTAGCCTGTGAAGGCTGTGTTCAAAGAATACCCTGTTTAGCCTGCAGAGCCTGGGTTCAAAGAATACTGGGTTAGCCTGAGAAGGCTGTGTTCAAATAATATCTGTATTTAGCCAGGAGTGACTGGGTTCAAAGAATACTCATAGTGGAACCTTAGCGTGTTGCTGGGGAACTGGATGTAGTCTTGATCAGACGAACCAGTATAAAAATATTGTTGTCTTCTCTATTGTTTTATCTGTTAACTAACAGGGGATAATAACTTGAACAGTTTGATAATAAAATCAATCTTAAAGAAGAAAACAATCTTGCGTCTAATCAAGCTTTGAAAACAACAGACGCAAACGCATCGTCTTAGAGAAAAAGTTTTAAAAACAGTCTACACAATTCAACCCCCCTTCTTGTGTGTTTTTATCTTTTACAACATCAATTGAATATTCCAAATCGAAATTAGAGCAACTAAAATGAGTACTCATTCAATTGAAAACGGATAACCAAAGGAAATTAGGGATCCTATTGAGATCAAATTGGTTGATGAAATTAGTTGCGCATTGATCGAGGCCGTACTTGGTCAAAATAATACAATTAAATGCAATAAATTAGGAATGACTCCTAGGTCGTCTCTCAAGGACCATCATTGTGTTTCTATCAAGGACAGGACACATGAGGGGTTGTGATTATAACTAAAACAGAATTATAAAATAGAGAAATTAACAAATAACTGAAATAGGATTAGCCTCTTGATTATATTGCAATTCACTTATCCTAGGTTATAGGATTAATTAACTAAGCGGAAATTAATTACAACAAATGGTCAAATTACTCAACTCTCAATCCAACCCTAATTAATTAACTAAGCGAAAACTAACTCTAGGTTTTCCTTATGCGAATTAAGCATCCACACACATCAATCATTCCATTTCCAGCAAATTATGAATCGACTCATTAAGCATGAACAGAGAAATAATTTGCCTATTAACTGAAACATTAAGCATGAACAACAATTGGGGCATTTAGGCACTAGAATAATTGATGAAGAATTAAGAACAAATAGAGCATACCCAATACATAATTGGAACCTCAAAGCTATCTTGCAACCCAATTCAAGAGGATAACCCAACTCAAATTAAAGACCTATTAAATTGCAGAAACAAAATTAAGGAAGAAGAAAATAACATAAACGAAATTGGAATTGCAGAAACGGAATTTTCACAATTGAAACAACAAATGGAAAAAACAGTAAAACGAAATTACACTTGAATTGAAAGAGGGAATAAGAGAACAAACTGCAATTGATTGATGAATTAGAATTAAAATGCAAGTCTGAACAACCCACTATAGAGAACCAGCAGCAAAATAAAGAAGAAGCCAAATGAAAAAGAGAAGAGAAGAGAAAAGTAAAGAACCTAAACTAAAACCTAAACGTAAAATTGTGTGTGTGTATGTGAATCTGCAATTGTGAAGTGCTCCCTCTCAAATCTGATTGTCCCTTCTAATTACCAATGGCTAGCCCCTCATGTGCAAGGAACATGCCAATTTTAAGTGAGAAAAAGTCCCCAATTCGAATCCCATATACAACAAAACAAAGTGAATGAATTAAATGCATTTAAATGAGTCTAATTCGCTGGAAATTCCCACATGAGCTTCATGGTCCACTTTCAAGGCTAAATTCACCCCATATGCAGTCCGAATTGGCTCTTCATGCCTTCAATACTTTTGTAGCTTTGTCAATCTTCTTTAATTCGATATAAAGTGGAGCTTAAACAAAGATCTGTGGAGGGAGATATGTCTGTTCTTGTGAAAGTGGTCAAATATGGAAAAATATAACAAATTGGAACAAATTAAACACTTAAAGCTCAAATGAGCCCAAACTCATAAATGCATAAATCATACTAATTGATCCTTAATTATGTTGTATTAAGATATAAAAGATGCAAAGAAAATGATCAAAATAATGACTTATCACGCATAATTGAAATTAAGCCCAACATGAATTGAAATTCCAGAACAACAATAAAAAATGCAACAAGAAAGAGCAAAAACGAAATCAAAATGCTAAGTAAGAACAAGAACAATTGTTGAAAAATTGAAAGTGCAGAAATTGAAATTGCAAGAATTGAAACTAGAAACGAAATTGAAATTACAAGAGCAAGGGATTAGAATTGCATAACATATGAACTAAATTGCAAGAAGAGATGGAAAACAAAAATTGTAAGACTAAACCAAACCCTACCAGAGCAAAGAAGAGAGGAGAAGAGAGAAAAATGAAATTAAAATTGTAATGTAAAAACTAGTTCAAATTTTGAGTCTTGGGGCATTTAAAGGAACCCAAACATGTGCAAGTCACATGACTTTAAGTGATTCAGGGTACAGGGTTCGAATCTCACTCAATGCAAACATTTAAATAGTTCAATTACATGATTTAAAATGCGCCTAAACTAATTCTTCACACTGGAATTTCCTGACAGTTTTCGTGCGTCACTTTTAAACTCATTTTCACCCAGATGCAGTCCAAATTAACTCTTCCTGTCTTCATAGCTTTTATAGCTCTCTGAGTCCTCTTTAATGGAGCTCAATTGGAGTTTTGTAGTGAGAGTTATGTTTGTTTTAATGAACCTATCAAAACTGGAAATTATAGAGAATTAGAACAAAAATAAGTACTTAAGGCGCAATTGAGCTCAAACTCATAAATGCACTAAATCATGCTAATTCACCATTAATAATGCTTTAATATGATGTATTAAATGCAGATAAATTGGTCAAAATAATTATGTATCACCAGTGTTGGTCAGTTAGGGTATTATGAGATGCATCAATCAATGAGATTGTTAGCCTACACAACATATACTATTACGTGCACAAGTAAAACTCTTGAGGCATTGTGTTGAACCTTCCCATGATCTTTTCTTGAAGATACATGAGAACTTAAACTTAGATACTTACTAGAGAATGATTCTTGTTTTTATTTATTCAGGTCTCGTAGACTTGATAATTGAGCATAATCCTTTCTTGGGCTTTACTTTGTCCCTTAAGAATTTATGCTTTCTTTATACTGTTGGAACTCAGAACTATACTTGAATATAATTTAACATTTTTCTATTTTGATTAAAACAGGCAATATCTTTTGTTGATTATTTCTTGGCCGATATCTTAACTTCCTGGCTAAGGTATGCTTCCTTTTCAATATAGTCTTTTTATTAGAGAAGTTTTTGTCCTCCTTTTCCATGTTAATCTTTATTATTAATTTCTATTCACTAGGTTTTAAGCCTAGTTATGTGTTTACTTAAAGACCTAAAACTATGTACTTTTTTCCTGCATTTACTCTCATTTATTATTCTGGATACACCAATACAGATGTTCAACAGACAGAACCTGAGAGTTTAGAATTGACATAATTTTTTTATCTAAACTTTGTTTCTAAGTTTCCATTAATGCATTGCTATTTTATTTTGACTATGGTTGTAATTTTATGTAGGTCTTTTCTGATTTGGAACGTTCAGTATGTATAATGGGAGCACATCTTAGGATGATAATTTACCACATGTCGGAACATCATCTTATAGTGAGAATGGTAAGGATGATTAGATAATTAGATGTGCTGACAATTATTGTTATGTTTGATACCTGTAGTGAACATTATTTTTTATTTTTGAAACATTGTGATGACATCTTTTCTTATATTGACATATATAGTATATTTAGATTTATTGTATGAATGAATGATGAATGACTAGTTGTTCAATTTATATTTGTAAATTCGGGCAGGTTGTGAACTGTGACTTTTAGACAATTACAAACAAGGGTTTCATACTGATAAACAATTTAGAAACAGAATTTAGGAAGTGACAGTCCGTGACCAATTAAACATGGAATTTGAGGCAGAATAGTCTATTTGTAACTAGAGAAAGAATTAGACACAAAATTCTTTCATGTCTAATTAGAGACGGATTTGGGGATAGAATTTCTGTTTCTAATTGGATACTCTGTGTTTGATTTAGACACAGAAATCTATTTCTAAATTTAGGGACACCCATATTAGACACATAATTGAGTTTGTTTCTAACTTCGCCTCTAAACGATTAGAGACTGAAATTCACTCCTTTAGTGAAGGAAAATTTTGTTCGTAACTTTAGTTCTTTTGTAGTCCAATAAACAAGATTTGCAGTTGAAAAGACGTTTAATCCTATAATGCAACAATGTGATAATAAATGGATGGTTAATTTAAATGATTGATATTATCAATGCGGATGTGTGAAAACATTACATTATTCTTGTTCACATGTCATTGTTTCATGTGTCTTTGTTAGCATGGACTTCTACCAATATGTTGATGCAATTTATAAAAATAATTATCTCTTAAATGTTTACTCAACACAGTGGTGACCATTAGGCAATGAAAATATTGTTCCACCTTCTAATGAGTCATGGACACTTATCTTAGATTCTATTATGATTGTGGTAAATGTCTACCGAAATCAACAAGGATAAGAAATGTTATGGATTGGTTTGAATTGTCTCAAACTAGGTAAAGATGTGGTCAATGTGGCAAGGGAATGGCACAATAGAAGACAATGACCTTTGCAAACGAAACAAGGAAGTTTTTAGTTGTAATGATGTATTGTATTAAATTTATTCTTATATGAAATTCCTTTAGTGTATAAAGATTGTTTAAATATTATAAAAGTTATACTTACTTCTTGTACGTTGTCATTTTGACCCTTATCTATTTAAATTGTGGAAAAATTATGCCTTGGAACCCTTAAAGATTTTATAAGACCTTATATATCTATGGAAAAATTATGCCTTGGAACCCTTAAAGATTTTTATAAGACCTTATATATCTATGTTTTGATAAGAATCCATGCTCTTATATGCTAGTAAAGCTTATTTCGGCCTTATAGGTTTCAAAGAAGATTCAAAAAAGTTTCTCAACCCTAAACTACTTAGTGAAACTTAAAATCACTGAGCAAATTTGGGATAAAGAGCTTTGAATCCAAGGTTTGACCCAAGTGCTTAACACCAAGTAGGATGTTGGGTGAATCCCAATGAAGAGACAGTGTCGCTTAACAGTGAAGTCAGATGTTGGGCGAATTCTTAAGAGAAAGTAAGACATTTCCATAAGAATTTGGGCACTGAGCGACACTTTGAAAAATTAGGAAATCACTCAGCAAGATCCATAAATGTTGAATGTTATCTTGACAAAGAGAAATGGTTTCTCCCGGTGGCTAAGATACTCACGCTTGCAAGGAATGCTAACTGAGTGAAGGTACTTTAACATAAGGAAAGTGAAAAGTTCATCAAATTCCTTAAACATTAAGTAAATGAGAATTCTTCACCTCGAAGAATGCTTAAATGTTGAACGAAAGAAGTAAATGCTAAGCAAAAGAGATCATGTTTCCACTTCTTCGTGCATCTATTCCCTAACCCTGTTTGCAATTCAAAATATCATCAATTTATTTTAGAGGCAATATATTAAAAAGTTCAAAGTAAATTAAAAGTAGCTTAACATAATAAAAATATCCATCACAATAAACATAATAGATCCAAACATAAAGTATAAACATCAATAAAATTTAGAAATACATATGGATAATAAGAAAAGAAAATTAAAGCAAGTTAAATTATTTTCATCATGTTGACGAAGGGATATCCCACAAGATCGGTTTCAATCTTGTGTCTGCCTAGTTAGGAGCAAGTGTTGAAGCTTCATCTAAAAACTTTGAATCTAAATCCATCCTCCTGAAATCTCGGGATGTCTCCCTGAAATCTCGGGATGTCTCTCAAAACAATGTATGATATTTTAACTAGGGTATCAAGAACTTAAATGTCTAAAAATAATGTGAATCTTACCAATGTTGATTATTTTGTAAATGTTGAGTCGACAAACATTTTTATTTTCTTCACATACTATATCATGTAATTAGAGTTAGAACTCATTTCCTCACCTAGTGGATTGTATATGGCATTTAATATTGTAATCTACCATTTCACATATTTATGACAATTGATAACAATTCTAGCTAATTTCTTTCATTTTTGCCTTTAAGGCAAACCATGCAAATTATTTGGCTAAATAGGAGGTTGGGGTATATGTTGTTAAAAGCCGAATTGACTTATAACTTTATCATATTGATGTTATTCAACAATATGAAAACAAATTGATGACATCATTGATATCCAAACACCTTATCATCAAACTTGTGGCAACTTCAACCGATTAATTTGAGTGTATAATTACCACACAAAATGCATTATAAAAATTAAAAGTTATATATTTGTTTATTTTTGCATGTACGTAAAAAAGAATTGGAAAAATTATATATGCAGTATATTATTAACTTATTTTTCTTTTCTAATTTGTCTAATGACGCATAAAACTTTTTAAAATCTTCATTTTCGATATATAGATTACCAAATCTAAAAAAATATGTACAACTCTTTTGTTTGTGACATTTCCAGTTTGTGACAATTACTTGTGTGTATGTATGTGTGTGTATTAACACTATATAAATAATTTCCAAACAAAATGTAGTACATTTTTTTGTACTTGTGTCCCAAAGGTGTGTCATCTATTTAGGAGAGTCTTTTTCATGGCTAATGGTATAATCCACTCTGAAGCCCATTATTAAATTAAAATGTACATTCATTCAATTGATTTGGTTTTAATATTAGTGGTCACACATATCTCTCTGTATAAGTAGGACAAGACAATCGTTCCCTAAGCATAATTATAACATTCTTTGAAATCACGCAAAAACTGAAGGTATCTTTAAGACACTGTTGAGTCAAATTTATTTAAAGGCAAATTATGATATTTAATTTTAATAATTACATATGATTAAAGTAAAACCTTCATCTATAAGATGAATAGAGCTAGTAGACGAATGAAGTCCTAGCAGACGGGTTCATATCTTAACAGATGAATAAGACTAATAGATGAGTGAAGTTAATTGGCGAATGTATTGAGCATATTAATGAGTTAGCAGACGAAGCACAACAACAAGATAAATATCATTTCTATCAGTTACTTATACACAAAAAATCTAACCAACATAATTGTATTTTTTATAGAGTCTTCTTAAAAGCTCGTTGCTCAAAACTAGTATGAGGAAGTCAACCACTTCTCTATGAAAAGACGAACTAAATTAGATAAAGAGGATATTGTGTGACACAAAGATCTAGTGTAGAAAAGAAGACCCATTTTCAGTACCTAATCCTTGTTCATTGAGAATGTCATTGCCCCTGATATGATAGTCCACACAGTTGTATTTATTTAATGCATGAGGACGTTGAACACACTTCCAACAAATGGATTGAAGAAGTTGGAGTTACTGAGTCTAATGGCTAGTTCAAGCTCTATATTTATATAAAGGTTGAATAATGAAAATTAGAAGTTAAAGATTACTCTACAAAGAACTAAAACTTTTGTGGTTTTAAGTTTCAAATCTCTCTTGTAAAAAGCCTTTTAAGCACTACTGCTTCGTTGACTTGTGCCTTATTCACTATAAATCCCTCTCTGTTAGAGGTTGATTCTAGTTAGACATATCTCTTTGAAACTTTTTACCCATAGTGGTAGGTATTAGCTTGAAGAGGTTGGGTTCGAAGAGTACTTGGAGTATTTAGCCTGAAGAGGTTGTGTTCATAGAATACTTGGAGTGTTTAGCTTGAAGATGTTGTGTCCAAAAAATACTTGAGTTAGCTAAAAGTAGTTGGAATCAAACAATACCTATATAACTTGAAAGATAATGAAATCTTAATTGTTGTTAAGAAACTTGACATAATTTTTGTGATAAGATGAATCAGCATAAAAATCTTGTGTGTTTTTTACTGCTTATGTTTCAAATCTTCTATCTGGGGCTGTCTTGTTTAACCAACTTGTTTTTGTGAAAACTCTTTTCAGAAATCTTTGAAAACTTTCGTGTGACAATATAGTTAAAGTTGGAAAAAAGTTTGTGTTTTTTTTTTTAACACAATACAATCATTCTTCTTGTCCTTTTTTCTTACACTTTGTTTAGTGATTAGGATAAATATGGATAGAATAGTAGAAATATAATGTTGGATAAACCAACAAGATATAATTTTCTTATTTGAATCCTCGTCCTATCTTATTATTGATATAGTATATTTTTTAGATAATATAGTATCTTAGTCTTTCACCGTCATTGCTACTTTTATTTTTGTTGTCATCATCAATGTTAACCCATCATTATTATTGTTGTCATCATTATCATGATTATCACACCTATCACCCCATTGCCACTATTTCACTGTTATTATTTTTTTCATGACTGATATTAACCCCATCATCTTTATTGTTGTTAACGCTATTACTATCATAAGTCCACAATCATTATTATCATCGTAGTAACTATCATCACTATTACCACTAGTGACATTGTCATTATTATGACTATCTTCTTCATAATATGCACCACCACATTATATGTTATCTTGAAAAGTTATTTAAAAACTTTAATTACATGTAAAATCATTTGTGTTTAAAGATATATTAATAATATAAAAGATATAATATAAAATTAATTAATTTCACATATTATCAATTTAATAATAAAAAAATATTAAAATATAACAGGATCATAATTATAATAATATTTATAAATGAAATCATTAACAGTAAATAAAATTGTTACAGTAAAGAAAGTACTGAATAGAGAAATGATTATATAATAGAATTATTCATTAGATAGAATTAATTTAATGTACACGACAATCTAAATTGAACTACTTAAATTAAATTAATTTATTTCAATTGAGTCTATGAAGTCTTAAGATAATTTATTGGATATTTGATAAATATTATTTAAAAAATTATTTAAAAAATTTTAAATATTTTTTTAAAATTTGTTCACATATTTAAATTTTTTAATTTAGACTAACTCCGTAATCTTTCTACAATGTAACCTTCTACACAGTTCTTGTTATATTTTTCATGCACGCTGTCGTACATAGTATCTAATTTATTATTTATATTAGTTACACGTTATAAAAAAAATATTTTGGTTGGTTTATCTTTAAAACACTTGATAATAAATATATATTAAGATATATGTATGAATATTAGTAAAATATTTAAAATTATGTAAAATTTGTTTTGATTGAATGTTTTAAATTTGTGGTTTGGTTTTATATATAACAAACATTTTTAAATAAATAATAGACTCAATTATATAAAAAATTATTATTTTATGATAATATATTTAAATATAACTAATATAGGAATTATTAAGACTAATTAATTAAAAAATTTAATATAATTTTATTTTTTAATTAAATTTAATAAATAAATAAATTAAAAAATTTAATAATAATTCAACGGAATAAATTAACATGATTATTAAATAGATCAAGATAAATTCAGTTAGTTTAAACTAAATTAACCATTTTAACATATCAGATTGACCAATTGTACAATACATTAAATTCATTCCCAAAATAAAATCGGCACACGAGCAGTTATGATACACGCTAACTGGGGGCCCAATTTGTGATTAAGGTCACTACCAACCTTTTTATTTTCTGTCACAAAATGTAACACATTTGCTACCTTGAAAAAATTAATAAAACAGCTGATTATTAAAAAAAAAAAAAAACAAAACCAAACATGGCCCAATTTCACCAACAAAGGTGGATCACTACTATTTCTCACATGAAGGGTGTCTATGACATAAACATCAATGCTGTGTCATCAGCTACTCAGTTAATTAATTAATTAAAGTCTTCAATCATCTGTTCTCATTCCAACCAAAAAAACACATCGGAATCTAAGATCCCAACCTAACCTTGTTTTCTCAGAATCCTAGATTGTTCAAAACCTTGTTGTCTTAATCCTCTTATTATCCCAATCTCTTGGTCTCCTCTTGATAATTAAATCCCTTTATCTTTCGCAGATTTTCGCATCCTTTCCTGATGGAAGCTGTTTTGGATCAAGACACCAGTACATGCACTCACTGGTAAGTGCTCTCAAATTTGTTTTTTAACGATTTGGGATTATTCTTTGTGAAACATTTAATTACCAGTAGGTTTAGACCCTTAATTTTAAAAAAAAAAAAACCTTTTGTGTTAGATTTTTTTGTAAAACAATTGTTTTTGTTTTAAATGAGCTAATCTAAAGATTTTCATTGGTAATTCAATTCCTGGCGAGCTCCAAGCTTAATAATAATAATTAAATAAATAAAAATGATGAGAAATTGGGATGGTTTGTTTGATAAAAGAAGATACTTTTGCCTTTTAGGTTGTTGCATGTGTTTGATTTGTGGGTGATAAACACTATACTGTTTTGAAATTCCTAATTTTTTATTTATTTTTTCAAATGTTTGATTTTTAGGGTTTTTTTTTTATTTTGTGTGTTTGTTGATGTGATTGGTTGCATCTAATTTACTAGTTATGCTTTCACTGCTTTGTACTGTGAGAAAGATAACATAATGATGATTTGTCTTTGTTTTAATTGTCTCAGTGAACGGGCTATCCCTGCTGCAAATATTGATTTGCATTATGCTCATTGTTCTCGGAACCTCGAGAAATGCAAAGTTTGTGGTGATATGATTCCGAGAAAAAATGCAGAGGATCACTATCTAAGCACCCATGCACCGGTATGTGGAGTTTCATGTTGTTTAGGTTCAATTTTTAGGAAGTGGTGACAAATATATAAAATTCATATTAGTTTGGCATAAGAATGGTTATGAAATCATTCTCATGGATACTCAATGGATTCTTGGCTGCCTAATACTGATGACTTGAAGCCAACTCAGATTGTAAAGACAAATGCTGAACTTAGTGAGGTGGTTGACCTCTACATTCAGAGTAAGCATTGGCAAGAGTAGAAAATTGCTAATGCTTTTTCTCCCCCAAAATTCCAATTCCATTTAGCAATGCAATGCCACAATGTTGTTGTGGGAAATTGGGATAAGTGAAGATCATTGGTGTTTTGTAGCACAACCCAACATATGCATTCTGCCATTAACACCACAAAAAAAAAAAAAAAAAAAAAAAAAAAAAAAAAAAAAAAAAAATCTTGCAAGCTTTAGAAAGTAGTTAGATTTAGAAACCTTGAACAGCTGCTGAGTTCTCACAGAGAAAGATGAGAAAAACTGAAAGTAAAAATAATGCTTTGGAAATGTTTGTTAAATTACAAAACAGAATCTAATGAGGGAATTCTCTACCCAAGGGTTTCTCCTTTCTACAATAGAGCAAATGCTTGGTTCCCAAATGCTAACAAATACGAATGCTTTTCATTCTATTCCTTCTGCTATTTAAGGTAAGGCCCTGCTTTTCCAACTATAACCTTCTTACTAATTCTATGACTGCTCAGTAACTATATAACTTTCTAAATCCTGTTGCAAGCACATTAAGGGCAAACAAGAGTCTAAGAACTGTAATAGTTTCTTGAGCAAGAAACCATGGCTCTAGAGCACATCTAAATGTCCTCTACCTGAACAATCTGATCAAATAATGCTCTTTAATAGTTGAAAAACTGGAAGTCAATGAAGATTTGACTTGGAAGCTTTCGGGTGGGGTGGATATCTAATGGATATTTTGGATACTCCATCAAGAACCCTGAAATCCAATTGAACTTGGTAACTTTAGGACATTAAAAATTAATTCATAAGCGCATTGATTTGTTTGGATTTATGTATGATTTGCCTGGACAGATGGTCTGATGGATATTTAATAATTTATGGCAAATGCTAACTGGTGCCCTAAGGGCACTGGTTAAGAAAGTGCGAGAAATGTTTTTATTGGATTGTGTAAAATTATGTTGCACAAGATTTTTTAGATTCTTAATCTCTGTCCTAAGGGCATTGGTCAGGAAGAGCCATAATTTATCTGTATCCAGTTGGTACAGTGAATGTTTCATGAATAGAGATATATAGACAACTTTTTAAACCAGATTTATTTATTTCTTTTTTATTTCCTTTGTTCAGAAAATGTGTCCTCTTTGTCTTCTTTTGTAGTTTATGAGATGTCGTGTACAGAATGGGAGTTTGATGGAAAATTCACTCTAACAGGCAAAAGTTATTGTGCCAATTGACTGTATCATGGATATTGTATGACGTATGGCTGTGGATGCCTAAAACCATATTTTTCATGATGTTGATTTGATATAAGAGCTTGTAATGAAAGAACATATCATATCATTTATGAGAGAAAGGGGAAGGAAAACAAAAATTAGTAGATGACTAGATATGTTGAGGGCTAATGCCATTCTTGATTAATAATGGAATAATTGGATAAGCTGGCTATATATGAAGCACTGGTGCTTGCATTTGTTAGGTATATCCGACACTCTTGAATTCTTCACTGAGGCATATCTATGAGGTATCCAAGCCTTCAAGAAAAAGTTATGCAAATATAATTCAGTCAAATATGAGACACAGCAGCGTATGTATAAGATAGAAACATTGAAGCATTGTCTATGGATGAACCAAAAGTGCAAGTTTTCCTCTTTATGGATGATGCTTAAGAAAGGAATGATATTGATATTATTTCTGTTTCAGGCAATAATCAATGATTTATCTTTTTAAGTTTGGTTTAATAAGTTCAATAAGTATGTTCTTTATCTGGATTTGTAGAAATATTATGTCCTATAAATTTTAAAAATAGTTATATTGTCTTATCAAATATGTATCATATTTGATATGTCTATCATATCTGACTCATCATTTCTATGCATCATACCTGGCTGTGTGTGTATGCCATCTCCCTCCCTAAGATGGAAACCCCCTTTCTCCTAAACCCAGCCTCCTTAGCCCACTGTAACTGTCTTTAAGTCATATTTAAGGCTAAGTTTTATGTTAGTTCTAAACAAAAAATGTGGATTGGTGCAGGTTTCCTGTTCATTATGCAGTGAGACGATGGAGCGTGATATTTTAGATATCCATAAAGGTGAAAATTGCCCTCAAAGGATTGTCACTTGTGAGTTCTGTGAGTTTCCGTTGCCAGCAATTGATCTGGCTGAGCATCAGGTAGTGTTTATAAAGAACTTTTGAATCAAGAAGATTTTATGTACTTTAGCATTAACTTCAGTTTGATACATATACCTTTCAGGAAGTATGTGGAAATCGAACAGAACTTTGTCACCTTTGTAACAAATATGTTAGACTCCGCGAAAGATTTAGCCATGATGCTCAGTGCAATGTCATCCAAGATACTTCTGTGGGCTCTTCAAGGTAGGAAATAAGATCATTTTTGTGAACAAAGCAGCGAATTACTTTTTAATTTTGAATTTATTTTTTCAGTTGTAGGATTGTAGCTTATTGTTCATAAATTAAATCCTACAAACTCTTATTATAAAAGGATGCATATCTATTTCTCACTAAAACATACACATCTACAATTTTTTTATTTTTTTTTTCAGTTTTAATTGTTAACATCCATTCCTAGGGTTGAGGAATGGTTGTGTATACCGATTATTTTCTGTTGTTTCTAATTCTGGGCCATGTGTGCAAGTATTAAGTGCATGACACCACTGTTAGGTTGGTGTGTTTCTTATATGAATCTAAACCAAAATTAAGAGAAGATTTGAGATTTGGGAATTAGGGTTTGGAGTCGTATGAGAATTGGGGATTTTAATATAAAGAAAATGGGTATGTAAAGGAAGGCGCCACAAACAAGTTTGTTTGATAAGCCAAGGATGATCGTCATACAAGAATTGAAGAAGAATTCTTGATAAGATCAAGGATGTAAGGAAGAACCCTAGTAGAGCTTAAACTCACAAAAAAAAAAAAAAAAAAAAAATTGACTAAATGATACCTCCCTCTTTTCTCAATTCCAAAAGGTTTAATACAAATTAGGTTTATCTCATTTAAAAGTAAATAAAATAAATTAAAATGCTTATTTCACAAGAAATGTTAAATTGTTTAAATGGTCAAGTGAGACATTCTAAGCTTATGGTTCTAGCTTCAAATCCTACCTCTACTCAATTATTTATATTTTTTTAACATATTTTACAAAATAAAACCAAAAAAATTAGCAAAAGACTAAATCTTCTAGTTGGGCCTCCTAGCCCTCTAAGTTGAAGGCTCAACAAACGAAGAAGCATAGGCTGATATCATGTATAACCTGCTTAGAGGGTTAGGATGCCCAACTAGAAGATGCTCTTGAGTGGCAAGCTTAAAAAGAGAGCTAGGAGGCCCAACTAGAAGAATTAGTCTTTTGGTTTTGTAAAAGGCGTTAAAAAAATATAAATAATTGGGTAGAAGTAGGATCATAAGTTTAAAATACCTCACTTAACCATTTAGTCAATTTAGCATTTCTTGTGAAACAGACATTTTAATTTGTTTTATTTACTTCCAAATGAGATAAACCTAATTTGTATTAAACCTTTTGGAATTGAGAAAAGAGGGAGGTATCATTCAGTCTATTTTTTTATTTTTGAGTTTAAGCTCTGTTAGGGTTCTTCCTTGCCTCCTCAATCTTATCAAGAATTCTTCAATTCTTGTATGGCTATTATCCTTGGCTTATCAAACAAACTTGTTTGTGGCGCCTTCCTTTCATACCTATTTTCTTATTATTGTTATGCATTTTACTGTATCAAAATCCCCAATTCTCATATGACTCCAAACCCTAATTCCCAAATCTCAGATCTTCTCTTAATTCTGGTTTAGATTCATATCACTTTTAGTACTGGAGTTAATACTTGCATAGCTGTTCCATTTTGGGCCTCAACTTAAACTGTAGATTAATTCTTCATGTAGAGGTATAAAATCTGTAGATTAATTCTTCATGTAGAGGTATAAAATCCAATCTTGAGTGTTCACTTGACAGGTTAGGCTGTTAGGATGATTGGTCTTTGACATGGTATTATGGTAATGGAATCTATGACCAAGTGATCTTGAGTTTATTCCTTGTCATCCTATTATTCAAGCTTAAACCCAACATATACTTGCTTCTATAAAGTTACCATGATTTCCAAATTTAAATATGTTGGTTTTAAGTGATTAGGATGCTGCAACTTTGTTTTATTTTGTATAGAAGCAATTAGGTATAAGTTATAAGCTTTTTTTTATTTTATATAGTACTATTAAATGTAAAATCATCTGTGTGCTTTCATCCAATAGCATAAGCTTTTGAAGAAATTGGTTCATGACAAGGTGTGACTTTGGGCTGAAAATCTCTAGTCTCATTTTTCCAGCTGCCACTCTCATAGCAAGATCATTGATCTTCTTGTCTTCAACCACCAAGCTCCAGGGCAATTCCTCTGAGAAATACATCATAGGAGGCCCTAACATACTTCCTTTCCAGTTGGATGTTGAATACCCCTTGATGCCCATGTTTATAGTTGGCTTGATCACATATTTCTGTGCAGCATCTCTGTCAAAGTCTACTCTGTTTTAGCCAGTCTTCTCCTTTTGAGTCCTTGGTATACTGTCTTCATATCTAATGGCTTCTGTCTTCTGCTTTCTGCATTACACTTACCCTCTGTTATCTCTGAAACCTCAAGAAGGGCCTTTATTTGTTATTTACACTGAAAGGTATCAGAGGCCTTTATAACCATGGTCTAGAATTTGATGATTTTGCCCCCATTTATCTAAATAAAAATTAAATTTCAGCTCAAGGTAAGGTGAGCTTATACACTGTCAATGCTTCAATCCTGAAGAACTCATACATTAAGATCCAAAACTGTTCATGTGCTTTCACCCAACAGTTTAAGCTTTTGGAGTATTGGTTCATGTAAAGTACATCACTCTTGTTACAGCAAGATTATTAAGTTGGGGCTTTATTGTAAGCCCGAGTCACATGCATAAATTCACTTCTTGAATTTTCATTGCCTATAAGCAGTAATTAGCATCATTTCGCTATTAATATTTATTGCTACTGCAACAACTGTATTATTTTAGATAAGTGCTAAGATATACATTTACAGGAGGGTAGCAACGACCCACCATCTAGTGGTTGTTATATAATATCATACTGTTGCACAATCTACATTTTGAAGTAAAAATGGATGAAAATCTTGCTATTATCGGGGTAAAGTATATATTGTGAGAATATGAGCTTATATTAATTTAATGGATCAAATAATAATTTGACAATGGATACCATTGATGATCATAGAGTACTACAGGACTTCTGAACAAGGAATTATCTTATGTTTGCTTAGTATTGATATCTCAAATTTACGCAAGGACATGTGAAGTTTATTTTGTTATGGGTTAAATAATTTTTTTGTCCCATTATTATTTCAGATTTTGATTTTTAGTTTCTTTAAAAAGTTGTCAACTTTTAACCCCTAGCATTAAATTTGATTTGTTAATGTTGACATGGAAGTGTCGCGTAACATCTTCATGTATGGATATGTAAGTACTTAGTGGTTCCAATTTGTGCATAATAAGCCTCTTTCTTGGCACATCATGGATGTAACCTTTTATTGCTATTCTTTTTCATGAATCACAAGGTGTCTATCTCTTGCTTATAATCAAGCTATTTACTTGTGTCTTGTATGAAGGAATGTGAGGGAAGCTGCTGAGAGAGAGGAAGGACCTAGAAGAAGGCAGCCGCCACCGCAGAACGACTTCTCAACTCGGCGCCTTCTTTTCACAATAGCCATCACTGGTATTGCTGTGATACTGGGATCATTTTTTCTACAGAGGAAGGCAGAGCCAAGTGATGTGCATTAGCAGAATTATGTTGGGATCCTGCATTATTTGTATAATCCATTCCCCTGCATCAGAAGCCGAATGAGAGATATTATACTTTTGCTAATGTAATGTAGTAGAAGTGGAGAACAAATCGGCATGTCAGTATACTATATAAAATATATATTTAGTTATATACTTCTGACTAGCTCTGCATTTGATGAAAATATTTGAAAGTTTTAGGAAATTTTCTGTTCCTTTTGTATTTATTTTGATACAGTAATGTCTAGAAATTGAATGTTCTACTAAAGATTATGTTAAAGACCTTGATCATGTGTTACTTTTTTGTACCATGGTCGTCAAATCATGTGTAAAAGGTCATTTGTAATCTCTCTTACTGTAACACAACCAGCATGCCTAACATATGTAAAAGGCCATTCATCATCTTTATCATATTTTTCAACTTCATTTTTAAATTCTGGATACATAATCAATTTGGTTCCTAACTAGTATCACAAATCTCAATTATAAATTTTTTAATCAATGACTAAGAATATACTTTATTTTCTAAAATACATTTTTTTTCCTTTACAGCAGTCAAATTCATTTTAAAAATACCATTTCTCTTTATTTTAGAATAAAAAATGTATTTTGTGAGACATTGAGGGAGTGTATGAAAAAACAATAAACATCAAGTTACAATCCTAAACGTACACAGCTACAGAAATAAAGATTCGACCATGAAAACCGTAGAAATAAAATTTAAGTAAAAATTGCTTGGCCTTTAGTAAAAAGAAATCATACCAAAAACTCTTTAACCCGTGACCTCAGAAATAGCATGACAAATAAATACTCTCAAACAAAAATATATTGTATATAACAAGATATAGCAATCAGAGAAGATTCATCACCATGGCCTCACCAACAGTGCAATTGCGCGTAGAAGAAGACAATCGAGTATGACATTGTATTTTTAATGTTCTATTCAAAGTTTCGGAATAATTAATTAAAATTATGGGAATTAATTGAATTTGGGATTAATTTCAGGTGGTTATGGACAATGGCATAGTGCAAGTGTATTTATCGAATTCAGGTGGATTTGTTACTAGAATACAGTACAATGGCATTGATAATCTGCTTGAAGCTCTTAGTAGAAGTGATCATAGAGGGTACGTGTATACTGAGATTACTCAATCATTTTTCCTCACCATATTACCTTAAATAATGAATTATACGTATTGGGACGTAGTTGGAGTAAACCCGGTAGTACAGGAACATGGGACATTTGAGAAGTATGTAATGATTAATTGTCTCATAAATTAAGTTCCTTAGTTAATAATTAACTGAGACAAATGTTATTAGAAATGGAGACTGTAGGATATTTAATTCCTTTATTTTACATTAAATTTAAGGTTTTAGTATATATTAAAAAATATAATTAACATGACAGAATTATCATTTAATTATTTAATTTTTTTATTTCTCTCTCGTATTAATTAGATTCTTTTTATTTATAATTTCTTATATTTTCTTATCCTATAGAATTAAAACTTGAATTGTGTCACTAATGGATGACGTAATTTGCAATTAATTGGGTACACGTGCAGGATTGTATGGACAAGTTTTAATGTTATAACAGAAAATGAGTAAAATATCATTCAAAAGTAAGTGGGATCAATCTATACAAGAGAAGCGAACACCTAAGATTTTTTGGTTGTTAACTACTAAGATTTTTTGGTGTACAATTGTTAACTAAGATTGAAATTGATCATGGATATTAATTAGTTAATTAAATTTAAAAAATATATTTGTGTAGGCATGTGATGCTTGGTAATTCTCCAGGATTCTACTTCCACGCCATCTTTGAACACCTAAAGGAGTGGCATGCTTTCAACATACCTCAAATAAGGATTGTTTAAAAGCTTCGTAAAGACAGTATGAAGTTACTAACCTTATGAAATATACTAATAATTCTTTCTTCATTTTCATACTTGAATGAATATGCAAAATAACATGATTGGGGTTATTTGTGAAGATTTCATTACATGGCTGTATCGGAAAACAGACAAAAGAGGAAAAATACTAGTTTCCCCCCGGATGCAGTTTTGCTAGTCAATCCTGTTGAGACTGAGTTTAAGGGAGAGGTACTTTTTTAATTAAAACAAAAAATTCGACAGCTAATAGCCTTTCAAATTATAACAAATTAACCAAGTATTTAATTCATTTATTTACTAAATATCTAGTATTTAATAAAAATGTTAACATAATATAATATAATAAAGTTCTATGTCTACATACTGAAAAATAAATAACCTTTGATACGATGTTGTTTATTATTTACTGATAGTGTTATTTTACTCTTTTTTATTTATTATTTTAAAATTTTGACTTTTTTAAAACATGCATATACTTTTTAATTTATATTAGAACTTCTTAAGGACAAAATGTAAAATTTATCGATATAAATACCAGTGTTAAGTTAATAGATAAATCAAAATTATAATTAAAATAGTAGATTGATGGATGTATCAATACATCATCAATCCATATTGACGTAACACTCTGTTCCACTTATAAATAAATAAATTATCGAACATTTTTTTAATTTTTCATAATCATACAATTATATAAGTATAAGTAATATTTTTATTTTAAAAATATTTTTCAAATTAACCCCCACTGATTAAGGTGGATGACAAGTACCAATAGTCAAGTGATAATAAAGATCTTACAGTTCACGGGTAGATAATATTACCTTTCAATAATTTTTCATGTCTTCTTTAAATAAAGATGTCAAAACGTATGGTGGGTAATGGGTGAACATACGAGATTCTAAAAGAAAGTGGAAGGTCTCACACATGATTTAGTTGATCCTAAAGGGCAGACAGTCTGTACACAAAGTCAGAAACTTTCATGGCAAGGTTGAACCGGAATATTTAAAAGCACACTTTTACATCACATATGGATAATCCTCTAACCAATGGTCTTATTTTAAGTGTGTTTGAAAATTATTTAGAATCCCATTTAATGAAATTTGCCATTCCAATGCATAAAAAAAAAGTTATACAAGACAATGATAAGATTGGTACAGTGAGGAGGGGGTGAGGAGGGGATTTAAGAAAGAAAAAGAAGAAGATCACGTATTCAAACTCGCCCAATAACTTTGTGAATCTTTTCTTATCCTAATGCACTCTTGCCTTATGTCAAAGAGCTTCATATACACTCTAAGAAGGAGGAAGATAACTTCAATCATCTCATCATCATGGGTTTGGGTAGGCTTTCCAACATGCAAAATTAGATTTAAGGGTGTAATCATAGTTTGAAGCCAACATGATTGAGTATGTGTTGAATTTTCTAGTGAAATTATGGAAGAAAGAGTTGAATCAATTTTTTTTAATGCCTAAACGTTATTTTAATTCTTTATTTATGATTTCTTTTATTAATTCTATAAATTTTAAAAATTCCAATTTAATCCTTTATATTTTAAAATTATAACATTTTGATCCTTAAAGTAATTTGTCTTTTAATATTTTTAAACCATAATTAATGATTTAAAAAAGTGGTGCTTTTAATCACCACCATCTATGATGCTCTCCTCCCGCTACCACTCCTCCCTTTCGATTTCTGTTTCAGGTGAGATTTAGTTTAGAAACCCTAAGGACGATCCACTAGGTCAAGGTGCTTAATTGGGGCCTAGTCCATTTTGTGCCAAATTGGCTTCTACATTGAGAATCTTCTCTTGCTTCTTTTTGCAACAACTTGGACCAGCAATTCTTTATTCACCCTCCTTAATTGGGTCCTTAAGTTGTCGCAACTCTGCTTTCAAACCACCAGGGCCCTACTAATCTTCACAACTTTCATATCTTCTTTAAGAGTAGTTAGTAGAGTAAAATGATCTCCACATCTTTTAATACCAACAAAGGGCCTTTGCACTGCTCGTAACACCCTTAGTTACTATCAACGTCACGACATAAAATCTTCATAGTTTGCGGAAAATAAATACGTCATTAAATGAAGGAAATTAACTTCATTTCATAGAGTAATTACTAGAGTGAAATCTCACAATTACATATGTCTCCACAATTCAAAAACTCGCAAATAACGAAATATCTAAAGAATGTTTTAACATTTATAAATTGAAACAACCACCGAAAATCAAGAATGGAAAAACAAGTGTCACAGTCAAGTCTTCAAGTAATCTTAATTATTTTTGCCTCCCACAAACTACTCATTTGTTCGCCCATTCGCGGAGTCATCACAGGTGTCAACCACAAACACAACACAGGATTAGTTCACATTTTAATAATAGCAATGAGCTTAACACTAGTCGTTCAACACAACGCATACCAGAATTTACAGAACATCTCATTCACAAATTATCACAGTCAATCATGTCGTGCAACCCAATATGATGCATGCTACTCACAACTCACTCTCATGCCATGTGGTACCATGAAAATAATTGAGCGATATCTTGGAGTACATGTCACCTCTGACACTCTCACTAGAAATACTAGACAGTTACAGTCAGGGCAACCAGTGTTGCAACGGGAGTCACTTCTCACTCATGGTGATCAGTCATAGTGGAAGCTTTCCCCACCGCAAATACCCTTAAAGTCCTAGGTCATTACATCGACCCGTCAAGGACCACCTGTACTAGTTCCATTCATCCTCATTTTTCGAAAATATTTTCATGCGCTTAACATTCATAATAATCTTTCTCATTCTAAAAACAACAAGGGGCAACCTCATTGCTCCTTCTAGTAGTAAACATCCATCCCTCTCATAAAAAATACATTCACAATAGATTATTATGAACCTAAACGACTCATCCATGCAATATGACCCGTAAAATTAATTTTTCACTCCATATAACTCAGCTCACATAACAAAACATTTAATACCACAAAATCCAATAAGATCATCATACACAAGTAATCATATATACAATCAATGTAAATAAGAAAATGAAAACAGTTAAGAGATATGACATACACTTTATGATAAAAAAAAAAAGAGAAAGAATTAAATTAAACTCCGTGCAATTTCAATCGTCAATTAAATTAAATCAAAATAGTCACAATACAATAATTACAATAATAATACACAGCAGAATTTAATTAACTAATAAAATTAATCTAAACGACTAAAATGACAAAAGGAATTATTACTAAAATGACTTGCCGAGATTAAAATAAATGTTAAAATAAAATAATTTAACTTTTATATAATATAAAAAAGGAACAATTACTCCTGTACAATTATTTGCAAAGTAATTCCAATCAACATCTAATCATTCTGGATGAAATTAAATCATAACTTAAATAATCTATGAATGTATGGTTCCACAACTTTGAACTTTACATTTTAAATAAAAGAAAAAAAAAAGATAAGGCTAAAATGAAATCAAAACAACATATAAATGTCTAGAACATCATAGTACATGACGAAGAAAATTAGTTTTCTTCAATGATCTAATTAAAATATGATTGCCTTCAGTAACATTTAATTTCATTGGTGTGATTACTTGCACTACAAAATTCCATTATTATTCGGCAATAAACTAAAAGGTGTAACTCAGGATTTATCATTGGTGGCATTGAAATTACTTTTAGGGAGAAGACGAGTTTCATATTTTTACTTTTTCACTATCGTCTTCCTTATCCTTTCATCGTCGAGTGTCTCTCTCACCTCTCCTTACAACCACAACCACACAATTCTCGAGTAACAAAATCAACGGATGCACAACCACAAAAAAAGAAAAAGAAGGAAATCATCGTGAACAAACCAGACAAGAGGTAATGTAGCAGAGGCACTAGGTCTATACTATCGAGAAGAAAATAAAATAAGAAAAAGATCTAGCCACAAGCAACAAGAAAAATTGAGCATTAAAAATATAAAAAGAGCATTGTAATAGAAAAGATGCAAAATTAACCCTAGTAATAAAAAAAAGAATTAATATTATTATTAAAATAGAGAACACCCTGACCTGGATGTGAGCCAATCACACGTGAGGGGGGAGAGTTTGTAACGCAAGGGAAGAGCACACGTGAGGGGGGGAGTTTGTAACGCAAGGGAAGAGTTTGTGACATAGGGACGTGAGGAATATGAGTGTGACATAAGGATGTGAGAAATGTGAGGAATATGAGTGTGAATAGAAAAGAGAATAGACAAAATTAAATGAATAAAATTATCTGACGAGAGGACGTGAGGAATATGAGGAATATGAGTGTGAATAGAAAAGAGAATAGACAAAATTAAATGAATAAAATTATCTGACGAGAGAAAGAAGTAACCACTCACACATTCACCTGAAATATCTCCACCCTAATATTTTATTTTATTTATTTATTTACCCATTTACTTAAACCCATTCCTTCAAAATATTTTGATTTATTATATTTTATCATCTATCTTTATTTGTTTTATTTTATTTTCAAAAATCAGATTGTTAAACTGTTAACAGGAATAAGACTCACAGACATCTTGTTTTTGCTTGCATCCAAAACTTCATTCATTACCATGGGTCTCAAGTGCCAGAACTCAAAAGAACAACAAATCAGTGCATATTTAGGTTTATATGGGCTCATCCAGAATAAAACTGAAATTCCACAATTGCAAAAAAGAATCAAATTGAAACTTTCTGAATTTGAAAGATTAAAATAAGAAAATAACTAAATATATAAGACTAAAAGTGATATTTAATCTTTTTAATCAACAGGACTATAATCATTTGGTTTGAGGTCCAATAACATTTAAAGACTTCTTTTTTCTTCAAAAATCTATTATGTAGAAAATGAACAAGGTCCTTCCTAACAAACTTAATATACATTATCAACTGAGTTATAGACATTAAGTAATTAAGTTAAACTTAATTGACTTGAAAATTTGATGTTTGATTATTAAAATAAAATATAATACATTTAAAAAACCATGATAAAATTGAAAAAAAAAAAGTCTACTAACCATGTATCATTTCATTCCACTACAAAAAGTTAATCAATTCTGGCACCTACATTTAAACCGAACTCTTTTGACAATTTTAGCACATAAGTGATTTTACATCAAAATCGTTGTTTTATTACCCAACGTGGAAAGTAATATTTTATGGATTTTACTATGAGAAATTTAGCACATAATTCAATTACTGCTTTTAATGTGTAAAGAAAAATTCAGTTGAACGTGTACATTTAGAACAATTTTCTCATCAATTCACATTATTATTTTAATATTTATACATCTAAAAGTGATTTTTTTTTTATCATATCATTCGAACAATATTTATTTTTATTAATTTCATTTTTCATACAGATGTTTTCAAATATAAATAACTAAACTCATCAAAACATTAATTTCTCAACATAATCAGTTAGACACGAATAATATATATTACATAAATACTTTGAAAATAATCTCATATTTTTTTATTAAATGATTCTTTAAAAAAATTCATGCATAATAAATCAGATATATACACTATGTAAAGTATTTATGATCGGTTAATATTCATTTTACATTATCAATATAATAAAATATAGCATAATTTATCATGTTCATTTTACATTGTGATAAAATATAACATAATTTATCTTATAATTTAAGTCTAATCATAGTGCCACATTAAGAAGAAGAATTAAAACTTAGAATTGAAGAGGAAAATAACATTTACTTACTCAAGAACAACATAATGCTGCCATCTTCATTTTAATTCATCTTCTTAATCCCCTCGTAGAATTATTGTATTTGATGTACTACGATTAGATTCAAATTATTAGATGAATTATATTATATTTTATCACATGTATATCTTTAAGCTCTTAAATAAAATCACAATAACTTTAGTAAATTATTAATTTTAATTGATTTTGGTTTGCTTTATCTATAATTTTACTTTTGGGAAATATGTTCTCAGTTATACTGGGCAAAAAAAAAAGTTTAACAAATTTATTTTAGTTAAGTTGTTAATCTTGTCTCTGTGTCCACATTAACTAAGTAGCTTTATTTTTTTTTTCAAAAAAAATAAAAGTAGATTTATATTATAATTAATCAAATCACTTACATATTTGGTGGAGTTTGTTGTCAGAAGAGGCTTCTTCGTAGATTCTATTTTTGTTAATTTATCGTGTAACTATGCCAGATTGAGAAAAAATGATAAAAGATTAAGGGCACTATTTCCATATGATTGGTGTCTAATTGACCTACTAATTGATTCAATTATTCAAAAACCAATTATTAGATATGTTAAGTATAAAGATGATAGTTACGGTTGTAGTCGCGATGGCGAAAGTGTATATGAGGTCAATTGGTCATTAGGCTTAATAGTGTGACATTATTGTACATATATTATTATATTTTACATGCAAAAGCATTGCAATAATATAAAGAATCTTAGTTATACGGTTAATTCAAACATTAAGTGATTATCATCTGCAAACACACCATATATTAAAACTAATTAGAGAAACAACACAAGCAACATGACGGACATCAACCAAACTCATACAGGAAATTATTTATATATATAATTTAATAAAAAATTTGAAGAATGAAAGTTGGAATAAAATTTCATTTTAAAAACAGTGTACATACTTCATTATACATACTTTATTTTTTCTGAGCGTATTACAGTTTTCTATTAAATATTTTTTCTTCATTTTTTTAATTGTCTGCATATTACAATTATTTATCAAATATTTTTCCTTCTAACAAGGACCATAATTAAATAAAATTAATTTTATTTTACAGTTAATTACAATATACAACCAACTCACTCACCTAACATATATATACATTTACTCACATAATATATAATATATAACTAATTTAATGTCTATTGTAATTATTTATTAAATATTTTTCTAAATAAAATTAGTAAAATATTTCTTAGAAATCAAATTTATCTTTTTGAGATACATGCATCATTCTCCTCTTTTCCAGTCTTTATTCTAGAATCTCCTGACATCAAATATATATTTTTGTGATGTTTGCTGAGGGAATCCCATGTGACAAAAACTATAAGCCAAGTCAAAGAAATAATTGCTTAATATCAAGTCACGATATGATCCTAAACGTACACGGCTACAGTGGCGATTGAGTAAAGAAAAGACCATGAAAATCGAAGAAATGAATAAAGTTAAAAGAAAAATTGCTTGAAAGAGACGAGGCCAAAGACTAGTATCTCACGAACCTCAAGAACTTGCATGACAAATAAATACTCTCCAACAAAAATACATTGTATATAACAAGATATAGCAATTAGAGAAGATTCATCACCATGGCCTCACCAGCAGTGCAGTTGCGTGTAGAAGACAATCGAGTAAGACATTGTTTTTCTAATGTTCTATTCAAAGTTTCGGAATAATTAATTAAAATTATGAATTTATGGGAATTCATTGAATTTGAGATCAATTGCAGGTGGTTATGGACAATGGCATAGTGCAAGTGTATTTATCAAATCCAGGTGGATTTGTTACTAGAATACAATATAATGGCATTGATAATCTTCTTGAAAGTCTTAACGAAAGAGATAATAGAGGGTATGTATTTGCTCAGAGATTCAGATCTGGTAGTGTTCTTAATCATTTTCCATCACTATTTATGTGACTTTATGGTTAATTTAATAAATGAATTTATAGATATTGGGACGTTGTTTGGAGTGAAACCGGAAGTACAGGAACAACTGGGACATTTGAACGGTATGTGATAATTGATTCTCATGATTAAAGTTCAGTTCCTTTTTTTATCTTAGCAAATGTTACCAAAACATCCCTAGTATATGTTTATGACACCGAAAATGTATGAAATCTCAAGTCGTCAAGATAAAATTAGTTGAATGTACATAGATGAGGAGAAGTTATGACTTAAGTTAGGTTCATCATTCATTTCTAATGTATAAGAATTTATATATTTATGTTTTGATTTAGAGATTAAATTCTATCTATTTTAAAATATAATTTGCAATTAATTGGGTACACTGTACACATTTGCAGGATTGTGGGAACAGGTTTTAAGGTTATAAAGCAAAATGAGGAAATGGTTGAAATCTCATTCACAAGAACGTGGGATCCATCTTTGAAGGGAAAGAGAGCACCTCTTAATATCGACAAAAGGTACCGTTTTACATATATTGGTAATTAACTAAGATTGAGATGAAATAATCATAATGATTAATTAGTTAATTACATTTGAAAAATATACTTGTGTAGGTATGTGATGCTTGGTAATTCATCAGGATTCTACTCCTACGCGATCTTTGAACACCTAAAGGAGTGGCCTGCATTCAACATACCTCAAATAAGGATTGTGTACAAGCTTAGAAAAGACAAGTAAGAAGTAACTTACCTTATGACATGTATATATACCTTTATTATTCTTCATTTTTGGTGGACTTTGTTATAAATGACAGAAAGGTGTAAAATAATTAGGTTGGTGCAAGAGATTATTTTAAGAGGCTAAATAGTATTTGTGTAGGTTTCATTACATGGCAGTGTCAGATGAGAGAAAAAGATTGATGCCACTCCCAGATGATAGATTACCAGCAAGAGGAAAAGAACTAGTTCCTCCAGAGGCTGTTTTGCTCGTCAACCCTGTAGAACCCGAGTTTAAGGGAGAGGTACTTTTTTAATTCAAAATAGTTACTCCACAACACTTAGTTACATATACACACTAAAACAAAAATCAGTGACAATTATAAACACTAAATCTAGTACTGTTATAACTTAATTTAGTAAAAGTAAAAATAAATTTTTCTTCCCTTCCATATATCACCGTCTACTTTTGTTAAAATATATAATTCTTTTCTCTTGTTTTAATATATATTCTCAAACAGATTTTAGTTTATAATACTTTATTTCATTTTAAAAATTTATTAAAAAAAAATACCTTTTACACTGTCAGCTTTAACAACTATAAATATTATAATATCTTTTTTATATTAAAATGTGTGATTTCTTTTTTTATATGATACAAATATCCTAGATTTTACTCTATTTATAATTTTTTAGTTAAGAATAATTTTATTATATTTTACATTGTCTCGTGAGATATTTAAATATGTCATGATAGATTAAAGTAAAATATATAATTTAAAAATTATTCTATTATATGTTTTAATATTTAAAACTAAAAAATATAATATTTGTCTCATGATAAGATAATAAAAAAATTATAATTTTTAAAATTATCCTATTGTATACTTAATCTGTAAAAATAGAAAAAATATAATATTTAAATATCTCATAATAAAATAACGTAAAAAAAATTAGGTATCAAATTATTTTAGTTAAAAAGTATATATAAAATAACATGTATTTATATTTAATAAGGGTGGATATTTAAATATAAAATTGTCACATTATAACACTTATAGTTTAGGGAATAATAATGTAAAGGTATTTTCGTAATATTTCTTTTAACAAAAGTTTAACAGAGATTCTAAAAAATGAGTATATTGTTGCACCAAAAATTTTCAAGAAAATGTATATTTTAACAAAAGAGGGGAGGACAATATAATGTGTATAACTCTTAAAGGAGAGTATAATTTACCCTCAAAATAATTATTCCAATCTCTAATATAAGGAAAAAAAAACTTATATATATCAATCATAATTTTAATCAAATTTTAACTAATCTCATCTTTTTAACAAAATTATGTATAAAAAAATTATTTAATTAAAATTTCTATTTCCATCTTTTAATCTTAATATTATTATCAAATTTTAACAAAAAATAATTTAATATATATATATATATATATATATATATATATATATATTCTAAATAAATTAAATGACATTAACCAACTTTCTAAAGCATTGATTTCGGCTATATTTAATAAGGCACCCTCGTAACTCATAAACTACTTTATTTAAATAATACAAGGTGAAATTTTAAAAAAAAAAATTGAGACATCTTAAATATATATTATAGAGTACCCATTTTTCTTTTTAATTTTTAATAAATTTGTTGTGAGTAATGTAACAAAAGTCTACACATTTATCTAAAATTTAACGAAGTAGTATTATGTATAGAATATTTAAAATTTTGAGGTATGTTATCATAAATATCATACTAAGCTACTTTCATTTCCTAAATTCAACCTTTTACAAACTTGTGGATTTACTAGAAAAATGCAGAAGTCACTAACATTCTTTAATTTTAATTTGAATATTTGGTCCCTAACAAAATTCAATAAATTTCTAAATTATAAAGAAAAATATTTTTCCTTTTTATTTTAAAATAACAATTACTAAAAATATAAACTTGGTTAAATTTAACAAAAAATAGATGCATTACATAAATAATAAAAAATGGAACAATTACAATCATCCATTACTTTCAAAACTAATGTATTATCACAGTAGGGAATTAACTAAAAATGTAAAATCATTAAATTTTTGTTACCACTCCTTTATAAACTACATATATAATTAAAGGACTAAATATTTCTCTATTAGTTGATCTTACTAAACAATTTAGATTTAATAAATTAATTTATATGTTCTTACCTTTTCAACTCTTACCTTGTATTTATAAGTTTCAGTTAGCTTTTACCTACTACTTTAAAGAGAACATTGTTGTATTATTATTTTAAATACTAAAACTGGTGCGACAATATTATAAAGATTAGTGGAACAAATTAGCAATTTACTTTTGTCAATGTATTCAAATGTCATTTAACTTAAAACATTATTAAACCATTTTATTAAATTACACAATTTTGTAAATATTGAAAATATTTTTATTTATAAACTTCTATGGTTAAACAAACCATCCCTTACTTTTTAACATTATTTGAGGTTAACTAATTTATTATTGACTGATTAAGGTGGATGACAAATACCAATACTCAAGTGACAACAAAGATCTTTCAGTTCATGGGTGGATAAGTTCACAATCTGAAACTGATCCAGCAATAGGATTTTGGGTTATAATACCCAGCAATGAATTCCGATCCGGCGGCCCAGTTAAACAGAACCTCACTTCCCACGTAGGCCCAATAAGCCTCGCGGTAATCGTTTCTTTTGGCATAACAATTCCATTTTCTCTGTACAACCTATTTTAATATATAATAACATAAATATCTTACATCATAATCAATTTCAATACACAATTAATTAAATAATTATTCATTTTTAATTTAAATTTTTTTTTATAATTTAACTCATAACAATTTTCAAATTCAATCCATAAATGTTTATAATTAAATTATGGTTTTTATAAAATGTAAAAAAAAATTAATAAAAAAATACATATATATTTTATGAGTTAATTAACCAATTAAATGGATAGTAGAATTGTCTATTAAACATTTCCCTTCAAAAATTGAGTTGAAAAGAATTCAATCCAACACTAAAAAATGAGATCGAGAAGGGTTTGGATTTGCAAGAATGTGCAATTCTAGATTTTTCTTTTGTCTCCTCTTAAGCATAAACTCACTTAAGTCATTAATATTAACTGGTAATGAGTGTTTAATTTCATTGGAAACTTGCATTTATTATTGTTGATCAACTAATTAAATACAAATAGTTTGCAATATTGTTGTATGTGTCAGATGTTTCTTAGTGCTCATTACGCAGGAGAGGATATAGTTTTGAAACTGCAACCTAACGAACCATGGAAGAAAGTTTTTGGGCCAACTTTTGTTTATCTTAACACTTTGTTAGATTCTGATGACCCACTGGATCTCTGGGAGGACGCCAAAAATCAGGTTTCAATTTATCAAACTAATCTTATTGAAAAAATTTTGTATCATGTAGGAAAATTATATAACAAAGAATTGATACAAAGTACTAACTTACACCAAAAAAAAATTGCTTCTAGATGAACGACGAGGTTGAAAGTTGGCCCTATGATTTTCCAGCTTCAGGAGATTTTCAGAAGTCTAGCGAAAGGGGCAGTGTGTGTGGCACATTACTAGTTCGAGACAGGTAAAACCAAAAAATTCTTGTAAAATTGTTCAAACTTTTAGGAGAATATTACACATTATTCTGTTCTGAAATATACAATTTAAAAATTATTAAAGTAAATAGCATTATGTGGAATTAAGAATAAAATGAAACTTTGATAAATTCAATCAATAAAATAACTATTGGAAGGTGAATTTTTCAGGTGTGTAAGTGACGAGTACATAATAGCAGAAGACGCATACGTGGGATTAGCACCACCTGGAGAAGCTGGATCATGGCAAAGAGAATGCAAGGTTGATTCTACAGGACCATATGCTTATTAAACACATCACAAAATTTGAGTTCCATTCAATGTTCTTTGCTGAATAATCAAACCCTTTTACTTGTACAAGTAGTGAGCCATTTTCTTCCCTTTCTGCATCCTATTTCAAACATGAATTTTTCAAAATACTCTTCTTTGAGCTTATACCCTCATCCTTACAACATTTAATTTTGCATACTGAAATAACTAATCTATTCAGATATAACTGCCGTGGAATTGCTATTATGTTTCGGAATAACTATTTTATAATAACTATTTCAAAGTTACATCTTATATTTTAGAATAATTGATCTAGAATTACATTTATCTATTCTGAAATGCAATAAAATGAGTATGAAGCCTTATCCCAAAAAAAAAAAAATAGAGGGGTAATTTTGGAATTAAAAAAATAGAAGGGTACAAAAAGAAAATGCCAAATAGCGATTAGGCAGCAATGTTATTGTAAGAGACCTTTTTTGTTGGTCAGGGATACCAATTTTGGACTAAAGCAAACGATGAAGGGTACTTCTCAATCAATAATATTCGCAGTGGGGATTACAATCTTTACGCATGGATTCCTGGTTACATTGGAGAGTATTCCAACAATGCTGTCCTCACCATAACACCAGGTTCTTATAATTACATTTTATTGAACAGAGGATGTCATTGTCACCCTCTAATCTTCCTTTTAAATAAACCAGTTTTACAAAGTCTACAAACAAAATTATACCGACCCTTAATTTAATGTACTCCAAAATTTTAATATATTTATGCACTGAATATAATACACACACGTGGCTATTTAGTGATATATAGATATTATATTACTTGTTTATATTTCAATACTATAAGGACAATGTAATAATATGCAGGTTGTGAAATAAACGTCGGTAACATTATTTATGAGCCACCAAGAGATGGACCAACATTATGGGAAATAGGCATTCCTGATCGCTCTGCTGCTGAATTCTATGTACCTGATCCTAATCCCAATTACATAAACAAGCTTTTTGTCAACCATCCAGACAGCAAGTTAGTTCCTATTTGCATAAATAACTACTAATTATATTTTTAGGTTCAACATTTTAGCTTTGTGCTCCCATCAAACCACCATTCATTTCTTAAGCCTTTTCATCCACAGGTTTAGGCAATATGGTTTGTGGGAGAGATATGCAGAGTTATATCCGAATGAAGATTTAATTTATGAAGTGGGTGTCAGTGATTACACAAAAGATTGGTTCTTTGCACAGGTCACCAGGTATGCTCTTTTTTTTAATCGAAACAAGTGTGTCAAATTTGACACCTTACTCAACTAATACAACGTAGAATTATGCATTGCCTTCTTTAAAACATCCTATATAATTGAGTTCACATGAAAAATAGTGTTAAGAACAAAGTAAATTGAGTTCACATGAAAAATAGTATTAAGAACAAAGCAACAATAAAAGAAGAGTACAGGGAATGGAGGAAAGGAGACTCAAGAATTTAACGTGATTTGACAAATTATCTACGTCACGGACACACAATATGTTTGGAAGTTTTAAAAGAGTTGTTTATATAAAGACATAAGAACAATCTCTTTCATCGTTGAGGACTAAATTCAAACTACAAACTCCTAACAATCTCTCATTTGGAGTTTGATTTACATCACCACCTAATATAATGTCTTCATTGTCAATTATTTTTATTCTTAACAATTAGTGTATGAAATACAGGAAGCAAGAAGATGGCAGCTATAAAGGAACTACATGGCAAATTAAGTTCAACTTGGATAAAGTGGAGGCAAGTAAAATCTACGTATTACGGTTGGCACTTGCAAGTGCAAATGTCTCCGAGTTACAGGTTTGAAACCTCATTACCATCAATTTGTTGAGTGTTTTCACTTTCTATTCCTTGTACCCTCACAAGCATAATATATATATTTTGGAATTTAAAGGTTAGAGTGAATGATCCAAACCAAGATCCTCCTCTGTTCACTACTGGAGTGATTGGGAAGGACAATGCAATAGCAAGACATGGAATTCATGGACTCTACTGGCTATTCAGCATTGATGTGCCTAGTCTTTTGCTACAGAATGGTGTTAATACTATATTTCTAACACAGACTATGGCTACTGGCCCCTTGGCCCTCTTTCAGGGTATAATGTATGACTATATTCGTCTAGAAGGCCCTAAGCCTTTTCCTCACATAAAAGATTATTAGACTAGTTTGTCAAATATGAACCTGCTCTTACCTACAAGACCTTCTACAATTACATATCTATTACCTGGTTTGTCTATATTGTTCTGTATTGTCCATGTAGATATTTGAACTTGGAAACCTAAGATGATTACAAATTACAAATATTACAATGATTGGTAGTGTGTTTGCCAACTTTTTAGAGTGTGTTTGATTTACCATTTGGATATTCAAATTGAGGTTTAAGAGTTAATCCAAACCTAGGTTGAACACAAAGCTACTCCCCTTTTGTTTTTCACTTTTTTTGTTGAATGGGAAAAACTCCAAACATAGATAAAGTTACATTAAACCTACTTAACTGGTCAAGTCAAGTTCAATTAAACTTCTCTTTTTAAAAAATAATCCAAAGTCCAAACACACACACTCTAGATTCATGTTATTTTGTCCATGACAGACAAGTGTATTTAGGAAAAAAGCCAAGTGACCCAAAAATAAAATAGAGACTAAAACTAATGTATAAAATCTAGCAAAAGCTATATGAAAGAAATTAAGTTGGATTAATTCACACTTAATTTACAATATCTCATTCTTGTGTAAGTTTGTAACAAACGAGATAAATTGGAGATTCTAAAAGACATTTCTATTTCCACTTTCCCTTACGCATCAGGAGGAAAAAAAACAAATTTGGTAGCAACTAACTAGTGAAAAGCGAAAAGTTACGCAGATTTATTGAGTCTGTTCTTGATATCTTCAGCAGCATCCGTAGCCTCAACCTGCATCTTTGTAGCCTCAAGTTCAGCTTCACTTGCTTCCTTCTCATTTCTTGCAGCAATAGTCTTTACCTGCTTTTCCAAAAAACAGACACCAAATTAATCAATTAATTACTATGGTCTTAATTTTTAGTTAATATACATTAAAAATTTTAATTTATGAAAAAAATTAATAATATTTGAACATGTGTTTATAGAAATTAATTGAGACCACGGACCGACTGATAATTTCTCTGGTTAACTTGGTTAGAAAAATAATACTGCTATTAACTGAAATCATCAAAACACACACACAAAAAAAAAAAAAAAAAAACATAAAACAAAAAACAAAAGGGCATGTTTGGATTTCGAACCTGACCAACAAAAAAGGCTTTTACATATCGAAATCCTTCTTGTACTGAAGCTGCAAAAGATATGCAACTCTTCCTCAGACGGGACAGCAACGAGGTATTCTTGTGATCTGACAAAATGGTTGAAGATGAAGATTCCATGTCTCCAATTCCTACAAATGCTACTTGATATGCTATTAACTGAACAAAATGTTGTCTTTGGAAATAGACAACAAAAGTACGTAGCAGTGTCTTTATTTACATACAAACCGAACCAATTTTCTCTTTAATAAACAAAATGAAATG
Source organism: Hylodesmum podocarpum (assembly GCA_026586105.1). Classification (NCBI taxonomy): domain Eukaryota; kingdom Viridiplantae; phylum Streptophyta; class Magnoliopsida; order Fabales; family Fabaceae; genus Hylodesmum; species Hylodesmum podocarpum. Next base: position 1,792,372 of record JALJEV010000071.1, on the reverse strand, counting down.
AGTTAGGTTCACATTACACGTTTCTAGAATGTCACTTCTTTACGTGGCAACTATAGACACTATGCGCGTCACGTACCTTTCTACTCATCCTTATAGTTTATCATTTCACGGATTAACATTATAATATATACATATGTGTGTGTTGAAATCTGAATATGCCTTGTGAAACAATTCGTAATAACGTTCACGTATTTAAAACACATAGAAATATGTTGAAAATTTGAATACGAAACTTTTTGGAAATTTCCATCTTATAAATCCAACAGGTTCTCCGCATGCAATTTGTTTCTGAAAAAATATTTGGTTCGGGCACATAACTAATTATATAGTTGACTATGAAATAATAGTCGTTTAGTTCGAGATCAATACGAATAAAAAAGGAAGGTATTTTATAATAGTTTAATAATAATTTAATAATATATATATATATATTGAATATTTTAAATATTGTAACATAAAATTTTATTATATATGTTTTGAGATTTTATATATTAATTATTTTATATTTATAATTATTAAACATATTTTTAAAAATTTATTTAATTAATTTTTATAAAAAAGTATTTTTTTTCTTAAACAATAAGTTTTATAAAAAATACTATCTGTTCTATTTTTTTGTACTTATTTATTTTAGCGCACTCTAATTCTATTACCTGAAAGTTTGATTATTTAATTATTCAAATTAATTTACAGCGATTCTTCGAATTGATTTTTCACTCTTAATTTGTCGATCAACCGTGGATTTATATATACTTAAAAGAATCTAACATATAACAAAAGATTTCTTCATGTATTTTTTATTTAACTTAAACATAAATATATTTGTATTATAATTATGATTTTAAATAATAAATATAAAAAAATAAAAATCTTAAAATTTATTTCTTTTAATAACTTAGAATCACAACTCATTCAATAAAAAAATCAAAATAGTAATTATGATAAAATATTCAAAATAATAATTTTTTTAGACAAAATCCAGTTTTAGTTGGGTCATTAAGAAAATTCATTATTTCACTCAAAGTTAAAATCCCTACTTTTTACTCTTTTATCCTTCAAAACATATTGTTTCTTTTACTACGTTCATTTTCTTCCTCCTCCACACCTATGTTTTCTCTCCTTTGCGATTGAATTTTATTATTGTCAAAATTTTATTGTCGTCAAACATTATTGACTCTCCCAAAGTAAACTGACAACTTGAATTATCACTTCTATCTAACTAAAAGATAAAAGATAAAATAATATAAAAAGGAGTTAATTGAATTTTAAAATATTTTTATAAAAATTTTCACCATTTAAAATTTATTTTCGATTGATTTTTATAAAAGTTTACGTCAATAAAAATAAAAAAATAAAAAAATATTTATATTAATTTATCTCTAAGTCAAAATATCTAGTTATATAATACACAATTAAATTTTCACTGCATCTTAAAAGATATAAATATTTTTATTTTTAAGTCACTTCTAATTCAACTAAAATAATTTATATATAGATAATTTATAAGAATTCTTTTACAAATAAACTTCTTTAAGATCAACTTAATACAAAGTTAAGATATAAAGTTTTGTGTAAAGTTAATATATATAAAGAATGATTTACAATTGAGTTTAAAATTTAAGGTTTTATTAGAAAAATAGAAAGTTTTGATGTTGAGAACTTAAAATTGAGAATGCACAGTAGAAGCATTTCTAACTTCAAAATTTCTTTCTTTAATATTATATATACTTCCTAATTTGAAGTTCTTTCCTCTTAATGTGTTATTTAGAAAGAAATTATCCACTGAGCACGATAAACATTAACATTAAATTCTCATGGAAATGATATCTTTTTAGAGTTGATAAAGTAGTGTATTTATTTTCTTACTCTTAGAACTTGCTTTATATTTCTTTTGGTACAAATAAAAATGCTTTATTGCATTTTTTTATGTTGTTGTGATTAGAGATGTATAACTTGAGACTTGAGCATACATAAGGTTAACAGTTTTATTTGGCTAACAACTCGGATACGAGGTCAACTGGTCACCGTATCCCATACTATATTTTATAAAAAAAAATTAAAATCAAAATGACGTCATTTTGGGGTGTTGTTTTAAAAAAATAGTTAAATCTAACATTGTGCGTCTAAAATTGAAAAAACTGGAAGCTTGAAATTTGAGAAACAAATGAAATTATGGCTGCTAAACCAAAGCTCCTTCTTTGTCTCCAAAAAAAACTTGACAAATCTTATCTCTCTCAATCTCTGAGACTCTAATTTCTTTCTCTAAATCTCCCATCCCTTTCTCTCACAATTGGTGCTCGGTGAGCTTTGAACGAAGGCCCTTTTCTCTCTCAACCTCTCATCTGTTTCTCTGTCAATGATGTCTTCCTCAATCTTTCCCTATGTCGAAAAGCCCTCTCTTCGACTATCGTTTCAGGTTCATCTTGTGCGATTTTGCTTTTCATTTTCAAGTGTTGATTTTGTTTGGTTTTGCAAATAAGATGCACATGGAGCTTTTGTAATGCTTAGGTACCGTTTGAGTGAGGGCCACATTTGTGTGCAATTCAAAAAAATTTATGTTGGATTTGAAATGTATTAAGTGGAACGGAAAAAACATGGGTTTAGGGTGTATGGTATAATTAAATTGTGGTTTAGGGTTAAGGGTTTAGTTGGGATGTTTTTATTGAATTTAAAATACTTTAATATTCAAAAAAAAAATCTATTGGATTAGAAATGTATTGAATGGGACCAAAAAAACATGGTTTAAGGTTTAAGGTATAATTAAATTGTGTTTCAGGGTTGAAGGTTTAGTTGGGATGTTTTTGTTGGATTTTAAATGCTTTAATAGTTTCTTTAATCTCATTACATAAAGCACACAAGCTAGTTTTTTCCCACTTATCTATTCTTTTCTTGTATATGTTGAGATCTGATCACTTAGGTGACAAATTGTCATCCTCTGGCATAGCCAAACTATGCAATCTAATCCTCTGTAGACATTATACTTGATCTCATAATTAAAATAATCTAGGTAGATTTTGTGCAGAGCAAAATGAAGCTATGGGATTTTGTCTCTTCAATAATATAACAATTGTTGCAACATATCTCTTAGATGAAATAGTGAGTAACGTAACATCTACTGTCTCTTTAACATTTAAATTGCTTTATTGTTACTTTCATTTTTTCTATTTTTTCCATGTGCATGATAGCCAGAATTAAATTTTAATTGTTGATTAGGACATCCATCATGGAAATGACACTCAAAAAATGTTCTGGAATGATGAGTTTTATTCTTCTCCATTCACAGTTGTGTTAATTAGCTTTAATTTTCATTTATCTTCTTATTAGTTTTTCTAATTGTTGATCTTGTAATTGTTTCTTAGTTCTTTTGAATATGTAAAAAAATTGTTGCATATGGTTTATGTGGTTCCATTAGATAATGTGATAATGGGGCTTAATTGTTTCTCCTTCTGTAAACTAGTGATTTAAGGAATTTCAATTGATGGGCTTAAAAGATAAATTTTGTTTTACAGTTTTATCACTTTCATAACTTATGACTTAATCCTCAATCATGTTAAGTTTTATATTCATGAAGCCATGAGCTTGGAATATTGTATCCAGAAAATGATGAAGGAAATTATACCTTGATTAGAGAAGGAGCAGGTGATGGATACAATATAAATGTCCCTAAGGAGAATGGGAGATGTGGTGATGCAAATTACTTTGTAGTGTGAGATCACATTTTGCTTCCTGTTGCTAAAGAATTTAATTCAGACATAATTATAGTTCGTTTCATTTTTTGTGTTTTTTTCAGTCATCCAATTGCAGCACACAGAAATGTTAAGCCAGACGATCAACTACATTTTGATACAACAATTGCAGCACCAAGAATTTACAAGTTGCCTTCATGTACAACTTATGAATTAATCTAGGACTATGACATATATTTGTTTGTAGTATGACAGTGTAATGTAACTAACTGATTTAGGATGAAATATTTTTGTAATATTGTACACAAACTAATTCTGAAGTCAAGAAATGAATGGTGTTTCCAATTATTGAAATGAAAGGGTACTCCTTTGGATTGTTGTTTGTCGAACTTGATGTTGCACATCAAAATTTAAGTGTTGTATACTTTTGTAATGAGTGTTCTGAAGGCTGTGATTAAAGGCGGAGTGAGAATTTATAGTTGAGATTGGTCAAAGACTATAATTTACATAAAATTTTACCTTGTAATTAACTAAAATATTAATTAGAAATGATTAACTGAAACTGGAAATCGATTAACACAGAGAGGCCCTAAATACTTGAATGCAAAATGAATTAGAGTAATCAATTACCATGTTGTTAATAAAAGTACACAATATTCTTCATACAAGTACACAATATTCTTCACAAAAGTACACAACATTATTCACAACAATGTTTATCTATGAATCAAGATAAGCAAGTTTTCAATTTTTGGTGTCAAATTGTGCTACCGTTGTAAGGTGAAAAATTATACATTTTAATTTCCTATCCATCATTATGCTCCATAATAACATGTTCCATTACCATGTGACTTCTCCAAAGGTGTCTATCAATGAATAATTCTTTTATCTACTCACTACACTGTAATTGTCTGTATATCTTACATTGTACCCCTCTAAAGTGAAAAAAATACGTAAAGTAAAAAAATGTAAAAGTACATGCACTCTTGAATTGAATTGAATTAAAGTACATGCCATAGTCTTAGTACATTTCTTAAGCTATACATGAAGGCAAGTTGTAAATTTTGCGTGCTGCAATTGGTGTATCAAAATCTAGCCAAAAACAAATAAAAATGGATGAATATCACTTAGATTACAAACTTTCATCCTTATCATCTTGATATGTTAAAACAAAAAAAAAGGATGAATATTAACAAGTTGTGTATCCATTGATACAAGGTCTTCTCCTTTTGTACAACACAGAGGCTCTTATCAAAGTGAGACTTATGATGACACTGCCCATGAAGCATTTGATCTGTCACATCTGGAATTGAAATTGAACCAAATCAAACCCCTCTATATTACTTGAAATTAAACTATGCAAAAACAAAATCAATGGATGCACATAAATAGAAATATTCACAGAAAAATTATACAAATAATATATCTTGTATGTCATGTCAAATTCTCTTTTAATTGGGTTAACATGTCACAGTACATGTCATCAATTGACTTAACCTCTCAACATACATGGCATCAATATGCATAAATCAGATCATCGAACCTATTGCAACATAAGCTAATTATGCACTTTGCTAATAGAAGAAACCGAATCACATTACCAATTTAGTCATCAACAACAACAGAAAATATTAAGAGTAAATATGTACTAAGGTAAAAACAGATACTGTTAGATCAAGATGATTAACATCTCTAAAGTTTTGATTATTACAAGTCAGACGGAACATCAAGTCAGATGCAACAAGCACAGACGGAGGATGAATCCTCAAAATTGAAGTCATTCGTCTGTTTCAAAGTAAAGTCATCGACGATAGGCTAAGACGAAAACGTTTAAGACTTAAGAAGTTCTTCGTCTGCCAAAGAAGTGAAGCAAAGTATGAGTCACTCGCGCCAAGATTTCAAATCTTAAGAAGTACTCTTTAGAAGCATCCAAGATCAGTATGGGGATTCACGCCTACATATGCAACTCGAAAAGGTCTTCACCTTTTTCTATCAAATCTCTGTACAAGTCAGAAAAAGTACTGCGCACGCTATCTATATCCGTTGCACATGCCATCAATCAATCAAGTGCTCTCTGACACCTTTTTGGACTTTGCTTGGAAAACGCTCAATGGCTTTCTTCTATGTCTAACGGATATCTGAAGATTTTGCCTATTTAAAGACTTCACTTCTTCAAAGTTCAGTTGGCGAACACGCTTCAATATTCTATTTCATTGTGAATTCGCTCTCTGTTACTTTTGCTCTTCTTTTGTAAAACCCTCTCTGCGAAGAGGAAACTCTCTTTTTATAGATCTCTTTCAAATCCACTTGTGTGGTGTTTTAGCCTGAGGAGGCTAGTTATTCAAAGAATACCTTTGTTGTTTAGCCTGCGAAGACTGTGTTCAAAGAATATCGTGTTATAGCCAGAAGTGGCTGGGGGCAAATAATACTTGTAACCCTTTTCACGGTTTGTAGTGAAAACTCAGTTGTTACTGGGTAACTGGACGTAGTCTTGCATAGACGAACCGGTATAAAAATACTTGTGTATTTGTGTTATTAAGTATTTGACTAACGGGGATAATTAAACCATGACGTCTGTTTATTAAAATCAACCTTTGAAGATTAAGATTGTTTCGTCTGAATATATTTAAACACACAGACGAAAGAATTTTTTTTTTAAGTAACACAATTCAACCCCCCTTCTTGTGTTCTACCTTTTACAGTTTGGTATCAAAGCTCAGCCTCTAAGGGTTGAGCGTTTTACAACTGCTAGAGGAAAAGATCCAAAATGGAGTCTCAAGGACCTTCGTTTTTGTCTGGAGGGCCATCCATGAACAAGCCGTCAGCGTTCTCTGGTGATGACTATCCTTACTAGGCTGATCAGATGGAGATGTACATCAAATCCACCCAGTACAGACTCTGGAACATCATAACTCAAGGTGACATCCCTATTGTCAAACCCGAGGTTGAATGGGGAAATGAAGAATACTCGTTTATGGAACTCAACAACAAAGCCAGATATGTCATCATGTGTGCATTATCAAGGATAGAATACAATAGATTCTGTGCCTACAAAACCGCTAAAGAGCTTTGGGATGCCCTCAAGATTTCATATGAAGGAACTGAGGATGTGCGTATAAGGAAAGTTGCCACTCTTCAAAGAGAATATGAGATGTTCTCAATGAAGAAAGGAGAATCCATTAACATGATGTTTGGAAGATTCCAAACAATATTAAATGGACTCACTGCGCTGGACATTACTTTCACCAAGGCCCAGAACAACATGAAGATATTGGATAGTCTTCCTCCTCCATGGGAAGCTATGTCCACTACCATCTCAGTTGGGCGCGATATGAAGACATTAACTCTTGACGAGTTAATAGGAGCCTTGAGAGTACATGAGGTACTTCTGTGTAAGAGAGACAAGATCAAAGTTCAAGAGCTCATAGCTCTTCCAACTGTCAACAACGTGCAGAAGGAGGAAACTCCTAAGAAGGAAAGAAAGAAGAAGCACAAAGTTCTGAAAGCTGACACTACTGAGTCTGATTCGTCTGACGGATCATCTGATGATGAGATTTCCCTCATGGTCAGACGCTTTAAGCAGATGATGATGAAAAAGGGGAGAGGTCAACGCTTTTTCAAGAAGAAGGAAAAGAAGCTCACTGAAAAACCTTCGAGTAAGGAAGAGAACTCAGAAGTTATCTGCTACGAATGCAGAAAACCTGGACACATGAGATCAAAGTGTCCAAGGTTAAAGAGAAGATGGAATCCTCGCAAAGACAAGGGAAAGAAGAGCCTGGTGACTTGGGAAGACCTTGATAGCGAAAGTTTAGAGGAATCCACTGAAGAGGAAGAGACTGCAAATATCTGTCTCATGGCTAGAGATTCTGTCTCATCAGAGGTAACTAAATCTGAAACTTTTTCATCCTCTTCATCTGAGTCTGAGTCAGAATCAGAAGAAATTTCATATGATACACTTTTGGCTAACTCACATTTTATTGCTGAGCAATACAAAGTATGCAAAGCCAAGTTGAAACAAACTTTGGAAGAAGATGCTACTTTGAGAACTGAAAATGAGTTGCTACAAAAGGAAGTATTAGATAAAAAATCATCTGAGTCTGAAAATGATACGTTTATTTCTGAAATCAAAAAATTGAAGAAAGAAAATGAATCCTTACTCAAAGACTTAACCAAGTTCACTAAGGGATCCTCAATGCTAGAAAATATTTTAAAATATGGGAGGTCTCCGTCTGATAAGAGTGGACTTGGATATGTTGAAGAGTCAGACAAAAAGAAAAACAAATTTGTTTCGTCTGCCCATAAGAAGAAGAACAAAAATTACAACAAGGTTCCAAACAACTATATAAAAGATAAAAGAACCTTAAACAAAAAGAAATCTTCTTCTACTAACAGAGGAGGACCCAAAAAGATTTAGGTACCAAAGTCACTTATTATTCCTGTTGCAGACATCCTTAATAGGAAAATAGAGGACTTCAAGCTGGTACCTGGACAGTGGGTGCTCACGACACATGACGGGAGACCTGTCTATGTTCCAAGACCTCAGACCAAGTAAATGGTCTGTATCATATGGTTCAAGGAAAGGTAAAATCCTAGGTATTGGGACTGTTGGTAAGACACCCTATCCTCTTATTCAAAATGTGTCTTATATTAAAGGTCTCAACTTCAATCTGCTTAGCATAAGTCAATTTTGTGACAGTGGATATGAAATAGCTTTTAACTCTGATGAATGTATAGTCAAGAACAAAGACAAATCCATTCTGTTTATTGGAAAAAGAAGGAATAATCTCTATGAGGTTTGTCTTTCTGACCTTAGTGATCAGAATATGACATGTTTGATTTCAGCAGATGATGAACGAGATATTTGGCACAAAAAGCTTGACATTTAAGTCTCAAGTATATTTCGAAAATTTCTAAAAAGGATCTTGTGAAAGGTTTGCCAAAAATATCTTGGAAATCTAATCGTTTGTGTGAATCTTGTCAGCATGGGAAACAACTCAAAGCATCTTTTAAATCAAAAAATGTTGTTTCCACGACAAGACCTTTAGAACTGTTACATATTTATCTCTTTGGACCTACTCAGACTGAAAGTCTTGGAGGAAAGAGATATGGATTTGTGATTTTGGATGACTATACTAGATTCACATGGGTATACTTCCTAGCACATAAACATTAGTCATTCAGTGTCTTTGAAATATTTTGTAAACGTGTTCAAAAAGAAAAAGTAATATGTATTGCGTCTGTTAGGAGCGATCATGGAACAGAATTTGAAAATTCTGAGTTCAATGCCTTCTGTTTTGAAAATGGTATTTTCCACAATTTTTCGTCTTCAAGAACTCCTCAACAAAATGAAGTTGTGGAAAGGAAAAATCGTACCTTACAAGAAATGGCTAGAACTTTGTTGCATGAAAGCTCTCTTCCAAAATATTATTGGACAGAAGCAATTAATACTTCATGTTATATTCAAAACAGAATATTGATAAGACCAATATTGAATAAGACTCCATATGAACTATGGAAAGGAAAAACCCAACATTTCTTACTTCCATCCTTTTGGATGTGAATGTTTCATCTTAAACACTAAGGATCAACTTGGCAAGTTTGATTCAAAAGTGGTGAAGGGATTCTTACTTGGATATTCCAATACATCTAAGACCTACTGAGTATTTAACTCTAAGACACAAGTTGTAGAGGAATCAATTCATGTAAAATTCCAAGATAACTCAAAGGCTGATAAGGAAATATCAGACCTAGAAATTTTTTTTAATAATTTGCAGATTAACCCTTCTGGTCAAAGTTCAAGTTCAAATTGTTAACCTGGGTCAGATGCAAAAGCTGACACAAGAGAAAACGATAGAAGTACAGATGAACCCTCTTCGTCTGATGCTCACCAACATGATGATCAAGCTCCTATAAGAACGTGGAAGTTTGCCTCAAACCACGCAGAAGATCTTATCATTGGAGATAGACAGCAAGGTGTTCAAACAAGATCAAGACTAAAAGAATCGTCTGGCTATGCTCTCGTGTCAAATATAGAGCCCAAGAACATTGAGGAAGCTCTACAAGATAATGACTGGATTTTAGCTATGGAAGAAGAATTAAACCAGTTTACAAGAAATGACGTTTGGACTTTGGTAGAAAGACCAAGAAGCAAAAGCATTATTGGAACAAGATGGGTGTTCAGAAATAAACTTGATGAAGATGGGAAAGTGGTAAGAAACAAAGCAAGATTAGTAGCTCAGGGCTATAATCAACAGGAAGGTATAGATTTCACCGAAACTTTCGCTCCTGTAGCTAGATTTGAAGCCATTAGAATTCTACTTGCTTTTGCTGCTCATAAAAATATCATCTTATATCAAATGGACGTAAAAAGTGCTTTTCTAAATGGTTTTATTAAAGAGGAAGTATATATAAAACAACCTCCTAGATTTGAAAGTTCATCTCAACTAGATCATGTTTTCAAGCTGAAGAAACCACTATATGGTCTTAAACAAGCTCCTCGAGCTTGGTATGATAGACTAAGTTCTTTTCTTCTTTAAAATGGTTTTTCAAGAGGAAAGGTCGATACTACTCTCTTCAAGAAAAGTGTTTCAAAAGACTTTATTATTGTCCAAATATATGTAGATGATATAGTCTTTGGAGCAACTAACAAATCATTGTGCAAGGATTTCTCTAAGTTAATGCAGGATGAGTTCGAGATGAGCATGATGGGAGAGTTGAAGTTTTTCCTAGGACTTCAAATCAAACAGACAAAACAAGGCATATTCATTCATCAACAGAAGTATACTAAAGAACTTCTAAAGAAGTTCAAAATGGAAAATGTCAAACCAATGAAGACTCTCATGCATTCGTCTAGAGCCAGTCTCAACAAAGACGAATCAGGTAAGACCGTTGATCAGACGATATACAGAGGTATGATTGGATCTCTTCTCTATCTCACTGCAAGTAGACCTGACATTATGTTCAGTGCATGTCTATGTGCACGTTTTCAATCTGATCCTAAAGAATCACATCTGCACGCTGTTAAACGTATTTTATGATATCTTATTGGAACCACTAATCTCTCTCTGTTTTATAAGAAAAGTAGTGATTTCAATCTAAGTGGTTATTGTGATGCTGATTATGTTGGAGATAAAGTGGAGAAGAAAAGCACAAGTGGTGGATGTCAATTCCTTGGCTCATCACTAATCTCTTGGTCAAGCAAGAAGCAAAACTCCATTGCATTTTCAACCACTGAAGCAGAATATATTGTTGCAGCTGGGTGTTGCTCACAACTACTTTGGGTAAAACATCAACTTGAGGATTACTCCAGGTTTGAAACCCAACTACCAGTATTTTGTGATAATACAAGTGCAATTAATCTCAGCAAAAATCCTATTCAACATTCAAAAGCCAAACATATTGAAATCAAATTTCATTTTATAAGAGATTATGTTCAAAAAGGTATTTTCGATATACAGTTTGTTCAAACTGATTTTCAATGGGCAGATATCTTTACAAAAGCTTTAGATGAAACTCGCTTTATTTCATCAAAGAAAATTTGAGAATTGTTTCTCTAATTGATTAAGTTTTTCCGTCTGAGCATTTTATTTCGTCTGTACATTTTAAATGCCTTCGTTAAGACGAAACATTGCGTCCGATCAAGTTGAATCAGTTTGAGAAAATTCAACAGACGCAAGGTTATTAATTAACTAATTTAAAGTTAAGCGTGCAGGGACAACTTAAAGGCAGCATTAAATGTTTCTATCATTTATTGCACTATTCTAGGACTTTGAAGAGTACGCGCTGCGAATTGCAGAAGTCAAATCAATCATTAAAAGAGCAATGACAGGGCCACGTTAAATTAGGGACGGTTTCAACTTCTTTCGTCTGATGAATTATAACCGTTTTTGCTTTTGATTATAAATACTCTCAAAGTTTACATTTTTACTCTTACTACACTCTTACTATCTCTGAGTATTTTATTCACACATTCTTCTCTCTTTTCAAAATTAGAACAATGGCCGCCAAGAACATCAAAACAACTGAAGCAATCTTCTTTGCGCAAGATCTCTTCTTGCCTAGCAAGTAGATTTCAAGGTCCACCATAGAAGGCATCTCTAGCAGGGTATCAAAAATGTTAATACACAATGGTTGGATGGATTTCGCGGAGATGAGAGGTCCATGGTTGATGGAGGCTTACGCGGAGTTCTGGAGCGACGCAAAGGAGTTTGATGATGGTATTGTGGGTACCATTGACAACAAGGAGTATATTATCACAATAGACTTCATTGCTGAAGCTGGAAGTTGCAAAGCTGAAGGACGCTTTTATTGCTCTGACTGGATGAAATTAGAATCTGAGGAGCATGTAGACAAGATTCTTTATGGGAAGGTTCGTGACTCTGAAGATCCCAAGTTTCTGAGATCTGGGAATCTCTATCCCACAGGCAGAGTTATCCACAACCTTCTCTACAACATCTTCACACCCAGAATAGGCTCACGAGACAATGTGAGTACTCGTAATAGATTATGCATCTACTATTGCTTGAGGAAAGCAAGGCTAATTCTTCCTCGAATTATTCTCGACCATTGGATAAATGCGTTGAAGAATAGAAATATTCGTAGGAAGAGCAGTATTCCCTACGCCACTCTCTTCTCCAAAATCATCTTAAACCAAGGTTTTCATGATACTGGCGTCGTGTAGCATGATGAAGGAAAGGAGGTCAAAGGAAGCACTTTTGCCAAGATGCATCTGAGCCCTAGCTTCCTTCATCACAATAGGAGTGAAGATGAAGTTATTTTTTCTCCTATCACTAAAGATCTTCCTCACAGAGAACACATCAAATGCGCCAAAACCCAAACACAAACCCAAACACAAACCCAAACACCTATCCATCTTCCACCTGTAATCGTATCTGAAGTCCCTTTCGATGATGCTCAAGAAGAGCCTCTAAGAAAGAAGAAGAGGACTATCAGAATAAAACATGTTTCGTCTAAGACGCTGGAGAAGGAGATATCCCCTGATGAAGATGAAGGGGTTAAGAAAACATCTAAGGGTGTAACGTCTGTAAAGATTCTCACAAACGAAGAAAAACATAAGAAAGCAGTTGAAGAGAAAGCAAAAGCTAGAGAAATTGCTCTTCAAAAGGCTGCTATAGGCAAAGAAAAAATGAAGCAGAAGATTGTGTCTGTGATTGTTAGAGAATAGACGAAGCAAGGCAACTAAAAGAGGCTAAGAGGGTCTCTATGCTGCTTCAAGCTGAAAGAGAAAGAATCTTTCTAGAGAGCATTAAGGACATTGGATCGTCTGAAGCTACGTCTGCTCCAGCAACTTCAGAGGGCATGAATAGTGAAGAAACTGCCCAGATCCAGAAGGACAATGCTCAGTTAGCAGAGGAATTGGAGACTATGCTCAATGAAGAAGCTCCAACTATGAAGAGTTCTGCACCTACTCTCCAAGACGAACATAGGATAATTGTCTCTGATCCTATAGTTGCGTCTCCTCTCAACGTAGCTTGTGATCAGACGATACCTACTGCGTCTAAAGAAATATCCTATCTACAGACGATGGAAATTCCGTCTGAAGTAATTATCATTGAAGATGCATGTTCTTCGTCTGATGAAGAGCATGTTATTATAAATAAGATGGATGCACAATGGGTGAGATCTCATGCTGAAGTTTTAAATCCAGAAGATCTTCCACCTAAGCACAAGACTGACTATTCATCTCTTAACGAATTAGTCATGAGAAGATTTGCTGAGAGTTCTTGTGCTGAAAGACCAGTTAAGCCTGACTGGATTCTTAGAGATGAGCTTGAAGATATCTCCAATAAGGGCGAATCGTCTGAGTCTGCTAAAAATGGTTACTCAGCAGACGATGAAGATGGTTATATAAAGGACACTCCCTATATTGAGTTGAAGAATCCTTATCAGTACAGAGGTAAGAAAGGATTCCAACTTGGGAGGTTTGTCAACCCTCTTATTTATCACAAACCTCGATGCCAAGTGGACTTCAAAGAAGATCTCATTTATACTCCTGAAGAGCAACGCGAATGCCTGAAGCGTCTGCTGTGGGAAAAACTGGTCTCCTTAGACATCAAGGGTTTAGAAGAAATGAACAAGTACAAGGATCATCTAGCTGAGTCAGTGATTGAAGGACCAGCTCTTGGCTATGAACCCCACATTCCCCTCAGAGAGAATGTCAAGTGGAAGGTTCGGCTTGAACCCAATGCCCCTGCATTTCATCATTGCAGGTTTGGAGATCCCAGCTCCACCATTTATGAGCCAAAAGAGTGTTGTCATTGGCATTTGGACGTCATTGATCGCCATGATCCTGTACCCTTCACAATTCCAATGAACCAAACAGAGTATGTAGGTCTAGGACATGCTCTTGGAATTGTTCTCCCTTGGACAAGATCGCATTGTGCAGGTATCTGACCACGATACTCCATCCTCCTCCATGAATATGAAGACCCCGAAGAATTTGCTCATGCTCTGCCTGAAGATTACAACACAGCTTTCAGGCTGATGGCAAATGCGTATAGAAAGGAAGAAAAAGTTAGATTGACTTCCTTTTATCACATTAAAATAAGAGCAAAGAAGGAGTCGAGACATTATCCCTTCATGATGGGGTCTCAATTCTCTTCTCTCGTTTCCAACGTCACCAAGTTCTTCGTTGTCTTAGACCGAAAATGACCTTGCTTGGTCAAGTTTTTGGCTAAAGGAAAGGAAAAGAAGACTTCGTCTGTCCCTAAAACTTTCAAGTTTACAAGGCACATCCCCAAGAGACTTCCGTCTGCTGCATACTCGCATCTCAAATCCATTCAAGCCAAAGCCTCAAGGCCTATCAATCCCAAAATTCAAAGGTTGATAGAAGATCATGAAGCTACTTTTGCCTTTTGCTCTGGAACCTCATTTGATAAAGATTCCATGATCTGTGACAAGGTGTTTCTTAGAGAAGCTTTCGCTTATACACATCCGTCTGAGGAACATCCAGATCTTGAGCTCTCTGTTCCCAACAGAGTGTTCACTTGGCAATGGAAGAGAGACTACACTGCATATCTCACGCTTCCTCTTTTCACTCTGCGATTGTTGAGGACTCCAACTGTGTTCATTAAAGATAATGAATATGTTCCTATTGTTGAAGAGCCTCAAACGCCTCTTGTGGAGAATGATGAAAATGTAGAGGTTACTGTGGTTGAAAGTGAAGTTGTGAACGCTGATGAGTATCATACTCTGAAGCATAAGTATGATGCATTGGAGGAAAATTGCGAGCATCTGAAGAAGAAGAACAAAGAGCTTGAGGACAATCAAGCCTCTCTCACATCTAAGATGCAACAGCTGAGGGAGATCGTCATGGGGCTTGTCTAACAGAAGCGTAAACCTTCGTCTTGAAGCTTTTGATAATTCTCAGCCCAAAGGGGAGAATATCTTAAAGGAAGAAAAGATGATGGATGCTAAGCTAAGGGGGAGCCTTCGTCTGAAGGGGAGTTAGCATAGAAGGGGAGATAATATTTTTTATTATTTTTTATTAATTTGTATAGCTTTATACATGTATTCTTAAAGTTTTTGTTTTCTGTATACCTTGTAATACTATACATGGTTTACATCACATTGATGTAATGATTCTTATAAAGAGGTATTGTTTCAGAAAACATCGTCTTGATGTAAATCTGACTTGTGTTTAAATTGTTTAGCTAATCTTGTCTTGTGCAGATGTTTCCTTGAAGCAAGTTATTAGTATGGTCTGTAATCATTAAAAAGGGAGAGATTTTTAGATCAAGATGATTAACATCTCTAAAGTTTTGATTATTACAAGTTAGACGGAACATCTACAGACAGAACACCAAATCAGACGCAACGAGCACAGACGGAAGATGACTCCTCAAAATTGAAGTCATTCGTCTGTCTCAAGTAAAGTCATCAGACGATAGGCTAAGACGAAAACTTTTAAGACTAAAGAAGTTCATTGTCTGCCAAAGAAGTGAAGCAAAGTATGAGTCACTCGCGCCAAGATTTCAAATCTTAAGAAGTACTCTTTAGAAGCATCCAAGATCAGTATGGGGATTCACGCCTACATATGCAACTCGAAAAGGTCTTTACCTTTTTCTATCAAATCTATGTACAAGTCAGAAAAAGTATTGCGCACGCTATCTATATCTGTTGCACACGCCATCAATCAATCAAGTGTTCTCTAACACCTTTTTGGACTTTGCTTGGAAAACGCTCAACGACTTTCTTCTGTATCTAACGGATATCTGAAGATTTTGCCTATTTAAAGATTTCACTTCTTCAAAGTTCAGTTGGCGAACACGCTTCAATTTTCTATTTCATTGTGAATTCGCTCTCTGTTACTTTTGCTCTTCTTTTGTAAAACCCTCTCTACGAAGAGGAAACTCTCTTTTTATAAATCTCTTTCAAATCCACTTGTGTGGTGTTTTAGCCTGAGGAGGTTGGTTATTCAAAGAATACCTTTGTTGTTTAGCCTACGAAGGCTGTGTTCAAAGAATATCGTGTTATAGCCAGAAGTGGCTGGGGGCAAATAATACTTGTAACCCTTTTTGTGTATTTGTGTTATTAAGTATTTGACTAACGAGGATAATTAAACAATAACGTCTGTTTATTAAAATCAACCTTTGAGGATTAAGATTGTTTCGTCTGAATATATTTAAACACACAGACGAAAGAAATTTTTTTTTTAAGTAACACAATTCAACCCCCCCCTTCTTGTGTTCTATCTTTTACAGATACACATACCTCAAGCAGTGGAAACCATCACAAGTCATATCAATTCAAAAATGTTTAATGCAATTTATATCGAACACAACAAAAAAGCTCAATATACAACATTTATCAGGAAAGTACATAACATTCTTTATAAAAGTACACAACATTCTTAATAAAAGTATACAACATTCTGAACAGGTGTACAACATGATTCAAAGAATTTTATACCACCATCTTCCTGAAATAAATTGTAAAACTAAAAAATTGTTGCTCAAAATCCACTTACTACGGTAATCGATTACCACATTATGGTAATCGACTAATTGCATCAGAAATTCATAAGAAACTATTTACATAACCATAACAAAATAAAATCCCATGCAATGTTAACATCTTTGATTAGGGCACCAATAATAACATCTTTCATTAGGGCACCAATAGTATACAACAACTCCATGTGCATCTCATTTGCAAAACCAAAACAAAATCAACACTTGAAAAATGAAAAGAAGAATCACAGCGGACCAACCTGAAATAATAGACGAAGAGAGGGCTTTTCGAGAGAGGGTTTTCCTCTTAGATACTCAACTATTGAGAGAGTTTGTTGACAGAAAATCGGGATTCTGCACTGAAATTGCTTTCCTCTTATTGAATCTTGAGATATTAAGAGAGAAAGGGATGAGAATTTGAGAGAGCCCTTTCCGTTAAGAGAAAACTGAGATTCCGCACCGAATTTTCCTTTAAGTGAATATTGAGAGATTGAGAGAAAGGGATGAGAGATTGAGAGAAGGGATAAGAGATTGAGAGATTTAGGAAGAAAGGATTTGTGAATAAAAATTACAGAGAAGGAAAGCTTTCATATTCATGGGCACGATTTCAAATTTCAAATTTTAACCTTGTAAAATTTTCAATTTTAGGTCATACGCAAAAAGATATTGTTTTGTTTATAATTTTTTTTATATAATATACGGTATAGGATACGGTGGCCAGTATCCCCAGCTATTAACAATTTTTTAAAGTCAAACCTTATTAACTGATCTACCCTTTTAATGTTTGACAATTATCACATTAAATGCAAACTTATCACTAAAATGTTAATTAAACAAAACATAAAACAACATACTTAAATTAGTGTGATACTTAAACACGATATTTTATTTACCCTTGTACAATGATGTTTGAATTAAATAGTTAAAGCTTTAATGATTTCCATTCATAAAAGTCAAACGTATTTTACCACATATATAATTGTTAGCTCATTCTTTGCCTTTTTCTTTCCAATTAATTATCTTTTCATGTAATTAGATGTTGTAATACCTCTGTTGTTGTGTTTAAACTCAAAATTCAACACTTTCACACTCAAAATAGTTAAATAGAATAGTTAAATAAAAGACATGTTTGTTAATGACAGTTGTGAGTGTTTCTCAATAAACTATATGGTAAAACTTTGTTATTTAGCAAGACTTTGACATATTGGTTCATAAATATATCCATTACATTTTTTTAACTTGGTGTTTTAAATGAGTTATACCCAAATAAGATTTATAGGTATATAATTCCTACATTTACACTTTTCCACTCCTTTAATTACATCAACCTTATTAAAAAAACTTTCATATTAGGCTTAAATTTCTTAGGATTACAGCTAAAAATTTAACTATCTAGTATAACCTTTGTGTTAGTCTCATTAGGTTTAGTTTGCACTATATTTAAATGGTCTCTCTAACAAGATTTTCACTAATGTCCATGGCCGCAAATTTTAAATGTGTAACATCTATGATTAAAATAAGAAAAAACACTCAAACAAGTTCTCGTCCAAAATAAACACTACAATAATTTCAAAATCAGTTTCAGTTTCCCTTAAAATCAAAATCAGTTTCAGTTTCCCTTAAAATCAAAATTAGTTTCAGTTTCCCAAAATTAAAATTATTTCTCACAGCAAACAAATAAGCTAAAAAACAATAAGAAAATTACCATCACAGGAGGGAATTTCGGCGGAAGGAACAACACGGAGTCAAACAGCCAGAAAAATTTAAAAATTATTGTTAGATAACTATAATACGATCAACTAACTATAAAATATATAAAAAGAAATTAATAAAAAATATATATATACATGTATAAATTAATCATTATTTATTATTAAAGTTAACCATCGTGTACGTATACGTGTAGCACAAATTTAATACTTTAACATAGTTTAATACTTTTACCAACTACTTCAAACCTTTTACTTGTAAATTCATCCTAGTAATTCAAATGAATAAATCGTTAATCTTCATGATGAAGAGATAGAAAATCATTTAGGTTTATTTACTTTAAATATGAATCAAATAAAACATACATAAAATATCAACACTCCATAGGAGATATATATTTTAGGTGTTACACCTAGGCTTCTTGACGTGCAATTCTTGTATGAATAATAATACTGGTTAGTGCAAATTATATCCGTTACTTTGAAGTTTATTTAAATGATATTAAATTTTAAATTTGTTTAAATAGTACACTCCATTGTATTTATATTGTTTTTATATTTTTATAATGATTATAAATATAAATTAATTATTTTAAAATGTAAATGATTTGAAATAATAATTAAAAATAAAGTTTAAACTATAAATTTAAGTAAAATATATTTCATTTTCAATTTTTATATATACATATATATATATATATATATATATATTATTTAAATTAAAATGTGATGACTTAATATATAAATTATTTAAAAATAATAACTAAATTAAAATTACAATCCACTAATTTTAGGTTTGTTTAAATAAAATTCAACTTCAAAATTTTTAAATATTAAACTCCATCCTATATATATTATTTTTATGTGTCTTTTAATGATTAGGAACATAAAATCATTATTTTAATAGTCATTTCATTAAAATTACAATAGTAGTTAATAACAAAGGCTAAAAGTATACATTTAACTAAAATCTAACTAATTCTCTATTTTTATAAACTATTTAAATTAAATTGTACTTAATATTCTAATATATTATTTATTTAAAAATATGTGACTAAATTAAAATTTATAGGATTTTTCGGAATCTTAAAGTGGGTTTGATATAAATTCTTCGATACGTGAGTAAATATGTGATTTTACTTTTTATTTTTTTCCATTTGAATTTAAATATTTCTATTAATTTATTAATTTATGTGTAGTGCAATTAATTAACATGGTAATTATAGTCATTGGCAAATCGATAATTTCTAAACTAAATTAATGAGCCATAGTGGTTTAATACTGTTATTTGGTGTAACCATAGCAATTCAAATTCATAGAAGAATAAAAATTATAATTGATGTAGAAGAGAGATTTTATGAAACTTGATTGATAAAGAAAAGAAAAAATAATTCAATGTGACTTTTTTCATTAAATATTTTTTTATTTTAATCTCGTAAATTTAAAGAATTGTATTTTAATTGTTTACGTTTTTAGATAATATTATTTTGATATTTTAAGTATTTTTTTATGATAATTTAAAATTATTAATTTAAAATTTTAGAAGTCATTCTGTATGTCTTAATATGGAAGGAGAAAAAAATAATTTATACACCTATAATTTATTATGACAGTGGTATTTTCTTATTCTTAAACACGTTTAATAATTGTTAAAAATATCATAATTTTAAATTATTGACTTTAAATTTTGAATAAATAATCATGTTGATTTGTAATTAAAGTTTTTAATAAAAAATAATTAAATATTAAAATTTAGAAATTTTTAAAATATTTTCAGTATAGAAAAATTATTAAAAAATATTAAATAAGAAAAGAAATGAGAGAGTGAAAATAAAAAATAATTATTTTAATTTATATATTTAGTGGTAATAATATAAGTTACTTATGTAAAATACAAATGCTGGGGGGTTGAATTGTGTTTTTCAATTAAAACTTTTGCAAACGATGCGTTTTGCGTCTGTAAATAAAATGTTTAGATCGACGCAAACTTAAACTTATACTTCAAAAATTGATTTAAAATAAGAATGCAGTTTAAGTTATTATCCTCAGTTAGTAAGCAGATAAAATAATCAAAACATTAATATTTTTATACTGGTTCGTCTATTCAAGACTACGTCCAGTTACCCAGCAACTTGCTGAGGTTCACTAAGAGTATTCTTTGAACTCAGCCACTCCTGGTTAAAATACAGATATTCTTTGAACACAGCCTTCTCAGGCTAAAGCGGTATTCTTTGACTCTAGCCTCCGCAGGCTAAACCCAAGTATTCTTTGAGCACAGCCTCCACAGGCTAACCAAGGTATTCTTTCAACACTTAGCCTCCTCATGCTAAAACAGGTATTCTTTGGACCTTAGCCTCCTCAGGTTAAACTCAAAGTATTCTTTAAACAATTAGTCTCCTCAGACTACGATTACCACAACAAGTGTCTTACAATTAAGATCAAATAGAAAATATTCTTTACGTAAGGGATTTTACAATGTGAATTCTATTCTAAGTTTGTGGCGAGCAAACTTGTATGTTGAGAGCTTTAGCGAGTATATGAATATAGTCTTGATCAGAGTAGTTCGCCAAGTTGAACTCGCAGGGATGAAGTCCTTATATAGGCGTTCTTGTGAAGTAACCGTTAGACTGTAAATATTAACGTTAGTTCTTGACTTGGATACTTTCACATCTGGCAGAGTGAGCAATCAGAACATTTAATGAAAAGTCAGCGGATGTTGGCGTGAGATCTGCCTTTGACTTGATATGCTCATAGGTTTCACTAAAACGTACAACTCATTTTCGTGTTGTAGAGGTTTATTTTGAAATCTCTTTCCACCTATAGAAGCTTTTGAGTAACGATTGATTTGAAATGAATACACATGTTACTCAGAGTCTTGAACTTCATAAAAAACTAGACAAATGAACAATTCAAAAGAGTTGTGTGTTGAATTCATTCGTCTGTCTTCAATCTTCGTCTTCAACTTTATTCTTCAAATCTTCACTCTTGAGCACATGACTAAAAGTTGAGACGCGCTCTCCGTCTGATCTTTGAAGGTCCTTCGTCTAATGAGATTGTCTTGAAACATGGCGACTTGAACCTTGCGTCTGGAACATCTTGTGTTTTGAGGGTACATCTTTCGTTTATGCTAATAATGATCCGTCTGATCATTGTTCCCTCTGCGTCTGTTGATACATCTGTCTTGTAATTATCAAAATTAAGATATTAAGTCATTTTGATTTAACAACTTATTATAAATATAAAATATAAATTTTTAGTAAAAATATTATTTTTTAGTTATAATATAATTTTTGCATGCAAAAATATTTTTTAGGCAATATAATAAAATACATTTATTAATGTAAATTTTGGTGATGTAAAATAAAAGTTTGTTATTTAGATTTTATATATATAATGTATATATATATATATATATAATTATTTAATATATATTTCAGTTCTTATTAAAAAATTATTAAAATCGTCAAATACTAAGATAGTACCTAACTATTTATTCTTTAGAATTTTTAAAAAAAATTATTTTAAAATACCCAATATGCCTTTTCTAAAACATCAATTTCTACTGGAAAAAAGGCTTTTAGATCAAGTATTGCATACATAAAAGAAAGATAAAAATATGATAAAAGAAAGTTAAAAGGTAATAAATTTGAAAGGAAATATTTTAGTAGAGTAATCAAAAGAAGAACATTAACCAAATCTGAAAAAGTGAAAATTATAAAGAAAAGCTCAGTAATTTGCATAAAATATTACAAAGAATTTTTGGTTCTGCTTTTACACTAATTGTAGCTCTCTTACATAAATAATGAATATTAACCGTAGCTATACAAACAATTATTTATGGACATTTTAGATCAATCAACATTTGATGACACTTTCAGTTAATAAAATGTTGTTGATATTCTTTTGTGTGATGTAAAATAAAAAAAAATTATTTAGATTTTATATATATAATTTATAAATATATATATATATATATAATTATTTAATATATATTTTATGTAATAAATAATTTATACTTTTATTATTATTATTTATATAGTTTAACTCAATTAAAAAAAAAAAAGTTACAATTTACAAAGGGTGCAGGTTTTTTATTGGCGAGCGCCACCTCTCACATGTCAAAAACGTGACAGAGGGCAAGATAGTCATTAGACTTTATTCTCCAACCTTCACTATATATACCCTCACCTCCAAATTCTAGGGTATAAAAGCCCCAAATTTTCTCCGCTCCAAACCCAAACGTTCACTGAGAAGCAGAGGAAGAAGAACCAAAACGCGAACCTATCTCCACCGTCGCCACCCGATTCGTAATCTCAATACAAATCCCTAGATCTCCGTTTTTCACCTTCCACGTTTTCTCGCTTCAACGCAATCGCTATTACAACTATTTAATCTTCTTTTATTATTATTATTGTTATTACTTTCAATTCATCGAAATTGTTTCGGTTTTGATCGACGCAGATCGCGTTTCGCAAGCTGCAATGGCGACGTTCGAATTGTACCGCAGGTCCACGATCGGAATGTGCCTGACGGAGACGTTGGACGAGATGGTTCAGAACGGAACGCTCAGCCCCGAACTCGCGATTCAGGTTCTGGTCCAGTTCGATAAGGTGCGGTTTTTTTTTAACAATTGCTTGTAACGGTTCGGTTTTTCGATCTGTTTTGAAACGGTTTTTAATTTGTTTTGTTCGCGTGTTGTGGATGTTGTTTTAGTCTATGACTGAGGCGCTCGAAACTCAAGTTAAGAGCAAGGTCTCCATCAAGGTAACATAACAAACACCCTCTATTTTTCAGTTTTATATGCATGTGTGTGTACATGTTTAGTGTGTATCGGAAGTAACGTGTGAAAGTTGAAATTTGTCTCTTTTATAAAGAAGCCAAAACTTTCAGTTCATTCAAGCGTTAATGATTGAGCTGCTAGCCAGCTTTCAAGCTTTTAGTGGTCGTTGTGGGTTTGTGCAATTTGGTGTGTGAGGGCATGTTTGCTTCTTCGTTGCTGTTAGAATCTTGCTTCTTTAATAAGGAATAGATAAAACATTAGTTATATTTTGCCAACTTTATCCTTAATATTAATCTTAGTAGTCAATAGCAGGATTTCACCTTTAAAATCGTAGCCTCTTTCTCCCATCAGCCAGCCACCATCTCCTCATGATGTTTGTTTTGCCCTAGAACACTTGCAGCTGTATGTTTTTTCCAAGTTACCCCTCCCTGAAAAAACCCAAAACAACACGGATTTTAGGGATACTTATTACTTTCAACTTCCCAAACGCCAGAGTGCTGATAAAGCCTGAATTTGAGCCACTATTTGAGCCACAAATGGTGCCACACCAGCCTGCTACAGCAAGGTGCTCATGACGACATAGTCATGAGTGATGGGGCCCACATTTGCAGCATAATGTGTGTGAATGACTTCTTTGATATTAGTTAATGAAATAGATTATTAGAAGAGTAATAAAATAATTTGAGGAATTTTAAGGAAAATTTAGTCAAACCTTGTGGTTTTTCCCTTTAATTGAGGATATCTAATCATTTCTTAATGTGGCAAACGAAGATTTGATTCCTTACTTGGAGAGATGCCCACAATTAGTATCCAATAGTGCCTCGAACTAGATTGTTTTTTTATTACTGAGTATATCAAATAATTTTTTGATGTGGTGAAATCCTTATTTGGAGAGCAGCCCACAATTAGTGCCTAATAGTGTCTTGAAGGTTGCCTCTAGAGAACCAAATATTTTATAATTTTCTTAATTTTTTAAAACTACCTTAAACAACTTATAAAAAGTTTAATTGGCCTTAGAAAATTTCTCCTCCCGTTTGCTTTAAGTTTAACTAGAGATGTTCATTAGATAGAATCAATCCAATGAGCCCGAAAATTCAATCTGAACCAATTAAATTGGATCTGATTTTTATTTCAATTATGTTCGACCTGAACTGAACCAATGGTATCCGATGATGATTGATTCGAGGATTGGGTTGATACTCTCCATACCCAAAATAACTCAAACCAAAGTTATGCATAGAATTATTTAAATAATTTTATATATTATTCTTAGGGGTTCTCAACATGAGTGAAATGGTTCATTCCCCTTCTAGGCATTTTCAACTTTGAGTCTAACTTAGCAATTCTTTCACGAGCCAACAGAGGCACGGTCTCCTACACAGTTTGCACAACATCTAGCCTCCCTTGCACCCTGTTGTGTCTCTCTAACACTTAATCATGCTTCCTTCTTATATTGTTTCTCACTCTTTCTCTTTACTGCCAGATCATTATGTCATCACGCACTTCACTGCTGGTCCATTATGCACGATTGTTTGTTGCATTCTCTTTACATGCTAAATATTTTGTTTCTCATCCTAACCACTTTTTCTTGCTTAAAATCCTCATCCTCCTTTTTTTTTTCTAGGAATTGATCTGTTGAGTTCTGAGTTCATTATATGATTTTACATTGATTTAATGATTTAGTATTTGATTTATTATTGATGTTAATTACGTATTGTTGGATTATATTGATTATTAATCATTAAAGATTGTTGGATTATATTGATTTAAATGATAGGATTTTGTTAAAAAAAATTTTGCCAAAATAATGTTTCTTTAAGTACAATTTTATTCATGTTTTTATTACAAACCAATTGTTTTGAATTGTAAATTTTTTTTTGGCTAATTCTGAACCAATTAAAAATAATTGTTTGGATTTTTGTTTGCCCTAAATTCGAATCAAATTGACCTGTGAACACCTGTAAGTACACTAGTCAAGAGACTCATAACTATAAGGAATTTCTATGAGCATACATGAATATTAACACGAGTAGAAAATCATGTCAAATATTTAAGACTTATTATGGTGATCGTGTTGATACAATATCAGTGTTACCGGTAGTTCTATAAAGTGATGCAACATAAGTAATTTTATTTGAATATTTTTCTTTTGAGTTTTAGTTTATATTTTTCAATTAGGAGTCTGAAATTGCTGAAATTTTGTTATCATGGTATATTCTACACCTTTAAAGAAGCCTCTCACTTTTTTTTTTTTTAATTATTTCTGCCTTTTATTCTTTTCTTATTTGTCTCCATTTATTGTTTGAAAGCCGTGCATTTTCTTTTGAGTTACCTGTACACATTGAATGCAATAAACTTATTTTAAGATATTGATCGTAGCATTTGATATTTTGGTATTTTGCCAAAGCTGGTGTTAAAATCTGGAAATTTCTGGCATTTGTTATCCCCCCGGAGGATACCCTTTCTACCAGCCTTTTTATTTTTTGCATGATTAGTATTGGTTTGTTGAGTGAACATGTTAATTAAATTTTAAATTTATGCTTGAATCAGGCATGCTGTCATTTGTTATTGAAGTCAATAACATGACATTGGTCTTCCTATTTACAAAACTGTTAATACCAACACGTGATTCAATTGGCATGACTATCCATCTATAAATACCTTTTTCACTCAATTTTATGGCTTTAAACATTTGGGATTTGTGTGTCGCCTGTCAGAATATATGTGGTCTACTAATTATATATAATCGGCTATTGGATGATTTCTGGAAATGAAGCTAAACATATATTCTGTTTGTTTTATAATGGGTTGCTGTATTTTTTGTCATTGTGACTACTATAGCCATCATTTATTTGATTATGACACTTATGCGGTCTTTTACACTATAATCTCTCTTGGTCTTTTTTCCTTTCTTCTGTTTTTTCGTTTGTTTTTCTTTTTGTTGGTTTGGGGGTGGGGAGGGGAGGTCCAAACTAGACATGTTATGCAGAATTACCTTTATGGTGGTGTGGTTGTAAGAGTTTTTATTTATTTCTTCTGGTGAATCTATATGGTGAACAGAAAATAGAAAGCTTTTTTTTATTCAACAGACTGGAATCTTTGTAGAAATTTTTTTTCACTCAAACTGAAGCCTGAAAGGCTCTACGTGGAAACTGAAATGTAAAACCTTTTATGTTTAGTATCACTCTTTTCTTTGCTTGTTATAAAATCAATAAAGAAGCCCAAATATTTGTTTTCCAGTTATATAATTTTTTATTTGAATAAATTTGGGGGAACAAAATGGCCAATCTTCTTGTGTGAGCTCTGCAGTAATTCTTCTGGCTGACAAGTTCTATGTATTTTTGTTTAGCCATGTATTATTATTAGAGTTAACTATATATTTGGTCCTTACAGTTGTCTTCAGTTTATGATTTTAGTCCCTATATGAGAAAACTGCAAGTTTTAGTCCTCACACATGCATAAGTTTTGGTCGGTATTGCTAATGTCAGGGAACACTTTGTGAAAGACCATTATCATTACAAAAAAAATTCCAAGTACTAAAACTTGCAGTTTTCTAGTACAGGGGTTAAAACATAAAATGGGATTAGAACATGGAGTTATCTTTCTAGAATAGCCAAAAAAAACAAGCGACTATGGTAAAATGAACTGCACGATCTGAAAAAATTTTCGATCACTAACTACAGAACAGTTTTTGTTTTTGTAAATTGATATTATTATTCTCTTTCCTATTCATCTAGCAATAAAGAATGTTCATTTCTTATAAGTTCTTGAACTTAGCTAGCATTAGAGTTTAGATTTATAATTCTTGAATCATGTTGAAGCTGAAGGCGAAGCAAAGAACACAATTGTTACCTTTTTCTTTTGATTTTTCAATCACAGGGACATCTCCATACATATAGATTTTGCGACAATGTTTGGACCTTCATCTTACAAGATGCTTTGTTCAAGAACGAAGACAGCCAAGAGAACGTTGGACGGGTTAAAATAGTGGCATGTGACTCGAAGTTGCTCACACAATAATATGTTTAATTTCAACAAGGAGAAATTGTCATCATCTGCTGTTACTATTGGAAGGAATGGTGGCCACACCATAGTGACTAATGGTCTTAATTCTTGCAGAAACTAGCAACTATTGTATGTTATTATTATAGATTTAAAAGTTATTACTCTTCATATCATTAGGTACTTGATGCCACATTGAGAATACTTCTATGGAATTGGATGAATCTACTCTTTTAAGTGTATTTTCTATTTTTCTGTGAGTAACTAATTTAACTACTACAGTTGACAGGTTTAGGCTAGTTTACCTTGCACATAAGTAATCTTTGCCTATTACATCCTAAATTTTGGAAAGTAATTTAATTTTAATTAGTCTTTACTAGAAAGGAATTTGAAGTTAGATTATTCAATGCATGGATGAGATGAGGATTGAGGACTAGCTAGGATTTAAAATAGGATTTGTTGACCATCTGTGTATTTTTCCCTTAGAAAAAAACTTAAAGAGTAGCAGATGTCTTGTATGATTTGATTTGAAGCTTGAACACCATACACGCAGGGTATGAGGACTGATCTGCAATATTAACTTTTCATCATGTGGTAAGAAAATAAGAACCTTTGATTTCCAGTTGAATTTGTACTAACATAGTTGGGAAAAAATTAATCGAATGTAATTATCTTGTTTTTATACATATATGTACATTAATTATTTTAATAATGAAATAATATATAAAGTAATATATTTAATTGAAAATTTTATTTAATTCTTAGAATTTTATTATTAAATTGTTATTTATTATTTGATTTAAAATATAATTAATAAATTTAATATTTGATGTATTTAAGGATATATAAGTAATTTTTCTTGGAAAATGAGTATTTACATGTTAACCTAAACTTGATAAAATCATAAGAACAAAGTGAGATTTAAATTAAAATTTTAAACTTAGGACGTAGAAATCTTAAATTCAAAATCTGTGATTTTACAAGGGTGGGGATAAGAGCAAATTGTTCTTATCCGTTGTTATCTTGATTTAATAACTACTTCAAAATTTTAATTTTACCAAAATATTTTCTTAGAGTACAATTTTAGAAATTATTCGTAACTTAATTTCTAAAGTGTTTGAAATATATTCCAACAAATGACTCGTGTAGTTATTTAACTATGTTTTTTCATGGAATTGTTAGCTTTGTGCATGTGCATATTCTTGCATGGAGTTTTGGGATAAAAAGTTATGGTATTTTCTTTTTGTATTTAAAAATCTCACTTTGCACACCATTTTACATATTATACAGTAGGTATTCTGAAATATATTATTCTGTCCTCTTTAAATGCACTCTAGAGTGTCCATTTCAAAATATTTTAAAGAATATATGGAGTGAGATCTATAAAATACAGGAAGAGAATATTTAGAAAAATTTTCTGTTATCCAGATCCAGTTCAAGCATTGAACCTTATTCATGGTCGTGCTATAGTTGTTCACCATCATGCTAACGATCAGACTACTTTAGACTTCCATCTTCAATTAAGACACTGGGTCAAGCTTCTCCACACTTCACATTAGAAAAAATTGGTGTGTAATATGTTGATCATCTTCCAAAACCTGAAACTCTTAATAATGGTCAAGTAGTTTGATAGTAAACTAAATTTCTAAAGGATTAATACAGTGATGTATCTTTAGAAGACTAATGTGGTTAAAAAGTAATGATAGAAAAGTAAGTATTTATAAAAGGTGTACTTGCCTGTTGTCATGCTTTAATTATCCTAATTTTAAGTAAGTCATTTCATAGGACACTTAACGCCTAAGAGCTTGTGCACAAGTTCATGTCTTGATTGGCCCAACCTAATCAAGTGCCTTACCCAATTGACCCAAAATCTAGTAAGTGTAGACTTAATGAATGAATTCTAAGAGTTTTTCTGACGGGACAACTTATTTTGACATATATTCTTTATTTTACCTTTTTAACTCATTATTTTACAGATTATTAGATTTGGAGTACTTTTGAATTTTTAATCCCAACATATTCTTGATTTTAGTTTTTAGAATCTAACTAGACAATAAATTGATTTTTAGTCTCATTTTGTATTATTTATTTTGGAGATTAATTGAACGGTTATTTCAGAACATGTTGAGGGGCTGTATCTTATTTTTTTAAAAAAGTATAGTAAAGGTTATCATACTTGAAGTGTTCTGGAATTTCTAATATAAGAATAATTGTTTCGTATTATAAATTTTGAATATTTTCATATTTGATAATCTATAATATAAATATCCATTATAAATTTTTAAAATTTTATCTCAAACATAACTTCTTAAATCTCATAAAAAGGATAGAAATTCGATAGAATAATAATAGAATAAATCCTATTTAATATTTGGTGCACATCAATATATCAACTAGAATAATAGGAAATAATGATAACAATGACAACGATAAATAGCGACAGTGACAATGATGATGTTGGTAGTGTTGGATTGATGTGTTGATTATTGTGTAGAATTAATGGTAGTGACAATGATTACAACGACAGTGACACTGACAATAATAATGGAAAGATGGTTCTGTAAGACATACTTGTTCTCTAGATGATCCATGAAGACTTTAAATCTAGAGTAAGAAGAATGAAATTGAGACCTCTACTCCTTAACCTCTTCCCATAACGTCTTTAATCTTGAATAATATTGCATAATTGACAAAATACTTAAATGAGATTAGTCAATTTTTACTTAATCTATAAAAGCTTAGGATCATTCAACACAACAAAATGAGTCTGCTTAAATCTCTGCGACAATGTTGTAATAAATAATGATGGAATGTTAGATCAAGATGATGTCTCAAGTTTTGATTAATTAGAGAATAGACGGAACATATCAGACTGAAGAATTACAAGACAAAGTCAGACGACGCAAGAACAGACGGAAATTGACCCCTCAAAGTCTACTACTAATCAAGTCTGTCTAAAAGCATGTCTTAAGACGAAGTCTTCATACCAAACTTAAAACGTCAGGTCAAGACGGAATCTCAGACTGAAGATTATGAATACCCATCGTTTATGAAGAAAAGTGAAATCCAAATTCAAACTGAGTAACTCACGTCAATATTCAAATATAGTCGTTACTCTAAAAAGTTTCCAAAAGTGGTTGGGAACTGTGTAAAACCTCTTGCAACACGAAAAGCAAATAATGTTTTTTGTTATCCTCCCTGATCAAGTCAGATAAAGGTTCACACTAACTCCGCTGCTTATCATTAATTATTCTGATTGATATCTGTTACATGATTTGAAAGCTTCAAGAAAAAGACAACGATCTCCAAGGATGAGTCTAACAGATCTCTTAAGACGTTGCCTATATAAAGGACTTCATTAGCTCAAATTCAGTGGGCGAACTTACGCTTAAAAAGCTATCTATTGAAGTTTCGTTCTCTTTGTGAAGAGGAACTCTTTGTTTCTTAAAAACACTTTTAAAATCCACTATTGTGGTGTTGTTTAGTATAAGGAGACTGTTTGTAAAAGAATACCTTTGTATTAGTATTAGCCTGAGGAGGCTTGGTTGAAAAGAATACTTTGTATAGTCAGAAATGGCTGGGTGAAAGAATACTTATAACCTTTTCACGGTTGATAGTGAAAACTTAGTGAGTTGCTAAGTAATTGGATGTAATCTGTGACGACGAACCAAGTATAAAAATAATTATGCATTAATCTGCTTTTAGCTAACTAACGGGGATAACAAGTGAAAACTTTTGTTAACTAAAATCAACCGTTAAAGAAGTTCAAATTCCATCTGATCGCTTTTAAAATTACAGACGGAAGGACAAATTTTTAAATTAACACAATTCAACCACTTCTTGTGTTTTTTGTCCTTTACATGGATTGAACCTCATTTGAAATGAAATTCAAGAGTGATGAAATCACCAAATTGTTGCCGGGACTCCATGCCTGGGGCAAACCAGGATCGACAACAACATTTGATTTAGCGAATGATCCATCAATTAAAGAAAACTTGTTTTTCATAACAAACACAACACGAAGTATTTCATACATAATAATTCTGTTCAGTAAGTACATGTTACACATATAATTACTTAAGCGTGTCCAATTAATAGAGTAAAATGAGACTTGTTGGATCCTTTCCGATCAACAAAGAAGGAAGAAACAAAAATGATTTAAATAAAAGTTTATATTTTTAGTATCACGACAAAGTTTCTGTCTAACTTAAATCATAGAATTTAAATAAATAAACAAAAAATATGTAGAAGATAAAAAATTATATTTTTATTTATATAAAAAATTATATATTTCTGACCAACTCATTTAAACTACTCATAAGTATAAAAAATATAAATTATAAATTTAAACATAACTCAATACTACATGATCGATAAAAAAGAATAGTCAAAAAAATATTAATAATTAATTCTTAATTTTCATTGAAAAACATATCATATATTAACAATTTATCATTTTTATAATAAATATCTTAAAAATTATATAAATAATGATATTTATAATTATCTTAAAAATTATATAAATAATGATAGTCCTTACTTTATTTTTTTAAAAAACCCCTTTATTATTTTTTTAAAACAACACTTATTTAAAAAAAGAAAAGAGTCTACATAAACAAACGAAACAGGCACGGTTGAAATACCACAAAAACCTAGGGGTAAAACGGGGAAAACAATATGCGTTTAGAAGACCCTGCAGTGCGGAGCAAGCAACAGCAGTAACAACAACACAACAAGGAAAGCATTCAGCATCAGTCTTCACTCTTTAGCTCTCTCTCTCTCTCTCTATACATCACTCTCTTTGGTCCCCATTTTCTCTTAACTCACAAAACAAAAGTAAAGAAAATTCTCCTCTCTTCTTTTCAGACACGTCACAGCACACCATCATCGAATTCTCTCCCTCTCTCTGGGTTTTCATTTCTCTCTCTTATCGCACTCCCCTCGGATGTGTTTGCACTCTGCACCTTTCGTCTCTCTCTCATCTCTCAGGTATCACTCTTCACCAAAACAAACAAGACGTATTCATCTCGCAGAACCAACACGATCTGTTTTTCACTGATTCTGTACCGACTTTTAATCGGTTTCGTTTAATCTAATAGTTTTTATCTATCTAATTGTTTTTCGTTTTAATTTGATTATTATTTTATTGTGACTGTGATTTTTTTATTTATTGGTTATTATTATTTTATTTTGTTTTAATTTTAGGTGGTGGTTCAGTGTTTAGTTGAGGTGAGAGATGACAACCCTAAGATCGAGTTGGCCTTCGAGGCTGCGCCAACTGTTGTCGTCCGAGGGTCCCATTGGTCCTTCTGTAAAATTGGACTCTGAGCCCGTGAGTGTGTTCTTTCTTTCTCTTTTTTGTTAATACGCTCCGTTTTGTTGTGTTTGGGAATAGGGTTTAATGGAGTTGGATATCTTTTACTTAGTTTGTATTGTTATATGATAAAGAGTTTGATTAGGCTGCTAATTGTGGAATGCATTTTCATGGGTTTTTATGTTTGTGTTTGGGCATAGGGTTTAATTGTAACTTACTGGCTTCATTTTTTTTTTATAATGAGAATCTGGGAAGTTGGGTTGCTGGAGTTGAATGGGGAAATGATGTACTTCAGTTTAGTCTAGATTGGCTTAATAGGGATTTGTTGCAGAGCTATATATCACTAATTAGGAATGTTAGAATAAACATCTGGCTTTTGTACATGTTTTGATTTTTGAATTCATTTTAATATTACATTCTACCATTACTATGGTTTTTAAAACTTTATAAGTTGTTTTATTCATTATTGGAAGTATATTTTTGCAAGACATTATGTAAGAAGTTGGTGTTCTTACAAGGCAAGTATGTTACCTCAAAATTTGAATATATTAATTTGGTGTTCTACTCTGTATGTTTCTGAGGATCTTTTTGTTTCTAAGTTCTAACCTGTGAAATGGACATACATTTTACATCCAATAAACATAGTGGTCAGTCAAAATATTTGCAAGTAGTATGCCATTGTGTCATTACTTACTGGCCATCCTCTGTTTTTAGCCTACTACATGTTTAGCATAATTTAGCTGAGTCATAGCTTCTGTCAGTGACCTCTCTGACTTAGAGGTAGTTAGAGTGTTATGATATAGGAACCCATCATGTACTATGGAGTTTATTCAGAATTTTCAGAGAGAACTCGGTCCACAGTTTACTCATAACTTTTCAGCCTTTTAAATTTTGTTGCACTTTCATTTTATCACTCAAGCATAGATTTTAATATGGCATCATATTCATATTTTCTGTAAGTTTTTGTCAGAACACTTACTGCCGTAGAGGTAGTTAGACAAGTTATCATCAAAAGGGCGTACTTATCATTGTGTTCATTCAGAATATTAAATGCACAAATTCTAGTGAAACCTTTCCAGTTTACAATTATCTTGACATTTTCTCAGCTTCTTGTATTTTCATGCAGTTTCTCTTACTTTCTCACTAAAGCACAGATTCTGATGTTGAATTTTCTTGATCTTTAGAGTGAATCTTAGGTTTGGGTAGGTTACATGAGTTGGATTTCCTGTACACAGAATACAGAAGTACAAACATACCCTCTTACTCAAAAGCAAATACAAGCAGCTTTAGGTTTTGGCACATCTTTCTGTGCAGGCATTGTTTTCACTTTTCAGTGTCAAATTCCTTTTGCTTTTCATTTAAATTGTGGGTGCTCCATTTGCTTGCACCCATCTTTAAAACATTAATGTTAGGCTGTGATGTTTTCTTTTTCTAAAAATTTGATCAATATTAACATTGAATATCACAGACAATGTATGAAGTCAAATATATTTGGGAATTTCCTTGAACTGCATTTCTTAATTTGTATTGTTAGATCCATTTGTATTTTTTTACAGTGTAATTATATCTATATGCATATTGCCATTTCCTCCACCAACATATCCATGTAATGTCATCTTAATTTGGTGATTGATTGGTTTCAGCCTCCTAAGATCAAAACCTTTGTTGATAAGATCATCCAGTGTTCATTACAAGATATTGCCATACCACTTTCTGGCTTTCGGTGGGAGTTCAATAAGGTAATACCATATTAGGCTTGCTATTTTTACATTGTTGAGTAATTTATTAGTTTCCCAGGGCCTTATACCTTCCTTTCATGTCAGGGGAATTTTCATCACTGGAGGCCATTGTTTCTTCATTTTGATACATACTTCAAGACCTATTTGTCGTGTAGAAATGATCTGACATTGTTAGATAATCTAGAAGATGATAGCCCGTTACCAAAACAGGCAATTCTGCAAATATTACGAGTAATGCAAATAATTTTAGAGAACTGTCCAAACAAGAGTTCCTTTGATGGCTTAGAGGTTAGTTGGACAGAACTTATACCCCATCTAAGTCTGGTCTTAATTTAATACATTTTCCTTTATTCCGTTCCCTGTATTTTAATCAAGTGGCTTGTAATTTTATATTTGTAACTTCTACTTCTGATATTTTATCTATTCCTCTTCAGCATTTCAAGCTTTTACTTGCATCAACAGATCCTGAGATTCTTATTGCTACATTAGAAACTCTTTCTGCGCTTGTAAAAATTAACCCTTCTAAGCTTCATGGAAGTACAAAGATGATTTGCTGTGGTTCAGTGAACAGCTATCTTTTGTCGCTAGCACAGGGCTGGGGAAGCAAGGAGGAGGGCCTGGGATTGTACTCTTGTGTTATGGCAAATGAGAAAGCCCAGGATGAAGCATTGTGCTTATGTCCTTCTGATGTAGAAACTGGTCATGAACGATCAAATTACCGCATAGGTACTACCCTTTATTTTGAATTGCATGGTCCCAGTGCCCAAAGCAAGGAACATAGTGTGGATGCTGCTGCCCCTGGCTCAACTGTCATACATATGCCAGATCTGCATGTGCGCAAAGAAGATGATTTGTCATTGATGAAACAGTGCATTGAACAATATAGCATTCCTTCTGAGCTCAGATTTTCATTGCTCACTAGAATCAGATATGCTTGTGCCTTTCGGTCTCCCAGAATATCCAGGCTTTACAGCAGGATTTGCCTACTTTCTTTTATTGTTCTGGTGCAGTCTGGTGATGCTCAGGATGAACTTGTCTCCTTTTTTGCAAATGAACCAGAATATACAAATGAATTAATTAGAATTGTACGATCGGAAGAAGTTATATCTGGATCTATCAGAACACTTGCAATGCTTGCTTTAGGAGCCCAATTAGCAGCATATACATCATCGCATCATCGAGCTCGGATACTCAGTGGATCTAGTTTAACTTTTGCTGGCGGGAATCGCATGATACTCTTGAATGTGCTCCAGAGGGCTATTTTGTCGTTGAAGAGTTCTAATGATCCATCATCCCTTGCCTTTGTTGAAGCACTTCTTCAGTTCTACCTGCTCCATGTGGTTTCAACCTCAACGTCTGGAAATAATATTAGAGGTTCTGGCATGGTGCCTACATTCCTGCCATTGCTGGAGGATTTTGATCCTACACATATTCATCTTGTTTGTTTTGCTGTGAAAACCCTCCAGAAGCTCATGGATTATAGTAGCTCAGCTGTATCTTTGTTTAAAGAATTGGGGGGCAGTGAACTTTTGGCTCAGAGATTACAGAAAGAGGTACACAGAGTCATTGGTCTGGTTGGAGAAACTGATAACATGATGGTTACTGGTGAAAGCACAAGACATAGTACTGATCAATTGTACTCCCAGAAGAGGCTCATAAAGGTCTCACTTAAGGCGCTTGGTTCGGCAACATATGCACCTGCAAACTCCACCAGATCTCAACATTCTCATGACAGTTCGTTACCTGTAACTCTAAGCTTGATT
Source organism: Hylodesmum podocarpum (assembly GCA_026586105.1). Classification (NCBI taxonomy): domain Eukaryota; kingdom Viridiplantae; phylum Streptophyta; class Magnoliopsida; order Fabales; family Fabaceae; genus Hylodesmum; species Hylodesmum podocarpum. The sequence goes on along the minus strand of JALJEV010000071.1, from coordinate 1,756,408 downwards.
TTTAAGAATGTAGATAAGTTAGGAGGTGACATTTATTATTCAGCTGTTACTGTGATGAGTGAAATAATCCACAAAGATCCTACATCCTTTTCTGCCCTGCATGAAATGGGTCTTCCTGATGCGTTTTTATCATCAGTTGGATCTGAAATACTTCCTTCATCAAAGGCTTTAACATGCATTCCAAATGGTCTTGGGGCCATTTGTCTTAATGCCAAAGGGTTAGAGGCTGTTAGAGAATCTTCATCGCTTCGGTTCCTTGTTGACATTTTCACTAACAAGAAGTATGTCTTAGCCATGAATGAGGCTATTGTTCCTCTGGCAAATGCTGTGGAGGAACTTCTACGTCATGTACCTTCGTTGAGAAGCACTGGTGTTGATATTATCATTGAAATCACCCACAAGATTGCATCCTTTGGGGCTGGAAATAGTACAGGACTTTCTGGCAAAGTTGAGGGTACTGCTATGGAAACTGATTCTGAAGAAAAAGAACATGAAGAGCATTGTTGCACTATAGGCACATCATGCTCAGCTGCTGAAGGGATAAGTGATGAGCAGTTTATTCAGCTGTGTGTGTTTCATTTGATGGTATTGGTGCATAGGACCATGGAGAATGCTGAGGTATGCCGGTTGTTTGTTGAAAAATCAGGAATTGAAGCTTTATTCAAGTTGTTGTTGCAACCCACCATTGCACAATCCTCAGATGGCATGTCTATTGCTTTACATAGCACCATGGTATTTAAGGGGTTTGCTCAACATCATTCTGTTCCTCTGTCACGCGCATTCTGTTCTGCTCTTAGAGAGCACTTGAAGAAAGCTTTAGAGGGATTTGGTGCAGCTTCAGAGCCTTTGTTGTTGGATCCAAGGATGACAACTGATAGTGGCATCTTTCCTTCACTTTTTCTGGTTGAGTTCCTTCTATTTCTTGCTGCATCAAAAGACAATCGTTGGGTGACTGCATTACTTACAGAATTTGGGAATGGGAGTAAGGATGTTCTTGAAGACATTGGACTTGTACACCGTGAAGTACTGTGGCAAATTGCTCTACTTGAAAACAGAAAGCCCGAGTTTGTGGAAGATGGTTCTCGTTCTTCTGATTCACAGCAGGCAGAAGGGGATGAAGAGCAAAGATTCAATTCTTTCCGGCAGTTTCTTGATCCATTAATGAGAAGGAGAACATCAGGATGGAATATTGAATCTCAATTTTTTAACCTTGTAAACCTGTACCGAGATATGGGCCGTTCCACTGGTTCTCAACATAGATCAAATTCAGTTGGGCTTTCAATCATGCGTTCAAGTTCTCGTAATCAGGTACAGCATTCTGGGTCAGATGATAATTCTGGGACTGCTAATAAGAAGGAATCTGACAAGCACAGACCATATTATACCTCTTGTTGTGACATGGTCAGGGCACTTTCATTTCACATTACCCATTTGTTCCAAGAGTTGGGAAAAGTAATGTTGCAACCTTCACGGCGACGTGATGATGTTGTGAATGTAAGTCCTGCTTCAAAATCAGTGGCTTCTACATTTGCATCCATTGCTTTTGATCACATGAATTATGGTGGCCGTGTAAATCTTTCTGGAACAGAAGAATCCATATCTACAAAATGTCGTTATCTTGGGAAAGTGATTGATTTTATGGATAGTATTCTAATGGAGAGGCCAGATTCTTGCAATCCTATTCTGCTGAATTGCTTTTATGGACGTGGAGTTATTGAAAATGTATTAACTACCTTTGAAGCTACCAGCCAGCTGCTCTTTACAGTTAATCGGCCCCCCGCTTCGCCCATGGATACTGATGATGCAAATGCAAAGCAAGATGACAAGGAAGATACAGATAATTCATGGATTTATGGTTCTTTAGCTAGTTATGCGAAATTGATGGACCATCTAGTTACGTCGTCTTTTATATTATCATCATTCACAAAGCATTTGCTTGCACAGCCCCTTACTAATGGTGGTACACCTTTCCCAAGGGATGCTGAGACTTTTGTGAAGGTCCTTCAATCCCGAGTGTTGAAGACTGTACTTCCTGTTTGGACTCATCTCCAGTTTGTTGACTGTAGTTGTGAATTTATTTCTACTGTTATTTCTATCATTCGGCATGTCTATACAGGTGTTGAAGTAAAAAATCTGAATGGCAGCGGTGGTGCTCGCATTATTGGACCACCTCCTAATGAAACAACTATTTCAACCATTGTAGAAATGGGGTTTTCCAGGTCCAGAGCAGAAGAAGCTTTGAGGCAAGTTGGGTCAAATAGTGTGGAGTTGGCAATGGAGTGGCTGTTCTCTCATCCAGAGGAGACACAGGAAGATGATGAACTTGCCCGCGCACTTGCTATGTCTCTTGGAAACCCTGAATCAGATGCAAAGGAAGCAGTTGCTAATGACCATGCTCTGCAGCTTGAGGAAGAGATGGTCCAACTTCCTCCTGTTGATGAGTTGTTATCTACTTGTGCAAAACTTTTGCCAAAGGAACCTCTTGCTTTTCCAGTCCGTGATTTGCTTGTGATGATTTGCTCTCAAAATGATGGTCAACATAGATCTACTGTGGTCTCATTTATTGTGGAACAAATCAAAGATTGTGGTTTGGCTTCTAGCAATGGAAATTATGCCATGCTGGCTGCTCTTTTTCATGTTCTTGCATTAATTCTTAATGAGGATGCTGTAGCTAGGGAAGCTGCTTCTAAAAGTGGGTTGATCAAAATTGCCTCAGATCTACTCTGCCGATGGGATTCTAGCCTCAATAGCAGAGAGAAACAGCAGGTCCCAAAATGGGTCACAGCTGCTTTCCTTGCATTAGACAGACTGTTGCAGGTGGATCAAAAATTGAATTCAGAAATTGCAGAGCAGTTGAAAAAGGAAACTGTGAATGGTCAGCAGACATCAATTACCATCGATGAAGACAGGCAAAACAAGTTGCAGTCTGCATTGGGACTCTCTATGAAGTATGCAGATATACATGAGCAGAAGAAACTTGTTGAGGTTGCTTGTAGTTGTATGAAGAATCAGCTTCCATCTGAGACAATGCATGCTGTTCTGCTACTGTGTTCCAATCTTACAAGGAATCATTCTGTAGCTCTTACCTTTTTGGATGCTGGTGGTTTAAGTCTACTTCTTTCTTTGCCAACCAGCAGCCTCTTCCCTGGGTTTGACAATGTTGCTGCCAGTATTGTTCGTCATGTTCTTGAAGATCCACAAACGCTCCAGCAAGCAATGGAATCTGAGATAAAACATAGTCTTCTAGTTGCATCTAACAGACATTCAAATGGAAGGGTAAATCCTCATAATTTCCTGTTAAATTTGGCTTCTGTTATTTCTCGGGATCCAGCAGTTTTTATGCGAGCTGCTCAGTCTGTGTGCCAAGTTGAAATGGTAGGTGAGAGGCCATACATTGTCTTGCTGAAAGATAGAGACAAGGACAAAGCTAAGGAGAAAGAAAAGGATAAGGGTAAATCATTGGAGAAAGACAAAGTTAACAATGAGGGGAAGGTTGTTTTGGGAAATACAAATGCACCTTCTGGCAATGGCCATGGCAAAATTCATGATTCAAATACCAAGAGTGCCAAAAGTCACAGAAAACCTCCCCAAAGTTTTATAAACGTAATAGAACTTCTTCTTGAATCTATATGCAGTTTTGTTCCACCCTTGAAGGATGAGATTGCCTCAAATGTTCTTGCTGGCACCCCAACTTCAACTGATATGGACATTGATGTCTCCATGGTTAAGGGAAAAGGAAAAGCAATTGCCACTGTATCTGAGGGCAGTGAAAACAGTAGTCAGGACGCTTCTTCATCACTTGCAAAGACTGTGTTCATTTTAAAGCTTCTGACAGAGATATTATTGATGTATTCATCATCCGTTCATGTTCTACTTCGACGAGATGCTGAAATTTGCAGCATTAAGGGTTCTTATCAAAAGAGTCCTGCAGGTTTAAGCATCGGTGGGATATTCTACCATATTCTTCATAATTTTCTTCCACATTCTCGAAACTCAAAAAAGGACAAGAAAGTAGATGGTGATTGGAGGCAGAAACTAGCAACCAGGGCCAACCAGTTTATTGTGGCTGCATCTGTTCGATCTACAGAGGCAAGGAAGAGAGTTTTTAGTGAGATTAGTTATATCATCAATGAATTTATTGATTCATGTCATGGCATTAAGCGTCCAGGCAATGAAATTCAAGTTTTTGTTGATCTACTAAATGATGTTTTGGCTGCTCGTACACCTGCTGGTTCATGCATCTCAGCTGAGGCCTCTACCACTTTTATAGATGCTGGTTTGGTTAAATCATTCACGCGTACTCTACAAGTTTTGGACCTTGACCATGCTGATTCATCTGAAGTTGCTACTGGTATTGTTAAAGCTCTTGAGTTGGTAACAAAGGAGCATGTTCATTCAGTTGATTCTAGTACAGGGAAGGGTGGTAATTCAGCAAAACCTTCTGTTCTAAGTCAACCTGGAAGAACAAATAATATCAGCGACATGTCTCAGTCCATGGAAATGACGTTGCAAGCTAATCGCGATTCCCTTCAAGTTGACCATGCTAGATCATATGCAGTTCCCTCCTATGGCGGGTCTGAAGCTGTCACTGATGATATGGAACATGATCAAGATCTTAATGGGACCTTTGCTCCTGCTAATGAGGATGATTTCATGCATGAAAATACTGAGGATGCAAGAGATCTTGAAAATGGAATGGAAAATGTAGGTCTACAGTTTGAAATTCAACCTCATGGCCAAGGAAATCTTGATGACGATGAGGATGATGATATGTCTGGAGATGAAGGTGAGGATGTAGATGAAGATGAGGAGGATGATGAGGAACTCAATGATCTGGAAGAAGTCCATCATTTGCCACATCCTGACACAGATCAAGATGATCATGAGATTGATGATGAGGATTTTGACGACGAAGTGATGGAGGAAGAGGAAGAGGATGATGAGGAAGATGAAGACGGTGTTATATTGCGACTTGAGGAGGGAATTAATGGAATTAATGTTTTTGACCATATTGAGGTTTTTGGTAGGGAAAATAGTTTGCCAAATGATGCTTTTCATGTTATGCCAGTTGAAGTCTTTGGATCCAGACGGCCAGGGCGGACAACCTCTATTTACAGTCTTTTGGGCAGAACTGGTGATCCTGCTGTACCTTCTCGTCATCCACTCTTGGTTGAACCTTCTTCGTTCCTCCCATCTACAGGGCAATCAGGCTAGTTTTTCTTATTTTTTTGCTATTGAAAATCTATTTCAATAATAGTTTTTTCTTAATCTATCTATTATTTTTGAAAGGCATTGATTACTATTTAATTTTTAGGAAGATTTGACTTTTAATGACATTTTGGCTTCTTGGTATCTTGTTAAAAATATTCTAGATAGTTCATCGGAGAACAACTCTGTGGGTTTGGATAATATATTTACATCACTGAGAAGTGGACGCCATGGACACCGTTTGCACTTGTGGACTGATAACCACCAAAGTGGTGGGGCAAACACTGTTGTTGTACCACAAGGCCTTGAGGAGTTGCTTGTCACTCAATTAAGGCGACCAACCCCTGAAAAGTCATTCAATCAGAACATAGCTGAAGCAGGCTCTCATGGTAAAGTTGGAACCACCCACACACAAGATACCGGAGATGCAAGGCCAGAGGTCCCTTCTGAAAGTGATGCTATTCTGGAAGCTAGTGCAATAACTCCTTCAGTAGTCGATAACACTGACAATGCTGATGTCAGACCAGCCGGGACTACACCTTCGCAAACAAATGTTTCAAGCACTCACTCACCGGCAGTTGAGATGCAATTTGAACATAATGATGGAGCTGCAAGGGATGTTGAAGCTGTCAGCCAGGAGAGTAGTGGTAGTGGAGCAACTTTTGGTGAAAGTCTTCGGAGCTTAGACGTTGAGATTGGAAGTGCTGATGGCCATGATGATGGTGGGGAAAGGCAGGTTTCTGCTGATAGGGTAGCAGGTGATTCACAGGCTGCACGCACAAGAAGATCAAATACACCTTTGAGTAATTTTTCTCCTGTGGTTGGAAGAGATGCGTCCCTTCATAGTGTTACTGAAGTCTCTGAAAATTCAAGTCGTGATGCAGATCAAGATGGTCCAGCAGCAGAGCAGCAGGCTAACAGTGATACTGGATCAGGGGCAATTGATCCTGCTTTTCTGGATGCACTTCCCGAGGAGCTGCGGGCCGAAGTTCTCTCTGCTCAACCGGGTCAAGTATCTCAGCCATCAAATGTCGAGTCTCAGAATACTGGGGAAATTGACCCAGAGTTCCTTGCAGCTCTTCCAGCTGATATTCGATCAGAAGTTCTAGTTCAGCAGCAAGCACAGAGGTTGCATCAGTCTCAGGAGCTGGAAGGCCAACCTGTCGAAATGGATACAGTCTCAATAATTGCAACTTTTCCATCAGATTTACGAGAAGAGGCAAGTTTGTTAGTTCACTGCTGTTACCTGAAAGTATTTCTGTATGTTTAACTATTTTTCCCCCCTGTTCAGGTTCTGCTAACTTCACCAGATACTATACTTGCCAATCTTACACCTGCTCTTGTTGCTGAGGCAAATATGTTGCGGGAGAGGTTTGCTCACCGTTACAGTCGTACCGTCTTTGGGATGTATCCTAGAAGTCGCAGAGGGGAGACTTCAAGACGTGAGGGTATTGGTTCTGGTCTGGATGGAGCAGGGGGAACCATGTCTTCTCGCCGATCCAATGGAGCTAAGGTTGTTGAAGCTGATGGGGCGTCTCTTGTTGACTCAGAAGCTTTGCATGCCATGATTCGGTTATTTCGCGTTGTGCAGGTATTACTTTGTGATAGGAAGAAGTCCTTCAATTTGTGTCATTCTTGTTTGTCTATAATCCGTCTATTACACTTTTGCAGCCACTCTATAAAGGACAACTCCAGAGGCTTCTTTTAAATCTCTGTGCCCATAGTGAGACAAGAACATCTCTGGTGAAAATTCTGATGGACCTACTAATGCTTGATATAAAAAGGCCTGTCTGTTATTTTAATGAAGTTGAGCCAGCATATAGACTATATGGTTGCCAGAGCAATATAATGTATTCACGTCCTCAGTCTTTTGATGGTAAGAACACTTCGACTAATCTTTTTTATGTTGTGATTGTAAATTTACAGTTGGTGCATATGGTTGTGAAACTTCACAATTAAGACTTGTCTGAAATGCCTTTAATTTTCTTATTTCACGAGTTTTTTTTTTTTTTGTTTGTTTGTAGTGTCCATTTATAACATTTGAACCGATTTTTGTAAATAGTGAATGAATTTATTAATGCCTTTCCTATTGTTTAATCACATAGGAGTTCCCCCATTGCTGTCTCGTAGAATACTTGAAACCCTCACTTATCTTGCTCGCAATCATCTGTATGTGGCAAAAATTTTGCTTCAGTTTAGGCTCCCTCATCCTGCAAATAAAGAACCGGATAATGCACGGGGCAAATCTGTGATGGTTGTTAAAGATAATGTAAACATAAGTGAAAGTAATGACGGGTACACATCCATTGCAATGCTTTTGGGTCTCTTGAACCAACCACTTTATTTGAGGAGCATAGCCCATCTTGAGCAGGTGATCCCTTGGTTTTCGTTTCTTCTTTGCCATTTAATTTCGTGTCTGTTAAGACAGTGCTGACGTTCGAATTTTGGTCTTGTATTTTCAGCTGCTAAATTTACTGGATGTTATCATTGACAGTGCTGGAAATAAGTCATCTAACAAATCCCTGGTATCTACTAACCCTTCATCTGGTCCACAAATTTCTGCTGTGGAGGCAGGTGTGAATGCAGATTCTAATATTTCATCGTCTGCAAATGATGCATCTACTAAAGTTGATGATTCCTCCAAACCCACGTCCTCTGGTATTAATGTCGAATGTGAGTCACATGAAGTATTGAGTAATCTTCCAAAAGCAGAACTCCGGCTCCTGTGCTCACTACTTGCACAAGAAGGGTATGCGTACAATGCTTGTTGCCATTATGCCTCATTTGTATCTATTCACCATCATTAGGGTCTCCTGTTTTTGGGGAGGAGTGTGGTGATAAAACTCATGACTTGTGCATGAAACTAATTTTAAAATAAGTCAATTTTGTTGATATGTGCATTTGCTTGCCTTTTGTTGTTTAATGCCACAGTTGATATTAATCACCAATCAGACCAAATTGGTCTGGCTATATTGTTAGATACAATGTTGTTTTAGTACCATGGAGTTGAACTGACATTTTATGTATTTCTCTCAGTTTGTCAGATAATGCATATAATCTTGTCGCGGAGGTAATGAAGAAATTGGTGGCCATTGCTCCAACTCATTGTGAGCTTTTTGTCACTGAGCTGGCAGAATTAGTTCAAAAGTTGACTTCATCTACAATGAATGAGTTACGTGTCTTTAGTGAAGCAATGAAAGCTCTGCTTAGTTCTACTTCTACTGATGGAGCTGCAATTTTGAGAGTTTTGCAAGCTTTGAGTTCTCTTGTCAGCTTACTGACTGTAAAAGAAAGTGATGGAGATATTCCGGCTCTTTCTGAGGTTTGGGAAATCAATTCAGCTTTAGAGCCCTTGTGGCATGAGCTGAGCTGTTGCATAAGCAAGATAGAATCCTACTCAGAGTGTGCATCTGATGTTTTGACATCCTCTAGAACATTTGTGTCTAAACCATCTGGTGTCTTGCCTCCACTTCCAGCTGGTTCTCAAAATATCTTGCCGTACATTGAATCTTTCTTTGTGGTTTGTGAGAAATTGCATCCTAGTCAGCCAGGTGCTAGCCATGACTCAAGTAGTCCTGTTACTTCTGATGTTGAGTATGCTGGCACATCTGCAACTCCGCAGAAAGCATCTGGAACTGCTTCAAAAGTAGATGAGAAACATATAGCTTTTGTCCGGTTTTCGGAGAAGCATAGGAAGCTACTAAATGCTTTTATAAGGCAGAACCCTGGTTTGCTTGAGAAATCTTTCTCACTCATGCTGAAGGTTCCCAGATTTATTGATTTTGACAACAAGCGTGCCTACTTCCGATCAAAAATTAAGCATCAGCATGACCATCACCATAGCCACTTGAGAATATCAGTGAGAAGGGCATATGTTCTAGAAGATTCTTATAACCAGCTTCGCATGAGATCAACTCAAGATTTGAAGGGAAGGTTGACTGTTAACTTCCAAGGGGAGGAGGGTATTGATGCAGGTGGGCTTACAAGGGAATGGTATCAATTGTTATCCCGGGTTATTTTTGATAAAGGAGCGCTGCTTTTTACTACAGTGGGCAATGAATCAACATTTCAGCCAAACCCTAACTCTGTATACCAAACAGAACATTTATCTTATTTCAAATTTGTTGGTAGAGTGGTGAGTCCTGTTTCAATTGTTCAGAATGTTCGTTGTTGGTTGTATATTTTTTTAATATCCCTTTCTATCTTATCCAGGTTGGCAAAGCATTATTTGATGGTCAACTATTGGACGTCCATTTTACCCGGTCATTCTACAAGCATATTCTTGGGGTCAAAGTTACATACCATGATATTGAGGCCATTGATCCTGATTACTTCAAAAATTTGAAATGGATGCTTGAGGCAAGTGCACTTCATGCAGTTTTTCTTCCTCTGTATTCTATCAATTTGTTTTCTGGTTCAATTTGTGATTGTTGTCTGTATTTCTGGTATGATTGCAGAATGATATCAGTGATGTTCTGGATCTTACTTTTAGCATTGATGCAGATGAGGAAAAATTGATCTTATATGAACGAACAGAGGTATGTGTTGACTGTGCTCTTAAAACTGACATGGAATGTTGGATTATGCATTATTATAGTCTAATCATAAACATGTCTAGGTGACTGATTATGAATTGATCCCCGGTGGACGAAATATCAAAGTTACTGAGGAGAACAAGCATCAATATGTTGATTTGGTTGCCGAGCATCGGTTGACAACTGCTATTAGACCTCAAATAAATTCTTTCTTGGAAGGGTTCATTGAATTGATTCCTAGGGAGTTGATATCGATATTCAATGACAAAGAGCTGGAATTATTGATCAGTGGGCTTCCCGATATAGATTGTAAGACTTCCATTGTTTTACATTATTAAACTTCATTTGCTCTCCCTACATGCTATCTCTACTGGTATCTAAGGTGTATGGAAAGGAAAATATAACTGTTCTGTATTTTATTTTATTTTATTTCAGTGGATGACTTGAGAGCAAATACAGAATATTCTGGATATAGTGCTGCATCGCCAGTTATCCAATGGTTTTGGGAGGTTGTACAAGGTCTCAGCAAAGAAGACAAGGCTCGGTTGTTACAGTTTGTGACAGGCACATCCAAGGTATATTGCTATCTAGGACCATGAACATTTTAATTTTTTACAAGGTGTACTCATTTTCCTGTTATTTTCATCTGTGATAGTGCATCAGTGTGTCTGTTTTCTTTTTGTTGTATTGGTGTTCTACTAGGACTGGCTGAACTACTGAAGAAGCTCTGTTTTTTTTTTTTTGAAATACAGGATATTTAGACTGTTATCTTTATTACTTTTTTATCTTTATATTTGCTAATAATGAATATAAAGTAAATTAAAATATTCAAAAACAATGATTATAAAATAAATATTGAAACACTTCCATGAATTTTAATGATTTCATGTATTACTTAATTATATTACAATATTTTTGCATTAAAATATAGTTTATACTTTTGGTAAGATCTAATCACTCAGCTTTACGATCACACGAGATCTTTCATTCCTCTCCACATAAGATCTCAATTTTGACCACCTTGGATCTTATCTTTCTCTTTGTTCTTGGATATACAATAACCTCTTCCTTTCTTATAAATGATATTGTGAGTGATCAGTGATGTTGACTTTGTAAACTCGAAGCCTACAAAAATTATACGATGCAATATGCGGGCTGATTTTTGCTACTAATATTTCAGGTGCCTTTGGAAGGTTTTAGTGCACTTCAAGGAATTTCAGGTGCCCAGAAGTTTCAGATACATAAAGCATATGGAAGTCCTGATCACTTGCCTTCTGCTCATACATGGTATGTCTTTCACCTTTTTAAATTTCCCTATAGGCCTATTATACATATTTCCTTTGAAGTTGTGATTATCTGTAATTTATCTTTTGATGGGTCATTATGGTCGCGTGTGATTTGAAATAATTAAAACGGAATTTTATTGCAGTTTCAATCAATTAGATTTGCCGGAGTACCCATCTAAACAACATTTGGAAGAGAGGTTACTGCTGGCAATTCACGAAGGAAATGAGGGTTTTGGATTTGGTTGAAAAGCTTCATTGGGGAGGGGACAAAATACTGTGTACTACATTTTTAGGTTAGGACCTATTTCAAAATAGAATTGAGTGGTACAGGGGGTTCAAGTTTTTGAAGTTCATATCATGTTAATATATATTGTACAGTCGTATATTTTCAATGGGAAATGCCGTTGGCAGTTTTTCAATTAACCGTTTCGCTCTGCAATAGCGTTTTATTTCAGTAACCCAGGTTAATCAGCGAAGAGCTTATACTATATGGAATATTACTTCGCATAACAATGGATAAACTCATTACCTGCTCGTTTTTTCTTGGTTTCACCCATATGAATTAGAGGTCCAACTTAGTAGACTAAAAGATTGTTGGTGCCATGGCAAATGGTTTATTATGGTGTGGAGGAACAAAACTATTGTTAATTTGGTTTGATGAGTAAAATTGCTTCTTATTTAGGTTAGTGGACTTTTCACTTTACTTATCGCGTTACTAGCTACACCCTTCAGGTGTTTGCACACAAATATATCAGGATAGAATTACCGAAAGCTTTGGCTTCCTGAATATTCAAGTCCTTTATTTCTTATAGTATCAAAAAATACCAAGCCTTCTCCCACTTCATGGGTTTGGCTACATAACTTGATCTTAAATGGGGGCATTTTCTTCGTATATTTTTATAATTTCAAGTGGCACTATATACTGCATTTTGAAATGTAAAATGTACTTTGAAATATAAATAGAATGTGAGATATTTAAAGTGTAGAAAAAGAAGATTAACTAGCAAATGTTATGGCAGCTAAGCTAGTTCAAATATGTTTAACCTCATGGTTCATCTAACAAATGAATAAATTATTATAGAGTAGAAAAATATTGAATGAAATAGGAATATTTGAATTAAAGTGGAATATAAGATATGATCCACGAATTCATTTTAAAAATTTCGTTATTCTCACGTATTCTCTCCTTCTAATTAGGCCCTAATAGTCTCTAAAATTATGTTTATCACTTATTTTCTTGAATTATTAAATTGTCACTTCAATATTTGATTTTACAAATCTCATTCATTTAAATTTTTCTGCTTAAATTTATGTCATTTTGCATTTCAAAAATATTAGTTAATGAATTTTATAAATAATTAAAATAAAGTCAAACTAAAATAATAGATCTTACAATTTTAAAGACTAAAATAAAGATTTGGTCAATTTTTATTTGTTTTTCATAACAATTTGAACATGTCATAAGCAAAACGGCCAAGTATTGTTGCATATTTTGTTATCCTCACAGAACCACACAGCTAAACTAGCATCATAATAACTAAAAATGGAAAAGCCATGGTCCATGGTGGATTTAAAACCATAAGTTAATGGAATAATGTACTTCATAAGAATAATAAAATTATAAAATACATACCTTATAATTGAAAATACAACAAAAAATGACAAATAGAGTGTATATATCTCTCATGCATCATTTATCACATTTCATAATAATAACATTGTACAAATCGTTATATGAAATGGTCTTATGTGTGGCATGACTTAAAGTAAAATATGTAACCAGTTGATGGGATGGGAAAACCGCTGTTTTCACATCATAACTATGCACACATGCAGCAAAAACGTGCCATGACTATGACAAGATGAGAAGATAATATTGAAAATTTGGTCAAACAGAACGATTTAATTTGTTTGCTATATCAAAATTAACCAAGGGTAGCTCTAACGATAGTAACTAGCAAGTACAGCTACGAGAGCATAATTTTAAGGCAAAACTCCAAAACATAGCTTCTATGGATACTTTTGGCCATATACTCAGCAAATGTAGGATCATAACAATATCATTAAGCAGTAAATATCTAAATTCGTTATCTACAATGTAAATAACTACAACTTGCTGGTGGCAACAACTCTATACATCTTGAATTTTATGGAGTCTAAAACATTGATGTTAACTGACCTCCAAATGGAAGCTATATAAGTTTCTACTCAAGGTTTTCTAGTTTTGTTTCTATATCCATACTTACCTCCCCAACCCCAACCTTGAGAGTTAGATATCATCTTCTGAGATATTTCTTTCCTTCGGAGTCATCTTTAATGATACTACAAAGGCTAGGTGGAAAATCAACTGGCCACAAAACGACATCATTTCCCGGAATAACCATCTTGGAAAGATGATCTGCTGCTCTATTAGTTTCACGCCACGAGTGAGAAATTCTATATTTATCAAACTTCTTCAATAGCTTCCAGATTTGTTTCAAATAGCCATCAGCTTTTGGACAAAGTTGTTTTCTGTTAACTGTCTTCACAACACTCATGGAGTCCGATTCCACCCATATTGATTTAATCCCAAGACCCAAAGAAAGAACAAGGCCTCGCCATATGGCCCATAGTTCAACCAAGAAAACGTCTCCTTGGGGAGCTTTAGATACAAAAGCACATATTGGTTCACCTCTGTAATCACGAAGCAAACCGCCAAAACTAGCACTTTCTCTATGTATAGAACCATCAGTGTTTAATTTTGTCCATCCAAACTCTGGCTTTGTCCATTCACACCATCTTATGGATCTAGAAACTGGATTCAGAATGTTTGCAATTTGGTTGAGATCCCTTAGTAGAACCATCCCTTTGATTCTTTCCTGGGTAGAGGATAACATGTATGTGCTATTTGTTACATGAAACTCAACTCTAGGCTCTTTTTCCTTATCCTTGTGTTTCCTCCCTTTAAGATGTGCCCATAAGCATTTTGCACTGCTAGTACTAACCTGACATAAAGCACAGCTCCATTCCTTCTGGACTTGCTTTTCACCAGTTAGCTTTGTATAACTGTTTTCCATCTTGTCACAACCAGCAAAACCATCAACGTCCTGATGAAAACAATTTTTTAAAAAGAAGTCTGTATTAATAATTGATGAGACAGTGACAAAATATTGTCAATGAAATCTGACTTGGAAGGAATGAATAGGAAGCAGATACTTCCTTGTAGATGGTGAACATATGTAATTAAACAAATTTGCAATATAATTGAAAGTGAAAATTCACCATGACATTTACAATGACAGTTGCATATTTGGAGTTAACAGATAAATTGAGAAATTGAAAGCAGAAAACAAATTAGGTAAAACCTTAATGTTATTGAATGGGTTATCACTTGTCAAAAATTTGCTGCAGTGGTGCATGAAAATACTGTGGCAAAAATTTGAAACAATACCTGATAATCTTCAAGTTTCTTTTCTTGTATTTGATTTGTCAAAATTGTTTGCCCAGATACATCAACAAGTTTACTATTCTCATCTGATTCGAAATGTATGCTCTTCTGGCTGAAGATGCTTGATGTCTGTGTAAATAGGTTCCAAGTACTGTCGTGTCTAATTAGAAATTTATAGACATATGGTGCGGCACCAACATAAGGTATCAACAGCAGGATGGTTGCAATGGATTTCACATAAGGCCACCAAGGGAGGCTGTAACAATAATCAAAGTAAGACTAAGAAGAAATGGTAGCAGAAAACTAGACAATCAGGAAATTCAAACATAAGCACAAGTTATGATTGGTTCCATCAGATGACATTGATTGCAGGAGGATAAACTCTGAAGTGTAGTACTCTAATTTTCTTTTACTTTCCTACAAAAGATTATCTCTAAAGGCATTTTTTCTCGTGGATGATATAATTATAATAGAGGAATTGAGGGAAAAGGTAAACTCTAAACTTGAGCTTTGGAAACAAACATTGAAACCAAAGGGCTTTTGCTCGAGTAGGATTATGATGGAATATGTGCATTGTAATTCTAGTTAAGAAACAAGAGGAAACTAGATTGGAGGTAAAACATGGAAACGATGGCGTACCACATGTTTCTAAGTGTCATCAATATTACAAAATGATGGGAAAATTAATGAGCGTGTCACAAATGATGCAGTTTGAGTGGTTAAAATGAAGAAATGCATTAGCGGTTATTGCTATATGACAAGTTGTACTCTATGGAAGTGAAGTTGAACTTTAGTGGCACAACAAGAAGAAAAACATGGGAATAGCATATATGAGTATGTTAAGATAGATGTGAGACACAAGAATAACAGTATATGAAATGATTGAAACAAGGAGATATTGATGTGACACCCACTAAGGAAAAGATAACAAAAAATCAATTAAGGTGGTTTGAACATGTGCAAAGAAGGCCACTGGAGCCAATGTGAAGAGAGTAGATTGCATGATTTTTAGTACTGTGAAAAGGGATAGCAGAGACAAAGAAGAACACTGGAGAAAATTACTATAAGGGATTTCACAATGAATAATAATATCTCATACTTTTCTAGTTTCTACCGATACAAATCTCAGGTAAGAAGTTGAACACAGAAACAGACTATAAAATGCTCAAAAGAATCAACAAAATAAATCAACATGCATGTTAATGTGCGATGCCAAATTATGCACTGTCCAGAACATCTCCAACAAGAATAGTATCACACCATCATTTCAGTGAAAAACACAACGGTCAAGATCAAGATCATAGCCATCGTGAAGCTAATTATGTGTTTGACGATTATAGATACCAAATTCCGTAGTTATAGTTGAAAAATTAAAACTTTCCAGTATCATTAACAGTTAAACTACTTTAATGATTAGAGAGTAGAGTAAACTAAGTACACCTCGGATACAAAAGTTAATCTCTTCTCAAACACAATTTATCAATTAAATTCTCAGCTGAAAAAAGAATCACCAGTTAAATAACATTGAAAGCTCCCTTTCCATGATCATAGACAAGGAAAATAGAACCCAAAAAGCAAGGCATTGCTGGTTGCTGGAACGGGAATCACTCTCCATAGCTCGAACAGAAACAAATCTGCAGTAAATAAATAAATTTCACAATTTTCTTTTCTTTTTCTCTTGAATAAACTGGTAGAACTGGGAGACACTCCCAATAAACAGTAACCCACCTGAGAATTACTACATAAGCTCAAACCGCAAACAGTTCTATCTATTTTTTTTATTCATAAGAATCGAAAACAAATATCAGATATTTATAACAATTCACACACCCTGTTAAACCAATCAATTGAGCTAGATCTCCTTAACATCAATTTCATCTAATTGCAACTACTTAACTAGCTTCTAGCCATGAGAAGATCTTCCTTACCAAGCTAGAAAAGTGGCTTCAGGACATTCAAACCCACACTCAATTATACTAAATCTGCATTGGGGTCATCCCAATTATCCAAAAACTAGCCTTTTTATTTACTTAATGAAAAAATAAGAGGACCCAAGAGTTGCTACTTACAATGGACAGAACAAAGTAAATGGAGGCCTGCATGTCCAAAAAAAAAAAAAAGACAACAAAGTTAGAGAATAAGACCCAAGTGGAAATTTCCATAGAAGGTTTAAATTTATTTGAGTGCAACTAAATTTTGAAAAAAAAAAATGATGAAAAAGGAAAGAAGTGAAGAGTTGAAGTACCAGGCAAGGAGGGTGATTGATTTGGTTAAAAGAGTGTAAAAAAGTTGTTCCCAATCCATTGCTTCAATATCTATAATTGTTTTGTTTTGTTCTTGAAACCAAGTAAAGTAAAGTAAAGTATTTATTATCAAAGAAAGAAGCAGGTAGCAATAACGTAGTGGGGAAGGAGAAGACCAAAATTTGGTCAATTTAATGATCACTGTTTGTTTCTCTTCTGTTTCCGACCAAATAAGCCAATCAAAAAAAAGGGAAATTTAATTAAGAAAAAGGGCCAAATATTACTATTGGAAAATGGAAGCGTCGGGCCAGAATTGAGAGCACGAGAAACTTTTGGTGTATTTATAATGGGTAATCATTAAATTATAGTTAAACTATTACCCTCTTTTCAATTTAATCATTCATGAGTTGCAATACATATTAAAAAATATTTAATTGATATTAATTCAGATGAAAGTATTATGAAATTTTTAATTATTTTTATAAATTATTCTATAAATTTTCGCACCTTTTCGATTACTCACTCGGTGTAATAAATATTTTAAGTGTGAGAATTAGTTAAATTATAATAAAATATCTATTTTTTTTTTTAAAAAAAGGATATTCATCACGAATAATAAGTACATTCTACAATTCACCAAATTTATTTTTATGGTTGTGTCTTCCTTTAATGTAAGTATTTATTTTTGTTCATGTAAGGTTATAATTAGGAAAAAAAATTAAAATGATCAAATGGATTAACGGAGAGATACCTTAGAACAAAACCCTACAGCTAAACAAACACATGTTATGAGGAGGAAGAAGAATCTCTCGTTTTTAATTTTAGAAAATGCATATTGGTTAAAAATATTATATAACAATAATAATAAAAAAAATTATTCATGGAAAAGAGAATCAATTGGTTATAATAGGTTTTATTGATTAAATATTTATTTAATTAAAATATGTAAAATGATAAATAAATTCTTAATAAATATTATTAGTTGAAGGGTTTAAATTTGCAAATTTCTTCTCTTTTTTAGTCATGTTTTATAATCGTTAGATCACTTTATAATTCCTAAGATATTCTATCATGATCATAGTTGTAAGGAATGTATTTGATTAGGATTTTAAAAAATTATTTCAATATGAAAAATCTGGTGGATTTCAAAAGATTTCATAAGAATATAATGACTTGTATGAATTTTTTAAAATATTTTAATTTCATAGGAATATAATGATATATAAAATTTTATAATTTAGATTTTATTAGATTTATACCTAAAAATTGATAAGATTTAAAAGGATTTAATAGACTTATCAAATTTTAAAGGATTTAATGGATTTGTGAAAAACATTTAATGATAACTTTTGGATTATAATTAAAAAAGTTTACTATTAAAATTAAAATTGAATTATAAAAATTCATATCATCGTTGTTGTTACCTCTACTGCTACTTTCATATTTTTTTTTTTATTATTATTATTATCATTGTCATTGTTACTACCATTGTCTTCACTGTTACCACTCTGAAGAATAAGGGAAGATTGACGATAAAGAGAAGAAATATTTTAGACTGCAAGTACAACTTAATAATATGAATATAAAATTAACTGTAATATTTAAACTTCTGAATTTTCTAAACATTACATCTTATTGATACTTCTTTCCTCTGTCGTCTCTTCTGGTCATTATATATCTATTAAATCAATCAAATTTTCTCATTTATTTCTTAATCTTTTTAGCTGTAGATTGACATACCGGTGTCCAAAAACATTTTCCAAATAATTATGACAATTCAAGATTATGGACCACCGTAAATTTCCTAAAATTTTGGTCCACCCTAGTTGTTGTTATATATTAGTAATAACAATTATCTAAAAATAATAATAAAGATTATATTAAGAGAATGTACATCATTAAAAATATTTATTAATAATAAAAATCATATCAAGGAAGTAAATAATAATAATAATAATAATAATAATAATAATAATAATAATAATAATAATCCACTAAGAAAACTAGCAACATTATTAGTGGTAGGCCTTTTATCATTGAGCACCTCACGGAGCGGATCTTAATTTTGTAGAACACTTTACACACTTTCAAAGAATAAGTCTGGTTCCTTCTATACTTTTTTTTCATGCAAAATTTACTTTAAATTTCTTTTCATTCCACGATTCTTGAGGACAATCCACTATAGTGTTACATGATTGAGGAAAAGAGTTTGTTTTGTCTTGTGACATTTTGAGAACGCAAGAGGAAGTTGATTTGATATTCATTGTCCTTTTCAACACAGAAGTTTCCACATCAAATAAAAATGGAAGTTTCTCCGACCAATTTCATCTACAATTTCATGCTATTTTGTGGCATATTGTCGCTCGTATTCATGTAAGTCCTTAACCATTACTTGTTTTGTTGATAAATGTGTTTCTCCGGCTAAATTTTACATATTTAGCAATAATTTTTATTTATTTTTTATGAGGTTTTGATTAAGATGTATGGTGTAAACAAATGCTAATGGGTAAGATTGAATTTCAAATACTTGTCAAACATATTTAGGATGGAATCAATTTGAGTTGTAAAATATTTGCTAGCTTTAATGTTCGAAATCAAGTGTTGATCACGCAAGTGAAAATATAAATGTAGTTGAGATCATTATTATGATTTTTCACTAATCCCATCATGTGAATATGTGACATGATCATATAAAGTCGGTGATGAAATTATGAACGAGATATCATCAAAGGTTTAGGTGAAAACAATTACAAAGCGAAGTGGTATAAGAAGGCTAAGAAATAGGTTGATGAAGGTTTACAATAAAGAGGGAAAACATTAAAAATATAAATTACAAAAGTATTATTTTATCTAAGATGATGTTGAAAGTTTTGGTGGCAATTGTAATGCAATGAAAAAGGTGTTTGATCATGGCATAGACATATGGTGAGTGAGATGAGGAACTTACCAATACCATATAGAAGAAGAATGAAAATGTTTACCTAATCAATCTATAAGACTATATTTATATGTACAAGTAAATAAAAAATGTAATGTTTCTAGGCCCTAATTGCATAAAAAATATTTCCTATCACGTATACTTTAGATTGAGAGGAAGATGTTAGTGTAATATTTAGGTTTGTTAGAAAGGTTTTATAGGTGAAAAGGAATTTTTCAAAGGATAAGAAATTTTAGACAGGGTAAAGTTGTTGGTGAGTTTATACTTTAGTTTCTTTTCTAAGGGCAATACAAAGGTTCAAGTTTTGGTATACTAATATATCTAAATTTTCATAAACAAACTCAATAAATTTATTAGAATTTATACAATTAGAAATTGTTACCTGTGTAATGATGATGTGTTGAATTCTTATAAAAACATCCTTCATGTTTATGCATAAAATAAAAAAAATAATAATATATTAATTTTAGATTATTATAATATAAAATTATGCACCTTAAATCAAACTCAAGGTAAATAAAATAAAGAGAAAAATAGACTTAGTTATTATTTTATGTAATTAATTAGTCACTTGTTCTTTTTTCTTATGGTCAGAACTTTATCTGGGTTCAAAACCTACTATTTATTGTTTTAAAAATAAATATCTAAAACTCTTAGAAAATTTAATGAGTGATTAGTTGTATAAAATCGTTTTATATTATTAGTACATGGAAGGAAAAAATAAATATTCTAGGTTAAATTAAATCGAAAGTTAATAAAAAAATATTATTTTGTGATATAAGTAAAAGAAATATGCTAAAAATTCTGTAAAAAATATAATTTTTTTAAACATTAAAGATTTACTATTTTTTATAATTGTTATTGATAAATTTAATTGACTTTTAGCAAGATTTCTCTCTCACATCTTGTTTCATAAAAATGTGATATACGTGTTTAAATCAGTGAAAAAAAAAATCTAATTGATATTGTTTATTTTCATCTAATAATCACTTTTATATTTTGAAAGTATGTCTATCATTTTTCTCGTATATTATTTTTGGGAAAAGCAAATTATGATTTTCATATTACAACTTTTTACAGTAATTTTAATTTATTTATTTTTTATCTCTTTTTATCACAGTCTCATTTTATCTAACTTCCTCACATAAAAATAACTTATTGTATAATAGCACTTTTCTTATTTTCCAACAGTATGAAGTAGTAAATTACTTAATAAAATTCTAAAATAAAAAATTTTAGGCGCAAGAAATACCAACGAGGCCATGTACCCTGCAAGTTTTGTACGCGAAACTGCGCGGGCAAACCAACGGTCACGACCACGTGGCACTAATGCGCACCGTTTTACACAGGCAGTGGTTCA
Source organism: Hylodesmum podocarpum (assembly GCA_026586105.1). Classification (NCBI taxonomy): domain Eukaryota; kingdom Viridiplantae; phylum Streptophyta; class Magnoliopsida; order Fabales; family Fabaceae; genus Hylodesmum; species Hylodesmum podocarpum. The sequence continues at coordinate 1,735,411 of JALJEV010000071.1, read as the reverse complement.
TGTACTCGCGTCGCACCCGATCCTCATTTCCTTTTTCCGTTACACTAGCGCCAGTAGCAGTGATCACCGAGCATAGCACCTCACGGAGCGGATCTTAATTTCTCTGAAACACACACTTGACGCTTTTAAATAACGAGTCTCCTTTCAATGCCTCTTTTCCCACCAAAATTTTATTTTAGGGTTTGTTCCATTCCACGACACTTTCACGATGTTACGTGATTGAAGAAGCGAGTTTCATTTTGAGAACGTGATTCCAAGGTGTTTCGATTTTCGTTCTCCTTTTTTCCTCGGTGTAGAAGTGATTTTCCGCATCCATTTAAATGGTGGTTTCTACGGCCAGTTTCCTCTACGGTTTCACTCTATTTTGTATCTCTTTGTCGCTTGTATTCGTGTAAGTCTTCAACCATTGTACTTTTTGTTGATCAATGTGTTTCTTGTGCTGAATTTTAATATATTAGGCACGATGAGTTTCAATTCTTGTTTTCTTGATACAATTGTGATTAGGATGTATGGGGTAAGAAACTAACATCGGTAGGTTAGATTAAAATTCAAGAAACGTGCTACACATACAATAATTCATACATACATTCACATAGAATACGAAGGAAATAATAGTAACTCAACCTTACAAACCTAACTCAATCTTATAGAACTGCTCTTCACTTATATACTTACAACATGCCTTATATCTAGGCAAGTGAGATTTTTAACACACTCCCTTCACGTCAAGCGTCTCACAACTACAAAGGGTCCCCTACAATAGGGTGCAAAGGAAAGAATCCCCTACAATGGGGGTATAGAGGGAGGGAAGAATCCTGTAGATGTTGTCTACAATGGGGTGCAAAAGATCCTAGGATAGGTTCTGATACCAAATTAGAAATGCGGGTGATGAAACCTAACTCAATCCTACAAACCGGTTTGGAAAGTAATGATTACTCCTCACTTATATACATATACAATACAACATGCCCTATCTCTAGGCGACGTGAGATTTTCAACAATAATAATGTTGCATATCCTTTTAACATTTAACTTTTAGACACCCAGTTAAACAAAAGCCCTGTCTTCTAACCCCAACAACCATACAACAATAATATTAAAGACCCACACAATCAATTCTTATAAAATACAACAATAATTCATTCATACATCCAAGGGATTGCACTCACCTCTTAAAGTAATTCCTGAGGGTTCATATTTCATGGTGTTTTCTTTCTCCTTTCCCTTTTTCTCTTGGTACCCTTTCCTTTTCTGAAACCAATGGAATGTGTGTTGAGTACTACTAGTTCTAAATCTTCCACTGTATCTCTGTTTGGTTACTAATGTGCTCTTGTCCATTCATTCCCATTTAAGCCAATTTAACTATTATTTTAATTTTATCTTAATAATTTCATTATCTTACCATTTATTCTTGTTTTTAAATCACGGGGCGTTACAGATATTCATGTACAAACTGTTGTATATGATGCTGTAGAATAACATTTTTTGAATTTCAAATACTAGTGAGGGTTTTTTCGGTTGAAATCAATTTGAACTGTAGAAGGTTTGCTTGAGTTGTTGGAGAATTTGAGTACCAGTACGTGTGATTGTGGATAGTTTCATACTGATATGGAATGGTCCATGTGGTTGTTATGCAATTCAAAATATAAAGTGGTGTTGAGGCTTGACTAATTTTCACGTGACTCACTAAAGTTTTTCAAATACTATGATCAGTGACATGGTAGAGATGAATGGTTGTGATGTGTAGAGATTTGATAGTATATTATATTATTAAGAACATGTGATAATCATGTGATATATATATATATATATATATATATATATATATATATATATATATAAATTAGTGGGAATTATGATGGTTCTAGACCAATTAATAATTTTTCATCACTAAATCTGTCGTGGGAGGGAAGGTTTGACGTGGTTGCGCGAAAGGACATTGGTGAAGCTGACATTGATGGGAATGTTATTAGAGGTTGACATGGAAATAATATGAAAGTAAAGTGGTATAGAAAGGTAGAGAAAGAGGTTGGAGACTTTTTATAATAGAGAAGAAAAAGGCATAAAAAGTTATAAATTGAGGCAGTATTTTGCCTGAGATGTTAAGTTGTTGTTGGGAAAGTAAACTTGTTGATAGTTTATCGAAAGCATATTCTACCTTAGTATGCATGCTTTTCTTCACTCCATCTGTTCTGTTTGTGCTCTGTCCTTTGTTCTCTGTTCTCTATTCTCATTTTGAACTCATTCAAACACAGAAAAATGGGAAAAATAAAACAATGCTTCTTTATGACAAAATGGACTTAGCATAGCAAGGAGAGTTTTTGTTTTGAGATACAAAACGGTCACAAAATAGTTCTCATTTAACCGTTAACGGAAGAGACTAAAACTAATGATAGAAAATTTTATGAGAAATATAACCAGAATAAATAAATAAATTAAAGTACTAAAACATAATTCTAAACAAAAACTTAATTAACCCATTTTTAAAAAGTGAATTTGACTTTTTTTTTGTTTTTCTAATAAATCTTGATTGATTCTGTTTTAATTTTTATACTTTAAAAGTTTGGTTTTAATTTTTTATTCCAAAAATTTAAATTTTGGTCTTCTTAATATTATTTTATTTTAATATTGATTCTCGTAAATTTTATTCTATTTAGGTTTTGGTTATATATAAAACATGTGTCCAAACTCCAAATATTATACCTTTTAAGATATATTTAGACATATTATTGATATAGGGGATTAAGATTAAAATTTTCAAAATTATAAAAAATCAAGACTAAAATTTTTAAATATGGAAATTTAAGTAAAAAATAAAATAAATTATAAAGATAGAAGCAATATTTGAAATCTTAATCTTTTATTTCAGAATTATCCTGATTAAACAACCTTATTAAGCAACATGGCCTAGGTGCAATTGTAGTTGCAGTCCAAAGGGTAGTAAGTTATTTGCAAATTGCAGTGTACTTAGATTGGTGCTTTTTGAGTGGGAAAAGTTTCTTCCTAATAGATATTAGAAGTTTTTCTTTTATTATTTAGTAATAGTAACAATGTAATAATAAATAGATGATAGATATATAAAATAGATTACACTGAAATCTTTTTGGTAGTCTTTTATAGTTCATGTTACGGTGAAACCATTGAAGATTTTATTTGATGGGATTGGACTCCTCTAAAATGTTGCTTGTACTCTAGAAGATGAAGTACACACATCTTACCCTTTCATTATTTAAATGGTTGAAATATTTACACACCATGTTTAGCTTTAGAAAAATAAAATTTACCATTTAAATAAAAATGCAAATTTTATCATGAAATTAAAAGGCATAAAAATAAAAAAAAAATCAAATTACTTGATAACTTTAAAATAAAATGCGAAGTTCATGTGATGATGTTTTGTGACATTAAGTAGGTCATTATTGTTGCACATAATTTGGTTTAGGATCAGGGGTGGGAACAGGTCAGGCTAGACCCAATGTTTAATAGGCTAGACCTGTTTTCTACTTTGTAGACTTGAGCCTGGGCTGTGACCTATAATATACTGTTTTTTCCGGCTTAGTTTGATCTCTTTAAAAGTTTGGTCAAGCTTGTGGTCTTATAGGCCGACCTATTTACAAAGTCTGTTTACAAACCTAATTATAAGCTTGTTTAAGCCATTTTCATGATGATTTATAATATATTGAAGAACATATATGTTATTTCTGTATCTTATTCAAAGAATAATTATAATCTTAACCACAATTTTTTTTAAGTCATAATCCTATGATTATGATTAAAACTTTTTATTTCTTATTTTAAGAATTTTCTTATTTAAAATGACATTTTTTTTTATATATATATATATATAAAAGTGCTGCCCTTAAACATGGGACTTCCACATTGGTTTTGAGACCTTACTTAGTAAGATCGAAATGATAAATATGTATTCATCCTAAAAAAATATAAATTCACTAGCAGGGAGTGATACAATTATTGTAATTAGGTATGTTTTTTTATTTTATTTTTCGTACAAATTTATATTTATTTCTCTAATTTCCTTTCAATAAGACAAATTTGATTGTAATATAGATTTTATTTCCCCATTATTCCCTAACCAGGACATATTAGAATTAGTCCATATATAGTAAACATCCTTTGTGGTATTGGATCATTACAAATAATATTCACTTTCAAATTTTCCTAGTTTAGCATTTTGATATTTGAATGCATCCTTTTCCTAGTTTTTTAGATTTAGTTTAAAAATAATGTTTGTCGGGAAACTTGTCCGGTATTTTAGTGCAATTTTCTTTTTTGATTCGTAGGAATTTAATACATCTTTATCAACTGAGCTACACCCCTTTTTCATTTTAGTATGATTAAAGACAAGCTAAATTATAACAAAAGGTGTTGGGGAATCTGTATGTCGAAAAATAGTGTGATCAATGATTGTGTGGTTCCTGTGAAGAAGCTGCAGGAATACCAAAAATTTTGTTGTCAACTTATATCCCATTGATGACTCATTGAGTCATTGCCATTGTGTTGTTTGCCCACATGGAAATGAAGATACCATATTATGCTTTATGAATGTAGAAAAATGCTTTGTTATTTTAGATTGACTGTTATGTTGCAATTACTTTGTTTTTATTATAGTTAGTGCTATAGAGATTTCCTGTGTTTGGGCCATTTTGTTACTTGATTCTGATTACACATCTTATAACAGATCTTCTTTTACATTGGTGACTTGGATTTTGAGCCGGGTATTGAGTGCATCTGTTGGATTTTGCGTTGGTGGATGTAACAGTTTAAGAGATGTGGTAGTGAAGTTTAAAAAGGTTTTTCTTTGCCTTCATTTACTGCCTTATTTTGAAGTTACAATATTTATATGGCATCAGGGCATGTCACCAGCGAACTTCTTGATGTAGTAAAATCTCATTCGTTGGATTTTTTTGTGGCAATTGGTGTACATTGCAGGATTAAATAATTTGCTACAACAAAATTTCTGCAAGTTTGTTGTTGAATAGGATTTTTTGTGCCCTACATCCCAATTAAAAAAAGCTATGGTTACTACTGCAAATATAGAAATATTATCGAAAATTGTCCAAATTTGGACGAATTATGGTTCAGTGACCAATTACTGACTCAGCAGTTGATTACAACAAAGTCATAACTGAAAGTAACTAATTAAACCTAACCTAACAGAAAGCTGCCACACAAGTTTTTATTTATTCAAGTGATAACAGATAGTATACTACTTGTTTCAGCTGATTTGGTTTTTCTTCACACACCCCACTTTGCAGATCCTAGTTCAAATTCTCTGATTTTGTTCTAGTGACGTCCATGTTTGTTTATATCTTCTTCACACACCCCACTTTGCAGATCCTAGTTCAAATTCTCTGATTTTGTTCTAGTGACTTCCATGTTTGTTTATATCTCTAAGTTCCTGTAGCAATATATTCTGTTGATTTATGACATGTACAGGGTCCTATTGAATCTGTATCTATTGGTGAAATTAAAATCAGCTTGCGCCATTCCTTGGATGAACTTGGTGTGGGTCATAGTTCTTGGGACCCAAAGTTGCAACTAATAATATGCAACTTAGAAGTTGTTACAAGGCCTTCAACCAAAAGCTCTGAAAAGAAGAAAACCAAGAAATCAAGTGGTCGTTCTTCTGGCAAGGGAAAGGGAAAATGGAAGACTATAAGCAATATTGCACGATATTTGTCAGTTCGTATGACAAATTTCATTTTGAAAGTATGTATCTCTATCATTTTAATTTTCTTGTTTGGCCAAACATACATTATTTTAGTACTTACAAGTTCTAATACTAGTTTCTATGTTTGTTTGTATAATATGTAATAATATATTTGAAATGATTGTTAGATAACAGTATGTTATGGCTATTATAAGTAGTAAAACGGAGTTTAATATGACATCAACATATTCATTTGAACTAATTTGTATTTCTTTTCTTTTTGATTCTACTGAGACTGAAATTTTATTTTAAAATTTTCTCTTGGTCACTGAGAATCTCTTTTGAATATTCCAGACACCTAAAGCTACTCTTGAAATTGGGAAATTGAATGTTTATATATCTAAAGATGGTGGATCCGAGTCAGATTTGTCAGTTAGGGTACAAATATTACCCATTGTTGTTCACATTGGGGAGCCTCATGTTAGCTCTAATCAGTCATTTGATGTTAGTGGTGGAGGGAGCAGTGCCTCTAGCCAGGCATCTATTGCTGCTAAAGAAAAGGCTCCTCCTAATTTCATATCTGAAAAGTTCTCTCTCTTATGTGAATTTGGCCATGATAGGTACTAATCTTCCTTGTGTACAGTTTTTATCATATTAATCATGAACTGCACTTGTTTGAGTGATTGTTGGAGAAAGGAAGTGGATCTATATGCAAAATGTTCACAAAGCTTATGGTTGAAGACAGTGGGAATTTTGACCTGAGAAAATTCAAATATAAGGACAGATTCCACTGTACATATGGTGCATCTTTCAATTGTAAATTAAACTATTAGAAACAGGTTGTTAGTTTGATAAATATTTACTTTTTGAGCCCAAATTTTTACAAGGTCAAAACTTAAGTGCAGTTCCTTGGGTGCTTTTGGTGTTGTTCTCCAATCAAAATTGGACTTTCACTTCGGTAATCTGTCAAAAGCACATAACGAATTGTATCAAAGTCTTGTCCATTTGACAATTCCAAACCAACTTAAACTTTCTTTTGGTTTGGTTCACAATTCAGGTAGCTCAACATTTGTTCCTGAGAATATTTTAAATAAAAGGATCTATCAAATCAAATTTCCTTTTTAATATTTATATTTCTAGCTGATCATCTGTTTCTTTGTGCTACATAGAGTTCTCTTCTTATTATTATACTTGGTTTTCCTTAGCATTTCTATAAATGTCCTCCCATTTAATATAAAAAGCATACCTGTTCTTGTGTTATGTAGCATTACTGCAAGATTACCTGACTTGGACACTCATTCTTTCCTGATTTTCATTTTTGTATCCTTCTAGGGCTTCTTAGTTTTCTGTTTTTCTTCTCAATTTTGGATGCAGGGACGTGGGTATAATTATAAGGAATGTGGACATTTCCACTGGATACATTACGGTGAATTTGAATGATGGGTTGCTTGTGAAAAAAAAGAGTTCATCTGAATCATCACCTGGTTCTGAGAAAAAGATAGGGTCAAATGTTGAATCTACTAGTTCAAAAGAGCCTTCCAAGAAGCAGCAAACACTTGAAGGCTATATTTCTAAGTTTCCTCAAAAGGTTTGGGAAATTAATCATGTGTTGTTTTTCTGATCATCACATATGCTTCCTGAGCCTTGCTTTCTTATAATTTTGAGAGAGAAAACCGAGGGAGAGAAATTATTCTGAGAAAGGAGAAATTGTTAGATTTCATCTTAAAAGCAATTGGCATTAAGTGAAGGTGTCCAACAATTGTATAAATTGCACCGGAAGAATTGAGGCAGACGATGTAGGACTTACCAATGCCCCCTTCCACAGCTACCTGTCAAAACAGGCGAACGTACTAGAATAGGCTATTTACCAAGATGGCTTCTAGTCTTTACACCATGTTAGATTTCATCTTTGTTATGATTTGCTATGATATTGCATATATCTTAGGAGATATGGTAGGAATTTATAGAGATAAGATTTGATTTTAGTTTCATATCTTAGGAAGATTTGATTCTAGTGTCTTACCTTATTTCTTATCATAAGATTCTTCACATGTATATATATAGATGTAATTCCTCTTGGTTAATAAAGTGAGAAATGCTCTCTCTCTTAGTTCCTTTTTACATGGTATCAGAGCTAGGTTAAAAATAGAGAATTTTTTCCAGTCAGTATAGCGTTGTTGAACATTTTTGGAGGCACCTCCAAACATGTCCATTTGCTACATTGCTAGAGATCATACGTCGACGGTGCTTCATGGTCGTCGACGCTCGTCTAGAACATTCGTGGTGATTTTTTGTGGATTTGGTACTGAAGGCGTTTTTTGTTCTTTTTGGATGACGCTCATCGAATGGCGAAAGACAAAACTATTCTCGTCTCTGCTGAGGAGTATGCCCAGTTTACTCGATATCAGGAATTCCTGAAAGACTATGCTCAGTCCACTTGATTGATATAAGAATTTCCTGAAATCTTCTACCCCGCCCACTAGTTCACATGTTATAGCCATTGCTGAGATAGGTAAATCCACTACATGCTTACTTTCCTCCTCTTCCAAGTGGGTTGTTAACTCTGGAGCCACAAACCATATGACAGGTAATCCAAAAGTGTTGTCTCTTTATAAACCTTATACCACTGTCTCTAACATTACTTTATCTGATGGCTCTCATTCTCAGGTTCTTGGTTTTGGAACAGTCAATCCTAGTCCATCTCTATCCTTATCCTTTGTGTTGAGCTTACCCAATTTCTCTTATAACTTGCTTTCTGTTAGTAAACTCACACGTTCCCTAACCATTGCCTGTTTCAAGATCTTACGACAAAGCGGATTATTGGTAAAGGGCATGAGTCTGGGGTCTGTATGTTCTGGAATCGCAAGTACAAAGATCTGTGGCGTGTGCAAGTATTCTTTCTCCATTTGAAGTGCATTGTCATTTAGGTCATCCTTCCCTATCTTCTCTCAAGAAACTTTATCCCCAGCTTACTACTTTGTCTACTTTGGATTGTGAGTCATGTTAGTTTGCTAAACATCATCGTCTTCCATTAGCATCCAGAGTCGATAAATGGGTTGCGTCCCCCTTTGAATTAGTCCACTCTGATGTTTGGGGTCCTTGTCCTATTGTGTCAAAATCTAGTTTAGGGTTTAGGCTTTGTGACATTTGTTGATGACTATTCTCGAACCAGTTGGTTATATTTAATGAAAAATCGTTCTGAGTTGTTTTCTCACTTTTGTGCCTTTTATGCTGAAATTAAAACTCAATTTAAGGTTTCTGTACATACACTATGTAGTGACAATGCCAAAGAATATTTATATCACCAATTTCAGTCTTATATGATGCAACATGGTATACTTCATCAATCCTCTTGTGTCGCTACACCATCTCAAAATGGTGTTGCTGAACGGAAAAATAGACACTTGCTTGAAGTTGTTTGGGCTCTACATTTTCAAACGAAGGTTACTAAACCTTTTTGGGATGATCTGTCTCCACAACTTGTATTCTGATAAATCGGTATGCCTTCTTTTGTTCTCAATGGTAAAATCCCTTACACTGTGCTTTTTCCTTCTAAATCATTGTTTCCTATTGAGCCTAGGATATTTGGTAGTACCTGCTTTGTTCGCGATGTTCAACCCCACCATACTAAACTTGACCCCAAGTCTGTCAAGTGTGTCTTTCTTGGTTATTCTCGAGTTTCAGAAAGGGTATTGATGTTTCTCTCCTGATCTTAATAGATATCTTGTGTCTACCAACGTTACATTTCACGAAGGGTTACCTTTCTTTCCTCATTCTTGAGAGGTTCTCAAACAGGGGAGACTGATGACCTACTGATTTATACTATGACCCAGTCACCTCAATCTCCAATAGAGATACACCCTCCAGTGGACACACACCCTCCCATTACATACGTATACTCTAGAAGACCACACCAGACTATTGATCCACCTACTGGTACACCTCCAGACCTCTGTCTTCCACCATCCTCTTCGTCGTCGGATCCAGCTGTGGTAGAACCCAATCCCACATTTGATCTCCCCATTGCTCTTTGAAAAGGTAAGAGTCAATGTACCTATCTTATTTCTACCTTTGTTTCTTATGACCATTTGTCTTCTTCCTTTCGTTCTTTCATTGCTTCCTTAGAAACAGTTTCCCTTCCTCACAGTGTTCATAAGGCTATATGCCATCTTAGTTAGCGTGAGGAAATTGTTGAAGAAATAACAACCCTTGATCACAACAGCACATGGTCATCAGTGGATTTACCGGTGGGGAAGAAAGCAATTGGCCGTAAGTGGGTTTTTGCTATGAAGGCTAACCCTGATGCGTCTGTCACTCGTTTTAAGGCTCGATTAGTTGCCAAAGGGTTTACACAAATCTATGGTATTGATTATTCTGGCACGTTCTTGCCCGTGACCAAGCTTACTTCAGTCAGAATTTTCATCTCTATGGCAGCTACCTTTGACTGGCCTTTACATCAGTTGGACATCAATAATGTTTTTCTCCACGGTGACCTTCAGGAGGAAGTCTATATGGAGCACCCACCTCGGTTTGTTACTTACGAGGGGTGTATGAAGGTGTGTTGTCTTCATAAATCTTTGTATGGTTTGAAGCAAAGCCCTTGACCTTGGTTTGGAGGGTTCAATGAGGTAGTAATGGAGTATGAGCTTCTTAGATGCAAATGTGATCATTCAGTGTTTTATAAGAAGACTATCACAGGCCTCATCATTTTAGTTGTTTATGTGGACGATATTATAATCACTGAGAATGATGATTTTGGCATCTCTTCACTCAAGTCTTTTCTTCAGCCAATTTCAAACAAAAGACTTGGGGCTATTGAAGTATTTCTTGGGAGTAGAAATCACGGGAAGTAAGAAAGGTATTTTCTTGTCCCAAAGAAAGTATATTCTTGACTTACTAGCAGACACAAGAAAGTTGGGGGCCAAGCCCTATAGCGCACCAATGATTCCAGGCCTACAACTTCTGAAAGATGATAGTGAACCGTTCGATGACCTTGAAAGATATAGAAGATTGGTTGGGAAGTTGAATTACATCACAGTTACTCGTCTTGACATTGCCTACCCAGTTAGCATTATCAGTTAGTTTATGTCATTCCCAACAGTTAAACATTGGGAAGCCTTGCAACAAATATTGTATTATTTGAAGGGTGCTCCAAGATGAGGATTATTGTATAAAAACAATGGGCACAGTAATATTGAATGATGCGGATTGGGCAGGACCCAAGGCATATCAAAGGTCTACAACAGGATATTGAGTTTTTGTGGGAGCAAACTTAATTTCATTGAAGAGTAAGAAGCAGAATGTTATCTCCCGTTCAAGTGCTGAATTTGAATATAAGACTATGGCTCAGACAACTAGTGAGGTTGAGGTTGCCTGGATATTACAGCCATTGGAAGAAGTTGGGTTGAAGACTGCGCTCCCTGTGAAGTTGTGGTGTGACAACAAATCTGCACTTTATATTGCCTCCAATCCCATCTTTCATGAATGAACTAAGCACATTGAGATTGATTGTTACTTTTTTCGTGAGAAAATTGAGGAAAAATTAATTTCCGCAACACATGTGAAGACTCGAGAACAGTTAGGAGATATTCACGAAAGTAATATTTACGCTCTAACTTGAAGGGGAGTGTTATGATTTGTTATGATATTGCATATATCTTGGAGATATTGTAGAAGTTTATAGAGAGAAGATTTGATTTATAGAGATAAGATTTGATTTTAGTTTCTTATCTTAGGAAGGATTTGATTTTAGTTTCTTATCTTAGGATTCTTCACATGTATATATATAGATGTAATTCCTCTTGATTAATAAAGTGAGAAATGCTCTCCTCTCTTAATTCCTTTTACAATCTTAAAACCAATTGACATTATGTGAAGGTGCCCAATAGATATATGAACCACATCTAAATAATTGAGGCAGGCGATGTGGGACTTCCCAACAAAAATTGTATTTAACCTATTGAAGAGACTAGAGGTTGTGAAATGCTTGAGTGAGTAGACACACTCAACTGATTTATATTTATATGCACTTAGGGAGTAAATACAATGTGAAATTTACAAGAATATTAATGAAGGTCTAGTTCCTCGGTACATGTATGTGAGTTCCTAGATTCATGAATGTGTGACTATCTAGGTGCATTAATTATTATGGTTTATTGGAACAATTTCCCATACAATGAGTAATTCCAACACCCCCCTCAAGTTGGATAATATAAATCAAAAGCTCCAAGCTTGGAACAAATATTCTGAATTTTTTGTCCCCTTAGAGATTTTGTAAAGATGTTTGCTAGTCGAGCTTGCTTGTTCTTGTAGAAGAACATATCTCTAAGGTGGAGATTAAAACAACTCCTCCAATAACAACTTTTTTTAAGATCAGATCTTAATGCTAAGATCTATGAGTAAGATCATCTATTGGAGATGCTCTAAAAAAGTAATAGAAACTATTCTGTTTATAACAGAACCAACATGAAACTGATTATAACTCAAACAAGATGTCCCACATTGGCTGGCAAAATGTCTAAAGTACTCCTTATAGGATCTGAGCAATCCCCCTTTGTTTTGTTAGATTTTTTGGTTGAGATAGGCCTAATCTGATTCTAATACTGATGTCTAATTGTCATCTATGGTTCTTCATTTATTTCTTTTATTTCCATTTAGTGTTACCAATTAAGAATGCTGCTAGGTCGTATTACTTGATCGAGGTGAATATAGGAACATCTTAACAAAGTGCAATATATCTTTAGTTTATCTTGCTGGTAGGTTGTATGGCATAGAGAGACATTAAGATCCTTGGAGATAGTGCTAGTCTTTCAAGGAATTTTCAATTCTTTTAAACACCAGAATTCGGCTTTGTGACTAATGTGATTCCTTCACCTGTAAGTCTCTCTGAATATCTTGTTCATGTTCTTGGTGATTTTTGGTTTCTGTCTGGCAATTTAATCTAGAATTCTATAGCAAAATTATGGTAAACTTGTGGTACTTAATTAGACAAAACATTTTGTTATATTTTCTGATTATATTTAATCAAAGATAATAAATATTCAAAGGTTTTTCAGATAGTTTTAACGTCAGTTGTGTGATTATGCTTTTTTATTGTAGGTCAGCTTCAATCTTCCAAAGTTGAACGTGAGTTTTGTGCACTGTGAATATGGTGTCTCTGTTGATAATAGCATCATGGGCATCCAATTCAAAAGCATCAAATCACGATCTGCAAAAGATGTTGGGGAGAGTACACGTCTTCATTTTCAACTTGAGTTTAATGAAATTCATGTACGGAATGTGTATATTGATTTGTTAAAGATCATGGTATGATTTCCAGTTTTTTTCCACGTTCATTCTTGCTGAGAACTTTTCTACTGTTCTATTGACACTGCAGGTTCTTAAAGAAGCTGGTTCTTCCATCCTGGAGATATTGAGGCTGAAGTTTGTCTCTTTTGTGTATGTCCCTGTACAGGTAAGTTATTTTTCCATCCATACAACACAACTTTGTATCTCTGTATAATCATTTTTTAGTGTTTGCTCCACCTGGCAAATTTTTATTTAGAGTTGGAGCAATAAAAGAGTAAAATACAGTTTATATAGAGAAATTGATTGGAAAGCAATCTTCCGGTTGAAGTCATATCACCTTTAAGCTATAAAGCACTGTAACTTGCATTTGGTTCACATATCCAATATGGATACATATCTGATAATGATATTCTCAGAAACTTCACGAATGTGTATCTATGAAGTATCCAAACCTTCTGAAAGTATGAAATCTAATACAAATGCGTAATAGAAGCATAAAAGCATTGTCTCTGGATGATGCTCGAAGAGAATTAGATTGATATTACTCCAGATAGTAGGTGATAGGCAGTGATTTATAATGACAATGATTTATGTTGCAAATCTGGTTTAAATGTTTGCATTTATTGTACATTTATTTTATAGAAATCTTGTATCTATTAGAATATAATGTTAGCAATGTAAAAATTGCTAGGCAGTTGTAAACTGCGGTTAGGCTTTGCAATCAGAACCTAACTAAGCTTGTTAGATCAGTTAGTTAGTTGTTTAGTTCAGTTAGTCAGTTAGTTAGCTTCTTGTAGAAGCTGTCAAGTGTGGACAGCATCTATAAATGCTCTCATTGTAATTCCTATCATTCTTGAGTTATAATTATATGCCTCATTTGTTCTATTCAATTTTTCTCTCCAAAAATCTCTCTCTGAAATTCTAAGTGTATCTGATTTATAGGCACAAAATCTCCTATAACTCTTTGTACTTATTGTAATAATCATATATAAATCAGTCTGCTGGCGTAGTTCAAACACAAAGTTTCAGCATATATGCCTTCTGTTTCTCTCTTTTAACAATTTATGATGTGTATTTAATATTAACTATACCTCTGGTCTCTATTTTTTTTTACATTCTATTTGATCCCTATACTTTGAAAAATTTCAATCTGGTCCCTATATTTTTAAAAATGACTTAATATTGTCCTTCCCATCAATGCTGTTTGAGTAGCTGACAGATGTATGATATGTGGCAGTGACGCGTTGTGCCACATTCTTCCTTTGTTAACGTCACATGCTCACCTGTTAACGCTATGTAATAAAATATGTCAAAAGGACTCACATTGAGTCAATTTTAAAAATATAGGGACCAAATTGAAATTTTTACAAATCCAAGGACTAAATTGAACATAAAAAATATATAAGAATGAATGGTATAATAAAGCCTTTTTAATAATAATGTCCAAGAAGTTTTCTCTTAATTTAATTTGTAGAATTGAAGTTATGTTTCATCAATTTTTATACATATCTTGATACGTAATTCGCACATATTGTATCATATATATTTAAGAATAATCATATTAATGCACCAAATACATATTGTACATGTATTGAATCTATGCATCATAGCCTTTAATCCCCAGGTTTTTGGATGCCTACACATTGATTTGTGATATACATGAAACTAATATCTTGAAAAGCCACTATTTGACATAACATCATTCACTTCACCTTATAACTTGATCTTTTAGGAGGCTCAGTCCTCTTTATAAGGTATTAGAGTCTTCTTGACATAGTGGTGGATATTTGCCATCCTATACTAATGAAAGTTGACTTTTGGCACAGCATAGTGTGCTTGCAAATTTTCCATGCTTCAAGTCTGTAGAACTCTTAGTGGTTTGTTTTGGAGCTATAAAACAGTTTTAAACATTCACCTAACAGCTTAAGCTTTTAGGAGAGTTTTTCATTGATAGCAACAATATTTAACAATTGAGTTTCTGCAGACGTTTATATCTAAATGGCAATTCTCTGACACTATGAATGAAGAATGCTTGATATGGACTATTAAACTGATAATTATATTTTTTTATATTTTCTTTGTGAACTTACTTCTTTTTATGGTCCCTTCCTCTAGTCCCCTATGCTTGCCAGAGCTGAAACAGAAATCAAGGTTGGAGGTTTACAGTGCAACATCATGATGAGCAGATTAAAGCCTTGGTTGGTCCTACATTCTTCTAAGAAGAAAAAAATGGTTATTCAGGAAGAAGCTTCTGTTGTAAAACCAAAATCAACTGATAGTAAGAGTAAGACCATTGTGTGGACGTGCAACTTTTCAGCTCCTGAGATGGCAATAATGCTTTCCAATATGTCTGGTTCTCCACTGTACCATGTAAGCATTGCAAATATATATATATATATATATATATTGTTATTTATGAAACAAAACTAGCTCAACAACAATGCTATGCACAGAATGAAATAAAATATTGATTGTTGTTGTATGTGATATTGTGTATGTGGTGATTAATACAAGACTTAAATGATACCATAATTTTAAAACTCTTTTTTTTTTTTTTCATTTTGGTTGGAAAAATGAACTGTAATGATGGCAACAAGATATTATAAGTTTAAACCAAGCAGGCTGAGAAGGAAAAAAATATTAAGAAGGAAGATACAATTAAAATTTCTAATTGCTAAATTGATATTTAGCCTGAACAAATCATATACTTGAATCCCAAAACTTTCTAATGATTTTTAGGCTCTTGATTGGAAGTTAATTGTAAATTATTACTACAAACTCATTTTCAAATATCTGAGTTTTTGAAACTGTATCGTGTCTCTGTTTTCTTTAACTTTCTCTGTGTAAGCAGATATCTTTTTGAAGCATGAGAGAGTGATACACTAACATCAAGAGAGCTTAAGATCAAAAAATAAAATCATATCAACATTTTCTTTTAGTTATGAAATTGGTATCGCAGAATAAATAGTACAGAAGTCACTTAAATACTGTCAAACTATATCAAAATATCCAAACAGCTTCCAGTAATAACTTTTGAATATGACCATTCCCCAAATCAAATCTAGGTCCAAATATTGACATCATTTGATTTGTAATCTTATCCTTTATGATGCTAGTAAACCCTGCATTACTATTTCTCTTCCCTCTCATTTTTCCTTCTTTTCCCTCTAATAAAGTTTATTCTTTTACAAGAAATCTCTAATATTACTTTTGGCTTGGAATATTGGTACTTTTGGGTTTATAACCTTACTGCCTCTAAAACCTTAAGAAAAAGCACAAAGTGAGGACCAAGGCAGTCTTGGATCTATTAAGGAAAAGAGCATCGTTGTGTATCTTTTGACTTCATTTTTATTTAATATACTTTTTATAAACAATTACAAAAATGTCACCTTATTTTCACTCCATTTCTCCTTTGCAAATTCTTGAAAACAGGAAATGAAGTGGAAACAAGGTGGCATTTCTTGATTATTAATGAAAACATTTCAATAAAATAAGAAACTATAAGCATCTAAAATTTATATGTTCATCAGCTTGCATTAATGATGCATGTAAAACATTATAAACTTCTAAGATAGAGACACATTTGTAGCAGCGACATGGGTATCATATTTGAGTTTCAAAGGACCATTGTCAATTATTGCTTGAGTAAAGACATTTTAAGTTAAATTGGATGATGTTATCTTATATGTTAATTCAAATTCTTTTGAGTAAAGACATTTACCACAAAGGATCCATCTATTGCTTTCCAAATCTAGGGTTGCTTACAATCAACACATCTAGTTGCAAACAACACTTCGAATTTGGGGACTACAGTGCATGCTGAACTTGGTGAATTAAACCTCAACTTGGCTAATGAAGATCAAGAATGCCTGAAAGAAAGCATCTTTGGTGTTGAATCAAAATCTGGCTCCATTTTGCACATTACAAAGGTTATTTTGGATTGGGGTAAAAAGGAAATGAAATCCTCTGAAGAAGTTGGTCCGAACTGTGTGCTAAGTTTATCAGTTCATGTGACTGGCATGGGAATTTATCTAACTTTTGGGCGCATAGAATCATTGGTATCAACTGCAATATCCTTTCAAGTTCTGTTGAAAAGCCTTTCTGGTACAAAGAAAAAAACAACGCAGACCCGAGGGCGTTCATCAAAAAGTTCAGGGAAGGGAACTCAAATGTTGAAATGCAATCTTGATAAGTGTTCAGTATATGTATTGGGGGAGACTGGATTAGAAAATACAGTTGTTCCTGATCCAAAGCGAGTTAATTATGGTTCACAGGGTGGTCGAGTTATAATAAATGTGTCAGCAGATGGTACCCCACGCACTGCAAACATAATGTCCACTGTTTCTGATGAGTACCTGAAGCTAAAGTACTGTATTTCTCTTGAAATTTTTCATTTTAAGTTGTCTGTGAACAAGGAGAAAAGATCCACACTGGTAGAACTTGAAAGGACCACATCTATCTATCAGGAATATATGGAGGAAAATAAGCCAGTGCCAAAGGTGGCATTATTTGATATGCAAAATGCTAAATTTGTGCAGCGCTTAAGTAGGGAGAGTGCTTCTTGCTCTCTTTTCAGTACTACCAACATTACCTTGAGGTGGGAGCCAGATGTACATCTATCACTAATTGAACTGGTTCTCCGGCTAAAATTAGTTGTACACAATACAAAGCTTCAGGAGCGTGGTAATGAAGATGTTGAAGACATGTCTCATGTAAGAGATTCTAATAAGAAAAATGAAGCTACCGTGGGATCAGGGCATCCTGAAAAGAAGAAAGAATCTGTTTTTACTGTCGATGTAGAAATGTTAAATATATCTGCAGCGCTAGGAGATGGGGTTGAGGCTATGGTTCAGGTGCAGTCAATTTTCTCTGAAAATGCCCGTATAGGAGTGCTCCTTGAAGGATTCATGTTTAACTTTAATGGGGCCAGAATCATCAAGAGTAGTCGGATGCAAATTTCACGAATTCCTAGTAAATCTGCTAGTGCATCTGATGCAAAGGGGTCTGTAGCCACAATATGGGATTGGTTAATTCAAGGTCTGGATATTCACATTTGTATGCCATTCAGATTGGAATTGCGTGCTATTGATGATGCTCTAGAGGATATGTTACGAGCTTTGAAGCTTATTATTGCTGCGAAGACCAATATGATTTTTCCTGTGAAGAAAGAAAGTTCTAAAGCTAAAAAGCCTAGTTCAGTAAAATTAGGACGTGTAAAGTTTGTCATATGCAAATTAACTTTTGATATTGAAGAGGAACCACTCCAGGGATGGCTTGATGAACACTATCATCTGTTGAAGAGGGAAGCTGGTGAATTAGCTGTCCGGTTAAACTTTTTAGATGAATTTATATCCAGTGCCAAGCAAGATCCAAAATCTTCTGATGACACCAATGATTCTTCTCAAGAAAAAATGGTTTATTTTAACGATGTTGAGGTTGATGTAAATAATCCTTCAACTATTGAATCAATGCGAGAAGAAATTTATAAACGATCATTCCGATCATATTACCAGGCATGCCAAAACATAGTGTTATCTGAAGGGTCAGGTGCTTGTAGAGAAAATGATTTTCAAGCAGGTTTCAAACTTAGTGCTTCAAGGTCTTTTCTTCTTTCAATATATGCATCAGACTTAGAGGTAATCTTGACAAAAATTGATGGTGGAGATGATGGAATGATTGAAGTTTTGAGGAAGCTTGATCCTGTTTGTCTTGAATGTGATATACCATTTTCAAGACTGTATGGATCAAACATTCTCTTAACTACAGGTTCTCTTGTGGCCCAGATTCGAGATTACACATTTCCTCTTTTTGCTGGAAGTTCTGGTAAATGTGAAGGTCGTCTCGTAATGGCTCAGCAGGTAATATTAAGAAATCAAATTTCTTTCATCATTCTATATGTACCTTTAGTTTTTGATGTTTACATATTGTGGTCATCCTTAAGTTACATAGATCCTGTTAAAATATAGAACTATGATCTTGAAAGGATTCAATTTATAATAAACTCTGTCATAAATGTCAATGGGAATTTTTATGTTTCCTGTTACTTTTAAGAAAAAGATACATCTTAAACAGAACTTGGCATTTGTTTCTTTTATGCTATTTGGGGGGATTAATCAAATAATGACTAACTTGATAATATTTCTTGGTCAATATTCTTTTATTTATTTCAAGTAGGCAACTAGCTTTCAACCTCAAATAGTTCAGGATGTCTATGTCGGGGAATGGAGAAAGGTATGCATGCTTCGATCCGCTACTGGTACTACTCCACCGATGAAGACATACACAGATTTGTCATTGCATTTTCAGAAAGGTGAAGTGTCATTTGGGGTGAGTTATGAACCAGTTTTTGCTGATATTAGTTATGCTTTCACTGTGGTGCTACGGAGGGCTAATCTAAGTGTAAAGAAGCCTGGTCCACTTATTTTGCCACCAAAAAAGGAGAAGAGTTTGCCATGGTGGGATGACATGAGAAATTACATCCATGGAAGAATATCCTTATTATTTTCAGAAACAACATGGCATATTCTGGCAAGTACAGATCCTTATGAAAAGCTCGATAAACTTCTAGTTCTGACTAGCTCTATGGAAATTCACCAGTCAGATGGTCGTATTTTTGTTTCTGCGGAAGATTTTAAGATATTATTGAGCAGTTTGGAGAGTTTGGCAATCAAACGTGGTTTCAAAATTCCACCAGGTATTTCTGTTCCATTTTTTGACATCCCAGTCTTTACACTTGAAGTTACAATGGACTGGGATTGTGACTCTGGCTGCCCATTGAACCACTATTTATTTGCACTTCCAATTGAAGGGCAATCTCGAGAGATAGTATTTGATCCCTTCAGATCCACTGCTCTTTCTCTTAGATGGGACCTATCTTTTCGATCCTTTCCCCCTACATCAGAAAAACAATATACATCCTCTATTGGAAGAGATAGTATAGAAGGAGTCGCTAACGTATCTCAGGCTTGTCACACTTCTCAGAATGTTTCACCTGCTCTCCCAACAATAAAACTTGGTTCTCATGATCTAGCATGGTTCGTAAGATTCTGCACCTTGATGTGCCTTCCCCCACATAAACTGCGCATGTTCTCACGTTGGCCTCGTTTTGGTGTTCCAAGAATTATCAGATCAGGCAATCTTCCACTAGATAAAGTAATGACCGAGGTTATGCTCCGTATAGATTCCACACCAATTTGTATAAAGAACATGCATTTATATGATGATGATCCTGCCAAAGGACTGACCTTCACAATGACAAAGCTCAAGTGTGAGTTATGTTTTGGTAGGGGCCAGAAAAAGTTTACTTTTGAAAGCATACGTGCCATTCTTGATCTTGTTTATCTAGGTATTGACTTTCATATGCCCAAAGTTTTCCTAAGTAGAGAAGACTGCTGTAGTATTGCTACATTAATTAGCATGACACCAAAAAGCTCACAACCTGCATCCAAGGATAAAATTTCCTCTGAAAATGATTACATGACACAGAAAACTCATGATGATGGATTTCTTTTATCTGGTGATTACTTCACTATAAGAAAACAGTCACCAAAGGCTGATCCTGAGACTTTGGTTGCCTGGCGTGAAGCAGGAAAAGTAAATTCTGAGAAGGCCCATTCTGAGAAGGCCCATGTACAATCTGAGTCTGAAAATCAGAGCAAAACTGATGAGCATGTGCAATCAGACCCAAGTGATGATGATGGGTACAATGTGGTAATAGCAGACAGTTGTCAGCGTGTGTTTGTCTATGGTCTGAAGCTTCTGTGGAATATTGAAAACAGAAATGCTGTTTGTTTCTGGGTTGCCAGTCTTTCAAAAGCTGCCGCACCTAACAAACCTTCTCCTTCTAGGCAGTATGCACAGAGAAAATTACATGAGGACAACAAAAAGCAAGATGTAGCTGAAACTCATCAAGATGATGCATGTGAATCTCATCAAGATGGTGCATGTGAAACTCGTCAAGATGGTGCATGTGAAACTCATCAAGATGATGCATGTGAAGCCCATCAAGATGACAGAGCTGAATCCCATCGAGATGATGTAACTGAAAACCGTCAAGATGAAGGAGCTGAGATCCATCAAGATGAAGGAGCTGAGACCCATCAAAATGAAGTATCTATGTCCCTTAACACCAATAGCATGTCAGATTCTCCCTCTTCTCAGGCTGCCACGAATACTGGATTACTTTCATCCCCATCACATATGGATAATGTGGACAACTTGCCATCTAGTATGTATCATATGCTTCATGAAGTTTACATGCACTTAGTAAAATAAAACCAAAAAAAAAAAAAAAGTAAATACATCACTATATATGCCTTGTGTCACAACAAATATTTTCACTGCTGAGGTTTGAGAGACTTTACTAAGAGGTTTATATATGCTCTTTTATTTCCCCTTTTTTGTCTATTGACAGCTAAAAATGAGAATGCTGATGATGAGCCAGAGGAGGGCACTCGACACTTCATGGTTAATATTATTGAACCACAGTTTAATCTTCACTCAGAGGGTGCAAATGTAAGTTATAAAATACTTTTTCCTTTTACATAGATCTTATGGGGAGAGACACAGAGTATTTTAATTATTGTTCACGCCTTTTAGATTGTAACTTGAACCAAGATAAAACAATTTCCTTTCATCCCTTTTTTGTCAACTGATCTTATTTTGAGGAACATCTGAAAGATTCAGTTTTCTGTTTGTTGTTATTGAGATGGAAGGATTAAGGAAAAGAGAGAAAAACTTTTATTGAAAGAGTGGAGAATGAAAATGCTGATGAACCTCTGTTACAAGAGTGTTTATATAGATCAGAGGTTCATCAGAGAGAACTCTACTTAACTACCTAACCAACTGGTAATAACTGAAAACTGCCAGATGGCGCTAACTGAAAAGGAAAAGAAATGCACATGATATATGAAAATCTCTAACACATGTTAGTTTGTGTTAGGATATTTATTTGTGCAAAAATGAAGGGCATGTGCCATATATTCTATTAGAACTGACAATTGTCAGTTACAGATACAACTAGTTATGTACAGTTCTGATAGATTTCTGTTCAACACTATAGAAAAGAAAGATATTTGAATGTAGTGTTGGAGCCTATGGGACAGGTTTGATTCTTCAGTAGATGATTGGATCCAAGATCCAAGTGGGTCAGGAAAGGATCACTGTTAGATCCCAGTCCAAGCAAGAAACTGTCCATCCAGAAATCTATTCCAGAAGAGACTATGTGGTATAATAACTGAGATCTGTCCAAGGTTTATAAGGACTGCATAGGCCATATCTCTAGTCAATGTGAGAGCTCACTCCTTGAAAGCCAATGACCTGACAGCTCTGCACTCCACAACAGTTCACTTAGGAATTTTGGTCAGCCCCTCCATAGGTAGCTATTTCTAAGGCATAGACAACCAATTCTCTTAGAATTTAGGCCAAGGGTAGGGTCTAACTTAACCCCACAAAATCAGCTCATAAAAGAAACTAAACCTAATCTAGAAAGAGAAACATATGGAGAGAATTGATAGTGTATACTGTTTTTTCATATATGATCAGAGTACATACATCAGTATTTATATAGAGATTATAGTAGCTTGTCCAACAAGCTAATACAGAGATTTCGACAGCAAGCTAGTGCTAAATAGACTAACTAATTGCCACATCATCATAATCAAAAGCAGTTAGTTAGTTACTGCTATGTTACAATTAAACCTATCATACACTCTGTCAGCTTGTAAAGTGAGGGCTAAGGACTGCCCAACCTTTATAAGCACTACTTAGGCCATATCTTTAGTCGACATGGGATTAATGTTCCAGTGCCTACACTGTACGATTTCACTTGCCCTTTCTAGTCACTCCTGTATAGGTAACCATTTACAAGACACTAACAATCAGTTCTAAGAGACCAATTAAGGCAGGCTAAGGGTGAATGCAATTAAGGTGGCTTTTCAATGAAGTTTAATAGGCCGCAAATGTGGCAAGTTAGGAGTGATCAGAATTAAGACAATTTTCCAACAATTAAAACATTTCTTGTTAGGCAGCCTTGTACCTTTATTTCCCTTGTGTTTTTTGTGTGTTATTTCTCATTTATTTATAAATTTACAAAGTAACATGCCAAGATTATGTGTCTACTCATGCATTTGTAGGGTAGGTTTTTGCTTGCTGCTGTAAGTGGCCGCATTTTAGCCCAGTCATTTCACTCGGTCCTTCATGTTGGTCACGAGATGATTGAGCAAGCACTCAGTACTACAGATGTAAATAGTAGTGAACACCAACCTGAAATAGCATGGAAAAGAATGGAGTTGTCTGTTATGTTGGAGCATGTGCAGGCCCATGTTGCACCCACTGATGTTGATCTAGGTGCTGGAGTGCAGTGGCTACCGAAAATTCACAGAGGCTCTCCGAAAGTAATTCGTACAGGTGCTCTTCTTGAGAGAGTTTTTATGCCTTGTGATATGTACTTTCAGTTCACAAGGCACAAAGGGGGCACTCCAGAACTGAAGGTGATTTGTCTTTTTTCTATCATTGTACCTTGTAAGATGAAGTCTTTTATCTTAACTGTTCTACTGAATGATTTGCTGCAGATTTGGATACTACAAACAGCATCTCCATAGTATTTGTGCTATGTTCATGGACAATTTTGAATCACTTATGCATCTGTGTTTACATTGTTTTATTGCTAATTCTTGCATGGTGTTTTGGGGAATATTGGTTTTATGCTAAATCTTTTTATACCTTTTTGGCAATAAGGTTTAAAGGGTTGCTTAGAAGAAAAGAGGTCATGACTGCACTGTTTTCACTATTCTGTGGTACATCTGATTGGAGAGGAATGCTAGGATTTTTTCCTTTGGTTTTTATATTTCATTGAAATTTTATGGAGAAGAATAAGGTTTTTTACTTCTCTTTGGTGTTTGACTTATGCTATTGCCATTTCAGATTTATGCAGTGTTTGAGTTACCGTTCTGCACTGTTATTCTTAAGTATGGTTTTGCCGATTGAGTGGTTCTTTTTTATTTTCTGTTTTAAATTTTGGATGATATCTTATCCTCCTGCCTATGGATATCTCCCTTCTTATCCTCCTGCCTATCTTTTCCATAAAAATAAATGATCCTAACTCATGGTCATATTTCTGTATCTGGATTTTCCTTTTCTTAGTAAGTTCATATATGTCATGACATGCACATCTTTATGGAGTGTTTTTCACCAGTTTGTAGCCTTTTGTCATGGTTATGGTTGTTAATAATCTGTCAAATTCATACTTTAATACTGCAGGTGAAACCCCTGAAGGAGCTCACATTCAATTCTCATAATATAACAGCATCAATGACATCTCGCCAGTTCCAAGTCATGCTGGATGTGTTGTGCAATCTTCTCCTTTCACGGGTTCCCAAGTATGGACAACCATTCTTGCTTTATACTCATTATAAATCTATTTTTATCAGATATTCTTGTATGTTTACACTTTTTTGTACACTATCAAGCTTAACTATCAGGTAAAGTTGGTCATTCCATCTAAAATGACTACATTGATAGTATCACTATAAATATCTTCTTGGGAGTTCAGTAGTCAGATATATTAGCAGTTATATATGGATAGATCAAGCTGGTTTTTTGTTGGTCTTATTATTTAGCAAGGTCAAGTCACATTAAAAATTTTAGCAGTATCATCCTTTATATATTTTCAACTTTTGAGTTACTTTTTACTTTGAATACTAACCTGATACAGTATATGATGCTGCAATAAATTTCTATTTGAAGTTATTTTCATTTACTATGAAATTATTTATCAGGCACATAAGTTTCTTATTCATGGATTTGGTTTTAATTTAGATACTCCAGGTAGCTGAATTATATGATTCTTACCTTGATGCAATCTCTTTTTTCCCTTCAAGAAACTTAAATCCAAGATATTCTGTTCTATATGAAGAGTCCTTTATAATAACTAAGTATATTATACATGACTTAGGCCTAAAAAAAGTAGCTTGTCACTTTCTTTCGAAGATGATGAAGAGGAAGAGGAAGCAGATGAGGTGGTACCTGATGGTGTTGAAGAGGTGGAACTTGAAAAAATCAACCTTGAAAAGAAAGAGAGGGCACAACAGTTGCTTCTTGATGATATAAGAAAACTGTCTCTTTGGTTTGACCTTTCTAGAGATCCACAACCAGAAAAGGAAGCAGACTTGTGGATGATAGATGGTGAAATAGCCATGCTGGTAAGAAATGAATCTTGTTATCTACATAAACGGATGGTTCTGGTCCAATCATAGATGCTTGTCCTTTGAATTAAGGTGTTTCTCTCTGCAAAATTAAAGATAAGGCTAACACTTCGCCTGATGATATTTTTATGATTGTGGTACTTAAAAATATTTGTATCCACTGGCAGACGTTAATAAGCCCATTAGCTGTAATGGTAAATTAATGATTAAAAGAAAGTCTATTTTTAGAGGGGTGTAGTCAAAGAGCGCCAGTTAGCCTTCTTAATGCTTGAACTTTGAGTACAACCAAAACTAAAGATACAGAATCAGTAACCATTAAAAGTAGGAATTCCATGACTACACTGTTTATGCTGTCCAAATGTTAATAGTTTGAGAATATTATCAATTACTTTAGCTTAGATATTCTACTGGTTGTCAACATCTTTGACAGTTTAACAGCTAATTTTTTCTATGGTGTTAACTTCTTTCATTATCTTTTCTATTTATTTATTTACTTTTGTTGAGAACTTCTTTTTGTAGCTGAATGATTACAATTAGGGCTGGAAATGAGTCATAGCTCAACTTAACTAACCCTACCTTGGCTTGGATAAATAAAAATATAGTCTTGACTTGAAACTCAGCCCAATTTCATTTTGATGCCAAAATTTCCAACCAAAGTTCATTAACAGTTTGATTTGTCACATTGGCTCAAATAAGACAATATGGATCAAACTAATGAACCTGGACTAACAGATCAGTTCACTGTTCAGTTAGTTGGGAAAAAGGATATTTTTAAGTACATTGATGGGAAAGAGAAAAAAAATTAAGAGGAGCATTATTTTTTTTTTAATATCTTACAAATTTGTTTTCAATTTCTTGAACTTGAGCTCCTTTAGTTGTCTTTTTTGAGTGAAAGCATTTTTTAATTGTTATTTTCATTTTCATTGAGTCACATCCTTTATCTTCTTAATCTTATATACTTACCATATAATTTAAATTCTTTTATTTTTATTCTTTCAAATATATTTCTTAGTTTTAATTTCATATTTAATTTATTTAAATTTTTAACCTTAATACGTTGATCATATTGAAGCTATATTTATTATCTAGAGAGAATAAAATTTAAGATTATTGCACTCTTGGTCAATCATAAATTACTTTTTATATTATAAATTAGAATACACAATTTAGAAAGTGAGACTCTTACTTTCCACTCTCTGAGTTAGACATTCTCAATATTTTCTCACTCTCTCTTCTTTCTTTTGGATGTGCATTTATTTAACAAGGAGTAAGAAAAATTAATAGCTACTTAATAGTACTCTCCACCCCTCCTAAAGTTAGAGTATATATGTTAATCATGCACAACTTGTTAAAATATAAAATATTGGGTGAAGACCTAAGTAAGTTGTTCTCCAATCTACATATGAGATAGTTAATCATGCACAACTAGTTACTGTGAGATAGTTAAGCTTGCCAGTTTCCCTGTCCATCATTTGCTAAATGATCAAAACTTGTTTTGGGATTTGTAGACCATTTTCAAAATTATATGCTGAAATTAGTATATGACAAGTTCGCATGTGTAATCAAAGTTGTCCAACACTGGCAGGTCCAAGAACTTAAGAGAGAACTTGTAAATGCACGAAAATCTAGGAAGGAAGCATATGCATCATTAAGAACGGTTATGAAAAATGCTGCACAACAGCGGATAATGGAGAAGGAGAAGAACAAAAGTCCTTCTTATGCAATGCGCATATCTTGTCAAATAAACAAAGTTGTTTGGAGCATGCTACTTGATGGTAAATCCTTTGCTGAAGTTGAGATCAATGACATGGTAAGATTTATTTTGGAAACCTTAAATCCATTTGTTCTCTCTTTCTCTCTCTGTTTATCCTTCCAAAGCTCATTGAATCCCCTGAAATCTCACTAAGTATGAACTGCCGTCTCACCGGCCCTGAGTCTGACTTCATATATATTAAGATAGGCTCTAAAAATTTCATGCTTTAAGGCTCAAAGTTGCTCCATTCGCTTTATATAGAATGCAATGCAACATCAATTGTACTGCTCTTCCACCCTAAGAATTTAATCTGCAAAATTCTTATCCCAGCATGTTATAGGGAAGAATGGAAAAAATCAGTGATATTTTCTAGTCTAGTTGTTCTTTCTTGTCCTTGTTCCTATGTGTTAAGATTTTTGAGAGAGAGATAGAAGCATTAGAGAGAGACTTTGAGAAAGAAACTGATATTATTAACCTGAGGATAAACAATGTACAAATATGACTTATATAGAGATAAGTCTGGGCTTGCAAGAAAAAGCAACAGAAAGTACAAGCAACAGAAAGTACATATTTCTTGAAAGAAGAAAAAAAAGCAACAGAAAGTACAATCAACAGAATGTACAGCTTTCTTGAAAAAGAAAAAAGAAAAAGAATGTTGACTAAAGCTAACTAAGTACTACACTGTTTCACTAAAGCTAACTAAGTATTACACTGTTCCACAAGTAAACTAAACTAGCTTAGTAAAGTATTTACTCCTTATACTATGAACCTGAGCATATAATGGTTCTTTCCAATCACTAGTTTTTTAACTTGGATTTTTTTTTCCTCTCAATTTGCAAGAATTATACTAATTCAATTTCATTATGCTAATCACCCAGATCTACGACTTCGACCGGGATTATAAGGATGTGGGCATTTCTCTGTTTACAACAAAATTTATTGTTTTCAAAAACTGCCTGACTAATGCCAAATCTGATACAATACTGTCAGCATGGAATCCCCCACCCGATTGGGGAAAGTATGTATTTTCAATGCCTCTTTCTTCAACTTACTGCTGCTTTCACACTGATTTTCTGATATTTTTTTTTCCTTTGCTACCCCAGGCAGTCTTAATTTTCTTGTTAATTTCTGATTAGTTGTTAAGTTCAAGTTCAACTGCATCATTCACCCATTGGGTTTCCATGCTACACCCTCTTAATAAGCTTCAACCAAAACTGAATACATAAAGTACCTGGAAAAGTATAGCTAAAAGTATAGTTAAAATTGCAATATTTACTTGTACTGTTGAAGTTATTGTTATAGATATTTTATTTGATTATAAGATTGATGTTCTACCTTTTTATTGCTATGAAGTTGCCTTTCCTGTTTTCCTTAGCTTCTGGGTATCTTATTGAATGTTTGTTTTCTTCTTTTTTCCCAGAAAAGTGATGCTTAGAGTTGATGCAAGACAGGGAGCTCCAAAGGATGGAAGTTCTCCCTTTGAACTTTTCCAGGTAAGTGCTTCCTAATGGTTATTTTTTTCCTTAAAAAATTAGGAAAGTTCATTAAAGAATAATGGAATCCATCTCTTATTCTAATTTGGGTTTCTCATAACTTTTATATCTGAAGCTTAAAATTGAGACCATGTGTAGAGTTTTGTTAAGTAGACCCTGGACAAGATAAAATTATATATATATATACATATATATATATATTTCATTTGTATCTTGTTGGAGATCCCACATCGCCTAGAGATATGGTCTGTTACATGTATATAAGTGGGGAACATTCCTCACCTTACATGCCAGTTTTGTAGGGTGTACAATATCTCTACATATTGGAGAGCAGGCAGAATATTAGGTAGCAACAATTACAGAATTGAACATGTTGAAGTTCATGAGAGTTTGTAGGAAATAGAGAATAAAGTGAAAGAGAACTTGTTTTGCTAATTGGCTAAAAATTTTTATGTTAGTTTTTTACAAAAATAGTGTTAATATTGGTTGATGTGGCGAGCATCCATCTTTCATAATTTGTCATGTGTCACCAAGTTGATCAAATTAGTGTGGTAAATTACTGGAAGGACCAACTTAGTATAACAGTGACACTTAAAAGAGATAAAAGTGAAACTTTTTAAACTTAAGGATCCAAATTGAAACCAAAAATTTACATAAGAGACCAAATTTATATTTTAGCCTTTCTAATTTCAGAATCTTATTACAAACTCAGATATACCATTGTATGGAGAACTATGAATCTGTTTGAGTAGAAAATAAGTGCAGTATAAAATATTATTTGAGATTTTTGCTGGGAAAGCCAATACTTGTGCCTTTTATTTCCTAACATGCTTTAATCTATAGGTAGAGATTTATCCCCTTAAGATCCATTTGACAGAAACTATGTACAGAATGATGTGGGGGTATTTCTTCCCGGAAGAAAAAAAGGATTCACAACGTCGACAGGTTAATTTAAAATTTCAATTTGCCCATCGACTTATTTCCACAACAATGATAAAATTCATACATATTTGGTGTTTTATTTTAAAATCATGAATGGTTATGTAGGAGGTGTGGAAGGTTTCGACCATAGCTGGTGCAAAGCGTGTAAAAAAAGGTTCAACAGAAGGTTCGGCCTTAAAGCTATTTCCCACAGCCAATCAGTCTTCTGCCCAAAATGATTCAGCCCAAGTGAGTTTATTGTCTAGTGCATGATTCTCAAGTAATAATATTAAGAGAAATGCTAGCAACATATTCTTCAATGCTATTTTTTTTTATTGGGTGAAATCTCATTCAAATTAGAGAGTGAGTTCATGTTATTTAGAGGGGCCAGCTACCTTATGATTCCTCCCAATAATGGAGAAAGTATTGGAAAGAGTGTCAAGAATTATGTTGCTAGCACTCCTCTAATAATAAAAGAATACTGGAAGGCTGATCCCATACTATATTGGTAGGGAAGCTATGGAACATATGGATTCTTCTCCATTTTGTTATTTAATTCTCACCATCTAAGTTTATAATATTTTAAGAAGGAGGATAGATTTATACAAGGATTTTGGTAACATGCTTGCAGGGATCCAAAGCACAAAATGTCAAAGCTAACCCTGGTACTGGTCTAACCCCTGATTTTGATAAAACACGGGAAGAGACTCTGTCAGAATCTGTAGCCGATGAACCTGTCGCACAAGATGAAGCATCAAAGAATAAAACAAAAGATTCCAAAGGTGGCAAAGCTGGTCAATCATCTCTTGAAGACAAGAAGTTGGCTATGCCACCTGAAGAGAAGACATCTAGACCACAAAAGATAATGGAATTTCACAACATCAAAATTAGTCAGGTTGGTTGTAGTTCTGGACCATTTTCTGTAGGTGTCTCTGGTCATGTCATCCCAATTCTGATAAATCACAATCTTTTGTGCAGGTGGAATTGTGTGTCACATATGAAGGGCAAAGATTTGCTGTGAGTGATCTGAAATTATTGATGGATCAATTTCACCGAGTTGAGTTTACCGGGACTTGGCGAAGACTCTTCTCACGAGTTAAGAAGCATATCATATGGGGAGTCCTAAAGTCTGTGACTGGAATGCAGGTAATGAACAACTTATAGTTTCCTGTTATCCTTTCATTGTTAACAAGAACGAATATATACCCCTTGTGTTTTCCTTCGTAGACAATGATCCATACCTACCTACCACTGCAAATTTATGACAGCATTCTAAAATAAACTTGAGTGAAATTGTTGTTTTTGAGATTCAGATTCCCTTTAAAATGGCTTTTATCCATTGTTGAGAGGAAAAGAAAACATGAGACATAAACTACTAATTAATGAGTGCCAGTATTTTATAGGCATGTGGATTACATGATAATAAATGACATATACAATTCATAAGATAGAAATTTAAAAACACACTTTCATATGACTCATTATGACATTGAATTAATTCTGTTTGATTATCAATCTGAATTAATTCTCAGCACCAAATTACACTAGACTTGACCTTATTTTAGGAAAATAGTTATTCATTTTAGCCTATATATTGTAATGTTATGCACAGTTTCAGTATCAAGAAGCAACATTTAGTTCTTTTCATATCCTTTATACTCAAGTTTGTAACAATCTTGAACTGTTTCTGTTTGATTCATTTAAATGTATTATTGTCGTGGATCATGTAGGGTAAAAAATTTAAAGACAAGGGTCAGGTTCAGCTCCCTAGTACTGGTGCTCCAGAAGCAGACCTTGCTTCAAGTGAAATTGAAGGGCAAGCAGGGAAATCTGATAAGCTTCCACCAGCTTGGCCTAAGCGTCCAAATGACGGAGCAGGTGATGGATTTGTAACATCAATTAAAGGAATATTTAGTACTCAGCGCCGCAAGGCAAAGGCATTTGTGAACAAGACAAAGAAAGGTGAATCAGAGAATGATATTCAAGGGGATGGAAATGAAGATGATGTAGATAACGCTCCTTTTGCAAGGCAGCTCACAATCGCACAAGCTAAAAAGCTTATTAGGCGGCAAACCAAGAAGTTGCAGTCTAAAGGACAAAAAGGTGTGTTCTAGTGTAACTTCCATGTTATTGATTTCTAACTACTAAATTCATTATAATTTGAGGATAATTTTGAATTTTAAATTATTTGGATAATGATAAAAAGACAACATGTGATTTTAGGGACTGCAAGAATAAAAAGACAAAAAGGAGAGAGAATACTTTTTCTTATCTTATTCAGGAGAAATTATGATACATATATAGGCTGGCTGCCTTACATGATAAATGCAAATTTGAAAGTAAATAAAGATAAAATGAGATAAGAGATAATATCAAAAGATCACAACAGAATAATCTGATTTTGATCTTAATTATTGAATCTCCTAAGATAAAATTTCAAATAATGTACAACTGTCAACACCCCTCCTCAAGTTGGTGCATAGATGTCTAGCATGCCCAACTTGCTTATACGAAACTCTAAGTTAGGTCTAAACAATCCTTTTGTAAGAATATCGGGAATCTGCTGTGAAGTAGGAACAAAAGGCATACAAATCAGGCCAATGTTGACTTTTTCCTTTTATAAAATGTCTATCGATTTCAACATGTTTGGTTCGGTCATGTTGAACAGGGTTTTGGGAGATATTGATTGCAGTTTTGTTATCACAATACAGCTTCATTGGAAGAGTGATAGGAAGCTGCAACACTTCAAGATTCTTTCTAAGCTGTAGTATTTCACAAACACCTTGGGCCATTGCCCTAAACACAGATTCAGCCCTGCTCCTAGCCACCACATTTTACTTTTTAATCCTTCAAGTAACCAAGTTTCCCTAAACAAATTTACAGTAACTGGTTGTTGATTTCCGATCTATGACGGATCTTGCCCAATCAGCATCAGTGTGTACTTCAACAGCTTGCTGTCTAGATTTTTTAAAGAATAGACTTTTGCCTGGATCACTTTTAAGGTACCTTAAAATTTAGTAGACAGCCTCTCAATGTTCTTCATGAGGTGAGTGCATGAACTGGCTCACTAAACTGACTGCAAAGGTTGTCTAGACGGGTATGAGATAGATAAAATAACCTTCCACTACAAGGTCTCCTTTCTCTTTGATCCCAAGCTTTTGGTTGGGGTCTGTAAAATAATTAAGAGAGGAGAGAATTTCAGTGTATTATTCATCAAGAGGGATTACATCTCTATATATACATGTAAGGAATCCTAAGATAAGAAACTGAAATCAAATTAAATCTCTATCAATCCCTACTATCTCTCCTAAGATATATACTTATCTCCTAATCAATCCCTACTATCTCTCCTAAGATATATATAATATCATAACAAATCATAACATTCCCCCTCAAGTTGGAGCATAAATATTAATCATGCCCAACTTGTTACAAATATAATCTACCCTAACTCCATTTAAGAATTTCGTGAGGATATCTCATATCAATAAACTAAGAGGCCCTTCATTGGGAGAACAAAAGGCAATCATTACAACCAAAGTTGTTGTTAGCCCTAACCCAGGATCCACTAATAACCAAAAAAACTGGTTTTTGCTGTTGATACAGCTAGATAGAAAGAACCGGAGAGAGAGAGAAATAAAGAAAGAGATGAAAGACAGAGAGAGAGAGAAAACTGAGAAAAGAGAGAGAGATTAATTGAAAGGCTTGCCAAATGAGGCAATGACCCAAGTATTTATAAACATACCTGGGTAGTACAATCAGAAACCTAAAAGCCTTCATGAAAAAGGCTTTAACAGAAAATACACTTAAACAGAAAAACTAATATATTGTAATAGAATTAGTACCATTCCTAACAAGCTCCACCTTGGGACTAATTCTATTGAAAAATATTCTAAGCTTTACAATTAGAAACACCTACTAGATTTACACACTTCTTAAAATTAGTAGCTGGCAGCGGTTTAGTTAGCATATCTGCTGGATTTTCTGAAGTATGAATCTTCAGAACTGAAATTTCTTCTCTAGCCACTATTTCTCTGATGAAGTGGTACCTTACATTGATGTGTTTAGTCTTAGAATGGAATGCATCATTTCTTGTCAAGTGTATAACACTCTTATTGTCTGAGTAAACTTCCACTGAATCTTGTGTAACTCCAAGTTCAGTGGCAAAACCCTTCAACCAGGTTGCTTCCTTTATTCCCTCTGTAGCTGAGACATTGCTCAAATGAAAGCTGAGTGGAGATAGCCTAGAATGCTTTGTGTAGTGTGCTGCCCCTTAGAGAAACTCACCTTCTTCTGTTTCCCAAGGATGCAATGCTCACAAAACTGCAACTTGCTGAAACTTTGATCACCAGAAGAACCTCTTTTGCTTAGGATTTGCATCCCTTTCTCTCTCATGTGGCCTAATCTCATGTACCGCAGCCTTGATTGTTCCTCATTGGTTGCAGAAATTGTCTGGGCAGCAGTGATCATTTAGTAACAGTGGAAGCAAGAAGGAAATAGAGATTACCTCTTCTTTTTCCCTTCATAACAGTGAGCGAGCCCTTAGAAATTTTGATTTCTCCACCTTCAACAGAATACCTACATCCCAAGGACTCCAAAGCTCCAAGAGAGATTAAATTTCTTCTTAAATCAGATACATGTCTCACATTTATGAGTGTCTTGACTGCTCCATCATGGATTTTGATTTGCACTGAGCCTCTGCCTTTGACTTTGCAAACTGCATCATTACCCATCATAATAACTCTTGAATGAACTGGTTCATAAGTGGAAAACCACTCCCTTTTGGGACACATGTGGTAGGTGCATCCAGTGTCCAGAATCCACTCTTCTCTGACATTTGAAACTGTTGCTGCAGCCACCAAAACATCAGCATCAGACTCTGAATCTAAATCTGCCACAGCAGCTTCTGGTTTAGGATTCTTGTTATTTTCTTCCTTTTCTTTCTTGTTCTTGAGCTTGTAGCAGTCATTTATCTCATGCCTAAGCTTCTTGCAATATTTGCAAGATTTCCCTGA
This sequence comes from Hylodesmum podocarpum, assembly GCA_026586105.1. NCBI lineage: Eukaryota > Viridiplantae > Streptophyta > Magnoliopsida > Fabales > Fabaceae > Hylodesmum > Hylodesmum podocarpum. Next base: position 1,701,068 of record JALJEV010000071.1, on the reverse strand, counting down.
GTTTTTTTCTCTTGACTTGGATCTTGATTGTTTCTTGCCAGAATCTAGCTCTTCTTGAGGCCTTACTCTTGCTGCAAAGGCATCACCCTTCTTGTCGGTGGGTAGCTCATTATCAAACTTCTCCTTTGAGAGAAGATTAGACTTTACATCTTCATATGACAATGTGTCATTGGAGCTGTAAAGCATGATTTCTTTGAAGTGCCTGTAAGAAGGAGGGAGAGACACTACAAGTAATACACAGCCTTATCTTCATCTTCAATCTTGACCTCAAGATTTTCCAAGTCTATCAAGATTATGTTGAACTCATTTAGGTGAGACCTTAATGAGCTTCCTTCTGTCATTCTCAGGGTATACAACTTCTCTTTTAACCTCAGTTTGTTGGCCAAATTCTTGGTCATGTACAAAGCTTTCAGCTTAGTCCACAAACCAACAGTTGTAGTTTCTTGAATGACCTCTCTAAGTACATCTTCTGAAAGACATAACTGGATGGCAGTAAGGGCTTTCTTATCCAATTCCTCCTAGCTTTCATCAGTCATAGTTGCTGGCTTCTTGGACCTTCCATCAAGTGCCTTCTTCAACCCTTGCTGAGTTAGCACAGCCCTCATTTGTACCTTCCAAATGCTGAAGTTGATCTGCCCATCAAATTTCTTTATGTCAAACCTTGTAATGGATGACATCTTCTTTGTTTTTGCTTGTTTCTTGGGGATGACTCTTGATACCACTTGTTAGCCCTAACCCAGGATCCACTAAAAACTAGAAAAGCTGGTTTTTGCTGTTGATACAACTAGATAGAAAGAACCAGAGATAGAGAAATAAAGAAAGAGATGAAAGGCAGAGAGAGGGAGAAAACTGGGAAAAGAGAGAGAGATTAATTGAAAGGCTTGCCAAATGAGGCAATGGCCCAAGTATTTATAAACATACCTGGGTAGTACAATCAGAAACCTAAAAGCCTTCATAAAAAAAGCTTTAACAGAAAACACACTTAAACAGAAAAACTAATACATTGTAACAGAATTAATACCATTCCTAATAGTTGTCATATAAGTAACTTTTAATCAACATTAAAAGCAATATGAAAACTTGAGAATATATGATAATAACAAATGTCAAAACTGTATTGAATATTTTAGGAGGCTATTATATTTTATCTATTAAAGATAAGAACTGATTAGGTTGTTATATCTTAAAATTAGTTGATCAGGTTGTTATATCTATCTATTAAAGATAAGATTAAATTCTAACTTATTAAGTTGAGTGAAATAGGGATATAGAATATCCTATCAGATTTTGTGGAGATTATTCAGTTATTTTGTTACCTTTATCGTGTACACTCTGATTATAAATAAGATCATTGTGTGTATGATAAACATACACAATTTCCCTTCAATTTTTACATGGTATCAGAGCTCCTGATCTTTTGGAGCCTCTAACCGTGCCTAAAAGCCCTAAGCTGCAGCCTTTATTGCTGCACAACCTCGACATTATTGTAGCTTTCATTGCCGCACAACCTCAGCCCTTATTGTAGCCTTCATTGTTGCAGAACCTCAGCCTTATCGCAACCTTTATGGCTGTGCAATTTACCGTAGCTTAATCACACCCACCTGTAATGGTTGAAATCGTGAACCTTATTTTGGAGAATGTTCATTCTGCTTATAGACTAAATGGGTTTTCCAATGTGGAGAAAAAGCAGTAGGAAGTTTGGTGTACCTATTGCAACAAGTCGTGCCACACAAGGGAGAAGTGCTGGAAATTACATAGGAAACCCTCTAGCCGAGAATGGGGGCAGAAAGGAGGCCATCTAAAAAGGAAGGACAAAGGCAAGCAAACATCGTTAATAGACAATGTGAAGAATCTGTCCAACTAAATCACGAAAAGATAGAAAGGGTAAAAGTCTTCCTTAGTAAATTGGAGAAGCCCACAGTTATGTGTTCCTTAACATATTCTGGTAAGTTTCTATTATCTCTTGGACTTAATGTTTCAGATACACCCTTTACCCATTTTTGAATACTAGATTTTGGTGCCACTAACTATATGACTCCTTTACCCAAATACTTCTCCACATATTCCCCATGTCCCAGTAACAAGAAAATTTCCACGGGATATAGAACCTTAATAACTACCACAGGTCAAAGATAGGTTCAAATAAACCCCATCATCTATAACATTAAAAAATTTTCTTCATGTCCCTAGACTATCTACCAACTTGATTTCTGTACAGAAACTCATAAAAGATCTCTCTTGTAACGTTGTTTTTCATAACAACTATTGTATATTTCAGGACAAGATCCTAATCTACCTATCAATAGTCACTCTTTTATATCTGAATCCACCATGATCAGTAAAGAGAAAACTCAACTATACCATTGTCAGCTAGGACACCCTTCATTTCGAGTTGTAAAATTGATATTCCCTTGTTTAAGAATTTAAATACTGAGTGTCTCCATTGTGAAGTGTGTGAGCTAGCTAAGCACAATTGTGTATTGTTCCTCATTAGTAACAAAATGAATTCCTTCTTTTCTTACCCCATACTGATGTCTGGGGTGCTGCTAATATCCCTAATATCTGAGGTGCTAAATAGTTTTTAACCTTCATAGATGATTGTACTATAGTGACTTGAGTTTTCCTATTGAAACATAAATTTGAGCTCAGCTCTATTTTTTTTCAATTTATCTTTATGATTAAATATCAATTTGGAGTTAATATAAAAAAAATTAGGTCTAATAATGCCAAGGAATACTTTAACCTTATACTTAACTCTTTTTGCCACAAGGAAGGGATAATTCATGAGTTTTCATGTGTTAACACACTTTAACAGAATAGAACACACTTCAACAGAATAGGATCGCAGAAAGAAAATATTGGCACTTATTAGACCAAACTAGAGATCTACTTTTTCAAAACCATGTTACTAAGGAATTTTGGGGGAAAGCCTTTCTTACTGCCACCTACCTAATCAATAGGCTACCTTCTAAAATCTTAGCATCTAAATGCCCCATGGAAGTTCCATCCTCCTTCTACCCACACCTACACCCTACAAATAAACTCCGACCTAAAATATTTGGATGTGTATCCTTTGTGCATGTTTATAGTAAATGAAAGGGGAAAATTGAACCCTAGGACTGGCAAATGTGTATTCTTAGGGTACTCAACCACACAAAAGGGATATAAGTGTTTTCACCCAAAGAGATTATTTATGTCAAGGGATGTCACCTTCAATGAATATGAGAGCTACTTCCAGCCTTAGGGGGAGAATGTAAGAGAGGAAGATGAGTCTCTCATATTTCCAAATATGACATTTGGACTTGAAATTGAGACAAAAAGCATTGCTGGAAATAATTTCTTTACATGAGGAAATAATTTCTAATCCTAGAAATTCCAATAATTCTAATGAGTTTATTTTGGAAAATTCAGAAGCACGGGTGGATCAAAACTTGAATATTCCTATTTGCACCAAATAGCCAATTTACCCTCTATCAAATTTCCTATCATTTGAAAAATTTTCTCCTTCCTAGAAAACCCTTCTCACAAACTTAAACTCTACACACACCTCCCTCTGTATCCGAAGCATTATCTGACCGGAAATGGAAACAAGCCGGGGATGTGGAAATGGAGGCACTAAACAAGAACAGAACTTGGGAATTTGTCACCTTACCAACTGGAAAAAAACTAGTTGGGTGCAAATGAGTATATGTTGTAAAGTATCGGGCTGATGGGACCATGAAATGTTACAAGGCAAGGTTAGTAGCCAACATATTCGCTCAAACCTATGGATTGGATTACTTGGAGACATTTACCCCGGTTGCTAAGATGAACACGGTCAGAGTAATATTATCACTAACAACTAATCATGATTGGGACATGCAACAATTCGATGTGAAGAATGCATTTCTACATGGAGACCTTAAAGAAGAATATACTTGGAGTTGTCCCTGGTTATGATGGGCAAGTTGCTACTGGAACCGTTTGCAAGCTAAAAAAGGCTCGATATGGACTGAAACAATCTCCAAGAGCATGGTTTGAAAGATTCACCAAAGTTATGACAAGTTTGGGCTACAAACAAAGCCAAGGAGATCATACTTTATTAATCAAACATTCAAGTTGCAGGGGGAATAACAACAATATTATTGGTGCATGTAGATAATATTATAATAACTAGAGATGACCAAGAGGAGCAACAAATGTTAAGTCAATGTCTTGCCACTGAATTCGAGACTAGGACATTAGGGAGACTTAAATATTTTTTGGGGATTGAAGTGCCCCATTTGAAGAAATGAATCTTCATATCTTAACAAAAATATACTACTGACTTTCTTAAAAGAACAGGAAAGACAACATGCAAACCAATAAATACTCCAATTGATCCAAGTATAAAGTTGGAAAGTGCGGAGGAGGATAATGTTGTAAACAAGGAAATGTACCAAAGACTCGTGGACAAACTTATTTATTTATCTCACACGGCCAGACATTGCTTTTTGTTGTGAGTCTAGTCAGCCAATTTATGCATCAACCAAAGGAAACACATTTGCAAGCTGCCCTTAGAATTGTTTAGTATTTAAAAGGGACTCCAGGAAGAGGGATTTTGTTCAAACGAAACAAGAGTGTACGTCTTGAAGCATGCACGAATGCAGATTATGCAAGGTCAACTGTTGATAGGAGATCAACTACCGAATACTATATCTTCCTTAATGGAAACCTAGTGACTTGGAAGAGTAAAACACAAAATGTAATAGCTAGATCAAGTGCTGAAGTAGAGATACGAGCAATGACCCAAGGAATATGTGAACTCCTATGGCTGAAGATTATATTGCAACACTTGAAGATAAGATAAGATGAACCTGTTAGGTTATATTGTGACAATAAATATGCAATTAGCATAACCCACAAGAACTAAACATATTGAGGTAGACAAACATTTTATCAAGGAAAAACTAGATATTAATAAGATAGAACTAAACATATTGATTGTTCAGTTATTTTGTTACCATTAATTATTAATAAGATCCTTGCGTGTATGATAAACATACACAATTTCTCTCCTGCTTTTACAACAAAAAATCTCCATTTCTAACATTTCTTGAGATTTTTCTGTAATACTTCAAGTTTTGATCTTTAGCTATCATTCCCGCAACTTTAATGGATTATCTTAAAGTAAATGAGAAGTTATAGAGACTTTATTTAGAACAAAAATGTTTCCAATAATATTAATCCACTTTCCATCATGAAGGACCTTAGTCATAAACGTTGCATAATGATATTTGAATATTTCCAACATTTTTCTCTTTTATGAAACTTATTGTTACTAATATGATAATAGTACAATAATTCAAACAAAGTCTTTCCAATTAAATTTGCATGTATTAGGCAAAGTGATGACAATGATTATTGCAGCTTCTATGAACAATAATACAGGATTCCACATAAATCCCCAAAACATCAAAAACATGTTTTCCTTCTCCTAAAATTTGGTGTGCCCAAAGATGGTCAACCTTTCCTGAACAACATCTATTTAAGCTCATTTGAATCATTCCTCGTGGTCTGAAATTCCTTCTCAAGTGGCATCTCTTCCAAATCTCCAACTTTATTTAGAGCACAATGCTTGGCTTTTTTTTTTCCAATTAGAAACTTTTGTCTCTTATTTTAATGGATATTAGCTCACATTCAGAATGATCAAATATGGTGCAACTTATATTTTTAAAACATAAGGAATAATTTTTCGTTGACATTTGCCTAGATAGTGGCTTAATTTGCACCCATATGTATCCACTCAGAGTCAAGTTGCAGACATACTCACCAAAGGGCTAAACTGCACTAAATTTGAAAGAATTATATTCAAGCTAGAAATAGAAAACACCTACTCACCATCTTGATGGGAGTGTCAAAACTGTATTGTATATTTTAGGAGACTGTTATATTTTATACTGATTAGGTTGTTATATTTTAAAATTAGTTGATCCGGTAGTTGTATCTTATTTATTAAAGATAAGATTAGATTCTAATATATTAGGTTGAGTGAAATAGGGATATAGAATATCCGATAAGATTTTGTAAGGATTATTCAGTTATTTTGTTATCTTTTACCATGTACAACCTGATTATAAATAAAATCCTCGTAGGTATGCTAAATATACACAATTTCCCTTCTACTTTTATCATGGTTTATATTGATATTTAATGCAAATTTTTATTAAAAACATTATTTAGGTAAAACTCTAATTATGATCGAAAAGCAACACTAGAAATATCTACCAAATTATATCTAAGTTTTCTCCTTCAAATGTTCTATTTTCGATTTGCCAGTCAATTCCTTTCTTCTTGACTAAACAGCTCAAGGATTAAATACTCAATCTTTTACAGGTTCGCCCTCGCAACAAACAGAAGCACAACCATCATCTCCAAAAGAAGAGAGTCAAGAGACCTTTATTTTTGACAGTGATTCTTCAAGTGGATCCTCAGCCGATGATGCTTTCAATGAATAGGTCATATAAAGGAATTATTACTTTTTAGCTGATCATGAAGCACGTTATATCTGATTCTTAAATGTCTAAAAGGATGCAAGATCTGTATAGGTACCTCAGATAAACACCTAAAAGAAATACAATTTGAGGGTAGGAACTAGGGACACCATAATTGGAAAAAGAACTTTGGTGTTCAACTTTGATCAATGCATGATTGATGTTGATTTCTATTCCCTGGCTACCTCTGCCATTGTAGATAAAGAGCCTTGCATGCATCTTTTCTGTATCAAACTACAACTTCTAGAGTCCCGGTAAATTTGCAATCTTGGGCTCCTTATATTTCTGAAAACGGATGCTCAAAGGTAACATTATTTGCATAGACTGATTATAGTTTCAATTTTATAATGAAATTCTCTCTCTGATTCTATCATGCCAAATGTTTCAATATTTTATCTGGTTTAAGAAACACAATAGATGAATAAACCACGACCGATGGTCAAACAAATTTTCAGAAATAAGCAACTCTGATGAACAAAAAATAATATAAATTTTTAACCATTTTAATGCCATAAACTAAATTAACCAATATATTTTTAGAAGTATAAATTAATCAAAAGAACTTTATATTTAAGTATGAAGGTAATACTTCTATTTTTTAAAATTAAATAAAATAAAGCGGATCTAGAAAATGGGTGAGGAGGATTCGGGCAAAAATTAACCTAAATAGCAATAGTATAACACTATGACATATTTTAATAATCGAATGACTGTTATAATTATAACACAAAATATAAAGAGAAGTATTAGTGTTTTTCGTTTAAATAGTTTTTTTTACGCCCTTTGTTATCTCTTATTAAATAACTCTGTCCCGGATTAAGGTTCAAGAGTTTTGTGTTTTAACATTGTATTATTTGGATTTAATTATTATACATTCTAAATATGAATATTTTTACACAAATAATCCATCACATTTCACTGATATGTGTTACTTTTAAAATAATTAGATGTGTATTTTTTTTTTAAGATGTGTCATTTTAAGATTGATTGGTAATGTACAAATTTTTCGCACAACTAATATATATTATTAATATTAAAGAAGCAAAACATTTATTATCCAAAAATGTAAAAAATAAAAATTAATATACATGAGATATATTGTCAATACACGACAAAGTATTATCATATATGAAGATCTTTGTGTAAAAAATTTTGGAGAGTTAAGATCTCCAATTTGTTATTGTAACAAGAACATGAGATCTGATTGAAACTGTGTTTATTTTCATTTGTAAAAGTAAAAGGAATTGTGTGTTTAACATATAATTAAAGTATACGTGATAATTAGAAAAATAAATAATTGTATAATCTCTATAAATATGTTAGGATATTCTATATCCCTATTTGATGTAATCAATTAGCATTTAGTTATATGTTTAACATTCTCCATCAAGCTGAAGCATATATTTCACACAATAACTAATACATGTAATTTCCTTAATACTTCCCCTCAAATTGAAGAGTGCAAATCAAGAACTCTCAACTTACTGCATAAAAATTCAAATTGCTCTCTGCCAAGTGCTTTTGTAAGAATGTATGTCAAGTGCATCTTTGTAGAAACATAACAAGGACGAATCACCCCTACTTGTAATTTCTCTCGAACAATATGGCAATCAATCTCAATGTGTTTTATACACTCGTGAAAAACTGGATTAGCCGCAATATGTAAGGCTGCTTGATTATCACAAAACAATGAAGTCGGCTTGTGTAAATCAACTTTTAAATCTCGAAGTATATATCTTAGCCATGTCAACTCCAGACAAGTGTTGGCCATTGCTCTGTATTTCGCTTCTGCTGATGAACGCGAAACATTTGTCTATTTCTTTTACCTCCAAGAGATAAGTGATGATCCAAGAAAAATACAATAACCAAAAATAGAACGCCTAGTAGTACGACATATTAGGAATTCAGCCTGCTTAAAAACATAGTGTAAGGGAGAAAGAAAAAGAGCACACAAAAAAATTAACGTGGTTCAATGCCTCAAGACCTAGTCCACGATTCCACTGGAATAAAATTTACTATTTATAATTTTTGAACGAAAAGATTACAAACTCTCCTTACATGTAATTTTTGAACGGAAAAAACTACAAACCCTCCCCAAGTATAATTTTTGATTGGAAAAACTACAAACCCTCCTCATATGTAATTTTTGAACGGAAAAAACTACAAACCCTCACCAGATATAATTTTTGAACGGAAAAATTATAAACCGTCCCCAAAATGTTTGACACACACTATCTAAAACCTAAAATACCAATTATAGATTCTAGGATGTGGTGCAAGTAAATAAAACCTAATACTCTCTTTATATATAGGTTTTTTACTCCTCTCTATTTCTAATGCTCATCGGTTTGGGACTTTAAATTAACCAAGACTCAATAAATCTCCCTTTAATTCAAAGTCGTGCACTTCTAAAATAGTCGTTCTTTACATCAAAACTCTTCTAGAGCGATCTTCTCTTGCAACAGTAGAATCTTCTGACTTCTAGAGCAATCCTCCCTTGCAATCTTTTGACTTTTGGAGCAATACTCCCTTGCAACAAAATCTTCTAACTGGCAAAATTCTTCTTCTCCTTCAAGCTTTGCTTCTTCTGATGTGGGGCTTTGATTGTATCCCAACAATCCTCCCTTCAAATAAAGGACCACTATACTTTCTCCCTCCCCGCAACAGAAAACTTTCAACAAAGGGAATCATCTCAAGATAGGTCCACCTGACCTTCACAGATCCATCTCTCGACAAGTTCAACCTGACCTTCATGGATCCATCTCTCGATAAGTCGAACCATCAGCTCTAATACCATTTGTTGGGAATTCAGTCTGCTTAAAAACATAGTATAAGGGAGAAAGAAAAAGAGCACACAAAAGAGCACACTTGTTTGGACTTTGATTGTATCCCAACACGACATCCACCCCAATCTGAATCACAATAAGCATTAAGTGTCAAATTATTTTCAGATGGCAAAAACAATCCTGACCTGGCGTCTTTTTAATGTAACGGAGGACTCGCAATGCTGTTTCCCAGTGTGGCTTGTGAGGCATGTTCATTGATGCAAATCCATGAGGAACTTGTAAGGGATCTTCATGGATAAGCAAAGGGGTGTCCAATCTTCATTCACCCATCATTCAACACTCAATTGATTTGAAGTAGCATGCGGAATTAACACTAGAAATCACGGTTTAGGATCAAGAAGAAGAAATAGCGAAAATGGAAGAAGGAAGAAGTGTGGTAAGCGCCATGGATGAAGCACCCAATAAGCTTGGTTGGAGAATTGCCACTTGGATCATGGATCCATGATAAGATTCAAGGTTCTTGGAAGAAACCCTAGGAGAGCTATCTCCTTTCCTCAAGACACAAGTCTTAGAAATTCTATTTCTTTAATTTTGACCAAAAGTGAGTACAATGAGAAAGTTGACCAACTTAAATGAAAGTGCAATGGGCCTAAGGTTAGAAATCCGAATGTTCTCCACCATAGGATGATATGAGTGATCAATGGTGAGATGAGAGACACCCTAGGCTGAGTACATTTTACAATTACAAGGCCCAAATTCAATTCTTAAAACAAATAGATAATTGAAATAAACTAATAGGCCTAAATAATTAAATAACTCACTGGAAAATCCTGGTAGATTTCCAATGTTAACTTCAAGTTCCATTTCCTCCTAGATGAAGTCCGAACTAGGCTTTAGTGTCTTCAAAACTTTTGTAGCCCTTTAAGTCAGCTTTAAAATGCCACCAAGAAGAACTTAATTGGAGTTTTGTAGCCCACATTACACTCAAAATACTGAACCTGGTCAGCATCCCACTGAAACATCCTGACATTATCCAAACGTTACTTTCAAGCCCAATTTACTCCTAGATGCAATTCGAACTGTGCTTTTGTGTTTTCATAGCCTTTGTAGCCCTTTAAGTCAGCTTTTAAAAAGACACCAAGAACAGCTCAATTTGAGTTGTGTAGCCCAAGTTATGATCCGAATACTAAACCTGGGCAGACAGTCAAGACATAAACGAATTTTATTAGAAGCTTAATTTATTAAAAAATATGGTTGAAAAGTTTGTTGAGCTTTTGGAGATGGTCCTCCATCATTCATGAACTAACTTAGTGTACGTACTAAGTACACTATGTCCGGCCTGGTTATTGTAAATATATTAGTTTGCCAACCAGTCTCCGATACTTTCTTGGATCATGAAGAACTTCACAATTTTCATTTGTCAATTTTAAATTTTGCTCCATTGAGAAATTTTTTGGTTTCATACCTAATAATCCGAGAATATGTAAGGCTGCTTAATTATCACAAAACAATGAAGCCAGCTTGTGTAAATCAACTTTTAAATCTCGAAGTATATATCTAAGTCATGTCAACTCCAGACAAGTGTTGGTCATTGCTCTGTATTCCGCTTCTGCTGATGAACGCGAAACATTTGTCTGTTTCTTTGACTTCCAAGAGATAAGTGATGATCCGAGAAAAATACAATATCTAGAAACAAAACGCATAGTAGTTTGACATCCACCCTAACCTGAATCGCAATAAGGACTAAGTGTTAAATTATTTTCATATGGCAAAAACAATCCCTGACCTGACGCCTTTTTAATGTAACGGAGGACTCGCAATACTGCTTCCCAGTGCGACTTCTGAGGCGTGTTCATGAACTGACTTAGTGTACGTACTGAATACATTATGTCTGACCTGGTTATTGTAAACTTTCTCGGATCATGAAAAACTTCACCATTTTCATCTGTCAATTTTAAATTCTGCTCCATTGGGAAATTTTCTAGTTTCATACCTGATAATCCTATGTCTTCTAAAATTTTTAAAGCATATTTTCTCTGAGACATAAAGACACCCTTTTTGGAATGAGAAAATTCAATGTCCAGAAAGTATTTCAATTCACCAAGATCTTTAATAATAAAATGTTGGAGCAAATGATTTTTCAGCAGCTTGATCTCATGTAAGCTTGATCTCAATAAGATATCATCAACATAATAAGAATGACAGTGAACTTTTTACCTTGAGATTTAGTAAAAAGTGAGTAATCCACCTTTGACTGTATGTAACTAGTAGATTTAACATTATTTGCAAAAATGGAAAACCAATTGCGAGACGCCTGTTTCAAACCATAGATAGATTTTTGAAGCCGACATACCAGATTCTCCCCCTGTCGGTGAAAGCCAAGAGGCAGATTCATATACACCTCTTCATGGAAAGTTCCATGAAGGAACGCATTGTGAACGTCAAGTTGGTGTAAATACCAATTGCGCGAAGCAACAACTCAACAAAAACAACGGAGAGTGGTGAGTTTGGCAATAGGAGAAAAATCCTCCTGATAATTGATACCTTCAATTTGGGTATAACCCTTTGCAACCAAACACACTTTATAACGCTCAATTGTTCCATTTGAATGATATTTGATCTTATATACCCAACAACATTCGATGGGTTTGTGCCCCAGAGGAAGAGGGACCAATTACCAAGTGTTGTTACATTCTAATGCCTCAAGTTTGGTGGACATGGCTTGGCGTCAGAGTGGATTACAGTCAGCTTGTTCGAAGGAAGATGGTTCTTTCTGTGTTGTTAAGAGGGCTAAAAAAGCACGGTGATTAGGAGGGAAACGGGAAATAGATAAATGAGAAGATAGTTGATACCTTGTACTATGGCGTGAACTTGGTTGCATCGAAGAGTGATGAGCGTGGGAAGACATGTGCTAGTCCTTTTGCCATGCGGGTGGCTGAATTTGGCGAGTAGAATGGTGAAGGGGCTCATCGATAGGAAGGACTGGTGACATGGTGGCGGAAGGTGATGGAGAAAATCGATGTGTGGAAGGTGAGGTTGGGGATGGGGATGACGTATCTGGATTGTTCTTAGATGGTTGAATCATGATTAACTGGAGAAGAAGGAAGCGTGGAATTTTGGGAAATATTTGGACAATTATGTGGAGAGGATATTAGCGTGGGATTTGGGGAAAGATTTGGCTAGGGATATGAGGAAATATTTAGAGAATTATGTGGAAGGGTATAAAGGCAAACTTGTGGAGATATAGGCAAAGTTGATGAATTGGGAATCGATTGGGAATGGAATGGAAATATATGTTCCCTAAAAAGAACATCTCAACGAACAGAGACTTTCTTGGTGGCTAAGTCAAAAAATTTATATCTCTATAAGTTTGGCAACTAACAACCGCTCATGCTTAGAAGATTTGGTTGGGACACTAACAACTGCTGGATGGACGAAGTTTGTGGAGTCCAATGCTGGATGGATGATGGAAGCTTACATGTAGTTTTGGGAATCTACAAAGGAGGTGTCTGGAACCATCTATGGCACTATTACTGATAATTTTGTGGAAACTATTGTCATTATGTCCGAGTGCAAAGACAAAGGTATCAAGTTCCACCCTAACTGGGATGAAGATCTTAGTGAGTAACTTGTGGATATCACCCTGTGTGGATCTCAGTGTCGGAAAGACGATACGAAGTTCTTGAGGTCAGGGAACATGCTTCCCTTCTGTAGGTTGTTGGACAAACTTCTCTTCAATATTTTCATACCACGAAGTGGCTCTAGAGACAACGCGAGCAACAAAAACATGTTTTGTTTGTTCCATCTAATGAGTAAGGCCTAGATAAGTCTCTCTTCTATCATCATGGATCACTGGATAGGAGCACTTAGAGGTAGAGACCTCAAAAGGAAGTTAAGCATTCTCTATCCTACTCTCCTCTCTCAGATTGTCTTAAACCAAGGGTTTAAGATAGATGATGTTGGATGGTATCCATCTAGATTTGAGTTAAAGATGGATACATTCAATAGGATACTATTGGGCCATCTATTTTTAGAAGTTGAACATAAAAAAACCCCAAATATTCCAAACCACAGACAAAGCCACCAACACCCCAGAAAACCAAACACAAACCTGTCTCTTCATCTCCAAAACAACAAACACAACAACCACCATAAGACCAACCTTTATCTTCTTCCATAAAGACCAAAACACAAGCCTCCAAACACAACCAACCCTTTTCTCCATCTTAGCATCCCTAAAAAAAGCCTAAATTGATTGTATAAAGAAATATATTACCACCAACTCTTGTTTCCCCACCAAAATCTAATTTAGACGAGGAAAATATTTCTATTTTTCTTTCCGCTAATATATATTCCTTTTCACCACCTTCCACCAAGGACTCAAATACCTCTATTGCTCCCATGGTTGAGGCTGCTAATGTGCCCGGACGAGTCAGGACGAAAACCACAGGAAAGCCTCTTAAGTAAAGAGATAGTCGTGTAGAAAGAATAGTCAAGCAAACTAAGGAGATCGTTTATGATCTCATTGTTGCCAGAGAAAAGAGAAAAGAAAAATTCAAGTCAAAAGTTGTTGAGGCAACTAAGAAAGCTGAAGAAGCTAGGACAAAGGCTAAAGGAACACGACTTAGACGAAAGGAGCTTGAAGTTGAAGCTACTTATGAAAAGAAAATAAAATAGTAGGCAAATATGCCTCTAAGACAAACAAAAAAAATGAAGGGATCCTTTAATAACAAAGAGCATAAGAACATCAATTGAATGACTTAAAAAAAAAGGTCAAAGAGAGTCTTCTGCAGTCTATAAAGAGCACAAAAGACGAATGACTGAATTTGCCACTGAAGCTACTACATCTAGTGTTGTTGTTGTTGAATCAACACCTAAGTGTGCTCAAATTCAAAAAGATAATAATCAATTAGCTAAGAAACTCTCTGCCATGCTCAATGAAGAGATTCCACACTCTTCTTGCCTGTATGATGCCTACACTGCATTTGTCCCTCTTAATCTTACAGTTATGGATGCCCATGTTTCATTTATTCCTTCAGGTAAAGTCAACATGAATGCTTATGTTTCAGCTACTCCAATCGATGAAGTTAGCATAGGTGCCAACATTCCATCCATGCCAATAGATGATACTAATGTGGATGTCTATACTTCTTTTGTGCACACAGATGAAGTTAAAGTGGATGCCCATACTACATCTGCCTCAACAGATGCACCAAGTATGGATGAAGTGGTTGTGTCTTCTCAAAATCAATAACAAACTTTGGTGGTATTAGATGAACCAAAATATTTAGCTAAAAGAAGAGCCACCAAAGGACTTTTTTCTGCGGGAAGCGTATGTCTTTGCAGAAGCTTACGTCATACGAGAACCTTTCCTACATTCTATCTTGGTGAAGCTTGTATAGTATGTTCCATTTCCTTCTCCTACACCTTCTATTCAAATTTATTCTTATGTTGAGCAACAAATAAAGCCTGATTGGCTAATTGGTGAACTCCCTCAGTGGCATGATTTTATCCAATAATCAATTTTGAAGCTCCCTATAAATTCATACAATCTCCTAGCTTTAAAGTACAAAGGTCTCCACATCTCATGTATCTACATTGTATGTGGAATGAAATAGTGTAAAGGTTTGAAGTTAAGTATAATGAAGAAATGCAGAAACTTTGGCTTGAGTCTCTACCTTGTAATTTGTTGAGTAAAAAGAATTTGAAAGGACTTAAAGGCATTTCGTCCTACGCAGGTAGATGAGTTGATCCTGCTGTAAAAGATAAAATACAAGAATGGGGGTTGAATTGTGTTAATAAAAAATTTAATCCTTTCGTCTGTTGGTTCAAACATGGTCAGATGAAACAATTCTTATCTTTAAAGATTAATTTTAAGGACAAACTTTATACTTTGGTTATCCCCGTTAGTCACAAGTTCAAGGAAAATAAACACAGTTATTTTTATACTGGTTCATCTATCCAAGACTACGTCCAGTTACCCAGCAACTACTGAGTTTTCAGTACAAACCGTGAAATGGTTACAAGTATTGTTTGAACCCAACCACTTCTGGCTAATACAAGATATTCTTTGAACATAGCCTTCCCAGGCTAAACAACAAGGTATTCTTTGAAACCCAGCTTCTCAAGGCTAATATAAGGTATTCTTTGAAAAACACAGTCTCCTCAGGCTAAAGCACCACACAAGTGGATTTAATAAGGTTTTCTTAAGAAAGAAAAGTTCCTCTTCGCAGAGAGGGATATACAATGAAGTGCAAAGATAACAGTGAGCGAAATCACAAAGTCTTAGCAAATGTAGTGTGTTCGCCAACTGAAACTTGAGGGAGTGAAGTCCTTTTATAGGCAAGTCTTCAAAGATCCGTTAGAGACATGAACAATTAAAAACTAAATGCGTGCAATAGCATTTCCAGACATAACTTCAGTATAGCCACAACCTAAAAAGGTTGTAAATAAAGGAGGAAAGAAGAAAAAAAAAGTTGTTCAACTTGAAATGTCTTGCATTTTGTACATGATATTTGATCCATAAGAAATTTATCACAACAAAAGAATTGAAGACAAAAATATTTTCTCAGCAGTCATTTTTTAACTAGTTTCACCCATCTATGGCCAATTCATTGAAAATATTGTTGATGTCAAACCTAGTAGTCATTGTCAATATCGAGTGATTATTGCATTTATAGGTTTAGTTGAAGATTCATGGCCATTAGTCAAGGTTAACTTGCTTAAAGAGCTAAATCAATCGCATGATGAGTATATTTATCTAGTTGGTAGTGTTGACAAATTTGAGTTTTTAAGGCAATGTTTACTTGTTGATTCACTTGCGAGGTAAATTGTTACAAATATCTTATTCATATAATATACTTAATACTTTGTTTCGTTGTTATTTTTGTGTGTTCATTATTTGTAGGCACCATTAGATTACTGGATGAACATCACAAACCTGGGTTGTTATTAATTTAAGACATAATATCATTCTTGTTTCATTACCTCTACAACAAAGCATTACATTTTTCTCATTAAGGACACCTTCGAAAAGATATCATTCCTTCGTATTTACCATGTTAATGGAAATCAATTTATACAGTTATACTTTAAATGTTAAATTTTTTTTGGCATTATGAAAGCACAAAAATAAACCATTTACTAACAATTGAATAATACAGGCTAAACTAAAGGATAGTGCACCAATCTCGTTAGCTACTTTATTATGGACATATCTGATGAAGGGCTCCTTAGAGTTGGATCCAAGAAGCTCCAAATGTCCCAATCTAGTCTTCAACAAAGTGCACCAACAAGGAAAATCGAGAGAAGAAGCCTCGGCCAAGGAGGTGTTTAAGGTGTTTTGGAGTTTAGAAATGAAAAGAAAAAGTGGGAAAGAAAGGGATGATGGTGACGCCAAGGTGTAACACCTATAAGCCTAGGAGGAACCGCCACAATGGTAGAAGAGATCCATTGATAAGATTCAAAGAGAATACCCTAAGGGAACTAGAGAAGAAACTCTCAAAAGCTAGAAGCTTGATTCATTCACAAAATTGGCAAAAAGATTCCCTAAGGTGCCACGGCCTAGCTTTATATAATGGCTTTGGCTTGGGCTACAAGTAAACCTAAACTATGGTTAGACTAAACTAATCCTAGTTAGGCCCTAGCCAATCCGTGTGCAAGCTTTGATCACCAAGTAACCATGTGGGTTACTTGGTGGTTAAGGAAGCACATGGTGAATGTTACTTGGTGGTTAAGGAAGCACATGGCTTCACATGGCCTTCACATGGGTGCACATGGGTTTGTCTCCCCTTGGTACCCATGTGATTAGCCAAGTCATCAATCCTAGGCACTTGCTAATCAAGGGTGGAGATCCTTGATTAAGTGTTGGCATGGATCCAAGCTTAATCAAGGTTTCCTTCCCAATTTGCAAGTGTTTCAAGGTTCACACATTTTTGTAGCCAAAAACATTTTTAGCCGATTTTGAAAACTTGTGTGACCTTGACTTAGGAATGCATGGCTTGCTTAAGCCCTATGAAAACCCGTGGGCTTTGGACCTTTGTCTTACCCTAGAGCTATTACAATATAGGACTAATCTTGCTTAAACAAGTTTACAAGTAGGTTACAAGACTAGTCTCTTGCTCTTGGTGTCTTCCCACCTCCTCTTCTATCCTCCTTTGCATGCTTATAGTAATCCTCCTTGATGTTCCTACATCAAACCCTCCTTATTTGCCTGAACTTGTCCTCAAGTTGATGTCATCATTAGTACCTACATCACACAAAGAAAGACCAGTTATATTGAAGGAGTTACTACCACCATACTTAATTGGGAGGTCTAGCTTGTAGGCATTTGGGACCAACTTCTCCAAGATCGTGAAGGGTCCATCTCCTCTTAGAAGAAGCTTGGAACTCCTCAAAGTAGGGAACCTCTCCTTTCTTAGGTGTACCCACACCATGTCTCCTACTTTGAACTCAATAGCTCTATGGTGCTTGTTGTAGGCTTTAGCTATTTGCTCATTCTTCTTTTCAATCCTCTCCTTTACTTGGGCGTGTAGTTCTTGGATCTTTTTAGCCCTCTCTTAACCACTTCTATTACAAGAAAACTCAATAGGAAAAGCCACTAAATCAAGTGGGGTGAGTGGGTTAAATCTATAAACAACTTGAAAAGGAGAAAGCTTAGTAGTGGAATGCATTACCCTATTATAAGCAAATTCAATGTGAGGTAACCAATCTTCCCAACTCTTAATGTTCTCACCAACAAAAGTCCTCAATTGACCTAGGGTCAGATTGAAAACTTCGGTTTGCCCATCCGTTTGTGGGTGGCAAGTTGTAGAGAAGAGAAGCTTGGTTCCAAGACAACTCCAAAGGGTTCTCCAAAAGTACCCAAGAAATTTAGAGTCTCGGTCACTCACAATTGTCTTGGGTACTCCATGGAGTCTTATTACTTCTTTGAAAAATAGTCTTGCAATATTTGAAGCGTCATCAACTTTCTTGCAAGCTTTGAAGTGAGCCATTTTTGAAAACCGGCATACAACAACAAAGATGCTATCCATTCCTCTTTTGGACTTGGGTAGGCCAAGGATAAAGTCCATGGAGATGTCCATCCAAGGAATGGTAGCTAATGGAAGGGGCTGGTATAAGCCATTGGGAGAGACCTTAGACTTGGCTTTGTTACAAGTGATACACTTAGAAATAT
Source organism: Hylodesmum podocarpum (assembly GCA_026586105.1). NCBI lineage: Eukaryota > Viridiplantae > Streptophyta > Magnoliopsida > Fabales > Fabaceae > Hylodesmum > Hylodesmum podocarpum. The sequence goes on along the minus strand of JALJEV010000071.1, from coordinate 1,682,595 downwards.
GTTTTTCTACTTAGGCTCTCATGTGAGGCCAAAAGAAATTCTCTTGTAACATAGCCAATGTCTTATCCCTACCGAAATGACCCATCATACCTCTTTCATGGGTTTCAATCACCAACAAGTCCCTCAAAGAAGACTTAGGCACACACAATGCTTGTCCTTTGAAAAGATACCCATTGTGCCTAAAATAATCTTTGAATGCACATTTGGTACTTGATTCCCAAATAAGATCTAAGTCTTTATCATGGGCATACATAGATTTAATATGATCAAAGTTATACATCTTACATTCAAGTATGTTAATCAAGGTGTGCCTTCTACTTAGAGCGTCGACAACTATGTTACTAGACCCTTTCTTATACTTGACTATGTAAGGGAATTGTTCTATGTACTCTACCCACTTAACATGTCTCTTATTTAATTTTCCTTGCCCTCTCAAATGTTTTAAGGTCTCATGATCTGTGTGAACTACAAACTCCTTAGATAGCAAGTAGTGTTGCCACACTTGGAAAGACCTAACTAAAGCATACAACTCTTTATCATAGGTTGAGTAATTAAGATGGACACCTTTTAACTTCTCAATAAAGTAAGCTATTGGGTGTTTCTCTTGAATTAAGACCGCCCATATACCTATGTTGGATGCATCACATTCAAGTACAAATGAAAGAGCAAAATTCGGTAAAGCAAGTATGGGTGCGTGTGTGAGTTTGTGTTAAAGGAGGCCTCCTTGGAGGGTTGATCCAATGAAGCTTCTAAGTTGCCTAAATCTAGTCTTCAAACCAAAGCTCACCAAGAACTCCAAGACAAGTGTCTCGGCCAAGCATGTATTTAGGTATTTAGAAATCAAATAGAAAGCGGAATAGGTAGAGATGATGATGGCGCCAAGGTATGAATCCATAAGCCTAGGAGGAACCGCCATAATGGAAGCAAGATGTCATTGATAAGATTCAAGGATTTTTCCTAAGGGAACAAGAGACTATTCTCTCAAAAGCTAAAAAGCTCATTCATTCAAAATTTAGCAAAAGGTTCCTACAAGTGATTTCGGCCTAAGCATTTATAGGCATGCTATGCTTGGCCTCCAAGTAATCTAAACCATGATTAAAGTAGCCTAATCCTAGTTAATATCTAAGTCAGACTAAAATCCTACTTAACTATCAAGTAACCAAGTGGTTTAGTTGGTAGTTAACTTTCACATGGCTTTCACATGGCCTTCACATGGGTGCACATGGGTTTGTCTCCCACTCTCACCCATGTGATTAGCCAAGTCATCAATCCTTGTCAATTAGTGATTAAGGGTGAGATCTTCTTAACTAAGTGAAGGCATGGATCCTTGACTTAATTAAGAGCTCTTCCTTAATCCTAAGTGTTCCAAGTCTTCACACAAGGAATTTTTGAAAACTTAATTATTTTAAAAACTTGTGATTTTTCTAAAGGACCTTATGTGAACCCTTGTTGCTTAGGAATTTATGGCTTGCATAAAAGCTATAGAAAACCGTGGGTTTTGGGCTTTGGACCCTTAGGTCATACCCTAGAGCTATTACAATAGGACCTAATCTTGTCCCATACAAGTTTACATAGATTTTACAAGATTTTTGTCCTAAGCTAGAGTACATGTCTTGGAGTTTTCCCATTTCCTTTTCAAGCCTCCTTTGCATGCTTCTAGTAAATCTTCTTAGGCTAGATGTTCTTACATCAAACCCTCCTTCTTTGCTTGAACTTGTCCTCAAGTTGATATCTTCATTTGGACCTATATCAAACAAATAGAAATTACTAACATTTAAAGGAATTACTATTTCCATAATGTGTGGGAAGCTCTGAATTACATTATTATACAATCTGCCCGGTTCAAATACAAGACAAGTTTCATTGAATTGTTTATTATATGATGCAAGGTAGAGGTAAATTTGTTTCTTATATTGAGTGCATATATGTAAAAGCCAATGATACTTTCTTTTCAAACACTCCTTTAATTTGCTAGATTTACCTAAGTTATCTATTTGGCAATCATATAACAACAAGATAATTTGTTTTCTAATATCAATAACACAATCTAAAGAAGTAAAAGAAGAACTTAGTCCCTTTTTCAACGTATAACCGAAGCTCTTTGAAGCTTGTACTTCAAGTTATGTTGATACTAGCATTTTCTCAAATATGGACATGTCTAGGTTGGTACTCTTCTTCTAGGTATAGGGATTTGTTGTACCCTCCTTCTTAGAATCATCCATTAACCTAGAAGGATATTCAACATGATTAACATAAAAATCATTAGGCACAACCAAGAATTCCAACTTAGCATATTTAAGTATTCCCCAAGGTATAATACCTTGAGATTCTATTTTTAAACAAGTAATATCATGCAAATTGGAACTATTAGGATAAGTAAGAGATAAGAAAGTTTCTCCTAAAGGTGGTTTGAGCCTCTTGAAGGCTTCTTCTTGAGAAGGCCCCCATGAAAACATAATGTCTCTTTTTACAAGTTCATTCAAAAATTTAAAATTCTTAGAAACTTCCTTTCCTACATAATGCTTGTTACATGGTTCCACAATGCATAATTCTTTACTTGGACCTAAAGCACAAGAATCCTTAGAAGTGAGGTCTTTGGCATATCCACAATGTGCTATAAGTCTTTTCTCTTCCAAGTGTTGCATCTTAGAAATGACTCCTACAAATTCCTCAAAACAAGGGTTAAGACAATCAAAGGTATTATCAAATTTAAAAGAAAGTTCACACTTCCCTTTTAATTGCCTCTCCATCAACAAGCTCTCCTTGTTTCCAAGATTTTCTACAAGAAGTGAATTTAAACAAATAGAATTTGGTAAGTATAGAAATATAGATTTCCTAATTAAGAATTCCCTTTTACATTCTCCCTTAGCTACCAACAAATTAGATTTCAATTCACTTTTACACTTAGATTTATTTACAACACTTTTCAAACTTTTTCCCTTTACATGGCTCTCGGTCAAAGCCTTGGAAGGCGAGAGCCAAAGCCTTGGAAGGCTTGGAGCTTTCGGCCAAGCTCATCTTTTCCTCTTAGGACCTCTTGATGGAGGACTATCTCCCAAGCATGAGAATTACAAGAGAAATGCAAAGTTAAATAAAAGCTCAAGTTGAAGAAGAGTTGACCAAGTCAAAGTCAAAGTCAAAAGTCAACTCTTGGAAGTCAACAAATTGGGCAAATGAAGCCTTGTAATTTTCTAAGTATTTTGTAATTAGTTTAACTTTAATTTGTGTAAAGCTTGGACCTATGTTTGTTTGTAAATTTCGGCCAAGCTCCTTTTATGGACATGTTGACTTCTATTTGTGTTGGTCAAAGCCTCTTAAGATGGGCTTAAGTGTCTTATGACCCAACTAAGCAAGTGTAATATACTCTCTTAAAAGAGAGTGGATGGATTAGGAGAGAGAATTAGTGGAATTGCCACTAACTTCATTTAAATTTCCACCACTTGATTATCCCATAATCAAAGGTGTATATTTAAGTCAAGTTCTAAATTGTTGACTCTCATCTAAGAAGGGATTCTAGCCTTAGTATTTACTTCTAATCCAAGGCATAGAATTCCATCTTAATTAATCCATGATCATCACAAACTTAGATGAGTTATAAGCCTCTTGATCTCATTAACTCTAGATCCTTCTTGAATTGATCAAGTGAGGGGTGCTTAGCATCACTTGATCAATCCATCAAGGATCAAGTGGCTAGGATGACTCAAGGCCAACCACACACAAGGGGTCTATAACTTAGGCAATTTCCATTTTGTAATCACTTTGGTCATTTATGAAAAGAGAATTTCTAAGACTAAAGTCTTGAGAAAAGGAGAGAGCTCTCCTAGGGTTTCTTACAAGAACCTTGAATCTTATCATGGATCCTGATCGAAGTGGTGATTCTTCTACACAAGTTTATTGAATGCAAATTCTTGGTGCTTTCCATCTCTTAAACCTCCTTCCATTTTTTCTTTCTTCTCCTTTTGTGTCAAACTGTGAGTTCCATAGCTTATTCCGCAAGCTACACCTAGTTCTTGAGTGTTGAATCACTTGGTGAATGAAGATTGGGCACCCCTTTGCTAATCTTTGAAGATCCATCACAAGTTCCTTCATGGGTTTGCATCAAATTTGGTATCAAGAGCTTGTTCTTCACCTAGTTGTTCTTCATTTGTGGTATTGAGTCTAGCTCCTATCTTTTTTATTTCAATTTTTTATTCAATTGAATTTTTATTTGAGTTTTGTTGTGTATCTTGGCTGTTCAATACATAGATGAGATGTTCCGACACTCATGGTTGATCATATATGACTTAGTTTACATGCTAGACACATTCTAGTTGATAGCCCCCATGTGTTTGATGAATTTTCTCAATGTGTATTTTGTGTCATCCTTGCTGGAAATTGAATGCCTTGCATTATATTTGGCTTAATTAGTGCTTATATGTCTCATTACTATGTGCATTGCTCATTATAAGTTCAAGTTACCACTACCATGCATTATCTTGCTTGTTAGCAAAGTTTGACTTGACTTGCTTGAGTATTTGAGCTTATACTTGGACTGTCCAGCAAAGAATAGCCAAAAGAAAATATAGAAAAACAAAAAGAAAAGAAAAGAGCAAGAGAAAACATTCAAAGAAAAAATTCAAGAAAAGAAAAATACAAGAAAAGAAGTTTAAAGAAAAATTGAGTGAAAAAGTAGTTGCTCTTGTGAGTAGAAAATTTTTGGGAAAAATTGAGTGCAGTACCTTGGTAAATTAGGTCATTAAACACCCATAAATTTAGTTTCCAAGCTCAATTAGGCAACATTACTCATTAGGCTCAAGCATCATAATATAAATTGTGTCAAAATTGCTAATAGCATGATATTTGAACTTGTAGTGTACTTTGTATGTGCCTAGACATTTTGCCCTATTTTCGGACCCATATTTGTGGCTGCCCTGCACCTTAAATTGAGTTTATTTCGTGCATAAAGATCACCCAAACGAATTCCCAAAATTTCAAGTCATTTTGAGCCAATTTACAAGCTTAAGTTGCAGTTTGGCGACGGTTCTGCTGATTCTGTAACAGTTTCGGGTTTGTGGTTGGTTCATTGGGTTAAATATTGTTTTATTGAATTATGGGAATTTGTTCATTCAATATACATATATATAAGCTCAACTGGAAAGTTTAATAATTTTCCAAGCTCATTTTCTATGCTAAAAAAATTTCACAAGTTTGGGCAGATTTGGTGACGGTTCAGCCAAATTTCCAGCAAAAGTGCATGTGATTTCTTCCATTCTTTGAGTTTTTGTATCAAAGATTTTTGCAGTTTTAAATACTAGTTTTCTCTCATTATTAGTGCAGTAAACATAGTAGCCATTGTCTTGATCAATAAATTCCATTTTTGAGTAGCTAAATTTTGTTCATTGAGTCTTGAATTGTTGCTTGTCTTCTTTGAATTCTAGTAGTTTTGTCTAGAGTATTTGTCTTCTTTGATCTCCTAGACTTTGTAGCTGAATTGTTTCTCTTTCACTTGGAAAAATTGGACATTGATAATTTATAGAGGTTTCTCAAGAAATCTTAAGTGAGAGTGAGGGGAAAAAGGCTAGAGAGCAAATTTTAAGAAAAGCCTCCTAAGTGTGCAAACAAGAGTGTGAGTGCAAACACTTAGAGAGTGAGAAAGGACTTTTAATTCTCTTCTATTATTCTTGTTCTAACCTTTTCTTGCAGCTATGGAGAGTTCCTCAAGTGTGGGCAATGAATTATCTCCTAAGACCCAAAGAGTGATGGATGCTATGATGGAGAAATTCATGAGTATGCAACATGACCTCAAGAATGAGCTCAAGGAGAGTGTCAATGAGGTGAGGGAGGAGAGCCGTAGGAAAATGAGAGAAGAAGAGGATAGAAGGAGGGACATGGAAAGATCCATAAGAGAAGAGATTGAGAGAAGAGAAAGAGAGGCCTATCTTAGAAGGAGTGGAGAAAGAAGAGGTAGTAGTAGTAGTAGGAGAGACTATAGGTCTCCTAGAGGTAGTGAAGAGGGTAGTAACTTCAATGAGGAAGATGCATTCTATTCTTATGAGGATGAGAGAAGGACTAGAGGAAGAGGGACTCCTCAAGAAGGGTACCATGGCCGACAACCTCAAGCATTTCCTTATGGAGGTGGAGTTAGGCAAGGTGGCCTAAATGCAAAGATCAAGCTTCCAACCTTTGTGGGAAATGGTGAGGCCGAATCCTACTTGGATTGGGTCATGAAGGTGGAGCAAGTTTACTCATGTTATACCCACTTGAGAGAGGAGGAGAAGTTGAACTTAGTCATCCTACAATTTGAAGGATATGCCTTGGTGTGGTGGAACCAAGTGTTGGTGGACTCCTTTGCAAGAAGAAGGCCTCAAGTCACTTCATGGACTCAACTCAAGGATGTCATGAAGGAAAGGTTTGTGCCTCATTCTTATGTTAGAGATTTACATATTAAATTGCAAAGACTAACACAAGGGTCAAGGAGTGTTCAAGAATACTACAAGGACCTTGAATTAACCATGCTTAGGGCGAATTACCAAGAGGAAAGGGAGGCTACACTTACAAGATTCATCCATGGGTGAACCATGAAATCCAAGATATGCTAGAGCTCCAACATTTTGTGACCCTTGGAGATGCTCTTCACAAAGCCGAGAAGATAGAGAACCAATTGAAGAGGAAGGGCACCTTCAAGAAGAGCTACACACCATACAAGTCATCATGGAAGGACAAGGAAAAGAAAGAATACAATTCTTCATCCAAAGGGAAGCTAGGCCGTGAGGACTCTAAAGGTAATGAGGTAAAATCTTCTACTTCCAAGCCTAGTTCTATTAAATGCTTTAAGTGTTTGGGGCATGGCCACATTGCATCCCAATGTCCTAACAAAAAGGCCATGATTGTGAGAGTTGGTGGTGCTATCACTAGTGAGGATTCTCAATCTTCGTCTAGTGAGAGTGAAAAGTCTAGGGAGAGCACTAGTAGTGAGGATGAGCAACCCGAGGATGGAGATCTCCTCATGGTGAGGAAGATGCTTGGAAGTGCTCTTAAGGAGTTGGATGACTCCCAAAGAGAGAACATCTTCCATTCAAGGTGTTTAGTTGAAGGGAAAGTATGTTCCCTCATTGTAGATAGTGGTAGTTGTACCAATGTAGTTAGTACTAGATTAGTAGATAAACTAGGACTTAGGACATCCCCACACCCTAAACCTTATAAGTTACAATGGTTGAGTGATAAGGGTGAAATGGTGGTTAGTAAGCAAGTTCTTATTAACTTTTCCATAAGTAAATATAGAGATGATGTGTTTTGTGATGTAGTGCCTATGGAAGCCACTCACCTATTACTTGGGAGACCTTGGCAATATGATAAACATGTCATTCATGACGTTGTTTCCAACACCTTTATCTTTTCTCATATGAGCAAGAAGGTCACCCTCAAACCTTTGTCACCTAAGGAGGTTTGTGAGGAACAAATAAAGATGAAGTTAAAGAGGGAAAATGAGAAGAAAAGTGAAGAATCATGTGCCAAAGCACCTTTGGCCGAGAGCTCCTCCAAAAAGAAGAAAAAGGAAACCAAACACCCTAGAAACCTAGTGCTGGCCGAGAGTTCCAAGTTAATTACCAAACATGCCACTAGTGATTCTAGGATGAAAAACATGGAAGGAACCTCCATGAAACCTAGGGAAACCGAGAACACATGTAAGGTAGATCATAAGGAAAGTTTGCTTATTGGGAAAGGTGAGTTGAGGAGAGAATTCCTAGCTAGGAAAAGCATATTTCTTTGTTTACCTAATCCTATTGTGTTGAGAACTAACAATGTAGGTAAGCAAAAAGATTTGGATACACTGAAGGAGGAGTTCAATGATGTGTTTCCCAAGGACATTCCACATGGGTTGCCACCCTTGAGAGACATTGAGCCTTGGACAATCATTGAATTTAGAAATGTGGAATTTTTAATTGTGTCTACTAACTTTTACTCTCATGATATTAATTGTTCTTATAGGTTGATGAAGGAAGTAAAGAATGAGGGCACATTACAAACTTCCACATATGTTGACACACCAAAGACGCCTTGTGTGATAGCTAAAGGATTCACTCCCAAGAAATTTTGTGTTCTAGGACCAAGTGAGAAGTTGTGCATAGAGGAACCATGGAGTGACCTAGGTAGAGGAAAGGGAGTACTCAGAGATTATGCATTATCAAAAAGGGAGATTTATTTGTCTCTTACTTCTCCTATTATTTCTAATTTGCACAACACAATTTGTGACACAATAGATTCTCTAAATAGGCCTTGGAAAGTGTTTGGAAATGTTAAGTTGAGATTCTTGTTTGATTCTACTAATGGTTGCCCTTTTAGGTGAAAGAATGAGTCCAAGAAGGAAGAAACATCACAAGCTTCTACACCTAAAAGAAGACTTTTAAACAAAAGTTTCAAACATGATTCTACAAGGATTGAAGAACTAATATCTACACTTCAAAAGGAGGAAATAGAAACTTCTTGGAGTTTTGGTTTATTCATAGAAAATCACTTGATTTCCTTCTTCACTTCTTTACATTTTGATATTGATATTAGTGAGCAAACCATCTTGATATTAAATGTTAAACTTAAAAGAGTTTGCTTGATTTTTGATCCAGGTAAAATTGTTTTGTAGGTAATAAGCTAAGGCCACTTGAGGACAAGTTGGCCACAAGAAGGAAGGATTGATGGAAGACCATCTCCCAAGCATGAGAATTACAAGAGAAATGCAAAGTTAAATAGAAGCTCAAGTTGAAGAAGAGTTGACCAAGTCAAAGTCAAAGTCAAAAGTCAACTCTTGGAAGTCAACAAATTGGGCAAATGAAGCCTTGTAATTTTCTAAGTATTTTGTAATTAGTTTAGCTTTAATTTGTGTAAAGCTTGGACCTATGTTTGTTTGTGAATTTCGGCCAAGCTCCTTTTATGGACATGTTGACTTCTATTTGTGTTGGTCAAAGTCTCTTAAGATGGGCTTAAGCGTCTTATAACCCAACTAAGCAAGTGTAATACACTCTTTTAAAAGAGAGTGGATGGATTAGGAGAGAGAGAATTAGTGGAATTGTCACTAACTTCATTTAAATTTTCACCACTTGATTATCCCATAATCAAAGGTGTAAATTTAAGTCAAGTTCTAAATTGTTGACTCTCATCTAAGAATGGATTCTAGCCTTAGGATTTACTTCTAATCCAAGGCATAGAATTCCATCTTAATTAATCCATAATCATCACAAACTTAGATGAGTTATGAGCCTCTTGATCTCATTAACTCTAGATCCTTCTTGAATTCATCAAGTGAGGGGTGTTTAGCATCACTTGATCAATCCATCAAGGATCAAGTGGCTAGGATGACTCAAGGCCAACCACACACAAGGGGTCTATAACTTAGACAATTTCCATTTGTAATCACTTTGGTCATTTATGAAAAGAGAGTTTCTAAGACTAAAGTCTTGAGAAAAGGAGAGAGCTCTCCTAGGGTTTCTTACAAGAACCTTGAATCTTATCATGGATCCATGATCCAAGTGGCGATTCTTCTACACAAGCTTATTGAATGCAAATTCATGGCGCTTTCCATCTCTTAAACCTCCTTCCATTTTTGCTTTCTTCTCCTTTTGTGTCAAACCGTGAGTTCCATAGCTTATTCCGCAAGCTACACCTAGTTCTTGAGTGTTGAATCACTTGGTAAATGAAGATTGGGCACCCCTTTGCTAATTCTTGAAGATCCATCACAAGTTCCTTCATGGGTTTGCATCACCTCTTGATCTTCATTTTGATTTGGTCCTCACATACTTCTCTTAGAGATAAAGGCTTTAAGAGCACTTTTCTACCTTCAAAGGAAAACAATTTGGTGTTAGCAAGACCATTATGAGTTACATTTCTATCATATTGTCATGGCCTATCTAAGAGCATATGTGTAGCTTCCATGGGAACCACGTCACATAGAATACTATCACAATATTTTCCAATAGAAAAAGTGATCATACATTGCTTATCTACTTTTACTTCTCCATTTTCACTTAACCATTGCAACTTATATGGTTTAGCATGAATTAAAGTTGGCAAGTTAAGTTTATTTACAAGTCTTTCGCTAACTACATTGGTACATGAACCACCATCTATGATAAGGGAGCAAACATTGTCCGTTACCTTACACCTTGTGATGTAGGAACATCTCAAAGGATTACTAGAAGCATTGAAAGGAAGAAGTGGGAAAGCTCCAAGACATGGCACAACCTCAATCAAGCCATAGTTTAGGACTTACATTTTGTAATATGCTTGAAAACTTGTTTGAATAATTCTTCTAAGTGTGTACTTGTGTAAGGCCTTGTTAGTGAGCCAAAAAGAGCTCATGGCCAAGCTTGTTCTTTTAGTTTGAATGCTTTAAATTTGTGTTTAAGATACCTAACTTAAGGATGCAAGTAAGGAATTAATGAGGCACTAAAATTCACCTAAGAATTTCAAGTTAAATTTGAATTTAATTAGAAATTCTTTTGTGAATCCAAGACCTTTGGTTTAAGTAGAGTTCTTGCTTAAGTGTTGATCCATGTCTCCACTTAAGAAAGAATCTCCACCCTAGATCTCCCAAAGCCCTTCAATGGTTTAGATCAAATATGGGTGACATGTCACTTGAAAGTGACATGTAACTTAAACTGGTTACTCATTAATTAGTTAGTTGTTTACATTAATCCTAGGTTAGTTTTGGTTAGTTAGTTTAGGTATGGTTAGGATTAGTTTAGCTTGTTTCCCAAGTAGCCTAGGGTCTATAAATACATGTAAAAACGAAATTGTAAGAACTTTTGATAATTTTGATGAATGAATAAGTTTTGAGCTTTTCTTGAGAGAGGTTTTCTCTTGTCTTGCTTAGCAAGATTTCTTGGATCTTATCAATGGATTCTCACCTCCATTGTGGCGGTTCCTCCTAGGCTTATTGGCTTGTCATGGCGCCTTTCTTCCCCATTTATCACCCCCTTCCATTTTCCCTTTTCGGTTTCTCTTGCATCCATTGTTGACTTGACCGAAAGCTTCACTTGAAGTTTGGGTTTGGAGATAGTTGAAGAAGCTAGATTGGGAACTTACAAAGACTCTTTGGAGAATCTCTAAGGAAGCCTCTATAAAGTGGTATCATGAGCTTGTTGTCTTCTTCAATGGGTCATCTTCAACCGGTTAGTAATGGGTTTTACCAAACTCCATAGTTTTCCATAGTGTTTTTCATGTTCCATGCCTTTTTTCAATAGCCTAGTCTTTGTTTCTTTGAGTTGTTACAATTTTGTTCGGTTGGTTTGTGTCTAAGCATGCTTTTTTTCTTTCTTTCTTCTTCAAACCGTGGGTTTGAGTGTCCATCCATGCTTGTCTTGAAGTTTTACCCATAGTTGCTTTAGTTTCCAAAACAAGATTCATGGTTCTAGAGTAACTTCCTTTGTAAGCTTCTTTGTTTGATTTGTTTTCTTGTAGTTTTGTTTAGTCCTTTGTGTTTTCTTTTCCATAACCATGAGTAGATGTATGTTGCTGCACCATTGATGATGTGGGTTTCAAGTTTTTACATGGATTTCAAGTGGTAGAAGAAACTTCTAGTGTAAGACTCACATGTACATGCTTGTAATAGCTTGTAGAGCACTCTTTAGGTCCAATTTGTGTATGACCTTATAATTTTCGTTTTGGGGTTTGAAAATTGAAATTGGAGGTTGCTCTTCTTCATCTTATTGGTTTCGGTCCAGCCATACTTAGTGTGTGAAAAATTACAAAAATCAAAAACAAAGAAAAGAAACAAGTGAGAAAAACAAAAGAAAAAGAAGTGGTAGTGAAAAGAAAAGTGTACGGGTCCAAAAAGAGTATCAATTGAGTTAGGACCATACAAAAACAAAAACAAAAGAACAAAAACAGCAAGAGAAGATTTGAAAAGTGAAAAGAATTGGACAATAAACACACCCTTGGACCTTGTTTTGAGCACACATTACTCAAGTTGAATTTCTAGTACCTTGTTTGGACTTGAGTGTGTAGTGATTTTTGGTGTAATTTTCACTTTGTGCTTGTATTGCACTAGCTGTAATTTGAGAATAATATGCCTATAAGATCCTTGTATTGCATTTGGATTAAAATTTGAAGGTTAGAAAAATTATAGAAGAACTTTCTTTTTGGTCGCTAATCCTAACAGCTAGAAATTCGTCGCTAATTTCATTGCCATTTCGGTTGCTATTTTAGTGGTATGCTTGGCTGTACAGTTTTGATGCTCATGGTGTTGCTCTCGGTTTGGACTTGATTTCTATAGCAAATATATGTTCTTTTGCTACCCTTATATGTGCCTTTGTCTCATCAAAATTCTTCCACATTTAAGTAGCCTTTTCTTTCAATTTTGAGCTTTTATTGTTTGTCTTCCTTGGATTCCTAGTTTTGTCCTTGAGTATTTGTCTCTTTAGACTTCTTAAGCCTAGCTAGGGTGCTGTTCCTATTTCACATTGGCTTGGTAAGAACTTGATAATTGATTTGAGAATAATTTCTAAGTGAGAACCAAGAGATAAAGAGGAAAAAGACAAGAGAGTATCATTAGAGAAAAAGCCACTAAGTGTGAAACACGAGAGTGAGTGGAAACACTTAGAGAGTGGTGAGGTTCTTTTATTTTCTTTATATTTCTTATGTACTAACCCCTTTTTGCAGCAATGGCAAGTTCTCCAAGTGTAGGAAATGAGTACTCACCTAGAACTCAAATGTTCATGGAGAGGATGATGGAGAAAATGAACCAAATGCAAGTTACCTTGAGGGAGAGTGTGCAAGATGGGATAAATCAAATAAGGGAAACACATGAGAGGGAGAGACATAGTAGGAATGAGGGTGATACGAGGAGTAGAAGAGGGAGTGAAAGAAGTGATAGAGAAGAAAATGAGAGAGGAGGTGGTAGTAGGAGAGAGCATGTATCCTCTATTGGTAGTGATGGTGGGAGCCTTAGAAATGATGATGCCTATGCCCATGACCAATATAACCGTGAGAGAAGAGGTGGTAGAGGGGCTGGCCGTGAGGGAGAAAGGGGCAACCATAACTATAGAAGGCATTACCATGAGGAGAATGATAGATTTGATGAAAGAATGTTGAAAATCACAATTCCTAAGTTTAATGGAAGTGGTGGAACCGATGCTACTTGGATTGGTCCATGAAGGTGGATCAAATTCTTGCTAGTTATCCTATGTTGAGTGAGGAAAGGAAGCTTCACCTTGTGACCTTAGAGTTTAAAGAATATGCCTTGGTGTGGTGAAATCAAATGGAAACTAGGCATGTATACTTGAGGCCAAGAATCACTTCTTGGGAGGGCTTGAAACATGCCTTGAGAGAAAGGTTTGTGCCTCCTACCTACATGAGGGATCTACATAATAAATTGCAAAGACTCATACAAGGGCCTAGAAGTGTACAAGACTACTTCAAGGACCTAGAGATGACAATGCTAAAAGCCCAACTAGAGGAGAGTTTGGAAGCTACTATGGCTAGATTTGTCCATGGGTTGAATAGAGAAATACAAGATGTTCTTGAGCTTCAAAGGTATTCAAACTTGGAGGAAGTCATCCATTTAGCCGAGAGAATTGAAGCCCAATTAAGAAGGAGAAGTAGCTTCAAAAGAGTTTCCTCATCCAACTCGTCAATTTGGAAGGGCAAGAGCAAGAGAGACTACTCACCCAAGCCTAAAACAAGGCTTGACCGAGGAGCCCCTAAACCAAAAGAGGTAACTTCTTCATCTAGTGCTTTTAAATCAAGTAACATTAAATGTTTTAAATGTTTAGGTAAGGGACACATAGCATCACAATGCCCAAACAAGAAGGCTATGTTCCTAAGACAAGATGGAGAGATCACAAGTGAGGATTCTCAAACCTCCTCAAGTGAAGATGAAGGCCAAAGTGCAAGGAGTTCCACTTCTAGCCAAGAAGCCGAGGAGGGTGATCTTTTAATGGTAAGAAGGTTACTTAGTGCATGCCATGATATGGATGATAGTCAAAGGGAGAACATATTCCATTAAGATGTAAGGTAAAAGACCAAACTTGTTCTCTTATTATTGATGGTGGCTCATGCACTAATGTTGTGAGTGAAAGGTTAGTCTCTAAACTTAACTTGAAAACTATTCCTCACCCTAAGTCTTATAGATTACAATGGTTAAGTGAGAGTAGAGAGGTTAAAGTAGATAAGCAATGCATGATTAACTTTTCTATTGGTAAGTATAGTGATAGCATATTATGTGATGTGGTTCCCATAGAGGCTACACATTTACTTCTTGGTAGGCCATGGCAATTTGATAGGAATGTAATTCATGATGGCCTTGCTAACACTTACTTGTTTTCTTTTGAAGGTAGAAAAGTACTGTTGAAGCCTCTATCTCCAAGGGAAGTGTGTGAGGATCAAGTTAAAATGAGACTCAAGAGAGCCCAATACCAAGGAAAGCCTTTGGCCGAGAAGCCTCCCAAAGGTAAAGGGGTCTTGAGACATAATTCAAGCAAGCCCAAGAGTAAGGTTGAGTTGAAACACAAGAGAGAATAATCAAATGGAAAGAAATCTAACTTGTTGGTGGCTAAGGGAGAATGTAAGAGGGAATTCCTCATTAGGAAATCCATATTTTTATGTTTACCAAATTCTATTTCTTTTAGTTCTTTTATTGTAGATACTCTTGGAAGTAAGGAAAGCTTGTTGATGGAGAGGCAATTAAAAGGGAAGTATGAACTTTCTCTTAATTTTGATATTACCTTTGATTTTCTTAACCATTATTTTGAGAGTTTTGTAGGAGTCAATTCCAAGATACAAGGGCCGAAGCAATATGACAACCCTTATTGCCAAGACTTGGAAAGGAAAAGACTTATAGCACATTGTGCAAATCCAAAAGACCTCACTTATAAGAATTTTTGTGCTTTAGGTCCAAGTAAAGAATTGTGCATCATGGAACCATGGAACAAGCCTTGTGTTTACTCTTTGTAACTCTTACATTTTCACTTTCTTTGACTCTTATCTTGTTGCAAACTTCTTTTCTTATCACTTTTCTATGGTTCTCTAATTTTGCTTTTCTTTTAGAACCATGTCTTTTCACTACTAGTTTTGCTTTTCACTTGTTTTTCTTTCTTTTCTCTTTTCTTTCTTTTGCTTTGATTCTTTTGCTTTTAATTTTAAATATGTACTATAATTTGCTAACTATCATGCTTCTCATGCTCAATTCAATACCAAACCATTATATGCAGTACATAACATTTCCAGCAAGGTGCACTATAGTGAAGAAATGAAAATTTTCAAGGGAGCATCAAAAGATACACAAATCACTAGGAAGCTCAAAACTAGAATTTCAACTAGAATGGTGTAGGCTCTTTCCCAGGTCCAAGGGTGTTTACTTTGTGTAAATCTTTTCTTTTTCACTTTCTTTTACTCTTATCTTGCTCTACACTTCTTTTCTTATCACTTTTCTATAGTTATCTAATTTTGCTTTTGTTTTAGAACCAAGTCTTTTTTACTACTAGTTTTGCTTTTCACTTGTTTTTCATTCTCTTCTCTTTTCTTTCTTTTGCTTTTGATTCTTTTCCTTTGATTCACTATGGTTGGATCGAAACCTTAAACGGAACTAAGAGCCACTTCTAGGTTCAAATAATCAGCAAAAATATTTAGCGACCGATTTAAAATATATACTATAATTGGCTAACTATCATGCTTCTCATGCTCAATTAAATACCAAACCATTATATGCAGTACATAACATTTCCAGCAAGGTGCAGTATAGTGAAGAAATGAAATATTACAAGGGAGCATCAAAAGATACACAAATCACTAGGAAGCTCAAAACTAGATTTTCAACTAGAATGGTATAGGCTCTTTCCTAGGTCCAAGGGTATTTACTTTGTGTAACTCTTTTCTTTTTCACTTTCTTTTACTCTTATCTTACTGTACACTTCTTTTCTTATCAATTTTCTATGGTTCTCTAATTTTACTTTTGTTTTAGAACCAAGTCTTTTCATTACTAGTTTTACTTTTCACTTGTTTTTCTTTATCTTCCCTTTTCTTTCTTTTGCTTTTGATTCTTTTCATTTGATTCACTATGGTTGGACTGAAACCTTAACGGGAACTAAGAGCCAATTCTAGGTTCATATAATCAGCAAAAATATTTAGCGACCGATTTTAAATAAGTACTATAATTGGTTAACTATCATGCTTCTCATGCTCAATTCAATACCAAACTATTATATGCAGTACATAAAATTTTCACCAAGTTCCAGTATAGTGAAGAAATGAAAAATTACAAGGGAACATCAAAAGATACACAAATCACTAGGATGCTCAAAACTAGAATTTCAACTAGAATGGTGTAGGCTCTTTCCTAGGTCCAAGGGTGTTTACTTTGTGTAACACTTTTCTATTTCACTTTCTTTTACTCTTATCTTGCTGTAGATTTCTTTTCATATCACTTTTCTATGGTTCTCTAATTTTACTATTGTTTTAGAACCAAGTCTTTTCACTAATAGTAAAGCTTTTCACTTGTTTTTGTTTCTCTTCTCTTTTCTTTGTTTTGCTTTTGATTCTTTTCCTTTGATTCACTATGGCTGGACCGAAACCTTAAAGGGAACTAAGAGCCACTTCTAGGTTCAAATAACCAGTAAAACTATTTAGCGACCGATGTTAAATATGTACTATCATTGGCTAACTATCATGGTTCTCATCGTCAATTCAATACCAAACCATTATATGTAGTACATAACATTACCAGCAAGGTGCAGTATAGTGAAGAAATGAAAAATTACAAGGGAGCATCAAAAGATACATAAATCACTAGGAAGCTCAAAACTAGAATTTCAACTAGTATGGTGTAGGCTCTTTCTTAGGTACTAGGGTGTTGTTTACTTTATGTAACTCTTTTCTTTTTCACTTTCTTTTACTCTTATCTTGTTGTACACTTCTTTTCTTATATCTTTTCTATGGTTCTCAAATTTTACTTTTGTTTTAGAACTAAGTCTTTTCGCTACTAGTTTTGCTTTTCACTTGTTTTCTTTTTCTTCTCTTTTCTTTCTTTTGCTTTTGATTCTTTTCCTTTTGATTTTAAGTATGTACTATAATTGACTAACTATCATGTTTCTGATGCTCAATTCAATACCAAACCATTATATGCAATATAAAACATTTCCACCAAGGTGCAGTATAGGGAAGAAATGAAAAATTATAAAGGAGCATTAAAGGATACACAAATCACTAGGAAGCTCAAAACTAGATTTTCAACTAAAATGGTGTAGGCTCTTTCCTAGGTCCAAGGGTGTTTACTTTATGTAACTCTTTTCTTTTTCACTTTCTTTTACTGTTATCTTGTTGTACAATTCTTTTCATATCACTTTTCTATGATTCTCTAATTTACTTTTGTTTTAGAACCAAGTCTTTTCACCACTAGTTTTGATTTTCACTTGTTTTTCTTTCTCTTCCCTTTTCTTTCTTTTGCTTTTGATTCTTTTCCTTTGATTCACTATGGCTGGACCGAAACCTTAACGGGAACTAAGAGCCAATTCTAGGTTCATATAATCAGCAAAAATATTTAGTGACCGATTTTAAGTATGTACTATAATTGGCTAACTATCATGCTTCTGATGCTCAATTCAATACCAAACTATTGTATGCAGTACATAACATTTCCAGCAAGGTGCAGTATAGTGAAGAATTGAAAAATTACAAGAGAGCATCATAAAGATACACAAATCACTAGGAAGCTCAAAACTAGAATTTCAACTAGAATAATGTAGGCTTTTTCCGAGGTCCAAGGGTGTTTACTTTGTGAAATTCTTTTCTTTTTCACTTTCTTTTACCCTTATCTTGTCGTACACTTCTTTTCTAATCATTTTTCTATGGTTCTCTGATTTTACTTTTGTGTTAGAACTAATTTTTTCACTAATAATTTTTCTATTCACGTTTTTTTTCTTTCTCTTCTCTTTTCTTTCTTTTGCTTTTGATTCTTATCCTTTGATTCACTATGTCTGGACCAAAACCTTCAAGGGAACTAAGAGCCACTTCTAGGTTCAAATAATCAGCAAAAATATTCAGCGACCGATTATAAATATATACTATAATTGGCTAACTATCACGCTTCTCATGCTCAATTCAATACCAAACCATTATATGCAGTACATAACATTTCCACCAAGGTGCAGTATAGTGAAGAAATGAAAAATTACAAGGGAGAATCAAAAGATACACAAATCACTAGGAAGCTCAAAACTAGATTTTCAACTAGAATGGTGTATGCTCTTTCCTAGGTCCAAAGGTGTTTACTTTATGTAACTCTTTTCTTTTTCACTTTCTTTTACTCTTATCTTGTTGTACACTTCTTTTCTTATCACTTTTCTATGGTTCTCTAATTTTACTTTTGTTTTAGAGCAAAGTCTTTTCACTACTAGTTTTGCTTTTCACTTGGCTTTCTTTCTCTTCCCTTTTCTTTCTTTTACTTTTCATTCTTTTCCTTTGATTCACTATGGCTGGACTGAAACCTTAACAGGAACTGTAAGCCACTTCTAGGTTCATATAATCAGCAAAAAGATTTAGCGATCGATTTTAAATATGTACTATAATTGGCTAACTATCATGCTTCTCATTCTCAATTCAATATCAAACCATTATATGCAGTACATAACATTTCAACCAAGGTACAGTATAGTGAATAAATGAAAAATTACAAGGGAGCATCAAAAGATACACAAATCACTAGGAAACTCAAAACTAGAATTTCAACTAGATTGGTGTAGGTTCTTTCCTAGGTCCAAGGGTGTTTACTTGGTGTAACTCTTTTCTTTTTCACTTTCTTTTACTCTTATCTTGTTGTACACTTCTTTTCTTATCACTTTTCAATGGTTCTCTAATTTTACTTTTGTTTTAGAACCAAGTCTTTGCACTACTAGTTTTATTTATGACATGTTTTTCGTTCTCTTCTCTTTTCTTTCTTTTGCTTTTGATTCATTTCCTTTGATTCACTATGGCTGGACCGAAACCTTAAAGGGAACTAAGAGCCACTTCTAGGTTCAAATAATCAACAAAAATATTTAGCGGCCGATTTTAAATATGTTCCATAATTGGTTAACTATCACGCTTCTCATGCTCAATTCAATATCAAACCATTATATGCAGTACATAACATTTCCACCAAGGTGCAGTATAGTGAAGAAATAAAAAATTATAAGGGAGAATCAAAAGATACACAAATCACTAGGAAGCTCAAAACTAGATTTTCAACTAGAATGGTGTAGGCTCTTTCCTTGGTCCAAGGGTGTTTACTTTGTGTAACTCTTTTCTATTTCACTTTCTTTTACTTTTTTCTTGTTGTACACTTCTTTTCTTATCACTTTTCTATGGTTCTCTAATTTTACTTTTGTTTTAGAACCAAGTCTTTTCACTACTACTTTTGCTTTTCACTTGTTTTTCTTTCTCTTCCCTTTTCTTTCTTTTGCTTTTCATTCTTTTCCTTTGATTCAATATGGCTGGACCGAAACTTTAACGGGAACTAAGATCCAATTCTAGGTTCATATAATCAGCAAAAATATTTAGCGACCGATTTTAAATATGTACTATAATTGGCTAAGTATCATGTTTCTCATGCTCAATTCAATACCAAACCATTATATGCAGTACATAAAAGTCCCACCAAGGTGTAGTATGGTGAAGAAATGAAAAATTACAATGGAGCATCAAAAGATTCACAAATCACTAGGAAGCTCAAAATTAGAATTTCAATTAGAATGGTGTAGGCTCTTTCCTAGGTCCGAGGGTGTTTACTTTGTGTAACTCTTTTCTTTTTCACTTTCTTTTACTCTTATCTTGTTGTACACTTCTTTTCTTATCACTTTTCTATGGTTTTCTAATTTTAATTTTGTTTTAGAACCAAGTCTTTTCACTACTAGTTTTGTTTTCACATGTTTTTCTTTCTCTTCTCTTTTCT
Organism: Hylodesmum podocarpum; assembly: GCA_026586105.1. Classification (NCBI taxonomy): domain Eukaryota; kingdom Viridiplantae; phylum Streptophyta; class Magnoliopsida; order Fabales; family Fabaceae; genus Hylodesmum; species Hylodesmum podocarpum. The sequence continues at coordinate 1,662,704 of JALJEV010000071.1, read as the reverse complement.
TCTATTTTCTTTTGATTCTTTTCATTTGATTCACTATGGCTGGACCGAAACCTTAAAGGAACTCAGAGCCACTTTTAGGTTCAAATAATCAGCAAAAATATTTAGCGACCGATGTTAAATATGTACTATAGTTGGCTAACTATCATGCTCTCATGCTCAAATCAATACCAAACCCTTATATGCAGTACATAACATTTGCTGTAAGGGGTGCTATAGTAAAGAAATAAAAAATTACAAGGGAGCATCAAAAGATACACAAATCATTAGGAAGCTCAAAACTAGAATTTCAACTAGAATGGTGTAGGCTCTTTCCTAGGTCCAAGGGTGTTTTCTTTGTGTAACTCTTTTCTTCTTCACTTTCTTTTACTCTTATCTTGTTGTGCACTTCTTTTCTTATCACTTTTCTATGGTTCTCTAATTTTACTTTTGTTTTAGAACCAAGTCTTTTCACTACTAGTTTTGCTTTTCACTTGTTTTTCTTTCTCTTATCTTTTCTTTCTTTTGCTTTTGATTCTTTTCCTTTGATTCACTATGGTTGGACCGAAACCTTAAAGGAAACTAAGAGCCACTTCTAGGTTCAAATAATCAGCAAAAATATTTAGCGACCGATGTTAAATATGTACTATAATTTGCTAACTATCATGCTTCTCATGCTCAATTCAATACCAAACCATTATATGCAGTACATAACATTTCCAGCAAGGTGCAATATAGTGAAGAAATGAAAAATTACAAGGGAGCATCAAAAGATACACAAATCACTAGGAAGCTCAAAACTAGAATTTTAACTAGTATGGTGTAGGCTCTTTTCTTAGGTCCAAGGGTGTTTACTTTGTGTAACTATTTTCTTTTTCACTTTCTTTTACTCTTATCTTGTTGTACACTTCTTTTCTTATCACTTTTCTATGGTTCTTTAATTTTACTTTTGTTTTAGAACCAAGTCTTTTCGCTACTAGTTTTGTTTTTCACTTGTTTTTCTTGTTGTTCTCTTTTCTTTCTTTTGCTTTTGATTCTTTTCCTTTGATTCATTATGGCTGCATCAAAACCTTAAATAGAACTAAGAGCCACTTCTAGGTTCAAATCTAGCTTATCATAGGCATTACAAGAACTAACCAAATTTACAATCTAAAGGGTAAACTAAAAATTACTAAAAAGCATTTATCATGTAACCATAAACTCAAAATTGCTTCTAACACCTAAGGATCATGTGAAACAATGGTAGAACATGCCAAGATGAGTCTCGACCTAAGGCTATAACCAAAAGAAGAAAATTCTGCTCCAACTCAAAACTAAAGAACAAGACAACTCAATAATCAAAACTAGCTACTCTATGAAAGAAGACTCTAGAGATGGAAGAACTCAAAGAAAAACTCAAGACTCATGGAAACTCAATTACTAACCGGTGGTGATGAACCAATGGTGAAGACAACAAGATCTAGATACCACTTGTTACATTGCTCCTTGGAGGGTGGGTCCAATGAAGCTCCAAATGTTGCCTACCAAGTAACCATGGTAGTTAGGCTAGCACATGTTATCACATGGCCTTCACATAGGTGCACATGGGTTTGTCTCCCACTCTCACCCATGTGATTATCCAAGTCATCAACCCTTATCAATAAGTGATTAAGGGTGAGATCTTCTTAATCAAGTGAAGGCATGGATCCTTGACTTGATTAAGAGTTTTTCCTTAATCTTAAGTGTTCCAAGTCTTCACACAAGGGATTTTTGAAAACTTAGTTATTTTGAAAACTTGTGATTTTTCTAATGAACCTTGTGTGAACCCTTGTTGCTTAGGGATTTATGGCTTGCCTAAAAGCTATAGAAAATTGTGGGCTTTGGGCTTTGGACCCTTAAGTCATACCCTAGAGCTATTACAATAGGACCTAATCTTGTCCCATACAATTTACATTGATTTTACCATGGTAGTTAGGCTAGCACATGTTATCACATGGCCTTCACATAGGTGCACATGGGTTTGTCTCCCATTCTCACCCATGTGATTAGCCAAGTCATCAATCTTTGTCAATTAGTGATTAAGGGTGAGATCTTCTTAATCAAGTGAAGGCATGGATCCTTGACCTGATTAAGCGTTCTTCCTTAATACTAAGTGTTCCAAGTCTTCACACAAGGGATTTTTGTAAACTTAGTTATTTTGAAAACTTGTGATTTTTCTAATGAACCTTGTGTGAACCCTTGTTGCTTAGGGATTTATGGCTTGCCTAAAAGCTATAGAAAACCGTGGGCTTTGGGCCCTTAAGTCATACCCTAGAGCTATTACAATAGGACCTAATCTTGTCTCATACAAGTTTATATAGATTTTACAACATTTTAGTCCTAAGATAGAGTATATGTCTCGGAGTTTTTCCACTTCCTTTTCAAGCTTCCTTTGCATGCTTCTAGTAAATCTTCTTAGGCTAGATATTCCTACATCAATACCCTAAGTGTTGGAGAAGTAGTATAAGTCACATACCTTCACAGAGTCTAAGAAACATTCCTCTGAGTTTCGCTTCAGCGTTGGAACGAGCTACAACATTCTGCTTCTTGCTTCTCCATGTGACAAAGATTACCTCCTACAAATGTAAAGTATCCAGAAGTTTATCTTCTATCATCAAGAGCACATGCCCAATCTTAAGATTCGTTTGACTGCATGCATGTGTTATGCACCAGAATTGTGCATGAACTCACTCACCACACTAAGAGCATAAGTTAAATCTGGCCCGGTGTGTGCGAGATACATCAATCTCCCTAAAAATCTCTAATATCTTTCTTTGTTGGTCGGAGTTTAATCTTCTTCAATACACAACTTCAATCCCCCTTCGTTTGAAGAATTTTCTAGTTTGCATGTTGACATTCTAGTTTCTTTTAACATCAATGCATATTTCTGCTGAGACAGAAAGATACCTAATTTTGATCTTGAGACCTCAATCCTATGAAAGTACTCCAAAGAACCAAGGTCTTTCATCTCAAATTCTCTTATATTCCTTTAATGAATTGCGTTCCTCTTTATCATCTCTCGTGACTATCATGTCATCAACATAAATAATAAGAATTATAATCTTTCCCCTTTTCCTTTAAAAAAAAATAAAACAAGGTATGATCTTAATTGCTCTATTGATATCCAAAAGCAATAATTGACTTGGTAAATCTTTCAAACCATGCTCGGGTGATTGCTTTAGTTCGTACAATGATTTCTTTAGCTTGCATACCTTCTTGCCATGTGTATCAGGGATTTTACATCCTTCTGGTAGCTTCATATAAACCGAACAGTGCTCATTTTTGCTACGGGAGCAAATGTTTCAGTATAATCTACTCCATATGCTTGTTGGGAAACTCAACCTCCTGAAAAATAAGTATAGGGAGAAAGGAAAAAGAGCACACAAAAAAATATTAACTTGGTTCGGTACCTCAAGATCTAGTTCACAATTCCCATTGGGATAAAATTCACTACTTGTAATTTTTGAACGGAAAAATTACAAACCCTCCTTACATATACTTTTTCTGGCAAAAATTATAAACCTTTCCACGTGTAATTTTTCTAGAAAAAAATTACAAACCTTTCAATGTGTAGTTTTTCTGACCAAAATTACAAACTCTTTAATGTATAATTTTTCTGGCAAAAATTACAAACCCTTCGACATGTAATTTTTCTGGAAAAAATTACAAACCCTTCAATAGTGTTTGGCACATATTACACTTATACAACAATCCTTCTTTACATCGAATTAGAAAAAACTGTTCTAGAGCAATTTATTCTTACAACAATAGAATTTTCTGACTACTAGAACAATCCTCCCCTATAGCAGAATCTTCTGACTAGCAAAATTTTTCTTCTCCTTCAAGTTTTGCATTATTCTTCTGATGTGTGACTTTGATTACATCCCAACAATCCTCCCCTCAAACAAAGAATCATTATACTTTTTCCTCTCCTTATTGCGGAAGACTTTGGACAAAGGGAATCATCTCAAATAGATCCACCTAACTTTCATGGATTTATCTTTCGCCAAGTCCCATCAGCTCGAAAAAAATTGTGGGAGTAGAGTCTCCCAAGATCAGGAGCTCTGATACTAACTTGAAAAACTAATATAATTCACTTACATACTATATAGTATTACAAATCAAGGATAAAATAAATATTAAATAATGAAAATATACAATTTTATCTTAACTAATCAAATATTATATTTCTAACTATTCAATATTATATCTGATTATGCGATATTTTTAATATTTATGTGAACATAATCTTAACTAATCAGATAATATTTATAATTTTAACTAATAAGTATTTTCCTTTTTCAACAAATGAGTCATTGTCAAATAGCATCTCCGATGACTGCATGCAATAGATTGTGGAAGAAAGTAGGGAAGAGTTACCAAGTTGCTCTACTTCTCGATAAAGAGAACAATTTATATCTAATGGATAAAAATAAAAATTCAATGCATCCGGTTATGATAACGGTACAAATAAATAAACCATTTTTTATATTGGTTCATTTCCAAGAAGGAACTTTCTTTAATTCTTCTTGTGAGGATCACCGAATTATATTTTTGTTCCAATTTTTATCTACACTTTGTTTATCAATGATAAAAGATAGAAGTCATGAAGTCGGATTCTACATGTATAAGCATAATTCGTTGCCTTCCCTTCTACTGAAGAAATGATATTATTGTCAATAAGAAAAAAATATTGTCAATGAGAAAGACCAAGAAAAAAAGGTAATTCTAGAATGATGAGAAAAAATAGGAAAAAAATCAGCTATCAGATTAAAAATACTTCATGGGTTGTGTCCCATGTATCTTCCATCGTAACAATCATGATTCAAATAGATGCATATAACGCCGTCTGTTGTGTAATTAAGGAGTCCAAATTGTTGCATAGCAAGAAAGGCTGGTTTTGAATGTTGCCAAATTCGCCAATGGCGGCCACAGGAACCGTGTATCAAAGATCTACAGGTAAATTTAAACACTGGTATTGAGTCAGAGAGAGACTATCGCCAAGTCATACTTAAATTTCAGGTTATCATATCCAGATATCAACCACTGATCCAAGAATATAGAAACAAAGTTCTTGCATTGATGGGAGTATTGTTATATCTGTACATTCTACTGGTCAATCTGAATGGAATTACTATAAATCTACTTATGCCAGAATCAACTACTCCAGCATTTTCTGACACTGGGAAAACTCATCGATCAGCTACCAAAGCTGGCTTATCATTCTCAGAGAAAGCAGTAAGATTGTTATGTGCCGGATCTGAATCATTACGTTCATCTACCTGGTTATTAGATGCCACAAAAATATAAGGTAAATGGATGCACATATTATCATGCTGATTAATAGATAATCAAATGAAAGCAAACCTGCTCAACTGGCGGAAGAGAGTGTTCCAAATTTCTCTTAGAAAGTTCTCTCAAAGCTCCCTGCAGAAGAATACCATTGTCAAAAGGTGGAAAACTAATAACTCTTCCATGCTCGAGAAGTATATACTAGTCTTACATATAAATTGCTTGAGATATAAAACTCATTATTTTTCCCCCAAAACAAAAGCCATTTGATGAAAATACCTACCCTATTTGCCCAAAAAAGCCCACAAGCATTGCAAAGTGACCTTGGACCGGCTGGCCCTCGCCGCATCATTGGGGTGGATTTTGAACTAGTGCCACAATGCGTGCATCTACAGAAACATGCAATAAAAAAGAGATGATCAAACATCTAGTTACAGACCTACTAGTCAAAGGAAATTAGCTTCATCAAGTAATAATTTCTTAATACATGTCTCTAATAATGTGAATATAAAACTGTATTAAATAAACCGTAAACTAGAATAGATAGCAATTAAAAGGCAACACTAGAAATTCTAAGTAACAACATATCTGAAAGAAACAAATTGTTTTGCTAAAAGAAAATATAGGTAACACAAAACTTACAAGGTTTCTGATTGACTATCATCTTGTCCTGAATCTTGGTCTCCCCAACTATGAGCTCCATCTTGCTTCTTAGATGAAGTGAACTGACCCTTATTTCGGTGCATTCTGCATTTATTCATCAAATAAGTAAAAAATAAGCACTGACACAAATAGAATATAACAGCTAAAATGATGAGAGCAATAAGAAACAAGTGAAATATAAGCAACATTGAAAATTTGATGAGATTATGCAAGACTCCATTTTGGTACAAAAGGAGGTAATATCAAGTTCAACATTAAAACAATGCATGCAACTATATATACCAATTAACCAATACACCAAGCAAATCACAAAGCACTATTCAGTCTTCACTCAGCAGATTTGAACTATCAATGCATCATCTATCCAATGTATCAACATCCTAATGTTGTCCAAGTAGAGGAGGAACAGAGGACATTAAAGCCCTAGTTTAAGTTCTCTTTAACTGTACTATGTCCGTTGGTCAATATTGTATCGGAACATTAAGAACATAAGATTTAAAAAAAATACCAGATTTTCATATCTCTGCATGGCAACCAGTCATTTACAAGAGGATACCGTGGAATACCTTTTGAAATCATTGTAATAAATATAAAGCATGTTTCCTTTTCAATAAAAATGGACAACAGGTTTCAAAATGTGTTTGGATTGGCTTTTAATGAAAATGCTTGTGAAACATTTTTAAAAAGGGATAAATCAGAGAACTAGTCATTTTCATCATTTCTGGAAACAGGAAATTGAAAACACACAAGCAACTTCATAATCCTAATAAAAACAATGAGTCAAGAATGTTGATTGGTATTAGTACACATAAGGGGTACCACAACCAAAGTGAATTGTCAAACAATTGTTGGTCAGTTGTTTCACCACAAATATAATTTAAAATTCATTAAACAAAAACCATCTAATCAACAGACAATAAATGTTTGAAAATTAACCTGAATACCAATAGCCTTTAAAGGAAACATGGGGAACAAAAGTAATCCACAATTTCTCATAAAAAAATTATGCCTTCTAAAATTTGAAAATCTGAAAATGATAATCAGTTCAAGGAAATAAATAAATAATGAGAACTTCAGTTGACATTTAAAAAGCAAACAAGATTAGACATAAATTTTCATTAATATATGAAAGCATAACTTAACAAGATTAGACCTCCAATAGGACAGGCTACTACTATACAGTTAGGGTAGAGATTACTGCACAATGACATAGAAAAGAAATACACACACATATATATACACACACACATATATACATATATACCCACCCACTCACGCAATAATGTCAATAATTATGCTAGTTCAAACCTAAAAATGAGAAAAAAATTTAAGTCCATGCCATGTTTATTATAGGGCTGAGCTTGGGCCTTGATTTCACCAATTCACAATGAGTTGAACACAAGTCTATGCTTAAAGAAGCTCAAAGCAATTCTATATAAAACAAAGTCCAAAATCCATCCTGCTATCAGATCTATCGTTTAGCAAACTGCTCAATTGTATTGTATTTGCTAACAATCAATTAATTGGTTTGAAGAAGCAACATAGCAAACTCATTGCCAATCAGCATTTACATGATGGATTTGTCATACAAACAACTTATAAGCTCAGACTGTAAACAACTTAGTTTATGTTCAAAGAACTAAATTTAATACTCATAAGTTTCTATCACAAACCACAAGTATGCTATTTATCAAACCTGAGCGCAACTTCTTGCCGAACACTATATCTCACTTTTTTATCAAAGCATCGCTCTTTCCTTTTCTGCCTGAACCTATCTAATGAGGCAGCTCGCTGTGGTAGACTACATCTTGCAGGAAATTCCGTTGAACCCTGCAGCAGAACCCAAAGAATTAGAAAATACCACTCAGCATGAAGCATTTGAACATTATTGAAGTTGTACACTCAAAAAGAAAAGGGGAGGTGAATGTGTGCATTTCATGAACACTAATCAATGTATAAATAAAGATAACAAGACTTGAATAACACTCAACTTTTAACTCCACTAACCCTTAAAAATAGGAACCAACTAAGACCATAAATGTGCATATACGTGCAGCCCCTTGTGATATTAACGTTCTCCTCCTAACTCATGCTGCAGACACCTAATTTGTCTCTAAGAGCCTTAAAATGAGTAACATTAAATAACTTGGTAACTATATCTGCAAGTTGGTTTAATGAACTGCAATTCACCAGCTTTACTTCACCTAATGTGTGCATTTCATGAACACTAATCAATGTATAAATAAAGATAACAAGACTTGAATAACACTCAACTTTTAACTCCACTAACCCTTAAAAATAGGAACCAACTAAGACCATAAATGTGCATATATGTGCAGCCCCTTGTGATATTAATGTTCTCCTCCTAACTCATGCTGCAGACACCTAATTTGTCTCTAAGAGCCTTAAAATGAGTAACATTAAATAACTTGGTAACTATATCTGCAAGTTGGTTTAATGAACTGCAATACACCAGCTTTACTTCACCTAATCGTTGCACCTCCCTCAAGAAATAACACTTGATTTTGAAATGCTTTGATTTTCCATGGAATACTGGATTTTGTGAAATGGCCAGAGTGGATTGGTTGTCCACAAAGTGCAGATCATCCATTAGCTTCTTTAGCCATAGGGCTTGATTTACAAATAGCTGCAATGAACTCAGCCCTCTGCAGTTGACTGAACCCTTTGAACACCATGAAAAACATCCTGATCCAAATGTAAAACAGTACCCAGAAGTGTTCTTAGTGTCATCAACTGATCCAGCTCAATCACTATCAGAATCTTGTACTTTGAATTACTGAATTTTACAAAACTTGATTCCATGAGATTGTACCCTGCAGATACATTAACACTCTCTTTGCAGCTACCATATGTGACTGAGTAAGACAATTTAGAAACCAAGACAAGATACTTACAGAAAACGTGATATCAGGTCTGGTTGTTGTGAGATACATCAGGTAGCCAATTAAACTCGTGTAGACACCCTCATTTGCAGGTTCAGCTTCATCCTTCTTATGTAGCCAATTAAATTAGGCTTTGCAAGTTAGGAACTGCTCCTCCAAGTCTGGTAGTCCACATACCAATTCATTCTTCTACACATACAGCAAGGCCTTGTGATGAAAATGACTCAGTCTCTTAAGCCATGTCTCAGAGTCATTGACTTGAAGACCAATTAATCCCTCTCAATTGAATTCAAAGAAAAAGTCTTATGCTGCATCTTAATCCTGAACAGTTCCTGGCCATTTGCATCAAAAGTCAAACACTTCCCCTCTTCAGATATCACCTTAAATCCCTTCTCTACCAGCTGCCCCACACTCAACAGATTCTGATCAATTTCTGACGCATTCATCACTTCAGAATCAACCTAGTTCCAGCACAACTCTCTATGACAACAGTCCCTTTACCCTTCACATTCAAGTATTCTCCATTGTCAATCCTCACCCTTGCCAGCACTAATTTATCAAGATCCCTAAATAGGCTTTCATCACAAGTCATGTGGTTGGCACAACCACTATCTACAAGCCAGCTTTCACATGAGGTACTGGAACTAGAACAAGAAACGACAAATAGTTGATCTACCTCTTGTTGGATTGCAGCATGTGCTTCACCTTGCTGTTGATCTCTCTTCTTCTTGCAAAACTTCTCAATGTGCCCAAGCCTATGACATCTTCTGCACTTTACATATGGTCTCCTCCAACACCTAAAGTGTGGATGATTTTGTTTTCCACGATGCTTGCATGGAGAGTTCCTTCCTCCAATATTACTTGCACTGCCTTCTCCTACGACTACCTCTGAGTTACTGTCTTTGCTCTTGTGCTCGCAGAGCACTAAAGAGTTCTGCTAGCTTAATCTAAGACAAATCTTTGGTATTCTCCAAAGAGGCAATAGTTGTCTCAATTCTCTCAGGCGGAGAGATCAAAATCTTCTACACTAACCTATTGTCTAGGAGATTAGTGCCAACGATGCTTGTCTTAATAGCTATCTCAATTAGCTTATCAAAATATTCCTTTGCTGTCTCGGACTCTTTCATCTGCAACCTCTCGAACACTCTAATCAAGTCCAACACCTTCATGCTCCTGGTCCTCCTCTCGTCTCTTGTCTCCTTTGTACTCATCCTTGAGGAAGTACCACTTTGCCTGAATCACAAGTCATAATTCTACTGAGAATGGCAAGGGGAACAAGAGCAAACAGACAAGATTTAGCATTTGCTTTCCTAGTTGTTCTTTCCTTGTGGTGCTTGATTTGATTCATAGTTGGGTTATCTGCATTCTCATTGCCCAAGCTTGATAATTTTCACCATCGAACACAGGAGGAGTCATGGAGAAAGATCCTACTTCCATATTTCTAACTATGTATGGAGAAAATATTGAACTCTCTAATCTCTTAATTTTCTCTCACATGTCCTTCAAGAACAAATTGTACACTCAAAAAGAAAAGGGGAGATAAACGAGTGCTTTTTAACACTAATCAGCGTATAAATACAGATCATAAGACTTCAATAACACTTAACTTTTAACACCACTAACCCTTAACAATAGGAACCAACTAAGACCACTACTTAGGCACAAATAACTGCAACCCACTTTTCTTAAAAATTAGAACTTAACTAAACTTAATAAAAATAACAAACAGAAAACCATGAATGTGTATGTAAGTGCAGCCTTGAGATGCTAACATTAGTTCTACTACAAATAGTATTACTACGGACCATCTACACTTACACCACCCACACATCACTTTATCATTGACTAAATAACTTCAGCTCACTTTATCATATACATCTACCACCAATGCCCAAACACTATAGGTTTTATCAGTCAATGCTATAAAGCCTTTGGCAAAGTATTTATTACCTAGGTCTGCTCACTACATAGCATTAAGTTAAGGGTCCTACTAACATAAGTGATTTCCAGCTAAGGGCACTGGTTAGGGAATGAAGAATGAAAAGTTTTGTATCCAAAATTATGCTAAGATTGCAAAACCACAAGGGAGTACAGAGTACACTCTTAGGGCACTAGTTAGCATTTTCCTTAAATTAATTACCACCCATCAAAGTTACTACCAGTACTATTTAGTATTTACTACTAGCCTGTTTGGTTTGGCATTGATGGTGTCAACGTGGATCAACTTAAAGTAATTGATACTTGCTTCTGCATAACTTCAGGATCGTCGACATGAAAATGTTGAAAAAATGTGGATCATAGAATCAGATCCAAACCCGCTATACCCGACAACAATCAATGAAATGAATGTAAAAAGGAAAATGCCAACCAGTGCCCAATTAAAAGTGAAAAGTGTGTTTTGTCGCGAAGTGTGATAGTACATTCTCCTGTGATTTCCAATGTAACCCCAATGCAATCTTCGATTAAAATTCTTATTTTTCGATTCCTTGACCAGTATCCTAACGACACTCAAGTCAAGACCCATCATATGGCACAAAATACAAACTCTACTTTATTAATATCTGGTGGGATGTACCATGTATCAGGTGATACTAACAATCTACAATAAATGGTAAAGGGATGCAAGTGAAAGTGTGAGTCAATAACATTATATTACAATATTCTACTACTATCAGAAAATACCCTCTGGTTCTGTTGAGGATCCACACATGGCGAACCACCCGAAGATAGTTCACATCCACCCAACAGCAACAAAACCGCTTGAACCTGTCACGTCAACCCAAACACATTAAAAATCTCCAAAATAAACACTCCAAATAAACAATTTCACACTCTCTTCAACTTCATCCATTAAATTCACGACCAAAATACCAAGCAAGGCAAAACAAAACAAAACCCCAAAATCACACAATTACAGAGCCCAATCAACGGAAAAACAAAAAAAAAAAAGTAGAAAAAAAATTGAATAATAATAAAAGGGGAGGAAACAAAAGAAACGGTACCTTATCAGGCGCAACGGCGTCAAAGACATAAACTTGGCCGCGGAAAGAAAGCGTGAGTTGGCTGGACTCTTCGGGACCACCGCCGCCGGAGACATAGACAGCGTCGGAGGTAACATCCTCGACGACGACGCCGGCAGCGGCAGCAGCGTCTTCGAGGTGGTGCGTTTCGTAGTGAATGTGGTCGGCGCCGGAGCCGCCGTCGCTATCGGCGGCGGAGGTGATCTGCATGTTCATGGGGTGGGAGTGTCCGTACATTGGGGGTGGCTCCATCGGGAATTAAACTGCATTAGAGGTGTGATTCGGGGAAGTGAGAAAGAAACCCTAACCCTAGCGAGGGTTTGAATTTGATTGAAATTTGGGAGTGTGTGTGTGTGTTTGAGAGTGGTGAGTGAAGGTGAAGAAGAAGAAGAGAGAACTGGGGAGAAGGACAAGACAAGAAAGTGAAAAGGGTGAGAATGAAAAAGTGACCACGGTTGATGGTGATATTTACGAGGCTTGCCCACGTTAGGCCCAATAACGATGGCACATGCATGCCCCACCCATTCCCATTGGATTTCATGTTTCATAGCTAACTATTTATTTATTCATGTATTTGTTCTCTTTTCTTTTTCTATTTCTTTTTTATTTTTCTTTTAACAATTTGATTTTCTTATGTAAACTTGTTTTTCCTCGACATGCTGCTGACCTAGAGACGATGTAGATTGCCTTAAGCGACTGGACTGGCAATACTTTTAAAGGTAAAGTCAAGATGGGCTAAGTCTGGATGAGTTAATTAGGTGAAATAATTTATTTATTTTAAGTAAATTAAATTATTATTAAATTAATAGAATATTATGAAAAATTTAAAATGATGTCATTTTAAAATGAAATTATAATGAAATAAAATTGAAAAATTTAAAATTCTGTTAAAATTAAGATATTTTAATTTCTTTCGTATTCTTCTAAAATTGAAAATTTGAATTTTTTATAAATTAAATTATTTTATTTAAATAAAAAAATAAAATACAAAAAATTAAATTAATTCATCTAAATAAAATAAAAAAAAATTAAATTAAGACAATTAAAATATTAAATATTTAAATTTTTTAAAAACTTTCAAATTTCCCATCCAAATACAATCTTAAATTAGTATTAGGAATAACAAGTAATAAATTTCCTCTCAGAGAATATTTCTTCTATACGTTTCAACAATGAGACCCGTTTTGGTAAGAACACTTTTAATGTCAAGAAGCATTTTGGATTTTTAAGTATCTTTATGGTCTTGATTTATTCTTTCTTGATGTTTTTATGTCACGTATTTTTATTTTTATTTTTATAAGAATATCTGACAATAAATAAGAATGTTAAGGATGGATGAATAATATAATGTGACGGTGAATGGAAACGAGAGTCAAGAATGCATGGGAAAGAGTGGGCAGATTGGAATGCATGTTTAATATATCTTTCTTCCTTTGTTGGTTGGTTATTTTATTCACTAAAAAGTTAGTTAAATAAAGTTATTATTTTATTTTTTATTGAAAAAGCTAGGTTTCGACGATACTTGTGAAAGTGACAATGTAAAGATGTTTGAAACAAATAATATAAAATATTTAAAATGAATTCAAATCTTGTGAATAAAAAATAAATTTTAAAAGGGAAAAAATGACGCTAACTTGGATTGATTGAAATTTTAAAAAATTTGGAAATACTACAAATATTTAAGAAAAAAATGTGTAAAGCACTGTTTTAATGGTTGAATGCAAGAGTGTTGTATAGTTTAATACATGAAACACGAAAGTAAAATAGTCTTATAGAAAATATTTATTATTATTTTATTCTTTAAATTAAATTATTTATAATTTATTTGTTTTTTTTTTCTTTATAAGGATTTATAGGAGGAAAAATAAGAAGGAAAAAATAAAATTAAACTTTTCATTATATAATGTATAAAAAATTTGGTATATTTTAGAAAGGTTGAAAGAGAAAGTTTCTATATTTTATTATTTCTTTTATTTTCTTCTGTCATGTGTTCTTCTATTATTAAACTTATTCATTCCATAATTTAAACATTTACCTATATTTGAATATCCAGATTAAGAACTAAAATTATAATAATAAATTATAAAAATGCACAGATTAAAATGATAGTAAATATGTTGCAGAAATTAAAATGATAAAAAAACATGTTTTATTTTTAAATATTATTTTACTATTTTTATTAAATTACCTTCTTTTACAATTCTACATATTAAAATGCTGGTTTATACAAAATCAAATTCCGAAAACTTTTAATGACAGTTCACAATAGACATTTCATTATTGAGTAAAATAGAAGCAAGAAATAAAATAAAAAATAACTTATATTTTACTCTATTACAAATAATGAGGTTGATAAAACTTCAATGAGAAAACCAGGAAGCAAGATGATAAAATGGAAGAAAGATACTAGAAAATAAGGGTGTCTTTGGAAATCCATTTGCACCTTTGGAAATAAATATTCTGTCTTTCTAATTCACAAAAGTAGGAAGCGAAGAATTGTTGCTTCTCTTCAACTTCCATTTGAAAATTTCTAAGTAAAAACTAAACACACACTAAATCAGTAGAAAGACACTGGAGCATTTTTCATCAGCAATACTGAAAATGGTGAGAATAATGGTTACCCGACTGATATGAGTGTGGGTACACGATTCTGTGATTGGTCCATTTCACAAGACTTTACTTTTAAAGAAAAATCTAACTCGTAGTATTTGGCATAAAAGAAAATATTTAGTACACGATGAATTAGATAATTTTAAAAGAGAAAAACAAAAAAAAAAAAAAATATATATATATATATATATATATTATAGGTGAATTAATTGATTGTGAAGTAAAATTTTAATAAAATTATGTAATCACAAGCAGGAAGTAAATTAAACACATCCATGTATTGTATATGATATTCCTTATTTTATTTTTTTTAATATTGTTTTTACATCGTACAGGAAATTGTTTGTCAAAATTAGGAAGGGTGCATGTAATGTATAAAAGGATGTCCGAATAAAACCTAATACATAAATATGTATTGAGTAGTGTAATATTTTTTTAAATAACTAAAAGATTTGTGTTATAAAATCTTGCAATACATATATATATATATATATGGGTGTATATTGTTATTATTAAAATAAAAACTTAATCTAGTTACAAGCTCCCAACACAAGTAGGAGTTCCAAGACGAGGAGAGGAAGTGATGAACTGGAATTTGTTAGAACAAGGTTTTCTATTGTGATTGAAAACTAACGTAAAAAAAATTTTATTAAATTGGGAAAATCAGAGCATTACAATAACTTCTTATTATCAATGCCACATCAGCATGGAGTTAGTTACAAGGCTAACAGAAACCTACGCTTTTTGTAGCACAACCATCAGAGTCTGATCATGATAACTTGCATTACAACAACACACCTCCTAGTACAAGTTATCCAAGCTTTCCATTCCCATAAGCTTCTTCAATTCCTCAAACCTCACTCTCTTAAGAGGTTTGGTCAGTATGTCAGCCAACTGAACCTCGGTTTTACAATGCTCCACATCAAGCTTGTCTTCATTCACTTGTTCTCTAAGAAAATGATACCTCCTCTCAATGTGCTTGCTCCTGCCATGGCTAACAGGGTGTTTTGCAAGATCAATTGCAGACTTGTTATCAATCAGCAGCTTCACCTTGGTACTGTCACAAATCCTCATTTCTTCCAATAGCATTTTGATCCACATAGCTTGACAAGCAGCATATGATGCAAATACATACTACTCATACTTCACACGATGACAAAGCTACCACATCCTGTTTCTTTGAGCTCCAAAGATATCAATGCCTTCCCTATCATGAACAAATACCCAAAGAAGCACTTTTTTTTATCATCCACATCACCTCCCCCGAAACCCGAATACCCCAAAACCTCAATTTTCTTCAAATTGTTTTCACTTGGCATCAACACGCCATGATCGTAGTTCCTCTAATAAACCTCAAAATTCTCTTGATCAAGCAAGCAAGTGGCATGACCTTGGTCGTTCCATGAATCTGCCAATAACCCAACACTATGACCGATGTCGTCTAGTGTTGCACAAGTATCTCGAACCAATGATCTCGTTTGTACGTTGTAGCATCTACAAGCTCCCCGGTGATTCTCTCGCTCGCTTTGAAACCGTCTCCATAGGTGTAATAGTCAAGGTTGCGCTTGTCATTTTGAACCTCTTCAAAATGTCTTCAAAGATACTTCTTTTGATGAAGAAAGACCCTTTCAATCGTCGTGAATTTGAATTCCATCCCTAGAAAATATGACAAATTTCCTAGATCACTCATCTCAAATTCCTTCATCAAGATTGACTTGAACTTCATATTCTCTTGCTCATTTGCACCTGTGATCAGTAGATCATCCACATAAAGACATAGGATTATATTATCAGACTTACTAGAGCCCTTCACATATACTCCATGTTCAAACACACTTAGTGCATCCTACCTTTATCGAAAAACTATCAATCCTCTTATTCCAAGCTCTTGAGCTTGTTTCAAATACCCATACAAAGGCCTTCTTGAGCCTATACACCTTGCTCTCTTGACCCTTAACTTCAAAACCCTGGTGGCTGCTTCACATAGACTTCCTCTTCTAATGGACCATTCAAAAATGCAGATTTTACATCCATTGATGCAAATTTCATCCATACTGTGTTGCTATTGCTACCAAAATCCTGACAGTCTCTAGTCTAGCTACTGGTGCATATACCTCATTAAAGTCAATACCCGCTCTGCAAAACCCCTTTGCTACCAACCTTGCCTTATACTTTGCAATCTCACCATTTGGCCTCACTTTCCACTTGTAAACCCACTTTACATCAATTGCCTTCTTCTCGCTTTGTGACACAAGTACCCAAGTCTTATTCTTCTCAATAGCCGCCAATTCCTCTTTCATAAGCATCTAACCAATTTGAATCTCTCATTGCTAATTCGAGATTTATTGGTTCTCGATTCACTAACATGTTTTCCTCAAGTAATTCACCCTCTTGGTCTATTGCTTGATCAAGAAACACATCATACTCCAATCTCACCAAGGTACCCTTTTCTAATTGATCTTCTCACCACCGGTTGTTCAGTCCAGTTTCAAGCACCAACCCCGATAGATTCTCTTGAAGATCACAATCATCAAGAGTGGCTCTAACAGTAGGTGGTACAATTTCTCTCTCTGTTGAATTTTCATTCCAGCACCAGCCTCTTGCCTCATCAAATTGTACATCCCTACTCTTGACCATCTTGTGATCTGTTGGTGAATACAATTTGTAAGCACCAGTTGAGTGATAACCAACGAACACCATTGTTTGACTTCTATCATCCAACTTTTTTCTCAATTGTTCTCGTACATGTCTATAGCAAGACAACAGCCCAAACACCCTAAAGTGACCAACATTTGGCTTCTCACCAGTCCATGCTTCATAAGGTGTCACACCTTGCAGCTTCTTTGTAGGACTTCTATTCGAATGTACACTGCAAGAGGCAGCCTTCGCCGCCTAACCTCTTTGGCATTCCTTTTCCATTGAGCATACTTCTGCCATATTCATTATGCTCCTATTCTTCCTCTCTCAATTCCATTATGTTGTGGTGTGTATGGAGCTACAATCTCATGAATTATGCCCTCATTCTCACAAAATTTGGCAAATTCAAGGGAAGTGTATTCACCTCCACCATCAGTTCTCAATTTCTTAATGCTACAACCACTGTCCTTCTCAACAAGTAGCTTAAATTTCTTGAACTGTGGGAAGGTGTCACTCTTTTTCTCAATCATATATATCCACACATGTCTAGTGTACTCATCAATGAAAGTGAGAAAATAGTGATTACCTCCAATAGATTGAGCCTCCATAGGTCCACACAAATCAGAATATACAGCTTGCAATTTCTGTGATGATTTCATGGGTAAATCATGCTTGAATGCCTTTCTTGCAGACTTAGCAAGGCAGCATTCTTTGCAAAGGTGTCTTGGAACCTGAATTTTAGGAAGACCAGTCACCATATCCTTTGCATTCAACATGCTCAGGTTCCTAAAATTCAAATGGCCATATCTATGATGCCATGTCTAATTCTGATCATCAGCAACAGTGGTAACAAAACATTTGTGATCAACCATGTTAATGCACACTTTGAAGGTTTTGTTACTTGACAGTGGAGCTTTAAGAACCAATCTCTCTTTTGAATCAAAAAGCTTCATTTCTTTATCCACCATCATCACTGTATAATTCTTCTCAAGTAATTGACCAACACTAATCAAGTTACTCCTCATGCTTGGCACATACAACACATCTGTGATGATAGCCTCTTTGCCATCCTTCCTCTTCACCATGATGCTTCCAATGCCCTCAGAATTCACTTGACTATTGTCTCAAAATCCATTCCTCTAGAACTAGATTCATCCAGATCTACAAACCAACCTCTCGTTTCCAAAGTCATGTGGTTGCTGCAACTGTCTAGGTACCACACATTTGATGTGTCATCATCCAATTGTGTTGTAGCCATCAACATTGCATCATCTGAGTCACTTTCTGCCAGCTGAGCCTCATCTTTCCCTTGATTGTTTGATCCTCTACTTGGACAATTTCTTGCATAATGACCATACTTCTCACAACTAAAACATTGTACCTCATTCAGATCCTTCTTCTTTGGATTCTTACTATTAGAAGCACTTTTGTTCTTGGCATCATTCTCGATTCTTTGAACATTTGTTCTCGATCAAAAGATTACCCTTCTTCTTTTTCCACTTCTCTTTGTTCTTCTTGAACCATGAAGCCTCATCTTTGACCTTCTTGGTGAATTTTTCTTGCAAAGCCTGATCCGTTCCCTTCTCTCGTTTTCCTCTCCTTTCACCTCATCTCATGAGCTTCCAGAGTAGCTTGTAACTCCTCAAGCTTCATAACAGAAAGATCCTTAGACTCTTTAATTGCAACTACAATGTGATCAAAATTTGCAGTTAAGGCCCTCAACACCTTCTCAATCTTTTGCAAATCAGTGACCGTTTCACCACATGTTTTCATCTGATTGGTCAAGACTACCAATCTTGAAAAGAATTTTGTTATGGCTTCACCTTCTTTCATATTCAACACCTCGTACTGCTTCCTCAAAGCCTGTAACTTCACCTTCTTTAACTTTTCATCACCTCCATAGAGCCTTTTTAGAGTCTCCCATGCTCCCTTCGTCGTTTCTTCCTCAATGATCTTTTCAAAGACATTACCATCAACACATTGATGTATGATGAACAAAGCCTTTCCATCTTTCTTCTTCATATCATGATGCAAGGTTCTTGCAGCCTCATTGGCATCTGCTGCCAATTTTGCAACTCCATCATTCACAATTTCAAGCACATCTTGAAATCTGAATATGACCTTCATCTGCGCACACCACCGATCGTAATTCTCGCCTTTGAACACCGGAAGATTCGCTGGAAATTGGGAACTCGTCGTGCTTTGATTTGCCATTACAGAAATTGGATCTTAACCAATGCTCTTGATACCAATTTGTTAGAACAAGGCTCTCTATTGTGATTGAAAACTAACGTAAAAAAAATTTTATTAAATTGGGAAAAACAGAGCATTACAACAACTTCTTATTATCAATGCCACATCAGCATGGAGTTAGTTACAAGGCTAACAGAAACCTACGCTTTTTGTAGTACAACCATCAGAGTCTGATCATGATAACTTGCATTACAACAACAAAATTAAGCACCTGAAAGCAACATTGGTATCCTCTCATCAAATACCAGTCATGTGTAAAAAATTTCTAGATGCTTTTCACATACTAATTTGACAACAACTTTATTTCATACTTTCGTGCAATATATAATTAATTAATCCGTTTACTCACAATCTTATTTTATTTGGATATATATGTATTTTTCTTTATTCAATTTAGTTATTTATATATATTGCAGTTGTTTATTGATTATTTTTCATTTGACAAAGTATTACACGCACCCAAATAAAATTTTAGTGTGTAATGACTATAATTAGACACACGAGGCATTATGGTAGCAAGCTAGACGGATTCCAAATTAAGTAATTGTAAGCCATGAAGAAAAAAGAGGTGAAAGTTGTTTGTTTCACCCTTATTTGTCACGACTCACGTCGTGCCATTGCCACCTAGTGAGTGTCTGGGCACTTGAAATTTGGCAATTCGAGATTGAAAACACTTATGAGAAGAATTTGGATCTTATCTACTTCATTGTACTAAAACTACCTCATTGGGCCCCTTTTACTTGACACAGAGTATGTGGAAGATAACTACGTGAGCTTTTCCTTTTCTCTTATTTTTTTCTTCTGTATTCCTATTTTATTATTCAAATCTCTTATCCTATTTAGTCGAGATGTAAGCATCACATATTTTACTTATAAATTTATTAAATTTATAAATTAAATTATTTTTTATAGATTTGTGAATTCCGTAAAATAAATTTTTGAATTACGAATTTATCAAATTTGTAAGTTTATTTTTTTTCATATGGAATTGTTAAATTCATATAATTATTTTTTTTTGTCAAGGGATTTATTAAATCCGTAAGTTAAACTTTTGCATGAAAAATAATTAATTTACGGATTTGATAAATCCATAAGAAAAAAAAAATTAACTTACGAATTTGAGAAATACATTAGAAAAAAGTGCAGCACCCACATCCCACCAAAATGAATTAAGGGATTTGAAGGGTAAAATAGGAAGATCAAGAAGAAAAAAAATAGGTGCATGAAGAAATCCCAACATGTGCAGGAAGAAAAACTCTAACTATGTTTCTTTGTGGTTTGAGCAACGTAAAAACAAACAAGTTTATATTTTAAAAAAGTTTTAACAGGAACACAATAGCAATGTAACCCAAAGTGTGTGGATCATTACCTCTCTGAATATCTTGACTTAAGGCCGAATATGAAACAAGTGAGTAGGGCTCATGGTTGGTATCAATAATTTCACTCTTATTCTGTTTGGATGTGAGTTTAAATAGCTATTAAGAGTAGTTACTGAATGTGGTCACTTTTTGTCCAATATTCAAATTATTATCTATTACAACGATCACATAAAATATTGTATGAGAAAATCTTGGATTTTTCTCATCCAATTTCTAACTTAGTTGGTTAAACTATCTAGAGATAGTGTTCTAAAAATGCTCTACATTTTAAGTCACTAAAACTACTCTATCTATTTTCTTCTTTAGAAAACAAAATACACCATTACGTTGAATGAGTAAGGGTTTAGAAAAACCAAAACCACGACAGATTTTGCTACCACGAATATGCTCATAATGGCTAGAAGTTAGTTCTCACATCAATTATGCTTCTGCTTAATTTGCTCTAAATATGTTCTCTTACGTGTAAATAATATGTTTGGTTACTTTTTAGTTTTATATTTGATACAGTGCCTTCTATCTGTCTTTACCTTGTTTATTTGCTCGTATGCGTAGTTTGAGTTTTTCAATATGTGGATTTTTTTTCACCCCTATAATTCAAATTAAGATTAAAAATCACCTGTGATTTGTCTTTCTATGATGTTTATGATCAAAAAGCATGTTCTGGTGTGTTGAAAAATATAAAAACATTGTCAGTTTTCAGTTTCGGGTTTACAACTTGTAACCTATAACATTCCGAAATTTTAGTCACTCAAATTTAATTGGTTTTGTAAAAAAAAAAAAAAATTGTGTTTTATGTTACGTTACTTGTGTAGAAGGAATTTTCTCTTAAACCAATTAATCGAATTTATAGAATTTAATTTATAGTTAGTAAATTGTAAATTAAATTTTAATTTAATTGTAATAATTTAATTTAATTGTAAGAATTTAATTTAATTTTTAATTTTTAAGTGATTACAATTTTAATTATAATTATTTAAATGGAAAATTTTTAAAATTCCTTAAATTAAATTAACATCATATTTGGAAGAATGCAGAGGTAATAGTGTGGAAGTGAAGTTTCCACTGCTATCTGACCAAAAAATAAAATAATTTTAGTTAAACATTAAAATTAGAAATGTGTGTATAATTAAGTTGTAACAATGCACTAAAAATTAACATGGTGTATATGTGGCTAATCGGTCAAACCACTCAAACACCTTAACCTTTTCAAATTAAATGGTTGTCACCAGTTGATTAAGTACACCAACTTAACTAATTTAAAATGCTACATAGTTTTCCTTATGCACCCAATCAAATTATTTCATTTCTCTTAAGTTAGCAACCTTCCTTCCATGAATCTCATCCTTTGCATTTTCACCCAAAACACAAACGATGAAAGAGAGAGCATGAGAAAGCTCAAGGTTTTTAGGAAGAAAAGAAGCAAGAAATTGTGTTGTCATTCAACCACCTTGGAGCAATTGTTAGCCTTGCCAAGCCTATCTCAAACTTTTCTATTCTTCTCATTGTTAGCTTTCTTAAAGGTAAGAAGGCTTTTCTTACTCAGACTCAACTGTGGGAGCATTAAGGGGACTCGACCACAAGAGTTTTTTGTGTTACTGTGGGAGCATTAAGGGGACTCGACCACGAGAGTTTTGTGTGTTCCCTTGTGATATTCATGTTTACATGTAGGTTTTATGGTCATTTTCATGCTTATGTATGGGTTTTGTGGTTGCTTTCATTTTTAGTTGGCGTTTTGATGTTAGGCTTGGTTGTGGTTAATTATTATGTCTTGAAAACGGATTGTTTGAATTGTAGGTGTGGTGGAAAACCCAATGTAAGGGAACCATGCCCAAGTTATGGAATTCCTTGAGTTTGGGGTTTCTTGTGCAATTTGAGTGAGTTAGAGAAATTGATGATGTTTTTGTGACTTTAGAGAGATTAATATTGACGAAAATGAGTTTGAGTGGGTGAATTAATTGAAATTGAGATAAAATAGGAAATTAGCAAAAGTCAACATTTTAGGTCCTATGCACCATAATGGCATGACACTTTTGATGTTAAATGGAGTCGAGTTGTATGATCACCAACTTATAATCATGCCCAAGGTTAAAATGTATTTTTGGCTATGTGTGAATTCTATGATATTTAATATATGTTTATATGATATATTGTTATATATGTTTTGATGATGTTGGTAATGCTATGGTTAGTTATGTTATGTAGTTGGTGTGGGAAGTTTAGTGTTAAGTTGTAGTTTGAGTGTTGGAGAATGGTTTTAATGGGTGAGTGTTGTTTTAGGTGTGTAGGTGAAGTTTTGGCTTGAAGTTTTGGCTTGAGGGAGTGATTTGGTGGTTGGGAATGTTGTTTTTGGAATTTGGTGCGTGAGTGTATGCTTTTGATGCTTTAGAGTCATTTGATATTAGAGTGTAGTTAGATAAGTTGTTTTAGGGAAAGGTAGTGAAGTTTATGTTTGTGCTCAGAGGAGCTTAGGTTGTCATGAATTCAAGATGTGAGTATCATTTAGAGATTGCACATTTACAACATGAATCATGTGCACAAGGTTTGAGGGTGAAAGTGTCAAATTAAGTTTTAACTTAATAAGTGCTCAATTCACATATGTTAGGCAATTGGATAACTCTTATCCTTAAACTTTATGTACATGAACCATGATTGATGGAATGTAGCGTAGAATAGTGCAAACAGGTTGAATCACAAGTGTTGTGCATGTTTGAGGGAGTTTTGAATGAAGGGAGTACGAAATAAATTTTTGAAGTTTCGTAGTCTAGGTTTTGCTACCATTTGTTAAGTGACACCTCTACCACTAAGCAAATGGGGTCTAATAAGATAGTGGTTCTTCTTTGTCTTACATTTGTTGAACAAATGGGTTTTGCTGAGTGGATCTCTAGTTTTCAATCTCAATGTTGAGCAGTGAGAGTTATGTTGGCGAGAATGGCCTGAGTGAAAGTATTGAACTCTCTAGAGCTTTTTTCGTTGGACAATGCATGCCATTGTCGATTTTTTGGATACCTAAGAACACGAGGCTTTCTATCTCATTTTCGTTGGCATTCCTCCTGGATGTAGAGCGAAGGAATGTTTATGAGGGTTTTCATTGAGTGTCTCCTTAACGTAGAGTCAATGAAGGTCTAATGAGCTTGAATTGCACTATGTGAGTTTTTCGCTAAGTGTTCTAACTGGTGCTAAGTGACGAGGGTGTTTTAGCTGGTTTTGCTGAACAGTGGCCTTCGACGTCAAGGGAATGTGTTTGAGGTTTTTTTACTTGAATGCTAGATGTGTGGCTAGGGTATTTTGGTTGTGTGTGTACGTTGTTCGTCACGTGTTATGGATGTTCACGGTGAATGTAAATTTATATATATAAGAGATGTTATGGATGCTCACATTTGTTTGTTTGTTTGTGTGTGTGTGTGTGTTTGTTTTTGTGTTTGTGTGTGTGTGCGCGCGCGAGTGCATGCGTGTGTGGGCGTGTGTGGGTGTCTTAATGGCGTTTGGGAAATAGTTAACCCGCAAGTGCCTTAATGACATTTAGGTGTTCACCACATATTGACAAAAGTGTTTTATGAGTAAAGACCGGATTACTTCCAAAGTCGAAGCACGTTGTAATTGACTCTTTTGATGAGAGTTCTTTCTACAACCAGGGTAATACTCAACCATAGGGATCATCTTATCCAGAAATATAGTTACTTCTAGTGTGGGGTTAGCTTCAATGGTCAATGGTCAACCAATAAAGACTAGTAATGAGGAGGAGGATCCCTCCGAGGGTACCTTTTTTCATTCTAGTGGTTCTACTCACTAGTAGCCTCTGTTTGTTTATGGCTTTTTTGCGGGAGTTAAGTTTAGGTAGAAAGGCTCACTCTAGCCTTTAAGTTTATCTTTTGTTGATGTATGTTTTGAGGGAAGGTAGATCAAGAAAGTACTTTGGCTTCTTTCTTGGTTGTAACTTTTTGAGCTGATCTTTTGTTGTTTTACCTTAAACTTATAAGCTTCTGGCTTTTGCAAATATTATAGTACAATTTATGTTTGTGTATGATGTGTATATATTATCATATGTGGGCATTCATTTATGTTTACGCGAAGTTACATTTTATTTCATTGATGATATTTAATGAAAAGAAAAGTTGTATTGTTTTATGTTTCAGACTCGGATGATGAATCTGCGTATGAATCTGAAACCATATATGTTTCATCATCGTCACTTGAATTTATACCATTATAACCTCTATCATACGAACTGTGCATATCTGGTTGAAATCTTCCACCTTCATTATACGAAGACGCACTTCCTGCCATAACAACTTCTACACATAATTCTATATGACCCATTTCGGGTTCTTCAAAATGTGTTATCATCAAATTCACATCATCATCATCAACTAATTGAAATGCTGCATATTTCTTTTCTATATAATATCTAGTTGTGATAGATCTTATTACTTCATTTACTTGTAATTTAAATTTATGACGAATTGTTTTCTTTAACCGTTTAAAATTAATATTTCTTTCAATTTGCATAACCTTTCTTGCTCCTTCAAACTTGATTTCATCTTCCCCTTCAATGATTCTACCATTAATGTATACGACGATCACAATTCTTGACGTCATTTCTCGGTGATTTCACTGCAAACATAGAATCCAAATATACACTATCAAGTTTATTTCATACTGAAACAAAAATTATACTATCTATACATAAATATTATACGAATCACTTACCTTCGTGTGTGTAATAAGCGATTGGTTTGGGGGTGTATATATAGGCATTTGAAACCGCAAGTCTTGTTGCGGTTTCAAATGAAACCGCAAGACAAATTTCGGTTTCAATGAAACCGCAAGACTTGTTGCGGTTTCACTGAATCCGCAACATGTCTTGCGGTTTCATTGAAACCGAAACTTGTCTTGTTGTTTCAATTGAAACCGCAACAAGTCTTGCGGTTTCAAGGACCCACCTGTCTTGCCCAGTTCCACCTCTGCAACCACGTGAGCCCTAAAAGGGCCACGTGTCACTTCGTACTGAAACCGCAAAAATATTTGCAGTTTCATTGCCAAAATTTTTTTTTAAAAGCCACATGTCATGATCTAGTGAATCCACAGCCTAATTTGCGGTTTCGGTTCCGCAATCTAATTTGTGGTTTCACAAAACCATACTAGTTTAGTAAATACTTTGTAACTAGTACTATTTTAGTAAATAAAAATCCAAATAGTATTGGTTTGATCAAAAAACCTAAATTTTCTTTACTTGTGAAAAAAAAGTCAAACTTTTTTCTACAATGACAGACATAAGAATCTTCAGGTAGGGTACAATGACAAATTTTCCTTACCAATTTCAGGATAGGTTTCGTAAGTATCCATATATTTAGATTTCTTTATCACCCCTAATAAAGATGAAAAAAATAAAATAATTCCGTACATAATACTTAAATTCTTTATTCCAAACCAATTTCAATGATTTTGATCAGTTGAGATGCTTACAATGTCTATCATAAGACTTTTTTTTCCTGAGACATTCTCAGTCAAAACTGACGAGAAAAAATATTATTTCTTTTATATATATATATATAAGAAATGTAAGATTTTCGGGATATAAAATATCATTTATTCTATCATTATAGTTAAAATTATAGTTATATATATATATATATATATATATATATTCTTTTATTTAATGTTAACATTATAGTTAAAATGTTTTTTAAGATACCTTATCTTTTAATTTATATATAAAGATAATTTAAGCATGAATCATTAATCTTATTTATATTTATACTGAATTTGAAGTAGTTTGTTAAGTGTTAAGTGTTAAGTACTTTTCTAATATAATTTTTAAAACTATAAATTAATAATCAAAATTATTAATTAATAAATGAGATATATAAAAATATAAAAAAACTCTAGATATGTTTAATGTTAAATAAATGTGGGACAAGTGAAACGTGAAAATCAAAATCAACACTAGAGATACATCTTTGCTAAAAAAAAATTGTACATTAAGAAAAAATATATATTAAACTTGATAATTGGATAAGACGTAAGAATGGGTGAGTTTGACAACCGTCTTTGTTGATTGAGGTTCCTAAGGGGTCCTACTTGTGCACTTTTTCTCTTGAAGATGGGTCCATACATACCATGGAGACATGCACTTTTACTTGACACTGTTTATGACTCATGAGATGACTATCAAGCTTTTTTCTTAATATTTTAATTTTACTTCTTAATCTCTATTTTAAGTTATCCTATACCATGAATTTGTTAACTTTATATAATAATATTTTAAAATAAATTTTTTTTAAATGACATTGTAAGACTTTTTAATGATGATATACCATTGAAAATTACACTAAACAACAAAATCAGTTGAAATATATGTGATGATATTTTAAATTTATTTTAAAACAAAATAAAACTTTCTTAATAAAAATAGATCTTAAATATTTCTTTTAAAAAAATTAAAATAGTTGAAATAAATGAATTTTTCTTTAATTTTTACATCGTTATATTTTTGGTCCAAGTTTATTGTAAATCCACTTTTCATATAAAACAATGGTAATATATTACATTCCATTATGTTATAAAGTATGTACTGTTCCAAATTTGAATATAGGAAAATTATTCACACTCATTAAAAAGCATGTTTAAATTTATTTAACTTTTTGAATCTCATTTAAAAAGTAAACTCCATTATATATATATATATATATATATATATATATATATATATATATAATAAATAATATAATAATTATTATAAATAAATAGTCATGATTTTGATTTTATAATTTTAAATAAATTATAATTTTAGTTTTATAATTTTAAATAAATAATTATAATATTCCTAAAATAATTATTTTAACTAATAATTATATATAAATAATAATTTTTAATAATAAATAATATATATTATATATAATAATAATAATAATAAATTTTAATTTTTGATAATTTTCTATTTTCTATTTATAATTTTATATCTAATTTTGAAAACATACAGATTTAATATTCTATTTAAATGATTTTTAATTTTAAAATTTTTAATATTCATTTTAATTTTAAAATTCTATCTAAATGATTTTTAGTTTTTAAATTTTAATATTTATTTTTAGTTTTAATATTTTACTGTTATATCATATATTTATTTAAGAAATTCTTAATCCAATTTTTAATTATTGATAATGTATTTTTTATTGTTTTATCTATAAATTATAACTAAAAATTTTAATATTTAATTTTAATTTTAAAATTTTACTGTCATATTATATGTTTATTTTAAAAAAATTGATTAGAACAATAATTTTTAAATGAAATTATAATTAAATAAATTAACGTAACTTTAATTTACTTTTCACAAGCACACTATATCATATTAAAAAATTAAATAAAAATATAAAAAATAATAAATTAAGATAAAAAAAATAAAATAAAAACATTTAATAAAAAAAATCAATAAAAAAATGTGGTTCCTCCCAACCCAAATTTTTGGCTCGTTCTGGTTATTTTTTTTTTTACTATAAAAGACAAATTAGAAATGTGGCTTAAATAATATTACAAGAAAATTTTAAATCTCACTGGTCTTTCTAATTATTTTATAATTTTTTAATTCTCATTTATATTTTTCTCATGTTGAGTATATATAATACTTTTTACAAAAAATATCAGTAAAGTTTGTAAGAAGAAATAAAATTCCTTTTATTGTGAAAATCAACATTAATTCTAAATTAATCATCCCATATATTCCTTTTTGTTTAGCATGTTAAAAAAATCCCATTTTGGCTTAAAGGAAAACAAAAAGTGTTGTGTTATGATTGACATTTTACTATACCAACGAAGCATTAAATACTTTCCCCTTATTATATCTTTAATGATCTATTACAGAAAAAAAAAAAGCAAAATAAAATTATTATTAAGAAATTTTATAATATTCTCAATGAAATCTAAAATAATAATTACATTCTTGCACCCAAATTAAACACGACCAAACTACTAGAATTGGCCTCACGATTAAGGACATAAGTGATATTAGAACTTACCACCATTGTGAAAATAATACACAAAAAAAAAAGTTAAAAATTACTTACTAAACTAAAATATCTCTCAAGGCACACATTCTGTGGTTTAGATTTTCTTAAAAAACGAATAATCGATCTTCATTTACAATATGAATAAAAGAATTAATCTTTACACTGTTTTAATTAAATGAGCCAACAAAGTAGTGGTTAGAGAACCGACCAATTAATTAAGCGAATGCCATAATCACTAATTGAAGTTAATAAAAATATGCTTTGTGTATTGGGCACCTTAATAATGGGTCCTACTTCATGTAGTTGTTTTTTAGTGTGGCTTTTCTAGGGTTGGTGTTTCCCATTGCCTTTTTAGGTTTCATAGATAAATAGAAGTAAATAATTATTTTGATTCTCAATCGGTTAATATATTTATATTTTAGTCTTTTAAACATATTTAATATAATTTTAGTTTCAAAAATATAAAAAAATTTATTTTTAAAATTATATCATTTATTATATTTTAATTTTTAATTTAGGTGATCAAAATAAGAATAAATAATTTAATTTAGAAACTAAAATTACACTAGATAATATAATTCAATAATTAAAATGATAAAAAATATCTTATAAAAAATAAAATACTAGATATATAATATTTTTAAAGACTATTTCATTACTTTTTATTTTATTTTATACATAATAATGTACGTGATGTTGAAGTTCGATCTTATGATCAAATAGTTCCTAAACAGTTGAGTTAATCACGTGGAATGATACTTGAAATGAAATAAAGCATTGAAATTGTCATTAGAGAGCAGAGACATTTAAAATATTCAACTTGATTTTATTCAATTGACGAGAACAATCACTTTTATTCCCAGACATTATATTATATTATATATATATATATATATATATATATATATATATATATATATATATATATATATATAAGCTATCTAGCTAATACAGAGTCTCTTTAATATAAAACTACTTATCGATCCATCCGTATATACACAAAAGATGTATTTTGATAAAAACCAAAATAAAAGAATCTTAAAAGGAAAAAAATGCATTTTTCAAAAAAATAAAATAAAAAAATCTAATGAACATACAATCTATGGACGTAGTCAAAATCTATCTAAAATCTCACACATGTAAAGTATTATTATGAATGTGAATAATTACTTAAACAAATTAAACGATCTCAAAATAATATTAACACTACATAAATAAATGATTATAAATGTTTTTTTTTCTTGGTAGATAAAAATATAGTTGAATTATAAGTTTATGAACTCATCACATTAGTACAAGTCTCCGTATGCAAAAAATTTATAAAAGTACTATAATACATATATATATATATATATATATATATATATATATATATATTCAATCTACATTTTATGAGTTTATTCTTACCAACTAAAATAATTATTATTAATATTTTTGAAGAAACTAATGGACAAAAACACATAATATTTGTTTATTTATCCACTTTATCATTCAAGAATAATGCATATTTATAGAAAAAAGAATAATGGAATATATGAATTAAAATAACTTATCGAATCAATGAAATATCTGTACAAATTGATATTTCCAACACACTTATTAATCTGTTATGTACAATCATAACGATTATGCGTTTAATCAGCTATCACGAAATGCTATATTTTGATTATTTTTATATGCAAGTGATTCCCATTAAAGAAAAGTATTATCATTGGTTTACATTTCCAAGAAAGTGGGTGCGATTAGAACAATTTTATATCCAAATATACTTGCCATTCGCTTTTGCTGAAAGAAAGGGACAGTTATGAAGATCAATTTACTTGTTGCTTTAAATAATAATAAATATACATAGATCATATCTTCATATTATATACGCCATTCTTTATATAGAAAATTATTTGGCCTCTGGGCATGTTCCTCCTGTCTCTAAAAGACACTCCCATCATGTGATAGTGGGAAATTTTCTATGAACTTAGAAACTCTCCACATTAATTGGGTTTATAAAGTTTACACCCAATGTTTGTCCTATTTTTTAAGATATTCTCAAGGTAAAGTTTTACATTGTTTAAAATATATTTATATACGTTTTATTTCTATTAATGTCAAAAATTGACTAACATATAATAGACCTATCACTCTTTTAGGTCTTGGGAGTTAGTTTCAATAGAATTTGTCTTATTTATTATGTGTCGTGAGTTGAAAAATATCTTATATTTTCTTGTATACTTTCTTTAACAAAAAAGCATACAATGAGGTGGTTAGAACTTAGAATAGCACAAGAATTAATTAGTAAATTAAACATCCGTTTGCCAATGAAGTCAATGCATATGAAATGCATGTTGATGATCGAGGAAACAAACTTACTGTTTATAGTAATTAATTAATTCATTAAATTATATAGTTGTTGATTAAACTATTAGTTTTATGCTGATTGTTGTCTGTTTCTGATTGGATAATCACATTTTCTCCATACTTTATTTCCAAAATGCGAACAACACTCTTTCAAAATGAAAAATGTAAACAATACGCTCTGTTTGCAAGTACATTGAATCAAGCACATTAGACATGCATGCTTTCCCGTGAAGACCCTTTTCTCTCGATACGCGTGTATATATTTAAAATCAAAGATTACATATCTAGCTACCAGCCAATCTAATTTTAAAGATTTTGAAATTTCTTTAGTGATTTCTTAATTATATGAAATTGCACTTATCCGTATATAATTTGATGAATAACTTGAAAATTTATGCGTATGTATCATTTATAATATGTTATTGTAAGAGGGTGATGCTAATTACAAATGTTAATTTATTTCTTTATCATTAATTTGCAATTTATGAAGATGTGATTCAGTCCACTGTACTAGTCTACTACTCTATTAATCGCAGTTTTTTTGGGGTGGAATATAAGTAAGCATATTATTTTAAGATACTCTTCGTTTGTAGTTCTAAGATACGCTCAGCATTTAGTCTTTATTTTGTAAATATTTTTAGTCTTTAATATTAAATCAAATGATTAAATATTATCATAAAAGTATTACGTACATCTTCTTAGGTGATCACATTAACATTTTAGTAGTTCGAATTTGATAACAATAACTAAAAATGTTGATAAAAATGAATTAAGAACAGAAAGTTGGCAATTTTTTTTTCCAAAGGAAATGAAATATGAAACCCAAAATATTTAAGGATGGTAACGACAATATAATGATAATATATATATATATATATATATATATATATATATATATATATTAATTAGAGATTAAAGAATATAAAGAGTTATATATTATAAAAGAATTTTTTTGTACAAAATATTATAAATTTAAGTAGGATCGTAAAATCTTATAAGTTTAAGCAGATAGATTGTTTGTATTTTTTATTTATAAAACTCATCATATCAAACAATTATCAAAATTAAAATATTTTAAATACTATAAGACTTTTTTTTAAATTGTAAAATATCTTAATTGAACATCAATAGACTGTGATAACTTTAAGAGAAAATCAAGATTGTTTTCACTGTTAGTTAAATATTATAAGATTTTGATAACATTTTTAAAAGATACCATATAACCTTTTGACATCATTTTAAAGTCACAATTAAGTACCATAAGACTTTTCATAATTTTTTTTAAAATTCTTTAAAATTCTAGTCTAATACACCCCTTCATTAATTATATATATTTTAATTAATTTTTATATTATTTTTAAATTTGTTGACTATATATTTAGTAGATATTTATATTAAAAGATGTAATCAATATACGAATTAAATATAGTTTTATTATTCATAAAAGCAACTTAAGATTAGAAAGTGATTTTTTATATTAAAGATAATATTCTAATAAAAATGTATTAAGGCTTAATTATTTAAGTAAAAAAATGCTTACTTATTTAAAAATATGAGTATTTTTTAAGAGGGTCATGCAGAGATTACATTCTAAACTGTGTGTATGTTATGTTATTATTGTAGTTGGTTTCTTTTGTATGTTAACCCCTACATGTATTCTATGGTGGTATCTACTATGACCCTGGTGTTTGGGTGAACAGATCTTGTTCAACAAGAGTAGCTACAACTTGAGGAGCTCGAAAGAATGTCTTGAGCTAAAACATTCTCTTCACCTTTTTAAAGATCCTCTTTGTTGTTCATTTCTTTTGTTTCTTTGTATATATGCGTAACATCTTATAGAATTATATGTTATTCTTTTATTAATGATGTATTTGATAATAACCTTGATGGATATCATGTATATAAATACTTCATGTTATTATGTAAGTAAAGTTTCATGTTGGTTAATATCTAGTTATATGTATATATTTGGCGCCTATTTATTTATAAAATTTGTTTTGAAATCAAGTAAATTAATAATAGTTGCAAAAATTTAAAATATAAGTTGTGTTACTAATTAGTTAATTTGCATTAGAGTATGGGGTTATAACCATAACCCTAGAATGACCACCACAACCATTGGAACAACTACCACAAATGGTGGAACAACCATCGCAATTGAGAAGGGATCGTGCATTGCGTTTGTTTGCTCCACAAGGTTTGCCTAAGGTTGACAAAGAAAATTTGATGTTGTTTCAAAAACAACAATAACATTCATAGTGGTTAGAGGTCTTTTCTTGAATTTATCAAGTCATGCTTCATGAGCAAGGATAATCACTAAACTTCATCATGGGTTATTTTATGGAAACGATTATTGACGAAGAAGATTGACACATCATATTCTTCGAGAAGGCCATCAAGAATGATTTGAACATTTTCATTGGTGGAGATTGACTCACTAAGAACAAAGAGTTTATCAGTTAAGGTTTAAATATGAAGAAATTATTCATAAATTAACTTGCCTTTGAGACTAATGTTGCGTAATTCAAGACAAATTTAGTGTATTTCTTAGTAGAGATAAAGTAGAAGAATGAATGAATTCGATCCCAAAATTCTTGAGAGAATTTTCAACCAATGATATGTAAAAGAATTTTATGCAAAATGGTGGACTTTAACTATGAAAGAAGAAGTTAATGACAACTTTTCTATTTAAGATATGTGTAAGAAACTTTGTTAGCTTCAGTATTGATAGGGATGAGATATTTTGGGGGATTTACCAATAATCGATGAAGATGATGATCCTTAACGATTGGTTCTATTTGCTGTCACAAAAAATGATAGTTCTTGGTAATGACTTTATTAAAGATTGAACATGAGAAACTAAGCATAGAGTGTGGTGCAAGTTTCTCGTAGCTAGATTCAGCTCATGATTAGCAACGGGAGAAGAGGGGAATCAAATAATAAAGCTTGAGACGAAGGTGAAAAAAGAGAAAAAGAGTAGAAAGGATCAAAATATAACTCGTAATACTATGTTAGAGTTTAAGAAAAATACAAAGAGAAATCACAGTAGACATGAGAGGTAGAGAGAAAAAAAATTATTATGTTAACCCAACAATGAAATGTTATAAAAGAAACTTATATACAAGTCTTAAGTTTGTTATGCAAACTAACAACTGAAAACAACAAACAAAATACAAATACTTATATCTAACTAACCAATATTAATTAGTTAGAGTTAACAAAGAATTTATAGTTAATCACTTAAAAAAAGAAAAGGTAGGTAGTTAAAATAATAATAAAGTATTACTCCAATATTTTTTTAAAAACAATTAGCATGAAAGAAAGAAAATAATAATAAAAAACTTGTTACAAGAAAAAGTAAAAAAAAAAAAAATTTAATTGCAAAAAAAATTATTTTCCTTCTTTATTAGTTTTTTTTTTCAATATAATTTTTTTTTAAAATTTCTCCTTATTTTATCTCTCTCATGCCAAACTTACTGTACATGCAATTATTATTTATAAGCATAATTTTCAATAAGTAACAATTACTAGTCTATTTATCATCTAAAAGAGAAAATTTATATATAACTTTTAGATATAAATGTTAATTATATTATTCTTTAATTAAAATTAAAGTTTCATATCAATGATTTATATACTTATTAGAATTGTACATATTAAATAATTATAAAAATTAAATCACTGAGATTAAAATTTAATTCTTGTTAAACAACAACACATGTCATATCTAAAAAGTTTTATCGGACTTTTATCTTTAAAAAAAATCAAATTTAAATAATTTATTAATAATATTTGTCATTCATTATCCTTGACTCAAATAAAAGGAGGCTATGAAAACTTGATTGATTAATCGTGAATCACGTCAGGGTTAGAAATTTTACTCCAAAATATTGAGCATTTGATTTATCATGGATCAATCTTTATTATTTAATCTATATTAATGTTACTATTTAATTTAAATGTAATAATAATTTAAACGAAGGTAACATATTTTAATTTTATAATATTATATTAATAAGTAACTTTTTAGTATACATCAAATAAATTATTATAATTGAAAAAAAAAATTAATGCATAGTTATTGATACAAAATTAAAATTTCAATATTAATATGTTTATAGCTCATAATATTTAATTTAGTTTAATTGATCATAAATATTAAGTTTAAAATCATGTTTTATTCAAAAAGTCATTACCTTACTTTTTTTTCTTTTATCTATAGTTAAACTAATATTTCTTTTCTAAGATGTTTTATAATATTCTATTATCAAAACCATCATCTTTTTTAAAAAAAAAAAGTTTGGGAAAAAAGTAAGAATGTTAATAATATCCTTCCCTTTCTCTTAATCTAATAAGAAAGAATGAACCATCCATTATAATTAATGAATAATTAATGAATTAAGTGAAAAATGAAGAAATAAGATGGAGAGGAAGTTTCTTATACTTACATTTTGAATATATTTATTCCTATGGTATAAAAATTCAAAACTTCTTAAATAATTATACAAGAATATACATGAAGAATTGAGAATAATTGAAAAAAAAGGAAAAATCCTCAGGTATAAATTACAAATTTTAAGTAGGAAAGTGATAAACTAATTAAACTTGCTAATAAGTTGTTTCCAAATGTTTAGTCTTGGATAAAATACTTAAAAGTTTAGGTCAAATGAATGTAACTATCCGGTAAATCTTTGAAATTAAGCCATTTTGATCATGTTTCATTCAGAGAGTTACAACGTTTGGTTTTATAAAGGAATTTAGATGTTGTTGGAGTTTCTGATATATTTTTGTGAGAATAGTGCAGGAAAAATACAAATATTGAAAATTTACTTACTTAAGTGAGTGTTCATCCCGCTTAAACGAGATCTTACAGTAAAAAGTCACCTTTAAGTAAAATCTGTTCACTTAAATGAGACCTATAAGAGAAAATTCTCGTTCAAAGATTTTGCTCACTTAAGCGAAATCCTTTAGGAAAATCACCAAAATGCAAGTTTGGCTCATTTAAGCAAGTGTCTATCTAGCTTAAGCAATACCCTCCAACAATGAAAAATCAATCACAAGTACTCGCTAAGTAAGTCTCCCTCCAAGTGAAGAGTCAAATAAAGCTCTCGCTTAAGCAACTACTTATCTCACTTGAATGAGAGGACACGTCAAAACCAACATTTAAACTTAATCTTAAATGGTTTAAAAAGGGAAAGAAGCCAAACACAAAGGACATGAGACACAACAAAGGACCTAAAGAGACAGAATGCAAAAGCACCAAAAGCGAGAGGATTCTAAAGTGTTTGAGATCAAATTGATTACGATTTTTTACTGATCATATATAACTAATCCCTTTTCTTGTTGTGGTTGAATGTAGCAAGACTAATTTCATGTAAAATTTCATTTTAATTAATACGAAGTTATGAAACCGATCACTTTATAATTGAACTAAAAATTAAATTGAAATAGGTAAATTTCCCTTAAACTTTGATATGCAAGAGAACATTCAATGAGGGTTGATTCTAGGTATAGTTCAACACTAATTGAGCCTCCATAATATGGTTTCTCATAATAATGTATGTTATTTGTTGTAAACTCGTCAGAGTATTAAAAGTTTAAACAAATAATTTAGGTTCTTCCATCTAAAGTATTAGGGTTGAGTAATTTAAATATTAGAGGATAAAATCATACTATTAGATTAATAACTAAATAGTGGAGTTAAGGTTAAGCGGAGTTCTTGACAAATTTTTTTAATTAAATTTTAATCAATTTTTACAATTTATTTTTTTTAAGTCTTTTCTTATCAATTCTCTTGATTTTCTAAATTTATTGCTCTTTATTCCACCGTTTTTCCACCATCTTTCAACTTGACGAAAAAAATTTTAAATCATGACACAAAATCTCGTGAGAGACAATTTAGATACAAATCTAACTACTATTATGTAATCCGGTAACACTTGATCGTTCCAAAATATTCACAACATTTTTCACCAGAATTTATCATCTAAACAATCTTTCTGATTGTCTTTTTCTTATTCTTCTATGTGTTTAATAAGTTTAATATTTTTCTACCATTTTATTGTTAGATATTTCATAATATTCTATTTCAGCAACCATCATCCTTTAAAAAATAATAAAAAAATTAAAAATATAGTAAAATATCAAAACTTTTAAAGTAATTACACATGAATAAGTACGAAGAAGTAATGGTAATTAAAATTAAAATCTAAAACACAACTTTTAAGTAGGGAAGTGATAAAGTAATGGATACACAACAATACCTTTAATGTATATAGAACATATAAATAATTAATAAATGTAAACCATACTAAAAAAATAAAATATAAAGGATATGACAAGGATAAAAATCTCCAACATTAAGTTCTTAGGTAATAAGAAACATCAAATCAAAATATAATTAATTTTTCAACACTATAATAATATTCTAGTCAAATTATTTGTGATCTTTGTACTTCAGAAAAAATAATTCTTTTTATATTTATATTTTTTTGCATTTAATTTAATATTAATTAATTTTAGATATTTGATTAGTTCACAATCAGGTCATGATTTTTTTTATTTAATTTGAAGTATGTAGTATGTTTTATTTTTTAACCTAATCTCAAATGAAATCTATTTCTTTTTACCAATTCATAATAATTAAATGTGTGAAATAAATTTCTTACTCAAAATATATCTATATATCTTTTTATACTTTTAATTCACACAAAAAGAGATAGGAATGTCATATTCCTATGAATATATATATATATATATATATATATATATATATATATATATGAGAATTCATTATTTATTACACGTATTAGCTATTATATTTTTTTTATTTTAATTATTTTAAAGTTTAAAATATATCCATAAAAATATCAAATTATTATCAAACATTTATCTTAATAAGTTTAAAAATAACATTCCTCATATAATATTTTCAAGAATTTCCTTCTTAACAAAATAAAATACTTCAGAGAAACACACATTAGTTTTATTTTTTCTCTTTATACCCTATATGTTAAATAGTATGGATACAACATTTTCCTATCTATGTAATAAAATATATCAAGTTCTGACCACTGTTTCCAATTTTAAAGGTCAAACCTAATCCAGAGATCCGAAAATAATTGAAAGTGTACAAAACGGGAAAGAAAATCTAAGGAGGAACAAGGAGTATTTGTTTAACAAAACAAACATAAGTAGCTAGAAAAGCTTAGATTATATTAATACGTGGATATGGGTTCACGCATACCAAGTGAATAAATGACCGAAAGAAGAAAATCAATAAAAATTTTGAGTCAAAAATAGTTACTAGACTAAGCTTTACAGCACATACCACACACCATACATTGAGACAACCATCAATATTAAAGTCTTTCGTAGACTCGTAGCACCTCAAAAGTGTTTAGACTCGTCACATGCTGTTGCTAAATAAACAACAACAAAACAATTACGTGTGCACCAAAATTTTGTTTGAATAGTGAGTTAGTAACAATTAACGGCACAAGAATAGAAAAGAATAAAAAGGGTCTAATTCTGTTATTTTAAGCAACCTTTGAAGGCATTGTCGTCATTGCATTCTACAAGTTAAGGGTTAATGTATACTTAATATTTAATGGTCATTTCATTAGGGGATAATGAAATATAATAAACATCTGTTTAAAGTTTTAGGCCTAGTGGCATATTTTATCACCTAATTTTACAGGTTTCGTTATTCAATTATTTTATCTATAATTTATGCTTGTCAACTTTTACGATTTTATAAATTTTATGATCTATATTTTATTTACAATTCTGCTGCTTAATTTTTAAAATTTTGCAAATTTTATGACTTTATTAATTTTTTAGTAGTAAAACTTGCAAAACTTTAAAAGCCAAGCGAAAATTTTTACAAACTTTTAAAATTTGAAGACAAAAGATTGTAAATAAAATAGTGAGGTAACAAAATATAGAAATAGAAAATTTTGATAGTATAATTCTTTAAAAAATTAAAATTGGATGATAATTAAAGTACTTAAGTATATTTTTAGTCCATACATTTTTTTTTAAAATAAAATATTAATTAATTTTAATATTTATTTTTTAATGTTTATTATCAAATATCATCATAATGTGATATTGATTGTATTAATATTTTATTAATGGATCGAGACAAATTAAATTGTGTTGATCTTTTATTAATTGAAAAAAAGGGTCAAATAAAAAAAATTAAAGATAAAAGAAATCTTATAAATCCAATGGAGTGATATTGATAAAATACTTCTTCAAGAGTTTTTAACTATCATGGAATCCGGAGTTAAGAACAACCAAATAAGAGAAAATTTTGATAATATAATTCTTAAAATAGTTCAAATTGGATGAAAATTAAAGTAGTTAAGTATATTTTTAGTCCATAATTTTTTATTTTTAGATAAAATTTTAATTTTAATCTTTAAATATTTATTTTGTTAATATTTTTAATCTTTATTATCAAATATCATCACAATGTGATATTGATTGTATTAATATTTTATTAATGGATTGAGACAAAATTGTATTAATCTTTTATTAACTGAAAAAAGGGTTAAGTAAGAAAAATAAAGATAAAAGAAATCTTATGAATCCAACAGAGTGATATTGATAAAATACTTCTTCAAGAGTTTTTAACTGTCATGGAATCCGGAGTTAAGAGCAACCAAATAAGAGGAAAAAACGAATCAATAATAAAATATCAATAAGATCTTAGTATATATTTGATGATGAAAGTTAAAAATATTAATATAACTTTAGATATCGTGCATACATGTATAACAGCAGTTTTTTTTAAAGTATATACATGTATATATTCTTAGAATTTTCTCTTTTATGTGAGAAAATTCATATGTATATGTTTCAGTTAATGAATTGTTTTGAATAAAATAAAAGTGATTTTTTAAATAAAAAGCTTCAGTATTAGTTTTATTTAATAGAAATTTATTTTTATGTTATTTTAGTTATTTAAGTTTTTTTTGAGAAAATTATTTTATTAAATCTGAGTTTTTAATATGTTTTCCTTGTAAAAGTTAGATATGTTTGAGTTTTCGTACATATTGCTTAAAAAATGACTCATTTAATTTTTTTAATGTATGAATAATTATTTATTTATGGGTTAATTTTGATTAATCAGTTTATTTTCTATAAAAATTTCTAAAAGGATTTTATGTTACATTCTTCTTTGAACTAACTAATTGTGTTTATGAAATTTAATTTATGATGTCAAATCATAAATTAAATTTTAATTAATTAGTTTAATTCATTTTTTTATTGGGTAGGATTTAATTTAATTGTTAATTTAGACGGTTATAATTTTAATTATACTCATTAAATGAGGAATATTATTTTTAACATTCTTTAAATTAAATTAAGGTTCTTCCAGAGAAGTCACATTTACTGGTAAAAACGAAATTTTTATCAATGTTAGACTAAAAATAATATGTTTAAATTAAACTTTAGACGTAAATATATGTGAGTATTACATTCAGATAACGCATCCTAGATCAGCGTATTGTACAACTAATGCTTTAGCCTATGTAAACACCTTAAATCCTCAACCATCTAATTTTTGGACACTTAAATAAATGTATATGTTTCTTCTAATATGAAAGTGTGGCAACTTTCCTGTATGCATCTAATAAGTTTCTTCTTTTCTCTTGAGTAGCCATGGCTTATTGCATACACCCACTTACTACAAACACATAGATAAGCCCAGTGAAGGTGAGATAAAGAAAGAGTGGGTCGTCGAGAGCTAGAAGAAGAAAAAGGGAAGATCACCATCATCCAACTAGTGTGCAACAACCACCTAACTAGTGTGAGAGCAAATTCAAGTTATCCCAATGATTACTTTGCTCAACATCTTCAACTGAACTGTTTACTAAGTTAACGAGACACTTTTACTTAGACTTAATCATAGAAGTGTCGAGGGGATTCAACCACGAGAGATTTGTATGTTTTCCTTAATTTGATATGTTTGTAGGATTTTTGGATGATTTTATGTTACTGTTTTGCATTTTGATATTGGAAATTGTTGTATTGGACAACATGATCCAATAGTGGAAATGGTTGGAGGCCTAAAATGGTCCTAGTGAGGTGGATATGATAGAAGGAACTCAGTTTGGAAATTGTAAGAGATGTATTATACTGTTATTGAGGGACAGAAGATCGGTGGTGGAGCCAATTGTAATGTATGGGGCCATGCCTCCTACCCCGAATTATATATATATATATATATATATATATATATATATATATATATATATATATACCTATTGGTAGACCTTGCGCCTTATGTGCGGCGGGTGTCTACATATGATTTCGCTTCTAGCGAGTCTTCTGGTGAAGAGTTAGTGCTAGAAGAGGTTGGAGAATGTGCCTTAATGAAAAATTATCAAACGCTCAAGCTGATCTTGGATTTCTAAGATAGAGGTTCTTTTTATATTTGGGTTAAACTTAGCTATGAATGATTATCTTATCTAAAGATATCATTGTCTTTAATGTGTGGAATGCATCTCACAGTGGCAATCAACAAGCCGAGACCAGTAATAAGGAGAACCCTTCTAAGAGTATTGTGGTGATTTTGCCTACTAAGAATATTAGATTGCTAATACCTTTTATGAGAGTTAAATTTTGAGATAGAAGACTCAAGATTTATCTTTTTCTTTTTTCAATAAAAAATATGTGTTATACAAAGATAGATTAGATTAGTATTCTTGTACAACCTATTGACCTTATCTTTTGTTTATTTTGTATTAATTTTTTATTTTATTTTTTAATGTTGTTAAGTTTCCAAAGTATCATGTATCATATATCATGTTTAGAAGTTATACTTTCATATATAATTACAATTTTGAAAAATTTTAAATTTAAATTCTTTTATGTTTTTTTAGTCAAACAACCAATTTTCCAACGTTAAATAAAATTTTGATAAATATAAATTCGTAGTGTGGTAATAATAAATATTGAAAAATTAAGGTTGGTTAAAATTTTATTTGAGAATTAGAAATAAAATATTGAAAAATTTAAAGTCTAAAAGTTTGTTTTAAAAAATGTAAATTAAACCATATACATTTTCATGAATCTTGTGCTAAAAGACATGAATGTGAACTTCTGATTTTGTAAACGGTGGAATTTGTTTGGTAGTTGAAGATTGTTTATTTAAAATATAGCTGTTCAAAATTAAAGTTAATCAAATAATAGATGTAAGATAAAATATGTAAACTTATACCAACTTAACACATATGTTACACACACTTGCCAATTCTTTATTCAGTAGGATCCAGATTGACTTAGACGTATTAGTGTAGGATAGGAAATTCATGTACCTTTTTATTCTATGAAAAATATGAGTATTAAAGAATTTGTAATAATTTATACATTTTTCTTATTAAATTGAGCAAAATTCATATGCATGTAGTAATAGTTTTTACTGGATTTCAAATTTAAATATTATTATTATATAAAAAAGAAATATATATAAATTATTATTTTACTTGAGCTTGACTTATTATTTTATTTAAGTAATTGATTTTAATTAAGTTAAATCTAAATTCATTCATTTAAATAAAAACATTAGGGTTATACCAAATAGAAAAATATACGAAATATATAATTTAAGTCTAAGTTTAAATAACTGTTAAAGTTAGTTAAGGTTAGTGTAGTAGTGAAAAGTTTGAATAACATATATAAGATTTTAAGATTGATTCTTTATTTTAGAAAAACATTAATCTTATATGTTATTATTGTAAAAAAAATTAAATTTAACTAAATTTTTAATATTAGTTAATTATACTTTATATATAATAAAGATACAAATATTATGTTTTTAAATATAAAAAATGTTGTAACAAAATCTAAGACTAAGTTAAATATCATAAAATTAATTAGCTACAATCATTGATAAATAAATGTTAACTATTGTACTATATTTTATATAAAATTTAAGCATTAATAATAATAATAATAATAATAATAATAATAATAATAATAATAATAATAATAATAAGAAAAATCAAGGATAACTACATGGGAAGGAAGTAAGGT
The DNA here is from genome assembly GCA_026586105.1 of Hylodesmum podocarpum. Lineage (NCBI taxonomy): Eukaryota > Viridiplantae > Streptophyta > Magnoliopsida > Fabales > Fabaceae > Hylodesmum > Hylodesmum podocarpum. The sequence goes on along the minus strand of JALJEV010000071.1, from coordinate 1,619,547 downwards.
GGTATATTCTTTGTCCAAGAAAAAACCGCGGCTCCTGGCTGCAACAGTAGTCATGACGCGCAGGTGCGCACTGCGTGCTTCTCCTTTATGTGTCGCGAACCCATTGGCCTATAATTTACGTGTCACAACATTACGAAGGGTGCGCAGTATCAATTCCAGCGTACGTTAATCCTGACTTCACACTTTTGCATTCCCCATCCGTTGCACCATTCCACGATCCCTCAACTAGCATGCCAACCCTTTCTCCTGCTTAAAATACCACAACCTCTTCACTCTCTCCAAACCAACCAACCACCCATACATACAACCCTCTCTCTCACATACACACTCTCTTTTTTATTCTCTCTCTCTCTCTCACACACACACTCTCTCTCTCTAACACTTTCTACCGCCTCAAATCCAAATTTCTCCAATCCAGTGAGTTTGCTTCAGCTTCAGCTACAACTTCACTTATTATTATTATAATAGTAATTCCACAAACTCACGCTGCCTCGTCGGTTCATCGAGAGGCCAATTGCTAGCTACTCTTTATCCAAAGTCGTCATCGAGTTTGGACGCACGTGCCAGATTTCAACGGAGTCGCTAACAAACTCGATGGCGGCGGTTATTGTTCTTAGCTCACTCATTCATTTGTTATAGTTTCGGAAACACGGCGACAACCACGACGACGACGACGACGAACTGTTCGCACGTGAGAACGTGCATCGCTATCGTTTTTGCTTGCAGGTGTAGGTTCGTGCGGGTGAAGAAAAAAGAAAGTCGTTGAGATCACGGTTTTCGAGTGAGTAAGGTAACCGTAATAAAAGAAAAATGCCTCACAGAGCTACTTACTTTTTCCCGAGGCAGTTTCCCGAAAGAGGATTGGATGAATCTTCCAAGCACAAGTTAGATCACGAGAAGAAGAAAATCGTCAACTCCATCAAATCACCGGATACTTCTCCTACTTTTTTTGGATTCGAAAGCGACGCGCCGAAAAAACAACAAACGCCGCAACCGCAAACGCAAACACAAACTCCCACACCTCCTGTCAAAAACGACGTCGTTTTCTCCTCAACCAAGCAATCCGCGGTTTCTGACTTATTCACCGGCGGCGATAAATTCCGAACGAAGCAAAAACAAATCGCCGCCTTCTGCGATTGGTTGATTGATAAAAAGAAAGATCGGAACCGACCGAGTCATCATAATTTCAAACATTATCCGAACGACGAGGAAGAAGACGAGGACCGAGAGCTTCTACTTCCGCCGCAGCTGCAGGCGGTGGCGGTAACGGATGGCGTCGACCAGAGTTTCGACCGGCAGGTGTCGCTGCCGAGGTTGTCGAGCGGTAGCAGCTACGCCGGGAGCTTGTTCACGCAGGACGGTACCGCCACATTCTCCAGCGACGTTACGAAAGACGGAACGTCGTCGTTTCAAGGCTTCACTGAAGAAACAACAAAAAAACAACAAGAGGAAGAAGAAAAAAAAGAAAAACGCAATACCGCGTTGAAGTATACTGAAAGCTACTACCTGCAACTCGCTTTGGCGAAGAGAGTCTCTTGCTTGGCAAGCCTCGCTTCCGAACCTGTCCTCACACTCAACACCGGCACCGAAACCTGGGACGCCGAATCCGTTTCCTATCGTTTATGGGTACGACAATACAAATAATCAAAACGACACTTACTATAACTGTAGTTTAAACAAAAAATTTAAATCCAGTTTTTAGTGTTTTCTGGAGTAAAGTTTCAGTGTTTTAACTTCGGTAATCTATGTACATTAAAGAATTACGCGGTAAAGTTTTTCATTGTAGTTTTCTTGAGAGTGAGGTTTTAGCGGTTTTGTTTTGCAGGTGAGTGGGTGCTTGTCGTATACTGATAAGATATCAGATGGTTTTTACAACATATTGGGGATGAATCCTTACCTGTGGGTGATGTGCAACGAGGATGAGGAAGAAGGGAAGAGGTTACCGACTCTGATGGCGCTTAAGGCGGTTGAACCAAGCGAGACTTCTATAGAGGTTGTTCTTTTCGATAGACAAGAAGATTCTCGGCTTAAGCAGCTTCAGGATAAAGCTCAGGAGTTGTATTCTGCTTCGGAGAACGCGTTGGTGCTGGTGGAGAAGCTTGGAAAACTCGTTGCCATATGCATGGGGTAAGAATTAAGATATGAATATGATGTGTTGTTTGTTTTATTTAGTTTTTTACGTGCTTGTTTGGTTATTGTTGTTTGTTTATGGAAGTGTTGAATTTTGTGTGTGTGAAGGGGTACTTTCCCTGTGGAGCAAGGAGATCTACACAAGCGGTGGAAGTTGGTTAGCAAGAGGTTGAGGAACTTTCACCAATGTGTTGTGCTTCCTGTTGGTAGCTTATCTAGTGGACTCTGCAGACATCGCGCTATTCTCTTCAAGGTGAAGAATAGGTTTTGTGTTTTCTTTTTTTGTGTTGCCATGTTGATTTTCCTGATCTCAGATTTGAAATGATTCAATTTTATTTTGGTTTCGGTGATGCAGAGATTGGCGGATTACATTGGTTTGCCGTGCCGTATTGCTCGTGGCTGCAGGTATTGTGTTTCAGATCATAGATCGTCTTGCCTCGTCAAGATTAAAGACGACAGACAGCTCTCAAGGTTCGCGCAATGGCATTTTTTGCTTTGTCTTCTCAGTTTTGATATTTTTGTTGTACAAAATCTGTCTCTGTCTACCCTAATGTACTTTAATGGTAATCACAATGGACCAGTTCAGTTGTTTTAACCATTTTTCCTCTTTTCTTCCCCTAGAGTTCCATTTTTAATTTTGCTTGTACCTTTTCATACTCACTTATGGATTGTTATGTTGTACGAAATTATATTGTCATACCTTTCTGTTTAGATTGCATCGAAGTTTTCGTAGATCAGCTTATCAATAACCTAATATTGGTTTCATATTTTCCACAAATTCCTTGACATATGCTTCTTCTTCTTGTTTTTTTTTTTTTTTTTTTTTTTTTTTTTTAATATTTAACAGGGAATATGTTGTTGACCTAGTTGGGGAACCAGGGAATATCCATGGACCGGATTCCTCAATTAATGGAGCGTACGTGTCTTCAATACCTTCCCCATTTCGAGTTTCTCATTTGAAAGAATCCCAATCGCCATATGTGGATGTTGCAGAATCTTCTCTATCTCTTGGTAACGCTTATTCAGGTGTGTTTTGCTTATATACCTGGAGATTTGGTCTTCTATTGCTTTCAACTATTCATAATTCAGAATCTATGTTCTTGAATAATGATATATTCTTGATCATTTAGTTGCATATCATTTGAACCTTATTTATGGTGGGGCCTAAGTAGTTTTTTACCTGGTGAGTTCTTTTGGTGCGAACTGTACTACATAAAAGTCTGTCCATTAATTTTGCTAATGATGTTGATGCACACAAACGTCATGTGTGCTTGTAGAAATTGAGCTATTTATCTCATCAGTCAAGCTTGAGCTACATGCTTCATTTTTTTCATTCCCAGGAAAATTTCAGTATATGCCTACTTCAAGGATTTTTGTCTTTTCTTTACTTTTCCTTTAGCCTTAGTCCTATTTTTATAGCACATGCATTCAAAGACACTTGGAAAGTATGGTTGGCTTTGAAATTTTTAGACTGACAACCATTAAGGACAGAAAATTCTCTGCATGTATAGTATTGTTTCAACTATTTTTATAGAGATCATTCCTATTCTGAAGTTTCTCTTAGTGGCTATTCAATCTGTTACAGGCCGTGTACAGGATGATCAACAGCTTGAAGAAATTGATCCGCTGAAGAATAATAATAGCTCTGCTTATGCTGCAATTGATCGAACTCGTGGAGGTACAGAATCAGCTCCAATTCCTTTTGGCTTGAAAGGAAATGACGAGCAATGTGAGATTCTAGGTTTATTAAATTTTCCTCCTATCTATGAAGGTGTTTTTGAAGAGCTTCACCCAGCCCGTGAAGCATCATTAAATGAATACCCCAGGCTCAGTAAAGAGTCAGTCATAGTACTAGAAGCTTCCAACAAAGAGATCATTGTAAAGGGAAGTTCTGTGGTAAAAAGTAACTATGAGCAATCTATACCGAGCTCATCCAGCGAGTCAGAAAAGGAACAAGTAAAAAATAAACTTGAAATTCAGGGTGCTAGTAACATTCCAAGATACGTGAATCTTGAACCATCACTTGCAATGGACTGGCTTGAGATATCATGGGATGATTTGCGAATTAAAGAGCGTGTTGGTGCTGGTAAAATTTCTGCTTCCCTTGTTTCTTTAAAAGAACGTGACTGAAATGGTGACTCCTGATCTTGATTCTCTCTTCTCTCCTCTGTAGGATCATTTGGGACAGTGTATCGTTCTGAATGGCATGGATCGGTAAGTTCTAAATACGTATTTCTTTGATGCATTCAGTGCACATACAAGTTCATGAATATTGCTTTGTAGTGTCCTGATAGTCTCTAGTTTCTTTAGTCTGATTAATTGCGGTTGGTTGCGTGAAGGGCATTTAGCTGCCAAGATGACCTTTTTATATTATAAACCATATGCACATCTTGTATTGTCTCACTGAATAAATATTTTTGTGCATTCTACTATTTTTCTATTCTGATTTTGACCCATTTTGGTGTATTTACCCCTGGTTTCAAAATTGCAGGATGTAGCTGTGAAGGTTTTAACAGTTCAGGATTTCCAAGATGATCAGTTGAAAGAGTTTCTAAGAGAGGTTAGTCTTCTGAAAATTGACCGAACAACTGTACCATGATGCCTATTTATTGCAGTTGTTTAGGATCTGAGTTGTGTTGATTTAGTGGTGCCTGCCCAAATGCTATTGAATGCATAACTGATCATTAGTGATCCCCATGAGAAATGCTAGCAACTTGCTATTCATTATTGGGAATTTCATATGGGACACATTAAATTAAGTGTAAATGAGTGTGATGTTACTTGCTAATCTTTGTTCCATTCTCCTAAGGATGTCTTTCTGTTTGTCTGTGGTGGAGAAATTAAAATTATATCTAGCGTTTCCCTAGTTTGAGCATAATAAGTTTGGAATTATATGAAGCTCACTTCTGTTTCCTTCTCTGAGGGTGCTAATGAAGCAAGTTAAAATTAAGTTATTTTCATTGCTTTAGGTTGCCATAATGAAACGAGTTCGTCATCCAAATGTGGTTCTCTTCATGGGTGCAGTTACAAAACGTCCCCATCTATCTATAGTAACAGAGTATTTGCCTAGGTAAGGCATCCAACTTTTTCATAGTTAACTGTACTAATGAATTTTCTTCCCTAGAGGTTTTTAGTGTCTCTTACTATTGTTTCATGGTGCATTTATGACAGGGGAAGTTTGTTTCGCCTGATACATAAGCCAGCATCTGGTGAATTTCTGGATCCGAGGAGGAGATTACGGATGGCTTTAGACGTGGTTTGTACCGAATATTATTGTTTTGTCTCAACAATAGATTAATGTGAATTATATGATATATGAGTTGTATGACTGTAGGCTAAAGGAATCAATTATCTCCACTGTCTGAAGCCTCCAATTGTGCATTGGGATCTCAAAACCCCAAACCTGTTGGTCGACAGAAATTGGACTGTAAAGGTAAAATGGAACTGATTGAGCACTTGAGTTTCTCGTTGAAAATTTTAAAGTGTGCTAGAAGATTTTTATTATTTGTGCTATCAAATGATATATTTTTACATCTCCTGCTCAGGTTTGTGATTTTGGGCTGTCCAGATTTAAGGCGAACACTTTCTTATCATCAAAATCTGTCGCTGGAACAGTAAGTTTCTTGTTTTCAGTTGTGCATAAGCATGATGATAAGAAAAAAATTATGCAGGTTAGGTTGTAAAATTATTTGAGTAGCGATTTCAGGTTTCACATAAAAGAGAGATTAACTAATGTCACTGTACATGAGTGCACCTTGATTCAAGTAGACAACAGTGCCTGTTACTTATTAACATTCCCCTTACAAGTTGGTTCTAAGATCAAATGATATAATGATGATTTATCTGTGATTGATACTAATAAAGTTGGATGTTTGGCTGTCAATTGTTTGATGATGGTTCATTGTTTTGGGTGGGAGGATGAGCCATTTCAGGTGTGCTTTAACGTTTTAAGGGAGCAATCTTGTGTCCATAAAATTTTATCTGGCTTTGTAGGTTCTACGTATGTTGGTATAGATATAGAGGCAAATTCTTTTTTTTACATAAGTGGTCATTCCATTAATATTTTGCAGGTTGAACTTTCACTTCACGGTGCCACATCTTCAATAAGTGTGTAACTCTCTTGATTTTATTTTCAGCCTGAGTGGATGGCTCCAGAATTTCTTCGTGGAGAACCTTCAAATGAGAAGTCTGATGTTTACAGTTTTGGAGTTATCCTGTGGGAACTTGTGACCCTACAACAACCGTGGAATGGACTTAGTCATGCCCAGGTAAATTTGTTGAACACTTAGGGTCTGAGGCTCTAAGCTACTAATGCTTCGACTTGGTCATTTTTTGCTTAATCTTAGAATCATTACAAAAGGAATTTAAACAGAGTGAAGCATAAATGCAAACTATCATATTTCAAACAGATGTTTGGCAAAATGAAACCTGCAAAGTTTATGGGTGAATTTTGTAAACTCATCTTCATTTGTATACATTCAGGTGGTTGGAGCTGTCGCGTTCCAGAATAGGAGGCTTGCTATTCCTCCAAACATCTCTCCAGCGTTGGCCTCCCTCATGGAATCTTGTTGGGCTGAGTAAGTGTTATGTGCATGTCATATTTTGGAATTGTTGAGTAGAGACTGGATTTGTAATCCTTTGGTTAAGCACTCTACGTTTTGTGGCTTTCATTTCTTTCTGACGCATGCTAATTCTTTCCGCAGTAACTCGGCTGATCGCCCATCTTTTGGTAGCATAGTTGAGACGTTAAAGAAGCTACTGAAGTCACCAACGGATGCAATAAAAATGGGTGGGACATAACATTAGGAGTACTCTACCCATGATTAGGTTTTTCTTATTGCTGAAATTTTATTAACCTGACCCTCGTTTGTCACTTCTATTGATGGCATGAAGCCCTTTGTTTGTTGCAATTGTATATCTCGATCGGTTGATTCATGCTAACCCATTTCGTAAGGGCACTAATATCAATCAAGTCCACAAAGTGTAACTTAAAAAGAGGTGCAGTGCTGCCTCTATCCTACGGGGATTCTGCAAAATGATGACCTCAAGCTCTTTTATTTATAGCTTTGAGATCCTTTAAAATATTTTGTCACTTGTTGCTGCCTCCAAGCTATATTTATTTGGAGTTTGCTATTATTTTAAGAATGTAAATATGTAATAATCATTATGACAATTATGTATTCATATCGTCTAGAACCGTATTCTTAATCTGATTGTGGTGCTAATTCACCACTTCATTCTAGTAATGTGTCTTATCGTTTACGTTTATGTTTTGAAATGACTTTTGATTTTATTAAAATAATTTAAGTTAAATCTTTTATTTATATAAAGTGATGTATGCTTAAATTTTTTATATTTTAAGTAATATTCTTCTATCTTAAAGTTCAACATAAAATAAAGTTTCTACCACGGAGTTTTTCTTCCTACTTTATTTTTTATATTTTAGGAAGTAATATTTTTTTTTTATCTTAAAGTTCAACATAAAATAACTAAAGTTCGTTTTCACAAAGATATATTTATTCTTATATTTACGTTATTTTTCCATGGTGCGTTCTATTCCATTTCACTCTTCATTAAACAATTATCTTTCTACCTGTTCTTTTCACATTTTCCTCCAAAATTTTGTTTGCACACCTTTAGATTTCTGGTTCATCTAGTTTTACGTGTTTTTAAAATTCGTAACGTAAAATTGGTAACAAATGCTTGAATTTTTACTTGATTTTAGAAATTCGTAGCGTTACAGTAACCAAATTTTGTTATCTAGATTTCACATACTTTCATATATAATTCACATTAATTTATTGATGAGACAGAACTATAATATTCGGTACCAACCACTTCTAAGCCATCTGTAAACTCCACTTCGCATCCAGAAATTCACCAGATTTTGGCTCATGTATCAGGCGAAATACACTTCCCCTGTCATAGATGCACCGTGAAACAATAGTTAGAGACACTAAAAATCTTTATGCAAGAAAATTCAGTAGTGCAGTTAACTATTAAAAAGTTGGAAGCCTTACCTAGGCAAATACTCCGTTTCAATATCCAGATGGCGACGCTTTGTAACTGCACCCATGAAGAGCACCACATGTCGTCTCATTATGGCAACCTAAAGCAATGATAATAACAACTTAATTTTAACTTGCTTCATTAGCCCCCTCAGAAAAGTAAACAGAAGTGAGTTTCATATAACTCCAAACTTATTATGCTCAACTAGGGAAACACTAGATATAGTCTTAAGCTCTGCACCACAGATAGACAAACGTAAAAACACATCCTTCGGAAAATGGAACAAAGACTAGCAAGTAGCAACACATTTATTTAATGTGCCCCATATGAAATTCCTAATAATGAAGATTTCTCATGAGGATAACTGATAATTCCGAATAATGAAGAGTAAGTTGTTACATTTCTCATGAGGATAACTGATGATCAGTTAATATGTATGCATTCAATAGCATTTGGGCAGGCACCACTAAATCTATGCAACTCAGATCCTAAGCAATTGCAATAAACAGGCATCACGGTACAGTTGTTCGGTCAAATTTCAGAAGACTAGCCTCTCTGAGAAACTCTTTCAACTGGTCATCTTGGAAATCCTGAACTGGTAAAACCTTCACAGCTACATCCTGCAGAAGTTTTACCAGCACCAACACACTTTTTGATTCGCAGATCATCCATGATATCTCAAGTCAAGCCAGCCATTGCAAGTGATGGTTCAAGATACAAGTATCTTGGAATGTTACTAGCACCCTGAATTTCAAGTTTATTTTTTAACTGTTCCTTTTCTGACCCGCTGGATGAGCTCGGGGTAGATTGCTCATAGTTACTTTTTACTACAGAACTTCCCTTTACAATGATCTCTTTGTTGGAAGTTTCTAGTACTATGATTGAGTCTTTGCTGAGCCTGGGGTATTCATGTAATTATGTTTAACAGGATGGATGAAGATCTTCAAAAACACCTTCATAGATAGGAGGAAAGTTTAATAAACCTAGAATCGTACATTCCTTTTCATTCCTTTTCAAGCCAAAAGGAATTGGAGCCGATTCTGTACCTCCATGAGTTTGATCAATTGCAGCATAAGTAGATCTATTACTATTCTTCGGCAGATCAGTTTCTTCAACTTGTTGATCATCCTGTACATGGCCTGTAACAGATTGAATAGCATGTAAGACAAACTTCAAAATAGGAATGATCTCTACAATACAAAATTAGTTAAAGCAGTACTATGCGTGCAGAGAATTTTCTTCCTTAATGGTTGTCGGTCTAAAAATTTCAAAGCCAACCATGCTTTACAAGTGTCTTTGAATGCATGAGCTATAAAAATTAGGACTAGGCCTAAAGGAAAAGTAAAGAAAAAAAAGATAAAAATCCTTGAGCTAGTCATATACTGAAATTTTTCAGGGAATAAAATGAAGCATGTAGCTCAAGCTTGACTGATGAGGTAAATAGCTCAATTTTTACAAGCACACACACGTGTTCATGTGCATCTGCATTGTTTGCAAAATTAATGGACAAACTTTTATGAAGTGTAGTCCGCACCAAATGATATGCAACTAAATGACCAAGAATATATCAATATTCAAGAACATACACTCTGAATTTGATATTGCTTCACTTTCCATGTCACTGTCAAAAGAGTCGGTATACTAAAGGAAGATCAAAAAATCCTGCATACAAGGAAAAAACTCAAGTGACTCAATGACACTTTCTAGATGAGTTCCTGATTAAGGGACGGGAAAAAGTAGTCATGAATTTGAAAAGAAGTTGAACAAAGGGATAGAAAGTAATCATGAGTTGCACAGGTCTAACTCCATCCAAAATAATAGTGCACAACTTCTCTCCATTATTTAGGAACAAACATTAGGAAAATATAGAGTTCTAAGAACTTCGGGGGACTCTCAATTCTCAAGTCACATGAATTTTAACATCTTCCATTTATGATTTATCAGAATTCACTAGACTGATGCAGAGCCACTCCACATTATCATCTTAATGGATCCATAAATCACAACAACAAATCGCACAAGAAAACCATTGAATCCAAACTCAACCACAAACTATTACCAAAACTTCAACCAAATTTGGCTCTTCCATTTTCAAAGAGAACAAATTTACACACATAAACAAGTCACATGGGAAATCTCGTGACAGTTCCCTATATATCCTAAACCAACAAGTACAAAATGAACTAACAATTTTCACCTCAAAGTAAAGTTGCCAATAAAATTGAATTATAGTGTGTTTGGAAACACATTCAAGAGAAAAGAGTCATGTTTGGAATTCGGAAACTTGTTGAGAATAGAAAAACCACATTTGGAACGTAAAAACCATAATTATTAGATTATGAAAATCACATCTGAATCGTGAAACCAAAATGTCAAACACCTTGTATAACTATTAGCGGCTAAAGATCACATTTAATTAAAAGAGTGAAACCAAACACACTACAATGCGTGGATCATGATGAAACCGTAAATTTTGTAAATCACAAATTGATACAATCGCGTTAATTATGATCAAAGAGTAACCCTAACATGGTACAAAACACTGTAACATCAAAACCAGTTAACTCAATTTCCAAGACCAATTTCTTCCTAAGATCTCACTTCTTCTCGATAGAAGAATCCAACCTCTGCAACGCTACTTGCGCCGCACGCAATTGCGGTTCCAGTTCCAAAGCCTGCCGATACACCTTAACAGCGTAATCATTCATCGTCTTTCTCTCATAACACTCTCCCAGCGCAAAAAACGCCTTAGCATTCTCCGGACTAAGTTTAACCGACTCTTCCAAGTCAGCAAGGGCCGAGTCAACTCGCCCGCGCTGGCTCGAGCCGAGTCGCAACTCGGCTCTCTTGAGGAGCGCGTCCCCGCGCTCCGTGTCCGAGAGAGACTCGGCAAGTGGCGGAGACAGCGCTTCATCGAGAGAGTCGAGTGCGGCGGAGCGGAGCCCTTGGAATTCAAGGGAGAGGGCTTTGAGGAGGTAAGGGGCAGCGTCGCGTGGGTCGAGGGAGATGGCGAGTTGGGCCTTGGCCTGGGCTTGTTTCGCGAGGGCCCGGGACTTGGAGGAACGGGCCCGGGCTAAGAGCTGGGCCCCTTCGACGAAGTGACGCTTGGCTTGGATGTCGGCCCGGTTTCGTAGACGGAGCTTGGCCCAGACCTTTTTGGGGATGTCACTCATGAATTGATATGAAAATACCATCACCAGAACCATTGCTACCTGCCAAACGATGTCGTACATGGCTGAGTTTTTGTCGTTTTTATTATTGTTATTATCCATTCAAGTTTCTGAATCTCTTGAATTAGGGATCTCAATGGGGATAGTGTGTGAGAGATGGAATTGAGGATTTTGGTGGTAAGGTACGGGTACTTCACCCTATATGGCTTCAAATACTGTAGCCGTCGTGTTTGATTCTTCAACTACAGTTGAAAACTGTACATTTATCTGTAATTTGGTCTTTCTAATAATTTCAGAACATTTTGCTTAATTTGACTGGGCAATATTTAGTAAATATTGATTTACTTTTTTTTACTAGAAAAATTAATATATTTATTAATTAAAAAAGTATTTAATAAATAACTATTAACCAGTCAACTAATTATAAAATATAAAAATAAAAAATTCTCATATTTCATGTGACTGAATTAATTAGTTAATTACTTATTAAATTTAAACGTGAAATAATATTACTGATAAGGCTGAGAAAATAATTTAGTTTTGTGTTAATATGTAACCACACCGATTCCCTAATCCGATCAGATTCACTATACTGTAAATCAATTTTTCTTTTATCTATTTTTTATACTTTATTTGAATTTGGAGTTCGCTTTTTGTAGAATCTGGATTTTGGTGACTTCTTAATTCATAACTGTATGGATTTATTTTAGTTAGGTTATCCAGATAATTGATTGTCATTGAAAAAAAGTTAATAATAATTAACTTGATTTTTTAATACCTGTTAATTGAAAATAATGATAAAAATTAATTATATATTATAAATAAATAAATAAATAATAAATTTTATACAATACTAATTTAAATAATAAGTGTATCACTGGACCGGACTCATATTATGAGTCGACCTATACTAAACATAACAAATCTTGTATTCAAATCATAACTGCTTCCTGAACAAAAGAATTCATGGGCCAAAATAACTCTCTTTACGAGATTCATAAAGATAAAACCTTAAAAACAACGCTTATACATGTAAGTGGAGGACACATAACAAGAACACTGAAATAATCCTTAACCACATTTACTAATCAAAGAGCAACCAATTCCTCGTGTGGTAGAGATTCTCAAGCCGAGCTTCTCGCCAGCATTCAGTAAGAATAACAAGTAATATTTTAAAATTTATTTTATAACTAGTTTAAAAAGTTAAATTAAAATAAATTTTAATTAAATCTTATATAATTATTAAAATATAAAATTAATAGTAAAAGTATGTTAAATATAAAATTAATTTTAAAAGTATTTTTTAAAAAAAAATTCTAAAATTGATTGTAATTATAACTCATTATATATTCAGATAATACAAGTAACTATGATGTTTTGTAAATTTATACTTATACTACTATTAAAGATAAGAAATTTATTTCACTAATTGTAAAGCTCATCAAAATAATTAGTTCTTTTAAAATTATCCATATCCTATATTTTGGTTGTTGTTAGTAGATTATAAATTATCCATCACCGTGTTTTAAATGAATACAAGTTCCAGTAATCTATTTTCTATTATTTGAATTTTTCAAATGAAAACCATTAATCTATTTTTCTATTATTCAGATTTTTCAAATGAAAACCGGATAATTTATGATAATCTATTCCGATGACTGTTTTATGTACATTTAAATATATTATTTTTTAAAATTAATTATAAAAATTATTATCAAATAATAAGTTATAATAATTAATTATAAATTTTATTTCTTAAAAATTATAATAAATATTATATTGTATAAATTTATCAGTTTTATTTATAAAATTAATTTTATTGAAAATAGATTATTATTGTTAGATTAAGATGATTAACGAAGTTTTGATAATTACAAAATAGACGATATCCTATGACTGAAACATTGTAAGTCAAAGACAGACAAAAGATGACCTCTCAAAGCTCAAATATGTTGAAGTCATTCGTTTACCTAGTCAAGTTCAAATCATGTTTAAGATGATAAAAATAAGACGATACTATTTTCAGACGAAACTCAAAGACATTACTTAAAGACTGAAGATTGTAAAGTGCATCGTCTATCAAGGAAGTGAAGTTCAGACGGAGTAAAGCGCGTCAATTTCAAAATCCTACTCTCACAATGTTTCCAAGATCAGCATGGAGATTCGAGATAACATCTTCAACACGAAAATGTAACATCTTTTTTGTTAACATTTGTACAAGTCAAAAAAAGATTCTGAGGGCCACCAAATCTGCTGTGCAAGGCATCACATCATTGATTGCACTTTGACACGAATTTTGCTTGAAAAGCTCAACGACATTCTTCATGTCTCTAACGGATCTTTGAAGACTTGCCTATGTAAGGACCTTACTAGCTCAAGATTAAGTTGGCGAACACGCTGCATAAGCTATTGCTATCTTTCGCTCTTGATTCGAGAAGCTCTAATCTTTATTGTAAAACCCTCTCTGCGAAGAGGAACCTTAAAGTTTCCTAAACTTTCTTTTAAAATCCACTTGTGTGTGGTACTTTAGTCTGAGGAGACTGTGACCAAAGAATATCTAATTATGCTGAGTCTCAAAGAATACTTAGTTGTTTAGTCTGGGAAGACTGTGACTAAAGAATATTTATCAGCCAGAAGTGGCTGAGTTTAAACAATACTTGTAATCTTTTCACGGTTTGTAATACTGGGTAACTAGACGTAGTCTTGAATAGAAGACCTTGTGTGTATATTTTTATTCAATTTGTTACTAACGGGGATAATCAAGAGTAACATCTGCTATTAAAATCAAACTTTAAAGAAGAATAAAGTTTCGTCTGACCGTTTTTAAATCTACATACGAAAGAATTAAATTTTTTAATTAACACAATTCAACTCCTTTCTTATATTTTATCTTTTACCATTGTATTAAACACCAAAATTAAGATATCTTTAATGAAAGTAATATTTTAAAACTAATTTTGGAAAAAAATATTTTAAAACTTGTATAAAGAAAGAAAAAAGTTAGTTTAAAAATTTCTTTGTCAATTTTTTACATATATTATAAAATTAGATATTTATAACAAAATAATTATTATTAAAATAGAGAAGTATTGATTACATCAGTTAGTTTCCTAAAGAAATTTAATATAAAGAATACTTTTCTCTTTTTTTATTAAACTAATAATAAATATAAGTTAGTTTTAGAAATAAAAATAGATTATAAAATTAAGAATGATTTAAAAAGAATTACTTATTTTGTTCAGTCGTATTTAAAATTAATGTTCAACAAAAAAATATTTTTATTGAATACAAAAAAATCTTAAAAAAAAAGTTTTTTATGTTGTATAAAAACTATCTTTAAAAAATTATATTCAAATTTAAATAAAAATTCATAATGTAAAATTTATTCATCTTTTAGAATTAGTTTTAAATTAGAAATTAGTTTTAAACTTGTCTTAAAACTAATTCTAAGAAATACATGTTGATTTAAGAAAAAGAATATATATATATATGGATTCTAAATCTAATTTAAAAAATAAACATAAATTGGATAGAAATTAGATTTTAAAAAAACTGGTCTACGCTCACCCTTAATTAATAATACAAAGAATGTATTTACAAGTCATTATACAAAAATTATTTATAAATTATTATAAAAATATTTAAAAAATGAACATAACATAGAAAATTGAAAAAGTAATTTATAAATTCTTTCTTCTCTTGAGCATTGAAGCACTCTCAAGAGACAACCTTAAATAATCTAATGAAGATGAAGTCAAAAGACTTCTTAACATATTTTTGTTGTATTATTTAAAAATAAGATTAGATATTTAATAAAACTTACGTATACTTCACTATATAAAAAAATTGTGATGAAGTTATGTGTAGAATGTCCGATTTATTATATGTTTCTTACTCTATATCTTATTTTAAATTGCTTTCAACCTATTCACATTCTTTTCGCGGTTCTTCAAAGATTGGAGGGGAAACGATTTGAGGATACAAAACCTAATCACTGTGAGTTTTATTTTTAACGCTTCTTTCTTACATCAAAATCTTCGTCACGCAGTGCTATTTTTTTTTTTTTTTTCCTGAATTGTGTCACTTTACCTTAGGAACGAAAAAGGGGTTAGGAAGTTAAAACTTGAATTCTATTTTTACTTTATATCTGTTCTGTTGTTCTGAAATGAGTCAGGGATTTTAAAAAATTGGGTTCTGGGAGGAGATGTTGGTTGTGGATTGAACTTTGATTAATGGACTTTTTGAAAACCTATTCAATCACAATGGTGAAATTGCTTCGTTATTCTCTCTTATTTGACTGCAATGTTTCAGGCACGAAAGTAACTGTTATATGGATACACTTGTTGCATGTCTAAGTAATAAGAGAAACTTTAGCAGTGATGCTTCCGTGTTGGTCATTAGAGAACTAATTCCAATAATAGTCCTTCAAATAACCCCTCTAGAAAATCAAGCTCTAGTGTCATGTTAAAATACCCATCTGTTGAATCTTATCCAATCCTTCAAGCAAGCTGCCTTCAACACTGGTTTAAAAACTGGCAAACACTTAGGAGAAACAGACTGACAGCTAGCACTTTTGTGGTTGCTATTTCGTTTTGGCGTCACAAAGGGTCCAGTTGTTGTTAGAGAAGATTGGTGCTATTGAACCTTTCTCTGGAAACCTTGCCACCTGTTGGAGCAATATCAAAGAGGAGGAGGCACTTGAAAGATACAAACTGATAACTGGAAATACTGTGTTCTTTCCTGAATTTCAGGTCTATCATGCACACCTAGAAGACAACTGTCTAGCTGCTTCACCTGACAGTGTAATTGACAGTATGGTGCATGAGTTGCCTTCTTGTGGAGTACTAGAGATGAAGTGTCCACATTTTGACGGGGATGTAAGGAGAGCTTTCCCTTGGTCTCGAATTCCAATTCACTACATTCCTCAAGCTCAGGGTGTAATGGAGATTCTAGTTTTATGTTTGGACTCCTTATGGTAGTAGTCTATTTAGGTTACATTGTGGTGAAGAGTATTGAGATCTAATGAAAATAGAGCTATCTGATTTCTGGTTGAAGCATGTCCAGCCAGTAAGAGAGTTGTATAGTAGTTATGTTATAACAAATCCCCTTTTTCAATTAAGATCACTAAGGCCAGCTCCTAGACATGAATTATGTAGAGATATTGTATATAGAAGCAAACACATTATTGCTGATTCTAAGTTGTTGATGCGGGAGATACATGGGAAACTGATAAATTGATGCCTCCAGCTATTATAGGAGAGTAGTAACAAATTCTTTATTACAGAATACATGACATTTGAGTGGTGTGTGTGAATCAATATAGTTCGTGAATAAATTGATTATGTTGAAGAAGAATGACATTATGAATTTGTTGTGCTGATTTGCAGATTCAAAGAATTGATTGTTAAATGTGTTTATTTGAAGTTAGGAGGGTGGAGAGAGGCAGACTTAAAAGGTTATAGAATTCTATGAAATCGAGAAATCTGATATCGAGTGAGAGGAGAGTTCAACTACAAGTATATCTTTAATTCTCTTCAACCTTTGTTTTTCTGTTTGATCTTTGCTAACTATCTTTCTGAATTCATCAGTACATTAGCTCTGTTGGATCTTTTTCTATTAACAACAATAAAATCATTCCTTACTTGGAGTAAAATGTTCATAACAGGATATATGGATTTACTTGCTATTATGAAATCCAATTTGGGGATGCAGGACTTATTCCTTTTCCTCTCTTTGATTTTGCCTGATATTAAGACTCTATCTCTTCTCATAATCAGCATGGCCATTTTTTTAGGCTTTGGTAAGGTGATTTCTTAGTTCTACTGAACTTGAATTGAAGCTTCAACTGTAACATTGTTCTTGATTGATTGTTAATTTGGACGTTCTTATTGCAAATTGCACTGGATACTAACTATGGATGTTTGCAAGGGACAAGGTTTTATATTCTAAACGTGAACTAATAAGTATCTTCCCTTTTGTGCCACGTTTGATGTATAACCATTTGCATGCCTTCATGCAAATGCTTAAACTTTTGAGAAGAGTTGGTTCATGGAATGATGTTAGACTGTCAGTTATGCTTAATGTGGTCATGGTAAGACACTGGTTATCTGCAAAAGTAACACTCAGCAAATTGCTGGTTATAATTGAGAATACATATAATGCCTTTGTGTTTGTAGACTATTTTAATTTTTTTATCCGGGAAGCAGTCTTAATTGAATCACTTCATAAGCTCCAGTTTGTACTTGTTAGGAACTTTGTTTCTTGCTGGGTTCATACTTAGAGCTCTTTTTAGTTGCTCTGCTACTCACATCTTGCCAACCTTGATGTATTATCTATAAGGGATTCCTATGTTTATAGGTTTCAACCCCTAAAAGTTCTCTTTCAAGACATGAATGCAAGATTTTGAGGAAACCACTTGCTTCATATACAGATAAGAATTTCAATGATTATGAAATCATTGGGTTCTAAGCATTTGTCTCTGATACCTCTGGTTTAATTTTATTTTCTCGTAATTAAATGTACAGTTACACCTTAGAAGCTATTGCAATTCGCAAAAGAAAATTCTTAGAAGTATCTATTAAGTTATGACTTGGACATCTTTTTATATGTAACTGTCTATGGTTATATCCTTGGCTGCAATACCATGTGCATTTTTGGATCTTTAGCTACTTTTTTTCACTTAGGATAGTCTTGTAGATTGTCAATTAGTTGGTGCTGGTATGTTTGATGTTGTTTACGAATTTGTTGTGTTTGTATTTATATCTATCTCAATAATTTTTCTTGTTGCCATCTAAATTTCAACCTTTTAATACTCTAGATAGTCTCAAAAGTTCACAACCCTCCAACATGTTTTGGATTTGAAGCTCTAAATCCCATCCTTATAATGCTCTAGATGGTCTCAATCTTTTCAGATTCTCAGGTTACATGGAGGATTCAGAGCAAAGGAAGAAAAGGTTGAAAGAAATGCGCACCCAAGCTGATCAAGCTGAAGTTTCTGGTGGCATTGAAGGTTCTGCAATGCCCGGTTTTCTGTCGAATCCCCTGGTTGAAGCTCCTTCAACTATGCCATCACAGGATAGATCATATGTTGCTCCGAGGTTTGACTATTATACAGATCCAATGAGTGCATTCTCTTCCAACAAAAGGAGCAATGCTAGTGTCCAGGCTGCACCAGTTAATCTCCCTCCTCCTAGGTTTGGTGGTTCTCCTATGTCACAATATTCATCATGTCCAGGTATTTGCGTGTCTATCCATTTCTCTTACTTGATGTTGGTATCCTTTAATTTTATATTTATTAGGAACTATCCAATCAGAGTCTTACCGACAGTGTAACATTAAGATAATAAGCCTAATTTAAGCTGAATGTTACTCATACTACATCCATCATACTGGAATAAGGACTTTACATCCCCGCAACATCCCTTCCTCTCTGACACTTTTTTACTAAGTAGAATGATATTTTTTCTATTCCAATATTGAGCTTATATTGAATAAGTACTCAGAAGATTAGTTACTTAAATTGACTACAATGCTACACCATTTTAAAATTTGATGCAATCATGAAGGAAGTCTAGTCTTCCAGAAGTTATGTAAATCATATCCATTTACCCTAAAAAAGGATTTGGTTGAGTCTAATTTGGATATTGATTTAAATAATTTTTGGATGATTCAAATAACATAATCCCAGTCTTTCAAGGACCAAAAATTATGATTCAAATAATTTAAATAATTTCTAGTGTATTTCTTTTATTAAACAATGATTGCATTAAGGTATACAACATTGCTTTTACTAGTTATTGTATTGGTATGTTCTTTAGTATCAACTACCTTGAAATTTTCTCGTGTACTCTGATCACTATCTAGATTTACCTTTCCTTTTCCACTCTGACAATGCACATTCATTGATTGGAAATAGCAGAATCAACTAATGGACAAGTGACTCTGCATCCCATGCAAATATCACCAGCAGCATATAGAAACCCGGTTTGGGGTGGACCTAGAGGCCCTGCTCACTATAACTTTCCATTTCATCCATCAAGTGGCGGTACTTATCCAAGTCCTAGATTTGAACAATCAGGTAGTTCAGTTTATAACTCTGCACACAACATAACTCATCGGCCCAGTTACAGTCCCCTTCCTTCTCCGGGATACAGGAACAGTCCTCTCCCTTCTCCTGGATATAGGAACAGTCCTAATCCTAGTCAAGGGCGAGGCAGGGGCTTTGACCGTAACTCTAGAAGCCCTGTTTCAGGAAGGGGTAGGGGACATGGACCGAATTTTCATGGTCATTATTCCAATGAAAACAGAGCTGGTCCAGATCGATTTTGCAAGGGCTCCATGATTGAAGATCCATGGGAGCATTTAAAACCTATTATATGGGAGGCAATTGGTGGTTCTTTAAATACTTCATGTATACCTGAGAATTCGAAACCCTGGATTTCAAAATCAACGAGTACAAAACGGGGGGAACCATCTATTGCTTCTGCCAAGTCCAGTTCTGAACCAAGCCTTGCTGAGTACTTGGCTGCTGCAGTCAATGACGCTTCCAACGATGCAGAAAATGTATGATGTCAGCTGGTAGTTTCAGAAATGGTCCATCTTTTATGTTACCAAGGGAAAAGAGTGTCCAATCAGTGAAAAAAAAACTGAATTAAAGTCATTTCGTACATGAATGCCAAGTAGTCAGATGTGTGGTGTTACTGTTTGTACTAACAGACCCATCATAAGAAATTTTTAGAGATGTCTTCCGTTTACTAGCACGGTCTGATCAGTTGACATCGAATTGTGTACTATCTGAAATGCACTGTAAATGTACTATCTGAAGGCCTGTGCACAATTTGGCTAGAAAGTAGAAACTACAAAACTATAAACATATTTTGATGGCAGTTATGTAAAGAGAAGGCTCCTGTCCCTTCGTAAAGCGAGGAGCCTTGTGACATGAAGTACGGTAGTTTTTATGTGGTGAAATCACGTTCAAATTCTTTTGCAAAAGTGACGTGCCTATCTTGATATGCTGTCAGCATTTAATGGGCAGGTAGGGTATTATGGAAGTGTTTTTCAAATTAGACCATGACTAGAACATTGCATTTATGCCTTCCTTTGACATTTTAGATCATTGTTAATCTTTTGTTCTTATCACTATTTTCTTCATTAGATCAGTCATATTTAGTGATCCTTGCACAAGAACGTAAGATGCTAACAAGAGCATTACATCAGTGCATAATATATCACCAACTGCCGATTAGGCAGGCCTACTCGAAAAACTAACGAAGTAGTAATTTTGGACTTGGAAAAAAACAAATGAATGTAGAATACATCTTATTGCAAAGAAACCTAGATTATGCTACGAATTTTTCTTCACTGTTTTCTTTCTTTTGTAATTCCTCTCGATCGTAGACAACCTAAAATCAATATATGGTGGTTAGGGTATAGTTACTAAAAGGGGTTCTGACAAACTCTGTCGGAAAGAAGAAATGTGATGGGAAAGGATACAAGGAAACCAAGAATACTGGCAGGCAAACAGAGAGACAGATAATACAGGCATAGGCAAAAAGAGAAACTAGATAGTCAGAGAAGAAAAGGAGATGAAAAAGTTGACCTGACAAGGAGAGGAAGGTGAAGGGTTGGAGGGGAGAAAGAAAATTCTCACTATGAGGAGGGAAAAAACCACCTAGATAGAGAGTGTCGTTCACGCTTGAAGTGTTTCTCGCATTTGTTAAGGTTTCCCTGAGAGTGATGTTCTAAATGACGAATCCAACAACTTGTATTTTCCCGGTAACATATCACTACCATTAAGTATTATTTAGAGAAGCGAGAAACACACTGGCTAGAATAGAATCAAATAGCGGAGTGGCCCAGATTGCAATGGAATTCAAATAGCATAGTACTATTCAATAGCGACTAATATAGTGGTTTTTCACGTTATAATGTGGAAATATTGTTTGATTTGTCTTGGGGCAAAATATTGAACAAAAGTCACCTTTATTTTAATCTTTAATCCGTCACACTTTGTATTCTGGCTTCATTTTGTGTTTAATCTGTAGTTGAGTTCAATACCAATTCACTTTCAAGCAAAAACTATAACATGAAACTCTGAAAACTCTTACACCCATTCAAACATGTATTTATTCTTTTTTAGATTTTAGTTCACATTTTCCTTTATCAAAATTATGTTCCTAGTTTGACCAAGATTATAGTCATTACAGTCAGCTTAATGATTAAAAAGTTAAATTAGTATATATAGAATCTTTAGTTTAAATCTTGTTATTGAAAACAAAAAAAGAGGTTTGTCAATGATTGTACAAGTAAAATTATGATTAATTTATCATGGATTTCTTTAATTGAGGCTTTTGGTTTCATTAAGTACTCATGTTTAATATAAATTAAGTTTTCAAATCATCTCATTATCTGATATCCTAGGATTAGTCACTAAGCTCAGCTACCTAAGATTGGTTACTATAAATAGAACGAGAATAAAACTAAGCTAGAGCACTTTGATGGGGATATGTGATATTGTATCCAACAATCAGTCCATTGACCAGTGCATAATCGAAACTAAATTGGTATAAAGACCATTAACTACTTTGAAAAAACCATGGACTGTACCTATAACTCCCACAAAGCCTTACAAACTTTCTATCCAATCTTCCAGTGCCATGTGGTGGATTCAGACCAAAACAAATATTCGAGTGTAGAATGTATCTTCACTGTGGTTTTTGCTCAAAACATATCTCGTCACTGAAAGAGTGTATGAGTTGGTCTGCTAAGCTTGCGGGGTCATCAATCAATGCATCAACAAAAGCACTAACCACCCTTCTCTCCTGCTGAGAAGCCTTAAGGCTGAACCAAGTCAGAAATCTCACTCTGAAGTTTTCATCTATGTGTCCCTGATGTTCCAACCATTTGACTACCCTCACAGAATACTCGTAATCATTCTCCTTTGAGCGCTTTCTAGAATTCAAACCAGGAATTTGCCTCATTTCATAGGTTTTAGATGGTGTGGATGGAGAAACTGCTGCGAATTGTTTACATGAAAAAGGTGGCTCTAGTGATTGAGGCTTAGAGAGGAACTCTTCAAACCTGCTCCTGATGTTCAAAATGACATGTTTCCCTCCGGGTGATAACTTCGTGCCAGAGTTGGCAGATTGAGTGGGATGAATTTCAGCAGTTATGTGGTCACGTGTGCACATGTCCACTCCGGTACCTGGGGATCTCTGCGAGGACCATCTTAAATGAATTGCACCATGACTAATAACTTTAGGAGGATTGGAAAGTTCACAAGGTGTCACCCATTTAGCTTCTGCAGCACCTAAAATCCCTGTGCTGCTGAACAGAGAAGCCTTGCAAAAGTACTCAGTTGAAGGATGGAGGTTTTCTAACTTGAATCTTTTCTCAGGCCTCAGGACAATGAAGGTGGGTTGTTCATGGTAGTCCATTGTTGATATTCGATGCCAAAGCCTGCAGCCTAGAAAGTTGTTTAGAAGTTTGTCTTTGTACTCTAGCACGATAACCACTGATGTAGGCAGACACTCTTCAAATCGAATTGAGCATGCTGCCAAAAATAAGTAACGAGAAAAGCCAAATCAGTGAGGTAAGTAGAAAAAACCATAAAATCAGTGATTTCATCCGGATGCCACTCCCCAATGACAAGCACGTGGAAGAATGACTGTGGAGCATATTAAAATAAAGGACAAACTGTTTATAATAGTTTGTGAGTATAGTACTGATTTTCATTATATCCCTTTCTTTGAGTGAAAGGGAGATAAGTATCAGCAAAACAACATTGTTTAATGGCTTGATTAATTTACTTCACTCATGTTGTCATATAAATACAATTTTACAAGAGAAATGTTAGTAACACACTCTCTGTCACACTCTTTTGAACGCTTTGAGATTGGTTGAAATTTCTTCAAAATCATATATCTTTGTAGGTCCCATTTTGTTATTTAACAATTACCTTTCTTGATTTTGTAGTTTTCAATAAATTTTGACCAATCAGAAAGGATATGTAAGAGAGTGTGTTGTTAAAACTTTTCACTTTACAAACATACAATACAAATAAAACTATGGAAAGAATACAATCTTGTACTCTAATTCATCTTAATAATTATGCCCACCACGGGATGAGACTCTGCATGTGTAATTCATTTTCTATAAAGCAGAAATTGAAGAAAAATTAAAATTATTTAGGTCCCCACAACATTCCTCCAAATTTCACTTCTCCCATTTTTGAGGAAGCTTTATCAAGCATTAGCCGAGTCATGTACTCTGATACTTATAAAGCTATTGTGAAACCAAAATTTCAAGGCCAATCCAGTATCTATTAGCTATAACAATACAGCTATGATGGCTGGCTACACTTAGACTCCTGTCCTGAAGTGTAATTAGCATGAACATCCACATAATTTGTGGTTCAGCCCTTCATTTAGAAGGATCAATCAGCAAATCTTTTAAAAAGGTAATAGAAAGCTTACTTGGTGCATTTTTCTTTTCCGCACTTATAGAGAAAAGGTCAGAAAACTTTGAATCAAAACATTCAAGCGCAGTAGAGCACAATCTCTGAACCTCAGCACCACATGACAGCCTGCTAACAATTCCACGTGTCATCCTAGCATATACATGATCAAGTGATCCTACTTCATTCTCCAGTAATTTGAGAGCAATTTCTACAATCTTCTGCACTTCCTTGTAGACTTCTGTTCCTACAAGAATTCTGTGGGCCAGGGATATTCTCAAAGAAAGTATATCTGTTCTTCTTGCTTCTTTAGCGACCAACAATTGCTTTCGCCATGTCCTGTAAAATCAGAACATTCATTCCAAGTCAAAACTGTATCTTACACAAGGTGCCTTAAACAGCAGCTGACAACCAAAATGACTGTTAACAACACTTCTTTTGTGCATATATTAACATACGAACAAATGACATGTGTGTACGTAATTATATACGCATATTTTACTTTTGCATGTGTATAAAAAAGCATATAACCAACTTACTTCATTAGTTCATTAATTTTTCCACAAGAAACACAACAGAAGCTTCCATCCAACTTAATAACACAACTACCCTTCAAAATGCCAGACATTTGATTACTCAAAGCACATTGCAAATGGCAAGACATTCCACATGACTCCTCATTAGGAAGATCAGCACTGCAGGTCAACCACAAACTAGGATCCTTGTTATCATCATAACAATGACATATACAACAAGAGCATCTCTTGCAAAAAGAATCTTCTGGATTCAATGTAGCTTTGCAAGCAACATTCTGACACAAAAAGGTTTTCACCATTTCCTCTTTACTGTTCCCTAGAGGAGCATGATGTAAATCCTGAGATGCAGGTTTCTTTTTCCTTTTAGATCCAATGCAACTTTTGGCAGGTGAGTGAGCAGCAGTATTTCCATTGATGTGCAAGTTGGAGTTCTTAGAAATTATCTTCAGAAGATGATCTATCATTTGACTCTTGGTGTATCCTGTGTACTTCCTCTCTTTGCCTAATTCAGCACAGATTATTTCTAGAAGTTCCCTGCGTGTAAATGACTGAAGCATACTTGAGGCATCTTTTGATTGTCGAGCAATCTCATGGACTAGTCTTTGTTTGTCT
Source organism: Hylodesmum podocarpum (assembly GCA_026586105.1). NCBI lineage: Eukaryota > Viridiplantae > Streptophyta > Magnoliopsida > Fabales > Fabaceae > Hylodesmum > Hylodesmum podocarpum. The sequence goes on along the minus strand of JALJEV010000071.1, from coordinate 1,594,636 downwards.
GTCAAGCTCAGCAAACTAAATTTTGCAGGATCAAGAAGAAAACCTGTATTGAAATATGAACATCGTTCTTAGGCTGAACTTCATTCTCTCTATGAAGCACGGATAAATGATGTTAAACATGAATATATGGAAATCATTCAACAAATTTACAATGTTCATGATTGTTCTCTAGCACATTAGATACTGTAGTTATCATCTGCCAAAAATATCTAACACCAGTAGAAAATATGACAATAAAAGTTGTGTTTATCATCACTATATGTGGAAGGTGCAAGCCAGAAAAGAAATAAACTATTATACTTCGGTTAACATATATAGTTTGTCAAACCAAGCATTACACCAGAAAAATTTAACCCATTAGAATTCAAGCCCTCACTATGTCATCCCAAACAATAATAAACAAAAAAATTTGCATTTGCACAGACCTCTTATACAATTTCATACACTTCAATTCCAGTGTACATTACATTATCATTATGAATTTCAGAACATAAAGCTAAACAGGCTTCATTTATCTTTCCTAATTCCTAATTTTTCATGTAATGAGAAGGGCACCAAGACAATTGGCAGGCATAAAAACATATAACATTTTACTCTTTAGAAGTGAAGGAGGTGCCACAAGTCTAATCCACACAAAAGGGACAACAGAAAAACAGTATTCACAGATCAATAACCATATTCAGTTTTCTAGATTGGGAAAAAAAAAGAATTAACCAACAATTTGGTCCCTGAAAGTTTCACTCTTCGAAACTTGAGTCCTAGAATGTTTAAATATCATTACTATTTAGTTTCTTAAGCATGTCATTAACTGACATTTTAGATGCATAAAATTTATTATAAATTTTAAATAGACCATTGAAAATCCTATTTTCTCCAATTTGGTAACTCTAATTTCCCCAATCCCATCCCATTGAAGATGATTCTTGAAGAAAGTAAGTCGGGTAATTAATGGTTCTTACAATTTATAATCACCTATAGCCATTCAAGGTGTCACCACGTAAACAAGATCATTTCTTCATACTACTGGATGTTGATGGCTGGACTAAATAATAATGATATTTATATATTTAAGGACTAAATTGTACACAATAAACATTCAGGTACTAAAGAGTGAAACTTTCAAGGACTAAATTCCATATTTACTCAAAAAAAATTGAAATTACTCTGGACAATCCTACATCAGCTGCATTAAATTAACAATTTCACAATTATTTCTACAAGTTCCAAATTGTCATGTAACGTCAGCAAAATTTGGAGCCAGCGACAAAACTAGTCAGTGAAGAAATTAGTGATTCATGCATCAGAGGGATTCACTAAAGTCACAATATGGGACATGCATACATGCATAATAAATTAAAGATATCTCAAAACCTATTGAGAAAATTTAGATGACGCCCACAGTTATGCTTGTATAATCACCTAGCTGATTTCTTCATGTTGGGGTAGAAGAAAATAACCAAACTACATAACCCAGAACCGCTATTAGGAGAAAAATCATATTTTTATTTTATTTTTCAAAATGAAATGAGGAAAAGTATAAATTTTTAATTTTTATATGACTAGTCAAGAGTGGAATGAAATAAAAACTGTTAATCTTCATAAATTTCCTATCTTTCCAACACTGTGTTTCTGTGACGGAAACAGGTAGGTGAAACACCCAACTAAACAAAGCACCAAAGCAATGCCATAACAATAATGCGAAACCGAAAATGCAAATGACCCGAAAAAAAAAAAAAGAGAAAACTTTTATAACCTACATTGTGAACAGCACAATACCCATGATTTAATAAAGGGGAAGAAGAGAGAAAACAAAGACAAAAACGTTAAAGTTCATCTTTTTTACATGCTAAAAAACGTAAAACCCCAGATAGTGAAAACGGAGAGAGAGAGAGAGAGATGAGAGAAAAGGGACCTGAAAAGGGTGTGTTGGTTCCCGGAAAAGAAGAACCCTTGTTGTGTTGTTCGGTCATGATTCTCCAGAAACAAGAATTTAGAGTTTTATCTCAGAGTCTGAGGCGACATTGCTGATCTATTGCCATTGCTTGAAGAGAGAGAAGAGTGGCATGTAATGTAATTGACATTGAGTGCTAAGAAACAAAATTTATGCTGTGACGAGTGATTTGGTATAACGTAATTCCCGAAAAGGGAAACTCTGAACAAGAGTGCCAATAAAACCAGATGACAAAGATTTATTTATTTTTTTAATAATAAGAGAATGGGACAAAAGAAGGGTTTAATATTAATTTCTTCCTTATAGTAAAACAATTGTCTTTTCTCAACAAATGCTATTTTTCTTTTTATAGATAACCAACATTTAATTATATTTTTAGGAATAAAATTATTTATTAATTATATATTTTCAAGGAAGTATATTGTATCTTATTAATAAGGTTTTGGGGTTCTTAATAGGTTTTTATGATTTGTTTCATCTCACTTGGAGAAAGTTTTCTAGCAGTCCTAGCAATCTTTAAAGATCCATTTATTTGTGTTGTGCATGTAAAGATTAGTTGATCTTTGTTGTGATGGAGAATTAATTTTTAAGACTCATTTGGTTAGCATGAAGGGACCTAAACTTTCCCATGTGGTATTGCATATAATTTAATGTTGATTGAGAAAGTATCAATGGATCAAGTAGAAGTTGTTTTTACATGTCTTCACTTTTTTGTGATAACTTTGGGGAGAAAAGGAATTCAAATGAAGTCAAAGTTTTTTTCTCAAAGAATGTCAATTGGAATGAGTGGAATTAGATAAGTACAACACTAAATTGTGAATAAATGGGTGATTTATAAAAGTATGTAGGAGTTCAACTCCATCATGATAAAATTAACAAAGTGACTACCCAAACTGTGGTTGAGAAGATGAACTTCAAAGGCTTAGCATCAAAAGTGGGATATTATCCTTTATAGTCTGGTTAGCACTTTACAGTCAATGAACCTGCTCCGAAAGTTGTGTGCTTAAGTTGATTAAATATGTTGTAGCATCCTAGCTATGGGATGATAATGAGGAGGAGCATCACATGAACCTTGTTGCATGGAAGCAAGTTGACCAGAGCATGTTGAAGGGTTAGGCCTCCAAATGACTAAATGATAAATGACATAATTAGGCAGATCATACATATGATTTATTCTGCATTTTATTCGGTGACTAAGCTAGCATTTAAGTTCATTTTATTCTGGGGTGAAGTTAAGATTTAAGTTTGGGAAAGGTAAATATTTTATTTTATTTTTTTATTCTAGGTAAAGGTCGACTTGGCGCAAGGCATTTGATCACAAGATAATTTTTTTTAGGTTAAAAAGTTAAATTAAATTTAGGAGGAGTTAAAATTTATTTTTAATAAAGTTTATCATCTCATTTATTTATGTAGTTCCGCCAAATAAGATACTCATAATAAGTCTATTAACTATACAATAATATTTTTTTTGAATAGGGTAAAAAGAATTTAGGAAAAATTAAATTTCTTTTATAATTATTATTATTATCATATTATTATTATATATTTTAAAAAAATTGGGGTCACCCTTAACTCTAAGGTCTAATTTTACAATTAAAACTTCGTACTTTTAGTTTAATTATAACTATATAAATACTTAGATATTTTTTTATTATTGAAGATGAATCCCAGTCCAACTCTCTCGATTTTGTAGGAAAATAAAGAAGGAAAATTTAAAGGTCAAGGCAAGAGAAGAGAAAGCATTCAAAGTCAATAATGAGAAATTTCTTAATTGGAAATTTGCAAAATTATTCTAACAAGGCCATTTCCTCTTTGCCTAGAATTCACTTCCACATGTGAATTTCTATCCCTTAGAACTAATAAAAGATTAACTTAAGTAAATTTATTTTGCTCAAGTGAATTTTCTTTAAACTTGTTCCCTTTCTTCACTAAAATAAGACATTTTGAAGGAAATATCATAATTCTTGAGAGAGAACTTACAAATAAGTCAATACTAATTGTGAAGGAGAGAAAGAACACCAAGGTGATCAAGAATAAGTGTTGAAGGGATTGAAGCTATTACCTTAATTTGTATTTTCTTCTTTTTGATTGTGTAATGACCACCATGAATGGCTAGGCTTTCCTCTAGATTGGATTGCAATCGATGACTCATTTGTTATATATAAATTTTTTTTCTATATCCATAATGGTGTTTTATTCTAATCTTAGATTTTGATCCTTTTTGATCAATAAATTTAAGGTGTAATTGGAAAAATCTCTTTAGAGATCGCATTGGATAAAAACTTAACAGAGTGAGACTATAAGAAGAGGTTAGTTTAATCGAAGTTTTATACACTTTGTAATAATGAAATATTCTAAGAAATTGGTATTTAAGGAATAATTTTAGGAATCTTGAACATTGAATCATTAAGTCACAGAAGAGTTGTTAATAAAATCCAATCTTAATACTTTGGTTAGTGTTAATTTCATATTTACATTTATGCAACCTTTTTACAATACATTCTTTTGACAACTAATAAATAAATTATGCAAATCAAAATCTTTTGTGTGTATATTTGTATTGAATTCTATAACATATGCATGAGAATGTGAGTTCTTCAAGTCCCAGTTGATTCGACAACCTTTTTAGTTTTATTAATTACTCTGGTGATTTATGGTATCCAAGCAAAATGTTCATTTTGTCTGATCCATAACTATAATGAAATATAGATTTTGTTGTAACATACCGTATGTAACAAAATATACATGTTGCCTAAATTCTTTATTTAGGTAATGGAATGTACATTCTCTTGTGTAAAAATATGACTAACTTTGTGAAATGTATATTTTGTTGTGTAAAAACTTGACTAACACAACATAATGTTCATAACACAACATGATAGATATATATATATATATATAAAAAAAAAAACACAAGAAAAAGATAGAAAATGAAATAGTGTTACATCCAAATTAACTATATATGCAAATAACTTAATATAATTACTAAATTTAAAGATGTTTTAAATAATCATTTATAACTAAGATCAATTGCATTTTTTTTACAAATACGCTAATGAACCATCTTATATTTTTTTTTTAAATAGGGAGTTTCCCGTGAATGTGCATTAGGATTGCAATATTTATGTCACTATGGTTCAATTAGAGATAGTGGATATGCATCCTTCAAATACACTTGTGTAAAAAAATGTAAATATATTATACATATGATTATATTCAACATGTTCTTTAAATAAGTAAAGAACATTGTATTGGTGGAAGATGTACAAGTTTACCAAAGAATATTACTTAAAGTGGGATGGTAACTTAACACTACACTACACAGTATTGGTAGAAGATGTTCTGTACTTTTATTTATTTATTTATTTATTTTTTCAATGATTTCTACGTATTATGCATAGAATAGGATGGTAACTCAATACATATTTTTCTGTTAATTTTCCTTAAATGATAGTGATGGATTTTATTCAATGATGATTTATATTCATTTATTATTTAATTTGGAGATATTCTATAAAAATTTAATTGATAATTAATTAATTTAAAATCATATTTATTTTTAAAAAATTAATGACAATATGAAAAAATCATTTGTCACGTAATAACTGATAATTATTCAGAAAAATCAAGTTCTGTTTTTACTTATCATTAGTGATTGTTACATCAATTAATTTGATATATAAGTTATAATATTTAATTTCAAAATTATTTTTTAATTATCATATTTAATATCAAAACATTTTCTTAATTTTTAGAATTTAATATGAATTATAATAATATTAAGAAATAATTTTTCATTTTAGTCATGTTTTAATTTCTGTAAATTCAAAAATTAAGTCGACTAATACATTTTCTAATCTAAAATGAGTTAAAACTTAAATTGATATTTTTCAAATAAAAATATATAATAATCGTTATAATATTTATTATTAACATAAAAAGTAAAGATTCATTTTATAATTTTAAAATAAGTCTAATATCTTATTTTAAAAAGGGTTGAATATCTCATTAAAGATATTGACGAGAGTATAATTCTTTTAATATTAATTTTTTCTTAAATCAAGATAAATATGTCTTATTTCATTATATAAGATAAAAAAATATTATTGATAAGTTAATAATTTAAATACCTTTTATAAACATTTATGATATGTAATATATGATTCTATATAATATTTTTTCATGTATAATAAGAATCAAATTTATAAAATTTAATTATATGAATATTTAGGAAAAATGAATTAAATTAAATATAATAATATTAATTTTAAGGGCAAAAAAAGAGTAAAAGAATATTATTTTATTGGTAGATTTAAATACAAACTGAATATAAATTACTAAAAACTGAAATCTTTGCATTTACAACAGGTAATAAAAAAAGATGAAGATGAAGATAAAAGAGGAAATTAAATCAAATTATTTAAATTTAAAAATATATTTTTTCATATTATTGAAATTTGATAAAAATATGGTGATAAAGTATAAATTAAATAAATAAGAATATATACTGAAACTATTATAACTTTTTTTCAAAAAAGTTATATTAAATATTCATAAAATTTTTAAAAACAAACTCAAAATATCTCTTACGAGAAAAATAAGAATGATTTTATAATGATTTATAGTCAACAAATTTTATTTTTTCTTCTCATTGCATCTAATTTATAATGATTTTTTTTTCTTTTCAAGACATTTCCTAATATTGTTTAAGGTTTTGTTTATAAGAATAATATTTTTGTTTTGGCATATTGAAGAAGAGATTTATGAATTTGGTCAAAGGAATAAAATTAGAAGAGATAATCAGTGGTACTTCCCAACGAGTTTTACAAATCTGCGAAAAAGAATAATTTGATGCTAAATATTATTACGCATTTTACTAAATTTTAGATTATTCTACAATGTTTTATTTAACATTTAAATTGGTTTTGAGTCTAGTGTAGTTATTTTTTTTGTCAGAGAAAAAATAATGTATTTAGCTGAAATATTTAAAGATTTTTTTTTTTTTAAATGTGTTATAATAACCAAAAAGAATCGATAAGAACATTACTTCTTAGGCAACATCCTTTTTTGTAGAGAACTTTATCTCGGGGAATCCATTATAAGTTTTATTATAAAAAAATTATAGAGGAGATATTAATTAAGTAAAAAGTAAACTATAAAATTTAATTAATATTAGATAATTATTAATTCTTTTTTTTTCTTTACATGTATTTTCAGGAAAGGACACTGAGGAACTGAATTTTATGAGAGAAAACTGTTGTATAATTTATTGCATGATCTTTTACAAGAAATATTAATCTTACTAATAAGTTTAGAATTCTTTGTAAAAATGAAAAAAAGATAAATTAAAATATAATGGTTAATATCGTGAGATGAGAAGAGAATAGATAATTTTTCGAAGTTTGAGTGTATAAAATTTTTTATATCAATAATATATTATTTTAATGTTTCAGACTTGAATAAGGAGAATCCGTTAAAATTTGAATACGATAAATTGCTTTTTTAAAATTTATAAAATATATTTATATATTTTTATAATTCAATTGGATGTCATGGAAAATGAAAAATAATATAATTGTTAATCGAGTAGAAAATTTTGATTAAAATCAATTGTTTAATGTTATATATTTATTTATTTTCCAGAAGGGATATCAAGTGAGTCATTAATATTGGAAATATAGTTTAAGGAATGAATAATTAACATGAGTAAAAATAATTTCAAATTAGTGATTGAAAATAGAAAAATATTGTCAAGGAATTGATTTTGATTTTCAAGTCTTGAAAGAGAACATTAAAAAATTGATTTTCATCTAATAAGGTTGTCACATTATTTTAGTATTTACAATTCAAATAATCAATATTTTAATATCAGTTTGATTTTCTTAAATAAAAGTGAAATTCATAAGAATAAAATTATTATGTAGGTTGAATATTATTCATAAATACAAAATAATGATATATGTAGGAAGAAGAAACATGCTGATTGAATATGTTGGAATGGATTGAACATCAATTTAATGCGGATCTCCGTACCAGCCTTTGATATTTTATTATGAATTTATATTTGTAATTTTGAACAATTATACAAAGCATTGTTTGTGATCCGACTATAATCATCATCAATAATAAGAAAGTAGTGTGCTCCAGAATGGGAATAGGTACGGTGAAGGGCCCAAATAATTAACTTAAAAACTTGACTAGTCTTATTCAAGTGAACGGGAATGATAAAAGTGTTTTTTTAGTTAACAGAATGCAAACAAAAAAGAATAAATGATGATTTTTAGAGTTAGAAGGAAAAGAAGATCAAATACAAAAGAGCTTCGTCAAATGTGATCATTTATGGAGATGACTTTCAATAAAAAATAATGTTAGAGAAAATTATTATAAAAAAAATCTGTGTTCTTTTTCTTTTTTTCTTTATTTTTTTGTTAAGAACTTTTGTACTAGAGTTTGCTAATTCGACTTGGTGACCGACTTAAATGAGTAATGTAATGATTAAAATAGATCCAGGTCAAAAGTCGGATGAATCTACTTTGAAGGGATTTCTTGTATCAAAAGTTTTCTTGGTTGTAAGAGTTAGATAAAGCTTGTATATTTGAACTAGTCAGGTTCTGTATCATTAATGTGAGCTACCAGAATGATAAACAATAATAAAGATTGAGAATTGTTGCGGCAATATAAACTCTAATGTTCATCATCGAGAAATGTTTGGTAAACAACTTCAATACGTAGACAACTAATAATTACTCATAAAATGTGAAAGAAAAAGAAGGAGAAAATTATTGACATGCAAACAAAGTCTCACGTTGAAAGAAAAAAAATAAATAAAAAAAAATGACTTTCAACTAAAGGAGAAAAAAGACAAATCAAGAGAAGATTAGTCAAATGTAATTACCTAGTATAAGAAAAAAATACTACATGAGATTATGTTTTATTTGTTAACAAGGAATAAATCTCTCTCAAAGATTTTATTTTCTTTATTAAAAAAATTAATATAAAAATTTAAATTAAGAGAGAATTTATCATACTAATTTTTTTTTTGTTTTTTTTTTTTAATCTAACAACAACGTGCATCACCAACAAATATTTCTTAGCATCAAGGTAAGGAGAGATAAACTTGGAATCACATAAAATCGCTGAATTGGTAGATGTCCCAAGCGACAGTGCCATAAACTTGCATCCCAGTGTTTGTTTATTACCAGTGTCATACCTGATACCCCCTCCGTTTGTTGATGATTTGGTGTGAGATGATGATGCTCCATGGCCAACTCCCCGTCCCCCGCCATGATTTCTTGTGTGATTTTGTTTCTTGCGCCACCAAGAAAGGTACCCATTTAATGCATAACAGTTTTCTCGCATATGATTTGTCATATGGTAATGAGTGCATCGCTTACTCCCATCACTATTTCCATTGTTGGTTCCATCACGTTTATTGCTAGTGCCTTTTGCCATCAATGTTGTTGCTTGGACAATTGGTACTCTCGCGGCAGCAATAACATATGCGCTCCTATTGATGGTAGAGGTTCAATGCTTAATTTCTGGGATCGAACAGTAGAAAAGCTGTCATCAAGGACCATTAAGAAATCATATACTTTCTCTTCTTCCCTCTTAGTTTGCAATTTCTTGGCTCTTCCGCAAGAACAGCCTAAAGTGCACACAGGAACCGGATTGTAACTCACTCCAAACTGCCTACAACTTGCCTTAATAGGAGGAGACTGGAGTCTTCTCTTGTTGGAGATAAGCAATCGCACGTTTTAACTCATAGATCATAGGTGATAGGTGTAATCCCTTGAAAATGTTCCTCCTAGTTTAACCAAACTTCTCACGCGGTTTCAGCATGAGCTGCGCTCCCTTGGATCTCTCTAGTATGTGCATTCATTAGCCACGACAACACGATGGCGTTGCATCATAACTGCGACTGATAGTTCTAAGAATTAGGATTGGGTTTCTTTATGGTTCCATCCACGAATCCTACCTTGTTTGTTTTTTTTTTTTTTTTACTGAAGTGCATTTAGAAATTCGCCATCTTCACTGAGGGGGTGTGTCACAAAAATCAAGGCAGGGTGATTAGATGAATGTAGAAGATATGGTGAATCAGTAAATTATCACACCAGTCTTATCTGCTCCGACATGCTTGCAAAGGGAATAAAGGTTTGCCACTTAAAATGTGAATAATTTTTTTGATGGTAGGTGATATATATTACCGGAAATATCAAATAATCGAAAAAGAAATATAAATATATATAAAATATGAAAAGAAAATTACTTGTCGGAAGTAAGTTGATTCATGATTAATTAAATATAAATAATGACAATTGACAATATTATTTTTTTTAATTGACTATTCACAGTTCATTCAAATAATTACGTAATCAATTAATAAAAGCATTAGCATGTAATGTAGTAAAAGAGAAGATATCCCTCGGAAGATATTGGTATGAAAATAAGAGATATGCTCACCAATATTGAAGAAATACATGAATATTAGTTTAAGTGGATCGTGGAAGGTGACTTTATTTTGAATTAATTTCATGTTATTATCTTCGTAACTTTTTATTAATAATTATGTTTAAATACATTCTTGTCTTCGTGTTTTCTCTTATTTTAATTTTTATTTTTTTAAAAAATTTATGTACTTTTTCACTGTATCTTATTTTTATTATTTTTGCCGTTTAACCCTGTTATATATTTACTAGATAGTGATATATATATATATATATATATATATATATATATATATATATATATATATATGGATTTCATTTATAAATTGTTTAAGACTTTTTAATTTTTATATTTTTATTGATTTTTGTTTTAGTCTTTTAATATTTATTTTTTATTTAATTTTTGTTCTAGTAAATTTATCACGTTTTTGCTTTTGATCAATTATCTAATTTCTTTAACCATGATCTCATCGTGATAGTGAATTATGAAAATAGCTAAGACGTTTAGTTTCTATTAATATTAATATGATATGAAAATATATCTTCTTTCATGTTTAATATCATGTAGTAATAAAGCAAAAAATTACCTATTTGTGTCTTTGATAGTCTATATCAATATGTCATGAAAATATATCTTCTTTCATGTTTAATATATTGTATTAATAACTATGTCTCCTAGTTCTTTATCTCAAAACTCATATTCATGTTCATATTTGCACTCCGCTTTTCTTCTTTATTTATCATTTTTTTTTATAAATTTAGTGTTTCTTTCGATTAATATATTGTATTTCAACATAACATCCTTAGGTTGAGTACCATATTGTACTAATTTTATATTTTATATAGATCGACTACCATAATAAGATGATACCCAAATTTATAAAGATATTAGACAAGGACAAAAATAAAATATGGTAAAAATACATATTAATTAAACACAAACAAAAATAAATAAAAGTTAGGGACCAAAAGGAAAAATACATATATTAAAATATCTTAAATAAATTATAAATGAACTTCAGTAGATATGTAATAAAGTTACATGTGGATAATCATTTTCATGTAGACCTTTTTAACATAATTAAAGCGGGTGCATTGATTTAAGATTTCATGGGATTTTAAAGGTTTTTTTTCTTTTTTTTTTTAAGTAAAGAAGTGTGTTGATATTCAATCAAGATTTGATGTGATTTAAAAGTAACCCAATGTTATTTAATCTGAATTTTCAAGATTTTTCTAAGAGTTCATAAAAATTTATTAATATTTATTAAATATAAGGATTTTAAAGTATTGTTGTATTAGAGAGATTTTGAGTGAGTTTTTTCATTTTTTTATGCCCTTATATTCTCATTTTTTTCTCTTTCTTCCATTGCAGCTCATATATAATATTTCACTATTATTTCTATTAGATTTCAGAATAGAGTTAAAAGGTCTTTTCAAGTGCTTTAAGAATTTTGAAGTGAGCTTTTCATCTATATATTTTTATTACTGTCTTCACCAATTTATTTTTTAATAATGTTGTATTACTGTTATTTTTTTCTATACAATAGTCTTCTCCATTGATCTGTATGCAAATTCCCAATTCAATATTTATGTCACTCTAAATTTAATTATATATATATATATATATATATATATATATATAATATGATAGTATATGGAATTGAACAGAATACATTTAAAAGATAAGATTTTGGTAACTCTAGAATTAAGAGAGTAGTTTTTTTTTAAAAAAACCAAAAAGGAAACTGTTTTGTAAAAAGAGTGGTGAAATTTGTGGATTTTAATATTGATGTTTGATTTTGATGATTATAAATGTGCATTATTTTCTTGTTGTAATATTAGTGAGAAATTATGATAAATTTATTCATATGTTTTTCACATTTATATATATATATATATATATATATATATATATATATATATATATATATATAAACAGTGTTTATAGTTCTACATTGGGTTACATATATAATACAAGGAAAGAGAAATTGACTGGCAATCAATGACAATACACTGATTGTAGCAGAATATGGAGTAAAAGAGAAGCAAAATCTCTAAACAAATCAAATTCGATACATGAACAAGTAAAAGGAAACTATTATTTTAACACTCCCCTCAAACTGGAGCATACAAATCATATGCACCAAACTTGGAACATATAGATTGAATCCTAGGTCCTCTTAAGGATTTAGTCAAAATATATGTTGGCTGATCATTAGAGTGGATGAACTCGGTGTTAATCTCCTTGGATAAAAGCTTCTCTCGAATGAAATGACAATCAATCTCTATGTGTTTAGTCCTCTCATGAAAAACTGGATTTGAGACAATGTGAATAACAGGCTGATTATCCCAGTGTAGTTTCATTTGTTCAACTTCACAAAATCTCAATTCTTGATGAAATTGTTTAATCTAAATAAGTTCACATGTTACCATAGTCATAGATCTATATTCAGCCTCTACACTAGACCGAGCAACAACATTTTGTTTCTTGCTCTTCCAAGAGACAATATTTCCTCCAACAAAAACACAATATCCTGAGGTAGATCTCCTGTCTATAGAACAACTAACCCAATGTGCATCACAGTATCCTGAAACTTGAGTGTTATCCTTGTCTTCATACAACAATCCCTGTCCTAGAGCCTTTTTTACATACTTGAGAATGCGTGTTACAGCATTCCAATGATCAACATGGGGATTCTGCATAAACTGACTAACAACCCCAACAACAAAGGAAATATCAGGTCTTGTAACGGTGAGATGAATGAGTTTTCCTACTAGTCTCCTATATCTTTCGGGGTCAGGATAGATTTCACCTTGATCTATCATGAGCTTTTGATTTGGGTCCATAGGACTATCAACATGCATACAATTTTCCAGACCTGTTTCCTCCAAAATATCAAGGGTATATTTCCTCTGTGAAATCACAATACCATCTTTTGATTGAGCCACTTCAATACCAAGAAAGTACTTTAAAGAACCTAGGTCTTTAGTATGAAAATGGCTGAATAAGTGCTCTTTTAGTTGGGATATCTTAGTAGCATCACTTCCTGTAATTACTATATCATCAACATAGACTATTAGGTAAATACACTTCCTAGGAGATGAATAACAGTAAAAAATAGAATGATCTGTTTGACTTTGATTCAATCCAAAAAGCTACACAATATGACTAAATTTAACAAACCAAGCTCGGGGAGACTGCTTCAACCTATACAGAGATCGGTGTAGCTTGCACACTAGACTAGACTCCCCCTGAGCAACAAATCCTGGAGGTTGCTCCATGTAAATCTCCTCCTCAAGAAAGGCATTTTTAATGTCAAGTTGGTGGAGAGGCCAATGACGCATGGCAGCCATAGCAAGAATAAATCGGACTGTGGTGATTTTAGCGACAGGAGAAAAGGTATCAGAATAATCAAGACCATAGATCTGGGTATATCCTTTGGCTACTAATCAAGCCTTGAGACTATCAACAACACCATTGGGCCCGACTTTAACAGCATAGACCCATCTACAACCAACAACTTTCTTTCCAAGAGGGAAAGGAGCAAGCTCCCAAGTGTCATTTCTTTCAAGAGCCTACATTTCATTAATCATGGTCTGTCTCCACCCAAGATGAGCAAGTGCCTCATGAATATTTTTAGGAATAGTAAGAAAAGATAATGAGAAAACAAAAGAAGAATATGCAGGAGACAACCAATGATAAATCAAAAAATTATAAATAGGATGAGGATTACAAGTAAACCAAATACCTTTCCTGAGTGCAATAGAACACTCTAAAGTGGAATCAAGAGAAGGAGTGGAGGAGGAAGGATCCATGGTTTGAGGGTTTGTTGGAGGAGGATCGGAATCACGAGAAGACTCGGGCAAGGTAGAACCAACTCGTCATGTCCTACGTTCATATGTGATGAGAGGTAGTGAAGAAACTTTAGTTGAACTAGGTGGATGAGATGGAATTTCACAGAGACACTATGGTGGGAGTTACTTATTGAACCAAACGATGGAACAGGAAGAACTTGCTGAAGTGAAGAAGAATAGTCTATGGAGGATGAGAAAAAAGGTGTGTCCTCAAAAAAAGTAACATCAGCGGACATATAATACCGCCTGTTAGTTGGAGAATTGTAAAAGATAGAACACAAGAAGGGGGGTTGAATTGTGTTACTTTAAAAATTTTGTTACTTTCGTCGTGAGTTTAAAGGTGTTCCAGACGAAACAATCTTAATCTTTAAAAGTTGATATTAGTGAACAGACGTTATAATTTGATTATCCCCGTTAGTCAAACACTTGAGAAGACAAATACACAAGTATTTTTATACTGGTTCGTCTATTCAAGACTACGTCCAGTTACCCTACAACAACTGAGTTTTCACTACAAACCGTGAAATGGTTACAAGTATTATTTGCGCTCAGCCACTTCTGGCTATTACACGATATTCTTTGAACACAGCCTTCGCAGACTAAACAACTTGGGTATTCTTTGAACAACCAGCCTCCTCAGGATAGAACACCACACAAGTGGATTTGAAAGAGTTTTCTAAAAAGAAAGTTTCCTCTTCGCAGAGAGGGTTTTACAATAGAGAGCAGAAGTAACAGTGAGCGAATTCACAATAGTTTGAATACTTGAAGCATGTTCGCCAACTGAATTTTGTAGAAGCAAAGTCTTTAAATAGACAAAGTTTTCAAATATCCGTTAGACACAGAAGAATGCCGTTGAGCATTTTCCAAGTGAAGTCCAAAAAGGTGCTAGAGTGTACTTGAGTGTACTTTGCCTTTTTAAAGACTTCGCTTCTTCAAAGTTCAGTTAGCGAACACGCTTCAAATATTTAACTATTGTGAATTCCCTCTCTGTTGCTTCTGCTCTCCATTGTAAAACCCTCTTTGCGAAGAGGAAGAACTCTTTCAAATCTACTTGTGTGGTGTTTTAGCCTGAGGAGGTTGGTTGTTCAAAGAATACCCTAGTTGTTTAGCTTGCGAAGGTTGTGTTCAAAGAATATCGTGTAATAGCCAGAAAGTGGTGGGCGCAAATAATACTTGTAACCCTTTCACGTTTTGAAGTGAAAACTCAGTTGTTACTAGGTAACTGGACGTAGTCTTGTATAGACGAACCAGTATAAAAATACTTGTGTATTTGTTTTATTAAATGTTTGACTAACGGGGATAATCAAACTATAACGTCTGTTAATTAAAATCAACCTTTGAAGATTAAGATTGTTTCGTCTGAACACATTTAAACCCACAGGCGAAAGTAATAATTTTTTAAGTAACACAATTCAACCCCCTTCTTGTGTTCTATCTTTTACAGTTTGGTATCAGAGCTCAGCCTCTAAGGGTTGAGCGCTTTACAGCTGCTAGAGGAAAAGATCCAGACTGGAGTCACAAGGACCTTCGTTCTTGTCTGGAGGGTCATCCATGAACAAGCCGCCGACGTTCTCTAGTGATGACTATCCCTACTGGGCTGATCGGATGGAGATGTACATCAAATCCACCTAGTACAGATTGTGGAACATTATAACTCAAGGAAACATTCCTATTGTCAAACCCGAGGTTGAATGGGGAAATGAAGAATACTCGCTTATGGAACTCAATAACAAAGCCAAATATGCCATCATGTGTGCATTATCAAGGACAGAATACAACAGATTTTGTGCCTACAAAACCGCTAAAGAGTTTTGGGATGCCCTCAAGATTTCGTATGAAGGAACTGAGGATGTGCGTATGAGGAAAGCTGCCACTCTTCAAAGAGAATATGAGATGTTCTCAATGAAGAAAGGAGAATCCATTGACATGATGTTTGGAAGATTCCAAACAATATTGAATGGACTCACTGCGCTGGACATTACATTCACCAAGGCCCAGAACAACATGAAGATATTGGATAGTCTTCCTCCTCCATGGGAAGCTATGTGTACTGCCATCTCAGTTGGGCGTGATATGAAGACATTAACTCTTGATGAGTTAATAGGAGCCTTGGGAGTACATAAGGTACTTTTGTGTAAAAGAGACAAGATCAAAGTTCAAGAGCCCATAGCTCTTCCGACTATCAACACCATGTCAAAGGAGGAAACTCCTAAGCGGGAAAGAAAGAAGAAACACAAAGTTTTGAAAGCTGACACCACTGAGTCTGATTCGTCTGACGGATCGTTTGATGATGAGATTTCTCTCATGGCCAGACGCTTTAAGAAGATGACGATGAAAAAAGGGAGAGGTCAACGCTTCTTCAAGAAGAAGGAAAAGAAGCTCACTAAAAACCTTCAAGCAAGGAGGAGAGCTCAAAAGTCATCTGCTACGAATGCAGAAAACCTGGACACATGAGATCAAAGTGTCCAAGATTGAAGAGAAGATGGAATCCTCGCAGAGACAATGGTAAGAAGAGTGTGGTGATTTGGGAAGACCTTGATAGCGAAAGTTCAGAGAATCCACTGAAGAAGAAGAAACTGCAAATATCTGCCTCATGGCTGGAGACACTGTCTCATCAGAGGTAATTGAATCTGAAACTTCTTCATCCTCTTCATCTGAGTCTGAGTCAGAATCAGAAGAAATTTCATACGATACACTTTTGGCTAACTCAATTTTATTGCTGAGCAATCCAAAGTATGCAAAGCCAAGTTGAAACAAACTTTGGAAGAAAATGCTACTTTGAGAACTGAAAATGAGTTGATGCAAAAGGAAGTATCAGATGAAAAATCATATGAGTCTGAAAAGGATATTTTTATTTATGAAATCGAAAGATTGAAGAAAGAAAATGAATCCTTACTCAAAGACTTAACAAAGTTCACTAAGGGATCCTCAATGCTAGAAAATATTTTAAAATATGGGAGGTCTCCGTCTGATAAGAGTGGACTTGGTAATGTTGAAGAGTCAGACAAAAAGAAAAACAAATTTGTTCAGTTTGCTCATAAGAAGAAGAACAAAAATTACAATAAGGTTCCAAATAACTATAGAAAAGATAAAAGAACCTTAAACAAAAAGAAATCTTCTTCCACTAACAAAGGAGGACCCAAAAAGATTTGGGTACTAAAGTCACTTATTATTCTTGTTGCAGACATCCTTAATAGGAAGAGAGATGACTTTAAGCGGTACCCTGGACAGTGGGTGTTCACGACACATGACGGGAGACCTGTCTATGTTCCAAGATCTCAGACCAAGTAAAGGGTCTGTATCATATGGTTCAGGGAAAGGTAAAATCCTAGGTATTGGGACTGTTGGTAAGACACCCAATCCTCTTATCCAAAATGTGTCTTATGTTAAAGGTCTCAACTTCAATCTGCTTAGCATAAGTCAATTTTGTGACAGTGGATATGAAGTAGCTTTTAACTGCGATGAATGTATAGTCAAAAACAAGGACAAATCCATTCTGTTTGTTGGGAAAAGAAGGAATAATCTCTATGAGGTTTGTCTTTCTGACCTTAGTGATCAAAATGTGACATGTTTGATTTCAGCAGATGATGAACGAGATATTTGGCACAAAAGGCTTGGACATTTAAGTCTCAAGTATATTTCAAAAATTTCTAAAAAGGATCTTGTGAAAGGTTTGCCAAAAATATCTTGGAAATCCAATTGTCTGTGTGAATCTTGTCAGCATGGGAAACAACTCAAAGCTTCTTTTAAATCAAAAAATGTTGTTTCCACGACAAGACCACTAGAACTGTTACATATTGATCTCTTTGGACCTACTCAGATTGAAAGTCTTGGAGGAAAAAGATATGGATTTGTAATTGTGGATGACTATACTAGATTCACATGGTATACTTCCTAGCACATAAACATGAGTCATTCAGTGTCTTTGAAATATTCTGTAAACGTGTTCAAAAAGAAAAAGGAATATGTATTGTGTCTGTTAGGAGCGATCATGGAACAAAATTTGAAAATTCTGAGTTCAATGCCTTCTGATTTGAAAATGGTATTTTCCATAATTTTTCGTCTCCAAGAACTCCTCAACAAAATGGGGTTGTGGAAAGGAAAAATCGCACCTTACAAGAAATGGCTAGAACTTTGTTGCATGAAAGCTTTCTTCCAAAATATTATTGGGCAGAAGCAATTAATACTTCCTATTATATTCAAAACAGAATATTGATAAGACCAATATTGAATAAGACTCCATATGAACTATGGAAAGGAAGAAGACCTAATATTTCTTACTTCCATCCTTTTGGATGTGAATGTTTCATCTTAAACACTAAGGATCAACTTGGCAAGTTTGATTCAAAAGTGGTGAAGGGACTCTTACTTCGATATTCCAATACGTCTAAGGCCTATAGAGTATTTAACTTTAAGACGCAAGTTGTAGAGGAATCAATTCATGTAAAATTCCAAGATAACTCAAAGGCTGATAAGGAAATATCAGATCTAGAAAATTTATTTGATAATTTGCAGATTAACCCTTCTGGTCAAAGCTCAAGTTCAAATGGTCAACCTGGTCGACGCAAAGAACCGACACAAAAGCAGACGATAAAAATGCATTTAACCCTCTTCGATGGTCTGATGCTCACCATCATGATGATCAAGCTCCTATAAGAACGTGGAAGTTTGTCTCAAACTACACAGAAGATCTTATCATTGGAGATAGACATCAAGGTGTTCAAACAAGATCAAGACTTAAAGAATCGTCTGGCTATGCTCTTGTGTCAAATATAGAGCCCAAGAACATTGAGGAAGTTCTACAAGATAATGACTGGATTTTAGTTATGGAAGAAGAGCTAAACCAGTTTACCAAAAATGATGTTTGGACATTGGTAGAAAGACCAACAAGCAAAAGCATCATTGGAACAAGATGGGTGTTCAGAATTAAACTTGATGAAGATGGGAAAGTGGTAAGAAACAAAGCAAGGTTAGTAGCTCAAGGCTATAACCAACAGGAAGGTATAGATTTCATCAAAACTTTCGCTCAGAGTAGATAAGAAGCCATTAGAATTCTACTTGCCTTTGCTGCTTATAAGAATATCATCCTATATCAAATGGACGTAAAAAGCGCTTTTCTAAATGGTTTTATTGAAGAGGAAGTATATGTAAAACAACCTCCTGGATTTGAAAGTTCATCTCAACCAGGTCATCTTTTTAAGCTGAAGAAAACACTATATGGTCTTAAACAAGCTCCTCGAGCTTGGTACGATAGACTGAGTTCTTTTCTTCTTCAAAATGGATTTTCAAGAGGAAAGGTTGATACTACACTCTTCAAGAAAAGTGTTTCAAAAGACTTTATTATTGTCCAAATATATGTAGATGATATAGTCTTTGGAGCAACTAACGAATCCTTGTGCAAGGATTTCTCTAAGTTAATGCAAGATAAGTTTGAGATGAGCATGATGGGAGAGTTGAAGTTTTTCCTAGGACTTCAAATCAAATAGATGAAACAAGGCATATACATTCATTAACAGAAGTATACTAAGGAACTTCTAAAGAAATTCAAAATGGAAAATGTCAAACCAATGAAAACTGTCATGCATTCGTCCGGAGCCAGTCTCAACAAAGACGAATCAGGTAAGACCGTTGATCAGATGATATACAAAGGTATGATTGGATCTCTTCTCTATCTCACTGCTAGTAGACCTGACATTATGTTTAGTGTCTGTCTATGTGCATGTTTTCAATCTGATCCTAGAGAATCACATTTACAAGCTGTTAAACACATTTTAAGATATCTTATTGGAACCATTAATCTCTTACTGTTTTATAAGAAAAATAGTGATTTCAATCTTAATGTCTATTGTGATGCTGATTATGCTGGAGAAAAAGTCGAGAGGAAAAGCACAAGCGGTGGATGTCAATTTTTTGGTTCATCACTAATCTCTTGGTCAAGCAAGAAGCAAAACTCCATTGCACTTTCAACCACTGAAGCAGAATATATTGCTATAGTTGGGTATTACTCACAACTACTTTGAGTAAAACATCAACTTGAGGATTACTCCAGGTTTGAAACTCAAATACTAGTATTTTGTGATAATACAAGTGCAATTAATCTCAGCAAAAATCCTATTCAACATTCAAAAGCCAAACATATTGAAATCAAATTTCATTTTATAAGAGATTATGTTCAAAAAGGTATTTTTGATATACAGTTTGTTCAAACTGATTTTCAACGGGTAGATATCCTTACAAAAGCTTTAGACAAAACTCGCTTTAATTTCATTAAAGAAAATCTGTGAATTGTTTCTTTAATTGATTAAGTTTTTCCGTCTGAGCATTTCATTTCGTCTGTACATTTTAATTGCCTTCGTATGTGATATTTTACTTTCGTGTTAAGACGAAACATTGCGTCTGATCAAGTTGAATTAGTCTGAGAGAATTCAACAGACGCAAGGTTATTATTTAATTAATTTAAAGTTAAGCGTGCAGGGACAACTTAAAGGCAGCATTAAATGTGTCTTTCATTTATTGCACTATTCTAGGACATTGAAAAGCACGCGCTGTGAATTGCAGAAGTCAAATCAATCATTAAGAGGGCAATGATGGGGCCACATCAAATCAGGGACGGTTTCAACTTCTTTCGTCTGATGAATTACAACCATTTTGCTTTGACTATAAATACTCTCAAATTTTACTATTTTATTCTTTACTGTATTCTTACTATCTCTGAGTATTTTATTCACACACTTTCTCTCTCTTTTCAAACTTAGAACAATGGCCGCCAAGAATATCAAAGCAACCGAAGCAACCTTCTTTGCGCAAGATCTCTTCTTGCCTAGCAAGTGGGTCTGAAGGACTACCATTGAAGGCATCTCTGACAGGGTATTAAAGATGTTGATACACAATGGTTGGATGAACTTCGCTGAGATGAGAGGCCCATGGTTGATGGAGGCCTACGCGGAATTCTGGAGTGACGCGAAGGAGTTTGATGATGGTATTGTGGGTACCATTGACAACAAGGAGTATTTCATCACAATAGACTCCATTGCTGAAGCTGGGAGTTGCAAAGCTGAAGGGCGCTTCTACAGCGCTGACTGGATGAGGTTAGAGTTTGAGGAGCATGTCGACAAGATGCTCTATGGAAAGGCTCATGACCCCGAAGATCCCAAGTTTCTGAGATCTGGGAATCTATATCTCACAGGCAGAGTTATCCACAACCTTCTCTACAACATCTTCACATACAGAACAGTCTCACGAGACAATATGAGTACTCGTGACAGATTCTGCATCTACTACTGTCTGAGGAAAGCAAGGATGAGTCTTCCTCACATCATTCTTGACCATTGGATAAATGCGTTAAAGAATAGGAACATTCGTAGGAAGAGTAGTATCCCCTACGCCACTCTCTTCTCCAAAATCATCGTAAACCAAAGATTTGATGTCACTCGTGTAGTATGGCATGATGAAGGAAAGGAGGTCAAAGGAAGCACCTTTGCCAAGATACGTCTGAGCCCTAGATGAAGTTCCTCTTTCTCCTATCACCAAAGATCCTCCTCACAGAGCCCGCATCAAATGCGCCAAAACCCAAACACAAGCCTAAACACAAACCCAAACACCTATCCCTCTTCCACCTGTGATCGTATCTGAAGTCCATTTCGAAGATGCTCAAGAAGAGCCTTTTAGAAAGAAGAAGAGGACTATCAGAATAAAACACGTTGCATCTAAGACGCAGGAGAAGGAGATATCCCCCAATGAAGATGAAGGGGTTAACAAATCATCTAAGGGTGTAACGTCTGTAAAGATCCTTACAGACGAAGAAAAGCAGAAGAAAGCAGTCGAAGAGAAAGCAAGAGCTAGAGAGATTGCTCTTCAAAAGGCTGTTAAAGGCAAAGAGAAAATGAAGCAGAAGCTTGCGTCTGTGATAGTTAGAGAAACAGACGAAGCAAGGCAACTAAAAGAGGCTAAGAGGGTCTCTATGCTGCTTCAAGCTGAAAGAGAAAGAATCTTTCTCGAGAGCGTTAAGGGAATTGGATCGTCTGAAGCTGCGTCTGCACCAACAACTTCTGAGGGCATGAATAGTGAAGAAACTGCCCAGATCCAAAATGACAATGCTCAGTTAGTAGAGGAATTGGAGACTATGCTTAATGAAGAAGCTTCAACTATGGAGGTTTCTACACTAACACTCCAAGACGAACATAGGATAACTGTCTCTGATCCTATTGTTGCGTCTCCTCTCAACGCGATTAGATGATACCTGCTGCGTTTGAGGAAGCATCCTATCTACAGACGATGGAGATTCCGTCTGAGTAATAATCATTGAGGACACATGTTCTTCGTCTGATGAAGAACATGTTGTTATAAAGAAGATAGATGCACAATGGGTGAGATCTCACGCTGAGGTTATAAATCCCAAAGATCTTCCACCCAAGCACAAGACTGATTATTTGTTCCTTAACGAATTAGTCATGAGGAGATTTGCTGAGAGCTCTTGTGCTGAAAGACCAGTCAAGCCTGACTGGATTCTTGGAGATGAACTTGAAGATATCTCCAACAAGGGTGAATCGTCTGAGTCTACTAAAGATGGTTACTTAGCAGACGATGAAGACTACTTTGTAAAGGACACTCCCTATATTGAGTTGAAGAACCCTTATCAGTACAGAGGTAAAAAGAGATTCCAACTTGGGAGATTTGTCAACCCCATCATCTATCACAAACCCCTGATACCAGCGGACTTCAAAGAAGATTTCATCTATACCCCTAAAGAGCAACGCGAATGGCTGAAGCATCTGCCTTGGGAAAAATTGGCCTCTTTAGACATCAAGGGTTTAAAAGATATAAACAAGTACAAGGATCATCTAGCTGAGTCGGTGATTGAAGGACCAGTTCTTGGCTATGAACCCCACATTCCTTTCAGAGAAAACATCAAGTGGAAGGTTCAGCATGAACCCAATGCCCCTGGATTTCACCATTGCAGATATAGAGATCCCAGCTCCACCATCTATGAGCCAAAAGAGTGTTATCATTGGCATATGGACGCCATTGATTGTCATGATCCTGTACCCTTCACAATTCCAATGAATCAAACAGAGTATGTAGGTCTAGGACATACTCTTGGAATTGTTCTTCCTTGGACAAGACCACATTGTTCAGGAATCTGTCCCCGCTACTCCATCCTCTTAAATGAATATGAAGACCCCAAAGAATTTGCTCATGCGCTTCCTGAAGATTACAAGACAGCTTTTAGGCTGATGGCTAATGCTTATAGAAGGGAATAAAAAATTGGATTGGCTTCCTTCTATCACATTGCAAGGAGAGGAAAGAAGGAGTCGAGATACTGTCCCTTCATGATGGGATCTCAATTCACTTCTCTTGTCTCAAACGTAACCAAGTTCTTCGTCGTCTTAGACCGAAAATGACCTTGCTTGGTCAAGTTTTTGGCTAAAGGGAAAGAGAAGAAGACTCTGTCTGTCCCCAAAACCTTCAAGTTTGCAAGGCAAATCCCCAAGAGACTTCCGTTTGTTGCATACTCGCATCTCAAATCCATTCAAGCCAACGCCTCAAGGCCTATCAATCCTAAGATTTAAAGGATGATAGAAGATCATGAAGCCACTTCTGCCTTTTGTTCTAGAACTTCATTTGATGAAGATTCTACAATCTGTGGCAAGGTGTATCCTGGAGAAGCTTTCGCTTATACACATCCGTCTCAGGAACATCCAGATCCTAAGCTCTCTGTACCCAACAAAGTTTTTACTTGGCAATGGAAGAGAGACTTCATTGCGTATCTCACACTTCCATTTTTTACTATGCGTCTGTTGAGGACTCCAACCGTGTTCATTGAAGATGAAGAATTTGTTCCTATTGTTGAAGAGCCTTAATCGCCTCTTGTGGAGAACGATGATAACGTGAAGGTTACGATTATTGAGGGTGAAGTCGTGAATGCTGATGAGTATCACACTCTGAAGCGTAAATATGATGCATTGGAGGAGAATTGCGAGCATATGAAGAAGAAGAATAAAGAGCTTGAGGATAATCAAGCTTCTCTTACATCTGAGATGCAACAGCTAAGGGAGATTGTCATGGGCCTTGTCCAACAGAAGCCTAAACCTCCTACTTGATGAAGTCTTTGATGATTCTCAGCCCAAGGGGGAGAATAACTTAGAAGGAAGGAGAAGTGGTGCTAAGGGGGAGCCTTTGTCTGAGGGGGAGTTATCTGTTTGAGGGGGAGTTAGAAAAAAATTTTTTGTATTCTTTTTGCTCTGTTTTAATTGATTCTTTATTAGTTTGTATAGCTTTATACATGTATTCTTAGAGCATTTGTTTTCTGTATACCTTGTAACACTGTATATGGTTTACATCACATTGATGTAACGATTCTTATAAAGAGGTATTGATTCAGAAAACATCGTCTTGATGTAAATCTGACTTGTGCTTAAACTGCTTTTAGCTAACTTTGTCTTATGCAGATGCTTCCTTGAGAAAGTCATCAGTATGGTCTGTAATCATCAAAAAGGGGGAGATTGTTAGATCAAGATGATTAACATCTCTAAAGTTTTGATTATTACAAGACAGACAGAACATTTCCAGACGGAACATCAACAAGCAAAGTCAGACGCAACGAGCACAGACGGAAGATGACCCCTCAAAGTTGAAGTCATTTGTCTGTCTCAAGTCAAGTCATCAGACGATAGGATAAGATGAAAACTCTTAAGATTGAAGAAGTTCATCGTCTGCCAAAGAAATGAAGCAAAGTATGAGTCACTCGCGCCAAGATTTCAAATCTTAAGAAGTACTCATTAGAAGCATCCAAGATTAATATGGGGGTTCACGCTTACATATGCAACTCGAAAAGGTCCTCACCTTTTTATCAAAGTCTCTGTACAAGTCAGAAAAAGTACTGCACACGCTACCTAAATCCACTCCACTACACACTCTCTGACACCTTTTTGGACTTCACGTGGAAAATGCTCAACGATATTCTTCTGTGTCTAACGGATATCTGAAGACTTTGCCTTTTTAAAGACTTCGCTTCTTCAAAGTTCAGTTGGCGAACACGCTTCAAATATTTAACTATTGTGAATTCGCTCTCTGTTGCTTCTACTCTCCATTGTAAAACCCTCTCTGCGAAGAGGAAACTTTCTTTTTAAGAACTCTTTGAAATCCACTTGTGTGGTGTTTTAGCCTGAGGAGGCTAGTTGTTTAAAGAATACCTTAGTTGTTTAGCCTGCGAAGGCTGTGTTCAAAGAATATCGTGTAATAGCCAGAAGTGGCTGGGCGCAAATAATACTTGTAACCCTTTCACGGTTTGTAGTGAAAACTCAGTTGTTACTGGGTAACTGGACGTAGTCTTGTATAGACGAACCAGTATAAAAATACTTGTGTATTTGTTTTATTAAGTGTTTGACTAACGGGGATAATCAAACTATAACGTCTGTTCATTAAAATCAACCTTTGAAGATTAAGATTGTTTTGTTTGAACACATTTAAACCCACAGACGAAAGTAATAATTTTTTAAGTAACACAATTCAACCCCCCTTCTTGTGTTCTATCTTTTACAAAATCTTAGTATTCTTTTGATGCCTTACTAGTGATCTATAGTAGGAGAGTTCATGAATTGGTTGAGCTTGTTAAATGAGAATGTTAAGTTAGGCCTTGTCTTTGTTAATTATTACAATACTTCTATAGCTTGTCTGAACACAATTGGGTCTTGTAATTTCTCCTCTTCAACTGTAAATTGCTTACCAGTTACCATTGGTTTTGGACAAGATGAATCATTTTCCATTTTGAATTTTCTCAAGATATCTCTTATGTATTTTTATTATTTCAAGTGCATACCAGATGCATCTCTTTAAACTTCTATGCCTAAGAATTTGTGTAGTGGAAAAAGATCCTTAAGGGAAAACACAACATTAAATTGTTTGATGAAGGATTCTAAATATTTAGTGTTATTCCGTATGACAATTATATCATCCACATATATAAATAGAAAGGTAATGTGTTAACATTATTAACAATGATCAGACGGATCATTGTTGAGCATAGACGAAGAAAGCATCAACAAGGTTAGATGCATAAAGTCTCAAGACGAAGTGTTCAAGTCATCAAACTTAAAAAAAAACTACATCAGATGAAGAACCTTCAA
This sequence comes from Hylodesmum podocarpum, assembly GCA_026586105.1. Taxonomy (NCBI): domain Eukaryota; kingdom Viridiplantae; phylum Streptophyta; class Magnoliopsida; order Fabales; family Fabaceae; genus Hylodesmum; species Hylodesmum podocarpum. The sequence continues at coordinate 1,568,261 of JALJEV010000071.1, read as the reverse complement.
AGATCAAGATGCAGGATCTCAACTTCAAGTCATGAGTTCGTATTTGAAGATATAGAGACTAAAGTTGAAGACAAAGAAGACAGACAAATGATTGAGTTATAAGTTCAGTCTTAAATTCATTCGTCTATTGAAGTTTAATGAAGTTCAGACGAAGAGTAACACGTGTATCATCTCAAATCAAACCGTTACTCAGAAGCTTCTAAAGGTGGAAAGAGATATGGTCTTAACCTCTACAACACGAAAAGTAAATGGTACTTTCAGTGAAATCTCCGAGAAAATCAGCCAAAGCCTAATTTCGCGCTGACTTCCGCTGTAAAATCAATAAATGTTCTAATTTCTCACTCTACCAGATGTTGGAGTACTCAAGTCTAAGACAAAAGTAATTACCTCTTAGAGTGAATGGTGAGGAATCACTCTTTATGTTCTTGAAACCCTAATTAAGTAAGACAATTTTGAGGCTGTCAATCCAAGCTCTCAGGGCTTGTTTCAATCCATAAATTGCCTTAGATAGTTTGCAGACATGTTCAAATTTAGTTGAGTTTACAAATCCCTCTAGTTGATGCATAAACACAGTTTCTTTGAGGTAGCCATTATGGAACACATTGTTTATGTCTAGCTGCTTAACAACTGGACTAAAGGTCTCTTCATAATCCAATCTAGTTGTTTGTTGAAATCCTTTTGCTACTAATCTAGTTTTGCTCCTTTCGATTGTCCATCTACTTTGTACATGGTTTTGGAGACCCATTTAGAAGTAATGATTTTTTCTTGACCTTCATATGGTACTAAAAGTCAGGTTTGATTTGACATAAGTGCCTAATACTCATTATTCGTAGCTTCTTTCCCCTATGGTCTTATGAGTACTTCTCATTTGTGCAAGTTTCCATTAACCCAACATACGTCTTCTTTAGCTTTTGAATTCTAACCTTGCTCCTAGTCATCCAATGAGTGTTGATGTTTGTTCTTGATTTAGCAAAGTCTTAGTGGGTTTCAGTAATTGTTCCTATAGGATTAGGAATTGGATTGTTCCTTGTTGAATCATCTGCAGGGATTGGACTGTTCCATGTTGAATCATTTGCAGCTTGATCTATGTTAAAATTAACTTCATCACTCTTAGTTGGTTCTTGTTCAACATTAATATTGTTATTATCTGGAAGTGTTGTTTCTCTAATATGTGAGTTACCTACAGTAGGCAAAGAAAATGAGACAGATGGACTTTCAGTTAGTGTTTTCAAGGGACTTCTTGTATTGAGAAAACCATCATGGAATGGAAAGTGCTCTTCATTATAAACAATATATCTTGATGTGAAGAATTTATGCATTTGTATCCTTTGTAAGAATTATTGTAGCTTAAGAACATACATCTAGTTATGTGGAATTATAGTTTGTGCTGATTATAAGACTTGAGGTAGAGACAACAAGCACACCCAAAGAATTTTAGAAAGTTGTAGTCATGTTCTTATCTAAAGAGCAATGAGTAAGGGCTTTCGTTTTAAGTGACTAGAGAAGGTAGTCTATTTATGAGATGAACTGCTATTGAGAAAACTTCCCACCAAAAATGAACTGCTACTGATACATAAGCATGCGGGTCCCTCTCAGTCCTTAAGGGTTGATATAAGCCATCTTTAAGTGTCCCTTTTAGAATTTCCTTCCATTTTAACTTGTCCTTCACAAAGCAACAATTTGCATCAAACTCAATAGGTATGTTGTTGTCTGTAGTTAATTTTGACACATTTAATAGATTTTTGGTAATGTTGGGCACATATAAATATCGTGTAAGTTAAGTGAATTTAGTTTTGAAGAACATGTGACAACAATCTTCAATTTCTCATAACTTCCAACTATTAATGAGTTTTTACCATAATGTTTTGCCAGATCCTCAAATTTGTCAGCTTGGTGTGTCACATGATTGCTTGAACCACTATCAATGTACCAATTATAACCTTAAATAAAGCTTTGTAAGGCTTGGAAGGCATTGTATGCTCTTATTTGTCATCACCTGCTGAAGAAGTTGAGTTTGAGTAAGACTTATTAAACCGATACTAGCAATTTACTGTCATGTGCTTAACCTTGTTGCAAACTTGACATGTTAGATTAGACATTCTTTCTCTTCCTCTGCCACCTCTTGAACCTCTTAAGTCAAAACCTCTCTAGTTGTGACCTGAAATTTTTCAATTGTTGTTTGTGTTAAATTTGTTGCCTTTGTAATCAATTTTTTTGGCAACATTTGCTGATGCATTAAGAATGAGATTAATGAGGCTATGCAATTGGTCGAATTTACTTTCAAAGATTAGCAATTGGGCCTATAGATCAACCCAAGTGAAATTGGTTTGATCAGATAGCTTGACCACCATAAGGTTGTATTCAGAATCTAAACCATTTAGGGTTTCAATGATCAAATTTAAGTTGGAAATGGGACTCCCTGCAAGTTTAAGCCTGTTGGCGAGATTTTTCATCTTGACTAGATACTTCTACATTTTCATCTCTCTTTTTCCAGTGCTGTGAAACTCATATTTAATGTAAGTGATTTAAGACCTTGTGTGTGCATCGGTTAACCTTTGGACTACATCCCAAAGTTGTGTCGAGGTTTCGCAGTGCAACAACTGTGTTGCCATTTTAACAGTCATTGAATTCATCAACCATCCTAAGGAGTTGTAAGTTATGATCTTGTCAATATTCAAATGCAAGATTTGGCTTCTTGCTTGAATTTGCAAAAGCTATGAATTCTTCGAGACACTCATTTTCCCTTAGTATGTGCCATCGAGCTCGCAACCTTTGACTATAGAGATCACCAACCATTTCCACAGTGGTAGCTGTCTCTGTCCAACTTGACAAACACAGTGAATGAGAGATCACTTTTGGACTTTGAATCTACAACGGATGTCATGATTTGTATATGATTAAAAGCCTTCAAGACTTAGGTAGCTCTGATACCAAATGAGAAATTGTCATAAATTTGCCTATATATTTTTTACATTTCATTACATGATCCTATTATTAAGGCTAGAATTAAGATATTACAAATAAATAAAATAATAAATAATGTTGACCATCATTAATTGATAATTACACTAATTACAATTGATTGACACAATTAAAGGCAATCATTGGATCCACATATTAAGATATATTGTCTCTAATAACACAAAAATTAAATTTGGTATCGAGATTTTGTTAAGTTTTCCTTATAAGATTATTTTATTTTATTTTATTGATGACAATTAATAAGTGGAAACATATCAATAAAATATTTTACATAACTAGTGAATCAGTTATTTTCTAGAATGATTGTTATATATTTTTGTATGATTGATGTGCTCCTATAAAATAGGTATAATTGACATGCAACTTGATCTATATTAGATATATCTTAAAAGTTATAATATAATTTTATTAATTTTTAATCTTATCCATAATTATTTATATAACTATTTTCTAACATATTAGTAATTCAAATAAGAGATTCACAAAGAAATAATAAAGGAAAGGGGAAAAATATGAAATTTGAAGTAAGGAGGATTCCCATGAATTTTTAAAGTTGATATTGAACGCTATAAGAAAAAATACATAAAGGTAGGATTACTTTGTAATATTTTAAATATATTAATAATCTATAAGTTTTGTACATTATATTATTTTCAATATAGTAATAATGGATTATTTTTATTCTCACCCAAGTCATAAATTTTTGAGAAAAAAGTATGGTTGATTATAAAGATTTGAAGATTGTTGTTAGAGGTGGAATTGCTAGTCGGCATTTAATGTCAATAAATCCTAATAATACTTATGTTATAACTTTTGGTGAAGAAAATTTATATTTTGGAATGAAAAACTTTTCATATGATTTTAATAATAATATATTCATAATACTAAATCATTTTTATCCACCTTACCAACCTCTATCACCTTACCCAAACATTTCACCCTCAACCTCCTTTTAGAAATGTCTAACTTGATTGGAAAAAGAGAAAGATCCGAATAGCCAAATCTCAAATTTGGATGGTCGAACTTGTTACATGACTGTTGATTTGCTTTATGTTGTTGCAAAGAAAGACTCTTTTTGATGATATCAATAAAAGAGTGCTTAGATCGGATAAAGTAAGTTATAATAAACAATTCTACTTGTATTATTTTAGTTGCACGTGATTAAAATATTTAATTTATATTTTAGTTGTGTATAAAAACATTTTGGAATATTGGAACTATGTTGTTTTGGTATTATTTTAGTTGTACTTGATTGAATTATTGTAGCATATTTTATTTTTTAAATGATTATTTTTAGTTGTATTGTTTTATATAAGTACAATGTTAAATTCAAGTATTTATAAGGGTAGTAACATAGATGAAGAAGAAATGGGTGATGATGAAATATGTGACGAAGAATTCTACGAAGTCAGTTACGCATGTGTAAGAGCAATTCATGTATTAATATATATATATAGATTTAATTTCTAGTTATGATACATGATGAACAAATTGAGCATCTATCAAATAGAAAACAAATTATTAAAATTGGAAATGACTATATATGTTATGCATTTAAATGATGATCCTACAATATTTCAACAAGTTTATAAGATGTATTCAAATATGTTTTGAAAGTTATGTGCAATTCTTAAAAGAAAAAACAACTCTACAAAATAAATGATGTACTTGTTGTAAAAGAATGTTTGTATTCCAATGAATTATTGGTTAAAATACTTGTTATTGTGTGATTCATAACACTTTTGACCAATCACAATTTGTTACAAGTGAAAATTTTCACAAGATTTTGAAAATTTTAAATACAATATCACCTACTTTAATGGCTAAAGTAGGATCAACTGTGTCAGCTAAAATTAGAGAAAGCACAAGGTTTTCCCCATTCTCCAAGATATGTATTAATTATCTTACAATAAAACTTTTAATTTCTTTTTACTATGCAAAATAATAAAATTTTATATATATTGACCTTAAGGTATAAGTAGTACCTCAAATATAGAACATCAAAGTGAATGTTTACAAGAGATACATCCACTTTATACTTATCCAAATGTGATAAGCAAATGCTATATTTGTTTCTCCATTATTTTGGAAATAAAGTGTAAAATGCATCCTTCACTTATATATCGCATTTACATAATCATCATATGTCACAAGCACATTGATGCACCATTTGTCACGCATAATGCTAATAATGATATCCATTTTCATAAACAAACAACCAGATCAAGTGAAGTATAATACGTTCTGTATTAACATGAAAATCATAATTAAATTTGTATTTCTTTTTCAAATGATGAAGTGTTATATATGCTAAATTTTAGGATTGCATTGGAGCTATTGATAAGACACATATTCCAGCAATGGTGAGGGGGCAAAATGTAAGCAATTATTTAATCATCATGGAAAAATATCACAAAATATATTAGTTGCTTATAATTTTTATTTAAGGTTCATGTACGTTTTAAGTGGGTGGGAGGGTCTGCACATGATTCTAAGCAACTAAATGATGTTATAACTAAAAAGAATAGACATAAAATGCCTTAAATGTTTATTCTTTAAATTATTATTATTATTATTATTATTATTATTATTATAGTAATGTTATATATATTAAATATGTAATTTGGTAAATATTTCTTGATAGACAGTGAATTTCTTAATTACATTAATTTTTAACTCAATTTCGAGATAAAAGATTTTACATGTCAAAATAATGACGTTGTAAATGACCAAGAATTATTCAATCTTTATCATGTGTCTTTAGAGAATATGATCAAGAAAATATTTAATATTTTTAAATTAATATTTATAATTTTTAAGTCAACACTTCCATTTTTATTTAAAACATAAATAAAATTTGTTAATATATATTACATTGTTTAACTTTCTTTGTAAATAAGGTCATTTTGATAAATTTTTAATTAAAATAACGAAAAAAACTTCATATTTAATATTATCAATTATCAATTAATGAAGATAATAATTTTGAATCTTTAAACCAACTCAGTCAACAGCAGAAAAAACATTAATATTTAATTGACGCCGAATACTATTTAAGAATATTTTAAAGAATTATTACTTTTATTTATTATGACATTTTCTTTATTATTATTTTTGTCTTAACCCGTTCAATGGATCTGATTTACAAAAACAAATCTATCAGAGTCTATAAAAACAAATCTGGAGAATTTGTAAAAAACTTTCAATTCCCATAAAATCTATAAAAATCTTGATTTAAAAATCTTTCATAATTCATTTAAATCTTTGTTCAAAGTTTTTTAATCTGACGGAGTTTTAAAAGCCGTAAAGTCCTTCAAAATCTTTTAAAATTTTTAGGACTTTTTTATTAGACAAATCTTTTAAAATCCTAATACAATGTACCACAAACAATAAAATATAATGAAAATATATAAATGTTATCGAGAGTAAACATATTTAAACTTAAAAATTAATTCATGTACCGTGCAATAATTAGTAAACAAATAAATTATATATTATCTGTTAAAAAAATAATAAATAATTTTAAAAAAATTCTGTTAAAGTGTATTATTATTATTATTATTATTATTATTATTATTATTATTATTATTATTATTATTATTATTATTATTATATAAAATGGAGTGTGTATAATAGTAAACAACTAACTTACATATATACATACAAAATTCAATCAATCAAGTATAGGCTGAGGATAACAGGCCCATCAATTGCCTTTTTGTTTTTTTTTTCCGGAAAGGTCAACCAATTACTTGTTGCATTGTAAATTATGAAAATTTAATAATGGAAAAAATTGGGACAAAGTTTCTTAAATATAGATTGTATAATATTATTTTCCAATCAGAATGTCAGTTTTATTTTAGTATTTTATAATTAAACCTATAAACTTATACCTAATTCTTAACAAAACAAACAAAAAAAAGACAAAACAAAGTTTGTTCAATTTCAAACTGCAATATTTTCTTGTCTTAGTTAATTAGAACTATCTCCCAACTAACATAGTACTACTCGGGGAAAGTCGTTCGGATAAAAAATAATTCACTACAAAAATATGTTTTTAATTCAAATATAAATTTAAAGTTATGTAATTAAAAACAAAGAAAAATATCATAATAGAATATTTTTTGTGGATTTTAAAATTTTCTGAATTTGATGTTAATCTTTAAATAAATTTTCTAATTTTAATTCTTCTAAGTTTAAAATTATTTAGATAACAATGTCACCAAATAATCAGTTTTTATGTATAAACTATTAAATTATAAATATTCAAAGGATTTTACTCCATGACATTTATCTTATTTGAACGTTCTTTCTTTTCCTTTTTTATTGTGACTGAAGCTTTGACTTTTTATTCTAAAATTGAAATTTATTTTTGAATTATTTTTATCTTTTCTTGATTTTTTTAACTTATATTAATATTCATCTCTTTTATTTTACTTAAACACTTTTAAAATAATATTAAATATATTTTTATTTTATTTTTTTAAGATAAAATGTTTTTTATATTAGTGGTATGATTCTATTAATTTTTTATTTCATAAGAATATATTTTCAAGAAAAAGTGTTCTTTACAAATAAAAATGTAAGATTTGATACAAATTTTTAACTTTTTAAAATATTTTTACTACATTATATTCATTTAATTTAATATATAAATGCTAATATATTTAAATGTATAAATTAAAATAAAAGTCTCTATTAAAAATATTATAATCTGTTTATGCCTTTACATTTATTCTCGTTTGATATTCTTACATAATGAAATGTTAAACATTTGAACTACAATCTTACGTAAGAGGACAGAGATTTATATTTCTTTTTATCTTAAAAATTATTTTTATCTGGAATAGTTTTTTTTATCTTGGACTGTCTTCAATTTCTTTTAATATTTATTCTTTTCATTTTATTAATAATCATAATATTTATTATAAAAAAATTAAAATAAAAAATTATGTAAAAAGATAGTCACTAATCTAAATTTATTAAGTTATAAAAAATTAATAATAAATATATTATTATTTTTTTCATGTAATTTTCCTAAAGTGAAAATGTCTATTCTGTGTATTTTCAATTTAAGTTTATTATTCAAGTAAGCTAGTTTTTTTAATCATTTTTATATATTTATTATCATTTTTGTATTTTATTATTAATTATTATGAAATTAGTTAAAACAAATCAATATTTTCCTAAAGAAATAACGAAAATGATTTTAGTTAAAAATATATTTTTAAGGAAAAAATGTTATTTCGTAAACAAAAATGTAAATTTATAGAAGTCTTTAAATTTGTCAAAATATTTTTTAAAAATAATACTCATTTATTTTCATTATATATAAAATATTAATTAAATAATTTTTGAGCTTGTTTCTTGATCAAGAGATATATGTTGTAAAAGGGCTGAAATAAAATATTTGTTTTAAAGATTATAACGGAACTGATAAAATTTTGGGAGATTAAAACTTAAAACAATCCAAATTTAAGGGCATTTATACATGTGTCGATTTATTGATCGGGTTGAATTGTCAAACGATCTTATCTAGAAGACGTTCATTTATTTCTTCCTTTCATGGCATCTTCAATATTTTAGTTTAATTGTCATATATATATATATATATATATATATATATATATATATAGTTCATTAATTAGTTTATTTATAATTATAACATATTTATAAAAATATTTATACAACAAGTTAATAGGATTTATTTATTTAAAATAATAAAGTAAAAATAGTTATTTTTAAACAGAAATAATTTAATCAAATATATCAGAAAAAATAACAAAAAACTGCTTTAAATAAATAGATCCCTGACAAATAATTATGTATAATTAGATATTTACACAACACTCTTTTATATTATGAATATATATAAATATATATATATATATATATATATATATTAGTTTAATCCATTTTTTCTATATTTATCTTTTTTTATTATATCACGTATTAAATATTATTTTTCTTTTCTATTTTTTCTTTTCATTTTTTCTTTTTTTCCTATCCATCCCATCTAATAATTTTGAGTGAATGTTTATCTATGTTCTTTCATCTATTCGATTGATGAAAAATATTTTAAAATAAAATTATAATCAATATATATTTGAAAATTCATTCTAAATATAGTATTACTGTTAGCTAAATTGGAATTTTGACCCTTTAACTGTTAGTTTCATTTGGTAATTTTTTATAAAAAAAATTAAATTAATCTCTTATTTTTATTAATTTTAATTTTAATCATTTAACTTTTAAAAATTTCATTTAGATTATTTATCTTTTCGAGTTAGATCATTGTTGCTCTTGCAATGAATAGTAAAAATGTTTTATCTTTTGAAATCTCACTTTTGATAAGTTTTATGGAATTGAATTTAACGTGATACTAGATCGGATAAAATCGATTAAAATTACTACAAAATTCTCATTATTTCATAATAATAACAATAACCTAAATGTAAAAGATAAAATATAAAAATATTTTTCTTAAAAAAAAAAAACTAGATAAATATATAAAAAACTAATTTAAAAATTTTAATATATAAAATATTAAAATAAAATAATTAAGAGATCAAAATTCTAATTTCACCCATCATTACTGTGAAAATAAGACTAGCAAGAAATTGTTTATTTGGGTTACCTGGAAAATGGAAATTAAGAAAGTCATCAACTAATGAGGTGATTTGATTGCATGCATGTGGTTCCTACAAACTCATATCATTTTCATTGCATATTATCATTAGTACAAATTATAAGTCAGCTTTTCAAGAGTTAGTTGTCTAATGGGACAGCTCTAAATGCTTCGAAAGTGACCTAAATGAGAGAAACGAAACAATGATTAATGGGAAAAGATGACCAAGTTCAAAAATTATTTTATTTACGTTAAAAATAGGAATTAAAATATTTTGATTAAAAACCTGTGATGATTTATTTAAATAAATTTATGAGAAGAGTCATTTTAATAAATTAATTTTTTTGAAAATAAAATAAAATAATAAAAAAATTTATCACTTCTCTCTACTCCTTTAATGAATTTCTCTCCATTAAGGGAATAATTCTTTCTCCAAAAGTGTGTCTCGGGTGAAGTTAGGATTTAAGTTGGAGAGGAATAAATTATTTTTATTTTTATTTTTTCTATTTTTTAGATAAATTTTCATTTTATTTATTATATTATATTTTTTCTCTTTTTATTTAGATAATACTTCATTCCTATTTAGTTATTTTTCCTGATAATTATTTAAAAAATAAAATTAGTTTATTGTAAGGAGTGTAGAATTTTTTTAAAAAAAAACTTTATTATTATGTTTTAACTTTCTCTTTCTCATAAAAAAATTTATTTTTATTATTTATTGTTTAATTAAATATTAAAGACTAAGAATTACACTTAAAAAAGAATTAAATATTTATCATTATGAAAAAATAAGTTCAATCTCATGATGAGAAATTTAAAAATTAAAATTCAATATTATTATTAAAATTTTATTTTTATTATTATTATTATATATAAAAAAAAAAAAAATTGGGGGCCATGCCCTCGATTACTTAACGTGGCGCCGGCCTTACCTATCATACAAGCACAAAGCCTCTTAGGAGTAAGACATTTTTGGATGATTATGAAAAACAAAACCTAATATGTCCAATGAAAAGGAACAATTCATTATGAGTTTAGAGATGGGATGAATTCCTGGGATGAATCTAATACTAATTGAAGGGAGGTTTAATTTTTTAATAATTTTTTAAATATTTAATTTTTATTAATTATTTATTTAATAAATAATAATTTTAATAATTAAGAAAAATCCATGATTTATATTATTAAAGATAGAGACAAATTAGAATACACAAAAATGAGATAACTTTTGGGATTAAGTTACATCTAAATTCACATTTTAATATAGTATTAGGGTTAATATTTACTAATTTTATATATAAATTTAATTTTATGCATAAAATTAAAGAAAATATTATCGTAGTATTTTATTTTCTCATATATATATATATATATATATATATTCTTTGGTGGGGGATTGAAGTCCATGCTAGTCAGTACCTCGCAAGGGATAGTTTATTACAAAGTGATGAAAAGCGTTTGGCCGACACAAGCATAAGGGTGGATAAAACCTTGCTTTAAGGCTTCCAATAAAATTATTTATTGATATTTTTACTTCTGTATGATCCTTAATCCTTTTTGTTAATTTTTCCTACTTCAAATTGAATTAGCCATCAATTTAATTAATTAAATTATTTCATACTATATTAGTTTTCAATGTATCTAAAATTAATTAATTATTAATTTAAAATAAATACTATTTCTTAATATATCAACTTCTATCAAAATTATTTCATGTTTTAAAATTTTACAAAATCTTGTATCAAAATCCGCTTTTAGTTCAAGATATATTGTACTAGTTGGCCCTAAACACAAAAAGTGAAAGGTAAATAATTAGAGCTTAAGTTTTAGGTATGTTATTAAATTATTATTTTTATTAATTTTTCATAAATTTAAAAGGTTAAATTTGTTGACTTCAAGCTTGTATTTCTTTTGGGACACCGACTATGTTAGGGAGGATCGCTAATTTATAACATATAAATTTATATGTTATATTCATTAAGCTCCACGCACGCAAAGAGATCGACATTGGCTAGGAGAATCTTAACAATCTTTTTTCTTAACTTTATCGTACTTCTTCCGACCTTGATGCATTGTTCTCCTTAACAATCTTTTTTCTTAACTTTATCGTACTTCTTCCGACCTTGATGCATTGATCTTTTCTTTTTCTGACTTGAATAGAAATCATATCTTTGTTGAAAGTTGGCCTATCCTATTGGAATTCGACCCTTGGTCAAGATTTACCTCCTCAACATTATTGCATTAAAGGTCGAGTTAGGCCTCTTCCGAGACGTCAGTCCTAGTCTCAAGGCATTTGGTTCAACTAAGTAGGGAGATACTCGAAGGTTCTGTTCGTAGCACTCTCTGGCGATCTTTGGGTAGACCTTGACTGTAACTATGATCCTGTTGGTCTGGAACTTCATAGTCATGTGTAGGGTGGAGACGACGACACCAAGTTGGCTAAGGGTCATTTTGCTAATTATAGTGTTATATGAGGTATCCTCTTCTACCAGAAGATATTTGACCGAAATCGTCTTATATGTCTCTCCTCCTCTGAACATTGTTAAGAGGTCCACATAACTTAGTGTGTGAACTCATTCTACGACAAATCCCAGCAACGGTTCAATGTGGGATTTGATCATGGATTTAGGGATATCAAGTTTCTTGAACATTAACCAATACAATATATTTTTCGTGCACCCTTAGTCTATTAGAACTTTCTTTACCCTCCAATTTGCAATGGTGGTCGTTATCACCATTGAGTCATCCTAGTGTGGATCATTGGTACTAAAGTCTTCATTAGTAAATGATACTGTTGAGAGCGATCTGGCCGACAAATGGTTAACCGAGTTAATGCTCTCGAGATTTCTTTTTCTTGCTGACTTCGTGCTTCCTCCTCCACCAAATCCTCCAACAATCGTGTTAATCGTTCCCTTAACATCGTCTGGGTTTTGTTAGGGTTGTTCTCGTCTAAGCCTGGTGAGCGTGATCATGTGGTCTTCTTCTTGCCGATGCATGAGGACCTACTCGAGGACCTTAGCCTCTCCCTTTACATGCATGTTAACCTCGTTCGGCATTGTTTGGAGCACCCTGAATAAAACGTGCCAAGGCCCTAGAGCGAACGAGTTCCTCTATCAAGTCCTTAACCTTGTGACATTCCTCGATAGTATGACCCCGATTTTGATGATACTTGCAATGTTTTGTTGGATCTGCGTTAGGAGGTGATGGGGTAAGCAAAGGTATTCAAAGGAGTTCGAGGTTGAATGTCTCAGATTCTCTCAAAAGGGTGTACGCATCGAATCTCCCGAGCCTCTTCTTCTTCAAGCTTGGCATCTCAGACATCAAGGCTTTGAATGTTTCCTTGGACTTTCTCTGGGCCATTGTGTTTTCCTGTATACTCATGTAACGAGCTGCCCGAGCTCATAGGTCATCCATATTTTGGGGCGGCTCGGCATATAGGGAATCAGAGAAGGGATCAGGTTGGAGTCCAATCTTAAAAGAGTGCATTGCAACTGCTTGATGGAGGTTGGGGATGTTCATGATGGCTTTCGCGAATCTCATCATGTATTGGTGTAATGTTTCATGATCGCCTTGCACCATGTGTTCTAATAAGGAGGAGTTTGTAGTGATGGATTTGTAATCGGTGAATCTAGCCATAAACCTTGCGCACAAGGTGTCAAAAGAGTCCAATGAAAATGTGGGAAGCAAATAGTACCGTTTGAAGGAAACCCATTTAAGGATAGTCAAGAAAAGTCGACAATGTATGCAGATGTCCTCAGATACCAGCTCGGCTTGTGTGAGGTACGCTTTCACGTGAGTTGTAGGGTCAGTGATTCCCTTGTACTTGTCCAAACTCAATCATCTCCAATTTTTAGGCAAACGAGTTTGTATAATGTTAGGTGTGAGAAGGTGAAAGAGTGAAAACGTGAGAGGGCTCAGATGGTGTTGTTTGGGGGAATGGGTAGAGTGTTAAATGACATTTATTGAGGACATGGTTGACTTATATGGGTTAGTGGGGTTGGTGGAACAAGTGGTTCTTTGTTGGTGGGTTTTTGGTTTTGGCTAGAGATTTGGTCTTAAGTGATAGTTGGGGGTGTGGTTCGGTTGGTTGTTTTTTTTTCTTGTGTTGAAAAAAAGACACTTGTTGTCTCAAGACCATTATCTCCTCCTTATTTTGGTCTCTTAAATTTTGCATTTTGTCTCGATGTTGTGTCCTCAGCTTTTCCATGTCCTCTCCCAATTGATTGCATACTCCTGCCACTGATGAGTCAGTGTAGGTCGTCAAAACTTCTAAGAAAGAAGTGTCCATGTCCAACTAGGATGCAAAGGCGACTATCTGACTCCAGGTATGTACCATAAACTTGGTGTGGTCTTGGGGAATTTTTTACCACGGTCTCAAGGTGGACGTCAAATGTTCTTTTTGGGGTTTGAGCTAAGGTAGATGTCGTGTCAAGGATCAAAGTCAGGATCCTCGGACAGATGATAATGTTTGGTCCTCATAGGAAACTCGTCTTCGTGATCTTTCAATGGAGGGGGTGGTACGTACAAAACACCTTCTAATATCTAAGTCAGTTGTGAGTAGTAGTAGGAGTGAGTATGAAAAACTTATGTGAAAAATGTGAGAAAATCTAAAAATACTTCCTAGGAAGACATATAATATTTATACGTGATAGATTGATCAAGTGGAGGCATGCAAGTAGTCTTAGGTCACAGACCGGATTTAAGTGTTTTGCTATGAATGAAGATACGTGTCTTAGTAAACTTTTTCGACCAACGTTACAGACAATGATAATATAGGACCCTTAATGACTCAAGCAGGTTGTTGAACACGTATCTCGTGTGAATTGTTTGAACATTCGTAAAATTAAATCAATTTAGATGGGTTTCCAATTTTTTATCTACGAAATGATCTATTCTTTAAACTGAAAAAACCGTTTTTTTTACTGTAGAAGCGTTTGCCGGTAAAAAAATAGACCATTGGATGTCAAGCATCCGATACGAGTCATTTTCAAAGCTTCGAAACTTGCATTAATCCTAACAGTGTCAGGACGTACCAGTTCACCTAATTTTTGAGAAGGACACATGCATATACAAATATCCAATCTAAGAAAAGTTCCTGGCTCCTTCATCTCGTTGGTACTTGGTTTAGTTCATTAATTACCTTTACTAAGTTACTCAGAGTTTAATAACACCACACTACACGACGCGCGCGTGTCTCTCTCTCCCACACAACTCTATATATGTATACAGTCCCATACACAGCAATAACCTCACACTTTGAGCTTCTTCCCTCTTACTCATTAATTAGTTCATTCCTAATTACAACCCAACATGGAACATTTCCAAACCCAAGAATCGAAGATATCAACAGTGGTGCCAGCAACAGCGCGAGGGGACGAAGACAGTGAGCAGCACCTAAGTGGCATGGACCTGGCGATGAAGCTGCACTACATCAGAGCCGTTTATTTTTTCATCAACGACGCGGCGCAAGGGCTCTCAATCTATGACTTGAAGGAACCCATGTTCACGCTGCTGGACCAGGTACCGAAAGTATCAGGTCGGATCCGGGTTGATGAATCGGGTCGAGCCTTCATAAAGTGCAACGACGCTGGCGTGCGCATCGCTGAGTCGCACCTTGACCAAACCCTTGAGGAATGGTTAGGAATACACGGGTGCTCCCTTGAAACTGCTGTTCTACCCGATCATGTCCTTGGTCCTCATCTTGGTTTCTCTCCTTTGGTTTTTGTCAAGGTACACACTTATGCTCTTTCTTTATTTTATTTTTTATTTTTATATATAATTTGTTTAAAATAATATCCTTTCTATTATTATTTATTATATGTAAAAATATTAATTCATAACATTAATTAAAGAATATTTTAGAAAAAGTTACATAATACGTAAAGATAGGGACTAAAATAAAATATGAATTTGGTCATTAATCTGTTAAAATGCACGCTGTTACGTTAATTCTTAGTATTTATAAGTTTATTTTAATATAGTATTTAATGTTTATAATTTTTTTAAAAAAATTTGATGTATATAAATTTTTTGTTATTATAATTTCTGATTAAAATTAAAAGACTTGTTTATTAATTTTTAATGTCAAAGATTAATATAACAATATCTTATAAAATTAGAAATAAAAAATGAAAATTTACTCTTATCTATAAATAAAACTGAGGTTTCGTTTTCTTTTTAGTAAATTACGGTGATGTTTTCATGAGATTGAATAAATTTTGTTTTTTTTAATTCTCATTAATTTTTTATTTGAAAATATTAATATGACAAAGTCCTACTATAATTTTAAAAATTAAAAAGTGAAAAGATAATATAATTTTACGAAATTTCTATATATTATTATTAATTAGAAAGTCATGGTCAACCAAAATCATAAATTGATATAGCTGTATTGATATCATTATTAGTTCTACAGTCATCATCAACCAATTAATTAGAAATCATAAATTAATATAATTATTAATATATTTAAGAATATTTATTATAAAATTTAATAAATTTATTACATATACATTTATGATTAGATGATAAAAAAAAATATGTTATCAAATTATAGACTACAAACTATTTACTCTTAATTAAAGAGATTGTATTTAAATATTAGGATTGACGAACAAATTTTTGAGTACATTGAATAAAGAATTTTAAGTAAATTATTTTATGGAAAATTACATTGAAATTGCACTGAAACTTACCGAAGTGCACTGTTATTTTTCTCGATAAAATAAAATTTACTTTTAATTTCTTAATTGGCACACTGATTAACGTTTTTCTTGTGGGAAATGTTGACTGGTGTTTTAAAAACACTGATTAAAAAAATAATTTTTTTATTAAAATACGTAAAATAAAACCTCTTAACATTTTTTTATGTTTATTTATAATTACTCAATAAATATGTTTTTAGTTATGTTCAAAAGGTACTAGGTAGTAATAGCCTTTCTTAATTTTGTTTTTTTGCTTTACTTATCGTCTTCAGTTATTGCTTCAACCTAATTTTTCTTTACTTTTTGTGGTTTGTGACTTTTGTCACGGGTTAACTACTTTCTTTGGTTGAATTTTATTATTAAGTTGCCTAACTAACATTACCTTTTAGATGCCTAACACTAGATGCATTCCACTCTTATTTTCTAATTTAATTTGGAAATGTCTTAGTCAGATTCATGTTAAAGTGTCTATAATTGCGAGACCCTGTTTGTATTACGGGTTTATATGGGTTAGTTTTGGGTAGTCTCAATTAAATCTAAACTAATTAATTTTCTTTATTTAGTTTAGTTTGTTCTTAAATTTAATAAAATTGGAATCAAATCAACCTAATTAATAATGGGTTGGTTTAATTCAATTAAATCTAAGATATTTTATACATTTAAAAATTCAAATTCATTTGAAACCTACGAGGTCATAGATATGTTAAGCAAAGTACAAGCATTAAAGCCTAGCATAGTTAATGGGTGGCATAAGACCACGAAGCTAAAGAAAATTCCTAACCTGGCGGAGCTGTGACGGTCATTTAATGCTTTATATGTCGCAATCAATCTCACAAAGGACAAGAATAGGGTTTAGGCTATCTTTTTTCTATAAGAATTTATAGGAGATAAAATTAAGAAAACAAAATTATTTCTTAGAAAATAAGATTTAATTTTTATTAACTAATTTATAGAATTTTTTTAATATTTTTTATAAATTAATTCATAAAAATTATTTTAATTTCTATAAATGAATTATTTTTTTCTTTTTATAAATCATTCTAAAAAATTCCAAACCGATCTTCTACTTGTTCGAACCTCAAAAGTTTTATACATAGATGAAAAATAATAACATTTTATTTTATTTAAATAATTATATTTTTATCATAATTTTTTTTACTTTTATATGTTACACATTCGCTTTGAGTTATTATATGAAAGAAAATTAAAATGAAAAAATAATCATTTTAGAATTTTTATTAAAGAAGTATTGGAAACGAGGATGTAGTTGTGATTTAGAGAACATCCGGAAAAGTTGATAGCAAATAATCAATATTTTTTAATTGAAGTTTGCGAACAACTAAAATGCTAGTTGTAGAAATTTTTAATTATTTTGTTTGGAGAATTTTCTTTTTATCATTATTTTTAGTTTTTATTTTATTAGATAATTTTACCCTTCTAAATTTATAATGTTTTTTTTGTTACATTTCAGTATTTGAATCATTATTTCTTATATTTGTGTTATTCTTAATAAAATTTAAGAATTAATTCAATTTTATATCCATTTTTATACAATATTTTATCCTTTACACCTTAGTTTATCTTTTAATTTATTTAAAAAATTAAATCTATCAAACTCATTATCTCCACTCGTTTTAATCACGTAAGAATAAAATATGCAGACAAGATAATATATGTTTTTTCTTTTTTTCTTAGCAATGATAAAGGATATTCTTCTTCATATAACTATCTTTTATATCCATTTTTATTGAACAATTCTATTCTTTGAATTTGTAAAGTTATTTATTATATTTTTATATTAGAATCATTGTTTTTCTCTCCGTATTATCCCTAAAAAAATTTAAGAATTAATTTAATTTTATGTCTATTTTTATAAAGAATATTTTATTCTTTATAACTCAATCTTTTTATGATATTTTAATTGCTTTTGAAAAATTAAAACTACCTATTCATTATCTTTAACCGATTTAATAACATAAAAAAATGCAAAGAAACAGGTGTTGAAGTACCTATATTTTGGCTAATTTTTAAAATTAGGATGACTATTTTCTATTGAGATTGCACAAGCTATTATTTTTTAAAAAAAATAAAGATTTTTATATATTAATGCACATTCATAACAACATTATGTTTATTAATAATTTTATTATTTTTAAAAGCTATTCTTAAAATTATAGATAGTTATCATTTCACTCGTTTCAATTCATTACTTTTCACCTAATTATATTATCCAAAGTTTATCAATTTATTCCTTCTGTCGTAGTAATTTTTTAACTTTACTTTCATTAAATAATTTTATATTTTTAAATTTATAAATTTATTTATTATATCTATATATTTCAATTATTATTTTTCGTTCCAAGTTACCTTTAATAAATTTAAAAAATAATAAAATCTTATGACTTCTATTAATATTTTATTCCTCACAAATATCAATTTGTTATGATTTTTTAAGCTTATTTAAAAAATTAAAACTATTATCCATTTTTCTAATTATCATTTTCTTTCATTCTCTACATTTATTATTTTTTTTGAAGCAAATTTTAATCACATAATGTTTATCATAAAGCAATTGAGATAATTTTATTTATTAAAAAAGATTATAATAATGGAGTATATTTTCATATTTTCATTCTTTTAGAATAAGAAGAAAAGATATTAAAACAAGATTAACTCTTTTTTTCACAGTAAATTCTAATGTCGCCATTAAATAAATGATATCGTACCGTTATCATAATTGAATCCTTCCTTTGTTTTTACTTAATAAAAGCTAAAGTTTTTTGTACATTACATACTTTTCTGGTGAGTGTGAGGAAATACGTATAGTTTTTGTTCATACACTTTTTCATACGTATGGTTGGTGAGGAATTAGAGAGAAGTTAAAATATTACTTGTGCTATTGATATCGGACTATTATATATGGAAAAAAATAAAAAAGAAAAATCGAATAATTTTGTTCTTGCAACGGATCAGGATTGGATTCAGACCATAATTAAATATTAGTTGACATCGATCACATTTATTGAGAATGAAAGTGACTCCATTCAATTTTTTTTCTTAAATTTCAATTCAAATATTAAAAATCATTATCTACTCTAATTTAAATATTTCTATTTTATTTTTTTCTTTGCTTCTATTATATCAATATGACTTTATCTTGCTCTATGAGTAAGATTTAATAACAATTTAAACAAATAATGAATGATATTGAGATCTCATAAAATTTTAGGAAATTATAAAAATATTTTATTTTAAAACTCTTCATTAAACTATATAACTTTTTGAAAATATTATAATGATTAAATTTACATATTATATTATTTATTTTAATTTTAAAAATACTATATTATGAGCCTCTTTCAAAGATATAAAAATAATTTAAAAAATATATATGAATTATCGATGCAAAATCTTTTACTTAGTCAAATCGGTCACAATATAATTAAAAAATAATACTAAAATGATTTTAGTGTTACACTCTAAAAATAATATTATTTTTAAAAACTATTTTACACTTTGTAGTTTGCAATTTTTAAATCGTAAAAATAATACTAAAAAAATATTGGGTAAAATTCCAGAAACCACAGGAAATTCAAATATAATTTAGTTTTAATAATCTCTCTACTCTTATCAGATTATATATTCCACCCAAAAGTCATTAAACAAGTAATAATGTTAGACTATTGGTAGGGAAGAAAGTTTTCAGTTGGAAATTCATTGATACATGTGATTTCTACTAATAAAAAGAAAGTGTTTTTAATATATAGAATTGTTGATGTATGATTATTGAAAAATATTCATGAAATAGTTCATTATGGAATGCCCTTGGTATATATGCAATTAAGTATTTATGTACTTCTGTTCTGTTTGGTGTAAAGTTCACATGGTTCAAATGTGGAGGGCTCTGTGTGGGACTAAGTTGGGCCCATGTCCTTGGAGATGTCTTTTCAGCCTTCAACTTCATCACCAAGTGGAGCCAAATACTTGCAGGTCAGAAGCCAATAAAAACCCTCTCAAAACCAATTCCCAAACAAACTGAATCTCCACTACATAATTTGGTTAATGTCAATCCCATTTCCATTAAAATGGCCACAACTGGTGGGGAACTCTGGCTTCCCAAAAATGACACCAAAATGGGCACTCACACTTTCCATGTCACTCCTAAACAACTTAACCATTTAGTGACATCCATATTTCCATGTGTTGGTGACCAAAATAAAACAGCCAAGACCTCATATTTCAAAATTCTTTCAGCATTCGTGTGGAAAAATGTTGCTAGTATTAGAGGAGAGATGGAGCCAAAGGATGTAACAATTTTTACACATGACATTGGTCATAAAGAATTTTCCACCAATGACTTGGTGATAAGTGTTGTTGGAACAAATGTTGTGGTTGGAAAATCTGACGTGGCGGATTTGGCTATGCTGATTGGTGAGGAAAAGAAAATTGAGAATGGTTATGTGGAAAATTTGGTGGAAGAGAATCAAGGGAAAGGTGATTTTGTTGTTTATGGAGCAAAATTGACATTTGTGGATTTGGAAAAAAGTGACATGTATGAGGTGGTGCTTAATGGACAAAAACCTATATTAGCCAATTGTAGCATCTTTGGGGTGGGTGATCAAGGTGTGGTTTTGGTGCTTCCAGGCTTGGAAGATGAGGAAGGTGCAAGTAATGGGAGAATGGTGACAGTTTCTCTGCCGGAAAAAGAAATTCAGCAACTGAAAGATAAGTTAAAAGGAGAATGGGGTATTGAATAAATTAAGTTGGGAAGAAGTGTGTTTAAGGTCAATAATATTTAGTTATCATGGTTAATAATATACACACTTGCATCTATATAGTTATTCAAGACAAATAAAGAAGGGGAAAATTGGGGTATTGAGTCACTTGGGTTTTGATGATCATTGCCATGATTTGGGCATTTTGTTTGTATTAAAATGTGTGACCTCAACTATATTAAGATTTTAATATAAATAATTGAAATTGCGAGGTATGTAAAATAGTAAAGTATTAAAGTGTTAAAAGTTGTAAACTGTATTTTTATGGCTTTAAACATGTAGTTGCTTTTAAAGCATTATAATTCTTGAATAACATATAATTAATGTAAATTCAAACAATAATTTTAAATTTTAAAACTACAATAACAAAGGACAAGTACATGTATTGGATATGTGACTATATTAGTAGTTTAATAATCTTAACTGAGAAAAATATCAGAATCAAAAATGTTTATTTATTTTAAATTGATCATATTAATTAACTTTGTATCATTGACCATATTAATTAACTTTGTAGAGAATCTACGCAATATGAGAATTTTTCTCTTAATATAATATATTTTTTGGCCAATTTAGTCAAGGTTCAACCCATGTTTGGATCACGGTTTAAAAAGTAAAGTTGAGTTGAACTCAGTTATGTAAACTTATTTTTAATTAAAAGTAAGTTTAATATAACTTATTCAGGTATTAAGTTTTTCATCTCAAAAATAAGGAAAGAGTAGTTTTGAAAATCACATTCTCAATGAGAAAATATCAAATATACAAGTCAGAAATCTAACCACGTATGGATATAAACCATCACTACTTATATCGACTTATATGAAAAAATTTGTTGAAAATCTCTATTTGAAATCACTCTATATTACTATTTTAAATAGTATTTGTTTTTGGGTGTATATTTAAGTATTTATTAAATAGGTAAAAAAGACTTTTATATTAAATAGAATATCTAAATTAAACTAATTATAATACAATTTTTTTATTTCAATTAAATTTAATTCGAACTTAGTCTAATGACGATGGATTCAGGTATCGGGTTGGTACTTTCTAAATATGAAATAATACCAGATTTTACACATAAAATTATTTAAATTATTTTATATATTATTTTTAGAGATTTTTAAATAAGTGAGATAGGCTATTCTATTGTAAACATTTCCAACTTTCATTTTTCTGCTAGTTCAAGGTTATTCTTATGTTTGGAAATCTTAACATAGGTTAATTCTTAGTGATCACACTTCCTTCTCATATAATTTATTATTATATTATTAATAATTACATATTATTGGATTATAACATTTATTTAAACAATAAGATTGTGTTAAAACATTGGCTAAAATAATTTTATTTTTGTTTTTATATATAACTTTAATCATATATTTTTACTGCAAACTTGATAAAACTGAATAAATTCAACTTGATCCTAATTAAGTTAGGCTAATTCAAATTATAAAATTATTTTGATTAAATCCAACCAGATTTAGATTAATTATTTCAAATTTTAATTTGACTTAAATTCAAATCAAACTTATATCCTCAAAAGACACATATTTCCCTACTCTCCTCGTTACAATTGAAGATATTATTTCTTTTACAATGATTGACTTGCAATTAAAGATTTTAATAAGTCATTAGTGTCCTAAGATTTTCTCAACAATCTAAACAATCAGGAAAAATAATTACAAAATTTATCAGCAAAAGTTTAAATCAAATTAAAATTTTTATTTGAGAAAATATATTCTGATGAGAACTTTGTAGCGTTAAATTGGAAGAGTTTTAGATATAAAATTGAAATTAACTCCAAATTAAAAAGGAAAAAAGAAAAATTAGAAGCACATAATGCACTGTGTATAAGCATGTATAACACGTCATTTTCCTTATTAGCTAAGCTTAATATTTTGTTGTATAAAAGTCACGTAGGGCTAGGAATTAGTATATGAAATATAAGAAAGTGACTTTGTATTTTGTGTTGATGAATAGAAAAATGTGTTAATTTTTTTTTCTTCCTATAATATGTATGCATGAATAATTTGGTGAGAATATGAAATTTTACTTTTTAAGCCCATTGCCATTTTGTATAAAATCTGATACATTTTTATATTTGGAAATTTAAATTAAATAATAACATGATTGAGATCCATTTTTAAATGACTATAAAAAAAATTAAATTAAATTATGTGTTTGAGATTATTTTACAAATGACTGCCGAGAACTCGCGCATGAGTTGATGTTGCCGCTTATTCAATCTAATTAATGATTTTAAGTTTAAATCTCAAATAGAATTAGATATTAGATTATTACGTATTTGAAAAAAAAAAGTGTACTACTTAGTACTAATTTTAATTTTCTAATTCTTTTGTTATTTTATATAATCAAATTACCTAAAAATAAATTAGGTTACCTTCAGATAACAATTAAATTAAAAATTATTTTTACGGATTCTAGCAGTGGATTATAATGAATTCTATTTATGAATAAAAATATTTTTCATCTATATAGATTAAAATCTGGACTTGCACTTAAAAGGAATGTTTATAATAATTGTGACAATTAAATTATTTTACTAATTGATTATATATATAATTTATTATTATTATGATTATTTTAATAGATTATAATTTTATTTTTTAGTAAGTTTGTTGAAAACTGAAAAGTGATTTGAAGATAATTAATTTTGTCCAAATACAAAATAACTTCGATTTTATATAGTAAATTACAAAAAGTAGTTACTGATTTATGTTAATGATACTATTTTAATATTAAAATTGTTTAAAATGTTTATTTTTATCATATTTTGTGATATTTTTTGTGTTATCATATATGAAATAAATATGATTAATAAAAGTGTGAGATATAAAAATTAAAGAGAAGTGAAAAGCTTGGTTACATATTAAAAAAAAAAGTTAAAGCTTTGCAAAATATAACCTATTGGTAATTAAAAAAACAAACCAAAAAAGAAAATACTCGGGTACGTTTTCTGGATTGGTAATTGGCTCTCAATTATAAAATTAAATGTGGGAAATTAACTAACTTAATTGGGAAGAGCAATGGATGAGAGTGAACATGTGAATACCATTTTACAAGAGAAAAAAAAAAAACTTTTCTTAAATAACTAAACAGTTGGAAAGAGTAGAATTTAAAGGATAACTTATTTTTTAATAAAAAAACTTTTTATGAATTTCATCTATTATTTTCAAACAAACAATTTTTTTATAGAATTATTAGCTTATTAAGAAATTAAGAAATTAACTTATTAAGAAAAATATCATTTTATAAAACGTTCATATTAATTGTTTTTGTTTTAATTTTTATGTTTCCATAAAAAAATTTAAAACTATTTGTTTTTAATAGATAAAAATAACAATTTAAAATTAAACATACAAAATCATCACATATAATCTATTTTTTCTCTCAATAAATCGATTTGATATTAAATTATGCCAACTGACAAATCAAATTGTTGAGATTTTTTTACAAACAAAATCCATGTCCAATACAAAACCACGTTTGGCAATGCAAAAAGTTAATTTTTTTTAACATGCTAAATCTATTTTTTTAAGAGTAGATAATGTGTTTGAATTAGCTTTTAATTTTATCAAAATCATTTCTAAAAGTATGTTGATGAAAAAAATAATAAATAATTACTTCAATGTTTTTTTCTCTGTGAATATAGGACTCGAAATCCTTAAAATATCATGAAAATGTTTTTCTTCTGTTAAAATTGATCTTGCATCATGTGCAACACATATAATCTAACAATTTAAAATACGCAAAAATAACAAATAATTACTATAATTTTTTCTTAATATTTCCCTATGAATATAGGACTCAAAATCCTAAAAGATATTGAGAAAATATTTTTCATTCAATGAAAATTTATCTTGCATCATAGGCAAAAATAATAATTTAAAACTAAACATACAAAATCATCACTTATAATCTATCTTGACTTCTAATAAATTATTAATGGATTTGATGTTAAATTATGCCAACTAACAAATCAACTTGTTGAGTTTTTTTCATACGAAATTGATGTCCAATACAAAACTACATTTGGCAACACAAAAAATTGATTTTTTAACATGTTAAATCTGTTTTTTATGAGGAAATAATGTGTTGAAATTAGCTTTCAATTTTATCAAAATCAATTCTAAAAGTGTGTTGAAGGCAAAGATAACAAATAATCACTTCAATTTTTTTTTATAATTTTTCTTTATAAATATAGAATTTAGACTCCTAAGATATATCAGTAAAATATTTTTCCTTTGATGAAAATTGATCATGCACTGTGGACAACACATTCAACATGTTAACAAAATGAATTTTCCGGTGAAAAAGGAAGTCAATTTAAGTAATACTCGGAACATGGATGAATTGGTGTGAATTTAGACAGCTAAACTTAATTTGACTTAATTTTATAATTTTTAGATGCTAGACTAGAATATATTTTTGTGGAAAAAATCACCGAGAAATTGAAGAAATAGGAATTACCTTATACTTTGATTTAATCAATTTTCATTGTGTTTTATCTAATTTATCCCTTCTTACATTGATCTATCAATCTTTTAAAAACTATATATTTAAAATTAATTTTAATTTAAAATATTCAAATAAAACTTTTGTAGAAAATCACTTTTCTAGTGTATTTTATTAAGATATAAATCACATTATTTTAAAATTAGTTTTAACCATAAATCAATTCTATAAAATTAATTTCATTTAAATATATTTTACCGATGCAAATTTGACACAAAGAAGAAATTTGGACTAAAGTAAACTTCATTCAATGATAAATTTTTTAATCATAAAAATATATAATTTTTAATATTTTCTTCTTCTTTCCTGCTCCAAAACAAGCTATGGTTTTAATCAATAAAATGGTAATTAACAATATTAATACCAAAACAATATTTTAATAATAAATTTACATCATTGTCATCAATAAAATTTAATTTAATAAACATATTGAGAAACAAATAAATAAATAGTAATGTTTACTATAAAAGAAAATAATAACGGTAAAGCAATAACTGTTTTCACTTCCCCACTAAGGGTAAATTCGTAATCTCAATGCATTTTCCCCTCCCCCAAGCAATATCTGTACGATTCGTACCTCCACTCACTCCTATAAATTAGTAACGAATCTCTAAAATTGAGAACACACGAAGCGTGACAGAGAGAGAAAAGATATTCAGAGAGAGAGAGAAAAGAGTAAGAGAGTGTGTTTTCCTCAACAACTTTAATTTGTTTTTGTTGTTTAATAGAAACAGATTAGAAGAGAGTTTCAATGGCGCCAAAGAAGCAAAACAAGGTTCCGTTCAGAGATGAAGACGCTGCTGCACTGTTGCAAAGGTCTTCGTATTGTTTTTCATTCTTCAGGCTTTTCTATTTTATTTTGTTGATCTTTTTTTGGTCTGTGATGATCGCAGGTACGACGGAGGCACGGTTTTAACGATGCTTCAGGAATTGGCTAATTATCCACACTCGAAGTTCGACTGGGACGAGTTGGTGGCAAAAACTTCTACCGGAATCTCTGATCCCAGAGAGTATCAAATGCTGTGGCGACATTTAGCTTATGGACACACATTCACTGAAAATTTGGATGATGAAGCTCAACTTATGGTAAGCTAATGTGTTTTTGTTAGAACCACATTCATGGTTATCTGCATCCTGTTTAATTTATTTTTCATTATAATTAATCTCGGTGCTCTCTGTTTTCTTTTCAAGATTCTAAAGAAATGTGATTTTAAGGGTACAATGTATGTTTGGTGTCAATTTCCCAATGAAAATCTTTGGGCGCTGCTTTGATGTGAAAAGATAATTGATGATCCTCTTTTAGAGCACTCTAAACATATTAGATGTAATTTTTGCTGAATTTTTTTTGGGATAGAAATATAGTAGATGTCATTTATGAGTTTTTAACTTACATATGAAATTTTTGTGAGCCCTAGGTTGCATGTTAATGAGTAGGTTAATATATAGTTTGGTCTCAATTGTAAATTTTACTTTTAAAGATATTATTTTAATCCCTTGATTATAGTTTAAAAAATATATTTCTTTTGTTATAAAAGTTCTTAAAATTATTAGAGGATATATAGATAATTAAACCTTTTGTGTATATATGATTAGTTTAACTAATCATTTGGCTTTTGAGCAAAATGTTACAAAGATTGCTGAGACTAAAACCTATAATTCTTAAGTATGACGAGATTAATTAAACTGTTATTCTTTTGTTACTGTTGGATTAGCAAGTACTGTAGTAGCAGTAGTACTATAAGAGAGAGTTTAATTATAATTCAATAATCTGTAATCTGTAGAGGTTAATTTTGTGTGTTATTAAATACATGCATTCATCTTTTCATCTATCACATACTCTACGTTTACTTTTTCTTATTCTTTTTATCTTTATTCTTTTACTTTATATTTCTATCTCCTTTTCCCCATCTTCCTTTTATTATCTCTCTAAATTTATTTGTGTATACTACATTGCTTTTGTATTCACGTCAGTACACATTTATTCTCTGCCTCTTTTGCTATGAAAAGTTAAATTTCCTTTTTATGAATAGAAAGTGAGTGTTTACCTTACCTTAACTGTGGTAGCAAGTCAACTCAACTGATAAGATTAAAAGGCATGCAATGATGGTGGCAGAATTTTATTTTCATGAATTGATTTCTTAATAACATCTCAATTTTCTTTTCTTATTCCTCACCTTGGGGACTACCTAAGAATACAATCACTGGATCCTTGATTATTAAAAAAAGTGAGTGTGCGCTTCTCCACTTTGCAGATACCTACAACAGTTTTACCACCGAATTAAATACAAACTAATATCATTAACCTAAAAACATTAGCATATTTGGAATTGCTTCAGATTTTCATGCCGATACTACGATTTTAGGTTGCTCATTGAACAAAGTGAGTATTACTTTTTAATGCTGAAGTATCAAGTGTGGATATGCCGTAGTCTTTTATTCAATTTGTTCTTGTGTCTGAAATCTTAAATCAAATTTAGTTATACTGCTAATAAATATCCACAAGCTATTATACTGACTGAAGTTGTAATTTATAAAACCCACTTTGATTTCTTGTAAAAGTATATTTCATGCTGACAAAGATAACAGTGTTCAGTATTTATTTGTATCAAGTAGTAGGTAGTGCGTAGTCAATACAGTTGAGTTTGTCCTAAACACCATGCAGATCAGATTAATGAAAATTTTAAGAAATCATCTTGATCAGCATTTCAATCTTCAACTTGCTCTTCTCAAATCAGTTTTACACTCTGTCTTGGCTCATGCTGTCATTTTTGTTTGAATTGTTACTCTTAAGTATTTGAATTTGTATAACACTTAATTTCTTATGTTCATAACATGTTTGGAAATTTGCAGGATGATGATAGCGACTTAGAGTGTGAACGAGAAGTATTACCCCGTGTTAACTTGGAAACTGCAGCGGAGGCTTCAGCATGTGTGCAGGTGGATAATAACTATATCTTATTATTAATTTTATGTACACATGCTAAGCCTTTGGTTAATGCCTTAGTTAATTAGGTATTCGCTTCCTGGCACATTTTCTAAATTTAACTAAAATAATTTGGCATAATTTGTATAACATTTTCTTTAATACGACATGTTTTTTGCAATAAATTTCTTCTGTCAAACTTGTGAACCAATTTGGCTTGAGTTGGACTTGACTTACTTATCTAAATTAATAATTATTTTATTATAAGATATAAAAATAAATAAATGAGTTGTGCCATTAAATTTAATTGCAAGAAGAACATTTGTTTATAAACTATCGGGTATGATTCTGTTCATTATTTATTTATTATTATTATTATCATTTTGAAAAATTTTAATTTTAAATTTTTATATACAACACACACACACACATATATATATATATATATATATATATATATATATATATATATTTATAGACACACACGAAGAGTAAAATTTATTATAAGTTCAGAAATATTAAAGTTATTATCAGTTCAGAAATATTTTGCTAGCGTCGGTAAACCTAAAAAGTGCATCCACAATTTAAATGAGTTCTGAGATGATATATTTTTATATATATTTAAAATTAAAAAATTGTATCTCCATAGTTCTTATGTTTTCTTAAAAAGTTTTTAAAATTGTTTTCTTAAAAAGTCTTTAAAATTGTATTCTATACTTAAGCCTCGTAGTTTACAAGCTATAAGGCAGAGATCACTTTATTGACGTGCGACTCTTTAAAGTTACTGGTGACCATGTTAATTCTTAGTCTTCAATTGTGACAAGTGTGTCTCTGTAAACTGTTTAGGTAATGATTTCATCTTTTAAGCCGAGAGAATCTACCCCTGCTAGCTCGGTGATTGAGGCTCCATTGAATATAAATGTTCCAGTTTCTAATTCATCTATCATTTCTAAAGAAAGTTCTCAGCTCTTGAGGTCGCAAGAAACAAGTATTGTGTTTCCAGTTAGCGTAAAGAGACAGACATTGCCGTCAACAAGAGTTGTGAAAATTGGTGGGGGTTCAGCTAGTAGCAACAACGCATCCATTAAAAAGAAAAGAGCAGCATGGTCAGAGGAAGAGGACATGCAACTGCGAGCTGCTGTTGAGAAGTGGGGTGAAGGTAATTGGGCAAATATGGCTAGAAGAGACGATTTTCCTATCAAGAGAAGTACCTCACAGTTATGTAAGGTGTTTTCTTCTACCCTAAATTTGTGAACTTACCTGACCATCATTAAATATTAATATTTGTTTCTCTCGATTTGCACATAAACATTTCATTGATGATGCATGGTCTACATAGAGAATAAGAAATGGTCTACTTATAGAATAAGAAATGTAGACGTGCATAATTTTTTCGTTTTAATGTAATTGAATTATTTTCTTAAATTATCCTTAATTAATACTTGTTAAAAATTAGTGTTTGATTCAGTTAAATCTTATTTATATTTGAGTAAAAAAAATGCCTTTTTTCTTATACATAAGTTTAAAGGGAACAGAAAAAATTAGAATAAAAACATTCTTCAGCGTGTTAATTAAATGTATTTTTCAGCTTTCTACTACCACACTTTTTGGATAGTGTCAATAATCTTTCTCTTGTACATATATAATTTTACTATCAATCAATTATCAATTATAACCTATTGTGTATGGTAAATTGTTAAGCTACGTGAAATCATTTTACATTCTCATGACGCAAACCATTGAACTCGTATTCAAGTCGATCGCATTTTTCTTGTTGTTTACTTTTCATGCTATATGTTATCTATTTTTGTGAAATAATCAAAATTTCAAATCCATGCAGAGGTGGAGGACTCTAAGAATGAGAGGGAATGGCACTAGTTAATAAACCATCTCATCAAGTTCACCATCGATCGCTGAACATAACATTGGCCACCACTCATTTTATTTGTTCACTAAACAATTCACAATGTCAAATCCTCTGTCATGAATGATCAGTGATTATATTTTATTCTATGTTAGTTTCACTCTATTACCAAAACCTCTCTAAGGTTTAATTCTCTTGGTTCACTCTAGAAAAGTTTATACATTGTCACTTTTCTCTCTAGAGGACACACGAGAGGAGGAGACTGAGAGGACTCTTAGGGCAGCCTCACCCGGTGTGTATTCATTTTCTCTAATGTGGTCTCCTTAGGCTTGTCTTCCTTTGGAGTGGCCTTCTCCCCCTTTATGTGGCCTCTATCCATATGTATCGATTTTATAAAGAAGGAGACTCAAATGACTATGCTAGTTTTACTCTATTACCAAAACCTCTCTAAGGTTTAATTCTCTTGGTTCACTCTAGGAATTTATATACTGCCACTTTTCTAAAAGAAAATGAGGACACACGAGAGGAGGAGTCTGTCACAGACCCGGTGTGTATTCATCTTTTGTAATACAGTCTCCTCATGCATGATTTCCTTGGAGTGGTCTCATCCTTGTTTGGGATGGCCTCTATCCATATGTATCAATCTTATAAAGAATTGAGACTGAAATGACAAATTTTCCTATAGTATAAATAGGAAGGCTCACAATGGAACCATATTTAACCATGCATGCTCCTAATATTTATAAAATTAATCATGCAAAAGAAGAAATATGTTGATTTGACTGATGTACACATGAACTCATGTATTGCAATTAGAAGTAAAACCAATATTGAAATTAAAAACAACACGATACTTAAGGGTTCTATATATTGTCACAATCAAACTACTATATAACTTAGACTTTAATTCAAGTACGTAGGCAGTGGAATTGATCTATATTGGGGCAGGTGCTTGATCAATGATACTGTATTGCCTTTGGAATGTTGGATTGACACATGCAAATAGAGATGGATGATGCTTTTGCTTCTTTAACTTAACTCCAAATAAGAAAGACCTCAAGGGTATTCGAGGACGGCTAGTAGAGCGTTTCATCTGTTCATTGTTCTGATTATTATTAACAGTATTAGTACCAATAGCTTCATCTAGCTCATCCAGTGTTTTCTCAACATCATCTCTCATTCCCTTCACAAGGCTAAGACCTGCTTGCAGTTCACTTGCAACCTTGCTGTTCTCTTGCTTCATGTTGAGAATCTCACCCTGAAACTTTGCAGCTTGGTACTTACTAATTAGTTCTGCTGCATCGCTGCCAGATTCTGTCATCCCTGCTCTTGCAATCTCATCTTGGATGTTGCACAAAGATGAGTACCTTCCTTGCAGTTCATCCTGTAACACTGCATTGTGTTCCACCCAAAGGGATAACTCTGTTCTTATCTCTCTCAAGTGTTTGAATATTGGCTTGAGTTGAGATTGTATAGGCTGTTGTTTAGAATGTGTATAGGACCCTTCTGACTTCTTGCTCTTTTCCCTAATTAATTTTAGCTCAGTTTTTAAGTCCTGAATGGAGTTTTGGAACTTTTGAATCTGATGAACTGAAGTACTAAACCTCAACCAGAACTCTAGGTTCTCTTCTAGCAAGTCGTCAATGTTTGAACGGAATTTCTGTTCCAAGTTTGAAAGGTCTTGGCGCTTATCCTGATGTGCCATGAGCTTTTCTAGTGTCATTTTGACAGATGATAGTGCACTATTTCCTGTTCTTTCGGTTTCCAATTGTAGTTCTGAGAAAGGGCTTGTGGCTGCATTTGCATCTAAATTTGAAGGAGAAATTTCTGAGTCTGGCACGTTACATCCTTGACCTGCTTTTGGATGAAGCGCTTCATTTGGTGTATATTTGTATTCTGTGGTGATGGTGTCAGGACTTTCAGCAGGATTTCCATCTGGAGTATTCAACTTCTGATGTAAAATGTTTATTTCTTTATCCTTCGTAACTAGAGCATTCTTCATTTCCCTTAGCTGCAGGGGAAATTCTACATTAGTAGGAGTAGAAGCCATTGTCTCCACTATATTATGACTGTCTCTTTATACTTAAAAACGTGAATAATACCATGCTGGTAATAAGAAAATCGTACAAGAATATTTAATATATTCTATTCTTTTTTGGAAATTTATTCTTGCTTTCTTGTGTATAGATTTAAAAAATAAGTTACTATGTATAATTGAGGAAATTTCTAAACCTATATCAGATTTGTTAAAATAACTATACAATTAAATGTTATAGATTCATTGTATACCTGAAGTGTCAACTCAAAAATGCTGTCTCGATTTTTCTTTTCCACATCATTAAGCTTCACCCTGACATCCTTATAGTTCAATAAAACTGATGTGTACTCCTCCAACAGAATCTTTTCTCTGTCATCTAATCCACTTATAAACATCTGCCTCCAGTTTGGTTGATCTTCCTCATTAGTTTCCAAATCCTGTGATTCACTGTCAACATTGCTCACCGTATCAGATAGGTCATCCTTGTCCTGCTGTACCAGCTTCTGAATCTTATCATTGATAAAAGTCCTATCAATCAAATTGGACTTGTTATTATCAACATTTGCACCATCATCTTCCTTTATATTCTTGACATGTGAGTTATCAACAGACAATCTACGACCATGTTTTTCAGACTTTTTGACTGGTCTAACATCAGCAGCAGTTTCCTTCCTCTTGTAAAGTACCAAGTTCTCCTCTTCCTCATCTGGTTTAATGTTATTCAATTTTCCAGAAATGTGCTCAATGTTGCAGCTAGCTTCAGTAAAGTGTGTTTGGAGGGTGTTGTCTTGAGATCTGACACTTCGGTTGAGCAATTTAACTTGCCGCAACTCTTCCTCCAATTCCTTTAACTTCTTGTTGGTAACATCTGAGCCTTCTTTGAGCATTTCTTTGTCTTCTTCCAACTTCCTTATATTTGTCTGAAGTCCATCTGTTTCTGATTTTAGTCTCTTTACCAAACCAGTCTGAGTTGAAACTGCAGTTTCCAAGGTAACAACTTTATTGACAAGTTCATCAATGCACTCAGCCATTTCGGTAACAGTGATGGAATTTCTTGAATCTTCCTCCAATTTTTGTTTAATCTTTTGTCTCAACAACCCCACATCATGCTCCTCTTCCTCCAAGTGATCCATTTCATCTATGCATCTTTTATCTGTTTCTTCACTCTCAAACTTGTCCCCACTCATATATTTAGAAATAAATTGGTCTCTAAGGGTCTCAAACATCTCATGAGCTTCCTTAACCCTTTGAAACTCCTCTTTAGCTTCTTTAGATGATCGTGCTTGTATCTGTTTCAACTTATCGAGGGTCTCTTGGCATGATTTTAGAGCCGTCGCTGCCATCAAAGCTCTAGCATCATTGTCTTCTATAACAGTACCAACACCAAACTCATCTTGCAAGCCGCAAACTTTTTTCTGCATTCCTGTGATTTGCTCTTCAATTTCCCAGTACTTTTCATAGGCGCGTTCATACAAACTCCTCACAAACTCTTTCTCAGTTTGCAGTGCCAATATTTCCTTCTGAAGCTTATCAATTTCTGCTAAGGCTGCACCCTTGGACAGACCTGAACTCAGCAATGATGGAACATATTTTGCAGAACTAGCAGTCCTTCTAAGTGTTGCCTTTCTTGAGAGAAACATTGATGGGCTTCTAAAATTCTTCTTTGGGCTCTTGGGAGCTTTAGGAATGGATGCCTTATTTTGATTTTGATTAGTGCTCGGGTCTGGTAATGATGAATAGGTTTCTGTGTCACTTTCTTCTTCATCATCTTCATCAATTTGACACGGGACTTGGTCTGGGAAGACACTTGCTATAGTGCGGTTTGCACTTTGGAGTTCCTTTGATAAATGATCATATCTCTCTGCTAAGGCTCTATATGCTCTAAAGGATTCTTCCACAAAAGTTACCAGCTCTGGCCTCTTCTTGTAATACATTTCTGCTCTCTTAGCAAATGAATCTCCCTCATCACGTAGGATTTTGAGGGTTTCATTCACCTTCTCCTCCATATCTGTTTCCCTCATCATTGTCAGTAAATTTTATTCCAAAAGTTAAATTATAATAATTCAGATGAGAACTTCAGTTCTTAGAAAATGGCGAGGGGTTATGCAGCCATTAAAGTGATACAACTAAACCATTATCTTAATGTCATCAACCTATTTTCCTATGTTCCAATCATTTTGCTTTTCCTTCTCCTAAATCATTGAATTTATGTGTGTGTGTGTCTGTGTCTATGTATATCATTGACCACCCAGAACCATAAATTGAAAGAAAAACAACATTTTTGTGCATCTGGATTGCCACATTTTCCCAAATAGTTAGGGGGATCGAGAGAAAATGAAAATGTTGGTCGTTCTAAAATCGCCTAAAATTAGTAATCTGAAACCCCCAGGTCTTATGTTGATGAACATAGTGTTCAACAAAAATATGTATGTTTTGATTTTACTAGTGACATTAGAAAAAAAAAAAAAAAAAAAAAAAAAAAAAAAAAAAAAAAAAAAAAAAAAAAAAAAAAACCAGATTGATGGTAGAGGAACAATTATGTACATGAATAACAAAAGTACCTTCAATGCTTTGATCCAGCCATTTTGACTGCTTTGTCCTGATGTGGCTGGCCCACCACCATGAATATGCATTGCTTGCTGCCCTTTGCAACATTTTTAGCCTAGGTAGCAATCATACACATTCATTCAACCATTGAAGTGATCAATAATTAGACCTTGATGATGAAGATAACTTAATTCAAACAATGTGACAAAACAAATAATGACACAAAATTTTCTGATCAGAGAAAAGCTTTGATTTTGATTATCAAGTTGATTAATGAAATTATGGGATACACATGGAGAGGAGTATACTTCGCTTCATGCAATGCATACGTGTAAGGTGTTGGCTCCTTTGAAGTGCTCAAAATTTGGAGGGCCTATTTAGATTAATTTTTTCCTCACTTTTGGTTGGGTTTGGGGAGGTTGGTTTAGCTAGGCAGGGCCTTGGTGGCATGCAACCTACGAAAAAGGAATTTAACAAACTTTATAGAGGTCACATTTTAACTATGAAAAGTAAATTGGGAACTCAAAACTTAAAGACAGTTTTTCTATAACAAGAATATCAACACTTTTGGACCTTTTTTTTTTTGATACGTGTGTTTTTGGAAAGTTTTCAGTTGTTAGAGTAACAACGAGCAAATTAGTTTTAACTTTCTAACCAATTTGGGAACAAATAATTGGACAGCAATGCTGTATATTATAAACTGTTTTTCATGCATTAGGAAACAGTTTGTCTGTATGTTATTAGAAAAATATTAAATTAAAAAGATCAAACACTAGGAATTCGATAAAAGAATAAAAAAAGACAAATATTAATTTGGTAAAAGTAAGTTCAGATGTGTTGGCTTGTTTGCTAGTCCTAGGAATGTAATTGAGGAAAATCAAACTAGGGTTGATTAGTTAATCAAATTTCTATAAAACTATAAACAAATTATTAAATTAGAGTTATTTTGTTTGAAGATGGTTTATATCGGCTTCATCAGAAACATACATCTCAACAGGCTAATATTAATAGGTTTGAACTAGTTTCAATTTTCCAAAAAAAAACTAATTAAATTTATCAACATAAACTAAACCAATTCATCTATATTAGAATCGGTTTGAGTCGGGTCATTAGATGTATTAATAAAATAAACAATAATAAAAATATGGAGCTATATATATATATATATATATTGCAATTTCATATAAAATATTAAATTTTTATTGTAATTTACTCATTTCAACGTGATTTTTTTTTTAAAAAATTTAAAAACTGAATTGCGTCGGACCTAATATGTTACGCGGGAATAAGTCATTTTTCTTGCGGATAACGAATACTTTAAAATATTTATAAAACTTAATTACAAAATAATGAAAATAAATAAGTTTAAATAAAAGAATGAATTACACTCTAATATTTTGAGATTCGTTAAATTACACTTTTAGTTGAAATTACAATAATAATTAAAACAAAAGTTAAAACTATACATATAACCAAAATTTAATTTAGTACTTATTGGTAATATATTATTTAAATTAAAATATATTTAATAATTCAATGTATAATTTATTTAGAAATATATGACTAATTTAAAATTTATTTAAAAGAATGAAATGAATTATCCAAGGGTTTTTTTTAAACCTGATAAAGTAGAAGGTTGAATTTATTTATTTTTATTTTTTAAAAATTCAACACTTTTACATCATGTTTGAAAAGATTAACGAGCAATCTCTCTTATTTTTTTAAAATTTTAATTGCTTATAAATTTTTATATTTCATACATTATGTTATTAATTATATTTTAATTCAAATAATTTATTAAAAATAAAAATAAAAGTTAAATTAAATTTTATTTTAATGAATAATCTTAAATTTACTTTTTAATTATTATTTTAATTTAGATTAAATAACTATTAAAATAATTAGTTTATTTTCATACTTGTTAAAAAAATGTCAAAATGATACAAATGGAGTGGAACGTGATATTGAGGTAAGTTTTATGTTTAGTGTAATTTAAATTAACCTTAAGATAGTAGAGAATAATTTATTCTAAATAAAATAATACTCTTTCTACACGCATGTATAAGCAACAATACTTAATTTCAAACCAATTAAGAAATTTACTTAAGTGCATTTAATTTTCTTATTTTCATGTAAAAATTGATCATATTTCTTAAATTATCCTTAACCAATAATTGTTAGACATAGTATCTACGTGAAAAAAAATGAATTAGTTTAATGATACTTTTAGAATAAGGCATTAAATAAAAATGAGTTAATTAAATTTTATTTATATTTGAGTGACTTTTAATATTTTTATATACGAGTCTAGAGGGAATAATTATATAGTATACCAATTTTTTTAAAAAAATAAATAATAAAAAAACTTATATAAAATATAATTACATTTTATTAATTATATAATATGTTAATTATAAAATAAATAAATAAACTTATATAAACATGTCAACTATTTATTATATTAATTGCATTAAAATATTAGTTATATAATATACTAATTATAAAATAAATAAGTAAATTTAAATAAAAAATTAAACTTAGAATAAATAAAATCAATCTCAAAAAGGAAAATCCTTCATCTAGTGTAATAAGTTAAAATAAACAACGTTTATCTGTTTTTATATTTTCATTGTTCTTAAAAATTAAAACAAATCACATTTCTATATTTGCATATTTATTGTTGGTGACCAGTTCCAATACAGGACATGAATTAGGAAATGAAAATAGTGACCAGTTTCGATGCATGCTTCAATTCTCTCTTCATTTATTATTATTATTATTATTATTATTATTATTATTATTATTATTATTATTATTATTATTATTATTATTTTTACAATTTCGAGTGATTATGTTGAAAGTATGTGGAAAATATCATGGCATGGATGATTACACAAACAACAGATCAAAATGACTCATGAGATGTCACAAGAAAAAATTTATAAAAATATTATAAAAAATAATTTTACTTTTCTTAAGTCCATAATTCATTTCAAGCATACAAATATGCTTTTAAAGAAATTATTAGATTTAAAAAGATATCTTTTCAAAATTTGTTTAAAATATTTTTATTTGTGAAATCATACTTTTTAAAAAATAGTTAACTAATAATACAAACAAAATAAAAATACAAGAAAAGAGAGTTAACTTTTCATTTTAGAAAATTACGTGAAATATAAGAATATCTTTAATTTTATTTAAATATATTTATAATTTTAATAAATTGAGGTCAATGGTAAATATATTTAATTTTATTTAAATATATTTATAATTTTAATAAATTGAGGTCAATGGTAAATATATTCTTATTATTATTTAAATTATTTTCATAATAAATATTAAATTTATTGGTATAATAAAATATATATATATATATATATATATATATATATATATAATATCAAAGGAGTTTTTGAGAAAAATGAAATAAAGAAAAAAATTACTCAAAATTAAAACAACTTCTGAGAGATATAGAATTTCTGATCGCGGTACGAGAAAATCAGTTTAATTCAACATTCACTCAAAGAAAATATTCAAGTAAAATTTAAATGAGAAACAATACGAATGCACAGAGCGAAAGATTTCTATGTAAAATAGAACTTTATTTAATATATAGAGTGGATAATTTATTATTAACAAATATAAATATTTAATTGATTAGTGTTTGCAAGAGTAAAAAAAGTTTATATTTAGACTCACAAGTTCCTTAATATTTTTTTCCTGAGAAAAAGTGTAAATAAGAGCCTCTTAATCTTTCTTAAATAAATTCTGATAATATTTATATGAAAAATAATACATGCAATAAGAAAAAATATTTAGTAGACAACTGCAGTACATAAGACAATCAATAGTTATACGTATATAAGTTTGTTGGTTGACTGTATATCGTAGTTGACTTTAAAGTAAAATTGCAAAAATAATTAATTAATGAATGATATAGTATAATAAAAAGAGAGAAAGATGATAGATAGAAATGAGACTTATAGTAGTAGAATGATTGTATGCGGATAGTTATAACAAAATATATACACACCCTCCACAAAATTAACATCTAGTTTAATTATTAAGGCTTGAAAATTCAAAATCCCCAGAATGACAAGTACATTTTGTGATTTGAGTTATCTAATAAATTAGAGTTCATGAAAATTTATGCATACCATATATTCCAAATAAACAGAGAGTAGCTAAGTAAGGACTAGAGACTTTTGATTACTAACTGATCCACACAAAAGTGTGTTGATTTATATACATCTATGCAAACTCCAAAGTCACACACAAATTTATACATAATATACACTAGTACACCCATGTCATACAAAATTTATATACAGTAATGTACAAATTTGAGTACATGACCAAGCATTCAACCAATCACCATATTTACATCAACGAATTGCAAGTTCCAAAGTCACACTTGAATATGCATTCACCAAGCTCTCAATTCAGTTTGGTTTCTTGAAGGAAGAAGAGAGCAGAACACGTCAGTTGCACATCATTTTCAGACAATGTGAAAGCATCACTAGTTCACAACTGCTTTAATCCTGACCATATATCTGCTCCTCATAGAATTTGAATTAACCAAAGACTCAATGTTAACCAATCATATTCTAACATCACATCAATGCCCTTTTTTTTAACAATATTTACATTATACAAATGTTTATTGGCTAAGGACCACAGAAGAGGATCTTTTATCTCAGGAAGATGCAGCATCAGGTATTTTGAAGGGAAGAGAGCCAGTTTTCCACATATTTTTTGCTCTCTGCAGACAAGGGGCAGAAGGCATAATAAATGTTAGAACTCTAGCCACCAGAAGAAAAAGAAAATCTGAATGCCATATAACCACACATACATGCACAAAGTCCAAATGAACATTAACCTCACCTCACATATCATACTAGATATAAGTCCAAGTACACTCCATTGGATTAAAAACCAGTTCATTTCATTATTGCTAATAGGTTTGTTGATTGATTCCAACTAATGGATCATGAGGGTAAAGGCTGAATTCTCATTTTAAAGCAGAAAAACTAAACAAGATTGATGAATAAAATTGTTCAGACTAAAATCATATCACCCCCCAAATCATATTTGCCTCTTGTGACCTTAAAATATATGAATGCAGAAAGGTTATTGAATTCTCTCCTTATCTTCAAAGAGAAAAATATATAAGATATAACATTACGACTTAAATGAAAAATGGCGTTCTCTAATCCGATTAAGACTAATTAAAAAAATTATATCTGGCTAATCTCTTTTAACTAACACATTCATGTTAGACTTCAGCAGCTGGTGGAACCAATGTCTAACTAAAACTGTACATTGACAGAAATCAGCATCACATGCACAAACCTAACAAAAATTAAAGACAACCAAACCAACATTTTGAATAGCTTTTATATTTTCAACTAATGTTTATTGTTCAATCCCAATCCACACATTCAAATGCTATATTGCTAATGATCCATCAAGCAAAACATAAAGACAACAAGTTAAAAACAGCACAAATGTAAGTTAATAAAAATAACTCACCATCTGAATAGCTATCTGGAAAGTTGCCAACACCCCTGAGTAAATTGCTTTTTGGATCCTCCACTATTCTGCCATAGTCTCGTCCATAACAGGGAACCAGCACAGCAAAACTGTTATCTGTTTCATCATCACTTGGGAAACCAGGTCCATGAGGCTCTAACCAGCCAATTGACCAGTCAGAATCATCAGATTCAGAACCAGAAACACATCCACCATCAGATGGAACCAGAACAACATCATATTCCCTATCCACCTTCCTCTCTTCCCTACTATGCCACTTGCGCTTCACCCTTCTCGACGACGATCCAACATTAGCCTGAACCAAAGGAAACCTCAGAACATCTGATTCCCACAGATTTGAATCGGCTGAAGAATTTATAGAACCCCCATTTGGAATGCTTGGCTCTTGATGCTTTCCACTCCACAACCACCAAGAAAGGTTGGTAAAAGCCACAGACATTTACGAAATTGTGTCAAGCTCTTGCAGCCAAAACTCTCCGTGAGCAAATTACCACAGCCCCTTCTTCAACAAACTACTTAGGGAAGCCTATTTATTAAGAAAACAGTTAGCACAGCATTTACATTGAAGTGAAAACAATATTCACAACAGAAAATTAGAAAATCCACAGTTTTAATAACCACCTAAACAAAAACACAAGCTTATAGAAACACACACAACAAATTAGTTGTTGAAGCAATCAAAATTGGAAAATGTTTGGTGACACTTGAAGAACTGATTTTTCTAGCTGCGTTATTCACGTGTGTTCATTTTCTGGCTCTAAAACAACGATTAAAAGGTCGTAACAAAAAGCAAAACAATACAAATTATGAACAAACACGTGTCCTAAAATTTATGCACTATTTTGTTACTAGTTATAACAAGAGCAATACATTGCATATAGACCAAAAACCAAAACCAAACCATAAACAATACTCCTAATACATTGAACCAAGACACCAATTTTCTCAACAACCATAATCAAGAGGAATAAACACACACAATACAAACAATGACAAATTCAAAACCGAAAACCAATAAAAGCAAAAACAAAAAATAGCAAACCTTGAAATAGCCAACGCCAAGAAACCGTCAAGGTAACCGAACCCATTATTTTTTTCACAAAATGTTTCAATTATTCACCCCCAAAAAACAAAAAGATCACACATTTAAAATTTTCTCTATATACCCACAATAAAAAAAAAATGCCTTTACTTCAGAATCAGATAAAAAAAGGTGAAAAACGAGAAACCCAGAAACTGAAAAGACAAAAGTAGGAACTTTTGACAAAGATTCAATCATTCAGAGTATCACAAACCGCTATTTAAGGAAAAAAGTAAAACAATGAATAGAGAAACGCTATTAATGAATCAGTATATACCTTAGGAAGGTTATAACTTCCGAAAGTAAAGTCTGTAATTTTCAAAAATTGTTGTTAATCTGAAACGAAGATTTCATGAACAATTTTGGGCTTTGAAGGGAAAAAAAAGGTAGACGGAAGATAAAAAGCCTGAGTCACAAGTTCTATACTGTTTCCAGACACCGTTGGATTATTCTGAATCACACGTGACGGGTTTACAACCGTTGGATCTGTTCGAGCTGTTCCAATGATAATGTCACTTGGCATAAACAAGACTCCTAAGTAAAAGATCGCCACGTGGACTTCGAAGCGAAAGTTTATGATTCGCTGCAACCGGTTTTAGAATAGACTGACTGTTGAGTACACGTGGCCAGCAAATATAGGTCCGTTATGTAAATCAAATTTTAGAGGAAAAATTAGTAATTTAATGTCCGAAATTATAATGATTGATTAAATTAGTACTTGATATTAATAAAATAATCCTGTAAAAAATAATATAATTATTTTTGAGATTATAAATTGTTAATCAATTTAATTCTTGAAATCATAATGGTGAATCAAATTAATATCTGAAAGTTAATATCTTATTTATTTGATTAAAATTGAGTTAGAATTTTATAAGTAAAGATTTAGATTCAAAATTTGTCATAACTTAATTGAGAGAGAACACTGCATTTAATAATGGTCTGTTATTTTTTTTTTGTTTTTGAAAAAAATTAATTATTGTTACAGACACAATATGGTAATAAATAATTATTATCTAAAATTAAACAAATGATTTTTTAATAAAAATAATTTATTTATTTCTTAATTATTAAAAAGTTTAGTGAATTGTGACATTGAATTCTTACAATTCATACGGTTTATTATATGATTAGTACAAAAATAAAAATTGAATGATGAGGGAGCAGGTGGAGGTGAGGAGCAGGGGATTGAAACCCGAGTGAGAGGAAATTGGTGGCAGTCCAATCTTGAAAGTCATAGATGTGGTGCTGCTTTTCTCTGACAAAAGTTAAATTTGGTGAACTCGATCACGATTTGGTTTTGCAATTTGCATTTGCGTGGATGTGTGGTTCAAGGAACATTTCTTACACATTATTATAAATTATAATTTACCCACCTCATTGCTGTTCAATGCTTATGGTTTTCCATCTCTATTATTTTATCATCAATGTAAATACTTTTGTTTTCAATTTTGACTTCTTTATACTAAATCACTTTTAGTTTTATTATTACATCATATATAGTCTTGTTAATTTGTTATTAAATTAGTTTAACAAAATTATAATTTATTAAAAGATAATAATTAATATTAATTAGAAGAATTTATAAAAAAATTATTTATCTTTTAAATAAAATTTTCTTATTGCCCTTCTAATTTTTTAAGTTAGAAATCAATATTGTTTATTGACATAAATGATACGGACTTATTTTTTTAATTTAATTATTTGGGATTGAATACTTATTATCTTTAATTAAGTGTTATAGAATTAAATTTTATCACCTTTAAAATAAAATGTATTAGAAGAAGATCAATTACTTTAATAAGGTATTTAAATCTAAATCGATCTAAATAAAAGAAGAAAATCATTAAGATAAATTGAAAATAGATATGAGTCTCGTGCTATTTGAATTGATTTTTTTTTTAAATTGTATAGTTTCATTTGATTTGTGGTTTAAAATTTTAAAATTGAATTAGAACAAATTAAATCGTACAGCGTAATTAACTAATAATTTTATGTTTTACATAAATTTTTTAAATTACATAATTATAAATATAGCTGTGAAACATGCTAGTCTAATTGGTTGAATCCAACCTATCAACTAATCAAGTCAGTCTACCTTAACTTACTTTTTTTTTTTTTTAAT
This sequence comes from Hylodesmum podocarpum, assembly GCA_026586105.1. Classification (NCBI taxonomy): domain Eukaryota; kingdom Viridiplantae; phylum Streptophyta; class Magnoliopsida; order Fabales; family Fabaceae; genus Hylodesmum; species Hylodesmum podocarpum. The sequence goes on along the minus strand of JALJEV010000071.1, from coordinate 1,524,505 downwards.
TTTCCAACTCATCATAACCCACGTAAATTTGAAAAAAATAATAAATCAAACAAAAATTTATTATGATTAATTTTTACTTTGTAAAAAATAAATAATAAAAATATAATACATTTTAATTAAAAAATATTATTTAAATACGTGAGTGACGGGATGGTTCAGTCCAATCCACCACAAATGTAACCCAATTAAATTAATTTTAAATGGGTTAGATTATATTTCTTGTTTATATATTTTATTCTATTTTTTATTTTAAATCCTAGACACCTCTAATTATAAATCAATCTTATTTTATATATTTGTATAAATATAAGCTATACAATCATATTATATTTTAATAACATTTTAATATATTTTTATCTTTTAAATAAAACCATAAAATTCAATCAAGCTAAACCGTAAAATATTAATTTTTTAAATTTCATAATTAATTCATACTTTACTTAATTTTTTCCATAGCCGGAACAAAAATCAAACCAAACCCACTACCAATACTCTTAACCTTAAGTAAATGTAAGAAAACGTGTAATATATATTACGAGGAGATTAATTACTCTAAATACGGTCCAGACTCTTAGTAAAGTATCAAAATTCTAATTCATGTATGTTTGGATAAAAATTTGAAAATTTTTAAGAAATTTAAATACATGATATTTTAATAGCTTTGATTTAATTTTTTTTATTTTGTAAATATTTTATTTGGATAAAATAATTCAATTTTTTTATTTTAATTTTTTTATTTGGATAAAGTAATTCAAATTTCAAAAATTTAAATTTTTATTTTTAAATATTTATTTAAAAATTAATTTTTTAATATTAAATAAAAATAAATATTAATCATTGAAATGTGAGAGTGTGATCATGTATAAATAGCGAGAAGTTGTGAGAAAAATAAAGAAATTGAAAATTTTTAAATTTTAGAAAAAATTTTAAAATTTTCAATTTTATATAGTTGAGATTTTTTTTTAAAATGAAATAATTTTAAATTTTTTAAAATATTTTATCAAATAATTCAATTTCATATAATAAATGAATTGTTATGTGAAATTAATTCATTCAAATCGAAGAATGTTTTTCTTTTTAACTCTTTTTTACTTATTCATGAAAATTTTCATATTAGAAAAAATGTTGTAAACATGTTGAAAATTGTATAAAAAGTGAATCTAATAAACCATTTGAAAAATTAAAAATATTCAATATCAATTATTTTCATTAACAATCAATAATATAATTTAATTAAAATAGAGTATAAAGGGATGAAAGTCATACTTATTGTCTTATTATTCCTCCTATCTTCCCTTTATCAAACAGGTCACAAACAATAAATAATCTAGTTCATAAAGTCAGTGAAATTTTAGAAGAAAGCCTTATCATTTGATTTTTTATAGTATATACTATATTATCTATGTCTCATCCTAAAAGAGAAGTGAAGGTCCACAAATTTCTAAGATTGGACACAAATATTATAATTATTGTTTTTGCATCGAAGTTTTTGAATTCCTTCCTCAACCATTCATTCATTATGAAGATGCAAACAAGATTGGTTCCTTTTGGATTTTAGGTTTGTCCAATGAATGGCTGAGTATTAAACATCATAGACCAACCAATTCACGTGCCCAACTATGTGCAACTTGCTTTCTGCTTCCAAATTGAAATATCACACAATTGGGCTATTTCTGAAAAGGGAAACGTTAGGAACATATTTTTTTAATACATTTTTAAAAAATATATATTTGTTTGTTAAAATTTATTGAAAGTATCAAAATTTGGTAATTTTGTATATTTCTCTCCTAGCTTTATAATTTTCAATAAATTTTAATTAATAAAAAATATGTTTATAGAAATATATTAGAGAACACATTAATAGTATTCCTTTTTTTTTTTTTTTTTTTCTATTTGGGTCCACAGCCAAACATAATCAGTACTGGTTAATTATTTGCATATGCTTTATTCATATCAGGGCAGCAAGTAGCAACTGTCCAAGTTGAGAACATCTTTCACTGGATGTTCACTTCATCAAACAATTAAACAATACTCTTTTGGAAATTTTATTATTTTTTTGAAATATTTTTTGTTTAGTTTTTCCTTATATTAATTATTTTTTTAACTAAAGTACCCTTCATAAATTTTATACAATAATAAGGTAAATTCCATATCTCTTATGAGAATTGAAAAAAAATACTTAACTCACAATAATGGGTTAGGTAAAAAGTAATTAACGTAAAGAATATAATGATGAATCTCAATAAAGGTGGTAATTTTTTAAAATAACACATTATGTCTTATACTTGCAAAATAAAATAAAATGATAATAAAACACTTTTCTTCGTGCAATTTTTTATTATTTGACAAATTTCATTAGAAATTATATGAAAATGTACGTCTTATCCTTTATCTTATTAATAAGTTTTAGTTATAACTCTTAACTGTTTTTAATTAACAATAAAAAAAATGTATTCAAATGAATGCTACCAAAGAATATGTTGTGTTTTGGTATATCATGCTCTCTTCTCATCTCATTATCACCTTTATTAGCATGGTTAATGTGGGAGACAGCAGTTTGGAGTACTCCCTTTCCATCCTCGTCCTAATGTTGAAAATTTTCTTCCTCGTTCAATCTCGCGTATTTTCATAAATATAAAAATAAATAATTTATAAATTCAAATTTAGTAAGATTTTAACATTCTTGTAAACATAAATATCAAATTTAATTATGTGAAATAAAATAATATAAAGATAAGAAACAAATTCAAATTTCACTGATAATAAATAACAACGTATAAAATTTGACCGATATTATGAGACTAAAACTACAAATTTTGTTTAATAATATAAAATAGATTCATAAACATCATTAACAAATAAAAATTGATAGATTTTATAGAGAAAATAATCATTATTTCTAGATATTAAGTGTTATTTATTTTGTTAATTTAGAGCAAATTATCTATTATTAGTAAGATTTGATAGAGTTTTAATTTCCTAATTTAGTGAAATTTCTTATTTAATATATTCTGGTTATTAGGATGGATATGTTAATCCTCCTCTATCTATTTGTATTTTTTTAATCTTTAAATAATAAGAAGAATATTTTCATATTCTTCATAGTATCAGAGTCCGGTTGCTTTAAAATCTAATTTCTTCTAAAACAGTCTTGACTGATCCTAAATATATGACTTCATTATCCCAGGAGTCATATCTAGATCCGAAACTAATCCTTTGGTCCTTATCAAATCAAATAATTTCTCTCACCTAATCACAAATCACCAGCTTCATGGCCATAATTTTCTTCAATGGTTTTAGTTGGTTTTCATATATGTCTACGATAGAGGAATGGATGACCATTTCACAAGTGAAACCCCTTTTCCAGAAACAACCCACCATACATATCGAGGCCGGAAAACTAATGATCACTTAGTTATGTCTTAGCTAATAAACTCTATGACAATGGAAGTTATTGAAAACTTCCCGCTCTTTAAAACAACCAAGGAGATATAGGAGGATGCTCGTGAAACTTACTCTAAGACAGAAAACTCCTCGGAGTTATTTGAGATTCAAACTAGATTGTATAATTTATGATAAGGAGAATCGAATGTCACTCAATACTTCAATAACCTTACTTGGTTGCAATTGGACATGTATGAGATTTAGTTGTGAAAGTGACCATATGACACTACTTTGTATAGGAAAATTGTTGAACAAAAGAGAATAATAAAATTTCTTCTCGGTCTCTGTTATTACAAGAGTATGTTGATGACTTCAAAGCGTGTATCAATGCCACTTTCCTAAAGAAATATTTTCACTCTATTCTTCTGTTTGCACTTGCAGAGGTGAAAACAATTGTACAAGTTTTCTGATTCATTTTTCTCTAAGTTGTTTGGATGTATATAAAAGTCTGGATCTTCAGAAACGGTCAAAAATCGATTCAAAAACAACCAACAAGAAAAAAATCGCTTTGGTAACCGCTAGTAACCGCCGGTAACCGCCAAAATCGGCTAATCAAATTTGACGACATGGCACCGCGTGTACATCTCATTTAACTATTGAAAATAGTCTAAAAATCCCCTACCATTTTCAATATGTTAAATACAAATTAATGATCCAAAAAACACTTAAACATTATTTGCATAAATAATGGTATCTTGCGATTTGAACCACTAAATTGGAAAAAGTTCATTACATCATATCAGAATTCCATGGTAGAAAGTCTTTGAACCAAAAATTTCATTTGATATGTAGCATAAACAATTTTCGCATATAACTTACATCAACAACTTGCTTTACAATATCTGACACATTCAACATAGGCCTTGTGTCTCGTATCTTTCATGAATGTTTTGGAGCCAAGCCCTTTAACTCCATGAAGCAGTCATACTTCACATTCATATAGGTGGTCTTCATTCTAACACCCCCACAATTTCAGTACCTTTAGAAAACCATTAAGAGATTAACTCAACCTTCTCATTTGACAAGCGGGTACAAAACACTAAGAACCTTGGGATGACAATTAATTGTAGTGCTTACAATCATTCTAATGATGTACTTTATCTATATTGAACTCAAGACTTAACGTAATGTTAAGCGTTGAGTTGAGTTTCCATCATTGATAATTTTCAATCATGGGCTTGAGACCCATCCCCCTTGATGTTTTATTCACTAAGTCTCTTGGTAATCCTTTAGTGAAAGGATCTACCAAGTTTTGACTAGATTTCACATAGTTAATTGTAATAACTCCATTGGTTATCAATTCTCTCACACAACTGTGTCTCAATCCAATGTGTCTAGATGTACCATTGCCAACTGTTAAGTCAAGATGACTTAGCATCTTAGTTTTGATAATTACGAACGATCCGTTGTGTCGGTGAAACGGAAGAAAGAGCGATCAAGAATAATCAAATCAAGAGACATCAAACTCAAAAACATCGATCAAGAGGCATCGATCGAGGAAGCATTAAACTAATGATTAGACTAAAGCATCAGACTGAAGCATCAAATTGAAGAGAGTAGACCGAATGATCAGACTGAAGAGCAGACTCAGACTGAAGCATCAGACTGAAGAGACATCAGATGCAAACAAAACAGATTGAATAGTTGGAAATTGAAGAGTCATCAGATGCAAACAGAAGAATGATTAGACGAATAATTAATGACCATAGTCAAGATGCACCCTCAAGCATAGACGCACAAGATGAAGTGTTCAAGTCATCAAGCGTCAAAGCAACTACATCAGATGAAGAACCTTCATTATTCAAGACAGAGAGCTCATCTCAACTTCAAGTCAAGTGCTCAAGAAGGAAGACTTTGAAGACTGAAGTTGAAGACGAAGGAAAGAGACTGACGAATGAATTCATCACACAACTCATTTATTTATTCATTCGTCTACCTCATTTAATGAAGTAAAGACGAAGTAACTCGCGCCCCAATTCAAATCTAATCGTTACTCATAGAAGCTTCCAAAGATAGAATAGAGATATGTGCAAAACCCCTGCAACACAAAAAACAACCATACGTTTTGTTGATGTCTCGATCAAGTCCAGAAAAAACTTGTGCAAACATTAATTATTCTGATTGATTTCTGTCACACGTTTGAAGACCCCAAGACAAAGGACTAACGTTCAAATTTTCAGTCTAACGGATACTTCACATAACTCTCTATAAAACGACTTCATTACTTCAAGAGAAGGCTGACGAACTGCATAACAAAGAAATTATATTCAAGCTTCAAGCTCTCAAAGAAAAGTTCACTCGCCCTGAACTTAGAATAGATCTCATTGTAAAACCCCTCTCTGCGTAGAGGATAAACTTATTCTTTCATCTTCCTAAATCCACTATTGTGGTGCTTTTAGCCTGTGGAGGCTGTGTTTCAAATAATACCTTTGTATTAGCCTGAGGAGGTTGTGTTCCAAAGAATACCTTGCTTAACCTGTGGAGACTATGTTCAAAGAATACCTGTTTAGACTGAAAAGGCTGTGCCCAAATAATATCTGTATTTAGCCAGGAGTGGCTGGGTTCAAAGAATACTCATAGTGGAACCTTGGCGTGTTGCTGGGGAACTGGATGTAGTCTTAATCAGATGAACCAATATAAAAATACTGTTGTCTTCTTTATTGATTTATCTGTTAACTAACAGGGGATAATAACTTAAATAGTCTGATAATAAAATAAATCTTAAGAAGAAAACAATCTTGCGTCTGATCAAGCTTTGAAAACAACATACGCAAACGCATCGTCTTAGAGAAAAAGTTTTTAAACAGTCTACACAATTCAACCCCCCTTCTTGTGTTTTTTTGGCTTTTACACCAACCTTGTTGAGAGGTCTCTTGTTAGGCTGCATTTTTGTCTGACTAGCCTCAACCACATGCACCTTTGAAAATTCCTGAGCATATTGCTCCTTTTCATTTTCCTGCATACGACACTCCTCTTCTACTTGAAGATGGTTAGCAAGTTCATCAAGAGATATATCTTCTTTCTTATGTTTCAGAGTTTGTTTAAAATCTTTCCAAGTGGGTGGCAATTTATCAATTATAAAAGATACAATAATAGTTTCATCCATGTTCAAAATATGGTGAATGAAATGGTTAAGGATCCTTTTAAGTTCACGAAAATTTTCTATCACAGGCCTATCATTAACCATTTTAAAAGCATTGAAATTTGAGACAAGAAATTTCTTACTTATTGTATCTTCTTTCATGTATCCCGTCTCCAGTTTTTCCCATAACTCCTTGGCAGATTGTACGTTGTAATAAAGGTCGAATAATGAGTCACTCATTGCATTCAGAATATGACCCCCTACACGTGTAATCATCATTCTCCCACTTTTTCCTCCTTCTTAGTTGATCAATAGTTTCATTTTCAGATTTTTCAGGCTGTGGTGTATTAATGTCATACACCAATTGAAGCGAAGTCAACAGAAATTGAACTCGCTTCTGCCATCTCAGGAAGTGTCTTCCGTCAAAACGATCCAGTTTGACAATGTTAGCAATCATGTCCTTCATTGAAGCCATCACACATATTTCTTTAGATTGTTATTACAAGAGTATGTTGATGACTTCAAAGCGTGTATCAATGTCACTTTCCTAAAGAAATATTTGCACTCTATTCTGCATGAGTCTAACAAATCTTCTTAGGATACGATGAAGTTCCTGTTTGCACTTGCAGAGGTGAAAACAATTGTACAAGTTTTCTGATTCATTTTTCTCTAAGTTGTTTGGATATATATAGACGTATGGATCTTCAGAAACGGTCAAAAATCGATTCAAAAACTGCCAACGGCAAAAAACCGCTTTGGTAATCGCCACTAACCGCCAAAATTGGCTAATCAAATATGACAACATGGCCCCGCGTGTACATCTCATTTAACTATTGAAAATAGTCTATCAGTCTCAACATAGACCTAGACAAAGTCAGGGGGAGAATCATGGGCATTAAGCCTCTCCCTACCATTCGGGAAGCCTTTGCAAGGAGGAAAGTATAAAGAAATTGATGATGACCGACAGCCACACTTCACCATCCTCCGATAGTTCAGCCTTGTATACTTATGCTTCCTCTCAAAATAATAATAAGAAAAAGGGACGACCATGGTGTGAACACTGCAAAAAATTAGGTGATACTAAAGAGACGTGCTGAAAAATACACGGGAAACCTACAAATTAAAAGCCATCCAGTGGAAAATAGGAGAGGGAGAATCACGCCAACTTTGCTGCTACAATTGGCAACAATATAGAGTTTTTTCCTTTCACCAAGGAACAAATTAAGGTACTGCAAAAACTTCTGAATCAATCTTCCAACTCAGTACAATCACTACAATCGTTATTCGAGCAACCAACTAACCATTTTGCATATTAAGGTACAAAATCTTCCACTTATATTGTCCAAGGTAATAAACAAAAACCTTGGGTTATTGATTCAAGGGTCTCAGATCATATGACGAAAGATATTAATGTCTTGAAAAGTTACAACTCGTGTACAAATCATTCTACTGTCCTAATAGTTGATGACTCATCGTCTCCCATTGTTGGAATATGATCAATTGAATTAACAAAGGATCTTCAACTTTACTTTGTTCTTTATGTTCCAAAACTAGGATGCAATCTTCTCTCCATCAACAAACTTACTCATGACTTAAAATGTGAAGCTAAATTATATTCCAATCTTTGTGATTTTCAGGAGGTGGGTTCGGGGAAGGTGATTGGCAGTACTGAGATGAATGGTGGCTTATATTTGCTCAAAGAAAATCATCTACTAGATAGACAAGTTCATTCGTCAAGTTGTACTTCTGAGTCTAGTTTCGATTCTGTCACTTCTTTTTTAAATCATGTGTCCATGTCCATTGAAAGTCATGTCATGTTATGGCATTTTCGTCTTGGTCATCCAAACTTTGCATATGTTGAAAAATTGTTTCCACATTTATTTATCAAAAAAAGTTCGAAGTTCTATCAATGTGAGATCTGCCAATTTGCAAAACATGCTAGACATGTGTATCCTAACACACAACACCAACCTTCACATCCTTTTCCTGTTATTCATAGAGATATTTGGGGACCCTCACGTGTAAAAAATATAAATGTGGCACGCTAGTTTGTGTCATTCATAGCTGATCATATAAGAACAACGTGGACATTTTCTCATGAAAGATAAATGTGAAACAACCACCATCTTCCAATCCTTTGACTCAATAATTTACAATCAATTCTAAAGAAAAATACAAATCCTAAAAAACAGATAATGCAAAAGAATATTTCAACTCTATTCTTAGCTATTATATTTCAAAACATGGTATCATTCACATAAGTTCTTATGATGATACCCCACAACAAAATGGAGTTGCAGAAAGAAAAATAAACATTCGCTTGAAGTATCTCATGCCATAATGTTATTTCATTATTTTCCTAAATATTTTTGGAGGAAGCCATTCTCATAGCCACATACCAAATCAACCGCATGCTTAGCTGAAACCTTAAAGTCAAGACTTCTTGTCATGTACTTGTGGATAGTTATCCACACGCCCAATATTTCTCCTCTAACCTACCATTAAAAATCTTTGGTTGCTCTTCCTTTGTCCACATCCATCAACAACATTGTTCCATGCTTGATCCTAAATCCTTCAAATGCATTTTTATTGGTTATTTTTCTCATAAAAAAGGATACAAATGCTACTCTCCCATCACGAGAAAAGTCTACAATTCAATGGAGGTCATATTCTATAACCAAGTCCGCCTACACTTGATAATGATAAAGGTATGGATTCAACATCTCATGATTCTCATGTACAGTTGTTCAATGACTTATATCAACTGATTGCTCATAAGAAGGGAGTTCGGAGTTGTACCAATTATCTTATTGAAATATATGTTGCATATAGACAACTATTACCAAATTACGAACCTTTGTGGCAAATCTTGATAGTTTACTGGTTCCAACACTATTTAAGAAGCCTTAAGAATTCATGCATGGAAGCAAGTATTTGAGGAAGAGATTCGGGCAGTAGAAAACAATAATACGTGGACTCTTATGAAGTTACGTCATGGAAAAAGACCTATGGACTACAAGTGGATATTCACAATAAAATACAAAGCAGATGGAAGTGTTGAGAGATTCAATGCGAGACTCGTGGCTAAAGGCTATACATAGTCTTATGGGATTGACTACAAAGAAAACTTTTCTCCCGTTGCCAAGCTCAATATTGTCAGAGTTTTACTTTCCCTTGCAATGAATCGAGAATGGCCCTTGTATCAACTTGATGTCAAAAATGCATTCTTGAATGGAGACCTTGACGAAGAAGTCTACATGACGATACCTCCAGGATTGGAGAACAATCACAACTCCTCGTGCTTGGTTTGACATATTCACTAAAGCTGTAATTGCAAACAGATACAATCAATGCCAAACAAATCTCTTTATGGCTTGAAGCTATCTCCTCGTGCTTGGTTTGACATATTCACTAAAGCTGTAATTGCAAACAGATACAATCAATGCCAAACAAATCAAACGTTATTTGTAAAATCCAACTCCATTGACAGGATTGTAATCCTCATAGTATATGTATATGATATTATCTTAACAGGTGATGACTCTGAAGAACTTGTCAACCTCAAGAAGATGTTTACAACAGAATTCAAAATCAAGGATCTCAGGACCCTTAGATTCTTCTTAGGTATGGAAGTAGCTCGAAAAAAGGAGGGAATTGTCATATCTCAAAAAAAGTACATACCAGATTTATTAAATGAAACAAGTCTCTTTGGGTGCAAACATGTTGATAACCCAATAGATCCCAACAAACGACCAAATAGGAGTGAAAAAAATGTTCTAGTTGATAGAGGAAGATATCAGAGATTTGTAGGCAAACTAATATATCTATCTCATACAAGGTTTGATATTGCTTTCTCTGTTAGCACAGTAAGCCAGCATATGAATAATCTAAGTGAGAAGCATTTGGAAGAAGTAAAGAGAATTTTAAGATACTTGATGAGGACTCTTGGGGTATGGTTTAATCTTTAGAAAATTTGAAAATTGTGAGGTTGAAATATACACAGATGCTAGTTGGGTTAGGGTCACTACTGATCGGTGATTAACCTCTGGCTATTGTTCATATGTTTGGGGCAATCTCGCCACTTTGAGAAGTATAAAGCAAATTGTTGTCTCTCGGAGTAATGCAGAATTGGAGTATCGTGCTTCAAGACTAGTAATATGTGAGGGGATATGGCTTCAAAGATTACTAAAGGAGCTTAGAGTTGAGACAAAGGAAAAAGTTAAGATATTACGTGATAGTCAAGCAGCTGTTAGCATCGCCAAAAATCTGACTGACACTTCATCTCTGAAAAGGTCAACAACAAAATTATTCAACTAAACTATGTTCCTAACAAACAACAAATAGCGGACATCCTTACCAAGAGTTAACTTTGAGTTCTTGAGTCACAAGTTAAGTTTGTTTAATATATACAACCCAACTTGAGGAGGAATGTAGAAAATAATCATTATTTGTAAATATTAGGTGTTATTTATTTTGTTAATTTAGAGCAAATTAAGTATCATTAATAAGATTTGGAAAACTTTTAGTTTCCTAGTTTAGTGGAATTCCTTATTTAAAGGAATCTATTTCGTGATTATGAGGAATCTATTTCATGATTATGAGGATGAATATGTCCATCTTCCTCTATTTATTTGTATCTTTCAGCCTTTGAATAATAAGAAGAATATTTTTCAGATTTCTTCAATATATATATATATATATATATATATATATATATATATATATATATTATATGCTTAGTATAAGTTTTATTTATGTCCTTTTGTGTAACATTTGATTAAAATAGTTTTTAGATGTGTATAACTAGATTTCATTTATGTAATAACAAGAAAAGGAAGAAAAAAATATTAAGATATTTGACTTATCTTAACACCACCCTTAATTTGGTGCATGAATATTACACATTCCCAACTTGGACAAAGATTCATTACAATCTCTACTTGTTATTCCTTTAATGAGGACATCGATTAGCTGGTGTTTAGACCTTCAAGCTTTTCTTTAATGAAATGTCTATCAATCTTTACATGCTTTGTTCGATCATGTTGGACATGATTGTGAACAATCTTTATAATTGATGTATTGTAACATCCTAGCCTCTTTTAGTTCAAAATCCAAATTTGATAATACATTTCTCACCCATAATAATTCATATATTCAAAGTGTCATACCTCTAAATTTTGCTTCAGCACTTGATCTAGTTACCACTGTTTTTTTTTTTTACTTCTCCAAGTTATAAGATTCTCTCCTACATAAATGAAGATTTTAGAGGTGGATCTTCTATCATTTGTTGAACCTTCTTAATCAGCAGCAATGTAACCATTTACATTTAAATACCCATGATTTGAGAACAATATTCCTTTTCCACGAGTGGACTTTAAGTATCTCAATACTCTTTCTATTGCATTTATACGAGGTTACAAGGATTATGTATAAATGGACTCACAACATTCACGACATAATAAATCAACTTCCCCATTGGCCTTTGATACCTCCCTTGTCTATGCCATTTGAGTTTAGGCATTGAAAGAGTTTATGATTTTGTTCATTGTGTTAACCGATTTACAACCTAAAATCCTAATTTCAAAAATCATGTCAAGGATATATTTTCTTTGAGATAGAAAGATACCATGCTTTGTTCTAGCTACTTCAAGTTGTTTCATCTCAAATTCAGAAATAAGATGTTGTTGTAAATTCAAATTTTCATATTGGTCATTCAATGTAACTAACATGTCATCAACATAAATATTCAAGGCTATGATTTTTCCTCGCCTTCTCTTAAGAAACAAGGAGCGATCAGAGTTACTTTATGTAAAGATAAAAACACAAAAATGAGAATTGAATTCTGTATAAAATAATTTTCGTATGTTTTTTATTTTTGGAAATCAGAAACTTAGTTACTCCGTCTAAAGGGATCAGATGCGACAAAAGATTAAGTCCTGAGTAGACGATGTACTAAATGTTTTAAAGACTTAGGTTAATTTAACCCTTGTTAGTTCTAGTTAAAATAACGAAAATATAAGGCAATGAATTAAAATAATAAGTAAAGAAAAAAAAGAGAGGACTAACACAACTGATTTTATATTGATTTGTCTCAGCGAGACTACCTCCAGTTTCTTAGCAACTTGCTAAGATTTCACAATTACTAAGTGAAAAATACAACCAAGTATTCTTTGAATCCAACCACTCTTGGCTAACACACTACGTATTCTTTTACAACAGTCTCTTCAGGCTGAACACAAAGTATTTTTTTACAACAACCTCTATAGGCTGAACATCAAGTATTTTTTGACAACAACCTTTTCAAACTAGACACCTCTTTAGGTGTAGACGAGTGTTCTTTTATCTTAGCCTCTTCAGGAAAACCAAGTATTCTTTAATAACAGTCTTTTCAAGCTAGACATCACCAAGGGTGTAGAGAGTATTTATTTCTCTTTAAGTTAACCTCTGCGTAGAAAGAGATTTACAAATTTAGCTCACTCAAAGTTTAACCTCTTCACACAGAGAGATTTACAAATTATGCTCACAACAATAGATTACAAGAAGATTTATTTTTCTAAGAACTAGAAGTTCTTCTTAGATACAACATGTTTGCCAACTTGTAATCTTCAAACTTGAGTCCTTTTATAGAAGGAGATTTTAATGTAGTTGTTAGATAGAGCGAGACACGAATCTTCCTTTAACGAATATTTTGAGTGTGCAACGTTCATTTTCATTAGATGCGAGCAAGGGCATTGTAAACATTTGTGCCGAAAAGTGTTCTAACACGTTGTACAAAGATTCTGAAAACTCAATCTTCTTTCTGCTACAAATTTCTGTGCCAGAAATATTTCTTTTGCTTTTCCTACTTTCCTCTCATGAGTACTAAGTTGACTTCTAATTTTGAACGGGGGCTCTTATATGAACTTTTTAGTTTGCACAAAAAAAAATATCAAAGTAATCAAAGTTTGAGTGTGTAAGTTTAATTAATGGAACTGATACTTAAATTTTATCTTGACGTGCGTCTGATGATTCATTATTCTATCCTTGACTTCGTTTGTTGATTTGCGCTTGCGTTTATTGAAATATATCATGTCTATTTACACGAAGACTTTGTCTAGTCATGCTTAACATGCATATGATAAACCTAAAGACTTAGTCTTCTTACATGTTTAGACTTTTATCTTAATATTTTAATTATCAAAATCTGGGATCACAATTAATTTTAATCTAACACTTTGATTGTATTCAAATGTCTTTATTGACTTAGTGAACCTGCTAACCATGCTCTTGGTGATTGTTTTAATCCATACAAAGCTTTCATTGGTTTGCATACCTTTTTTGCATCTGAAAATGTCATTCCTAGTGGGGAGTCCATTTATACTTTTCTAATAGGTCTACATGTAGGAAAACATTTTTAACATCAAACTGAAGAAGTGGCTAGTTTTGGTTTGTAATCAGTGACAAAAATATTCTCACAATTTTGAGTTTTGCTATTGGTGCAAAAGTTTCTTGATAATCTATGCCATAGACTGAGTGTAACCTTTAGCCACTAGTAGTGCTTTATACCTCTCAATAGCTCAATCAGTTTTTGTTCGTTTGTAAAAGTCCATCTGTATCCCACAATTTTCTTTGTTTCTAGTAAGGACACAAGGTCCCAAGTGTTATTTTTTTTAAGAGTTGTTATCTTCTCAACCATAGTTTTGTTCCATCTAGGATCTGCCAAAGCTTCCTACACATTACTAGGAATAAAGATACATGATAACTTGGAGATATATAATGCATATGACTAGGATAACTTGTGAGATGATACATAATTACGTATGAGGTATTTCACCTTGATTGGATGTTGGGTTCATATCTAATTGGATGTTGGCCATGATTAGAATGGGGTAGAAGATGATATTGGACAATAACTGACTTAATGTTAGGTGTGACACTAGTTACATGCAAATGAGAATCAACTTTATTTATATTTTAATCAACAAAAATTGCATCAAGATCAAGAGGTACCTCTAAAAATTCATTCAATGAACGTTGAGCTTGTTGATAAGATTGAACCATAAGTTATGATTAGAATTAGAGGACATTGTATTATCTTGATCTAGTCTCCCAACTTAACCTTCATTAGAGATTGACTTAATCTCTACAGAGTGATCATCATATGTAGTTGAAATGCGAAACAACTTAATATCATGGTGATGCATTTTACTTTCATCCCCTGAAGTGTAGAACTAGTTTTCTCTATATAAAAAAAAATCATGTTCATAAAATGTAACATTTAAAGAGATATTTTTTTTTTTTATGAAGGGTGATAAACATGATAGTCTTTTTAAGTTAAACTATAACCCACAAAGACATATTATTAGCCTTATGTTCAAGCTTTGTAATTGATATGGGTGTAGGTGAACATAAACTACACATCCAAATACATGAGGGGCTAAATAAAAAATGGAAGGTATAGGACAATGATCATATAGCTCATCTAGATTGAAGGCACTAAAAGGGGTTCGGTTGATCAAATAAAGTGTAAATTTTAAAGCCTCTCCATAAATGAGATGAAACACTACCACCTACTAAGAGTGATCTAGTGACCTCTAAAATGTGTTTATTTTTCCTCTAAGCCACCTCATTTTGTTAGGGTATATGAGGGCATGTAGTTTTATGCATAATTCCTTAAGAGTTCATGAACTCTATTAATTCTCTCTTAAAATATCCTCCTCCACTATCAGATCTCATATCTAACAACCTTTATGAATGTGTTAAATTGTGTGATAGTCATTTGATGCAAAAGATGAAACACTTCACACATCACTTTTATTCTTGAACAAATAAACCCATGTTACTTTAGTGCAATCATCAACAAAACTAATGAACCATTTTATGCCATTATGTGTGGAGTTCGATACACGACCCCAGACATCAATGTGGACTAATGAAAAAGGAGAATCAATTCTATTATTACTTAAAGGGAAAAATAGTATGATGACTTTTGACCATAACACATGTTTCACAAAAAAAATGAAACATTACATCTTGATAGCCAAAAGAAGGATGTCTTAATCGTTTAGATAGCCAAAAGATGGATGTCCTAATCGTTTATACCACAACCTAATTTCTTCATTGTTTTTATTCTGTTGGTTATCACTTGCAAGATAAGTGAATGCTACTTTATAGATTCGTTGAGAAACATCTTCCAAGTAGTACAAGCTCCCTCTTAGTTTACCACTATGAGTCTTCTCCTTAGTATAGATGTTCTGGAAAGAACAATGAGTAGGAAAAAACAAGGAAACACGGTCATGAGATTATGTTAGTTTACTAACTAAGAGATTACAATTCAAAAGGAACAAATAAAACACCAATAACTGGTAAGGAAGGTGAAAGGAACATGATACCAATACCTTCGATAGGAGATGATACCCCATCAACAATTATAATGACATTTTTAGAACAATTAGAAAAGAAGTGAATAAATTTATGAGGATTACAAGTCATATGGTAAGTAGAACTTGTATCAATTATCCAATCACTATCCTAGTTAAAATAGAAAGACTAAGAGTTAGGCTAGATATACCTAACTTGGACACAAATCCCACAGTAAGATCAATATGAATCTTCAGGCTTTCTACCTTGCCATCAAGACGTTTAGGCGTAAGTGACAAGGAGAATTTCTACATGTAAATAACATGTGTAACCCTAGAATCAAATTTCTCCTTTATAGAGAATAATAATTATACAAGTATATCAATAACAAAAATATCTCCATCTATAGTTAAATAAGATATTTGACTTATCTAAAATCAAGAGTCTATTTGAATTTAAAGTAATTTACGTGTGAATAAATAAAAATATAATTATATCATTACTCTTCGTATTATAAAATGATAACACTCTATGTATATAAAAAAATTATATTATTATTTCATTATTATTAACTTATTTTGATTTTATAATTTATATTGGTGTTTAATATTGACATCAATTATATATGTTACTTGAATAAAATTATAAATATTGACATCAATTTATGTTACTTGAATAAAATTATAAATATTGACATCAATTATATATGTTAAGTTCTGCAAATACCATAGAATAATATATTAAATAATTATCACAATGGTCACAGAATTATTATTAGATAAAGCCTATAATAATGTTATTGATGAACAATTTTAACATAAAAATATATATTTTATTTTTTTCCTTTGGTCTTCAAATCTCTCTTAAGAAAAAATAAACAAATAAAAAATAGAAGAAGAATATATTTTATTTTTCTTGTTGTTTCATATCAACGATTTTTGACATACTATAATTTTATTTTATTTTTTAACAATTGGTAAACTATAATATTAGAAACTTAGTATATATATAAGGGTGGAGCTAGAGTGTAAGAGTGAGAGGTGCTAAATTTTTCTTTTCAAGTCAATTTTATTTTTTTTCATTTTTTTATTTTAATTTTATTTTTTTTCATTTTTTTGGGGTAAAAGGGTTGGACGCAAGCCCATTAATTACTTAATAAATTATTTTTGGGATCTTGAGAAAAAAAATTGGAAAGAATTATAATTTATTATTATTAATATATATATATATATATATATATATATATATATATATATATCTAAAAAATTTGGGGAGACACTCCCCCATTAAGCACATGTATCTCCACCCCTGTATATATTCAAAAGAAGAAAAAAAAATTAAACATGAAAAATAATTACATTCAGGATGACTTTAAAACCAAATAAAAAATAGTCGAACAACATACTAAAAATAATAATGTTAGGCAAACAACTTAGATACAAGGTCAATCAGGTATCGTATTTTAAAGTGTATTTTTCAATTAAGAAAAAAAGATCAAAATACAATAAAAAATTGGAAAGGAAAGAGGCAAAACACACATATAGCTTAGTAAATAAATCCTAAAATCCTTTCTCCCTATCTCTCTCTCAAACATCACTCTCATCACTAACTCTTCTTCTTCTACTACTCCCAACACCTTCAACCCCACTCTTTTTAGTCTCGTGCCCTAGCTACTACTACTTTTTATTATTGATCACCGTGAGTCGTAGCTACTGGTAGCGAACCACTGCCACTGCAAAAGCCCTCTTCTCTGTCATTGTTCTTTTCTTGTTGTGTTCTTCATTCTCTTCGTATTCTCTCTTTAATCCCAAGTCCTAGCCACCATGATACATTATTATCTTTTATCAATTTCTCTACATTTAATACATCATGTTACAACATTATTAATGGTCAATTAGCATGATTTAGTGCATTTATGAGTTTTGGCTCAATTGGGCCTTAAGTGTTTATTTTTGTTCTAATTCATTGAAAATTTCAGTTTTGACAAGGTTCACTAAAACGAACATAACTCTCACCACAGAACTTTGTTTGAGTTCCATAATATATCAAATTAAAGAGGACTGAAAGAGCTACAAAAGATATGAATACATGAAGAGCTAATTCGGACTTAATCTAGGGTAAAATTAGGCTCGAAAGTGACGCACGAAACCTGTTGCGAAATTCCAACGTGAAGAATTAGTTTAGGCCTTTTTAAATCAATGTAAATTGGTCCATTTGTAAATGTTGTAGGTGGGTTTCAAATTAGGGTGTTTAGCTCATTAAAAGTCATGTTCCATGCACATGCTTGATCCCTTTATAATGCCCCAAACTCAAAATCTCATGTTCCTTGCACATGTTTGATCCCTTTATAATGCCCCAAACTCAAAATCTGAAACACTTACTTCTCACTTTCCAATTTTATTTTCATTTTTGACAGCATTTGGGTTTTCCCTTCTACTCTTCTTTAGTTTCTCTACTAGGGTTTTGGGTTTCCATTGCAATTTTCATTTTTCTCTTGCAATTTAATTGTTCTGTCATGCAATTCCGATTAATGCTTAGTCTAATTTCAATTATGCGCAACTAATTTCATCAACCAATTCGATCTCAACAGGATCCCTAATTTCCTTAGGTTCTCCATTTTCAATTGCATGAGTACTTGTCTTGAATTCTGTAATTTCGATTTCATTATGTTGATTGATATTTTGAATTGAGATTGTTGAGTTCTGGCGTTGTTGATTAACAAAGAATGCAAAGAACTAATTACATGATTCGAAACCGAGTTGTGACTCTCATGCGATCATGTGAGTTTAAAGGCCACCTAGTGTTCGATGATAATTCTCTAAGATCTTAGAGCGTTAGTTCAGTGTTGGCATGCAAAGATCTCGGTATCAATGCACTGCATAAATGAGTGTCTTTATTTTGTTGAATCGATGAGGGAGATCAGGATCCGACAAAGATCAGATTGATGTCTTTTAATCATCTATTAATTGCCTTTTAATTGTTGTTTAATTACTGTCATTGGTAGTTGTTATTGTTTAATTGCCTTTAATTTCGGCTACAGAGAAGTAACAAAGTAATCCGTAGGGAAACGATTCGAGTCCACTATTACTGCAAAGTAGTAGCTAAATTTGGTTTTATTTGACACACGTTAGGCGCGTGTGTTAATCACTTGCTATTGTTGACCACCCCGAGCCGTAGCCACTAGTAGTGAACCACCACAATTGCGAGAGCCCTATTCTCTGTCACTGTTTCCTTCGTGTTCTGTTCTTCATGCTCTTCGTGTTTTGTTCTCCCTCTCATTGTTGAACACCTTGAATACCAGTGGAGGTACTTAATTTCTCCTTATTTAGTCATGCCTTGCAATTATATGCATACTTATAGGATAATAAATAGTGGCAAACTGGGAGAAAAAAAAAAGACAAGTTGGTAGTGGTTTTTCCTAGTAAACTAAGACAATTTAACTTGATAGAATTAATTTTGAACTATTGAATGTAACTCTAAGTTATGTGTGCAAATTAATTTCAATTATAGATTTTATATAGTTTAACTTGATTTGAATGTTCATCTACTTTGTCATAGTTTTAATGTTTCTCTGTTAAATAAACGACTTAGTTGTTTAAGTATTATGGAAAATTGAAGGTATAGTGTTTAAGATGGCATATCCAAATTCATTGTAGAAAGCTATTAACATGGTTTGTTTCCTTGCTCGAGCAATTATGTAATATGTACGGTTAAGATTTGATTTAATTTGAAAAGAAATTAATGAGTTTTAAGAAGTCAATATCTATTTCCTCTATTTTTTTATTTTATTATTCTAACTACTGAAAATATATATAATAGGAATAGGAACAAGAGTGTTTTTTCATTCCATAAAGTAACGTAACTTATGTTAATTTTTTCTCCCTTGTACTAGTGCAAAAGGGATTTAAAACGACACGTTTTTCTCGTTAGGTGCCAAATTAACCGCCGTCACAACATATTTTATGACAATTCTTAGAATAACTGACCTGAAAATGTTTTTCACGTCGTTTATTCTAAGAACCGCCGTAAAAAATGCTTAATTAATTTCACCCCTCTTCACTCTGCGCCCTCAAGGTACTTTTCTCTCTTCTCCCTCTTCTCTCTTCTCTCTCGCGATTTCCACATCTCCTCTCTATATTTTCCCCCTACAACGCTGTCATTGTCATTGTTAATTCTCTTTGTCATTATGCTTCCGCCGTTTAGCGTGCCTCCTTCTTTGGCCGCCGTGCCTTCTCCTTAAGCCGTTAAGTTTTCCTCCGTCTTAGCCATTGAGTGTGCCTCCTTCTTTGGTCATTAGGTGTGCCTCCGTCGTGGCACCATTGGTGTGGTATGGTGGTTTAAGTGGTTCCGCCAATGGTGTGGTGTGGTGCCTCTATCGCACAGATCTCAACCGCGGTATGCATTTCTCTTTGGGTTTCTCACCCCTTTTCTTAGCATTCTATCTTCAATCAGTGGTGTGGTGTGGTATGATTTAATAGTTCTTTTGTATTTTAGGGTTTTAATTTTTTTATGTGTTGAATTTTGAGAATTTGTTTTCAAGTGAAGATGAAGGGAGAAGTGAGAGGGATGGAAATGGTTGCAATTGTGATAGGCAATTTCATTTTATTTTTTGAAAAAAATATATATAAATTATTATTATGATTTTGATAGGAGATTAGTGTTAAAAAAATTTTAACTAAGACAGGTTCGTATTTTAAGGTGGTGTTCATTAGAAAATTGCTTTTGGGTTGTTTGAGCCTTTCATTTCTCATTTCATATTCGATTTGAGATCTCCATTATGACATGCAAAGGTGAGATTAAAGGTTTTTATTTTTTTTCTTCATCTCTAGTTAATGTTACGAGTAGATTCTTTACAAATTGTTTTAAGCTTTTTCGTTTTCAGATTGATTATCCATTGTTTGGTTATCTAGTAAATTTCATGATGTAAAGTAGGAAGCTACCAAACATGGCATTTTAGTTTTAGATTTTAATGTTTTGAGTCGTTTGATGAGACGTGAACTGAAATTATTGTATTTTGTTTCTATTTCTTCTAGTTAGGAAATGATGACTTAATTGGTTTATAATATCAACTTATATTTTATCTCTGAAAGAGCATGCAAGCATGGTTGGGAAACAATACCATTGACAATATCATCAGGCTAGCCTTAGTGAAAATTCACTAGCGTAGCTTGGTTTAATTCAATAATCAACTCTGTTGAATTTGAAGTTGTGCTAAGCTATATTACTAACAAAGTTGAATTTGAAAATACTCATACTCTGTTCGGGAAATCATGAACTGGCTCAATTAAATTATTTAACCTTTTTCTTATAAATTTCTTCAAAGTTAATTAAAATTATTTTATATTATTTAGCATAATATGAAATGATAGTTAAATATTTTTGTTTTGGTTGATAAGAATTGTCAAGGTACTTTTAAGAGAGAGCATTTAGGAACAAAATTGTTACTTACTTTAAGTCATGTAGGAACATCAAGGAGGATTACTAGATGCATGCAAAGGAGGCTAGAAGAGGAAGTGGGAAGACTCCAAGAGCAAGAGACTAGTATAAGGCTTATTTCTTGTAACCTACTTGTAAACTTGTTTAAGCAAGATTAGGTCCTATATTGTAATAGTTGTAGGGTAAGACAAGGGTCCAAAGCCCACGAGTTTTCATAGGGTTTAAGCAAGACATAAATCCCTAAGGTCAAGGGTCACACAAGGCTTTCAAAATTAGCTAAGTAATTCGGCCAAGACTTGTGTAAAACCTTGAAACACTTGAAAATTAGGAAAAAAAAGCCTTAAATAAGCTTGGATCTGTGCAAACACTTAATCAAGGATCTCCACCGTTAATTAATAAGTTCTTAGGATTGATGACTTGGCTAATCACATGGGTACAAAGGGGAGAGAAACCCATGTGCACCCATGTGAAGCCATGTGCTTCTTTAACCACCAAGTAACTCAAATGGTTACTTGGTGATCAAGGTAAGCTCACGGATTGGCTTAGGTACTAACTAGGATTAGATTAGCTTAATCATAGTTTAGTTTACTTGAAGGCCAAGCAAAGCATGCTTATAAATACCTTGGCCGAAACACATGTAAGGATCTTTTGGCAAATTTGAATGAAATAGCTTAAGGCTTTTTTGGAGAGAATTCTCTAGTTCCCTTAGAGAAATTTCTTTGAATCTTATCAATGAGATCTTATTACCATTGTGACGGTTCCTCCTAGGCTTATAGGTTCTCCACCTTGGCGCCACCACCATTTCTTCCTTATCCATTATTTTCTTTGATTTCTTAATTCCTAAAACACCTAAACACCTCACGGCCGAGACCTTTCCCTTGGCTTCTTTGGTGAACCTTGTTGAAGACTAAATTTGGGAACCGTTTGGAGCTTCATGGAATCAACCCTCCAAGGAGAACCGTATCAGTAAGGTGCTCAATTATTACACTGAGGCTATCAAATTGAATTAGATAAATACGACTTATTACTGCAACCGAGCAGTTGCTCACTCAAAGTTAGGCTGGTACAACATTTCTCATGTTTGTCAATTGGTGATGTAATATTTGCTCCATTTTTCTCTTATTGGTAATTACCATGTGAAATTATGCAGGTTTCAGCAAGTTGCAAAGACTGCGGTAAGGTAATATTTCTTGATAAGAAGGTGAGAAGAACAACATGTGATAGTTGCTATGGAATTTTTTTTCAATATTTGATTTCTAGTTTTTTTGTAATTTTTAAACTCCAATATTCTCCACTTGTATCATTTTGTGATTTCCTCTATTTTGATGTTATTGTGCAAGTTACTAAATTATGTGATTTGTGAATTGATGACCTTGTTTGTTCGATTGGTTGGGCTCAATGTGATACACACCTCACATTTTTTTCCCAGTTCACTGTATTGGATTTCAAGAGCTATATATTTGATAGGAACATTTTAAATTATGGTTACGGTTTCTATTTCTATATTATTGGATGCCAAAGTTAAACTTTTCTGACTATGTTAATTTATTATAGTTGCATCACCTACACATGCCCATTAGGTACATTTATAATAAAACGTCATGATTGTGTGCAACATCTATAATTTAGTTTCAACATTTATGCTTGGAAATTGCTTAATTATTATATTTTAGTTTCAACATTTAGGGTTAAAAATTGCTTAATTATTATATTTGTGTGTAGGGGAGTTATGGTGAGTCTCCTTCATAATAATAGCCTTGAAGCTTTGTGTGAACTTGTTAAACAATTGGCAAAGCCAGCTTTGCCCGCCGGTTTTGAAACCAACAATTGAAATGAAATTCGTCAATTCTAAAAGAAACCGATGTGAAAAGCTTAAAATAATATTTTTAATATATATTACATAGGTTATCTTAGTGAACCGACGTGGAAAATCTCATTTATAACGATAGTTTTTACTTAATAACCGTCGTGAAAAATATTTTTAACGATGAGTAAATAACCGCCATAAAAAATCTCTATTTTTAACGTTTCCCATATACCACGACTGGTCTTTAACCGCAATGAAAAATGATTTTTGACTGACTTGATGTTAGATTAAGATGATTAACATATTTAAAGTTTTGATTGTTACAAGACAGACGAAACTTTCCCAGACGGAACATTAGCAAGCAAGTCAGACGAAACAAGTAAAGACGGAAGATGACCCCTCAAAGTTGAAGTCATTCGTCTGTCTCAAGTCACGTCATAAGACGATAGGATAAGACGAAATCTCTTAGACTGAAGAAGTTTATCGTCTGTCCAAGAAGTGAAGCAAAGTATGAGTCACTCGCACCAAGTTTTCAAATCTTAAGAAGTACTCATTAGAAGCATCCAAGATCAGTATGGGGATTCACACTTACACATGCAACTCGAAAAGGTCTTCACCTTTTTGTCAAAGTCTTTGTACATGTCAAAAAAAGTACTGCGCACGCTATCTAAATCCGCCGCACACGCCATCAATCACTCAAGTACTATCTGACACCTTTTGGAAGCTCTCGAGGAAAATGTTCAACGACATTCTTCTGTGTCTAACGGATATCTGAAGACGTTGCCTATTTAAAGACTTCACTTCTTCAAAGTTCAGTTGGCGAACACGCTTCTAGTATTCAATCTTCTGTGATTTCGCTCACTGTATCTGTTGTACTTCATTGTAAAACCCTCTCTGCGAAGAGGAATCTTTCTTGTTTAAAAGAACTTTCTCAAATCCACTTTTGTGATGTTTTAGCCTGAGGAGGCTGGTTGTTCAAAAAATACCCTTGTTGTTTAGCCTGCGAAGGCTGTGTTCAAAGAATATCGTGTAATAGCCAGAAGTGGCTGGGAGCAAATAATACTTGTAACCCTTTCACGGTTGGTAGTGAAAACTCAGTTGTTACTGGGTAACTGGACGTAGTCTTGCATAGACGAACCAGTATAAAAATACTTGTGTATTTGTTTCACTAAGTTTTTCGACTAACGGAGATAATCAAACTATAACGCCTGTCCATTAAAAACAATCTTTGAAGATTAAGATTATTTCGTCTGAACATATTTAAACCCACAGACGAAAGGGATAAAATTTTTTAACACAATTCAACCCCCCTTCTTGTGTTCTATCTTTTATAGTTTGGTATCAGAGCTCAGCCTCTATGGGTTGAGTGCTTTACAGCTGCTAGAGGAAAAGATCCTGAATGGAGTCACAAGGACCTTCGTTCTTGTCTGGAGGGTCATCCATTAACAAGCCACCGGCATTCTCTAGTGATGAGCATACTTACTGGGCGGATCGGATGGAGATGTACATCAAATCCACTCAGTACAAACTGTGGAACATCATAATTCAAGGAAACATCCCTATTGTCAAACCCGAGATTGAATGGGGAAATGAAGAATTCTCGCTTATGGAACTTAACAACAAAGCTAGATATGATGTCATGTGTGCATTATCAAAGACAAAATACAACAGATTTTGTGCCTACAAAACAGCTAAAGAGCTTTGGGATGCCCTCAAGATTTCCTATGAAGGACTGAGGATGCGCGTATGAGGAAAGCTGTCACTCTTCAAAGAGAATATGAGATGTTCTCAATGAAGAAAGGAGAATCTATTGACATGATGTTCGGAAGATTCCAAACGATATTGAATGGACTCACTGCGCTGGACATTACATTCACCAAGGCCTAAAACAACATGAAGGTATTGGATAGTCTTCCTCCTCCATGGGAAGCTATGTCCACTGCCATCTCAGTTGGGCATGATATGAAGACATTAACTCTTGATGAGTTAATAGGAGCCTTGAGAGTACATGAAGTACTTCTGTGTAAGAGAGACAAGATCAAAGTTCAAGAACCCATAGCTCTTTCGTCTGTCAACAACATGCCGAAGGAGGAAACTCCTAAGAAGGAAAGAAAGAAGAAGCACAAAGTTCTGAAAGCTGACACCACTGAATCTGATTCGTCTGACGGATCGTCTGATGATGAGATTTCTCTCATGGCTAGACGCTTTAAGAAGATGATGATGAAAAAGAGGAGATGTCAACGCTTCTTTAAGAAGAAAGAAAGGAAGCTCCCGGAAAAATCTTCAAGCAAGGAGGAGAGCTCAGAAGTTATCTGCTATGAATGTAGAAAACCTGGACACATGAGATCAGAGTGTCCAAGATTAAAGAGAAGATGGAATCCTCGCAAAGACAAGGGTAGGAAGAGTCTAGTGACTTGGGAAGAACTTGATAGTGAAAGCTCAGAGAAATCCACTGAAGAAGAAGAAACTACAAATATCTGCCTCATGGCTGGAGACACTGTCTCATCAGAGGTAATTGAATTTGAAACTTATTCATCCTCTTCATCTGAGTCTGAGTCAGAATTAGAATAAATTTTATACGATACACTTTTGGCTAACTCACATTTTATTGCTGAGCAATACAAAGTATGCAAAGCCAAGTTGAAACAAACCTTGGAAGAAAATGCTACTTTGAGAACTGAAAATGAGTTACTGCAAAAAGAAGTATCAGATGAAAAATCATCTGAGTCTGAAAAGGATAATTTTATTTCTGAAATCGAAAGATTGAAGAAAGAAAATGAATCCTTACTCAAAGACTTAACAAAGTTCATTAAGGGATCCTTTGTGCTAGAAAATATTTTAAAATATGGGAGGTCTGCATCTGATAAGAGTTGACTTGGTTATGTTGAAGAGTCAGACAAAAAGAAAAACAATTTTGTTCGGCTGCTCATAAAAAGAAGATAAAAAATTACAATAAGGTTCCAAATAATTATAGAAAAGATAAAAGAACCTTAAACAGAAAGAAATCTTCTTTCACTAACAAAGAAGGACCCAAAAAGATTTGGGTACCAAAGTCACTTATTATTCCTGTTGCAGACATCCTTAATAGGAAAAGAGAGGACTTCAAGCTGGTACCTGGACAGTGGGTGCTCACGACACATGACGGGAGACCTATCTATGTTCCAAGATCTCAGACCAAGTAAAGGGTCTGTATCATATGGTTCAGGGAAATGTAAAATCTTAGGCATTGGGACTGTTGGTAAGACACCCAATCCTCTTATCCAAAATGTGTCTTATGTTAAAGGTCTCAACTTTAATCTGCTTAGCATAAGTCAATTTTGTGACAGTGGATATGAAGTAGCTTTTAACTCAGATGAATGTATAGTCAAAAACAAAGACAAATCCATTTTGTTTGTTGGGAAAAGAAAGAATAATCTTTATGAGGTTTTTCTTTCTGACCTTAGTGATCAGAATGTGACATGTTTGATTTCAGCAGATGATGAACGAGATATTTGGCACAAAAAGCTTGGACATTTAAGTCTCAAGTATATTTCAAAAATTTCTAAAAAGGATCTTGTTAAAGGTTTGCAAAAATATCTTGAAAATCCAATCGTTTGTGTGAATCTTGTCAGCATGGGAAACAACTCAAAGCTTCTTTTAAATAAAAAAAATGTTGTTTTCACGATAAGACTACTAGAACTGTTACATATTGATCTCTTTGGACCTACTCAGACTGAAAGTCTTGGAGGAAAGAGATATGGTTTTGTAATTGTGGATGATTATAATAGATTCACATGGGTATACTTCCTAGCACACAAACACGAGTCATTCAGTGTTTTCGAAATATTCTGTAAACGTGTTCAAAAAGAAAAAAGAATATGTATTGCGTCTGTTAGGAGCGATCATGGAACAGAATTTGAAAATTCTGAGTTCAATGCCTTCTGTTTTGAAAATGGTATCTTTCACAATTTTTCATCTCCAAGAACTCCTCAGCAAAATGAAGTTGTGGAAAGGAAAAATCGTACCTTACAAGAAATGGCTAGAACTTTGTTGCATGAAAGCTCTCTTCTAAAATATTATTGGGCAGAAGCAATTAATACTTCCTGTTATATTCAAAACAGAATATTGGTAAGGCCAATATTGAATAAGACTCCATATGAACTATGGAAAGGAAGAAGACCCAACATTTCTTACTTCCATCCTTTTGGATGTGAATGTTTCATCTTGAACACTAAAGATCAACTTGGCAAGTTTGATTCAAAAGTGGTAAAGGGATTCTTACTTGGATATTCCAATACGTCTAAGGGCTATAGAGTATTTAACTCTAAGACACAAGTTGTAGAGGAATCAATTCATGTAAAATTTCAAGATAACTCAAAGGATGATAAGGAAATATCAGACCTAGAAAATTTATTTGATAATTTGCAGATTAACCCTTCTGGTCAAAGCTCAAATTCAAATGGTCAACTTGGGTCAGACGCAAGAACTGACACAAGAGCAAACGATAGAAGTACAGACGAACCCTCTTCGTCTGATGCTCACCAACATGATGATCAAGCTCCTATAAGAACGTGGAAGTTTGCCTCAAACCACATAGAAGATCTTATCATTGGAGATAGACATCAAGGTGTTCAAACAAGATCAAGACTAAAAGAATCATCTAGTCATGCTCTCGTGTCAAATATAGAGCCCAAGAATATTGAGGAAGCTCTACAAGATAATGACTGGATTTTAGCTATGGAAGAAGAGTTAAACCAGTTTACCAGAAATGATGTTTGGACTTTGGTAGAAAAACCAAGAAGCAAAAGTATCATTAGAACGAGATGGGTGTTCAGAAATAAACTTGATGAAGACGGGAAAGTGGTAAGAAACAAAGCAAGATTAGCAGCTCAAGGTTATAATCAACAGGAAGATATAGATTTCACTGAAACTTTCGCTCCTGTAGCTAGATTAGAAGCCATTAGAATTTTACTTGCCTTTGTTGCTCATTAAAATATCATCCTATATCAAATAGACGTAAAAAGTGCTTTTCTAAATGGTTTTATTGAAGAAGAAGTATATGTAAAACAACCTCCTGGACTTGAGAGTTCATCTCAACCAGATCATGTTTTTAAGCTAAAGAAAGCACTATATGGTCTTAAACAAGCTCCTCGAGCTTGGTACGAAAGATTGAGTTCCTTTCTTCTTCAAAATAGTTTTTCAAGAGGGAAGGTTGACACTACTCTCTTCAAGAAAAGTGTTTCAAAAGACTTTATTATTGTCCAAATATATGTAGATGATATAGTCTTTGGAGCAACTAACGAATCCTTGTGCAAGGATTTTTCTAAGTTAATGCAGGATGAGTTCGAGATGAGCATGATGGGAGAACTGAAGTTTTTCCTAGGACTTCAAATCAAACAGACTAAACAAGGCATATACATTCATCAACAGAAGTATACTAAGGAACTTCTAAAGAAATTCAAAATGGAAAATTCCTAACCAATGAAAACTCTCATGCATTCGTTTGGAGCCAGTCTCAACAAAGACGAATCAGGTAAGACCGCTGATCAGACGGTATATAGAAGTATGATTGGATCTCTTCTCTATCTCACTGCTAGTAGACTTGGCATTATGTTTAGTGTCTGTCTATGTGCACGTTTTCAATCTGATCCTAGAGAATCACATTTACAAGCTGTTAAACGCATTTTAAGATATCTTATTGGAACTACTAATCTTTCTCTATTTTATAAGAAAAGTAGTGATTTCAATCTAAGTGGTTATTGTGATGCTGATTATGCTGGAGATATAGTGGAAAGAAAAGGCACAAGTGGTGGATGTCAATTTCTTGGTTCATCACTAATCTCTTGGTCAAGCAAGAAGCAAAACTCCATTGCACTCTCAACCACTGAAGCAGAATATATTGCTACGGCTGGGTGTTGCTCACAACTACTTTGGATAAAACATCAACTTGAGGATTACTCCAGGTTTGAAACTCAAATACCAGTATTTTGTGATAACACAAGTGCAATTAATCTCAACAAAAATCCTATTCAACATTCAAAAGCCAAAACATATTGAAATTAAATTTCATTTTATAAGAGATTATGTTCAAAAAGGTATTTTCGATATACAGTTTGTTCAAACTGATTTTCAATGGGCAGATATCTTTACAAAAGCTTTAGACGAAACTCGCTTCAATTTCATTAAAGAAAATTTGGGAATTGTCTCTTTAATTGATTAAGTTTTTCCGTCTGAGCATTTCTTTTCGTCTGCACATTTTAAAAAAAAAATTACCTTCGTATATCTTTTCGTTTTAAGACGAAACATTGCATCTAATCAAGTTGAATCAGTCTGAGAAAATTCAACAGACGCAAGGTTATTATTTAATTAATTTAAAGTTAAGTGTGCAGGGACAAATTAAAAGCAGCAGTAAATGTGTCTGTCATTTATTGCACTATTCTAGGACTTTGAAGAGCACGCGCTGTGAATTGCTGCGAATTGCAGAAGTCAAATCAACCATTGAAAGGGAAATGATGGGGACACGTCAAATTAGGGACGGTTTCAACTTCTTTCGTCTGATGAATCACAACCGTTTTTTTTCTTTGACAATAAATATCCTTAAAGTTCACACTTTTATTCTTTACTGCATTCACACTATCTCTAAATATTCTATTCACATAATTTCTCTCTCTTTTCAAACTTAACTATGGCCGCCAAGAATATCAAGGCAACCGAAGTAACTTTCTTTACGCAGGATCTCTTCTTGCCTAGCAAATGGATCTCAAGGACCACTATTGAAAGCATCTCTGACAGGGTATCAAAGATGTTGATACACAATGGCTAGATGGATTTCGCGGAGATGAGAGGGTCATGACTGATGGAGGCCTACGCGGAGTTCTGGAGTGACGCGAAGGAATTTGATGATGGTATTGTAGGTACCATTGACAACAAGGAGTATATTATCACAATAGACTCCATTGCTGAAGCTGAGTGTTGCAAAGCCGAAGGGCGCTTTTACAGCGCAGACTGGATGAGGTTAGAATTTGAGGAGCATGCAGACAAGATTCTCTATGGAAAGGTCCACGACCCCGAAGATCCCAAGTTTCTGAGATCAGGGAATCTATATCCCACAAGAAGAGTCATCCACAACCTTCTCTACAACATCTTTACACCCAGAACAGGCTCACGAGACAATGTGAGTACTCGTGACAGATTTTGCATCTTCTACTGTCTGAGGAAAGCAAGGATGAGTCCCTCACATCATCTCGACCATTGGATAAATGCGTTGAGAAATAGGAACATTTGTAGGAAGAGTAGTATCCCCTACGCCACTCTCTTCTCCAAAATCATTATTAACCAAGGTTTTGATGCCACTGGTGTTGTTTGGCATGAAGAAGGAAAGGAGGTCAAAGGAAGCACCTTTGCCAAGATGCATATGAGCCCTAGCTTTCTTCATCGCAATGCGAGTGAAGAACAAGTTCCTCTTTCACCCATCACCAAAGATCCTCCTCATAGAGCTCGCATCAAACGCGCCAAAACCCAAACACAAACCCAAACACACACCCAAACACACACCCAAACACAAGCCCAAACACAAACCCAAACATCTATTTCTCTTCCACCTGTGGTCATATCTGAAGTCCCTTTCGAAGATGCTCAAGAAGAGTCTCTTAGAAAGAAGAAGAGGACTATCAGAATAAAGCATGTTGCGGCTAAGACGCAAGAGAAGAAGATATCCCCTAATGAAGATGAAGGGGTTATGATATCATCTAAGGGTGTATCGTCTGTTAAAATCCTTTCAGACGGAGAAAAGCAGAAGAAAGCAACCGAAGAGAAAGCAAAGAGAAAATGAAGCAGAAGCTTGCGTCTGTGGTTATTGGAGAAACAGACGAAGCAAAACAACTAAAAGAGGCTATGAGGGTCTCTATGCTGCTTCAAGCTGAAAGAGAAAGAATCTTTCTCGAAAGCGTTAAGGGCATTGGATTGTCTGAAGCTGCGTCTGCTCCAGCAACTTCAGAAGGCATGAATAGTGAAGAAACTGCCCAGATCCAGAAGGACAATGCTCAGTTGGCAGAGGAATTGGAGACTATGCTTAATGAAGAAGCTTCAACTATGGAGGTTTCTGCATCAACACTCCAAGACGAACATAGGATAAATGTTTCTGATCCTATTGTTGTGTCTCCTCTCAACGCTGCCTTTGATTAGACGATACCTGCTGCGTCTGAAGAAGCATCCCACCAACAGACGATAGAGATTCCGTCTGAAGTGATAATTATTGAGGACACATGCTCTTCGTCTGATGAAGAACATGTTGATATTAAAAAGGTGGATGCATCATGGGTGAGATCTCACGCTGAAATCATAAATTTAGAAGATCTTCCACCCAAGCACAAGACTGACTATTCGTTCCTCAACGAATTAGTCATGAGAAGATTTGCTGAAAACTCTTGTGCTGAAAGACCAGTCAATCCTGACTGGATTCTTGGAGATAAACTTGAAGATATCTCCGATGATGGTGAACCGTCTGAGTCTGCTAAAGATGGTTACTTGGTGGACGATGAATACTGCTTTATAAAGGACACTCCATATATTGAGTTGAAGAATCCTTATCGGTACAGAGGTAAAAAGGGATTTCAACTTGGGAGATTTGTCAACCCCATCATTTATCACAAACCCCTGAAGCCAGTGGACTTCAAAGAAGATTTCATCTATACTCCTGAAGAGCAACGCGAATGGCTAAAGCGTCAGCCTTGGGATAAACTGGCCTCTTTAGACATCAAGGGTTCAGAACAAATAAACATGTACAAGGATCATCTAGCTGAGTCGGTGATTGAAGGACCAGCTCTTGGCTATGAACCCCACATTCCTTTCAGGGAAAACATCAAGTGGAAGGTTCAGCATGAAATCAATGCACCTGCATTTCACCACTGCAGATATGGAGATCCCAGCTCCACCATCTATGAGCCAAAAGATTGCTCTCATTGACATCTGGACGCTATTGATCGCCATGATCCTGTACCTTTCACAATTCCAATGAACCAAACAGAGTATGTAGGTCTAGGACATACTCTTGGAATTGTTCTTCCTTGGACAAGACCACATTGTTTAGGAATTTGCCCACGCTACTCCATCCTCCTCAAGGAATATGAAGACCCCGAAGAGTTTGCTCATGCTCTTCCTGAAGATTACAATATGGCATTCAAACTCATGGCCAATGCTTATAGAAGGGAAGAAAAAGCTAGATCAACTTTCTTCTATCACATTGAAAGGAGAGCAAAGAAAGAGATGAGAGACTGTCCATTCATGGTGGGATCTCAATTTTCTTCTCTCATTTCAGACGAAACCAAGTTCTCCATCGTTTTAGACTGAAAATGACCTTGCTTGGTCAAGTTTTTGGCTAAAGAAAAAGAGAAGAAGACTCTGTCTGTCTCCAAAACCTTCAAGTTTGCAAGGCACATCCCCAAGAGACTTCCGTCTGCTGCATACTCGCATCTCAAATCTATTCAAGCCAATGCCTCAAGACCTATCAATCCTAAGATTCAAAGGATGATAGAAGATCATGAAGCCACCTCTTCTTTCTGCTCTGGAACTTCATTTGATGAAGATTCTACAATCTGTGACAAGGTGTATCCTGGAGAAGCTTTTGCTTATACACATCCGTCACAGGAGCATCCAGATCTTGAGCTCTCTGTACCCAGTAAAGTGTTTACTTGACAATGAGAGAGAGACTTCACTGCGTATCTCACACTTCCACTTTTCATTCTGCGTCTGAAGAGGACTCCAACTATGCTCATTGAAGATGACTTTGTACCATTAGTTGAAGAACCTCAAACTCCTGTTTTTGAGCCTTTAACTGTGGTCATCAAAGAAGAAGAGTCTGATCCAATCGTGGAAGAGCCTCAATCGCCGTTTGTGGAGATCGCTGATAAGGTGGAGGTTACAGTTATTGATGATGAAGCAGAGGACGCTGATGAGTATCATACTCTAAAGCGTAAATATGATACCTTAGAAGAGAATTGCGAGCATCTGAAGAAAAAGAACAAAGAGCTTGACGATAATCAAGCTTCTCTTACATCTGAGATGCAGCAACTGAAGGAGATTGTTATGAGCCTTGTTCAAAAGAAGCCTAAGCCTTCTTCTTGATTGCGCTTTTGATGATTCTCAGCCCAAGGGGGAGAATATCTTAGGAAGTAGAGTTTGTTATGCTAAGGGGGAGCCTTCGTCTGAGGAGTCGAGCATCGTCTGAGGGGAGTTAGCATTATTTTTTTTTATTCTTTTTGCTATGTTGTATTGATTCTTTATTGCATAGTGTTATACATGTATTCTTAAAGCTTTTGTTTTCTGTATACCTTGTAAAATTGTATATGGTCTACATCACATTGATGTAACACTTCTTATAAAGAGATATTGTTTCAGAAAATATCGTCTTGATGTAAATCTGACTTGTGCTTAAACTGTGATCACTAACTTTGTCTTATGCAGATGCTTCCTTGAGAAAGTTGTCAGTATGGTCTGTAATCATCAAAAAGGGGGAGATTGTTAGATCAAGATGATTAACATATTTAAAGTTTTGATTATTACAAGACAGACGAAACTTTCCCAGACGGAACATCAGCAAGCAAGTCAGACGAAACGAGTATAGACGGAAGATGACCCCTCAAAGTTGAAGTTATTCGTCTGTCTCAAGTCAAGTCATCAGACGATAAGATAAGACGAAATCTCTTAGACTGAAGAAGTTTATCGTCTGTCCAAAAAATGAAGCAAAGTATGAGTCACTCGCGCCAAGTTTTCAAATCTTAAGAAGTACTCATTAGAAGCATCCAAGATCAGTATGGGGATTCGCGCTTACACATGCAACTCGAAAAGGTCTTCACCTTTTTGTCAAAGTCTCTGTACATGTCAGAAAAAGTACTACGCACGCTATCTAAATCCGCTGCACACGCCATCAATCACTCAAGTACTATCTGACACCTTTTGGAAGCTCTCGAGGAAAATGTTCAACGACATTCTTCTGTGTCTAACGGATATCTGAAGACGTTGCCTATTTAAAGACTTCACTTCTTCAAAGTTCAGTTGGCGAACACGCTTCTAGTATTCAATCTTCTGTGATTTCGCTCACTGTATCTGTTGTACTTCATTGTAAAACCCTCTCTGCTAAGAGGAATCTTTCTTGTTTAAAAGAACTCTCTCAAATCCACTTGTGTGGTGTTTTAGCTTGAGGAGGCTGGTTGTTCAAAGAATACCCTTGTTATTTAGCCTGTGAAGGCTGTGTTCAAAGAATATCGTGTAATAGCCAGAAGTGGCTGGGAGCAAATAATACTTGTAACCCTTTCACGATTGGTAGTGAAAACTCAGTTGTTACTGGGTAACTGGACGTAGTCTTGTATAGACGAACTAGTATAAAAATATTTGTGTATTTGTTTCACTAAGTTTTTCGACTAACGGCGATAATCAAACTATAACGTCTGTCCATTAAAAACAATCTTTGAAGATTAAGATTATTTCGTCTGAACATATTTAAACCCACAGACGAATGGGATAAATTTTTTTTAACACAATTCAACCCCCCTTCTTGTGTTCTATCTTTTACACTTGAAATATCGTTTTTGCACTAGTGTCACTTGGGTAGCTGGTCTTGATGTGATCCTAAGATGGAAAGCACAACGGAGTATGTCGTTATATGTTAAGTTTAGATACATTTTAAAGGTTGTATTTTACATGAATGGTACAATATTCCTGGTATGTGATATTAATATGTTGTTGTTTATAAAGTCAGGTACATAATGTTTTGGGTCCTCTTTATAATTACCAAGTTGGCTTTCTGTTACTATATAAAGGTAACACATTTCACTTTTCGTCTCTCAGTATAATATGTTTTTCTTTTAGATTACTCTGATAGTTATTTACCCTTTTAACTTCTCTTCCACAATTTCTCACAATGATAGTTATGAATATGTTCAACTTTTTCCTTGTACTTATTTAAATCCCTTTTTTCATTATTACACCATAATTATTGTATTTTAATTATTATTTTAATAAATAATCATTCTAACAGGTTTTGTAGCTTTGTCTTCTTTAATAATCAATGAATATTACTTGTTCATACTCTCCCTATGTTGCATTGAAGAAACATCACAAGAATAACAAACAAGTTGTGGAATGTAATTAATGTCTTTATTTATATTAAAATGATTTTTAACTTCCTAGTATGACCTTCATTATTATTTCTCTCTCATTAAGAGAAACTTTGTAAAATATTTAAGAACTAGTTAAAGCCTTAGAGGGCATTTATAAAAAGATAATAAAGAAACAGAAATTTATGAACTATAATAGACATTAAGTATATCTCAAAAGAATTCTCATCTTAACATTATATATCAAATATGACTTGAGATTTTATCTTACCATTTCTATGGATGAGGGTATATTGCCTTTATGTAGAATGATAGTTATTTTATGATAAAATTATTTTAAAATGCATCTAAATTATATATATGGATTGTAATATAGAATACATCCACCATATAGACATATTCTTGTGTCTGGTGGAACTGATTGCCTTTGGTTATTAATTCTTCTATTGTAACCTGGAATTTGTGTTCAATATTAGACTCTAGAATGTTCTTAAAATTCTTGATCATATTTAGAGACATCTTCTCACTGCTAAAGTATGTTTACAGTTTGATTTTTGTTCCTTATTACTGATGTTCATACAATGTGAAGATTAACTCATTCAACCAGTCTCATCTCACTATGGATGTGTTGATTCCTGGTGAAGAACTTAAAGCAAGAATTGAGGAGTTTGTGAGGTCTCAAGAAATGAAGAAACATAGTGAAAGACTAAGCCTACAAAGTTCCAAGATCACAATTCACACTATAAGTGGAAAAATGTTGATTGATTTGGAAAAATGTTGATTGATTTGGAAAATGAGATTCCTAACAACATGTATTAATATGCTTAGTAGTTAAATTTTCGATGGCCCTGCAAATTTATGTGAAATCAGATTTATTTTTTTTTTGTGTACACTTCATACTAAGACTATTAACTATATTTATCATATAGGAATTGTCCAAAAAGATAAAATATTACTTATTTGTGAGATTTATTCATCCACAAATTTGGAATCATTCTTCTAAAGAAACTTAGATTCTTATCATAGAAACGACACTTGCTTACAATTATACTTTAGACCTGGACCATTACTAGAGTGTATAAGTGTTTTCTTCGGTCTTTCTTGTTTAATCAAAGATACTATTAATACTAAGAAATGATAGATGTTATATATTTTTTATTTATTTTGTAGATGTTGTATACTTTTTTAGCTAGGAGTTATATACTTTTAAATTGTATGTTATACACTTTTTATACTACATGTATATTTCTTATAGGTGTTATATACTTTGTTTACTCACCTTGCTTTAGTTTTTTAAAAATATTTTATAAAAAAATATCATACCAAACAAGACATTGGTTACTTTAAATGATTAAATATGTATCATCTAAAAAATTTATCACTTGTAAAAAGAATAAAAAAAAACATAAGAAAATCAGAGAAAACATGAAATACTCTTGTAACTAGACAATGGATGTTATATATTTTGTACACTAAATGTTGTATACTTTTTCAACTAGATGTTATATACTTTTACAACTACATATTATATAATTTTTATCTTGTACGTTGTATACTTTTTATAATTATATTACACATGTAAATAATTTTTGTCAGTCATTTGAATGTATTAAACATTGATGTAAATAATACATTTACACAATAATAGACATTAATTTTGGTTAAATAACACAAATAATGGACATATGATATTATAATTTGATCGTAAATATTTAGATATCCAAAAAAATTGACAAATAGAAACAAAAAATTTGTGGGAGAAAATTGTACATATGAAGTTGTATACTACAATATGTATATTCCAATTGAAGGTGCTAAAAAACTTTTGAAGATGTCACATGATGTGTCAGAACTTGCATAGTTAGATGAACCACATTGGTGTTCCATTGACTCCAATAATAATGTCATAAAACCTAAAGAACCATCCTATTGAAATGCAAAATTTTAAGTTCCTAAGGGAATTGTAACTTTATCACCGATGCAAACTTCCATCTACAGTTTAACAAGATATATCAACAACATGCATTCAACACAAAATGTTAATATATATATATATATATATCCATCATAACGATATGGAAACATCACATATTAACAATGTATAATACATACATCCATCCAAGTTACAAATAATTTAACCTGTATATAGAAATAATACACATAGAACATCATACAAGGACGTGGTGAAAAGCACAATACAAGCACATTGCATACAATACAACAAATAATGACAGTAAATAACAACATTATTAACCATTATCATAACTATTAGTAACCATCATGGATTCATCAATTAAAGGTTGTTTTCTAGTTGAAAATATCTGCATTCTGTCATCATTAGTTGTTTGCACAATGCAACAATCATTTTGCAATTAACACATTATAAAATATATAACATCATGTGATGAAAACACACTAACCACATAATCAACTTATCTTACTACTTTGGTTATTGCATTGTTTTTTTCTTACATTTTTAACCATTTTCTCACAATGAAAAAAGTCAACCGCAGATCTAAAACTTTATAACAGTAGTTACAAAAGTATACAACATATTTTAGAAACATATACAACATATTTCATAAAAGTATACAACATGTTTCACAAAATTATACAATATATTTCACAAAAGTATACAACTTCAAACCCACAAAACCCTACATGTTAAGCAACCAAAATGCAAACAAAATATCAAAACCTTCAACCAAAACCCAATAGCAAAACCAAAACTAAAACCTACCTTTACGTTTGTCACAAATCCACAAAAAGTATCACTGTTTCACGAAGAATGGTTATCATGGAAACAAAATCCCTTTAGTCAAAAGTTGGGTATTTGTGTTAGTTACTCAAGAACAATAACATACAGCACAACACCAACGAAGATGTTTGAAGAAGAGTTTGATGAAGAAGGTTTGAAGATAGTATGATATTATAATGAAGAAGAAGAGGAGGTTTGAAGAATACAACTCCTTCAATTGCACAGGTTTGACGACAAATTCAAGGAGAAGCATAAGTGAAAATTTCACAGTTACAGTGGTTCACTATCAATGGCTACAGCTTACGGTGGTCAACAATAGCAAGTGTTGATGGCTAGGGCTTGAGATTGAAGAGAGATTGGGGTTGAAGGGGTTATGAGTAGAAGAAAGGTTAGTGATGAGAGTGATGTTCAAGATACAAAGGTAAAAGAAAGGATTTTAGAATTTCTTTATTAAGCTACGCATGTATTTTGGCTCTTCCCTTCCATTTTTTTCTGTATTTTAATTTTTTTTTAATTGAAAAATACACTTTAGAATACGGTGGTTGATTGGCATCATATTCAAATTGTCTATCGAAAAATATTTGGTAGACAACTGCAATATACAGACAATCAAATGTGAAGAGAGAAAAATACGTATACGTATAAAGTGTGAAGAGAGAGAAATACGCAGATATTCTGTGACTGGGTTGGCTGGTTGACTGATTATTGCAGTTGTTAACGTAGTAAAGTTGTTGTCTATCTAGCATTATTACACTAAAAAAAGTTCAATTTTTTTTAAAAAAAAAGATAAAAATGAAAAAAATATTATTATTTAAACAATAAAATATATCTCAATATTTTCATCTATCTTACAAAAGTTATAAATACAAATATAATTAGGCAAAAATATATATTGGATCATCATTTTATTTGATAAATATATTCATCAGTTGAAAAAAAAAATAGCACTTGCCAATTCAATGGTAAATTTTTTTACCAATTCATATAATTTAGTTTTCAAATGGATGAAATTATTCTTTTTTTTAGTTTATCTGCGGTTAACATTTGTTTACAGAGTAAAAAAACAATTTTGAATCACATATTTATGCTAAAAATAAATAACTTCAAAACATATATTTATGATATAATAAATAATGTTAAATATATATTTGTTATAAAAGTAAATTTGTATAAACTTACTTTAAATATAATTAAACATATTTCTAAAAATAATTCCAAATTTTTAATAGAGATATTCGTATCTATGAGGTTTTTTTATTATTATTCTTGATTGATCTCATGATAAATATATGAAAAGTAGTGAGATTCATTTCATGATGATATTGATGTGACTGTGATTAAAATTAAAATTATGAGGTGGATGAGAATTGATGATATACGTGTTTATTGTTGATTTATTTGATTATAATTATGGGGTATTTAGTTCTAATATAATATTAGAACATGACATGGGGTTATAGAGGATATCCACCACTTGAAATCAAACCTTCCACCTCATCTGCATAACATTTTAGATCTGATTCATACACAAATGAATTGGTAAATCAGTTGAAAATTAAGAGTTGAAAAGATTTGAGAAGTTAATTTTTTTAAATAATGTTTTTCATTTATTTACTACTTGTATAATTTTTGTTACCAATGACATATTTCTCTTTTATTTTTTATATGAATTACTTTTTTATCTCAGCTAAAAGTATCATTTCTTTTTACATCACGTAAATATTCTACTATGGTCTTTCTTTATCTCTTATAACACATTTTTTTCAATAGATGACAGTATATGATATTATATTAATTTTTCAATTTTTATTTAATATTTTTTATATATTATATTAATTTATGACAAAAAAATTTTAGATAACAGTATATAGTATTATATTAATTTTTCATTTTTTATATATATTATATTAATTTATAAAAATACTATATTATTAAAATAGATTCAACTATCATAGGCACAACTATACTATTGAAAAAATACATTAACCAGTATCTTTCGTTTCATCAATGAATTTGTTAATTAATAAATGGTTAGGAATTAGCATAATAAGTTACTCTAAAACATATATGTTTATGTTATTTTTATTATTAATTTTTTTATATTTTATAAATAATTACTTAATTGTTTGCAAGCCAAGAAAAAACATAATGATTTAGACAATAGAAACAAAAAGCTATACGCACACCTTTCACCCACCCAGCTTAATAAAAAAATTTAGCTACAACTTTTGTATTATTTTTAATTAGAATTAATATTTTGTTTATAATCTGTATAATTAAACTTATATTATACGATTATATAAGTTACTGAAATGAAAATTTAATTTTAATTGAAAAGCATAAAAATAAAAAACAGAAAAGAAAAATAAAAAAAACTATATCCAAGTTTTGATTAGAACCTATCTCACAAGCAACCACGGATTTGTGTCCTCTGCACTTCCGTCACATTGACATCCTTCTCTTTCTATGAATCAACTTGCCAGCCATGTGTCATTGGACAAATGGGTTTCTCTAGTTTTCTTTATTTATAAACTAGTATTTAGCTCAAGTTTAATATGTAAAATTTAAATAACTGAAAAATAAATAAATGTCAATTTTTTGTTGCAGAATAATATTTTCACAATAAATTTTTTTACTAAAATTTTTATTTATCTCTAGTTTAATTAAAAATTTATAATTTAATGATTTTAAGTTGATAATATATATATATATATTCATTTTTCATTTAAAAATTTTATTCACTTTAAAAATATTTTCAAAACATATGTTAAGATTATTAGTAAAACAGAAAATGAGGAGTGCTATTGATACAGTTTCTAACGCACCCATTATTCCCTGTACTTACTCTATAATTATTAGAATTTATTAAAATTTATGAAATTAAGAAAGTTAATCATCGTAAAACTAAATGATATCTAAAAAATTTAGAAAAATATGTTTTTGAATAAATTTCAACTCAGCGTGAAGAGTGTATTAAAACAAGTGTGTTAAAGACTAAACGAGATGAGTAAAATCAAGATCAATAAAAACTGTCAAATATAATATATATATATATATATATATATATATATATATATTTAACGAAAAATTTATAAATTTTCAAGAAATTTAAATATCTAATATTTTAATTTCCTTGATTTAAATTCCTTTCATTTTGTATCAATTTTGTTTGAATTAATTAATTTAATTTTTTATATTTTATTTTCCTTATTTGGATAAAGTAATTCAATTTCTAAGAAATTTAAAATTTTATTTTTAAATATTTATTTATAAATTAAATTTTTATTATGGAATAAAAATAAATATTTAAATACTTAAATATTCAAAATAATTTTAATGTGATGAATTCTATTATTACAAAATATTTAATAAGTTAATTTTTGGTTATTGAATAATTAAAAATATAATAAATAATTAATTGTAATTAAATAAAAAAAAAATTCAGTTACGTAGTCTCGCGCAGAAATTATTAGAAATAAAAGAGTTGTCAGAAAAGTGAGAAAATGCCTCAATTTTTTAGCATAATTTCAAATTTCCCAATTTTACTTAATTGAAATTCCTTTTAAAAATGACATCATTTTAAATTCTTCAAAATGTTTTATCCAAACTGTAAAAGATAGAACACAAGAAGGGGGAGTTGAATTGTGTTTTATATAAAAAAAAATATCCCTTTCGTCTGTGAGTTTAAATATGTTCGAACAAAATAATTTTAATCTTCAAGGATTGTTTTTTTAAAGGATAGACGTTATAGTTTAATTATCCCGTTAGTCAAAAAACTTAGAGAAATAAATACACAAGTATTTTTATACTGGTACGTCTATATAAGACTACGTCCAGTTACCTAGTAACAACTGAGTTTTTACTACCAACCGTGAAAGGGTTACAAGTATTATTTGCGTCCAGCCACTTCTGGCTATAACACGATATTCTTTGCCTTCGCAGGCTAAACAACAAAGGTATTCTTTGAACAACCAGCCTCCTCAGGCTAAAACACCACACAAGTGGATTTGAAATAGATGTTTTAAACAAGAAAGATTCCTCTTGAGGGTTTTACAATAAAGTACAACAGGTATAGTGAGCGAAATCACAAACTAAACTTTGAAGGAGTGAAGTCTTTAAATAGGCAACGTCTTCAGATATCCGTTAGACACAGAAGAATGTCGTTGAATATTTTTCTCGAGAGCTTCCAAAGGGTGTCAGATAGTACTTGAGTGATTGATGGCGTGTGGAGCGGATTTAAATAGCGTGCGCAGTACTTTTTCTGACATGTACAGAGACTTTGACAAAAAGGTGAAGACCTTTTCGAGTTGCATGTGTAAGCGCGAATCCTCATACTGATCTTGGATGCTTCTAAAGAGTACTTCTTAAGATTTGAAATCTTAGCACGAGTGACTCATTCCTTGCTTCACTTCTTGAACAGACGATACATTTCTTCAGTCTTAAGAGATTTCGTCTTATCCTACCGTCTGATAACTTTGACTTGAGACAGACGAATGACTTCAATTTTGAGAGGTCGTCTTCTGTCTGTGCTTGTTTCGTCTGACTTGCTTGCTGATGTTCCGTCTGAGAAAGTTTCGTCTATCTTGTAGAAATCAAAACTTTAAATATGTTAATCATCTTGATCTAACACAAACAAGTTAATTGATTTGATAATAATATAATTTCACAGAATAAATGAATTGCTCTAAAAGATGGTCTCATCCAAACAGTATAAGGAAATAAGAAATTCAATTGATAGTAACAAATGGGTGGTTCAATACTACACGAAAAATAAATATTTAAATGAAATTGAATATGAAGGACAATAAAAATAATGTATTTTAAAGTGAAGTTTTAATTTAGTATATAAAGATGAATAACATTTTAATATTTTTAAAATTATTAATATTGAGAAATAAATTTATATTTGCACATATTCAAATTGAAATTCCTTAAATTGTAATGATATAATTGTCCTTATTTATCAAGTGCTTATAAATAGGTGCTCATTATCAAGTTTTATCTCTCTTATTTTTATTACTTTTACCCTAATTTATTTTAATTGATATTCTTAATTTATTCTGACCAATATTCATTGAGTCATTAAAGTCTTTATATATATCCAATACTTGTCACACAAAATTTAAGAAAAATATTCTACGTCGATACCTGCATGATCCAGATACAATCAATATCATAGTATAACTATTTATAAAAATATAAAATATAATTTATATTTTAAAAATATTTGTTATTATTATAAACTTTCATTTTAATATAATTTTATATT
The DNA here is from genome assembly GCA_026586105.1 of Hylodesmum podocarpum. Classification (NCBI taxonomy): domain Eukaryota; kingdom Viridiplantae; phylum Streptophyta; class Magnoliopsida; order Fabales; family Fabaceae; genus Hylodesmum; species Hylodesmum podocarpum. The sequence continues at coordinate 1,481,278 of JALJEV010000071.1, read as the reverse complement.
TGAAAGTATTTAATAATTATAATTAAAATGTTTTTATAATTTAATATGGATTAAAGATAAAGATTAAAATTAATGAAAATAAAAATAAATATAAATTTTAAAAGAAGGAGATAAATATTTTAATGATAATAGATAATATAATCCAATCATTTTTCCAAAAGAATATTTAAATGAATATAAGTACAAAAAAGAATGGGAATATATATATACTTAATATATATATATATATATATATATATATTTATATTTATATTAAGTATATATATACTTTAATTACATAAACTAAATATTTTATTGTCTATGAAATATAAATTTAAATATTAGTATATACACACACGACGTAGAGAGACATGGAGAAACATAATTGTCATCTGTTTCAAAATGTGTAGTCATATTATGCAATATGTCTATGTATATCCCATCACAATATTAATTATCGATTTGAACAACATGTAATCTGACAACTACGTATCATTTTCTTTCATTATCGCACACATGAATCACTTTATAAAGTGATTAGAGTTTGGGCGATGAAGTGGTTCAGATTGTAATTCGCCTATTAATGTGTATTGCTATCATTTTAATGAATGTACCCCACACATCACTTTTGTTTCCATATCCACACAAGATTTAGTTAGTCTCAAATGTGATCTTAACACATGATTCCTATCAAATAACATGTCCAATAATTTTTGGGTAGGCATGATTTATCATAATCAGTGAAATCAACCCTAATATAAAGGAAATTTATGAGGCTCGTGTTAAATAACTTCGTCGGACTAGTGAAACAGACAAAAAAAAAAATTATTGGTATAAAATGTTTAAAATTAAATGTTGACAATGTACCTTTACAACAACTTTATATCATTAAAAAGAAGTATGAAATTTTGGTCGGGCTATTTTCTAACTATACGAATTCTTACATAATGAAAAATGAGTTTAAAACAGTGTAAAATGATTTTATATCATCATCCAATAAAATTAAACATAATTTGTTAAAAAATTTATTATGAAAATGAATAAACCTGTCACTATACATAATTCTGATTAGTTGACTAAAATATCGGTGAAAGAACCTTTTTCTCATGAAAAATTAGCCACTCAAGTTTGAATTTAGTTAAAAAGGAGAGAAGTAGTAATTAAACAACCACGTCAATAGCACCTAACAAAATTAATTTTCTCACTGACCAGAATTTTCGTTTTAAATTAGCTAAATTAGATTTTGAACGAAATTGAAAGGATCAAATCATTTTCTATTAATTCTATATTGAATTATCGTTAGTACTACCCCAAATGTCATGCATTCCCTTGTTCAAACGCAGGGTGAGTTCCCTCTGTGTGTGTCTATATATATATATATATATATATATATATATATATATATATATATATATATTCCTGAACTTTTGTTAATAAATCCTGCGCAATATCACGTTGGCATTGATGCGATAGAAATAAAACTCCATTTTTGACATCATAAGTATTCACAAATTGAAAGCAAATGGATTAATAAGGGGAACGATCTTTCCCACGGAACAACACAACTTAAGCTAATCATGGGTACAAAGTGATTTCACTCTCCAAGGACATGTCTTATAACTTCATAAGCAAAAAATTAGGAAGCCAATTAATATATATTCGTCAACTGAAGACAAATGAAAATTAATGATTCATGATACACATCTACACATCATCACATGCCTCTTCTATCTTCAGCACTGAACAGATAAACCATAAGAATATGGTAATGGCATGCATCTTAAACCCTGGTCTTAATGAGTTCTAAATGGATGCAATATTAACGTCCATTGTTCTCTTTCTCTAGTGTTCTCTTTTGTTTCGTAGGACTTCTTGCTTCAAACACTTCAGACAACTTATTATTGACAGACTCATCTGGCTTACTAGCATTCATGTCTCCCAATGGAAGGCCACCACCATTTGATGATACTTGCTTTCGCATTGCTCGCGGTATTTTCAATGGTATATCTGTCTCTACCTTTGGGGCAACTGGAGCATTTTCAGGTCTAGATGAGTGCATTTTCTGTGGCGTGTTCATAGATACATTCGCTTCACTGACACTACTATTTTCTTTCTTGGTGACTTCAGAATTATCCACCTGCAAGGAAGGTGGAGGAACTGTTACAAGTTGTATTTCTGTTGCCGTGGACTTCCGCCATTTCTTTCTTTGATTATTCTTCTGAGCATTTGATTTGGCCTGCCAAAACGAAACAGGTCGCCTTAGAACCAGCAAAAGCACAACACTGATGAACACATCTTAACATGCAACACCATGAAACAAAAAATAAATAGATGAAATTTTGAAATGCAGAGATAGAGAGGTTGTATAAAATGATTTTAGAGATTTGATCTTCAAAGAAGAGATAGAGAGGTTGCATTAGATGATTTAATTTGAGACTTGAACTCCAAAGCATGACAGACACGCACCAGTGTATTTCCAATATCAGAAAGAGGTTTTCTTGGTCCATGACCATTGTGGGCATCAGCAGGCCCCTCAACTAGCGCACCCTGAAGCAATTCGGCACCTTGAGCAGCAAGAAGGCGATCTTTGTCTGCTTCCTCGATGCTGGAATCACTACCGGTCCCTTCAACTTGTGGCTCATTTGAGACTGAAGCTCTGTTGGCACACTTGGATGCTAGGCAGCCACAAGAACTCCCACAACTGCCGCCCAGAGCTCTGCATTTGCATTTGTTTGTCTTGCAAGATGAAGATTTACTACAAGAGCAGCAGATGTCTAATGAAGCTTCCCCAGATGCACCTCCAAGTCCTTCTGGTGAATTATCTTTTATGTCTTCTGAACTGATATTTGACTGATTGTTTTCCAGGCTCACACTTCTGCTTTTAGACTTTCTTTTCCTAATGTGTATTTTTTCTGACGCTTCCCATTCATCCTCATCCGGAACATAATCATCTTCCGTATCTGATACTGATAAGTCCATATCCTCCATTAAAATTGTAGATCGCCGGTTTTCCTAAGTGATAACCAAATGATCATTTACTATTTAGTACTAAAACAACAACTGATTTATGCTAAGGTAAGAATCATTTGTAGGCATACCATCTTGCGTAAGTCATACTTATGTCCTCCAACACTTAGGTCCTGATACACCGAATCCCCCACAGATTCTGAGTATCTCTTTGCACTCTGTCATTAATTTAAATAACATGATCAAAAACAGAGAAAGAAAATAAGTTACCAATTAATTAAAGAATCAAAGTTGCAGAAATAAAGACAAATACTTCTTCAATTTCACAAACTGCAACTTTGTTTGGAAAGGAGGAAAAGTTTTAAAAATTTTCAATATATCAAAAAATTCTAAGTAGTGCAAAATTTATTTCTCAAGTTTAATCATGTGAAAGTGGAGCTCTCGGCCAAACACACTAACCAGCAACATCAACTGATGAATAAGTTCAGTCTTCTGCTTTTCCATCTGTCGAAGTGAACAGCTCAACCTTACTACTTTTTCTTTTAGATCTCTTATTTCCATGTCCTTCTCTCTGCATGTAACTTCTTTATCTCGCAATAAACACCTGAAATATAGAAAAGCATAGAAAAAAGTCATTATTACAAAAGATAACTAATTACAGGTCACTCGTGATTAACATATATTGCATTTTAGTAGTGTCTATAATAATCTATGAACTTCTCAAGGTGTCTTGTTTAACTTTAATTGTGGACCATAAATTTACTTGCAGATAAGCAACTACCTGGAGGAAGATGCCAGATTGAACAGATGATTCATCAAATTCTTGGCTTCTGCAAGGGAACGAACCTGGTTCCAACGTCCCTTACCACTGAAAACCCTTTCCCTCTCTTCTGCCTCGGACAACTGAGACGCCATTGACAGCAATGTTGTAGAAGAAGAAGCAATCATTTTTTCAAGGGCAAATATCCTTGAATTTCTTGCACCCGGAGACATTGATACGCCATCACTAGATTAGCAATCAAGCAAGCCGAAGTTGTCAATTATAGATTTCCAAAGACAAAATTGTACAATAAATTAAATGACTTAGGTAACTACAAAGGCATTTTCACCTTGAATTGTTTAGCCTCAATGTATCTGCTTCTTCCTTTAATCTTGCAATCTCATTGGCCATTTTAGCCCTCCTGTAATGTAGAACAGTTTGTGAGCAAAACTCTAATAGAAGACATTCAGGCCAGGATAATTCCTAAATTGGCATGCAAAAACTTCTTTATCAATTCAAATAATTAAAGAAAAAACCTTAAAACTGCAAACTTTGCATGCAAAATTATCTCCCTAATCCTCATTTTCAAATCAAAAGCAGTTGCCTTTCAGAAGTACAAGCCTTCTCCACATTTTCAAATAGACTTGATCAGTAAAACAAGTAACCAATCTAAAGGTTTCAGATGAAGAATCTAAGTGTAAGAAGTAGATCATACTCTTCCATTTGACGTTCATGTGCTGAACGTACTTCATGTACTCGAACTGTGACTTCAAGCTCGTGCTCAATTGCATGCATCAAAGCCTTCAAAATAGAAGCTATTAAAACACCAAGACATCCTCCACAAAATAGCATGATGAAAGTATGATATTAAAAATAAACTACCCTACACTCCCACCATACATGAATTAAAAAAGGGGTAGAATACTGAGCAACAACAAGCATTAATGATTGCTTAGGAAACTATTAAGTCCTAGTGATTCACAAGCATAGGAAATACAAGTACCTGGATTCCTGGACCATTCCCACCTGCAGCACCTGTTTATAAAGAATAAACTTCTAGTTATTAGTAAGTTCACCAAAGAAAAGCTGTGAGGTACGGTAAATCTCCTAACCAGTAGTTTCACGAGAGGAAGTCTTTCGGGATTCCAAGAGTTCTTTTAGCCTTTTTGTAGCCAGTGAAGCTTCTTCTGTCTTCCTTTGCAATACCTGTGTAATGAACTCATGAATAATGGGAATAACCAGTACAAAATAAGACCCCAAAAGCAAGTTATTTTAACATCCACTTACCATCTTTTGTCTCTGATTCAAAGCCAACAGCTTATGCATCTCATATTCGTTCCTCCTTCCTTCTTTTTTAAGCTGAAAATTACGCAAAATATGCATTAGAAGATTCACTAATAATTGATGATTTGTCCTTGATAGACAATAGAGGTCATTCCTCATGTGCAAGAGGTCAGCAAATGACCTAAGAAAATATAAACAGAGATAACACTGTAATTTATAATACCACTATGAATGGAAAAATATGTAATTTATAATACAAATACAGAAGAATAGAGCAACAAAATTAAAGGGATATATTTTATTAAAAAATTTAGAGGAAATTATTCTATGGTAATTTACCTGGAGAACTTCTTTCTCACGTGAAGCTTTCCATAACCTAAATTGTTCTGATTCCTGCTTAATCTTATGTTGCAATTGAACCTGAAGGAAATAAATCATGGGCTATGAATCTCAAGTTAAAGAACAACAAATTGCAGCTTTCTGCTTTACACTTTTGAGATTAGCAGGATCATTGTACCTTCTGTGATTTAATTCTATGGATCTCATCCTGAAGTCTTCTTGCAGCTTCATCACTTTTCTGCTTTTGTCTCAACAGTTGAGCCTGAGCTTCTTGTTTCTTCTTCAGTGCAGAGACCTGGAAAGCAAATCATCAGGTCACCACATCGAGTAGCCATCAAGAGTTAAGACATTCCAAATAATATGTTCACCTGTGCTTCAAGAGCATTCAACTTTTGAAGATATTCCTCCTTTAACTTTTGAGCACCTTCATCAGAGGTGGATGAAATATTTGAAAGATTACACTTAAGTTCCTCTATTTCTTTCTACAAAGAACAGAAACAGAGTTATAAAGGTAACATTTCAATGCAATATATAATTCAAGATAGCACACAGATCAAAATACCTGCAAAAATTTCTTCTCTTGTTCTAACTCAAGAACTTTCTTTTCATAATGATGCTTAAGAACTGAAGTATCAGCATTATTAAACTTCTTCATTTCAGCCTTCAACAAAAAAATAATAGAAAACATTAGGCAGTAAAAAAATGTTCTAAATCAATAATAAACACATGTGATAAAATGCATATCCAATATCTTGCAAATTTTATAACAAAAACTTGACAAAACAAAATATTCAATGTCTTCACAAGTTTGAATCTAGATCCAGAAACTTTTACCTCCTTTTGTTCTAGTTTCATATCCAATTCTTTGAGCTCCCTATCCAACTTTTCTTGAAGAGAAGAGTGTTCTATCTCCTTTGCATGATCTTCCATGTCATCTGCATACAGGTTGCACATTGTTAAAAACCAATCTATTTAGATTCAGGATTAGATGCAAAAATACAAATAAAAAAATTGGGTGTTAAGAATCCTAAATGCCGAAGCTAAGTCTAGCTTTGAATAATCAATTCATTGTCTCATAAATTTGATGCATTTGTTCCAACCGCAGCAAATTTGTCAGCAATATTATAATTAACATCAGCCACAAGGGTTAACAATCAAATAAAAGATACACTTTACAATACATAAAAAAACTACTTCCAAAAGTCTACCTGTTATGTCCTCTGATTTGGCATCACAATCTGAAGAGTACTCATTACCACATGCAAATAAACCATTCTTTGATTGGAATCCACTATCATCTGAATCAGCCCACTCAACAAAATGTCGAGATTTCGCATTCAAATTTTTCAAACGCTTCAATTCACCTTCCAGATCTTGGATCTTTGATACATATGATTTAACCAGGTCAAAATCCTAGAAACAAGTTCAGACCATGAGTTAGTGATGGATTGCTTCAAAAGAAAATTGCAATTGTGCATAAGCAATAGCTTGATGAGTTAAAAAACCTGGTTTGAACTTGAGTCAATTTCATCCCAAGATTTTCCATTTCGAATTGATTCAATTTTCATGAGCAATTGGTCCTTTTCAACCTAAATTCAACAGCTTGAGTGAGGCCCAACTTATTGAGGGAAAATAACAAAGAAGAGATATTGGAAGCAACTAATAACATTTATTTTTTTGGAAAAAACACCAAATGTTCTATTAGGATTGAGAAATTAATGGATTAGATATAGACCTGAGCATCACAGGCACGTTGTGCTAGACTCTCACAATTTACTCGACGGTCTTGAAGCTCCCTCTGTAGCTCTGCATTGCTTGCTTCAAGCAAAGATATCTTGTGTTTAAGTATCTAATGAAAAAAAAAAGGACATTAGAAACCTATATTAGGTAAAAGAATGATCAACTTCAGAAACTTCCTAGAACAATGTACCTGAAGTTCTTCAAATGCCCCACCAGCATCACCCCTGTAAAACAGAAGCTCAGACTGCAATTGCTCAATCTGACTTCGCATTCTTTGCACCTGAGCTCCCACTGGATCACGATTAACCTAATAGAAAAAAATTTGAAAGCAAGGAACATGAACAGTTGTCACCCACAATTTAAGAAAAAGAGGGCCAAAACAAAACATCAAGAACTCTAATGTAAAACACTTACGACTGCCTTGTTTTGAATGTTGCGAGCTCGGTTAGCATACTTTAGAGTGTTCAATGTCTCTTCAGCATTGGTGTCAGCAGGACTAACACAAGCTACAGCATTTCAAACAGATTAGATGATACATGTGATATTAAAATGTTTAAATTTTTCTAAATCCACCAAGAGTAAGTAGTGTACCTATCATAACGGTTTTGCTGTTCCCTCCAAGAGAATCCTACGTAATCATTAAACAATTTTGTGTCAAGATAATATAATATGAAGCCATGATGTAGATATTTCAAAAGTAAACAGCACAACTAAAACTTTATTATCACATTTACAGTAATGACTTTGGAAAACAAGTTTCAAGATAGGAGTTCTGGAGTTGCAATTAAAGTCCCACACAACACTCAGTTCAGAAGCTCTAATGGTATGCCAAGCAAAAATAATAGCTAGACTCCTTTTCCCAACAAAACATAATCTTTTAAATTTTAAGTCAAGAAGCCATCAGCCATGGAGTGAGAAATAGAAAGAATCAAAGAAATTTTATGCAGAGCTGTTCAAGATAAGTATACTAGACGTAATGTTTTAACACAAAAAAATCATAGAAATTTTATGCAGAGCTGTTCAAGATAAGTATACTAGACATAATGTTTTAACACAAATACTGTGCAAACCTGTAGTAGCCTTGTTAACTTGCTATCACGATATGGTACATGGCCACCTTCTTTTCTCTTTCTTTCATCTCCCAGGGCACTTATTACATTCCCAAGAGCTAATAAACCCTTGTTGATATGAATGCCTGCGCAATGGAAAAAACTAATTGATCATTAAATAACTTAAAGGAATGGCTTTTATCAAACTCAACTAGCAGAAAGGGAATGTGTGATTTTAAAATTCTATCGTGATTTGTGAAGAACATATTTTTTGTATTAAATCTATTCCTGTCTTTATCAATATGCCCTATCACAAACACAATAGAGATACCTTCTTTTAAACGCATGCCATCTGCACCAGTTCGTTTTGCACGTTCAGAACCAGCAAGGTCCACCAAATGTAGTTTTGCACACAAGACATCATCACCACTCTTTTGCTCCATTGTGATAGTGAATATAGCATGTGACCGACTAGACAAAGCACATAAACCACAGAGTCATCGTGTGTAAATTTTAATATGCATCATAATTATTATAATTAAGATTAGAGTCAGCTTCATCAAATCAAACAGCAAAAATTCTCCAAAGAAATTTGACAATGAAGACTTGATTATAGCAATTTACCTTGATTGACTGTTCATGTTTGTACTCCCAGTGGCACGTGACAGTGAACCTCGAGAAAGATAAGATGACATTTCTTCTTTAGTCTTCACTTCAGGCTCAGTCACACCAGCCAGAGTTATTCCTCCGTTCACTGTTTCTCTAATCTGAATGGGAACTCTGCTGGGCGCAGCAAGCTTTGCAGTAGAAGTCACATCTCCTCTAGATGTATTGGGATCAAGCAAATCAAATACCTCTTCCTTGAATATCTATCATCATATTAAAGCAGTTCAAACTTCATTGTTACAAATGCCTTATCTCAATTACAGAGAAAATTTAAATTCATTAAACATTATTCTTTACCTCTATAAAAGATACCCTAATCAAAAACTCAGAGGATTCTTTCATAGTCTGAACCCTCTTGAATATTGTCTCCATCACCTTGGGTATAATTCCACCGGCATTTTCCTCTCCAGTGTAATTGGTTCCCATAGTGTACGTCTTCCCAGATCCAGTCTGATTACAAAATTCCAGTTAATGCAGACTAAATATTAATTAAAAAACAAAATTCCTGAAATAAAATCATCTCAATCATCAAACACAAAAACCACATATGAAAACTATACCTGACCATAAGCAAGAACCGTTGCATTATAGCCATGGAAAAGCGCATCCACTAGTGGAGCAACACAATTGTCGTATATTGAAGACGACGGAGATCCAGTACTACCATAAACATAGTCATAAGTGAAAGCGTGCGATCCAATTTGAACCTGCACCGCACACAAAGCATATATTTCACATGCACTCTCAAATTTCAACACACACTAAAACCGACAGAACATAGGTTATAATTCACAAGAACAGCACATGCAACAAGAACAAAACATTCAAAATCAAAGAGAAAACTTACCTGAGGTTCACCAGGAACAACGGTGATGCAATCCGTGCACCCGAGCATAAGCTCTGACGTAATCAAAGGCCGAATATTGACGGCAACTCTAACGCATTGCGCTGAATCAGAATTTTCCATCTCTAACCGATTCAAGCCAGCCTCGGGATTTGAAACCCTAAACCACAATCAAAACGCAAAAAAAAAAAAAATCAAAAGACGATTCGTTTCGAGTTTCATTTCTTTTGGATCTCGCTTTTCATTTTTCTCAACGGCGAATGATTGTGAAAAAGTGTGAAGCGTTGAAGCTGGTGTGAAGTTTCGAAATGAAATTTGGAGTGTGAAATACTGAGAAGGAAGTTCTTACCTGCTGTTAGAGGAGGAGGAAGAGAAGGAGTGAACGACAATGTGAGAGAGAGAGAGAGAGAGTGAGAAGAAGAACGACGTGTTCTGCGTTTTGAATAGAGAAGAGAGGGTAGTGACTGCGATTTTGAATGTGGATTTGTTGGGTTAGATTAAAGTGGAATGAAGAAAATGGCGCTTAGGTCCGAATTCAAATGAGGAATTCGATCACGCGCGTGTCACGTGCCAGACGATTGTCAATTGAATTCTAACGGTCAGAATACTAGAAACCCCACCAAAATTCGATAATTATTTAAAGCATACTCCATTAATACCTTTTGCTCAAATGTGGTTGATTTTTTAGATTTTATATAACCATCATTTTTTTTTCGATGTAGGGTAAAGGATCATTTGATTTTTTTTATTATTGAAATAAAATATATGTGTCATTGTTTAATAAATACAGAAAATTACTTGTTTCTAATATTTTTCATTTATCTAAATAAATTTCAATCATAATAATTTGATTTTGTCGGTTTGGTTAACTCTGTAGGAAATTATACTAATAATAATAATAAGTAGCAATTAAACTCACCATAAATATGGATATACTTACCTTAATTATATATATAATGTATGGAAGCTCTTTAGAAAATCATGTGCTAGTTTTGGTGACACTGCTTGTGACTTAAAAATGAAATTGGTCGTTTGGTTTTCCAGGTAGGTATGTAAGGAGCTAGGAAATGGGTCAATTTGTTCAGCTTAAGAGTTTAAGTAAGAATGTATTTAAGTGGAGTAGATTTAACTCGTTATGAAATTATATGGACAGAAAATGTTGGTCAAAATATAATTTGAAAAAATGTTGGGAAAAAATAAATATTATTACTTAATAAAAAAATTCAAAAATTAATATTTTAATAATCCAATTAAAGTATTAAAACACTAAATAAATAAATGTAAATAAATTTTTAATGATAAAAATCAAAATTAGAATAAAAATTTAATAAAATCTTAACACTAATACAATTATTATCAATGTTCACAAAAGGTGTATGCATTGTACTTGGTTGTATGCTCCTATTGTGGACATTATTTAGGCTCTGAAGGATAGACAATGACAATTCTCAAGTCAATTGGAACTTTTGTTCTATCCAAATCTCATTATTTTTGTTGGATAATGCCATTAGTATTTATTAGGAGTTAGTTTCATTTTATATTTTTCTAAATGATAATGTATATAATGTTTTATCTAATTCAATTTTTGTGATTTACATTAAACTAAAATAGTTTCAGAATAACAATAAAAATTATCAGAAAAATTATCTTTGTCTAATTTTTTGCGTGATTAAAATGGACGAGAAATGAATATTAGATGAAAAACAGATGTAATAAAGATAAAAAATAATAGTACTATACAAAAATATTATATTACTAATGTTGTTTCTTTCTCATATTATTCGTACGTCCATATTTTTCAAGAAAATGATTACTCATTAATTACAAAAATTATAATGACAAGATAACTATTTTCAAAAAAAATTAAAACAATTATTTCTTAAGTGTAATTATAAATGAAAGAGCAAGAAATGTATAAAAAAAAAAAAAGAGGAAAAGTTTGAATTACGAGTGTACTAATTATAGTCCTAGCAACGATATTTTTTTATATATATTTTAAATAGTTTATCTCCACGTAAATAAAATTTAATGGTTTACCATTCTTTAACTGCAGGAAAAAGTACTAAGTACGGTACTTATTGTATATTATGAATGAGATAACAAACACCAAAATCAATAGAAATCAATTATAAAATTATGATGTGACCTAACTCTTATTAGATGACTGTAATGTGAAAATATTTGACCTTAAGTTAGTCTATGGTCACTAATTTGTTTTTTAATCTGTACCTCAATTTTAAAGCTAGTTATCCCTATGAAACTCAATAGTTATAATTCCATATATGTAGGGCACTAACAGTGAGAAAAACAAAGAAAGACTTTGCTACCAAAAATAAAAACTACCAAATTTATTATCTTTACTTATTTTAGTCACATAAAAATACAAATACAAGTACTATATAAAAATCATTTATATGACTTTTATTTATATTAAAAAATTTACATAATAATCTTATAGATATTAATATATATCTAAAAATGTTTGATAATTTTTGTAAGCGAAAATACAATAAATAAAAAATAAATAATGATGCTTAAAAATTATTATATATATATATATATAATTTACTCATTCTTTCTTTGTAAGATAAAAAAAACCATTATATAATTAGTAAGTTTGAATATAGCAATAAAAAAAATATTTGTACTGATAGTTATAAAAATAAATTAAAAAATACATTAAATTATTAAATCAATGAGTCAATTAAATTTAATTCTACCAAATAATTAAGACATTCATACTTTGGTAACTAAACTATTTACTATTTTAAACTATGTATAAATTCTTCTTATTCATTAAAAAAAAATATTTCCATAGGATTTTATATTTAATTTCTACATTAATAAATTTACATATATAATATAAAAAATAAATAACATAAAATCTTCAAAATACACATATAAGATAATAAAATTCAAAACATTTAATAAAATATATAATTTTAGACTTTTCTAATTATTATTTTTTACCGAGCAATGCAAAGAGACATTCTTCTTTTTCCATGTAGAATTGCAAAATTATCAGGTAGACAAATAAAAATTGGGTCAAAAACAGGCTGACCCAACAGACATATGTTTTATATATATGTATAATTTTAAATTTTAAATATATGAATATTATTTTTGTTTTAACTCTGTAAAATAATTAACCAAAATCTGGTCTCAGAAATATAATTTTTATGTCCCGAAACTTGCCAGAAAATTAAACATGCACATGTACACGTATACAATACATTCTCCATGAATTCCTACCGTAGAATATCTCCCAACATAGCCTTACCTTCTCAAGATCCTCATCCACTTAACTATAACACCGATGCATACGCACCTCAATCCAAGTGTTACCACACTGCCAAACCCTAAAAATAGAAAATATTCAAATAAAGAGCAATCACATCACTTGTTTCATCACATACATACATGGGTGGAGCAATTTCATTGAACCCAAAATTCCAAACCCTGACAACATTCACCACCCTCATTCTCATCACCCCTTCAATAGTCAACGGCGAAATTCTTCCATTTGCCACCTTCGAACACGACACTGCCACCACGTCATCACCGCCGGGAATTTCAACCAATAATAATTCCTCAACGCTCAGACAGGTGCTCATCGGCGTGTTAGTTGGTACGTTCTCTTTGCTCTTCCTTATCCTCCTCTACATCAAGTATTGTAAGAAAGGTGGTGGAAGCAACGTTAATGATAACGCTAACTCACAACCGAAGCACTCGGGCATTGACCATGACGTTTTAGAATCGATACCGTTGTTCAGATTTGGATCATTGAAAGGGGAAAAAGACGGTCTCGAATGCGCAGTTTGTCTCACCAAGTTCGAGGATCATGAGATTTTAAGGTTGTTGCCCAAGTGTAAGCATGCGTTTCACGGGGAGTGTTTGGACACGTGGCTTCACACGCATTCCACGTGTCCGCTTTGTCGGACCAAGGTTGATCCTGATTGTGTCATTGTCATTGACGAAGAAAGTGCACGTGAGGAAAATGAATCGGACATTGAGAGTGGTCGAAACGACGACGCTTCATCTCAGAGTGGTCGAAACGACGACGCTTCATCGCAAGGGAGAGAAAGTCAAGCGGGAACGGTAACATCATTGGACGGTGTAGAACACAGGATTGAGCATCGGATTATTGTGTCTCCGACTCGTGAAGGAGTGAATCAACGGTGGAACGATTTTCAACGTGACGTGTTGTATTTAACGCCTGATATGATCACGTGGAAGGCACGTGGAGGGAGAGGAAGAATGAGCGACAATATTAATACTGATACTATTATTAGTATTGATGGGAATGTGAATAATTTGAGGAGTGTGTCTGATGCCACGGGAATGACCAGTGGTCAAAATGAGTTGCGTGATTGATCACTTGTTACATTCAATAAGTAGAGATCAAAGATTTTAGTTTCAAAATAATATCTTGCCGCAAACAAGAGAATACCATGCATCTTTAGACCTGGTACTAGTGTTAACTCTCTAGAAAATGATTTTTTTGGCTGTAATAAAAATTTTTAGTAATGAGATCGATTAATCATAGTTCGAAGTATATTTAGAGATGTATATATTTATGGATTATTTATCGACAAAAGTTTCCGTATAAAATAAATGCACTTGATCATGTCTTTATGATGCACATGGGTTAGATCTTTAGCCGCTAGATGATCAATATATATTCAACTTTTGTGGGCATCCAAAATTTGATTGTGCTGGTACTTAATAAATAGAAGAGACAAAAAAAAAATGAAAAAAATGTAAGGATGACGATGTGATTGAAAAAAATAAATAATAATTATTTATGAGGTGTGCAAAAAAGTATACAAGTGGTCAAGAATTATTAATCATTTAATTTGTACCCTTGTATTTATTACCAGTAGTTCCAAAATTAGCATTGAAAGAATCTACACTCGTGAAACCTACTGCAACACAACATCTACACTAACTGCCTACTTATTTTCTTTTTACCGGATCATTTCTACTTACTAAATATGAATACAAATTCAACTAACTGTTAGATCACATGTTATAAAACTAGTTGTTCATGTATAAAATCAATTCAATATGGTCCATGGAATGTAATTGTTATTAACTCCTTAATGGTAAATATGTTTTAAGAGATGTTAAAAGAAAGAACATTCACGAAGAAAACTCTCTTCCTCAATAATATTCAATCTTTTGAATATATGATTTTATTATAATATTTTGAAGATCAATATCTTCTCTCTAGGGATAAAAGATTCACTTCCATGAAATGGAAACACACCTAAAAATTGGAAACATGTAACAGACGGTTATTTAAAATAAATAAATAAATAAATAAAATAAAAAGATAAAATAAAATATCAGAAAATATATGCTATTGTAATTTTTCCTCACAGAAAATCATTTTAAATTTGGTCTGTTTTAAAATATCCCTCACTTCCTGTTTTGTAAATTCTTTTAAAAAAGAGACTGAAATTTTCAACTAAGAGCAGAGATCATAATGATCCTTTGTCTAAATTCAACATTCCTGTTCTACAAATTATTTTTTAAAAAAATATCAAAATTTCTGATTAAGAATAAATATCAGAAGAATCCTTTTGTCTCAACTCTTTCTTTAATGCTTGATCTGTTCACATCTAAATTAGAGTATTTTCAATGTTAATAATAATATATTATTTCCTTTTCACTTTTGTTAATTGATCTGAGTTATTTATTTTTAGTAATAATAGTAACGAGTTATTCCTTTTTCCTTCTTTTTGTTTCTATCTATCTCACATGCACCGTAACCTTCTTTTGTTTTTATCTATCTGACATGCACTGTAGCTTGTTTTTATCTCCATATCCATATGACTCCTGATTGGCTTCTATATCTATACTTTATTTTTTATTTTTTTAATTTGCCTCGCTCTTAATGTTGCACTGGTTCGTTGCCTCTGATTCAAATGGTTTGGAAAAATATTTCCTTTGCTATTTTGGTGCCTTCATTACCTTCGTTTAAGAATTTAATTCTGGATTTGGTTATTCATTGAGTCGATTTTAAGCTTTCACGAATCACCGCTTCGTAGGCTCGATTTCATTTCAATTTGTGTTTGTTTCTTACTCGTGGCTTCCTATCCCCGTATGTCTCCGATTCTTGTTGGGTGGGTTGGTATGGCTATGCGAGAATGGTTGTTTATCAGATGATTTAGGCTTGGGGTTTTTGGTTGAGTCTTCGTACGAGACTATGGCAGAGGCACCGCAAGTTGGGTGGCCGACAAGTAATGAATGGTGGAGGAGGAGGAGATAAGGAGAAAAACATAAGGTAAAAGACAATTCAATGAAAAAAGAAAAGAAAAGCGGTGAACGTTGTCATTACCACCCGTTTCAGCCATCAACCACCGCGGTTTGAGCTTGGAGGATAGCAGTTGTACGTGATAAGCCACCCAAGAGAAATTGACCCGATGGGCCTAGACCACTGTTTTGTTAAAAAGAAAATTAAAAAAACTAGGAAAGGAGAATGACACACCAAACAAAGTTACGTATTAACCATTATATTTTTATATAATAATAATAAAAAAAATTAAAAGCAGAATTGTAATTTGGATTATTAATACTTGAAGCAAAATTGGAATTTGGATTCGGGGTTCGACAAATATAAGACTTCTTAACTAACATACTAATAGTAATTAATATAATAATAATAAAAAGAAAAGAAAAATAAATGTGTATAATAGAGTTGTTAAATAAAAATTAATTTCTCTGTATTGCTTGGGTAAAATTAATTAAAATTACATGTTCAATTTTTGTTAGGATATAATGACTTGTTTGATTCTAATTATTAAACTATGTTGTTTATATTAAAATTAGATTGGGTTATTTATTGATAATTATTTCTTTTATGTCTTAACTCTCTCTGTTTTATATTTCAATCTCAATTATGTGGTCACGTATTTGATGCAATATTTTATTAATTATTGTGTTAGCATAATTAATTTATCTCTATCATAATTTTTTCTTTTAATTATGTTATGTCTTTTTGACAAAATTCTTAAAATTTATTTTACGTTGTTTACTAGAGTGTTGATTTTAGTTCGTGTAGTTGTGTTAAATATTTTGTTATAGGGAAATATTGTTGTTGACAGAGAGAGTAATATTGCGGGTCATATTGCATTGATGAGTCATTTAGGTTCATAATAATCTTTTGTGAATATTTTTTTTTATAAGAGGGATGAATGTCCACTGCTAGAAGGAGTAGTATGGTTGCCCTTATTGTTATAAGAATGAGAGAGATTATTATGAATGCTAAACGCATGAAAATGTTTTCGAAAAGTGAGGATGAATGAAACTAGAATAGTTGGTCTCTGATGGGTCGATGTAATGGCCTAGGACTATGAAGGCATTCGCGGTGGGAAAAACTTCCACTATGATTGATCACCATGAGTGGGGAGAGAGTCTCGTTACAACACTGGTTACCCTGACTGTGACTGTCTAGTATCTCTAGTGAGAGTGTCAGATGTGACATGCACTCCTAAACATCGCTCAATTGTTTTAATGGTATCACATGGCATGAGAGAGAATTGTGAGTAGCATGCATCATATTAGGTTGCACGATATGGTTGGTTTTGATAAATTGTGAATTGAGTGTGTGTACCTTCTTGTATTCCTTGTGTTGAACTATTCTTGTTGAGCTCATTATTATTTTAAAATTATTAAAATGTGAACTAACCTTGTATTGTGTTTTTGGTTGACACCTGTGATGACCCCGCGAATGGGCGAGCAAATGAGTAGTTTGTGGGAGGTGAAATTAACTTAGGCTAGGAAAGGAACCTGATTACTTGAAGACTTGACATACTGTGACACTTGTTTTTCCTTTCTTGATTTTTAGTGGTTGCTTCTATTTATAAATGTTAAAACTTCTTTATATATTTCGTTATTTGAGTTTTTTTTTTTTATTTGTGAGGACATATGTAGTTGTGAGATTTCACTCTAGTATTTACTCTATGAAATGAAGTTTAGTTCCCCTCTTTTAGTGGCGTATTTATTTTCCACGAACCATGGAGAATTTATGTCGTGACGTTTGTAGTAACTAGGGGTGTTACAAAACACACCTAATAGATATCATTTAATCACAATTTTGTTAAACACCCATGTAAGAGTCATTTGAGTGTTTAGGTGTCTTTTGCCAATACCCCTCACCTAAGAAATGTGAGAAGTATGACTATTATGGAAAAAGTAATGCATGTGATCAAACATTTCCAAGTTATAGCACTAGTGGAAAAAGTGCTTTTAATGTCGGTTAAAAACCGACGTTAAAGAGGTCCGACGTTAAAAGTTAAAAACTTTTAATGTCGATTCCACAGACCCGCTATTAATAGTCTATTTTTAACATTGATTTTGTTTGAACCGCCGTTAAATGTAATTTTTTTTTAATAAAATTATTTTAACTTATATACAAATCTAAAATATCAATACAATCTTATATCAACACAATTCAATACCAATACAATCCATTACCAATACAGTCCAATACCAAATAATATTTCAAAAAATTAACAAAAAAATAAACCAATTTATCCATAATTGTTGGACTTGAAGGTAAAGAAGTCATCCCTAGTTTTAGTTTTGATATACTTGTACTTTTAATCTTTGTGATAGATTGTATATAGGAGTTTAAAATGTATTGATTGTTTTAGTTTACGCTTTGAGTGTGATTTTTATTCAATCGTTTCATAGAAAATTTGATTTTACTCTTTTGATTTGAGCTAGAGAAGTTTTGGAACCCCATTTTATTTGAAAGGAATCAAAAACTTTGGTTTAAAAAGGTTTTAAGCTGAAGTAATCGATTACCATATAGCTGTAATCGATTACTAACGATCGTAAAGCGGGGAACCTAAATCGCTCTAGAGTAATCGATTACCACTCCATAGTAATCGATTACTTCGTGCTTGAAGAAACAGGGGAAGGCAAATTTCTCTGGAGTAATCGATTACCACAATCCAGTAATCGATTACCACACCAGAATTCATCTCAAATTATTTTGAAACTGCTTTAAATTGAAACCTCTTTAAATTGTTTTCAGAAGAGAGATCTTTTTGAGTTTTCCAAGAAAGAAAGGAAGAGCTAAACACTAGTTTTTACAAGAATTCTCTTCAAAGTTTCAAAGATTTCTCTTGAGATGAAGGCTGTGTGAATGGTTGAATTGTTTGGATGATATCATTGATCAGTGCATACACAACAGGTGTAATCTTATCTGATCTTTATCTTTTGTAATCTTTTTGGTTTAAACTCTAAAGAGAAAGGTATTCTCTTGGAAGAGTTGATGAGTTTTTGAGAGAGGTACTCTCAAAGGTTGATTCTTGAAGGGATCAAGGATCAAGATATGTTCTTAGGTGAAGAACGTATAGTTTTGAGTATTTGATTTGTTTTTGTGTATGTGCAGTGTGGTTGTATTGAACACAGAATCTTTATAGTGGAAAACCGATCGCAACAGATTGTTGGGTTGGGACTGGATGTAGGCCGAAAGCCGAACCAATATAAATCTCTGTCTAAACTTTTTTCTCTATCTTATCTCTTTTAATTCATTGTTTTCTTGCTTTACAATTTTCCCTTGTTTTCCGCTGATTATATCTCTGATACGTTCTTGTAATTCAAGATAAAATTGAATCGGGAAAAAGTGAGAAAAAGTAAAATTGAGCAAGGGAACTTGAATCTATTCACCCCCCCTCTAGATTCATATAGGGACCAACAATTGGTATCAAGAGCTCTAACTAATAAATCAATCTAGTAATCCTTCTTAGTTCCCTGTAATGGCTAGTAATCTTTTACCCTTCGCTGAAGGAGCTTCGATAAATAGACCTCCATTGTTCTGCGGTGATAACTATCCATTCTGGAAAGTTCGCATGAAGATCTTTATGGAATCTATTCACAGAAGCATCCGGAGTCGTGGTAAATGACTACAAAGTTCCAATGAAAATAGAAAATGGAAAAGAGATAAAGAAACCTTTTGAGGATTGAGACATGGATGAGATTAGGAGGGCTGAAAATGATGCTAAGGCCTTGAATATCATACACTCTGCCTTGAATTCTGATGAATTTTTCAGGATATCAGCTTGCACAACAGCAAAAGAAGCATGGGAGCTCATCATGGTAACCCATGAAGGTAAAACATGAGGTGAGGAGAGCTAGGAAGAACACACTCATTCAAGAGTATGAGACATTCAGAATGTTCCAAGGAGAATCAATAATGGAAATGCAAACGAGATTCACACACATCATCAACCATCTCAAAGGACTTGGCAAGAACTTCATTGAAGAAGAAGCGAATGTCAAGATTCTGAAATCACTGAATAGAAAGTGGCAACCTACAGTGACAGCCATAACTGAATCCAAGAACCTTGCTGCTATGACAAGTGCTGAACTGTTTGGGAAACTTAGAGAATATGAAATGGACATGACTCGAATGGCAGATGAGGAGCAGAAAGACAAAAGAGCCAAAGGAATTGCTCTCAAAGTAGACCGATCAAATGAATCCGAATCCTCTGAAGACGGAAATGATTCACAAGAAGACCAAGTGAACTTGATGGTAAAGAAGTTCAGAAAGTTCATGAAGAACAACACTAAAAAGAAATTTGGTCAACCAAGAAAAGGAGTCAAGAAGCAAGACAATACTTCAGTCAAAGTGACATGCTACGAATGTGGGAAGATTGGGCACTACAGATCAGATTGTCCAACCTTGAAAAGAAGCAACAACACTAAAGTGAGAAAATCTGAGAATGAAAGAAATGTCAAAAAAGAAAAGAAGAAAAAGAAAGCATACATAGCTTGGGATGAAGGCTACACATCCTCAACATCCGAAAGTGAAGATGAGGAGGCGAATCCAAATGGCCAAAACATCCAAAGGTGAGGTAAGTGATACGAACTCAATTATGGATGGATATGATGAATTGTATTCTGCCTTTTGTGAGCTTTATAATCAAGCTGAAGTTTTTGAAAAAGAAAACATAGTATTGAAAAAGGAAGTATCCATGTTAAAACAGAAAATATATGAGTTAGAAAATGATATTTCCAAGCTAAAGGAACTCAACATTTCTGCAAACTATGTTCACATGAAATCTGGAAATACTAAGCATGCTAAATTCACTTGTACTTATTGCATGAAACTTGGACATAAATCATATAACTGCATGATTAGAAAGAAAGGGATTTCCAATGGCAAATACAAATGGATTAAGAAAGAAACCTGTAGCACTAACATGCATGGACCCAAGAGGAAGTGGGTACCAACTGTAAAATAAGTTCTTTTTCTCTTGCAGGAAAGCCTGAACAGCAGAAGCTCAATTTGGTACTTAGACAAGGATCTGCTCAAGGCATATGACGGGTGATAGAAGGAACCCGAGCACCTTCACACCAAGAGAAAATGGATCAGTTGTATACCGAGACAGACAACAACAAATGGAAAATACTAGGCTACGATCTTGTTGGATATAAGGCAAACACAAAGATAGAAGATGTATTGCTGGGTCGATGGATTAAGGTTCAATCTATCGAGCATCACAACTATGTGACAAGAGCTACAAAATTGCTTTTGATGATGAACATTGTCTCATCAGCAACAAAGACTCAGATGAACTTCTCATGATTGGCAAGAGATCTAACAACATTTACATATTGGAAGTAGATCGTTCTTCTCCTTACTCTACATGTTTAACTTCTAATGATAATCTGTCTTGGCTATGGCATAGGAGAATAGCACACATTGACATATTGCATTTGAATAAGCTTGTTTCTAAAGAGTTAGTTTTTGGTCTCCCCAAACTAAGATTTTCCAAAGAAGGACTATGTGAGGCTTGTCAAAAGTCCAAGCAGGCAAAAACATCTTTCAAAAATATTAAACATGTTTCTACATCTCAACCGCTTGAACTCTTGCATTTAGACTTATTTGGTCCATCTAGGATAGCTAGTATGGGTGGAAATCTGTATGGGCTAGTCATAGTAGATGACTATTCAAGATTTACTTGGGTTTTGTTTATCAAGAAAAAGGATCAAGCCTTTGAAGTTTTCAAGGTACTTGCCAAGAAAATTCAAAACAAAAAGGATTTGAAAATTAAAGCTTTAAGAAGTGATAATGGTACTGAATTTAAGAATAGCTTTTTTAAAAGGTTTTGTGAAAAACATGGGATATCACACTGCTTTTCAGCTCCTAGAACTCCTCAGCAAAATGGAGTGGTGGAGAGGAAAAATAGGTCCCTTATAGAACTTGGAAGAACCATGCTGAATGAGCATATGATGCCTAAACATTTTTGGGCAGATGCTGTGAACACTGCATGTTATGTTCTCAATAGAGTCTCTATAAGACCCATTTTGAAGAAAACCCCTTATGAGCTTTTCTATGGAAGAAAACCGAACATTTCTTATTTTAAAGTTTTTGGATGCAAATACTTTGTTTTAAACAATGGCAAGGACCCTATTGGAAAGTTTGATGCAAAGGCTGATGAAGCCATTTTCCTTGGTTATTCAAATACCAGTAAAGCATATAGGATCTTTAATAAAAGAACAATGTGCATTGAAGAATCTGTCCATATTAGATTTGATGAAACTAACACTTTCCAAAAGGAAAGATTGCTGTGTAATGATGATGAAACAGGTGAAGGAAACATAGACATTGATCACAAGCATCAGCAAACTCAACCAAACTGATAATCCATTTTATATACATTTTCTTTACTTTGTTTCCGGTTCAATTAGCTGTTATATGTGTCATATTTTGGTAGTTTATCTTAGATATTGTGTTGAAGGTATATTTTAGTAGTAGTAGTAAATAATAGTTAAAATTCCATAAGTTCTTATGATTCTATATTGATTCTTGTG
This sequence comes from Hylodesmum podocarpum, assembly GCA_026586105.1. Classification (NCBI taxonomy): domain Eukaryota; kingdom Viridiplantae; phylum Streptophyta; class Magnoliopsida; order Fabales; family Fabaceae; genus Hylodesmum; species Hylodesmum podocarpum. The sequence continues at coordinate 1,458,816 of JALJEV010000071.1, read as the reverse complement.
CAGTCGCTTTTAGAACTACGAGGAATGAAGAAGGTTCATTGAAGAGAAGATAGATGCTTGGAATGGAAGCTATGGACATAAGATGAAGATGCCATCAAGAAGAACAAGGATGCAAGCTCAAATCAAGATCAAAGCAAGCCAATTGCAGCACCCTTACTTGTGAAAACGTGCCAGGGCGCACAAAGTGGCACGTTTGGAAGATAGCTTGCGGCCGAAAACGTGCCGAGGCGCGCCAGGTGGCGCGTTCACACCCTTACGGCGAAACGTGCCAGGCGCACAAAGTGGCACGTTTTTTTTTGCACCTTTGAACGTGCCAGGGCGCACAAAGTGGCACGTTTCAGCATAGCTTGCGCTGAAAACGTGCCAGGGCGCGTTTTTACTCCAGGGTGGCGCGTTTTTCCTGCTACATATAGTTGTTTGGGCGCGAATTGAAAGGGAGCTTCTTCATTTTTTTCTGTTTTCCCAACTGTTTTAGCTTCCTCTGTACACCTGAGAGTTGTGCGATTGTCAGTAACCTGTTTCTCTCGTTCCTCTCTTCTCTTTTCTCTTTTCTTCATGATTCTTGATTTACATGTACTCAATCTCTACTTGCAACTGTAGCTACTGCAACAATTGAATCCAATTCTTTGATTTTGATTCCTCTTCATCTCTGGTTCCATTTACTTTCACACTCTATTTCTCTGTTCATAATTGATTAGGTTCTCATCTCAAGATTCGTGCTATTGCTCGTTATTGCGTTTCTGCATTTACGCACTGTTCACTTCACCGTTACACTTTACATGTTCTTGTTATGTTTTCTAATTCTAATTCTTCTTGCATGTTATTTCCATTCTGTTTCTTCTCTTGAGCTTAGTTGTTGTTTCAATTTACATTTTGCCGTTCTACTTTCGATTCTTAATTTTCTTCGCGATTTATGTTACATGTGCATTGTTCATTTTCTGCATTTATCATTCGTTGCTCAATTTACACTTCGCTGCTCTATTTCAATTTCTGCTTCTGCCCTTAGCTCTTCATCTCATTTTGTAATTTCAATTCAGTTTAGTTTACTGCACTGCTTCATGAAAATTCCCCCTCTCAACTGTGAATAAATCTGAATTAAATAGATGTATGTCTTCTGAGAGATGACCTAGGTTGATTCCTCTATATTACAAATCTAATTGGGGATAAATCTAGCTTTTGATAATCATTCGACAGTGGTTATCAAAATGGCGCCGTTGCCGGGGACATGCGTCGTTTGATTTGGAATTATCACCTGTATATAAACTGCCTGTGAATATTACATGTGTCTAGACTAACTATGAATTCATATAATAGTTTCTACTTTTAGTGTAGGTATTGACTGTTTTGTTGAGTTTCTGCATAGTTTCTAATTCTTCCTAGATAGTATCTCTACTAGTTTTTCTAGGTTTGTGTAGTACATGACCAGATCTAGCTTAGATAATTCACTGAAATTTGATCCTGAAATTGAAAGAACAATTCATAGGCTGAGAAATCAAAATAGGAAAAGAAACCAAACTTCTCATTGTGACTCTGATTGTGATTCTGTTGCTGAAGATATGGCAAATCCAATGGAGAGAACTCTTAAGGAATTGGCTACACCTGACATTAATTATCAACCTTTGTGTATCCAATTTCCGATACCAGAAGGTGTTGTTAACTATGAATTGAAATCTGGACTGATTCATTTGTTGCCTAAGTTTTTAGGACTTGCAGGTGAAGATCCACATAAACATCTCAAGGAATTCCATGTGGTTTGTTCCACTATGAGGCCTAATGATGTTCCCCGAAGAGGTTTGTCAAAATGAAGGCATTTCCATTCTCCTTGGATGGAGCTGCCAAGGATTGGTTGTACCTTCAACCAACACCTATTACCACATGGAATGACATGAAAAGAAGATTCCTGGAGAAATTCTTTCCTGCTTCTAGGACTGCAGTTATTAGGAAGGATATAAGCGGGATAAGACAACTGCAAGGAGAGACCTTATATGAGTATTGGGAGAGATTCAACAAGTTATGTTCCACATGTCCAAATCATCAAATAACTGAACAGCTCCTCATCCAATACTTCTATGAAGGACTCATGCCTATGGAGAGAAATATGATAGATGCAGCAAGTGGTGGAGCTTTGATGGACAAAACACCAGCTGCTGCACGATATTTGATTGCAAATATGGCGAGAAATTCCCAAGCTTCAGGTTCCAGAAATTCAACATCTTCCAAGCATGTGAATGAAGCTTTCATAGCTGTTGCTGATACATATAGGTTGGAAAACAAGCTAACAGAGTTAACCTCACTAGTGAGACAGTTAGCTTTGGGTCAACAACAAAGGCAACCGAACGTGAACGCAGTGAGCCAGATTAAGCAACTATGTGGCATTTGTAGTGGAGCTGAACATTCCACTGATGCTTGCCCTCAGCTGCAAGAAACTGAACAACAACAACACTTGGTCCAACAAGCTGTGGATGTGGCTGGAATGTACTGACAGAAGATAGACCTCCAACACAGCCGTACAATCCATATTCCAACACTTATAACCCTGGTTGGAGGATCATCCTAATTTGAGGTATGGTCCAGACCTAGCCAACAAGAACCCAAAAATGCGAAAGGTTTCAACCTCCTAACAAGTATCAACCTCCTCCCATGAGACAACAACAAATGGTCCAACCTGCTCAACCACCACCTGTGAATAATGCTGGACCATCCTTGGAAGATTTGATGAAACAGATGGCAACTACCAATCTGCAGTTTCAGCAAAATGTGAATGCTTCTATTGTGGATTTGAAAACTCAAATTGGACAGTTGGCCACCACTATGAACCACTTGCAGCAACAAGGTTCTGGTAACATTCCTTCCCAAACTGTAGCTAATCCAATGGGGAATGTGAGTGCCATCACCTTGAGAAGTGGTAAGGAATTGCAGCCAAATGTTCGGGATCCTGAAAAATCACAGCAGGATGAGGTAAAACCGAACTTCCTCTTCCTTTTCCTTCGTAAATATACATTCAAAAAAATCAGAATTAGAAAAAGAATTATTAGAAACATTTAGGAAAGTAGAAGTTAATATACCTTTGTTAAATGCTATCAAGCAAATTCCCAAGTATGCCAAATTTTTAAAAGAACTGTGCACCCACAAAAGAAGATTTAAAGGAAACGAAAAGGTAAACTTGGGAAGAAATGTTTCTGCTCTTATCCAAAGCACACATGTTTCTCCACCCCTCGCTAACCTTCCACAAAAGTGCCAAGATCCTGGAACTTTTACAGTGCCTTGCACAATTGGAGATCGCACTTTTGTGGATGCCATGATAGACCTGGGAGCTTCTATTAATGTGATGCCTACTTCAGTCTACAGGTCATTGCAGATTGGTGAGTTAAAACCAACTGGAGTTATTATTCAGCTTGCCAATAAGAGTGTTGTCCATCCACGTGGAGTCCTAGAGGATGTGTTAGTTCGAGTTAACGAATTGATTTTTCCTGCAGATTTTTACATTCTTGATATGCAGGATAGATCACCTTCACCTACATTGATCCTCGGGCGACCATTTTTGATGACTGCACGGACCAAGATTGATGTTCATTCCGGCACATTGTCTATGGAATTCGGAGATGATATTGTGAAGTTCAACATACTCGAAAGCATGAAACTGCCTGCTGAAGAGCATTCTGTTTTTTCCATAGATTTAGTTGATGATTGTGTAGATAGTTGTACAGATTTTGATTCTGAACTTGATTTTGATTTTACTAATTTCTCCGAATTAAATTCTGATTTGGCTTGCTCTTGCTGTCATGATGGAGACACTGTTTGTACTATATGTGCAGAGATTAATACTGCCATTGTAGATGCAGGTTCTAACTTGCATGTTGCATACCTTGGTCTACAGGTTCTCGCATCTGCTGATACTGCAGCAAACAAGCCAGCATTACCTTCCATTGAACCGCCACCAAGCTTAGAGTTGAAGCCACTGCCTCATCACTTGAAGTATGCTTACTTAGATGATGCTCAGAAGCTTCCCGTTATCATTTCTAGTACTTTGCAAGATGAGCAAGAGGAGAAGCTGCTGAACATGTTGAAGGTGCACAAGAAAGCCATTGGATGGACATTAGCCGATCTTCCTGGAATTAATCCAGCCATTTGCATGCACCGAATACTGCTAGAGGATGAGTCTAAGCCTGTAAGACAACCACAAAGGAGACTCAATCCTACCATTCTGGAGGTGGTAAAGAAAGAAGTCATGAAATTGCTTGCAGCTGGCATCATCTACCCCATTTCAGACAACACATGGGTTTCACTCCCAAGTGGTCCCTAAGAAATCTGCATAAGCGTGTAGTGCGAAACAAGGACAATGAATTGGTTCCAACTAGAGTCACCAACAGTTGGAGGGTCTGTATTGATTATAGAAGACTCAACCAAGCCACCCGAAAGGACCACTTCCCTCTTCCATTCATTGATCAAGTCTTAGAGAGGTTGGCAGGTAAATCACATTACTGCTTTCTGGATGGATTTTCTGGATATATGCAGATTCACATTGCTCCAGAAGACCAGCACAAGACCACCTTCACCTGTCCATTTGGGACTTATGCTTACACCAGGATGCCCTTTGGCTTATGCAATGCACCTGGTACATTCCAAAGATGCATGGTGAGTATATTCTCTGACCTCTTAGAGAGTTGCATGGAGGTGTTTATGGATGATTTCACTGTATATGGTTCATCCTTTGACACATGTTTGGATAGCCTCTCTAGAGTTTTAAATAGATGTATTGAGACTAACTTGGTGCTGAATTTTGAAAAATGCCATTTCATGGTTAGTGAGGGTATAGTCTTAGGACATCTAGTTTCTAATAGAGGCATTGAAGTTGATAAGGCAAAAATAGATATTATTACTTGCTTTCCTCCTTACCCCGCTTCTCACGTGCGGGAAGTGCGTTCTTTTCTTGGACATGCGGGTTTCTACGGGAGATTCATTCAAAATTTTAGCAAGATTGCCTGCCATTGTCAAACTACTCCAAAAGGACGCATTTCTCTTTTGACCAAACATGCATGAAGGCCTTTGATGAACTGAAGATGAGGCTTACCACAGCACCTATTGTGCAGCCACCAGATTGGGAGCTTCCCTTTGAGTTAATGTGTGATGCTTCCAACTTTGCAGTTGGAGCAATTTTAGCTCAAAGAGTGGATAGACTCTCTCATGTCATCGCATATGCTTCTCGTACATTGGATGCCGCCCAAGCAAACTACACCACTACTGAAAAAGAGCTTTTAGCAATTGTCTTTGCTTTAGATAAATTTCGTGCTTACTTGCTTGGCTCTAAAATCATTGTCTTCTCTGACCATGCAGCTACGAAATTCTGTTGAAAAAGGTGATGCTAAACCAAGGTTGATTAGATGGATGCTTCTTCTCCAGGAATTTGATATAGAAATCAGGGACAAGAGTGGTGCAGAAAACCTGGTTGCTGATCACTTGAGTAGGATTGAGGGTAACCTTGATCTTTTGCCTATTAAAGATAATTTTCCTGATGAACATCTTATGCTTTTATACTCTTGTGATGTAGTACCTTGGTTTGCTAATATTGTTAATTACTTGGTTACATCTGCTGTACCTCCTAATGCATCTAAATCACAAATTGAGAAATTGAAAAGTGATGCAAAATACTATGTCTGGGATGACCCTTATCTTTGGAGGTTTTGCAGTGATAGAATAATTCGCAGATGTATTCCAAGTCATGAGATCCAATCGGTCCTTCAATTTTGTCATGCTTCACCAGTGGGAGGGCACTATGGACCTCAACGGACAGCCCGAAAAGTATTGGACAGCGGGTTCTATTGGCCTACTATCTTCAAAGATGCGTATAAGCTTTTCAGCACTTGTGAGCAATGTCAGAGAGCCGGAATGGTTATCACTCAAAGGCATGAGATGCCCCAACAACCTATTATTTTCTGTGAGGTATTTGATGTTTGGGGTATTGACTTCATGGGGCCTTTCCCTGTCTCCTCTGGTTATTCATATATCCTATTAGCAGTTGATTATGTGTCAAAGTGGGTTGAGGCTAAGGCCACCAGGACTAATGATTCTAAAGTAGTTGTGGATTTTGTTAGATCCAATATTTTTTGGCAGTGCGGGTTTGGTGTGCCTAAAGCCATTATCGGTGATGTGAGGAGCCATTTCTGTAACTTCAGCATGAAGTCTCTACTCCATAAGTATGGGGTGGTGCATAGAGTTTCCACAGCTTATCATCCCCAAACTAATGGTCAGGCTGAAGTGTTCAACAGAGACATTAAGCTCATATTACAAAAGATGGTCCACCCTAACAGAAAAGATTGGAGCAGGCAACTTGAAGATGCTCTTTGGGCCCACAGAACAGCTTATAGGACACCAACTAGCATGTCCCCTTACAGGATGGTCTTTGGTAAAGGCTGTCATTTACCTGTGGAGATTGAGCATCGGTCGTACTGGGCTGTGAAGAAATGCAACTTGGAAATTGACCAGGCTGGTGCACATAGAAAGCTTCAATTACAAGAACTTGAGGAGCTCCGTTTGGAGGCTTATGAGAACTCCAAGATCTACAAGGAAAAAGTTAAGAAGTATCACGATAGTATGATTCTGAGGAAGGAGTTCAAAGTGGGCCAAAAAGTGTTGTTATTCAATTCTCGGTTGAAGCTCATAGCCGGTAAGCTTCGTTCTCGATGGGATGGTCCTTTTGTCATTACTAATGTTTTTTCCCATGGTGCAGTTGAAATAAGAGATAAAGCTACTGGTAAAGTATGGAAGGTAAACGGTCATCAACTCAAGGAATTTCATGAAAGTCCGAAAGCGGAAGAAGCTGAGGCAGAATTGTCCTTGGCTGAACCTAGCTTGCCGGACGTGCAGATATTTGGCCCTTGAGGGAGTTTTCTATTCCCTTTTCTGTCTTGAATTGCAGTTGACGTCATTGATGCACTCTATGTTACATTGAGGACAATGCAAATTTCAAGTGTGTGGGGGGGGATTTTGTGAATATTTTGCTGTTATGTTTTCTGTTCTGTTTTCTTTAATTCTTTGTTCTGTTTTTGTTCTGTTTGAGTGTTATGTTTTCTGTTCTGTTTCCTTTAATTCTTTGTTCTGTTTTTGTTCTGTTTGAGTGTTGAAAGGAAAATAAAAGTAAATGTGAAACATACCTTTTCTTTGAAGTTACAGGTGTATAAACTGTGGAAGTTACAAACATTTTTAGTTGATAGATTCTTCAATCTTCTTATAACCTATGTGTGCATCTTTGAATTGCAATTGACTTGAAGCTAAAGTTTGGATAATTAGTGATAGAAAAATAAACCTTGTGAGAGTTTGAGCCTTATATGGAGGAACTATTCTTCCCTTCACATTTCTTTCTTGTGTGACTACACTCATCTTGTTAGTTGCTCTAGATTTTTCCTTGACTCTTGCTGATATTTCTTGATCACATGCATTATTGAAATGATTTAGGCAAATTTCTTCTTAAGCCACTAGCCAAATGAGCCTACCTCACATATCTGTCCCTTGTTATCCCCTTTTGAGCCTTTATTTCCCTTTCTTCAATTTTAAGCTCATTACAAGCCGAAAAATGGAAAACAATGATGTCCCCTAACTTTAGGGATTAAAGGAGCTTTGGAATTGTTTTGGGAATAGGTTTTAAATAAGTGTGGGGGTATAACCCTTTAGGACAATTCTGATATGTGAGTTGATGAATGGATTGGCATTGGTTATGCAAAAGAAAACAACTACACAGAAAAATGTATGTATATATAGAAAAAGATACAAAGAATAAAATACCAAAAGCTGCAAAGAAGGAAATCTAAAAAAGAAAAAAAAAAGAAAGCAAAAGAAAGAAGAAAAGAAAGCACCAAAAGTCATAAGAAAGCAAGAAAGAAAAGAGGAAAAGAGAAACAGAAGGAAATGAAAATCCAGGATGGAAATAAGTGGGAAACCAAAAAGAGGTAAGTGCTAGGAGGGTAATCTTCATGCTTATTAGATTTATTCCCCATTGCTCCTCTTTTCTCTTGGTTATTAGCCTAAATAATCCTTCTTTTATCCCACCTGCACCTTGGCCACATTACAAGCTTAATAAAGTCCTTTTGATCTCTAATTGCATGTGTTTCAAGTTATTGAAATTAGAGGCTTGTAAAAATCTGGTAGTGCTAACTTGTATGATGTGTTTGAGTGCAAATACAATCCTAAACACTTGAGAGTTAAGAGGAAACACTTACTTGTGAGGTTCTATCACTTTGAATTCATTCTTTAAATCAACTTGTCAAATTGTTTGTTCTGGATGCACCTTAGACTTATGAATCGTTGTTGATCTTGATGCTCTGAATTTTGTCCCTTTCTCTTTATATGCATCTGTGGCTCAACTGGAATTGGTTCAGTTCACATAGCATCAACTCTTCTTTTAGTAAGTTTTTGCCCCGGAGTGCAAAAGAATAAGTGTGGGGGTATTTGATAATCCATTTTATATACATTTTCTTTACTTTGTTTCCGGTTCAATTAGCTGTTATATGTGTCATATTTTGGTAGTTTATCTTAGATATTGTGTTGAAGGTATATTTTAGTAGTAGTAGTAAATAATAGTTAAAATTCCATAAGTTCTTATGATTCTATATTGATTCTTGTGCAGTCGCTTTTAGAACTACGAGGAATGAAGAAGGTTCATTGAAGAGAAGATAGATGCTTGGAATGGAAGCTATGGACATAAGATGAAGATGCCATCAAGAAGAACAAGGATGCAAGCTCAAATCAAGATCAAAGCAAGCCAATTGCAGCACCCTTACTTGTGAAAACGTGCCAGGGCGCACAAAGTGGCACGTTTCAGCATAGCTTGCGCTGAAAACGTGCCAGGGCGCGCCAGGGTGGCGCGTTTCACCCCCGCTGCGAAACGTGCCGAGCACAAAGTGGCACGTTTTCGGCATTCTTGGCCAAAAACGTGCCGGGCGCACAAAGTGGCACGTTTCGATAGCTAGTTGCGCTTAAAACGTAAACGATGCCGAGGCGCGTTTTACTCCAGGGTGGCGCGTTTTTCCTGCTACATATAGTTGTTTGGGCGCGAATTGAAAGGGAGCTTCTTCATTTTTTTCTGTTTTCCCAACTGTTTTAGCTTCCTCTGTACACCTGAGAGTTGTGCGATTGTGCAACTGTCTTCTCTCGTTCCTCTCTTCTCTTTTCTCTTTTCTTCATGATTCTTGATTTACATGTACTCAATCTCTACTTGCAACTGTAGCTACTGCAACAATTGAATCCAATTCTTTGATTTTGATTCCTCTTCATCTCTGGTTCCATTTACTTTCACACTCTATTTCTCTGTTCATAATTGATTAGGTTCTCATCTCAAGATTCGTGCTATTGCTCGTTATTGCGTTTCTGCATTTACGCACTGTTCACTTCACCGTTACACTTTACATGTTCTTGTTATGTTTTCCAATTCTAATTCTTCTTGCATGTTATTTCCATTCTGTTTCTTCTCTTGAGCTTAGTTGTTGTTTCAATTTACATTTTGCCGTTCTACTTTCGATTCTTAATTTTCTTCGCGATTTATGTTACATGTGCATTGTTCATTTTCTGCATTTATCATTCGTTGCTCAATTTACACTTCGCTGCTCTATTTCAATTTCTGCTTCTGCCCTTAGCTCTTCATCTCATTTTGTAATTTCAATTCAGTTTAGTTTACTGCACTGCTTCATGAAAATTCCCCCTCTCAACTGTGAATAAATCTGAATTAAATAGATGTATGTCTTCTGAGAGATGACCTAGGTTGATTCCTCTATATTACAAATCTAATTGGGGATAAATCTAGCTTTTGATAATCATTCGACAGTGGTTATCAAAAACCCAGTGCCAGAACAAGCAAAAGAGTGGAGGACACCTAGGAACCTATCACTTGACAATGTCATTGGTGACATTCACAAGGGGGTAATTACTAGATCCTCACAGAATTTGTTTTGCTATAATACTGCTTTTGTATCACAGGTAGAACCATCCAGCATAGAGGAAGCCTTGAACAATGAATTTTGGATCATGGCTATGCAAGAAGAACTTAACCAGTTCAAAAGGAATGGAGTTTGGGAACTTGTTCCAAACAAAGGCAACATGAACATTATTGGTACAAAATGGGTATTCAAGAACAAACTAAGTGAAGAAGGAGTTGTGGTCAGAAACAAAGCAAGACTTGTGACAAAAGACTACAATCAACAAGAAGGGATTTACTTTGAAGAAACCTTTGCCCCTGTTGCAAGACTTGAAGCTGTTAGACTACTCATGGCTTATGCTTGCATCAACAATTTCAAATTATACCAAATGGATGTAAAGAGTGCATTCTTGAATGGTTATATCAATGAAGAAGTCTATGTAGCACAACCACCCGGTTTCACAGATACTACTTGGCCTACACATGTCTACAAACTTCATAAAGCCTTGTATGGGTTGAAGCAAGCCCCTAGGCAATGGTATGATAGACTGAGTAAGTTTCTCATATCAAAAGGATTCCACAGAGGTAAAGTAGACAAGACTTTGTTTATTAAGAACAAATCTGACTACATTCTATTGGTTCAAATTTATGTTGATGACATTATCTTTGGATCATCTAACCAACAACTTTGTGAAGAGTTTGTGAAAGATATGCAGGAAGAATTTGACATGTCCATGATTGGAGAACTGAGTTTCTTTTTAGGACTCCAAATCAAACAATGGAAGGTGGCACATTCATACATCAGGCTAAGTATACTAAAGAACTGGTTAAGAAATATGAGATGACTAATTGCAAAGTGTCAAATACACCTATTTCTACTAACACTTATCTTGAGATTGATGAAGCAGGTGATGAAGTTGATACTACCTTATACAGAGGTGTTATAGGATCTTTACTTTATCTTACAACCAATGACTGATATTATATTTTCTGTATGTTTATGTGCTAGATTTCAATCTGCACCTAAGCAATCTCATTGGCTAACAGTGAAGAAGATTCTTAAATACCTAAAAGGAACAATAAGTTGTGGACTATGGTATCCAAAAGGAACCTCACCATTACTTGTTGGTTTCAGTGATTCTGATTTTGCAGGTAGCAAAACGGATAGGAAAAGCACTAGTGGAACATGTCACATCTTTGGAGAATGTTTGATATCGTGGAATAGCAGAAAGCAAGCTTGCGAAGACTATCAATCTATGCTGAATATGTAGTCTGCGGGAAGTTGTTTGTGCTCAAGCAATTTGGTTGAAACACCAACTTGAAGACTTTGGGCTAAAGATAGATCACATTCCCTTGAAATGCGACAACACAAGCGCTATAAGTATCACAAGAAATCCTGTACTGCACTCAAGAACAAAACACATTGTAGTCAGACACCACTTTATTCGAGATCACATCGAAAAAGGAGACTGTGACATCGAATTCATAGACACGGAAAATCAATTAGCGGATATATTCACAAAGACATTACCAAAAGAAAAGTTTTACAAACTTAGATCAAACCTCGGCATTTTGAGTGAGGAACATCTAAACTAAACCTTTTTACTTGATTACACTTATCCATAACTCTGTTTTTGTGAAATTTTTTTTCAAGAAAAACCTTCTTCTAATAGAAATAATCGATTACCAAAGGAGGATAATCGATTACTTCGCGTGAAATTCACTCTAGGAAAGATTTTGGTACTGAGATAATCGATTACCACGAGCTGTAATCGATTACCACAGAACATGTTTTCAAATGTTTTGAAGAAATCCTCTGGAGTAATCGATTACCGTTTTTACCGTAATCGATTACCGACTTGTGTTTCTTGTTTTTCTTCTTCCTCTATATAAGGAACTTGAGATAATCGATTTCCAACTACCGGTAATCAATTACCTCGTTCTTGGGCTAATCTTTTGGGCTTTGTTCTCTCTTATAAGAAGTGCGGTGTGTGACTCTTCAACTCACCATTCATCTTCTTACTCTGAAAAACCCTTCATCTTCTTCCTCCAAACCCTAGATTTTCACTCTCTCTCAACAATGGAAGAACAAGGTAAAGGTAAAAGAATCAAAATGAGGGCAAACCGTTTCACCCAAGAAGAAATTAAGGAAAAGAAAAAGGTAGGAGAATCTTCCAAGAGGAAGAAACCTACATCCTCAGAGCAACCAGAAATTCCTCCTCCTCCTCAACCACAAGAATCAGGGGTCAACCGGTGGTTCACCTCTAAAGGACAAGAGACTAGGTTCAACCTTGACTTTGCTAACAAGGGTCTTGTTCCACCCAAGATTATAGACCTACAATGGCTAGATAATCAGAGTTTCACGTTCCAGACTTTCCTGAGGCAACAACACCTAGAAAGGTTCGTAGGGATGAAAGGCTTCATCTATCCAGACTTGGTTCGGGTTTTCTACTCAAACCTCAAACCGAATATGGAAAGGATGACAAGAGTTCGAGAGATTAAAGGTATCAAAATAACTCTAACCCTGCTCACTTTTTTGCAAATTGCTGGCATAAGGAAGGAAGGGATTATTGCACATGTAGACAAACTCAGAGAAAAAGGGTTTGATTTACAAAAAGACTCTTTTTACATGAGCCTTCTGAGAAAGCCCCAACATTGGGAAGAGGAAAGGAATTCCAGGAGAGCACAGGGCAAGAAAGTAACACATAACATTGGTAACTTGACAACGAATGATAGGCTACTCCATTATACTGTTTGCTGGATCTTGGCTGCAAGGGGAGCAAACCATGTCCAACTGAGTGAGGATGACATGATTCTCATTGCTGCTCTGAAGAACGGGATTCAAGTGGACTGGACGCACACTATCATGGACAACATGTTGAAAACTAGAAGACTTCTAGACAATAAGTGTCCTTACTCTCTTTTTATCTCTAAGACTAATTGAAATTTTTCAGATTGACACCACTGATGAAGCTAGAGAATTAGTCAAAGATGTCCATGTCATCGGTGATAGAGCATTGAAGATGATGAGACTTATCAAGACCGATGCGGGATGGATAACAAGAGAGAACAATGAGGCCATTCCACAACCTGAGCATGAGGAAGCACTAGAAGAGCAAGAGGAAGCACAACCTGAGCATGAAGATGAGGATGAAGACAATGTCAGAGAGTACATTCCACGATCGCGCTTCGAATCCATTATGATTGATAGGATGGATGAACTGGAAGCAACCGTCAACAAGCGACTTGATGACCTGGGAAAGTGACAAGATCTGCATTTCCTGGAAATGAAAGACTTGATGGAAACTATCATGGAAAGACTCAACTAGGATGACGACTCAGATTAGTAACTCCATCTCTACCTCTCATTTTCTGATTTGATATACCAAATAGGGGGAGTAGTAGTGTAGTTATTAATTGTCATTAGTTTTCATAGCTTCATAGTATTTGGATTGCTTTGTAATTGCTTTGTTTTTTGAACTATTATTTGTTTTTTTTTTGAACTATTATTTGTTCTGTTTTTGGGAGTTTTTGAATCTGTTTTACTTAAGTATTCTACTTAGGGGGAGCAGATTAACACGATTGAACATTTTATTGGATGACTGTAATAGTTAGACTTAATTTGCTTTGCAAATGATTGTCTTTATATGTCTGTGATTTGATATAATGATATGTTTTGGATGATTCATAAAGCTGTATGTAAATAGCTGTATGAAATTGATGAAAATTGAAAGGATAGAAAAGGAAAACCACTAACATTGCAGGACACATCAAAGCCATCATCTACATTGAAGATCAACTACACAACAATTTGGTACATCAAAACCAAAAAGGGGGAGATTGTTGGACTTGAAGCTGAAGAAGCCATCCCTAGTTTTAGTTTTGATATACTTGTACTTTTGATCTTTGTGATAGATTGTATATAGGAGTTTAAAATGTATTGGTTGTTTTAGTTTACGCTTTGAGTGTGGTTTTTATTTAATCGTTTCATAGAAAATTTAATTTTACTCTTGTGATTTGAGCTAGAGAAGTTTTGGAACCCCATTTTATTTGAAAGGAATCAAAAACTTTGGTTTAAAAAGGTTTTAAGCTGAAGTAATCGATTACCATATAGTTGTAATTAATTACCAACAGATTCAGAAAACAGAGGAACTCAAACTGCTCTAGAGTAATCGATTACCACTCCATAGTAATCGATTACTTCGTGCTTGAAGAAACAGGGGAAGACAAATTTCTCTGGAGTAATCGATTACCACAATCCAGTAATCGATTACCACACCAGAATTCATCTCAAATGATTTTGAAACTACTTTAAATTGAAACCTCTTTGAATTGTTTTCAGAAGAGAGATCTTTTTGAGTTTTCCAAGAAAGAAAGGAAGAGCTAAACACTAGTTTTTACAAGAATTCTCTTCAAAGTTTCAAAGATTTCTCTTGAGATGAAGGCTATGTGAATGGTTGAATTGTTTGGATGATATCATTGATCGGTGCATACACAACAGGTGTAATCTTATTTGATCTTTATATTTTGTAATCTTTTTGGTTTAAACTCTAAAGAGAAAGGTATTCTCTTGGAAGAGTTGATGAGTTTTTGAGAGAGGTACTCTCAAAGGTTGATTCTTGAAGGGATCAAGGATCAAGATATGTTCTTAGGTGAAGAACATATAGTTTTGAGTATTTGATTTGTTTTTGTGTTTGTGCAGTGTGGTTGTATTGAACACAGAATCTTTATAGTGGAAAACCGATAGCAACAGATTGTTGGGTTGGGACTGGATGTAGGCCGAAAGCCGAACCAGTATAAATCTCTGTCTAAACTCTCTTCTCTATCTTATCTCTTTTAACTCATTGTTTTCTTGCTTTACAATTTTCCCTTATTTTCCACTGATTATATCTCTTATACGTTCTTGTAATTCAAGATAAGATTGAATCAGGAAAAAGTGAGAAAAAGTAAAATTGAGCAAGGGAACTTGAATCTATTCACCCCCCCTCTAGATTCATATAGGGACCAACAATAATACTTCCAGCTACCAGTTTCTTCATTCTATCATCAAATTCTCCACAATATTTCCAGCTACCAGTAAACTCATACAAATACTTATCAAAAATTGAAAAACAAAAATAACATGCTAATAAATGACCAAAATTGAGACCCTAAACTTCTCTGTAGCAAAGATGCAAAGAAAACTTCTCTATAGCCAACTTGTGAAAGTCCCCAAATTCATGCAATATCCACATGCTAATCTCTCCAATCATATAAAAACGTTTTACTAGTACACAGAGAGGATAAAATTCCGCTTCAATTAAAATAAGATTTCTTGAATAAGAGCATACCTTATGAATTTGAAGCTTGAACATATTTCATTGTGAGCAATCACTACCTTCTCTAATTCTAGACATTTATAATATTACAATTAACTAGTTCATAAGAATTTGTACTAAGTCACAACATAATTTCTAAACAACACAATAATAAAAAAATGGTACAACACTTGCTGAATCTTCAAACATCTAACCTCCTCCAACAGCCCCACCAAACATATATAGTCTTGCATTAGCAAATACCTGAAATTATTAAACAAATAACTATAATCCTTTGATTCTATGACCAAAGGAAAATCTTTAAAGTTTGAAAGTCTAAACAATCATTTTCATCTTTAATTACCTCTTTCTAAGGATGTCAATATTATCAAACTTTAGATATTTGAATTAGATGTGCTCCCCATTCTTTTCGGATATTTTGAATGTCATCATCATGCAATGGGTCAACACTTTGAAACATCTGCAATATTTAATGAAAATGTCTTAGTTAATCATTTTTTTATAGAAACCTTTTTTTAATATTTATATGAATATATTATTATGTATATTACCTCACAATAAAGCAAAAGCAGGTTTATCAAAAGGGATTGTGAAGTATTGAAGCAAATATTCAACCATTGAATTTCACAACTTGCAATAGCTAAAGCACTCCTCACCTCACAGTTCATCTCCTCAGCCCTACACTTGAGAAACACAATCCTCACCTCACACTCATTGTCTACAAAACTAGCAACCTTCAAACAACTCTCAATAACATTCCTAAAAATGGCAACTCCCGGTTAATGCTTGATCAAACTAACTAACCCCTAACTAACCCCTAAAGTTGGCATGAAAACTAACTCCATCCAATGATGCTGCAACTCCAAATTCCTCAATGCCTTAGCCTTAAAATCATCTGCCACAATCCCCACACATTTCTGCACCACACTCCCAGTAACCTCCTTAACCGCTCCATCAAAACCTCCTCAAGCATACTTAGAACTCTCAACTCCCCATTAAACACCACCTTCTGAAACACACTACCCCTATTAGGAAGATTCAGTAAAAACTTCATCAAACTCTCTCCACCAACACCACCACAACACTCATCAAAACCAACCCAATTCCCATTCTTTCCACTCTTCCAGCCATCACTCACCACCTGAAAAAACATAGCATCCCTTATCACAATTTCCCAGGCAAACCAACTTGCATCAAGAAAGCCTGAAACTTTCTATTCTCAAAAGCAGCCAAAGACATACCCCCACAAAACTCATAGAACCAATCAAACAAGTCCAATGCAAAATTCATGTGGTCCTTAGTCAAAACTGGACCAGACTCAATTTTTGGACTCTTTAACCTCTTCACACTATCCTCAAACATAGCCAACACACTCAAATCATCTTTCCCCCTAGACAATACCAAATGATTCTGATTCTGATTAAAGTACTCCACACAAGCATTGTTCTTATTATAAGAAGAAGATTCAAACATAGCAAGTGTACTAAAATCCCTTTCATAAAAAAATTAGAAGAAAAAAAACTCAATTATAAGTTACAATTCCATGAATCCCTAATTACCTCATAGACAGAATATTAAAACCAATTTAAAAATGAAACGAAAAATCATGACTCAGCTAAAGTAGCACTCCGAAAGCCATGAATCTATGAATCAAAGTAGCACGATCAAAATTACTATGTTCTTAAAACGAAACTACAAAGCATAAAACTACTCACCTTGGCCACGCGAGATAGACAATAGTTCTAGCACCCAAAGAGAGACAACACCACGCGAAGAAGAAGGAGAAACGCCAATAAGTAGTGAAATGCGAAGTCCTATCACAGTTAGGGATTGAGAATAAGATAGAAGAGGCATGAAACAGAAGAGAGAAGACTGAGGTGCTATCGGAGTGAAAAGGGGAAAATAAAATTTAGGGATTCACTTTATTTTCAACAGCGGGTTAATACATAACCGTCGTTGTAACAACATATACCGACGGATTTTCAAACACCCAACGTCAAAAAATCAATAACGACAGTTCTCTCTTCAACCATCGTCGTATGAAAGACGTTAAATGTCTCTTTTGCACTAATGTATGTATCCCTACATTCGGTAAGTACAATTGATGCCTACTGTGAGTCGAAAAAAACTTCCTTCAATCACCATCAAAGTTAAACATGACGATACCATAACCGGACTAAAGGTGATGGCACCACAACTAGATGAGGATGAGACAAACAGACACCAAGGTCGGGAGAAGAGAATTTATCCAACACAAACAGACACCAAGGCCGAGTGATCCTACTATGAGCAAAGACTACCGGTTACCAACTCAGACAAAGCATATGTTAAGTCAAGATGATTTAGAATCTTAGTTTTGATAAGTACGAAACGATCCGCTGTTGTGTCGAGACGGAAGAAAGAAACGATTTCTCGATCAAGAGCAACGGATCAAGAGCACGGAGACGGAAGGAACAGATGAAGCATCGATTTAAGAGCACCTGGATCAAGGAACAGACGGAAGGAGACAGACGAATGAATTCAACACACAACCTATTTATTTATTCATTCGTCTACCTCGTTAAATGAAGTTCAGAAGGAGTAACTTGCGCCCCAATTCAAATCTAGCCGTTATTCAAGAAGCTTCCAAAGACAAAATAGAGATCTGTGCAAAACCTCTGCAACACGAAAAGCAAACATGCTTTTTGTTGATGTCTCTGATCAAGTCAGAAAAAGCCTGTGCAAACATTAATTATTCGATTGATCTCGTCACACGTTGAAGACCCCAAGACAGAGGACTAACGTTCAAATCTTCAGTCTAACGGATACTTCAAGAAGCTCTCTATAAAAGGACTTCATTACTTCAAGAGAAGGCTGGCGAACTACATAACCGGATACTTCAAGAAGCTCTCTATAAAAGGACTTCATTACTTCAAGAGAAGGTTGGCGAACTACATAACAAAGAAATTATATCCAAGCTTCAAGCTCTCAAGCAAAGTTCACTCGCCCTGAACTTAGAATAGATTTCATTGTAAAACTCCTCTCTACGTAGAGGATAAACTTATTCTTTCATCTTCCTAAATCCACTGTTGTGGTGCTCTTAGCCTGTGGAGGCTGTGTTCAAAGAATACCTTTGTTTAGCCTGCAGAGGCTGGGTCCAAAGAATATTGGTTTAGCCTGAGAAGGCTGTGTTTAAATAATATCTGTAATTAGCCAAGAGTGGCTGGGTTCAAAGAATACTCTTAGTGGAACCTCAGTGTGTTGTTGGGAAACTGGATGTAGTCTTGATCAGACGAACCAGTATAAAAATATTGTTGTCTTCTCTATTGATTTATCTGTTAACTAACAGGGGATAATAACTTGAACAGTCTAATAATAAAATCAATCTTAAAGAAGAAAACAATCTTGCGTCTGATTAAGCTTTGACAACAACAGACGCAAACGCATCGTCTTAGAGAAAAAATTTTAAAAACAGTATACACAATTCAACCCCTTCTTGTATGTTTTTATATTTTATAGCATATACTGGCATAACCAATAAACCTACTAGGTACTCTAAGCGACTAGATTATATCAAGAAATACAATGACAACACTGATGAAAACAAGCATATTAACACTTAAACTACACAATTTACAACTAACAATAGCATCCTCTCGATAAGTATTTCCTTCCTTACTAAAGAATGATGCTTTGGTATAGTACATTAAGTTACCACCTACCTCCGTTGACACCTACCTCCGTTGACTCATTTAATATTATTATATTTAAGATGTTATTATCTACGTACTTTTATACCATACTTATGATATAAAATATCAAATTATTTAGATAAAAATATATTTATATGTTAAAAATATATTTTTTTCGTAATGTTAATTTTTTATATATTATTCATCTATATTCTTTCATCATTGTTTATAACCATATCCATCAATATTTTTTATTCAATATAATAATAATTGTACATATGATTTCAATAATTAGTGCATTATCATCATTAAATTTTATACTCATAAAAATTGATATTAAAATATCACATAAAAATATTAATTAAAAATAATTATTATGTAAAGGTATAATTAACAAATTATCATATATGTAAAATTTTTATTTTATTTTTTAATTTAATTATTTCAAAATATATTTTATAAATAATTTTAATTAAAAATAATTTTCATAAATACTATTTAAATTAAATTAAGATATTTAAATAATAAATAAATAAAAACAAATTAAATATTTATTAATATACATTTACAATTTTGTTAATTTGAATTTAAAATTTATTACCTTTTAGTCCTTAGAATTTTATGAAATTTTTATTTTAATATCTATAATTTGTAGTTGAGCATTTTTGTTGGTGTGATTTATATATTTTTTTCTTTGGTCTCCTTGTCAAAATTTTGATAATATCGCGTTATTACCTAGGACTAAGGAGGAAAAATATAAAATACACAAATTAAACTAACTATTTGCCCATTATAAAAAATAAATAAATTTTTTGTAAGAATACAATAATAATGAATAATTAAACCGTAAAATAAAATTCATGGGCAAACAAGCCTAAATGAATTCAATAAACTCAGGCAAAAAAAAATCAATGTAATGCAGTTTTGGAAAGAAAATACAGATATGGTAGCAGCTGTAAATAATTTATAGCTGGGGGTTTGTTTGTTAAAAAGGTGCCACGACAGCTAGAGCCTTCATACAAGTAGGCGCCACGGCCCCTGACACCGCTACAAGACCGGCTAATAGCAAGAGGCGCCATGGTTGGAGGCACCTTTGTTAAAAATCATCATGTAGTTACTAACCTGAATGGGGGAGGGAGTGTGAAGTAAAAAGGTTGACCTTTTGTTTGCACTACACTGCGGAAAGGAGGGAGGAAATCAGATTGGAAAAGAGGAGAGAGATATTTACGGGAGAGTAAAATTCAGTTTTTTACGGTGGGGCATATTTATAGGGGAGACCAGTAGTGGAATGCGCCATTACCTGCTGCGCCTCTCTGCAACGGTCAAATTTTACATTGGTAAATAGCAAAAGTAATTATTACACTGAAAGGCGTAGCAGCATGTTGCGCGTTTGACCTGTTAGTTGAGTAACTGAAGGTGCAACTGGTCCTGACATCTTGTATCTTATTGGTCCACGTGGTCTTTATGGTGAAGTATCTTTGATCGTGACGACTCGTTCCGGCTGCAGCCAAACCAAAGGCGCCATGTGACGTGGAGTTTTACCCAAAACAACCCTACTCTCGTAATAAGTTTACAACTAGGCCCGTTTCTGTATTTGTTTTTCTTAAACGGGACAAAATGATTTTTTTTTGCCATTAACTCAAGGTTGTAAGCCGTAAAAAAATGACATGACAAAAAAATTAGGAAGTTGTCATAATGGATTTATTTTCGCCAAACGACAAAACTATTTACTATTTTACTTATTGGAAAAGCATAACCTATAAATTATTCAAAACAATATGAATCTATAAAAGAGCCATTTATATAGATTCAATTATGTGAATTGTACAAGTATTTTTGTTTCACTAATAACTACTATTCTAGATACATCATGGCATGGAATTATTTGGACTACAAGACCAAATCAGATTATAGAGCAAGATTTGATAAGTACTAGTCAACAAATTGGAATTCATTTATCAACAGATTTTTTTCTTCCATTTGAACTCATTTCAATAATTCATTTAGTTGCTTTGATAGGTGCAATTGTTGTGGCTCGCCAATAAGAAATTTTATCACTTCACTTTGGACTTACATTTTATTATTTTTTAATTTTTTTTGTAATAACATATTATTTTGACATAATTCTTAATATATAAATAAATAATGTGTTGAAGTTAATATATTAAATGTGAATCTTCACATCTCAGAGGTAGGGGTGGGTATACGGGTGAAAGTCCATGGGCCAGCCCGCGGACCCTGCGACCCGCGCGGGTTTGGACCACCATTTTCATAAAAATTTAGTGGTATAGTCCATAAAAGCCCGCCCGCGCAACCATGGTTTTGCGGGTCAAACCGCGGTCCGTCATGGGCGACTCGCAAATCCGCACTATTTAAAGGGTTTCAAATTGAAAACCTAATTTCACTTCCTGCCTCCGCTAAACCACACTATTTAAAGGGTTTAAAATTGAAACCCTAATTTTACTTCCCGCCTCTCAATCTTTTCACACGTCTCACCCTCCCAAAGGAAGACGAAGATGTCGTGATGGAAAATGATCAAACTTCAGAATCATTTGTTGTTGGAGATAATTAAAAGTTTATGTTATTGACTTATTTAGAATTTAAATTTGTTATTGGAGATAATAGTAGATTTATGTTGTTGACTTATTTTATTAAGAATTTAAGAGCAAAAATATAACAATTTTTTAGCATTTTTTTTAAATTCCAAATTTAGCATTTTTTTTTAATTTTTTAACTAGGTCTGCGGGTTGGCCCATTTGGCCCGCGGGGCCCGCGGATTGGGGGCGGACCACCAAGTTAGGTTTGTTTACCATTGCGGGGCGGGGCGGGACGGACCAAGCTCTTCGCGGGCTTACACGGGCGGACCTTATGCGGGGCGGGTTGGCCCGCTTACCTACCCCTACTCAGAGGGTATTTTATCCTTTTCAATAACTTTTTCTAGTTGGTAAAGTGATGTTCAGTGACACGCTATTTGAAAATTAATAAAGGTTACAACATTAAAAAATTTATTAATTAAAAATATTTTTATGATATAAAATATAAATAAAATATTTAAAATTATTTATGTATAGTTTATTTAATAACAAATAATTTTTTGTACCATGAATATAAACTTTTTACACAATTAATAATTAAAAATCATGTTAAATACAACTTCTAAAGAATTATCATACAAATTAATAAATTCACCATACACAATGATTTATAATCAGATAACAAATAAAATTTTAAGAAAAAAAAATAGTTTAAGAGATTCACAAGAAAAATAGGTTAGAAATTAACTAACACACTCACTTATACACGCGAATAAAGAAAATTATATTTATAAATATATATCATTTTTTTATTTAATTTTCACCAAATTTTCATTGATTCATTGGTTATACTTTTTTTAACGTAAAAGACTTTTACATGATGTATGAATTAAAAATGGTAATTAATATGATTCTTAAGATAAAGATTATAAACTTAAATAATTTATATATATATATATATATATATACATATTTTTTGAATCATATATAACAGTATATTATAATTAAGCATCCATATAAAATTTATTACATTATATACTATTTTCTCGTTATCTTTTCATTTCTATTTTGTAATGAAACATTTGTTACTGTTTTTTTTATTTTTCCTAAAATTAAATAAGTTCATTTTTTATTAAATTATTTGAGTTTAAAGATTATATTATCTAATTAGACAATCAGAATTCCGTATGATTAACAGAGATCCTATCACAAAACCCAGTAAATTCATGTGAGTTGTAATTAGATGATCATGTAAACTGTTTTACGCTATGAATGCATAATTTTTTTTTTTCTCGTAATTTATTTTATCTATTAAATATTTTTTATTTCTTTTTCCCTAATTAAACAGAGACATTCTCTTTTATTTTTTTTATGTTGAATAAATTATTTTATCCATTGTTTTTTATTTCTTTTCCCCTGGATTCTATAGCAATACAATTTTTATATTGGAGCATTTAACTACATTTATTATTTCTATAATTCCTTTCATAAAATTAAATAAGGACATTTTCTTCTAATTTTTTATTCATTTGTTACCTTTATTGAATATTTTTATTTTATTTCTCCTAAATTAAATAAGGGCATTATGACTCACACGAATTTTTAGGTAATTATTAAAAAAAATTATCATATACAATAATATATATTAATATTAAATATAGAAATCAAGTTACAACAAAATTTCATAATAATAAATATTTTTAAAATATAAATTCTATTTTAGATTATATATTTTATGTTTTCATCCTAATTTTTTTTTATATTTTATATTATTATTTTTATAATATTAAGATTACTACTACAGTTATCTATTTTATTATTAAAGTCTCTTAATTAGGATTCCATCATTATTATTTTCACCTCCATTAATTTTATAATTTTTATTTTTATTATAACTCTTTAACCACTTTTTTTTATTATTTTTGCTTTATTATTTTTATAATTAAGTTATTGTCATCGTAATTAATATTACTGTTACGGTGCCATGATAATCATGGTAATCCTTAGAAATGATAAAAATAATATTAAAAATATAAATTTTTTAAAATTAAAATAAAATTTTTATCAAAATAAGAGATAATTTATTCTTCACTTTTAAACAAATTAATAAAATGATGAATATAATAATAACTTAAACTTGTCCGAAATACATAATAGAAAACTATAACTATAATTCAGTAAGTTTGAAATTTTGACTGTGTACCTCATATGTATATATTATTTTTCATTTCTTTTTTATTACACTGAATAATTTATTTCATATTTATTCATTTTTCCATTAATTAATTAGTTAATGACATTCTCTTCGATTTTCTTACTCAATTTATTTCACTTCCCAACGTAAATAAGCACGGTATCTTTCCTCTCTTTGTTACATTCAATTGTGTGGATTGCTAGGATAGGATTCTCACATATTCCTTTTCTAATATTATTTTCTTTAATTAACATAAGTGTTTATTACATCTAATTTCTTTTTATTTCTGTCCCCTAAATTAAATAAGCCCCGACAAAGTTAAATTATTTTTTTCAGCAATACATATTTTATATTAAAATTATTTTTTAACAATCCTATTTTTAATAAATATACTTTGTACTAATATTATAATAAAAGAATAAAAATATTTTTATATTAATAATTTATTACTGTTCTTGCGAAAATGTGGTTTCCAAGTGCTAACCGGAAGTCTGGCTCTCCAAGGTGAACCCTGCCGATCTCTAAGAATAATTAGCCGAGGTCGGGTATTTGTAAAATACACAATTAGCCGAGGTCAGGTATTTGTAAAATACACACTGATACTAAAGTCAGTATTTTATTAGTGAAATGTTGTGAGTTAGGATTAGTTGCGTACCTTGTGGGAAGATTCCCCCTTATTTATATAGGTTGCTCCCTCATAGGTTATCATTGCGCCTCACCTATGAGATAGCTAGGTGCTTATGACGTCAGGCCGTTCGAGGGGTACGCCCGCTTCGCTACATGTAGAGTTCATGCACGGGCTTCCCTCGGAGGTAATTTTCATGCCAGTCGGACACAGGCTCAGGAAATCAACCTTATCACATCCCTGTTTAGAGGTGGCACGTGTGCAACCTCGGTGTTGACACTTCGGTTGGCTATCTCGGTTGGCTACTTCGGCTGATATGTCATCGTTTTATCCCTGCACACAAGCCCCAAGCTCGTTGTAGGAGGCATGACCTATGTGGCGACGAGTTTCCTAGCTTCTTCGGTGTTTCTTGGGCGACGTGTATAGTCTTTTCAGCTCACCCCCCTTTTTTAGGGGCATGCGAAACGTCTTGTCTCGCCACGATTTGCCTTTTTCATTTAAGTGCATTTAATGCTTGCAGTTTTTTGTCTTTTGCGTCCATTACTGTCATAGTGGGCAAGTTAAACCATTCCTCCCACGTTTGAAGTAAAAATTCTTTTGTCTTTCCTTCTTTTTGCCACTTGCTCTTCTCATTCTTGTCTCGCGTTCTTGCTTCTCTTGCATTTTCTCTCTCTTCGCTCCTTACCCTCTTCACATCATTCAGGAGTTATACTCAACTGTTTTAGGTACGTACCCATGGCATCTTCTTCAGCTTCTAGTTCCCTTAAGGTCGTTCGTTTAATCACAAGGGAAGTTTCTCTTATAGGAGGTTCTATCTCTTCTGATCGGACCCCAAGTCTATCTCCCTCTGGTTAGTTGTCTGATGTACCTCCTTCGGTACCCTCGCTTGAACCTAGCGTCGCTGCTATCCCTCTTGGGCGACCTCTTTCCAGGTGTCGCAAATATCAATGGATAATAGACGAGGTTGGGTTTTATCAAATGATTTTAAGTTCAACCCGCGTTACCGATATCCTTGGTATTCAGCCTATTTGTTCTGTTTCTGAGGGTCACTTGGCAAGGATCGAATCCTATTCTTTTGATGAGCGTGTCTTTATGAGGCCACACAAGGGGAAACCGACTTCATATATGTCTATGAATGCCTTTTACGTGAGTTTGAGGTGACATTTCCTCTCACTCACTCCGAGTGTGACGTCCTGAGGAAGATAAATGTTGCTCCTAGCCAGCTCCACTCGAACAGTTGGGCGCTGCTGAAAGTGTTCCAACTTCTCTGTACATATATGGAGATCGAGTGTTCGACTCCTGTCTTTTTATATTTTCACCAACTAAAGCATGGAGTCCGAGTTGGTTGGGTTTCTCTAAACGAGGCTCACTATGGTCCCTTTTTACTCTTTTTGCTCAGTCGTTTAAAGGTTTCAAAGATAAGTTTTTCAAAGTCTTCCCCCCTCCAAGGGATAGGAAGACCTTCTTTGATCAGAAGGTTTCTCCATTGTTTCCTTTTTACTGGTCGTTGCCGATAAGGTTCAAGTCTTGGGCCGACCACTTGCTCTCTTATTCCGAGAAGCAAGCTGTATAAAAACTGAGGGCCCTAGATCGTCCGCTCGATGTCCGTCGTGTGTTGTCCTTGTCGAATGTCGAGGAATCAAGGACACTCTTTTTAGGTATTCTGTGTACTGCCTTTATCTATTTTCTTAGCTTTTAATCATATATGCAGGCAACTAATGATGATTTCTTTCTTTTTGTAGAAATAATGTCAGATCAGAAGTCCTTCTCTTGTAGTGCTCAACTTTCCCGCCCAGTCACTCAGGGGCGACCCATAAAAAAGTTAAAGGTGAGGTCTAGGGGGATTCAGGGAAACGGCCTTAGGTTTCCCCCATCATCAGTGACTCCACCGCTCCGACGAGGGAGACTTAGAAAGTGGAGTCGACGATGGCTAGGGGTGGCTTGCCTCTGCCCAAAGTGGATGTCGGAGAAGGGCAGCCTGAGGTCCCACCACCTCAGCCCGATCCGAGGGATGTAGCTGAGGCGACTACGACTTCGCCCCTAGTTACTTCCTCGGGCTCCCGTCCTCCACCTCCTGGCCTGATGATCCATTTTATATACATGTTCTTCACCTTGTTTTTTGGGTCAATTAGCTCTTATATGTGTCATACCTTGATAGTTTATCTTAGATTTGTGATAGAAGCATATTGTGGTACTAGTAGTAATAATAGTTAAAATTCCACAAGTTCTTATACTTTTATATGGATTCTTGTACAGTACATCTAAAGCTCTGAGGATTGAAGAAGAGATAAGCAACAAGGAATGGACCAAATACTTGTATGGAAACTCAAACCAAAAAAGAGAAGAGCAAGGATGGACCCAATTCAAGAACCAGAGTGACCCATGGTGCAAAGCCTCTCCCTAGCAAATTGGAATTCACGCGCGGCGCGTTTTAGGAACCAAGGGGGCGCGTTGAGGGGTTAGTTGCGGCCAATTAAAGCGCCGCCTGCGTTCAAGGGCGCGCTCCACATGCTGATGCTGTTTCAAATGGTGCCGTGACGCAAACTGAAATCCAAGGGTGGCGCGATTTGCTTCTCTAGTGCTTCTCTTGTTTCATGGCGCGCTGCAGCGCGTTCTGCTCTAGTGGGGGCGCAATTCATCAGTTATAAATAACCCAGGGCACGAAATTGAGGGGGCTTCTTCAATTTTCTGTTTTCCCAACTGTTTTAGCTTACTCCCGTACACCTCGTAGTTGTGCGATTGTGCAACTCTCTTTCTCATTCCTCTCTTCTCTCTCTCTTTTTCTTCATGATTCTTGATTTACATGTACTCGATCTCTACTTGCAACTGTAGCTACTGCAACAATTGAATCCAATTCCTTGATTTGATTTCTCTTTATCTCTGGTTCCATTTCCGTTCACACGTTATTTCTTTGTTCATAATTGATTAGGTTTTCATCTCAAGATTCGTGCCATTGCTCGTTATTGCATTTCTACAATTGCGTACTGTTCACTTCACCGTTACACTTTACATGTTCTTGTTATGTTTTCTAATTCTAATTCTTCTTGCATGTTATTTCCATTCTGTTTCTTCTCTTGAGCTTAGTTGTTGTTTCAATTTACATTTTGCCGTTCTACTTCCGATTCCTAACTTTCTTCGCGATTTATGTTACATGTGCATTGTTCATTTTCTGCATTTATCGTTCGTGCTAAATTTACACTTCACTGTTCTGTTTCAATTTTTGTTCCTATTTTTAGTTCTTCATCTCCCTTTGTAATTTCAATTCAGTTTAGTTTACTGCACTACTTCATGAAAATCCCCCTCTCAACTGTGAATAATTCTGAATTAAATAGATGTATGTCTTCTGAGAGATGACCTAGGTTGATTCCTCTATATTACAAATCTAATTGGGGATAAATCTAGCTTTTGAGAATCATTCGACAGTGATTACCAAAAATGGCGTCGTTGCCGGGGACATGCGTCGTTTGATTTGGAATTATCACCTGTATATAAACTACTTGTGGATATTACATGTGTCTAGACTAACTATGAATTCATATAATAGTTTCTACTTTTAGTATAGGTATTGACTGTTTTGTTGAGTCTCTGCATAGTTTCTAATTCTTCCGAGATAGTATTTCTGATAGTTTTTCTAGGTTTGTGTAGTACATGACCAGATCTAGCTTAGATAATTCACTGAAATTTGATCCTGAAATTGAAAGAACAGTTCATAGGCTGAAAAATCAAAATAGGAAAAGAAACCAAACTTCTCATTGTGACTCTGATTGTGATTCTTCTTGCCGAAGAAATGGCAAATCCAATGGAGAGAACTCTTAAGGAATTGGCTACACTTGACATTAATTATCAACCTTTGTGTATCCAATTTCCGATACCAAGGTGTTGTTAACTATGAATTGAAATCTGACTGATTCATTTGTTGCCTAAGTTTTTAGACTTGCGGTGAAGATCCACATAAACATCTCAAGGAATTCCATGTGGTTTGTTCCACTATGAGGCCTAATGATGTTCCCAAGAGGTCACAAAATGAAGGCATTTCCATTCTCCTTGATGGAGCTGCCAAGGATTGGTTGTACCTTCAACCAACACCTATTACCACATGGAATGACATGAAAAGAAGATTCTGAGAAATTCTTTCCTCGCTTCTAGACTCGCAAGCTATTAGGAAGGATATAAGCGGATAAGACAACTGCAAGGAGAGACCTTATATGAGTATTGGGAGAGATTCAACAAGTTATGTTCCACATGTCCAAATCATCAAATAACTGAACAGCTCCTCATCCAATACTTCTATGAAGGACTCATGCCTATGGAGAGAAATATGATAGATGCAGCAAGTGGTGGAGCTTTGATGGACAAAACACCAGCTGCTGCACGATATTTGATTGCAAATATGGCAGAGAATTCCCAGTAGTTCAGTTCCAGAAATTCAACATCTTCCAAGCATGTGAATGAAGCTTCCATAGCCGCTGCTGATACATATAGGTTGGAAAACAAGCTAACAGAGTTAACTTCACTAGTGAGACAGTTAGCTTTGGGTCAACAACAAAGGCAACCGAATGTGAACGCAATGAGCCTGATTAAGCAACTATGTGGCATTTGTAATGGAGCCGAACATTCCACTGATGCTTGCCCTCAGCTGCAAGAAACTGAACAACAACAACTTTTGGTTCAACAAGCTGTGGATGTGGCTGGAATGTACTCCTGACAGCAAAGATAGACCTCCAACACAAATCGACAATCCATATTCCAACACTTATAACCCTGGTTGGAGGGATCATCCTAATTTGAGATATGGTCCAGGACCTAGCCAACAGCAGCCACAACAACAATAGCAAAGGTTTCAACCTCCTAACAAGTATCAACCTCCTCCCATGAGACAGCAACAAATGGTCCAACCTGCTCAACCACCACCTGTGAATAATGCTGGACCATCCTTAGAAGATTTGATGAAACAGATGGCAACTACCAATCTGCAGTTTCAGCAAAATGTGAATGCTTCTATTGTGGATTTGAAAACTCAAATTGACAGTTGGCCACCACTGAATCACTTGCAAAGAACAAGGTTCTCGTAACATTCCTTCCCAAACGGTAGCTAATCCAATGGGGAATGTGAGTGCCATCACCTTGAGAAGTGGTAAGGAATTGCAGCCAAATGTTCAGATCCCGAAAAATCACAACAGATAAGGTAAAATGCTTTCCTCTTTCCTTTTCCTTCAAATATACATTCAAAAAAATCGAATTAGAAAAAGAATTATTAGAAACATTTAGGAAAGTAGAAGTTAATATACCTTTGTTAGATGCTATCAAGCAAATTCCCAAGTATGCCAAATTTTTAAAAGAACTGTGCACCCACAAAAGAAGATTTAAAGGAAACGAAAAGGTAAACTTGGGAAGAAATGTTTCTGCTCTTATCCAAAGCACACATGTTTCTCCACCCCCTCAGTCTAACCTTCCACAAAAGTGCCAAGATCCTGGAACTTTTACAGTGCCTTGCACAATTGGAGATCGCACTTTTGTGGATGCCATGATAGACTTGGGAGCTTCTATTAATGTGATGCCTACTTCAGTCTACAGGTCATTGCAGATTGGTGAGTTAAAACCAACTGGAGTTATTATTCAACTTGCCAATAAGAGTGCTGTCCATCCACATGGAGTCCTAGAGGATGTGTTAGTTCGAGTTAACGAATTGATTTTTCCTGCAGATTTTTACATTCTTGATATGCAGGATAGATCACCTTCACCTACATTGATCCTAGGGCGACCATTTTTGATGACTGCACGGACCAAGATTGATGTTCATTCCGCATATTGTCTATGGAATTAGAGATGATGTTGTGAAGTTCAACATACTCGAAAGCATGAAACTGCCTGCTGAAGAGCATTCTGTTTTTTCCATAGATTTAGTTGATGATTGTGTAGATAGTTGTACAGATTTTGATTCTGAACTTGATTTTGATTTTACTAATTTCTCTGAATTAAATTCTGATTTGGCTTGCTCTTGCTGTCATGATGGAGACACTGTTTGTACTATATGTGCAGAGATTAATACTGCCATTGCAGATGCAGGTTCTAACTTGCATGTTGCACACCTTGGTCTACAAGTTCTCGCATCTCATTGATATCTTGAAGAAAAACAAGCCAAAGATTACCTTCCATTAAACCGCCACCAAGCTTCGAGTTGAAGCCACTACCTCATCACTTGAAGTATGCTTACTTAGATGATGCTCAAAAGCTTCCCGTTATCATTTCTAGTACTTTGCAAGATGAGCAAGAGGAGAAACTACTGAACATGTTGAAGGTGCACAAGAAAGCCATTGGATGGACACTAGCCGATCTTCCTGGAATTAATCCAGCCATTTGCATGCACCGAATACTGCTAGAGGATGAGTCTAAACCTGTAAGACAACCACAAAGGAGACTCAATCCTACCATTCTAGAGGTAGTAAAGAAAGAAGTCATGAAATTGCTTGCACTGGGATCATCTACCCCATTTCGACGGCACATGGGTTTCACTGTCCAAGTGGTCCCTAAGAAATCTGCATAACAAGGTGCCAAACAAGGACAATGAATTGGTTCCAACTAGAGTCACCAACAGTTGGAGGGTCTCAGTATTGATTATAGAAGACTCAACCAAGCCACCCGAAGGACCACTTCCCTCTTCCATTCATTGATCAAGTCTTAGAGAGGTTGGCGGTAAATCACATTATCGCGCTTTCGATGGATTTTCGATATATGCATTCACATTGCTCTGAAGACCAAAGACAAGACCACCTTCACCTGTCCATTTGGGACTTATGCTTACACCAGGATGCCCTTTGGCTTATGCAATGCACCTGGTACATTCCAAAGATGCATGGTGAGTATATTCTCGACCTCTTAGAATTGCATGGAGGTATTTATGGATGATTTCACCGTATATGGTTCATCCTTTGACACATGTTTCGATAGCCTCTCTAGAGTTTTAAATAGATGTATTGAGACTAACTTGGTACTGAATTTCGAAAAATGCCATTTCATGGTTAGTGAGGGTATAGTCTTAGGACATCTAGTTTCCAATAGGGGCATTGAAGTTGATAAGGAAAAAATAGATATTATTATCGTCATTTACCTTACCCCGCCTCACGTGCGGGAAGTGCGTTCTTTTCTTGGACATGCAGGTTTCTACAGAGATTCATTCAAAATTTTAGCAAGATTGCTCGCCATTGTCCAAACTACTCCAAAAGGACGCAGATTTCTCTTTTGACCAAACATGCATGAAGGCCTTTGATGAACTCGAAGATGAGGCTTACCACAAAGACCCATTGTGCACCACCGATTGGGAGCTTCCTTTGAGTTAATGTGTGATGCTTCCAACTTTGCAGTTGGAGCGCTTTTAGCTCAAAGAGTGGATAGACTCTCTCATGTCATTGCATATGCTTCCCGTACATTGGATGCTGCCCAAGCAAACTACACCACTACTGAAAAAGAGCTTTTAGCAATTGTCTTTGCTTTAGATAAATTTCGTGCTTACTTGCTTGGCTCTAAAATCATTGTCTTCTCTGACCATGCAGCTCTGAAATTCCTGTTGAAAAAGGCCGATGCTAAACCAAGGTTGATTAGATGGATGCTTCTTCTCCAGGAATTTGATATAGAAATCAGGGACAAGAGTGGTGCAGAAAACCTGTTGCTTGATCACTTGAGTAGGATTGAGGGTAACCTTGATCTTTTGCCTATTAAGGATAATTTTCCCCATGAACATCTTATGCTTTTATACTCTTGTGATGTAGTACCTTGGTTTGCTAATATTGTTAATTACTTGGTTACATCTGCTGTACCTCCTAATGCATCTAAATCACAAATTGAGAAGTTGAAAAGTGATGCAAAATACTATGTCTGGGATGACCCTTATCTTTGGAGGTTTTGCAGTGATAGCATAATTCGCAGATGTATTCCAAGTCATGAGATCCAATCGGTCCTTCAATTTTGTCATGCTTCGCCAGTGGGAGGGCACTATGGACCTCAACGGACAGCCCGAAAAGTATTGGACAGCGGGTTCTATTGGCCTACTATCTTCAAAGATGCATATAAGCTTTTCAGCACTTGTGAGCAATGTCAGAGAGCCGGAATGGCTATCACTCAAAGGCATGAGATGCCCCAACAACCCATTATTTTCTGTGAGGTATTTGATGTTTGGGGTATTGACTTCATGGGCCCTTCCCCGTCTCTCCTCCGGTATTCATATATCCTGTTAGCAGTTGATTATGTGTCAAAGTGGGTTGAGGCAAAGGCCACCAGGACTAATGATTCTAAAGTAGTTGTGGATTTTGTTAGATCCAATATTTTTTGCAGGTTTGGTGTGCCTAAAGCCATTATCATGACGAGAGGAGCCACTTCGAACTTCAAAGATGAAGTCTCTACTCCATAAGTATGGGGTGGTGCATAGAGTTTCCACAGCTTATCATCCCCAGACTAATGGTCAGGCTGAAGTGTTCAACAGAGACATTAAGCTCATATTACAGAAGATGGTCCATCCAAACAGAAAAGATTGGAGTAAGCACCTTGAGGATGCTCTTTGGGCCCATAGAACTGCCTATAAGACACCAATTGGCATGTCTCCTACGTAATGGTCTTTGGCAAAGGCTGTCATCTGCCTGTGGAGCTTGAGCATCGTTCATATTGGGTTGTGAAGAAGTGCAACCTAGAAATTGACCAAATTGGCGCGCAGAGGAAGCTTCGATTGCAAGAACTTGAGGAGCTTCGATTGGAGGCTTATGAGAACTCAAAAATCTACAAAGAGAAAGTTAAGAAGTACCACGATAGGATGATTCTGAGGAAAGAGTTCAAAGTGGGACAAAAAGTGCTGTTATTCAATTCTCGGTTGAAGCTCATAGCTGGTAAACTTCGCTCTCGATGGGATGGCCCTTTTGTTATTACTAATGTCTTTTCCCATGGTGCAGTTGAGATACAAGATGAAGTTACTGGTAAGAATTGGAAGGTAAATGGCCATCAACTCAAGGAATTCCATGAGAGTCCGAAAGCGAGAAGAAGGCGAGGCGAGAGTTGTCCTTGGTCGAACCTAGCCGGGCCGGACGTGCAAATATTTGGTCCTTGAGGGAGTTCTATTCCCCTTTCTGTCGTGAATTACAGATTGACCTCATTGATGCACTTTATGCTATATTGAGGACAATGCGAATTTTAAGCGTGGGGGGGGGATTCTGTGAATACTTTTCTGTAAATACTCTGCTGTTTTTTTTTTTTTTTTATACTTGTTAGTTGCTTAGAAGTTGGAAAATGCAAAAACAAAATAAACAAGTAGACATAGGAAGGAACACTCGAAACCACAATGTGATTGAGTGATAGAAATAAGAGAGGTGTGAGGTGTGATCACAGTATTGGGAAGTTTTTAGAATTCTCTGCATGTTCATCCTAACTATTGTCCTGGTGCATAGGACACATAACACCAACACGAAATAACTTAGAATTTGTGCACAAATGAGAGCAATTTACATTGAGAATGTGCAAGGCAACCTCATGTGTGACCTCTCGGACTAGCAAACTTGCACCAGTTCATGGATGAACTGAAAAGCACAAACTTTCCTGGATAGAGCGCGCCTGGGCGCATTACAGGAAAGGAGGAGGGCGCGTTTAAGGCCCCTTGCGGCCTAAACACGCCGCAGCGCCACTTGCTGAAATTGAGAGGCGCGTTTGAGTCTCCTTGCGGCAGAGACGCGCCGCGGCGCGAATCACTTATGCAAGGGGGGGCGCGTTTCACTTGGCACAAATATAAGGGGGCCGCGCCTGAGCAAAACACAAAGCGCGTTTCACATTTTTGCACCTTTCTCCTCTTGGCACTACCTATCCCAACCAGTTTTAATATCATCACTTCATTTTGCCAAGTAAATTTAGGTTGATTTCCTCATCTCTTTCAACTTAGATCCCCATTTTCTGTTGATAATTTTCGGAACCCTCAATTGGTATCCTCCATTCACTTCGGTTCAAGCAAGGTATGTGGTCCAATCTATTGAACTTCACTTGTTTCTTTCATTGACTAAGCTTCCAGTGCATGATTCATTCGATTAATTGAGATGTGGGTTCAAGATTCTTTGGTTCGAACCCTACCTTTTTTTTTTTTACGAATTGGAATTGGCTTAATTAAATGTGTTGCATGACTGTGTTTGATGATTATTGATGGATATAATTGATTGCTTGATTATGTACGGTGCTAATGATTTTGGGAATGCATTGCATGAATCAATTGGGGAGAATTATGATATACTCATTCATGTATACTTAATGTTTGTTAAAATGCTTCAATGAAGCCTTAAGTATGCTTTATGTGCACAACATTAGTAAGCATGACTACATTGTAATTGCTTATGTATTCCCTTGACAAATCTCATAAAATTTCTCTTTGTACCACACTATGAGTTGATGAGGATACATGCTCTTGATTGATGATAATTGTTAGTTAAAGGCATGCATGTTTTCTCATATACATTGTTGATTATGTAGATTCAATTGTTGAGAGATAACAATGTCTTCAAGCAATCAAGCGACTGGTTCTTCTTCAATGTCACAAAGATCCAAACAAAGAGCTACCAAGGGACGAAGCCAAGAGAAGAAGAAGGCCACCAAGAAAGTCAGTGCCACTCCTGAAATTCAAGACTATGACACTCATAGATTCAAGTCAAAGGAGCATGCGAGAGCCTTTGCCTCCCACTTCATGTCACGTGCAGTGTTAGTAGAGAGGAAGTTCAACATGAGCCCGAGCCTTTACATTGATGAAAGCAATGGGGATGCATCTCAACGAGCTAACTACAAACAAGTATGCAATGAGATCTCTGCACGGAAGTGGACTAAATTAGCCAACATCACATATCCAGCTTATAAGGAATTGGTGCTAGAGTTCTATGCAAACTTGACGAACAATAGGGAAGAGGAACGATATGCATCATATGTTAGGGGGAAACAAATCTCATTCTCACCACAAGCCATTAACCGCATGTTATTGATCCCGTTCTCGGAAGGGAGGAACTGTATTTTCCAATATAGAGCTGACTGCAGAGCCGAACCATGCGTAGTAGATCAACTATTGTGTGAAGGTAAAGGAGCTTGGAAGGACAGTTTATGGAAGAACAAGGGAGTAACGCACATCAAATCATCATCCCTATGTTTCAAGGCCAAAATCTGGTGGGCCTTTATTTCTGGCATCCTGTTACCGATCCAGCACAAATCCTCCATCACCAAGAAGAGGGTTTGGTGTTTGTACACAATAATGCGAGGTCGGTATCTTAATGTGGGCCCGACCATAGCCAACGAAATTCACACGCCGCACTTGCAAGGACAAGGTTCCCTATCTTATGCAAGCATTATCACTCACCAATGCATTGAGGTGAGTTTCAACCAAGGGTTGATTCCTATGAGACCTGGTACGACATTAGAGGTGAAATTCACCAAGGGAGAGTCCAGCAAAATGAAAGCCATATCAGCAGAACTTTCCACTTCTAGAACAAAGACCACAGCGAAGTCCAACGGCAAAGCTCCAATGGCAGAAGCCCTAGCTAATAATGCAGATCAACAGAAGTTATTGAGGCATTTGAGGGTAGTTCAAGAAAATTTGCGAACGATTCACGAACAAAATAAAACTTGCATTGCACTTGAGCCCCTCATGAGAAGTTTAGTCGCTCGATGAATCTGCCTTGGTGCGGTTGGTGCCATTTAAACCACTTAGCAATGAAATGATTAAAGATTTGATGAAGTTTAGGGAGTTTTCGAGGACTGAAGGTGGAGCACATAATGAAGGATATGAAGATGATGGTGAAGAGGTTGATGGCGAGGTGAAGAAGGAGAAGAGGAAAGTGAGGAAGAAGAAGAAGAGCAGAATGAAGAAGGAGAAGAGGAAAGTGAGGAAGAAGAAGAGGAGGACTGATATCTTAGTCTACTATTTCTGTTTAGTTTACATTTTTTGTTGATGTAGCTTAATTAGACCATTTCTCTACTATTTTAGTTCTTGGTACTGTTATTTGACTAGTTAAACTGTATTTGACTTTTAATTGATCTTTATTTGAATGTAATTTGACTGTTACTCTTCCTGTTAGTTTTGTTGTTGTTGTGAATTGTTAGATGATGGAGCAAGGCTGGAGAATCATGGAAAATTTTGGCATATCAGGCATATCGAGAGCTGGTATCACTTGAGCACGCCGCCACCTTGAGCGGCCAAGGGAGTTTTCTATTTTCCCCCCCTGATTTTCATTACAATTGACTTCTTTGATGCATTTTTTTTTTCATTGAGGACAATGTGAATTTTAAGTGTGGGGGGGGGGGACAATGTAAATTTCTAGTGAATATGTTGTGAACAGCCCTATTCTTTATATTGGCCTGTCCCTCTCTATTTCCTGCATTGCTCTACATTGTTCTGTCTCTGTCTATAAAAAAAAAAAAAAATATATATATATATGATACGAAAGATGTAGGTGAACCACACTTTTGCTTTGAAGTTATAGGTGTATAAGCTTTGAAAGTAACAAATATTCTTAGTTGATGGATGTCCAATTTTCTTATGACCATTGTGCACCCTGGATTTGAAATTGACGTGAAACTGAAGCTTGATGATTTGTGATAGAAAATAAACCCTGTAAGAATTTGAGCCTTATATATGATGGAACCATTTCTTCCATCCAACTTCTTTCTTGTGTGAATACACTCATCTTGTTAGTTGCTCTGGATTTTTCCTTGACTCTTGTTGATATCTCTTGATCACATGCATTATTGATATGATTTAGGCAGATTTCTTCTTAAGCTACTAGCCAAATGAGTCTACCTTACATATCTTTCCCTTGTTATTCCCCTTTGAGCCTGTATACCCCTTTCTTCAATTTTAAGCTCATTACAAGCCGAAAAATGAAAAACAATGATGTCCCCTAACCTTAGGGACTAAAGGAGCTTTGGAATTGTTTTGGGAATGGGTTTTAAATAAGTGTGGGGGTATAACCTTCAAACAAGTTTGGTTTGTGAGTTAGTGCATGAATTGGCATTGGTTATACAAAAGAAGACAAATATGCGAGAAAATATGTATATGGATATATAAAAAGATACAAAGAAAAAAAACCAAAAGCCAAAAAGAAGGAAATCTAAAAAAAAAAAAAAAAAAAAAAAAAAAAAAAAAAAAAGTTAATGAGAAAGCAAAAAAAGAATCAAAAGAGAAACAGAAAAGAAGAAAAATGAAATCCATGATGAAAATAAGTGGGAAACCAAAAAGAGGTAAGTGCTAGGAGGGTAATCTTCATGCTTATTAGATTTATTCCCCATTGCTCCTCTTTTCTCTTGGTTATTAGCCTAAATAATCCCTCTTCTATCCCACCTGCTCCTTGGCCACATTACAAGCTTAATAAAGTCCTTTTGATCTCTAATTGCATGTGTTTCAAGTTATTGAAATTAGAGGCTTGTAAAAATCTGGTAGTGCTAGCTTGCATGATGTGTTTGAGTGTAATTACGAGCCTAAACACTTGAGAGTCAAGAGGAAACACTGACTTGTGAAGTCTATCACTTTGAATTCATTCTTTAATTCACTTGTCAATTTGTTTGTTTTGGATGTACAATAGATTCATGGATTGTTGTTGATCTTGATACTCTGAATTTTGTCCCTTTCTTTTTCTATGCATCTGTGATTCAATTGGAAGTGGTTCAGTTCATATAGCATTAATTCTTCTTTTAGTAAGTTTTGCCCCGGAGTGCAAAAGAATAAGTGTGGGGGTATTTGATGATCCATTTTATATACATGTTCTTCACCTTGTTTTTTGGGTCAATTAGCTCTTATATGTGTCATACCTTGATAGTTTATCTTAGATTTGTGATAGAAGCATATTGTGGTACTAGTAGTAATAATAGTTAAAATTCCACAAGTTCTTATACTTTTATATGGATTCTTGTACAGTACATCTAAAGCTCTGAGGATTGAAGAAGAGATAAGCAACAAGGAATGGACCAAATACTTGTATGGAAACTCAAACCAAAAAAGAGAAGAGCAAGGATGGACCCAATTCAAGAACCAGAGTGACCCATGGTGCAAAGCCTCTCCCTAGCAGCGAGGAATTCACGCCGCGGCGCGTTTAGGAACCAAGGGGGGCGTTGAGGGTTAGTTGCGGCCAATTCGCGCCGCGCCGTTCAAGGCGCGCTCCACATGCTTGATGCTTTTCAAATGGTGCCTTTGTGACGCAACCGAAATCCAAGGGTGGCGCGATTTGCTTCTCTCGGTGCTTCTCTTGTTTCATGGCGCCTGCAGGCGTTCTGCTCTAGTGGGGGCGCAATTCATCAGTTATAAATAACCCAGGGCACGAAATTGAGGGGGCTTCTTCAATTTTCTGTTTTCCCAACTGTTTTAGCTTACTCTGTACACCTCAGAGTTGTGCGATTGTGCAACTCTCTTCTCTCGTTCCTCTCTTCTCTTCTCTCTTTTCTTCATGATTCTTGATTTACATGTACTCGATCTCTACTTGCAACTGTAGCTACTGCAACAATTGAATCCAATTCCTTGATTTTGATTTCTCTTTATCTCTGGTTCCATTTCCGTTCACACGTTATTTCTTTGTTCATAATTGATTAGGTTTTCATCTCAAGATTCGTGCCATTGCTCGTTATTGCATTTCGCAATTGCATCTTGTTCACTTCATCAATTTACACTTTACATGTTCTTGTTATGTTTTCTAATTCTAATTCTTCTTGCATGTTATTTCCATTCTGTTTCTTCTCTTAAGCTTAGTTGTTGTTTCAATTTACATTTTGTCGTTCTACTTCCGATTCCTAACTTTCTTCGCGATTTATGTTACATGTGCATTGTTCATTTTCTGCATTTATCGTTCGTGCTAAATTTACACTTCACTGTTCTGTTTCAATTTCTGATTCTATTTTTAGTTCTTCATCTCCCTTTGTAATTTCAATTCAGTTTAGTTTACTGCACTACTTCATGAAAATCCCCCTCTCAACTGTGAATAATTCTGAATTAAATAGATGTATGTCTTCTGAGAGATGACCTAGGTTGATTCCTCTATATTACAAATCTAATTGGGGATAAATCTAGCTTTTGGCCTCATCTGCCAAGAGCGACTTCCTCGTGTTGAGCATACATCGATCCAGCACCCCAGGGTCACCTCACTGTGGAACTCTGGCCTTCGAGGTCATCATTTTGCTAGTTCTAGTTGCATTTTCCCCACCCCTATGACACTGAGCTATTGAAATTCGTGGGCAGTCCTACTTCTATAGATGGGTGCATATCATGTTGATCAGGTGTCTATCCACCATTCACCATTTTCAGTATGTCTCTTCATAACTTCTTTCTTTTTGTTATGTAGTCGTCTCTCCTGACTTGCTTATTACTTGTCTATTTTAGGGATGGCCTACTACACGGTGGCGAAGCTCGCGATAAAATTAAAGAGTTGGAGAAGTTGAATCAGGAACTTCTCAGGCGAGGGGTCGAGACAGAGAAACTTTTTTCCTTATAGGGATTGGAGCTGAGTCAACTACGGAGCTGCCTTGAGGCATCCGAGAGCGAGAAGGGAACGATGGCCCATGGGGTTGAAGATCTTCAGTAAAACATTTGCGATCTTGATGCATTATTGGAGGCAGGTAAGGAGGAAATCCGTGCTAAGGGTGAAATCCAGAATAATCTAGAGGAGGAAATAGTTAAGTTGAAAGCGGTGTCTGCAAAGGTCGAAGAGAAGTCCTCGGCTAAAGTTAATGAGCTTGAAGGTTACTTGAAGGAAGCCGAGGAGGTCAACGAGACCTATGTTGAGCGGGTTCCCAAGCTTGAGGTTGAAGTTGTTAAAAGATGTGAGGCAGGCCTGCAAGCATTTTCTGAAGGATTCAAGCGTGCCATCGATTAGCTCAAGCTTCGTGAACCTGACTTTGACACTTCTTCTTTTGACGAGACCAAGGCGGTTGTCAAGGGGACTCTTGTCGATGATTAATTTACATTTTTGCTTTATTGGAACTTGATTTTGCTTTGGGACTTGGGCTCCCTTTGTTGTTTTGTAACTTTGGATTCCCTGTGCTGATTTGACATTTTCCTTTTTACATTTCCAATGAATTTTCCCTTTCTCGTAACTTTGAATTTCCATGTGCGCTTTATCTAAGCGTTCTTCATAGTATAAATAGGTTTTGCACGTATTTTTATCTGCACATTTCGTTTCTATATATCTCTTATGGCTCTCTCTGTGTTAATATGGTTGTTGTTACCTTGGCGTCGAAAACATTGTTGGTTTTTGCATTTGTCTTGCTCGGCTTTAGATGATATGTGGAATGAGATGTTATTCGCCTAAAGGTTTTGGGGAGGGGGCGACTTGTTTTGGGTTTCGTGGCCCAAAATCTGCTTAGGAAGCCGATCCCTGTCATCATCCTTGGGATTTGTTACATTCCCGCGGATGACTTGACGCTATCTCCGTCTTGAAGCCTTTAGTGGGGTGATATTGCGATGGGATGCGATCTTCCGGTGCCGTTCCTTCGTCTTCCGAGGTGGATTAGGATATGGACGTCTAATATGTCGTCATTTTGTTTGCGTCGAGCTACCAATTGCAAATTTTTGTTGTTTTATCTATTTGTTTTTGACAAGCATGTATTTTAACTATTCTTGCCTTATAGCTGACTTGGTGTTGTATTTGATGCTTGTTGCGTAGTTCAGATATTTTAATATGAGGTTGTAATATATCAATTTGTTACTCGTTTTTCGTGAGGTTTGATCTGGCATGTGTTCTTGTTTTTTTGAAATTTCTTCTTAGGCCTTTTAGGCTAAGGAATATTTATACGAGGCTCGTCTTCTCGAGATCTTTTACTTTATTACTTATTTTCCGAGTCAAATTTTTTTAGGCATTTTTCGTATAAGGGACACTCGCTTATATGGGGTTTAAATATACTTGAACCTCAGCTATTTTCTATTTGGGCTTAATTTTCTTAGGCGTTCTTGGTTAGAGATATAGCATTGTAAGAAAATAAAACTTGCAATAATTTAGTAGAAGAAAGTGAAGATTACATTGATTATTTTCACAATGATAATTGGACTGACTTTCTTCAGCTAAAATATGGCTTGAGATGGGTCACATTCCAAGTTCTAGGGAGGAGAGTTCCATCCAGCTTGGCGAGCTTGTATGCACCATTGTTACAGACATTGGTAATGCGGTATGGTCCTTCCTAGTTCGGCGCTAGCTTGCCACCCCTTTTGTCTCGTTGGACTTCGCCGATTTTCCTCCATACTAGGTCTTCCTTGTGGAAATCCCTTAGTTTTACTCTAGAATTGTATCTTCTAGTGGCGCGCTCACGTACGACCTCGTTTCGGATTCGAGCATATTCTGGGACCTCGTCAAGGAGGTCGAGCTCATCTCGGAGGTTACTCATGTTTACTTCTTCTCAAATCCCTTGTCTTTGCCATGTTGGCTCTCTTATCTCTACTGGAAGCATGGCATCCGTGCTGTAGGTTAGACTATATGGGGTCTCGCCTACCGAGGTCTGGGGAGTGCAGTGGTATCCCTATAAGATACTGGGCAATTCATCAGCCCACAGTCCTTTGGCCCCTGCCACCATTTTTCTGAGCTCCACTAGAATCACTTTGTTTGTTGCTTCGGCCTGGCCATTGGATTGGGTTGGTTCTACCGACGTGACTTTGTGTTTAATTCCCAAATTCCTGAAGAATTCTTCCAGTTTCTTTTCTGTGAACTGCATTCCATTCTCCGAGATTATGTATAGAGGCAACCCATGACGACATATAATGTTTTTCCAGCAAAATTTTTGGATTTGTTGAGCAGTGATGTGGCCAAGGGTTCAGCTTCTATCCATTTGGTAAAATAGTCTATGGCCACTACCAGGAATTTAACTTGCCCCCTACCTATAGGGAAATGGCTGAGGATATCTATTCCCCATGTCATGAACGACCAGGAAGACACCATGGTATAAAGCTCAATGGGGGGAAGTTGTGGCAGGTGGCCGTGCTTCTGGCAGTCGATGCAACGAAGCAAGAAGTTGGCGACATCTACCCTTAATGTAGGCCAATAATATCCTGCTCGTAGCACTCGACTGGCCATGGTCCTTACCCCAATGTGCATTCCACAAATTCCTTGGTGCAACTCTCTCGTTACACAGTGTGCTTGTTCCGGAGTGAGGCATTTAAGCAAAGGCGATAAGAAACCCCGTTGGAACAACTCATTGTTATGCAAAATATACCGCGCAATCTGTCCGTGCAACCGTTTGGTTGTATTAGGGTCTTCGGGGAGTTCTCCGTTCTCCAAATATCGGACTATTGGTTCCATCCAGTGACCTCGCCTCCTGAGACCAAATAGGCCCCATCCCGTTCCTAGCTTGGTTGGGCCAGGGTTTCTTGAATAAGGGTTCTGTGTTGGCCACTTTTCTTGGTGCTCGCAAGCTTGGACAACACATCAGCACGCTCATTTGCCAACCTGGGAACATGCTAAATCTTGAAATGATCAAAATGCTTTACTTGTGCTTTGGCTAACAAATAGTACTTTTGCAGGAGGGGTTCTTTAGCTTGGTACTCTTCGTTCATCTGCCCCGTCACCAGCTGTGAATCGGAGATACACCTGATATTCTTAACTCCAATCTCCCTTGCTAACCTGATACCGGCTAGTAGGGCTTCATATTCGGCTTGATTGTTAGACGTCGGGCAATGGCGGAACCACGTTACAGGGAAGGGGGGAAAGTTGCCCCCTAACATTTTTTATTATATATATATATATATATATATATATATATATATAAAATTTATACATTAATAATAATTATTTTAAAAAAATAATTATGATTTTGGTTTTATAATTTTAAGTAAATTATAATTATTATTTTATATATTTAAATAAATAATAATATTATAATATTTTTAATAATTTAAAATAATTATATATATAAATAATAACTTATAATAATAAATAATATATGTTATATATAATAATCATAATAAATTTCAAATTTTGATGATTTTTTTTATTTTTTATTTATAATTTTAATTTTGAAAACATACATACTCTTATTTAAATGTTTTTTAAATTTTAAAATATTTAATATTTATTTTTAATTTTAAACTCTCAACTAAATAATTTTTTATTTTAAAATTTTAATATTCATCTTTACTTTTAAAATTTTATTGTCATATTATAGTTTTATTTAAAAAATGCTAACAAGTTTTTAATATTTATTTTTAATTTTTAAATTTTATTGTCATATTATATATTTATTAAAGAAATGATTAATTATAACAACATTTTTTAACCATTAATGATGTATTTTTTATTACCTTAATCAGTAATTATAATTAAATAAAATAAAATAACATTAATTTACTTTCCACAAGCACATGGACTTATTCTAAAGAAATTAAATAAAAAATATAAAAAATAATAAAATTAAAAAAAAAGAACTATATGATTTTTAATTTGAAAATTTTTAATATTCATCTTTAGTTTTAAACTCTCATCTAAATGATTTTTAATTTTAAAATTTTTACTTTTTATTTTTAGCTTTTAAAATTTTACTACGATATTATTTATTTATTTAATAAATTCTTGATCATAACAATAATTTTTAACAATTGATGATATATTTTTTATTACTTTACCCAACAATTATAATTAAAATTTTTAATATTTATCTCTAATTTTAAAATTTTACTACTATATTATATATTTATTTAAGAAATTCTAATAATAATTTTTTAACCATTGACAATGTATTTTTTATCATCTTACTTAAAAATTATAATTAAATAAACTAAAATAAATTTAACCTACTTTATACACGAACACTATCATATTTTAACGAAATTTTAAAAAATATTAAAATAATAAAAAAAAAATCTACCCCTCCCACCAACAAATCTTGGCTTCGCCGCTGACGTTGGGAATATAAACCTGATTACTTGTTCCAGAATGAGGTCGTTTGGACCCACTAGAATGACTCATGTCCCACTTCCTTTTTTTATTAGAGGAGTCATCTATGTTGAGCGTCCATGTGCTCTTCGTGCCTCCCTGAGCGGTAACTCGGTCCAAGAAATCCGCTAGA
Source organism: Hylodesmum podocarpum (assembly GCA_026586105.1). Taxonomy (NCBI): domain Eukaryota; kingdom Viridiplantae; phylum Streptophyta; class Magnoliopsida; order Fabales; family Fabaceae; genus Hylodesmum; species Hylodesmum podocarpum. The sequence continues at coordinate 1,414,539 of JALJEV010000071.1, read as the reverse complement.
AACTGTGCCTTCATCGGTCCTCGACTTTGATAGATGAGGCCGAACTCGGACAATTCTATAGACCAAACTGTCATTCTCCCTGCCAGATCGAGCTTTTGGAGTACTTGCCTTAAAGGATAATCGATTCTAACAATGATCTCGTGACTTCGGAAATAATGGCCCAATCTTCTTGCCGAGAATACTAGGGCCAAAATTAATTTTTCAATAATTTGGTACCTTTGTTCCGTGGGTAGAAGAGTGCAACTAACAAAGTACATTGGGTGTTGATGCTTGCCCTTTTTCGTCGCGAGGACCGAACTAATTGTAAAGTGTGCGATGGACAAATATAGATCAAGCCGACGAGAGGTCGGGCTTTGTAATACATAGATAACAGAAATTTGTCTTTTGATTTCCTCAAATGCCTGTCCACAATCCTCATTCCATTCAAACTTCTGGTTATTCTTCAGTATCTTGAAGAGAGGACGGATCTTTTCGGCTAGTTTGGGGAGAAATCGGGAGAGGGCGGCAAGGCGTCCGTTGAGTCGTTGTAGCTCTTTCAGTGATTCGGGATGGCGCATCTGAAGTATCGCCTCGCACTTGTCCGGGTTAGCTTCTATCTCTCTCAAGGTTAACATGAAACCCAAAAACTTCCCTCCTTTTACACCAAAGACACATTTTTCATGGTTAAGACGTAGCCGATGCAGTCTAACTTTATTGAAGACATCGGTTAGAGCCAAGGTATGGTCGTCGGTCCTTCTTGATTTGACGACCATATCGTCAATGTAAACCTCCAAGACCTAGCCGATCTCTTCCTTAAACACTTTATCCATCAACCGCTAATATGTAGCTCCTGCATTTTTTAGTCCAAAAGGCATCACCCTATAACAATAATTGACCGTGTTAGACATAAAGACCGTCTTATCCTCATCAGGTGGGTACATCCTGATCTGGTTGTATCATGCGTATGCATCGAGGAAACTCAACCTTTCACAACCAGATGAGTTGTCCACAAGTCGATCTATGCTTGGTAACAGATACGTGTCATTTGGGCAAGCCTTGTTTAAATTAGTGTAGTCGGTGCACATACGCCACCTACCACTGGCCTTTCTTGCCATGACCATGTTTGCTAACCAAGTTGTGTACTTAATTTCCCTAATGAAGTGAGCTTCTTTTAGCTTTTTTACTTCCTGTTCGACCGTTAAATTCCTCTCTTCGCCTAGTCTCCTTTTCCTCTGGGCTACTGGTTTGGCCTTAGGTAATACGACGAGTTTATGACACAGAAACTTGGGGTTTATTCCTGGCATGTCTGCGGCACACCATGCAAACAAATCAGCGTTTGCTTTTAGGACTAACCCGAACTTCTGCTTCGTTGCGTGGTCCATGTGCAAACCAATTTTAACTACTTGTTCGGGCTCAGGTCCGATCTGTATCATGCAGGTTTCCTCCACGAACTTAGGCCTTTCTTTGTGGCCTGAAAGCGGGGATCAAGTTCGACTTCGACATGCCGGTACGTAGACCCCACGTCTTTGGATGTCGGTTGGTCTTTCGTGGAAGTTGTCGGCTGACTCCATGTCTTGAAACTCTGCATGTAACACTTTCGAGCTGTGCGATGATTGACTTTTATTGTGACGATTTCCCTACCCGAAGGGAACTTCATTGCTAGGTGCAAAGTGGACACAACGACCCCCAGTTGGTTCAGCGTTCTTCTTCCTACTATCACGTTGTATGATGTCTCCGCTTCTACCAATAAATACCGTACCGTGAGGGTTCGCTGCTTGGTCTTACCTCCAAAGGTGGTCGGCAAGTCGATGAATCCTTGAGTGTGGACTCTTTCTCTCGCAAAATCGAGCAGAAGGCTCATATGGGGCTTAATGAGGCTAGAGCTCAGCCCCAACTTGCCGAACGTGTGCCAGTACAGGACGTCAACTGAGCTTCCCTGATCTATTAGAACTTTCTTCACTTCCCAATCTGCGATAATGGTGGATATCACCATAGGGTCATCATGGTCAGGGCCATAAGCACTAAAATCATCGTCGGTGAATGTTATAGGAGGTAGGCTTCTATGTCTGATCAAATTTATGTTCCGCAGGTGTCTCTTTCGAGCGTTGTTGGAACAATCTCCTCCGCCAAATTCTCCTGCAATCGTATTGATGGTACCTCGTATACCGGAAGGAGTTTGGGGGTGGGGCTCCTCATTTTTGTCGCTTCCCCTAGCGTAGGTAGGTGGACCTTGTCGGTTTTTCTTTTTTCCTTTCCAAACATCCTGATGGCCCGAGTCTGGTTCCTCTCGATTGTCACGTCGGACAAAACGAATTAAGGCTTCGGCCCAGATAAATTCCTCAACGATGTCCTTTACCTTCAACCATTCCTCTATTGTATGGCCATGGTCCTGATGGAAACTGCAAGAGCGTTTAACATCGGCATTGCGGGGCGTCAGACATGGTGTAGGGAGGCGCACTAGGTCTGTGTTAAAGGCTTCTCTGAGGACAGCCTCTCTGTTGGCATTGAGAGGAGTATAAGTTGTGAATTTTCCCACTCGCTTCTTTTTCTATTCTGGTTCTCAAGTCTTTCGTTGCGATATCCCAGATCGGGTATCCTCGGCACGCTCCCTCGTTTTCTTCCGTGTCGCCGTATTTTCCTTTATGCTCATAAACCTCGCAGCTCGGGCACGCAACTCATCCATGTTTTGTGGGGGCTCCGCATAGAGGGAATCGAAGAAAGGTCTGGGCCGGACTCCCACTTTGAGGGAATGCATTGCTACAGCAGGATGCAGGTCGGGAATGTTCATGATGGCTTTTGAAAAACGGGCCATGTAATCTCTTAGGGGTTCTCTTTCTCCCTGAACGATGTGTTGTAGCGACGAAGAGTCCGTCAATACTGGCTTGCAGTTAGCAAACCGAGCCACGAACTTGGTGCATAGAACCTCGACAGATTTGATAGACATCAACGGAAGGGAATAATACCACTCCAAAGCTATACCTTTGAGTATGGTTGAAAGCAGCCAACAATGTATTCACATGTCATTTGAGACTAGCCCAACTTGTGTAAGGCATGCTTTGACATGGGACGTTGGATCTGAGGTCCCGTCATATCTTTCCAAATTTGACCACTTCCAATTGTCAAGGAGTTTGCACTGCATGACGTGCGAAGTGAACGAATGTGTAAAGAATAAAACACAAGAAGGGGGTTGAATTGTGTTATTAATAAAAATTTGTTTATCGTCTGTTGTTTTCAAACCGGTTCAGACGATGTAAAAATTATCTTGAAGGATTAATTTTAACAAATAAGGTTATGTTTTAATAATCCCCATTAGTCACAAGATTAAATAACTTAAACACAGTTATTTTTATACTGGTTCGTCTATTCAAGACTACGTCCAGTTACCCAGCAAATACTGAGTTTTCACTATCAACCGTAAAAATGTTACAAGTATTGTTTAAACCCAGCCACTTCTGGCTAATACAAGATACTCTTTAAACAGAGCCTTCTCAGGCTAAACAACCAAGTATTCTTTGTAACACAACCTCTTTAGGCTAAAGACAGGTATCCTTTGCACACACAGCCTCCTCAAGCTAAAGTACCACACAAGCTGATTTAAGAAAGTTTTAAGAAAAACTTAAGAATTCCTCTACACAGAGAGGGTTTTTACAATGAAGAATAAATTCCTTTTTGATTCAAGAGCGAACACAAGTGTAAGCTTATGTAGCGTTTTCGCCAACTTGAAACTTTGAAGAGAAGACCTTTATATAGGCAACAATCTTGGAGAGATTCGTTAGACTCAAATCTTGACCGTTGTCATTTTCTTGAAGCTTTCCCATCAGTGGCAGAGATCAATCAAAATAATTAATGTTTGAGCAGCGGAGTCAGCGCACATCAGGTACCTTTTTCTGACTTGATCAGATTGAATAACAAAAGTGTGATATGCTTTTCGTGTTGTAGAGGTTTTGTACAGTATCCAACCACTTTTGAAAACTTCCATGAGTAACGACTAGATTTGAAATGTGCACAAGTTACTTCATCTGTCTTCAGCTTCTACTTGTAGATGATGGGTCTTGACAGAAAACATAGTCTTCGAAAGATGTTCTTCAAGGAAAGTCCGAAGATAATGTCGTCTACCATCATACTTGTATCGTCTGAACTTTGTAACATAGCCTCGAAGATGAAAAAGAAACTTATTAGATTGAGTAGTCATCTTTCGTCTAAGGTCTTCTGTTGTCTGATCTTACTTTGTCTGAAGTCTTCTATCGTCTGATCTTACTTCTTCTGAAAGTATTGTCTGTCTTGTAATTATCAAAACAAAGAGTGTTAATCATCTTGATCTAACAGGATGGAAGGTCGTCAAAACGTCATAGCTCAAGATTCTTATTAATCTCCACACTTTGGAATGGGACCTCTTGCGGAATGCGGATGTTGCTAGCATGGGAATGTTAGGATATGGATGATACCGTGTGCGGAGGTGCCATCGAGGTTCCTTGTTCCCGGAATGAGATGAGGGAATTTTCTCTTACTGTCCGTGGCATGCCCTCCTCGGTATGAGGGAGGCGATTCCAAAGGACTTCTAGCTCCGCATGATGTTGGTCTTTAATCTTTTATATCTCTGCCTGCTATCGCTTATCCATTTTATGCATGTCATCGTTTATCTGTTGCCTTATCTCTGCCATTGTGGCCTCAATATGTGTCTTTAAAGTATTTAAAAGAGAGGGATCCATAGGTGCGGAAGAAGACACAACAATGGTATGGCTGCGAGTGCGGACCATGAACCTTGAGGTCCTTGGCTAGGTTTTACCGGGGCCCTATGGTGGGCGCCAAAGTGTTCTTGCGGAAATGTGGTTTCCAAGTGCTAACCGACAGTCTGGCTGTCCGACGTGAACCGAGGTGATCCCTGCCGATCTCCAAGAATAATTGGCCGAGGTCGGGTACTTGCAAAAGGACACTCTGATGATAAAGTTAGTATTTTATTAGTGAGATGTTGTGAGTTGGGTTTAACTGTGTACCTTGTGAGAAGATTTCCTCTTATTTATATGGGTTGCTCCCTCATAGCCCCCACCTATGAGATAGTTAGGTGCTTATGACGTCAGGACCTTTCAGGGGTACGCCCACTTCGCTACACGTGGAGTTCATGCACATACTTCTTTCAAAGGTAATCTTCATATCAATCGAACACAAAACTCAAGAAATCAATCCTGTCACATCCCTATTTAGATCCCTATTTAGAGGTAACAAGTGTGCAACCTCAATATTGACACTTCGATTGACTATCTCGATTGATACGTCATTATTTTTTCCCTCACAATTACAATGATTATTTATCAATATTCTCTGAAAAAAAATAAAGACATTTTCTTCTTATACAGCGACTCATCTACTACATTTAAAAAATATTTTCAATCTAAAATCCCTAAATTAAACTATACATTCATTTGGTTGAATCTAAGTTGCAATAAACCAAGCATAAAAATGACCCCTTTCTTCTCCAAGGCAACACAGTAGTGAGTGACACCTTCTTCTGCTACTGCTGCTTCAGCTTCTTCATTCAGAAAAAATGCAGAGCGAAACTCGTGCCGAAGCAGAGCGTCTTCTGGGAATCGCAGAGAAGCTTCTGCAAAACCGCGATCTGACGGGTTCCCGGGAATTCGCGATCCTCGCTCAAGAAACCGAGCCTCTTCTCGAGGGCACAGATCAGATCCTCGCCGTCGTCGACGTCCTGCTCGCCGCCGACAAGCGCGTCAACAATCAGCCCGACTGGTACGCCGTTCTCCAAGTCGACCGCCGCTCCGACGACCTCGAACTTATCAAAAAACAGTACCGACGGCTGGCCCTCCTCCTCCATCCGGACAAGTCCCGGTTCCCCTTCGCCGACCATGGTTTCAAACTCGTCGCCGACGCGTGGGCCCTACTCTCCGACCCCGTCAAGAAATCAGTTTACGACAAAGACTTGTCCTTTTTCTCGCGCGTCGACTTAACCGTTCCTGGGTGGGTCCACCAGGAGAAACTTCCGGTTCGAAGAACCGAACCTGGACCCACTCTCCGGAACAGTGCTAATGCCAGAGATGAGATTCACGCTGAGGAGAATGCTCGAAGAAGAAACCACAACAACAACAAAAATTCAACCTTTTGGACTGCGTGTCCATACTGTTACCATTTGTATGAATTTCCTAAGGTTTATGAAGGGTATTGTTTGCGGTGCCAGAATTGTCGACGTTCCTTTCACGGCGTGTCTTTGCCGGCGTTGCCGCCGCTGGTGCCGGGGCAGGATGCTTATTATTGCTGTTGGGGTTTTTTCCCGATGGGGTTTGTGCTTGGTGGTTTTGGGACACCGGAGAAAGAGGTTGATCCGCCAGAGCCAACTCAACCGGTTTCTTCGTTTCCGAATAGGATGCCCGTGCCGGCGGCGAATGGTGGAGGAAGTGCGAAGGTCACGAGGGTGACGAGGTCGGCGGCGACTCCGACGGTGAATGGGAATGGAGTTGGGCCGAGGAAGAGAGGGAGGCCGAGGAAGTATCCATTGGCATCATGAGGAGGGGTTTTGGTTTGGTGGATTGGAATTTGGATGTGAAGATTATAGGTAGTGTGTTGTTGTTATGTTGTTTAGATTTATTGTTTTTGTAGATATGGTTAACTGGTTATTGTTGTCTCCTCTGTCAATTGGTTGAGGTATAGTGATTTCTTGCTATCCAATTTTGGTTGTATTTATGCCTTGTTGTGGAGGAGAATAATGTGGCTGGTTTAGGTTATCTTTTGTTTAAATTAGTTTCACAAGGCCTTAAGGCGTTTAAGTTTATCTTAAGTTGTTTTTCAATAGAAAAGTTAATTTCGGGTTTTTCGCTGACCACTGACAAGTTAGTATCTTTAGTTTCATTGACATGGTTTTTGATTGTGGTTGTAGTTGCGGTTTCGTGTATGTTTTGATTAGAATCGTATCAATATGCATGGATGTGGGTTGCTTGTGTTGGATTTGAGTTGAAGTTGTGTATGTTTTGATTAGAATCGCATCAATATGGATGGATGTGGATCATAGAAACAACTAATAGTTGCTTGTGTTGGATTTGAGTTGAAGTTTTGTGTATGTTTTGATTAGAATCACATTGATATGGGTGTGGATTGTAGAAGCAACTAATAGTTGCTTGCGTTGGATTTGATATGATTTTGTGCCAAATATAGATCAATGATAAACATGCACTTCATCCTGATTCCTGTAAATGTGAGCTGATGTGATTATAACTGTTGTTGCATTACATTACATACCATTTTTAAAACCTTGGTTATTAGAGTTGCTGCTTTGGTTCATCCTTGTTGCTGCTATTGTATACCAAATAGAGTTGGTTCTGCCATTATATTTCGCAAAATCTTCTTGGGGAATTACAAATTATGTTTGAAATACCATTGCTTTATCATTAGAGGGTTATGTTTGTGTTGAATTTGGGACTAAGATTGATTGAATTGCTTGAATTGCATGGAATGCTTGAGGAGAATGGTTCCTCAGCTACTTCATTTATAATGATGAATTACAAAGTAATATCCTGATCTAATGTAATATGACATAATATGATCTAATCTTATCAAACTAAAAACAAAAACTTTGGAAGAAGATATTGACAGAAACAGATGAAACATAGATAAAACACAGAGATAAAAGAGCAGTATATCTCAACTGTTTGAATTACCACTGCTTTACTGTCAGAGGATCATGTTTGAAATGTTGTTGCTTTACTGTTAGAGTTAGAGGATTTTGTTGCTTTACTGTTGGAGGATTTTGTTTGAATTACTGCTGCTTTAACGTTAATGGATTATGTTTGAACCCTAGCTGCTTTACCATTCAAGGATATGTTTGAATTATCATTGCTTCACTTATAGAGTGTTGTGTTTGAATTACCTTTGCTTACCGGCGGAATGTGTTTGATCTACTTTTGGAGAAGGAATCTTTTTGTATTTTTTATTCTGAATGTACTTCTGGAAGTCTTAGACTGGAAATCTAAACATGCACATACTTGTTGACTTGATTTACATTAAAGTGCTTAACATGAGATGGATGGGAAGCTCTCCAGTGCCACTTTGATGCTTAAATGCCCTCTTCTAATTTAGATTCTGTTAGAGTTGATTTTGGGTTGTTTAATGTGACATGCATGTGTTTGAATTCATCTTAAAGGTTTTTTGACTTTGCACTGTAATGTGTGTGGACCATTTGAATTGATCCTGGGTGTTAACCACCAAATAAGCACTGCCGAGAATTAGGAAAAATGCTCAAAAGAAAATTAGCGTACCTTCATAATGAGAATTCAGAAGTTTGTTATTTATTATCCCTAGCTAGCTACAAAATCTTCTTCTTGTTGGGCTATGTGATTTCTCTCCACAACCCTTATTTTTACCATTGAGTATTGAGTTATTATAACATAGTATTAATAGCAATGAATATTTGGTTCTGGATTGCAACGGCCACAATTTTCTTCTTGTACGTAGTGAGTGAATTGCAATCATTGGATGAATATCAAACAGGTTTCGAGTACAAGGTTTAAGTGGCTATTTAAATTATGAGTTGTTTAATCTTTATTGGGAATGTGTGGTAATTGTGAATGTAGATGCTGGTTATTCATGAAATGGTGACTATTTCTGCGATGATGATTAATGAAGTGCTTTATGAACTTATGAATCCATTTGAAATTATAAATCGGGACATATAGTTTAATGCTCATAATAACTTAGCAAGTTGTCATCATTGTTGCATTAGTTATTGCCATGTCTAAACACTTCAGTTTCTTATTGTAAAGTTGTGTCCTGTACATAAGCTTACTTACTTGTTCAGAGCATTTGTTTCATTTTGATTAAATTCTATTTAGAGGATGGTTCGATCAACCTCAGATTTAGGTATGCAGAATCAGAAGCATCGGGTTTTAGACTTTAGAGTTTAAGTTTGTGTGTCTCACTGATGATGAACTTATTTGAGCATTGCTTGGGTGCTATTTTAGTTTTTACAAACTGATATTCTATTTAAGTATTGCATGGATTACTCAAATCCAAATAGGTGTAGCTTGATTCTGTGCAGTGTTCAATAGTTGACAGTGTAGTCATATACTATCTCGTGTTGATCTTTATTGCCTGCAGCCTATATTTCATAGACATGGACATGGATCTAGATCAGATATCCAATACAGATTCAAAATGACAATCTTTAAAAATTGAAGACATGGGTATGTTGATATGGTTTTTGAAGCAAATGAATTTCATAATACATATAAGTAAAAGGTTTCAGTCATCCAATCATAAATGGGATTTTGTACATCCATCCCTTATGAAGGGTTATGATAGTTTAACTTTGTAAAATGTCTTACATTGTACATGAATCTTTTGCTCATATATAAAGTAATAGTAGATTGTTGTGAGAACATTAGTAATTGAAGAAATTAATAAATTTATATCTTGCTGGGGTGTGCTGGTCAAAATAGTTTTAAGCTAGTTAAAATCTTACAGTTAGAAGCTGAAAACCTAAAAGCTTATAAGCTACTTGGTTGAATTTAAAGAATATGGTAAAATTAACTGATAAACCAGTAACTTGGTTAGTTTATTTTTTTATAAAATGATAAAAAGGTAAAAATAGGGGGTTCAAATAAAATAGTAATGATAAAAATGAAAAAAAAAAGGAAAAAAAACTAATATCTTGGTGAGTTTATTTTTATAAAGCTAGTTGAAGTAACTTAAGGAAAGAAATGCAAAACTACTAAAATAAGTTTGTGTAGCAAACAAATGGTTGAAGAAATAGTTACAGTAGTTTATAAACTGTTCTCGCTGGATTTTGAGGTGGTCCGAGCTGAGTTCGGCCCTAAGAAATCCGGCGGCGTGAGGGGTTGGAACCCTCGTTGATGTGTGAGTAATTTAGGTTTTATTTCGTGTTATTGTCGAATCCTCTATTAGTATTTATAGGGATCGTAATTAGGGTTCCATATTCGTGGATTTTGTGGGGGAAGATAGCTTCAGGCCCAAGAATCCCGAGAAATCAGGGAAAAGATATATGTCCATATTTGTCCAGATTTGTTCTGTTTATGTTGAGCTCAGCCCGGTCAGTGGGGTGAGCCCGGGTCCAGTGGATGAGCTCGGTGCTCATCCCCGGCCCGGTACATTAGCCCCCGAGCTCGGGCCAAGCGATTTATTGGCATTGAGTTAAGTCACAAGGTCGGTCATCCGAGATATAATGGCGGGAAACGTTCGCGACGGTTGGTATTCCTTCGTTTTAAATTTAAATTTAATAATTGCCTTTATTATTTTTGTTGGGCCCTGCTGTTGCTGGGCCGTCGAATGGGCCTGACCGTTACCCTTGGCTGGTAACGGCTCTTTGCATTCTTTAAATGCGTTGCCCCCCTTTCATTTCCCCTTTTTACTCTTCATTTGCATTTTCGCTGCTCTTTCCTCTTCCTCTCCAAGTTCTTTTCTCGTTTTCCAGTGTTCGCCCTTTGCCTTCGGTCGTCTTCGTTCGCCTTTCTCACCACGTGTGGTGTTCAAGGCTAAGTTCGGCTCGTTTTGTCTCGTGGCTGTCCTCCATTTCTGTTCTTCATTGTACTTAGGTATGTCCTCCTCTCACTCCTCTGCCACCCATAGCGTAGAAAGTTTAATTCCCCCCTTCGCGGGTTCGAACCGAACCGAATCACGTGAGGCTTCTTCCTCCTCTCGTTGAAATGTCCACGGCGGAGGCCGCCGTTGGCTACGAACGCGCCTTCGGTGTCGCCGAGCCGCCGAGGTCTCCCCACCGGGCCGAGGCGTCGTCCCGCCCGAGTTCGAGGTCTCCCTGCCGAGAGCCGCGTGAGATGTGTTGAAACCGCACGGAGGTGTCGGCGGGGGCAAAACCCTCCCCGGTACCGCCGAGGCAGGGATCGCGAGGGAGGCCGAGGAGGCCGATCTTTGCGTTCCCATTCCTGACCAAGAGCCCGACTTCTCGTGGCTACTAGAGGAGGTGACGAGCCGAGTATCCTCCTTTGACAACCTAGAAAGTGTCCAGGTCGTCCTTAACAACTATGACATCCTAAGGGAGGGGTTCGAGGAATTGGTTCGCTTTCGGACTTGCAAGCGCCACCAAAGGGTTCATACTCGGACCCTGGTGTCCGGTGTGTATGCAGTTACCGTGTATGAGTATATGTTTAGGGAGTATGGCATAGTTTTCCCTCTGAGTCGCTGTGAGACTGAGGTCTTGTCCTTCCTCAACGTCGCCCCCAGCCAACTCCACCCCAACAGTTGGGGCTTTCTCCGTGCCTTTCAGATTCTGTGCAAGATGCTCGGTGTCAGGCCGAGCTCTCGCGTCTTCCTCTACCATTATCAACTCAAGCACGGCCCTAAGGTGGGCTAGACTTCCTTGAGTAGTGCCCGGACTGGGGGGGCTTGCTCATCCCCTATGCCCAATCATACAAGAGATTCAAGGAGCGCTACTTCAAGCTGTCCCCGGTCAACAATAGGGTCGCCAAGGCCCTCTTTTTGAAGGATAACTTGACGCCGAGGTATCCTCTACACTGGTGCCTCCCCCGTAAGTACACCCGGTTCCCCGAGGAGTTGTTGACCCCGAGTGACAAAAATATAAAACAAGTCCTGCACAGTCTCCCCTTGCCCATCAATAGCCGAGCTCTGATACACTCGGCCCGGGAGGAGGACCCCTTCCAACATTTCCTAGGTAATAGTCCAGTGTCTCCTCGCCCCTTATTCTCTAATGTCTTCTCGTCCGATTTGTGAATCATTAACTAACACTTTCTTGTACTCTCTTTGCAGATTCTATGATCGAGAATTTCGGCCCTAATTCGCCTTAAAGGCGCGCGGTCGGCTCCGGGCCCAAGGTCGTGGGCGTCCCCCGGTGGTCCAATCCGGCTCCACGACCTCCTCTCCCACATTACTCCTAGCCCCAAAAGGCTAAGGATCGACATTCCCGAGCTCTCCCCGGAGGCGAGACCTCTCCCAAGAGGCCGAGAGTGGACGAAGTCGCCACAGCCTCCCCTTCCCCGTGCACTCAAGCCGAGGTAGCGGTACCCGAGGCGGCCTCCGGCCGACGGACAACTTGGATGGGGTCGAAGCCTCGAGCCACCTCACGGGACAAACTCGGCACGCCGAGGAAGGATAGCCGAGCTCGAAGCGGCTTCGGTCCCGCCGTGTGAGCTTGAGAGTGCGCGGCCGGCGGCCGTCCCGGAGATGGAAGTAACGAAGTCTAGGGCGGCCGGGGGAGGACCTTGAACGGGAGCTTGCGGCGACGAGGATGATCGGGAGAGCTCCGTAAGGCACTTGTCGCCTCAAAGGCGCACGAGGACGAGCTCGAGGGAGGATGAGCTCCGCGCGCCGACCGTGCCGTGGACGCAGAAACCAAGTCGTTGGGTTTGACCGAAGCGGCTCGCCGCGGCCGAGCAGATCATCTCCGGCCAAAAGGCGAAGATGGAGCAAATGGAAGAGGCTGCTGTGTCTGGTTTCTGTTCGGGCTTCGATGGGGCGGTTCGCCAAGCATGCTACATGGCCCCGACTTTGGATCCCGAGTCCTTCGACTATGTCAAGGACGTCGTGGATGGGGAGTGGGTGGACCGAACCGACTAGGCTCTTGTCTTCATCATTTTTGTACTGTCTTTCCCCTTTTTTTTTGTGTGTGGCCGTCCTTTAAGGTCGACCCTTGGTTGTAATTGGAATCTCGTACAATGTTTACTTTAACTTTATCCTCGTCTATCTTCCTTGTATTCGCCTGTTTTAGCATCCTCGCTTTACTCCTACCTTTCGACTTATTCCGCGCTTATTCTACTTGAATGTTTACTTATGTTGCTTACCCGGGGTGCGAGCTCCTAGCTCGGGACTGGCCAAGTTCGGCCTGATTTAATCCGCGCTTTTATCTACTCGAATGTTTGCTCCTGCTCCTTACCCGACCGACCTCCAACGGGTCCGGTGCGAGCTCCCGCCTTCTGTGTTGGCCAAGTTCGGCGAGACGCCAGGTAGGCGGTGTCCTCTCATAACTCGGCGAGCACTGAAAAACTTGTAAAGGGACGCGCTGTCTCCTCTAGCTCGGTAGCCGCTGAGCACGGTATGACTTGGTAGAAGGACGCGATGTCTCCTCTAGCTCGGTAGCCGCTGAGCACGGAATGACTTGGTAGAGGGACGCGATGTCTCCTCTAGCTCGGTAGCCGCCGAGCACGGAACGGACTGGTAGAGGGACGCGATGTCTCCTCTAGCTCGGTAGCCGCCGAGCACGGAACAGATTGGTAGAGGGACGCGATGTCTCCTCTAGCTCGGTGAGCCGCCGAGCACGGAATGAACCGTAGAGGGACGCGATGTCTCCTCTAGCTCGGTAGCCGCCGAGCACGGAATGAACTGGTAGAGGGACGCGATGTCTCCTCTAGCTCGGTAGCCGTCGAGCCCGGACTGACTTGGTAGAGGGACGCGATGTCTCCTCTAGCTTGGTAGCCGCCGAGCACGAACTGAACTGGTAGAGGGACGCGATGTCTCCTCTGGCTTGGTAGCCGCCGAGCACGGTATGAAGATAAGTGTGGCAATGAAATTTCACTTTTATTTAATACCGACGCAAGGCCTCGTTAAAACCTTTCCCTAAAAACCCTCCTTGGGAAAAACCCGGGCTTAGGAAAAAGAGTACACTTCTACGACAAATGAAAAAATACAACGAATGTAACTTACCGAATTGAACACTAATTTAAAACGGCATAGTCTAACTAAAATAGGGTTTCAAGTGACTTGTGTTTCAAGTTCTGGGTATAAGACGTCCACCCATCTCTTGTAATTTGTAAGCTCCGTTGTCATGGGTCTCGAGGATGCGAAAGGGACCGTCCCAGTTGGCAGCAAGTTTGCCATGAGCTCGGTCTTTCCTAGCCTCCCTGCCTTTCTCCAAACGAGGTCACCCGGACGAAAGACCGCTCTCGAACTCGGGAGTTATAACAAATGGGCCGCGCGTAACTTCGTGGCCAACTCCCTCACTCTAGCTTCTTCTCGGACTTCTTCAATAAGGTCGAGCTCCTCCCTGAGGGCACTCTCGTTATCGGAAGGTGTGTAAGTCAACCTCCTCCACGAGGGCTCTCCGACCTCAACTGGTATCATGGCATCGAACCCATAAGTGAGGCGGAATGGGGTTTCGTTGGTAGAGGACTGGGGTGTGCAGTGGTATCCCCATAATACACTCGGTATCTCTTCTGCCCAATCTCCCTTTACACGTCCGAGCTTCTTCTTCAGCTCGTTAAGGATGACCTTATTGGCTGCCTCGGCCTGTCCATTCGCTTGAGGGTGCTCCACTGACGATGTCCGGTGCTGGATGCCGAGCTGGGCTAAGAATGTGCGAAAGGTAGCATCTGTGAACTGTCGCCCATTATCAGTAACCAGGCCTTGGGGTATGCCGTGCCGGCAAATGATATGCTTCCAAACGAATTTCTGAACCTGTTTCGTCGATATGGTCGCAACGGGCTCGGCCTCGATCCAGTTTGCCTTTGCGCTGGTGGGAACGGGCCGAGGATGTCCATCCCCCATAAGGCAAAGGGCCAAGGTGACGAAACGAGATGGAGCTCGGTCGGCGGAGCCGTCGGCAGCGAACCATGTTCTTGGCACTTCTTACAGCTCCGGGCATAGTCCTTCGCGTCCTTCTTCATTGTCGGCCAGTAGTACCCGGCTCGGATTAACCGGGCCGCCATGTTCTTCGCCCCCGAGTGCATGCTGTAGATGCCTGTGTGGAGCTCGTCCATCACGTACTGATGGAGGACCATCCTTGACAAGAAGAGTTACAAGAGCCATGTACAAAAGGATTCAAGAAGAAATTGAGAGTCAGCTCAAAAATCAAAGCCAAGATTCACAAGACTTCTCTTTACTTTGTAATAGGACATGTAACCTTCTAGAAAGATTGTAAAGTTATAATTAGATTAGGAACATTTAATTGAGGCCTTGCTTGGTGAATAAGTGCACGACCTTATGTTTGTAATTGAACCAAAGTTTAGGGTGTTTTTGTGAGAAAGTTGGAGACAGACGATGTCACAGACGATATCACAGACGAATGATCTCCGTCTGTAGACACGACAGACGATACCCCACAGACAGACGATACCACACCGAGCGACGTACGACGATATCACGGCATGACAGGCGATACCGCGCCCCGAGTCTTCGATCGATGCTTCCGTCTCTAGACACGACAGACAATTACCACAGACGCTACCACAGACGATACCAAAGACGCTCTTTCGTTTGATGCTTCACATGTTGAACTCTTCCGTCTGAAGCTTGTTCCGTCTGGGCCTTTACATGCTGAGCTCTTCCGTCTGAAGCTGGTTCCGTCTGGGCCGTCACAAGCTATCCCAACTTCCGCTAGTATAAATACATAACACTTTGAATTGTAAAAGACCTTTTGGATTAAATTTTGAATGAATTGAATTTAGCAAGAGCTAATTCTTTGAGAGTGGATTTCTCTCTAAGGTTTCTTCTAGAACCTTGAATCTTATCATTGAAACTCTTCCTTGTGGCGATTCTCCCTTAGGCTTATTGCTTATGCATGGCGCCATCATCTTCTAAATCTACTCCACTTTCATTCTTTCTTCTAAGTCCTTGAGTCTTGAGTCAATTTTGAGCTTCCGCCATTAACGCATTCGTGGAGATTTCAATTGCAGACGACGATCGGTCCAAATTTGAGCTTCGTCTCTAGCGAACTCGTATCAAGTGGTATTCAGAGCTTGTTCTCTTGATTATCATATCAAGTGATAATCAGAGCTGGTTTTGATTCTCTTCAAGATTGGATCTCTACTCCATAAGTCTAGTAAGTTCTTCGGTCATTTTGAATTTTCTCGAGTTCTTCGTCTAATTCTTTTAGTGTGCTTAGGATTCATCTTTAGGTTTCCTTAACTGTTTAGTAGTTTTGTCAATTTTTTTTGTTTAAGTCTTTTTGTTCGGTGAAAATCATGCAAATCATATTGTTCATGACTTGGTCCGTATCGTTATGCATAGATTCGTATTCGATGTTTGCGTTTGAGTCCAGATCCGGAAAATTATCATATGTTTCTTCCATTTGTTCGGTCAAATTGTGTTAATTCGTAATAATTTTCAATTCCTTGAATTACTTGTCCAGTAGTAATTGTTTCCATGTGTTAGTATCAATTTTGTTTCTAATTCGTGAAATTCAAGATTGTCTTGAGTTATCTGTCATTGTATGCCTTGTTTCCTCTGTTTTGGTACTGCACTTGAGCCTATAATTCTGGACATTCAAGTTCATACATGCAAAAATTGAGAAATCAACATCATTACATGCTAGTAGAGTGCTTACTATAGATCTAAATCCCTATTACACCTTGTAGTAGCATTAGCACAAGTAGTTGAGCTTGGAGTGCTTGTTTTAGGCAAGATATATCTCAGTCCAGTAGCTTAAACAAAAGTGATAGAAAACAAGTCAAGTGAAAAGAAATTGAAACGAGAAGAAAACAAGTGAGAAAATTCAAAGAAAGATGGAAAAGAGCCTTAAAAAGTACTAGAAGTTTGAGTACTTGAAGTATATCTAGTGGACTTGTAAATTCTGTCCAGCAAGCTATCAAGTGTTTTAAAAAAAAAGTGTTAAGAAATTTGAGCAAGAAAACGCGGACTTAGAGCTAAGACATAGCACACTCATTCACATAGTAAAATTACTAATAGCTTGGAAATTAGTCTAGTAGTGTGTACTTGTGACTAGCTTGTTTTGACTCAAATTTCTGCATAAGTGAAACTTGCTGTATTTGATACTTGTCCAACCATTTTTACTGCAGTTTGGAGTGAATTATTTGTTCATAAGTTACTTGATAAATTTACCTACAAAAGAGGTCTTGAAAATTTGATTACTATGCTACGTTGAGTTTGTGTGCCTTGTTCAATTTGTTTGGCTTAGTAATCGAACCAGCAGACGTGATTCCTTTGCTGTCCAGTTTTTTATGCCTATGTCATATCACATCCATTCCTTGATTTGAGTAGCCTGTTATTTCAATTGTGTCTTTTTATTGCTTGTCAGTTGATTGAAATCCTTGGATTTGTCTTAGAAGTTTGTTCCCTTGGAATTCTTAAGCTTACCCGAGAATTGTGCCTCTTTCACAAGGAAATTTCTATATAATTGATTAGAGGTTTAATTAGAAACTTTGGTAGGAAATTGAGGGGAAAAAGGCAAGAGTGATACATCATACAAAGAGCCTTCTAAGAGAGATACACGAGTGCTACTAGAGAGACACACTTAGTGAGTGGCAAGGATCTTCTATATACTTGTAATTATTATCTAACCTTTTCTTGTGCAGCCATGGACACCTCTCCTAGTGTGGGAAATGAATTATCACCAAGGTCAAAGAGAATGGTGGACTTAATGAAATCCATGCTAAATACTAGCTTGGAAGAGAGGTTTGATCAAGAGAGGCGGTTGAAGGAGGAAAGGAAGATAAGGAAGGAGTTAGAAAGGAAAATCCTTGGAGAAACTAGTGGCAACCGTGGGGATCACCATAGTAGAGGTGCTGGACATAGTGGAAACCGAGGGAAAGATAGTGATGAGGAATACAGAAGTAGGAGGAATAATCAAAGGGAAAGTGGAAGTGAGAGGGGGCACCTTAGAGAGACTCCTAGAGAGAGTGATTGGGGAAGTAACTATGAGGAGAATGAAGCCTTTAGAGCCTTTGAGAATGAAAGGAGAGGAAGGAGAACCCCTCACCATAGGAGACAACCTCACACACCTAGGAGACCCTTTGGAGAGGATGAACCAAGAACATGGGAGGGAAACACCAAAATAACCTTACCTAAATTCCTTGGAGATGGAGATGTCGAAACCTACTTAGATTGGGTGATGAAGGTAGACCAAGTCTACTCTTGTTATCCTAGCTTGAGTGAGGAGAAGAGGCTTAACATGACCATTCTAGAGTTTGAAGGTTATGCATTGGTTTGGTGGAACCAAGTGTTAGTGGATGCCGAGAAGAGGAGGAGACCACATATAACATCTTGGACCCAACTCAAGGATGCAATGAAAGGAAGGTTTGTGCCTAGTTCCTACACAAGAGATCTACATGTGAGACTTCAAAGACTAACTCAAGGGGGAAGGAGTGTACAAGAATACTACAAGGACTTGGAGCTCACACTCTTGAGGGCGGATTACCAAGAGGACAAAGAGGCCACCATAGCTAGGTTCACCAATGGGTTAAATAGGGAGATCCAAGATGTCTTGGAGCTCCAAAACTATAGGACCTTGGAGGATGCCATACATAAGGCCGAGAGAATTGAAGGCCAACTCAAGAGAAAGGGCACCTTCAAGAAGCCTTACACGCATGGGTCTTCAAGTTGGAAGGACAAGCAAAAAGAAGGAGGGAACCTCCAAGCCTTTTTACAAGTCCAACCGAGATGAGTCTAAGGGTAAGGAAGTTGCTAAATCTATCTCTAAACCTTCTAACATTAAGTGTTTTAAGTGTTTAGGTCATGGGCACATAGCCTCCCAATGTCCTAACAAGAAGGCCATGATAATGAGAGTGGATGGAGAAGTAACAAGTGAGGAGTCCACTCACTCTTCTAGTGAGGAAGAGGTAGCTAGTGCCAGTGAACATTCAAGCATGGAGCAACCGGAAGATGGAGATCTATTGATGGTTAGAAGGATGCTAGGGAGTGCTTGTGTGGACCTTGATGACACCCAAAGAGAAAACATATTTCACACAAGGTGCACCATCCAAAGCAAGGTATGTTCCCTAATCATTGATAGTGGTAGTTGCACCAATGTTGTTAGCACTAGGCTTGTTGATAAGCTTGGTCTCAAGACCACTCCACACACTAAACCTTATAAATTGCAATGGCTAAGTGAAAAAGGAGAATTATTGGTTAATAAACAAGTTTTGATTGCTTTCACAATAGGTCGATATAATGATGAAGTCTTATGTGATATAGTACCTATGGAAGCATCTCATATCTTGTTAGGAAGGCCATGACAATTTGACAAACATGCTATACATGATGGAGTGTCTAACACTTATCTATTTTCTCATGGTGGTAGGAAAATTACTCTTAAGCCTTTGACACCTAGAGAAGTATGTGAGGACCAAATTAGGATGAAGGTCAAAAGAGAGGGTGAAAGGAAGGTCATGGAAGGCCAAAATCTGAAAAAATCACCCAAAATCAAGAATCTGAGTGCTCTGGCCGAGACTTCAAAGATATTTACCAAAACTGCCACTGCACAAAAACAAGTGAAACTTAGGCTAGACAAGTCCGATTTGAGTGATCTCAAAGGGGTGGGAGAGCTAAGACAAAGGGCTGCCAAGTCTAAGGAGGGGTTGCTTGTGAGTAGGAGTGAAATTAAGAGGGAGTTCTTAGCTAGGAAATCCATGTTCTTATGCATACCATCTCCTTGTTTTCTAAATTCAAATTTTGTGGGAGATCAAGTGAGCATAGATCTTTTATTGGATGAGTTTAAGGATGTGTTTCCTAGTGAGATACCCCACGGCCTACCTTCTTTGAGAGGCATTGAGCACCAAATTGATTTGATACCCGGTGCTCCTCTACCTAATAGGCCAACTTATAGGACTACTCCACAAGAAACTCATGAGATTGAGAAGCAAGTCCAAGAGTTAGTGAGAAAAGGGTGGGTGAAAGAGAGTCTATCACCATGTGCATCACCGATTATCTTAGTCCCTAAGAAGGAGGGCACATGGAGGATGTGCACCGATTGTAGGGCTATCAATAACATAACCATTAGATATAGACACCCCATTCCTCGATTAGATGACTTGCTTGATGAACTTCATGGCTCAACCATATTCACTAAAATTGATCTTAAAAGTGGGTACCACCAAATAAGAATGAAACATGGAGATGAGTGGAAAACCGCATTTAAGACCAAATTTGGTTTGTATGAATGGTTAGTCATGCCCTTTGGGCTATCAAATGCCCCAAGTACTTTCATGAGACTTATGAATCATGTGCTTAGGGAGTTCTTAGGAAAATTTGTTGTAGTGTACTTTGATGATATTCTTATCTATAGCACTTCTTTCCTTGACCACTTAACACATTTGAGATTTGTTTTGGAAGTACTTAGAAAGGAGAAGCTCTATGCTAACAAGGAGAAATGCACATTTGCCATGGACCAAGTGGTGTTCCTCGGTTTTGTGGTAAGTTCCAAGGGTGTGCAAGTTGATGAGAGCAAGGTGAGAGCAATCCTTGAGTGGCCGAGACCTACCAATGTGAAAGAAGTAAGGAGCTTCCATGGACTAGCAAGCTTCTATAGGAGATTTGTGAAGGACTTTAGCACCATTGCATCTCCTCTCAATGAGCTTGTGAAGAAGGAAGTACCCTTCACATGGGGGCCAAAACAAGAGGAGGCTTTTACTCTTTTGAAAGAAAAACTTACCAATGCTCCTATTTTATCTATGCCTAATTTTGAATTATCTTTTGAGCTTGAATGTGATGCTTCTAACCTTGGTGTAGGTGCTGTTTTGAAACAAGAGAATCATCCCATAGCCTACTTTAGTGAGAAGCTAAAAGGAGCACAACTCAATTACTCCACATATGATAAAGAGCTATATGCTTTGGTGAGGGCTTTACAAACATGGCAACATTATCTCCTTCCTAAGGAGTTCATAGTCCACATTAAAGGAAAATGTTTGTGTGTGCCTAAGATATCATTGAGAGATCTTCTAGTATGTGAAGCTCATGAAGGAGGCATCATGGGTCATTTTGGTATTGAGAAGACCTTAGCCATATTACATGAACACTTCTTTTGGCCAAAAATGAAAGCTCAAGTAGCTAAATTTATAAGCAAATGTCTCACATGTCATAAGGCTAAGTCTAAGCTCTCTAACCATGGCCTTTATTTGCCTTTACCTCCACCTACCTCTCCTTGGTTGGATATATCCATGGACTTTGTTCTCGGATTACCCAAGACAAAGAGAGGTATGGACTCTATTTTTGTGGTGGTGTGTAGGTTCTCCAAGATGGCACACTTCATTCCATGTCACAAAAGTGATGATGCTTCACATGTTGCCAACTTGTTCTTCAAAGAAGTAGTGCGTCTACATGGTATTCCCCAAAGCATAGTGAGTGATAGGGACTCTAAGTTCCTTAGCCACTTTTGGAGATCCCTATGGGGAAGGCTTGGCACCAAGCTCCTCTTTTCTACTACTTGCCACCCTCAAACCGATGGCCAAACCGAGGTGGTGAATAGGACTCTTGGTCAATTGCTTAGAAGCTTTGTAAGAGCAACTTGAGAAGTTGGGAAGATTGTTTGCCACATGTTGAATTTGCCTACAATAGAGTGATGAATTCTACTACTCTTCTTTCTCCTTTTCAAGTTGTCTATGGCTTTAATCCCTTAACCCCCCTTGATTTATGTGCTTTGCCTTTTAATGAACTTGCTAATCAAGGTGGAATTGATAGGTAGAGAGAGTCAAATCCATGCATGCCAAGATAAGGGAGCGAATTGAACAAAGAAATGCACAAGTGGCTCAACATGCCAACAAGCACCGCAAGCATTTGGAATTGAAAGTGGGGGATAAAGTTTGGATACACCTTAGAAAGGAGAGGTTCCCTAATTTGAGAAGCTCCAAATTGCTTCCCAGAAGAGATGGACCTTTCACTATTATAGAAAAACTTGGTCCCAATGCTTTTAAGTTAGATCTTCCTAATGATTATGGTGGTAGCAACTCTTTTAATGTTTGTGATCTTACTTTGTGTGTAGGTGATAAAGATGATGATCACATCAACTTGAGGACAAGTTGCCATCAAGAAGGAGGGTTTGATGGAGGACCATCCTTGACAAGAAGAGTTACAAGAGCCATGCACAAAAGGATTCAAGAAGAAATTGAGAGTCAGCTCAAAAATCAAAGCCAAGATTCTCAAGACTTCTCTTTACTTTGTAATAGGACATGTAACCTTCTAGAAAGATTGTAAAGTTATAATTAGATTAGGAACATTTAATTGGGGCCTTGCTTGGTGAATAAGTGCACGGCCTTATGTTTGTAATTGAACCAAAGTTTAGGGTGTTTTTGTGAGAAAGTTGGAGACAGACGATGTCACAGACGATATCACAGACGATACCCCATAGACAGACGATACCACACCGACCGACAGACGATATCACAGACAGACGATACCGCGCCTGAGTCTTCAGTCTGATGCTTCCGTCTGTAGACACGACAGACAATTACCACAGACGCTACCATAGACGATGCCAAAGACGCTCTTTCGTTTGATGCTTCACATGTTGAACTCTTCCGTCTGAAGCTTGTTCCGTCTGGGCCTTCACATGCTGAACCCTTCCGTCTGAAGCTTGTTCCGTCTGGGCCTTCACATGCTGAACTCTTCCGTCTGAAGCTTGTTCCGTCTGGGCCCTCACATGTTGAACTCTTCCGTCTGAAGCTTGT
Source organism: Hylodesmum podocarpum (assembly GCA_026586105.1). NCBI lineage: Eukaryota > Viridiplantae > Streptophyta > Magnoliopsida > Fabales > Fabaceae > Hylodesmum > Hylodesmum podocarpum. The sequence goes on along the minus strand of JALJEV010000071.1, from coordinate 1,392,238 downwards.
TCCGTCTGGGCCTTTACATGTTGAGCTCTTCCGTCTGAAGCTAGTTCCGTCTGGGCCGTCACAAGCTATCCCAACTTCCGCTAGTATAAATACGTAACACTTTGAATTGTAAAAGACCTTTTGGATTAAATTTTGAATGAATTGAATTTAGCAAGAGCTAATTCTTTGAGAGTGGATTTCTCTCTAAGGTTTCTTCTAGAACCTTGAATCTTATCATGGAAACTCTTCCTTGTGGCGATTCTCCCTTAGGCTTATTGCTTATGCATGGCGCCATCATCTTCTAAATCTACTCCGCTTTCATTCTTTCTTCTAAGTCCTTGAGTCTTGAGTCAATTTTGAGCTTCCGCCATTAACGCATTCGTGGAGATTTCAATTGCAGACGACGATCGGTCCAAATTTGAGCTTCGTCTCTAGCGAACTCGTATCACGTACTGCGCTTGCTCCTTGTTCAAACATTTGAGTAACGGGGTCGAGAAGCCTCTCCGGTAGAGCTCTTGGTCCCTCAGCACATAGTAGGGAGCTTGACGACGTATCTTCTGTGCTTCATTCTTATCGTCGGGCACGGCGTTGTCTTGCAAGTATGACATAAGGGGAGTCATCCATGAGCTCGGTTCGGCTTTGATTGCGTAGACCTCATCCTTGTCCCAGCTCGGGGAGATAGTACTTCCCTGAATGATCGAATGGTGTTGTCTCCCCTTACGGGAGCTCGCCAGCTTGGATAGGATGTCCGCTCTGTCGTTTTGTTCACGGGGAACGTGGATGATCTCGAACTTGGCGAAGTGGGAGATCATGTTCTTCACTCTGTGATAATACTGCTGGAAGAGGGGCTCTTTGGCCTGGAACTCGTCCCTAACCTGAGAGGTGATTAGTTGGGAGTCACTTAAGCATTTTAGATGTCGAACGCCCATGTCCCGGGCCAATCTAAGGCCGGCCAGAAGGGCCTCATACTCAGCCTGATTGTTTGAGGTCACGAACGAGAAACGTATCGCTTGTTCCAACACGAGATCGTCCGGCCCTTCCAGAATAAACTCTGCTCCGCTGCCTTTTTTGTTAGAAGATCTGTCAACTCTCAACGTCCAGCCTAGATCACGGTCGCCAAGCTCGGGTAGCTCGGTGAGGAACTCTGCTAGGAACTGGGCCTTCATGGGTCCTCTGGGTTCAAATGTTAATCCGAACTCGGACAACTCCACAGCCCAGGCTGTCATGCGGCCTGCCAGATCGGGTCGCTGCAATATTTGTCTGATTGGGTAGTCTGACCTTACCACTATGTCATGGCTGCGAAAGTAATGTCTTAACCGGCGAGCCGTGAAGACCAGGGCGAGTGCCAATCTTTCTACGATCTGGTATCTAGTCTCCGCGGGTTGGAGTGTTCGGCTCATGAAGTACACTGGGGTCTGTACTCTGTCCACTTCTTTGACAAGGACCGAGCTGATGGCGACCTCTGAAACCGCTAAGTAAACATACAATGGAAGCTCGGGTGAAGGGTTGGCCAGGGTCGGTAAAGAAGCTATTTGAGCTTTCAACTTGTCAAAGGCTGAAGCACATTCCTCATTCCATTCAAAGCGGGCTGCCCGTTTAATAGTGCGAATAGGGGCTTGCTGCTCGCTCCGCCTCACTTGACTTGGCGAATCAAGATAGGGCAGCTAGGCGTCCGTTAAGTTTCTGCAAGTCCTTCAAGCAGGTCGGGTTGGGCATGCTAGAGATGGTCGTGCACTTGTCCAGGTTGGCCTCGATTCCCCTATGCGAGATCATAAAGCCAAGGAACTTTCCCCCTCCCACGCCGAAAGCACACTTCTCTGGGTTGAGCCGAATTTGATGCCGGCGTATTTCCGAGAAGATTTCTCTGAGGTCGGCGACATGCTGAACTTGGGTCTTCGACTTCACCACCATGTCGTCAACGTAGACCTCCATGTTGCGTCCGATCTGGGCATTGAAGACCTTGTCCATTAGTCGTTGATAAGTGGCCTCGACATTCTTGAGACCGAAAGGCATGACTTGGTAGCAGTAATTGGTCGTGGCTGACATGAACGCGGTCTTTGGTTCGTCAGGTGGGTACATCGGAATCTGGTTGTATCCAGAATATGCGTCCAAGAAGCTAAACGCCTCGTACCCGGCCGTGCTGTCCACTAGCCGGTCGATGCTCGGCAACGGGTAAGTGTCTTTGGGACAGGCTTTGTTCAAGTCGGTGTAGTCCGTGCACATCCTCCACTTCCCGTTCGACTTCCTGACCATCACGACATTGGCTAACCAGGTGGTGTATATTATTTCTCTAATGAAGCGAGCCTCCAGAAGCTTGCCGACCTCTTTCTGAACCACTAGGCGGCGCTCTTCGCCTAACTTTCTTTTCCGTTGTGCCACTGGCCGGGCATGGGGAAGCAAGGACAGCTTATGACACATCAGGTTGGGGTCAATGCCGGGCATATCAGACGGCTTCCATGCGAATAGGTCTGCATTTTCTCGTAACGTGTTGATCACTTCATGGCAGACGGAGGCCGGCATGGAAGTGCCTATCTTGGTGACCTGCCCCGCTTCCGGGCCGAGCTGCAGTGGCTCAAGGGGTTCGGCGAAGGAGGGACGTTCTTCCTCGACCTCGGCCCGGGGGTCCAAGTCCAATAGACTGTCGGTGCCGAGAAGAACCGAGCAGATGTTCAAGGTCGGCCTCCCCTCCTCCCTCTTAACGGAGTACGGCGCCACCTTCAGACTTCGGCCGTAGCATACCCGGGCAGTCCTCGGGTCGGCCTTGACAGTGACTATTCTCCCCCTTTCTTCAGGGAACTTCATGGCCATGTGTGGGGTGCACACAATGGCTCCCAACTGGTTCAGGGTCCTTCTGCCGATAATGGCGTTGTAAGAGGTGTCAGCGTCGATCAAAATGTACCTGACCTCCACCGTTTTATAAGCCTCGCTCCCGCCAAAGGTAGTGAGGAGGTCGATATAGCCCCGAGAATGGACTCTTTCTCCAGCAAATCCGAGCAGGGGTTCGGGGTACGGCTTGATGATTGTCTCGAGGCGCTCCAATCGCAAAGACGGACCAAGACAACACGTCGGCCGAGCTTCCTTGGTCGATCGATGCTTGCGGACTCGCCGGTTGGCGATGGTGCACGAGATGACCATGGGGTCGGTCTGGTCAGGGTCGTCGATGCTGAAGTCGGCGTCAGAGAATGTGATGGAGGGCAGAGTTCTTTTCTTGGGTGACCCTATGTGGTTGACGCTTCTCGCGTATCGTTTTCGGGCCGAAGAGGTAGCTCCCCCTCCTGCGAAACCTCCCGCAATGGTATTGATGGTTCCCTTTACTTTGTCGGGGTTTTGATCAGTCCTTTTGTCCCAACCTCTGTGGGTGCGTTTACTTGGGCCATCTCGGGCGTCCCGGTCTTGGTCCCGGGACCGGGTCTTGGAGCTCGGGCCAGTATATCTCTCTGGGTGTTTATGCTCCTCTTGTACAAATCTTCGTAGCTCCCCGGATCTAATTAGTCGCTCTATGAGGTCTCGCACTTGGCGACAGTCCTCCGTGGTGTGTCCCGTGTTCTGATGATAAGCACACTGCTTAGTCGGGTCGGCGCCCACGGGAGATTGTGAAGCCTGCGGACGGCGAACTAAGTCTAATGCGCATGCCTCCCTAAAAATTCTGTCCCTGGACGCATTTAGGGGGGTGTAGGAGGTATACGAATTGGAGCGCCGCTCTCTCCTTGACTCTGCCCGGCGGGAAGAGGAGGATTCCTTCTATTTAGGGGGAGGGCCGGGCTCACGAGCTCGACGCTTAGCTGCAACGTTATCTTCTATACTCATGAACCGGGCAGCTCGGGAACGGAGCTCGTTCATGTTGACCGGAGGCTCAGTAAAAAGGGAGTCTGAGAAGGGGCCGGGGTTGAGCCCGACTTGAATGGAATGCAGTGCCACAGCAGGGTGGAGGTTCGATATGTTCCGACAGGCCAAAGCGAAACGCGCCATATAGTCCCTGAGTGATTCCTTTTCTCCCTGCACCAGGTGATGCAGAGATATGGAGGTGGTTGGTGTCGGTCTAGCGTCCGCGAACCGGGCTTGAAAGTGCTCGTACAAGGTATTGAAGGAATCAATGGACAACGGTGGAGGGAGTAATACCAATCTAGCGCTATCCCCTTCAATGTGGAGGGAAACATTCGACATAGCACGTAATCGTTGTCTACGGTTATGGCGGCATGAGTGAGAAAGGCCCTCACGTGAGTAATCGGGTCCGTAGTCCCATCATATTTGTCATGGGACGACCACCTCCAAGACTCTGGAACCCGGACGGAGAGGATGGCCGGCACGAAGGGATGGAGGTTCCAGACCTGACCAAGGCCAGGTGTCCGAGGAGGGGGTCCGAGGTCGGCGAAAGGTTGTACTTGGGAGGGACCCGGTCGAGCTGACGAGTTCGCAACCCGTATCTGCGAGATGTCGTGCCGAGGTGAGGAGGTCGCGACGTGCATATCCTCCCCGGTAGTGCGCTGGTTGTTGGGGCCGACGCGTGAGTTGGAGCGGGCCTCCTCCCTAACCCTTGGCTCCTCCTCCCGATTGGAAACAGGGGTAGGCCTACCCTGAGTTTCTGGGTTCCTTTGTCGCAGGGCCTGCAATTCTAGAAGATCGGCTTCACGTTGTCGCTGGACAGTATTTAAATTCGCCTATGCGGTCTGCAACGCCCTTTCAATTTCTTGATTATGTATTCGCAAGGCTTCCTCGCGAGCGTGCATCCGTGCGTTAGCCTCCGCCAACGCCGCATCCACCCGTGATTGAATGAATTCCGCTACGGCGGGGTCTATCGCGGCGTTGGAGTTACTGCGCGTGCGAACCATCTAGGGATGTTTTGACTGTAAATTCAGAAAGTGGTGGTGGTGGGATAAAGAATTATCTCGCCCCACGGTGGGCGCCTGATACGAGGTCGCACTCGCACAAATTAATACAATTAATATGTAGTACTAGGAAGTGACTCCTAGATCGTCTCTCTCAAGGACCATCACTCAAGTTTCTATCAAACACAAGCCACAAGACACAAACACAATACACATAAAGGGGGGGTTGTTTGTTTGATTTTTGAAAACAGAATTGTAAAAACAGAATTGCTAAACAAGATAAAATGATAAACTAAAATAGATTAACCTCTTGATTAGATTGCAACTCACTTATCCTTGATAACCGGATTAATTAACTAAGCGAAAATCAATCACACCAAATGTTCAATTTACTCAACTCTCAATCCAACTTCAATCAATTAACTAAGCGATAATTAATCTTGGTTTTCCTTATGTGAATTAAGCAAACACATACATCATTCATTCCAATTCCAGCAAGTTATATTTCATTCCATTAAGCATGAGAACAAGATATGAGTTGATATTGTTGATAGCAAGATTAATTGACTAAGCGAAAATCAATCTTGGTTCTCCTTATGTGAATTAAGCAAACACATAGTCATTAAGAGCTAGAATGAATGATGAAGAGTCTATAGCAAATTGAACAAGCAATCATGAACATAATCTCAAAGTATCATTGCAACCTTAGATCAAGAGATTAATCCAAACTATCTAACCTTCCATTTGATTTAAAAGCAAAATAGAAATGAAGTTGCAGAACATGTAGAAATTGCAGAAAAATAAGAATATGTGCTAGAACAAGATAAAAACGAAATTGGGAACAAAAAATTGAAATTACAATAAGATGAAATCAAAGTGAAATGATTCAAAACGAAATAACACAGCTGGAAATTAATTAGAAGTAAGAACAAAGTGCAGATTGACAATTTGACAGCAAAATGTAATGCAGAAACCAGAAAAACGAAAATTACAAACTGAAATGAAAGGGAAAACTAAACTACACTACACTACTTCCTACTCCTACTTCCTCTGATTCCTCTCTGCATCACCAACTAAATAAGCTATGTGGAGAAGAAAAAAAAATGGATCCAGAAAACACACTACATAATAAGTCAAAGAAGGTGGGTAGAAAAAGTCATCAAAATCTGCCCAAAGTTTCTCCCCCAAATCTGGTATGTCCCCTACTAATTGCTCACAATTCCCATTGTGCTCCAGCTTGCTCCCATTTTCTCTTCACTTGGCAGCCCCTTTGCACATGTCAAATTTAGTGAGAGGTCAAGGGCTCAAATCCTTATGTAGGCATTACAAAGTGATCAATTAAATGCATCTAAATTCAGTCCAATTTCGCTGGAATTCTGTTACTGGAACCATGGTTTATGTTCAAGGCTAAATTCACCCCAGATGCAATCCGAATTGGATCTTCATGCCTTCACGACTTTTGTAGATCTATCTCTCTTCTTTAAGAGGCAATTAATCGCTCATCAATTGGACATCTGTGGAGGGAGTTATGCCTGTTTTACCGAGACTAGTCAAATCCTTAAATGCTGGAATTTCCAGAACAGTTCGTATGCTGCATTCAAAGACATTTTCACACTAGATGCACTCCGACTGGGAATTTTATGTCTTCATAGAAGTTGTATATCTTTGAGTCTTCTTTAATTTGACATAAAATTCAGCTCAATCAGAGGTCTGTGGTGAAAGTTATGCTCAGTTTCGTAAACCTTGTCAAATCTGGATAAAAATAACGAATTAGACCAAATTTATCATTTAAAGCGAAAATGAGTCTAAACTCATAAATACATTAAATCATACTAATTGACCACTAATAATGCTATTTTAGGATATAAATAATGTAGAGAAGTTAATCAAAATAATGACTTATCAAATTCCCCCACACTTATTCTTTTGCACTCCTGGGCAAAACTAAATCCTAAGAAAACATGAACTTGGATAAAAGATCATCTGGTCTAAGCTATTTCATATTTTTCAAAACAGGTATGAACACAACAATCAGAGCATAATCAATCTAGAGATTACATATCACAGTGTTGAACAATTCCTATTTCAGATAGGATCAATCAGATATTGAATTAATCATGCATGTCAATCATAAGCATTGGTCTCACCAGAAGTGTATCTCTCAAACTCTCAAGTGTATCAGGCAAGTGTTTACTCTCAGACCATTAAAATGAACATCATTTTACCATAGGCTTGCAATTATTCTAATTCTCTGCCACTTAACAATCACAGTCATGCATGATTCAAGAGGACTTTCAGAGGTTGTAATGGGGCCAAGGTAGAGGTTATGATAAATATGGTTCAGTGACTACTATTCCACAGATATTGAATAGAGCATAAACAGATTACAAAAGATATCAGGACTACACAATAAACCTGTAAATTCTCCAATTCAACCACTGCTAAAGTCTTCAACTTATTTTCCACACTTATTTTTTTGTTAAAAGTTTTTTTTTTTTTTTTTTTTGAAGCATCTACTAAAAATTTATCCAAATTATATCAACTTCATAACTCAGACCCGAATCATATAATATTGTTTTATTCTTCAGGTTTGTAATGCAGGTTATCATCAAAGAAAAGGTTGCAGGCTCAAAGGGGCTAGCAAGGGATACAATTGCAAGGTAGACTATCTGGTCAAGTGGGAAAAATAGAAATGAATGCCTCAATCATAATCATGCATTATATGATAAAATGCAGCTTTGAAAAGAATAAAAGCAAGTTCTGAAAAACAACATTCACCAATGGCATAAATCACTCTGAAAGAAAGAGAATGGCATAAAGATGAATCCATTCAAAATAGGCTCAAATAACTCACAGGTTCAAATTGCCAAGTACTTATCAAAGATAATACACAACCAATCCATACAGAATAATCCACAATCTATCAGAGGAATACATCAACACCACAAAATAATCTAAAAACTAACTCAGCTCTGATTCCAGTTCAGATTCATATAATGCAGATATAATAATAGTTAGACCAAAATCACAAAATCTCCAAGTGTAACAAAACAAGTATTGAAATCCTAATTACTTTTATTTCTTCCTAATTACAGAAGGTGGATAGATAGGATATGGATAAATAAAACGGAAAAGAGTGGAGGGAGAAAAGAAAAACTCCCTCGGCCGCTCAAAGCGGCAAAGTGGGTGCAAGCGGTACCAACTCTTGCTCTACGGCTGTTCAATGGTGCTTTCATGATATTGTACTAGCTGCCCATTCACCATGAATCTGCCCTTGGTACCTACCAAAATAAACATCCACCAGGATCAAATATCATCCAATCATCTACAACTATATGTAAGTCATTATTTATTTGTGCAGATGATTTAGGATGCAGGCATGCAGTGCATGGTGGTGGTGGTAGGAATAAGTTAAATGCCATAATTATAATCTTACATTTGTTCATCTTGACATTTAATTTGAACAATTCAAATGTTTCACTTATAAACAAATCAAAGCACATGGAATATTGAACATCAACAACACAATTTAAAAGAGAAAGAGAAGAATTAGAATGTTTCAAGGTGGGATGCTTATTCTCTACTCCATCTATATTGTGTGTAGACATTGGTTCGCCCACAAGTGTAGAAGCTTGCATTTGGCCCTCCATTGTTGACTTCTCTAAAGACCTACAAGAAAATGTAACATCATAAGAGCGAAAGTCATTAAGAACAACTAAGAGGTTCAAATTAGCAAACTCAATGATAATCCAAGGCTTAATTCCATAAGAATTTAAAGTGAAACAATTATTGTTCAATTTGTAGTGAGAAAGAGAATCAAGTGATAAAGAAATCTTCCCTAGTGGTTGTTTCCTGGATGCTTCAATCTTACCACCGTGTGTGCTCCAGGGAAACTCTATGGACAAATCTTCACTAGGTACCAGGACTCTTCTTTGTTCTATGTCTTGCTCTTCCAACTCTTGTTCTTGCAACTCTTTCTCTATAACTACAACCTCCTTGGTATTTGTATTTTCAGATTCTACCAATTGCTTATCAGACCCCAAAGTACCATCATCAGTCACATTCTTACCATTAACATTCTGAGCAGAGTCTGCTTGAGAGGATAAACTGATGGATGTTTGGAGAGTCTGAATTGTATCAGATAACTGACCCATATTAGTTTGGAGACTCTGAAGACCGGCCTTAGTTGCCTGAATACTGGCCTTAGTTTCCTGCTGAAATTGCAAGTTGTTGATGGCCATCTGCTTAATCAAGTCTTCCAAAGAAGGTTGCGGTTGGGCTAGTGGTGGTGGTGGTGCAACATGCTGAAACGATGGTGGTATATAATGGTTGAACTGTTGCTGCCAATCTTGTGTCGGATGGGAATAGTCATGTGAATGTTGATAGTTCTGATCTTCCCATCCAAGATTGTATGAACTAAAATAAGGATCGTATTGCTGCTGAGGCATGCCCCAAGAATTATTGAAACATTCCTCTTGCTGCCAATACTCCCAAATTTTCCTATTATCCATATTAGCCTAACCAAAATGTACCTGCCACAATGAAAATACACCAAAGATGCACCAGAACAATAGAACAGAGCACACCGCAATAATTTATTTTTTTTTTTACTATTCACTATTTACTATTTACTATTTACTCATTACTATTTACCCCTCTTCGTTCATGTTGGCCCCCATGGTAAATCTGTCATGTTGGCGAGAAAAAATAAAGATGCAGATGCGAAATGCAAAATATGCGTAAATGCAGAAAAATAGAAAAAATAGAATGCAAACTAATGATGCAGTATGCAGGTAATTCAAAATGCAGAACACATGCAACAGCTGGAACAGAATTGTGCAAAAACAGATTTTACAGCAAGGGTTCCAACAAGATTTCTTTCAATGATTATGCAGAAACAGATTTGTAGCATATGCAAATTTGTAGAATACATGCATGACAGCAATTTTAGAAAATGTGCAGCAGATTTCTAGCAACTTGACAGCAAATGAAACTTCCAGCATGCACTAAAAACAACTATACATCACAAACGAAAATTGAGTATGCAAGGCATGTATCCTATGGTTTTCTTCTCAAAACAGCTTTGGTTCATACTAGAAATATGCAGAATTTGTGCAGCAATATACCAAAATGAATTAGAATCATGCAAAGCTCAAGCAAGACACTCAAACCACCAATAAGCTATCATACAAGTCAGAAACATACAAGGCTCAACAATGGACAGCTAGGTGACATGACAGATTAAAGATTTCACAGATTGTGCAGAGAAGTTTCATACCATATAACAGAAGTATATCTTGCCTTATGCCAACCAACAACAGTTTAACAGCACCATTCTAGTGCTCTAAATTGAGTTTCCAGTGCTCCACTTCACTTGCTACTCCTGCTACATGAACAACAACCACAGAAAACGAAAATTAAACAAACTAACAGCAAAACACAAAACACACTTCACAAGAACTTGATAAAAACCGATGGTCCCCGGCAACGGCGCCAAAATTTGATACGAGGTCGCACTCGCACAAATTAATACAATTAATATGTAGTACTAGGAAGTGGCTCCTAGATCGTCTCTCTCAAGGACCATCACTCAAGTTTCTATCAAACACAAGCCACAAGACACAAACACAATACACATAAAGGGGGGGGGTTGTTTGTTTGATTTTTGAAAACAGAATTGTAAAAACAGAATTGCTAAACAAGATAAAATGATAAACTAAAATAGATTAACCTCTTGATTAGATTGCAACTCACTTATCCTTGATAACCGGATTAATTAACTAAGCGAAAATCAATCACACCAAATGTTCAATTTACTCAACTCTCAATCCAACTTCAATCAATTAACTAAGCGATAATTAATCTTGGTTTTCCTTATGTGAATTAAGCAAACACATACATCATTCATTCCAATTCCAGCAAGTTATATTTCATTCCATTAAGCATGAGAACAAGATATGAGTTGATATTGTTGATAGCAAGATTAATTGACTAAGCGAAAATCAATCTTGGTTCTCCTTATGTGAATTAAGCAAACACATAGTCATTAAGAGCTAGAATGAATGATGAAGAGTCTATAGCAAATTGAACAAGCAATCATGAACATAATCTCAAAGTATCATTGCAACCTTAGATCAAGAGATTAATCCAAACTATCTAACCTTCCATTTGATTTAAAAGCAAAATAGAAATGAAGTTGCAGAACATGTAGAAATTGCAGAAAAATAAGAATATGTGCTAGAACAAGATAAAAACGAAATTGGGAACAAAAAATTGAAATTACAATAAGATGAAATCAAAGTGAAATGATTCAAAACGAAATAACACAGCTGGAAATTAATTAGAAGTAAGAACAAAGTGCAGATTGACAATTTGACAGCAAAATGTAATGCAGAAACCAGAAAAACGAAAATTACAAACTGAAATGAAAGGGAAAACTAAACTACACTACACTACTTCCTACTCCTACTTCCTCTGATTCCTCTCTGCATCACCAACTAAATAAGCTATGTGGAGAAGAAAAAAAAATGGATCCAGAAAACACACTACATAATAAGTCAAAGAAGGTGGGTAGAAAAAGTCATCAAAATCTGCCCAAAGTTTCTCCCCCAAATCTGGTATGTCCCCTACTAATTGCTCACAATTCCCATTGTGCTCCAGCTTGCTCCCATTTTCTCTTCACTTGGCAGCCCCTTTGCACATGTCAAATTTAGTGAGAGGTCAAGGGCTCAAATCCTTATGTAGGCATTACAAAGTGATCAATTAAATGCATCTAAATTCAGTCCAATTTCGCTGGAATTCTGTTACTGGAACCATGGTTTATGTTCAAGGCTAAATTCACCCCAGATGCAATCCGAATTGGATCTTCATGCCTTCACGACTTTTGTAGATCTATCTCTCTTCTTTAAGAGGCAATTAATCGCTCATCAATTGGACATCTGTGGAGGGAGTTATGCCTGTTTTACCGAGACTAGTCAAATCCTTAAATGCTGGAATTTCCAGAACAGTTCGTATGCTGCATTCAAAGACATTTTCACACTAGATGCACTCCGACTGGGAATTTTATGTCTTCATAGAAGTTGTATATCTTTGAGTCTTCTTTAATTTGACATAAAATTCAGCTCAATCAGAGGTCTGTGGTGAAAGTTATGCTCAGTTTCGTAAACCTTGTCAAATCTGGATAAAAATAACGAATTAGACCAAATTTATCATTTAAAGTCAAAATGAGTCTAAACTCATAAATACATTAAATCATACTAATTGACCACTAATAATGCTATTTTAGGATATAAATAATGTAGAGAAATTAATCAAAATAATGACTTATCAGCGCCAAATGTTCTCGCTGGATTTTGAGGTGGTCCGAGCTGAGCTCGGCCCTAAGAAATCCGGCGGCGTGAGGGGTTGGAACCCTCGTTGATGTGTGAGTAATTTAGGTTTTATTTCGTGTTATTGTCGAATCCTCTATTAGTATTTATAGGGATCGTAATTAGGGTTCCATATTCGTGGATTTTGTGGGGGAAGATAGCTTCAGGCCCAAGAATCCCGAGAAATCAGGGAAAAGATATATGTCCATATTTGTCCAAATTTGTTCTGTTTATGTTGAGCTCAGCCCGGTCAGTGGGGTGAGCCCGGGTCCAGTGGATGAGCTCGGTGCTCATCCCCGACCCTGTACATAAACTATATCGAAGTGGCTTCTTAAACACGATCCAAAAACTATAAAAAGTTGTCTATTATTTTTTTCTATTAACTTTTAAGTTGATAAATTTTGTCTATTTTGTTTTTTTATCTAGCCAAATTATACTATTCTACCTTAGTTTTACTCTAATTGAATTTCTTATCTTTATACCTGTTCTCTTCTTTTTTTCTATTTGTTTTCTTCTTGTTTCTTTCTTCTTGATTTCATCTTTCGTCCAAAGAGTCTCCGTACAAATTTATCTCATGTAATGTAAGTATCATAAGCACATTTACCCTCCTTACACAAGTTTTAATGGTGATGCCATGTTCATTCTAAAGATATCATTATTTATTTGACTACGTTTGATACAAGATGCCTAAAAGCATTCATGATTTTTATTTTTAGTAAAAGTTTAGGTAAGTTAAATTCATATATTCATTATATTAGAATAAACTTCACAGCTTAAAGCAAACTAACAAAATCCTTGCATATTTAATTAAATTATCATTTCCCCCATAAATATCAATATCTTTGAGATATCTACTTGAGTGCATGAATCGGGAGATTAGATAATTATCTATCCATGCGGAGACTAACTTAGCTTAACATGTGTGATTAGAAAATTAGTTTTGATAAGTGCAAGTACGTTGTTAGTAGTATAAATTACTCTAAAATCTCTTTATTATACATTTGATACATGAAATCTTATTATTTTGTTACAGTAGGCCTAACTTACAATTGTATTAAGATATATGTAATACTTTATTGATAACTAATGTTAAATTATGAGATATTATTTTTCTAATTGGACGGAGAATAAACACACACAAGGGGTCAACTAAATGTGTTGATTTGCCTATGTAGTTAGAGGAAGACAGAATATAAAATATTAAAAAGAGAAGCAGGTCATAGGGCATTTGTTTGTTTTGTATTAGCCTTTTCAGTTAAAAAGCTTGATTAAAATTATGAGAACATCACACTTTTGTTTTATTTTATATTTTTAGAATTTCGGAAAAAATTGTACGTTTTCTTTTTTTCTTTGCACGCAAATTTCGTTGGTGACTAGAATCCGAACAAAACTGGAGTAGTAATTTCAAGAAACAGATTGATTTATAGATAAATTTTATCTTTGAAAAGATGTAAATATGAAGTGGCATAATTTATATTTTTTTACTGACAAATATTAATTCTTAATTATTAGTTTTTTCAGTAGAAAATTTTGAACCAACGGTTTTCTTCTCCCTTTGTCATCATTTATTCGTAATTTTTATTCCTCAATATTAGGTTAATTTTACTGCTCCTAACTTAATTTATAACTTAAAATACGTGTATATATTATTTTATTTTATTTTATTTTGAAATACAACCAATCTCACAATGGGGAATAAAAATGAAACATGAATTACTAAATATACTTTAGTAAGACGTGAAAACTTAAACACAAAGTAAATATGTTACCAAATTAATGTAAAGTCATGTGTTAAAGCTAAACACACCCACTAAACATGAACTTCATTTTATTGAGCGTGTTGATACACTTTCGAGCATAGGAGACTCACTTGTATGAATATAGTAATCGCATTGTTGATGTTAAAGTAAATGAAGATTATGGTTATCATGCAATTGAAATATTGCTTTGTGAGTTTGGACTATTTGGTCCAAGTCCTTTTTATCTATCTCAGTGAAGCAAGCAGTTAGATGTCCTTCAATAACAACATTTTTATCTAGAATTAGTACTTTAACATTCATGCTTGTAACTATATCATATAGGTAGATGAGATTTATTGGGTTAGACATAATTGTTACTCATCAAAGTTTTATTTTGCAATTCCATAATTTTCATGTGACAAAGAAATATGACAAAGAAAAATACGGTACCCTAATATATTTGTCTCTATTTCCATATAAATATACTTGATAATGTATAAGTCATTATTTCCATCCTATGTGATAGTCATAATTCCTATAAGACAATGTAGCATTAAAACTTTAGTTTGTCTATTTCATTTATTATCATAAAGATATTATTGATTAATGATACTAAAAATAACTTTGCAATATTTTGTTTTGATAATTTAAACTAAGTCATAATCAAGAAATTATTAAAAATATTCTAGAAGTTTCTCATGAGTGTTTGACATTGAGATTTATTTAGAAACTAACGTCGGAGTTTTTATGAAAATTAAGATACTTTTATAAAAATTAAAATATTTTGATGGAAATCAAGATTTTTATGAAAATTTTAGATATTTGAGTGGAAATTAAGATTTTTTTTTTTAAATCAACTTTAAGAAATTTTTAGGGAAATGAAGATTTTTAAGTTGAAAATTAAGTTAATGATTACATCTTCTCAGACACTTTTCTAATTCTTAAGATTTTTTATATTTCTATCATCCTAAGTTAAGATTATCCAACCTAGTATAGGAACTCGTAGAGAACAAACAATAGAGAAAAAAAAAAAGCTTAGAGAAATTTGTAAAGGGATTCTTTCCTTTTCTTCTTTTTTGCTTTTTATTTTTAAGTGATTTCATTGCTTTCCTCTGTCTTTGTTGTCTTTTCTTTTTCCTTGCTTTGCAAGGGGTTTTTTCCTAATTTTTTTGTTATATTTTTCTTACAAGGGTTTTATGAAATTTATGAATTGGAATTTTGAAGATATTTAATAGAAGTTTTGATTTGAACATGATTTTAAATATCTTGTTGCTCTATCTTTAAAATGTTATATGTTTGTTCAATATGTTAAGATGTTTGGATGTTGTGGTTGTTAGAGATCTCACATTGTTTAGGATAGGATCTGTTGCATGTATATAAGTGAGGAGTAGTTCTCACCTCAAAAGTCAGTTTGTAGGTTGAGTTAGACCCAAAACCTACTTTTCTAAAATATTATCAGAGCCTATTCTAGGATTGTTCGTGTCCCGTTGTCGGCGATTGTGCCACATTGTTGACGATTGTTTGAACCTTTGTCGGGGGTTGTTTGTTGTTATTGGGTATTGGATCACCCGTTTGTTTAGTCTTCACGCTTGGCGTGAAGGGAGTGTGTTGAAATTCTCACATTCCCTAAAGATATGGTCTATTGCATGTATATAAGTGAGAAACAATCCTCACCTTACAAGCCGATTTTGTAGGGTTGAGTTAGGCTCATCACTCACATTTTTAACATGGTATTAGAGTCTATCCTAGGATTGTTTGGCCCCGTTGTCGTTGTTGGGCCAATATTGGAACAACATCTCCATGCTTAGCGTGAGGGGGTTGTGTTGGGAATCTCACATCGCTTAGAGATAGGGCATGTTGCATGTATATAAGTGGGGAGATATCCTCATTTTACAAGCCAATTTTGTCGGATTAAGTTAGATTCATCACCCACATAATTAACATGATATCAGATTCTATCCTAGGATTGTTCGTGCCTTGTTGTCGGAGATTGTGCCCCATTGTAAGAGATTGTTTGCCCCGTTGTTAGGGATTGTTTCTTGTTGTTGGGTATTGAACCACCAGTTTGTTTAGACTCCACGCTTAACGTGAGGGGGATGTGTTGAAGATCCCACATCGCCTAGAAATATAGTTTTTTGCATGTATATAAATGAGGAATAATTCTCACCTTACAAGTCGGTTTGTAGGGTTGAGTTAGACTCATCACCCACATTTGTAACATGGTATTAGAGCCTATCCTAAGATTGTTTGGCCCGGGGATTGTTTTGTCATGTTGTCGGGATTGTTTAGTGGGTTTGTTGTTGGGTTTATCGTGACACCTGTTGTTGGGCCGATATTGGAACACCGTCTCCATGCTTGGCGTGGAGAGGTGTGTTAGAAATTCCACATCACACAGGGATAAGGCATCTTGCATGTATATAAGTGGGGAGAAGTCCTCACTTTACAAGCTGGTTTTGTAGGGGTATAAGAGTCTATCCTAGGATTGTTCATGTCCCATTGTCGGGGATTGTACCCCATTGTGATTGTTTGCCCTGGTTTCCGATATTGTTTGTTGTTGTTGGGTATTGGACCATCCGTTTGTTTAGTCTCCACGTTTGACGTGAGTGGGGTGTGTTGAAAATCCCTCATCGTTTAGAGATATGGTATATTGCATGTATATAAGTGAAGAACAATCCTCACCATACAAGCCAGTTTGTAAGGTTGAGTTAGGCTCATAACCCGCATTTGTAACATGGTAATAGAGTCTATCCTAGGATTGTTTGTGCCCCGTTGTCGGGGATATTTTGGTGGGTTTGTTGTCGGGTTTATCGTGTCACCCGTTGTTGGGCCAATATTGGAACACCGTCTCCATGCTTGGCGTGAGCGGGTGTGTTGGAAATCTCACCTCGCCTAGGGATTAGGCCTGTTGCATGTATATAAGTGGGAAGAAATCCTCACTTTACAAGCTAGTTTTGTAGGGTTGAGCTAGGTCCATCACTCGCATTTTTAACATGGTATCAAAGCCTATCCCAGGATTGTTTGTGCCCCGTTGTTGGGTATTGTGCTTTATTGTAAGGGATTATTTTCCTTGTTGTCGAGGATTGTTTGTTGTTGTTGGGTATTAAACTACCCGTTTGTTTAGCTCCACGCTTAACGTGAGGGGGGGTGTGTTGAAGATCCTACATCGCCTAGAGATATGATTTGTTGAATGTATATAAGTGAGGAACAATCCTCACCTTACAAGTCGGTTTGTAGGGTTGAGTTAGACCCATCACCCACATTCGTAACATGGTATCAGAGTCTATCCTAAGATTGTTTGGCTCTGTTGTCAAGGATTGTTTGTGCCCCATTGTCGGGGATTGTTTGGTGGGTTTGTTGTTGGGTTTATCGTGTCACCCGTTGTTGGGCCGATATTGGAACATTGTCTCCATGCTTGGCGTAAGGGGGTGTGTTGGAAATCCCACATCGCCTAGAAATAGGGTCAGTTGCAAGTATATAAGTGGGGAGAAATCCTCCCTTTACAGGCCGGTTTTGTAGGATTGAGTTAAGTCCATCACCCGCATTTCTAACATGGTATCAGAGCTTAACCTAGGATTGTTCGTGCCCCGTTGTCAGGGATTGTGCCCCATTGTAAGAGATTGTTTGCCCTGTTGTCGGGATTGTTTGTTGTTGTTGTTGGGTATTGGACCACCCATTTGTTTAGTCTCCATGCTTGACATGAGAGAGGTGTGTTGAAGATCTCTCATCACCTAGAGATATGATCTATTGCATGTATATAAGTGATGAATAATTCTCACCTTACAAACCAGTTTGTAGGGTTGAGTTAGGTCCATCACCCGCATTTGTAAAATGGTATCAGAGCCTATCCTAGGTTTGTTTGGCCCCGTTGTTGGGGATTATTTGGTGGGTTTGTTGTTGGGTTTATCGTGTCATTCGTTGTTGGGCTGATATTGGAACACCGTCTTCATACTTAGCGTGAGGGGGTGTGTTAGAAATTCCACATCGCCTAGGGATAAGACATGTTGTATGTAAATAAGTGGGGAGATATCCTGACTTTACAAGCCGATTTTGTAGGGTTGAGTTAGGTTCATCACCTGCATTTCTAACATGGTATCAGAGCCTATCCTAAGATTATTCGTGCTCCATTGTAAGGGATTGTTTACCTTGTTGTCGGGGATTGTTTGTTGTTGTTGGGTATTGGACCACCCGTTTGTTTAGTCTCCACGCTTGACGTGAGGAGAGGGTGTTGAAGATACCACATCGCTTAGAGATATGATTTGTTGAATATATATAAGTGAAGAACTATCCTCACCTTACAAGCTTGTTTGTAGGGTTGAGTTAAGCCCAACATCACCCAGAGTTTTTCCTATGATTGTTTGTGCCCCGTTGTCTGGGATTGTGCCCCATTTTAGGGGATTGTTTGCCCTGTTATAGAGGATTTTTTGTTGTTGTTGATGGGTATTGGACCACCCGTGTCTCCACGTTTGACGTGAGAGGGTGTGTTAGAGATCCTACATCGCCTAGGGATAAGTTCTATTGCATGTATATAAGTGGGGAACAATCTTCACTTTACAAATCGTTTCTGTAAGGTTGAATTAGGTTCATCACTCGCATTTCTAACAGTGGTTACTTATTGAACTACTTGTTAGAGTTAAGTTTTAATCAATAGTGCCTTGAGGTGAGGTAGTAAACATGAATTATGTAATGACCTAATAGATTTATGGTGCAATGTCGAGAGGTTGAACAATAATCATTGTTGATTATATTATGAATTAACTAAAGGTCAGGTTAGTGGCTAACATGATGGAAAAATGAACTTGCACCTTCAAGCATGTTTGTGTCACTGGTATAATCATTGACAATTAGCACACTATCAAAAGAGAACTTGCACCTTCAAAAAAAGAACTTGCATTATGGGGCCCACAAAGGTGTTGAAAATTGTGGCACCTTTAGAAAGGCTTGCATTGTGGGGCTCACAAAGGTACAAACACTTGGGGCGCCTTTAGAAAGGTCTGCAGTGTGGGGCTCACGAAGGTGCAAACCCCTGTGACACCTCCTTTGCAAACAAAGGTGGGGCTCGCGAAGGTTTTAGCACATTCGGCGCCTCCATGAAGGTTTCTACACTCGTTGCACCTCTTAAACATTATATATCCTCCCCTCACAAGCATTCAGTGCAACATCCAGTTAGCATTCTCACATTTGCAGAAAATTTTTATTGTTGTCAAATTATTCTAATTATATTTTTTAAATATTTTTATTATTTTTTTTATGAAGGAGAAAAATTAATAGTGTTTGAAGATTTAATTTTAAGGTGAATTTTTTAATATTAAATTATTTATGTTATTTGATAAATGTATATTATGTTAAAAACATTTTATTTTATTTTTGTAGATAAACTTTGAAGACATGACTTTTCCCATTATTGTTGTGATATATATTAATAGTAGAATTGTTGAGGGAGACGAATGTGTCATATTTGTAGGGTCTAAAATGACAATACAAATAAAGCTTAAAATAAGTTTTGATGTGTTAAAGAATAAAATTCATGATAATTTTAAATAAGTTTTTCATACACTGTTACTGTTAATGTTAATGACTGATTAATTAATTTATGACGTTAGCATGCCTAATTTAGTAACAATTATATTAACTAAACATCATCCATTTTTAACTGGAACAAGAAACTAATTTATCAAAGTAAATTACAAAAAAAAAAATACCAAACTAGAAAAATAAATACATAATGTCCAACAAATAAGTACAAATCAGAAATAACAATAAAGGACACTAATGATTATAACATCCTAAATTTTAGAGTAGAGACAAAATAGTCATTTTATCATCTTTTATGCCAATTAAGATTTAAAATATGATATTTTATCCTAAGTAGCGTGTAGAAGTTATTTAGTGTAAGGAATGAATGATTAGTAGTAAAACGTTATGTGTATAATCAGTTTGTGAAGTAAGGGCAAAACGGTCATTTTTCACTTATTCAATAACCTTGAGTTAGAGGTTCCCAATAACCTCAAACATAGTGTCTAACATTGTCTTAAAATTAATTAGAAGTGAATAATGAATTAATAATAATTAAGATGAGAAAGTTAAACTTCAGACAAAAGTCAACTCATTAATGACAAAGATGTAAATATCACAATTTTTCTTATTGGGAAAGAAATTTAAGTTGAGATTTAAAATGCTGGAGAATTAAAGTAAGAACCTACCACTGAGAGAAGGTAAATTATAGAGACTCAAAGAAACTGAAATGAAGATAATCAAAAACCTCGGGAGCCTAATAGGCCTCACATTTGCATTGTGGGTCCATATGAGTGTCTAAACTAATTTTAGGGTTATGTGGGCCCCACACTCATCCAAAAATCTAATTCTTAAATGACTTAAGAGGAGTGTCACGACCATTCACTCTCATCTCCCTCTCAATTTGCATTTTCTTCTTCTTTATTCTTGTCTCCCTCACGACACCACCCACACAAACTCTTTTCCTCCTTCTCTTTTCTTCTTCTTCCTCTCTTCTCTTCCTTCACTCATGTCGGCCGCCACTTCCAGCACTCCATGGCAAGCCATCGCCAGAACAACACCACCATCATTCAAAGGGGAAAACTCCATCTTTCTTCTTTCTAAGTTGATGATTTCCAAGCTTCACTCAAGGTATGAAGGGTTCTTGTTTCAAGAGTGGATTCTATTGTGTGTTCTCTTACTATTTCATTTTCCTTTGCTTAATTTTTGTTGTGCAACCGGAACCCAAGAGTGGTGACCGCAATTTTGAACTTGATTTCTATATGAGACAACCTTAATGGAAGTTTAACTAAAATACTAAGAGAATCACTTGGTGCAAGAGGAACCTGAACTTGGATGCTGGAAAAGAATGATCTTGAGTAAAAAAGAATGAGCTTTAAGTTAAAATAGGAGTGCTCAAATAATAAAATGTAATTACTGGTCTAAAAGGCCAAACTAAAACTTGTAGAATATGTGAGTTTGTGAAGTTGATGATTATTAGTATAAATTGGGATTGTCTTGAGGATATGTGAAAATGTGTAGTGTGGGTGAGTTATGAATTGTTGGATGATTTTGTTTATGCGGATTGAAGTATGTTGTTAATATGTGAGATTGTAATTTTAGTGTCTATTATACGAGTGAAATATGTAACCATAGATATAGGTCATGTCTTAAATTAGTATTGGTGTCATTGTCATATGATGAGAGTGTTCTAGCATAATTTTCGTGTGAAAAGAAAGTGTCATGTTTTCTAAGATTGTAAGAGGTCATGTTAAGGTCAAAGTGATTTAAAATGAAAGCCTAAAGAATGGTTAAACTCAAAGGATTTGATTTCATGAAATTGTGAGTTATAGTGATTGAGTTCTAATTGATATGAATTAAGTGAACTCAAAATGTGCTACTTGTAGTAGGAAGCAAATATGTACTAAGATATTGCTCAGTTTACATGACTTATAGTTGGTTATCCCATAATGCAACACCTTGTATGTCTAATGCAATTAATTGGGTTTGTACCATATCTTGCAACCTTGGACCATTGAAGCATTGCAATGTGTAATTCCATTAATCAAACATCACATAATGGATAATAAGGATCATAAGAAACTTAGGAATAGAGTGAAGCTAGTGAGGAGTGAAATGACCTTCAAAATATGTCACAAAATGAGAATTATGTAGCCAAGCTCAGGTCTGGTAGTCAACTCGTGCGAGTTGACAGTACAACTTGCGCAAGTCGTAGTAACAACTCTGAGCAACGTTTTTCAAATGCTCCACCTGAACTTATTAACCGTTGGATAATTTTGAAATTTTGATAGAAATGTTCTAACACATAGATCTTATCATCCAACGGTGAGTTTTGTGAGACAACACTTGTAGCTAGAGATATAAAGATAGAATGAAAAATTTGTGAGACGAGCTCCAACTCTCGCGAGTTCAAGGTAGTTCGCGCGAGTTAAGGTGATCGAGACTTTTTTGGGGTTACTGGAGCTCCAACTCGCGCGAGTTAAGGGCAGTCCATGCGAGTTAAGGTGGCCGAGACATTTTTGTGGTCTCTGGAACTCCAACTCGCGCAAATTAAGTTCCAACTCGCGCGAGTCACCTCCAGAACCATGTTTGTGCTTCTTTATTTACTTCTTTGGATGTTTAAAGTGTTTGCATGCATATATATTTGCTCTATTAATCTGTAAATCTTCTTGGGTTGTCTAAACAACCATCATGGAGTCAAATTGTGATTGAATTTAGAAGTTGTGACTTTTACAAGTTGTGTAATGAATGATGATGGGTAGAGACGTACCAATGAATGTTAGTAAGACGTGTGATTCCGTTCGACACGTGGATACGCGGATCAAAAGCATATGAGGACTACGAGATGAGATGATGTCAGTAGTGAACATGATTGTTTGATTTATGAAATCTCTATATTCTCCTCTTTGAATGATGATGATTATGATGTGATTAATGAAAAATGAAAAATATGGTGAAAGGGGGAAAATATGGAGGTTCCGCATTAGATTTTATTTTGAAAGATACCCAAGGGCATGACGATGCTCCAAGGGATTTATTTATGCTAGGTAGGAATTTGCCGGATAGGCATTTTATGGTAAGGTGATTTTATGATTATTGATACCCAAGATTGACTTGGGATGAAAGCACTTAAAACACTTGCCGGTACCATGAAAATCCGCAGCGGAACAATGATAATGATGAAACCACCCAGTGAGGAGTGGCGGTGAGATGAAACCTAGCCTATGATGGAAGAGGGGTGACATTACGTAAGTACGCGATGGAATATGAGAGCGTGTGTAAGTCGTTGGGGGAACAGGTTTGCTGAGTTTTGATACTCTGAGGGCAGAGGATTCATGTGATCGGCTCGGCATCCCTAACAAAGCTCCATATATGCCAGATTGATGGAACACTCCCGGTCTTGTACCACTCGGAATGTTGTTGCCTCAGACGTCACCCAACAATTTGAAGTGTAAAGACCTCGAGATAGTGAATCCAAGGAACAGGCCGTAAATGAAACCTTGAGTGATAGATTGAAAGTTGTAGGATGAGTGTTGAGTGACTATTAGAGCAATGCTTGTTTATCGGGCTCTAGGCCCGATGTTTGTATTCACTTCTTGTTGCATGAACTCACCCAATACTCATGAAAAATGACAAGCACTGATTGAGCTGATGGACTCAACAATGAGGTTAGTGTCCATTTCAAATGTGGGTCGCCAAGCCCACGGTAAGCTCTTTGAGGAGGCTTTTGTTGTTCCACCAACGGCTCCGGTAGATTCAGATGTTGAGGACAACACGTCAGTGTAGAGTGATTCGCCCCGAGGATATTCACCAGTTTGGGGGCAGAGTTCATGAGTAGTATATATATACTACTAGTTGGGTAGTGATTAAAATTGCTTTGATGTAGGCTTTATTCCCTTTGTTTGTATATTTTTGGGATGGATAACTTATTTTCATTGTTTCTACATAGATGTAATTGACTCTCTATTTTGATTTATTATTCTTTAATATACATGTTGTATATTGTAAAGTACAAAAACATACAAGAAGGGGGGGTGAATTGTGTAGACTGTTTAAAAAAAAAATTCTCTAAAACGATGCGTTTGCGTCTGCTGTTTTCAAAGCTTGATCAGACGCAAGATTGTTTTCTTCTTAAGGTTGATTTTATTATCAGACTATTCAAGTTATTATCCCCTGTTAGTTAACAGATAAATCAATAAAGAAGACAACAATATATTTATACTGGTTCCTCTAATCAAGACTACATCCAGTTCCCCAACAACACGCTAAGGTTCCACTATGAGTATTCTTTGAACCCAACCACTCATGGCTAAATACAGATATTATTTGGGCACAGCCTTCTCAAGCTAAACAGGTATTCTTTGAACTCAGCCTCCACAGCTAAACAAGGTATTCTTTGAACACAACCTCCACAGGCTAATACAAAGGTATTCTTTGAAACACAGCCTCCTCAGGCTAAGAGCACCACAACAGTGGATTTAGAAAGATGAAAGAATAAGTTTATCCTCTACGCAAAGAGGGGTTTTACAATGAGATCTATTCTAAGTTCAGGGCGAGTGAACTTTGCTTGAGAGCTTGAAGCTTGAATATAATTTCTTTGTTATGCAGTTCGCCAACCTTCTCTTGAAGTAATGAAGTCCTTTTATAGAGAGCTTCTTGAAGTATCTGTTAGATTGAAGATTTGAACGTTTGTCCTTTGTCTTGGGGTCTTCAAACATGTGACAGAGATCAATCAGAATAATTAATGTTTGCATAGGCTTTTTCTGACTTGATCAGAGACATAAACAAAAAGCATGGTTGCTTTTTGTATTGTAGGGGTTTTGCACAAATCTCTATTCTATCTTTGAAAGCTTCTATGAGTAACGGTTAGATTTGAATTGAGGCGCGAGTTACTCCGTCTGAACTTCATTAAACGAGGTAGACGAATGAATAAATGAAAGGGTTGTGTGTTGAATTCATTCGTTTGTCTCCTTCCTTTGTCTTCAACTTCAGTCTTCAAAGTCTTCCTTCTTGAACACTTGACTTGAAGTTGAGATGAGCTCTCTGTCTTGAACAATGAAGGTTCTTCGTCTGATGTAGCTTTGAGGCTTGATAACTTGAACATTTCATCTTATGCGTCTGTGCTTGGGTGCATCTTGACTATGCTCATTAATGATTCGTCTAATCATTCTTCTGTTTGCATATGATGATTCTTCGCCTAACTGTTTCATCTACTCGTTTGCATCGATGTCTCTTCATCCGATGCTTTATCTGTTCCTTCATCGCTTTCTTCATTCTCGTTCCTTGATCTGTTCTCTTGATCTGTTTCCTTCATCTAACTCTTGATCTGATCCTCTAGTCTGTTCTCTTCAGTCTGATCCTTCAGTCTGTTCTCTTCAGTCTGTTCCTTCAGTCTGTTTTCTTTAGTCTGCTCTTTCTTCCGTCTACAGGCACAACAGACTGTTATGTAATTATCAAAACTAAGATGCTAAATCATCTTGACTTAACATATATCTTTTGATGGTTTTTAGATCATGTACATAGTGTTTTAACTGAAGGCAACTTAGATGAATTTAACTAATAAAAGTTTTCATTACTACTCATCACTCTATTTATTTCACAATGTTCATATTAATTACTATGATTATTATTTTAGTCTAATTAGTACGTCTTAAATGATAACTTAATTTTATTATTGTGATTATATAGTTTTAAAATGATAAATGATATTGTCTTGTTTGTAAAAAGTTAGGTTGAGACTTTTTGTTAAATGATTTACATTGGAAATATTCGTGAATATAGTCTATTTTGTTAATGTCACTAAAAGAAAGTATCGGGTTTTACCCGATTGGTTTTGCGAACCCAATTTATTCGATTTACTCTTTTGTCCATGCTTAAAAAAATATTATTGTGTGAATTATCGAAATTGATTTCAAAATTTATTTCCGCAAATTTATTTCAAAAATAAAGGAATTGTTTTTCAAAATATGTGCACTTCATTTAATTGTTAAAACAGGGTGTTACAATGATGTCTATGTCCATGCCCCTCATCTATGCTGCAGAGTCTATCCCAATGTCTAGCGCCTCTATCTGGATTGCGTTGTGGTCGATGTTTTTTACTAGAGGCCTCCACGTCAAATTCCAGTCTCAAGTCAACACCCACAATGTCGTCCATACGTGGAATATCATCTGGGATATGCCATAGTGGACCCATCAATGTAGTTAGGGTGTTGACATCAATATCAGGACCAAATATCGGAGATATGCCAAATATATCATCAACAATCCATGACACCGGGTGAGCCGGCTGTGAGGATGAAGGACCTATTGTGGACATGTGCGGATGAAAGTCAGGAGGTGCAGTGTCGAGGTATCTATACATCTAAGACATTTAAGACAGTGGTTGGGTAAACTGGGTAGGTATATAATACATGTCATGTCCTCTATCTGGCATCGGAGGGAGTGTGAATGGTTGAGGATCGACAGCAGGTCGATTACGTGTAATCCCACGAGTCTCAACACTACTGAATGATAATTGCACATCCTCTACCGGGATCCTCTTTGAACCAGCTGGAGCACTCGCGGCTGACTCCGTCACTCTCTCATAATCATGGCTGAGGATCGCCAACCTTCGTGCAAGCTCAGTCACGTCATCTAAAGATGATGTCCGCCACCCTTCTGGTGTCCCAATATAAAATAATACCTCACTAATGTCACCCTTAAAAATGAAAGAAAGAAACAATGTTACTATATGTAAAAGACAAAAATACACAAGAAGGGGGTTGAATTGTGTAGACTGTTTTAAAAAAAATTCTCTAAGACGATGCGCTTGCGTCTGTTGTTTTCAAAGCTTGATCAGACGCAAAATTGTTTTCTTCTTAAGATTGATTTTATTATCAGACTGTTCAAGTTATTATCCCTTGTTAGTTAACAGATAAATCAATAAAGAAGACAATAATATTTTTATATTGGTTCGTCTGATCAAGACTACATCCAGTTCCCAAGCAACACGCTAAGGTTCCATTAAGAGTATTCTTTGAACCCAACCACTTCTAGCTAATTACAGATATTATTTGAACACAACCTTCTCAGGCTAGACCAGTATTCTTTGAACCTAGTCTATGTAGGCTAAACAAGGTATTCTTTGAACACAACCTCCACAGGCTAAACAAGGTATTCTTTGAACACAACTTCCACAGGCTAAGAGCACCACAACAGTGGATTTAGGAAAATGAAAGAATAAGTTTATCCTCTACGCATAGAGAGGTTTTACAATGAGATCTATTCTAAGTTCAGGGCGAGTGAACTTTGCTTGAGAGCTTGAAGCTTGAATATAATTTCTTTGTTGTGCAGTTCGCCAGCCTTCTCTTGAAGCAATGAAGTCCTTTTATAGAGAACTTTTTGAAGTATCCGTTAGACTGAAGATTTGAACGTTAGTCCTTTGTCTTGGGGTCTTCAAACGTGTGACAGAGATCAATCAGAATAATTAATGTTTGCACAGGCTTTTTTGGACTTGATCAGAGACATCATGAAAAAGCATGGTTGCTTTTGGTTGCTTTTCGTGTTGTTGGGGTTTTGCACAAATCTCTATTTTGTCTTTGGAAGCTTCTACAAGTAACGACTAGATTTGAATTGGGGTGCAAGTTACTTCGTCTGAACTTCATTAAACGAGGTAGACGAATGAACAAATAAATGAGTTGTGTGTTGAATTCATTCGTCTGTCTCCTTCATTCGTCTTCAACTTTAGTCTTCAAAGTCTTCCTTCTTGAGCACTTGACTTGAAGTTGAGATGAGTTCTCTGTCTTGAACAATGAAGGTTCTTCGTCTGATGTAGCTTTGAGGCTTGATGACTTGAACACTTCATCTTGTGCTTCTGTGCTTGAGAGTGCATCTTGACTATGCTCATTAATGATCCATCTGATCATTCTTTCGTCTGCTCATACAGTCTGATCATTCAGTCTGATACTTCAATCTGATGCTTCTTTAGTCTGATGCCTCTTCAGTCTGATCATTCCGTCTTTAGTCTGCTCTTTCTTCCGTCTACTGACACACTAGACTGTTCTGTAATTATTAAAACTAAGATGTTAAATCGTCTTGACTTAACACTATAACATGATTATAACTAAAGAATAATTTATTTTAATTAACAAAAATTTTAATATGTCTCTTATCTTACCATTGCAGCCACCCTTGCATTTTTTGGGTTGATAAACATCTTTGTCTTGCGGCGATACCAAACAAGATACTCATCATTATAACTAATAGGACCCTCAATTGAGATGTCGTCAACCACATACTGTTGTCGATGAGCCCATATCTGAACAACTGGGCCAAGAGTGAGCATCCAATTGTTGTCCCCTTCCCCTTCAAAGTCAGCTGGTGAAGCTTCTGAGGCTGAGAAGGAGCAACTGCGATGTCATCATCATTATAACTAATAAGACCCTCAACTGAGATGTCGTCAACCACATACTGTTGCTGATGAGCCCATATATAAACAATTGGGTCAAGAGTAAGCATCAGTTGTTGTCCCCCTTCCCTTCCAAGTCAGCTGGTGAAGCTTCTGAGGCTGAGAAGGAGTAGCTGGAATAAATTGCCTCAACCTAAATTATCGTATAACTCTGTCCGGATGGTGTCACTCAACAATTTGAAAAGAAATGAGTGGCACCACAGCTCTCCAAATGTTCATACTCTCTATACAAAAGTACACAAGTCGCAGCAGAAAAATATAAAAGGCACAATTGACTATTGCACCTATGTTTTTATTGACCCACGTATTCTGACCGTTTGACTCGTCACAAAAAGTGCAAAAGACATTACCGTCTGTGACACATTTATTTTTATTAATCCATATGTCCTGTCTCAAAAAAAAATCATGTTATAATATTTTTTCCTTTCAGTTTGAACTATATTTAAGACTCATATAAACTATTCATTCTCGTTCATTCTCAAAGAAATGCACCCTAATATTATTTTTTACCCGTACTTAAACTCCATCTTAGCAAAAGTTTCATTCTGTGAGGAGATTTGGTCAATTTAACTAGTTTCTTTTTCGGCAAAATAAATTTTATATTTAAAAAGTTATAAGGTGAACTTACTACATAACTTATTGAGAAAGGAAACTTTTAAGACATTTTAGAACTGTCTGGCAGAATAGAAAAAAATAAAATAAAATAAAAATATTTAAATAAGAGTAGAGCGTAAAACAAAAGATCCTAGTAAGATTTTAAAAACTTTTCTTCTCTTTCTTTTTAATTCTTTCGTATCATACATCTCCTTGCCATGTAACTTTAACATTAGTACGAGAAAATCATATTTTGTTTCTCTTTATGCACCACCTTATTCTCTTTAAGAATATTTAAGGGAGTCCATGCAAATTTTAACTAAGAACATGAAGACTTAAATATATTTACTAGTGTATGTGACATTGTGTTAGCATGTAATCTTTTAAAACTTTTTTCCTCTAAATCTCTAGCATGTAATCTTTTAAAACTTTTTTCCTCTAAACTCTAAAATAAAAATTATTAAAAATTAAAGAGTAAATTATATTTATTCTATATTTTTCTGAAATATTTCCTCCTTTTTTTTACTCTATATATTAAATTTTTGTTATTTAAAAATGTTACACTAATATTTTTTTTTATATATTATACTGATTCTTTTTTTAATTTTTTAAAATAATATATTAAAATATAAAAATAATACTGAAAAATAAAAAATAATTAAATATAGTTTTAATAACATACGTCCAGTTTATATAATTTACTCGAAATTGCACAGATAAATGGGCATAACAAGTTGCAGTTTAATCTGAAAATCCAAAAACAAATCGAAAGAGTCTCCATTATTCCCCCAACTTGAAACTAAGAGAAATAGATATATAGAAAAGGACATAATAACACCAATGTATATGATTATTACATTTTAATGGGACCTGCACCTTTTCAGGATACAAATAGATGTGATTCAGTGGAATGTTCTTGCTTTAAAATGTACTTTTTATTTTCTTTCTAGTGCTTTGAGTACCAACGTAGTTGCCGACACTCAAAACTTTTCTTATATTTAAATATATTTATAAATTTATATCTTTTATTTTAATTTCCAAATTTTTTAGTTATAAGAATTTAATATTTTTAGTTTTTGTAGAGTTTTTATTTTATTTTTATCACTGTAAATTATTTGCTTTTCATATAAAAATTAAAACTAATTTTCTTTAAGAAAATTTAAAATGACTAAAAAATATATTACATAAATAAATAAAAAATTAAACTTATTATTATGTTAATACTTTTCTTTTCTTTAATTTCTAATTATCTATTATTATAAATATATAATAATTTCAAGTCTTAAAATTCTTAATCTTCTAACGTGACTCTTAAGTTAAGAGAAACTTAACTATTAATAATATAAGTCAATTAGAGAATTATCTTACAAAATATAAAAAAGAAAAAAATATTAATAAAAAAATATATACACATGTACATGTTACATGTAACTAACTTAAAAGATAAATAATTGATTAATTTATATTACGGTTAATCATTATATAATTTTTTAATTTAATTAATTACTATGTTTAAACATGACATGACATAGTGAAGAGTGAAGAGTAAGAGTTAGCAAAGCGACAATGGGGAGGCTATAGAGCAGCTTTTAAAAGACAAAAATGAGACCATCCGTAACGTTAGGTACTGTCACAAATTCCTTTGCCTGAACAGTGCACCCCAATTTGCTACGACACTAACCCTTTTGTCTCTCACCTTTTCTCCCCCTTATTCCTTCATCTTTCTTCTTCCCTCCCTTCTTTTACTTTATCAAATTTTGAGACCTCAATATTGGAACTTGGAAGCAACAAACCTTTGATCCAGGATCATAAGTCCATGACCATAGTAGACACTAGAAAGAAAAGAGCATACTCTTCTACTTCTCTACAAGAAGTGTTATATATCTCATTCACTATTTTTATTTTTGCTTTTTCATTAAGTTAATTCGGTTTAGTATATGTAATTTTTTAACTACCCATAATATTATTACCGGATTATATTCATTAATTTAATTAAGATTATATTTTTAATTATTCATTTCTATTTTTTATACAAGTTTTAATAAAAAGGTAATTTTTTTTTAAAAAAAAAGTTTATCTACAAAATAAAAACAATAAAAATAATAATATAAATTATTTTTTTAAGATCTGCACAAGTTAATTAAATATATCTATACTTAAGGTTTGAAGAAAAGATATTTTAATCTTTGGATTTTAGCATTTTTTTAATTTTTAATTCTTGTAAATTTTTTTTTCTACTTTTAGTCTTTAACCTTTTTAAAAATTTAGTTTTACTCTTTCTCTTTTATTATTTTCATTTTTCATCTTGGAATTTATTTTCTTTTTAAATTTAATGCTTATAAATTATTTGTTTAATTATTACATTAATCCTTTTAAATCATTTTTTAAGATTGTGGATAGAGTAATTTACAAAAACTAAATATGAAAATAAAAATGATAAGAACTAAAAATAAAACGTGACAAAAACATAAGGATGAAAAAGAAAATAGAAAAATTTAAGATAAATAATGATTTTAAACCATTTAATTTATTATCATTGTAATTAGTGTTTCTGTCGGAGCTAGACTGAGGTGGGGAAGTTCTCGATGCTCATAGTAAGAATGGATTGAGTTTGAAAGGTCGAATTCTGAGGTGTTGTTAGGAGAAAAGAGTGAGAGGTATCTGCAAAAGACACTCCAATGACTAAATCAGTACAAAATCGGAAGTGAGAGTCCTTTTGAAATTGTCAAAACGTACCTGATTAATCATGACTCTTTCTTTTATACTAGTAACAAGTGGCGTGGTTGGTGAAAGGAAATCCTGTCAATCATTTTCATCAGTTCCTACACACACGTATCATACTCAGGGATCCCTTTTGAGTCCCGAAGAACTTAACGTTCATCATGATTGAAGGAGAAACTGTCGTGTCATGATATCTTGTCAAATCTACTCCCTAGGTCTCTCCCTAGTACCTAGCTATGAGGACATTGACATGAGAGAAATATTTAGTCCTCAGCCTGTCCAATCACAACTCGATCTCGTACAACTATATATAAGTTAGATATCTCTTCTTAATGCATCAAATAAATGTTTTAGATATTTAAAGAGTTAATTTTGATGATAAATTAAAAATCCAATAAATGTTTTAGATATTTAAAGAGTTAATTTTGATGATAAATTAAAAATCCTTTAAAACCAAATGTGATGATACTATAATATTTAGAAATAAGTAAATATAAATTGACTAAAAAATAAGATAGATAAAGCTTAAACTTTAAGTTTATTTATAAAAAAAACATTTATGATATTAATTTTTACAAGAAAAAACTTTCATATGTTAATAATTAAACCTTCATCAGCCAGAAACATATATTACTATGATTGCATTTTATTTTAAGAATGTATAAGAGTACTAAAAATATGATTGCTAACTATAATATTTTTTTTTTTAATTTTATGTTGTGTTTGTGCATGTGTGAGCTAGAAAGGTCATCAAAATCAATGACGAACTTCTCATCAAGAGACTAATATCTTTCAATGGGTATTCTTTTCTTCATTCACTTGAACCTCTCAGCAACATGTACTAGCTACACTTGCACGATTCAATGTATAAAAAATCTAAAACTAAAAGTAATTTAAATACATGTTCCATTCATGTTTAACTATTTGAAATTAAATTTTATTAAAATAAATTTTACCCAAGATCGTTAATTTCATTGGTTTCTCTCTTTGCCTTTCTTGTTTTATTATAGCATAGGTGGGGGCTCACCATATGAAAGTTAAAATAATAAACAGTGCAGTAAACTAGCTAGGTGGGGTCGAGTTAATAAGCAACAGGGTTCAAGACAAATCGAATCGAATAGTGAGCCTGGGGAGACATGCTCATTGCATAATAGAGATGTCAAAATCATAGTATGAATCCAAACTACACTACTGCTAGGAACAACAAAATAAAAAACAAGGGGAAAAAGATATGTTTTTAATGCCTTTAAAAATATTAAATGTTTAATTTTAGTTTTTCCAAAAAAAATTATTTTATTTTAAGATTAAGCTTCTCATTTTTTAATTTTGAGTATTTTTCTATTTTAATAGATTGAAAAGGTCTATTTTCATATTTTATGTTTTTGAAATATATCATTTTAGCTATTTAAACATTTCATTTTAGAAAATGGTAATTTTACAATAAGTTTTAATATATGAAATCCTTTATTATTTTTTAAAAGTACATAATGATGTCTAAGAGTCATCATAATATTAAATTAATAATTATAAAATTTAAATTATTAACAATATTGATGTGTGATTAATATTCTTAAACAAAAAAATAATAAAAGTGAAAATGATATATTTAAAAATATATAAAAAAATATAAGTAGAAATTTTAAATTTAAATGATTAATATAAAAATATTTGAAATTAAAAGATTAAAAATGATATTTAACTTTGTTTTAACCTCTTCATTTTAAAAACATATTACTTTTTATCTTTAAAGTAATATATATACCACTATATACTCATTAAGAATTACCATCTAAACTATTTTAAAATAATTAAAAAACTAAAATAAGATTAAAAAAAATAAACAAACTAGAAACATTAATTTTAAAGATAAAACCCCCTAAAAACCTAGACACACTAGAGAAAATAAATGGAACTATACTTAAGTAATGATATACTATAATTTTATAAACTGAGCATAGTTCAGCTGTGTGATCTGCCTTCTGCCTTGTGCTGGTTGGGTGATACCATCTAAAGTCTCATCTGCCCCTTGCAGCCCTAAGCACTGACATTGGATGTTGATCTTTCCTTCTTCATTGTTACCCCTTTGTGGGGCCCACCCGACATACTCACATGCATAATGTTCAGATTCATATATGTGTATATATATATTTTATTGTTACAAAAGTAACATTAGCTAAACTGCCACACTGGCTAGAAGAAGGAATGTGGTAAACCAATGGGTGGGGGAAGAAAGAATTTGTCAGTGAATAATAATGGAGTGACCAAATAATGGATCCATCCAACTTTATCTATCATCTACTTTCACCTAATTAGGGGTACCAGGGGAGATATATTAGAAAATAAAGAATGTTTAGATGCATTTGTATTCCTTGTTGACCTCTTGTAGAATAGAAGAAAAGTTTGTGTTATTTACGATAGTTTAATGTGGAATGAGATCAGAAGAATGATGCACCATCTATTTTTTCAAAATATGTCTAAGATGCAATGTATGTATAAGTTAACAACTCTTTAATATATAAGCTTCCAAATTGTAGTAGTAATAGATATTTAGATATATATTATATATAATTGACGAAAATGTATGTATGAATTATAATATTACGAATTGCTCTAAATCTTAAAATATCTTCATGATTTTTAGGATGACAAGTGGATACCAAAATAAACTCATTATTGAAACTATCGTTAATGGGCTACAAGCAAACTGATTTCATATCATATTTAATCTAAAATCTTAATACGTTAAATTTGCATATCATTTTTATTTATAGGTTGTTCATCAACTAATTTATTTTTATAAACTGTGAGATTTTATATTCATATTTACAGTTTAATAAACTCTCTTAGTATTAATCTATTCTACATAGCATGTTTCGCTCTAAATGAAAACTTTTCGTCCACAAATATTGAATAATAATCTCTAGAACTTGGTCATTGTTATGAATATGCTTCAGATACTTGCGCTACATAACTCTGACATCACTTATTAGAAATATGAGAAATTAAAAGTGGGAGAGATTTTTATGAATAAACCATAAACAAGCTACACTAGTGATCATGATATTACATTAAACCCAAAATTTTAAGATATTAAATTTGTAGATCTTTCTTATTCAATGTTACTAAACTTTATTACCTGATTTATATTGCTAGCTGTACTCTATCAGTTATAAACCGCAGACACATACATTAACGTACATAGTTTATTGATGTGCTTAATCATATCCCACATTTCACATGATTTTGCACGTCACAAATGTGATTTTAAAACTTAATAGTTATAAATAAGTATTACGTCCTAAATGAAACGTGCATCACAATTATGCTAATGCCCAGTTAAAAAAAAAAAGTTACTAACTTGTATGTAGCCCCTATATGGAAAAACATGCAAGACATATATCCATGCATGTATATATATCACTGTAAAACCGCATTCACTTTTTATTGTTGTTTTTTGCCTTTTAACCCCTCATGGGTAAACAAAGTAAAGAGTAACAATCGCAAATTTCAATTAACAAAAGTGGTTGTGTTGGGCAGAAGAGCCAGATCGGTGCTAGCAGCTGAGTATGGTATCAAC
Organism: Hylodesmum podocarpum; assembly: GCA_026586105.1. Classification (NCBI taxonomy): domain Eukaryota; kingdom Viridiplantae; phylum Streptophyta; class Magnoliopsida; order Fabales; family Fabaceae; genus Hylodesmum; species Hylodesmum podocarpum. Next base: position 1,357,478 of record JALJEV010000071.1, on the reverse strand, counting down.
ATATGCAGGTCATAATGTCATATTTTATATATGGGTTGGTAAGAAGGAAATTAATCAACTATCAATGTAAACTTCCATTGATATTTATTATGATAAATTTTTAATTAATCAAATTACAATATAACTTTATTAATATTTATGATTAATATTTACTAAGAACTCAACTGAAAAAACATAAAAGAGAAAAAATAACACACACAAAAAATTAACGTGATCGAGTAATTTAAAAGCTGTTCTACAATTCTAATAACATAAAATTATTTACATAAAATTTTTGTATAAAAATATATAAATCACTTTTCCTACTTGTAAATTTAATAAAAAAATTACAAATTATTCATGTGTAGAAAATTATAAATCATTTCAAAGTGTTTAACACAATATTTAAAATTTAATATAATCATTTATTATATTCAAGGTCATAGCCTGAGTGAAAAAACCTATCAACTTATATCATCTTTACCTTTTACCGACGTACTTTAAATTAAACACGATGTATAATTTCCCCTTATATTTATAATCTACTCACATATTATGACCTCATAATTGCAATATATTCAACAAATATTCCGATAATATTTACTGATAAACAGATGCATAGAGTTTCTAATAAAGATTTCGCCAACAGACAGAATCAAAGGGAATTAATGCATAGCATTGAGACAAAATTGGGTTAGCGTGAAAGCGATACAAAAGGGAGAGAGGGTGGTGCATATACCCTAATAGAGATTACAGAACAAGTGATCCAAGAAGCAAAAGAGGTTGTCGGGTTAGCACATCATCATCACTACCTGTCTTATTTTGATTCCTTCAACAAAGCTGTCGGCGCCGGCTGCAGTATATGAGTCTATTAAGTAACAGTTCTTTTCGCCTTTGAAAATGATTGCATATACTCTTTTTTCCTTTTTCCACCAAACACCGTTGCTCCAAACAAATTACCACATATCATGCACATTTCTTACAACTTTTACTAATATTAGTAGTAATCTACTCCTCTGCTTCTTCTTATTCTCTAACCCTTCTCTGAGCTTTTATTACCCTTTTTATTATGTCCTTTCCAGTTTACATTATACAATTATGTACCCACATTATCATCACAGTTATTTAAGTTTTTTCGAGAAAATAACTTTCGAACATCATAGTTGAAATGTTTTTCTTAAAAACGAAAATGTTCCAAGATTTAATCAAGTGAATCAAATGGTCAAAATAACTTTAAATAGTTTGCTAAGAGTATGAATATTGAGTTGTTGAATTTGACTCCATTATCCATGAACGAATGGGCAAGTAGAAAAATTGAATAAAATGTTGAAAAGTAAGCGGATCAAAAGTCCAAGATGTGACACGAAACATTAAATTAAACTTTATAGACTTATCAAAATAACTTTACTTAAATAATAATTCTAACTCAATTATAATTATAATACACAGTTAACAATTAATTCAATCATAAAATATATACTATTTTTTTCTATTCATATTTTATATATTTACATATTTCTCATTTAATATTTTATATATTTACATATTTCTCTTTTTATATTAATTCTGCGTATTTCATATTTCTATCAAATCATTTCCTTATCGAAATTTACCCAAAGGTTTTATAAGTTTTACTTTTTATAAAATACGTATATCATTTATGACTGTTTATATCATACTGATTCAACTTATGCCCATAATCTTAAAACTCAAAAACAAGAAAAATAATCAATTAATTTTTTACCGCAAACATAAAATATTAACCCGGTAGCGCTAACCCTACAGTAAAATGAATTCGAAAGAGATAAAACATTGAAAAAGCCAGAAGTATTGATAATTCATTGTCAAGAAACAAGGAAAAAATAAAAATAAAAAGAAAAAGATATGTAAGAGTGATATTTCTGAGCAAGTCCCTGTCGCTCGTAGTAGACACATGTACAGGCACCAATTTATTCTCCGGTTTCTCAGTCGTCACACTCATTCCCTTACAATTCTTTAACCAACCTTCTCAATTCCCATTCCTTCACCTCGGTTAACACAACACACAACTCATTTAACTCTTTCCAATTTTCTTTTATTTTTAGCAACAAAAAAGTACTACCATTTTTTGGGATACTATTCTTCCACACCAGTTCAAAGTTTGTTCCGTCATTTCTCCCCTCACCTACGTACACTGCACACTATTTTCCGTTAATATTAATTATTTTATAAAAAATTATGCTACATTTTTTTCTCTTATTTTAAACTTAAAAAGCTGCTCAAGAAACAATACTTGTCCGTACATCGTATGCATAAATTAACCAACACCAACCCCAAGCCCAACGACAACGGACACTAACACATTCTTATTCTTCACACTCTCGTCAAAATCTGGTTCAACGTTATTTTGCATATGAGTAACAAGTAACAACGTAGGAAGAACGAAGATGCTTCCGTTTCGGAGATTCTACGGGTTCGAGAGCTGGTTAGACCGTGACTCAGGCCATGTTCCTAGCTCCTTCATCAAGAAGCCCGCGCTCGAGTTGGACGGTGCCAGATCAAAAACCGAGAGGAAATCAACGGCAGCATGCAAGAGTCACAGGGAAGCTGAAAGGAGACGCAGGCAGAGAATCAACTCCCACCTCTCTACCTTGCGTTCTCTCCTTCCTAACGCCGCCAAGGTTATTCCTATTTCTCAATTCTCGTTATTCTATCTTTTTCTAACTAAAAAACAACACAAAATTGTTAGCATCTCAATTTTTTTGTACACTTTTTTTAACATTGTCGTTTTTATTAACTGAAATTTATTAGAAATTATAAATTTTAGTTATTCTTATATTTCATTTTATATGCTCTTTCTATTTACATACATTTATAATTTTTAATAAACTTTGAATAACAATAATAATATATTTCTCAGACATTAACGATTCATTTGATTGAAAAAAAATAAAGAGAAAGAAAAATATGGATAATTTGATTAGAAAAATATAAAAACTAAAAAAAATTAAAATTTTCTTCTCTTCTTCATTTCTTCTAATTTAAATTATTTTTTTTTTCTTATTTTATCTGCATCAGTCCAAATCAAGCACGCATATACCATCATTTCTCGATATAAAGAACATAAAATATAATATTTTATCAAGATGTTAAATTTAGCAGAAGGGTTATAATGTTCAGTATGATTCAGATAATATTGTTTTTTCTAGAATCATGAGTTGGGTTTCTTCAGTTAAATTTAATTTATGAACAAGCTTTTAGAAAAATTAGGTAGTGAGTTTTATAGAAATTAAAGAAAAATAGTAATCAGGTCAAAAGATTTAAAAAAAAAAATTTCACTTAAATACATCATTTAAAATTATGTTGTTTAATTTTTCTTACTTATTTATAATTATATTTTTTTTATTTCTAATTGCATCCTGTAATTCAATGTATGTTCAAATAATTTTTTTATAGCAAATATAGTGATAAGTTTATCCATAATTAATTTGCATACCTTAATTTCAATGTATGTTCTGATAATTTTTTTTATAGAAAAATACAGAGATAAGTTTACCCATGACTATAGTTTTTTTTTTTTTTTAATAAATTATTATTATTATCTTGCATGGAGGGTGTAGTTGTAAAATCAAAACATGGTGTTGTTTTTGCAGTCTGATAAGGCGTCCTTGTTGGGGGAAGTAGTGGAGCACGTGAAACGGTTGAGGAAGGAAGCCGATGACGTGGCGTGCGGAGACTCGTCAATAATGAGTAGTGGTGAACCGGGTTCGGTTCGGTCTGAGGCTTGGGCGTTTCCGGGGGAGTGCGACGAGGCGACGGTGAGTTATTGCGACGGCGAAGACGGGGAAGCGCGGCAGCGGGTGAAGGCGACGGTGTGCTGCGAGGACCGACCCGGTCTGAACCGGGAGCTGACGCGTGCAATCCAGTCGGTTCGGGCGGACCCGGTTCGAGCGGAGATGATGACGGTTGGGGGAAGGACCAAGAGTGTTGTGGTAATGGAGTGGGCCGAGGGTGGTGAAGCGAAGGAGGTTGAGGGGCTGGAGCGGGTTTTGAAGGCTGTGGTTGAGAATCGGGCTATGGTGGGCTTTGGAACGGGCCCAGTTGTTTTGGGCCAGAAACGGGGCAGGGATTGTTATGGTTCGCCTAGTAGTACTGAAGTTGACTCTGCCTTATTGTTGAGGAATGGGACCTTATGCTGACGTCTGCTTAATTTGTTTTTGTTTTTTTTAATGCCAATATATAATGTTTGTAGTGTTTGTCTTGTGAGTTTTCTTTTTACCAACTCAAGAAAATTAAAGGTGAAATTAGTAGGATGATATTATTTGTAGTATTTGGAAACAGTAATTTACTTTATTGGTCTTTAAAGTAGAAAAATTGAGTATTTTAGTTAAAGGATGAAAAAATAGTAAAATAATTCCTGAAAGAATAATATATTTAATATTTTTAGTCTTTAAAAGATATTTATTACTTTTTTCTTTCTTAAAATACATAATTTATAAAATTTAATATTATTTTAGTTTTTAATTTGAGACTAAAATAAGACTATGTAATTAAATTTAAGAATCAGAATTATAATAAATACATAAATTTATTGATTAAAATAATAATAAATACTTTTTCGAAATTATTTTATTGTTTAATGATTGATTTATTCTTTTTAGTATTTTAGGAAAAGTTAAAGAGTATATGCTTAAATTAATTATGATAACACCTGTCATTAATGAGAAAAAATTACAATTAAGGTCCTCAAAGGTTATAGGAGGGGAAACATAAGTATTAATTGAAGTAGTTGGTTTGAGTGACACGAATTAGATAATGAATTGATATACTCTTTTATAATTATATATGTACACAGAAAAAAAAATAAAAGAATTTGATCAGTGGTCGATCTTTACTTATTGAGTAAAAGAATGTTATTAAACACAATTTCATAAATTTTTATTATATTTTTGTTATAATTTATTGAAAATAGTAAAATAGAATGATATTTCTTAAACAAGAAATGAAATCTACAAACTTTGAATAAATTTGAAGTAAAACGTGTTTGGAAGAATTATGTTTTTTTATGCTATCTTGAGTTCAGTTCCACAAATTAATACTTGCCATTTCATCTAAAAACCTTATTTATGGAGAAATATCATCCTCAGTAATATTCCTTTCAAATCTAGGTAGTATATTTTCTCATAATTAATTAGGAAGCTCTTTTTGCGCATAATGTAAATACTCATTAATAGTCCTTTTTAATTATCGCTTAAATTTGTTTTTCAATAAAAAAATGTAATGAATTTTTATTATTCATGAAATATTTTTAAATGTGTAAAATAAATAAATAATAAATATTATCTTAAACTTTGTAAATAATAAGTAAGAATAAGATTTTTCTATAAAGAGGAGTAAAATATTACACATACCCATGATGTCTGGTTGTGAGGAAAGTCCCAGAAAATGGGATAACTACATGGTACGTGTAACCACAGGATAAGTCTCTATAATTGAGTGTTTTCCATGTCATCTTCCTAACCCTTATCGTTTTCCAATGAAGTGCCACCATCATCTTCTCAACCCATAACATAAAACAATAAACAATAATCTATAACATATACATTAATTAAATCATATAATAAAAAAATATTTTTTTTCAAAACTATAAATATATATGGTATGTCCTGCAATCCAAGGGTAGTTTGTACTTTATATTCACTAGTCAGCATTTGTTGGAGAAGAGAAAAGATGGTTTGGACAATAAGTGAGTACCACTGGTGTTGTTTGCTTCATCTAGCAATTTTTAATTGTACACAAATGTTCTTGTTTTAAATTTTTTTGAGCTAATTAAATTAATATAATGTAATTCTTGCTGATGCATTGCAGGGTCAAGAATAAGTTCAATTCTATGTTCAAAGGAACCTTTATGGTGGTGCTTACGCTCTTCTGGTCCAACATGCTCTTCTGTAACAAGGCCTTGGCCAAAATTTGTGAGTTTCTCTCTGTGTTTCAAGTGGCTTTAATCTATTGGAAGTGTTAATCAAGCATTACTTTCTTCATGATTTTTTCTTAGATGTTTGTTTCATTGTTTGGTTCTGATGTTGTTTTGTTTTTACTTGTTGGGTTTTTAGATGGATTGGGTTAAAATGGACCCTTGCCGTGGAACAACATCGTTGCCTTTGTTCAAGTAAGTTCAAGTTTGTGATATTAACTTCATAAATTTTGTTGAAAGTTTTGGTTATTACTTTAATTAACACCCAATTTTGATAAAATTCTTTTTGAACTGAAGGGAGTTTTAAATAATTTCAATAACAGTGATGTAATGTTCTTGGAAGAAAACTGCAAATTTTCTCTGACCATAAAGACCACAAAAATTAGGAAAGAAATTCATTAAATAAGTTGAAGCCCCAAATATTTATAATTTTTGATAAATTTAGAATTTTGTTAGCGTTGCTCTCTTGAAAATTAAAAATGTTTTATATGTACACTTTTGTTTGACCAAACTATGGCAATTTGTGAATTTGGTTGAATGATTTGAGTTGGAAATAACATTTGATTATTCTTCAATAACTGTAGTGAGAAACAACCAGAGGGTCCTAGAAATTGTATCAGACTCAGTCAAGAAAACAAAGGTTTTGATGAAGGGAACATGGCTGAAACTGATGGTTATCAAAATTTGTTTGGTTTGATGAAACAGAGATTTCTGAGTTTCAAGAACCAAAAATATATGTAAGAGTCAACTTGTACATTTTTCATTCTGTTTCTTCTTGTTAGTGTAGTATCTTATAAGCTGTTTTTCTTCTAGACAGAAAAGAGTTGGAGCATTTTCAAACTCTTGCTGAAGCTCAATCTCCAAAGGTGATAACATACATGTTTCATATTTGCATAGTCCATATAGTTTATTTGTTTCTGAACTGTTCATTTGTATTTCATAAATAATCTATAAAACATCACATAAAACGTTTTAGCTTAATTTATTGGGTAGGTTGGTCTTAACTGATAAATCCAAATACAGTTTATGGTAATTGCTTGTGCAGACTCACGGGTATGCCCCTCTAACATATTACGATTCAAACCCGGAGATGCCTTTATGATACGTAACATTGCAAATCTTGTACCTGTAATGAAGGTATTTGCAAAATTGCTTCTTGTTATGGCAATTAGAGTTTCAAACTATTGTTAATTTTTTGTTTTTCTCTCATCAATTTTACTTCCTTATGTTGGAAGCAGAATGGACCATCAGAATGTAATGCTGCTCTTGAGTTTGCAGTAACTAATCTTCAGGTACACATTTATGTATACTGCTTTGTCTTGTAATAATCACACGTTGATTGACATTGCCAAATTTGATTTCTCAGTAAGTTCCTAAGCCAAGAATTTCAAAAAAAACAAATGAATGTCTAAAATTAGAGTTTGTTATGAGCGCAGTGGAAAAAGACTTGGAAATTTTGCCTGTGTTGATAAGTGTATATGTTGTTTAAGGTGATACTATTACTATATATATATATATAACTGCTTAATTCAAAATGTTTGTTGAAAATTTTAGGTTGAGAATATATTAGTCATTGGTCATAGTAGCTGTGCTGGAATTGAAACCTTGATGAATATGCCAGAAGATGTAGAATCAAGGTATCTCTCCCTAACTACTACACCTCAATTTTTATTTCACCATTAAAATTTAAAACCGTTGTTATTCTATCTCTAGTTCTCATTTGAATTCATTCATCCTCTAGAAACTTCATACACAAGTGGGTTGCCAATGGAAAACTTGCCAAACTGAAGACAAAAGCTGCCACAGCTAATCTTAGCTTTGATCAGCAATGCAGATTCTGTGAAAAGGTATCCATCAATATACTGCATTATGCATTTATGCTCAGCCTAATTATGTAAAATTGCCACCAACTAAGAACTGTTAGATTTGAATTTGGAGAAACATATTCAGATGTACTTAAAAAGTTAAAATAGTTCTGCGGCACTAAGTAATTTCTAGGCTTTAAAGGAAATTTAAGTGTTGTTCATTCAACTTTTGGCAGGAATCTATAAACCAATCATTATTGAACTTGCTGAGTTATCCTTGGATAGAAGATAGAGTGAGAAGAGAGTTGCTTTCTCTTCATGGAGGATACTATAATTTCTCTAATTGCTCGTTTGAGAAATGGACCCTTGATTTCAAACAAAGCAATGTTAAAGAAGGAAGCAGTTATGTTGTCAAAGAACAAGAAGTATGGTGCTGACTCTGGCTATGCCAGGAAGCCTGAAACTTACCATTCATGAGGTGAAGTCAGATTTAATTGGGGGTATACATTACACGACTTAAGGAATGATAATGCTGTGTCAGCTTTGTAAAGATTGTAATATTTGAAGCTACTGTATAATTGTATTTAGGAAGCAATAAAAATCAAAAGAAAAAGTTTGTCTATATGTGCATTGGATGAGACTTCTATTTCTAGTCAATCATTAGCCAAACCAACAATTTGACTTTAATGCTTTGCGTCCAATATAAAATTATTAGTAATTATTAGAATACAATCTAATCTAAGTATAACGTTGAAAGAATAAAGAATCCAATGAGTTTAAATACAAGTCGAATACTTTTAATTAAAAGAAGTCTTAGGATGACAATGAAAGCAAATTCCTCGACACTTAATTAGTAATAATAGTCAAAATTTATAACATAAATAAAATTTTTACTTATATGCAAATTGGATAATATAGATAAGAATTTAATAGATTAAGGGTAAAGAATTTACAAGGGGATCTTACCTAATTGACATCAACCTCAACACAGAGCGATTTGCAGTTGAAAGAATAAAGAAAATTTAATTAGAAATTAATTCAGAGTTTCAGCTTATCCTTTAACAGATACAGAATGCTGAAAAGAGTAACTAATTTTCTACTAGAAATCTCTTTGCCTGATAAGTACCTCAGTATTTAAATATATTCGTCAGGAAGAGAATTTATCTTTTAACTTGAGAGTTTTTTTTTATCTGTATGCTCATTTAAATATATCTTTAGTTTGTTCCTTTAGACTGAACTGTGAATTAACATCATTCATTTATTCATTAGATGAAGGTTACATCTGATACATTTAAGAAATGATCAGTTTTATTATATTATAAGATTAATTGTAATTATCAAAATTACGGGTCATGATTTATCTTTAATCATTTCAAACTTAACAAGCTCCAAGATTGCAAATTCTTGAGACCCTTACTCACATTTAGGGTTAGTGAAAGCCATGCCTCCTTTTGTGATGATCTTTTAGAGACGATATTAGGTGGACTTAATGTACATTTCCATCTGATATGCTCAGTATGAATAATCATCATAAAAGAAATAGAGGATCCTTCCGTGATGAACATGTTAGAATATCGTGTCATTGTGGATCTTTTTCTCTAGCAATTGTTAGATGCTCAACTCTAAGAGGCCGAACTTTGTTACCAAACTGAAAAAGATAAAAACACAAGAAGATGTGTTGAATTATGTTAGTTAAAAATTTTCACAAGATGTTTAGAGAGAAAAATATTGCATTTGATTAATTGAACTCAATTTCAAAAACAGATTTTTAAAAGATTTTCACAAAAGACTTTGTTATAAAACAATCAACCCATTTTGGTAAGAATAATCAAACAGAAGAGAACATATATATTTATATATTTTATACTGGTTCATCTTAGTCCAAGAGTGCGTTCAATACCTTAGTACCCATTAAGGTTTCACTATATTACTCAAGGATACAAGTATTCTTTGGACATAACTTCTTCTTCAAGTTAAACAAGTATTCTTTGGACATAGTCTTTTTAAGTTAATTACAATAAGTATTATTTGAAACACAATCTCTTCATGCTAACACTTAACTACTAAGATTTAAGAATTTGAGGAGAGTTTGTATCTAATTTTAAAGTTTAACCTCTAAATAGAGAAGGATTTTACAATTATAATAGAAAGGTGTTTATAAAGAGTCTTAGTACAAAAAATTCAAAGAGTTTTAGTTTGATTAGTGTAAAAGATAGAACACAAGAAGGGGGTTGAATTGTGTTACAAAAAAAAATTATTCCTTTCGTCTGTGGGTTTAAATATGTTCAGACGAAACAATGTTAATCTTCAAAGGTTGATTTTAATGAACAGACGTTATAGTTTGATTATCCCCGTTAGTCAAACACTTAATAAAACAAATACACAAGTATTTTTATACTGGTTCGTCTATGCAAGACTACGTCCAATTACCCAGTAACAACTGAGTTTTCACTACAAACCGTGAAAGGGTTACAAGTATTATTTGCGTCCAGCCACTTCTGGCTATAACACGATATTCTTTGAACACAGCCTTCACAGGCTAAACAACAAGGGTATTCTTTGAACAACCAGCCTCCTCAGGCTAAAACACCACACAAGTGGATTTGAAAGAGTTCTTTAAAAAAGAAAGTTTCCTCTTCGCAAAGAGGATTTTACAATGAAGTGCAGAAGTAACAGAGAGCGAATTCACAATAAGATAGAATATTGAAGCGTGTTCGCCAACTGAACTTTGAAGAAGAGAAGTCTTTAAATAGGCAAAATCTTCAGATATCCGTTAGACACGGAAGAAAGTCGTTGAGCAATTTCCAAGCGAAGTCTAAAAAGGTGTCAGAGAGTACTTGAGTGATTGATGGCGTGTGCAGCGGATTTAGATAGTGTGCGCATTAGTTTTTCTGACTTGTACAAAGACTTTGACAAAAAGGTGAGGACCTTTTTGAGTTGCATATGTAAGCGTGTCCTCATACTGATCTTGGATGCTTCTAATGAGTACTTCTTAAGATTTGAAATCTTGGCGCGAGTGACTCATACTTTACTTCACTTCTTTGGCAGACGATGAACTTCTTCAGTCTTAAGAGTTTTCGTCTTAGCCTATCGTCTGATGACTTGACTTGAGACAGACGAATGACTTCAACTTTGAGGGGTCATCTTCCATCTGTGCTCGTTGCGTCTGACTTGATGTTCCGCCTGTCTTGTAATAATCAAAACTTTAGAGATGTTAATCATCTTGATCTAACAATCTCCCCCTTTTTGATGATTACAGACTATACTGATAACTTTCTCAAGGAAGCATCTGCACAAGACAAAGTTAGCTAAAAAAAATTTAAGCACAAGTCAGATTTACATCAAGACGATGTTTTCTGAAAAAATACCTCTTTATAAAAATTGTTACATCAATGTGATGTAAACCATGTACAGTGTTACAAGATATACAGAAAACAAATGCTCTTAGAATACATGTATAAAGCTATACAAATTAATAAAGAATAAATTAAAATAGAGCAAAAAACAAAACAATAGAAAAAAAATGCTAACTCCCCCTCAGACGGATAACTTCCTCAGACGAAGGCTCCCCCTTAGCTTAGCACCACCTTTCCTTCCTTCTAAGATATTCTCCCCATTGGGCTGAGAATCATCAAAAGCTTCTTCAAGAAGGTGGTTTTGGCTTCTGTTGGACAAGTATCATAACGATCTCCCTTAGCTGCTGCATCTCAGATGTGAGAGAGATTTGATTGTCCTCAAGCTCTTTGTTCTTCTTCTTCAGATGCTCGCAATTCTCCTCCAATGCATTATACTTACGCTTCAGAGTTTGATACTCATCAGCGTTCACAACTTCACCCTTAACAACAATAACCTCCACATTATCATCATTCTCCACAAGAGGCGTTTGAGGCTCTTCAACAATAGGAACAGATTCATCATCTTCAATGAACACAGTTGGAGTCCTCAAAAGTCGCAGAGTGAAAAGAGGAAGTGTGAGATATACAGTGTAGTCTCTCTTCCATTGCCAAGTGAATACTTTGTTGGGAACAGAGAGCTCAAGATTTGGATGTTCCTCAGACAGATGTGTATAAGCGAAAGCTTCTCCAGGATACACCTTGCCACAGATTGTAGAATCTTCATCAAATGAAGTTCCAGAGCAAAAGGAAGAAGTGGCTGCATGATCTTCTATCAACCTTTGAATCTTGGGATTGATAGGCCTTGAGGCTTTGGCTTGAATGGATTTGAGGTGCGAGTATGCAACAAACGGAAGTCTTTTGGGGATGTGCCTTGCAAACTTGAAGGTTTTGGGGACAGACGGAGTCTTCTTCTCTTTCCCTTTAGCCAAAAACTTGACCAAGCAAGGTCATTTCCGGTCTAAGACAACGAAGAACTTGGTGACGTTTAAGATGAGAGAAGAGAATTGAGATCCCATCATGAAGGGATAGTATCTTGACTCCTTCTTTGCTCTCCTTTCAATGTGTTGGTCCCTATATGAATCTAGAGGGGGGGGGTGAATAGATTCATGTTCCCTATATCAACAATTTTTCTTCTCTCACTTTCTTTCCCGATTCAATTTTATCTTAGTTACAAGTAACGTATCAGAGATATTACAGCGGATAACAACGAGAATGTAAAGCGAGAAAAACAATGAAGTATAAGAGATAAGGTAGAGAAAAGAGTTTAGACAGAGATTTATCCTGGTTCAGCTTTCGGCCTACATCCAGTCCCAACCCAACAATTTGTTGCGATCGGATTTTCAACTACAATGATTCTTTGTGTCCAATACAATCACGCTGCACAAACACAAAACAAATCAAAATACTCAAAACATATGTTCTTCACCTAAGAACATATCTTGATTCTTGATCCCTTCAAGAACCAACCTTGAGAGTACCTCTCTCAAAAAAACTCTTCAACTCTTCTAGAGAACACCTTTCTCTTTAGAGTCTTAAACCAAAAACGAATACAAAAAGATAAAGATCAGATAAGAGTACACCTGCTGTGTATGCACTGATCAAGATAGCATCCAATGAATTCAATCATTCACACAGCCTTCATCTCAAGAGAAAATCTTTAAAAACTTTGAAGAGAATTCTTGTGTAAAACTGGTTTTTTTTTTTGCTCTTCCTTTCTTTCTGAAAAACTCAAAAGATCTCTCTTTTTTCTTTTTTTTTAAACAATTCAAAGAGGTTTTTATTTAAAGCAGTTTCAAAAGCTATTTGAGATGAATTCTGGTGTGGTAATCGATTACTGGATAGAGGTAATCGATTACTCCAGAGAGATTTGCCTTCTCTGTTTCTTCAAGCACGAAGTAATCGATTACTATGGAGTGGTAATCGATTACTCCAGAGCAATTTGGGTTCCCCTATTTTCTGAGTCTGTTGGTAATCGATTACAGTTATATGGTAATCGATTACTTCAGCTTAAAACCTTTTTAAACCAAAGTTTTTGACTTTTCCAAAACAGAATGGGGTTCCAAAACTTCTCTAGCTCAAATCATCAGAGTAAATTCAAATTCTCTATGAAAAAGATTGAATAAAAACCACACACAAAGTCTATACTAAAACAATCAATACAATTAAGCTCCTATTTACAATCTATCATAAAGATCAAAATTACAAGTATATCAAAACTAAAATAAGAGGCGACTTCTTCAGCTTCAAGTCCAACACAATGTGATAGAAGGAAGCCAATCTAGCTTTTTCTTCCCTTTTATACGCATTCGCCATCAGCCTGAATGCTGTGTTGTAATCTTCAGGAAGCGCATAAGCAAACTCTTCGGGGTCTTCATATTCATTTAAGAGGATGGAGTAGCGGGGACAAATACCTGAACAATGCGGTCTTGTTCAAGGAAGAACAATTCCAAGAGTATGTCCTAGACCTACATACTCTGTTTGGTTCATTGGAATTGTGAAGGGTACAGGATCATGGCAATCAATGGCGTCTAGATGTCAATGACAACACTCTTTTTGCTCATAGATGGTGGAGCTGGGATCTCCATATCTGCAATGGTGAAATGCAAGAGCATTGGGTTCAAGCTGAACCTTCCACTTGATATTCTCTCTAAAGGGAATATGGGGTTCATAGCCAAGAGTTGGTCCTTCAATCACCGACTCAACTAGATGATCCTTGTACTTGTTTATTTCTTCTAAACCCTTGATGTCTAAAGAGGCCAGTTTTTCCCAAGGCAGACGCTTCAGCCATTCGTGTTGCTCTTCAGGGGTATAGATGAGATCTTCTTTGAAGTCCACTAGCATCAGAGGTTTGTGATAGATGATGGGGTTGACAAATCTCCCAAGTTCGAATCCCTTCTTTCCTCTGTACTGATAAGGGTTCTTCAACTCAATATAGGGAGTGTCCTTTACTAAGCAGTCTTCATCGTCTGCTAAGTATCCATCTTTAGCAGACTCAAACGATTCACCCTTATTGGAGATATCTTCAAGTTCATCTCCAAGAATCCAGTCAGGCTTAACTAGTCTTTCAGCACAAGAACTCTCGGCAAATCTTCTCATGACTAATTCGTTAAGGAACGAATAGTCAGTCTTGTGCTTGGGTGGAAGATCTTCTGGATTTAAAACCTCAGCGTGAGATCTCACCCATTGTGCATCCATCTTCTTTATAATAACATGTTCTTCATTAGACGAAGAACATGCATCTTCAATGATTATTACTCTAGACGGAATCTCCATCATCTGTAAATAGGATGCTTCTTCAGACGCAGCAGGTATCGGTCTGATCACAAGCGACGTTGAGAGGAGACGCAACAATAGGATCAAAGACAATTATGCTATGTTCGTCTTGGAGTGTTGGTGCAGAACCCTCCATAGTTGGAGCTTCTTCATTAAGCATAGTCTCCAATTCTTCAGCTACTTGAGCATTGTCCTTCTGGATCTAGGCAGTTTCTTCACTATTCATGCCCCTTTGAAGTTGCTGGTGCAGACGCAGCTTCAGACAATCCAATGCCCTTAACGCTCTCGAGAAAGATTCTTTCTCTTTCAGCTTGAAGCAGCATAGAGACCCTCTTAGCCTCTTTTAGTTGCCTTGCTTCGTCTATTTCTCCAACAATCACAGACGCAAGCTTCTGCTTCATTTTCTCTTTGCCTTTGGCAGCCTTTTGAAAAGCAATCTCTCTAGCTCTTGCTTTCTCTTCAGTTGCTTTCTTCTACTTTTCTTCGTCTGTAAGAATTTTTACAGACGTTACACCCTTAGATGTTTTCTTAACCCCTTCATCTTCATCGGGGGATATCTCTTTCTCCTGCGTCTTAGACGCAACGTATTTTATTCTGATAGTCTTCTTCTTCTTTCGAAGAGGCTCTTCTTGAACATCCTCGAAAGGGACTTCAGATACAATCACAGGTGGAATATGGATAAGTGTTTAGGTTTGTGTTTTGGCTTGTGTTTGGGCTTGTGTTTGGGTTTTGGTGTATTTGATGCGGGCTATGTGAGGAGGATCTTTGGTGATAGGAGAAAGAGGAACTTCATCTTCACTCCTATTGTGAAGAAGAAAACTAGGGCTCAGACGCATCTTGGCAAAGGTGCTTCCTTTGACCTCCTTTCCTTCATCATGCCATACGACACCAGTGGCATCAAAACCTTGGTTTAAGATGATTTTGGAGAAGAGAGTGGTGTAGGGGATACTGCTCTTCCTACGAATATTCCTATTCTTCAACGCATTTATCCGATGGTCAAGAATAATGTGAGGAAGACTCGACATTACTTTCCTCAGATAGTAGTAGATGCAGAATCTGTCACGAGTACTCACATTGTCTCGTGAGCCTGTTCTAGGTGTGAAGATGTTGTAGAGAAGGTTGTGGATTTGGTGATAGGAGAAAGAGGAACTTCATCTTCACTCCTATTGTGAAGAAGAAAACTAGGGCTCAACGCATCTTGGCAAAGGTGCTTCCTTTGACCTCCTTTCCTTCATCATGCCATACGACACCAGTGGCATCAAAACCTTGGTTTAAGATGATTTTGGAGAAGAGAGTGGCGTAGGGGATATTGCTCTTCCTACGAATATTCCTATTCTTCAACGCATTTATCCAATGGTCAAGAATAATGTGAGGAAGACTCGACATTGCTTTCCTCAGATAGTAGTAGATGCAGAATCTGTCACGAGTACTCACATTATCTCGTGAGCCTGTTCTAGGTGTGAAGATGTTGTAAAGAAGGTTGTGGATTTGGTGATAGGAGAAAGAGGAACTTCATCTTCACTCATAGGGCTCAAACGCATCTTGGCAAAGGTGCTTCCTTTGACCTCCTTTCCTTCATCATGCCATACGACACCAGTGGCATCAAAACCTTGGTTTAAGATGATTTTGGACAAAAGAGTCGCGTAGGAGATACTGCTCTTCCTACGAATATTCCTATTCTTCAACGCATTTATCCAATGGTCAAGAATAATGTGAGGAAGACTCGACATTGCTTTCCTCAGATAGTAGTAGATGCAAAATCTGTCACGAGTACTCACATTGTCTCATGAGCCTGTTCTGGGTGTGAAGATGTTGTAAAGAAGGTTGTGGATGACTCTACCTGTGGGATAGAGATTCCCAGATCTCAGAAACTTGGGATCTTTAGGGTCACGAACCTTTCCATAAAGAATCTTGTCGACATGCTCCTCAGACTCTAACCTCATCCAGTCAGCGCTATATAAGCGCCCTTCAGCTTTGCAGCTTCCAGTTTCAGCAATGGAGTCTATTGTGATAATATACTCCTTGTTGTCAATGGTACCCATAATACAATCATCAAACTCCTTCGCGTCGCTCCAGAACTCTGCGTAGGCCTCCATCAACCATGGGCCTCTCATTCAGCGAAGTCCATCCAGTCATTGTGTATTAACATCTTTGATACCCTGTCAGAGATGCCTTCAATGGTGGTCCTTGAAACCCACTTGTTGGGTAAGAAGAGATCTTGCGCAAAGAAGGTTGCTTCAGTTGCTTTGATGTTCTTGGCGACCATTGTTCTAATTTTGAAAAGAGAGAAAGTATGTGAATAAAAAGATAGGAAGAATGCAGTAAAGAGTAAAAGAGTAAACTTTGAGAGTATTTATAGTCAAGGACAAACACGGTTATAATTCATCAGACGAAAGAAGTTGAAACCGTCCCTGATTTGACGTGCCCCCATCATTGCCCTTTTAATGATTGATTTGACTTCTGCAATTCACAGTGTGTGCTCTTCAATGTCCTAGAATAGTGCAATAAATGACAGACACATTTAATGCTGCCTTTAAGTTGTCCCTGCATGCTTAACTTTAAATTAATTAAATAATAACCTTGCGTCTATTGAATTTTCTCAGACTGATTCAACTTGATCAAACGCAATGTTTCGTCTTAACACGAGAGTGAAATATCACAACGAAGGCATTTAATATGTACAAACGAAATGAAATGCCTAGACGGAAAAACTTAATCAATTAAAAAAACAATTCCCAAATTTTCTTTAATGAAATTAAAGCGAGTTTCGTCTAAAGCTTTTGTAAAGATATCTGCCCATTGAAAATCAGTTTGAACAAACTGTATATCGAAAATACCTTCTTGAACATAAATAATCTCTTATAAAATGAAATTTGATTTCAATATGTTTGGTTTTTGAATGTTGAATAGGATTTTTGCTGAGATTAATTGCACTTGTATTATCACAAAATACTGGTATTTGGGCTTCAAACCTGGAGTAATCCTCAAGTTGATGTTTTACCCAAAGTAGTTGTGAGCAAAACCCAGCTGCAGCAATATATTCTACTTCAGTGGTTGAAAGTGCAATGGAGTTTTGCTTCTTGCTTGACCAAGAGATTAGTGATGAGCCAAGAAATTGACATCCACCACTTGTGTTTTTCCTCTCCAATTTAACTCTAGCATAATCAGCATCACAATAACCACTTAGATTGAAATCACTGCTTTTCTTATAAAACAGAGAGAGATTAATGGTTCCAATAAGATATCTTAAAATGCGTTTAACAGCTTGTAGATGTGATTCTCTAGGATCAGATTGAAAACGTGCACATAGACATACACTAAACATAATGTCAGGTCTACTAGCAGTGAGATAGAGAAGAGATCCAATCATATCTCTGTATACCGTCGATCAAACGGTCTTACCTGATTCATCTTTGTTGAGACGAGCTCCAGACGAATGCATGAGAGTTTTCATTGGTTTGGCATTTTCCATTTTGAATTTCTTTAGAAGTTCCTTAGTATACTTCTGTTGATGAATGTATATGCTTTGTTTCGTCTGCTTGATTTGAAGTCCAAGGAAAAACTTCAACTCTCCCATCATGCTCATCTCGAACTCATCCTGCATTAACTTAGAGAAATCCTTGCACAAGGATTCGTTAGTTGCTCCAAAGACTATATCATCTACATATATTTGGACAATAATAAAGTCTTTTGAAACACTTCTTGAAGGGTGTAGTATCAACCTTTCCTCTTGAAAAACCATTTTGAAGAAGAAAAGAACTTAGTCTATCATACCAAGCTCGGGAGCTTGTTTAAGACCATATAATGCTTTCTTCAGCTTGAAAACATGATCTGGTTGAGATGAACTCTCAAATCCAGGAGGTTGTTTTATATATACTTCCTCTTCAATAAAACTATTTAGAAAAGCACTTTTTACGTCCATTTGATATAGGATGATATTTTTATGAGCAGCAAAAACAAGTAGAATTCTAATGGCTTCTAATCTAGCTACAGGAGCGAAAGTTTCAGTGAAATCTATACCTTCCTGTTGGTTATAGCCTTGAGCTACTAACCTTGCTTTGTTTCTTACCTTCAAGTTTATTTCTGAGCACCCATCTTGTTCCAATAATGCTTTTGTTTCTTGGTCTTTCTACCAAAGTCCAAACATCATTTCTGATAAACTGGTTTAGCTCTTCTTCCATAGCTAAGATCCAGTCATTATCTTGTAGAGTTTCCTCAATGTTCTTGGGCTCTATATTTGACACGAGAGCATAGTCAGACGATTCTTTAAGTCTTGATCTTGTTTGAACACCTTGATGTCTATCTCCAATGATAAGATCTTTTGTGTGATTTGAGGCAAACTTCCACGTTCTTATAGGAGCTTGATCATCATGTTGGTGAGCATCAGACGAAGAGGGTTTGTCTGTACTTCTATCGTCTGCTCTTGTGTCAGTTCTTACGTCTGATTCAGGTTGACCATTTGAACTTGGGCTTTGACCAGAAGGGTTGATCTGCAAATTATCAAATAAATTTTCTAGGTCTGATATTTCCTTATCAGCCTTTGAGTTATCTTGGAATTTTACATGAATTGATTCCTCTACAACTTGCGTCTTAGAGTTTAATACTATATAGGCCTTAGACGTATTGGAATATCCAAGTACGAATCCCTTCACCACTTTTAAATCAAACTTGCCAAGTTGATCCTTAGTGTTTAAGATGAAACATTCACATCCAAAAGGATGAAAGTAAGAAATGTTGGGTCTTCTTCCTTTCCATAGTTCATATGGAGTCTTATTCAATATTGTTCTTATCAATATTCTATTTTGAATATATCATGAAGTATTAATTGCTTTTGCCCAATAATATTTTGGAAGAGAGCTTTCATGCAACAAAGTTCTAGCCATTTCTTGTAAGGTACGATTTTTCCTTTCCACAACTCCATTTTGTTGAGGAGTTCTTGGAGACGAAAAATTGTGGAAAATACCATTTTCAAAACAGAAGGCATTGAACTCAGAATTTTCAAATTCTGTTCCATGATCGCTCCTAACAGACGCAATACATATTTCTTTTTCTTTTTTAACACGTTTACAAAATATTTCAAAGACACTGAATGACTCATGTTTATGTTCTAGGAAGTATACCCATGTGAATCTAGTATAGTCATCCACAATTACAAATCCATATCTCTTTCCTCCAAGACTTTCAGTCTAAGTTGGTCCAAAGAGATCAATATGTAACAGTTCTAGTGGTCTTGTCATGGAAACAACATTTTTTAATTTAAAAGAAGCTTTGAGTTGTTTCCCATGTTGACAAGATTCACACAGACGATTGGATTTCCAATATATTTTTGGCAAACCTTTCACAAGATCCTTTTTAGAAATTTTCAAAATATACTTGAGACTTAAATGTCCAAGCTTTTTGTGCCAAATATCTCGTTCATCATCTGCTGAAATCAAACATGTCACATTCTGATCACTAAGGTCAGAAAGACAAACCTCATAAAGATTATTCATTCTTTTCCCAACAAACAGAATGGACTTGTCTTTATTTTTTACTATACACTCATCAGAGTTAAAAACTACTTCATATCCACTGTCACAAAATTGACTTATGCTAAGCAGATTGAAGTTGAGACCTTTAACATAGGACACATTTTGGATAAGAGGATTGGGTGTCTTACCAATAGTCATAATACCTAGGATTTTACCTTTTCCTGAACCATATGATACAGACCCTTTACTTGGTCTGAGATCTTGGAACATAGACAAGTCTCCCATCATGTGTCGTGAGCACCCACTGTCCAGGTACCAGCTTGAAGTCCTCTCTCTTCCTATTAAGGATGTCTGCAACAGGAATAATAAGTGACTTTGGTACCCAAATCTTTTTGGGTCCTTCTTTGTTAGTGGAAGAAGATTTCTTTTTATTTAAGATTCTTTTATCTTTTCTATAATTGTTTGGAACCTTATAGTAATTTTTGTTCTTCTTCTTATGAGCAGACGGAACAAATTTGTTTTTCTTTTTGTCTGACTCTTCAACATAACCAAGTCCACTCTTATCAAACGGGGACCTCCCATATTTTAAAATATTTTCTAGCATTGAGGATCCCATAGTGAACTTTGTTAAGTCTTTGAGTAAGGATTCATTTTCTTTCTTCAATCTTTCTATTTCAGAAATGAAAATATCCTTTTCAGACTCAGATGATTTTTCATCTGATACTTCCTTTTGTAGCAACTCATTTTCAGTTTTCAAAGTAGCATTTTCTTCCAAAGTTTATTTCAACTTGGCTTTGCATACTTTGTATTACTCAGCAATAAAATGTGAGTTAGCCAAAAGTGTATCGTATGAAATTTCTTCTGATTCTGACTCAGACTCAGATGAAGAGGATGAAGAAGTTTTGGATTCAATTATCTCTGATGAGATAGTGTCTCTAGCCATAAGACAGATATTTGCAGTTTCTTCTTCTTCAGTGGATTCCTCTGAACTTTTGCTATCAAGGTCTTCCCAAGTCACCAGACTTTTCTTACCTTTGTCTCTGCGAGGATTCCATCTTCTCTTCAATCTTAGACACTCTGAACTCATGTGTGCAGGTTTTCTGCATTCGTAGCAAATGACTTCTGAGCTCTCCTCCTTGCTTGAAGGTTTTTCAGTGAGCTTATTTTCCTTCTTCTTGAAGAAGCGTTGGTCTCTCCCCTTTTTCATCATCATCTTCTTAAAGCGTCTGGCCATGAGAGAAATCTCATCATCAGACGATCCGTCAGACGAATCAGGCTCAGTGGTGTCAGCTTTCAAAACTTTGTGCTTCTTCTTTCTTTCCTTCTTAGGAGTTTCCTCCTTTGGTATGTTGTTGACTGTTGGAAGAGCTATGGGCTCTTGAACTTTGATCTTGTCTCTCTTACACAGAAGTACCTCATGTACTCTCAAGTCTCCTATTAACTCATCAAGAGTTAATATCTTCATATCACGTCCAACTGAGATGGCAGTAGATATAGCTTCCCATGGAGGAGGAAGACTGTCTAATATCTTCATGTTGTTCTGGGCCTTGGTGAATGTAATGTCCAGCGCAGTGAGTCCATTTAATATTGTTTGGAATCATCCAAACATCATATCAATGGATTCTCCTTTCATCATTGAGAACATCACATATTCTCTTTGAAGAGTGACAGTTTTCCTCATACGCACATCCTCAGTTCCTTCATACGAAATCTTGAGGGCATCCCAAAGTTCTTTAGCGGTTTTGTAGGCACATAATCAATTGTATTTTGTCCTAGATAATGCACACATGATGACATATTTGGCTTTATTGTTGAGTTCCATAAGCGAGTATTCTTCATTTCTCCATTCAACCTCAGGTTTGACAATAGGGATGTTTCCTTGAGTTATAATGTTCCACAGTCTGTACTGGGTGGATTTGATGTACATCTCCATCCAATCAGCCCAGTAGGGATAGTCATCACCGAGAAACGTCGGCGGCTTGTTCATGGATGACCCTCCATACAAGAACAAAGGTCCTTGAGACTCCATTCTGGATCTTTTCCTCTAGCAGCTGTAAAGCGCTCAACCCTTAGAGGCTGAGCTCTGATACCAAACTATAAAAGATAGAACACAAGAAAGGAGGTTGAATTGTGTTACAAAAAAAAATTATTCCTTTCGTCTGTGGGTTTAAATATGTTCAGACGAAACAATATTAATCTTCAAAGGTTGATTTTATTGAACAGACGTTATAGTTTGATTATCCCCGTTAGTCAAACACTTAATAAAACAATTACACAAATATTTTTATACTGGTTCATCTATGCAAGATTACGTCCAGTTACCCAGTAACAACTGAGTTATCACTACAAACCGTGAAAGGGTTACAGGTATTATTTGCGCCCAGCCACTTCTAGTTATAACACGATATTCTTTGAACACAGCCTTCACAGGCTAAACAATAAGGGTATTCTTTGAACAACCAGTCTCCTCAGGCTAAAACACCACACAAGTGGATTTAAAAGAGTTCTTTAAAAAAGAAAGTTTCCTCTTCGCAGAGAGGGTTTTACAATGAAGAGCAGAAGTAACAGAGAGCGAATTCACAATAAGATAGAATATTGAAACGTGTTCGTCAACTGAACTTTGAAGAAACGAAGTCTTTAAATAGGCAAAATCTTCTGATATCTATTAGACACAGAAGAAAGCCGTTGAGCGATTTCCAAGTGAAGTTCAAAAATGTGTCAGAGAGTACTTGAGTGATTGATGGCGTGTGCAACGGATTTAGATAGCGTTCAGAGTTCTTTTTCTGACTTGTACAGAGACTTTGACAAAAAGGTGAGGACCTTTTCGAGTTGCATATGTAAGCGCGAGTCCTCATACTGATCTTGGATGCTTTTAATGAGTACTTCTCAAATCTAGGCGCGAGTGACTCATACTTTGCTTCACTTCTTTGGCAGACGATGAACTTCTTCAGTCTTAAAGAGTTTTAGTCTTAGCCTATCGTCTGATGACTTGACTTGAGACAGACGAATGACTTCAACTTTAAGGGGTCATCTTCCGTCTGGGCTCGTTGCGTCTAACTTGATGTTCCATCTGTAAATGTTCCATCTGTAAATGTTCCGTCTGTCTTGTAATAATCAAAATTTTAGAAATGTTAATCATGATCTAACCATTAGAATAATCTCTCACTTCAAAAGTTGATTCCTTTTGTGTAGACAAAAAATTTGATGTAGCCTAATCTTCATTCATATGTTGTAAATATGTAGTATATCTATTTTTAAAACTAGTGCAAATAAACTTTTTAAGAAATAAGTAAAATAATAATAAATGTCATGAAAAAATTAAAAATTAAAATAAAAAAGACAATATAATTAAAATGAATTAAAAATTAAAATATGTAATAAGGATGAATACGTCTTTATCCTTTTTAACGCATAACTCACTTTAAATGTTACAAATCCTAACGGGTAAGAAAAGAAAATAACATAATCAGTTATAACTATACAGAGCATGTGTGGAAACTTTGGGATTGCACCTAAACTTTTCCAAAATTAATAAATAATAATAAATTTCACTTTATTTTCTATATTTTATATCAATTTCATGTTAATATCATACAATTATAATAGAAAAACCAACTGGGACAATTTTAAAAAAGATCTTCAGATCTAAGAATATATAAGTTTGATGGAGAAAAAAATATGTATTCCTTAAAAACATCCCTCAATGTGATAATTTTTTTAAAGTAAGTTGAATAAAACATGTAATAAATTAAAAAAAAAAATTGTCAGTTAAATTAAGAATTATTATTAGGTTTAATTATATAAACTGTCAATTATTTACACTGGTAAAATTTTTAAAATAAATACTTTTATTTATTTAAAATTTACGTATACTATAAATTACAATTGATTACCTCACGATTATGTAAAAAAAAATAAATTATTAATATATAAAAATTAAATTCATTATTATTTTCTTAAAAAGTAAAAAACTATTATTATTACTAGTTTGTAATCTTTGCGTTCACACTAGTCACAATTTTTTTTGTTACAAACGAATTTATGTGCGTGTATAAATAGTAGATAGATTATTATTATTATTATTAAAAATAGAAGCATTTCGAAAATAATATTAATGTAAATATATATACACGTTAATTGCAACGAGGAAGGTTCAGTACATAGAAAGCAAAACTAGCGATTTACAGAGGTAGAAGAAGGAGTAGAGGTACGAGTTCAACGAGCGGAGCCATGATCTCGCAGTTCTTCGTTCTGTCACAGCGTGGCGATAACATCGTTTTTCGAGACTGTTAGTTCTCTCTTTCTCTAAATCACAATCTTGCTTCGCGATTCTTGTTGTCTTCGTTTTTGGATCTGGCGCTGTTTTTCGATCCAATCTTTTGATGCATTTGTGTTCAGCTAGAGTGTTTTTGTTTAGCTTACTGATCCGTAGCAAGGTTAATTCTAATTCTATATTCAGTAATTCGAGTTCGCGCATCCAGATCTTATAACTTACTTGATTCACATCTTGATCGCGCGTTAATTAATTACTGATTACTGAATATTGATTACTAAGTAATCGAGAAACATGAATGTTGCATACTTAATTGGTTTTTAAAATATCTGAATACTGGTAATGAGATGTTTGCACCGTTAAATTTTGTTGCACGAGCTCGAGCATGTTGGAATGTATTTTGATTCGTTAGAGGTTTGGAAATTGTTAGAGGAAATGCATTTTGAGAGTAGAATAATACTTGGACCGGTAATTGGTGAATATATTCCGATTTTTCTGTTAATATGCTTATTCACTTTATGTTTATAAAATTTGGGAGCCATTGCACTGTTGCTAGCTATATAATTCTCAAACCATAGTTCAAAATCTAGTTGGTGCTTCTGGTTTTAATTTCCTCTTTTTCGGTTTCCACGATGTGTTGTATTTTTCCCGATTTATGTAGCTGCTTATAATTTTAGAATTCCTAGGCAAGCAAATTGAATTAAAAAATATTAAAATACGCTGTGAAATGGAATGTAAACATATGGCTGCTTCTAATCTCCAGTGTTTTTGAGAAGGGTGGATGGAGTGAAAGTGTAGTGTCATTACCACTAGAAATTTATGATCCTATCTAATGCTTGGAAGTTGGAAAATTTACTGTCAGACACTTGGTGACTATTTGCTGCTTCATTGTCTTTTGCAGACCGAGGTGAAGTGCAGAAGGGAAGTGCGGAGATATTTTTCCGCAAAGTAAAGTTTTGGGAAGATGGGGGACTGCAGGAGGCACCACCTGTCTTTGTAGGTATTATCTTTCTGAATCAGGCAGAGCATATTATAATGTGCTTTAAGCTTGAAAGAGTATGTAGCATAATGAATAATTGCATCTCCTTATTTCGCCTAGATCAGTTTTCTCTATATCCTATAATGTAGTTAATTTCATTGGGGGCATCAAACACCTTAGAAAATCCACAGTTCCACATCTTTGCTTTAAATAGGTTGAAAATGTTTGGAATGTTGAAAATGTACAAAGGAAGAAGAAAGAGAGATCCTGGTCTGTTGATTCTTGGTAGAAGAATGCCAGTCATGCTAACTATTACTATGCCCTGCCTTCAGTTTATGTAACATGCAGAAATGCGAGATCCATTGCCAATGTTGATATGTATTATTGTCAATGTCATCCAGTTGTGGTTTTGATAGTAATTCATGTTTAATTTACTCAAATTAGAAATTTGTTTAGATCTCTTAAATGTTCTTTTTTTTGTTGAAGTTGTGAATTTTTATGCACTTTATGTCATTTGCTACTCTTTGGTATAATATGCTGATTTCTTTTGTGTTATGTTTGTCCATTGACAGAATGTGGATGGTGTAAATTACTTTCATGTGAAAGTTGTTGGCTTATTGTTTGTTGCAACCACAAGGGTTAACACATCACCTTCTTTTGTCTTGGAGCTTTTACAAAGAATTGCCCGTGTTATTAAGGATTACCTTGGGATTCTCAATGAAGACTCATTACGAAAGAACTTTGTGCTTGTCTACGAGTTACTTGATGAAGTTATTGTAAGCTTCCTCTCTTGCTCTATTTGGTTCTTCCCTTTTTTAGAAGTCCCATGTTTTCTTAACTGTGATGTATTATCATTGAATTAAATTGTCACTTTATTCAGGCTGGCTCCCTTTTTTAATCTAAACTCCACACTTGAGGCTCATTTTCTTCACTCTTAAGTCTTGATACCATTATCATTATTATTATTATTGTTGTTGTTGTTGTTGTTGTTGTTGTTGTTGTTGTTATTATTTTATTGATATTATTATTATTATGTTTTTGAACAGTTAATAATAGTAGCATCTGATAGATCTGACATATGTCTGGAATATTTTTCTCGTAATTTACATCGAAAAGTACAAACCTATGAAATTTCTGGTGGATTTGAAAAGAACTGAAAGAGTCTATTTGCAGTTCTATTCATTTATTAATTTATGTTTTACTCCTGCTTTGACGTGAGATTCATAGTCAGTCAATCAATCAGTCATTTTCCCAAAAATCTTACAAGTGACCCAATGGCATTGTTTGAAGGATTTTGGTTATGTTCAAACAACATCTACTGAATTGTTGAAGTCCTATATTTTCAATGAGCCGATTGTAATTGATGCTGCACGAATGTCACCTCTTGGACCTGCGACAGTTTTTACGGTATGATGTTTAATATGTTTTGTATATAGGCACTTATTAGTTCTGCATTATCACTTGCACTTATGATATTATTGTTTCTTAATTTTGGTTGCATGCAGCCAGGGACCAAAAGAATGCCAGGGATAGCTGTCACAAAATCTGTTATTGCAACAGAGCCTGGGGGTAGAAGGAGGGAAGAAATCTTTGTGGATATAATTGAGAAAATCAGCATCACTTTTAGCTCCAGTGTTAGTAAATACATCTTAAAATATTAAATGACAGAATTTCATTATGTTTTTGTTCCATTGTTGCTTCATCCATCATGTGTCATGTCTTGAGTATAGATGCTTTGCTTATGGTTTTCAGGATGCTAATTGACATAGTGTATTTATGGAGTTATGGTTTTCAGGATGCTAATTGACATAGTGTATTTATGAAGCATTGAGAGCATGAATATTTGAGATCTGATTTCACTTTTGACTTTCTAGTGTTTGATAGTTTAAACTAAGTTAATCTAAGTAAAGAACCATCAATTCTAATTAAAATTTTATTGACTACCTATTTACTTCTTAAATGCTAGAACAGAAATGTGTAAGTTGTTTAATGAGACATAAATAGTCAATGTTCAAAGCAGTTTTTGTGATGCATTCTAGTAGACTAGTACTTGTGTGCTACTAAATGTTTAGTTGTAAAGTCCAACAAGAGCATAATCTAATTGTTGCAAGATGGAAATATTGTGGTGGATGAATTGACATACAAGAAAAGATTAGGAATGAAGGTATTAGAAAGAAAATTGGAGTAGTCCCTTTTAAGGAAAATATGGCAGAATCTCACCTAAGATGGTTTGGCCATGTGAGAAGAAGACTAATAGAAGCTCTAGTAAAGGTAGTCAATTAGATGGATGATAATTGTACAAGGTCAAAAACAGAATCTTGAGTTTTCTGAGAGAAGGCAGAGAAAATTGAAAAATAGAAGACAGGACTGTATGAATTATCAGTGTCACTGATGAAAGTACAGAGAAAGGGGTTCTCCTTCCAAAGATTTCCGCCTTCAAAACCTTAGTTAATGCTTGGTTTTGACAACACTGACAATTCAGAATGAAATCTTCTACTCCCTCCTTCTATCTGTCTGCTTTGCTTTAATGTGTTTCATTCTGTTGTCATGGGTTCTATCTATAGTCAAATAAATAGAGGTAGATAAAGGCCAAAGAGAACGCTTAACGAGAAGCCATTGAAAAAGATCTAGATCTATAGACCTTTAAAAAAATACTTGATTTTGGATAAAATGACATTGTCTAATCCAAGTAGCATGGAAGTTTTATTTTTCTCTTGTTAATTTGTGTTTGAAGGACTACTTAGTGTGATAAGGCTTGATTGTTGTTGGTTTATTTTTAAATGATTCATTTGTCATATGTTTTGTTCATCATTCTTGGTAATGTGATTTGATCAGGGATATATACTGACTTCTGAGATTGATGGCACCATACAAATGAAGAGCTATCTTTCTGGCAATCCTGAAATTCGATTAGCACTTAATGATGACCTCTCCATTGGAAGAGGCCAAGGATCACCTTACGGTATCTTTCAGTTTTGATGGTTTTTAACATCCAGTTCTCTATTCTCCTTCGCCATTGAATTTCACGCTTAGAATATTGTTCTTCTATTTTAAGAAAGAAAATGTATGGGTGTTTGGCTTTGGGAAGTTGAAAGTTGAAGACAGAGAAAGAAAATGGGTTTTGTTTAACGACTATTATTTCCCTGTATATGAAGGTTTCCAATTTTGCATATTTAATGATGCTTTTGCTACGAACCTTTCTTTGACTTAACTTTTGGGCCATTGTGTTAATTTCTTCAATTGTTCTTTATTATTTCTTTGTATTTGTTCTGGTTGACTTTATCAGTCCTTCGTTTCTTGAAGTCTTCCAAGATTTATAACTATTTTGA
This sequence comes from Hylodesmum podocarpum, assembly GCA_026586105.1. Taxonomy (NCBI): domain Eukaryota; kingdom Viridiplantae; phylum Streptophyta; class Magnoliopsida; order Fabales; family Fabaceae; genus Hylodesmum; species Hylodesmum podocarpum. The sequence continues at coordinate 1,329,021 of JALJEV010000071.1, read as the reverse complement.
TACTTATTTGAAAATGTTTCTAGAGCAGGTTATAGAAGCTCATCTGGCTCAGGAACAGTTATATTAGATGACTGTAATTTCCATGAATCTGTCCGTCTTGATAGTTTTGATATGGACAGAACTCTATCCCTGGTGAGTACCAATGTAGTCTTGAAGATCATAAAATTTAGAATATAAACTAAAGGTATTTTATTGATTCGTTTCCTATTGTTTATTTATTTTAATGGTAAACTGCCAATTTTAGATACCACCAGATGGAGAGTTCCCAGTTATGAACTACCGTATGACACAGGAATTTAGGCCTCCTTTTCGTATTAATGCTTTGATTGAAGAAGCAGGGTCGCTTAAGGTGATGCCTACTTTTTAATGGTTATTTTCTCCGTCTTCTTATTCTTTGCATGTCCTCTTTATAATTCTTTAAGTACCAGTTCATCATTGGGCTAATTTCTTAGATGTGTTAGAAAGTATCAAATTCAAATAAAATGTTTCAAGATGATGTTATAAAAAAATTCCCTTTCCTTTTTCTTTGTTGTGTGTCTGTGTGTCTACGTATACAACTATAGACACACGCATATATCATTTGTCTTTCCTTGTAGTCACCAACACTTTTGAAACTGCTATTGCAGGCTGAAGTAATTCTTAAAGTAAGTGCTGAGTTTGCCTCAAGTATAACAGCAAACACTATCAAAGTACAGATGCCACTACCAAAATGTACCTCCAGGTGTTATTCTATACTTCTTTATATCTTTTGAATAAATGATGAGAAATTATCTTTGAAAGTGATTTTTCATTAATTGGAAATTTCAACAGTTCAATGTAATGCATTCAAAAAGTGAAGTCTTTGCTACAATAGTCTTGCTTAAGTACCCCCCCTAATAGGTTTTGGAGAGAAGTAGAGCTAGGTTTAGAACTTTGGAAGGGATTGTTGGCTGATTTTAGTGAAAATATTTTGATGGAACTGATTATAATTTTCAATTAAATAAAAACAAATTTTTAACAAGCTCCATTGGAGAAACAAATTTTATGCTGAAAGGCATAGAGGTGGCAAGCCATTTTGATTGTATTCACCCCTAGACCAGAAAAGGATACTTACAAAGAGGGTGACCAAAAAAGTTCAGTGAAGTGCTGTGGACTACAACCATCAAAACATTGACACTTAGGCGATTGAGATTGCACATTGACTAGAGAAATGACCTAAGTAGTTCTTGTAAGTTATAAGTCTTAGGCAATCCTCACCTTATAAACCGATTTTGTGTGGTTAAGTTAGAACCTAAGCCCAAACTTCAAGATGGTATCATTGCCAATCTTAGATCTATTGTTGGGTCACCTGCATTGCTGTGCTCTAGGACATCTTGCACATGGAGGGTGTCTTAAATATGGTCACTCAAGAGAATGGATAGGGCTAGCTACAAAGGGCTGACCAGAAAGGCTGTGTGAAGTGTTGTAGAGTGCAGCCATGGGGACATTGACTCAGGCAGTTTTGATCCTATATAGACTAGAGATATGGCCTAAATAATGCTTATAAGGCTTGGGCAGTCACCATATAAGCCAGTTCTATGAGATTGAGTTAGGCCCTAAACCCAAATTCTAAGACAGTTAATTGTCAATTTTTGTGTGTGACTGTACTCTAAAGTTATAATCAGATGTAGTGTATCAGATGTGTCAGCAGCTGAAAGGAGTTTTGAATAATATTAATTGTCAGTATTTTTGTATGAGTGTGACTGGACTGGAGTCTGGAGATCATCTGTTCTATCAAGTTTTTATGAGCATTGTCCCACTCATTTAGGTCACGCCATTTACTAGGTTGGATATAAAACTATTCACATGATTTCACCCAAAGTTTTAAGCTTTTGGAATAATTGGTTATGATATGATATTAGAGCCTCTATGATTATATTCATATGGTCTAGATTTGAATCCTTGTTGCTCCTTTTAAATGAGTTAAATTTCAGCACAAGGGTGGGTGGGCATGTACCAGGTACCTTGTATCATGTTACATATAATCATGTGCTCTCACCCAGCAAATGTATGTATGAAATTTGAACGATGTAGTTGGAAAGAAAGAGTTCAGGGGACCATTAGATGAAGACATTGCATTGAATGTGGTAGAATTCAAGAAAGCAATTAATAAAGGTCAAAGGAATGCCATCAAGTATTTTGAGGAGCAATTTCTATAACTTTACTGTGAATGTTTGTGTACAATGCTTCTTAGTCATTTTTCCCTATAACTTTACTGTGAATGTTGGCATTATAGTTGTTGAAGTTGTTACGTGGAATTGTTGCAGGGTTAGCTTTGAGCTGGAACCTGGAGCTGGTGGACAAACAACTGATTTTAAGGAAGCAAATAAGAGGCTAGAGTGGAGTTTAAAGAAGGTCATATTTCTTGTCATTTCTCAAGTGTATTTTTTTTCTCACATCATTTTTCAAAGAAATTTTAAAGTGTATGGACATTGTTTTTTTCTTGAGAAAATGATCACTCATATAAGTGCTACAAAACAGATTGTCGGGGGATCTGAGCATACTCTGCGTGCAAAGCTAACCTTTTCTCAGGAATCACACGGTATTTATGACTTATAGTTCGTGCATGCACAAAATGGATGTTTGCTTTTTCTTTGGTTGAGTGATTAATATATCACATTTACGCAAATTTGTTTCTTGACAGTTAATATTACGAAAGAATCTGGACCTGTTAGCATGACATTTACTATACCTATGTATAACGCATCAAAGCTTCAGGTAAAGTGATCATTGTCAACTTGCTGATTTTTTTATTTTACCAAAAACATTTCCTCAATTAAACTTGCTACCCTAGAATCCGATATCTCCTTAGAACTGTTTGTACTGAACATTAGTCTCATATTAGATACCGGATTTGAATATTCCAGTAAAAAATGAGTTTCGTTTGAATGTGTTATGTGTTTAATAAATTTTCTAAATGCAGGTAAAGTATTTGCAGATAGCAAAGAAATCTGCAAAGCATGAGCCGTACCGGTGGGTTAGATATGTTACACAGGCAAATTCCTACGTCGCTCGTATATGATGCCCGTTGAGAACACTTTTCCTCCCTCTCTTTCTCTTTAGTACGCATGCTCTGTTTTATTTACTTGATTCTTTATTTGTAAATTACATTCTAGGTCGAATGTAGCAAACTAGTTTGCCTTATCATTCATTACACAAACACAAGCTTATCATACAACATTACATCACTTTTTTGCCCCTTATTTTCCAATCCATTAATGATCACTCAGTCCTATTTGTCTTTTAAATATACAAGCTTATGGTGTCTCTTTCCTTTTAGACACAAGGATTATAAGGAGGTTGTCTGTTAACTGGATTATAAGGAGGTTGTCTGTTAACTAGCTCCATGCGCGTGTGACTGAACACTTAAAAAGTTAATTTGCACTTCAAAATAGTTTTTCAAATCAGAAGTCGTCAATTTGGTTCTAGATGATAAAGTAAACTATCCAATGCAACTATAAAAAGCTGTTGTGTGTTGCCCAATTGGGAGTTTCTCTTTCTACACCCTTTCATTTTTTCTTCGTGCACCCAATTTTGGTATAAAATGGCAGAAATAAGATAAAATCCGGAAGCATCCGCATTTGTTAATCTGGAGCACCTTGCACCCATATGGAAAATGAAATCCGGAAGAGTACAGAACGCGCACCTTTCTTCTTACTCCTCTTCACCATTTCTATTTCTCTACGCTTCACCCTCACAATCACCCCCTAACCCCTTAGTCACCACCACCTCATTCCTTTCTTCTTCTCCTCTCCCATTTTTGTTTGTTCTTCTTAAAGATGATCTCTTTGGAAGCTTGTGGGTCTCCTTGGAGGCTCTTTAAAGGGGAGGTAATGAAGGTTTTGTGATGATGAATGGGTAATTATGGTGAGCTTAGTGGTGGAAGAGGAGAAGAAGGGAATGAAGTGGTGGTAGCGGTGGGGCTAAGGCATGGGTGTGAAGGAGAGGAGAAGAAAAAGAAACGGAGAAGAGGAAAAAGAAAATCTAGATTAGATTTGCAAATCAACATGCTTCTAGATTTCATTTTCGGAGGGGTGCACGTGAGGTATTCCTGATTTTATTTTCTTGAGAGTGCATGAAAGATATTTCTGCTATTTTGTACCAAAATAAAGTGTATGTAGAAAAAATGGGAGGGTGCTGGAACGAAAACTGCAACGTTGGTTTAGAACTTCTGACTCGTTGTTTTCCTGTCCATTGGGTCTTTGTAGCTGATGTTGATCGATTATATAGACAAATAAAATCGAGCATAGTAAAATTAATACAATCAATCAAATTATGTTTAATATATGTATGTGTACTATGCAACCAATTATAATTATAACATAATTTTCTTTACTATTTGAGATTAAGGATTATGTACTTACAATAAAAAAAGTTTTTATATTAAATCTGATCAAATTTCACCATGCATTTGTAATATTTTCTAAATTTATTTCAACAGATATCATAATGATGAGATTTAATTGATTGACTATGTAAATATATTTATATTATGAATATGTATGTAGTCCTTGATTCTCTTACTGTCACCATTTGAAGTTTGTTTGGGTTAATTTGAAAATGTATCTTTAAAGTGATTAATTTGTATAATTATCTATGGTTATAATTCATTTTAAAAGGTATTTTTGGTTCTGAATTGTAAAGTGATTATGATAATTTATTTATTTCATTTAAATTGTGTGAAAAGTATTTTAGAAATTAAAAAAATATACCGAGTTATATGTTTATATAATGATTGGAACATGGATGAAGTGAGTTTAACTCTTTTCACCCTTATACATGTGAAAGGTAGGCAGATTCAAGTTTTCTACGAGTGGATTTAGATTCGGATTAACTCATGAATAGCCTATTTTAAAATTATATATATTTTTATATTTTTAAATGCATTATATGTTAAGTTATTAATTGTATTTTAAATTAAATAATATATAAAAATAATAAATAACAAACTTTAATAATTTTTAAAAAATAAAATAAAATTTTTAATTGAATGTATTATTTTATGTTACTTTCTTATTAAAATAATTAATTTACACATTTATATAATAGGGCGGGTTAAAATGCTAAGTTTAGTGCAAGTAGTGATATCTCTACACCTACCTACCCTTTTCAGAAAGACTAGAGCGAGTTCGAATTTTGGTATGTAGAAGATGTAAGCGAGTTTTTTCCAATCAATATCGGAGTGGATTCAAATGTATATCCGTGAGTTCAGGTTTTCTAAGAGATGATTATTTTCCCTCCTCGTTGCTTAACATGTAAAATGGACATGAAATAACTTAATTTATTTTTATAAAAAAAACCTTTTCATTTGATTTATTAAATATACATGCTATAGCTTTACTTGGAAGCAGCTGGCTCAAGAATATAGCAACTAAAGAAAAACTTTTTGGTTTATTAATAAAAAAAAACAATTTTCTATTAATAAAAAGACCCCAAAAAAGAAAAAAAAAATATTCAACATACTCTTTTGTTTGAAGAAAAATAATCTATCAAAATTTATTTTAGGCCACGTTTTCTATTGGACCAATCCCACTTTGAAGTAGCTATTTTTCCTGACAAACAATTTCAAATCCTATATAATCTCTAAACAAACTCTTATTATTAGAAAATGGAAAATAAAATGACAATTTTTTGATTAAAAATACAGCAGAAAATGAAAGTATAGTTATTTCATTTCTTGTTACTTTTTAGTTATTCCATTAGTTGCACGACCGATTTTCCTAATGAAGGAAAGAATCTGACTGGTTGATCTTGCTTGTGGAGGAAAATCCATCCTACTTTTCTCCATCATTAATCGTTTATTTATTGCCTTCCATTTCTCTTGAAACTCTTTAATTTTGGCATGTTCATGTAACTTTTAAAATTAAAATAATTTTGCAGCTTATTTGCCTTTCACCAAAGAATTTGTGCTCCTTTCAATGAGGTGGTTTTATTCTAATGGTTGCTAATCTCTCTTTCTGATGTTGATTTGAAAGGTAGTACTAAAGTGAGCTTTTGTTTGATTTAAATTCATGATCCATGGTTTATACATTTTATGTGTCATCATGGTCTTGTGGAATCAAAGTAATTTTCATTTATAATTCAAATATACTAAAATTTAAGTTAAATTAAATTTGATTCAACTCACATTCTCTATGATTTAATATCAATTTAAACACATTTAATGTTTATCTTTTACTTCTTTTAACTAAATCTTTTTCCTTGTCAATAAAAAACTAATTTTTTTTAATGAATATGATATCAAAGCTTACAAGCTAAGGAGGCTTCTATGCCTACTTCTAAATTTTCGGGGCATCTTTATATTTCTTCGAAATATTCCAATTAATTTGAGAAAACAATTATTAATAATTTAAAAACATAATTTATTTTTATCTTACCCTTTTAATATTTGCATAAAAAATAATAAATTTAACATTTACGAATTTGTTGTCACTATTCATTTTATTATCTAAAAATAATAAAGATTAGGTAACATTTATGTAATTATTATTTGCTCATTTTCCTTTAATTGGGTAAAAACTGGGCACCAGCTAAGAAAAGTTCGTGAAAAGTATTCATTGAAAAAGAAAAAATTGTGGTGGTGAGTCAAAGTAGCCAAAGAAAGGTGAAAAAAATAGGAAAAGTTCAGTGATTGGAAATAATGTTATTACTTTTGAAAAATAAATAAATTAATATCAATTAGATTAGGTATGATAAGATTAGTGAGATAGTTAAATAAAGATGATTAAGGATGAAAGGAGAAAGGAGAAAGAGAAAAAAAAGATGATTATAGATTCGACTGGTAAAAACAACTAGACTAATTACAATCTCGACACTGTTAAACGTAAATTTTCTTCATTTAATGTGCATTTCATTTAACATGTATTCTTGTCACGTTAGAATATATGTCATGGAGAGTGTGATTCTCACTCTCTATTTAGCATGCATTTCACATTATTCCCGCAACTAGAAAAAATAAACCACCACAAAATAATTATTTTAAATATGACTAAAACTTTAAAAAAAACGCCAAAAATTAGTCTGAAAAATATTATTTTTAATAAAAATAAAAATTAACCAACAACTTATTTTTAACTCTAATTTATATTTTAAAAATATGGTTATACATCTAATAGAAAAAGTATGGTTAAGTATATTATAATTTTTCCTTTTTCTAAAAGTTTTCTTCTTTTAATTTTATATAGGAATTCTTCTTCTAGAAATTTGAATAATCAATCTATATGTAAACTAGAACACTTTTGTATTCATAATACTCCACCTCTACTGTCCTTTTACATTTATTTTTATTTAAATATTTTTTTATTAAACTATATCATCTCCTATTATAATTAAAATTCTTGTTTTCTTGAATTATTATTTTTTAGATAAATTTTATCTTTTCTTAATTTTTCTCTGTTTCTTATTTTATTCAACCTCCTATAAAATCAATAATAAATATATCTTCATGTTTTTTATGTTTAATATTTTTTAAAAAACTTATTTAAAATGTGTTATTCAAATAATTTTTACCTCATAAAAATAATTTTTCAAGAAAAAAATATTATTCTACATATAAAAATATAAAATCATACTTTATGTCATGAATTCATACTTGGAAAATTGGATCCCAAACTTGTTCCATATTGTATCCCTCGGAATCTATTCAATCTCTATTCCTTTGAGGATAATGTAGATAAACCATTAACGTAGCATCAGTTTTCTATTTGTATCCAAATAGATCTCAACTTTGGTTTCACGAAAGACCAAAATTCGTTATAGATTTTACATGCCCAATGATGCATCGACAATTTGTTTTTCCTTTTCCTAAAAATGGCTAATATGTCAAACTGGTACCACTTCTTTCCATCATCATTACTCTCTGTTATGGCGGCGGTTAGCTTTTGGAACATTTCACCAACTTATCGTGACATGCGTTCATTTACGTTTGACTATTAACATTAAAATATTGTTTTAAGAATTATCTCAGTCTTAAAGTTATATATACATATATTAATATCCGTGACAAAATTTATTCAAATTTAATAATTGTATTATAATTTAAAAATATTTTAAAATTTTATTTTTAATTTAATATTTTTGTTAATAAGATCATGTATAAATTTTTATATAATTTAATTTTTTTAAAATATTTTGTATATTAAAATAAAACAATTTGATTAAGTTTAAATAATTTTAAAATTATATAAAAGTTTATATATATAATTTTATTTATGAAAAATTAAATTGAATGGCTAGATTACTGAAATTTAAATTATATAAAAAAATTATTAAAAGGGGTTGATAACTAATCTTATATGAAGTATAAATGGATCATATATATGCATATATATAATTTTGTTAAAAAAATATTTTTAATGTAAAATTGAATATTCAAATTATTTTATTTCAAATCCAGCTTTAGTAAAAACTAGTATTTTATAAAATCAAAACCATATAAAATAACGTTTATTTTTAAGTAATAATTGATCAGAAAATACATATTTATTAAATGAAATTAGTTAGATGATTAATTCCGTTGTTCATGCAGTTTATTATGGACTCTTGGATTACGTCTAGTTTTTAGATTTAGATTTGTCTCATGTGATATTATTTTAGAAAGAAAAAAGAAGGCTTCAAACTTGCTAACAGAAAAATCTAAGCCCAGTTTTTTTAACAAATCCAACCTCTATTTAACCATATATAAAAATAATAAAAATATAAATGTTAATCATAACATTTACAAATGTCTTTCTTTAGATAATTTATTATTTTTAAATTTAAAAAAAAAAACGCTATTTTTCAGATTTACATAATCTCCGTATGCGATTCAAATATTTTGATTTCTTTTCTACCACTGAACTTAGGTCATATAGTAAATGTATGGTATCGTTCTTCCACACGGAGTATTAAGTATGTATTTAGTTTAATAAAAATTGCTATTAGAATTAAAATACAATAATAAAAAATTAAATTAGAAATTTTGTTGAAAAAAGATAAAATAAAATTGAGAAAGATTAGATAAGATTTAAAAAGATAAAAAATAAAATAATTAAAAAGGAGTTTTAAATTTGAATTTTAAAAGCTTCTAAAATTAAGGGTTGACACTTACTCCTTAGATTTATTTTATATTTTGATACTCTAATTGAATTTTTTTAAATAATCCATGTTCGTTTTCAATATATATATATATATATATATATATATATATATAATTGAATTGACTTTTACTTTTTATGGTAATTAATGTGTTTTATGGTAATTAATGTGTTGTAGTTCACTTATATTTGTTAAAAAGTGAGTTTTAGTTAATATGATTTTATGTGAAATAGCATTAATATGATTTTATGTGAAATAAAATTTTAATAAGAATTTATAAATATAAAAAAAAAATAAAGTTGATATTTATCTTTATCTCTTAAAATTCATCACATATTTCATTAATCAAATTAGAATTTTATTTGATATGTAACATTCATTAAATAAGTTATTTACTTATAGAAATATAATTTATATTTAAATAAATTTAACTTACAACTTCTTACATGACAACTGTATAATTATAATAAGTAGTTTATAAATAAACTTAAAAAATTTAAAATTTAAAAACTAAAATTACAAGTACTCTAAAATATAACTTTATCAACAAAATAAAAATAATACATATAAAAAAATATCATCTGAACATATCTATTTCTATTATTTTATGTTTACCAATTACTTTAATCAATTAGTTTCCAAAAAAAAATTATGCCTAAATTAATTTTATAATCTTTTAACTGCCAACAACTAACTCTTGATTACCAACTAATTTTTCAATTTTTAATTAATGTTTCAATTAATTTTAATCAAATATAACCTAATTCTTAGTGAATGTAGCGAGTTGTTAAGTGTCAAAAAAATAAAATTAGAGTTTATTCACGGTTCATCTAATGTATACTTTACCCTGTTCAGTTAACACATGTCAACACAAAAATAAAAAAAAAATTACAGGCATCAACTAGTATCCATCTTTAATGAATTCCATTCCATATGCTATTCTTTATTCTTACACTTTTTTCTTTCACTAACACTTTCTAAACTTATTGCTTCATGATAATCTCAAGAAATTTAATTAGACTTATTTGACTAAAATAAAATATTTAATAAATAAATTTATTTTTATTAATTTTAATATTTTTAGATATTAATTAAAATAATAATATTTTCAGATATAGATTAAAATAATAATATAGATAATTAATTCAATTTAGATTCATATGTCAATTTATACACAGTATCTTTTAGATGTAAATTCTTTTCCACGTAGAACTAAGCGATAAAAACACGTAATGAATTTGGGAAGAGGGACGGAATCACATCCCTCCTAACAAAATTACTAAATTTTATATATATATTCTTTTATTTCAATATTTATTTATATTTAAACTATAAATATATATAATCTTAATATATATATTATTTTCTATCTTATTTTTATATTTATTTATACATAAATTATAAATAAATATATTATTTAATATTATATTATATTATTTTTATATATTAATATTTTATTATATTTTAAAATTTATATATTTAAAATAGAAATATTATATTATATTATATTATTATCATTTATCTTAAAAATATCAAATATCAGTTATATATATATATATATATATATATATTTGTATAATTAATAAGACAACAAAATAATTTGCGTTGATCAATTAATATTATATTTTAATTATTTAAATTTGAATTTGTTTTCTATATTTTTATTATCTAACCATGAATATATTACTTCAAAAAATTTTGAAATTTTATTAAATTTAAAATTTAAAATTAATTATTTTATATCTACAAGGACTCAGAAAGAAAAATCTCCCCTGAATCTAACATTAAACAGACAATGTGTTTAGATATAATCAAAATATTGAATAAAAATTAATACAAAAATTTAATATAATCAAATCTCTTACCAAAAATATAAATATAAAAAATAAGATGATCAAGAGTAAATAAGTTCACATGAATTCATTTTAATTTTTAGGAATCATCATTCAAATAAGATGATTTTTAGTTTTTATTTTTCAGTTACGAACATAAATATATCCCTTTATTTTTTGTTATTTATTTTTTGGTTTTATATATCTAATTTAGAAAATATCTTGTAACGAAATTAATCTCTGAGACAGATGGATGGTTTTGCAGATTACAAACCATTAAATCACGTGGAATGGTGTAGATTAACATTATATATATGTCTTTATTTTAAATAGTTATATCTGTGTACACAAATTAGAATAATTATCTTGCAGTAAAATGTTCTAGGAGTCGATTTTTAATTAAAATATTTTTAACTATTCTTTATTTCAAAAATTTTCTGCTTCAACATATCTTATCTAAAAGAATGGCCAAAATTTTGTGCAGATAAAATTCTCATAAATAATAGATAAATATTTAAATGGATACCATGGAAAATATATAAATAAATATTTTGATTGCATGTTTGTAAACGGTGCCAATATCATACTCCTTGTGTTCACCGAGTATCCATCTAAGTCCAACTAAAGGTTATCTCAATATTTTAATGTGTTTGAAATTTGATTTTATTTAAATTTAATTAATATATATTTATATTATAAGAGTGTATATGATTTTAAAATGACATGCATTTATAGAATTATATATGATTTTTGATAGAATAAGTTTTAAAATGGTTAAAATTATAATTTTATATAATCCTTTAATTTATAAATTCATTATGATATATATAATATTGATTTATTTTAAACTCATAATAATTTATTAATTATTTTATTTTTTTAAAAAAAATAGATATGGATACACATGAATATTAAAAAACCTACAAATAATTTTTAAACAAATAACTATATACGGTTATTGGGGCAGAGAATTTTATAAAAAATAATATTTTGTTGGGGTTAAATATCTTCTGTTTCAATCATTATTTTCCAATTCATTGTCGACTATGAAGTTTTGTGTATTACAAAATTGCTGAAAAAATATCACGGTCCATCCAGTAGATATTTCATTAAATTTTAAAATTTTTTTATCTCACTATATATGGATTATGGATTTATCTATAATTATTTTATAAGATTTTGGTATCACTTTCTTATTTAAAATTTCATTCTAAATTTTAAAATATCTGACTTTATCAAAGTTGTATTAAATATATAAAAAAAGTTAATTAATTTAATTAATAATTTTTTAAAATTTAAAAAATTCTTAATTTAAATCATATATTTAAACAAGTATATTTAAAATTTATTAATTTAAATCATGTAATGTAAAAAAACTTAGAGCGTTACATATCTTTAATAAATAATATTAAAAATTTAATTTATTTTTTTATATATTTTTAAATTTATTAATTTAAATGGTGCAATTTACAATTAAAATAAAGGAAAATTTTTTATGATATTTATTAGTTTAAATCATGCGATGTATAACTAAAATGAAGAAAGAAATTTCATGACATTTATTAATTTAAATCATGCAATGTATAACCATAACAAAAAGAAATTTCATGATATTTATTAATTTAAATAATATAATATACATTTTAATTTCATGATATTTATTAATTTAAATCATGCAATGTATAACCATAACAAAAAGAAATTTCATGATATTTATTAATTTAAATAATATAATATACATTTTAATTTCATGATATTTATTAATTTAAATAATATAATATACAATTAAAATGAAGAAAGAAATTTTATGTATGTACAAGATAACTTAAACTTACTCAGTTGCATATTTTTAATGGATAATATTTAAAATTTGAATTATCTACTTATATAAATTTTATGTTTTCTACGTTAAAAAATATTATATCTTAAAAAAAAAAAAATAACTTTTATTTGACTATTGTAAAAATCAAGTTGCCCGTAATTATAAACAATCAAACTATAAATTTTCTTATCACATTCGAGAAGTTGATAACACTATAAACGAATATAATGTATAAATTTTCTTATCACTATAAATTTTCTTATCACATTCGAGAAGTTGATAACACTATAAACGAATATAATGTATAAATTTTCTTATCACTGGACTTATGTCGACCATAGAAAAGAATGCAATTTAAAAATAGCAATAACAAACCATTTAAATTGTGGATAGTATGACGACATCGAAATGATTCATCAGGTTTGAATTCATGAAAGTATAATTTATAGATATTACATTATATTATTTTATCATCACTTATTTTAAGAATATCAATTTTATATATGTACTTGATACAACAAAATTATTTGTATTGGTCAGTTAATATTATGTTTTCATTATTTAAATTTAAATCTGTTTTTTATATTTTTATTTTATCTAACAATAAATATAATACTTAGTAGACTATAAATAAATATATTATTTAATATTATATTATTTTATCTTTATATTTTAATATTTTATTATATCTTAAAATTTATATATTTAAAATAAAGATATTATATTATTTTATTTTATTATCATTTATCTTAAGAATATAAATTATATATATATATATATAGATAGATAATTAATAAGACAACAAAACTATTTACGTTGATCGGTTAATATTATGTTTTGATTATTTAAATTTAAATCTGTTTTTTATATTTTATTTTATCTAACAATGAATATATTACTTAAATTTATTTTTATATATTTTTGACATAAACTATAAATAAATATAGTATTTAATATAATATTATTTTATCTTTATATTTTAATATTTTATTATATCTTAAAATTTATACATTTAAAATAGAAATTATATTATATTATTTTGTCATCACTTATCTTAAGAATATCGATTATATATATATATATATATATATATATATATATATATATATATATATATGGATAATTAATAAGACAACTATTATGTGTGTTGGTAAGTTAATATTATGTTTTCATTATTTAAATTTAAATCTGCTTTCTATATTTTTATTTTATCTAACAATGAATATATTGCTTAAATTTATTTTTATACGTTTTCGACATTCTTTAAAATTTTAATAAATTTAAATTTTTAAATTAACTATTTTATATTTAAAAGGATTCGGATAGAAAAATCTCCACGGAATCAAACATCAGGACGGATAGAGTTTTGAAGTGAAATGTGTTTAGATATAATCAAAATTTTGATTTTAAAAGAATTTAAAATATAAATATTTGAGTGAGAGGATAAAATAATAAGAAAAAGAAGGAAAATAAATATTTGAGTGAAAATCTTATCTTATTTAAAATATTAAAAAAAATATTTTATTAAATATTTAAATTTTATCTTTGACAATTAACTATAAGTTTGATATAAATTTATCTATAATTATTTTTGGATAAGATTTTATATATCATTTCTTAATTTAAAATTTCATTTTAAATTCATAAATATTTAGTGTTTATTTGAAAGATAACAAAACCAATTTATATTAATTATAATAATTAATTTAATTAATAATTTTTATGAATTAAAAATTTCTTGATTTAAATTATATATTAAATACATATATTTAAAAATTATTAATTTAAATCATACAACAAACATGAAACTTTAACTAATTAAGAGAAAATTGAGTTACATATCTTTAATTGATAATATTTAATTTATCTATTTATATTATTTTAAAATTTATTAATTTAAATCATGCAATATATAATTGAAGTGAAAAAAAGATCATATATTACAATTATGCATGTACGTGTGAGATAGTTTATAAACTGATTTCGATGTATATCTTTAATAGATAATATTTAAAATTTGATTTATTTACTTATATAATTTTTATGTTTTCTATGTTATAGAATATTATATCTTAAAAAAAAATTAACTTTTATTTAACTATAGTAAAAATCAAGTTACCATAACTACAAGTAATCAATTATAAATTTTCTTATCACTAGGAGCGATTACTTGTGTTTGATAGTTATTATCAAGAGAACTCGAGAAGGTTGATAACCTATGTAAGCAAATACAATGTATAAATTTTCTTATCCTTATACTCGTGTAAATTGTTAGTCAGTTAATATTTATCAAAAGAAGTAGATAACTTAATATCAACCATAAAAAGAATGCAATCGAAAAATAGAAATAGTTTGACGTAATCGAAATGATTCATCAGGTTTGAATTCAGGAAAGTACAATTTAGAAAATGTGTAGTAGGGGTAGAAGTTGACGTCAAAATAAGTGATAAGGGTATGTGTATGTGCAGTAAAAGGGTACCCCATACCTCCAAAACCCAATCCCTCATTCAAACCAGTCCTTATCACTATGTGTACCACGGTTATACCACCCTACGCAAAGGAACATAACTCAATCCTCTCTCTATATATATCTCTATAACACACATATATCCCATTCATTCTCCATTGCCCTATCTATCTCTCTCTGGCGTCTTATCTGTCCACGTGGGTCCCACTTCTACCTCACCACCGTCACCATAATACTCTACTTTTCCCTAACCTCACCTACCCATCCCTCATTCTCTCCCTCTCTTTCTCTCTCCATAAAACCCACATCCACACCCACAAACCCTCTCATTTATTAAACAAAATCCAATCCAAACAAATCCTTAATTCTCAAACCTTCCTCCACCATTCCATACTCTCAATTTGGTAACTTAATCAAAGCTATCTCAAAATAGGAAAACTATCTCAACACACACAAGTGATGTTATAATAATAAGTCTAAACTCCCAAATCCAGCAAGTATGTTCTCAAAACTTCATCAACATCCTCAACAACAACAGCAGCAACAACAACCTTTTCAATTTCCGCGAGAATGTCAAACGTCAGAAGATGATGAAAGTCGGGGAAGCGGTGGTACTACTGGTCTTGCTGTCGCGCAGGATAAATCTGTGGGCTGCAGCGGATATGATGGGGCTACAATTGAAGTAGTCAGACGGCCCAGAGGCCGCCCACCTGGATCCAAGAACAAGCCCAAACCGCCTCTTATAATAACCCGCGAGCCCGAGCCTGCTATGAGCCCATTCATCTTAGAAATACCACCAGGTAGCGACGTCGTGGAAGCCCTAGCCCGGTTCAGCTGCAGAAAGAATACGGGCCTCTGTGTTCTCTCCGGTTCCGGTCCTGTAACCAACGTCACGCTCCGTCAACCCGGCGCCACTCCCGGCGCCACCGTCACGTTCCATGGCCGTCTCGATATTCTCTCCATGTCCGCCACGTTTCTCCTCCATGCCGCGCCGCCGAGCACCTTCGCCGTGTCGCTCGCCGGACCGCAGGGACAGATTGTCGGAGGTATCGTCGTCGGGAGGCTTCTCACCGGCGGGACGGTGTTCGTCATAGCCGCGTCGTTCAATAATCCGTCGTATCACCGGCTGTCATCAGAGGAGGAACAGCAGCAGCACAACTCGATTTCCGGCGGCGGAGACGCGCAGTCGCCTCCGGTGTCCGGTGGCGGCGTTGAGAGCGGACATGGTCCGGCCGATCAGTCGCGTATGTACAGCTGTCACCTTCCTTCTGATGTGATTTGGGCACCGACGGCTAGACCGCCTCCACCACCTTTCTGATGTGAATTATTCACGTTAATTTTTTTTTCTTGTTTCGTTAATTATGGACATTTTTGTTTTTGTTTACTTGAGTGCTTTATTATTTAGTTTAAATGTTGGTTTTAGCTTATTTAGTTCTGGTTTTAATTTTGATTAAATAGAAAAACACTGGTTTAGGCTATTTGTAGAGTAATGCTTAGTGCGTTATTACTATTTGATCTTTGGTTTCTCTCTGACATTTTTGTTTTGCTCTAAAAGAAAATTCTATATGATTTACTTTGTTAAATGTGCAGAGACTTCACTCAACTTTTTTAATACTCCTTTGATAGTTTGAGTTTGATAAATAATACTCTTTTGTTATTTTGTTATTTATGTTTGTTTTATTTTTTTCATTTAATATGCCTGTATTGATGGTGATGAATAGTATTCACATAAATAGAACTTATTTGCGGTAGCTATCAAAGTATTCATTACTTTGTGTTGTATTATTTAGTTTTTAATGTTTAATGGAGATGAATGGGAAATATTTGTATTATATATTTTAAATTTCTAAATGAAATTAATTATTAGTGACTGATATTATTCTGATTTTAAAGTTTTTATAAAATATTTTATATAATCAAATACATGATTATGGTTATCGGTTGGTTATATTTTATGTTAAAAATGTATATTTTTTCTCTATATTTAATATATATTATTATGTACTTCGCACCAATAATTAGCCTAAAGAAAACTCGGTGATATCTGATTGTACTTTCTCAACCAAATAATGACTTTTCATGAAGTTATTTAAAATGAGAGATTGATTAAACTGTCAGAAATCAAGGTAAACCTGTATGCTTGCTTGGATTATATGGGCGACGTAATTCGTTCAATTCGTGTTTAAAATATTTCAGTTTAATGAGTAAACTCTGGTTTACGTTCAGATTGGACCTTTCTGGTGTGTAACGTATGGGGCCACATTTGAATGATGCAGAAGCATAAATTAGTGTGAGGTAATGGTGGTTGAATTGGTTTGAAGAGTGAATGTGGAATATCTGAGATGGTGGCAGTGTAGCAGAGAGTAATTGGGTGAAGATAACGCAGGTTGCAAGTTGGTGACTGGTGTTACTGTGAATAGCTTTCTTGATTTGGAAAAAGTGTATGGCAGTGGAGAACGTGGGAAGGGCTGTGGTTACCAGTTTCTAACATGATCAGCTTGTTCATTGAGTTGCTGTGTCCACTGACTGCGGATAAATCCTCTAATAACTTTATTTCTACGTCTAATTGCTTTATATCTGTCATCTCTCCTGCACTTGCTTTGTCTCTTTCTTGCCCCCTTTCTCTTTCTTTATTTCTTTCTGGTTTTAACTCGTGTGAAAGAATAAATACTTGTTTTCTTACATTCGTTCACGTTTTTACCGATTGGATTAAGAATCCAATTCTCACTAAATAAAATTATTTTGGAATTCATTCTATGTATTTCAAATTGTTGGTAAATCATACATATTTCGTATTAGTTAATGATAATAAATAAGTTTATTGGTAAATATACATATTTCGTATTAGTTAATGATAATAAATAAGTTTATTTTTAATGGGTTGGATTATTACTAGATCTTGTGAATGTTCACATAATTGTGAAGAAAACAAAAATTTCGGTTATGAGATTGTGATGCAAGGAAAGGAAGAAGAAGAAATTGGAAAACATGTATTAGATGGATATTATAAGTTTTCATCAATCATGAGTAGAAGATGGATAAGTTTTGATAAATTACGAGAAATGTATCGCAGTTATGAAGATAAATAAATTTTGAGAAATTCTGGAATGGAAAGTGTAAGAAAGACATTATGAAAATAAATTAGTTTTAAGAAATTGTAAGAAGCCTATGACACCAAGGTGATGAACTGTAATCACTTTCACCTAGGAGTGGGAAGTTTCTTTCTTTTAGATAGAAAAGATGTACAGGTGTCTCTTTTTTGTTACATCTTTTATATTGAAATGGCCACATAATTTTTATGGATAAGATTTAGAGTTTTTTAAAAAATTCTTAAAAAAATCTTAAAAAATCCTCTCTTTAAAGAAAATATTGATTTTATTTTATATTTTATTGAAATTTGATAAAAAATTATAAAAGAAATTTGATAAAAAGTTATAAAAGAAATGAAGTTGGAGTCTTTATATGTGAAAGTTTCGTGGAGTATATCACAAGCTAAAATAAGCATGTGTTTCAAGATAATTTTAACTTAATTGATGTTAAATTGAAGTACATAATTCATCATCTAAATCGTGTAATTTAGTTAGATTAACTATTGAGGTGATGCTTGTCCGACATAGTCTACAAGTTTGGTTGAAACATACAATCATTTAATAATCTTAAAAACAAGATATAACTTGGTCTAGTTAGATTAACTAATGAGATGATGCTTATGTGAAAAGTGTCCGACATAGTCTACAATTTTGGCTAAAACATACAATCGTTTAATAATCTTAAAAACAAGATATAACTTGGTCTCAAAACTTTCTTTATCTTTTAAGGTTAAGAGTAATTCCACTTCTTATTTTAATCTCTTTATCATGTTTCTAGTATTCCTCTTAGGTTTCTCCTTGAAATTCATATCTTTATTATGCCCTCATTCTTTTACAATTTGTCTTCAAATTGAAAGCATCCTTACTTGAATCAAACAATGAAAGATTACTAACATTAAAGGTATGTCTTCCTTCAAACTTTAAAGGCTTATCTAGTTAATAAACATTATTGTTTATTTTAGAAACCACCTAATAAGGTCCACTCCTTAAGAAAGGAGCTTAATTCCGTTGACCGGAAAATATTTCCTTTCTAAAGTGAACCCAAACCCAATCTCCAACATTAAGGACTAGCTCTTTTCGACCCTTATTATTTTGATGCATCATTTGTACACTTTTATTTTTAAGATTGGCCTTGACTTTGACATGCAAGTCTTTTATCTTCTCAGCCAAATTGCTACCATATTTGTTCCCTATACGACCAATACTTGTTAATGACAACAAATCAAAAGAAGAAGTTTGGTTAGAACTATAGAAAATTTCAAAAGAATAAGAAGTAAAAAAATATTTCACCCCATTATAAACAAATTTAATATGTGGAATACATTCCTTCCAATTTTTCAAATTATATTTTACAAAGCATCTCAACATTTGGCCTAAGGTTCTATTTGATTATTTTGGTTTGACCATCAGTTTGATAATGACAAGTTGTGGAGTATAGAAGTTTAATGCCTAACTTCTCTCATAAGGTCATCTAAAAGTCGCTTAAGAATTTTGAGTCTCTATCACTTACAATGAATCTTAAAACTCTACGTGGTCTTACCACCTCCTTGAAGAAAAAGATTATTATGTAAATAACATCATTTACCTTGTGGCATGAAATGAAATGTATCAATTTTAAAAATCTATTCATTAAAACAAAAATAAAATATTTTTTTTCTTAAACCAAGACATTCCATCGAGAAAGATCATAAAAATATTAATATAAAAAAAATAAAGAGAAGATGAAATTGATAAAAATATAAATAAATTATGATTAAAATGTCTAAACTTGATTTGATAATATAAAATATAACGATCAATATATTTAACTACATCAATTTTCTTTCAAAGCTAATAAAAATATTCACACAACAAAGTTAAAGTATCGTAAATATTAAAATAATCTTAATAAATTTTCTTTAACAAAAGAAAAAGATAACTAAGTTATTTTAATTTTTAAAAATGTAAAATAATATTTTTTACAATATTTATATAAAATTTTATGTCAAACCAATCAACATAAAATTTTATTAGTTTGATTAAATTTAGATCTAATTGAACAAAAAATCAATTTAATAAAATTGATTCATATTTTGATTATTAAATTTATTAGATTGATTTAATTGAAGAATAACCCTGTAAAATAATAATAAATATGTTCGGGGAGGTAAATAAAAGATAAAAATACCACTTCTTCAAATTTTATTATTTTTAAAAATCTATATATTACAATTTTTAGCAACTAAATTGTAAATTTACCCTTAAAAGAAATGACAGGAAGAGAGGGTTGAAAAGTAAAAAGCAAGTGTGTAAGTTGCAATTGAACACTTACTTCTTCAACTGTGGCTTTTCTTTATTGCATCATCATTCATCTCGGTGGAAGCTTATTCTCAACGCTGATGCTTGATGGAACTGAAAATTCCCAAAATGAAATATTACGTGGAAATGTCTGTGTTTTATTGCATCATGGCACTAGGGTTTCGTGTTAGTGATTGAATAGATGGGATTGATTTTGCTTCCGTGCCATTAATGGATATCCTGTTAATTTGACATGTATGAAATAGGTGTCTCTAAATAGAAGATTGGCTTGTAGCTTGGATTTTGAATAATTATGATCATAATTATATATATGCATTGCATTTGGGGTGTTTCAATCTAATCCAAAAATAAACTATAGATTGACATGAGAATTTTTTTTAAAACTGATTAAAATTGAACATTTTTTGGGTCCATCTTTTTATATCTGCTCGGAGATATTTAGATATTATTGCATTAACCAAACTGATATTTACACTGAAACAATCATGGTCCTGTGTATGAATAATGCAACGGACCAATGCCTTCAAATTAAAATTTAATGGTTATGTATTACCCATATATATAAATTATATAACCAATTAACTTCTAATACTTTCTTTTCAACATATTTTCTTTGATGGTTAAAATTCATTGAAATCAAGTTTTTGAATTATTTTGGATCTCACTTTTAAATGATTATTTTTCTGATTTTATAGATTTTGATAAATTTCTAACCAATCTTAAGTGTAAAAAACGAAGTTAGCATTCCTCATAATTAAAATTCACAATTAATATAAATTATAATGTTTATATTAAAGGAAATAAATATATACACAGACGATAATTTGTAATTAAATGAACATATTTTTTTAATATATATTAATTAAATTCATGAAATTAAGTCCTTGTATAGAAATTAATTATCCAAAAAGTTATCTTTACGTTATTAAAATTTCTTCTACCAGTTAAATGATTCTGGGGTATTAGATTGATATTCTTTTTGGCTTAATAATAATTTTCCTTTTGAATTGTGATACAGTTTTTGTCATAACATAAACTATTATTTTAGAATGTGTATTATTTTATATAAATTAAAATTTATAGTAGATATAATTTTTTATTAAACAAATTATGTTATAATGAAAGTTTATAGTAATAAATATTTTAAAAATATAAATTGCATGGATTTGCGATAAATAATTTATATTATGATATTAAACTAATTTTAACTACTGATAATTTATTTTAAAATATATTGAAACGAAATCTAGAAATAAGCATAAAATACTATATTAAAAAATTAAAAAGTTAATGAAATTCTTAAATGAAAAATAACTAAAAAAATATTTTCAAACAAAGAATGATTCTTAAAAATACTGCGACAGCAACAAGATATGTCAATAAAAATAACCATCCAATCTAATTCACACTATCACTTATTTATAATTAATTTCTCCATTTTAAATGTTTTTTTATAAAATAAATCTACATTCCAATTTCCAACTTCTCCCCCATGCTGAACTTAATAGTTTTTTCTTATAACATTCTTTGCTTCGGACTCGTAATATCATTTCTATAAAATTCGTATCTCATTTAACTTGCAACATTATTTTGCTTCAAATTAACTCTTGTTTCGTTGGGACAGAGGGAGAAAAAGTAAAGAAGAAGAAAAATTATTTAAAATTTAAATTGGAAAGAAAAGTAAAAGGATTTTTTTTAAAAAAATTATCTTTATAGATTAAATATTCTTGTTAATTTCTTTCCATTATCTTTCTAATCAAACAAATAAAACACATTATTCTCTTTCTCTTCAATTTCTTTCCTCCCAATGAAACTTTCCCGGTAACCACAAACTAGCAAAATTCAAAATCATGGGACAAATTGAGGTGAGGAAGACAAAGAAAAACGGTTTAGCTTCAAGATATTGAGGGAGCTGACAGCTGTGGAATTTTGACCGGGGAATTCGGGAAAACATTGACCATGGATATGGGTTAAAAAAAATCGTCGACATATCAAATCAATTTGGTCGTATAATTTGAAATATTTTGTGATTCAACAAATTGAAATATGGTGGGTTTACATTCAACGGAATAATATTCATTGAATTTTTGGGAAATAATATGGATTTAATGTGAAGAGAATACATCTTAAGAAGTGATTAGTAAGGAGCCTTAAGTATACATAACTAAATTTAGTCTAGAATAAAAACATCTTAGCGATTATAAAACAATAATTATGGATTCAAAAATTAAAATAATTTATTAAGTGTGGGTACAATTTTTTTTAGTGAAATTCAAACTCTAATTTACTACATATTAGGAGAGAAGACTCTAACTAAATTCTTTTACTAATTAGTAACTTTCTTTTGAGATAAATTTATTTTAACTCAATTTTTAAAAGTTAATCTAAATGTTATTTATATAATTACAACACCTCATAATGAATAATATAAGGAGGGATTCAATTGAATAAGTTATCCAAATGCAATAATCGAATACAATATATTGAATATTTTTCTTCTCCAATATTTAAAAAATAATTCTCATTGTTTCTAAAGCCACTTTTGGTGCGAACATATATTTTTTTTATGACCCAAGACCCTTCTGTACCACGGTTCTTGCTCCTTCCTCTATTTTTAATAACATTAATAATTATTCAAGATTATTTCCTTTAACCTTAACTCTTTACGTAATAAATTAATTGTAATAATATTTGTGAGAAGTTTTCATCTAATGTGTACTAAGAGTGTTTCAACTCAGGTAAAAAATTGATCGAAAAGTAGATGACTTTGCAATTCATTATACATAGTTATGGTTATTTATGGATGTGAAGGTATTCAAATGTTAAATATGCTTTTGATCGTCCATATACTCGAAACTTCGCTGAAGTTGTATAACAAGATTTCGTGTTTCATTCAAAAACTTGTACAAATTAACCAATTTACATACTCAGATGGACTTCTGTAGATTAATATACTTTTGAAACACAATAACAACTTTACAATCTAGAAAAGCTCCCCCCCACTGTGTTTTGGTGATAAATTTGGTTATGCAATAATAAATGATCTTTGATAGTAATATAAAGTTTCCAATAATAATTATGTTAAGATAAGTTAAATATCTTAATTAATCGTTAATAAAGATATTTTTATTATTAATAAAATACTTTGATCAGCGGTAGATATAGATATTTTTATTATTAACTAATTTGTACAGTTGTCATTTCATAAGAAAATTATGTGTATCTTTTTATATTGTCAATTGCATAACCAAGAATCATTCTCCTTCTTTGAAAATCTTTTAATATGGTATCAGAGTTGACTTTGAATTCCTCTACCATATAGGAATTAAAGTTGTGTTTTTGGTTCCATTGAGTGACTTTTGATTGTTTTTTTCGATATTACTATCTTTATAAAGGTGGATAGCCTGAAGAGCCATATTACTCCAGCTGTTAGATTTTTAGCCAAGTCATGTATATTTAACCTTGTTTTTAATTCTTCTGTTTTTATTAGGGATAGCAATTGGATAATCGATATAGACACCACTGGCCATATGACTTGTGATCTTTATAAATTTACTCACTTTTCTGCTAATAGTTCTAAAAATGTCATTATTACTACTAATATGTATCATTTCCTATTGAAGATGTTGGTACTGTATCCCTTTTGCTTTCCTTATCACTTACTTATGTTTTATTTGTTTCTACTTTGAATCTCTCTTCCACCAATAAACTAACACAATCTCATGACTATGTTGTCTTGCTTTTCCTTATTCATTGTCTTTACATCTATACCAAGGAAAAGATTGACAATGGTAAACTAAGTGGAGATTGTACTACTTGGAACATGTTTCTTAACAAATCCATAAAGGAGCATTGACTCATCTTGCAAGTGATAACTAACAAAATAAAAACAATGAAGTAATATGGTTGTGGCATAAATGATTAGGATACCCCTCTTTTGGCTATCTCTAGAAAAATTATTTCCATCTTTATTTCATAAATGTAATGTTTCATTTTTTTTTGTGTGAAATTGTTATGACAAAAAATCATCATGTTATTTTTCCCTTAAGTAATAATAGAGTCGGGTCTCCCTTTTCATTAGTCCACATTGATGTTAAGGCCTTGCATCAAACTCCACACACAACGCATGAAATGGTTCACTAGTTTTCTTGATGACTATACTCGAGTAACATGAGTATATTTTCTTAAACATAAGAGTGATATGTGTAAAGTATTTCATCTTTTTCATCAAATGATTGTCACACAATTTAACAAATCCATAAAAGTTCTTAGATCCGACAATGGAAAAGAATATTTCAAGAGAGAATTAATAGCGTTCATGAACTCTAAAGACATTCCTATCAAACTACATGCCCTCCTATACCACCAACAAATTAGGGTGACTGAAAGGAAAAAATTGACACATTTTAGAAGTCACTAGATCACTCTTAGTAGGTGGTAGTGTTCCATCTCATTTATAGGGGAAGACTTTAAAATCTGCAATTTATTTGATTAACTGAACCCTTTTTAGTGTCCTTAACTTCAGAATGCCTTTAGATGTGTTATATGATCATTGTCCTTTCCTTCCATTGTTCATTTGCTCCCCTCATGTTTTTGGACGTGTAGTCTATGTTCACTTGCACCCATATTAATGTACAAAGCTTGAACACAAGCCTATTAAATATGTCTTTTTGGGATATGGTCCAACTTAAAAAGGCTATTATGCTTATTACCCATGAACATGTCTTTAGATGTTATATTTCATGAACATGTTTTTTTATATAGAGAAAATATGTTTTGCACTTTAGAGAGGAATGAAAATAAAGTGCATTACCATGATGCTAAGTTGTTTAATATTTCAACTACCTATGATGCACGTTATAGAGATTGAGTCAATCTCTAATGAAGGTTCAATTGATAGACAACATCAAGATAATACAATGTCTTCTAATTATGGTCATAACCCACTGGTTCAATCTTTTCCACAAGTATAATATTCATTGAATGACTCTTTAGAGGTACCTCTCAACCTTGATGATCTTGATGCAATTTTTGTTGATTCAAATATAAATGAAGTTGATTCTCATCTTTCACCTCATTCTAACCATGGTCAACCGCTAATTAGATATAAACCCAACATCCAATCCAAGGTGAAATACCTTATAAGTAACTATGTATCATCTCACAAGTTCTCCCAGTCATATGCATCATATATCTCTAAGTTATCCTCTATCTCTATTCTTAGTAATGTGCAAGAAGCTTTGGCAGATCCTAGATGGACCAAAACTAGGACTAAGGTTTTTACAATTAAACAAAAAGCTGATGGAGCCATTGAGAGTTATAAAGCATAACTAGTGACTAAAGGTTACACTCAATCCTATGGTGTAGGTTATCAATAAACTTTTACACCAATAACAAAACTCAACACTATGAGAACACTTTTGTCACTAGTTGCAAACCAAAATTGGCCACTTGTTCAGTTTGATGTTAAGAATGCTTTACTACATGGAGACTTATTAGAAGACGTATACATAGAGTCCCCACTAGGAATGTCAGGTTTAGATGCAAAGAAGGTATGTAGATTATATAAAGCTTTGTATGAATTAAAACAATCACCAAGAGCATGGTTTGACAAGTTCACTAAGCCTACGAAGACATTTGGTTATAGTTAAAGTAACTCTAAGTACACCTTATTTTTAAGGAAAGGCGAGGAAAAATCACAGCCTTGTTTATTTATGTTGATGATATAGTAGTTACAGAAAATGACCAAAATGAAATTTTGAATTTACATTAACATCTTGCTTCTAAATTTAAGATGAAACAACTTAGAGAACTTAAATATTTTCTTAGGATTGTAGTAGCTATATCAAAGCATGATATTTTTCTATCCCAAAGAAAATATATCCTTGACATGCTTTCTAAAACTGGGATGTTGGGTTGTAAATCAGTTGACACTCCCATTGAACAAAATCATAAACTCTTTTAATGCCTACACTCAAATAGCATAGACAAGAGAGGTATCGAAGGCCAGTAGGAAAGCTAATTTATTTGTCCCATAATACATGATCAGACATTATTTATGTCGTGAATGTTGTGAGTCAATTTATTCATGATCCTCATAAGTCTCGTAGAGCTGTAGTAAAAAAAATATTGAGATACTTAAAGTTCACTCCTAAAAAAGGAATACCATTTTCAAATCATGGATATTTAAAGGTAGAAGGTTACATGGATGCTAATTGGAAATGTTCAACAAATAATACAAGATCCATCTTTTGATGCTTCATTTATGCACGAAGGAATCTGGTAATTCAGAGGAGTAAAAACAACCATTGATAATTGGATCAAGTGTTGAAACAGAATTTAGAGGTATGACACTTAATGTCTTTGTATTATAATGAGTAAAATATGTATTATCAGAATTGGGTTTTGAACCAAAAGAATTTATGAATTTACACTGTGACTATCAGCTATAAAGATTGGTCACAATCATGTTCAATATGGCTAAACGAAACATGTAAAAGTTGATAGACATTGAAAAAATATTTGAAGTTAGAATAATCAATTATTTTCCTATTTACAAGATCCCAACACCAATTAATTGATACTTTCGTAAATAAGTAAAAAATATAATATTTAATTAATCTTTATCTAAGTTAAATATAATATTTAATTAATCTTTATCTAAGTTAAATATAATATTTAATTAATCTTTATCTAAGTTAAAAATTATATTTTCATGCACCAAGTTCAGAAATATTAAGATAAATCAAATATTTTAATTAGGTATAGGTAGATATTTTTATTATTAGTAAAATTAATGATAAATAATGATATTTTTGTTATTAACAAATTTATATAACGGTAATTTATTTTCTATTTTTATCTCCTATTATTATAATAATAATTAAATTATACATGTTTTCATTGTAAATGATTACACTTTTTTTCTTAGATGTTTTTATTGCCATGAATTTTTCAGTCTACAAGACTAAAAACTAATCTCGTGATATTGTGATAGGTGCTATTTCATTAAATCGTTACAGAATAAAAAAAAAATTCTACTGGATCATCCCGCAACATCTTCATCTTGAATATTACTAATACTAGTAACTCCCACTACCAAACCAGTTTTGATATCACCAAATTCTTTCTTTGGGAACTACATCAATAGAATTAACATAAATGACCAATCACTTCCAAACTAATTAAAAGTATGCACAGGATTAAAAATGAAGTAAACATGGAAATAGAAAGAATACCATTAAAATTTTTAACATGAAAAAACTTTTCAACATGAAAATGGATGAAATCACTGGACATAATCCAAGAAAATATTTCTTCTATTAAAAGTGATATTACAAGATGATCATTGTCTTTAAAACAAAACTTGTGACGCCGTTCATTTAACAATCACAAGTTTTTCTCTCTCTTTTATATTCAAATTGTCCCTTATTCTCAAATTTCTTATAGAAATGAATGGGTGATAACAAATATTTAGCAAATGTTGAATCTCCTTAAAACCCTCCATCTTTACATAAACAATGAACCAAAAAATTTGTTTCAAACAAAAGTTATTTAACCTATACCAATTACGAACTATCTGTATCCCTAAACTAAGTGGTTCAGGTCCAAGGAAATCAAATCTTATCTAACTTAATATAAATAAACTATGTTCAAATAGAAAAATCTATCCACAATGTGTATGTTCAATATCTGAGATAAAGTTAATCATTATTTTTTACTAGACAATTTTTTTTACTGTACACACCAATGAACAATCACAAAAGATCAAATAAATAAAGGTTACTTCAATTCTAAGACCCTAATAAAGTTACTCATGGATAATTTCTATTAATTGTGTAAATTTTCGAACAATATAAATACATAATTAACACACATTATGTTTTTGATATATAAGAATCGAACATGGCATCAAAGAATTTACAATTCATATATCCTATTCAACTAATTAAACTAAATCTTTTGAACAATTAACGCACCATCATAATTAAACATATTCCTTCTGGTTTATTTCCAACCCACTCACTCTTAATTATTTTTTAATTTTCTTATCAACAAAGATAAATTAAATTAATTCGATATAATCGAAACCCATTTACAAATAGTATTGTCTAAAAAATTTCTTAAATGTCTTTTATAGTTTCTTGGTGTTAATAGAAGTATCTATTACCAGAAACAATGTTTAATTAATCCTATGAATATAAGTAAGATGGATTGAAGTTTAGATAGCTGTTCATTTCTACTAACACAATCTCTTGATTTCTTTCTTCTTATTTTTTTTTTATTTACACTTGAAATTTTTTCCTAAGTCAAACACTTTGAGGAATTTCTTAATTAGAGTAGGTGGGATCCTCCTCTACCGTTGCCACCATGGTATCATGTCAAAATTTCAACCCTTAGTTGAGCACTAGTACCATTCCCATTTTCCTTTTGCCTACCCCAAAACCAATTAATGATTCGTGCATGTCTCATTGTCTCATTTTATATTGACTTTGTTGCCTTGTGTGTCACCGAGTAATTTGCTACGTCCACATTTTTTCAAAATCATGTTCTGCATTTGGTTCATGAACATTGTATATCCTCTGCATTTAGATTAGAAAAGGCAAAACAAAGCAAAAGATTTTCTGCGTTTACCAACCCACTTTACCTTTTCTTCTGCTCTCATACTCTTAATTACTGTTGTCATGTGCGATTCAGAGTTTTGAATCTTCCTCACCCAGGCCAACTCAACTAAACATATTTCCAAAAAACTAATTTTTATGAGATATTTTTAAACTATTAAAATAATTTATTAGTATTATTGTAGGTTTAGTAGAAGTTTTTTTTATGATACAAAGTGATTCATAAATTATTTTAAATTATTTTATTTAGTATTTATTTTCAATATTCTAATGCCATTTTGTTTTATTTTTATGCAGCACTAATTATCTTAAATAACATTTTATTAATTTTAATTTTGGGAAAAAAATTCATACTAAAATAACATAACTGCTTTGTAAGAAATATATGCAATACAGGAATTATTATCTAAAAAAACCAATATTTTACTGGATTTAATATTTTCTAACATTTTTACGGCACTAAGTAATAGAATATATGTATTTTAATGTATAAAACTCAACTAATTAATAAGATAAAAAAGTACTAATTAAAAGAAATGTGTCATTGTAAAATGATGAGCTTACTTTTAAATAGAAAATATTTTATTTTCATATTACTTATACTGATTCATATTTAAAAAAAATTAAAAAAACATAGATAATAATTTAAGCCAGTTTTTGTAAAAAAATTTGAGACCTTAATTATGCAAAGGATTAATTTTTTCTTGCTTTGTACTTAAACTGGCCATGCACACCTACCATGTATTAAGAAGGAAAATGCTAAATAGAACTAATTGACACAGTAAACTCTATATATGATTTTAATTTACATTTTTCATTTATTTTAAATTACATTTTATCCAATAACATATTAACACGTGAATTCATACGGTTGAATTTACTATGTAGCATTACTGTATTAAGAAAGTAAAACATTTCTTGTTGCGA
Organism: Hylodesmum podocarpum; assembly: GCA_026586105.1. Lineage (NCBI taxonomy): Eukaryota > Viridiplantae > Streptophyta > Magnoliopsida > Fabales > Fabaceae > Hylodesmum > Hylodesmum podocarpum. The sequence goes on along the minus strand of JALJEV010000071.1, from coordinate 1,298,872 downwards.
ATTGATTTTCGTGGAAACCGCATGACCATGTTTTTCCTCAAATTTAATACTTTTTCTATTTTTAAAACAATTTGAAAAAAATCCCACAGTGCAAAATCAATATTCGTGCAAAAAGCAATGCTCATTAAGAAATTATGAACCGAAGGTGCCTAAAAGTTCAAGAATTTTAAAAGATATCCCAAAGATTGTTTATATATTTTATAAAAAAATAATAATTAATGATAAGCCTTGTAGAAATCTTAGTAGTATCCATTGCACTTATCAGATCATGGACATGACACTTGTTGGTTTCATAATACTTAATTATATATATAGTTGTTTTTTTAACTTAAATGTATTTATAATATGATAAAAAGTATTGAATTAAAAGTAATAACTTTTAAATTATATGCTAGTAAGTTATGGATCTTGGCATTAATTGGTGCTTATATCTTATAGTTTCAGCGTAAAAGGGACAAAACAAGAAACAAGTAAACCAACTTTGTGGCTGATAGTGATATCTATGCAATGTCCTGTTGTGTTTTTGTGGCCACTACCCACGATTGCAACATATGCATATATAGACAGCATAGTATCAACCCATCTTAATTTTCTGATCCTACTTTATTAATTTGGTTATTAGAATGTATTTATGTTTTTGTCTCAACGTGTAGGTAAGAAATATTTGATAGTTTCATTCATGATTAATTTTATCCATCAGTTTAGTTTAATTGATATTTTTAGTAAAATTTTCTTTTTAAGTATTTTTTGTTTTCTTTGATAATTTACTTAATCATTTTAAATTCTTAAATTATTTTTTTATATCCTTAAATACCAGATAAAATGTCTGAAATTCCATCATATTTTATTTTAGTGGTAGATTTAAGTTAAGTTCTTAAAATTATAGAAATTTTAATATAATTATTATTTATTTAATAAATTTTGTTAATTAATTCTTTGATTTTAGGAGTTGTTGCTGTTTCTTTTATATCACGTAAAGTCCATCCAATATTGGAGATAGGTCATAGAGATTCAACCTTAATTTGACTGGCACCATCGGTATATAACAACTTAACATACACATATTTTTTTTAACCATAAATATTGAACACAGAAGAATTTATAACAAAGTAAACACCTTAATTTTTTACTTTTTTTGGAGAAATATTGTTGTGTTTTTAATGGTAATATATAATTAGTAGATATTGATCAACCTTGTTTGATGAACCTTGTTTGATTCTCATGCATGCACGTATCATTTTCTCTGCTGCAAATATCGGTTGATCATTCTGGGTATGATAGATTTGTAAAGAAGAATACTTTAGTATTTAGTTTTTAGAAATAATATTATTTTATTCTCTAATTTTTAACAATTGATATAGTAATTGATTATTTTTAATTTATTATGGATTAAATTAAATAATAAATTAATTTATCAAATTTTAAAAGTTAAAAGCTAAAATCACGAATCAAATTCTTAAAAATTAATGGGAAAGGAGAGGGAGAATAATGATAAGGTGTAAAACTTGATTATTAGAAACAACATTACTCGTCCGTGAATTCGGATACCAATTTTTCTGTAATATAGTAATTGAAATTAAAATGGCATTGTTTGGTGGTTAAAAGACTATTATATACTTTTTCAACTTTTAACAATGTAATATAAATAAATAGTTGACTATGTGCACAGATATTAAAAATTGGTCAATTGAAAATACTTATTTTAAAATGCGAATTTCATGTTTCTAGAACACCCATTACTTTATCCTCTGTAGCATCTATCGTACGTAATCCAAAAATGGAAAACACGAAAAGAAAAAAGATCATAAAAGTTGTACGCGTCCTATACATTATAAGAGAAATGATAGGACATGTTTTCAAACACATGCTCTCAAATACTTTTTGAATATATTTTTTAATTAGTTAAAATCCATTAAAAATTATATATATTTGAATATTTTAGATTTTATTTTCTTAATAATAATTTTTTATTTTTGATTTTATAAATTTTAATAAAGTGTTCACCTGTTAAGATAATTAACATTGAGAAAACAGTTGATTTTCATTTGCATTGAACAGTGGCATAAAGTGGGGACAACGCGGTGAGGCACACCTTATCTTGAGAGAGCAGCACCACCCCTTATCATAATTCCACTCATCATATACATAATCAATCTTTCTTTTTCTTTTTATTTTTTTTAAGCTGTTTCGATATCAATTTTGGATAGAAAAAACACAATATATATATATATATATATATATATATATATATATATATATATATTTGACATTTTTCAGTCTAGTTATCAAACCCTAGAAACTTACACGGTACTCATCTTTAAATAAGAAATTAATTAATTAATAGTATTGTTTTTAAAAGGTATTGTTTTAATATGATTATATCAAAACATCAGTTGATCTAGAATTATAACTTAAATCAAAACATTCAAAAAGTGTAACATGTGCTTCATCTATGAAAAGTCCTTTTATTTAGCCTAAATATTATTTATCGATCTTGTAAATATTAGAGTCATCATTATTTTCAAAATTTTAGCTAAATATTTCGAATATCAGGTAAATATTTTCCAAGATGCTAAGATTAATTAGCAAATGACCTAACGTAATAGAGAGACACATCACTCTCCAACCTAAGAAGATATAAAAAAAACTATTAAGATCAATTTATAACTAGACTTAAAATCACATAATCACGATTTCCCACTTATAAAAATACATGATTCTCAACCTTAAGCTTAAAAAATACCAAGACCTAAGATCCAACACATATTTGATTAGAGATAGAAAAAGGAAAGAGGGTAATTGAGTCACATTAAAGTATCATTAAGGCGAGAAGATCCATTGTGAATAACTTTAATATGAGAGGAGATTTTATCATTGAACTTGTCCCCATGTGACTGATTTTCATAGACAACAAGGTTAACACTTAATTGAGGCAATGTTGGGTGTTTGTTAGTAACAAAACTTTCATTTTTTCTTTCCTTTGTTTTCCTTACTCTTTTCATTTTGCACCTCATCTTCTAATATGAATCACACTATCGCAGGCATTTCCATGTTACTCTAATCAAGTAAGAGTTATTTGTTTCTAAATAATATGCCTTACTTTCTTTTTTGAAAGTCACAATAATTTTCATAGTTTGAAAATTAGTTAAAGAACAAAATTTCAACCTATGGTTCACAGTATTTTGATATCTCTATTCTCTGTGGGCTTTTAAACTTATAATAGAATAAAAAGAACATATTTCAATGGGCCGGGCTTCACTTCAATCCTGGCCGAAGATATTGCATGTAAATATAAGTTTTTTTTTTTCAGTTATATTCATTATAATTTAACATATTTTCATTTTTAGTCCTAATTTAATCCTTATAAAATTTTTATTTTACTTTTTATTCCTATAGCTTATTCAGTTTTCACATTTAATTCTTGTAAATTATATTCTTTTCTTTTCTAATCATTGTAAATTATAAGAAATAAAAATGAAAAATATTAATTAAAGAGATAAAAATGAAACAAATAATAATTACAAAGACAAAAAATGAAACAATTTTTTTTACAAGAACTAAAAATAAAAATACACTAAATTACAAGGATTAAAATTGAAACAAAAAATTTACATGGATTAAAAATAAAAAATACTAAATAACAGAAATAAAAAAAATATTTAGACCAATTTTTATATAATTTTTACTTGCAGATTATATACGTAATATATTTAGATTTTTTAATCAAAGTGTACCGCATAACAACAATAGCATGAGAATAGGACAACCTTTCCTTTTGTCAAAAATATATGTAACAAATAAATTACATTAGGGTTACGATTGAAAATTTAACTAAAGTACTACATTCATAGAATAAGGAATAAAATATCAATTTATAAACACAAATATGTTGATCAATTTTTAAGAAATTTGTTGAGTGATGATAAAAAATAAAATCATTGATGCTTAAACTTAATATTATTGCAAAGACATTTGTGTGAATCCTGAACAAATAACAATTAACAACGTACTGAGACCTATATCTTGGATAAAAATTTTATATTTAATTATTTCCTTAATATAAATGAAAACATTTTAATTTCACGTGATTTTTTTTAATTTTTTATTATATAAATGTAACTATAAACTAAAAAATCTTCATTGACATTTAAGAGTTTTTGATATAAGACTTATCATTTACAATAATTTGACTTTTAAATGTACACTCTATAATTTGTTTCTTAGATAATAAAAGATGCTAGTGTAATAAAAAAATACATAAAATATTTTTTAACGAAACTTCAGCAGATATATTACTCTAATTTAATCATATTATAAACCTTTTCAACAGAATTATTATGAAACTTTTTGGTACAATTATAGAACTTTTGATGCGAACAAATTAATTCTGATATTCACTTTGAAACTTAAAGGCTAACTTTATTTCTTTACTTTATTATTTTCCCTATCTTGCATAAGAATTTGGTTAAAAGTAGAGCACGCTTAAGGAAAAAGAGAGCATCTATGATTACTAATCAGTAATTAAGGGGAACAGCCACAATCAAATGGGTAACTAATTGGGTATTGCACAGTTGTGGTTATCAAATCAGTGATTAGACTAAAAAATAAAATACAATAATGGGAAGGCAATAAAATTGATAACCTAAAAAAGGAAAGGGATATAAAGGGGACAATTGGACAAACTTCAATTCATGTCTGTCTCTATGGATTGGATGCCCAATATGTCCTCTCAAAATTGAATAGATATGATCTACAGCTTTTAGTTTGGTCCCTTTTGTGGGCAAGTTGACAAATTGGGTCCACATTATCTCTCTTTTATTCTCTTGTAAACTTAAATCAAGTTTTGTTTTTCTATATCTTAAACTAAATTAATTAAGTTTTAACTAACATAAATGGTATAATTGATATATAATTTAATTTCTAAAATATATGATCAGGGTTAGATATGTATAAAAAATATTGGCCGATCAAGAAATACTTTAATTAAAAAAATTGAGCTTTAAAGTAAATATCATGTGTTTAGACCGTGTAAAATAAAAAAATGGTAATCAATTTTAAAAATTACTATTTTTTTTAAATTATGTATGAATGGTTATCATGCATTATTCTTTAACATTTTTTATATATACTTAATATTTTATTAAATTTTTAATAAAATAATAACTTTTATTATATTTTATCATTGTTTGATACGTACACGAATATTTTTTTTTTATATTAATATCATATTATCTTCTACACTATTATTATTACGGGAAGTATATATTCAATACCACCATCGATTATGATAATAATAATTACAGTAATAACTAAATATTAAAAATAAAAATGACAATAATTAAATGATAATGGAAGCAGACAAAAGAGTATAAATGAAAGTGTATGTGATCAAACGTTACTAAATAAAAAGCTATACATGATAATAAAAAAAAAGTAAAATAGTTAAAGAAGTGAAATATTTATATTTTTCTTAAAAGAAATTTAAAAATTAAAATTTGTATACTTTTCATATATTTTTTTATAAGTTATAATTATTTCAATTAAATATCACTAAATTTTTAATCAAATATCACTTCTTATTTAAAAAAATAATTCCTTTAAAATCGTCCAAAAACTTAATGGAATAGGCTCCTCTAGATCTAAAAATTTTGGTTAAAATAATGTAAATGGAGTGTTATTATGTTGAGCGAGAATAATTGATATGTAATTGTTGTAATTTAATTCGAGCTATCAAATTCAAACTCTGAATTATAAAATTTTAAGAGTTTGAGTAAGATAGTTAAATAAGTGAAATATTTATATTTTTCTTAAATTTTTTAAAAAATTAAAATTTGTATACTTTTCATATATTTTTTTGTTAGTTATTATTTCAATTAAATATCACTAACTTTTTGTATATCATTTAAAATTTTTAATCAAATATCATTTCTTATTTTAAAAAACAATTCCTTTAAAATCGTCCAAAAACTTAATGGAATAGTCTCCTCTAGATCTAAAAATTTTGGTTAAAATAATATAAATGGAGTGTTATTATGTTGAGTGAGAATAATTGATATGTAATTGTTGTAATTTAATTCGAGGTATCAAATTCAAACTCTGAATTGTAAAAACTAAATATTTAAAAAAGAAGATTATTACTCTCACTCATTTCATCTGACTTGAATATAGAAAATACGCATAATTTCAAAAATTAATAATATTGAGTTTTATCTTTAAAATTTTAGCGAAGTCATGTTGAATTAATAATACGAATATTGAATTATATATATATATATATATATATATATATATATATATATATATATATATATATATAATTGAAAATTCATTATTTTTTGGGTTATCTTGAAGTAAAAGTAAACATTTAATCATAAAGAATTTAATTATAAAGTCATTTTTAGCACAGATATTTTACGAAATTTCTAGGTTAAGTAAATGTATTTTCTAAATTTTTATCATTAGTGTGGATTAACTTGTCAGCAGGAATTAGTTTTAAGATATATATATCCTATAGAAGACACGGTTTACTTGCTTATCACAAAATTACAGAAGATAAAATATTTAAAATAGGTATCTTAGTTTTTAAATTTTTAGAGATACCCTAAGGGTTAAATTATTAAATACATTTTTCCTCTTTAAAAGTTTTTAAGGAAATCCCTTTATTTAAGAAGAATTAATTGATTCCTTATATACTAATTGCCAGTAAATTTCGTTAACATTTGTTGGTATATAATGAAAAAATGGAAAACAATAATTTTGATTGACAGAGTCACAAAGATAATACGGTTGAGCATGTTTTTATATTGTATACTTGTTTGGTGATATGGAATCTCCATTAGTGTGCAGTAGCCTCTTGGATAAAATGGAAATCATAGTTGAAACTTTAAAAATAATGTTGGTACCTATCAAGCTTAGTAATTACCTATACAGTGACCCCCAAAAAGTTTTCAATTTCTTATATATATATATATATATATATATATATATATATATATATATATATATAATATTTTAAATAAATAATTAAGATTTTAATTTTATAATTTTAAATAACTAATATTTTACTTTTATAATTTTAAATAAATAATTATAATTATAATATTCTTAAAATAATTATTTTAAATAATAATTTATAATAATAAATAATATATATTATATATAATAATAATAAATTTTAATTTTTGATGATTTTTATTTTTATTTATAATTTTATATTTAATTTTGAAAACATACATGTTTGAAATTCTTATTTAAATGATCTTTAGCTTTAAAATTTTTAATATTCATCTTTAGTTTTAAAATCTCATCTAAATGATTTTTAGTTTTGAAATTTTTAATATTCATCTTTAATTTTAAAATTTTACTACCATATTATATATTCATTTCATAAATTCTTAATTATAATAATATTTTTTAGTGATGTATTTTTATTACTTAAATAAAAATAATAATTAAAATTTTTAATATTCATCTTTAATTTTAAAATTTTACTGTCATATTATATATTTATTTAAGAAATTTTTGACTATAACAACAATTTTTAACCATTAATTATTTATTTTTTATTACCTTATCTAGAAATTATAATTAAATAAACTAAAATAATTTTAAGTTACTTTTTACATGCGCATTATCTTATTCTATAGAAATTAAATAAAAAAATAAGAAATGAATTTAAAAAAATAAAGAAAAATAAAGTTAAAATAAAAAAAACAAAAAAAATTTCAACCCCTCCCAACCTAAACTTTGTACAACAATTGTGTAGCCAATTGATGTAATAAATGTTTTATGTCAAATTTTCTTCCCACTCTCTCCACCAACTATACATAAATTTTTTTTTTAACAAAATGTTTTATTCTTAATTTTTTATATTTTAATTTTAATCTTTTAAAATTTTATTTAATTTTATCAATATTTTTAATCTTAAATATTAAATTAAATTATTAAATATTAATATAAATATGTCATGTAGCTTTTTTTTATAATTACATTTACATTTAACTATTTTAATTTAATAATAAAGATAAAAATATTGATAAAAAATAAATAAGAAAAAAGTTAATATTTTTTTTTAAAATAACTAAAACTCAAAACAAGAAATAATTAGGAACAAAACCTTAATTATTGTTTTTTTATTTTTCTTTTTAATCTACCATTTTAAAATAATTTAATAAAAATTTATATATTAACTATTCTTAATAATACTTTTCTAGTTCTATGGACAATAACCTTGTTATAAGTTAATGTAAAGAAATAAATAAAATGTATGAAAAATATTCTTTTTCTCGTTAAAGAATTGAATTTAATCCAAAAAAATATATTTAATTGTAAAAGATAAAAACACAATAAAGGGTTGAATTGTGTTAATTAAAAATTTTGATATTTCGTTTGTTGTTTTTTAAATATGGTTAGATGAAAGTTTAAGTTCTTTAACTGTTGATTTTAATTATAAGACGTCTTGATAATTATTCCCGTTAGTTAAAATAGCATTTAAAGACAACATATTTTTATACTGGTTCGTTTATTCAAGATTATGTCCAGTTACCAAGTAACTATTGAGTTTTCACTACAAACCGTGAAATGGTTACAAGTATTCTTTGCACCCAACCACTTCTGGCTTTATTGATATTCTTTGCACACAGCCTTCTCAGGCTAAACAACTAGGTATTCTTTGGAACACAGTCTTCCCAGGCTAACACAAGAGTTATTGTTTGGAACGCAGCCTCCTTAGGCTAAAGTATCACAACAGTGGATTTAAGAAGTTTCTAAGAAACAAAGATCCTCTTCGCAGAGAGGGTTTTACAAATGAAATACAGAACTTAAAACAAGAGAGCGAAATCACAGATGATAGCTTTTTGCAGCGTGTTCGTCAACTTGAATTAGAGCTGGTGAAGTTTGTTAGATCAAGATGTTTAACACATCTAAGGTTTCGATTTCTACAAGACAGACGAAACTTTCTCAGACGGAACATCAGCGAGCAAGTCAAACGAAACAAGCACATACGAAAGATGACTCCTCAGACTGAAGTCATTCGTCTGACTCAAGTTAAAGTCATCAGACGATAGGATAAGACGAAACCTCTTAAAGACTGAAGAAGTATATCGTCTGTCCAAGAAGTGAAGCAAAGTTTGAGTCACTTGCGCCAAGATTTCAAATCCTAAGAAGTACTCATTAGAAGCATCCAAGATCAGTATAGGGATTCGTGCTTACACATGCAACTCAAAAAGGTCTTTACCTTTTTGTCAAAGTCTCTGTACAAGTCAGAAAAGTTACTACGCACGCAATCTAAATCCGCTGCACACGCCATCAATCACTCAAGTACTATCTGACACCTTTTGGAAAACTCTCAAGAAAATATTCAACGTCATTCTCATGTGTCTAACAGTTATATGAAGATGGTGCCTATTTAAAGACTTCACTTCATCAGAGTTTAGTTGGCGAAAAACACTTCTATTATTCTATCTTCTGTGATTTTGCTCAATACATCTGATTATACTTCATTGTAAAACCCTCTCTACGAAGAGGAATCTTTCTTATTTTAAAACATCCTTTGAAAATCCACTTGTGTGATAGTTTAGCCTGAGGAGGCTGGTTGTTCAAAGAATACCTTTGTTGTTTAGCCTGCGAAGGTTGTGTTCAAAGAATATCTTGTTATAGCCAGAAGTGGTTGGGTGCAAACAATACTTGTAACCATTTCACGGTTAGTAGTGAAAACTCAGTGGTTGCTGGGTAACTGGACGTAGTCTTGTATAGACAAACCAATATAAAAATATTCATGTATTTATCTTCTTAAGTGTTTGACTAACGGGGATAATTAAGCTATAACGTATCTTACTTAAAAACAATCCTTGAAGATTAAGTAATACTTCGTCTGAACATATTTAAACCCACAGACGAAAGGGAAATTTTTTTTTATAAAACACAATTCAAGCCCCCCTTCTTGTGTTCTATCTTTTACAGTTTGGTATCAGAGCTGAAGTTTTTCTTAAGACTTCAAATCAAACAGACTAAACAAGACATATATATTCATCAACAAAAGTATACTAAGGAACTTCTAAAGAAATTCAAAATGGATAATGCCAAACCAATGAAAACTCCCATGCATTCGTCTGAAGCCAGTCTCAACAAAGATGAATCACGTAAGACCGTTGATCAGACGGTATACAGAGGTATGATTGGATCTCTTCTCTATCTCACTGCTAGTAGACCTGACATTATGTTTAGTGTCTGTCTATGTGCACGTTTTCAATCTAATCCCAGAGAATCACATTTACAAGCTGTTAAACGCATTTTAAGATATCTTATTGGAACCACTAATCTCTCTCTCTTTTATAAGAAAAGTAGTGATTTCAATTTAAGTGGTTATTATGATGCTGATTATGCTGGAGATAAAGTGGAGAGAAAAAGCACAAGTGGTGGATGCCAATTTCTTGGTTCATCACTAATCTCTTGGTCAAGCAAGAAGCAAAACTCCATTGCACTCTCAACCACCGAGCGAAATATATTGTCTTCTTGCTGGGTGTTGCTCACAACTACTTTGGGTAAAACATCAACTTGAGGATTACTCCAGGTTTGAAACTCAAATACCAGTATTTTGTGATAACACAAGTGCAATAAATCTCAGCAAAAATCCTATTCAACATTCAAAAGCCAAGCATATTGAAATCAAATTTCATTTTATAAGAGATTATGTTCAAAAAGGTATTTTCGATGTACAGTTTGTTCAAACTGATTTTCAATGGGCAGATACCTTTACTTTAGACGAAACTCGCTTTAATTTCATTAAAGAAAATTTGGGAATTATCTCTTTAATTGATTAAGTTTTCTCTTTCGTCTGAGCATTTCATTTCGTCTGTACCTTCATATATCTTTTCGTGTTAAGACGAAACATTGCGTTTGATCAAGTTGAATCAGCCTGAGGAAATTTAATAGACGCAAGGATATTATTTAATTATTTTAAAGTTAAGTGTGCAGGGACAAATTAAAAGTAGCAATAAATGTGCATGTCATTTATTGCACTATTCTAGGACTTTGAAAAGCACGCGCTGTGAATTGCAGAGGTCAAATCAATCATTAAAAGGGCAATGATAGGGACACATCAAATCAGAGGCGGTTTAAAATTCTTTCGTCTGATGAATCACAACCGTTTTAGCTTTGACTATAAATACTCTTAAAGTTCACATTTTTATTCCTTACTGCATTCACACTTTCTCTGAACATTCTACTCACACAACTTAACTCTCTCTTTTTCAAACTTAACAATGACCACCAAGAATATCAAAGCAACCGAAGCAACTTTCTTCGTACAAGATCTCTTCTTGCCCAACAAATGGATATCAAGAGACACCATTGAGAGCATCTCCGGCAGAGTAGCAAAGATGCTGGTACACAATGGATGGATGGAATTCGCAGAGATGAGAGGGCCATGGCTGATGGAGGCCTGTGCTGAGTTCTGGAGTGACGCAAAGGAATTTGATGATGGTATTGTAGGTACCATTGACGACAAGGAGTATATTATCACAATAGACTCCATTGCTGAAGCTGGGAACTGCAAGACAAAAGGACACTTTTACAGCGCTGACTGGATGAGGATTGAGTCTAAAGAACACGTGGACAAGATTCTCTACGGGAAGAACCGCAACTCTGAAGATCCCAAGTTTTTGAGATCAGGGAATCTTTGTCCCACTGCAAGAATCATCCACAACCTTCTCTACAACATCTTCACACCAAGAACTGGCTCACGAGACAATGTGAGTACTCGAGACAGGTTTTGCATCTTCTACTGTCTGAGGAAAGCAAGGATGAGTCTCCCTCATATCATTCTTGACCACTGGATAAGTGCGTTAAAGAATAGGAACATCCGTAGGAAGAGCAGTATTCCCTACGCCACTCTCTTCTCCAAAATCATCATCAACTAAGGCTTTGATGCCTCTGGCGTTGTTTGGCACAAAGAAGGCAAGGAAGTCAAAGGAAGCACCTTTGCCAAGATGCATCTAAACCCTGGCTTCCTTCATCCCACTGCGAGTGAAGAACAAGTTCCCCTTTCACCAATCACCAAAGACCCCCCTCACAGAGCTCGCATCAAACGCGCCAAAACCCAAACACAAACCCAAACACAAGCCCAAACACAAGACCAAACACAAACCCAAACATCCTTACCTCTTCCACCCATGGTTATATCTGAAGTCCCTTTCGAAGATGCTCTAGAAGAGCCTCTTAGGAAGAAGAAGAGGACTATCAGAATAAAACACGTTGCGGCTAAGACGCAAGGAAAGACGATATCCCCAAGTGAAGATGAAGGGGCTAGGCTATCGTCTAAAGGTGTTTTGTCTGTTAGAATCCTTTCAGACGAAGAAAAGCAGAAGAAAGCAGCCGAAGAGAAAGCAAGAGATAGAGAGGTCGCTCTTCAAAAGGCTGCCAAAGGCAAAGAAAAAATGAAGCAGAAGCTTGCGTCTGTGGTTGTTGGAGAAACAGACGAAGCAAAACAACTAAAAGATGTTATGAGGGTCTCTATGCTGCTTCAAGCTGAAAGAGAAAGAATTTTTCTTGAAAGCGTTAAAGGCATTGGATCGTCTGAAGGTGCGTCTCGCTCCAAAGAACCCGAGAGGGCATGAACAAGAAGAAAAACCGCCCGATCCAGAAGGATAATGCTCAGTTGGCAGAGGAATTGGAGACCATGCTTAATGATGGGGCTTCAACTATGGAGGTTTCTACATCAACACTCTAAGACGAACATAGGACTAATGTGTCTGATCCTATTGTTGCGTCTCCTCTCAACGCTGCCTTTGATTAGACGATACCTGCTGCGTTTGAAGAAGCATCCCACCAACAGACGATGGAGATTCCGTCTGAAGAAATACTTATTGAAGACATAAGTTCTTCGTCTGATGAAGAACATATGGATGTAATAAAGGTGGATGCATCATGGGTGAGATCTCACGTCGAAGTCATCAATCCTGAAGATCTACCACCCAAGCACAAGACGGACTATTCGTTTCTCAACGAATTAGTCATGAGACATTTTGCTGAAAGCTCTTATGCTGAAGGACCAGTCAAGCCTGACTGGATTCTTGGAGAGAAGATTGAAGATATCTCCAACGATGGTGAACCGTCTGAGTCTGCTAAAGATGGTTACTTGGCAGACGATGAAGACTGTTTTATAAAGGACACTCCTTACATTGAGTTGAGGAATCCCTATCGTTACAGAGACAAAAAGGGATTTCAACTTGGGAGATTTGTCAACCCCATCGTCTATCACAAACCCCTAAAGCCAGTAGATTTCAAAGAAGATTTCATCTACACTCCTGAAGAGCAACGCGAATGGCTGAAGCGTCTGCCTTGGGATAAACTGGACTCCTTAGTTATCAAGGGTTTAGAAGGAATACAAAGGTACAAGGATCATCTAGCTGAGTCGGTGATTGAAGGACCAACTCTTGGCTATGAACCCCACATTCCTTTCAGAGAAAACATCAAGTGGAAGGTTCAACATGAAATCAGCGCTCCTACATTTTACCACTGCAGATATGGAGATTCTAGCTCCACCATCTATGAGCCAAAGGATTGCTCACACTGGCATCTGGACGCCATTGACCGTCATGATCCTGTACCCTTCACAATTCCCATGAATCAAACAGAGTATGTAGGTCTAGGACATACTCTTGGAATTGTTCTTCCCTGGACAAGACCTCACTGTTCAGGCATCTGCTCCCGCTACTCCATCCTCCTTAACGAATTCGAAGACCCCGAAGAGTTTGCTCATGCTCTTCCTGAAGACTACAACATGGCATTCAAACTGATGGCCAGCGCTTATCGAAGGGAAGAAAAAGCTAGATCAACTTCCTTCTATCATATTGAAAGGAGAGCAAAGAAGGAGAGGAGAGACTATCCTTTCATGGTAGGATCCCAATTCTCTTCTCTGGTTTCAGACGAAACCAAGTTTTCAATCGTCTTATACCGAAAACGACATTGCTTGGTCAAGTTTTTGGCTAAAGGAAAAGAGAAGAAGACTCCGTCTGTTTCCAGATCCTTCAAGTTTGCATGACACATCCCCCGGAGACTTCCGTCTGCTGCATACTCGCATCTCAAATCTCTTCAAACCTATGCCTCAAGACCTATCAATCCGAAGATTCAACGGATGATAGAAGATCATGAAGCCACCTCTGTGTTCTGTTCTGGAACTTCATTTGATGAAGATTCCACAATTTGTGGCAGGGTGTATCCTGGAGAAGCATTTGCTTATACACATCCATCACAGGAGCATCCAGATCTTGAGCTCTCTGTTCCCACTAAGATGTTCACTTGGTAATGGGAAAGAGACTTCACTGCGTACCTCACTCTTCCACTCTTCACTATGCGTCTGAAGAGGACTCCAACAATATTCATCATAGATGACTCTATACCTATCGTGGAAGAGCCTCAAACACCGCTTGTGGAGATTGATGATAGGGTGAAGGTTACTGAGGATGACGCAAGGGACGCTGATGAGTATAATGCTCTAAAGCGTAAATATGATGCCTTAGAAGAGAACTGCGAGCATCTGAAGCAAAAGAACAAAGAGCTTGAGGAAAATCAAGCCTCTCTTACATCTGAGACGCAGCAGCTGAAGGAGATTGTCATGAGCCTTATTCAAAAGAGGCCTAAGCCTTCTTCTTGATCATGTTTTTGATGATTCTCAGCCCAAGGGGGAGAGTATATTAGAAAGGAAGAAGTTGTTATGCTAAGGGGGAGTCCTTCGTCTGAAGGGGAGCGAGCAAAAGTGCATCATCTGAGAGGGAGCCTATATCGTCTAAGGGGAGCAAAATTTTTTTTGTATTGTATTGATTCTTTATTATTTTGTAAAACACATACATGTATTGTATTTAGAACTTTGGTTTTTTGTATACCTTTGTAATATTGTATAAGGTTTACATCACATTGATATAACAATTCTTTTTATAAAGAGGTATTATTTCAGAAAACATCGTCTTGATGTAAATTTGACTTGTGTTTTGTCTGTGATTACTAACCTTATCTTATGCAGATGTCTTCTTGAGAAAAATTATCAGTATGGTCTGTAATCATCAAAAAGGGGGAGATTGTTAGACCAAGATGTTTAACACATCTAAGGTTTTGATTTCTACAAGACAGACGAAACTTTCTCAGACGGAACATCAGCGAGCAAGTCAGACGAAACAAGCACAGACAAAAGATAACTCCTCGATCAAGTCATTCGTCCTGTCTCAAGTCAAAGTCATCGACGATAGGATAAGACGAAACCTCTTAAAGATCAAGAAGTATATCGTCATCAAGAAGTGAAGCAAAGTTTGAGTCACTTGCGCCAAGATTTCAAATCCTAAGAAGTACTCATTAGAAGCATCCAAGATCAGTATAGAGATTCGTGCTTACACATACAACTCAAAAAGGTCTTTACCTTTTTTTCAAAGTCTCTGTACAAGTCAGAAAAGGTATTCCGCACGCAATCTAAATCCGCTGCACACGCCATCAATCACTCAAGTACTATCTGACACCTTTTGGAAAGCTCTCAAGAAAATATTCAACGACATTCTCATGTGTCTAACGGTTATCTGAAGATGGTGCCTATTTAAAGACTTCACTTCATCAGAGTTTAGTTAGCGAAAAACGCTTCTATTATTCTATCTTCTGTGATTTCGCTCAATACATCTGATTATACTTCATTGTAAAACCCTCTCTGTGAAGAGGAATCTTTCTTATTTTAAAACATCCTTTTAAAATCCACTTGTGTGGTAGTTTAGCCTGAGGAGGCTGGTTGTTCAAAGAATACCTTTATTGTTTAGCCTGCGAAGGCTGTGTTCAAAGAATATCTTGTTATAGCCAGAAGTGGCTGGGTGCAAACAATACTTGTAACCATTTCACGGTTAGTAGTGAAAACTCAGTGGTTGCTGGGTAACTGGACGTAGTCTTGTATAGACGAACCAGTATAAAAATATTCGTGTATTTATCTTCTTAAGTGTTTGACTAACGGGGATAATTAAGCTATAACGTATCTTACTTAAAAACAATCCTTGAAGATTAAGTAATACTTCGTCTGAACATATTTAAACCCACAGACGAAAGGGAATTTTTTTTTATAAAACACAATTCAACTCCCCCTTCTTGTGTTCTATCTTTTACAAAGTTCTTCATATAGACAACAATTTGATAGATCTGTTAGACTCAGAAATATTTTCGTTGTCCTTTCCTCCTTTAAGTCTTCAACTTATGTCATAGTATAATCATAGATTTTCTTTAGTCTGCATAGCGAGTCAGAACCTTTTTCTGACTTGATTAGAGATAACAGCGAAAAGTGGATTTACTTTTCGTGTTGCAGAACATAAGCGCGAGTCTCTACTCTAACTTTGGAAGTTTCTTGAGTAACGTAAACATTTGAAATCTGGCGCAAGTTACTCAGATGAAAGACTTGGACTTCACTAAACTTCATAGACGATGAGTGTTGACTTATTTTAGTCACACTACGGCAAGTGTACCGGTCGTTACAAGTTTAGAAAAAATGAGTAAAGGTTGTCGAACCACAGAGACTAATTGATGAACTACCGAATACTTAACATGCTTTGCTATTAGGATAAATCAATGAATGAATCATTTGTGTGAAGCTAAGCAATTATGTAAAATGAAGTAATACACTGTAAAACAAATAAGAAGAGCAAGTAAATGTTTAGGTTTTGGTTTCCAAACAAGATAGTGAAGAGAGTTAGGGTAATGGTTCATTTAATCCTTCCCTCAAGTAACCACATCCTATGTCAATTCAACAAAAATCAATCAATTGGAGATAGAATTCGTGATACCGAAGACTAATCCTATTCCTAGGTCTTTAGTCCCTTTGAATGACTACTATAATCCCTAATCCTTTAGGTGAAAATAGAAAGTAATTCAAGAAGCGAAACAGATGAATTCACAGCACCTCATAGCATACAAGTTCTATTCCTAGAATCAAGCATGATTATAGTGATCTACTTCTTCTCCTAATTCAACTATCAATTTTCCAATTGTATAATTGAAATGAGAAACAAATCCTTAAGGAACAGTTCAATCCAATCCAAACACCAATATTCCTATCATCTATTTGAATTTCATGAATTAACCTCAAGAATTAGCAATAAGCAAGAAGAGATCAATCAATTGAAAGAAATTACACTTGAATTAACATGAGGAAGTCGTTACAAGAGTTCCAGAATCAAAATCCCCATCCCTAACCTATAGATCTAGCCTGACATGGAATTAAGAGAAGAAAGAAGATAAAAGAAATTCAAACACAAGATTGACTCCATGAATGCTTGGTTCTTGCTTCCACAAGCTCACAAGCTTCAGAAATCTTCTTGGCTTGATGGAGGAGGAGAGGAGCGAGATAGGAAAGGAGCGAATCGCGAGAGAAAGTGTGCAGAAGAAGATAGAATTCAACTCCTCTTTTCGGGCCCAAAGATCCCTATATATACTGCAGCAATTGCGCCTCTCATAAGCATGTTTTGCGCCTGGGCGCATCTTGGCAGAGGAGAACCATGCATTTGCGCCCTGGTTGAACCTCATTTACGCCCTGGCGCACCTTGACAGCAAGAGAAGAGTGATTTGCGCCTCAATAACATCATGGTTTGCGCCCTGGCGCAAAATTCCAGTAAAGGCAGTGGAATTACGCCTCAGTTTGCGCCCTGGCGCATCTTGGCAGAGAGGGAGACTGATTTGCGCCCCTGGCTTGTCCTGTGTTGCGCCCTGGCGCAAATGCTGGTCTTGTTTCCTTGACTTGAGCTTCCATTTCTCTTCTTCTTGATGGCTTGCACTCCAAGTCTTTATCTTAGGTCCATGGGCTTTCATTCCAAGCTTCAATTTTTGTCTTCAATCCACTCCTTGCTCCTATCTCTTCTTCATTCCTTCAATGAACCTAGAAAATAACAAGAAAGAGATTAAAATGACTTAAAAACACAAGAAAGACCTATAAAACTAATGAAACACCAAATCAAGGACTAATATTAAACAAACATGATATTTTCACTGTTTTCTTGTCTAAACTATAACTAAACCTAATAAAAATGGATGAAAATGGACTGAAAACACCTAGGAAAACATGTATAATCTAGCACTTATCAATGAGTCTTCATAATCTTCAGTCTGATACTTCGTCTTGAAAAAACTTAATTAAGTTTGGTCTGAAGACTTCGTCTTAAGTATATCGTCTTATGCTTTCGTCTTGAGGCATGCTTTTGGACAGACGAATGACTTGATCAGTAGTGAACTATAAGGGGTCATCTTCTGTTTGTTTTTGTTCCGTCTGACTTTGAGTTGCAATGCTTCAGTTTGATAAGTTCCGTCTGTTCTGTAATTAATCAAAACTTGAGACATTAATCATCTTGATCTAATATTAATTCATTTTCCTAACAATAGTTATATTTTTTACTTTTTTATGTCATAAAAGATATTTTATTTTTGAGGAACTAAAACAAAAATGGAAAAAGGAAAAGATGGAAATCATAGTTGAAACTCTAAAGATAATACTAGTACCTACCAAGCTCGGCACATGTCCGCTGGTCGGAGCACTCTTTTGCGAAGGAGAAGTGCAAATATCTTTTATCTATGATATGATTGACCAGTGAAACAAAATTGATCCATATCTAATTAGTTCCAAATCATTTATAAACCAATTTTAGTGAATTGGATTTTTAAACTTGTCCATATTTATAATTCATTTATAGAACAATATCCATTTCTAGTTGAAAAATGGAATGGAAACCAGTTTTAAAATAATTGTGACCAAAACAGGCAAAAATGAAAAATAAGATGTAATGTGTAAATTTTAAAGTCATATTAGTGGACAAAACACTAATTATTTTTTCAATATTTAATATTTAATACGAATAAAATATTATTTAGTAATCTTAAAAATGTGTTGTTATTTTTTTTTATTAAATAACTAAAAAATCATCTTTATTTTTTATTCATTTTCTTTTCTTTTAGCTCTCTTTTCCTTTACAAATTCATATATATATATATATATATATATATATATATATATATATATATATATATATATATATATATATATACTCATATTTTATGGACTAATTGTTACATGATATATAGATTCTCATGTCTCATAAGTCTATGTCTATATATATATATATATCAAGCACGTGTAAAATAAACGAAAGTAACTATAGTCAATCATGTATAAAATATAAAAATAAAATAAGGCAAATTTTTATAATGAAATATGGAGATCAGAATATATGTTTGATCATTAAAATGATATTTTAAATTATTTAAATTTAATTATTTTTTATTTTTTTAAAATTGGTTTTAAATTATAAATTGATTTTTGAACTAGTTTTAAAAAATCCAAATTGTTTTGAAAAGGAAAATTTGGATATGGATTTTAAATCCATTTTACAGAAATGGATATAAATTGGATATGGATTGGATTTTCAAAAATTCAATTGTTGCTCACCGTTGAAATAGATGATGTTTTACCATCAAATAAGGATAAAGATTCTAATTGATTCATTTTTGTTAACTTTTTATTAAACGGCCATACTTATTCAATTTATCTCTCTCAACTTGCATGTCATGAGGTGGACCTTGAAAAGTTTAGGACCAATTTACAATGGTATTGTACGGATAAAATCGTTAGGCTGACCAACGACTCACAAAAACAGAATCTTTTAAACTTTGAACAACATCAGAAGGGGGAATCCATGAGGCTCTACTTGATTGGAGGACGTTCTACATCCACGTGAAATTGTTAGAATTTCAAACATACGTGATTGAGCCACGTGACAATTAATAAGAGGACCTTTTATTAAAAAGAATTTCTTTCTACATATGTTTAAAACTAAAACTATTAGTGTAAACTTTCTACATCAATTGTGTAGCCAACTAATGTAATAAGTGTTTTATATCAAATTTTCTTCCCACTCTCTCTACCAACGATAGATAGAATATTTTTTTAACTAAACCTTTTGCTCTTAATTTTTTATATTTTAATTTTAATCTTTTTTAATTTTTATTTTTAATATTCTATTTTATTTAATCAATATTTTAAATCTTAAATATTAAATTAAATTTTTAAATATTAATATAAATATGTCATGTAGCTTTTTTTATAATTACATCAACATTTAACTATTTTGTTTTAATAATAAAGATAAAAATATTGATAAAAAAATAAATAAAAAATTAAAAGTTAATAATTTTTTTAAAATAACTAAAACTCAAAATAAGAAATAATTAGGAAAAAACCTTAATTATTCTTTATCTATTGCTCTTTTTAATCTACCGTTTTAAAATAATTTAATAAAAATTTATAAATTAACGATTCTTAATAATACTTTTCTATTTCTATGTATAATAACCCTGTTATGAGTTAAATGTAAAGAAATAAATAAAATGTATGAAAAATATTCTTTTTCTCGTTAAAGAATTGAAGTTAATCCAAAAAGTATATTTAATTCATTTTTCTAACAAAATTTTTATTTTTTTTACTTTTTTATTTCATAAAAAATATTTTATTTTTGAGAAACTAAAACAAAAATGGAAAAGGGAAAAGATGGAAATCATAGTTGGAAGTTTAAAGATAATGTTATACCTATCAAGCTCAGTACTTGTCCGCACGATTAGAGCTTTTACGAAGGAGAAGCACATGTATGTTTTATCCATGCTTGACTGGTGAAATAGATGAAACAAAGATAAAAGATAAAAGTTCTAATTGAACTATTTCTATTAACTTTTTATCAAATGGACCCATTTACAATGTGGTATTGTTAGAATGAAATCGTTAGGAAAATGAATAACTTCACAAAAACAGGGTCGTTTAAACTTTGAAAACTTTAAAATGGGGAATTCACGTGGCTTTACTTGATTGAAGGACGTTTTACGTCCACGTGAAGTCGTTAGAGTGTCAAACAACTTCGTTCGTGATTGAGACAAGTGGTAATGATTGGAAGATCTCTTTTTTTTTTTTTTTTTAAATCTCTTTCTACTTCTGTTTTTAAACCTTTCGATGTAAGATATGAATTAAGAAAAACAATGTTATAAGTTTTTTATGTTAAATTTTCTTCCCATTCTCTCTACCAACTATACATAGAATTCTTTTTTAACTAAATTTTTTTCACTTAATTTTTTATATTTTAATTTTAATCTTTTTAAATTTTTATTTTAATATTTTATTTAATTTTATCAATATTTTTAAACTTAAATATTAAATTAAATATTAAATATTAATATAAATATGTCATGTAGATTTTTTTTTTATAATTACATCAACATTTGACTATTTTGATTTAATAATAGAGATAAAAATATTGATAAAAAATAAATAAAAAATTAAAATTTAATAAACATTTTAAAAATAACTAAAACTCAAAACAAGAAATAATTAGGAACAAAACCTTAATTATTCTTTTTCTATTGTTCTTTTTAATCTACCATATTAAATTAATTTAATAAAAATTTATAAATTAACAATTCCTAATAATATTTTTCTATTTCTATGTATAATAAACTTGTTCTGATTTAAGTGTAAAGAAATAAATAAAATTTATGAAAAATATAAAATGTATGAAAAATATTCATTTTCTCGTTAAAGAATTGAATTTAATCCAAAAAGTATATTTAATTCATTTTTCTAACAAAATTTATATTTTTTTTTTACTTTTTTATGTCTACACGGTTGGAACGCTCTGTTATGAAGGAGAAGCATATATATTTTTTATCTATGCTTGACTGGTGAAATAGACTGTGTTTTCCTACTGAATAAGGATAAAAGTTCTAATTGAACCATTTCTTTTAACTCTTTATCAAATGGACCTATTTACAAATTGATATTGTTCGGATGAAATCGTTAGGTTGATCAATGACTTCACAAATACAAACAAAGTCATTTAAACTTTAAACAATTTCAGATGGGGAATCCATTTGGCTTTACTTGATTGAAGGAACTTTAAACAATTTCAGATGAGGGAATTTATTTGGCTTTACTTAATTGAAGGAACTTTAAACAACTTTAGATGAGGAAATTTATTTGGCTTTACTTAATTGGAGGACGTAAATGGACATTTTATGTCCACGTGAAGTCGTTAGATTATCAAACAACTTCGTTCGTGATTGAGTCTCATGGCAATGATTGAGAGGACTTTTTTTTTTAAAATCTCTTCTACATATGTTTTTAAACCTTTGATATAAAATATGAATGAAGAAAAATTATTCCGTGTAAACAAAATGTAAATTTTAAAATACGTTTTATCTGTTAAAAACGTATTATGTTCTTTGTTTACATAAGTTTATGTACTGGCCTAAGAGAAAAGAAAAGAAAAAGGTTTCTCCAAAAATTAAAACGATTTTATATATGAATTAAAAATTTACTTCTTAGGAAATTAGTATTATAACTTCTACAAATTAGAGTTTGCCTAGACTAATTTTGATTTATCAAAAGGTTTATATAATTTTATTTTGTCTATTTCATTCCTCTGCATGATCTTATATAAAGAAACTTAATCCAAATTAATTCAAAATTGCATAATGCATTATCCCCAAGACTCAGAATTACATACATATGCACATGAAATATCGCAAAACAACGATTAATTTTAAAAACACAATCAAACTGGTGCCTGAAAGGTATAGATTCTGATAATCTTGAGTGTGATTGGGTTCGGATGTGCCTTCTAAATATACCCCCTAGAAAATCAATTCTAAACAAAATCAGAAATTCAGCTTGTACGAAGAGGTGGTAACTCTAGAGTAATGCAACGACACGATCAAGTAAAGACTATTAGTATATTGTTTCTTTGAAAATTAAAAAAAAATTAAAAAAATCGATTATTTAGCAAAATGTCGCAGTAATTAAATCACTGAGGGAAAAAAGAACGCCATCTATAGCAATATATATAAAGTGGAGCT
Source organism: Hylodesmum podocarpum (assembly GCA_026586105.1). NCBI lineage: Eukaryota > Viridiplantae > Streptophyta > Magnoliopsida > Fabales > Fabaceae > Hylodesmum > Hylodesmum podocarpum. Next base: position 1,275,973 of record JALJEV010000071.1, on the reverse strand, counting down.
TTCATAGTAATTATTTACTTTTCAGGATTCCCAACCTTAGTATGGTACTCAGTAAAATTTTGAATCTGTTCTGTCCCTAGACTTTATACAATATACACTACTAGAATTTCTATCATTAAAATGGTTGGATCCTGCTCCCCGTATAGAGTCAGTCTCTCCAAAACTACTGCTACTTCTACTTGTATCTAACTTCCTATGCTCTATATTTGTGTCAGTATGAAAATGACAAACACCTACCCCACTCTTCTTAATATCTATTAGTCTATTCCTGTACAAAAGACCGTTTAACCCAGTTGGATGCTGGCAAACTGAACCATAAGGGTCTGTATCATAAGAGGATATGTTGGAATCAGAATTTCTCAACATGCCACCTGAGCCCCGTCCCAACTCATCAAAAATATAATCAGCAAAGTCATCAGTGCTGGTTGAATCACTGGTGCTGTCTGTACTGCAAGAACATTCATCAGAATTGCTGCTTATAAGTGATGAATTATCACTTGATGAGTCTTCTTCCAAAATTCTCTTCGAGTGTGAATAGATAGTGTCCAAGGAGGGCGAACCATTTGAAGAAATCAAAGTGGATACTCGTCTTGACTTCATTGTACCATGTTTTGTATTGGATGAAGATACTATACTGTCCCTGATTATTCTTGGGGCCCTAGGTGAGCACCTACCGAGTGGTTCAGATAGTCAGAGAAACGGCTGAGATTATATAATAGAAAGAAACCTTACACAAGTGAGAAACAAGATATTAGCAATGGTTACCTTGCATAGAAAAGCATATATGCTCCTTTTGACAAGACGCTTTCCAATTCAACAGCTGTCACCTGCAAGGCAAGTGTCGGAGATGGTTAAATGAGTTATAAGCAACAACTGCAGTCGTAATATGAACAGATCAAATAGCCTTTGCAATTATTGTAGACAAATAGTGTGTGTGTTTGCGTCTTAAATCCACAAACACACTGCAAGTCCAACATTGGTAATTTGGTATCCCTACTGTGTAGTGGTCAAACTCAGTGTATGACTATAATGTAGACAAATAGTGTATGACTAACACCTAAAATCAGGACTTCTGTGGAATTTAAACAATGATATTAGGCTTTGCAGATTTACTCACCGACAGAATTAACTTTTCAAAAGACTTGATTGGTTTAACTGCTCATGTAAATTTCAGTGAATAAAAAGACAGCATAAAAGTTCAACCTCAACTTAGCTTGAACTCTCCAAATAGACTCAATTGTATCTATGTAAATTGATGTTTCACTTTCACCAACAGATACGAGATCATTGATTTGTACACATGTTCCTCCATACAAATTGAGTTTTAAATCTGAAGAAAAGGTTTTGGCAGCAAATTTGCTATGGGATCTTTCAGTCATGGACATCTGCCAGTCTCTATCTTCAGTCTACCATGCATGCTTGGATTAGCTTGTTTTGGGGATATGGTCACCTTTTTTTTTTTATTATTTTCAGCTTTATAGAAGAGCATGAATAATAATTATTTCCCCACAATTAATCTTTTCCCTAGAATCACCTACTATGTCAAAGGTAGAATTCTGATTTGCATTGATTCGCACACTGAGCTCAGGAGTAGGCCCTAAAGGTAGGGTTTTAGAGAACAAATTTGTCTGAGGAGCTTTCGTACATAGACTCTGCTAAGGATGGTGCTCTGACCTTTATCATTAATTTATGGAGCCCAGTTCATGATGGTACCTTGCATAATGTTTTAATTCAAAGTTCCATTGTCATGTGCTAAGGGCTTAGAATATAACTAATAGAATTACTGGTGAGGAATAATGAAGTCTTGAAATTTTTTTTATAGAATAAACAGATCATATAAATCCACTAAGATTATGTACTAAAATTTTAGTGAAATGTTGCATATAACTAACCACGGAGAACCATTTTAGCTTATGAGCTTATTGGAAGGAACACTAATTAAGGAAAATATAAATCCATAGTACATTTAAGAACCAAAGAAATCTGCTCTCAAGATATGCAAATAAATGAAAATTAAGACATACCACACTATCATCAACCTTGAACCACCTGCTTTGGAAATTCTTCACATAGCTCACATAGTGACCGGAAAAGGCAGCATTCATTACATCCAGGTGAACAACTACCCCATATAGCCTGTATATAGGCAAATCACTAGTCCCATCACTCATAAAAGGTGCCAAATCAAGTATTTCAGGAAACCGAATTGGTTTATTGAGCTTCCCATATTTTCCGAACTGCAACACACACAACAAATATTAAATTGTCATATACAAGATGGGTGGTAGAATCTCATCCTTGAATTTATCAGAAATACCTGAAATCTCTTTAATGCAATAGTAAGAGCATTAGGTGCCTCCAAAACTGTCATTTTCTTCTTGGCTTTCTCATGAGATTTACACCTGCTTAACACAGAAATGTAATGAAACTCCTTCAAAGATAAAAGGAAAACTAAGTCGTAGCACTCAAAGCAAAACAAGAAGAAAACATGGTCTTTTTGGGCAAAGGAATCTTGAACACAGTGATGACAATAAAATACAACTATGTGCTTGTTTCAAACATCAAACCTCTATTATTGTAGCTTCCGCTCAGGGTTACAGACCCTAAGCATGAAATATTTTCTAATTCAATTTAATTTCTAATCTGCAGTATCCATTTCAAATTCATGTTCATACATTCACTGAAGAGATATTTAGAAATTGGTTCTTCCAAAATCCGGATTCACTTCATTTAAACCAACCCTAAAACTATCATTTCCCCAACTCTAGTGAAGATACAGTTCAGAGTTTCCAAACAGCTACAAATAAAGTTCTTTATCAGTTATCATCATAGCAGTGGTTACAAAACACCCTTACACCACGATGCCCTCACTCTTAATCTGTAAAATGTTTTCAAGTTCAATTAACTCTAAATTTTCCCAAAGGGAAAAAGGAAGCTAAAATAGATACAAATATCACATCAAACTTCAAAATAGTATGCACCAACATATTCTTTTGGTCTTATGAGTTACACGATAACGAAAGCAACTGTAAGATCTGATAATATTGAAAGTTTTCAAGACGCTTCTACAAGATCAACCAACCTGACACAGTGGTACTTGTTTTCTCCATCCAGAGTCTCAGCATTTGTAAACTGTCGAAGGGCCTCCTCCAGTGTTGCTATATCCCCTTCTATCTCAACAGTCAGATCCATCATCCTTTCTTGACGCTCAGATTTCCCTCCACATTTCATGCATTTTATCTGCAATATATTATCAGCTTTATGTTCATTGCCCACCTTACTTGCAAGGATGGAAGATATGACAAGAATAATAACATTATGTATTTCGAAAATAGGCCAACACTGTATTGACCTATAATTGGAAAGGTATAAAAACCATTAAGAGATAATTTCTTTTTTTTTTTCAGATAGAAAAATAACTTTACCTTTGATTGAAGGTAACCCCCAAATGTTAGGCCCATCAAATTAGTTTCCTCTTTTAATGACTCTGATGTGTTATCCCAAGATTCTGTAAGGCAAACAGATTGCATCGTCTCAACAGCAAGCCTGTCAAATGTTACATCACTCATTAGCTTGATGTGAAATTTAAAACAAGAATTATGAAATATCAATTTACACTGATTCAATGAGATAAACAATACCTTAGAAATTCATGTGCATCTTCTTCTCTTCCATTACCAAGTTGACTCCCAATATTCTGTAGTAGAGAGAGTAAGTCCACAGGTGACATGGGAGAATTTGAATCTTTTGACTTCAAAATCAAACTTTCAAACTCACAGACAAAACACAATTTTTTTGTTGCACCTGGAATTGACATTAGATATTAACCCAAGCAAACAGTTACACAGTATTCAACAAATTTACTATCTAATAATTACAATATGAAACTGATTTTGCATACAGACATGATTTCGAATGAAGTCCTTGAAGCAAATAAGCAGTCAGTGGAGGTGTAAATGCCAAGCACTGGAGTACAGCATTTGCGTAACAGCTGCAAAAATGATTGTAAAAATCAGAAAAGTAAACCCTAAGGCTACAAGTAGCAAGAATAATATTAATTCTATAAGAAAATGCAAGAACCTAACAATTTACATTGATCTATTGCCAATATGGCAAGGAAGAACATCATGCAGTTACACTATTAAATTACATAATAAACCAATACACATGATGCACAAATTATCTATGCCAGATAAACAAATGATTTTAAATTACCTGTTTCCACAATTCACAAGACCAAATGGTTGCAACTCCACTCTGTTCCAGTTATAAAGCTTGACAAACAAATCATATGGAAAAAGCCCCTGCCACCATTATTGATAGACAATGTAAGATAACAGTTCCTTAGGGCACAGAAGTATCTAAAAAGATGTGTTCAAGAGTAACCTTATCGCTGTATTTTCCAGTAATATCACTCCCAACAGCTAATGAAAAAGGTTTAGACAACTTTGATCCTCTAGATTGATCAGAAGCTTTTAGAACAGATTTTTTCAGGCCATTCTTAGTGTTTGGAGCACTGCTAACAGCCTGAGATGAAGTAGCAATACGAGATTGGATACCACCATTCCCACAATTTGTATTATAATGTGAATGCTCTTCAGTTCTAGAGACTAGCTTAGAATCAGCAAATGCATGTGGCATACAGTTACTTTCAGCTGATTTCAAGGTGCTTCCAGGGTTAATAACATGATTTGATACCCTAGAACCAGCCACTTGCAAGTTATGGACGTTCATAGCACCAGCACAACCTGAAGAATCAACACCCTCATTCTCTGAAGATGCTGATCCTGCATGTGGCATATTGTTCTCAACTAACTTTGGAGGAGAATCATGAGACTGAGATGGAATAGGATCACTATTAGAGACATCTTTTATCCTTGTTGAATCAAGAGTTTTGTTCCAGAATTCAGAAGAAACAGTGGAAGGCTCAATTGTTGCCCCTTTCCGCATACGCAAACCAGAACTACCATTTGATGTGAGCTTACTCTCTTCTTTACCAAAACCAGGTCCAACTTGATTTAATTTATGCATTGTAGAATAACCATCTACAGAATCAACCAAACTGGCAAACTTAGGTGATAATGGAATGGATTCACTAATGCTATCATGACTTGAAGTGCTACCAGATATGTCATGAGTGGGGTCCACAAAAATATGTCCCTCGGATCTCTCATGCCCATTTGAGGTGACACTCTCACATTGAGAAGAATCATCAGATGATTCACTAGCACCAGATCCAGAGAATGAGGTGCTAGATATTTCAGAATTAGAGTCTGTAACATTTCCCTTTTGAAGAGACTCAACTCTTACACTATCATCCTTTGCATGTGAAATATCAGGAGAACAGCTCAAATCAGACGATTTCTCATCATGGATTCCATTGCAGTCTGATTCTACTACTTTTTTTCCAAGATCACTTACCAGATCATCAGTCTTGCAATTTGGACTGGGAGGATGACATTCGTCTTTGTGACCTTGACGCCAATGAACAATTTGGCACTTTCCAGAACTGAAACACATGAGAACAAAGGTAAGCAATATAAACATAGATTTCTTAGAAAACACAGACAGGGATATGCAGAAGGAAAACATTGAACTCCAATAAACAATTTGGCAGAACTGAAACACATGAGAACAAAGGTAAGCAATATAAACATAGATTTCTTCGAAAACACAGACAGGGATATGCAGAAGGAAAACATTGAACTTGAAACTCAGTAACAAGGATTGGACCGTCATGTCAATTATAACACTCAACAAACTCCGCAAGAACTCAAAATCAGAGCACCCGACAAGGGTCTTTTATAAAAGAGGGGCCATGAATGCAAAATTTCAAGCTATCATATCTCATTCTCAAACTTGAGAAGAAAATTTATAGAGCGTGTTTTGTTTTGCATTTACTAAGGGAGACACGTTTTCTTCTTCATTTGTTTTTATGCTCACTAAGGGAGACATGTTTTCGCACATAGTAAGGGAGAAAGTTTTCTTCTTTGTTTAGTTGTGTAATTGTAGTCACTAAGGGAGACGCGTTTTCTTCTTCTTTTGGTTGTGTTCACTAAGGGAAACGCGGTTTGCACTTGGTAAGGGAGACACGCTTTCTTCTTCGTTTTGTTTTGTGTTCACTAAGGGAGCCACGTTTTGTGCACTCACTATACATACATTCCAAATTGGATACCAAACACACACAAAGTAGCATTTATCTTCCACAAGGAAAGAGACTCCCAAGTTCTGTTTATACTATGCCAAAAACTTACACAAATTTTATCTCCACAGGCAAATAGCCCATCATTTTGTAGAAAGGAACAACCTACTCAAGAACGAACATACTGAAGGATTCCAACCACATGGTTGCAAACAAAACAGATTTTGCATGTCCTACCTTCTGCGAAACCATACAAGCAAACTTACCATATTATTGGCCACAGACACAACATGAAACCCACTCCACAAAAACAACCCTAAAGACCAAGAAATCAAATGCAAAAAACACTATACAGTTAACTGATTACAACCCTAAACCCAAAATCCCCGAACATATATATCTATATCCAGCACACAGTAATAAAAAGAAGTATTCAAAAGATAAAAGAACACAAGTGTTCAGTTTTTTCTTTCATATTTTATATATTACAATAGAATAACCTAAATTAGAACCTATCACCTCATAATCGCAATACCTACTAAGTTAATTAAAACTACGGAACACAATTTAGCCAGCAAAGAGAAAATTCTCGAAATTAAAAACGAAAACCGTACCAGTAGTGAACCGCTTTGCACCTAGCGCACCGCGTCTTGGTAGGGCAAAAACAAACGGCGCATAATTTGTTCTGCGGAACGGAAACGACGCCGTATTGATAATACGAAGCCTCGGTCTCAGCCCTAATGGACTCCTCCTCGGCGAGAATCAGGAGCCGTTTGATCTCCTCGGCGCGTGCGGCCGAGCGACGCCACCGGCGACGGACAACGAAGCCGGTCACCGGCACGACGACGAAGACCACCGCGACGAGGAGAAGGCTCCAAAACCCTAGATCGACGGTGACACGCATTTATTAATCCAGCGAAGGTGACGAAACGCGCCGCGACAGCACGGCGACGGTGATATGCGATATGCGATAGTGCGGTGATGGAAAGGCGGGTGAGGTTAGCGTTGGGCGTGTTTGAAATAGAGAGTGTGAGAAGAGAGGCATGTAGCTTGAAACACGCAGAGTGTGAAAGGTTGGTTGGTGACGTGTGACGCGTGAGTGTTTCGAAATTGAATTTATAGCGCAAAAAAAAGAAATTAGAGGAATCGAAGAAAAAGAAGAAGAAGACGATGGACTTGAAACTGTGTTTCGACTTGCAATTCGGGTAACGTTGAAAAATGAAAATTGTTTCGTTTCTTTCTGGTTCGGAAGAACGAAGGAATTTCACCGTAACGGAAATTCGAGGAAACAGAGAGATAGAAAGTTAGAGAAGAGAATAATAATATACGTAGAGGCACGCAAAATTAAATAATATTAATAAAATAATAATAATTAATAATAATAATAATAAATTAGTATTTATTATTGTGTTGAAATGGTTGATACGGAACTTAAGAAATTGATGGTTTAGGGAAAGGAATTTCGTTTAACTGGGAATTGACTCAATCCTATCATCATGATGAATTCTTGGTTTTATTTATTTTTAAATAAATGCATGGTGTATAATAATGAAAGTATTTGGTTTTAATGAAAAAAGATTTTTTCTGTCTTTAGGATAAGCTGTGTAAAGGGTTCTGTGTAAACTAAATCTTTTATCTATGTTTAATTGTAGGTGTGAAACGATTTTTTAGCGAGTAATTAAACATGTTTAGTGTAATAATTATGTTAGATTGTAATCTTTTAAGATAGGAAGTTATTTAATTATATTTTGTTTGAGATCTCATAATATCTAGAAATAAAAAAATAAAATAAAGCATTGATATTATTGAGAAATTCAAGACGTATATGATTCTCTTCTTGTTTTTTTGTTTTAGTTTTTAAATAGTTTTATTCTTTTTATTGATCAAATTCTTATTTAAATATGTTAAATGTTGAAATTGTTTTAAAACGAGTGTATTAATAGAAATCAATCACAAATATTAAATAACTTTTATAATAATTAGCATATTCTAATAACAAATTTTTAAAATATAAGAATTTCTTATATGAAAAGGAAGAACTTATCAACATCAATCGCTCAGAATACTAGTTTTATTCAAATAGATTTATTTTGTGTAATGTAAAGAATAGCTTCAATTCAATTTTAAAATATTATTTATTTCATATCATTTTTTTCCTAATTAGTTATTTGATGTTAATATACTGTCCTCAAATTTAAACTAATATGTCAAATTTAAAATTAGTTACTAGTTATGAATAAAAATACCAATATCATACAATAATTAGTATTGAAGATTCTAGGTAAATAATTAAAAATACTTATGATATCTTAAAAAATTAATTGGTTAAAAAAAATTTCCTCATTATTAATTACTAGTTATATTTAAATTTTCACTAATAAAAAATTTAAGTTAGAATATTATACCTTATATTTTAATATTAAATATCAAATTAAATCTTTTAGCTATTTTCACTATTAATTCATGACTAAAAATAAATAATTTTTAAATTCAATTTTTCTCTGAGATGTTTTTAGAAAACAAATAAATATTAAGATACTAAAGTATAAAATTACAGTATGAGTTCGCACAAATATTGATATTTTATGGTTTTCTATATAAAAAAGATTCATGCAAAGATCAACTAGAAATAAACACAGTCTATGATTAAAAATAATAAAAGTAACAAATTATAATGCTTTGGATATAAAATAATACTAATAATCATATAACTATTATTAATTGGATCAATGTCATTACATTCTTCGTCGTTTGTTAAATAAAAAATTTCATGGTTACTTTAATATGGGTTGGGCCAAGTCATTCTTGCCAAAAAAACAATCCTTGATCATTCAAGACGTAAAAGAGATTGAGTCAATACTATCATTTTCTTGACATATATATAAAACAAGTCTTGAGGCTTTGTTTTCACAACAACTGGCCAATTTGGAAATTTGGTACGTGTCTTTTAGAGGGTACACTTGTTCACTCTCACTAGCTAAGATATATGGAACATTAGTCCTTAATTTAATAAAGAATTCATATTTATCTTTCCAGTATCCTTTTCCTTTCAAAAACATGTCCCACCAATCACATTTAAACAAAGTAACATTGTTTCCAGTAATATCTGTTAGGACACCAAAACAATCCAAATTACTTGCATTTTCATCACCTTTAACTAAAACTCCACTGTTCTGTGATTTCAAATGCATATCACCATCCTTTATATTAAACCTCTAACTATTGAGAAAAATGTAAGTGATCACATGTTTAAGTTAAATAATAGTAATGATATATAAATTCATAGTTTCATGATTTTTAAACCATTAACAAAATTCATTTTTATTCTTTTGTTTCACATTTTGAGAATTTTCTTTGATTCTTCTCTGGGTAGTATAGTCATGTGAACATACATATAGTAAATAAGATGAATCATAGATAATTAAATTTATATGAATAAAAATTTAAGAATTCACTTACTTAATAAATGGAGATACTTTGTTACAGTTTTTAAAAGCATAATTTCTTACATCTTGCATTCGGCCAAACTAAACTCAATATATTTTCTTCCATGCAATAATTTGCCAACTTAACAAAAATTTTAACTTTTAACTTTTCGATTGATCTGGATCACCTTCTTAACGTTTTCTAGGTTTATTCAGTTTTGTCCCAACTCCATGGCAATAACATGGAACAGAAATGTAAATATTATTTATGATATAAGCTTCAATAATAAACCCTTTTAGATAGACCTATTTTTTTATACATAATTTAAGGTTACGTGACCGGAAATACTAAATGAATGGATAAATGGACTATTATGTAAAAAAAAAAAAAAAAAACCTCCAATAACTTAGGTAAGATTATAATTATTGTTTCGAGAACAATTCTCATTTTATATATTAATTTTATAGGGTTAAATTAAATCTTATAATTTACATTTATAGCATATTATTAAAGCTTATTTTAAGATTTTTTTTTGTTAATGTTGGACCTATTGAGTTTATTTTTTGTTGATTGGATAGATATTGGACCACCTATTGTCTAGTCTCCATGTTCGATATGTTCAGTCTTCAACGTGATGGAGAATGTTAGAGATCTCACATCACCTAAAAATATGATATGTGAAGTGTATATAAATGGAGGATAACTCTCACCTTATAAGCTGGTTTTGTAACCTACATTTTTAATATTGTAAAGTACAAAAACACTCAAGAAGGGGGTTGAATTGTGTAGACTGTTTTTAAAACTTTTTCTCTAAGACGATGCGTTTGCGTCTGTTGTTTTCAAAGCTTAATCAGACGCAAGATTGTTTTCTTCTTTAAGATTGATTTTATTATCAAATTGTTCAAGTTATTATCCCCTGTTAGTTAACAGATAAATCAATAAAGAAGACAACAATATTTTTATACTGGTTCGTCTGATAAAGACTACATCCAGTTCCCCAGCAACACGCTAAGGTTCCACTATGAGTATTCTTTGAACCCAGCAACTTCTGGCTAAATACAGATATTATTTGGGCACAGCCTTCTCAGGCTAAATAGGTATTCTTTGAACCCAGCCTCCACAGGCTAAACAAGGTATTCTTTGAACACAGCCTCCACAGGCTAAGAGCACCACAACAGTGGATTTAGGAAGATGAAAGAATAAGTTTATCCTCTACGCAGAGAAGGGTTTTACAATGAGATCTATTCTAAGTTCAGGGCGAGTGAACTTTGCTTGAGAGCTTGAAGCTTGGATATAATTTCTTTGTTATGCAGTTCGTCAGCCTTCTCTTGAAGTAATGAAGTCTTTTTATAGAGAGTTTCTTGAAGTATCCGTTAGACTGAAGATTTGAACGTTGGTCCTTTGTCTTGGGGTCTTCAAACGAGTGACAGAGATCAATCAGAATAATTAATGTTTGCACAGGCTTTTTCTGACTTGATCAGACATCAACAAAAAGCATGTTTGTTTTTCGTGTTGCAGGGGTTTTGCACAGATTTCTATTCTGTCTTTGGAAGCTTCTTGAGTAACGGCTAGATTTGAATTGGGGCGCGAGTTACTCCGTCTGAACTTCATTAAATGAGGTAGACGAATGAATAAATAAAAGGGTTGTGTGTTGAATTCATTCGTCTGTCTCCTTCAGTTTGTTCCTTCAGTCTGTGCTCTTCTGTCTGATGCTTCAGTTTGATGCCTCTTCAGTTTGATGCTTTAGTTTGAGGCTCTTCAGTCTGTGTTCTTCCATCTGATGCTTCAGTCTGTTCCTTCAGTCTGTGCTCTTTCGTCTGATGCTTCAGTTTGATGCCTCTTCAGTCTGATGCTTCTTCAGTCTGATGCCTCTTCAATCTGATGCTTCAGTCTGAGCTCTTCAGTCCAATCCTTCAGTTTGTGCTCTTTCTTTCGTCTACAGGCACAACAGACTGTTCTGTAATTATCAAAACTAAGATGCTAAATCATCTTGACTTAACAATCTCTCCCTTTTTGATGATTACAGACCACACTAGCAGATCCTTGATCTTCTACTTGAGACAGAGCAAAAGGATGTATCAGAGTTAGAGAGATGATCTTTATCAGACTGAACTTGAAAGAGTAACAGATCAAAATCTCCCCTCAACTTGTTCTTCATCCTCTTTTCTTCTTCTGCATCTGAACTTCCTTTCAGATTGAGCACTTGTATTATGCTCCCCCTCAGCTTCTAATCTTTTATTCTTTTTTTTATTTATTTTGCTCCCCCTCAACTTTTGCATCTTTCTTTTTCTTCTTCCCCTTGGGTTGTACACATTTTTTTTTTATTTCTTCAATCCTTTTTTTTTCATTCTTATTTCTCTCTCATCCTTATTTCTCATTTCTCTCCCCCTTAGGCTGCAATCATCAAAAATATCTTTTCTTAAATCTTTTGCATCCTCTGGGTTTTCCACGGAGGCTTCCAAGGCCTTCTTATCTCTCATTATCTTCTTTCGCCTGATGAGGTGTATCTAAGGATAACGTGCATCTTGCTTTAAAAAGCTAGACATATGTAAAGCATTAAAGAGCTTTGTCCTGTACACTCAACAGAGATGTTAGAAGATAACATGACGTTGCGTCTGTTGAAGAGTTAGATACACTATTTCAACTAATGATCAGACGCAGCGTTTTGTCTATAGACGATAAGGATAGACAAAAGAAATTTAAACAGATAAGAAAACTTATTCAGATGAGACAATTATTTCTAAGTTTTCAAAAAAATTTGTTTAAATTCTTTGTAAGAGAGTTTGAATCATTGAAAAGCATTTTGAATAAATTAATATCAAAGGTTTTTTTTTTTATTGGATGTACACATGAGCAACTCACCTTGCTTGAAACATTATTTCAAGCTCCATTCAATTGATATTTGAATGCACTTCTTCAATGCACTTGGGTTCAATTTTTCTTGACACCAAAACACGTTCAGAAAGGTCTCTAAAATTCGACCTGTTTGCATTCTTTGAAAATTTTGCTTCTTCCGTCTGAATTGGTGAATATGTCTTCTCAAGACCCATAGATGGTAGATCTCTTACATGATCTGTTGTTTTGGAACAAGGACATGTTGATGATCACATATTGCATGTATCCATTGTTCAGATTATACCATCTTTATACATTCTCTCTTTCTATCTGCAACAAAAATTATTTTTTGATCTTGGTACCCAGATTTTCTTGGGTCCAATTTTGTTAGTTGTAAGGTTCCGTCTGTCATAGGTTCTTACATGACCTTCAGACTGTTTCGGAGACCTCAAATGAAAAATATGCATGTTTCTACATACAGACGAATTAATTTGTGATTTTCTTTCGTCTGTCACATGATTATAATCAAGTTCACTCTTGTTAAGAGAGGAGATCTTCCATAGTTTAAAGTATTTTGAGCTTGAAAGAACTCAAGATGAACTTGTTTAAATCTTTCTTTAAGAGTTCATTTTCTTCTTTTAAATTTTCAAGACTAAGAAGAAGATGACTCTTTTCAGTATCAGACGAAGAGGATGATTCATCTGATATGTTTTTCTCAGATAACTGGACATTTATAACTTTCAGATTTTCAATTTCTTCTAAAGCCTTTTTGAGCTTAGATTTGCAATTTATATATTTTTGAGCTATAAAATGTGAGTTAGCAAGAAGAACATCATATGACATGTCCTCATAGTCTGACTCTGAATCTGAAGAAGATGATGATGAACTAGATATATTTAAAAGATTTACCTCAGATGATAGAATGTCTCTTGTCATGAGACAAATATTTGCATTCTTTTCTTCAGATGATTCTTCTGAGCTTTCATCATCGAGATCATCCCAAGATGTTTGTTTCTTCTTTCTTTTAATCCTTTTGGGATCCCTTTTTTTCATCAATCTTTTTAATCTTCTTGCCATCAAGGAGATTTCTTCTTCAGAGGAATCTTCTGAGTTTGTTGATTATGCTTTCTTCATACTTGACTCTTCTCCATCAAGCTCATCAATGTTGGATAGAGCAATAAGCTCTTGAATTTTCAGCTTCCCCCTTTTACACAAATGAACTTCATGCACTCTTAGTGCTCCAATGAGTTCATCCAGAGTAAGAGTCTTCATATTTCTCCCAACAGATATAACAGTGGACATAACTTTCCATGGTGCAGGTAAGCTGTCCAAAATCTTCATGTTGTTTTGGGCTCTTGAAAAAGTAATTTCCAATGCAGCTAGCCCATTCAAAATAGTTTGGAATCTTCCAAACATTCCGTCTATAAATTATTCTCTCTCCATAGAGAACATTTCGTACTCTCTTTGAAGGGTGGCAGCTTTCCTAAGTCTGACATCTTCAGTTCCTTCATAAGAGATCTTTAACGCATCCCAAAGCTCTTTCGCTGTTTTGTAGGCACATAATCTGTTATATTCTGTCCTAGAAAGAGCACACGTTATGGCATAACATGCCTTGTTTGTTGAGCTCTGCGATTGTATATTTTTCATTTCCCCACTCTGATTCAGGCTTGGTCAGGGGAATGTCTCCTTCTGTTATGATCTTCCAAAGTCTATATTTTGTAGACTTGATATACATCTCCATCCGGTCTGCCCAGTAAGGGTAATCATTTCCAGAGAAAGCTGGAGGAGTGTTCATGGAGGAGCCTTCTACAATGAGCATCGTCTGGGAGTTCGCCATCCCAGATTTTTTCCTCTAGCAGCTGTTAAGCGCTCAACCCTTAGAGGTTGAGCTCTGATACCAAACTGTAAAGTACAAAAACACACAAGAAGGGAGGTTGAATTGTGTAGACTATTTTTAAAACTTTTTCTCTAAGACGATGCGTTTGCGTATGTTGTTTTCAAAGCTTGATCAGACGCAAGATTGTTTTCTTCTTTAAGATTGATTTTATTATTAAACTATTCAAGTTATTATCCCCTGTTAGTTAACAGATAAATCAATAGAGAAGACAACAATATTTTTATACTGGTTCGTCTGATCAAGACTACATCCAGTTCCTCAGCAACACGCTAAGGTTCCACTATGAGTATTCTTTGAACCCAGCCACTTTTGGCTAATACAGATATTATTTGGGCACAGCCTTCTCAGGCTAAACAGGGTATTCTTTGAACACAACCTCCACAGGCTAAGAGCACTACAATAGTAGATTTAGGAAGATGAAAGAATAAGCTTATCCTCTACGCAGAGAGGGGTTTTACAATGAGATCTATTCTAAGTTCAGGGCGAGTGAACTTTGCTTGAGAGCTTGAAGCTTGAATATAATTTCTTTGTTATGCAGTTCGCCAGCCTTCTCTTGAAGTAATGAAGTTCTTTTATAGAGAGCTTCTTGAAGTATCCGTTAGACTGAAGATTTGAACGTTAGTCCTTTGTCTTGGGGTCTTCAAACGTGTGACAGAGATCAATCAGAATAATTAATGTTTGCACAGGCTTTTTCTGACTTGATCAGAGACATCAACAAAAAGCATGTTTGCTTTTCGTGTTGCAGGGGTTTTGCACATATCTCTATTCTGTCTTTGGAAGCTTCTTGAGTAACGACTAGATTTTAATTGGGGCGTGAGTTACTCCATCTGAACT
This sequence comes from Hylodesmum podocarpum, assembly GCA_026586105.1. Lineage (NCBI taxonomy): Eukaryota > Viridiplantae > Streptophyta > Magnoliopsida > Fabales > Fabaceae > Hylodesmum > Hylodesmum podocarpum. Next base: position 1,260,839 of record JALJEV010000071.1, on the reverse strand, counting down.
TCATTAAACGAGGTAGACGAATGAATAAATAAAAGGGTTGTGTGTTGAATTCATTCGTCTGTCTCCTTCCGTCTGTTCCTTCAGTCTGTGCTCTTCTGTCTGATGCTTTAGTCTGAGGCTCTTCAGTCTGTGCTTTCCGTCTGATGCTTCAGTCTAAGGCTCTTCAGTCTGTGTTCTTCTGTCTGTTCCTTCAGTCTGTGCTCTTATGTCTGATGCCTCTTCAGTCTGATGCCTCTTCAGTCTGATGCTTCTTCAGTCTGATGCCTCTTCAGTCTGATGCCTCTTCAGTCTGAGTTCTTTAGTCTAGTCCTTCAGCCTGTGCTCTTTCTTCCGTCTACATGCACAACAGACTGTTTTGTAATTATTAAAACTAAGATGCTAAATCATCTTGACTTAACAAATATAATGACGTTCTCTCTAGGATATTTGTTGAGATCAATTCTTGAGTTTCAATTTAAAATTTTAATTTAATTTAAAGGTTATTAACATAATATTCTTAATATAAGTAATTACATAATCCTTCTATCTTTTCCACTTAGTTTATACTAAGAATTTGGTACAAGTATTGAACACTTTACTCATTTATCTAAAACCTTTAGGTTATAGTTCCAATTCTTCAAATAACACATATTTTGCATTGTCTTCTAAATAGCTTCTAAATCCCACTTCAAAACTTAAATCACTGATTCCTACTTCAAGTTCTTTTGAAGGTCTTACATATGTATACTTAACTTTTAACAATCATATATCTTTAATAACTAATGACACCTATTACTATTAATATCACTTACACTTATCTATCACTTTCTTGACTATCTAAACCAATTTACATCTATCTATCAATTTCTTGACTATCATTTCTTGAACACAAGTATGATTTGAAATAAATCATCATAGAAAGTCTATAATTTCACATTGTTTATTTATTGTACTCTAGTGAATAATAAATTACTTTATATATAAGATACGCGAAAAATGTATAAATAACTTATATCAAATATAATATTTTAAAAGGTAAAAATAGAAGTTTTCTTTATACTTATTACATTTGAACTAAACACACTTATTCTTTCAATTAATTTTAAAAAATTAAATATTAAAATATAATTTATATTTAGTTTAATTTATATAATTAATAGATAAGAAAAAAAAATCAAAAGTGATTAAATAAATATACTAAAATTATAATAGCATGTTTTTGAGCAATCAAGATATTACTATACTTGCCATAATTAATTAAATTTATAAAGCAAGAGAAAATAATTATTTAATAATAAAGAAAATGTAATTTTTAATAGATTTCAGTTAATCTTTAAAAATTGAATTAAATAACATAGTTAACATTTTTCATAAACTCACGTAAATTCATACACTAGGAAAAAGTAATTTTTTTTAAGAATCAAGTATAAACAAAACTTACCTAATTCAATATCATGAATTCAAATTAACATAAACAATTAGGATTAAGATAATTTAAAAAAACATAATTTAATTTTTACACGGAAAAAAATGGAATACATGAACTTATATAAGTTGGTTTACGTGAGTAAAGCAACAATCTGAAAAGAGTGAGAGAGCAGTCTGAATTGAAGCAAAGAAAGTCAAACACGACACATTTCACATTCCAGAAATGTCCAGTGCCGGAAACCTCGATCGCGTGTTAGTTGCAGTCGATGGAAGCGAGGAAAGCATGAACGCACTGCGTTGGGCACTCACAAACCTCAAGCTCCGATCCCCTGCACCCGATTCTACCGATACTCCTTCTTTCATCATCTTCCATGTCCAATCCCCACCCTCCATCTCCACTGGCCTCAATCCCGGTGTCATACCCTTCGTTGGTCCCAGTTCCGTACATTCTCTATTCTTCTTATTCTTTCCTTCAATCTTTCACTTTTATTTACTTTAAACACTGACCGTTTGATGTTTTTTTTACTAGGTGACATCGAGGTTCCTGCTTTCACTGCAGCTATCGAAGCGCACCAGAAGCGTATCACAGACGCCGTACTCGATCACGCCCTCAAAATTTGCTCCCAGTTCAATCTCACCGTGCGTTTTTTTTTTTTTTTTTTTTTTTTTTTTTTTTTTTTCTTATTTTGATTTTCTGAAATATCGCTTTCCCCTGCGCAGTTCTAGCTTTCTCTTTTTTCATTTTTTTTTAGCATAGTTTACCTCAAAAAATGTTTTTATGTTATTTTGAACCATTTTTATTTATTTATTTTGAAATGTTTGAAACATAGGAATAGGGTAGGAGCTATGGCTATCTATTCTTCAAATTTAATCATGTTTCTAATTTCGTGTCTGTGAATTGTGATGTTGCTAACTATGTTTAAAAGTTACACACTGTGATCCTGGGTGCATGATAATTAAGGATTAAGGGGCTAGTTTGGATGAATTTTTCTACAAGGATTTTCAGAGAAGAAAATAAGAAAAAAAGTGATTTTTATTTCTCTAGAAATTAAAATTAGTTCTTTATTAACTAATTTGTGAAACTTCATTCTTTTTTAAATTTTCTAAACAAATTAACTAATAAAAGTTTAATTTTAATTTTTAGAAAATTAAATTTTATTTTATTTCTTTTATTTTCTCCTCTAAAGTCTCTCTAAAGGAAAAACACTAAACTGACCCAAAGATTCTGATTAAGGAAACTTTTCTATAAAGTTTCACGGGAGAAAAAATAAAAAAATAAAAAAAATTCCTCAAAGTGTGGTGGTGAGGCATACTTTCTTTATCTTAATTTACTTTTATACTAGGACAGTTAATTTATGTTAATAATTTTTTATGTCAAAAAAATGTTAAAACTATTTTTTCTTTCTTATTTTAAAAAATTATTAAATCAAAACATATTCATAAATTTTTCCTTCAAAGCTCAAGTCATTGTCAGCTAGTTTTTGGTGCAAGTGTTCCAATTTAAGTTATTTTCTGCGGGAGTTGATTTGTCTCTATCTATGGCAGAGTAAGGTCAGAACCCATGTCGTTGTTGGAGATCCAAAGGAGAAGATTTGTGAAGCTGTGAATGATTTGCATGCTGATGTGCTTGTGATGGGGTCTCGTGCATTTGGCCCCATTAAGAGGTACAGTAATAACTAGTGACAACTCTTGATGTATAAATTTGCACTAACACATACACACACTTTAGCTTAGGAAGCATCATTTGGACAACACATATTAAGAAAAAGTGACTTGATGAACAATCTGGACGATCATTCTCATTTTTAGAATGTTAATAAATGCTAGGACATTGTGGACCTATTGTTATACTGGGGATGAACTTTTAGAGTTTTGACATCTTCATGGAGTCATGCTTTCTGAATAAAATGTTTCCATGTTTGTTTGCTATAAAGTTATGAACAAATTTCAAAAAGATTCTCTTGGTTTCATTCATTACAAATTGAAAAATAACTGATATTGTGCACTTGGGAGGGTTCACACACACAGTTTACATCAGTAAGACATTGTCACTTTAGGTCTTAGTCTTCACATGTTTGGTTTGTTCTTTTGTTGTTGGACTTCAATTGGTCTTAGCCTTCACACGCATGACACATTTCCATTTCATTTAGTTTTACAAAACCATTGTAATGGAAGCAATGTAAATAAAAAAATACAGAGGATCTTAACCCTCCATACACATCCAATTTCTTAAGTGTTTGATTTGTTTTCTTTATCTTCTGTCAATTTATTAAATATAAACCTTTTTGTCCAATAGGCCCATCTTGTGTGCACAACAGAGATTAATCACTTCTTCTGGTGGTGAATACTTAGTATCAATACTATTATTATATATATGTATATGTATTAAGCAACCTTTTTAGTCTTGATTAATAATGTTTTTTCTTGTGGCTTACAGGATGTTCTTGGGAAGTGTTAGCAACTACTGTGCTCACAATGCTCCGTGCCCAGTAATTATTATCAAGGGAACGGGCAGTGTCGAAAAGAGAGACTGATGCACTTCTACCATGCTATCATGACTCTTGATCAGTAGGTATGATTTCATTTTTATGTTGCATCCCTTATTAGATTGTTTAGGATTTGAGAGAAGAGTATCATAGTTTGATTTTGGCACAAGAAATGAGGGGTCAAATCAATCTAATCAGTGTTGAGAGCAGGTAGCAATTATGATTTCTTAGGACTTATTTATATGTATTTGAAAACTGCCCTCCGTGCTTGAACTTTTAAATCTTAAACATTTGCAGCTAATTGCTGATTTTGGCTGTTAATGCTACTTGTGTAATCTACATAAAGGAAAGTTATCATGGATCACATGACATAATTTGAAAGGACATCCCGAATAGGACTAGAAGTTGGAGGTAAAATTTGGTTTGGAATCTGCTATCATTAGGAACTTCTATGAGTGATTGCTAAGTAATATATTTGTTTGTCTGCTTTTTATTCTTTTTATGCTAGTCATACGCAAGAAATAGCTTTATCCAAGGGATGATTTGATTTATTAAATTACGGTTTCTATCAGTTAGCGAAGGTGTCTGAATGACAGAAAATATATCACTTTTTCTTTCTAAACAAGTTATCTTTTAGTTTCCCTTGTCGCTAATAAGAAGACTTTCGCTCCTTGGTTGTGTTTTGATCTCTTTGTCCACAATTTTGTTTTGCACTATTTCTCCTGTATGATACAGAACATACTTCAACAATAAACTCATAGATCATACTTCTGATACACATGCACACAGTTCATAGATCATACATACATAATTTGATGTTCAAGACTTATTCATCTCACTCTCCTAATAAGCCACACCTCATACTTTATACGCACTTGCATATACATGGATATTTGGTACCCGTTGATTTTATGAGGATGATGTTATCCTTTGAAATCAACCCCTTTATGAGGATGATTTTATGAGCACTTGCTACAAAAGAAGCTTGCCCATTTCTTACAAATCACGTAGTGGGGTTCTGTTCTGAAACAAATTTCAATTTCAATTTTTAGGTTCTTTAGGTGGGTTACCAGTGCCACATTTCAGTTTCTGATGCTGCATCTTTGCTTGCCAAATTGATTATGTCAAAGGCCTTTTCCATTTGTGAGTTGCTTGTTTTGCAAGATCAGTGTTGTTCCTCAACTTTGAAGCTTATGTCTTTCTATTGTGCCAATGCTGGCCAGATCTGCTACAAGTATGTGTTTTCACTCTCTGGAGAGTCCTGGTGTGTGTGTGAAATTCTTGCACTTTACAACTATGCGGTTACTAATTCAATTGTTGTCTCCGATGGTTCAAAGAGATATTCGACTCCTCAAAGGTTTGTATTCGATTTGAATTTATACAAGTTGTACACAAATGTCACACAAATGTCGCAATACTATTGGTCCTTGGTGAGAACCATTTATATTTGTGATATGTAACAAACTGGCCACTCGTCATGTGCAAATTTTTATTGAAAATGCAGCTAGTGTTGGCTGCTGCCTGCGGTGTGTCTTCCGCTGTCAACGTGTTATGCTTAAATAAATATCTATGATTTATGATAAAAAATTTTGAAGTTCCATGATAATAGTTGATTTACTTTTAATGGTAAGGATTTATATTTAGTTCAATGACTATTTGCCAATCAGTTTGACTAATTCAATTATCAGATTTTTTTCTCATTTGAGTGAAAAATTTGAGAGTATTTTAAGAAATTCAAGTTATAGTTTGTTAAGATACTTATTCTTAAAACTGTCAAATAGACTCTCCATTAATAATCAAGTGAATTAAAATATGTTCATTTAATTAAAAAAGTGAATTAAAATTTGATCATTTAATTAAGAAAGATAAATTTTGTACTTATTTTAATTGAGCTCCACTTTGTCTGATAAATTTCAACACTTCATTCATTTCATAAGTTCAGAATTTTATCTTAATATATTATAATTATTAAAATTTGAGAAATATAATTTATTTTTAAATAAATTTGACTTAATATATTGTCTCTATGAGATAATAAAATGTCTCCTAAAACTTCCTTTCAATTGTTCCAGAGCTCAGCATAGATTTCCATCATCCAAACTCCATTAGACTTAACATATTTCATCCATCCAATAGTGGTGATAGAGTCCCCACCAAGTCTTTAGAAAAGAAATTCTAGTGTAACATTGGTTTGCATTTGTTTCGGCTAATTAAAAATATTTTTTACTTGGTAAAAATGTTACTAAGAGCAAAAACTTAAGGATTTTCTCAAACAATTAAAGTGACGAAGTAAAAGTTAAGTTTTCAATTTATAGCAAAGAATGTGAAACAACAATTTAAGGTTCAGAAACAATACCTCAATATTCGCGCTCATTATTGAGAATTTAAATTTGAGGTGACGTGTCTATAAGTTATTATTGCACATGTTTCTTAACTATCAAATGATTTATCTTTATTACTCAGACAAATTTAATGCCTGCATTTAATGATCAGACCATGCACACTTAACACACATTTAAATTCAATCGATGATGCATCTGAGTGGCTTACATCAGATGATGTATTTGCCTGTCATAGGTTAATGAAAATCTACTAGATATTACGCTTCATTTGTTCACTTATAGACAAAGTTTTATCTATCAAAACGAACTTAGTCTGTTAAGCTTATCAGTTATAGATTTTCTTTAATAAAATTAAATATCTCTTTAGTTAAAGTTTTAGTAAAAATATATGTCCATTGAAGATCAATGTTTACAAATTTTACATCAAAAAACCCTTTTTGAAAATAACCTTGAATGAAATGATATTTTATTTATGTATGCTTTGCTTTAGAGTGCTAAATTGGGTTCTTAGTTAAATTGATTCCACTAGTGTTGTTGTAAGATTTTCCTTTGTGTGAACATCATCTAGTTTTATCACATGTGAAGGATTATAGATATATTTTCTAAATTAGTAGACATGGAAAACATTGTAAAGGTTTGATAGAGTAAGTGGTAAGGCAATTTGGTCGGCTATTGGTCCAACCTTTTTAAGCATTTGAAATGTTCCTAGGAAATGACGTGTGAGCTTTTATGATCTGAGAGCTCTTCCACTCTAGTCTAAGGTGTAACTCTCAAGAATGCATGATCTCCCATGTTGAACTTAAGGTCATTCATATGAATAGTAGCCTTTTTGCTTGCTTTGTGTTATTCTCATCTTTTCTTGAATCAATTCGATCTCTTCAATATTTTATTGTATTATCTCTAATCTTAAAGTTATATGATCTTCTAGCTTTGTCCAACGTAGAGCCATGTTACATCTTCTACTATATAGTGCCTTATATGGAGTCGTTCCAATTGAAGAATGATAACTATTTTGTATGTGAATTCTATTAAAGGTAAGTAATTATCCCAATTTCCTTAGTGTTATAGTATACATGCTCTTAATAGATCTTCTAAAGATTGTATAGTTCTTTCAGTTTGCCTATTTGTTTATGGATGATATACAAAACTTAGTCAATGGTGTTGTTAGGACTTTGGGCGAAGGATCCAATTGCCTACTCAAAAGGCAAATTTTTGCACATTCGCCTAGGCGAATATTTGAAATACCAGTAGTTTGATAATTCCCATGTTTTAGCTTTCATATTTTACCATTTTTCTCATATTTCACCTAATCTTTTTGTTTCTTTTCATCCAGAACTCTTTTTAAACAATTATTAATTTTATGAAATGTTATGATTCTAACCACTCACTAAGTGTCTCACTCAAATCCTTGTGTATCGCTCTTTAATGACTATTTCTATAATGTTCACACTTGCCTTTTTTTTTCTCAGAAGCTCTCTTATAAATCTTACAAATTACTTGTCAACATTAATTCACATGTAATTAGAAAAAAAAACTCCTACACAAAGAGTAGAAAGTTCACACCACAAAATCTTTTGTGGGTGTGAATTAGTGCATTTAGTTCGTAGGCTTTGTAGTATAATTGTGAGCTCATTAAAATTAAGCACTTTAAATTACGGGTTTTGCAAGTATGGATTTCTTGGATACAGATATAAACAAATGGGTAAACTTATTTGCTTAACTCTCTCTGTATATTTTGTGTCTGTGTATATTTGGATGGGTTGGGCATGGATGTCACAAATTGGGTAACAGACTTTCATGTTAGAAAAAGGCTAGACCCACATATGGATATTGAGAGAAAATAAGAAGAGGAAAGAAGGGACTAACAGATGAGAGAAAAATGCTTTCTCATTAACTAACATCAAATCAATACATCAATGTGTTTATATACAAAAACAGTTGAGTGGTTACCCATGTATATCTGTAACTACCATTCAGATTTTGGATTACACTATAACATTCCCCCTTAATCCAAAACATTCAGCTGATTCTAAATTCAGTAAGATTCTCAACTTCTAAAATCTTTCATATTTAAGAGGCTTGGTAAAAACATTAGCAACTTGATAATTGGTGTTGCAATATACAAGCTCCAATTTTCCTTTACTTACTTGATCTCTAAGAAAATGATACTTAATTTCAATATGATTGCTTCTTCCATGAGAAACTGAATTCTTTGATAGGCTAATGGCTGATTTATTGTCAACATGCATCTGTACTGGCCTTTCATACTGTAACTTCTTCTCTTCAACCAAGGCTTCCAACCACAAACTTTGACAAGTAGCTTCAGTTGACCCTATATATTCAACTTTACAAGAGGAGAGTGCCACCACACTTTGCTTCTTTGAACACCAGAATATTGGTGCATCCAGATACTTAAACAAGTATCCATAGGTGCTTTTTCTTTCCACCTTATCACCACACCCGTCTGAATTAGAATAGGCTTCAATGTATGATATGTTTTGATCATTTCCCGTTGGAAACAATAAACCAAAATCACTTGTTCCCTTGAGATACCCCATGATATGCTTAGCTGCAGTCATGTGAGGAGCTCAAGGATTGCCCATAAATCTGTTAAGCAATCCCACTCAATAGCTAATGTCTGGTCTGCTGTTGCACAAGAATCTGAGTGACCCAATAATCTATTTGAACAAGGTTGCATCAACTGGTTCTTCATCCAATTCTTCTGTTAATTTCAGGTTTGGCATCACAGACACTACAATTGCTTTGCAATTCTCCATATTAAAGCGTTTTAGAACCTCACCAATATATTTTCTCTGGTGTAAGAAAATTCCCTTCTGTGTATGCATAAATTCAAAACCAAGGAAATAATGCAGAATTCTAAGGTCTGTCATGTTAAATTCTGACTTCAATTTTTCTTTGAATTTCTCAATTTCTTCATTCACATCTCTTGTAATGATCAAATCATCTACATATAGGCATACAAATAGCAAGTTCTTGTGCTGAGTCTCCTTTATATACACACATCAAACTCTACTGTGCATTTCACAAAGCCTTGTTTGCTAAGAAAATTGTCAATCAATTTGTTCTAAGCTCGAGGGGCCTGCTTGAGGCCATAAAGAGCCTTAAGCAACTTGTATACCTTGCGTTCCTTCCCTTTTATTTCAAATCCTGGTGGCTGCAAGATGTACACTTTTTCTTCCAGTGGACCATTCAAAAAGGAAGATTTAACATCAAGCTGGAATATGGTCCATCTTCTAGAACTAGCAACAACAATTACCAATCTAATTGTTTCCATTCTCGCAACTGGGGCATACACTTCTGTATAATCAATTCCTTGTTTCTGAAGGAATCCTTTTGCAACAAACCTAGATTTGTGTTTTGCAATTGACCGATCTGGTTTAAGCTTTACTTTAAACACCCACCTCACATCAATTGGATGCTTATTATATGGCATATCAACCAGCTCGTAGGTTCTATTTTTCTCTATGGCATCCAACTCTTCTTTCATAGCAATTTTCCATTATTTGATATCCAGGGCATGCTTCCAGTGTACAGGTTCAGTGTTAGCCATAAAAGAAAAATGTACCATTTCACCATCATCAGAGATTGAACTATTATTGTATAGTTCATAATCAACAAGTCTTGTGGAGGGAAATCTTGTTCTTTGTGACCTCCTCACAGGAGGTTGCATTGGGATAACAAGGTTAACATCTTTGATTCTTGGACTATCTTCAAGAATGAATGAGCTGGGAATCTTTGGCTCATTTTCCCACTTCCAGGTGGCAGATTCATCTACCACGCCATCTCTACTAATCACCACATGTTGCTTCAAGGGGTTGTATAGTTTGTATGCAGCAGTTGGATGATATCTAACCAAGATAAGAGCTTCACTCTTATCATCTAGCTTTCTCCTCCTTTCATCTGGGATGTGTCTGTAGCTAAGAGACCCAAAAATCCTCAAATGATTCACCATTAGTTTGTCCTCGGTCCAGGCTTCTTCAGGGGTTACAGATTGAACACTCTTAGTGGGAAATCTGTTTAAAACATATGTTGTTGTGGTAACAGCTTCTCCCTAGTAGCAATTTGGTAGTCCCTTCCTGATGTGGGAACATCCCAAAGGACTACTACGAGCATGAAGAGGAAGATAGAGGAAGAAGTGGGGAAGCTCCAAGACATGGTGTAACGCCCCACTATATTTCATTGCTGAAATATTTTCCTTTATATCTATTTATTATTATTATTTGAAAATGTTTCCCTTCATTTTAGATTTCTTTAAATAAAATCTTAAAATAATTTCCTTATTAAAACAAAACGTCACCATAAAAATAAAACACATCACATAAATCACATCGTAACCATACATCAAAAGTTATTTACAAAATGTCACATAGGTACGTAATATTGTGACAATTATAATATACACATTATTCCATTCAATCCTCATGTTAGCTAACATTCCTTGACATCTCCACATATGATTCTTGAATCTACACAATCAATCTGCTCCTCCGAATAAAATTCAGGATCATCACAGGTGTCAAACCACAGACACAAACACGCAAGGGTAAGTTCCAATATCTTTAAAAAAATACTTATCATATAAAAATATCAATACGATACATATCATAATCAAATAAATAAAGAATGAATTATGACTTAAATGAAATTTCTACATGATGCATGCTCCAATCTCAACTCCAAAAATATGTAATGTGGTACCATCTCAGATAATACTACATCATCATCGTAAAACTTACCGACCAGTTGGGATTTCACAGTGGTGCACAGAATCTCATAAACAATCATGTGATCATCATGAATTAAATGAATTCTCACTATAAAAATCCCCCAAGTCTGGCATCCCACCAAGACGCACGGATTAAGTTATTATCTGCACCTCTAACCGAGGCCACCTCTTTTGAGGCATGCATGAATGAATGAAATCTTATCTCCCTTTCTAAAAATCTCATTTAAAACAGTACCAACTTATTGATATTACAAATCCACTCAATCATTATATTTTACGTTGTGGATTAATAATTTATAGTATAATAGTCATAGTTTTTATCACAGTCCTCAACGTGCATAGCATAGGTAATTAATCACAATCTCAATCATCAACCAAATTCAAGGAAAAGGTAAACATACATAATCCAAGTCATTATCCAAATATACGTCAAAAGTCATTCACATTCAAATCAAATTTTCCAATTACTCTTTAAAATTGTTAAAAATCTTCATAAAATTACGTATTATATAAATAACTTAAAGTTATGAAATCGATAAAGGTGGCGAGCCTCCTAGTTAGATCTCATAATTTTAAGATCTCAAATTATCATTTCATAAAATTAAATATTATATAAATAATGAAAGTTATGAAATCGATAAAAAGGTGGCGAGCCTCCTAATTAGATTTCATAATTTTAAGATGCTCAAATTATTATACGAAGTATAAACAAATGAAAGCGAAAATATTTAAATATAAAAATATAAATATGCGGTATTATAATTGAAATCTGGACTAGCTCAGTTGGTTAGATCATGACTGAAAATTAGAAGGTTTTGGGTTCAAGTTATGCTCCCACCATTTCTGTTTAATTATTTTTATTTTATTTTTAAATATGCATTATTTTAGTATTTGAAAACTTAAATAAATTGCAACTTCCCTTATAATTCTTATTACTTTAAAACTTCAATAATAATTATAAGTTCATAAATTTTAGAACACAAATATTTTAAGATTATTCTTAGAATTGAAAACTTAATTAAATTTAAAACTTAAAATAATTTAGAAACTTCCCTCACCTTGATTTCTTTTGGCTACTCTTTTGGAAGACTTTGAGAAAGCTTTTGAAGGTTGAAAGAAGGTTGATTCTACTCTCAAAGTTAAATGAAATAGGTTTTTGGTGAATTTAGAAAAATTTGGAATTTTAGCAAAATAAGCTTATGGTTTTGGGAAAATTGGAAAAACTAAGATTTTGGTGTTTTGGTGCAAATGAATTCATGGCTGAAGTGTTCTCAAATGGTTTCTATTTATAGATGAAATAAAATTTAAAATATTATTAGTGGTAAAATTTAATATACTTAGTGGTTTTACCATAAAAATTTAATTAGAATTCTTTTTCTTTTTAGTGCACCACTAATCAGATTGGTGCTAATACCACTAATTTATTGCATCCTTCCATCACTCCTTACATATTGCACTTGTCATAATTTTCACAATTTTTCTTGTTCACATTTTCTCTCGTACTCATTATATACATTATATTTTTATAAAAATATCAGATAGACCTATTAGCTCAGTTGGTTAAAACATTCTGCTACTAACTTGAAGGTTGTAGGTTCGAGTCTTGCATGTGACATTTTAATTTTAAAATTTTTTAAACAATAAACTTGTACTTAATATATATCTTATATTTTATAAAAGTATCAAACAAATGTAGTAGCTTAGTTGGTTAAAGTGGTGGCTTAATAACTTGCAAGTTTGAATCATGCATGGGTCATTCTAAGTTTATTTTATTTTATTTTATATTATTTTTATTTTTTATTTTTTATTTTTTTTTTTTAATTCTTAAAATATTTCTCAAATCAAATATAAAATAAGATTTCTTAATAATAATATAATTAAAACAATAAATTTTCAGTAATTCGAAATATAAAATAATATTTGAAACATCAAATAGTAATAAAAATGTCAAACAACAAATTTATTTTTTTATTACATTTTTATTTAGAAATGTAATCATAATTTTCTCAAATTACGTAATAATATTGCTACCCAATGATAAATTATTTTTGAATTACATTTTCTGTCTAATCAAATTATAACAGTAAAAAGTTAATATGCACATTTTTATAGAATTTTTAGTAAATGTTTTAACTACGAAATTATTTATGAAAATTAATTTTGAGGGTGTTACACATGGCACAACCTCAATCAAGCCATAGTTTAGGACTTACATTTTGTTATTTGTTTGTAAACTTGTTTGATCAAGTACCTTTGTAAGTGTACAAGTTGCAAGGCCTTGTAAGTGAGTGCAAAGCTCACAACCTAGACATGTTTTCTTTAGGTTTGAGTGCTTTTATTTTTACTTGCTTAGAATGTTTGGTTAAGAGTACAAATAATGATCTAATGAAGCACTAAAATTCACCTTAGATTTTCGGATGGAATGTAAAGTTTGATTTGAAATTCTAAGTGAATCCAAAAGCTTTGGTTTGAGTAAAGTTGCTCCTTGGGTGGGGATCCATGCCTTAACCCAAGAAGGAACATCCACCCTTGATCTCTCAAGTCCATCCAAGGGCTAAGAATCAAGGAGGATTAGTGACATGGCACTTTGAAAGTGACATGTAACTTAAACTAGCCTTCATTAGATTAGTTAGTTAGACTCTTAACTAAAGTTAGTTTTCGGTTAGCTTTGATTAGGATAGGTTAGGTTTAGTTTAGCTTGCTTCTCAAGTCAAGCCTAGGCCTATAAATACTTGTAAAAACGAATTTGTTAGAACTTTTGATATTTTTGATAAATGAAATAGCTTTGATCTTTTCTTAAGAGAGGATTCTCTTGTCTTGCTTAGCAAGGTTTCTTGGATCTTATCAATGGATTCCATCCTCCATTGTGGCGGTTCTCCCTAGGCTTATTGGCTAGCCATGACGCCTACCCTCACCATTTCTCAACCCCTTCACCTTTTCTTTTTCGGTCTTCCCTTCCACCATTGAAGCTTTGACCGAAAACTTCCTTTAACTTGTCTTGGAGTGCATTGAAGAAGCTAGATTGGGCAACATCAAGGACTCTTTGGAATCTCTCTAAGGAGGCCTCTATCAAGTGGTATCATGAGCTTGTTGTATTCTTCAATGGGTTATCTTCAACCGATTAGTAATGGGTTTCCTAAGTTTCCATAGTTTTCTTTGAGTTTTCAATGTTCCATGTCTTCTTTCTATAGCCTAGTCTTAGTTTTCTTGAGTTGTCTTCATTTTGTTCGGTTGGTTTGTGTCTAAGCATGCTTTTCTTCTTTCTTTCTTCTTCAAACCGTGGGTTTGAGTGTCCATGCATGCTTGTCTTGAAGTTTTACCCATAGTTGCTTTAGCTTCCATAACAAGATTCATGGTTCTAGAGTAACTTTCTTTGTAAGATTCTTTGTTTGATTTTTTTTCTTGTAATTTTGTTTAGTCCTTTGTGTTTTCTTTTCCATAACCATGAGTAGATGTATGTTGCTGCACCATTGATGATGTGGGTTTCAAGTTTTTACATGGGTTTCAAGTGGTAGAAGAAACTTCTAGTGTAAGACTCACATGTACATGCTTGTAATAGCTTCTAGAGCATTCTTTAGGTCCAATTTATGTATAACCTTGTGAATTTCGTTTTGGGTTGTGGAAATTGAACTTGGAGGTTGCTCTTCTTCATCTTATGGTTTCGGTCCAGCCATACTTAGTGTGTGAAAAAATACAAAAATCAAAATAAAGAAAAGAAACAAGTGAAAAAAAAAAAGAGGAGAAAAAGTAGTGGTGAAAAGAAAAGTGTATGGGTTCAAAAAAAGTATCAATTGAGTGAGAACCATACAAGAACCAAATAAAAAGAACAAAAACAGCAAGAGTTGGATTGAAAAGTGAAATGAATTGATCATTAGACACACCCTTGGACCTTGTTTTAAGCACACATTACTCAAGTTGAATTTCTAGTACCTTGTTTTGGACTTGAGTGTGTAGTGATTTTTGGTGTAATTTTCACTTTGTGCTTGTACTGCACTTGTTGGAATTTGAGAATACTATGCCTATAAGATCCTTGTATTGCATTTGGATTAAAATTTGAAGGCTAGAAAAATTATAGAAGAACTTTCTTTTCAGTCGCTAATCCTAACAGTTAGAAATCTGTCGCTAATTTCGTAGCCATTTCGGTTGTTATTTTGGTGGTATGCTTGGCTGTACAGTTTTGATGCTCATGGTGTTGCTCTCGGTTTGGACTTGATTTCTATAGCAAATATATGTTCTTTTGCTACCCTTATATGTGTCTTTGTCTCATCAAAATTCTTCCACATTTGAGTAGCCCTTTCTTTCAATTTTGAGCTTTTATTGCTTGTCTTCCTTGGATTCCTAGTTTTGTCTTTGAGTATTTGTCTCTTTGGACTTCTTAAGCCTAGCTAGAGTGCTGTTCCTCTTTCACATTGGCTTGGTAAGAACTTGATAATTGATTTGAGAATAATTTCTAAGTGAGAACCAAGAGATAGAAAGGAAAAAGGCAAGAGAGTATCATTAGAGAAAAAGTCACTAAGTGTGAAACACGAGAGTGAGTGGAAACACTTGGAGAGTGGTGAGGTTCTTTTATTTGCTTTATATTTCTTGTGTACTAACCCCTTTTTGCAGCAATGGCAAGTTCTCCAAGTGTAGGAAATGAGTACTCACCTAGAACTCAAATGTTCATGGAGAGGATGATGAAGAAAATGAACCAAATGTAAGTTACCTTGAGGGAGAGTGTTCAAGAGGGGATAAATCAAATAAGGGAAACACATGAGAGGGAGAGACATAGTAGGAATGAGGGTGATAGGAGGAGTAGAAGAGGGAGTGAAAGAAGTGATAGAGAAGAAAATGAGAGAGGAGGTGGTAGTAGGAAAGGGTCATCAAGGAGAGAGCATGAATCCTCTATTGGTAGTGATGGTGGGAGTCTTAGAAATGATGATGCCTATGCCCATGACCAATATAACCGTGAGAGAAGAGGTGGTAGAGGGGATGGCCGTGAGGGAGAAAGGGGCAACCATAACTATAGAAGGCATTACCATGAGGAGAATGATAGATTTGATGAAAGAATGTTGAAAATCACAATTCCTAAGTTCAATGGAAGTGGTGGGGCCGATGCTTACTTAGATTGGTCCATGAAGGTGGATCAAATTCTTACTAGTTATCCTATGTTGAGTGAGGAAAGGAAGCTGCACTTTGTGACCTTAGAGTTTGAAGAATATGCCTTGGTGTGGTGGAATCAAATGGAAACTAGGCATGTATACTTGAGGCCGAGAATCACTTATTGGGAGGGCTTGAAACATGCCTTGAGAGAAAGGTTTGTGCCTCCTACTTACATGAGGGATCTACATAATAAATTGCAAAGACTCATACAAGGGCCTAGAAGTGTGCAAGACTACTTCAAGGACCTAGAGATGACAATGCTAAGAGCCCAACTAGAGGAGAGTTTGGAAGCTACTATGGCTAGATTTGTCCATGGGTTGAATAGAGAAATACAAGATGTTCTTGAGCTTTAAAGGTATTCAAACTTGGAGGAAGCCATCCATTTGGCCGAGAGAATTGAGGCCCAATTAAGAAGGAGAAGTAGCTTCAAAAAAGTTTCCTCATCCAACTCATCAAGTTGGAAGGGCAAGAGCAAGAGAGACTACTCACCCAAGCCTAAAACAAGGCTTGACCGAGAGCCCCCTAAACCAAAAGAGGTAACTTCTTCATCTAGTGCTTTTAAATCAAGTAACATTAAATATTTTAAATGTTTAGGGAAGGGACACATAGCTTCACAATGCCCAAGCAAGAAGGCTATGTTTCTAAGGCAAGATGGTGAGATTACAAGTGAAGGGTCCAATGCCTCCTCAAGTGAAGATGAAGGCCTAAGTGAAAGGAGCTCTACTTCTAGCCAAGAGGCCGAGGAAGGTGACCTACTAATGGTAAGAAGATTACTTAGTGCATGCCATGATATGGATGATAGTCAAAGGGAGAACATATTTCATTCAAGGTGTAAGGTAAAATACCAAACTTGTTCTCTTATTATTGATGGTGGCTCATGCACTAATGTTGTGAGTGAAAGGTTAGTCTCTAAACTTAACTTGAAAACTATTCCTCACCCTAAGTCTTATAGATTACAATGGTTAAGTGAGAGTGGAGAGGTTAAAGTTGATAGACAATGTATGCTTAACTTTTCTATTGGTAAGTATAGTGATAGTGTATTATGTGATGTAGTTCCTATGGAGGCTACACATTTACTTCTTGGTAGGCCATGGCAATTTGATAGGAATGTGATTCATGATGGCCTTGCTAACACTTACTTATTTTCTTTTGAAGGTAGAAAAGTACTCTTGAAGCCTCTATCTCCAAGGGAAGTGTGTGAGGATCAAGTTAAAATGAGACTCAAGAAGGTCCAAGACCAAGAGAAGCCTTTGGCCGAGACACCCAAGCCAAGCAAGGCTTTGGCCGAGAGACCTCCCAAAGGTAAAGGTGTCTTGAAAGTGAGACCGAGCAAGCCTAAGGGTAAGGATGACTTATAAAAGAAAGAAAGCTTGCTCATTGAAAGTAAGGAAATTAAAAGGGAGTACCTAGCTAGAAAATCAATGTTTTTGTGTTTGCCTAACCCATTATCTTTGAGTACTAACTTTGTAGGTGACCCCAAAGCATTGGAAGAGTTGCTAGAGGAGTACCATGATGTCTTTCCTATGGAGTTACCACATGGACTTCCCCCAATCCGTGGGATAGAGCACCAAATCGACTTCATACCCGGTTCACAATTTCCCAATAGGCCTTCTTATAGGAGCTCTCCTCAAGAAGCCCATGAGATCCAAAGACAAGTTCAAGACCTCTTGAGCAAAGGATGGGTCAAAGAGAGTTTATCACCTTGTGCTTCACCGGTGATCCTAGTTCCTAAGAAGGAGGGGACGTGGCGCATGTGCACGGATTATAGAGTGGTCAACAATATAACCATAAGGTATAGACATCCCATTCCCCGTTTAGATGATTTACTAGATGAATTACATGGTTCCACCATATTTTCCAAAGTAGATCTTAAAAGTGGTTATCACCAAATTAGAATGAAAGATGGTGATGAATGGAAGACCGCCTTTAAGACTAAGTTTGGACTCTAGCTTGTAATGCCTTTTGGTCTATCTAATGCCCCAAGTACATTCATGAGGCTCATGAATCATGTTTTGAGAAAGTTTTTGGGAAAATTTGTTGTTGTGTATTTTGATGACATTCTTATATATAGCAAATCTTCCCATGAACATATAATGCACTTGAGACTTGTGTTAGATGTGCTTAGGACCGAGAAGCTCTTTTCCAATAAAGAGAAATGTGTGTTTGGAACCGAGAAGGTGATCTTCTTGGGATTTGTGGTAAGTTCTCAAGGTGTTCAAGTAGATGAATCCAAAGTGAAGGCAATTATGGAGTGGCCAACCCCTACAAGTGTTAAAGAGGTAAGAAGTTTTCATGGTCTTACTAGCTTTTATAGGAGATTTGTTAGAGACTTTAGTTCCATTGCTTTTCCTTTAAATGAGTTAGTTAAGAAAGATACACCTTTTATTTGGGGTCATGCACAAGAGAATGCTTTTAAATTGTTGAAGGAAAAACTCACTAATGCACCAATACTTGCTTTGCCTAACTTTTCACTTTCTTTTGAGCTAGAGTGTGATGCGTCTAACATAGGTATAGGGGTTGTCCTAATGCAAGAGAAGCACCCCATAGCCTATTTTAGTGAAAAGCTTAAAGGGGGGCACCTCAACTACTCAACATATGACAAAGAACTTTATGCTTTGGTAAGATCCTTCCAAGTGTGGCAACATTACTTGCTACCAAGGGAGTTTGTTGTTAATTCGGACCATGTGGCCTTGAAACATCTCAAAGGCCAAGGTAAGTTGAGTAAGAGGCATGCCAAGTGGGTTGAATACATAGAACAATTTCCATACATCATTAAATACAAGAAAGGTTCTACAAATGTTGTTGCCGATGCATTAAGTAGAAGGTATACCTTGATT
Source organism: Hylodesmum podocarpum (assembly GCA_026586105.1). Classification (NCBI taxonomy): domain Eukaryota; kingdom Viridiplantae; phylum Streptophyta; class Magnoliopsida; order Fabales; family Fabaceae; genus Hylodesmum; species Hylodesmum podocarpum. The sequence continues at coordinate 1,241,878 of JALJEV010000071.1, read as the reverse complement.
GCTATGCTTGAATGTAAATTGTATGGTTTTGATCATGTGAAATCTTTATATTCTCTTGATGAAGAGTTCGGCCAGATTTGGGAATCATGTTCCAAAGGTGCTTTCAAGGATTATTTTAGGCACAATGGTTATCTTTTCAAAAGACAATGTTTGTGTGTGCCTAAATCCTCTTTGAGGGAAATTTTGGTTACTGAAACTCATGAGGGTGGAGTCATGGGCCACTTTGGGAGAGATAAGACCCTAGCCATGTTACAAGAACACTTTTATTGGCCACACATGAAAGCTCAAGTGGCTAAGTATATTTTAAAATGCATCACTTGTAACAAGGCTAAGTCTAAAGTTTCACCCCATGGTCTCTACCAACCTTTGCCGATTGCTTCCTCTCCTTGGATGGACATTTCCATGGAATTTGTTCTTGGTTTGCCCAAGTCAAAGAGAGGAATGGATAGTATTTTTGTTGTTGTATGCAGGTTTTCAAAGATGGCACACTTCCTAGCTTGCAAAAAGGTAGATGATGCCTCCAACATTGCTCGGATTTTCTTCAAGGAAATAGTAAGGATCCATAGAGTTCCCAAAACCATAGTAAGTGATAGAGATTCAAAGTTTCTTGGGCACTTTTGGAGGACCTTGTGGAGTAGCCTTGGCACAAAACTCATTTTCTCCACCATTTGCCATCCTCAAACCGATGGCCAAACGGAAGTCATCAATAGGACAATGGGACAACTTTTGAGGAGCTTTGTAGGTGAGAATCTAAGGACTTGGGAGGATTGGCTACCTCACATTGAATTTGCATATAACCGGGTAATAAATTCCACTACTCAACTCTCTCCTTTTCAAATAGTTTATGGTTTTAACCCACTTACCCCACTAGATCTAGTGGCTTTGCCTATGGAGTTTACTTGCAATAGGAGTGGAAAAGAGAGGGCCGAAAAGATAAAGGAGCTTCATGCTAAGGTGAAGGAGAGAATTGAAAGAAAAAATGAACAAGTAGCAAAGGCACACAACAAGCATCGCAAGGCAATAGAGTTTGAAGTAGGGGACTTGGTGTGGGTGCACCTAAGGAAAGAGAGATTTCCTACTTTGAGGAGTTCTAAACTTCTTCCGAAAGAAGATGGACCATTCAAGATCATTGAGAAATTGGGTCCTAATGCATATAAGTTGAATCTTCCTAGTGAGTATGGAGGTAGTAATTCTTTTAATATAAGTGACCTTTCTTTGTTTGATGTAGGTTCAAATGGATCGGATAACTTGGGGACAAGTTCAAGCAAAGAAAGAGGGTTTGATGTGGGAACATCCCAAAGGATTACTAGGAGCATGAAGAGGAAGATAGAGGAAGAAGTGGGGAAGATCCAAGACATGACACAACCTCAATCAAGCCATAGTTTAGGACTTACATTTTGTAATTTGTTTGTAAACTTGTTTGATCAAGTACCTTTGTAAGTGTACAAGTTGCAAGGCCTTGTAAGTGAGTCCAAAGCTCACGGCCTAGACATGTTTTCTTTAGGTTTAAGTGCTTTTATTTTTACTCGCTTAGAATGTTTGGTTAAGAGTACAAATAATGATCTAATGAAGCACTAAAATTCACCTTAGATTTTCGGATGGAATGTAAATTTGATTTGAAATTCTAAGTGAATCCAAAAGCTTTGGTTTGAGTAGAGTTGCTCCTTGGGTGGGGATCCATGCCTTAACCCAAGAAGGAACATCCACCCTTGATCTCTCAAGTCCATCCAAGGGCTAAGAATCAAGAAGAATTAATGACATGGCACTTTGAAAGTGACATGTAACTTAAACTAGCCTTCATTAGATTAGTTAGTTAGACTCCTAACTAAAGTTAGTTTTCGGTTAGCTTTGATTAGGATAGGTTAGGTTTAGTTTAGCTTGCTTCTCAAGTCAAGCCTAGGCCTATAAATACTTGTAAAAACGAATTTGTTAGAACTTTTGATATTTTTAATAAATGAAATAACTTTGAACTTTTCTTAAGAGAGGATTCTCTTGTCTTGCTTAGCAAGGTTTCTTGGATCTTATCAATGGATTCCATCCTCCATTGTGGCGGTTCTCCCTAGGTTTATTGGCTAGCCATGGCGCATACCCTCACCATTTCTCAACCCCTTCACCTTTTCTTTTTCGGTCTTCCCTTCCACCATTGAAGCTTTGACCGAAAGCTTCCTTTAACTTGTCTTGGAGTGCATTGAAGAAGCTAGATTGGGAAACATCAAGGACTCTTTGGAATCTCTCTAAGGAGACTTCTATCACTTCCCTTTAAGCATACACCTAGTCATATCCAGCAAGGTTCTATTTCTCCTTTTTGCCAAGCCATTGTGCTGAGGTGTATAAGGAGTTGTTACCTCATGTTCAATTCCTTTAGCCTCACAAAATTCTTTGAACTCCTTAGAGTTATATTCACCTCCTCCATCTGTCCTAAGGATCTTTAGCTTCAATTCAGATTGTCTTTCAACTGAGTTGAAAAATTTCACAAAGAGAGAAAACACTACACCTTTCTCTTTCAGCAGATATATCCAAATCTTCTTGGTAAATTCATCCACAAAAGTCAAGAAATACCTATTACCACCAAGGGATGGAGTATCAAAGGGTCCACACACATCTGAATGGACTACTCCAAGAGGTTGTCTTCCTCTTTGTGGTGCCTTGGTCTTGAAAGATTTTCTGGGTTGTTTTCCAATCAAGCATCCTTCACAAGTTTTCTGTGGTGAGTGAATGAATGGCATTCCAAGCACCATTTGTCTGTTGCTTAGTTGATGTAAACTCTTAAAATTTAAATGGTCATATATGTAGTGCCATAGCCAGCTATCCTCTTCTGTGTTGATAGTGGACAAACATTGAATAACAACAATATTTAAATTTACCTTGAAGGTCTTATTTCTGGATAATGGTGCCTTGAGCACTAATCTTTGTTTATCATCAAAGATTTCTATATGGTTTGCTTGCATTGCCATAGTAAATCCTTTCTCAAGAAGCTGCCCCAAACTAAGTAGATTATTTTTCATTGAAGGTACATACAACACATCATACATATATGCTGTCTCTCCATTTTTTCTTGTGATCATCACCTTCCCTATGCATTATGCATGTACAGTGCAATCATCTGCAAACCTCACATTAGTAGTGACATTTGGATTGAAGTCAACCAGCCAATCTCTATTGCCTGTCAAGTGGTTTGAGCACCCAGTGTCAAGATACCAGGAAGACTGATCTTCTTTACTTCTCGTGGTTACCATAAGCAAAACTTGATCTGAATCAGATCCATCTTCTTCTTGTGCCTGATCATTCTTTTTATACTTGTTATGGGCATTATTGTTGTTATCCTGCCAGCATTCTTGGGCAAAATGTCCAAATTTATCACAATTCTAACACTGAATCTTTCTTTTGTCAATAGGTCTTTTACCACATCGACTTCTAAAAGAGGTTCCACCTTTAAAACTGGAATTATCACGCTGCTCACTTGAATTGCTTGCAAGATTATAATCTTGGGATGTTGAACCATGTGTTTCTCCATTTCGATCACCACCTCTGCCTCCTCTATATCTTCCTTTTCCTCTTTTGTTCCATCCACCACGACCTCTAGACTTGTGGCTGGTCTTAGCTTGTAGTGCCTGCTCTGCATTTTTATCATTACCTTTTCTTTAGAGCACCCGTTGCTCGTGTGCCTCTAGGGAGTTTTGCAGTTCTTCTATAGTCATCTTTTCAAGATCTTTCGATTCTTCAATAGCTACAACAATGTGGTCAAAAGAGGGTGTCAAAGTACTAAGCACCTTCTCCACAATCTTTGAATCGACCATTGCTTCATCACAGGCTCGCATAGAGTTTGTCACCACTTGAATGCGATTAAAGTAGTCTGCAATAGTTTCTTGCTGTCATTGATAACAACTCATACTGTCTTTTGAGAGATTGTAGCTTGACCTTCTTTGTCCTCCCAATATTCCCATAAATCTGTTGCAAGATATCCCATGCTTGTTTCGCGGTTGCAGCCTATGCAATTTTCTGAAACATGTTTGCAGAAACACATTGATGCAAAAAAACTCGGGCCTTGCAGTCTAGTCGCTTGTTCTCTCGATACGTCTCCTTCTCTTTCTATTCTATTGTAGCATTCTTTGAGGGTTCTTGAAACCTAACTCTCACGATCTCATCCAGTTCTTGGAATCCAAGAATAGCATCCATCTTCACACACCAATCTTCATAACCTTTCCCATCAAACACAGGGAGATTTCCAGGTATGGCATTCACAGCAGCCATAATAGCACGCCTGCAACAGTGCTCTCAACAACAACAACAACAATAACAATGGTGCTTCTTTTCTTTCCACAGGTCCCTGTCTATGCACAAGCTCTAGATACCAATTTATTAGAAAAAGGCTAGACCCACATCTGGATATTAAGAGAAAATAAGAAGAGGATTGAAGGGACTAACAGATGAGAGAAAAAAGCTTTCTCATTAACTAACATCAAATTAATACATCAATGTATTTATATACAAAAACAGTTGGATGATTACCCATATATATATATATATATATATATATATATATATATATATATATATATAACTAACATTCAGATTTTGAATTACACTCCAACATTTCAATATTTATTCAAAAAATTAGATGATTATTCCAAATGGAGTTAAGATAGGTAGTCAAGTATAAAAAAAATAAAAATAAATAACTTAATCATGAATCACTGTAAGTCTTTTATATACTTACGATATCTAGTTATGTTGATTAATTACATTAATAAATTTTAATTAAGTTATTTAACTTTATTTTTATCTAAAATAAATTAGATTTAAACACATTAGTCTCATTCTTTTATGTACTTCAACGTAATCAACTATATTTATTAATTATACAGATATTTTTAATTAAATTATTTAACTCTCTGTTTCTAGAGTGAGTAAATTAATTACATAACCACCTTCAAGATTCATGTTACAATTCAGATGATCTACATTAATTAAAAAAAAAAAACAAGAAAAGCTCCCATACGAATTTACTATCAAGTATTTAATATCCCAACCTAGCAGTCTTTATTGCCATTAAACAACATGAACAACCGGCATAGCAAGATAAAACCCAAAGTACAATCACATTATTTAGGGTTTCAACGCCATAGCAAATTGAAACACTAGTTTTATTTTTCGCACACTACTTTATTCAAAGTCTTTCATAAAGCTCCAATGGAAGACGTGGTTGGAGCATAACATGGAGTCCATTTTCCTTAGGCAAGGCCACTCCTAAACCTTCAGTCATATCAACTTTAACACCATCCTTTGTGGCCATATCAAATCCTTGAAGTAACCTAGCAAGGGTCAAGTGCAACACTTGCAACCCAAACGTCATGCCAGGGCATGATCTTCTTCCAAAGCTAAATGGGATTAACTCAAAGTTCTGACTTATGAAATCAATCTCTTGATGAGTGGTGAGGAACCTCTCGGGTTGGAACTCATTAGGGTTTGACCATATTAGAGGATCCCTTTGCAACTTCCATAGATTAATGAGCAAACGTGTTCCCTTTGCGACATGGTACCCTGCCACACAACAATCCTCCATGGCTTCCCTTATTCCTGTTAAGGGCGCTGGTGGGTACAAACGTAGGGTCTCTTTGATTATGGCTTGTAGGTAACTGAGGTTTCTTATGTCAGATTCTTGGACCCATCTTTCTTTTCCCACATGGGTGTCCAATTCTTGTTGGGCTTCCTTTAGAACCTTTGGATGGTTTAGGAGCAAGGAGAGTGCCCATGTTAATGTTATGGCTGTGCTTCCCGAGCCAGTAAGGATAAGGAGCTACATAAAATATTGAATTATTATTACTTGAAAGAGTAAAACTATGTACTGTATAAAATAATAATATATAAAAATTAAATTCTATTATTTTTAATAGTTTAAAGACTGTGCGTTAATAATGTAAAATAGTTTTATATAATTATTTAATCATAAATTAGATTTATATATTTTTATAAATTTTATTATCAAGTCAAGAGACGCATCATATATATATGGTAAGGTGTAATTAATTGTTTATATAAAATATTTTATATTGTATATGAAATTTTTCCCTTTTTTTTTAATTTTATTCTCAAAACATAATATTAAAGCGCTTCCTTGTTTTAGAAAGAAAGTATTATTTGCTAATTAACTTTAAAAACTCTCAGAAAGTAAAAATATGAAAAATTTAGAGTTACTTGTAATGCATATAGGTAGTTTTAGCTAGTGTGTCATGCAAATGTATTTCTTATTTTTTATGTAAACGGAAACATAACAATGTGCAATTCGATAAGAGTTTAAAAATAAAACCATGCAAATCGACAAAGGTTTATACAAATAGCAAAATAGGTGTTGAACATGCTAACAGTATAGGGAAACATGTAAAAGAATAAAAATTATTATCCTTCATTTATTTTGGAGAGAAAATAATGCTAAGAGGATAATAATAAGATAATAAAAAATCTCTTTTATTGTTTGAACGAAAACAAAAACGAAGAAAAAAACATTTTTAATTATTAATATTTGAAAGAACAATAAAATGAAAAAAAAAAACGTACAATTATCTATTATAAGAACTATATTCTTTCAATACAATAATGGAGACACTTAGACAGATAAAGGGATAAAGTTTTTATTTCATATAAAACAAGAAACCTTTTTTATATATATATATATCCTTTTCTTGTAGTCTCGAGAGAAAAATTCCTTTGGAGTTCACCTAAATGTTTTCCACTCTCATTTTTTATCATTGTTGAAATCATAAAAACTGTCTAAATATCCTTATTTTTCACTACATCATTTTCTTGATTTCTTTACTTATTACCTTTGCAATGTGCACAAGTAGCAAAATTATACTAAACTAAAGTGATAGAAAATGTATAAATATAAAATAATATGTATTACACTTAGAGAGATATAAAAAAAAAGCAAGACATATAAGTATAACTTGTCTAAATGATATGATGTAATGAAAAATAATAAATTACAAAATGTGTATTAACAAAATATATTATATATAAAAGTGCTCACATATAATCAATTTGCATAACATTATAGATTTATAGGAATTTATATCTTGGAATTGAACCTAATTGACCCCACTCTTCTAGAGTGGGGAAATTCGCAAGTTGAATTTATTCTTGTAGCTATTAATAGAAAGTAACATGTTAGAAGTGAAAGGATGAACAATTTTAACGTGTGACAGGTGTACATTTATTATGAAGTTGCCTAGCTATTTCATTAAACATACAAGAGAGGATTTAGAGGATTAATTACACACGAGGCACATCATACGTTCATAAATGTTAAGCAATGTCATTAAATCACTAATTATAAATTAAAATAAAAATATTTTTATTGCTATGCTAAAATTATATTTTTTAAAATTTTTTCTTACATTCATTCATGAAATATTTCATTCTTGGTATCAAGTCTATCAAGCGCAGCAAATTATATTATCATCGTTAAAATTCAATTTTGTCCCACGAAATATATTAATTCTTGTAATACTAAATTTTAAATTTATAGTCAAAAAATAAAAAACATAAATATTGATCGAGTAAACCATACATATTTTGTGATGCTTGGACATAAAAATAGAAAGAAAACCTACTTTTAATATATTTATCATTTTAATTCTTAAAAGATATTTATTATTGTTTTAATCTATAAATGAAATTTTTTATGATTATTATTTTAATTCTTAATTTAATATACCTAAATTAAAATAAGAAGTTAAATTTATATATTAAAACAATAATAAAAAATTTAATTTCAAATTAAAAATAATAACAAATATCTTACAAAAATTATTTTAATATTTTTTATTATTTTTTAATAGATAAATTGTACGGTACTTATACGTTTGGGTACTAAAATAATACCATATTAATCTTTAAGCATCAGATATATTAATGACTAAACTAATGAAAATAACTGATATTTATAATTCTTAAAATCCAAGATAGACTTTTGAATATAGAGAATTGATCTGCTTGCGCTTTGAATTTATTATTCTGCAAACTATTTTCTTAAACATACTTTCTATTATTATCTAAAATTTATTAAAAAAACTATTAAATTATAATAAATATCATAAAATAAGAAGTAAAACCTAGACAATTTTAATAGAAAAATAAATTAAAAAAAAACGTCTTAAAAAATTGTTACTAACATATAGAAATCTTAACATCGATCTAAAGTAGTATACATGAAATTTTTTATCTGATCATCAAAATCACAATTGTAACCCAAAAAGCATGCATTTATCTTATTACCTTGAAATTTTGTTGATGTCATGTGGTTATAAAATAAAGAAGCAAGAAAACAAAAAAATGAATGAGCATTATTGCAAGGAAACGTACCAGTGATGTGGCTTTGATAACAGTCTCCCTCTTATAGCCACAAATCTCATCTTGATCTTCGAACGTAGCAATCAAGACATCCATGAAATCTCTTTGATCACATGTAGTAGTATCCTTATTTTGTACATGCTCTTCCAACCATTTCTCCAAAATAAGGTCCATTTCCTTAGATATTCTTTTCATGAACCCCACATACCCGTTTAAATCAAACCAACTAAGTGATGGAATAGCATCACCAGGCACAAAAACACCACACAAATACGTGGCATCTTTTATAGCCTTTCGTAGCCTCCATGCTTCATTATCTTCTTGATCAACAGCTTCACTACCAAATCTCTTTCCAGATATCATCCTCACAATTATATTGAAGGTCGTGTGCTCCAATAAATTGCTTATATGGATTTCCTGGACAAACTCATCCCTGAGTTAGGTCTAAACCAAATTTTGAAAAATATAAGATTATAAAATAACATTTTGAAGCCAATTTATCAAGAAATAAAACTTTTTATATAATGAAAATTAATAGAAAATATGTTTTTATTAGTAAATCTAAATTTGATGAATTTTAGTTAATTATTTTACCTCTGGACTAAAACTGGAGACTTTGGTTGATGATATTGATGAGTACAAGTCTTTGATAAGAGTGAATATTTGAGTGTCTCTCACATGCTTGAGCTTCTCAAGCCTGTAGCTTGAGAAAATCTCGAGAGTGGAAATTTTTCTCATTTCACGCCAATAGTTTCCATAAGGAGCAAGGCCAAAAAGAGCATTGTCGTAACCTAAGAACCTGCCTGCAGAAGAGTTAGGCCTTGAGGCAAAAACTTTGTCATTTTTTATGAGGCACTCTTTGACAATTTCTCTACTAGTCACCACTAACGTAGGTTGGAAACCCAATTTGACACAAAAAATTGGACCATATTTCTCAGCCATGACTGAAAAGGTCCTGAAATAGGGTATTTTAGCATTAAGGAGATGGAGGTGACCTAGGAAAGGTAAAGCACCAGAAGGTTCAGGTGCTTTAATACCCTTTCTCTTTTTTGATCCATTAGGGGATCTAATGAACCTAAACACGTTGTATGCAATTAACAAACCAAAGATTCCTACAATAGTTTGGAAACACAATGCAGAATCCATGAGGAGGGTTGAGTAGCCAGATTATTTGCACATCTATTTATAGGATCTGAATTCTCTTTCATTGCTGAATCACATGATCAAAGGGCCCATCCATTGCCTGATTTCGGATGAAAACATTGGAGGAGCAAAATTATTAAAATTATAATATATATATATATATATATATAAATTATTTATAATTTAATAATAACTTTTATTATATTATTTTTAATATTAAAATTTTTAATTGTTGTTTTTTAAAATATTAAAATAATATTTTTTTCTTAATTTACGACCATACAAAATACTTCATTTTCAATATATATTTTTTAATTTCTATACCTTTCAGAAAAATTAAAACAGTTGAGAAATTTATCCTTGTCTTTTTTATGAAATATGAATTTTATATAGAAAATAAAATTGGTATGAAAATATGTAAAATGTAAACACATAAGAAGAGGAGCTGAATTGTGTTGATTAATTAAAATCTTTTACATGATGCGTTTGTTTTGTGTCTATAATTAAAACTTTGAGTAGACGCAAGGAGATTTTTATCTTAGAAGATTGATTTTAGGGAAAACTTTCGTTTAAGTTAAATATCCTCGGTTAGTCAACAGAAAAATAAATAAAGCAATAATATTTTTACACTGCTTTGTCTATGAAGATTACGTCCAGTTACTTAACAACTTGTTTAGGTTCCACTAAGAGTATTGTTTAATTATATATATTCTTTGGACACATCCTTCTCAGGCTAATCTAATATTCTTTAGACCTAGCCTCCGCAGGCTAAACAAGGTATTCTTTCAACACTTAGCTTCCTCGAACTAAAACAAGGTATTCTTTGGACCTCAGCTTCCTCATGCTAAACAGGTATTCTTTAAACACTTATCCTCCTCAAACTACAACACCACAACAATGGTTTACATCTATTAAAAACAAGATGAATAATTCTCTACACAGAGAGGGATTTTACAATGAGAGTTATTTTAAGTTCAGGGCGAGTGAACTTTCTTTCTGAGCTTGAGCAAGAGTTAAATATAATAACTCTGCAGTGTAGTTCGCCAACTTCAATTCGTTGCAATGAAGTCCTTTTATAGACAGTTTCTTGAAGTATCCGTTAGACTGAAGATTTGAACGTTTGTCCTTTGTCTTGGGTACTCCAACGTCTGGCAGAGTGAGCAATCAGAACAATTAATGATTTCACAGCGGAAATCAGCGCGAGATCAGGCTTTGACTGATTTGCTCAAAGATTTCACCGAAAAGTACCATTTACTTTGACTGATTTGCTCAAAGATTTCACCGGAAAGTACCATTTACTTTTCGTGTTGCAGAGATTAAGACCAAATCTCTTTCCACCTTTAGAAACTTCTAAGTAACAATTTGATTTGAGATGAAACATATGTTACTCTTCGGTCTGAATTTCATTAATCTTTGATAGACAAATTAATAAAGATTGAGTCATGTGTTGTATTCATTCGTTTGTCTTCTTTCTTCTTCTTCGTCTTTCAACTTAATCTTCATATCTTCACACTTGAGTGTTTGACTTGAAGTTGAGATAAGTTCTTCATCTTGATCATAGAAGGTTCTTCATCTGATACAGTTGCTTTGAAGCTTGATAACTTGAATACTTGTACGTCTATGCTTGAGGGTGCATCTTTCCTCTATGCTCATTAATGATCTGTATGATCATACTTCCGTCCACGTCTAATGACTCATCCGTCTGTTATGTAATTATCAAAACTAAGATGTTAAGTCATTTTGACTTAATAAAATATATAAAAAAATATCAATAAACTTTTTATTAAAAATAAAAACATTTTATCAAAATTATCTAAAAATGATCAACATTTTAGCAATAACTAAATATTAGTTTCTTTGTATTACTGAAAATTTACAAATTAAAATTATTTTATTTCAATAACTTAAATTTATTAATAATGAAAAATAATAAAAATATTTAAATATATCATTAAAATATCTTATTAATAATGATAAAAATATATTTTTCTGTTAATTGTGAGTTTAGTGACTTATGTTTAAGAACGATAATAGATTAAAATGTTAATAGATACCTATATTAGCAAACCTATTTAAAGTCTAACCCAACTTAATTTGTCTAGTAAAAAGTTTAGCTTTAGACTTTCTAGAAAACCTATTTAATTAAAATTTTCAGTTTTAAATTTATAAAAAATTTTATCAAATATAACAAATATTTAACAAAAAATTATCAAATATTTATTATTTAAATACTGCATAAATAATTAGTAGATATATGTGTTTATATTTTCTTAAAGAGATAATTACTGATAACTTATTGTAAAAAAAAAAAAATCATGTTTTCAATATTGATTAAATTTAATTATACAATTTAACTTCATATTTTTTTCATTTTATTTGACGCTATAATTTTATTTGGGATAAAGGTAAAATTTCATTCAAATTTTTATTTAGAAAGTATGTAGAATTTGGATTTAAATATATATTTATATCTTATGCTTTAATATTGTGATATATTATTTAATAAATCAAAAATTATATTAATATTTTTTTAATACATTGATATATATAAAATTTAACATGTTGATCGCCTTAAAAATTGATTTATTACATAGATTATTATTAAAAAAAATAGGTCATTAAATAAACTAACAAACCATACTGAAATTTTAAAAAGACTTTTAATTAATATTTATTTATACAAAATATATGATCTAATCTATTTTTATTCATATTTATTTCACTAATTATTTATTATAAATAATATTTTTTAAAATATATTTAATACTAAATTCACTAACTTAATCATTATAAAAACAAACGATTATTAATTAACAAAGAAATTACCAACTTACAATAAAATATTTTACAAAATAAATAAAATAATAAAATATAATTATATTTTTCTTGAAATATAATTAAAATATAACTCAATAATGTACTCATTTTAAAAAGTAAAAACATTAATAAATAATATATCTTTATTTATATATATTCTAAAAATTTGCCTTGGCTACCACTCAGATCCGCTATTGGTCCCATCAACGGTACAGCAAAATAACTACTTATAGTTTGAAAATATGTAACATGACGCGCCACAGGATGTAACTCCATCGTTAAATCTTCTCGGTAAATTGCGAATTTTATATTATAATTTTCATTAATGTTTTAGTTTAATCCCCAATTATAATATTTAATTTATTAGTTATAATTTCTAAGTTGCCAAGATTGACATTTTTATTATTTTACTAGCAAAGAGGAAATAATTGACAAAGAAAAAGAAAAAGAAAAAGAAAGAAAATGATGATAACAAATTATGATAGAGGAGATACAGCTTGGGTAGCAAGTACATATTTAATTCAAATTGAAACTGAGATAATAGCTTTAGTAGTTTTAATTTTTTAAATACATTAAAATATTATAATAAACCAAGTTACAAAGAATAATACATTGAAAAAAATAATGATTAAAACATTGAAACATAATAAATACAAAGTGCGAAAGTCCTTGTAGGAAATGTCTTTATTAATAGGTATAGAAAATGATAGAATAAGATAAACAATATGAAAAACGTGAGTAATGGTGCATGTTGAGTTCAAAATAAAACGGGTAAGAAAATTGTTAATTTTAATTTTTAAATAAACTAAAAAAATCATCACAAAATAAATTCGTTAATTTTAATTTTTTAAATAAATTAAAAAAATCATCTCAAACTAATATATAAGTGGTAAGAAATAAAATATTACATAAAAATAGACATAAAACTAAATTAAATTTTAAATTTGATTAAAGTTTGTGTGGAGATAGAAAAATAATGATTAAAACTTACAAATATAACAAATAACTTTGTAAGTTCAAAATGATAAAATTATTTAATAAAAATAAAGAAAGAACAATTACAGAAAGACAAATTCCTATTCCTTTATTAACTGTAATAGAAAATGATAAAAGATGAGAAAAAAAAATATGAAAAAGTGTGAGTAACAAGTTCGTGTTAAATTTAAAATAAATTAATTTAGTAATTTTAATTTTTTAAATAAACTTAAAAAATATTACAAACTGAGGTGTGACAGCTAAGAAATAAAATATTTTATAAAAATAGACAAAAATTAATTGAATTTTTCAATTTTATTAGTAATAACATAAAGATTAAAAAACAATAATTAAAACTTAAAAACATAACAAATAACCTCACTCAGAATAAAATTTCCCCACAAAAGTGAAAGTCAAATCTCGTGTTGTGTGTAAGTTTCCTAACAAATTAATTGAAGTTTGTCCATATCTTTCATTATTTAAGTGTAGCTCAAACAACATCTTTCTTGGATCATTTTCTAGCCACTCAAAATATCTATCTGGAAGTTTGTACCTAACTCCACAACCTTTCTCTGAATTCGAAGTCCAATCAAAAGTCTCAGCTAGAAACTATTCGTAATTGGAACCATCATGTAATTAATTTTGTTTCCATAAGTATTTTTAATTAACATTGCAAGTAGAATCTTCATTGATAATTAATGTTATGCAAAAACTGAAATGAGTTATTTTTCCTCCAGGTAACAAAAGAGAAGCAATATCACTTCAAGTCACTAATATCACTTCAAGTCACTTTGAGGATATATAATCATTCCTAGTGACCATGCAACAACACAATGTTTTTTGAAAAGAAAAGTTTTTCTAGTCCAACCACAACCATATAAAAAGAAAAAAAAATTCACCTTATTCAGAGAAAACATCTGGTATATAATCTTATCATAATTTGGTTCTCAATAAATTCAAAAAAGATTTATGTATATAGTTATATTAGCTCACCCATTTCTAGTATAGTACAAATCACCCACAATGAATTTATTTTGAAAGCTAAGCATATCTGATAACAACAAAGATAATTAGTGGTTGATAATCATTTTCACAAAAAAACAAATTTATCTTCAATCACTTAATTTATACTATTCAAGCAACATTATATTTTATAATTTTTTTAACATGTTTTCCATCATTTATATATATATTTATTGTCATCTTTATTTTAACTATTATTATTATTAATCAACTAAATATTTAAATTATTGGTTTTATGAAAGTCTTTTGATATTTATTTTGGTTAACTTTAATACATCTTATCACAATATTTCTTTAAATGTCATTTTTATTTATTTCGAATATGATATAGATATTTTGTTAATATATTTTATAATAATTTATTATTATATATAAATTTACACATTAAATTTGATCAATTCAATACATGAAATAAAATATTAATTTTATATAAGTTAACGTGCAACATAATATTAGAGGATGATAATAATCGGACAATGGAAATCATGGTGGGTGATGGATAATTCATAGGATCTGACCCAATTGAATGATTTAAAAAATAATTATTAAAATATTATGTCGTCTAGGAAATATACAAATTAGATGCATGACCCGATAATTTGAACCTCGACCAACACATCTCTATCTATGATTGATCCTCAATCACTATCATGGTGTGTATCATGCACTTCTGGAATGATGACCATCCACACATGACATTACGATCTTTGAAAGATTGCATTAGATTAATTGTTCCAACAACCTAGAATTTGGCTTTACTCAATTTTTGGCCTATGCTCTTCTTAGCTTTTAATGTCGAAAAAGGTTTTAATTTCTTGTATTTACTCATGCCCTTCTTTATTTATGATTTTTTAAGAACAAAAAAAGTTTTCAAATGATTTTATTTTTATCAAAAAAATAAAAATAAAAGAAAAATATCTTCGTGAACTTGTTAAATATTTAAGATGTCTTTTTAATGCTTTATTGAGAAGTCACTCAATAATAAAATTATAATTATCAAAACAGCTAATCTGGTTTATCACGATTCATGTCCGTCTGTGTCTAATAATTAGAAAATTTGTTATATGTATATGAAAAATATATTCAATATGATTTTAACCGACCAACCCGAGTTTAATGTGTTTTTAGTTTCATGTATTAACTTGGTTCACTTGTTCTTTTATTATTAAATTATTTTAATATTTAATTTTATTTTTATTATAAATAAAAATAAAATAGATGTTACATGTGAAAATATTACTATTAATATTATTAACTTTTTTTTAATGTCAATTAACTTTTTTATCTAAAGAAAATTATCAATTTTTAAATTTAATTTTTTTAAAATATTTAGGGGATTCATAACTCGATTTGGTTAATAAACTTAAAAGAAAATTTTGTTGAATTAGTGTTCAAACATATCATTAGTCTAAACATCTAGGTCAATAGTAATATCAATGTCAACAGATGTTCGAGATGAAACATTTTCAACAAAATAAAATCAACACAAATGTGACATCATGCATCAAAAGCAAGTTTACAAACCACCTCAAAATCATCAATACAAATCAAGTCCAAATTTAAAACTTCATTATGCATAAACTTAAAGAGTTCATCAATCACATCAATACATAAAATAGAATGCTCATCTTAATTGTCTCATGGTATCAAATATGTTAAATTTCACAATATTATTACCAAACTTCATGGACATGGTATCAAAATGCACATCTATCTTAGTCCTAACTATTTTGAGGAAAGGTCTACCAAGAATAATCGGAGATTAGTTGGAAGCAAAATTGCCCTCCATATCCAATATGTAAAAATTAGCAGGAAAAATCAGTTAATTCACCCTAATTAAAACATCCTTAACTACATCTGTAGAGTGTGCATTGCTTCTATTAGCTAACTGTATCATAACACTAGTAGCTCTTAGATGACCAAGATAAAGAGAACTAAAAGTAGATGTAGGCATGACATTAATTGATGCTACTAAGTCTAATATAGAATCATCAAATTTACAATTTCCAATAATACAAGAAATAGTAAATGTCCTTGGATCTTTGCATTTAGGTGTCTTTGGTTGTATAAGGGCTAACATGTTCTTTCTCAAGCTGGCCCTTTCTTTGCCTTTCAACCTCCTTTTGTTGGTGCAAAACTCCTTCAAGAATTCGACATACTTTAGAATCTGTTTAATGGCATCAATGAGAGGAATATTGACTTCTACATACCAATTCAGCCAGCTTCTTGGACTGTGTCAGTCTTTGTGGGAAAAGAACAATGGTGGAAGGATCAACTTCTGGTTCAATGGGTGCAACATGTTTCTAAGAAACCTCTTTGGTATTTTCTTTTGTTGGATGTTCAGGCTCACCATTTGCTTACCAAATTGCAAGGTGATGACACTAATATTTTGGCCATGTGAGTTTGGATTTGAACCGTTTGTGAAGGCAAGATGATGGAAGATGCTTGAGGCTGGTTCTGATTTATGGCAGTGGCCTATCTGTGTCTGAAGGCTTTGAATTGTGGCCTTTGTGGGTTGCTGAAACTGCAATTTATTTTCAGCCATCAATTTCACCAACTCTTCTAAGGAAGGATCACTTTGTTAGGGTTGGGCTAGTGGCGGTGGCTGCACTGGTGGTGGTGGTTGCACAAAAGCTTGATTTGGCTCTATATGATGTTGAAATGGAGGTTTATGTTGGTTGGAATGTTGCTGCCAATTTTGATATTGTTGCCTTGGTTGGAATGAGTTCTAATGGTTGGAAGAATTCTAGGCATGTTGAGTCTAATTCTGATTTGATCTCCATCTTAGGTTTGGATGATTTCTCCGACCAGATTATAAGAATTTGAGTAGGGATTGTACTGTTGTTGAGGTCTCCCAGGAAAAATACTTGTTGTTGCAACAATTGGATCACTATAATTCTTCTCTTGAAGTATGGGGCATGCATCAGTGGAGAGTGGGAAAAATCAACAAATGTCATAATCTCTAGTAGAAACCTGAGTTGTTTGCTCCACAACCAATTGCCTAACCAATGAAGTCAGCTCATCCAATTTGTTGGTCAAAATCTTTTGGTCTGCATTAGTTGAGGATCCATAGACAGGTTCGTTGGAAGGGATATGGACATGGAAGACACTACTAGACCTGGTGCCAAACTGTTGGGCATTAGTTGATGTAGGAAATAACTTCTCAAAAAAGAGCCTCTTCGTATCGTTCCAACTACACATTATAGCAAGTTGCAAGTAGTACAACTAGTCCTTTGCACTATCATCCATTGATAAAGGAAAGGCTCTCCACTTGATATGCTCCTCATCAATGCCTTGCAGTTTCATTGTGTTGTACATGAAATGGAATTCTTTCAAGTGCTTGTGTGGATCTTCACCTACAAGACTGCCATGAAATTTAGGGAGTAAATGAATCAATCGATACTTAAGCTCAAAATCAACATCTAATTCAAGATATTCTATCATAATGGTTGATAATTAACATCAAGTGTACCAAGCTCTTTCAAGGTTCTATTGTCCATGTTACCAATGGGAACAGAATCAAAATGCACAAAATCAGAGTGTTGAGAACTAATGCTAATGCCACTGCCACTGCAATTGGAAATAGAATTTGCAGAACCAAATGTATGCTCAAAACTAACCCTAAAATGAGAATTTCTATGTCTATTCAACCAATGCAATGTTCTCTTAATTTTAGGATCATAATCATACAATTTAGCACTTTTACTCCTAGTGATCATGTAACAGCATGGCCAATTTTAATCAGAACACACGAACATGCAAATTATAAATAATGGTAGGTAAAAATTCACCAAAAATAAGTTCCAAAATAGTATCAAATGATTTTTAAAATTTATAGGACCATCACAACTCAATTCTAGCATTGCCCAAGAACCTAAAAATAAAGAGTAAAATCTTAAAAAAATTAAAAAGAGGGTCTAAATGTTGGAATTTGAGATTTTTAAGGTAGAGCTTAAGGTGAAGCATTATGATGTGTTAGAAATGCAATTCTCTAAGTGTCTCCAAAAAATTAGCCCAATTGGAGTTAGTCAAACAATTAAAAAATATTTGATGTATTCTCTTGTGACAAAAACTTAAGCAGAAATACTATGAAAACGAATGAATTTGACAATTTTGACTACGTTCTTATATCACATAGTTATGTAAGTCTTGCTCAGGGAATCAAATCTCTAGGGACCAAGAAGTTACACATCCATCAGAGCAAGTCACATAGCCAACAACACCCAAAAACACATCAAAAGTCAAATAGAACAACACTGAAAGCAAGATTTATTGATTTAAATATACTCTAAGATATGTATAACATATAAAACATGTATTTACAATTAGAGAATAGAGAGTGATCCCCGTCAAATTACACTAAATGGGCTAACTTTGTTGTACAATGTCAACTTAGGTCATTCTTCTCGTGAATTATTCTATAATTCTCATAGCCAAAATTAAATCAAAACAAGGGGGTTTAAACAAGAATGAAACAACGAAAATCTTAAAGAAATTAAGGCTTGATTAAGGGATTAATTAAAATAATGAAATTAAGGGAATAATAACAAATGAACAACTCAATTTGACTTGTTATTGATCCTTCTAAACCCTTCATTGATTCCTAATAATAATTAGAGTTTCTCAAGTGTATAAATTAATCCAGAATCCCAACATTTAATTGATATCTCGCTACTCTTTAATCATAGTGGAATTTCGACGAACATGTGGTGCACACAACTTCGTAATCACATAACACATTGCAACCATGGTCTGATTCATGCAACTGCGAACATTATATTATCACTGCCAATCAATAGCGAAATCATAATTGAAAATGCAATTCCATTGGTTAATCAAGCAATTGGAATCAAGATTAAATCAGATTAAACAACTTCCAAGAAATAGAGAACAATGAACTAGAGGTTTAAGCAAGGCACCAATGCATTCTGAATTGAAGTTAAAGATTAGTTACTCATGACTTAAGAAATCAAACATGAAATTAAATAGAGAAGGTGATGAAAAGAAGATGAAGAAGGTGTTGGGAAGAAGAAAAGAAAAGAGCATGAGAGAAAATAAAAGGATAACTAAGATCTAATTACAATTGAAAAGCAAAGTCCAAGTATTACAATCTGATCACTATATGTGGGCAAGTCATGTGTTCATTATTAAAAGAAACAACAGGCTAAATACTCCAACAAAATTGGGGTATGATAATTGGTATCACACTGGAGCCCGCGAGATAGAATCCATGCACGTGGAGAAAGAGACATGTGAGCATAAGAGGGAAACTTGTGAGAGAGCATAAGGTTGTTTTCATCAGCATTGGACCTTGAGTAATTTTAAATAATGAATTTTATTCGAGAAAATATTTTTGTAATAATGAGGTTTAGTTATTGAAAAGAAAGAAAAAACAAAGTGATTGATTTGACCAAACTAAAAAGCAACATAAATCATCACTATTATGTAGCGATTGATAAATGTATCGAGAAAATCAAAGAATAACATAACACCCCTCACTTATAACACTTGTAATAGTGTTGGACCTTGAACAAGTTAAAAAAAATTCAAAAATTAATTTTGAAAGAAAATAAATTGAGAATTAAAGAAAAGAGAAGTGATTAATCTGGACAGGCCAAAAGCCAGTATGAATCATTACTTCAAAACAATTAACAAATGTATCAAGTAAATTAAATGGCGACATAATACATTTTCACTTATGTAACTTTGAAAAAGATTACAAAATATTAGACCTTAAACGAGTTGAAAATATTTTCTTAAAATAAATTTTGAAATAAAGAATTGAAAATTGAATATGTATCAATTAAAGAAAAGAAGAGTGGTTAATCAAAGCAAACAAAAAAGTAAAAAGAATCATAATTATAAAGCGATTAGTAGATGTATTGGATAAATCAAATGATAATATAATATACCTTTATTTATAAATCATAAAATGTGACACAATATAATTTGAACTATTTAATAAAATATTATAAAATAAATGAATTAATACATTATATAAAATAAATGAATTAATACATTATATAAAATAAATGAGATTAAACTATAAATATAACACTGTGAGTATATAATTAAGAATTAGGGTGTATCGGACAAATCAAATGACAATATAATACACCCAAACTTATAAATTATATATTGTGACACCATTTAGCAAAACATTATAAAATAAATGAATTAACACGTCATATAAAATAAATAAAGTTTAACTATGAACATAATGATGTGTATGAATAGAAAGAGTGTACAATTAAGAATTAGGGATAACAGCGTGTAGAATAAAAAAAAAGGTAATAGATGAATAGAATGTACAATTAAAAATTAGGATAACGAGAATTATATTCATGAGATTTTCAAATAACGCAATATAATTAAAATGTATAATTATAAATTAAATGAAATAATTGTGACAATGCAACAATTAATGCATAAAAAACTAATTAAATAAATAATCATTTAAACCAAAGAAAAAAAATAAAATAAAATAAAATAAAAAGTATCAATAAAGTAATAATTTAAAGGATTAAAGTAAAAAAAATTAAATAAATAAATAAATAATACGTATTAATTATTATTATTAGTTAAAAGATAAAATTCTAATATTGAATTAATTTTTAATATTTTAGTGAAAGTTTGGCTATTAAGTCAACAATTGACTTTGACTGTCCTAACTTGAATGGCTAACCGGACTTGAATTACTTTGAACTAACCAAATTATATTGGTAAAAAGTCCTACGTAGGACAATTTGAAAAACATATTATGTTAACAGAGTTAGTTAGAAACAGAAATTTTGTTTCAATGAGAAATTTTAATTTCAATTACAAACAAATTTTTGACTTTTCAAGGTATTGACACATGACACTTGCAACGTGAGAGCGTTGGTGTAATTTGACGAGTTGGGTTGACACATGATGAAGACAAAATAGAATCTTCCACTTCACTTTGAGTGTGACACGTGGCATTATGTGATTAGATGTAACGAAGACGAAACAGTTTTTTCATCTTTTTTCTGGTGTTGACACGTGGCAAAATGTGATTAGCTCTGGTGGAGTCGAAAGTCAATTTTCGTCTTCTATTGACCAATTAACTAACTATTTTAATAAATTCTAAAAATTAATATTAATTAAGTCACTATCAACTACATACATAAAATTATTTTTTCTAAAAAATTTCTTAACTAACTAACAATTATAATAATTAAAATTAACTAAGTTACTAACAACGTAAATTAAATCTAACTAAAAAAAATTAACTAGTAAATTCTTGATTTAAATAAAATCTAACTAAAAAATTTAACTACTTACCTAAACAAAATTATATCTACACAAATTTTTAATTAATATACTTACTAACAATTTCAAATAAATTATAAAATTTAAAATTAAATAAGTCACTAACAATTTAATTTCAATCTAACTAATTCACTAACAAAATTACAAAATGACTATAAATTTAAATTAACATACAAACTACGTAACAATAAATAAAACATAAAATACAAAATTTTTAAATACCTTCATGTACCCAATTTTGCAAACCCAAAAAAAACTTGCTTCATGAAGAAGATCCGTTATGACATCAGAAATATTTGCCTCTCCCATATATTTAGGAATTGATAGTCGTAATGTCAATTTCCTATTTTCCCCGATATTTTACACAAGTTGAGAAATGTGTGATTTTTGAAGTTATAATAAATCTTCTGGACCATACTCAATTTTCATACCATAGAAGAAGAGGAAACCACGTTTTTTATTACAAAATGCAACAAACAACAGAAAATGAAGGCAATAACAGTAAAATAGACACAAAGAGAAGAGAGATCGCAGGCAGTGAACGTAACAAGTAAATTTTATATAGTGGTCCCAACGCATTAATAATTTGAAACTAATGACGAAAAGCCATTCAGATTTCACCATGTGTCAGCACCACGAGGAAGACAAAAACTGCATTTCAACTCTCCCTAGGCCATTCAGAACACACCACGTGTCACATCCCAATGAAGATGAAGGAACTACTTTGATTTTCTCCACATCAGCATGCAACCAATCACAATTCACCACGTGTCACCACATTAAGAAGTCGAAAATATTTTTATCTTCTTTGTAATAGAAGTTAAAAAAAATTTTCATCTTCAGAAATAACCCGTCCCTGTAAATAGTTTCTAATGTAATATGTTTTTTAAATTGTCCTATACATGACATTTTACCATTTATATTAGTATTTATTTATTTAATTATTTTTTATTTATTTATTTCAGTGTTATTTATCTTTATAACCCTCAATTAATGTAAGTTGATATAACCCTATTCTTTGTTCGGTAAAAGCAAATCAAAGCTTATAGTATTTATTGGCCTCCAAAAAGTGAATATATGCCAAATAATCCTCAATTAGTTTGTGCCTACTTTTTTTGTCTAATTGACAGAAGTATGACGGTTTTAATATTTATTTTTGGGTAAATGGATTGGGTTTGAAATATATAGTCCTGTGTACTTTTTACGAGGGTGCGCCAAGCAAAGGACGCATTTAATGTAAGTTGGACATGGCTGATAAGAAAGAGCCTAAATGAAGGGTGTCAACGGCTCAAGAAAAGCAAAGAAAACGAACGCAACTAGCATTAGGGAATTGGTCCACGTGACGCAAATTAAATAATTGATTTTGTTACCATTATGGGATGTGGTACAGGTTGGGTCCGCCTGCTTCTGCCACGTCGTGGATGTGTCACAGGGTTGAGCGACCCGGTCTCTCTCCTCTTCTCTCTGTTGTCGGTTCCGTGTGGTGGTGGTGGTCCCCCTCTCCCTGTGTTGTTGTCCCCTACCTCAATAAATAAACAAATAAAGGTATGTTTTTATTTAATGTATATTTAATTTAATTTGTGTTCTGTTTTTATGTTATAGTTAGGAAAAAGTAGAAAAAAAATTGTAGAAATGTAGATTTATATAAGTATAAGGAAAAAATTATTTAATTATAGTAAAATTATTGAAATGATAATTAGAAATTATTTTAATGTATGACATTATGTAATTTTCATTAGTTAGTATTTAGAAAATATTTTAATGGATGATTTTTTTGTTGATATTGTAATAAAAAAAAGTAATATAGTAAAGTTGTTGATGTTTCCGTATGTAGGAATATTTTTAGTGCATGAATTTATTTGATATTGTCGAGAAAAATACTTACATGTAGTAAATATGTTAATAATTTAGTATTTAGAAATTATTTATGTTTATGAATTTGTTGATATTGTATTAAAAATAAAAAAATTGATTATAATTTGTAAAAGACAAAACCACAAGAAAAGGAAGTTGAATTGTTTTAATTAAAATTTTTATTTTTTTGCATTTGTTGTTTTTAAAGGGTTTCGCAACTTTATCTTTTTTTAACGGTTGATTTTAATGTTAAAAAGAGTTCAAGTTGATTAATTCTCATTAGTCTTAAGAACAAGAATAGATAAAGACAAGAATATTTTTATACTAATTCGTCTTAAGTAGATTATGTCTAGTTACTTAGCAACTTGCTAAATTTTCATTACAAACCCTGAAAAGGTTACAAGTATTTTTTGCACCCAGCCATTTCTGGTTATATAGATATTTTTTTATCTCAGCCTTCTCAGGCTAATACAATGAGGTATTCTTTGGAACACAGCTTCCTCAGACTAATACAAAGATATTCTTTAGAATGCAACCTCCTCGGGTTAAGGATACCACAGACGTGGATTTGAAAGAGTTTCTAAGGAACAAAAATCCTCTTCGTAGAGAGGTGTTTACAAATGAAGTACAAAGTTCAAGTGATAGAGAACGAAATCACAAAAGATAGTTTTTCAAGCGTAAGTTCACCAACTTAAACTGAAGATGTTGAAGTCTTTACATAGGCAAGCTCTCGAGAGATCCGTTAGCCTCATCCTTGAGACCGTTGTCCTTTTTCTTGAAGCTTTCAATCATGTGGCAGAGATCAATCAGAATAATTAATGATGTGCAGCGGAGTCAACGTGATTTCAGAGCTTTTTCTTACTTGATAAGAGAGATAAACAAAAAAACATGATTTGTTTTTCGTGTTGTAGAGGTTTTGCACAGTCTCCTAACCATCTTTGGAAGCTTCTTTGAGTAATGTCTTGATTTGAAATCTGGCGCGAGTTACTCAGACGGATAACTTGGACTTCACAAGATTTCCATAGATGAAGGGTCTTCATTTCTTCGCCTATCTTCAATCTTCTGATCTTCGTCTTGAGGCATGACTTGAGTCTATCAAGGGTAGACGATGACTTCACAAGATGCAAACTTTGATGAGTCTCTCTTCGTCTGTACTTGCTTCGTCTGACTGTAGCTTGCAATGCTTCAATCTTGCTTCGTCTGTACTTGCTTCGTCTGTTCTGTAATTAATCAAAACTTAGGATGTTAATCATCTTGATCTAAAGCAATACAATTAGCTGAATCTGCTCATATTAAACAAGACAATGCCTTGCTCTATGAACAACTCTCAACAATGTTGAATGATGAAGTTCTTGTTCCCATGCATATGGATGGAACAGAGGAAAGAGTTGAGATCAGATCAGAACCTACCTTAGTGCCAGGAGTTACTTCTATTGCACCAGTTGAGTCTGTTGCCTTAAACCCCCCCCCCCCTCAACAATAAGGGATTCACTCCTCACAGAAGAGTATCCCATGCGAAGAAATTGAAGAGAAAAAATCGAAATTCAAGGTAAGGAAAATTCAAACCGATAGAATGCTCCAATTGAAGTAGAATAAGCTCTAGATACCAAATTTGATGCAATCCTCAAGGAGAATAGCATAGAAGTCACGGATCTTCATGCTTCAATGGAGACTTAGGTCTTTAGGAAGAAGAAGCTTGCGCCTTAAGGAGAAAAGAAATGGAGAAAACGGATTAGAAGAGGAATGGAAGCGCCATGGCAAGTGCCAATAAGCTTGAGGTGGAACCGCCACAATGGAGCAAGGAAGCCATTGATGAGATTCAAGGTTCTTCACAAGAACACAAGAGAGAAAACACTCTCAATTTTCTGAATTCAATTCTCAATTAATCAAAAAGTGTATGAATTACAAAGGAAATCCTATTTATACTACTAAGGTGTGGTGCTTAGCTTACTATGGAAGGAACTAATGTCCACCCTTGGATTAGATTCTAATCTAATGGCTATGAAGGGAAGCTTGTGGTGGAAGCTTGATTAGCTTGGAGGACAAGGATCAATCCTCCACCCTTGGATGTAGATCCTCATCCAACGGTTATGGCATCAAGCTTGCACTCCAAACTTCTAAGCTTAGCCCTTGGATTAGTATCCTCATCTAATGGTCATGGTGTCAAGCTTGCACTCCAAGCTTCTAAGCTTAACCCTTGGATTAGAATCCTATCTAAGGGTCACTAATTATTTGTTTATTACAAGTTTAGGCTCAAATTAAATCCTTAAAACAATTACATAATTGAAAGAAAACTACTAATAAGCCTAAACATTAAAACATTTCGCTGAAAATTCCTGGAAGCATTCCAACGCTAACTTCAAGCTCATTTTCCAACTAGTTGCAGTTCGAACTGGGTTTTGGTGTCTTCATAGCTTTTGTAGCCCTTGAAGTCTTCTTTAATTTGGCACCAAGAACGCCTCAATTGGACTTGTGTGGCTCGAGTTATGATCGAAATACTGAAACAGGTCAGATGCAAAAATCAGCAGCGAATTTTATTAGAAGCCCAAAATTGAAAAGTAAGGTTGGAGAGTTTGGTTGAGCTTTTGGAGATGGTCCTCCATCAAACCCTCCTTCTTATGTTCAACTTGTCCTCAAGTTGAGTTGACCTTCCCTGCAATAAAACTCCACCCGGATCAAAGGTCAAACATGGTTCATTAACTTTGTTGTTAGATGATGCAAAATATAAGCAAACTTGTTTCTTATAGTTATGACATAGGTGTAAAATTAAAACAACATTATTAATCAAGTGGTCCTTTAATTTCCTACACCTACTAAAATTACTAGTTTGCAAATCATATGAATTAAATTGTTTTCTATCATCAACAACACCAACTAATGAAGTGTGAGTAGAAGTTATTTGATCCTTCA
Source organism: Hylodesmum podocarpum (assembly GCA_026586105.1). Classification (NCBI taxonomy): domain Eukaryota; kingdom Viridiplantae; phylum Streptophyta; class Magnoliopsida; order Fabales; family Fabaceae; genus Hylodesmum; species Hylodesmum podocarpum. The sequence goes on along the minus strand of JALJEV010000071.1, from coordinate 1,215,514 downwards.
AAATATTTCCCAAGCTCTTTTGTTTAAACCCATGGAGTTGTGGGGTATCCTCCTTCTTGAACTCTTTGATCATCCTCGAAGGAAATTCAACATTATGAAAACTGAATGCATTAGGTACAACCAACAATTCCATATCAAAATCATGGGAATCTAACATAAAGCAAGGGTAACCATGCAAGTTGAAATAAGTAAGAGTTAAGGAATTTTTTTCCAAGGTTAGTTTATAACTCTTAACCACTTCCTCTCCTCTATAATGTTTATTCCATGGTTTCATCACACTTAACTTCTTGTTTATACCTATAGCACAATCAACCTCAAAACAAGAGTTAGGGTAAAAAGGAATTCCAAACTTAATAGCAAAATCATACTTCCCATTCAAGTGTCTTTCCCACCATAGGCTCTCTTTTCTTCCAAGATTACCTACAAGAGAAGAGAAGAACTCAAAGAAGTAGATGTGGGTAAGCATAAGAATATGGATTTCCTAGCTAAAAAGTTTCTCTTGAGTTCACTCCTTTCCATCAAGAAGTTATCTTTCTTATCATTCTTTTTACTTTTCATTTTATCAAGTTTATGGACCTTAGGGTTAGATAACTTCCCTTTCAATTTTCCTCCCTTGGAGCTCTCGGCCATGGACTTGTCTCCATGCTTGGGTGTGCCTTTGGAGCTCTTGGCCAAGGTAAACTTCTTCTCTTGGTCCCTTTTAAACTTCATTTTTATTTGGTTTTCACAAACCTCTTTAGGTGATAATGGCTTTAGTGTGACCTTCTTACCTACATGAGAGAAAATGTAAGTATTGGCAACTCCATCATGTATAGCTTTTCTATTAAATTGCCAAGGTCTACCAAGGAGTAAGTGTGTGGCCTCCATAGGAACAACATCACAAAGTACTTCATCATTAAATCTTCCAATAGTAAAAGAAATAAGTACTTGTTTGTCTACCACTAACTCTCCTTTCTCACTCAACCATTGTAGCTTATATGGTTTCACATGTGAAGATGTTTTCAAATTTAATTTATCCACTAATCTAGTACTTACTACATTAATGCAACTTCCACTATCAATAATTAAAGAGCATACCTTCCCTTCAATAGTGCACCTACTATGGAAGATATTCTCCCTTTGGGAGTCATCAAGTTTTTTACTTACATTGCCAAGCATCCTCCTCACCATTAAGAGATCTCCCTCCTCGGCTTGCTCATGGTTGGAATGCTCACTTGCACTTGATGCCTCACTTTCACTAGATGATGAGCTTGGATCTTCACTTGTAACCGCTCCATTCTTCATCATCATAGCTTTCTTGTTTGGGCAATGAGAGGCTATGTGTCCATGACCTAGACATTTGAAACACTTAATAGAACTAGGTTTAGAAGAGTTAGAATGTACCTCTTTTACCTTAGTAGTCTCTCGGTCATGCTTATTCCTTTGGTTGGAGTAGCCCTCCTTCTTGCCTTTGTCCCTCCAAGAGGTAGTATATGAAGTAGAGGATCTTTTGAAGGTGCTTTTCCTCTTGATTTGTTGCTCCACCTTCTCGGCCTTGTGTATGGCCTCCTCAATGCTCACATAGCTTTGGAGTTCAAGAACATCTTGGATCTCTCTATTGAGTCCATGAGTAAATCTAGCTAATGTGGCCTCTCTTCTCTCTTAGTGTTCACACCTTAGCATGGTCAACTCAAGCTCCCTATAATATTCTTGCACACTCATGGTACCTTGAGTCAACCTTTGGAGTTTAACATGTTGGTCTTTCACATATGTGTGTGGTACAAACCTAAGTCTCATAGCTTCCTTAAGTCGGGTCCAAAGGATAATTCGGTCCCTCTCCCTCCTCTCGGCTTCTCCTAGAATTTGGTACCACCAAACTAAGGCATATCCTTCAAACTCCATAATAGCTAAGCTTAATCTCTCTTCATCTTTGAGCATGGGGTAGCATGAGAAAATTTGGTCTAGTTTCATGGTCCACTCTAGGTATGCTTCGGCACCTCCTTCACCATTGAACTTAGGTAGGTTAAGCTTTAGGTTTCTCTCATCTATCCTACCACATTCATTATATACTTGGTGTACTCGGCCACATCCCCTATGGTGTCCATAATCTCCCTTTCTTGCTCTCCTAGTATCACGCCTATTGCCTCTCAAGTTAGGGTCACCCTCACCATTGATCCCATCTTCACTACTCCTAGGTGAATATTGGCTTCCCCTACTTGTTTCTCTTATGGTGCTCACATGTCCATCACTCTTGGATTCAAAAGTTCCCTTAACTCCACTTGTCTCACCAAGGACCTTCTTCTCTAATTCCTTCCTATTCTTTCTCTCTTCCTTAGCTCTCCTCTCTAGGTCAAACCTCTCCTCTAAACTAGTTTGTAGCATGTTCTTCATTAGATCCTTCATTTTTCTAGTTTTAGGTGAAAGGTCATTTCCTACACTAGGGGAACTATCCATGGCTGCACAATAAAGATTAGTACATAAAAAATATAGAGAAAATAGGATCCTTTCCACTCACTAAGTGTATGCACTCAAGCCACTCGTATTTCACACTTCAAGACTTTTTCTCTAATGTTCTCTCTTGTCTTTTTCCACTCAACCTCTCTTAATACTCTTGTTCAAACCTCTAATCAATCATTCAAGGTCCAAGTATCCAAAGTGAAAGAGGAACGGTTCTAGAATCAAGCTTAAGTCCAAGAAATACAAACTCAAGACAAAACTTAGGAGTCCAAAATGACAAGCAATAAAAGGTACTCAATGAACAAAATTTTAGCTACTCAAATATAAGAAGTTTATATGTGACAAAGACACTAAACTACTGCAGTTTGGACAGCCACAAACAATGCTCAAATCTGGAAAATTTCCAGCGAATCAAGAATTTTATGAACAAGCCAATTTACAAGCAATTTCGGCACCAATTTAGCACCCGAATTTAGGCAAATTTGCAAGTGAATTTTGTGAAGTGATTTTTAGTGATTAGATGCAGTTTTCACCACTGTACAGCCAAGTAATATGCTCAAAAATACAGGGGAAAAACAGAGTTTCAAGTTACCAAGCACATCACACACCACAAGTTCAAGAATCTAGGCTACTAGCAAGCTAAACTCAAGTTTTGGTGATAATGCTTAGTCCTAAGTGTCTCTAGTGTTCTAAGTCCTTTGAACCACTAATTTTGGGAGTGTTTAAGGTTCAAATAGTCAAGGTACTGCACTGCACTTTTAGGCTTGAAATTCACTAAATTCACTTTTCATTTGTTCTTTTCTATTCACTTGAATTTTCCACTAGTTTCACTTTTCTAGTTTTCTCTTCTCTTTGATTTTTCTTGTGATTCTTTTTCTTGTAATCTTTCTTTTGATTTTCTTTTTCCTTTGACTTTTATACTTCTTTTCTTGACTTTCTTTTTCTGGACCGAATTGAGAAAAACCTAAGACTAAGGCAAAATTAAGTCTAAAATTACTAGTAAGCTAGATTAAGCATGGTGAAAGCTACTTGAACTTGTAATGCACAATTCTTAGCACTTAAATCATGTGAACAGCACCTCAAACACATTCAAACCAGTAATTCACGGAATAGCATGGATTTGGCACAGTTCATATGAAGCAAAAGCAAGAACACATGTGAAAAATTACTAGAACAAACTTAGAAAGAAAATTAAACGGTGAAAACACAAGGAATTGATAGGAATTTTAGATCTAGAAATTTTTTAACATGAAAACTCAAATTCAAGATGAAGACAACTCAAGGAACATGTGAAGAACTCAAGCAAGTTCATACTACACGAAACTACACAAGAAATTGAAGAGAAAAAAACGAAATTCAAGGTAAGGAAAATTCAAACCGATAGAATGCTCCAATTGAAGTAGAACAAGCTCTAGATACCAAATTTGATGCAATCCTCAAGGAGAATAGCATAGAAGTCACGGATCTTCATGCTTCAATGGAGACTTAGGTCTTTAGGAAGAAGAAGCTTGCGCCTCAAGGAGAAAAGAAATGGAGAAAACGGATTAGAAGAGGAATGGAAGCGCCATGGCAAGTGTCAATAAGCTTGAGGTGGAACCGCCACAATGGAGCAAGGAAGCCATTGATGAGATTCAAGGTTCTTCACAAGAACATAAGAGAGAAAACACTCTCAATTTTCTGAATTCAATTCTCAATTAATCAAAAAGTGTATGAATTACAAAGGAAATCCTATTTATACTACTAAGGTGTGGTGCTTAGCTTGCTATGGAAGGAACTAATGTCCACCCTTGGATTAGATTCTAATCTAATGGCTATGAAGGGAAGCTTGTGGTGGAAGCTTGATTAGCTTGGAGGACAAGGATCAATCCTCCACCCTTGGATGTAGATCCTCATCCAACGGTTATGGCATCAAGCTTGCACTCCAAGCTTCTAAGCTTAGCCCTTGGATTAGTATCCTCATCTAATGGTCATGGTGCCAAGCTTGCACTCCAAGCTTCTAAGCTTAACCCTTGGATTAGAATCCTATCTAAGGGTCACTAATTATTTGTTTGTTACAAGTTTATGCTCAAATTAAATCCTTAAAACAATTACATAATTGAAAGAAAACTACTAATAAGCCTAAACATTAAAACATTTCGCTGAAAATTCCTGGAAGCATTCCAACGCTAACTTCAAGCTCATTTTCCAACTAGTTGCAGTTCGAACTGGGTTTTGGTGTCTTCATAGCTTTTGTAGCCCTTGAAGTCTTTTTTAATTTGGCACCAAGAACGCCTCAATTGGACTTGTGTAGCTCGAGTTATGATCGAAATACTGAAACAGGTCAGATGCAAAAATCAGTAGCGAATTTTATTAGAAGCCCAAAATTGAAAAGTAAGGTTGGAGAGTTTGGTTGAGCTTTTGGAGATGGTCCTCCATCAAAGACCCCCAATCCTCTCCTCAAGTATCGTTTATGGAATTCAAAGTTGTTTGATTCCAACAAAGTCTATAGTGTAAAAGAACAGAAGTTGTGGTTGTCTTATCTGCCTTGGAGTCTACTAGCGAATTTGAACATTAAAGGTCTTGAAGGAATGGATCCTTGACTGTAAAAGAAAAAACACAAGAAGGGGAGTTGAATTTTGTTATTAAAAATTTTGGTCTTTTCGTCTGTTGGATTAAAACAGGTTCAGACGAAACAATTCTTTATCTTCAAAGATTAGTTTTAATGAACGAACGTTATAAGGTGATTACCCATGTTAGTTACAAACTCAAAGAAGATAAACACAAGTATTTTTATATTGGTTCGTCTATTCAAGACTACGTCCAGTTACCCAGCAACTATTGAGTTTTCACTATAAACCGTGAAATGGTTACAAGTATTGTTTGAACCCAGCCACTTCTGGCTATTACAAGATATTCTTTGAACACATTCTTCTCAGGCTAAACAACAAGGTATTCTTTGAATACACAGCCTCCTAAGGCTAAAACACCACACAAGTGGATTTACAAGATTTTCTATGAAAGAAAGGTTCCACTTCACATAGAGGGGTATACAATGAAGTTCAACAGTAGTAGTGAGCAAAATCACAATAACTTAGAAATTTAAGCGTGTTCGCCAACTGAAACTTGAGAGAATGAGGTCCTTGTATAGGCAGATTCTTCAGATATCCGTTAGAGACAGAAGAATGTCGTTGAGTTTTCTCCAAGTGCAGTCCAAAAAGGTGTTAGAGTGCAATCAAGTGATAGATAGCGTGCGCAGCGGATTAGATGACATGCTCAGTCCTTTTTCTGACTTGTACAGAGATTTTCTTGGAAAAGGAAAACTCTTTTCGTGTAGCATAGGTAAGCTCGAATCCCCATACTAATCTTGAAAGCTCTGATGAGTACTTTAGTATATTTGAAAATTTGGCACGAGTTACTCAAACTGTACTTCACTCTTGTGACAGACGATGCAGATCTTCAGTCTTAAGATTGGTTTGAAAGTTCCATCTGAAGAATTTCGTCTATCTTTTCGTCTGAAGACTTGACTTTGTGACAGATGAATGACCTTACTTTTGAGGAGTCATCTTCCGTCTGTGCTTGTTTCGTCTGACTTTGCTTGTAACACTTTGTTTAAGATGTTCCGTCTGTCTTGTAATAAATCAAAACTTAGAGTCGTTAATCTCTCTTGATCTAACATTGACACAATGGATTCCCATGATTCCATGCCCTTCGTCATTCCCCTCAACAAGATTGAGTGCATTGCTCTTGGCTACTCTCTTGGAGTAGTTCTTCCTTGGTTCAGACCTCACTGCAAAGGACTGCATATCACTCAAGGCTTTTGTCTTGATGAATTTGAGTCTCTTAAGGACTTCATCCATTCTTTACCAGTGGATTATGACATCACCTTTCACACCATAGCTAATGCTTACAGACGAGAGATCAAGGAACGAGCAATTTCTTTTCATCATATTCGCCGCCTTGTTGCCAAAGATGGTCGCACTCTTCCCTCATTCATTGGATCTCAATTCACCTGCTTGGCTTTTGCAAGCACCGAGTTCTTTGTCTGCTTTGATCATCTATGACCATGCAAGATCAAGATCTTGGCAAAAGGAAAGGAACCTATGTAGGATGATGAGAAACCTAGGCAATTCAAGTATGCCTTTCATATCCAAAGGCTTCTCTCTGCGTCTGTGTATCAAAAGCTATGGGATGAAGGTCCCTTTAATGAAAGACTGTTTTCAAGCTCCGTCTGCACCAAGAGACTCAAGCACACTATTCTTGGAAGGATGATCATTTGAGGATGAAAGATGTTTCCATTGTCGAACGAATCTTCCCTGGTGAAAGCTTTGCCTACACCAATGTGTCTTCTTTTCAGGATCTACGCCTTGCTTCTATCATCCGGGACTTCAATTGGTATTGGGATGAATCTTTTTTCTGTTGATCTAGTCCTTCCCTTTATCACTTTACATCTCTTATGGTGTGAAGAAGTTCCCACTGCTCGTGAATATCACACACTTAAAACACAAATATCATGATATGAAGGTTGAGTATGTCGAGATAAAAACTAAGATTCAGCGTCTTGAGGCTTTGGTGATGGAGCTACTTGCAAAGGATCAGGCTAAGAGTGGTGATGGTGCATCAACGTCTTAATCATTTTTGATGATTACAGCCCAAAGGGGAGAATAATGATGTTAAGGGGAGACGAAAGAAAAAGGAGAATAGATTAAGGGGGAGAATGTATAAGAGAAATAAAAGAGGAGTTCACAGTTTCAACGGGAGCGCATAAAATTTATTTTTTGTGTAATTTTATTCATTATTTGTAAATTTTACAAGTTTACTATGTAATTTCTCTATTTATAGTTGTGCTTTGATTATAGTTTATTGTTAAAATTTGTTGTAAAAGTTGCTCTGGTTGTAATCTCTTGTACAAATAAATTACACCAGTTTGATGTATTGCACTTAATAAAGATATATTTCAAATAAAAACATCATCTTGATGTATTCTGAGGCATGTATTTATTGTGTTATTCTCTAACAATGTCTTATGCAAATTATGTTCATTCTTGTCTAAAGAAATCAAGTGCAGAACAAGTATGGTCTGTAATCATCAAAAGGGAGGAAATTGTTAAGTCAAGATAATTATTTATCTAAGTATTTTGATGATCACAGAGCAGAAGGAATGTATCTCAGACGAAGGATTAAATGGAACATTCTAAGATGAAGATACTTAGAAAAAGCATCTTAAGTACAAGCGCACAAGCCTCAGAATAATAAGACGAAGAGAAGTCACAAGACATCAAGTTCAGATACACACAATCAGAAGTTCAGTTAAACCAAGACTTCAGATGAAGTAATGAAGCTTAGATGAAAGCTCAAGTTCAAGCAATGAAGAACAGATGCAAGATTAAGTTGAAGAAATGAAGCTAAGACACAAAGTTCAAGTTGAAGAAAGAAAGAACAGACGATACTATTAGAGAAGATAAGGTGAAGTCAAGTATCTTCATCGTCTATGAGCTTAAGAGAAGTCCTTTCAAACTACAGAGTAATTCGCGCCAAGTCAAAATAGTGTCGTTACTCAGAAGCTTCTAAAGGTGGAAACCTTTTTTTTTACTCAAGTCTCTACAACACGAAAGAAGAACTACTTTTCGGTGTCAAATCTGAAGAAAGTCAGAATATCCCTTATATGCGTTGACTTCTGTTGTGAAAACAGTAAATGTTCTAATTGCTCTGCTCTACCACCTCTAAAGTATCAAGAAAAAGGAAAACGTTCAAATCCCTTTAGTCTAACAGATAATTTAAGAAGTTTAGCTATAAAAGGACAATGTGATTTCAACTTCAACAATTCAAGATTGGCGAAACTTATGATATTCAAGCTATCCATTCAAGTTTTGCTTTGCAATCGGAAAGCCTTATATTCTTCATTGTGAACCCCTTTCTGCGAAAAGGATTATCTTCTAATCTTTTCAAAATCCTTCTTAAATCCACTATTGTGGTGCTTAGCTTAAAGAAGCTATGTTCAAAGAATACCAGTTTGTATTAGCCTGAAGAGGCTGGGTCCAAAGAATACCTTTGTATAGCCAGAAGTGGCTGAGTGCAAAGAATACTCGTAAGGAGTGTTCCACTGAGATAGTGAAATCTTAGCAAATTGCTAAGAAACTAGACGTAGTCTCCAAGACGAGCCAGTATAAAAATATTGCATCTTACTCACTTTCTTTTTTGGACTAACAGGGGCAATCATAATCACCTTAAGGTTTTTGTTTAAAATCAACCTTTCAACTGAAAATAGTTTGCGTCTGCTCTCTTTAAAATCTTAAGACGCAAAACTCACATCGTCTGATAAGTAAATTTTTTTTTAATTAACATAATTCAACCTCCTTTCTTGTGTTTTATCTTTTACAAGTTCCACCCATTAACATCACATTAAAAAAGTATATTTTAATTAAAATAAAGTAAATTTTAATTTAAGTTATAGTGACCTCTTTGAATGTTGTTGCACATTAAGGCTTAAACTTTGCTCATCTTTGTTTCTTTCATCATCATTTGATTCAGATAAATTACCATCAAAATCTTTTTCATCGGATGATGATTCAATATAGAAATAAGAAACAACATAATCTTCATCATTGTCACTAGAGTTTAGCCTTGTAAAATATCCTTCCTAAGAACTATGCGTGTTTGCCTCAATTATATCCGCATTATTCCCAAACAACATGTCACTTGCAACAACAACTTCAACACACAATTCTATAGGATCATCGTCCTTTTGTTGAAGAAAATTAATAATCATAATAACAACATCTTCATCGTTGACTATTTGTAATAGAACATATTGATTCCCCGTAAAATATCTTGTTGTCATAAAACCCATAACTTGATTAAAATTTTACTTAAATTTATTATGGATTCTATTTTTCAACGAATTAAAACTTATCTCACATTTAATTTGTAAAACTCTTCTTGATCCTTCAAACATGATTCCTTCACGAGTGTCGATTATCCTTCCATTAATGTAGACAACGATAATAACTGTAAAAGCCATATCTCCAAAAAATTTCTACAACAAAAAATTTAAGATTAAACATTATTAAAATAAATATGATAATTATTAACTTAGACTATAATATATCAAATACAATTAGCATCAATTACATACATCTCACCTTAATTAGTAGTATTATTACTCAATAATTCTTAAAACAAAAATACATCAAATCATTAAAATAAAAAATTTAAATAATATAAAAAAAAATAATTTTATGTTTGCCTCTCTCAATTTTGTGTGTTGAAGTGAAGGAATGAGTGTATGTATAACATTTGGGTGGTGTCCAGGTCTATAACATATTCATATGCCTAAACCTTAAATTTTAAACCCTAAAAAATCACATCACGTGCCTAACATGTGGTCACCATGTGGTCACCTTACTGTATACGAGGTCCAACAAAGAAGACACCCATTACTTAACCACATTCGCCTCTGCACCATTCAAAAATTGCTATGTGGACGAATGAACACGTAATGTGCCCTGACCTTCTACGCCTCCTTTGCATTGTTGATTTGGGCTTTTCGTACCCTCAAAAACATGTCCACACCTATGATGCATCCTTAGCTGCAACATATTTTGCAAGAGCCCATCATAAAACACCTTCAATTGAGCAAAACAGGTCCAACACATAAATAATTTCTAACCAGGCTCATATTACATAATAACACCCTTTTAACCATTTAACCACTTTTTTCTTTTCTCAGTATATTGTTTGTACGTAAAAACCAAAAAAAAAAAAAAAAACACATTTATATCCTTAGGTCACAAAAAGTTAATACGATTATAAACACTTGTTTTATTATTATTAGAAAAAATTCAGAATATATTTATTAAAAATTATAAAATAAATTATTTAGAAGCTCCGTTTGTTGTAAATTAAATTCAAACTTAAGAATTAAAATATTAAAAGATGAAAATATTTAATACTCTTAAAATCTCTTTGTTTTATTCGAATAGAATGAACTGTTTATTCATTAACAGAAAGTTCTCAACACATTTATATTTTTTTATTTTCTTTCGTAAGATATATTTTTATTAAAATAAAACAATTGATTAAGTTTCCAAACAAAATAGGTATCATAGATATTTATTAGAAGTTAGGGAAAAAAACTTGCTTGAAGATTGAGTTTTTATCGGTTGCTAAGGGAAGAATTAAGCAAACAAATGAATACCAGTTGTTTGTATACAAATGAAAAAAGAATAAAAATAAATAAGTAAATAAATAAATAACCATGGGAAGTGATGAAAAGAAACATCCTTGGTCTCTTTCCGCTCCTTGAAATTACCATCATAATCTCAGGTATTCTTTTTAACATTTACATAATCATAAAGAAAATTAATTAAATGATAAATAAGACACTAAAAAGACATGATTTTTAAGATTTTCATCTCATCATAACAAGTCTATCTATTTAAAAGTGTGACAAAAAAAATATGTTCCTATAATATTTTTTTCATGTATATATATATATATCGTATATAAATTAATATTAGGTATAAAATTTATTTACTTGTATATTTAAATAATTTTTATAAATTAATTTAACCAATCCAATTATAAAAAATGTAAAACTTTTGTTTGTTAAAAGGTGTAAACAAATTAAGTTTTACATGTAGATAATAAGGTTAACTTATTTCCTTAAAGAAAAATTGAAAATAAATATCTGCTAGCACCTTATTCTAATTGTTAATAATTTTATTCTTTAATATTTTAACTTTATATCTTAATGAATCCGGATTATTTGAACTTATCTACTTTTACGTTACTACACTAAATTTTTTAGTGAACAAAGTATATATCTAAACTTTTGTTTGTTACGCTTATCTGTTCAGGTATTTTATGCTAAGAAATTTTTTATTTTCATTTGAGCAAGTTTATGTATTTAGAGTTTTTTTTTTTTTGAATAAATTCCGTATTGTCATTTGAGCGAGTTATTTTACGGCAAGAAACAGTTAATTGCTTAATTTTTTATTAGTGGAAAAATATGTATAAGTGTCTTATAAAATTACTAATATATGATATTAAAATATAAGGATATATATATATATATAAATATAAAAGATACTCAGAATAAATATTTTAATTTAAATATATTAAAATTTCTCTTATATGGCAGTTTTAAAATATAAGTTACATATACTATATAAGCAAAACTCAAACAATGAACAAATTTAATAGTTTGCTCTAGTTTTTTCTTCCTTACGTAGTTTTCTTTTTTCTTCTTATATTTTTAGATCGATTAATCTCTTACTTTTAGTAAGCGGTTGTTCTAATGATTATATTTTTTTTTTCGTCTAGTTGAATTTCTTGTTAGAATAAAATTTATTTATATTTTAGATTTCAAACATATAAGGAAAATATAAGGAAAGTACCATCAACGTCTTAAACAATATATTTGCCGGAATTGAAAAAATTAGGTGTTATATAACTTTATATACTTAGCGAGTTAGAGATAAGCAGACTCGAACTGCTACATCTGTCACAGGATAAACCACCGTCTCTTAGGCCTCGACTGATTCTACCATAGAAGTTAACGATAGACAATAACTCCCTCCGAACATAACTTACAACTTTCATCGTACTATGTTCTCCGAAGAACAACTCTTCTCAAAATCTCAAAAGGTGCTGAGTTGGAATCTCATTCTAACTAAGGATTCTTGTGATTCCGGAGGATCCAGCTACAATTTTCCTCCTTTTTTTTTCGTCTGACTCTTTGATCTTAAGAATACAGGTCAAATAATATATTTCTTACTTACTTAATTTGTATGAAAAGACTTAAAATTTTTACCTAAGTCCATTATGCAAGTAAGAAACTTGTATTTCTTATCTCTCCTTTTCTTTTTTCTTTTTAACCGTTTCTGTGATGATTAACCTTTAGAAATTTTGGCCTTTCCTTTTTTCACAAGTTATTCACTTTCGTGTTCTTAATTTCTTATAATTAATTCAATCCCTTTTTCAAATTTTAAACTTTAATATTAAAATTACCTTTACAAAGTGAGAAGAGAGAAAAATAATTCTAATAACCATAATGACTTTAAGACATTCCTATTTGGCATCCATCATATTAACTAACTTTAATTTAAAGTCATTATGTAATTACATGAGTCAATATAAATATTAAATAATTTAACATTTTATATATTAAGTTAAATTTGTTTAGAGATAAATTATAATTATTAATGTATATTATTAAGATAAAAGTTTCATTTATAAGACAAATAAAGCTAGCAGACGAATAAAATCTTAATGGATGATTCATTTCTTAGCAAACGAATGAAACTAGTAGATGAATAAAGAAAATCAAACAAATGCACTAGTTAGATTGATGAGTTAACAAATAAAGCTTTAAAACTAAATGAATATTATTTCTACAAGCTACTTATACATAAATGCATTCTAACCAACAAAAATGTATTTTCTGCATAGTCTAATCGAAAGCTCGTTGCACCAAAATTAGTATGAGAAAGTCAACTTCTCTTTTGGGAAAAGTCGAGTCAAATTAGAATAAAATATGATATTTTCTAACACAAAGATCTAATGCAGAAAGGAAGATACCTTTTCGGTACCTAATTCTCATTCACTAAAGAATGTTGTTTCCTTTGATATTGACAACCCCTACTGTTACATTAAATGCATGAGCACATTCAACACACTTCCAACAAATGAATTAAAGAAGTTGAAGTTATTGAGTCTAACGACTACTTGAAACACTCCATCTATATAAAGGTTAGAGATTGAAGATTTGAAGTTAAAGATTATTATACCAAGAACCGAAACTCTGGTAGTTTCAATTTTCAAATTTCTCTTGTAAAAGTCTTCTGTTCTTCATTGTAAAATCCTTCCTATGTAGAATTTATTTCTAGTCAGACAAATCTTTCTTTGTAATCCTTTGCCATTAGTGGTAGGCTTTAACTTAAATAGGTTGTGGTCAAAAAAATTAAGAGTGTTTAGTCTGAAGAGGTTGTGCTCAAAGAATACTTGTAGTGTTTAGCTTAAAGATGTTGTGTTCAAAGAATACTTGGGTCGTTTAGCTTGAAGAGATTGTGTCAGAAAAATACTTGGATTAGACAAAAGTAGCTATGGTTCAAATAATACTCGTATATCTTCTAAAGATAATGAAATCTTAGTTGTCGCTAAGAAACTAAATGTAGTCTTTATGATAAGACAAACCAGTATAAATATATCTTGTGTTGTTTATTGCTTGTTGTTCTAATTTTCTAATTAGGGCTGTATTGTTTAACTAATCTATTTTTGAGAAAACTCTATCTATAAAATTTTGAAATCCTTTGTCTGAGTCACCAAACAATACACTTGTGGAATTATTTTAACATTATTCAACCCCCTTTCTTGTGTTTTTCTTTTATAGTTTGGTATTAGAGCTCGACATCTAAAATTTGAGTGCCTTGTAGTTGTTAGATGAAAAGATTCACATTTGCAATCATATCAACTATGTTCATCATAGAAGGATCTTCCATGAATAAACCTTCAACCTTCTCTAAAGATGACTATATTTACTAGGCTGATAGGATGTAGATGTACATCAAGTTAATCTAGTATAGATTGTGGAAAATTATCACAAAAGGAGATATACAATTCTCTGAGCCTGAGAATAAATGAGGGAGTGAAGAATACTCCATTATGAAGTTAAACAACAAGGCATGATATGGCATCACGTGTGCCTTATCAAGAACAAAATACAATAAATTTTGTTCTTATAAGACAATCAAAGAGCTTTTGGATGCTCTTAAGATTTTTCACGAAGGTATTAAGGATGTTAGGCCGAGAAAGACAATCCCTCTTCAAAGAGAATATGAGATATTCTCAATGAGAAAAGATGAATCCATCGAAAGTATGTTTGAAAGATTCAAAACTATCTTAAATGGGCTAACAACCCTTCGAACCACCTTCATGATTACTCAAAACAACATGAAGATTCTAGATAGTCTTCCATTTGCATGAGAAGCCATGCCTATTGCCTTGACTTTGAGTGAACTTATAGGATCTTTAAGAGTCCATGGAGTTCAACTCTTCAAGAAGGATAAAATTAAGATACAAGAGCTTATTTCTCTATAAACTGAAGAGGAGTCACTAAAACATAGAGATTCCAAAATAGAGAAGAGAAAAAACAAGGCTTTCAAAGTTAAGGTGAAAACCACCTCTTCAAAAAGTTTTGAAGATTTGTATGATGACAAAGTCTTCTTGATGGTAAAGAAATTCAAGAGAATAATGACGAAAAATGGCAGAGAGAGTTACTTCTTCAAGAAGAAAGAAAAAAGACAAGCAAGGCAGATAATAAGGAGGAAAGCTTTGATATTATCTGCTGTGAATGTAGATAATCAGGGCATACTAGAGCTGAGTGATTCCTAAGATGACAAGGAGAAGAAGAGTATGCTTACATGGGAAGACCTTTAAAGTGAAAGTAGTGATTCATCTAATGAAGAAACTGCAAACATATATCTTATGACAAACACAACAAAAACGTTTGAGGTATCTTTCTATCTCTCAGGTTATACCTCATTTTCTTCTTCCACAGACTCTGACTCTAATATTGAAGATATGATTTATGATACTATTCTAACTAATTCTTATTTTATAGTTAAAGAATACAAAAAAATGCAAGATCATGCTAAAATTAGCTTTGAGTGAAATTTCAAAACTAATAGCTATAAATGAAGAATCAATTAAGAAGGGTTTGTCTAAAAAGACTCCTTCAATATTTGAATCTGATGACACGAGTTTTCTCTTTGAAATTAAAGATTTAAAGAAAAAAAACAAGAATCTTAGATAAGAATATTGCATAACTAAGACTATCTTTTTTTTAGTTTATGTTTTCTTATTTTGTCCCTGGCTTGTAAGAGTAAGAATATTATAAGAACAATATCCTGTATACAGAACATGTATGAATGAAGTATTGAATTGTATTAGTTTTTCATACTTTTGTACCAATCCAAATATGATAAACAAAGGTTATATCTTATTTCTCCATTATTTTTGAAATAAAATGTAACATGCAGTTAATAACAAAATTTGGATATGTATATAATTTTAATCCAAATACATTATAAAAATAATCCCTCACTTATATATTACGTCTACATAGTTATCATATGTCACACACATTGATGCACCATCTGTCACCTATAATATTGGTGTTGATATCCACTTTCATAAAAAAAACAACTAGGACCAAGTGAGGTATAATACATTATGTATTAAAATAAAAATTATAAAAAAAATTGGTATTATTATATTTATTTTTTTTCATATGATAAAGTGTTATGTATGCTAAGTTTTAGGATTGCATTGAAACTATTGATGAGATACTAGTAATAATGAGGGGTGAGATGTAAGTAATTACCGTAATTGTCACGAAGAGATATATTAGTCGCTTGTAATTTTAATTTGGAATTCATGTACATTTTTAGTGGGTGGGAATGTTCAGGTCATGATTTTAGGCTATTAAACGATGTTATAACAAAGATGAATGAACTTAAAATGCCTCAAAATAAATACTTATTCCTTAAATTATTATTATTATTATACTAATATTATATATATATATATATATATATATAATTAGGTAAATATTTTTTGGTGGACTGTGGATTTCCTAACTTACATCAAGATTTTGCAGGTCATAGTACTGACCTTGAAAATGAGAAAGAATTATTCGATCTTCATCACGAGTCTTTAAGGAACGTGATTTTAAAAATATTTAGTATTTTTAAATTAAGGTTCACAATTTTTAAGTTAACACCTCCATTTTTATTTAAAACACAAGTATAAATTATGTTGTGCAGATGAATTTTCAATTGAAGCATTAGAAGAATCTTCATTTTCAACATTATCAATGAAAGAAGATTATAATTTTAAACCTAGTACTCAAACTCAGAAGTAAGAGAAAGAAAATATAAATTTTGGAAAACTAGTATAACTATGAATGTGAATGAATATTATGTAATGAGACATTATATTCTAGAGAATTATTATTTTTATTTATCAAGACATTATTATTTTTTATTATTTTTATCTATTACTCATTTTATAGATTTAAATATATGAAAACAAATCTTAGAATTCATAAAAATCTTTCAATTTTCACAAAATTTATAGAAAATCTTGACTTAAAATCTTACTGAATTCATTCAAATCTTTATTCAAAGTTTGGAAGAATCTTACGAAATTTTAAAAGTCATGAAAATTTTTCAAAATTCACAAATACAATTCACACCCTCAATTTATTATGTAGAAGGTAAAATTTTAGACAAAAGTCATCCAAATGATCATTGAAGTTTTTCTTAAAAATATGACATGGAATACTTTACCTTTTACCTTTACAGCTTCTTGTACTTAAATATTGACTAACAATATTTTCTCTATTTAAACACTTTATATCCTTAACAGATAACTATCAACTAACCTTTTTCAAATTACATTAAAAATACATTCATTTTAAATATTCATTAGAAAAATTATTAAATGATTTTGGACTATTATTTAAATTAAAATATTAATTAAATTTATTAATCTTTATATACATATATATATAGAGAGAGATAGAGAGAGAGAATGGAACGAAGGTGTAAATGTGTGTCGGGGAGATGAGAGGATCATAACGAAAAATAACAACGTGAATTAGATAATTTTTTTATTTTAAATTTTAAAAGAAATAAAATTAATTAAAAAAATTGAATTAATATTTATCTTTCATTTTTAAATATTTAACCATTGTTTCTCATTCTATATTTCACTTTAATTTGCTTCCAACCTAATCTCATTCTTTCATTGCTTTCCGCAAAATTGGACTCTCAGGTTTCTTCATAGCTTCGAGGAGAATCTATTCGACGATAAAAGTCTAATCACTGTGAGTTTTATTTTTAACCCTTCTTTCTTACATCAAAATTTGGTCTGTTGTTCTGAAATGAGCCAGGGATTATAAAAAATAGGGTTGTAGGAGTTGATATTGGTTATGGATTGAACTTTGGTTAATGAACTTTCGAAAACCTTTTGTTGCTCTTAATTTCTACATACCGCGGTGAACCTTGTTGCTTCTTCACGGGTTGTCGCGGCTGGAGTAGCATTTTTTGCAGCCAAATGAAGCTTTTGTTTCACCCATGCTACCTGCTAGGAGGGTCAAAGAAGATGATCTAATTCTAACCCTAACACTAATCGACAATGTTTTGTTTTGTTTTGTTTTTTTTTTGTTTTTTTTTTTTTTAGTAAGTTTAGTAGCTTATATCTACAGTTCAAGTGACAGTTTCTCTCATTTCACAATGGTGAAGTTGCTTTTTCATTCTCTCTTGTTTGGCTGCAATGTTTCAGGCACAAAAGTAGCTGTATATGGATGCACTTGTTGCATGTCTAAGTAATAAGAGAAACTTTAGTAGTAATGCTTCTGTGCTGGTTATTAGAGAACTAGTACCAATAGCAGTGGTTCAAATAACCCTTCTAGAAAATCAAGCTCACTCAGTGGTATGTTAAAATACACGTCTGTTGAAACTTATCCAGTCCTTCAAGCAAGCTGCCTTCAACACTGGTTTAAAAACTGGCAAACACTTAGGAGAAACAAACTGACAGCTAGCACTTTTGCGGCTGCTATTGGGTTTTGGCGTCGGCAGAGGGTCCAGTTGTGGTTAGAGAAGATTGGTGCTATCGAACCTTTTTCTGGAAACCTTGCCACCTGTTGGAGCAATATCAAAGAGGAGGAGGCACTTGAAAGATACAAACTTATAACTGGAAATACTGTGTTGTTTCCTGAGTTTCAGGTCTACGATACACACCAAGAAGACAACTGGCTAGCTGCTTCACCTGACGGTGTAATAGACAGTATGGTGCATGAGTTGCCTTCTTATGGAGTACTAGAGATAAAGTGTCCGTATTTTGATGGGGACATTAGGAGAGCTTTCCCATGGTCTCGAATTCCAATTCACTATATTCCTCAAGCTCAGGGTTTAATGGAGATTCTAGGAAGGGATTGGATGGATTTTTATGTTTGGACTCCTAATGGTAGTAGTCTATTCAGGTTACATCGTGATGCAGAGTATTGGGATGTAATGAAAATAGCACTATCTGATTTCTGGTTGAAGCATGTCCAGCCAGCAAGAGAGTTGTATAGTAGTAACGTTATAAAAAATCCTCTTTTTCAATTAAGATCACTGAGGCCAGCTCCTAGACATGAATTATGTAGAGATATTGTATATAGAAGCAAACACATTGTTGCTAATTCTAAGTTGTTGATGCGGGAGATACATGGGAAACTGATAAATTGATGCCTCCAGCTGTCAGAAGAGAGTAGTAACAAATTCTTTATTATAGAATACATGACATTTGAGTGGTGAGTGTGTATCAATATAGTTCATGAATAAATTGATTATGCTAAAGAAGAATGACATTATGAATTTGTTGTGCTCATTTACAGATTTTGAAGAGTTGATTGTTAGATGTGTTTATTTGAAGTTAGGAGAGTGGACAGAGGTAGACTAAAAAGATTATAGAACTATACGAAATTGAGAAATCTGATATTGAGTAAGAGGAGTTCAACTACAAGTGTATCTTTAATTCTTTTCAACCTCTTTTTTTGTTTGATCCTTGCTACCTATCTTTCTGAATTCATCAGTACATTAGCTCTGTTGGATCAATTTTCTATTAGCAGCAATAAAATCATTTGCTACTTGGAGTAAAATGTTCATAATAGGATATATGCATTTACATGCTATTATGAAATCCAATTTGAGGATGCAGGACTTATTCTTTTTCTCTTTCTCTCTTTGATTTTGCCTGATATTAAGACTCTATCTCTCCTCATAATCAGCTTGACAAGTTCTTTAGGCATTGGTAAGGTGATTTCTTAGTTCTAGTGAACTTGACTTGAAGCTTCAACTGTAATTTTGATGTTCTTATTGCAAATTGCACTGGATACTATCTATGAATGTTGCAAGGCACAAGGTTTTATATTCTAAGTGGTAAATATTTTCCCTTTTGTGCCATGTTCGATGTATAACCATTTGCGTGCCTTCATGCAAATGCTTAAACTTTTGGGAAGAGTTGGTTCATGGCATGATGTTAGACCTTCAGTTATGCTTAGTTTAATCATGCTAAGACACTGGTTATTTGCAAAAGACTCAACAAATTGCTGATTATAATTGAGAATACATATAATGCCTTTGTCATGTAGACTATTTTTAATTTTTTATCCTACAAACAGTATTAATTGAATCTCTTTAAAAGCTCCAGTTTGTACAAGTTAGGAACTTTGTTTCTTGCTGGGTTCATACATAGAGCTCTTCTTAGTTGCTCTGTTACTCACTTCTTTCCGGCCTTGATGTACTTATCTACAAGGGATTCCTTGGTTTATAGGTTTCAACCACTAAATACAAATTCTCTTTCAAGACATGAATGCAAGATTTTGAAGCAAAACCACTTGCTTCATATACAGATAAGAATTTGTGATTATGAAATCATTGGGTTCTGAGCATTTGTCTCTGATACCTCTGCTTTAATGTATTTTCTCATATTTATATGTACAATTACACCTTAGAAGCTATTGCAATTTGCAAAAGAAAATTCTTAGAAGTATCCATTAAGTTACAACTTGGATATCTTTTCATACTTAACTATCTGTGGGTATATCCTTTGGTTGCAATACCAGGTGCATCTTTTGGATTTTAAGCTACTTTTTTTCACTAAGGACAGTCTTTAGATTGAGCTGGTATGCTTGATGTTGTTTACTAATTTGTCATGTTTGTATTTATCTTTATCTCAATAATTTTTCTTGTTGCCATCTAAATTTCAACCTTTTAATGCTCTAGATAGTCTCAAAAGTTTACAACCCTCCAACATGTTTAGGATTTGAAGTTCTAAATCTCAGCTTTATAATGCTCTAGAGGGTCTCAATCTTTTTGGATTATCAGGTTACATGGAGGATTCAGAGCAAAGGAAGAAAAGGTTGAAAGAAATGCGCACACAAGCTGATCAACCTGAAGTTTCTGGTGGCGTTGAAGGTTCTGCAATGCCCGGATTTCTGTCAAATCCCCTGGTTGAAGATCCTTCAACTATGACATCACAGGATAGATCATATGTTGCACCAAGGTTTGACTATTATACAGATCCAATGAGTGCATTCTCTTCCGACAAAAGGAGCAATGCTAGTGTCCAGGCTGCACCAGATAATCTCCCTCCTCCTAGATTTGGTGGTTCTCCAATGTCACAATATTCATCATCATGTCCAGGTATTGGCATATCTATCCATTTCTTTTACTTGATGTTGGTATCCTTTAATTTGATATTTGTTAGTAACTATCTGATCAGAGACTTACTGACAGTGTAACATTAAGATAATAAGCCTTATTTAAGCTGAATGTTACTCATTACATCCATCATACTGAATAAGGACTTTACATCCCCTCAACACCCCTTCCTCTCTGACCCCTTGTTACTAAGTAGAATGATATTTTTTCTATTCAAATATTGAGATTATATTGAATTAAGTACTCAGAAGATTATTTACTTCAATTGACTACAATTCTACACTATTTTAAAATTTGATGCAATCAAGAAGGAAGTCTAGTCTTCCAGAAGTTATGTAAATCATATCCATTTACCCTTAAAAAGGATTTGCTTGAGTTTACTTTGGATATTAATTTAAATAATTTTGGGATGATTCAAATAACGTAATCCCAGTCTTTCAAGGACCAAAAATTATGATTCAAATAATTTAAATAATTTCTACTCTATTTTTTTTATTAAACAATGGTTGCATTAAGGTATACAACATTGCTTTTACAAGTTATTGTATGTTATTGTATTAGTATGTCTTTAGTATCAACTACCTTGAAATTTTCTTGTGTATTCTGATCACTATCTAGATTTACCCTTACCTTTTCCATTCTGACAATGCACATTCATTTATTGGAAATAACAGAATCAACTAATGCACAAATGACTCTTCATCCCATGCAAATATCACCAACAGCATATAGAAACCTGGTTTGGAGTGGACCTAGAGGCCCTGCTCACTATAACTTTCCATTCCATCCATCAAGTGGCGGTACTTATCCAAGTCCTAGATTTGAACCATCTGGTAGTTCAGTTTATAACTCTGCACATGACATAACTCATCGGCCCAGTTACAGTTCTCTTCCTTCTCCCGGATACAGGAACAGTCCTCTTCCTTCTCCCGGATACAGGAACAGTCCTCTTCCTTCTCCCGGATACAGGAACAGTCCTCTTCCTTCTCCTGGATATAGGAACAGTCCTAATCCTAGTCAAGGGCGAGGCAGGGGCTTTGACCATAACTCTAGAAGCCCTGTTTCAGGAAGGGGTAGGGGACAAGGACTGAATTTTCATGGTCATTATTCCAATGAAAACAGAGGTGGTCCAGATCGATTTTGCAAGAGCTCTATGGTTGAAGATCCATGGGAGCATTTAAAACCTATTATATGGGAGGCAATTGGTGGTTCTTTAAATACTTCATGTATACCTGAGAATTCAAGACCCTGGATTTCAAAATCAACGAATACAAAAAGCGGGGAACCATCTGTTGCTTCTGTCAAGTCCAGTTCTGAACCAAGCCTTGCTGAGTACTTGGCTGCTGCATTCAATGATGCTTCTAACCATGCGTAGGAGTCAGATGTTTGGCGTTACTGTTTGTACTAACACACTAATCATAAGAAATTTTTAGTGATATCTTCCGCTTAATGGCAGGATCTGATCAGTTGACATCCAATTGTGTACTATTTGAAATGCCCTTTAAATTTGCTATAGTGCAAATAAAAGGCTTATGCATAATTTGGCTAGAAAGTAGAAACTGCAAATCTATAAACATATTTTGAGGGCAGTTATGTAAAGGGAAGGCTCTTGTCCCTTCGTACCCTGTGACTTGGAGTACGGTAGTTTTCATGTGGTGAAATCACGTTCAAATGCTTTGGCATAAGTGACATGCCTGTCTTGAGATGCTGTCAGCATTTAATGGGCCGGTAGGGTATTAAGGAAGTGTTTTTCAAAGTAGACCATGACAAGAGCATTGCATTTGAGCCTTCCTTTGACATTTTAGATCGTTTTAATCTTTTGTTCATATCACTATTTATTTTCATTAGATCATTCATATTAAATGTCTGGTAGTTCTTGCATATTGCTATTTATTTATTTTCATTAGATCATTTATATTAAATGTCTGGTGGTTCTTGCACAAGAACATAATATCCTAACAAGGGCATTACATCAGTGAATAATATATCACCAATTGCAGATTAGGCTTGCCTGGACGAAAACTAACAAAATAGTCATTTTGTCAATGATTGTATAAGTAAAATTATGACTTATTTATCATGAATTTCTTTAATTGAGGCTTTTGGTTTCATTAAGTACTCATGTTTAATATAAATTTAGTTTTTACTATTATGTTTAATGACAGTCATCTCATTATCTGTTATCCTTGAATTAGTCAGTAAGCTCAACTATCCAAGATTGGTTACTATAAATAGAATGAGAATAACATTAAGCTAGAGCACTTTGATGGGGATATGTGCTATTACATCCAACAATCAGTCCACTGACCAATATATATTCGAAACTATATTGGTATAAAGACCATAAAACTACTTCCAAAAATCATCTATGGACTGTCCTTATAACACCCGCAAAGGTTACAAACTCTCTATCCAATCTTCCAGTGCCATATGGTGGATTAAGACAAAAACAAATGTTGAGTGCGGAACATATCTTCACTGTGTTGGTATAAAGACCATAAAACTACTTTGAAAAACCATCTATGGACTGTCCCTATAACTGCCACAAAGGATACAAACTTTCTATCCAATCTTTCAGTGCCATATGGTGGATTCAGACAAAAACAAATGTTGAGTGTAGAACATGTCTTCACTGGTTTTTGCTCAAAACATATCTCATCCCTGAATGAGTGTATGAGCTGGTTTGCTAAGCCTGCATGGTCATCAATCAATACATCAACAAAATCACTAACCACCCTTCTCTCCTGCTGAGTAGCCTTAAGGCTGAACCAAGTCAGTAATCTCACTCTGAAGTTTTCATCTATGTGCCCCTGATGTTCCAACCATTTGACTACCCTCACAGAATACTTGCAATCATTCTCCTTTGAGCGCTTTCTCGAATTCAAACCAGGAATTTGCTTCATTTCACAGGTTCACAAGGTATCACCCATTTCATAGGACCATCTCAAATGATTTGCACCATGACTAATAACTTTAGGAGGATTGGAAGGTTCACAAGGTGTCACCCATTTAGCTTCTGCAGCACCTAAAATCTCTATGCTGCTGAACAGAGAAGCCTTGAAAAAGTACTCAGTTGAAGGATGGAGGTTTTCTAACTTGAATCTTTTCTCAGGGCCTCAGGACAACGAAGGTGGGTTGTTCATGGTAGTCCATTGTTGATATTCAATGACAAAGCCTGCAGCCTAGAAAGTTGTTTAGAAGTTTGTCTTTGTACTCTAGCACGATAACCACTGATGTAGGCAGACACTCATCAAAACGAATTGAGCATGCTGCCAAAATAAGTTACGAGAAAAGCCAAATCAGTGTGGTAAATGGAAAATATAATAAAATCAGTGTTTTCATCCTGGTGACACTCCCCAATGAAATGAATGCGGAAGAATGACTGGTGCATGTTAAAATGAAGGACTGAAACTGTTTATAATAGTTTGTCAGCATAGTACTGATATTTGCATTATATTCCTTTCTTTCCTCTGGAAAAGTAAAGGGAAATAAGTATAAGCAGCACAGCATTGTTTAATGGCTTGATTAATTAACTTCAATGGCTTCACTCATGTCTTCATGTACATACAGAACTGAATTTCATTGATTTTGTTTGAATTCATAAGAAGCCTTATATATAAAGTGCATTAAAGTACACCAAAATGAAAATAGGAGGATGCAGAAAAGAAGAATTCAAGAACGAGAGGAAGATCATGAGAAAGATGGAGAGAGATTTTGGAGAGAAAATACAGAAAAAACTTCTAATATCATATTAAATCTCTTAAATTTCATTGATTTTGCTTGACTCATAAGAAGCTTTTATATATAAAGTGCATTAAATGCAACAAAGTGAAAATATACATTCCATTACTATTGCGCTAATAACATACAATTTTACAAAATAAATGTTAACAATATGTTCTCTGACACAATCTTTTTGTGATGGGTTGAAATTTCTTAAAAGTCATATATCTTTTGTAGGTCCTATTTATTATTTAACAATTATCTTTCTTGATTTTGTAGTTTTCAATCGATTTTAACCAATAAAAAAGGATATGTCAAAGAGTGTGTTGTTAGCACTTTTAATTTTACAAACATACAATACAAATAAAACTAAAGAAAGAATACAATCTTGTACTCTAATTCATGTCAATAGTTATGCCCACCATGGAATGAGACTTGGCATATGTAAATAATCATTTTCTATAAATCAGAAATTGAAGAAAAACTAAAATTATTTATGTCCCAGAACATTTCTCCAAATTTCATTTCTCTCATTTTTTAAGGAAGCTTTATATTGATACTTATAAAGTTATTTTGCAACCAAATTTTCAAGGCCAACCCTGTATCTATTAACTATAACAATGCATTACAGCTATGATGGCTGGCTGCACTTAGAATCTTGTCCTGAAGTGTATTTAGCATGGACATCCAGATGATTTCTGGTTCAGCCTTTCATTTAGATACAACTACGAGCTGCTGTTGAGAATATGGATAGAGTAAAAAAGATGCAAGTCTGAGTTGCTAGTCTTTGTTAAATAAATGTGTAAATTAGTGTGTTGCTACTTGCTAGTCTTTGTTCCATCCTCTAAGGATGTGTTTCTGTTTGTCTATATATGGTGCAGAGCTTAAAATTGTATCTAGTGTTTCCCTAGTTTGAGTATAATAAGTTTGGAATTACATGAAACTCACTTTTGTGTCCTTTTATGAGGGGCTAATGAAGCAAGTTAAAAACAAGTTGTTATTGTCATTTCTTTAGGTTGCCATAATGAAACAAGTTCATTCACATTCAACTTCATTTCATAGTCAAATTCTAATATACAATGAACTAATTCACAAAACACATATGTATACATATTTTTTTTTATTAATTTTTTATTTTTTATCCTTTTTTTATATTTTATAACTAATTATTTATTACCTAAATATTACAGTTATCTATTAAATATTTTAATCTGAATATATATTTAACGGAGTATTTGCCTTGAGGAGAAGAATATATATTTAACGGAGTATCATCTAACTTTTTCAAAGTTACCTGTACAATTGAATTTTCTTGCATCAAGGTTTTTAGTGTCTCTCACTACTGTTTCACGGTGCATTTATGATAAGGGAAGTTTATTGTTTCATAAGTTTATATATCATGACAAATCTTAATCAGAAGACAGTATTAAAAAATTGAAAGAAGAAT
Source organism: Hylodesmum podocarpum (assembly GCA_026586105.1). NCBI lineage: Eukaryota > Viridiplantae > Streptophyta > Magnoliopsida > Fabales > Fabaceae > Hylodesmum > Hylodesmum podocarpum. The sequence goes on along the minus strand of JALJEV010000071.1, from coordinate 1,189,660 downwards.
TTTTTTTTATTAGAATAGATTAATGTATTATTTCTGATTTTTTTATACTTTTCTCTAATTTACACAATAAATATTTTATCTTTTTAATTTTTTATAAGGTCCAATTAACTAATGCACAAGTATTAAAAGGTATTTAGTTAATTTAGTTAAAATATTGAATTGGTCACAGGTATATATTTTTTTCAAATTTATCCTTAACAAATATTAATAAATAATATTTCTCCGCTAACACATCATTCAATAGCTACAGCTAATAAGGAATGTTTTTGTAAATGAATTACTCTGTGTTCTAACTTTTTATTTTCCCTTCAAGGATAAATAAATTTTTAGAATAAATAGATTAAAATTACTCAGATAAATCCACTTATTCTATCCAAGTTAATTGTACAGAAATAACAATGATAATAGATGTTCTTGGAATGAAATTTGCTGGGTGTTGTCGCTTTATGTTTTGGAAGTTAGTGTTGTCCCTTTTTGAAGGGCTATTATCGTGCTTCCATGTTCAACGAAACGTAGACATGAAATTACAAAACAAGCAGACATTACCAGGAAGGAATCCAAGGGTAGATTATTTTGATCCATTGCTAGTTGCTATATCAATCTCCGCACATTGTTTTTGTGGTAAAATGAAAATTGAACACCATCAGAAACAATAATCATTCCCCGTTTCGAGACATTAGGGATACATAAGAGTTATAAGTTGGTACTGCGGAAAGGAGAGAAGAAGATGACAGCTTCTAATATAATTAATAACTAATAAGAATAATAAGGAGATATAGTCTCCATTAATAAGAATTGTAAGGTGATATAATCTTTATCGAATCAAACTATATTGGGTTGAGGTATATGAATGAGTTATATTTATAACTCATATTTATAGTATTATATCAAAATTTATTTTTAAATTATTATTATTGGATCTATTCTATTAATATGATTGGGTAGATATTAAATCATCTAAGATTTTATTATCTAATAATATAAGCTAATAAGTATGAAACAATCTTTATTTTCAAATTTTCATGATAATAATTAATTTATTAATTTATTTATTCTTCGTGTTTCGGGAGGTTTAGTCCTAAAAAATTTACTATATTTATAGTTTTATTTTATTGCAACTAAAATGCCCATTTTTAACACAAATTAAACTTATGGTTTTTCATCAATAAAGTTCTATATAAAATACATGCCACGTTAAAGTCACTTGCTCTCGTTTTAGGGATGAAAATAGATGTAGGGCTTATTTCATAGCTTGCATCAAAACCAATACGTCATGCCATGCTTATTTGCTAAACAAATTAGACCAATAAGGTTTCTTTAAACTGATAAAATTAGAAACAAAAAAGAACTTCTAGACTTAACAACTCAATCTATACAAATGAATATAAAATTATAATGATGATACTATTTTTTTTATATTATTATTGTATTCAATTTTTGTCCAATACTACACTATGGACTTTTGCAATGCCCAAACAAATAAGGCATTGGTAGTATAATTACAAATTATTTAATTAGTAACATAATTTATTATTGTAAATTGAAAAAAAAAAGCTAAATCTAAAAAATTACTGACAGTGAAATTGTATTTACAATAATTATAACGATTTAAAAACACCAGCCCTTCTTAATACATAAAGAAACACATCCATAATTTTACTTACTACATCAATAACTTAGAATACAAAATAAACCAATATATACAGTTTCAATTCATTATACCAAAATATTATCTTATATTATATAATACGTAAAAGTAAACTATATTTTATTTAGCAAAACAAATAATTTATCAAATGTTGTTTAAATTTACAATTATGTGTAAGAATAATAATACAGCAATAGAAAAGGAATAAAAAATTAAAATAAATATTATTTTATATCTAAATTTATAATAATATATAATTATCAAATATTTGTATGTCTTTTATAATAATAATAATAATAGTAGTTTCAGTAATTTATTTTTTTATAACAAATAATAAATAAAAATGATTATTTTTTAAAATAAAATAATATGTTTTTCTGAAAAACTTTTAAGAAAACTTTTTGGTATTTGCTACGTAGTTGTTTTAATACTTGTAGTTATTTTTTAAAAACTAACATTTTTAAAATATAAAGAGTTATGTATATCTATTAATAGTTAATTAATTTAATGATAACCCGTTATTAGTCTTTAAAATAAAATTCAGTCACCTTTTGTCAAAAATTTGTTTTTTTCATAAATGAAATTAAAGATAAACATTGATCTGTCACCGATTTTGATATCTCTGATTATTCTGAGATAAAATATTGTAATTCATAATAATTGTTTCTATTTTTTAACAAGAATATCTACATTTCATTTTAAATATACAAAATTCTTATCTGCTGCTATCTCTTTTATTTTGGTCTTTATTAGAGACAAAACAAGTCCATCCATGAATTTTGTCTTTATATCAAATTTGTCTAGCAGTGACTACTTAAATATATGTACCTTGAGTATATGTTTATTTCTTTAGTCATGCTAAACTTTTTAAAACTTCTCTTGTCATCTTTGAAGAAACCATCATCCCAAACCAACAAGATTCAACACAAATTTCAATTGGTTTAACAGAAAAAGAGAAAAGGAAGAGATCGTCAATTCAAATCTCAGTATAATTAAGATTTCTAACAAAAACTATTAAATTAACATTTATTGAAAAAATACCAACTACAACAACATATTAAATTTCTTGAAATACTACAAACACCAAAACCAACCCAATTGCCCACACGGCTTATTCACACACCAATTTGAGCAAGCTCGAAAATGCAAACCAACCTAAGAAAAGAAATTACACAAACAAACAAAACATACCAAGATAAATCAAAAATAAAAAATTCATGCATGCATGCATGACCTAGTTACAAAGCTCACGGGCTATGCCAACCTTATTATTAACGGTATCAAACAAAATCCTAAGGTTCTGTTGCTGATAATTTGCAATCACATTAAGCACCGAGTTCACATTATTAGGCGCCGCCGCCATGGCCAAACATGCCACCGCACCGTAGGTACTATGTATGAGGATGTTCTCAAATGGCAAAGTCAAACTCAAACCTGTGAACTCAAACTTAATCAACGGTGCCAAACTCTCATAGCTCTTCACAAAACACGTGTCAAATTGCCCTATACTAACAAACGGTCCTTTTACTTGGTTTCTAAATTCGTCTCTAATAGCATTGTAAACCGGTTCAATAAACCGGGTTATAACCGTACCCGAATCGATTATAGTTCCGGATCCTCTGATCGGGTCAAACGTGAGATATTCGGTGGGTAGTGCGACCCGAACCCGGCCCACGGTTACTCCGGTGAGGTTGACGTAGTATAATGACGGTCGGCGCGGGTTTCGGAGAAGTGGGGTGGTCCGGATCCGTTTGGGCTGGCCCGTGGGCCCGAGTTTGAGTGACCCGGAAAAGTAATAGGACTTGAAACTGGGTAGGCAATAGGAGAACACGCCCGAATAGAGTGACTTTGATTGTGAAAGTAGTGACAGGGGCCCGCGGCCCAAGCCCATTAAACCTTGGGCCGGGATTGACCCGCCCGAGACAGAGTTGACGCAACCGAAGGCGTAGTTTGGGAGGGTGTCTAGGGCTAACCGGAGGGAGTCTTGCACAAGAGTGGCGGAAAATGTAGAACCTGCGTTACGGAAAAATACGAAAGTAAACAAATTTCCATTAACATGTCAAACATATGAAAAATTATAAGAATATACTAACTATAATGCTACTTTTCAACTTACTTTCATGAAATTGTAGTTTTAAAATTTCTCTCTGATTCTTGTATATTTATTACTTGATGAAACTGATACAAATTGAAACATTAGTTTTTTTTATTTTTACAGAAAATTGAAACATTAGTTAAGGATCGACTATACATTCTTAGTAAAAAAAAATTAAGCTAAAATATATTGATAATTTATTAAATATTGTATTCATATGAAAATATATTTTTATTATACATATAAAATATATTTTAAATCTCTCAATTTTTTATCAAAATTGATTTTATCAGTCCCTATATTTTAAAATGATACTTTTAGTCATTGTATTTACAAAATGTGGGAAATTTCATCCATGGTCAAAGCAAAACGAAATGTAAGTTTTTTGATTATTACCAAAATCAAAATCTATTGTTTCGAAAATATAGATATTAAAATCATTTTTAATTAAATATTGTGAAACTTAAAACACAATTTATCTTTCTTTTAAATACAATCTTTAATATTTATACACTAATTAAATTTGTTGTTTTTGAAATAATAGATGCAACATAGATATAATTAAACTTATTTTTATTGTTAATTTTCCAATCAAATTAAAGCTTCACCTTAACACACTAGGATTTAACATAAACCTTTTATTTAAAGAACAATTATTCCAATATATATATATATATATATATATATATATATATATATATATATGAGGTATCGCATTTATTTAAATTTTACTCTAAGTATATTGAAGTAAAGAGTGATTATAACCTGCATAGGATTGGTTGAAGGTGCAAGCATTAGAACCGGAAGAAGCGCAAGGAAGAGCTCCACGAACTTGGGCACAACGCGGGGCATAGCAAGCGACGGCGCCACCATAGGTGGTGGAGGCTTGCGGAGAGTAGGCGGCGGTGGAAGAGCAACCGGAGCAGCCGGTACAGGGTACCCAAGCCTCATCGGTGCTGGTATCAAGGACCATAAACATGAGTTGACCCGGCGTGCCGAGTTTAACTCGGACCACATAGTTTCCAATGTTGAAAGCTTGTCCCGACGCGATTGGGACCTTGGAACCGCGTTTTCTCCGCAGCGATGCGTCGAGGGTGGATAGGTATTGGACCCTCTCTGCGTCGTTGGAGGCCATGTCGATGATGGTGGTTTCCCACGAGGAGGTTGACATGTTCTTGAAAGGAGAGCAGTTCCCGAATATGGGGAACATGGTGATGCCGGAGTTGTCGCGTTCTGAAGGGCATGGATCCGTCGTTGTGGCTTTGGCGTAGACGTTAAGGAGCATTGTTATCAAGAGAACTGTGGTGCTGTGTCTCACTGCCATTGGTGACAACAGAGCGGAGAGATACAGAGAAGTGTGGCACTGTCTGCATGGCATCTACGAGTCCTTTAATACATGCAAATCTCGAAATTATTGTACAAATTAACTTGTGTATTTAATTTAAGCTCAAATATTTTACAGAAATATTTAGATAATTAATTATAAAATGTAAAAAATAATATATATATATATATATATATATATATATATTTATATTTATTGTGAATGAATTAATTAGTGTGAAAACAGAAAAATATATATAATATAATATAATATATCACTTCAAATAAAGTTAAAGATTTTAACCTATATAATATAATATAATTAAAAGGTTTTTACTAAGTAGTTATAATCTTTCACTATCTTGTATACAATTACAATGATTAACATTAAATGTATTCAATGCTGTATAAAAAAACATTGAATGTTAAAAACTTATTATAGTTAAAATAAAATGCAAAGATTATTATAAAATCTTTTATATTTAGTTCTACAATGAAAGGAAGAGAAAAATTTACATCTACTAACAGTGCATAATATTTTATATAATTAATTAATTTCAAATGCCGTATATAATAAATTTGTTAAAATACATATAAAATTTAATTTATGATTAATTCTTGGCATGAAGCCATTTTATGTTATTACTTAACCTTCAAACAATCACTCACATTGTTGTAGTCACTAAAATCAACTTAGCAGTGACGAATCTGAATAATATTGCATGTGAATAAAGTTAAAATTTCTATCGAGCTTATTTACTAAGTTAAAATATTTGGAGAAATTTTTTTTTGTTAGTTAGGATAATTTATCTAATTTTTTCAATGTTATACCATTTTTCAAATATTTTAAAAAATTAATCTCTCCCAATAAAAGTTTTCTTATCAAATAAATGGTAGCGAGCGTAAGATGCTAATCCTGTTGGGTTAAAGGGTACATAACAGGTTGCAAATGCAAGCGTATTTACAAAATTTATAAATAGTGTTACATCAATTTTGTGTCGATGTATACACATGACAAAATAAATAAACGTAGCTTGTCAAATTAAATTTACTAACTGTTTAAGATTCTGCTCAACTTGCAAACAACGTTTGCTAAAGAGAAAATAAATCTGATACAAACTGCTTGTAGTTGTTGATCAATATTGGGGTAAAGCAAATACACAAACTAGGGAAAGTTGGTATTTGGAACTGGTAGTCAGTTCGGTAGAAGCTTTCAGTCTTGGTTTATCGTTGAAATAATTCAAATTAAATTTAAAGGTATATTGAAAAATAGTTTATTTTTCTTTATAACGAACACAATAACATTCAAATTTATAAATTTTCTAAATTTCTTGACTCAATGCTAAGGGCATATTCACAATGCTAAATATTAGAGTCTTAAATGAGATCTTGAAACTCAAGAGTCTAATTTTTTAAAATTCTATTCCATATTAATAATAATACTTTTATACAAATTCATCATTGTTTTAATAAAAGAGTTTACTGTCGACTTACAGAAAATAAGTATCTGTAAATTTATAAGAATAAAAGAGTTAATTTAGCATACATGTTTAACAAATTTGTGGGATCCATCAATAAACTTTTGTAACAAATAACATAAACATTACTTGATAATTTGTCCTTATAAATGGGGTGCCCATGAGATGTGGTCGGTCACGGGCAAATATTGAAGACCTTCACTAAATTATTTGCTTAAAATTCATGCATCTATGGACCCCTCATTTCCAGTTACGTATGAATCAACATTCATATTTTCTCATTCAGTAACCCCTCTCTCCGAGTAGCAATTTATAACCCCTCTGATTCATATATATATATATAACCTACATTTCACCATCTTCCGACCCTTTTTTATATTAGCACTGTAACTGTTTGTGTCACTTTTATTTGAGTAAATACAAATTTTTGTCTTTTGGTAGACAATTTTATTTTTGTTTTATTTTTAAAAAATAAAACAATCTCTTAAATGAAATTCTTACTGTCACATTCTTCCTTCAATAATATCTGACACATCTGCTGTTTGTTTATTTAATGTATTCAATCATATATCAATTTTTTTTATTTCATATTCTCTTTATGTTAAGATGATTAAAATTATATCTTAACATGTTTATTATGAAATAAAATAAAATTAAAAAAATATATAAAATAAAATTAAAAAATAAAGCAATGCATAATTAGACATACACGTAATCACAGTTAATATATTATATTATCTAAATACATAAATAATAAATATTTAAAAGGGACTCATATGAGTACTAAGATTTCAATTTAAGGACTCATAAGAATAATTATTTACTCTTTTTATTTTAGGTTTTATATACTTTTAAATTTTTATTAACAATAAATAGACTATCAATAAAAAATAATTTTACAAGTAAGAATAAACGCTTTATAAATTGTGGATAAAAATTGTGGAGTGTTGTCCCTTTAAAAAGGGCTATTTTGGTGCTTCCGTGTTCAATGAAGCGTAGACACAGCTGAACTCAAACAAAACAAAGTCATTTAACAGGCCAGGAATCCAAGGCAAAATGAAAAAACAATGTTAACGGAACCAATATTCTTCACCAGGGGTTCACATAATCATTTTCTATTTAATTTCTCCATAATCATGTTTCTTATAAATGAAGTTTTCTTCTTCTTCTTTTTTGTGTTTTAAAGATGACGTAAATACATGTAAAATATCAAAATTAAGAAATATGATTATAAATATTTTTTTCCTTCATTGGAAAATGTTTATATATTGAAATACTTAATCACCATCTTAATGTTTTAGATTCATTTTCTACGTTTTACAGTATGGTCAAGAACGCCGGATATTAAAGCACCTCTAGATATTAAACATTATACTCACACCTAATATTTCTTTCTGTATTTTATTATTTATTGAATTATATAACCTATCTTACATGTATTTTTTTTTTCTTTTTTTTACCCTCTCACTAAATGTCAAATAGCATATGAGGTATGTATAAATCATTTTTTCCTGCGTCAATTTTTCTTTAAAGAATTATTCCCATATAAACCCCTAATTTATAAAAAGTGGTAAATTTCGCTTTAATATAAAAACATTGCTACAATTAACACAGTTTAGTAACAATTTTAAGAAAATCTGTCCAATTAAAATAAATTGTAATTCTTTATAAGTTGAGGGAAGGGTGTTAAAATTGATAAAAAAAAAATGCAAAATTCGTGACATTGTAAAACTTTACATGTAAGTGTAATTAAACCAAAGTTTTGTTTTTTTTTACTAGCAAAGCTCTCATTTTTAGAGAGATGAGATCTCTTACAAGTTTTTATAACCAGACACTTACATGCATGTGATAGAAAATTATTTAGTTGATAATTATAATATACAGATAATCAGATAATTAATTATAAAATTTTTGAAAAAAAATAAAGTTGCATATAATATGACGTTAAAACGCGTTTGGATCCACAGTAGTAAGAAAGAAATTGGCTATTAATTTCATTTTGTATTTACATGTTTTCTCCCTTTCAAGCATTTTTTAAAAACAAAATTAATTAATCTTATCACAGGGATGAAAATAATTTTGGATCTATAATTTAGTTTACGAGGACCTATATGTAAGTGAGGATGTATAAATGCACCCCGCACATTTTCAAAAATTTATATGTAAATGCCTTGAATTTTTGTATTTTGTCCTCCCTAATTTTACATATAATTTGAATCCATTATTTCTAATTTGGAAAATTTACGTACAAAATATTAAATTTATATATTTTATTCCTCCTAATTTTGTATATTAAGATTCACTGTTCCTAATTTTTCCTCATCTTCATATATGATAACAATTTTTTTTTTCTGCATTAGAATTTCAAATCTCAAGTAATTCCAAAAGTGAAATTTAAAAAATAAAAGGTCAAAAAGACAACATGTAAAAGATAAACACAAGAAGGGGGGTTGAATTGTGTTAATTAAAAAAAATTTATCCCTTTCGTCTATGGGTTTCAAAACGGTTCAGAGGAAACAACGTTTATATTGAAAGATTGATTTTAATAAACAAACGTTAGATTATGATTATCCCCAGTTAGTCAATCAGACAAAACAAATAAACGCAAGTATTTTTATACTGGTTCGTCTATTCAAGACTACGTCTAGTTACCCAGCAACAACTGAGTTTTCACTACAAACCGTGAAAAGGTTTACAAGTATTGTTTGAACCCAGCCACTTCTGGCTATTACAAGATATTATTTGCTCCCAGCCTTCTTAGGCTAAACAACCAAGGTATTCCTTGAACCCAGCCTCCACAGGCTAATACAAAAGGTATTCTTTGAAACACAGCCTCCTCAGGCTAAAGTACCACACAAGTGGATTTGAAAAGATGTTTAAAAACAAAGATTTTCCTCTTCGCAGAGAGGGTTTTACAATAAAGTTCTTAGCACAGAATTGAGCGAATTCTCAGAAGATGGGATAAGAGAAACATATTCGCTAACTGATTTTTGATGCTGTGAAGTCCTTTTATAGGCATCTTCTTCAAATAACCATTAGACTCATTTGAATGCCGTTGAGAGTCGTTGAGAAATCTTCTTGAGAGCTTTTCAAAAGTTTGTCAATTGTACTTGATTGATTGATGAAGAGTCGCAGCGGATATAGCAGACTAGATTGTGCGCAGTACTTTTTCTGACTTGTACAAAGATGTGACAAAAGGTGAAGACCTTTTTGACTTTGGTGTGTAAGCTCGAATCCTTATACTGATCTTGGATGCTTCTCATGAGTACTTCTTCAGATTTGAAATCTTGGCGCGAATGACTCAACTTAACTTCACTTTTGAACAGACGATGTATTTCTTCAGTCTTCAGTTGTTGTTGTTTCGTCTCATCCTATCGTCTTAAGACTTCACTCTTTGGACAGACGAAGGGCTTTAGCTTGAGTAGTCTTCTTCCGTCTGTGCATGTATCGTCTGATGGCTTGGCTTTTGGACAGACGCAGAACTTCACTTTTGACGGGTCATGTTTCGTCTGTGCTGGTTTCGTCTTAGCAAGTCTTGGGTAGCTTGTTTCGTCTGTCTTGTAATTAATCAAAATCTTGAGACGTTAATCATCCTTGATCTAACAATCTCCCCCTTTTTGATGATTACAGACCATACCAAGAAAATCTGCACAAGACATGGTTAGACAGAAACAAACAGTCTCAAAAAGCCAGATTGACATCAAGACGATGTTTTCTGAATAATACCTCTTTATAAAAGATTGTTACATCAATGCGATGTAATCTTTGTACATTATTACACTGGTATAGACAGAAAACCAATAAAGAATTACAATGTATTTTCTATACTAAAAAGAATAAAAAAAACATTGATACAAGTATAATACATGACTCCCTTATTGTTTAAGACTCCCCCTCAGACGATGCTCATTGCTTGCTCGTTTTTGGTCGCTCCCCCTCAGACAATGCTTTCCCCTTGTACCTTTCTCCTTTCCCTTGGGATATCTCTTTTCTCTTTGTCTCCCCCTTGGGCTGTGAATCATCAAAACATGATCACGAAGAAGGCTTTGGCTTCTTCTTAAGCAGGGTCATAACAATGTCCTTCAATTGCTGCACTTCAGACGATAGAGAAGCTTGATTTTCTTCAAGTTCTCTGTTCTTTAACTTCAAGTGCTCACAATTCTCCTCCAAGGCATCATATTTACGCTTCAGAGTCTTATACTCCTCAGCTTCTTGAATATCAGCCTCAGCAACCTCAACTGCCTCAACAACCTCCACCACATCATCATCTTGCACTTGTGGTGTTTGAGGTTCTTCCACTATAGGTACAGTGTCATCAGTAATGAACACTGATGGAGTCTTCTTCAGACGTAGTGTGAACAGTGGAAGAAAGAGGTAAGCTGTGAAGTTCCGTTCCCATTGCCATGAGTACATCTTTGTTGGAACAGAGACTTCAAGATCCGGATGCTCCTGAGATGGGTTTGTATATATATGCAAAAGCTCCACCAGGAAACACCCTGCCACATACGGTAGAATCCTCATCAAATGAGGTTCCAGAGCAAAACTTTGAAGTGGTTTCATGATCTTCTATCATCCGTTGTATCTTTGGATTGATAGGGCTTGAGGCTTGTGATTGTATTGCCTTGAGGTGCGTATAAACAGCAGACGGAAGAAGTTTGTAGATGTGCCTTGCATATTTGAAGGTTCTGGGGACAGACGGTACTTTCTACTCTTTACCCTTAGCCAAAAACTTGACCAAGCATGGTCGTTTTCTGTCTAAGACGATTGTGTACTTAGTTTCGTCTGACACCAGCGAAGAGAACTGTGAACCCACCATGAAGGGGCAGTATCTCTTATCCTTCTTAGCTTGACGATCAATGTGATAGAAGGAAACTTCTCTTTCCTTGGCTTCCCTTCTACAGGCCACCGGTATCAACTTGAAGGTCAAGTTGTAGTCTTCCGGTAGGGCGTGAGCGAACTCCTCAAGATCTTCATATTCGTTGATGAGGATGGAGTAACGAGGGTTGATCCCGGAGTAGTGGGGTCTCGTCCATGGGAGCACAATTCCTAGAGAGTGTCCTAGACCGACATACTCTGTTTTATTGAGTGGAATTTTGAAAGGCATTGGATCATGGCGATCTATGGCGTCGAGATGCCAATGTGTGCAATCTTTCGGCTCATAGTTGGTAGAGTTTGCGTCTCCATATCTACAATGATGGAATACAGGCGCGTTTACCTCATACCGAACCTTCCACTTTGTGTTTTCTCTGTGTGGGATGTGAGGTTCATAGCCAAGTGTTGGTCCTTGAATTAAAGACGCAGCAAGATGATCCTTGTATGCTTGTATGTTTTCTAAGCCCTTGCTGTCTAGGTTGGCCAGTGTGTCCCAGGGCAGATGCTTCAGCCAATTGCGTTGCTCCTCTGGGGTGTAGATGGTGTCTTCATTGAAGTCCACTGGCTTCAAAGGTTTGTTGTATAGAATGGGATTTACAAATCTACCTAGTTGAAAACCCTTCTTCCCTCTGTATTGGTATGGGTTCTTCAACTCTATGTAAGGAGTATCCCTTATGTACAGGTCTTCATCGTCTGCTAAGATGTCTTTTGTAGCAGACTCAGACGATTCAGCTTCAGTGGAGAATTCTTCAATCTTCTCTCCAATGATCCAGTCAGGTTTGACCGGTTTCTCAGCACAGGTGCTCTCAGCACAGGTGCTCTCAGCGAAGCTCCTCATGACTAATTCGTTTAGAAACGAATAGTCCACCTTGTGCTTTGGGGGTAAGTCTTCGAGATTGATCACCTCAGCATGTGATCTCCCCCATGTAGCATCCACCTTTATAACTTCAAGTTGTTCTTCATTAGACGAAGAACTAACTTCTTCAATAAGCACATAGTCTTCAGACGGAATCTCCTTCGTCTGGTGGTGGGATGCTTCCTCAGACGCAGCAAGTAGCGTCTGTGCAAGGAATGCGTTCAGTGGAGACGCAACAATAGGGGTTGCCCTATGTTCGTCTTGGAGTAAAGGTGATGGAGAGACCTCCATTGTGGAGACTTCCTCACACAACATAGTTTCCAACTCCTCCACAAGCTGGGCATTATCCTTCTGGATCTGGGCCGTTTCTTCACTGTTCATGCCCTCTGAGGTTGCTCGAGCAGATGTAGCCTCAAACGATCCAATGCCACGAACGCTATCGAGAAAGATCATTTCTCTCTCAGCATGAAGCAATATGGAGACCCTTTTGGCCTCTTTCAGAGCTCTTTCTTCGTCTGTCTCACCAACTACGACAGACGCAAGTTTTTGCTTCATCTTCTCCTTGCCTTTTGCAGCCTTTTCAAGAGCAATCTTTCTGGCTCTTGCTTTTTCCTCTACTGCTTTCTTCTGCTTTTCTTCGTCTGTGAGAATCTTCGCAGACGGAACACCTTCAGACGATATGTTAACCCCTTCATCTTCACTAGGGGATATCGTCTGACCCTTTGGCTTGGCACCAATGTGCTTAATTCTGATGGTCCTTTTCTTCTTCTTGAGAGGTTCTTCAAGAACGTCCTCAAAAGGAACCTCAGAAATAATCACGGGAGGAAGAGGTTGGGGTTGGTTTAGTGTTTGGGATGGTGTTTCGGTTTGTGTTTGGGGTTGTGTTTTGGTTTGTGTTTGGGCTTTAGCACGCTTGATGCGGGCTTTGTGTGGGGGGTCCTTGGTTATTGGTGAAAGTGGTTCTTCTTCCCTTGGTGAATGAAGGAGGAAGCTAGGTGCTAGGTGCATCTTCGCAAAGGTGCTACCTTTGACTTCCTTCCCTTCTTTGTGCCACACTACTCTGGTGACATCAAAGCCCTGGTTGATGATGATCTTGGTGAAGAGGGTGGCGTAGGGAATGCTGCTCTTCCTACAAATGTTGCGGTTCTTCAACGCACTTATCCAGTGGTCAAGGATAATGTGCGGAAGGCTCATCCTTGCTTTCCTCAGACAGTAATAGATACAAAATCTGTCTCGAGTACTCACGTTGTCGCGAGAGCCTATACGAGGAGTGAAGATGTTGTAGAGCAAGTTGTGGATGATTCTTACGGAGGGGCTGAGGTTCCCTGATCTGAAGAACTTAGGGTCTTCAGTGTTACGAGTCTTCCCATAAATGATATTGTCTACATGCTCCTCAGACTCGATCTTCATCCAATCTTGACTATAAAAACGCCCTTCGGCCTTACATTTGTCGGCTTCAGCAATGGTGTCGATGGTGATGATGTACTCCTTATTGTCGATAGTACCGACAATACCATCTTCGAACTCCTTAGCATTGCTCCAAAATTCGGCGATGCCTCCATCAGCCATTCCCCTCTCATAGCAACAAACTCCATCCAGCCAGTGTGAGTTAGAAGCTTGGCGACTCTGTCAGATACGCTCTCTATAGTCTCTCTTGAGATCCACTTGCTGGGCAAGAACAGGTCTTGAGAAAAGAAAGTGACTTCCACAGCTTTGGTGTTCTTGGCGGTCATTGTTGATATTTGAAAAAGAGAGAATAAGAGCTTAGTGAGTAATAGGTTTAGAGAGTTCAAAAACTTCGAATGCAGTAAAGCGTAAAAGAGTGAACTTTCAAGAGTATTTATAGGCATAGATAAAAAAAACGGTTGTGATTCATCAGACGAAAGAGATTTCGAAAACCGCCCCTGATTTGACGTGTCCACATCATTGCCTTTTCAATGATTGATTTGACTTCTACAATTCACGGCGCATGCCTATCAATGTCCTAGAATAGTGCAATAAATGACAGACACATTTATTGCTTCTTTTAATTTGTCCCTGAACACTTGAGATAAACTTGTTAAACGATAAGATTAAATCATTTGAATTTTACCACAGTAACTATTCAACTTGATCAGACACAATGTTTCGTCTTAACACGAAATAATGTACAGACGGAACAAATTTAACAAATAGCTCAGACGGAACAATTTTCAATCATTTAAAGAAATAATTCCAAGATTTTCCTTAATGAAATTGAAACGTGTTTCGTCTAATGCTTTAGTAAATATATCTGCCCATTGAAAATCAGTTTGCACAAACTGTATATTGAAAATACCTTTTTGGACATAGTCTCTTATAAAATGAAAATGGATTTCAATGTATTTGGCTTTCGAATGTTGAATAGGATTTTTGCTAAGATTAATTGCACTAGTATTATCACAAAATACTGGTATATGATTTTCAAACCTGGAGTAATCTTCAAGTTGATGTTTTATCCACAGTAATTGTGAGCAACACCCTGCCGCAGCAATATACTCTGCTTCAGTTGTTGAGAGTGCAATGGAGTTTTGTTTCTTACTTGACCAAGATATTAGTGATGATCCAAGGAATTGGCATCCACCACTTGTGCTTTTTCTCTCCACTTTGTCTCCAGCATAATCCGCATCACAAAAGCCTCTTAAACTGAAATCACTATTTTTCTTATAAAACAAAGAGAAATCAGTTGTTCCAACAAGATATCTAAGAATTCTTTTTACTTGTAAGTGAGATTCTTTAGGGTCGATTGAAATCTAGCACATGACGGACACTAAACATAATGTCGGGTCTGCTCATGATTAAATAAAGGAGTGAGCCAATCATACCTCTGTATACGGTCTGATCAACGAACTTACCTGACTCATCCTTGTTGAGATTTGCTCCAGACGAATGCATTGGGGTCTTCATAGGCTTGGCATTCTCCATCTTGAACTTCTTGATAAGTTCCTTTGTGTATTTCTGTTGATGGATGTAGATTCCTTCTTTCGTCTGCTTGATTTGAAGTCCTAGAAAGAACTTCAATTCTCCCATCATGCTCATTTCAAACTCATCCTGCATTAGCTTTGAAAAATCCTTGCACAGAGAATCATTAGTAGCTCCAAAGACTATATCGTCTACATAAATCTGGACTATAAAAAAGTCTTTTGAAACGCTTTTCTTGAAGAGAGTTGTATCAACCTTTCCTCTTGAGAAACCATTTTTAAGAAGAAAAGAACTGAGTCTATCATACCAAGCTCACGGGAGCTTGTTTAAGACCATACTGATTGCTTTCTTAAGTTTGAAAACATGATCAGGTTGAGATAAACTTTCAAAACCAGGAGGTTGTTTTACATACACTTCTTCTTCAATGAAACCATTTAGAAAAGCACTTTTTACATCCATTTGATATAGGACGATATTCTTGTGAGCAGCAAAAGCAAGTAATATTCTGATTGCTTCTAATCTAGCTACATGTGCAAAAGTTTCTATAAAATCAATACCTTCTTGTTGATTATACCCTTGTGCTACTAACCTCGCTTTGTTTCTTACCACTTTTCCAGCTTCATCAAGCTTGTTTCTGAACACACATCTGGTCCCAATGATGCTTTTGTTCTTTGGTCTTTCAACTAGGTTCCATACATCATTCCTTGTGAACTGATTAAGTTCTTCTTCCATAGCCAAGATCCAATCGTTATCTTGAAGAGCATCTTCAACATTCTTTGGCTCTATGTTTGATACAAGAGCATATCCAGACAATTCCTTTAGCTTCGATCTAGTTAGAACACCTTGATTCATATCTCCAATGATAAGATCTTCAGTGTGATTAGACGCAAACTTCCATGATCTTGCAGGGGCTTGATCTCTTTGTTGATGAGTATCAGACGAAGAGGGTTCGTCTGTGCTTCTATCGTCTGCTCTTTTTTCGTCTGACCCTTGTTTATCATTTTGACCAGAATAGTTAATCTGCAAATTATCAAACAAG
Organism: Hylodesmum podocarpum; assembly: GCA_026586105.1. Classification (NCBI taxonomy): domain Eukaryota; kingdom Viridiplantae; phylum Streptophyta; class Magnoliopsida; order Fabales; family Fabaceae; genus Hylodesmum; species Hylodesmum podocarpum. The sequence goes on along the minus strand of JALJEV010000071.1, from coordinate 1,173,409 downwards.
TTTTCTAGGTCTGATATTTCTTTATCAGCCTTTGAGTTATCTTGGAACTTTACATGAATTGATTCATCTACAACTTGCGTCTTAGAGTTAAAACTCTATAGGCCTTAGATGTGTTGGAATATCCAAGAAAGATTACTTTTACCACCTTTGAATCAAACTTTCCAAGTTGATCTTTGGTGTTTAAGATAAAGCATTCGCATCCAAAAGGATGGAAATAAGAAATGTTGGGTCTTCTTTCTTTCCATAGTTCATATGGAGTCTTATTCAATAATGGTCTTATCAATATTCTGTTTTGAATATAACAGGAAGTATTAACTGCTTCTGCCCAATAATATTTAGGGAGAGAGCTTTCATGCAACATAATTCTAGCCATTTCTTGTAAAGTACGATTTTTCCTTTCCACAACTCAATTTTGTTGAGGAGTTCTTGGAGACGAAAAATTGTGAAATATACCATTTTCAAAATAAAAGGCTTTGAAGTCAGAATTTTCAAATTCTGTTCCATAATCACTCCTTACAGACACAATACATATTCCTTTTTCTTTTTGAACACATTTACAGAATATTTCAAAAACCTTGAATGACTCATGTTTATGGGCTAGGAATTATACCCATGTGAATCTAGTATAGTCATCTACAATGATAAATCCATATCTCTTCCCTCCAAGACTTTCAGTCTGAGTGGGTCTAAAGAGATCAATGTGTAACAGTTCTAGCGGTCTTGTCGTGGAAACAATATTTTTTGATTTGAAAGAAGCTTTAAGTTGTTTCTCATGCTGACAAGATTCACACAGTCGATTGGTTTTCCAAGATATTTTTGGCAAACCTTTTACGAGATCCGTTTTAGAAATTTTTGAAATATACTTGAGACTTAAATGTCCAAGCTTTTTGTGCCAAATATCTCGTTCATCGTCTGCTGAAATTAAACATGTTACATTCTGATCACTCAGGTCAGAAAGACAAACCTCATAAAGGTTATTCTTTCTTTTCCCAATAAAAAGAATAGATTTATCTTTGTTTCTGACTATACACTCATCAGAGTTAAAAGCTACTTCATATCCACTATCACAAAATTGACTTATGCTAAGTAGATTGAAGTTAAGGCCTTTAACATATGATAAGTTATGGATAAGTGTATTGGGTGTCTTACCAACAGTCCCAATGTCAAGAATTTTACCTTTTCCATAACCGTAGGAGACAGACCCTTTACTTGGTCTGAGGTCTTGGAACATAGACAGGTCTCCCGTCATGTGTCGTGAGCAACCACTGTCCAGGTACCAGCTTGAAGTCTTGTCTCTTCCCATTAAGGATATCTGCAACAGGAACAATAAGTGACTTTGGTACCCAAATCTTTTTGGGTCCTTTCTTGTTAGTTACAAAAGGCTTCTTTTTATTTTTAGTCTTTTTGTAGTTATTAGGAACCTTGTTGTGATTCCTCTTCTTTTGAGCAGATGAAACAGGTTTGTTTTTCTTTTCGTCTGTCTCCTTAACATAACCGAGTCCACTTTTATCATTAGGTGATCTCCTATATTTTAAAATATTTTCAAGAATGGAGGATCCCTTTGTAAACTTGGTTAAGTCATTGAGTAAGGACTCATTTTCTTTCTTTAATCTTTCGATTTCAAGAATGAAAATGTCCTTTTCAGACTCAGATGAAACATCATTTGATACTTTCTTGTCTAATAACTCAATTTCATATTTCAAAACCGTATTTTCTTCCAAGGCTTGTCTCAGTTTGGTTTTGCAAGTTTTGTATTGCTGAGCAATAAAGTGAGAGTGAGCTAGAAGTGTATCATATGACATTTCTTCTGATTCTGACTCAGACTCAGAAGAAGAGGATGAAGAAGTTTCATTGTAATTTACCTCTGTTGAGACATGGTCTCCGGCCATGAAGCGATGTTTGTTGTTTCTTCTCCTTCGAGAGGATTCCTCCGAGCTTTCACTTGTCAAGGTCTTCCCAAGTCGGTAAGCTCTTCTTTCCTTTATCTTTTCTAGAGCTCCACCTCTTTTTCGATCAGGACATTCGACCTCATATGTCCCGGTTTTCGCATTCATAGCACACAACTTCTGTGCTTTCTTCTTTGGTTGATGACTTCTTAGGGAGCTTCTTCTCCTTTTTCTTGAAGAAGCGTTGGCCTCTGCCTTTCTTCATCATCATTCTTTTGAATCGTCTTGCCATGAGAGGGACTTCGTCTTCAGACGAACCATCAGACGATTCTGATTCGGTTGAATCAGCCTTCAAAATCTTTATTTTCTTTTTACTGTCCTTCTTGACAGAATCTTCTTTAGGGATGTTATTGACGGATGGAAGAGCTATAGGTTCTTGAACCTTGATCTTTTCCCTTTTACATAAGAGTACCTCATGTACCCTTAGTGCTCCAATTAACTCGTCTAGAGTTAATGTCTTCATATCTCTTCCAACAGAGATAGCTGTGGACATGGCTTCCCAAGGAGGTGGGAGACTGTCCAAGATCTTCATGTTGTTCTGGGCCTTTGTGAAAGTGATTCCCAGAGCAGTGAGTCCATTCAATATTGTTTGGAATCTTCCAAACATCATATCGATTGACTCTCCTTTCTTCATAGAGAACATTTCATATTCTCTTTGAAGAGTAGCGGCCTTCCTCATTCTGACATCTTTAGTGCCTTCATATGAGATTTTGAGAGCATCTCATAGTTCTTTAGCAATTTTGTAGGCACAGAATCTGTTGTACTCAGTTCTAGAGAGAGCACATATAAGAGCATATCTTGCTTTGTTGTTCAGCTCCATCATAAAGTATTCTTCGTTTCCGCATTCTCCTTCAGGCTTTACAATGGGGATATCTCCTGTGGTGATTATATTCCATAATCTGTATTGGGTTGACTTGATGTACATCTCCATCCTGTCAGCCCAGTATGGATAATAATCTCCAGAGAATGTTGGAGGTTTGTTCATTGAAGCTCCTCCGGATAGAAAAGATGGTCCTTGTGAGTCCATGTTGGATCTTTTCCTGTAGCAGTTGTTAAGCGCTCAACCCTTAGAGGTTGAGCTCTGATATCAAACTGTAAAAGATAAACACAAGAAGGGGGGTTGAATTGTGTTAATTAAAAAAAAATTATCCCTTTCGTCTGTGGGTTTCAAAACGGTTCAGAGGAAACAACGTTTATATTGAAAGATTGATTTTAATAAACAAACGTTAGATTATGATTATCCCCAGTTAGTCAATCAGACAAAACAAATAAACACAAGTATTTTTATACTGGTTCGTCTATTCAAGACTACGTCCAGTTACCCAGCAACAACTGAGTTTTCACTACAAACCGTGAAAAGGTTTACAAGTATTGTTTGAACCCAGCCACTTCTGGCTATTACAAGATATTCTTTGCTCCCAGCCTTCTCAGGCTAAACAACCGAGGTATTCTTTGAACCCAGCCTCCACAGGCTAATACAAAAGGTATTCTTTGAAACACAGCCTCCTCAAGCTAAAGTACCACACAAGTGGATTTGAAAAGATGTTTGAAAACAAAGATTTTACTCTTCACAGAGAAGGTTTTACAATAAAGTTCTTAGCACAGAATTGAGCGAATTCTCAGAAGATGGGATAAGAGAAGCGTATTCGCTAACTGATTCTTGATGATGTGAAGTCCTTTTATAGGCATCTTCTTCAAATAACCGTTAGACTCATTTGAATGCCGTTGAGAGTCGTTGAGAAATCTTCTTGAGAGCTTTTCAAAAGTTTGTCAGTTGTACTTGATTGATTGATGAAGAGTCGCAGCGGATATAGCGGACTAGATTGTGCGCAGTACTTTTTCTGACTTGTACAGAGATGTGACAAAAGGTGAAGACCTTTTTGACTTTGGTGTGTAAGCTCGAATCCCTATACTGATCTTGGATGCTTCTCATGAGTACTTCTTCAGATTTGAAATCTTGGCGCGAATGACTCAACTTAACTTCACTTTTGAACAGACGATGTATTTCTTCAATCTTCAGTTGTTGTTGTTTCGTCTCATTCTATCGTCTTAAGACTTCACTCTTTGGATAGACGAAGGGCTTTAGCTTGAGTAGTCTTCTTCCGTCTGTGCATGTATCGTCTGATGGCTTGGCTTTTGGACAGACGCAGAACTTCACTTTTGACGGGTCATGTTTCGTCTGTGCTGGTTTCGTCTTAGCGAGTCTTAGGTAGCTTGGTTTCGTCTGTCTTGTAATTAATCAAAATCTTGAGACGTTAATCATCCTTGATCTAACACAACATTATCACTATTATGTTATGACCATGAGTGAGGTAATCCTGAAGAATCCTTATAAAGAAGTTATCATATGAGTTGTCATGTCTAAAAAGAAAAGTTGTTGATATCATTCTTAGTGTTCCATTGTTGACCCTCTCAACTGTCGTAAGAGAACAAACAAAATACGAGAAAGAACTTCAGAAAACTGAACATAAATCTCAAGCATTATTTAGGTCCTACTTAAATGTTATTAAGGATAACACAATGTGCATACATGTTATCCATCGCCTTCTGGTGGTATTTTTACGAAGGAGATATCTTCAATATTCATGAAATTCACAACATCAGAATCTGTACAACTTGTATTTGATCTTGAAGGAAGGTGAACTAAGATTCGAAGACGAATCCTCTTGAAGAGAAAGGGTATGATGTAAATTGGAAAACCTACTCCATTATTTTCGTGCAGATTTTTTAGGCGGAAACTGATGTGTTTTTAATAGGTAATTTAATGTGTCTTTAATAAGTTCTTAATTACTATTATTTTTGTGTAGATTTTTAGGCTGGATTTAATATAATTTTAGGCTGAATTTAATGTGTCTTGTATTCCCGTCTATAAATGGATACTCTTTGTATTTTGAGAGACAAGTTGAATTTGAATAAAATTGTGAATTTTTCTCTATTATGATTTTTTTAATTCTTGAGAGAAAAATTAAATCCGATCTTATCAATCTCTGATTGTATGACAATCAAACGCGTGACTTATCACTCACCTTCTCATCCCTTTCCTGAGTGTGGCGTCAATATCCTTCCCCGAAATAAAAAATCAAGACAGTCCTCACCCGTAAACTCATCATTTATAATGTAAACTCAGAATCCCACTCCTTTATTTTTGTACAGATTTTTTAGGCTGAATTTAATATATTTTTAGACTGAATTTAATGTGTCTTGTATTCCAATCTATAAATGGATACTCTATTATATTTTGAATATTCTTTTATTTAAATTACTATCATTTTTGGAGTTGTCTAGATTGTTTATTGAAACTATTGGGAAAGGCACGAGTACGTAGCAGAAAAATTACATAAAAATTTGAAAGTATGTAAAATAAAACCTTTTCACTTGAGGGAAACAAGAGAAATGTAATATGCAGCAACATAAATTCCCAGGGAACAAGGAAAACAAAATGTAGGAGCAAAAAGAACAAAAATAATTTTTAACGTGGAAACCCTAAATGAGAAGCACAAAAACCACAAGACCTAGTCCAGAAAAATATCCACTATGAAAAATATCAAAGAGTACAGAAAAAAAGCTTCTACTAAAAAACTCAAAATAAAAATGCTTTATTTGGGACTAATAGTGGAAAATAGACCGGTGTTTGACACACACTGCCTAAAATCTAAATACACTCATTATATAGATTTAGGATGTGGTGCAAATGAATAAAACATATCATTGTCTCTAATATAGGTGTTCTACTCCTATCTCTTTCTAAAATTTGTCGATGTGACACTTTGAATTAACAAAATATATAACAAATTCTCCCTTAATTCAAAGTCATACGTTATTACAAACTCTTCTCTAACGATCTTTTCTTGTAGGGGAATCTTCCATGGTGCCTTTCTTCTCATTCAGACTCTACAGTTGTGGGACATTGTTTGCATCCCAACAATTCTCCCTTCAAACAAAGGACTACTAAACTTCTTCCCCTACAACAGAAGTCATTGTCAATGATGGCCATTAGAGTTTCCATCGTCGCGACAATTCTTGAGCATCACATTGTCGTCGATATGCCCTAATTCTTGTACCTTCATTTTGATAGTTCACATTAACAGTACACGCAACCAAGCCACCCCTGCTAGGAAGACTTTCGATACAAGGGATTCCACAAAGTAGGTCCACCTGACATTCACTTAGATCCATTTCAATCGTTTCATCACTTATCTGAGCCAGTCGTCAAGTTAAACCATCGACTTTGATACCACTTGTCGGGAAAGGCGCGAGTATGCAGCGGAAAAATTTACACAAAACTGAAAATATGTAAAATAAAGTCTTTCCCCCTAAGGGAAATAAGATAAGTAAAATAAAGTCACTTGTAGATTTGGATGTATCACTCTCACTTATTGTGTCTTCCATCTTCAATGCTAGACCTTTGACTTTATTATATTTTTGCTCCTCATCAACAATCTGGGACATACCCATCTCATACTCTCTTAGCTTACCAAACAACTCTGCATTTGTCATCAAGGTTAGGTTCTTTGATTCAATGATTGTTGTGACCGTTGGTTGTCACTTACTAAAAGATTTTAGCACTTTGACGTTTACCTCTTCTTCGACGAAGATTTTACCAAGTCCTTTCAAATGGTTTATGATGTGTGTAAAGTGTTTATGCATATCTATTACGAACTCACCTTGTGTCATCCGGAAGGTTTCATACTCTTGGATCAAGGTGTTCTTCCTTGCCCTTCGTACTTCAACGGTTCCTTCGTGGGTGACCTCTATGAGTTCCTAAGCTTCTTTAGTGGTACAAGCCGAGATCCTGAAAAATTCATCAGAATTCAAAGCAGAATGTATAATATTCAAAGTTTTTGCGTCATTCTCAGCCCTCATAATTTTATCTCGTTCCTACCTCTCAAATAGTTTTTCAACCTCACTCTCATTCTCTATGTATATGGGGACTTTGAAATAAGTAACCACTATTTGCCAGATACTTCTATGTACAAACTCCATGAAGATTTTCATTCTAACCTTCCAAAAATGATAGTTATCACCACAAAACAGTGGAGGTTTGTTGATAGATGCACCTTCAGCGAATGGTAATTGATTACTAGCCATTCTAAAGGAACTATGGATCAAATCTAGAACAACCTACTAGATAGAGCTCTGATACCAATTGTTGGTCCCTAAGGGTGAATCTATAGGGAGGTGAATAGATTCTAGTTCATGAATAGCTCAAACTCACGTTGTTTCTACTTTCTTTTATTTCAAACAAAATCTAATCTTGTTTAACTATAAAAACTTTAAAGAAGATATCAAAAAATACAACCAAAAAGTGAATAAAGCGTTAGCACAAGATATATCAAGAGTTGACAGCGGAAACTCCAAAGAAACGTGTTAGTAATCAATATACTTGAGATACCAATATCAGTAATAAAGCGTTCCAGATTTCAGTTGATTACCGAATCAATTACCGAACGAAAATAGTGTTTAAACAAAGTTATCGTTAAGCGTATAGGCAAAAGATAAAGGCATAAAGGAGAAAAAGAATGCAAAGGTGATTTATACTGGTTCGGCTTTCGGCCTATGTCCAGTCCCAATCCAACAACTGTTGCAATTGGTATTCCACTATGACCCCTTTGTGTTCTTACAAGTAAACTGCACAAGTAACACAAGACAAAATCAAAAACACTCATTACAACCATTTCTTTAACCCAAAGAACCGTTCTCCTTGATCTTGACACCTCCAAGAATCAAACCTTTGAGAAACCTTTCTCAAAGAAACTTACTCTTTTTAGAGAGACATCTTTCTTAGAGTAATCAACCCAAAAGAAACGATACAATAAAGATCAGTTATAGAAAACACATGATAGTATGAGATTTGATCAACATGAAGCACTAACAATGTCAATCAATCAAAATTTCAATCAAGATTTCCCTTTGATAAAACTTTTCTTGAAGAACTTTGAAGTTGTTTGAAGGATTTCTTGGAGAAAATATAAAACTCAGTTTTGAGAGAATATGAAAGTGTTAGAGTAGTCTTTTTTTGTGTTTTTCCAAGTTATGAAAATATTTGAAAAGATAGGTTATTTATAATTGAAAACAAAAACCCATTTTAGGCAATCCAATTGATTTTCTTATGAGGATAATCGATTACAACAATTGGTAATTGATTATCCCAGTGAGAAAGCATCAAAACAAGGGAATCTCAAAGATAAATGTGAACTCCCACTTTGTTACCCATTTTGGTAATTGATTACCATTTTCAGGTAATCTATTATTTCAGTTAGTTACCTGAAAACTGATTTAATTTATTACCTTAGTTGGTAATTGATTACTTCATCTTTATCTTGAAAAACAAGAGGAAACTTAAACAATTTGAATCATGAGAAATCATACATGATGAGCTAGCTTACTAAGACATATCTAACTAGATCAAACACATGCACAAGGCCTAGACTAGATATCCAATACATGAAAAACGCCTAATACAATTCATCTAAGAAAACCAAAATTACATAACATCAAAATCAAAACAAGAGAGAAAACTCCAAGCAAATTCAAGCTTTAAGTCCAATAGAAATGTGGTGTGAAGGTGAGTCTGTGGTTTAGAGAGTAAAGATTGGTTTTGGATGTTAGTGAGTGTTGGGGAGGTTTATATGGATAAGTGTTTGGAGAGTTGGAGTTTAGGGAGTCGGTTTAAAATTGGTTTAGTTTTAAATGTCTTGGAAGTAGTCATATATCAATCATTTAATGAGATATGTTTATGCAAATATGGCACATGCATGAGATTCGAAGTATAAGGGTGTTAATTGAGTTGAACTCAACTTAGTTCCAAAGTTGTAGTTGGATACAGTGTTTCATGGTTTCATAATTGAATCTTATGCAAATGGATAGAAATTTGTATGGGGAGCAGGAGAATGGAACTAACAAATCGAATTATGATAATATAAAGATTAGGTGGAGTTGAGAGTTTTAAAGAGATAGTAACAAGTCGGTATATGTTATTATTGTTGTAATCGATTACAACAATATTGTAATCGAATTGTTGTAATCAACTACATCAGCAAAACAAAGTCTTTATCCATGCTAGAATAATTTATTACAATTATTGGTGGTTGATTACATCTAGCATTAGAAAAATTTTATTCCTAGTTTAATCAAATTACATCTAAGATGTAATCAATTACCACTTTAAGATAAATGCTTATTGGACTGAATAATTAATTACCCTTTATTTTATTTTTTGTTGTTGTGTCTACAAGAGAGTAAACTTGACTGACGAGTGTTCAAATTTGGAGAAGCTAAGCTTAGTGGTTGAATACCTGGTTCAAGGCATGGTTCATGGGCGAGATGGAAGTGTTTGGGCAACCAGTTCCATAGAGAGGACATGGTGGGAGACCCAAAGTAGTCTTAGTGAGAAGACATGGATGAAGGGAACTCAATAAAGACAGATATGATATGCTACAATGCTTTTGTAAAGACGGTTGATCATGGGCTGAGAGGTGCGGTAGCTTCACCCTTTCACAAAAAGAAGTGGTGATAGGAACATGTTAGTTCAAGATGATTAACGTTTCAAGTTTTGATAAATTACAGAATAGAAGGAACTTATCAGACTGAAGCATTGCAAATCAAAGTCAAACGAAGCAAGAACAGACGGAAGTTGACCCCTCAAAGATTACTTTTGATCAAGTCAATCGTCTGCCTAAAAAGCATGCCTCAAGACAAAAGTTCAAGACGAAGTCTCAGACTGAAGAACTCGAAGACCCAACGTCTGTCATTTCAAGTGAAGTCCAAATCTTCAGAGGGAACATCTCGCACCAATATTTCAAATATAGTCGTTACCCTTAGAAGTTTCCAAGATCAGAATGGATATTTGTGCTTACCTCTGCAACACGAAAAGTAAACATACTTTTTAATGATATCCCTGAACAAGTCAGACAAAAGGTTCTGAGTGCCATCAAATCCGTTATGCAAAACATTAAGTCATTGATTGCACTCTGACACTTTTTTAGGACTTCATCATGGAAAGTACAACGACATCCTTCATGTCTCTAATGGATCTTTGAAGACTTGCCTATATAAAGGACTTTACCAGCTCTAGTTCAAGTTGGCGAAATTACGCTTGATAAGTTATTCATCTAAGTTTCGCTCTTAAGCTCTTGAACTCTGTTCTTCATTTGTAAATCCCTCTCTGCGAAGAGGACTTTCGTTTCTTAGAAACACTTCAAATCCACTTTTGTGGTGCCCTTAACTTGAGGAGGTTGCAATCCAAAGAATACCTTTGTATTAGCCTAGGGAGGTTGCGTTCCAAAGAATACCTAGTTGTTTAGTCTGAGAAGGTTGTGTTTAAAAATTATTTGTATAGCCAGAAGTGGCTGGGTGCAAAGAATACTTGTAACCATTTCACGGTTTGTAGTGAAAACTCAGTAAGTTGCTGGGTAACTAGACGTAGTCTTGAATAGACGAACCAATATAAAAATGTCATTGTCATTAACTATTTTATTTTCACTAACGGGGATAATTACTTAAAAGTCTTATAATTAAAATCAACAGTTAAAGTACTTCAAGTTCCGTCTGACCGTAGTTGAAAACAACAGACGAAAGGACAAAATTTTTGAAAAACACAATTCAACCCCCTTTGTGTTTTGTCTTTTACAAAACATGATTCTGATAAATGTTTGATATGACTATAAAGAGTCATGAAATAGAGTTACTCGGCACCAAATCTAGTTGTTGTCTAGTACCACTGGTATTGATTTTCCCTTTTTCAAGCTGTTTAAACCTTGTGAGAAAATGAGAGAGGAGTCAGTCTCTTACGTATTCCATATTGGTTGACTATAGAGTGGTACCTAAAAGGTTGGCATGTAGCTCTGTGTACCTTGACGGTGTTCAATCGAGTGAGGCACTAGAAGCTTAGATCAAACTTGACAAACCTTAATAATAATCGCTTGTCATCATCAGTTAGTGAGTGTTCATTGATGTACATATTTGGGAGAGCTCCTAACAATTAACCAAGATCCACAAAGCATATAGTGACTTGTGTAATAACTGACCAATAAAGTGTTGTTAAGCCTAGTTATATTTAGGTGAAGTTAACATCGAGAGTGTTACTAGTGAACCACATTAGTGGTTAGTAAGTGTAAGTATTTGTGTGTCTAGTTTGGATATGACGAGGGTGAGAGAACTCACCATTGTCTGCTTTCTTGTTTTGCAGATGGAGGATCAAAGGCCATGGGCGTGAAGGCATGTGGGAGACTATTGTGGAGGGGCGAGAGTGCTTTGTGGGTAATGTCCAGTTTACCTAGTTTTGGCGAGGTGAGTAGAATCAAGAATGGGATGAAGAGATGAAGTTGGTGATCCTAATACTGACGCATTACCATGACGCATTACCACGAGGTGAATCCAACGCATTCAGTACATGTTATTGCGATGAACACCATACTAATGGAGGTTGTTACTAGTGAGGAGCCTACTCAAAGGGAAGATTTGGTTGAGCTCGAGGTCATCATCCTCAATTCCTTATAGGAGAGTTCTTCAGAAGGTCAACCAATTTTGTCAATGGAATTGACCATTTCAAGTGGTGGTTGGCATCGACTGACGACGACCAATGAGGTAGAGAAGGAACCCTTTAAAAGCTTGATGGGGGCACTTTTGAGCTCCCTTCGCTAATAATTGCGAGTGTCAAATTGGGTAGAAATATATACTTTAACATCTAAATTTATCTTCTTGTTTTGTTGTATATTTTAGGGAAAGTATATTAGGTTAGTGTTTTATATTCCTTGGATGTATCCTTAGCAGTAACTCCACCTTGATTTATGTACCTTATGCATTCGTTTAAATATTACTTATGTATATATTTTACTTTCATGCAATTTATGCTTTCTGTCAAACTACGTTTTATCACTTTATCATTTCCATGTTATAGTTTAGTTTTCATACACCGTGCATTAAGTATCTCTTGAAATATGAGTTTGACAATAATATTCACTTATGTGAAAAGTTTTAAATTTCACTTATAGGAACCTTAGCTAAAAACATAATTATCAACCTAAATCTTAGGTGTTATTAATAACCTATAAAATCATATTTTATGATTTATTTTTTAATGATATAAATTTATGGTATTATGATATTTTTCGATGGTATTTTTTTATCATTTAATTATTATTGTGTATTAATTCAAATTCAGCCATCATTAAGCTGAAATTTGCATTAATACCTTCACCCATTTAGTGAATGTGGCACATAGGTGGTTTATTAATATTAACTAATGCATGGAAACTGACCCGTGATTAGTTAAATAGTCGTCAAATTACCTTGGAAGTTCAAAATCATGTAATTTACAAAGCACAGTCCTAGATGAACCCATATTAATGAAAAAAAATTATTCATAGTAACTTTTAAAATAATTATTATAGAAATAAAATATATGACAAATTATGATTAAATCGTGTAAAAAAAAATTAATATGTTATGACAAATTTTGTTCTAAACAGAATACTTGTACGGTTAGTAAAATATCAATTTAGTTGCTATTTTTTAAAGATAATGTGAACCTAGTCCCAATTTTTTAAAATTAATAAATTAGTCACTCACTTTAAATTTCATTTTTCAATTTAATTTCAAAGTGCATATTAACATTTAGGCTTAATCAACTTTTTAATCTATATAAAATAGTGTGTTTTGTTTTTCGTCCTTTTAAAAATAATTGTTTTTCATCTTTATAATATTACATTTGTTTGATTTTCGTCTTTTTCAATTTAATTTCAAAGTGCATATCAACATTTAGGCTTAATCAACTTTTTAATCTATATAAAATAGTGTGTTTTGTTTTTCGTCCTTTTACAAATAATTGTTTTTCATCTTTATAATATTACATTTGTTTGATTTTCGTCTCTGCATTAAATTTAACCATCAAATCTAACAAAATATCAAAATGAAAAAGAAAAAATTGTAGAGATTAAAAATAAAAAGACCAAAACAAAATAACAGTTAATGAAAATAATTTTATATTATAAAGAGCAAACAACAATACAACTAAATTTATAAAAAAAACCAAAAAAAGATTAAAAGGACTAAAAGCAAATCCAACTTATATAACATGCAATAAAAGTATCTTTAATAGAGAATTTCTTAAAGAGGTAGTATTCTAATACTACATGTCAGAAGTATAAATAAAAAAATTATTATTTTATTTCAATGATTTACATCGTGTTAAATTCTTATTATTTTATGATAAGATTTCTAATTGTTAAGAACTTCCAACCAAATTCTTACAGAAAAAGTGATGTTTAGATAAGAAATGACACATAATATAGTCCACCGATTTTTTCTTTTAAGGAATGTTTCTCAAAGTTAAGGACCATGTTTAAGCAACTGGGTTAGAGATGATCTAAAAAGTTTATTAAGCCTAACATTTATAAAATGTTATATAAATCAGATTAAATAATAAATATGAAATCAAAAACCTATTTACTCATTTCTCAAAGTCTAAAAATTAAAATAAAACTGCTTCTTCAAATCTGGAATTAAAATAATAGTTTAATTTTACTTCTAGACTATTTGATCAAAAGGTCAGGTTTGATTTATAGAATGCAAAATAAAAAATAAAAATAAAAATTAATATATATTACTACTACCAAATATTACAATTGAGTAATTTACTTTATCTATACCATGAGTCAAAGAATCACTCTACTCATTCCCATTGAAGCACATTAATATTTGTGGGAGCAGTTGAGTTGCTTGCTCCTCCTACAAAATTGGTGATCAATTCACTTTTAAACCCTTTGTATTCCTCTCTTCATATTTACATGCAGTATTGGCCTAATAGTAAAAAGTGTTGTCCTTGTGATTGGGAGCATCTTTGCATAGCATGGAACGAACTTCCATTATGGATCTAGGTGCCTCAAGGTCTTTCTCATGCAATGCATTTCCTAGAAGCTGCTGCATGTGTGAAGCAAATGTATCATCCAGAATCTGCACACATTACTTCCGTCAGAAATCAAAACTCTAAATATGAATTTTCTTTTCATAACTATTCAAGCAAATATACTAAGGTGTGAAAAAATGATTTGGTAACTTTGAATCAAACAGGGGCTTATAAGTTATGAACCACTAATATTTTATTTTGCTTCATCTATCCGTGAAGTAACAATTCAAGTCTTTTTAAAATGTTATGAAAATCTAATACTACATAAGACATAAACACATAATAATATAGAAATATAGAAGCATTGTCCCTGGAACAAAAATGGAAATTTTCCTCTTAATGGATGATTTCAAGAAAGGAATAAGATTGATACTAAAGGCCTATTTGGGCAAAAGTAGGAGAAAAAAATTAGAAAGGAAAATGAAATGAACTTCTCCATAAGATAAAATAAACTTGTACATAAGTTAAAAATTAGCTTCTGAAAGAGCTTCAACATATTAACTTCTGTATAAGCTAGTTTTAACTTATGAAAAGTTTATATTCTCTTCTCTGTTATTTTCTTCTCCTATAAGACCTTACAAAAAAGTTCACCCAAAGAGGTCCTAAACCTAGTTGTAAACAATGGAAAATAATTTATGATGACAATAATTTACAATTTTTTGTTTTAGTGATGTCTAAGAAGTATGTCCTTAATTTACATTTGCAGATTCCCATTATATATTTGTTATTTTTTATGAATTTTTATAAATATCTATACAAGTATCTTACACATATAATATCCTATATATTTTTAAAATAATTGTATCACCATATCAGATTCGTGCATCTTTTGTTTTAACAAAACCAGACGAATATCATTGTTATTCTTCCTCACTTTGTAAAAATGAAATCAAACATGATTATTAGTTAAGCTGGTAGGTTGCTACTTACAGAAACTGCGACCCTTGAACCTTTGTACCATGATCTATTCTCTTTTCTGTTCTCCAAGAAACTTAAAATTTCCTGTTAAGTAAGAAATGCAATAAATAACAATCAATATCTCAAGAGTCTGAAAACTGAAGATGGTTAAAGCAAGGCAAAGAAAGGCAGATGAAAGTGAACTGACCTGTCCCATACGATCCCAATAACCTCGACAAAGAGCAATGAAAACATGAGTCCCAAAGACAGAGTGAAGATGACTTATGGTATTAGCCAACTGGTCTCTCAGTGGCTGCATTCTACTTCTTAAATCAGACTCGACCACAGTTTCCTTTGAATCTTGAAGGATCTTTTTCAATTTTGTGGTATTCTGTAGCTTTGCCTGGAACAACATAAAAGATGCTATTAGGATACTCGAACACTATTCTGAAATGGGAACAAATATCTGAGTAGTATAATTGCCATGTACCGTGTGTCAGATAACAATGTCAACCAATCATGATTCACAGTATGTGTGACTTTTAAAGTAGTTAGAATGAGACTCAAAATTTCAATGCTATAACATTTCATAATTAGTTGACAGTGTAAAAAATCTTTATACTGTCAGTATATGTCAAATAAATCCTATGATCACAGGCAACCGTAGTGGTCATAATTGCAATTTGATTGTAATATTCTGGTGCCATATACAATCTGTGCTCAGTATTACTCTATTATAAAAACAAAGTTTCAGAATTTGAAAATATAGACGAGGTATGTGCATAAATATCTTGACTGTAGTACTGCTCGGTACTTCGAAACTTTTTTTTTTTATCATAATCAAATCCATCATTCATGAGTGGACCAACTGCATCAAACATTATGTTATTAAAAACAATAAATTTGCTTTCAAAAGGCTACTAACATTTTCTGCAAGTTTCTCCACAATAGCTTGCACATAGTTTCTGAACTTTGCCCTCAGCATCACTGTCACCTCACTAAGTCGCTCACCAGGTGTCGTGTTTCCAACATTTGGCAAGCAAGAACCCCATGTCTTGAACTGGGATTCAACCCTGGGACGCAAGGTGTCGAGCATTCTCTTCAAGGAATTCAAAAGAACTCCAAGCTGCAAAAGAGTGACAAGTTCAAACAATGTATACAAGTTCAGAAAAATGAGTTTTTCAGAAATTCAACTCACCTCATCAGGAACAACATAGGCACAGGTAGATCGTTTGGCAAGTTTTTGGACATATTTAAACCCAAATTTCTTGGGAGCCATGCTTTCTTTGAGAGGAGATAATACATCTGCATATTGTTTGTCCAAAGCTTCCACAATGGCCTTTTCAATATCAGCAATTGCCTGTTGCCAATTTTTTCAAGAAAAAGAAAAAAAACAATCACACTCATTCTTCAATCTTTTGCCCATCTAATACAGTAACACACTTACAAACAAGGAATAAAAACTCCTTTGCTGAAAAGTCTTTGGAATATAATAAATAATTAAAAAAAAATCTTTAGGATGCATATTTGTTTAAGGGATGAAAAGATGGAAATGGATAGCAACTGAAAATTATGGGGGAAAGGGGGAAAGAAAGATGCAGGACAAAGAAGGAAATAATAAGATCTGGCGTACATTCTCTAAAACCAAGGTATATTCCGGCCAGCGGGAAATGATGACCTCATAATCTGTCAATGTCTCCTTCAGCCGCTCATACATGTCATCAACAAAGGGAGTAGTAGAATGTTGTGTTCTAACTCCTGACCATTTCACCTGCGAAAGCAAAGAATTTAGACAACCCTGTTTTCACAAAACAATTTCCTACTGAAAAGATGCAGTAGTTATTGAAATATGATTAATTTTAAAGCATCCTTTAAAGGGTTCCTTGAAACTATGGTACTAGATCACCTAAAAGGAAAATTAAATCCTGAAGACACAAAATGGAATGACAAATCTTTGTCATGTGTTAAAATAAGTACCTTGTCTAATTTGCAAGACTCCAGCAATGATAGACGTTTGTCTTGTATCCAGACAAGAATATACAAATGAAACAACTCTTTTGCATCTACTCCTCCTTTGATAGGACTGAGAAGGAAATGAAACAAGTTAGACTAGTATAGTAGCATGGATTCATTCATTGACTTAAAAAAGGGCTCTACTTGTAGTCTCTCCAACTAACAGCATAGCAGCACTTACCTAATATTCCAGCTTGTGAGATCTCTCTGAAAATCTGATGTTGCAATAACAAGTTCTGCTACTGGTGATGATGGGCCTGTAGGTGGACAAGATATGAGGAAGGCTCGTAGTCTATTGCAAAGCTCTGTGCTGTATATGGAAGCAGAAAGATTTGGCAAGTCCACAAAGCTGTGAAAAATGTTGAACTAGCTACATTAGAACACCTTTAAGCTAAAATAGTTTGGCAAACTAACACAAAAATATTTACATATAAGGAATTTGAAAAGTATTGAATAAAGTGATTAAAGTGACGATTCCAAGGCCTTTGAGTCAAGCTTAAAACAAAAGTAATGGTAAGTATCTAACAACTTTGGAAACCCACCCTTTAAAGCTAGTTGTTAAGGGAGAAGATCAAAGCCACTTAAATACTACATCGAGCATCCCAAACTACCTGATGTGGGACTCAGGCACCTTTTATACCTGATTCCCTACCATAGCACTGCTCCTGAGAGCCAATGTCTCGAGGAACCCATTCATAAAAGCTTGTTGTTAAAAGGGAAGAACTAAGCCACTTAAATACCACATCAAGCATCCCATACTACTTAATATGGGGACTTAGGCACCCCATAATACCTAAGTCCTATCAGGTACCCATTATGCTGAAAAGGAATGATGTCACATGCGAATACATATTCAAGATAACAGCTGTCATTAAAGTGACAAATCGCAATAGACAGGAGCAAAGACCAAAGTAAAGAAGTTTTCTAAAGAGTTAACAAAGCAAAACCTACCACATAGGCACAGTTAAAGATGAAAATGATGCATTAAACCAACATCAAGGTTTTAGCAAACTAAAACATACAAGATGGTTTGAGAAATGAATAATACCTAGGAAGTATATTTTGATTATGAATCTGGATATCTGTATAGATCTCATTTCTAAAATTTGTACAAAGGGTTTTCATCTTCTGGTAAGCAGTAGAAACAGTCATGCCATCCATCAAACTGCTTTCATTATTTTGTGTAATATATTCATCTGTTTCAGTCAGGTGCCTCTTGGATCTCTTCTTTGCAGCAACCTGGGAAGATACTAATTGTCAATTAAAATGATGTGTATACAATTAGCAATTGTCATCATAAAAATTTCATGTTTCTCTAACCTGGAAATAATGACAAAATGCTGTTTGGGCCTCGGGAGATAAGATATCATGAAGAAGCTTGTAGAGTTTAACAGCAGGTTCCAAGGTAGGTGCTGCTTGACCAGTTGCTGGTCTGAAAACCTCAATGATGCCCGAGGAAGAAGATTCATCAAGTGATTTGTAATTCTCAAAAACAAGAGTCAGTATTTGTTCGATTTGATCCTTGGTCTCTCCTAATATTCGGTTCTGGATATGAACAGAAACCGTACCGTGTTAGTATGCCAATGCTAACAAAACAATCAGTTCAAGTATATTGACTGCATCTAAAATACAGTACGTTGCAGTGATAATGATCAGTTAAAGTTACATCAAAAAAGAAAGAAGTCAATGATACCTCCTGGTGGCTTAAAGAAGTCTTGCCACTGCCCTTCATGATAACAGGTGCTAGCAGACTATACACCAAGTTGAGGCAGTCTGCTGTAGGTGTAGCCACATCCATGACATAAGACAGATATCTATTTAAACAGAATGTCAAGAACACCATTAGTATAATAAATTAGAGAAGTTTGACAGTGACACTACACATTAAGAAATCAAATATTTACGGGGAAAAAATGCAAATCCACTTCACATTACCGCAACTTGGTATATATCTCAGATACCCCATAATATGATGCAAACTCTGTCAAAAGCCATTTCCATGGACCATGCAACAATAAGTTCCTTTGCTGAAAGCCCTGAATTTTCATTGCAACTTCCATAACCAAGTCATAGGCAACTGTCTCTGCTACAGAACCATACTGGGATTGCAAAAAAGAGACAATAAAATGTGAGTATGAGGCACATTATATCAGAAAACTCAAGATTTTAGAACAGTCCATCATTAAGCAAATGAATAGCATAAAGCACATGAAACATTTTTATTTTCCCATTTCTGATATTTTGTCAAAGAATAATGATATCTTTGGTTCTTTCTGCGTTCAGTTGGGGATACATGCAACAAAGTAAAGGGGGTTGGGAGAGAGGGACACCTGCATTTGAATTGAAAATATAAGGGCTCATATTGAGAAATGTTTCCTGTTTTCATTGGTTTCAGGATTACCATTTCTATACTAATCATTGAAAACAATTAAAGAAAGTAAGAAAACAATGCGGTATTTTTGTAATTGTTGTTGAAAACAAAATGAAAATGGAAAATATTTTCTTAAACTAAGCAACCGCATCCGACTAAAATCCTGTACAGACATTTCTGATGAATGAACATAAATACAGTTCAAGTAACAGAAAAATCAAAATACATAATTAAAATATATAATCATGAATGGTTTGCGTTGTTATCATCACATAAATTCAGTTCTAGATATCACATGGATTCTCAAAATAACTTCAAATATCAAAATATGCTCTTGGAAATTACCAGGAGATATTCCATTTTAAATAATTTCAGTTAGAAAAAACCCTAGTTTTTTGTACAAGTTGCATGGTAGTTTGATGGTGGTTTAAGAAAGAACAGTTCACAAGATTTGAGGATCTCACTGCTATAGCTTATATATCCAACAAAAAGAAAATAACTGCTCATTGTTCCCAGTAACTAACCTTGAGATGACTATTGTCATCTGCACTTGTTGAATAATTTATATAAAGTTGTAAGTTGCCCACTAGCTCATGGTCTGGTTCGCGATAAATAGGCCACCAGCGTAATTTGTCAGCCTGTTGCAGTTAAAAGAGAGATCTATCATGATAATCATCACTCATGACAGGCACCAATAACATCCAGAAAAATATGCAAACATATAATATTACCGGATCATCAGCTATAGTAGCCACTTGGACAAGAACACGGCCAATATGCTTTCCCTGGGAATCTTGAACTTCAACAAGCAAGTCATCTCCAAGGCTATCTGGAAAACTGTAAAGTATTCAGAAATTTCTTCAAGTACACTCGCAAGAGATTAAAAAAACTAAAAAGGAAACAAGAAAAACTTACAACATATGGACTTCACTAGATCCAGGCTGCAACCTTATGGCATCTTCTTCAGCTGTGCTTTTCAGCCTTAAGAAACATGAGTGTGTCTCTGATCACATGAATAGGTGGAAAAATAAATAGAATGAAACAAGCCCAAGTAAAAAACTAAATAATGAAATGAGCATAAACTCAATTCTGACAGTTTTTCTCATAATATAGCGATAATGAATAGTTATAATGCATGCTGCATTTTGGCATACCTTGCACAACATCATAGGATGATGAATTATTCCTTAGAGTTGTCACACCAACTTTCAGGAGTCCAGACACCTGCTGTATGTAACGGGTGCTAGCATGCACATATGCCAAACTTTGTCGTGCCAACGAACCATTTGCAGGCAAACGTGGTACAAATCGAATTCTTCTGAGAGCATGCCATCCAGCAGATAGTGATGATTGGAAACTGGAGAAATGGTGTCGCACAGATTCCATTTTAATTTTGTGGGTCACTAATGATGACATGCTACAACCAGTAGGAGGGTCCAGGCCCATTTTGACTTTACGAACTGCAAAGTGGAGAATGTCTCAACAAAGACTCACTTAAGAAAAATTAAATAATTTGATTAGTAGAGATTGTGAGAATTACCTTGCACCTTCATCTTTCCAATAAGTTTTTTGGGTTTTGGAGCAACACCCTCACTAGAAGGCTCTGCATTGCACTTCACCATTAATTCATCTTCTGATTGTAATAGTATTTGTCGCAATCTACATATTCAAAAACCAAAAATCCAATAAGAACCAGAGTAATTGGTAAGGACCAACTGTTCAAATAACTTTAGTTATATGGAGCCGTGTGAATGGTTTTGTATATATATCACACTCCTCGCACAAGAGCCATTTAAACTTTGAAGACAATGCTACAAACCTGCTCTTCCTTACGCTGAAATTGAACTTTTATTTAGAAGAATGAGGGTGAAAATGATGAAGCTCCTGATCACTTGGTCATAGTGTCTATTGTACCATGCTAAGAGGACCAACTTTGACAAAAGCTTAAGATACTAGGTGATGGTAGTTTTATAGCTAAAACTTATAACAGTGTTAAGAAAATGAATCTAGGACAACATGGTTAGTCACAAATAAAAAGGTGATTGAGCATGGGTTAAGAATAAAGATTGGAATTGCCAAGAATTAATTTGGTTTTATGCCAAGAAGGTCTACATTAGAAGTTATTTATCTTCCTCGGGAGCAAATGGAAGGTACCAAAGAAAAGAAAAAGAATTACATATGGTTTTATTGACTCAGGAAAAGAACAAGATCGAGTGTCAAGAGAAGTTTTGTGCAAAGCTTTGGAAAAGAAAGGTGTTCACATGGCTCAAATATGATTCTTTATACCTTGGTTCATAAAAATCTAGTTGTGATTTAATGACGTGAGAAAGAATATATGATATTGTCCCTCAAGTTATTCCTGTACCAGCAATTTCTCTGAATGGAATCATGCAAGCTCAATGTTTACTTATTCATGGTTGCAGCATAATATAGGTTTTTTTTTTAGATGTTTGGGCCAGACTCGCATGACATACATAGTAAATACCTGTTTTAGATTATTCTCCATGATATACTATCTACCCGTGGAACCAGACCATGTACAGTTAGCAACAGTTGTTTATACCCATGGATTATGGATTATACACAACAGGATAAAGTAAGACTGAGGAAGTTAACTTACCCAAATGCATCCCTAAGTGTAGCACATTCATTTTCCAAAAACATGGGAGCTTCCATGCACTGCATTGCCCAAGCATGAAGGCAAAGACGCACACAAGCATCATATGCTATCACTCCATGCCATGGCCCAAGAGCACTGAAATGAATTTAGATAGCAGTATTAGCATGCAGTCAAGTAAAGAAGTATTGAGCACAATCAAGAAGGCATGAAATACCTTGCATGAAATGTTGGAAGCCGAGGTGGGTGTGAATTTGAAGACGTTGCAGCCTCTGAACCAGTAGCAGCAGTTCTGTGAACATGAATCAAGATTAGATGATATTGGATTGATATACATTCCTATAAGTTGTTAGGTTAGGAAGTTATGCACTTTTAAAGAGGTCAAGAACTAGGAAACAATTATAATCAAATATACAAACCTAACAAATTGGTCACAGCTCCCGTTTTCAACTTGGTTTTCTACCTTATCCCCAGACATAGATTTCAAAATACTTGATTCTGCTTTGTTTGGAGTACTATGAGCTCTGGAATCAGGAATTTCCTCGTGTGTTTGTTTGATCTCTTGAGTAGAACCACAAAATGGGGGTGCACTGGGAATGTCATCATCCTCATCATCAGATATTCTTCCATTCTGAGGATTCACATAACACAATTCAAGAAATTAGAGCCATACAACAAAGTGACACACTGCCCATACATCAATAATGAGTAATGCAGCATCTGCCTCATCAAATATAAATTTTAAATTACTGTAAGAAGTAGTTTGCAAAATCAAATTTCTATTACTTGGTAAAACCCACCTATGCTGAAAATGCTTTTTATCACCATCCAAAGTTTCAAAAGAAAAACTCAATGTTACAAAAAAACTTTCTAGTTACCAAAAACCCTAAACCCATATCCTTCCCCTAATCTATCTAGGTGATATTTCATTTTCAGTACAGCCATGCACTTCAATAATTTATATCATATCCACCATTTCATACCTTTTCTGCGGCACTTTTCGCGTTCATCCTTGACGGCACACTGGAAGCATACCCTTCAGAAAAATAAGTTCTACTTCTTAACGGAGCTCCATTAATACTTCCATTGATACTTCCTACCTGAGTGGTAGAGAATTCAGAGCTAGCTGCAGAATCCGATGAATCATCCTCTGTGAAGCCACTCTGCCTTACATTTGCAGGCCCCCTCATGATCGGATCCCTCAAAGAACCAGCTCTACCAACCAGTGTTTCCCTGGAAGAACTGACGTCAGAGTATGTATAATCACTCCCATACCGGGGTCCCCTGTGAGTGGGGTTCCCATATCTACTAGCAGCACCATTGGGAACTCTATGGTCTTGTGGTGATGAATCCAATGAATATCTGCCACCATAAACTTCCTCCTCCGAATCAATGCTGTCATCATTATCGGAATTCGAACCACTATCACCTGTCTCACTCGGCCTGACTGTTGACACAGGGATTGCCCCACTTCTGAATTTTGCTGGGGGTGGTAGTCCAAACCCTCTTCCAGCACCAATACCACTAATGGGATCATTGCGAGATCTCAATGTAGCGTGTGAGATTGGAACTTCCTTCTAATCATCAACCAAAACAAAACAAAAATCAGTACTTTATGAAAAACCAGAAAGAAAGGGAACAAATTCACAACTTTACAAACATTAATGTGATCTCAAAGTATAGATAATGGCATTCCGGAACACCAGCAGAAAAACTAAAATAAAAATCACAACTTTATAAATATTAAACCAAATTAAAACAACCCCATTATGATAATACCCTTAAAGAATCAAACTTCGAGAAAGAAAAAAATAAAAGGTTACCTGTCTAGCCCATCGAACTGCATTTTTGTCAAGCCCTTGAGTGAACATCTTAACCTAACAATCAAATCTCAAAATAGCAACCCCTTGAAACAAATGCACTTCCTAATGAGAGAGGCCTAACATAAAAGATGAAGCTTTTGGTTAAACAAAACAAAAGGGTAATCCAAAAAATGAAGGAAGCTATAGTAAGAACACAACTAGTTAAAGGGTTTTCCAGTGCAGAGTGTACACCGAAAATGGCAGAGAAAGTTTTCAAATTGAGAGGGTAGAAACGTAATGGGGTGCGAGATTTGAGGGAGAGAAAAAAGGTGCTTGAAGTTTGCTTACTCAAAAAGCTTCCTTTGGTTTGCACTCACCACTAAACTCGAAGACTGAACTGAAAGAATAGACCCACAAGAAAAACCCTCTCTCCTCTGTGACTTCTCTCTTTCTTTTCTGCACTACTGTTATTCTTTACTCATCTCAATAACACCAAATTATGTGACCGTTTCTATTTTTTTTTATTAGTATTAAAAAACAAAATACGCATAGATTAAGGAATTGAAGCGAAATATTCTGCACTATATAGCATTCTTTTCTTTTCTTTTTTCTTTTTTTTTTTTCTCTAACAATCTGTAGCATTCATCACAATTTATTTAGCATTGTATGAAACCTTAGAGTAAAGAATGGTATAATCTTGATGTGCTTTTATTGATGGAAAGTTAATGAAATATTTCTTAGGTAACATAAAAATCTAAAACTAATATCAAAAATATACTGTTTGGATTGTGTAAGTCTTAATTTTTTTTAACAGTAAAAAAGTCATTTCTATAATAGTACACATCCATGCATATTAATATACATTAACATAAGACATGCCAAATGTAAATTTATAAAGTAACAAAATTGCACAATACACAGAACAATTCTTCACAAGAAGGTTTACAATATTTTATCCCTTCAATATATTATCAGTAAGAAATGTTAAAACCATTTTTTTGTCTAAACTTGATATTCTTCATTGTTACTTTAAAATGCTTTTTTTTGTTTTCTAAAATAAAAAATTATCAGATAGATTTTGTTATCAAATTTACCTTAATTATTAATTAACATATTTAAATTATCATGAGTTTTCAAATAACACGATGGTAATACGACGCCGGTTGCAAAGTGCAAAAGGACAGTCACGTAAACATATTTAACTCATTAATCACCGACTAAAAAGGAAAATAAATAGCTGACGGGTCCGAAAATAAAGAGCACGTAGTTTATTATATACTTGAGAGAAGTGAAAGGAATGGGCGAATTAATGTTACTTTAAATAAATAAAATAAATTAAATGAGTTTTTAAATATATTTAATTGAAGGAAGCATAAAAGATTGGATCGAAACTCGAACGTTGTAGTGGGGACACTTTAAGGTGTTTGTCTTTAACAATAAAATTCGCAGTTGTGGTGAGGGTAAAATAAGCAAAAGAGGAAAAAGTGACCCCACAAGTGGCATAAGCACATGGTGGTGGGTCACATTTGACGCCTAATCGATTTCTTGTAATGTTTATATGTTGTTGTTGGCTACAACCAGAACAGCCACTGACTCGTTTTTGTTAGGACGGTGAGTGAGTGTGAGTGGAAAAATCTAATACACAGATTTTGGGAAATTTGTTGTGACAAACACAAGGAATATGCTTCACGTTGACGGCTAGAATCATCAAGGGAAAGGACTTTAATTTGAAATTTTTGAATGTCAGTAATATATAACGATAAACTTTTTGTGATATTTGACATTTTTCTCTCATTTCAAATATTTAATCATGACACTATTATTATTTTGACGTGGGAATACCACTATGTACTTGGTTGGTTGTTACTTGTTAGCCTATGCGTTTTAGATTAGTAAATGAATGACACGCGCCCACCAAACTTTTTAATTTTAATAACACTTTAGCTAGAAGCCTACAGAGTCTACGTATAAGAATAACAACAGAATTAAATGGAATAAAGCCGTTATGTTTTTTTTTTTTTTTTTTGGTAATAATGGAGGAATGAAGTTATGTTAGAGAAGATGGGTCATGTTACAGGCATGGTTCGGTGTGTGGTACACATGAGCATCCATTCAGCACAAAATAAGTTGCAATTTGAGACGTTTTACATTGAATGATACATATGAACGCGTTTTTATTTGTTTAAACTTTAAACATTGAAGTTCTGATACAGCCAAGCATTAGTGTTCAAAATTTAATTGACAGCTGCGTGTGAAAGCTTAAGTAATGAGGTGACAAATAATTGAGAATAAAATAATCAAGGACCCAACAATGAGACAATTTGATTGAAAATCGCTTGAATCGACCCAATGTTATACTTACATTGCCTGATAGAAACATATTACGTTGAGTTGTCCCCTTTATTGGCTTTATTAGGTACAACATCTAATATAAACTCGTAAACGTGTGGCTCTAATGCATATCCGTTCGCAAGTATTATTATTTGTATTAGATACGAAAAGAAATGATGTGATCTTACACAATACTAAAGATAAATTTAATTGGGTATAAAAAAAAAAAAACTATTTTTAAACAAGTCCAAGGAATTTATTTGTCAGGGTTCAATCAAAATCACTGCTACTGAGCAAAACATGACAAACAGAGGATGCACACATGTAAAGAACCGGAATTAAGGTAGCATCACACATTACGATGTAATTCATGATCTAAATCACATGGTGCTTTTGCATCGTTGTGCTTAACGGAGTAATCTTTCTTCTATCAAAAAATTATGTATCCAGAAAATGCTCATCATGATTGTTTTATTGTCAAATTTTGGTAAGAAAGGACACTAGTTCCATAAAATGACCAGCTTGCTGAATTTTTTATTACCAACTTTATCCTCCATTTCGTTATATGATACATTCAAATGTTACTAAATTAAATGACTCAAATAGATCACCAAAACTAACCACCGATTTCAAAAGGTCGTCTTTAGAAAAATCATCTTCATTGTAGATGGAGAGATCCAACAACCAAAACAATTTATTGCGACCCTTTCTTTTTGAATTTTGATAGATATTCAAACACATCTATGCCATTATGAATGAGGATTTCATTAGTCTAACTCAAGCGTACAGTTCATCAAGATTACACTCCCCAAGAAAAACCTTGATGCTCCGGGGTGAACCACAGTTACCTTCAGCAATTAGTGCTCTGTCGTTGGCAGCCATATGAGCAATGATTTTGTAGATCATTTCAATCTGCAGAAAAAGTAAAAATATTACTAAATTTATCAGACTGATGGTTCTTAATAAGGTGATTAATAAACCTAGTTGAGAAAATTAATAGAGGGTAGTTGTGGGGAAAAAAGTTTGCACATCTTCTGGGGCATGGCAACGGTCAGCTACTTCTTCAAGCGTTAATGGTTCGACAGGCTCCTTGCAGCTGAAGAAAAAAACAGAAAGATAGTAATCACTGATGCATTTAACTGGGCAATACATTGGTCAAGAATAAGGATGGTTATGGACAAAAGTTTACAGTAAATTACAGATATTCACCCTCTTTTTATTACCTTCAAAGCATATAACATGCACAACATTGGCATCTAAATTCTAAGCCACAAGAAGGGCAATTGTCTCAAATTAATAACGAAAATTTCAAAGACTAGAGGTCCAACACTCCATAACTCTTATTTCTTACTGTAAGACGAGTCAAATGCATCCTAAGCAGACATAATGATAGAAACCAATACTTCTCCCCTGAATTCATGGTTGGAAGAAGATCCTGACATGCTGTTTATTTTTTAATATTTCTTCTCCCCAAGACAAAGAAGACTGATATCTACAAACATACTGCATCATACCTTGCTTCATTTAGCACTGCCAATACCCGCTTCTGAAGTGCTAATACTTCTCCTGCAGCTTTCTTTCCAGCTTCCACCCCTAATTATACGACTCAGAATTAGTTAAATAACAATGATGACACTAATTTACTCATTAATAGAACAACAAAGAGTATCCACCACAATACATGACAATGTAAAGAACAAATTTTAATTTTTTTACTGAGATCTAGAAATCTTAAATAGACTAAAGAGATCAAATGTTTACAGCTTACCAGGTTGGTGATATGCATTAATGTTAACAAGTGATGCATATATTCCAACAGCTCGTTCATAAAGTGCAATAAGAGCGCCAACTGATCTGGGTGTCACTTCTTGAACCGTGACTGTGATGGATTCACGGTTATTGGCATACAGGGCTGACCTTGTTCCCTGTAGAAATTTCACTCTTTAGCACTGTGTGAACATAACAACTAATCAAAGCCAATCTCAAATAGAATCACCACCAAATGCAATAAGAACACATGCTTCATTAGTAGGTCAGACCTGTAGCATACCAAACAGGTAGTCGCCACATGTAACACCCGGTTCAAGCTCCCAATCGTGACCAGGAGGTCTATCACGTAGCACCTCAATGAACGTCACAAAAAAATTGTGTACGCCTTCCCTCAGTTGTTGAATGTAGCTGTTTTGGGTCAAATTTTATTAGACTATTAAGTCAAACAAACTTTTAAACTAGAATAAAAACTCACGCATGCTGATCTGTGCTTCCTTTATTTCCATAGACACTAATTCCTTGATTAACCTGTGGAATCAATTCAGATGACATTAGTTCACAGAGACTTGAAGTGTTTAAGATTAAACAATGTCACAAATAGTGAGATAATATGTAGCATGAAAGATCCAACATCGTAGGATGTAAATACAAACTAGGACACTTTGTCAACAGCATGTCAGTAAGTTAATATATCCCAGGTAAGATAAAAGCAGATGAGCTCAACCTAAAAGTGTGAAAAACTGAAATGTGTACTTCCTACAAGAGTACACAACTATAGATAACAAGAGTCCAGTCCACTGTTTCCAGATATAGGCAGGTGTAAACTGATTAAAGAAAAACTTCAAGAATTTTCGTCCAAAAATGCAGGACTAAGTATGAAAATGGAGGAAGTTAGATTTGCTACACATCACATTCACATACCTGATTACCATCCAAATCAAACTCCTTGCCTAGAGATTCCATGACCAACTGCTGCAAGTATCTACTGAATAATAACAAGCTATCCTTATATGGAAGGATAACCATATCCTGAAGAATAAAATGAGGAAAAGATCACAATAAGCAATAGTGACATGAAATAGAAGACAATCTAACCACTGAAAAACTATGATCCATACTTTTGATCCTACACCATCCGTAGCCCAATACCAACATAAAGCCAGTAAAGCTGCAGGATTATTCCTTATCTGCATAGAAGTAAAAATAAATAAGCATTCCTTATAATTGAGGACAGAGTCAAAATTGACCAGACAGAATGGTAAAGCAGAAACAAATATTAAAATGGAGTAGTACTACATAACTAATTGCCTTACCAGTTACCACAATCAATCACACTATGTCTAAGACTGGCAAAGACTTTCTTAAAAAATTGTTTTCTGGAGATAAACCAGCTTGCTGTATTCTAATTATTAGAATACAGATTTTCATATTTCCAGATAAGTAAATAGTGTATGCACTGACGATGTGAAGGGTTTTTACACTATAATCCAATCACAAATCATCATGTACTATAAGTTTGCTGACTTTTAAAATAACTGCCTAATAAGTCATTCTAACAATAATTTTTGATTGGTTGACACTTGACAGGATATTTTTTTTTTTTTTTACACTAAAAATGCATAGAACTTTAACTCTTTCCAAATATCAACATTAATGTTCTCAACTTTGCCTCATTCTCGTACTATTGAACACTACCATCTAGAGAAGAAAATGATAGTTTGCATAGCCACAAAAGCATGATATTGATTAAAATGAGACATACTTATTCCTAAACAAGCTCACACTACTGAGATTTTCACAGTGATGATAAAAAGACATTACTTTAGGACAAACATTTAAATGACACTTTAATATCAAGTAGTTATAAGCTGACAGATCTGATCTCAAAGCATCTCGGTATTTAGCTTTAGCATGGATTTTGCCACTGACTGTACCATAATAAATCATTACTGTTTAGGACTACTAACTTTACCAAGTTGTTATTTGTTTTATTACTTCCAGTCCTGGGGATATTGTGGTAATATTGATTTCATAGTGGAGTTTTATCTGTGCTTGTGTTATGCTACTTAATTGTTATTAGACTTTGTTTAATGTCCAATTTCACTAATTTCCTAGTTCTTGTACCATAATTGACAGGAGGCCGATTCAAACAGCTGCATGTTTTTTGCCAAACTTAATGGTCACATCTTATTTACAGGATTATAGCACAACACCTTGTGGATTGTGCAATGTGATCAAACCCTGGGTGTGTTACCTAGGTTTCTTTCGTATTAATCTCTACCTTATTTTATTTCATTAATCAATTTTCTTTGGTAGACTCAAATATCCACCAATTAAGCTGCAAAGACTAGAAACTAACCATGAACATACTGCAAAAAAACCACATTCTAAATGACTAAATTAACCAAGTCCTTAACCAAACCACTTGAACATTGCTAAGACTGTAAACAAAAAAAAAAGATAATATATTGACAATAAAAAACAATTTTCTACATAAATACTATTTTACGTTCCCATACAATTCAACGAAAACGAAAATAAATGTGATAAAATCTAACAAAATTTCATTTTGATTTATATTGTTCGTTCTTAAAATTTCTTATTGGCGAGCCACAACAATTGCACCTATCAAAGCAACTAAAAGAATTATTGAAATGAGTTCAAATGTCGTTGACTCTCAAGGCTTCAAATCCTCTAACCTCTTGTTTGAAGCTCAAAAAGGAAAATTTCCTTTGTTCAAATAATTTTCTTATCCCATCTTCTTGTAAAACAAGAACTTTTATTGTAAAACCCTCTCAAAGAGAAAATCTTTGTTTTCAAACATCTTTTCAAATCCACTTGTGTGGTACTTTAGCCTGAAGAGGCTGTGTTTCAAAGAATACCTTTTGTATTAGCCTGTGGAGGCTGGGTTCAAAGAATACCTTGGTTGTTTAGCCTGAGAAGGCTGGGAGCAAAGAATATCTTGTAATAGCCAGAAGTGGCTGGGTTCAAACAATACTTGTAAACCTTTTCACGGTTTGTAGTGAAAACTCAGTTGTTGCTGGGTAACTGGACGTAGTCTTGAATAGACGAACCAGTATAAAAATACTTGTGTTTATTTGTTTCGTCTGATTGACTAACTGGGGATAATCATAATCTAACGTTTGTTTATTAAAATCAATCTTTCAATATAAACGTTGTTTCGTCTGAACCGTTTTGAAACCCACAGACGAAAAGGATAAAATTTTTTAATTAACACAATTTAACCCCCCTTCTTATGTTTATCTTTTACACCTTGCTTTGACAAAAAAAAAAAAAAAAAAAAAAAAAAAGTAAACCCTAAGACCCTATCTGTTGTACATTGTATAGTTTGTATCCACATCAAACTCTACAGTCATTATGACATAAACTAGGAAGCTAATGAAACAGGGAAAGCATAGCACATGGTTTACAAAGCTTCTTCCTGCATGCAACATGATGAATTGGTCTATATGTGCCATTGCCACATGTTACATTTACACTATGTTCCTCGGAATAATTTAGCTTCATTACTATTGATATGTCCATAATCACACATAGTTTCAATTGAAAGATAACACTCAAAGCTTTCTGTGGCTAAACTTTCAAAATTTATGGATCTCTAGATTAATACCAATTCTAATTTGAAGTTGGCCAGATTCAGCTGGAAACATTCTGCCAGCCTGTCTATTTTATATTATAGCTTAGGCAAAATATGTGATATGTTTAAATTACATGCCTTTTGTGTAATTAGAAACCTTTGAGAACTACTAACTTTTAGTGTATGAGAATTTTTACTCGTATTCCCAGTTTTTATTCAAAGTCGGGTGAAAATATGATCATAAAACATTTTAATTCGAGGTACAGAGGCAGCCACTGCAGGCATATAAATTCAGCTTAAAGCAACTCATACATGCCCTGGATGGGATCAGCCTTCACCACTATCATTGTTCTTGATTTATATGGTACTTTCTAAATCTCAACCAACTCAAAGCAACTTTTCAATCTATGAATTGCTCAGCAGCATATCAGTTTACTGGATCCTAGAAAACACTGGCATGCTCCCTTTGAGATGCCAAATTCAAAACTAATGAAAGGTGGGTACTAGACCTAATTCTGAAAAAATCTGTGTATTCCAACCCCCCATAGATAGTCATAATTCATTTAGAGGATGGTCACATGAATGATAAATCATACATCCATATCAGGAAGATGCCATAAGTACAAAATAAAAATGTTTTATAAGCATCTCACAGGTTGATAACTAGTTACACACATACTTATTTCCAAATATTTTATACTTGGCTACCACCATTCATGTATTTGGCACATGGAGGATCAACAGTAATTAAACATAGATACAGAATGTCATAAAGTAAAAGTTGTTCCTCTTAGAAAATTTTGTAGATTGGGTATCATCATCACTCTGATATACAGGAAAAATTGCCATCTGAATAAGCACATCACTCAAAGTAATCTTCAGATATTAAAGCATTATATAGGATGCCAGGAAACATATGCATACCACAGTACTCCTATTTGCCTCATCCATTAATGCTGCACCAGCAAGCATCTCTCTGATGTCAATGCTCTGAATCAAGAAACATTGCAATTGAATATAAAACATCAAAGTAATATAGCAGTGAGTTTATGTTTAGCGCTAATTACCTGAAGGGCTGCTGGAAGTAGGCCAACTGCTGACATCTCTGATGTTCTACCTCCCACCCAGTCAAACATGGGAAATCTAGCTAACCAGCCCTCAATTCTTGCAGTGTTATCCAACAAAGAATTTTCTTGTGTTATAGCAACACCCTGCATTGTACCATGCATCCGCAAATGAAAATGACGGTTGACAAACTGACCACAGATGTACAATTGCAGGGTCCAAATCCTTGATAAACTCATAACAATGCAAACAAAAATTACATCGCAAATAACTAAAATTGTGAGAAAATACTCAAAAACAACATTATATTAAGTTAATATAGAAAGAAATTTTCCATAATTCAAAGACTTAACGTCACTCTTAAAACAAACAGTGAAAAAAAGAAACTTTAAATAACTGAAGAAGCTCATTTGAATGCAGACAAGACAAGAAAATCTATGAAAAGGGAAGGCATAGCAGTGATCTTAAGATATAAACAAGATATAAACAAGATATAAACACATTATCATTCAATAATAGTTAAAAGGAAATTCTTAAGAAAATTAAAACCTGAGATTAAACCTGTTTTGGGAAATTCAATCCTGCTTCACGAAAGGCTTTCTGTACTTCTAATAAGCCATTTCTAGTCTCAGGGGTGCCTCCACTCTGAAGATAAATCAAAATGTTTAATTCAACAGTATACAATAATTAATCCCACTAACACCATAATCAAACAAAAAAGTATAATCTCCACACAGACCTTTGAAATTACAATCACAAGTGTCGAAGCTAGCTCAGGGCCAAGTTGTGCAATTTGATGATCAATTCCAGCAGGATCTGTGTTGTCAATAAATCTTATCTGCCAAAAGTCCAAAACATAAATTTCATCCCATAACAATGTTGGAGAATAATGACAAGGGACTGTGTGGTCTAAGAAAACATTTTCTGTTATCATTCTTTGCCTTACATCGGTACAGGAAACATGGAAACAGAAAATATATACATATATATATATATATATATATATATTTACTATTTCTTATGTAAATTTTTCAAAACATGAAACTAGGGTGTATAGTAATCAAAAGCAGAAAATATTTTCTCAAACCAGATGACACAGTATAGCAGTAAGGAAACTTTTATGTCAAACCTTAATCACACAAATTATCGAGATAAAACTCTAATTGTAATCAAAGAATAACTCCTAAACTATCACAACTAAATTTCTTCTAAACCTCTTCTTATAGCACCTATAGAAATTGCAGTATGGATCATTTGCTTGGATTGGATTACCTTGAGTGGAGGATTATCCGGAGCTAATGCCTCTGCCACAAACTGTGGTCCAAGTGCCGAACCTCCAATCCCAACTGAAAGTATCTGCGTAAACCTCCCCTCCGACGACGCCGGAGGCTTAATCTGCCAAAACCCAAACCAACCACAACACAATCACTTACCAACCAAACATAACTAAGTGTTGTTTGGATTGACGTCATAGAACTAATCCTGAGACATTTGACATTGATTTCACATTCAAGAACTGTCATTAAGTCTATTAGGTAGCATTTGGCTTGGTTCAAACATTTTTAACTGAACTTATTACAAACAAGGTCATATAACAAAGACATCTAAACATTAATCACATCACTTCAAGATAATTTCAACTAAAATCAATTTTGTCATCGCTCATCCAAACAAGCACTAATAACTAACCGAGTCGCAATTTCGAACAAACTAACTAACCTTACCACTGACGACGTCGTTTGCGAAGCTACAAACGGCGTCGAGCGTGTTATCAATCTGAGTTTTGAGGAAAGAGTTTGGCGCACGTGCGGAGTCCCTGAGCCAGTAGTGACCGACCATGCGTCCCTCGTCGGGGTTGGCGATGGCGCCTTTTTCAAGGTCCTCCATGGCACGGAGTGCGGCCTGGAAGCGGGGCTCCATTTCGAGGAGGAAGTCGTCGGAGAACCCGACCCGACTGACATCTAAGTAGAGTCCGAGCTCCTTGTGCTGGTAGAGCCAGTCGACGTAGCGCAGCCATAGGGCGCGAGGGTCTTTCTCGAGTCCCGCGGTGACGCGTTTTGTTGTGATTGCGGAGAGTTGCGGCGCGGGAGCTTCACGCGCGAGGGAGCGTGGAGGGGAGGGTTTGGAGCGGGAAGAATGGAACGAGGGAAGAGCGGTGGTACGGCGTCGTATTGGGATGGGATTGTTCTTGTTGTGGTTGAGTGTTGGGGAGGATGAGTAAATGCCTGAGATTGAGGCCATGAATGAGTGAGTGAGTGAGTTGAGAATGTTTGTGCTGACGGGGATATTCAATGGAATGATTGCTCTGTGATTGGTTCGTGGGAGTAACCAACTGTATCTTTTCCCTTAACTAAATGGGGTCCTATTCCATTCACTATTACTTCCATGCCCTAGCATATTCCTATTTCCTGCCTTTTTTTTTCAGTATTTTATTTTTCTCTTCTCGTGTTATTTTATCCGGGTTAATTTTAAATAATTTTATAATGTGAATAAAAATATATAAAATTTATTATTTTTTATTAAATTTATTAAGTGAACATGTAAGGATAATGCTGAGTGTAAGTGTGGAGTAAGAATGAAATTTCACCTAGACCTAAGAGTGGAAAAGTATTATTCTAGCCTGCACATTAGATTATCATGATATCTTGTCAGTGGTTATTGGAAACATGACACGAGTTTTGAGGTTATGTTTTATGGTCATTGGAAGCACAACACTTAGCTGTAAGTTTTATTATGAACATACCCTCATGTGATATCATTAAGATAAAATCAAATCAACAATAAATCATATTTGTTTTGTTCAAAGTATAAAGATGTGTTATTACTAATACGTTATTTTTAATAGTCTATATATATTTTTAAGAAATATTTCTAACTCAAATTTAAATTATCTTTATTTTCTGCTTTTTTCGTATTTTATTTTTCTCTTTTCATATTATATTTAATATTCAGACTCAGAAATTTCCACTAATTTCAAATAATGTTATGTTGTGACTCAATAAAAGTATATAAAGTTTATTCCTTTTTATAAAATTTAGTAAGCGAAAGTGTGAGATCATAAAGAAGACCACGAAACTAGCACCATCTTACGAAGTAATAGGTAAACAATATTAGCTTGAAATTAAATAAAATTAATAATTTAATTTTAAGAAAGAGTCTATATTAGCAACACTTCTAGGCAAACTAAAAAAAAGTGTGAAATTGTAGGTATTTCTTATGTCACATGACACGTAACCAAAGAAAACGCCTAACAATATAATATATAAAAAAAAGTAGTCACGTAAAGATGTCAAATATTTGACGGCTCTAATCACATGACAAAGGCACTAGGTATTCACAACCTCCACCCGGAAAAAAAAAATTAAGCTATTGAAAGTTTTATGTTTCTTAAAACTTTCTTCCTTCATGTCTTTTAGATGATAAAACAAGTAACAAAATGTTTTCTTTGTCCATTCTTGTCAAAGTTAAAAAAATAAAAAATAAAATTGAAGAGACGAGAAAGGTATGACATGGAGAATGTCAAGAATGAGAAATAATTTGCTTCAAGAATATGGTAAGAGTTATGTAACTTTTTATAGTTTTTTAAATTGATTAAATAAATATAGATAAGAGAGGAGAAAAAAAAAAAACATGACGTTTGAAATTATAGGAGTACTTTGGAGTAAGAGAAAAATGCACACATTTAAAATTGTTGTAATTTAATTGCTTTGTAACTGTTTTGTTAATTAAATTAAATAAAAAATAAATAAAAGTAGAAGAAGATGAAAAGACACACACTTAATATTGGATAATTAATTTATAACTGTTGGGTAATTAGAGTATCAAAATATTATCACACAGCTAAAATAGAGTTGAGAAATAATAACTGACACACAAAAAAAATTTATTAAGTGGAAGAAAAATGACAACCTCTCTCTATCAATAAGGAAAGAACAATAACACTCTCTCTTATAAATAGGAGATTACACCTCTCTATTTTCAAAGACTATAGAAATATTCTATGTCTCTCTCTATTTTTCTTCTTCTGGGATGTGTTTTCCTTTGTTGCTGGAGTGTGTCATTTATAGGCAAACCATAACACTATTCATGCGTTGTTTTTCATGCACCGAAAACAAAAGTGTTTCAACACCTAACATGCACCGAAAGTTGCCTAATTTTTTCTTTCCACCGAAAATGAATTTGTTTGCATGTTGGCTAGACCCCACCACAAAGGTGGCTTTAATTTCTTTCAATCTCCCACTTAAAGCCACATTTGTGATCTTTCTTATAAAATCATGCTACTTTAAAATTTCAAAAGACCATATGAGGATCTACACCATATGAACTTGTCAGTGTTGATTGGCTTTGTCATCACATCTGCTAGGTTATCTTTAGTGTGAATCTTCTGCATGTCCACACTCCCTTCTTCTACCACTTCTCTGACGAAGTGATATTGTACTCCTATGTGCTTCGTCCTGGAATGAAAGGCTGGATTCCTTGCAATGTGCAAGGCACTCTGACTGTCACAATACACAGTAATCTTCTGTTGCTTGTGCCCGAGTTCTTCCAATAACCTTTGAATCCAGATTGCTTCCTTGCATGCTTGCGTAGCTGCCATGTATTCAGCTTCTGTAGTAGACAAAGCTACGACAGATTGTAACTTTGATAACCAGCTTACTGCACCACCTGCAAGTGTAAACACATAGCCTGAAGTGGATTTTCTTCTGTCAAGATCACTTGCAAAATCTGAGTCAACATATCCTCTGACGACAAACTCTGATTCTCCAAAACATAATGACACATCTGAGGTTCCTTTGATGTATCTAAGTATCCTCTTAACAATATTCCAATGCTATCTACCTGGATCTGCCATGAATCGACTGACCGCTCCCACTGCTTGTGCAATGTCTGGTCTTGTACATATCATAGCATACATTAGGCTTCCCACCGCCGATGCATACGGCACTCGAGACATTTCCATCCTCTCTGCTTCATTGCTAGGACACATACCTGAGGATAATTTATAATTGACAGGAATGGGGTCGAAATTGGCTTACAATCTTGCATATTGAAGCGCCGCAAGACTTTCCTAAGATAATTCTTTTGAGAAAGCCAAATTTTCCTATCTTTTCTATCTCGGTGAATTTGCATCCCTAAAATCTTGTTTGCGGGTCCCAAGTCCTTCATATCAAACTCCCTAGCCAACTGTGCCTTCAATTCTTGGACTTGATCTTTGTTGGGGCCTACCACCAACATGTCATCCACATACAACAGCAAAATGATGAAATCATTATTACCAGATCTTTTGTAATAAGTACAATGGTCTGACTGAAGTCTGTTGTAGTTGAGGCTAACAATGAAGGAATCAAATCTCTTGTACCAACACCTTGGCGCCTGCTTAAGACCGTACAGAGATTTGGTCAACCTACAAACCAAGTTTTCTTTTCCTTTTTCTTCAAAACCTTCTGGTTGGAGCATATATATTTCTTCTTCAAGTTCACCATGAAGAAAAGCAGTCTTTACATCCAATTGTTCTAGATGTAAATCAAATACAGCACACATAGCCACTACTACTCTGATAGTGGTAAGTCTAACCACTGGAGAGAATATTTCATTGAAATCAATGCCTTCCTTTTGAGCATATCCTTTGACCACCAGTCTTGCACGATATCGTTCCACTTGATCATTGCCATCACACTTGATCTTGTAAACCCATTTGTTTCCAATGGCTTTCCGATCTCTTGGAAGTACAACAAGCTCCCATGTATTGTTTCTATGTAAGGCTTCCATTTCTTCATGCATTGCTGCCATCCACAGAGAGGCATCTGAACTACTTACAGCTTCTTGAAAAGTTGTCGGTTCTCCCTCTTCTGTTAGAAGACAGTACGCATCATGGCTTGTCATAACATAATCTGAGTGCCAGGATGGTTTCCTTATCTGACGTGTTGTTCGTCGAACTTCTCCATCATGGGTCTCATCTGGTTCTTGTTCCTCATGCTCTGGTTCTGCTTCAAAAGAATTTTCTTCTCCAGACTTTCCATCTATTTGCATAGTAGTAATATCTTTAGAAGTCTTGCTATTTTTTCTCGCTCACTTTGCGTTCATTTTCTCGCAAATATTACATCCCTAGCGATAATAATCTTGCGGGCAGTGGGATCCCACAAGCGATACCCCTTAACACCATCAGCATAGCCCAAGAATATGCATTTCCTAGATTTTGGATCCAGTTTACTTCTTTCTTGGGAGTTGTACATCACGTATACAGACATCCAAACACATGTAAGAAAGAATACTCGCTGGTTTTCCTTTCCACATCTCCATCTAGTCTTTAATCCCATTGCAGTTGATGGCGATCGGTTTATCAAGTAACCGCATTGTCTTCATCGCTTTCGCCTTGAAAAGACTTGGCTAATCCCGTAGCTTTGTAACATTGCTCTTGTCCTTTCCAAGAGTGTTCTATTCATCCGCTCTCGCTACACCATTTTGTTGAGGTGTATGAGCAACAAGAATTGCCTTTTGATACCTTCTTGCTTGCGAGAATGCTAGAAATTCGCCATCGATATTCTCCTCCATTGTCCTGGTCCTCAAACACTTAATCTTTTTACTAGTTTCAAGTTCCACCCGTGTTTTGAATACCTTGAAAACGGAAACACATCCGACTTATTCTTGATTGGGTACACCCATAGCCTCCTAGAATAATCATCAATGAATGATACAAAATACTTTGCTCCTCCTAGGGACATTTCGGTGACTCCCACACATCAGAATGAATCAAGTCAAGTATGTGTTTGCTTCTAGCATTGATTTATCAAATTTCAATCTATGTTGTTTGCTTGTCACACGTTATGCTCACGAAAGGTAAGGTTACTTGATGTGAGCCCGGGTAGGAGTTTACGTTCGCAAGGACCTTCAAGCCTCTTTCCGACATATGGCCTAGTCTGCGATGCCAAATTGTCATTGATTCCTCTTGACTAACTGATGCAACAGATACATCAGCCTCTTGCAACGTTTCTCCCTTAAGCATGTATAGATTAGCAGAAATCTTCTCTGCTTTCATCACCACTAAAGCACCTTTTGATATTTTCAAGATCCCAAATTCAATATGGGTCTTGCAACCGAGGTCATCTAGTTGCCCAATTGACAACAAGTTCTTTTTCAAGCCCTCCACATGTCGTACCCCTTGAATTGTGCGAATAGTACCATCGTACATCTTTAATTTGATAGTACCAATTCCAGCAATTTTTAAAGCATGGTCATTTCCCATGAACACAGATCCCTCAGAGATAGGTTCATAAGAGCAAAACCAATCTCGTCGTGGAGTCATGTGCCATATTGCTCCTGAATCCAATATCCAAACATCAGTGAGCTGCCTTCCATCTTTAGAACCAATTGCTGCTTCGCTAAATAAGATTTCTCTATCATCGGAGGTACTAGCAACACATCCTTGAGAGTTTGTTACTTCAGAAGACTTTCCAGAATTTTTCTTGTTGTGCCAACAGTCTTTCTTTAAATGTCCTTTCTTGCCACAATGGTAGCACTTGAAGTTATTCCTTCTTTGTGACTTTGGTCTACCATGACTTTGACTCCCACTAGAGCTTCGTTCCGTTGATCTTCCTCTCACCACCGTTAAAGCCTCTGCTTGCTTGGAATTTTCCAATCTATCTTCCTTATCCTTGCGCCTGGATTCTTCTTCAAGAATGGCTCTGGCAACATCATCAAAGTTTAGATAGTCGGAAATCATATTATTTGTGATATTTATGATGAGTTGATCATACGAGTCTGGTAAACTCTGAAGTAGAAGCTCTGCACGTTCACTTTCTACTATTTTTACATCTGACGTTGTCAGCTGAGCAAATAGCGTATTCAAATTGTTGATGTGATCCATCACCGAAATGGATTCACTCATTCGAAGAGTGTAGAGTCTCCTCTTCAAGAAAATTTTGTTGTGAAGAGACTTGACCTCGTATAATTTTACGAGCGTATCCCAGATTTCCTTTGCCGTTTGTTTTTCTGCAACACTAGATAAGACGAAATCTGCTAATGTCAAGTGCGTTAGCAACAAAGAATAGCATCCATCTCCTTCCACTTTTCATCAGTAATACCAGCAGGTATACCTTCAATTGCTGCTAAACAATTTTCTTTTCTCATAAAAGCCTTCATCTTCAATTTCCACAGGGAGAAATTACTCCCACTGAATTTCTCAATCTCAAATTTTGCCGCCATGCTGTGAATAGTACTATACGTAAATAGTACCGTATATGTGAATAGTGTTATACGTTTTCACTGTGAATAGTACCGTATACGTGAACAGTATTGTATATCTATACCGTACACTAGACCCGGTCTAGTTTACGTTAACAATTACTGCAAAAGTATACAATCACACATGTGAAACGTATCTTCCAGCATTATCGCAGCGGACCAAGAATTTTTCTTTTCTGATGTGGAAGTTCGGACAAAACCGCAACCACAGAGCATACTAAGAATATTCTTACCGAACCAAAGAGCTCTGATACCACTGTTGGGTAATCAGAGTATCAAAATATTATCACACAGCTAAAATAGAGTTGAGAAATAATAACTGGCACACAAGAAAATTTTATTAAGTGGAAGAAAAATGACAACCTCTCTCTATCAATAAGGAAAGAACAATAACACTCTCTCTTATAAATAGGAGATTACACCTCTCTATTTTCAAAGACTATAGAAATATTCTATGTCTCTCTCTATTTTTCTTCTTCTGGGATGTGTTTTCCTTTGTTGCTAGAGTGTGTCATTTATAGGCAAACCATAACACTATTGATGCGTTGTTTTTCATGCACCGAAAACAAAAGTGTTTCAACACCTAACATGCACCGAAAGTTGCCTAATTTTTTCTTTCCAAAGAAAATGAATTTGTTTGCATGTTGGCTGGATCCCACCATTTGTGGTGGCTTTAATTTCTTTCGGTAACTGTTTTATAGTTTTATTAATTAAACGGAAAAAAAGAGTAGATAAAAGTGGGGAAGAAGAAAAAGCACGAGCTTGAAATCATAGGAGCATAGCTTAGAAAATGACACACATTTACAATTGTAATACTTTGTCACTACTTTATAGTTATATTAATTATATTAAAAAAATATAAGTAAAGGAAGAGGAAAAGGCACATATTTGAAATGAGATAATTAATTTGTAATTGCTTTATAATTTTATTAATTAGATTAATTAACAAAACAGATGAAAGTGGAAGAAGAAAAAAATGCACACATTTAAGATTGTAGTAACTTCCTTGTTCTCTTAAATGTTTTGTAGTTTCATTAATTAAATTAAATAAAAATTAAATTAAATAAAAATATAGATAAGAGTATAGGAAGAGTAAAAGGCATACATTTGAAATTGGGTAACAAATTTGTAACTGCTTTATAGTTTTATTAATTAAATTAAATAAAAATATAGATAAAATGGAAGAAAAAGAGAATGCACGAAGATTCGAATTTGCCGAATGTATTATAATTTTATTAATTAAATTAAATAAAAAATAGATAAAATGAAGGAAGATAAAAAGACACAAATTTAAAATTGTAGCAGCTATTCGTAATTTTATTAATTAAATTAAATAAACAATTGATAAAAATAGATGAAGAGGAATAGACACACATTTGAAATTGGGTAAGTAATTTGTAACATTTTTTTTATAGCTTTATGAATTATATTAAACAAAATAATTGATAGAAGTAGTGGAAGAAGAAAAACGCCTTATTTGAAATTATACAGGAGCGTAGCAACTTTATAAATTATTAATAAAATTAAACAAAAAATTGATAAAAGTGGAAGAAGAGAAAAAATTGTATTAAGTAACTGCTTTATAATTTGATTAATTTAATTAAATAAAAAATAGATAAACTTAAACTACTATTCATATTTTCAAAGACTTATAATTAGTTAAAACTTGAACCTTAATATCTTGATACAGATGTAATTATGATAGTTATGTATACGAGTTTTGAATTTTATGTGTATATATGTATTTTTATGAAAATATTGTAACGTATGTATCTCACCATGAAATTCCTTTTAATTTTCACTATTACAATAATAAAGTTTTTATTGAAATGAAAGTCCTATTCTTAGAATAGTTTGTTTAGTTTACACTCTTGCTGTCCTGTACATTTAAATACCTAGCTGATTTCCATGAGTTTTGATTTTATATCCCCATATTTTTGTAGGTTTTATCTTTTCATTAATGCTACTCTATAGGATGCTGCAATATTGAGGTTAAGATGTCAAAGTTAGCAATCAGTTCTAGGGTAATTTGAACCTAGGTTGGATTTTGAGTTTCATCAAATTAATGTAAAAGAACATAAATCAAAAAGACATTACACAAACAATAAAGTTAGTATTGTTATGGTAACGTATTCTTATTATCAAACGTCGATTATACATGCAATTGTTCCATAAAGGGATTTTTACTTAGAACACGGTTCCTAATTTTCTAGCAACATGTTTTAATTGTCTAAACAAATATCTTAATTATATGTATGTAAACATTAAAGTATTTTGCACTTAAGTTTCTCAAACAGTACACGTAACCTACGTATCATTATTCTTAAAGCATATAAACGATTGTATCTCAATTTTCTTTTTAGGTAATTAACTTGAACTGTACTGTTACATACTTACGAAAATAAGTTAGTTTGTAAATAAATTATATATTTAGATAAGTGAAGGTGCATTATGACCCAAAATATAATTACAGAATAAAATGCGGGCAGAATAAATCATATTTTACTGGAAATTAACACGTGGCGCGAAAATA
Source organism: Hylodesmum podocarpum (assembly GCA_026586105.1). Taxonomy (NCBI): domain Eukaryota; kingdom Viridiplantae; phylum Streptophyta; class Magnoliopsida; order Fabales; family Fabaceae; genus Hylodesmum; species Hylodesmum podocarpum. Next base: position 1,130,320 of record JALJEV010000071.1, on the reverse strand, counting down.
TAAAATGTAGACATTGAAAATCATATTTTACAAAGTGACACATGACAGACATTATACTAGATGTATAATTTATTTATAAATTGTCTCGTTTCCGTAAATTGTTCTCGTAACAATACCATTCAAATTAATTACCACACTTTTTTAAAGCTCTTTAACACATAGTCTTTTTCTTGAGTTAACCTTAAGTTGAATTTAATTGGTTTTTTTTCCACCTTACTAAGTATTAAGCACAAAAATTGAAGTTAACATAAAAACAATGCAATTAATATTCAATTAAGCCTATAGTACGATCACTGCATACAAACACAAAATAAACAAGAACAAGCTGTTTACATGAGAAAAAGATAAAGAAGTAACATAAATTGTTGAGGGAGGTATTTCAATTTGGTATCTATTTGGCTTAGATGTATCAGGTATCATTTGTGTCAATAACATTTCTACATTTTATTTATAAGCATGTGATTGTAATGGAATATTTCGTTCAGTAATTCATAGTCTTAGTGTCTTTCAAAAGATTTAATAACACTCATAAACGAGTTTTCCTCCCAACATGAATTTTTCATATGCACACATGCAAATTGAACTCTAACTACATACTTAAAAACTTAATTCATACTACTCCAATGTTTAAAAGATCTGAACTCATTCTAAATGTTAATTTTTCTAAAACACTTATAAACATAAATATAATGATGAAATAATAAAAGGTAATGGATCCACGTTGCAAATTTTGCCATTTATTCTATGGACAATAAAGATGGTAAATTTAGGGGTTTTTTCTTTTTCAGGATTTTATAAGAAAAAGAAGGTATACTCCATTGTCGGTTATATGTAAGTGAATGGAAGAGAAAGATAAACAATAAGAAAGATGATTATTAATCAAACACAATGCTATTATATATCTAGAGAGAAATTTAAAAATAGGAAAATGTATATGTATAATAGGTGATATAATTTGACAAAGAGAGATAGAAAGAAACAATGTGCGTAGGTGGAGTGTTTGATATTTAGAGGTGTATAAACATCATTTATATAAAAATAAAAAAAGAAAGAAAAATTAAAAATTAAATAAATAATGAGATAAGAAAATAAGAGAAAGAATATTGGATAGAAAGACGTAAAGGAAAAGTAAATATACGATGATAATTATTTTTTAATCTAATATTAAAATACAATTTAAGAATAAAATGAAAAAATTATATATTAAAAAAGTTAAGGGACGTTTGTTTCATAAAAGGATCCCTAGGAAAGTGTACGTAAGAATATTGAACAATATTTAACACCATGTTCACCATAAATTTTAAAGAAAAAGTGTCAGAAATTGATTTATATAATAGAAAATAAGTATATTTTATTTTAAGACATGATATTCTCAAAAAATATGATTCCTAATAATACAATTTCATACTTTAAAACAAATAACTTGAAAAAATTATAAAATATCAATCAAATGTGTTTAAAAAGAAAACAGCTAAAAACGTAATAGTTGCGTTCTTACATAATAATTATTTTTATTTACGAATGAGTTTTATGAGCAATTTTTAATCAAGAAAACACCTTTTGAACCAATTAAGTAGCTATAATTTAATAAGATTTCCTTAGTGTAACCTTGTACATCAAGTTAAATTTTGTTGGTCTTGTCAACATTAGCAATACCTTATAGTTTAAAATGAAGAATATCATAATTTCTAACATACCATAATTCAGCACCCAACAACAACACATAGAAGTGTCTCAAGTCAATTTATCCCCAAGTTTAGTCAAACCACCACAAAGAATCTCAGCGAATGAAGCCAACATGTCGTAAATGGTTGTTTTTTTAAGGGCAAATAATATCTGTGTGTATATATAATATCGTGAGTCATATCTATGAACTAGAACCTTACTAATTTTGACGTGTAATTGTGAATTGTACCGCTACACATTCGCTTGCAACAGAAGACATGTATTTCCAAAGAAAATAATATTTATTTTTTCAACCCATTCCCATTCCTTGTCATTACAATAGTATCTAGAAGCATGCAATGGAACTAGATTCAACCCATTCCTTGTCATTACAGTAGTATCTAGAAGCATGTGCTGGAACTAGAGGGGAGGAGTAATTTTTTTTTTTATTTCAAATTTTTCATTTTTTTTTTATTTTTAAATAAGGATAGACATGGCGTAAATTAATTGATCACACAATAATTTTTTTTGAAAAATTAAAATAAATTTAAAAAAAATTAAAATTTACTTTTAACGAATATCATAACTTTTTATTTACTTTGTATGACTCTCTAATATTGGACGACCACCTATTATCAGGACTGATATTAGACCACCCGTTGAATAGTTTCCACGTTTGACTACCTCTTATCAAGATCGATATTGGACCAGAATAGAAACCTAATATTAGACGGACCAAAATAAAAACCTAATATTAGACGACCACCTGTTATCAGAACCGATATTGGACCACTAGTTGAATAGTTTCCACGCTTGAAAAGTCTAGTTCTCGGTGTAAGAGAAATGTGTTAGAAATATAATATTGGAAAAAAATCCAACTCAACCTACAATTTCAACAATTATTGATCATATAATAATATTTTTCTTTTAAGTTGAAATAAAAATAATTTATTATTATTATTATTATTATTATTATTATATATAAAAAAATATTTGAAGATCACGAGTCCTATTCTTCACGCGTCCCTCCGCCCCAATCTGGAAGGGTAGTGATCATTAGCGACATTTTTAAATAATACATATAGTATTAATTAAATCTTACCGAAAGTTCAAGGAAATAATAGATATATATTGTCATTCAACAAAATCAATAAAAATGTAATTTGAATAAAAATTAATTGATAATGTAATAATAAAAAAATGTTTTATAATTGATAATGTAAACTTTTATATTATTATCCCATCATAATAAATTTATTAACTTTTATAAAATCATCTAAATAACTACAATTTATTATTTAAGGATAATGTGAAACTATTTTATATCATCGTTATATTGTTATTAAACTCTAACTTTTAATAAAATAAAATAGTGTATAACACCAAAAGTCATTAGTGCACACAGTTTGATACTTATACCGCTTAATTAAAATTTTAGACATGATCTCTTGGGAGTGAAATCATACCTCCAAATGAGTTAGTTCTTTGGGAGGGGATTTTTTAACAATCAAAGTATATTTGTTCTTATTGAAAATTAATCACTCGGTATCCTTGAAGTTTTTTTTTTCTTGCAACAATTGAAATGAGATAATTTTATAAAAACTGAGCTGATGTTATTAAATGAACTAACTTATAGTATCATTCACTAATTAGTATGAAACAAAAGTCTTTGATACAATAGTTCTTGGTTAAGTATGAGAAAAGTTTAGATGACCTATTAGGAATTTATGATCTAATCTATTAAATAAGTCAGACTTTAATAAATAAATCAGATTTAATTTAAGTTTTTTAACCTATTTTATGTCGATATTTTTTATTATAAATATCATAAAAATATATATATTTAAATAAATAGAGAGACTTATACAACAATATGTCGTCCCAAACTTTTAAAACAGCTTAATTATTAAGTATTTGGCCTGGCATGTTGCTGTCTTGAATATAAAATAAAAATGGTGCAGAAAATTGATATCTAGAATTTTCGTGGGGAGAATGTAGATTGCGTTGTTACATGTTATTGCGGCATAAATGACGCATACGCGGCACGTCGAGACACAGAAAAAACAGAGAAAAAAAAGTGAAAATCCAGTGATTGATTCAAATTCAATTTATTTCCATTTTGGACTTTATCTCTTTCATTTGTTGCTCTGAACTCTCTCTCACTACTCAGAAACAACATGATGTGGGAATGGGATGAATACGAAGACGCAACTCCCAATTCCGACGATAACCATTCTCATCTCAATTTCGATCTCTTCTCTGCTCTCTCCACACCTAAGGTGATCATGATTCTGCTCCCTCACTCTCTATTCACTCTCTCTTTATACTTTCTTTTATGATTTATTATTCAAATTAGGTATTGTTTGGGGCAGGATTATTATAAGATACTAGAAGTCGATTACGATGCTTCCGATGACGCTATTCGCTCCAATTACATTCGTCTCGCTCTGGTTTGTTATGTTATCTTGTTGTAAGCATTTTCGTTTTGTTGGGTTTTCTGATTGGGGTATAATTTGGGTCTCGTTTTGCACGCAGAAATGGCACCCGGATAAGCAGAAAGATCAGGATTCTGCTACCACTAGATTCCAGGAGATTAACGAGGCCTATCAGGGTATGTATCTATATCTATCTATGTGTCTCCTTTTAGGGTTTAGGGTTAGGGTCGAGGTTGTGAGCTTGTCTGTTATTTATAGTTTTAATTAACCTATTGTTTTATAAGTTTTTTTAACCATGACATTGCTCCGAATTATCTACTAGCTTTAGTGATGACTAATTTCTGTTGTGAAAATTGGTTGACTATGTTTTGATCTACATTTCAAAGAAAAATATTTGATATACATCTGCAATACGCATTCAACTAACTAGACAACAATTATAAAATGTGAAGAGAGAAACACAATAATTATAAAATGTGAAGAGAGAAACACGGATATGTATACGTATGAGTGAGATGAATGCTTGACTATGAACTGCAATTGACTGCAAAGTAAAGTTGCTTCAAAATATCTACTAGCTTTAGTGATGACTAATCTCTGTTATGAAAATTGGTTGACTGTGTTTAGTGAGATCTTCTTTGATGTACATTTCAAACAACTAACTGGGACCTATTTGGGTGTTTTTCCTCTTTCGGAAGGACTTGTTGGAGGAAAAAATGTGGAAAAAGAAAATGAAACTTGTCTTAAACGTTAAAATTAGCTTTTCATTAGTTAATTTGTGGAAAGTCTCACATCTTTTAGAAAATTTAAAAGAGAGAGATTTTAAAAATTAGCTGATGGAAAATTAATTTTAAATTTTGGACAAATTTATGTCATTTTCTTCTTATTTTCTTCTCCTAGTAGTCTTTCCTGGAGAAGTTTATTCAAACAAGTATTGTTATGGTACTTAAAGTGAGAGTTAAGAAATTTAATTCCTGGAAGATGAAAAAAACGCAACATAGTTCCAAAAAATGTTTATTGTTATTTTAGTCCCTTTAGTAAACATCATCACTTTCTGTCATTTTGTTCTTTGAACTTGAGAATAAAATTACAGTAAGTGGTTAAGTATGGAAATCAAAATGACAACAAATGGTTAAATTCAGGGACTAAAATGACGCGTCACTGTAAATTAGTAAACATTTTAACTAAATTGATTGACGGAATGCAACTATTTTATTACTTTTCATCTTTTAGGGAGTAAATTTTTTTATTCAAGCTCACACTTTCAGGGACTTAATGGTGATTTAATCACCACTGATTGCTGTATGATATAATAATTGTTTATGTTTCTCATGTGTTTACTTTTTATTTGCCGTACTAATGTTCGGGGGAACTGTTTCTGTTTTATTAAATTCCATGTCTACTGAGATGGAAGTGCTGTTAAACGGGGATGCTGGTGTACAATATGGGAATTGAATAATTGTTTGGCATAGGGGAAGAGTGTAATAAAATCTGTTGTTGGCTCATTTCCTGAGATTTCTGAAATCCGAAGCTTGAAAGAAACTTTAGTGAGCGTTCTCTGTTAAAATTTGAACGAACAAGCCTGATAATGGTAATGCTCGTGGTACTGAATGATGGGTTGTGGAAGTGCCACCATGAGCATAAGCAGAGTATTGTGGAGATGATTGTGGTGGGTGGGGTAGATGGACAAGAAAAGATAAGATTAGGAACAAGTGTATTAGATAGATCATAGATGGTTGGAGTTGTACCTGTTGAGGAAAAAGATAATGTTAAGAATGAGTGTATTAGATAGGAGTTTGGAGTTGTACCATTGAGGAAAAGATGACTAAGTCTTGCTTACAGTGGCTTGACCTTAATATAAATGGTTTTCCTGAAAACTTTTTTTTGTCATAACACAATCAGGTTATTTGATGATCCTTGTGGTCAGAGGGGTAAGTGAGTCATGCTGAGCACTTGTGCTCAAGCTTGACTTGTGTGTCGAATTCAATTGAGTTTGGTTGAGCATTTCCTTAAATAATTTACAAGTAGTCAACTATCATTTACATCCCTACAAACAGCCAATACCGCCCACCCATGGCAAGAAAACTTAGTTGTTGTCCAGGGGAGAAAGGGCTAACCAACTTAGTTTCCTGCTTTGTTTCATTAGGACTTACCTTTCCCTTTAGGACAATAGGCACCTTGATCTTATTGCTTTTTTCTCAGATAATTGCATTCTCCACTGCTCAGATCAAAAGATTAAACAGTTTAGTTTTTATGTTATTGTTAGATCCTGTACCCCACCCCCCTATTTTGCATCCTTTGGTTAATAATTCTGACACCTTTACAATTTCTAGCCTTCTGGAAATATGTAAACATTCTTACAACTTGGATGGTTTCATTGTACTGAGTCTGTTTTCTTTGTCTGTTATTAGCTTAGAAAATGTATCCTCCCAGTCCTGCTCCATGCAAAAAGATGAAAAATAAGAGGAAAGGTTCCCCAATTCCTCCTGATCTCCCCAAATTTACTCATATTCCTATATGCTTGTTTTGTAAAACTGGAAAGGATACTGCGTTGAAGTTTGAAGCTTACAATGTATTTTGCAATGTACTCTACCACTTGATTCTCACCGGCCAGATTTCATGTAGTTAATTTTATAACTTTGAGGGTGAGCCTTGGCACATTGGTAAATTTGCTGCATTGTGAACTGGGTGTCATGGATTTAAATCCTAGAAATCCTCATATAGGGGTAAGGCTGCATACATATACTCTACCCGAACCCCATTTGGCAGGAGCCTCGTACACTGAGCCACCCTTTTTAATTTTTATATAATGTGTGATATTTTTGGCTTGTTAAAGTGATGAAGTTATCAGGGATAACTGTCAGATGGAATAAAAATTTGAATTGATAACTGGTGGAATTTTGAAGTTGTAGCCTTGTAGGGGAGGGAGATGGGAACTTTACCCCTTCTTCCATATTTGTTTTGCTATTGCTTATAGTCTAATAGGCTTGAAGTCGATATTGAAAGGGATTAGATTAGTGGTTCAATAAATATGATATTACTATTGTAGTCTAGTACCTATCTGATGGTTACTGTTGGAAATCTTATTTAAATTTAGTTAGATCTTAATATTCTGCAAATTATCTACTGCAACTCCTCTATTATCTACCTACTTTAATTTTTTTCTCTTAACTAAGTAGATGGGACGGGACAGTATGATTTCTGTCAAATTATCATAATCTAACACCTTTTTGGTTTAATTGGACAGTTTTGAGTGATCCAGTCAAAAGAAGGGAATATGACATAAATGGGATGCATTACGTATATGATTACAATATCATTGTAAGCAATTTTTCTCTTCGGCTGGCAGGAATTGTGTTTTGAAAGTATGTTTTATTTACAAACAAAATTGATTCTTTTTGTTTTATTTAACATTTTATTTGTAGGATTATCTTAACCGTTACAAGGGGCTTATATTGACATGCAATGGCCTTGGCATAAAGCATTCGATTTGGTAAACAAAACCAACATCACCGACATCCTTCCAGTGCATCTGGGACAGTTTTTTGAAGTACCTGGCACTGCATGCCATGCTTAGCAATGAAGGTATCTGAGATGTCCTAGAGAGTGTTTCATGCATTTGTATAAAAATGGACAAAATGGGACCAATACCTCTTGTAACATTGAATGGGGAGCATCCCCACCCTTGTTTTCAAATTTGTGTTCATATCATCTCTCTATTTTTTACAGTTCGTTTGGATAGAGATAAACGAAATGGGAAGGGAAAAACATTTGAAATTTGACAACTTTTCTCATTTGGTTCAAGAGAAAATGAAGAAAAAGATGAGAGAAAACTTGCCTCTAATTAAATAATTTTAAAATTTCATCTCCTAATTAAATTTTAAAGTTTTCTTGTTAGGATTTCTTTATACTCATAAATTGAGGGTTAAAGTTTGCTATTTACACTTCCAGAAGAGAAGTGGGTCAGCAGGTAAATTCACATATCAGAAAACATGGAATGAGGGTGTTTGTAATAAATTAGAGGGTGTCAAAGCAAAGCGGATACTGAATTAGCAACACGTTCAAAAGAGACTTGTTAGCCTATACGAGTTGGGCTCTCATCTGGCAACTTTTTACGACCAAACCAGCGATTCGAAAGTAATAACCTTAACAATGAATATACTTTCTAAGAAGTAATAAAAAAACATTGTAAAGAAAAGTAAATAAAAACATAACAATAACAATAATAAATAAATAAATGTTATGAAGCCATTCATGGTCTTGGCCAATTTTAGTTGGTCCTTTTAACCATATTTTTTTTAATTTATAAGACTCAAATATGAAACATTACTCAATAATTTTAGGCTAATACTATTTAGATGAACTACATATTGATAAATATGACACATTATCAACACTTAAGGTTCTCATTATCAACTGAAAATTATTCTTTAATATTTGAAATAAGATTTCACCATACAGGTGTTAAGTTTTCCTATCAGAATGCTTTTATTATAAATGTATTGTGGAGAATGTATCATAACATATCTTAAGAAAGGAATGAAATTTTTTAAGTGTGATTAAAATTAAAGTTAAACATCAGTTGTATAATCAATCGAAAAATGTAAAAATATCTCATAATTTTACTGAAATGTTAAAGACCCTATGATGGTTAAAATAATAATTATAATAATAAAAAAATGTATCAGAATAAAATGTCCTTGGATCAATATTTGATCATGCATATGATCAAACATCCTTGGTCAGGGCCCTTGCAGCTCATGTATGCAACACATTGGCTAGAAAATATAAAAGTCTTCCCAAATTTGGTTCTGACCAATTAAACGACATGTCTATTTCTTTTATCTTTTTTATTCTAGTCATGGCATTAATACCCAGTATTCATTACATGATACACATGTGGATTTCAAACATGATACATAAACCTTAGATATGTCAATTATTTTTAATAGATTACCATTTTAATTCCTAAAAAATATGTGATTTTGAAAAATAGTAAAATAGTCATATATCACTTAATTCTCTAAAGAGATATCTATTTTTATTTTGGTCCCTAAATATATCTTTTATTCCTATTTTAGTTGCTGATTTAGGAGATTAAAATTCAAGTGAATGATTAAATTTAAGAAATAAAATAATAATAAATAATATAATTTAGAGATTAAAATATAATATTTTTCAAAAATTAAAATAATATTATTTTTTACTATCAGTGGTTATTTTCAAAGACAGAATAATCTAATTCACACGGCTTTCAGACTAAAGTAATGGTTTAACCATTATATTTGTCATTGCATATGGTAGGTAAAACATGTTTGCCTTTTTCTCTTTCTCTTCAACAATCATGTAACACACTGATACCTAAACAACAAATGCTTTGAAGAAATAATTTATTATTGAGACAAATGCATAAAGAGCACCACATTGGTGCTCATATTTTTGTCACTTTTCATTTTAATGATCTCGAATTCTATTTTATTTTTTATCACCATCTTATTAGTGAACATTATTGAAAAATAATCTCCATATGTGATTTTTCATCCATAAACCTCAAATTCAAAATTTTGCTTGAGATATTTGAATGAGTTTCTTTGATAGCAACAACACGTGAGTTCTCAAAATCTGTTTTGTCTTAGTTGTGATAATAATGAAACATTAACATTGTTTCATGTAATATAGTAATTGATAAATGTGCACTTGTGTCCAGCCACAATGTGATTTAGCACATAGCTACAACATATATACACATAACCGTTTGTGACAAAATATACACTGGAATATATTGGTCAGTCATGTTCCTCATTACAACAGAATATATCCGTTTCCCATTTTTTTAAAACTTAAGAGCCGTTTCTACTTCTCATGCCCGTTGAACCAAATCACACAATTATGAATCGATGTAATGCTTAAAGGATTTTTTTCCCTTGAGCCAAATGTTGTAACTTATTAATTAAGGATCTTTCAGTGTTTTTAGAGTACTAGTTAGAAAATTAAAAATTAAAATATTTAATGACCAAAAATATTAAGTAAGAATAATTTTACACATTTTAATAAAAAAATTTCTTCTTTTAAATTTCTTAACCAGTGTCTTGAGATTTACTACAGGCTTTGAGACTAATTTATGTACGAAAGATTTGATTTCATGCGAAAATTTGTTGCAGGAAACAAGTTTACAAGAAAAAAAAAAAAACTAATCAATATAAAACAGAGCACATGGCTTGGAGAAGTATCACTTGTGAAGTATGTGATGATTAAATGGATACAAAATGTTATTGTTTCTCAAAATATTTTGAGGTTGGTTTTAAAGCTTATAAAATTAGAAAATAGAAGTGAAAATGTGTTCAATTGATTTCTTTTAAAATATTTCCATGAAAATATTTTTAAAATTAAATGAAAGTAAAAAATATTATATCTCTGTTTTCATGGTTTTCGTAAATCTATTATCTGAAGATAAAATTTGAAAATGAAAAAAAAAATAATTTGCCTCAAACTAAACACTACCTTAATATTTTTTTTTAAGTCTTTATATTTTAGTAGAAACATTTATCATAAACTTATTAAGTCATGGATGTATTAAACATCTAATAGTTATACAAAATATGTTCAGCCAGGTGTTTGATAATGTTAAAATGATAGAAAATTAATATTTTTATACATATTATTTAAACGTAATGATAGAAAATACTTAAAAATATGTTCAAATTTTATTTTAATTCTCCAAATACTTTTTATTAGTTTCGGTCTTTCAAATTTTTATTTTTATTTTTATTTTTTTTAGAAAGGGCCTTGTAATCACTTAGCTATATGTAATACGCATGTCAACATATGCTTATTAAATAATTTTAAGAAAAAAGGAAAAAAGAACCGATGAACCAACTGTTTTTTTTTTTTTTTGTTTTTTTGGCTAAAATACAATTTTTTATTCTTTATTTTCTAAATTCACAATTTTAGTTTCTATCCTTTTGAATTCAGATATTTAGTCTCTCTATTATAAAAAATTCTCAATTTTATTCCTCTCAACCATTCGAGGTAGATGTCATTTCATTGATCAATGTGTAAAATAGTCCAAATTAAAATAAATTAAAATATAAAATTGTGTGAAACAAGTCAGTTAATATTACCGGACTTTTGCAGTCAATATTTAGTAAATGAACGCCACAATTAAAATTGTAGCTTAATGTTTGTATCCAAAAGGAAAGAATTAAAATTTTGATTTTTTAATACTAAATATTCAAATTAAAAAACTGAAATTGAAAATTTAAAAATTAAAGTGACAAAAATTATATTTATATAATTTATATTTAAGTACCATATTCGTTTAGACGAATAAACAAAAATTGTGTTTTCATTACAGTCTTATGTAACAACAATTTGTTTAAATACGTGATATTTTATTATAACTACTTGAAATGTCTTTGATAACATACTTTTTTATTCTATGCAGGAATACATCATTTTGATCGGCTTAAACAATCCCAAAATAATAAGTTAAACGTGATTTGATATATATATATATATATATATATCCCAAACACAAATTTTAAAGAAAATAATTTAAAATTATCAATTCTGTGACACTAAACTTTTAAATTTCCTTAGTAGTATTTCACAGTAATAATATGGTAAGGAAAATACATATAATAACATTCCCCACAGTACAAAAGAAGTAAACTCTGGTTTACATTTTTTGACAATAGCCATATTAGATCAAACGAAGTCAGTTTTTAGAAACTAGAAATGTTAGTTATATTAGTTTTTAAGCATGGAATAGGTTAGTTTTGAAAGAGGATTATATATATATATATATATATATATATATATATATATATATATATATATATATATATATTGATTTCTTGAGAATTAGGTGTATTATTTTGCAAGAAGCTCCCTGGTAGATGGCAATACATTTGTAAATCATGTAAGGTTATATAAAATTAGAACTATGAAAGGAAAATCAGGTAATGATTTATTTAAAATTTATATACTTAATTTGAAAACTATCACATACTTGTTTTTTTTATTATCCTACAAGTGTTGGTGAATGGTGAAACAATTTTTTTTTATATGGGCTGACATTGATAACAATAATTACTTACTTCAATTCTATATCTATATAGACTTAAACATTATGCACTTTTTGTTACTTTATACACCCGTTTTTATATATGCACGTCGCTAACAAAACATGAACTGAATGATTTATCTAAATGAAAATGGTGAAAAAAAAAAAACCACTAAGAGATCACTTTACTAGTTCGATTAGAACTTAATTAAGAAAAAATATAGCTAGCATTAGTTTAAAATTGCCAATTTACCATTGTTTATTACTTAGTGTTTATGAGGAACAAGATCTTAGCTAGCAGGCACGAGAAGCATGCCACGTCTTGTTAACATTTAGTTAATTGATTTTCTTGATTGGCATTGTTTTTAACAACTATGCACGGTCCACACCAGTCAAACCAAATGTGTATTAATTTATTCATGATTTGAATAATTTGACTAATGCAAACTTATAATAGACTAGTAATTAATTTAACTAACAAAGTTGGGGACAAAAGAATTGGGTTGCAAAAATGCCAAAGAAAGGAGGCACCCTATCTCATTGCTCACCTCTTTTTTCCAGGCACTTGGTCCCATCTAGTAGCCTGCTCAAATGACTTTTTGTTTTTTTGGAAGTTTATTAGTATTCTTTACAGAGTAAATTATTAAATTCTTATTTTAGTTCATAAAAATGATAAATATGAGGTAATTTAAAGATAAAATAATAACAAAATAGTTTTCAAATATATTTTTATTACTTTAATATTTAAATTTATTATCATTTTAATTTCTTGATTTAATAATTTATTTTCATTTTGATCTCTTAAATTAGGATATGATGTGATAATAGATTATATATTTATATACGGAAATAATATAGATGTCTTTTGGAAATTAAATCATAAATATATTATATATTTTTAAGGATTATTTTATTATATTTTAGAATCTGGTAAACAACTAGAATACACATATAACTAATTATATTCTAGACAACTAGTTATAAAATGTAAAGAGAAACATATATGAATACGCGTATGCATAATATGTGAAGAAAAAGAGATATGTATAAATTCTGTGAGTAAGTTGATTGTATTTTGCAGCTGTTAATGAAATAAAGTTGTATTTTTTATATTTAAAAATTTGAATTGTTCTACTTATATATTTTGAAAGACCAAAATAATAATAATAATTTAAACAGAATAAATTATGTTAATCCTCTTTGAAATTTTACGAGATTGCATAATTTTTTTAATATTTATGGCAAGTATCTTTTAAGAGATTATAAAGAAAAAAGAAACACATGCATTCCCGCAGTTATTTATTCACAGTTTTTCCGTGACTAAATTTTGTATTCATGGTAATTAAAAATATTAATGAGAGAAGAGAAATATCGACAAGTAAGTAGCTTATATGTATTCAATTGATAAAAATAATGAATTTAATAATTTAATATTTTTAAATTAATTAACAAAATCATGACAATTTGACCCGTAAGTTAAAGAAGAATAAAATATTTTATACACAAGTTTCATATCTAAGTATTGAGATGAAAATAAAGGATTGAAATATGAAAAATAACATAATTTTATAAACTTAAAAGAGTAAAACTCTGAAAAATAAAAAATCTATATATATATATATATAGACTCGAAATTATATTAACTTTAAATTTTATTAAGGCTAATGTGAAGATGAAAACAATTAATAAATAATTTCATAAATTTAAAAGGGTAAAATTATATAATAAAAATAGATAAAAAAAATAACTATACAAAGAAGAGTTTCTATTTATTAATAGTTATGAATATAATATAATACTTTTTAAACAATTAAGAAAAAGTAATCTGATATATAAAGAAACTATTAGTAATTAAATGCTCAAGTAATATGTACAAATTTTGAAATCCAAGCATGTTATTGTATTACACGGGAAAATATCATGCATAAGTAATGATAATGCAATATTTTCTGAAATAAATATAAGGATAGAAAAAACCAAAAAATTTTAAGTAATCTCACGAAATATCGATATAACTTACTCTTTTTAAAAATATGTTATTTTAAAGTTAGCCAGCAAATAAAAATTGCATATGTTCTAATTTTAATAGGTTAATGTAAGGATATATTTTATATCAAATTAAATTAATCTGTACTTAATTTTAAAGATTATTTTATTTTAAAATTCGTACTTAATCAAATTGGAGAAATGCGTTTAAAGGAGACGTCTTATTTGATCACGTCTTTAATTACACGACGCTTAGTGAAGGAAGTGCTGTTAAAAGTGATACCGACTGCGCCTTCAATTACGTAACACACAAAGAAGAAAGAAGGAAGTGATAATGATAGTAATGCCCATTAGTAAGGTTGCCACATGATAGACCTATGACGGACTTATGAAATTGAAAATTTTTTATAATCATTTATTTTATGGTAAAAAAAGTTGGAAATGGGGTTTAGTGTTTTAGACTTTTAGTTTCTAATTCTTGTTACCATTTGTTTTTAATTTGCAGTGAAACATAAATGTTAAGTGAGTGGTAGTTTCTCGGCAGGGAAAGGTTGGAAGAGATTCTGGTAAATCAGAAAATTCATTAGAGAAAGGCTAATTTGATTGATACTTGGATGTTGAAGTTAAGTCCAGTAGTGGACCATTGAGGAATGATAATCAAAGAGATATGGATAAAGTGAAAAAACAAATATGAGAGGTTTCTCAATCAATTGGAGGATATACCGGAGGCATAAAAGCTTGTGGCGCCTCCTCCCTCAAAATTTTTGAACAAGGCGTCACACCGTTTGGTGTTTTAAAGGCGCAACAGAGGGAAACGCCTCTTCCAACAATCACCTCGTATGTTCATGCCTCCCCTGTCACGTGACATATTCATGTTAAAAATAGACTCATTTTAGTATATATTTTGTAATTTGACTCAAAAATGTTAATAAAATTTACCCAATTTCATCAATTTGCCTTAGGATTTTGATCAAAACACCCGTTAAGCCAAGACAAGCAATTTTGCTAGCACAATTAGTGATGACCCCTTAAACTAATGCCATAGTTGTATTATTTTGCATGATGGAGACTTCGTTGCAACCCACGAGTAAATCGACATGACTACTGTTTAAAAGATTTCAAGATACCCGATGAAGAGGATCCACTCCACGTGAGAATCTATTTGCTATTTTATAAACATTGTAACAATAAAATTGTATTATAATATGTGGAAAATTAATATTGCTATTTTCAATCTTTGAATTGTACTTTTAATCTCTCCAATTTAAACACTGTAGTATCTTATGTTTTTACTTCTTTCAAATCCCTCCATCTTTAAAAGAAGGCAAATTTAGTCCCTTTGTCAATTTCTTTTGCGTAAAATTTTCAAATTTCCATTTTTTATTTAAGTTTAAATTTTGAATTAATTAAATATCTTTTAATCAAAATTTATCAAATAAAGTATCAAATTTGGTAAAAAAAAAAAACGTATCACCTGTTTAAACTCTAACCTTACATCTTATAAAGGCCCTTTAAATTTTATCAAGTTTCTATTAAATTTATTTCTTCTAAGATTTTAAAGTTATTACTTATCAATAATCTCAAAATTACTACATTCTCAAGAACAAAAAGAAATTAAAATGTTTTACTCTAACCTCAAAATATAATTATTTTAAGGCCAAATAAAATTAAACAATTAAGTATTATAGTTTTTACTTTATTTAGATTTTGACTTAATGGGGACAATATGTGAAATATATATTTAAAATGAGTGAAATACATATTTGAAAATAGAGAACATCGAAAATTTCTATCAAAGAAATATTATTTTTTTAAATTTTATAAGTACTCATGGAAAAGTTTATTTAGATGGACCTTGAATATATAATTTTAATACATTTTAAGAAAGTTTTAATATTGTGATTATTATATAAGTATTTTGATAAATTTACTTGTAAGAGACTTTTTATTATTTAAAACTAAATTTTCAACTAAATAAATTTTTCAACTAAACATTTTATTTTAAATCTTGACATAACTTATTTAAATAAACAAGCCAAAACATAAAATCTAAAAGAGTAAATACATAGAGATCAAAATTAAATATTATATAAGAATTTAAATCTTGTGTTGGGAGTGGAATTACCTACATCTTGTGTGTTCAACATCTTCGATGAAGTTTAGTCATTTCCCTTCAACAATAAATACTCTGTCCATAAAGAATCAACACTAATTGGCACAAGTGGTAATGGTTTATACGTCTCATGTCAATGGTTTATATATGTCTAATAACCAAATAGTTGAAGGATTGAAAATTAATAATCTTAAAGACAGAATAGATCATATTGAAAAATTAATTATTTTTTTGCAGTTGATATTTTATATGAATAAAAAAAATAAAAATAGATAAAAGCATGGAGACAAAAATGTACCTATTGTTTAACCTTATTTTGCAATATTATAGGGAGTGATATAGTCAGTGAAGAGCATAGGGTTTGGTTGTGATACCGGAGACACAGAAGATTCGGCGGATGTTGTGGGTGCTTGTGATTTCGAAGTTGAGACATAAGGCAGTATTTATTGCATTATTGCATATGCCAACGTTATCATATTACTAATACAAAATATGGAGATAGACCCCTCTCGAATAAAACAATATTCATCAATGTTCTTTATTTATTTCCTCTTAGTAGACATTTTCTCAGATCACAATAGAATTATAGGGGATGGGAAGGTTTCGTATTTATACTTTATTGTGGTAGTGAATCTCAAGACGTTTATGGAGTGGCTATAACTCATTCTTTAAGAGAAAACGAATCCAATCTCTCTCAGCCAGCTACCTTTCATTCTATATATAACTTGTCATCTATATATAGAATATATTTTCATTGTTGACGGCAATGAGTATTTTTCTTTTGATCAGCAAAGAAAATACATCATATAAATTGATATAACCCATTTACAAAAGTAAATCATTCACCTCATTTTTCTTGGTAAAAAATATTTCTAAAGTAAATGTACATTCTTTTTTTAGGAATTATTACACAAATATATATCATTGAAAATTCAATATCATACGAAATCTCAACAACATAAATATATAATGTCGAAAGTCAAAGAGTTTAAGCTTATACATTATGGATATTTTCTTTTCAACGTAATTTATTTTATACTAACGCTCACGAGGGTATGACATGTACCCTATATAGTTTATTTTATATCTATATTGATTTAAATTCATTCACTAAAATAGTTAATTAAGGGGCACAAGTCATTATTATAACTCAACAGAGTGTGACTTAATTGACAATATTCACAACGAGAAGATTAATTTTTAAGTAGATTTTTATTATTCATATAAATCGAAAATAAATGCCAACAAAATTATAATAACTCGTGTATCTCCTTAATCAATTAAGTTAGATTCCACGGACTATTCTTGACTGGTTTCATAACTTATTTTTATTGATCTTATAACTGAAATAGAAACATATTATTTGTTGTTAGAAACTAGTTACGTATATGTAAAACTAATTTTTTTTTTTCTACAAGAACCTAATTCATTTGTTACATTGTTTAGTAACCTTTAAGAACTAAGACTAAACTAGCATTTCGGTATTTAAAAATGTAATGAAAAATCAATTTAGTCTCTAAAAATAAAAAATAGCAAAATATTACCTAAAAGATATTTATTGTCATTTTTATCCTTAAATTTAACTATTTATGATATTTTGGTTTTTAATTTAATCATTTATTCTCATTTTAGTCCCAAAATTAGAAGTTAAAATGACAATAAATAATATAATTTACAGAGTAAAATGATAATAAATATCTCTCTGAGATTAAAATATAAACATATTACATTTTTAAGGACTACTTTGTTAAATAAATCAAAATAGTACCAACTAAAGTATATAAATTAATCATGACTTGATCTACCTAAACTTTCATCGTACAATAACTTATATAAATCCATAATAATCTTACATAAGTAATTACACTAGTTAAAAATTGACATCATATCTTTGACTTAATACCAATTGTTACATTAGATACGTACCACAAAAAAAAACTTATAATTATTAGTCAAAAACACAATTTATCTATTTAAGAGCATAACAATATAAATATCATAAATTAATCATGACTTGACATATTTAAACTTCTATGAGAAGATAACTGATATATATATATATATATATATATATATAACAAAAATTAAATTTATAGGACAACAATTTTGTAAAATGACCTAAAACCCTGGTCCATGACTAAAGTCTAGTTATAATAATTAAAAAAATAAATATATATAACAATAGCCTTTTATAAATAATATATATATATATATATATATATATATATATATATATATATATATATAGCAGCATTATAAGTAATCGTGCCATGAGTAATAAATAATTAGTTGGGGAAAAAATGAAATTAAAATCATGAGTAATGTATATGCTAAAGAAGACTCTCTTATTGACTTTACCATGGTTATAATTAAGAAGAGTAGTGACCTTAGTTAATTTAACAAGAAGGTTTCCATATATAGTTTTGTTTTAATATCATTAACACATAGTATAGACACATTCCTTAGATCCGGCCGGTTTCACATATGCACCCAATCCAAGTTTAGTTGCACATCTTATTTTTTCTTAATTTTAGAATGTGACAAGTTTATTAATTACTCATACCCATGTGAGGATGAAACGTGATTATGTAACAAAGGATACCCAATGAACGTTCGTATATTTTTGACACATGATAAGGTGTGCCACCACGCATGCACCACGACAAATATATATGTGCATAGAACTGTGTCCATCTACATACACACAGAGCATTTATATCCATATGCATGAGCCTTGTGATGATGTGAATGAATGTAGTTGGTTCGCATCAATACTCATTAGTTAATAGTAGTAAATATATATCTGAATTGAAAACAACTTGATATGCCACGAACATTTGACTTGGCCTCGGGCATGTAAAAGAAAATAACGAAAAACTAAGTAAGAAAAGTAATTAATTAATTACCGAAGGCACGAGTTAAAAGAAAATAGAAGGGTGTGTGTGAATGACACTCTGTTTAGCTCGGATCTCAAACAACTAAGAAGACTCTCTTTTGGACCATAAGGAAAAGTCTTAGGAAGAGGGGCCTTAGCCTCACCCGTGTTTGTTTCTCTAAGCTTTGTTTATAATATAGAAAAAAATAAGATAAAATAAAATATAAACAAGTGTGGGAATATAGGCTTTGAAATTTGCATATATACTGACACCAACATATGGGATAAGTGTGTGTGTTTTATTAGTTTCCCATGACCGTTTGAGGGAAATTGTGAAAGTGAAAAAAGTTGAATTTCAAAGATTTGATTAGGAAAGGGTTAGGAATTTGTGTCCTAAAAGTCTCTTTTGGAAATATATGTTTAAGCATGTTTATTGCTTGCTTATTGAATCCAAGAATCCAAGCATCCTAAGTGGAAGTGAGATAGATAACTAGAGTTTTGTGGTCCAATTCAATTTATATTTTTACCATTCAATTTGGTAAGTGTTAATTATTGGTCATCCAAAATGATGATTTGTGGTCAAAGTGATGCAGAACAGGGGATCTTAAGTAAAATTTTGTGTTACAAGGGATCTTGGTAACTATTGGTCGAAGTTTGAAGCATTGTAACCTTTTTTATCAATTGGTCATACAAGATTGAATGGTGATCATGATTGATGATTCAGCACTAGAACTTATAAGAAGTGATCTAAGATTGACTATTATAAATATCATTTCCTTAAAATTTCAAGAAAAAAATAATATAAATTAACATATAATATAACCCTGTACATTATTCAATGATATACGTGTTAGTTGGTACAAAAAAAAATTGTTTTTCATAGTAAAGATTGAAATCTAAGATGAGATATTGCTTTGGCCATAAGGAAAATAAAAATATATTACTTTGCCTACAAGCCATGATCAAAGAATGTATATGAAAATCTATCTTCTTCAAAGATAGAAAAAAAGTGTATAGGAAAAAAAATAAAAACAACTCGGAGAAAAAAAAAAATGCTCTGCATCGTCGAGGAGCATCTGAATTAATGATATAAAACCAAAAAAACAGGTTGGATAAGGATTGGACCAACTTTGCAAACAAAATCAATTTGATCTCAATCGTCAAATGTTTTGCAAATTTCCATGGTTCAAGTCCCCTCCTATCTCTATCATGCAAAATAAAAAACTAAGAGAAACAGAGAAAAACAGAGAAAAACAAAAAGTGATACTGCTATCATGAAGGAAAAAGTTACAAGGCATTCCTTTCAGTGTGTGCAAATTAATTAAAGGCTGCACGAAATTGACTATCCACCATGTATGCAATGTAGTGACAAAATTACTTTTGTATTAAATGTTACTTGGAATGTTTGGTATAAATTATAAAAGAAATATAAAATCCAAAAAATTATATAAATATAAAAAAAAGGTAAATTATATTTGCTTTTTAAGATATGAAATTCTGCATTCTTATTGTATTCTAGTACAAATTAATAAATCAATGACAGATAATTACGCATGAAAGACCTTCTTAAGAGTACTTTTCGTTTTCTAGGATTTTTAATGTCAGTAATCGTCTTATTATGAACTTTTTTTTTTTTTATTTTCTGAAAAAAAAATTAAATCTTTTTTTATCACTTTAGTTTTAGCTTAAAAAATATTTTTTTGATAAATTTTATAACATCTTCTTAACGACACCGTTTCATTATTTTATAAATAAATTAACAATTAATAATAAGTATATATAATTTTTTTTTATTTTTTTAAATATCACTCGATAAATTAAAACGGAATGATACAGTAATTAACACATTTTTCTACTATATTATTATTGGTGTGAAGTATTTAATATTCACTAAATTTGTCTATGTCTAATCTTTAAGAAAGAATTTAATTGACTACTTTTAATAGAGTTTCCACTTTTTAACTACATTTTTCTCCTTTGTTTTGAGACCTTACTTAAAAAATTCAAGCTCAATTCTTCTCATTCCATTGGTAAAAACAGTCTTCATTTTATCATCTAAGATCCTCAAACTAATAATAATAGTTTCAAGTTAACTTTTATTATAAGAAAAATGTTATCATTAAAATTAAAAAAAAAAGAAATAAAATTTAAACAAGTTTTGCACGAAAGTATAATTAAGAAAAAGCCCATCTATAAAATATTAATCATTCGTGATATTCTACATGCAGATCTGCCCTATAAAAATTCCTAGGACCCAATCAGAAATTTCCAATAGAAAATCAAACATGAACAATATATAGGAAAATCATGTTAATTAGAATTAGAACTTTACGAATTACAAAGGGTAACTAATCATGGCTAAGACAAAGCGTAGTTAGAAAGGATTATCCATTTATCCTAATTATTCATTACTTCACCTGGTTACTAATTTTGGCTTTGAGGGTGAGGTCCTACACATAGTTGTCAATGTTTAATGTTAACTTAAGTTTCATACTTTCAATTAATGCAAACCCATATTGACAGGTCCCAAAAGGTAATGTGCCTTAAAAGTAAGAAAAAGAAGGGTACAAGTACATTTCCTTTTATGCTCACCAAGCATAAAAGACAATGCTTTCATTTTTCCAAACAGTAATTTGGTTGATTTTCACAAAGATTTTATGATTTCATTAATAATGTTTTCTTAAATAAAAAATCTTCACATGCAACTGAAGAGGAGTCAACTAGTTTGGTGAATGGGAGAGGAAATTTGACAAATTATGTCTTTTTGGCACAACATATATAATAGATCATATTCTAAAAACAAACATTATGAATAAGAAAACCAAAGTTTAAACGTTGGAGTAAACATTTGTTACATTTGTTAATTAATAATATTAGTCAATTGCAATCATGACTGTTAAATTTTACTAATTAAGATTTGAATTATTTTCTTAGTTGTCCTTTGATTTATACACATTTAAGTCAGTTTTTTACAACAGGTACTCGAAAAATCAGAGGACAACTAAAAAATGAAATTCAAATTCAGTGTTTGAGTAGTTGATTTTGAATAAAATATTTGTGACGAGTAATTCCACTATTATAACAATCATAAAATAAAAATATAGACTTTAAAATTACTGAATTATGTAATTTTTGTCATTGGATAAAAACTTATGACCTATGAAAAATAATAAACACCTAATTAGTGTTTATTTATTATGGAATCCAGCACTAATATAATAATAAAGTATTGATTTCAATTAAGTAAAATTACCAAAACTGTCAAATTTAAATATAAAATCTCCTGCGTACAGAGAATATGCCCTAACATTAAATGTGTATACAGTGCTGTAACATTGTGTCAGAATTAGTTAGTTAATTAACTTAATTAAATAAATAAGATACAAAGCCAAATGATGGGATTTATTTCTTCTTCTTTCCATTTTCTAAAACTATTTGGTACATAAAATTTATTTCATTTAATTGTTAGAATTAGATAAAAAAAACTGTTAGAATGAGCTAAAACGAAAAATCAATTTTTGATTCTTATAATAATAATGTAATTAAATTCCTTTGTTTTTAATTTTGATTTTATAACTTTCAAAAATGATCAAATTAAAGTTTTTTTTTTTAAAAATATTCTCATTTTTTCCTATTTCTTTTTTTTTCTCTCTAGAGCAATAGCTACATATATTCAATTAGTCTTTCTAATATTTCTCAGTATTTTAATTTTTGAAATATAAAAATAAAATGAATTATTGAGATTTAATTAAAATCAATAGTAATTATTAATTCTATTAATTATTTAACAACAAATTAACAGAAATACCTATTGATAAAATAATAATAAAAGTTTAAGTATTACTTAGGACAAAATAGTAGTCAAAGATACTTATATGTGATATGCTAAAAGTTTAAGGTGTTAATTTATGCATTTTTATTATAAAAATGTAATAAAATTTAGACTATAAAAATTTAATTATAAAAACCTCTTAGAAAAATTTATAAGTACTTATATTTTTATGAAATTTTTAAAAATTAAAAATCTTTTTTTATTAAAATAATATATCGAAATCTCAATCTAATGCAACATTCAGTCCAATAAATTCTTTAAAATGAAAAATCAATTAATAGAAATATAGTTTACTCAATAATTATCTTTCATAGAGGTCTTGTCTATTACAGGTCTCTGTTTTACTCTTCTTTTTTCTTGCAGTGAAGTGCAATAGTTTTTGTGGATGAGAAAGATTGAGACCAAAATTTTTAGAAAAGAACAAAACGCAAATGTCAGCGAAAGACACGCGTCAGTATGAGAGAAACAAGACAAACTCACTCGAACTTCAATTTCAGTCCCTACTCCCTTAAATGCTTCTACCTAATTTTTATAAGTTGTTATTAGAGTTTTTAATTCCAAATTTTTAAGGTGATGGATTAATTTTATGGATTTAACTTAAATATATTGAGAGAATAAATATTATTAGAACTGATGGGTTGGTTTATTTATACACATAAATAATATTACATTATATTATGTTATGAGTTTAATTCATAGACATTAGTTATAATATAAAATTTATGATATATTTATTAATTTTTATATAAATTATTTGAAATTAAGTTATATAAAATGTTAATTTTAATTTGGTGTTTGTTTATAAAATTTAACATTAACCATATATAGCAATTAAATTGTTATATTATTCTATTAAATATTATATTATAAACATAAATATGATTTTTATTTATATGTAGAATGTAGTAACCACGATTTGAACGCTTTTATAAAATAAATCAAGTTTTAAATTAGGTTATGTACTAAAATCTAGAGTTATATTTATAATTATGAATGTTGAATTTTAACGCGGTACCAGCAAGAGTAATCACCATAGAAATTGCGTAAATAATCTATAAAAAGACATACAGATTTAACGTGGGAAACCCTCAAGGGGAAGAAAACCCACGGCTGTGCCAAAACAATAATCCACTAATCGCTCAGTATTCAAAATTACAAGAAATCAAGAATGGTGCTATGCATGCCTATTTATATACAGTTAGACAGCTAAGATTAAAGTCAGACAAACTAAAAACAGCACAAAGAGCTTTGCCGACTAGGATCAAAAGTCAAATCTTTCCTTTAACCAAATCAGTTCCATCCATAACAAATCTCCCACTTGGGACTGATTTCCAAATCATCTTCATTAGTAGATTTACAACCTTTTACGGTTCTTTGGCAACGGTGTCCTGTCATCCTCAAGTAACAAGACCAAGAGAAACTGAGCAGAATTCTAGCTTCTCTCTCGGGACTGACTTGGTAAGCATGTCTGCAGGATTCTCGTTGGTGTGAACCTTTTCCAACTTAAACGATCCTTCTTTAAGCATATTTCGAATAAAATGATACCTTATGTCGATATGCTTTGTTCTCGAGTGAAATGCAGAATTCTTAGCCAAATGAATTGCACTCTGACTGTCACTTCGTAACACACAATTTACTTGCTAGTGCTCCAATTCATTTAATAAGCTTTGTAACCAAGTCATCTCCTTACATGCTTCGACAGCAGCGACATACTCAGCCTCAGTAGTAGACAACGCAATTATCTTTTGTAACCTGATACCCAAGAAATTGCTCCACTGCCAAGAGTAAACACATATCCCGTGGTACTCTTTCTACTATCAACATCTCCGGCCATGTCAGAATCTACAAAACCTCGTAACTGTATATCTGCACCTGTGTAGCACAATGCCATATCTTTTGTTCCTGAAAGATATCTGAGAATCCATTTTACCGCATTCCAATGCTCAATACCAGGATTAGACATATATCTACTCACAACTCCCACTGCATGAGAGATGTCGGGTCTTGTACAGACCATGGCATACATGAGGCTACCCATCACGATGCATATGGAATCTTTTCCATTCTTTTTCGTTCCTCTTCCGTCTTGGGACAATGTTGTTTTGAAATATTTCTCGTGTCCAGCTAAAGGTGTACTAACTGATTTTGCATCTTCCATGTTGAACCTCTTCAACACCTTTGATATGTACTCCCTTTGGCACAGTCTTAAAGACTTGTTCTTCATATCTCTTTCAATTTTTAATCCCAAGATTTGCTTTGCCGCCCCTAGATCTTTCATTGAAAATTTCTTTGCCATTTGCTCTTTTAAAATTTTAATTTTCACCATGTCGGAACCTGCAACTAGCATATCATCGACATACAAGAGCAAAATAATGTAGGAATTTTCAAATTTCTTGAAGTAACAACAATGATCTGCGTGACAACGAGTATATCCATTTCCTGACATAAACCTGTCAAATTTTATATACCATTGTCTCGGGGCCTGTTTTAAACCATAAAGACTTTTCTGCAACTTACACACAAAGTTCTCTTTTCCAGCCTCTGCATATCCCTGAGGTTGCATCATGTATATCTCTTCCTCCAAATCACCATGAAGGAAAGCAGTTTTGACATCCAACTGCTCCAAGTACAGATCCTCAGCAGCAACAATGCTTAGAACAGTTCTAATCGTAGAGAGCTTTACCACAGGAGAAAAAATCTCAGTAAAGTCAATACCTGCCTTTTGTTGGAAACCTTTTACTACCAATCTGGCTTTGTATCTTTTGGAGCCATCATGCTCCTGCTTCAACCTGTAAACCCACTTATTTTGAATTGCCTTTTTATCACTTGGAAGCTTAGCCAATTTCCACGTTTGATTTGCGTGCAGTGAGTTCATCTCTTCATTCATCGCTTTTATCCATTCTGTTTTTCTTTCGGAATGCATTGCTTCATCATAGCAGCTAGGCTCGCCACCATCTGTGAGCAATAGGTAGTGTAGAGATGGAGAATAGCGGCTTGGAGCAGTGATAGTTCATCTCTCACGTCGAACTGCAATAGGTGGTGTTATTGGCTCCTCTTGAACATCATGTTCATCAACATGATCATCAGCTTGTTCTACAACACGCTGACTAAGACCATTGGAAGTAATATCATCCAGTTCAACATATTTTGATTTTTCTGGTTCCTTCTTCTCTTTGATCTTATCCTTGTATAGAACATCCTCATTAAATATGACATATTTACTCCTTATGACCTTTTTATTCTCATGATCCCATAGTCTATAACCAAAACTATCACCTCCATATCCTATCAGAGTGCATACCTTGGATTTTGCATCCAACTTTGATCTATTTTCAGCATTGACATGGACATAAGAGACACAACCGAATATTCGTAAATGTGAAAATTTTACCTCTCTTCCTGTCCAAACCTCTTCAGGCAGTTTGCAACCAATCGCAGTAGATGGTCCTCTGTTGATTAGATATGCGGCAGTATTCACAGCTTCGGCCCAGAAGTTTTTCGGTAAACCAGCATTCAGCAACATGCTTCTAGCACGCTCTATGATGGTTCTATTCATGCGCTCAGCTACATCATTCTGTTGTGGCGTCCTTGGCACTGTTTTTTCTCTCCTTATGCCATTTACGACACAATATTCATCAAACTCCTTACTGCAATACTCACCGCCATTATCTGATCTCAAGCATTTAAGCTTTAGACCCGTCTCATTCTCAACTAGGCATTTCCACCTTTTGAAAATCTCAAACACCTCAGATTTATTTTTCATAAAATAAACCCAGAGCTTTCTAGTTGAATCATCAATGAAAGTAACGTAATATTGAGAACCATTAAGAGAAGATACTTGCGAAGGCCCCTCACATCTCAGATGTACCGCTTCTAGCTTTCCAGCTTTGGGAGTTCTACCACATTTTGAAAAGCTAACAACCTTCTGTTTTCCAAACACACAGCCTTCACAAAGAGACAGATCAACATGTGACAATCCGTCTAACTTTCCTTTTGACACCATTACCTTCATTCCTCTTTCACTCATATGCCCGAGACGTTCATGCCATACCTTTGCACTAACTTTGGAGGAGGTCACGTTTATGGAGTTTTCATTAAGAAGCTTGTAGAGATTACCATCTCTCTCCCCGTGTGCTATTACCATAGCACCGCTTATGAGCTTCCAGGATGTTCTAGTAAATTTTGTCTCAAACCCCCGCATCATCAGCAAGTTGGCTTACGAAATTAAATTTCTAGCCGCTTTGGTACATGTCTCACTCGTTGCAACTTCAACTGTCTCCCATCCGCATGTTTATCAATATCTCCCTTTACCAATTATGTCACACGGTTCATCATCACCAAGATACACCTTGCCGAAATTCCCGTGCTCATAATTAAGGAAATACTCTCTATTAGAAGTAGCATGAAACGATGCACCAGAATCTAGTATCCACGATACCATTTTTTCCACAACACATAATCAGTGCTTCATTTTCCGAACCCGATTCATTAGAGACATTCATCGAACTATGACTTTTGTCATTCTCATCCACCTTTTTCTTCAGTGCTCTGCAGTCACGCTTGAGATGACCTTTCTTCTTGCAATTCCAGCAGGTTAACTGAGTACTTCTTGACTGACTTCTTTGCAACTGTGACCGTCCATTTCCTCTGCCATTACCCCTCTTGAAGGATCTTCCACGTTCCTCGCATTCGGGCAATACCGAAACATCACCAGACGAGTTATTCTTTCTCCGTGTATCTTCATCAAGAAGAACCCCTACTACATCCTCAAACTTGAGAACATTGGACCCTGAAGAGTTACTCACCGCCATAACCAGACTATCCCAGCTATCAGGTAAACTTGATAGAATAACAAGGGCCAAAACTTCATTTTCAAGGTTTATACCCACGGATTCTAGCTGACTCGTGATGGTATTGAAGTCACTCAAGTGCTCTTGCATGGATTTATTTTCAGGTTTCTTCATATTAAACAATCGTTTCATCAAGAATACCTTGTTTGACGCTGATGGTTTCTCGTACATCCGCGCTAAAGCCTTCATTACATCTTGTGTTGTCTTTTCCTTGGAGATGTTGAAGGCTACCGGCTGAGACAACGAAAGCCTGATTGCACCCAGAGCTTTTCGATCCAGTACGTCCCATTCCTTGTCTTCCATATCTTTTTGTTTGCTATCCTTGCCACCGAGAGGCAAATACAAATCCTTCTGATATAGGTAATCTTCGACTTGCATCTTCCAAAATCTGAAATTCGAGCCATCGAACTTCTCAAATCGTATCTTTCCGTCATCTGCCATTGCTCCCACTCAAGAAAGAACCCCGTGCTTTGATACCAGTTGTTGAATTTTAACGCGGTACCAGCAAGAGCAATTACCATAGAAATTGCGTAAATAATCCACAAAAAGACACACAGATTTAACGTGGGAAACCCTCAAGGGGAAGAAAACCCACGGCCGCCCCAAAACAATAATCCACTAATCACTCAGTATTCAAAATTATAAGAAATCAAGAATGGTGCTATGCATGCCTATTTATATACAATTAGACAACTAAGATTAAAGTTGTACAAACCAAAAACAGCCACAAGAGCTTTGCCGACTAGGATCAAAAGTCAAATCTTTCCATTGACCAAATCAGTTCCATCCATAACAATGAACTGGATTAATTTTTAGACGTATTAGAGTTTAATTTACCTCAATTTATTTCTATCACTAGTTATGTATGATAACAATATTATTTTTTAATAAATATTTTTAAAACTGCATATATTATTTAGTGTAAAATCATCTGCCGAAGCATAGCTGAAATACTCATAGAAATTAATTTAAGAAAGTTTGTTGAAAAGAAAATTTAATTGATTGTAGAAAACTAAATTGCAAAACCATGAAGAGCAATGAATTAAAAACATAAAGGATGAGATCTTTGCAAATAATGATTTGATTTGAGTTGCAGTGTCAGGTTGGAGTTACAATTTTATCAAACCACTCTCGTGCATATAAATCAACTATTAATTCAATTATCATACAACCGATCAAGAATATTAAGATGCCTTAATTGGTCTTGACTTAAGCATGTAATTAAATTCAATTAGATGTCTTTTTTTAGTTCGGGTTTAAGATGTGTTCTCCACTATTACATTAATTAATTGTAATAATTGAGTATATAGTGATTATCCTTACACAAGATTAAGAAAATGAATTAAGTATTAGATTAAGTTATAATTGAGTTAAAAAGTAACAATTGAATTTAAAATAAAATTGTTATATGAATAATCAAGTTTAGCTACATCTAATTTATAAAATAATAATTTACGTGAGAAAAAATCACGAAAGTGATTATGTTTCGTAATTTTTAATTTATAATCTATGTGTAATATAAAATATAGACAATTAATTTTTAAAATGAATTTATATAATTGTTATTGATATATTGTCGAGCTTGTTTAAGGAATTTTTGTTTAATTTATCAAGTTTAGCTACATCTAATTTATAAAATAATAATTTATGTGAGAAAAAATCACGAAAGTGATTATATTTCGTAATTTTTAATTTATAATCTATGTGTAATATAAAATATAGACAATTAATTTTTAAAATGAATTTATATAATTGTTATTGATATATTGTCGAGCTTGTTTAAGGAATTTTTGTTTAATTTATTATTCTGATTCTTTTAAGGACGTCTCTTCTGTTATTTAGTAATTAAATTGAAAGGCGAGACTTTTGAATATTTATTTAAAAGATATTTTCTTTGTTTTATTTAAAAAACTAATAAAATTTACTTAAATGAGTCTTTTGACTTACATTTTATTCTCCATCTTTTCTCGTTTAAGTAATTATGTTAGTTCTTTTAAGTAAATTTCTAATATTATAAGAATTACACACGTACATACCTCTAATATATCGTTACCTACTTGTTTAGACACATATTATATTGATTATAATGGTCTAATATGTCATCACATTGAAATTATGATAATTTAAAATTAATTTTAAATAAATTTTTTGATTAAGTTTAATTATGAATGTAAGTAAGATTTTTTCTTTCCTAACCTTAGAGATTCAATATTATTTAATATCTAAATTTGTTCATATATTTTTCTTTAATCGTAGAATCTAAATTCTCTCACAAATGTCATAATAAATAAAATATGAAAAATATGCATACAAATATATATACATATCCACATGTCAAAAGAGATGAAAAGAAGAAAGAGGAAAAACTATTAAGTCCAAGAAAACTTTTCACAAGGAGCACCGCAAACCTAATATTCTGTTGTTACCCATATGCTTTCTAAAATATCACATTGAGATTATCGCAAGTCTCATTCATAGATAGAACACATAAGATGAGTATCATTAAAATATAACAACAACAATAACAGTAACAACAACAACCATAACTATGTTGTCATACTCAACTACTTATCATAATTGTCGATATCTAATTATAAATATAAAATACAAAACATCTACACAATAGGATTCATACCCCACTTTTAATCATAGCATAACACCTCAAGGTATTTACACTTATACTTCATCATACATATTACACTAATCCACTACATCATATGCAAATGAAAATATGATGCATATACCTCACACTTCTCAACCAGGGAATGTGGTACCATCAAAAGATTATGAGGTATATACTAGGAGTGTATATCTACTTGACACTCTCACTAAGAGATGCTTTATAATTTTTATCACTAGATCAATAGACCTAAGCAGAGATAAATAGCTTGCTAAATATAGATCAATACAAGTCCTACTAATAGCCTTTTTAGCTCAAATGCGAATAAAAAAAAAGGAAAATAAGGACTAATACACTAGTAACTCAATAAGCCAAGTTACATGGTTACAAGGAAAATGCTTGGCTTGCTCCGAGCATTCAACGTTAGTGACTAAAGATAACTCTCTTCAATTATTCCTAGGATAGGAGGGAATAAGTCTTGCTTCATATTTGTTAATTTATTTATGGTTTACATGACTTGTAAAACTTATTACTTTTATCCAGACTGACTTTAAAGAAAAAAAAATTAGAAAATTAAACCAATTAATCAAAATAAAACTCATAATTTAATTCACTTTATAAACTTCATTATGTAGTCGGTTAATTAATTTGACATTTTAGGAGATTTTCACTTTTGCTTATGAAGTGAATATGATATTTAAGAATGATGGAACGAAGAAGGTTTATAAGATGATGTTTAATGAACTTCATGTTAGGTCCATTTTGGGCCTAAGTCCTTATGATTTTATTTTTGGACTTCCTCCAAAAGGTCTCTTACTAATGGATGTACTATCTGTGTTTATAAACTCATGTGTCATCCCTTGTTCTTCCAATGTGGGGACATTGTTTGCAATTTATTATAACAATAAATATGTTTAATGGTTTATATTGAATAAATATTATATTTGTTATAACAATTTCTCTGTGAAAAGTCTTATGTTTGTGAAAAATTCCAAACTATTTTCTTTGGCTTTCATGACTTTTTACTTATTTAGCTTACGTTCTTAATTTTTTGCAAAAAAACACTTTATTGATTGGCTTTGATAGCTTGGTATAGTAAACAAGTGATATTTTTTTCAAGTATAGTACGAGTCCTCCAGAAAACAACACACAAACTTATCGCTTGGTTATTACTTGTTTGATTTGGTAAACTTGCCATGGAACTAACAGATTCGTTAGTAGAGATAATTTTTTGTTAAGTGATTAAATGAATATCATCTTGTGGCATGTTTTTCACTATAAAAAAATTATTTTAGCTGCTATAA
The DNA here is from genome assembly GCA_026586105.1 of Hylodesmum podocarpum. Classification (NCBI taxonomy): domain Eukaryota; kingdom Viridiplantae; phylum Streptophyta; class Magnoliopsida; order Fabales; family Fabaceae; genus Hylodesmum; species Hylodesmum podocarpum. The sequence goes on along the minus strand of JALJEV010000071.1, from coordinate 1,098,575 downwards.
AGTGGTATTCATTAAATTACTTAATTAAAAAGTTAACAAGAAGAACTAAAAACAATGACAACAAATTTTGGAGGGACTTAAACCTAGAAAAATAAAATAAAGTTTGAAGAACTAAAATCAAAATTTTATATAAATTAAGGGGATAAAAACTTAGCTAAGTGTGATATTTATATATCTTGTGATAATTTATTAATTGTTTCATTGTTATTTTATTGTATAGTACATAACAACAATAATAATAATCTTATATCATATTTTTGTTTTGTTACATCGCCAATCTCACACCACCTTTAGAAATAAATAGTTTAATGAAGATTCCTAAACATATGAGTTTTGGTAATTATAAATAACACTCTTGTAAAAGGATTTATCAAAAAGGTATTAGGATTCGGATACGCGACATAGACCCCAAAGGTGAAACCAGGCTTAGGAGTGTCAATTAGTTTGGATTAATAAGATGAACTCGTTAATTCAAACCAAACCAATTAAACTAATTTGAATATTTTGCGTGTTCGAGTTGAATAAGAATCAACCTAATCAAGTATTTCATTGATTGTTCCGATCACAGATTTACATTTCAAAAACTGAATGAACCTGAATCTATTTGTTGAGTATTAAGAAAATAATTTTTAATTATTTTATTTTATTATTCAATATTAGATTATTAGTTTTATTGTATTAATAATCTAATATTGTATCAATAATTCACTATTAGACTAATATTGTATTTATTCAAGTCTTGAAGTTCATACCTAATTACTCGTTACGATATTACCTTGGTCCATACCTGATTCCCACTACAACAATAAAAATACAAAACTTAGTTTTCATTACTCTTTCAACAACACCTTCAATTTTCAACTCAAGAGGAATGAACAAGTTAAGAGTGACATGTAGTGAGCCACTGTGGAATATGTCATTGATGCCTTTAATGAAAGAGAATCACAAGTCCACCACAACACAAGATGTGACTCAAATCTCTACCACTATGGATACTCACGCACTAAGAAGAAGAAGAAGAATATGACATTCTATATCGCTTTCTCCACGTTGATACCCTCAATGAAACAAAAACCAACCAAAAAATGGAGTAGAATCATTGATGCATCGCGACAGAGAGCATATGGTAAGAATGGAAGAGTGTATCACTTTAGGGAACCACAACAACATTGCAAAGTCCTTTTTCATCAATGAGATTTTGACTCAAAGACACTTTAGGGAACTACAAACCTATATTGTGAGACACTTAGTGACCACTTGAGATCTTTCTTCATATTTGTTTCTTCAATTGGTGTGCTTGTAATATGTTAGAATTCTTAATCTTTTTGTTTTTGTTATTGTTGGCTTTTATTTGGTGGATTGAAAAAAGTAACTAGCTAATTGCTAATTGTTATTTTAATTTTTTTTAGGTAATTATCAAAAATGGTAAGTGAAGTAGCTTATAATAGATCTTATTTTCCACCATCAATTAAACAAACACAAAGAGCTCCTACACAAGGGCAAGAAAGCCAACAATAGTAAGGAGAAACAAATCAATCACAATAGAGAGAAAATTTTAAATAAGAACCAAGTACCCTCTGTGTAATGCTTGAAAGCATTATACTATTAATTACAAAAGAACTAATTGATTGTTGTTGAAGCATATAAAACTATGTGAGAAAAGTCCACTTAAAGAAGTTTATAAAAAATAAAAAGTATTTGTACTTGAAAAACAAAGTGAGGATGATCCTACAAATAGTTTCAAGATGGTTAGGTTTAATTTAGAGCAAACTCGAATAACACTTACTACAATGATTATCTTATATGATATTTTTTAAAAAAAAATTGTGGAAAACTAGGCTCTTAAAAACTTTATGTCTGATGCTCAACCTAAATTTAAGATTTCATCTCATATCACTATTGCTAAAGATTCCATTCAAGTGTATAATATTGAGAATGATAAACTAAAGATGATATTGTCTTCAAATAATTAAATGATTTTTCATACCATTAATACTTGGACATCAATTCAAAATATGAATTATATATGTGTGACTTGTCATTACATTGATAATAAATAGAGATTAAACAAAAAAGTTTTGCACTTTGATTTGATTGTTGATTACAACGGTGAGACTAAAGGAAAAAAGTTAGTAAAGTGCTTAAAGGGACGAGGAATCACAAAAGTTTATTATGTGAGTGTTGATAATACAAATACTAATACTTTATTCATTTCATATATTATAAGAAACATGGGTAAATTAAGTGGAAATATGTTATTAGTTAGAGATTTAATGTATATGAGATGTGCTACTTACATTTTGAACTTGATTGTACATGATGAATTGAATGAAACTGACTCATTTATTAGTAAAATAAGGGTTGTAGATATGTTTGTTAGATTTTTTTTCCACCTAGGTTGACAATCTTTAAAAGGTGCGCAGAAGATGCAAGTATAAATAGTATAATATGTGTTTGTTGTGATACATCAACTCGGTGGAACTCCATATATCTAATGCTAGATGTTGTTGAAAAATGGAAAAAGACATTTGCAAGACTTGAATGTGATGATTCTCACTATTTAATGGCCCTTGAAAATAAAGCGGATGTTAAATACTCATAATTATAGTTGTGCACATATATTTGTTTAAGTGTTGAAGGTATTTTATAATTCAACACTTGTTTTTTTTGGTTCATTGCATATTACTTATACCTTATTTCTCCATAGATTGTGAGACATTAAAGAAGCATTGAATAAATGGAGACAAAGTAATGTTACAATCTTGCAAAAGATGACTACCAATATGCAAATCAAGTTTTCTAAATATAAGCAATTTTGTAAGATAAATTATTTGTTTTTTCTGGTCATGTTTGTTTATCCATGATATTAGCTTGATTATATTGACTTTTACTTTACACGAATGTATATTCAAGAGAGTAATTCACATTTTGAAAAAAAAAAATCAAAGGAAATTATCACCAAGTTGTCTGAGTATCCTATATTTTATCTATTTACTGGTGATAGTAGCTCTTCTAGTAGCATATCATCGAATTTGTCTTATGAGATTAATACTTTTATTGAAAATGGTGTTGATGAAAATGATTAGTAGATAAGTTTAGGTTAGAAATAAGGAGGAAACAAAAAGAAATTAAGAGGAACGAGTTAGAGAGGTATTTCATCGATGATCTTGAAGACTTAAATTTTAATGATAAATAAGATATTTTAAAATGGCAAAAAATGGTGTTAATAATGTTTTATGTTCTTTCTCGCAAGGCCACGGATATATTGACTATGTTAGCATTTATTGTATCATTTGAGAGTAATTTTAACCCAGGGATCAAGTCCTTAACCCATTTTAGAGTTCTTTATTTATTACTACTATTAAACATTAATATGTGCTTAAAATTAGCTAGGAATTTAGATTAAATAAAAAATATTGAATTAACTATAAATAATTAATTATATAATCTTAATTTTAATTTTTTTATGTTTTAAAATTTGTATTTATACTCGTAGAGTTATTTTCATTTAATATTAAATATAAAATTATTAATACTAAATAAGACTTAGTGCTAACTACCACTTTTAGAGCTATTAGTGTCAGATAACCAAAACTTAGTTAATGTAATGAAATTTATTTTAGTTATAAATTTACAATTTGAATTAGATTCTAAACAACTTCTAACGTTTACATTCATATAATATACGGGAGAAAAATGCATATATAACAATGCATATATAATAAAGACTATATTATTTATGTTGATTGATTAGATATATGAGTTTATTTTGATTTATGTTGGTTTATAATTTATTAATGAATTATGTATTTATTTTTGTTTATATTATTAGACTACATATTTGTTGAATTTGTATTTAATTGTTAATATTTAATTCTTTATTTATGAATGTTGATCTTTCATTGTGATTTTATTTTATAAAATAGAATTTTTTTTATTTTACACAAAACTAATTAACCTTAACCAAACCAATTCATTATTAGTTAAATTAAATTTGTTCGGGTTAAATAAAAAATTTCTAAAAGTCCAACAAAGCCAAACCAATAAAAATTATTAGATTTAAATTTGAAAGTGATTAATGACTTGGTTTAAAACTTTTATAAAGTATATTAAATTTTAAATCTTAATTTTTTTAATGGTTATTCTGTTACTAAAAAAATATAATTTTAGTCTTTAAAATTTAAAAATATTATGATTTTTGTCTTTAATTTTTTTTAAAATTTTGTTCTCAAAAATTTATAATTTGACTAATGTTCTTAAAAAAGTCATAATCAAAGACAAATTATCACATAATTATTTTAAATGAGTAGGTAGTTTAAAGAAAAAATCTCTACACAATATCTGAATTGTAAGGTTTTTTTTACAAAAAGACAAACATTGTGAGAATATAAAATTTAAAAACAAAATTAGAAAAAGAAAAGGTTAGGTTGAAATTAAACAAAGATATGATCATCTAAAAAATAACACTTACAACAAATGATATCCAACAACAATTTTTTTGACAGCGATGTCCAGCAATAGTTAGTCTTTCAGATAAATATGTCTGAGAAGATATCTAATGAAAGACAAAAATAAAAATTAAACAAATGAGTTTTGAAATTTTAGAGCTTATTTGATTTACAATTGTAAAATATAATGTATTATGCAAACATATCATGTAACGTCAAATTTCAATCTCCTTAATTACATGAACGATTACTCTTTTTTTTTTTTTTTTCTATATGACTCAATTACTCTTTTGTCATGTAACAATTATTCCATCTTAGTTTAATTTTATATTTAATATTGTAGCTTTTTTTTTTTTTACAGATTTTAATATTGCAGTTAAGATCATTCACATTTAGTAATACATAAATAAAAAGAAAAGGGGCACCTGATTCCCTATGACTTTATTCCATTGTTTTTCACTAGATACTTACTTTTTTTTTTTTTACAACAACTTGATAATTAAATTTATATTTACATATACTTTTTGTTATACTCTCAAAAAACTTAAATAACATCATAATTTATTTTCAGATTTTTCAAATAATTCTAACCAATCATATATTTACATAATTTATACAAATATTTTACTAAATCAATATTTTTAGTGTATTAACTATGTGGCACAGTACTTCATATATTCTGTGACTCCATAAAATTTGTTTGGAGAGTGTTAATGATATACTCTGCAAGATAATTTTTTCTCATATATTATGAGGGATGAAAATCTATAAAATTAAGAAAGATAGTTATTAAAAAAATAAATGAGATTTAAAAAATCTAAAAGAAATATATATATAATTGAATGGATTTTAACCAATTATATGGAGTAGGTGAGAAACAGAGTTAGTAGCATTTTTCAATGTGTGATCTGTGTATTTTGTTTGTAAACTCAAAAAGGGAATCCATAAATGAATTGAATATTTTTCTGGGTCGTGTACAATTACATCGATCATGTGTTTTTTTCTTTAATCAAATTACATTCTGGATTTTGTGCAAAAGTAAAGAAGTAAAAGTGTTTATGATTTACTGATTTCTGATAACAGAATGTGCAAAGGCTACAAATCAATGCACCGTCCTTAAATTCTTGCATACCAAAACATCTAAAATTGAATGCTATTAACAATTTTCAGGCATTATTCTTTGTATCTCTCTATCTGTATTCTTCAATTCTTGCACACGCAATTATCTAATCTTCAATTTCATTAACAATTCAGCCTCTAATGTCTCTCCGATTTCCCTTCTTTTTTTGGCTCCATTTTCATCAATAAATTCGTGATTTTTGTTTTCATTAATTATATTAAACAACACAACCCAGTAAATTTCTCTCACACACGTGTATAGCATAAATCACATTTAAACTTTCTGCGCCTATTTCTTTAGTTTAATTACTGTATATTTTTAATGCAATTTTTTTCAGTCATTTAATCAGAATTTATGATTAGCATAAGTTTTATGATATTTATGTAGAAATCAAGAAAATACTATAATTATTGGATGGTCTTTTACTCTTTAGCATTCTTAGTGCATATCAAATTTTTTTTAGAATAATGTTGTAATATACATAAAATCAAAAGAAAAAATGAATACAAATTTTAACTAGAAATATTCCATCTCTTCTAGACCGGAAATAATGACACGGTATCATTGTTTATATGTAATTTTGACTAACTTTTATGAGATGTATAATAAATTATTGATATAGAAAAAATTAATATAAAATCTCGATATTTATTACCTGAAAATTGGTCAATCTCCTTTAGCAATTAAAATAAAAAAATTGGTCAATCTCCTTTAGTAATTAAAATAAAAAAAAAAATAGGAGTGAAGAACAACAATCAAAATTTATAGGATTAACCTATATAACAGAATATCATATTTTTAAAAGAGTTTCAGTTATTTTCTTTTAATTACTTTAAAACTCACACGTTGCATAGAATGTTGTTGGTTGATTATATAAAAGATTTTATAAATATATGTTATTAGTTGATTATATAAAAGATTTTATATGTTTATATATAGTAATTAAATTCTTTATATCTTTATATCCAGTTATCTAATTTATTTGGTTAAACAAGTTATTGTAAAATTGCGGTATCTCTTTGATTCTCACCGATAAATAAAATAATAATTAAATTCTTTTTTAAAAACAAATTAATAAAGATATAATTATTATGCATTTTCATTAGAATGACCTTTAAAGTAATTAATTAAAAAAAATCTTTTTTGAAAATATAATACATTGTAACCAATAAACTGCCTAATAAAATGTTGCACAATTATACAGAATAAGTTATCAATTTGGTTTTTTCTTCTTATCAAATCTTTAAAATTATAGAATGTTATTACATTAATTTTTAATACTTAAAAAAATTATAAACAAGCCTTTTATTTTTATCATAATCCCTATTTTTACAATTTGTTGTAAATTTAGTCTTTAAAATATGTAAATTTATTACTATTAGAATTCCTATTTTTTACAATTTACGGTTATTTTATATATATTTAAATAAAATAATTAAAAGTAAAAAAAAACTAATAGGATATTATTCTACAAAATTCTCAACCAAAATATAATTTACCTTATCAATATATATTAATTAAATCTTTAATAAAATTCAAAAATATATATTATTTTTTTGTTATTTTATTAATATTTAACAAAAATTACTAAAAAATTCAAAGTGAGAGAATTATTTATCATTACTATAATTAATAAATATAAAATTAATATAATAATATTCAACAAAATGAATGATCAAATTCATAATTTACCTTAACAATATATATTAAATAAATCTTTAGTAGCCCTAAAAATAAATAAATCTTTAATACAAATCAACTACATACCTATAATACAAAGAAGAATGTAGAAAAAAATAAAATAATAAAGAATTGACCATATATTAATTTTCTTCCATTAGTCCCCTCTCTACTCAGTACATAAACATCACAATGAAATTGCACACACACTATCCTTTAATTTCTTTGGCGCTCAAACTCTTCCCAATTCCTCTGTCCCCACACCTACACGCGCGCACTCTCTCTCTCTCTCTCTCTCTCTCTCTCTCTAAATTCTTACCCTAAAAAGTGGCGTTAGTTTCTTCATAAGGCTCTCTCTTGCAGCAGTCTTTTCGGCCAACTTCGAAAGGGTGCGAGTCTCTCTCTCTCTCACATATATAAGAGAGAGAAACAGAACAAGACTTGGGTCTATACTGATTTTGTTCTTACTTCACACAGATTCTCATTTGTTTCTTTTCAATCATCATTTCATAAGCGATCTCTCTTCCCCGGAACTTGTTCTGTCTGAAAGACTCAATCTTTAATTTCAAAAAACGTTTTTTTTTTTTATTATTATTTATTTTTCATTTTTGGGTCCCAAAACAAATCGTTTATTTATTATTTTTCGTTGGAGATATATATTTTTGTTATCAATGGCACCCAGTTTTGATTGCGTTTCAAGCCTTCTCTGTGCGGAAGACAACATTTTTTTTGACGATTATGGGGATTCGGTGGAGATGTTGGACGACACGTGGCATGATCGGAACCGTAGTCAAAGTGTGAACTGGGATGATCCTAATGGGTTGTTTCCATTACTGAGTGATGAGTGTTTGAAACTGTTGGTGGAAAAGGAATTGCATCACTTGGCTAATGGTGATTATGTGAATAGGCTTAGGACTGGGGATTTGGACTTTGGGACAAGAAAAGAGGCCATTGATTGGATTGAAAAGGTGGGTTTCAGGGTGTGTTTGATTTTTGCATGCCATTTACTCCAAAATCTAATCTTTTTAACAATCAGGATTTTATTCTCTGTTTTTGCTTGTGCCAATCTAGTTGGGGGATTGTTTTTCTTCTAATCTGAAAATGGGGTTTCAGAAAAATCTTACTTTTGCATTTGATGACCATATTTTGATGACTTTTGTTTGGATTTGACTTCCTCATTCTCTGTTTGGGGATGATTCCATTGGTGAATCTAAATTGCTTGGACTGGATTGTCCTTTTATTTTTGAAGTTGTTTTGGGGTGGATTCTTTTTGTTCATGTGTATCTTTTAAAGGTAGATTAGTATTTCATATTTTGCATCAAGTTATTTGATCTTTTAATTAAGGATTTATCCATCGATCATTGATCGCCATTTCTTATGGTCTACCTAATTAACAAATGTTCCTGTTTTATAGGTTCGTGTGCACTTTGGTTTTGGTCCTCTGTGTTCATATCTATCCATAAATTACTTGGACCGATTCCTTTCTGCTTATGAATTACCAGTAAGTCAATGAAGACAAACAAAATAAAAAGGTTTTGATCTGATCTTGTCTTCTCAAATGGTTTTTGATCTGTTTTTTCTATTTGCAGAAGCAAAAGGCTTGGACAATGCAATTGTTGGCTGTGGGGTGCTTATCTTTGGCAGCGAAAATGGAAGAGACTAGTGTTCCTTTGTCACTGGATTTGCAGGTTAGATATTTCAATTCAACACTAAATCCTTTGAACTTGAACATAGTAATTGCATGTTTCGATTAGATTAGTTTGAAGATACATTTGTCTATTATCTTGTGATATTTTTTATAGGGAATTATTTTTGTTCCAAACATGCACCAAGTTAAATGATTTTCTGTTTCTACCATAGGTGGGTGAATCTAAGTATATATTTGAAGCAAAAACAATACAGAGAATGGAGCTTCTTGTTCTGAGCACATTGAAGTGGAAAATGCAAGCAGTTACTCCATTTTCCTATATTGACTACTTCCTTTACAAGGTCAATGATGATCAAAGTCCAATTGGAGCTTCAATTGTGCAATCCATCCAGCTTATACTGAGTACTGTAAGAGGTACTTATCTGTCTCCCTCCCTAACTCTCTGCAGCAATAATAAATATTATAAGGGAGAGGAACATGAGATGATAATTTGAGGAGTTGGAATCCAATGCAGGAATTGACTTCTTAGAGTTCAGACCCTCAGAGATTGCAGCAGCAGTGGCAATATCTGTGGTGGGGGAGGGCCAAACAGTTCACACAGAGAAAGCAATTTCTGTTCTGAATCATCTGGTAGAAAAGGTAAATATGGTGGTGGTCCAATGACAATTAAAAAATGTACATTATATAAATGATAGTTTTCCCTTTTGAGCATGATCATTTTTAGTTGATTACTTATAAGTTTTAACTCACCAAATGGAATTAATTGTTGGCATAGTTTAGTTAATGTTTGCATTGTCCTATTTGTTTTTATCTTTTTGGCAGGAGAGGGTCTTAAAGTGTGTGAAATTGATCCAAGAGCTGTCATCAAACAATGGTGCTGCCAAGGATGCTAATGCATCTGTCCCTAGCGTGCCAAAAAGTCCAATAGGGGTGTTTGAAGGTGCATGCTTCAGCTACAAAAGTGATGACACAAATGCTGCTTCATGTGCAAATTCTTCAGATAACAATAGTCCAGATGCTAAAAGAAGGAAGCTAAACAATACCTTTGGAGAATAGCCATTGTGGCTTGTGAATTTTAACGTCATTCCTAGGATGCTTTTCTTAAAAAAGATGTTATGAGTTTTCATGGTGCCTCTTCAATGGAATACCCAATCAAGGAAGCAGGAAAATAGATAGGGATAGTGAAAAAAAATATATAAATAAAAAAGAAGCATAAAGGGGTGCCAAAAAAGATAAAGGTGGATGGTGGGTACAAGTGGGAGATTTTAAGGAATGGAATCAACACATTTCATGCTCCAAGAGGAAGGACTACTCACACACCAGCTGTTAAATATTTTACAAGTCTTTTAACAGCTAGAAAAAGAGGTAGTAAAAGAAGAGAAATAAATAAGGACTAGTGTATTTGTATGTGTAAGTACATTTTGTCTTTTTACTTTTAAATGAAGGAGTAAAATAGTAACCCAAAAAGCATTAAAAACAAAATAAGATGCAGAGCTACTGGTATTGAGAAATATTTGCCGCATTTATTTTTCTTGTCATTGCCTCTATTTTATTGGTTACATTATTTAATAATCAGTGTTGCAGTTTCTGAAAAGTTCACAAAAGAAAATAATATGTATTTTTTGAAGGTACCAAAAAAATAGTATTATTGTCCTGTCACCATACGGATCTTGCTTTTGCTACAGTATGCCCTGTCAGCAATTCAATTGGACACTTTGACCGAGTGACTATTGACACCATTGCTTGGTGCTTTGATTAGTTCCTTTCCGCAATAACCCAAAAGAAATGTACAAACCAAGAAACTTGTCTTGTCTTCCCATATACTTATAACACCACATGTTAATAACAATTACAAAATTTATCTACAACTTTTGAAAAATAAAAATAATAAAATAGTTTTTTTTATAAATTTATTCTTGAATTATATCATCTATCATTGTTTTACTTCTCAGATAGTAATAAGTAATTAAATTCATATATTAAAATAATAATAAATCTTTCAGAAAATAAAATATAAATATATTATAATTTTAAAGATTTTTTTTTTATTTTTTTACCATGTAGATACACTTTTAAGGATTATATTGGTTTTTGAATTATTCACTAAAAAAAATATAAACTTTAATTAAGTCTTTCGCCTATTATTATTATTTTAATTAAGCCCTTGAACGTATATATGTTTTTTATAGAATGATTGGGAAAGAATATTTTGGTTCATTGGATTTAGATAAGTGGAAGTATGTAGAAGAATTTGGTTTAAGATGTTGGATTCAAAACTTACAAGTATGAAAATATTGGCTTGAGTATAGTATTATTAGTAAGAAGAGATGGACATATTCAAGGTTGTTGGATAGAGTGCTAGTGTACTTAGACTTCTGCCATAAGATATAATAATAATAATAATAATAATAATAATAATAATATATTATTATTATTATTATTATTATAATAATAATAACAATATAATAATAATAATACTAATAATAATAGATAGATAGATAGATTAGAGATTTACTTACTTCAAAATGAGATATTTTATAAAAATATAATAAATCATTTTCTTAATTTGTTATGTATGTTTTAGGTAAATTTAAGAATATGTATTCGGTGATATTTGAATATTTTCAGCAAGATTTTTTTAAATTTAAAATAATTAAAATGAAAATAAAATAAAATAAAAGTTATTAATATAATAGAGAATAATTTTTTGTATTATCATACAATTTTCATATTTCCAGCTCTTACTTAAAAATATTATATTCTCATTTACTTATTATTATTAAATGTTAAGCATGTTAACTCATAAAAAGTCAAGTCTATAAATTTATTGAATGATAGATTTGTCCTCAAACAAAATTATTACAAAATTGTCTTTCTCATAGATTATTACAAAAGTCATTATAGTACTATCAAGATATTGTCACAAAAGTCATTCTAAATATTTAAATATACTTATCATATAATTAATATGGTTAATATAGTAATATAAGGTCATGTTAAGAAATGATCTATTTAGAAAATAAACTTAATAGGGGCAACTCCTAATTTTTTACAGGTACAACAAATAAAAATTATTAAATACATTAAAGTAAAAATAAATAAAATTGTGTGCGGAATTGCCCCCACATCTATGAAGGGTGGATCCCCCACTGCTTGCAACATGTGAGGGGTTGAGCTTTGAAGTGTTTAGGCTTTTAGGCCTCAAAGAAAATGAAGCATATATTATATAGCTGATAAATAAATCGTTGCATCTACTTTCTAGCATTGTGTTATAGAAAATTATTCTAGAAAAAATTAATTTGAAAATGACATTTATATTTTCTATATAATTTTAAAAATGTTTGGACGTTTTTATTTTTTTTAAGAAAACAATCCGGTGTTTGATTTGAAGAATTTTTTTTTTCTTTTTATTTTCTAAAAATAGTTTTCTAGATATTGTAAAAACAGAACCATAATATTTCTTTGTTTTCACTCAATTTTAATAATAAAATATTATAAAAAATTAACCAAACACATTTTTATTTCTATTTTCTATTTTCAATAAAAATGAAAATATGAGACACTCAAATCAAAGTCAACTTCCTACATTTTCAACATTTTTATTCCTACCGATAAATACACTTAGCTCGTTTTCGGGTAGAAATATTAGAATTTACCATTTTAAATTAATAAATTTTCTAGTTAATTACTTTCTCATCTTAAAATTTAATTATAAAAAAATACTGTTAAGAATATTACATATTAACTAAATATGTTTATAAATAAATTCAGTAATATCTTTTTCTCCTAATTTTCTGTGTAAAACTAATAATTATTTTGAACAAAATTTTTTGTTAAAATTAAATATTTAAATGTTTATTACCAAAAAAAAAAAATAAACTTGATGTCCCTTTAACAGAGTTTTGGATCTCTTTCTGCTTTTTAATCAACTGATCAAGTGAACAAAAATCATTATCATGATTTTGTATGTATTTATATTTGAAGTCTTTTGTACTAAATTGAGAAGTTAATATGTGATACAGTGTTTATTTAAATGAATATTAACCAAATTTTTTTTGAAGTAATTAGATTTATATTTAAATATTTTTCTTATGTATGTTTAATTGCAGGTTCATTCAAGATTTATATGCATCTTTTCAAAGCGGATACACATTGTTTTAAACATTTGATGTGGAAAATGCTATATACTTGGGGTTTTTTTTTGGTTCTAAATCAATCTAAAACCAAATAAATATTTTTTAATAGTTTAAATGATTTTACTACTCGTTAATCTTATTCTCTTGTTATGTTAAAACAAAGAGTTTTGCTTTAAGTCAGATTTAAATTTAAATAAATTTTGACATTATTGATTTTGAAAAAATTGAAATTACTTCTAGATCTAAAAGTGATGATGAGTTAAAGAAATTTTAAGCATTTTTGCGCTGGATAAAATAATTATACTTATATTACTACAAAAATTAAAATTTAAACCCAAGTCACATTATTTCAAAATCTATTTTAATCAAAATTAATTTTATATAATCATTTCTATTCAAAATCAATTACACTAGTGAAAAATAAAATTGAATAGGGCAAGTGGGATCCAAATCCAATTGTGACAAATGAAATCTTGGGAAAAAATTTTGTACCCCAACACTTGATTAAAAAATGACAACTTTCTGTATCATTGATGATTGCAACCACACTAAAATAGTAAATGGCCCAACTGGATAGGCAACTAAGCATCCAAAAATAATTGGAAATTTAATACGGCCCATAAGCTCTTAGACTCTTAGGTTATGTTGGGCAAAAATAATTTATTGTTTTTGGCTATGTTTTTTTTTTCTTGATGAAGGAAAAAATAATTGATTTGATGAAATTGAGTTTTCTCTTTGAGGAGCATAAGTGAATTTCATTGGGAATATTGGCCAAGTGTGTTAAAAAAATTTGCTTAACACATTGTTAATTTTCACTCACAACTTGGGTGTCCTATAAATTGAAGAATGTGGATCAATCATGGCCTATATTGGGTAGTTTGTGTTATATGGAAGCATTATTCAACAAACATTTGTTACCAATATTTCATTGCTCCACTTAAAAGAGAGACCTTCAGCAAAAAATATTTATCTTATTTGCAATAAAAGTTATCTCTATATTTCTTCACCATTTATAAATACGAAGTACAATCTCAACCATGGAAAGCAACCACTTCAAGCTATTTCTTACTGTAATTGTTTTTATTCTTGTCTCAACAATGGGATCTAGCAAAGTATGAGGGATGACACTTGTTAAAACAAAATATTATTGTTTCCTAAATTGATTTCGACTCAACTTATCTAACTGGAAATCAGTATTATAGGTTCATTATACAGAATCAGATTGTTTCAGAAAAATTTGTGAAATTGGTATAAAAATCAGTTTGAATTAGTCACTTTAAAAAAAATACTTTTTTATTTTTTAACTTTAATTTATAATATTTTAAGATAGACAAAAATAAAGATTATAAATATCTATAAAATAATATTTTATTTTAATTTCAAAATTATAGAATTATGTTTATGTAATATTTTTTATATATTATTTAAATATCATTATCATTTTTTTGAAATTAATTCAATTAGGATTCAACCATGATTGAATTATTAAACCTTAAATTAGCATCTTAACCGATTTAATGATTGATTCAGTTTTTAAAACATCATAAAATATACACTATGCTATAATAATGAACATTGTTGCCATCTTTACAAAAGATTGCTCTTAACAGTTTCTACAAGATCATTTATTTCAAGATATGAAATTGGATTTTTCACCGTTATATTTTTTTTAAGAATATTATAAGAATACAAGATATCACACCTTAAAATAAGAAATAAAGTAAATAAAATCAATCTTTATTTCTAAAAATCAACTGTTTCTATAAATATTTTTTCAAACTCATAACAAACGTATAAACATACATATATAATATTCCTATACTATTTTGTCTAAAATCATTTTATATACCCCGAAGAAAAATGTTCCCTTGCAAAGATAATGTTAAAGTTGAAAAATATCTTAATTAAACTAATGACTTAATGCTTTGTTTTTTCAATTGTATACATATAAAAAAAAAAGTGTGTCAAATCTTTTCGGAATTATAACCTATAATAAATTTACGTTAAATTTGCACTAATGGTATAAAGAAACCTGAATAGGGGAAGTGATTTGTGTAATTTATGAAATACTTATTCTTACACGTTGCTAATCAGTTATCATAGTTCCATTTTTGGAACCAATCGTTAAAAAATAAATTGAAAAAGTTTGAATAATTTATTATGGCTGAATCATGGTTGTACCAAAATTTAATCATTTTGTTGTTTGAATATTATGTAGTTCAATTATGGTTCAATCATAATTCAATCAATTGAAATAGTTTTTTTTTTTTTGTTTTTTTTTACAGAAATCAATTGAAACAGTTAAATCATAATTCTAAGAACGCAACGTTTTAATTCATAAATTGTTTTCTAAAGCATGACTGATATTGTCTATTTATTATTATTTTTAACATTTTATTGTTTGTACAAATGTACTCAAATATTTCTACTGAATGTCACGTTGCACACTACTCAAATTAGTAGCTAATTCTAATTTAACTAGTATATTGATTCGTATTAATGTCTAAAATTTTAATCTTTTGGTACAAGACTAAGCATAATCAATATGTAAACTAATGATCATGTGAGTGTTGATTCCTCCCAAAAAATTCTTGTAAACTAATGATTAATACATGTTTACATAATTCACAGTGGTTTTGTATCTTTTAATTAAGTAATTTAAAAATGAAATCTTGATTAATTTAGGTATTGAATCAATTATATTAGCAGGGAAACATCATGTATATAGTATATAACTTTGAGTTTTGTATTATTTAGTAAAACGCAACCATTTGAGTAAAAAGAAAACAAAAATTAAAACTCAATTATCAATATATAGTAAATACTTACAACTAGTTAAGTGTGTATTTGATTTTTGTGTTACGGAGAATGAATTTTGATCCCGGAACTGCAGATGAATTTCAATATGTTTGGTTTTACATTAGAGAAGAATTTACAAATGATTCTTGGCTTAAAATTAATTTTGAGTTGAAACAATGGTAAGTAATTTTTTTAATAAAAAAATATATTTAAAAACATGATTGAATGTTTATTTAGTAAATTACCTACAAGTTACTATTGGGAACTCTTGAGGGTGGAAATTCAGGTCATCAACCTTCATCAAACACACATAAGTAATTTTATTACAAATTTGATTTTATGATAAAATATGTAAACATATATCATTTATCATTCAATTATGTAAAATTAATTTTATTTATAATCAAATATTAATATAAATTTTTTTCTCCATTTATCTTATTGTCATTATTAAAAGAAGAAAATCTAATACATGACACGAAATTGAATTTGATTTTTTTTTAATATTAATTTTTATTCTCGTTACTTCTATTCCTTTTATACTTTGTATCCTAATATTAAATGAGTTTTGAATACTAGTTTTTGTTATTGTCGTTTCTTTTCTTTTTGTAATTTGTATAATAATATTAAATACGAAGAATTTATAAAAGGTATTCTAACACTCAAACAAGATACTCTGTCATGCAAAATATATTTAGTGTAATTTACTATATATTTTGATAATTTTATCATTTTTATATATCTCTTGATGAGCTTTAAGTAAATAAGTATTATTTACGTTATCTAAATAGATTAATGAGTGATAATCTATATTATATAAATTTTTTATTTTTGTATGGCTTCTAATTTTTTATAATGATAAGTTATGTATGTTTCAAAATATTTATTCGGTTAATTTCTTTGATACCTAATCGATATCGATTAGATTGTTGATGAGTTTCCTAATCTACTTTTTATAATTTAATGAAATTATTTTTTAGAAATTTACTTAATTGTCAAGGGATTGATGATTTGATATTTACTTATAATTTGGTGTAACTTTTTTTTTTGTTACCAAAGTTTATTTCATTTTATGCCTATTTTAAGTAAATTAAAAAGACAAATTGTTATACATGGATAAAAGAAAAAAGAAGACTTAATGTATATACCCTCACACAATAAAAATTAGCAAGCATTAAAAGAGCTAAGTGCAAGACATTCACAATTTAGGTCTTATTTGTAAATTTGAACAAGTTGTCATCAACTTTTATCATTGATGTCAAATATGAATTTGACTTTTGATGCAAATCCATGGTGATTAATGATTGAACCTTCAAGGATTAGCAAGATATTTTCCCAATCTTCATTCACCAACCTTCAATCACTCTTAAACACTTTTAATCTCACGCAAATGAAGCAAGAAACTCATGGTCAAGGTGTTAATTAATTGAACTAAATCAAAGGAAGAAGAAAAGTGAAAATGGAGTTAGATAAGGAGATAGGAGCGCCATGATAAAGATCAATAAGCTTTAAGGATGAATCGTCACTAAGGATGCAAGGATCCTAGATAAGATTCAAGGTTTCAAAAAGAAAACACAAGGAGAGTTCTACTCCTTTCAAAGAGAAGAGTTGACCTATTTAATGAATGAGGCACAAACCCAATTGTCTATCCAAGACGAAATCTGCACCATTTGATTATTTTGATTGATCATCACATGGAGCATGCACCTTCCACAGTTGATCCATCGAAACAAGTTTTAGAACTTCAATCAAAAGGTTAAGATTCAAGTTAGGAAGGTGTGAGTCATGTGACTTAAAATTAAATCTTGTACCTTAGATTAGAAATAATCTTAAGGTCATGATTCAATCTTAAGTTAATGATTAAATCATAAAAGGGCTAATTTGAATTTGCTCCATTGATTTTAAATTAATCAAGTGGCCCAAATTCAAATAAGTTAGTGGAGATAGTACTACTATTCTCCAATTCCTCTTTTACTCTCTTTAAGGAGAATGATGCTCACTCTCTCTAATTTGAAGCATATAAGACTAAGTTCACTTAATGCCAACTAAGTTAAGTACACTTACTAATACAAGGCCCAAAATCAAGTCTTAAAAGCAATTACATAATTGAAAGAAAATAATAAAGCCTAAACAATTAAGTAACTTGCTGGAAAATTCTAGCAACATCCAAACGTTAACTTCAAGCTCCATTTTTCTCTTAGATACATTCCAAACTGGGTTTTGATGTCTTCATAGCTTTTGTAGCCCTTTAAGTCTTCTTTAAAACGACACTATGAGCAATTTAATCGAAGTTATGTAGTTCAAGTTATGCTTGAAATACTTACCCTGGTCAAACACCCAAAATAGTTGCGAATTTATTACAAATCTAAATGAAATAGTAAGATTCTCATTTTTCTTGACTTAGACTTGAGCATTGATCTCCTCCTCTAACTTTGATTTGGAAAGTTTGTTGGACTTTTGAAGATAGTCCTCCATCAACTTTGTAAAGAATAAGCCCATATGATTAAGGATATATCTATTTGACCTTTTCTAGAAAAAATATTAAATTAAGGGTAGAGTTTTTCTCCTAGTATTCGTCAATTTTCCTATGAGCACCTTATTTTATTATATACATCCTATTTTACTTTTTTTCTCACTCATTCTCTTTTCTCTTCTTACGCTACACTCTTTCAAATTGTTACCTATTTCTCACCCTTTTCTATATTTTTCTTCTTTGATTTATGATTTGAATTACAAATATTTAAATTTAGAATTCTTCATTTTCAAATCCGACAAACTATGAAAATGTATAATGTTATTTTTAAATATAAATTTTTATGGGATAGGAGTGTTTCGTTCTAGATGTCTCTTCTATAATTTGTGATTTGAGTTATGAATTTTTAAATTCAGAAAATTTTCAATTTTCTAAATGTAGAAAATTGTTGCACTGTATAGTGTAGATTAAACTTTGGATTCTCCAATTCTTAGATTTGGAAATTCAGAAATCTCCGGGCTTAAGAATCTGCTACTTAAATTGTAGACCATAGAAGAGAAATATGAAAAGGAGTATACAGGTGCGTTAAAAACGGGTTTAACGAATTAAGTGTAGGGGGTGAAGTTCACACTAATAAAACAGAGTGCATTTAGGAAAGATGGGTAGTGCAGGAAGAAAAAGACTTGAGGTTGCCTTGGGTTTTTATCTTTTAGCGCAATATGGTGTGATGGGCTAACTTCACAATATATATTTCACAAAATCACTGATTTCTTAGCCCATGCCGTGTTAGGACTTAGGAGATCCCTATTAATTCTGAAACTGCACTTTCATGTAACCCTTCTTTAAATATATTAAACTTCTGGTGGTTTTGTTTTTAATCAAATAACAAAATTTAATTAAAATAAAATTAAAAAAAATTATACACTATATATATATATATATATATATAATGAATATTATGACACTTATTTCCGTTAGTCTTCCATAAAAGGGGTTTCTTAAAGATTTTTAAAGATTAAAATCACATTTTTACTTCAATTAAAAATTTATGAATTTTATTGACGGTGTAAAATAACTTTATAATAAAATTTTACATGTTTGTAAAAATTTTATTATTAAAATCAACAAATTCATATTATATAAAATTTTTATAAGGATACTACAAGAAAAGTTTTCAAAAAAATCTACTAGAAGATTTTGTTATTACTATTCTTGAATTCTTTTTTTTTTATTTTAATAATTCAACAAATAACAAAAATTTCTCCGATAAAACTGTTAAATTATGGAATTGAAGTGACATGGAACAAGTCAAGAAACATGGTGAGTGTGTTGAACTGTAAGGTGAAAAATAAGAAAGAAAAGAGAAGACGATGATAATGATAGCAGTACATTAATGCAGTACATGCCGTGCACCAGCAAAATATTTTCTGCAATTTGACTAGACATCGCGAAACCCGTAACAAGATGCTTCGTTCCAACAAAATAATAATAATAATAATAATATTTGTAACCATATATTATAAATATTAAATTTGATATGATATAGGTTGACTAATAGTATATGAGTGGGAAATGGAAACAATGAAAAGAATCTAAATTAATTGAAAAAGGGTGACACTGTTGAGAGTAGTACTTCATGTTTCAATCTTGTTTCTGGACAAGTTGTTGACCCCATGCCACGCGCAATCAAATCTCTATCTTTGTAATTTTACCACTTTCTCCTTTCTTCTTATTTATTTACATTTCAATCAACCACTATCTTCTTTTTCTTTTCTTGTTTTTTTTCTTCTTTTTGTTGTTGTTGTTATTCTCACCAAACTCCACAAACGCCTACTTTGTTGATATTTAGGAGTCATGATTAATTAGGATAAATTGAACTTGAACTTCACATGTACTCTGTTTTATTTGGGTTGAAATTAAAATAAAGGGAAAAGAACTCAGCAATAAATAAAAATGGGAAAAACAAAAAAAAAATGTAAAGTAATGTATTGTTTGAATAGGTAGAGATACCAAAAAAACATAAATAGAGAAAACTTCCTCAGCTTGTTTGAATAAATAGACAGCAGAATGAGAAAATAAATGAATTATTTTAAAAGCAATTTATCTTAATGAAAAATTAAATTATATACTCTATTATTTTTAAAATAAATTTTTTATTTTTATAAAAAATATTCATTCTATTAAGTAGTATTGTGTGTGTGTGTGTAAATCATGGGCAAAGTGAGAAGAAACATTATTTGTTGGAGTTTAAGGATCTTTACCACTTTCGTTTCTTTTTTCTTTTATATTAGAGGAGGAAGTATGTAATATCTCTAATATATTTTAAAATTTTTATTTCTCAAATCAACAAAAACAAAGATAGGTTAAAGTTTGTCTTACTTTTCTAGTTTCAGGTTAGATTTTAGTATATTTATTCAACGTAAACAACTTTATAAGATATAATTTAATTTTTTTAAAGCTCACTCAATAAAAAAATTATCTAACTTTTACATTTTAATGAAATTTTTTAAAATTATGTTTACAAAAATTTATTTTTAAATAAGTTAATGGCATAAACTAATAAATTTAAGTTTTGAAATAAATTAACAGCCACATTTAACAAAATTTAATATAACAGTAAACAATAATCATGTTATTATTATGTTAGGTAATTTCGGGAAATAAATACTTAATAAATAAGCTTAAACTGAATTAAGTTTTTAATACAAATGAAGTCCTATACCTTAAATAATATAATTTAATTTAAAGATTACACATAGAAATAGTGTTAACTAATTGCAAATTAATTTTCATAAAAAATATAAAAACTTTATTATTAAAATTGACCAATTTATCATAAATCATTGCATGTAATAATAGTTTATCTTATATATATATATATATATATATATATATATATATATATATATATATATATATATATTGGATATTTGTAATAATAACTTGAAACATTCTTATTCTGTATTAATTACATGAAAAACAAGGGCTGATATCGAGAATGAATGAAAATTGGAAAAAAAAGGAGCATGAGATTGGATGCAGCAGAGACCCGAAAGCACGCCACTGGCGGCTACACTTCCGCCATACCCGCTGATGATTGGACCCACGTGATCCACGTGTCAATCTTCCATTGGTTACTCCACGGCATTACCAAAAGCCTACTCGCAGCACTCTCAGTGACCGTACAACATAGGCTCTATATACCCAAAAACGACAGAGACAGTTGGCGTGGCGTGGCTGCATAAACTACATTGCGTTTTTGCATGGGTCATCGTTGTTGTAGTGGAAGTGAGTTATAGTTATGGTTATTATAGAGGCATTTAAGTATGGTTTGACTCAATGAATAATATTAGAGTAATGTTTTGTTTTGGAAGAACGAGCCAGAGCGTGCACCAATGCATGCGCCAATAAATCCATCACCATACTCACACTCATATTACTACATGCATATCAATAAGTCATAACCCTGCAGCCAGAAAAAACACAGTACCATCACACTTCTCACTCCTTTTTTACCCTTTTCAGTTTTCAGTTTTCACGCTCTCAAGCGTGCCATTCCCCCCATGACCCGTTGCAATCGGACCTATCTATTACTCACACAACATTCTCCCCAACGTTAATCACTCATTCTTTCTTTGGTCAATGCTTCACACCTGAGAAAAAATATATCCCCACATTAATCACATTACAGATCAATTTGAACAATGTTAGAATCGTTGCTAGTGTCGTTTGGTGCAACTCAATCCTAAAAGGAGAACATGAGAACTATTCCTGGTCATGTCTCTTTAATTATTAAACTTGTAATTAAATTTAATAGTTAAAAGAATAATAAATACTAAAATACTAAAGTAACGAAAAATCAAATTATGAAAGATTATTTTTATTAATTTTTCTAAGAAATTAAATTATTTGATCTCATATTATTTAAAAAGATTAAGATTATGAGTAACTAAGGTGGTTTACTTTTTTATGTATAAATAGAAATAAAGTATGAGTTACATACAGTGTTAGACTTACACACCCCATGTGAATGAAAAATAAACTAAAGCATGATATGATAATAGTAAGAATTGTTTAATGAAAGATTACATAAGAGGGCGTGTTAATAAAAAGGTTATTCTGAATCGGCGTGTGCCACTTTTCTTACCAAAGTCTGCTGTTTCTCACTGTGCCGGAGATTTCCTGGTCGGGGCTTCTAAGATTTTCTTCCCATTTTTCAATTCTTTCTTTTCCTTCTATTTTAATCATGCTTTAATTTAATAATGTCCTTCTAAACACAACCCAATTATTGTATTTGAATGCGTACGGTACCAAATTAGTTCCAAATTAATTATGTTGTGTAATAATCGTCAATTATGGTATATATATATATACACACCACTCTCGATATGTTTCTTTTGTTTTCTTCTTAAATTACTGTTTTGTCCTTTGTGAGTCCGTGACACGTCACATGGTTCTTCTGCTGCCTTGTGCTTGGAATACGCGGGAAATCGAGAGTAAACTAATCGGTTTCTTGAAATCGTAACGTTCGCATAATAAAAATATGGAAGATAATAAAATTATTTATTAAATATATTATATTTACTATTTTAATTTTTAAATTATATTTATTATTACTATTTGGAGTTGTATAAAGTTGTGAGAAATTTAATAAAAATTTGTGATTTTTCGGTATGGTAAATTTTTTGTATAAATCTTATTTTATGATAAAAGTCCTTTTTTATAGTTTAATTTCTTTTGCAAGGTCCTAGGAGGTGATCAGGAACAACAAAAATAAACATCGTCAATCATCTCGAAATTAAAGTTTATCGGACAAAATATTTGTGAGTGTTAAGTGATTCGATAAATCAATACTGATAAACTCTCTTACCATTTTAATTTGAAAATGTGGCTTAAACTTAATTTAATCTAATAAAATTAACTTTTAAAATAAAAATTATCTCTGTTTATATATTTTATTTTGGTTATACTTAGAGTAGCTTCAATATTTAAAAATTAACAAGTCTTTTTTCTCGTTTTAACCAATATTTAAAAGTTATTTGTTAAAATAGTTCTAAAAACATAAAAAAGTAAAATCATAATTGAAATAGTTTTAAGAATATTAAGAATGTATTAAGGAAATATTGTTTTCCCAAATTTCACCGTATTTGGAAAATAAGTTGGGACAATTTTTAAAAGTTTTTTTTTAAAATAAATTAATTTTTATCTGAAAAATTGAAATTTATGATTATCTTTTTACTTACTTAAGTATTGTCCATTTAAATAGTTCTCACTATATTTTTAAAAATCGATTCGAACTAGTTGGATCAGGAACTCAATTTGGCACTATATGACAAATTTAATATATAGGTATATTGTATAAAATATATGAAATTAATATATTTATTATACACCGATTAATACGGTTCAATTAGTAACACTAGTTCAATTTTATAAAAAAATGACTGTTCCCACAATACCATATCATGCATATTTAAATAATTCATAGACAATATGCATATATTTTGTTTCAATATGCTTAAAAAACAAAAGTCAAGCAATGAAAACAAAAGACACTTGCAGATAAAAAGTTACTTCCAATCGAAAATGCATTTACATTCCAAATCCCTAAGTCATTTGATCAATATCTGATACTTACCACAAAGTCATGAAGCTAGTTTCTTAAAGTGCTTATTTTTTAACCAGTAAAGCACGGTTCTCTTTGGAAGGGACCCTACCGCGAAGCTTCTCGGTTATAGTTGTGATTTATTCTTTCATTGTCTCTACTTTGAGCTAATATGATAATTACACTGCCATCTCAGGTGGATAATTTTGACTTTGATGCCCAAGTTAAAGATGAAAAGTTAATTAATTAATTAATTAATTAACCCCACTTTAAGAATGTACTAGAGAACTTAACTGTAGATTTTGTAGAAATAAAAATGTTGCTATTAGTAATTTTTAACCTTTAAGAATCCCTTAAAAGTAGAGTAGTGTAGAAGCAGGTTCGTAGGGAAATTATTAGTGGAGTTGAGTCAATTGACAATGCATGCCCATATTATTGCGAAGAAAATTGCACACGGTGCAAGTGCAACTCATAACAAGTCTTTGGCCATTAATACCTGAAACATAATGTGTTGTCCACTAGATAATATTCCAAAGAACATTGCTATAATAATAACCCTTATATTAGTTCCACAATGCATTATACATATCCACCACACTGCACTTAATTATAAGTAGCATCCCACGTGCGATGATAGGAAATCATACATGTATTCTATTGTAGCTTAACGTTTAGAATCACATCATCATTCATCTTACTCAAAAGAGAAAACACGTGTCTCATGCACACAATGTCATATCTTTTTTTTATATGATATCCATATTTATGAATGTTGAGATGCAAAGAAAGAGGTCAAGGGAAATAAATTTATAAAGACAAAAATATCTTAATTGATAAGACGGTTTTTTTGGTAATATCAAAATTATAGCTGCTAGTAAGTATAAAATGGACAATTGATAATAGCTAGGATTTACGTTTAAAATATTTTATTAATATGGAAGTATGTATGTATGAACTTTAGATACACAATTTTATTTTACAGAGAATGTTGTGTAAAAATCGGAAGTGCAAATCCTTATACACCATTTTTCTTTCTTTTTTTTTCTTACTTGGTGACAAGATTTTATTGGGATTAAGGAAAGACAAAAAGAAGATTAAGTTGAAAGATAAAAATTAGACAAAAGATAAGACTAAAGATAAGAATAATTTTAAAAAGATTTGAATTCAATTTTAAAAAACTTTTAGGATCGAGGTTTTACACTTTAAACTTCTACTACTCTAATTTTAATATTATGATGTAATTAAGAGAATTATGCTTAATTAAATTAATCTTTATTATTGTGGTTATTATATTTAATTAAATTCAATAATTTTCTTTATTAACTGAGTTTATTTCCTAGCATGAATCTTACTTTCGTGAATTAAATGCCTAAGTTCTTCAATTATAAATTTAGTTTGTAAATTCTCCTTTCTATTCATCTCTACGTGCTATGATTCCATTAATGACAAGGTGACTATGATTCCATTGATGACAAGTAGAAATCAATACAGTAAAATAATAATTGAAGAATCAATAAATAAAATGAAATACCTAGTATTTTTAAAATTAAATAGCGGTCGTTGTTTTATTATGTCCATGAACAATTTTGAAATAAAAACTAATGAAAAGAGTAAAAACAAATTTTAAAAAAAAAAATCAAGAAGAGTTTTTTCACTTCCACTTAGTTGTCTAAAAAATATAATGATGTTGGAACCCTGTTACAAAGATTTTCTAAACTATTTAAATGATGAGAAGGATAAAGTTTGATGTCCAAGTACATAAATGTAGCATAGTCTAGTCAGTGGCACACTTGTGCCATTTTCGATGGTAATAAGTTGTGCTCTAGAGTTTTTTTCTGCATGTCCATGTCATTTTCTATATCCAAAAAAATCTTGACAACATTTGAATAAAATGTTAGTGCTTTAAGGTTGTATGTTGTGATTAATCTACTCCTATAAACTTTGAAATGTTTTCTTTTCCTTTCAAAAGGTTTACGAAGGTTATCATTGATATCAAGCACCTTTGAAGGATAGAAGAAGTTACAATTTAGATCTAAATTCTTAAGCAAATAATTTCTACAAATATGAAAAAACTCAAAATACTACAAGTTAGAAAAAAAAAATGAAATGCAATCATAATTAAAATCAATGTCCTAATTAACTAGAGAAGGGAAAAAATCACAATCAAAATGCTTCTTAATTATAGATTAAATATAAGGCATAACATAGTGATCAAACTGTGGTTTGTGTTTTGAAAATGATTTTCTAATCATTGATAAAAGGATAAGATATAATTATTTCGAACACGCTCCTCTCCTCAACTTTTTTGTTTAGTTTTGTCAATATGTTGCATTTAAGAACTAAGAAATATGGTCTAAGAAGCTAATGCTTGTATATGCTTATAATAAGAAATGCGTAGTTGGTTACATATGGAACCACTTTACGGGTTGACATACCAAAAATATGGTGGATGGACTCTTAGTGTGTATCAATGTAATGAAGTTGGGGCAGACATAATTAGAACCACCATTGCGCTCAATGTTTCAAAACAACATGATTCTTCACAAAAATGGATTATCCCACCACTTCAGCAACTTACTCATGGTGGAATAGATGTGAAGTTATTGCCTCTAACATCAATGTTTAAGATTACCTTGCCAATATGTTCTCCAAAAACAAGGAAAAGATAACATTTTGTCAATACTCCTCCCTTTTCTTGCTATGTAAGGGACACGTATATTCAACCACATATGTCCAAGCATTACTATTATATGTTGATGTGTAATTTAAGCAATGATGCCTTCGCACGTAGTTTAAGAGAAATGCAGTCAATTTATTACTTTGCGTTAAATGTGTATTTTTATTTTTAATAAATTAAAAGTACCAGAATATAAAAGCGTAAAATGTATATTCAAAATAAGGTGGCTAGTTGACTGTGCATCCCTATTGTGTAGTATTTCTATTTCTGTAAATAGGAGCCAACCACTTTAATAAAGAAAGTGTGTGTTTGCAATTTTATGAATATGTATAAAGAATATAGTTTTATGTATGATAAAAAATAAATTATGTTATTAATTAATTAAAAATTATACTAAATATAATTTTGAGGATATTCGTTATAAAAATAATATATTATCATATATAATAAACTAAGATTTCTGAAAAAAACACACAAATTGAGATTAAGCAATGGTGTAAAATCTCTTTATATTATCATTATTAGTGCCTAAACAATTTTTTCATATATTAATTTAGAAAGGATTTGACTTGGAACAAACGTGCAAATTGAGAAAACAAAATTTTATTTATTGCTAGTTTTAAATAAATTAATTTTACACGCTTTCAAGAAAAAAAAAGTTAATATTACATGACATTTTAATTCAGAGTAATGATATTAGATTAACACCCTCACTCTTTCACTTTATATATTTGCTTGTTTTATAATAGTCAACTCTTGGTTTAAAATTTTCACTTAATTCAAAATTTGTCAAAAAAAAAAAAAAAACTCTTAATATAAAGCTTACGCTTTATTTGGCACTATTATTACTTCTTTTTAGAAAAAACACGGAGGAACATGATTTATGGGCATTAATGAATAAATAACTTTACTTAATTGAAGTTCAATGGGAAAAGAAAAAGAAAACCATTTAAAATATGTAATTGTCGTGGAAGTCACGAAAATGGTTGACACACGTGTATTGATGATGAAAATATTAAATTCAAACCAAACCTAACATAATTACTCAATGGTTTCAACCAGGTTGTAGTTTCACATTAAAGAGAAAATGATGAAATTGGTCCACTTTTATTTGGTAAAACGATAAATAGAGAGAGGGTTGAAACTTGAAAGTTGGAACCAATCTTTTTTTCTTTGGAGGGTATGGAAATGTGATAGTGAACAACAGAAAAAGGGTTTGGGTGGGACAAAAGTCTAAGAAAGTGGGTGGTGTTTAAGTGTTTAACATATAATAAGGAAATGCAAGAGGGAATGGATTCCCCTTCTCTTTTGGTCTAACTTTGCATTGGTTTGTGCTATTTTCAAAAAAGAAAAGAAAAAAAAACTCTAAAAGCTATTGAGTGGTGAGTGGTGGATGGAGAAAGTGTTAAAAGCTTTCCAAGCGTGGATGTTTTTGTTGGAGAATCCACAACCAAATGGCTCCATGGTCTCATGTCCCAAACCACACACACTCTCACCCCACCAAATGGGACTTAGTCTCAAGGGCTAGGGTTATTACCAAAAAAACTTAAATATTTTATCCCTTCATTCTCTACACTCGTTATTTCATTTTTCTTGCTTGATTATATGCATGAAAGTGTTAACTGTTTTAGGTAAGGTTTTTTTAATTTTTTTATTTTTAATTTCCCTCAAAAAACATATAAGACTATTTTTCAAAAACCGACTTGATTGGACCGCAAAAAAAAAAACATTCATATGAGAATTATGGCAAAAATGGGTTGTCTGATAGGATGGTAGGTCAAGCTGAGATGCATGAATTAGGTAAGAGAATATGTATATTTTTTACTTATAGTTACTTAAAGTTAAAATCTGAAATAAAAATTTTAAAACTGAATTGGAAATTGTTTAGTAAATTTTTATTTATTTTTAACTTAGAATAGACTATTTAAGAGAGGTGAGAAAAAAGAGAGAAAAGGAAAAGAAAAGGGAGAAGGGAGTGCTAAATGGAAGGAGGTAAGAAATTTTAGAGCAAGAAAAAAATAAATAAAAAAGAAACTATGTTTTCCTCTTTTAGAGTAGAACAAATACAAAAGGACTTTTTACTCTACTTTTTGCATCAATTTCAATTAGACGTGAATTTAACTATATAAAATTAGTATTTTTTGGATAGACTGTGCAAATGATGTAGAAACTAAAACAACTTTCTACGTGATTTTTTCAAGAATATCAAATATGATTAAAATTGATACAGAAATGTGGAATATATTTTCTAGATTAGTTTTGGGACAATAATATTATGAAAATATTACTATTACATGAATTCACTTGGATTAAGTTAACGGTCGGGAGTTAGAGTAACAGGTAAAATGTCTTAGTTTGTTTTTAGATTAAAATTAATAAAATTGATTTTAAATAGAATGGATTTCGTTAGGATTAATTTAGAATTTAATTCTATAATACTCTCTTCTAACGTAAAATCATACATATAAAAAATTTATCTAAAATTAATTTTATACTTAGAATCAATTTCTCATGGTGAATTTACACGCGTATTTGAATTCAAATCACACGTATATAATTTTTTTTCTCAGTGAAAAAGCTCATTTACATAATATTTTTGTAAATTAAAATTTCTTGTTTTCCTTTTCTTTTATAATAATCAAGTTGCTTAATTAATTTTTAAGAGTTTTCCGAAAGAATTATTTAACTCAACTTTTTTCTTTTAAAGAGAGACAAAATAAAAAAGGAAACTAGACCAAACAATTACTTAGTCTATAACCAAATACTCACTTGGACTACTATTTGTACCTTTTAGTAATGAAATTATTTTTGCCCATAAAAAAGCATATATTAAATTTATCGATCCATTTACCTTATATAAAATTCATTTTTCTCGTAGACTCGTTCATGTATTTCGTAGGTTCTATTTACACTTCAATAACAAAAATAAAATTTCAATATTTCTCAACATGTGTGTTTTTATCAAATTAATTTTTCTGTAGTTCTGAACCTGTTTTCATTTCTGTTGTTCAAAAGTAGATAAAAAGTAAGGGTGTTAATACTTAATGATACTTTGTCTCTTTTCTAAAATTTCAGCCGTTAATTTTAGAGTGCCTTGTTTAACATTAACTTTTTTTTTTTTTTTTTTTTTGGTTTGACTCATTCTATTTGAAACCTAAATAGAATCATTGTGGAAGAACGATAAAGATTTTCTTACTGAGTTTTAATACTTTAGTGTAGCTGCATTCCAAATCCAAATACAAAATATCGGTTAGAGTTACAGGGTTAAACTAATATTGAGAAAAATAAAGGAAAATCACAGATTTAAATAACTCCATTAATTGAAAAAAAAATTGTTTAACTACGAAAATTTATTCATAAAAAAATTAATTAGAATAATATAATATTACTTACCATCTAATTTACACTAACTTTATAGTTCCATGGTTGAGCTATTGTCTTGTCTCAAACATGACTGCCAATTACAATAACCATACCATTAGATCAAGCTGTACACATATATAGCTTCTTTTTAGATATTTTATTGACAAGATTTTCTTTTATAGTTATTATCTGAAATACGAGGGAAAAAATATAATTAAAATGTTCTAAAATCTTTATGTAAAAATTAAGTAAAGTCAGACTCATAAAATGATCACATTTAAAATGCTCAATAATACAACCACAAAAATACATGATGGTAATCCATTGAATTAGACTGTAATAGAACACAAATTATAATATTAACCTAGTAGTAGGGAAGGATAAAAAAAAGTTAAGAATGAAATTAATATTTGTCAATAAAAATATATGTATATTAACGTGTAGAAAGTAAAATATAATTCAAAACAGTCACTTTCTTTGCTCTCTATATTCATTAGTACCACTTCAGTCTCTTTTTTTATTTGCGAAATTTGAAACCTTATCTGACACACATTGAAACGATTTTAGGAAGGGTGGGGGAAAAAAGTTAAGAAAATAGTTATATACATATTAACATTAGCATTAACCTAATACTAAATGTTATATACATATATTGGTGACTCACTCAGAATGAGGTCCATCTTTTCTTCCTTTTGGTGACCAAATAAGGTTGAGGTGTAGCTAGCTAGCTAGCTAGGCCATGGGAATTTGTTGTTAGTGAAGTAATCCATAACCACGAAGCTTATGTCATTGGAATTGAATGTCCTAATGGCCAAATTGACACTATATTCAAAGGGTGGTTATATATATTAAAAAATGTGGTACTAAAGTGACCATGATGATGATAAAATAACACAGACGTGCAAAAAAATTATCTTTATTTATTGACTCATATGCCAAGGTATAGTTTTTTAATTGAAAAGGGAATTGATGCTTTGCACCTTAATTAGTATTTGGTGGAAGTTGTTTAATTAAGTGCCACCAAAAGGGTAGACCCAATAGGATAGGGATGAAAGGAAAGGAAAGAACTTGATTGGGGTCGTTGATGGTTCCCTTCACTCCAAACAAGAGGACATGAAAGTATGCATTTTCTTAGCGATTTAATATATGCTTAGAGAGCCTATTTTATTGGGTGCCTAGAGATCTTCTTCTCTGTGCATAAGATTTCTTTCAGGTGATAAAATCATGGGTTACACATCCCTTTGTATTTTCTTAGTGGGGTGGTACCATGCCCTGTTTCTTCACACTGTTTATGCTTTCTCTTTTTCATTATTTTATATCTTAATTTAATTAATAGTCATCACGGTTAAGGTTTGACATTGTTTCTCATAGAAAAGTAAAGAGGAGATCCATAATATAATAAATACCTCTGACTGTGGAATCTTTACTTACATATAAAATTAAGTTTATTGAGGGGTTAAACGACGTGCGTTTTATCCACATATGTATGATAGATTCACTATATGCTCAAAAAGTCATGACACTATGATACATCCATAGACATGGTAATGTAATGTTATTTACTAATGTGTTATATCTTATAACGAGCTGGATATTTTATACGTTCCAAAATTCTTAAAGATAATTTTTATTCATACAAATTAGTACTACTTAGAATATTGTGAAAATATGTTATAGAAATAATATAAACCTTGGTTAAATAATATGACAATGTTGGGATTAAAATCAAGTTTTTCTTTTCTCTAATGGCCTAATTTTCAATTAAATTTTGTTCCATCAAATACATGCCTTTTTTCTTTTGCCTCTCTCCATAATAACATGGGGTTGTCCCCACGTCTGTAAGAGTGTGAGCATGTAAATTTATCACCTGAAATGAAACAATAGTGACAATTAGGAAATGATGATAAATCTGTCTCACTCTCCTTCCTACAGATTGGAGTAAAAAAATTGAAACAGGATGAAATATTATAGTCAAATTTCCCCTTTTAATATAAGCCTTGTGCAGTTGCTCTAGTGATTGTTTTTACCACATTAAACCAGGAAGAGAATTGAACACTCAAGAGTCAATACTCAATTGCATGAATGGGGCCGGTCACTTATCTCACAAAATATAAAAAAATTAAAAAAAATAATTAATATATATATGTAAATTTTATAAAATAATTAGCTCATTATTTTATATTATAATTGGCCACTACTTGTTACCATATAAGAAAAAAGGGTGTTTGATTAAGTAAAATAAATATAGAAAATAATCCTATAACCCTGTACTAGGTTTTTTAAAATTATGTTTAATAAAACAACTAACAGTTTGATTGAGCTAAAATAATAATTTTTAGTTGGAAGTTGTTATGAAAAAATATTTCTTAAATTAGCGATGGAACTAAACAACAAATATAAAATATCATAATCTTTATATGACATGTTTGTATAATTTTTATTTGTAGACAAAAGTTAATTTATTTTTTTACCCAGAAAAAAATAATTTAAGTTAATTATAGGTTTTGCTTTCCTTTAGTTAATTTTTGAATTCTAATTATTTTCTTATAGTGATTAAATGTTTTATTGAAAAATAAAATTAATAATGCAATAATTAAAATAATCAAATATTAAAAAATATAAACCAATCAAGATTTTTTCTTAATAATATTAAAGATAAAAATAAAAAAAATTACAATAAACAATAAGTTCAAAATGCTAATAGCATAAATTAAAAAAAAAAAAAGTGTTATGAAATACTGAAATAAGCACGTTTATAAAATGCCATCAACTTCTAATGATATCAACAAGATGATAATTCTATGTCCAGCTCATCTGAATCAAAACCATGCCATCAAATGATAATGATATTTTGGTGCGTGCTAATAAACAGAACCGTTCATATAATCACGTCTAGAACATCATAAAGATTCGCTACTATATATAATTTTGGTAGTTGGGTAAAAGAAAGAAAGAATGACAAAGATATCGATAAAAGAAAATTGAAAATAATAATAAAATAAAGTAAAATTGACTGAAAGAAAAGTTGTGGCTATAGGGATGATAGAACAAAGGACCCAAACAAAAAGTAGCTAGGGCAAAGTGTGGGTGTAGAAAGTTTGAGTCAGTGTACAAAATAAAAACAGAAAAAAGTTTGAGTCAGTGTAAGAAAGAACAAAACCAAATCACAAAGCATCTATCAACCGGCGAATAAAGTGGAGCAGTCTTTGAATAAATCAGTGAAATTCTTGCAAAGTTAGTGAGCGTGGTCACCATCACCACCACCACCACCATTTTTATCCGTTACTGAATGCAAAGGTTACTATTTTTTATTTTAAAGGTCTATGCGTGCATGCAAAGGTTAACTATCTAGCAGAGAAATAGTTTTTTTGCCATTTGTAAAAAGGATACACATATTATATTAATGGTTTCAATTTATACTATGATAAATAGTGAAAAAATATGAATATACTTTCTCCAAAGGATATGGACATATGGTCCCAAAGTAACACATCCAAGAAAGCTAAAAGGTGATGTCTCATCTTCAGTTGATAAAATATCAAATCACAATCAACATTGTAATAAAAATATTTATTTATTATAATATTTAACCGTATAAAATAGATAGTTATTCTCAATATGCATATTAAATAAATTGCTAGTATTAGCTAGTTTTACTACATATGATTGTTGCAATTGATTATCGTGTTTAACAAAAAAAAATGATATTAATTTACCCATCTTAGAGTGTTAAAATTGTGTGAGCGTAATTAAGTATCTCATTTCTCTCCTCTCGTTGCATATTTAGCAGACCAAACAAGTTAAAGAAAAATTAATATTATTTTTCTCAATTTTAATTCAATGTCTCTCAAATCAAACAACAAAATAAAATCATCCTATTTCTCTCTTCTTCAATTGTTTCTTTCCTATTTTTATCTACCCTATTTCTTTCCCTTGTGGATAAGATGGAAATTTATTTTGGGTATTTGCTATGTATAAATGGATGTTAATTTTAAATTATTCAACCTTTAAAAATAAAATTAAAAAACTAATTTTTTTTTATCCAAGTTATTCAAACATACAGAGAAAGGGTAAGATAGTTGATTAGAAAACATATTTTAATCTGCCTCGAGAATTTAATCTTTAAAAAATAAAAAATAATGAAATATTTTTAAAATATAATATATATAATATTTTATACTTAAAAGATGATTATTTTATTTTGAATTTAAATTATATTATTTATTTTTATTTTAAATAGTAATTCAAGAGATTAAAATAAGAGTAATCGATTGAATTTAGAAATTAAAATAATAACAAATAATTAAATTTAAAAATTATATTATAAAAAAAATTATTTCTTATGATTTAAAAATTAGATTACCTTGTGAAAATGATAATTTACTGTGGCAGAAACTGTAATAGATGAGGTAAAATATAGTAAATCAAGTAGTTGAAGAGGCAGCAATGGGCCAACCCAATTTTGATGATTATTTTGATGGTTTAGGCACATCCATATATCACATCAATGTAAAGTATAATATATGGTACTCTTTGGCGGGACCAATGCCTCTTAAACTCAAAACTCTCTAAATCCAAACCCTAAAGTTAGGTCATTGATGGTTAATAAGGAGAAAAATACAGCCTCAGGTGCTGTGAGTCCAGTGCCAGCTTATCATATCATATCATATACTATTTCCTCATCTGTAGGGTCCCCTACTCAAGCCTCTATAATTCTTGCTTTGAATGGTCAAGCTACACATTATTGATCTTCATGTCAATACATTACATGCACTGATCTCTTTTCCATTTTCATCTTCATATTTTTTGCAATTAATTTTACCCTTTTTACTTCTTTCATATTACAAGGATTGTAAGGATTGCATATTGTATGTTTAGATACTCGTTAATTATTTGGATCGGCTGAATAAATATTCAAATTATGAACACAAATTTAGAAGGAAGAAGTAAAGATCATGTATTTAAATTCCATTGTTGATAAAAAATAACAATTAACTATTATAAAATTTTAAAATCAAATATTATTAATTATATAATAAGAAAATGCTTGTTTTAGTTCTTGTTTAAAGTTATTATTTGTTATTAGTAACTATTTTGAAGAAAATGTGAAAAAACAATTAATTATTTCGCTTGAAAAAGTTAAACTAAGCATGCACTTACTTTGGTATAGAGATTTCACTGTATGTACCACATGGCTAGAGGGAATATTGAGTTGTATAGGGTAATTGTTGATTTGATATGCAGTCCTTAATGATTCCTTCAAAGAAAAATGTGGTCGATGATAAAGCTAAGAAGAATACTCATGTTATTGTATCTTATTGTAAAGTTTAAGCTGAGAAGTGAAAGATATAGCATTTGAAGTGGGAAGTTAACTAACCAGATTGAATCATGCTAAAAAGGATGTTAAATGAAAGAATGAAATATAAATTATCTATAACTTTAATAATCCTACACCAACTGATCTAAGATGACACTAGTCAGTACTATGCTTTAATCCTTTTTTTTCTAATTTTTTAATTGGGTATTAATGTCTTAGATTTATGCTCAGTGTATAATAAGTTTATTTTATTTGCTCTATAAAAAAATATTATTTTATTAAAATGTTGATCACCTAATTAACTAAAATAAAGAGTACGGCTTGACCGTGAAAATATCATAATTTTAGTTCTTAAATATTTATTTTATATAATTTAATTCTTAAATGTTTAAATATTATTTTGCCCGTTAACATTGGTTAACACAAAAAATATCTTATTTACATATATGTATTGTTAAGTAACATCTTGAAAAGGTGAAAATGATTATAATTTTTGAGGAGGGTTTTAAACCCTATTTTTTTTCCTACAATCATCTCCAGTAAGATGAAATTCTAGAAATTAGAATTATCAAATTAAGAACAAAAATATAGTTATTAGTAATTTATCTAAATTTTATAATCAATTTTACATATATAAGATATATAGACAATTAATTACATACATAAATAACGTTATATATTCTAGGCTGATGGAGGTTTGTAGATGAAATAAATCGTAATGATGCTTAAACATCTAAGAATTAGATGATATAAAATAAACATTCAGTGATTAGAGTTGCTTAGAACGAAACCTTATCTAATTAACTAAAATAAAATAAAATTCTAATAATTTAAAATAAATTAAATTTTTCTAAATTGTTTATAAACTCGTAAATGAAATAATATTAACACTAACATTTAGAGTTTTTAATTAATATTCTTAAAATGAAAAATATATAACTTATAATTATATTTTATAACATTTATTTTTTACAACATATTTTTACAATTGGATCCAATACAGAATATATTGATTCGGTAGTTCAATCATGAATCAATTTTAATAAAATTATATTTTTAACTTTTTTACATGATATGCAAATTGATAGTAAGACACAATTGAAAATAATAAATAACATAACATTACGTACTGTCAAAGAAAATTAATTCTATACCGAAAGGAAAGTCATGATGAAAAGAAAATCACTTAAAATGAGAAGCAAGCAACAAAGAAGAAGCACAAGCCAAAAATAAAAGGAAAACAAGTCTTAAAAAAAATTAAGGAAAACAAGTCAATTATAATAGAAAACATGTTTAAAGTAATAAAAGAAATACATAAATATACAAGTAACATATTAGAGGAAAACAACAATTTTTTGTTTCTTTTTGTAAAGAATAAATTTAACATCAAACTATTCAAACTAATTTGTTAATTCAATTGGTTTATTGTCAAACTAATTTTATAACTCAACTAGATTGAATATGCAACCGGTTTCAATTCAACCGATTAAGCAATTTAATTTAATTTTAATAATTTTATTTCGATTAATCTATTATATATATATATATATATATATATATATATATATATATATATATATATATATATAATTCAATGATAAAAAATAAATTCAGCAAATTAAAACACGTCCAGAGAGAAAACTATTAATGTAACGGGATTCTCCAGAGCATATACGTTTTCAATCAAATAAATTTAAATAATTTATTTTAAAATTTGATTTAGGTAAGAAAATATCTTGTATCTATTGATTCCATTTATATTTTCATTTTTCAAATATTGATTAATTAGTTGAGATTTTACTTAATTATTTTCTTTTGAATTATTTTGTTTATTTTCTTTCTTAACTTAAAGTCTTAAACAATAAACTAAATTTAAGCTAATATAAATTTTAATTTTATAAACAAGTATATTTTGAGTGTGTGTATATATATTCAAATTTAATTTTATTATCTATGTTATTATTGGTTTGTTTATGTTAGACTTAAATAATTTTTAGTTTCTTAGATTTGGATTTTCAGTTATAATTTTTTAAATTTAATATCTTTAGCCTATCAAGTTTTTTTTTTTTAAATTACTATTTAATCGTTCAAATTACTTTGTACAAATTTTACGACCAATGTTTGAGATACTGTAAACATTTACATTAAACTTAAATGATTGAAAATATATATTTTTTCAGTAAGAATAACTAAAAATATATTTAAATTTTTATATTATCTTAAAATAAAGAATAACCTAGAAAAGGCCGGGTAAAACACACTAGTGTAATATAATGGAAAAAATTATAGAAAAAACAAGTGAATTTATAGAAGTTGCAAGAAAAATGATTACATAAATAATATTAGTATAGTTAGGGATACAATGAAAATTACACATGAACTGAGAATAAAAGATTAAATGTGTAGTTATAAATATATACAATGTCTCATTAGAATTTGTTGGGTGATGATAAAAATGAATCACGAGAATTTATATTTAAACGAAAAATATCTTAATAGTACGAAAATACATGTGCGAACCTTTACCACAAATGTGAAGAAAAACAAGTGTGAAGTTAAAAAATTGAAGTTGGTGTAGAAATAAATGGATTGTGAAGGGATATGTTGCGAAAGACCAATTATGAGAAAAGATACTAAAATCTATATAGCCTCTAAACATAAACAATGTTCACTATTGATAGAAGCAAAGCCACAAGTAACAATGACAATAAACAGTGTAGCATGTATGGTAAATAAAACAAAACTGTTCAATTTCAGTCTTTCTAAATTTGGGATGAAAAAGTAAAAAATTAATCACAATTTATAGTAACATTTGGATTCGCAACTGTGAAATTGACAAAGATGGCAGCACTTAACGAGGGAAACACTAATCCTTTGTGGATCCACGGATCATAAAAAATTTATGCATATAATTTTATTAATATTTGTGATTGCAAGACCAGTGGGTTACATGTTAAACAAAATTGACTTGTAAAATCAAAATATGATTATCACTTGTTTATATATAAATTATATTTCTGGGGGAGATCTTTATTATATTTTCTTCGCATTCAGAATTAGACATTTATAATGTGAAAATTAAATAATGGATAGTTACATGGATATAATAATCTAACAATAATAAATAATTATAAAATAAACTTTAATATTAAAATTATGAATTATAAATTTAATTTAATCTTATAAAATTAATTATTCTCTGTTAATAAAGATGAGACAACAATTTACATATTTAATAATAATAATAATTTTATTTCACAACCAATTAGATTTTGTAACTATGTGTTAAATAATTTTTCAAATATTTTTCATTTGATAAGAGTAAGAGGGTGAATAATTATGAAGATGGAGAAGGGCATAATTGGAAATTAATGGGAGTCTATGAGCTTAGCTTATAATGAGCGACCCACATGATGGGATTTGGGGTTGGGTGGGACGTAGATTCGTCCAGGGGAACGGGGACAAGGCCAACCAGACTTAACCACACTCTGTGGTTCCGTTCTAACCCGTGTACATGGTCAGGTCAAGAGTGGTGGGTGAGGCTGAGTAATTCATTGAACCCCAATGCCAAAACATAAACATTCACAATGTCATTATATAACTACCCATTGGGCCACACAACATTCACCTCTTTTCATTACTTTATTACAATATTATCTCTCTTTATTTAATTACTATTTTCGAGTTTATTCCAAACATATACTTCACATTCATCACTAGGTGTGTGAATGGTTAAGGTTCAGTTAACGGTATTAAGAGTTCAATATTACTTGAATCTTTCTATCAATTATTGTAAAAAAAGTAAAACAATATGTCTATAGAAACAAATTACAATAACATTTTTGTTAAGTTTTGTAATATTGTATAAATTTTACTTACTTTTCCAATCTTTATATTAGTTTTTTTAATTATTTAAAAATATTACATCCTATATTCTTATTTAGTTTTTGAATTATTGCAATCTCTTTTAAATAGTTATAAATTATTAGAAATTATACACATACTTATCCTTTTATCAATAAAATAATAATAATCCTCAAAATATTAAAATTAAGTTATTTCTTTTGTAAAATATTGAAAACTAAGTATTAAATTCAAAGACTATACCCTGAAGAGCATGAAGTTAAATTAATCGTATTTTATAAAGATGTTATCATTAAAATCAACAAACTAACCCTAACCCTAGATTGTGATTAATTAAATATATGAAACATTTTACAGACATGAACTTTTCTTTTAGTAATTTAGAAAGATTGAATTGATAATATTTTTAAAATCATTTATATTAAATTATTAATTTAATAACTATTTAAGAGAAAGAACAATAATTTAAAGATTAAATTAATAATTTACAAATATTTTTACAGGACAGATTACTTCAAGTTTATATCACAAAAACTTTAGGACAGGCTAGTAAAGTAATATACCTTTAAAATATAAAAAATAAAAAAATAAGAAGAGTGTGTGTAGTGAGAGTGATGCATTAAGTTAACCTGAGGTTAAGCTACTGTGGTTTATGATTGTGCACTTAATAGCTTGCGTGCACTCTTGCGTCCTCACTCAGCCCTCACGCACGGGCACGTATGAATGAGTGAATCAACCTTCCACAACACTCTCAACTTTCTAACTATCTTTTTATTATTTTTTATTTTAACCCCATGTTTTTTTATTCATTTAATAAACAATTATTTTGATCTACTTCAATCAAGGGTATATGTGTCAAACCAATTTTTTCTATATAATTCAGCTCCTCACCTCTCATCTTGGTTACACTCACTTGTTTCCACTTTCCACTTTGACTGTACCAAAGTCACGCTTGCTCCCTCTTCTCAACCGCTTCCATTTCTCTCTCTCCGTTTCTCTGCCTCTCCACATACCACAACATCCTTGTAAGTTTTTGTTCATGTTATGGTCTACTTTTTCATCAATCTCATGTTTCTGTTTCTTGCACTTCATGTCTGTGTTTTGTTTCCAAATTTGGTTCTTAGTCATAGAATATTTTAATGTTTGGTCAAATTGCTTAGTCTATATGAGCTTCAATTTAAGCATCTGAATCTCATTTATTGCACCAGATCTCCTTGGCAAAATTTGTTTCCTTTTCAAAATATCATTTTTTTTCTTGGTAATTCTTGTTTCCATTTCTGGAACTCGTTCTTCTTCAATTTTTATATATGCCCTTCTTTTTAATTTGTCTTTGTGAAGTTCTCAGTTTTCAATTTAAAAATAAAATTATGTTTTTACAACGTTGATAAAAATCTATACCCTAGTAATTACCCTGCTCTGAAGGTTTTTGCAAAACTAGGATTCAGGGGAGGGAAAAAGAAAGAAAAAAAGTGCAATTTTTTTTTCTGCTTTGATTTTTATATGCTTCTATTTTGATCTGAATTAGAAGGTGTTAAATTTGTGCTAATTGTTAGATCTATGATGTGTGAATCTATTGCAGGGTGTTAAACGGTTTTTTGGGTGAAGGAGTAGTGGTGGCCTCAACTTTTGGTGGATAAGGATACAACAGCATGCGGTGGTGGCTTACACTTTCTGTCGATGTATACCGCAAAGTTATTTCCTTGAATCTCTATTGCAAAGTTATTCTGTAACTCAGACCCTGTGATCAAAACCTTTTAAACTCATCACAGTCATCCCTTCCTTGCCTTGAACCAATGGGATCCAATTTTTTTGTTGTTGTTCCTTGTTATGTCCGTCAGATCAGTTGAAAAAAGCCACCCCGTCTTGTTTCAATCACTTCTCTTCAACTTTGTTTAGTTTGATTAGCCTCTTTTAACATTTTTAGTTGTCATTAGTTGTATAACGTTTCTTCTTTTAAGGGTTTGTAGACCAGTCAAATTAGTTTCCTAGTTTTGTGTATTGTTCAATTCGTGGAGGGTTCAGATTTCAGATTCATTGTCTCTGGGAACATAGTTGTTCTTCCATTTTGAAGGGGTTTGAAAAAGTAGTTATGGTGTGCCAAGCAGCGAGTCAAACCAGATTTCGGGCATTGAAACATGAGAATGGAACCGCTGGTAGCTCCACCATTATAGTTAGGGTCATAGCATGTTTTCAACCTCTCACAGATTGCCAGGTATATTATCCTAGGATTAAGATTATTGTTTAAAATTTTTAAGATATCGTTATTCTCATGATGTTTAAGGATGACACGAACTTACGATGATTTTTGTTTTTTTGGTGATGTTCAGGCAGAATATTTCCGTCATTTGCTCAAGCCTGTCACGTAATACATTTTTTCTTTGTTCGTTTTGGGTTAAGCCGGTGGTTTTGTTGTTTTTCTTGTTGGTGAAAGAGTTACCAATAGTAAGAGATAGCACTTGTGTTTGAGTCGTTTTTCTTCAGGTACTTACTGCATTGTTAATTTTTGCATTCATTTATTTCCTTCATTTTTGGTTATTTGTTGATTGATGGTGTGCATTGGATTCTTTAGGTGATTGTTATTGAATGGGAGAGGATTGTGGAACTTGGGTTCCGGGGCTGCGTTACGATTTGCAATCTCCCAGTTTGCGCTCCTTCAATGCTGCACCCTTTGATGTGGGAAAGCAAAATGGTACATCTGCAGCTATGAATTCGTGTGTCAACGTTGGCACAAGAAATGCGACAATGCCAGCTTTTGTGTCCGGGGCGCAGCCTCTTTCACAGTTAGGACATTCTGGTGAACCTCATGGTTGGTTTTATTGTTTGCCACGCTTTCGACAGGGATTTACTATGCCTGCTCAAAGCTATTATGCAGAGGAAAAACTCCCTGCTGGCCATGCGAAAGGTTTTCAGGAGGAATTTGTGCCGAATGTTGTGCCAAATGGGGAATCTGGTTTCCCACAGAAGCAATTCATGGTTATTGATCAAACGGGTGATCAAACAACCCTTGTTTATAGTTCAAGGTTTGGGGGCCTTGCTTCTTGGGATGCAAAGCTGCATGGTTCTAACAATTTGAACAATGGGAATGGACTGGTTTCTTTAAGAAGTGATGTGAATCATGTAGCTGGACCTGGACCAACTT
This sequence comes from Hylodesmum podocarpum, assembly GCA_026586105.1. Lineage (NCBI taxonomy): Eukaryota > Viridiplantae > Streptophyta > Magnoliopsida > Fabales > Fabaceae > Hylodesmum > Hylodesmum podocarpum. Next base: position 1,056,306 of record JALJEV010000071.1, on the reverse strand, counting down.
TAGATGATAAAGTTGATGAAAATCAAGGGACTGATGATGACCTTGAAAGTGAGATGCATGAAGATACAGAGGAAATCAATGCATTGCTTTACTCTGATAGTGATGGTTATTCCAGTGAGGATGATGATGATGAAGTTACTAGCACAGGACATTCACCCAGTACAATGACCACTCATGATAACAAGGAAGATGAAGCTGACAGGGGAACCGCTGAAGAAGTTGCAAGCTCTATCGGTGAAACAAAGAAGCGAAAGCTGTGGGATGGAGCTTATGATGATGGCATGCAGTTCATGGACACTGCTTATTCTCTGAATGGAAAGAGACCCTTTGAAATGGAAGATGATGCACAATCGAGATGCTCTAGTGGCGGTATTAGTGGTCGAGGGTCCGGCCAAGCTGGTTCCTTGTTGGGTAATAAGAAGATGAGAAAGGAAAAGATTCAAGATGTTCTGAGTATTCTGCAATGCATAGTTCCTGGTGGGAAGGACAAGGATCCAATTGAGCTTCTTGATGAAGCCATACGATGCTTGAAATCATTGAAACTAAAGGCTAGAGAACTTGGACTTGATGCTATATAACAAGTTAGAGAATTCATTCTTATCAAGCATCGGTTTATCACTTACGTATTAGTACGTTATCTTTGTGTTCTGGTTTATAGAATAAACAAGGTACATATGAAAGAAAGGGAAGTGGTTTGTGAGTGTGAATATAAATTGAAAGGATCATCCCTTGAAGCCCTTGTTCAATGATTGAGTAGTTTTTACCTTATGTAGTTTGTGTGTGAAGAAAGAAGTGAGGTATTGAGGTTATTATGCCGCAATAAAGGAAAAAAAAGGAGGAAATGGACGAATGATTAGTCCATGTCTCGGGGATTAGGGAAAGTAGCACTAACGGTGGCATGAGGTGTGAGCTGTTTTTGAATGAGAAGACTAGTTATTGTTCCAAAAAGTAGCCAAAACGAGAGTGCACGCCTCATGGGGCCCAACTTCACTTCCTCTTTTTGTAACCTTGTCGTGTTCAATCCTTTGTGGGTTTGCCTTTTCTCTGATGTAAAAATTATTATCACTAGCCAAAGCACCTTCCTCTTTTGTGTGTGTGTGTGTGAGAGAGAGATAGATTGTGACACAAGGGGAGGGGCCCCTGCACCTCTATTTTCAACTTGATGGATGGATGGCATGGCACAGTAATGTAACACCACGCTTGTGGAAAACACTCATTCTGGTGTCGTGGTTTTAGTGCTATTATTGTTGTTATTATGAAGAGGTGTGTATCGTAATTGGTGTAATGTATTGTTACAGGAGTGAAGGGTGATATCTTGGTCGGATGTAATTTAATGTGGCTGGTGTTACTGTTGTCCTTTTGCCTCTGTAGTTACGTCGCATGCACGCATTTATTATACCAGAAAGTGATGTGCTCTTCTTAATTTCTTTAATGTTTGAATTTAATAGCAACAAGGTCTAGTTGGTATCAAATCTTTCATAGTTTTACAACGTGCTTCTTAATCACTGAGGTTTCATTAATTTTTTCTCTCTGGGTACTAATACTAACATAATTAAGATATTTTATTATAGTTTTTTAAAAATTGTCATACAATTAAAATTTCAAGTATAGTTAGGTGAATTACATGTGGATTGATTAAAAATGAAAGTGTGAAAAAGAATAGAAAAGTTGTGAGTTGATGGATGGATGGTAGGGTGATAAGTGAATGGGGACCACAGCGTTGAATTATTAGAGAGGAAGAAGATACATATGACGTGTGCACAAAAGAAGGAGTAGCACGGGTGGGGTTATGGTGAGTAGTCAATAGTCATGGTAGGTATCAAACAAAAGAAAGAATCTTATACAGTCATTTATTGAATGAACTTCATTGGTTTTCTACAGTGCAAAACAAGCATGCCATTCATTCAATGAGCCTTCAGCAGCTTGTTAGCATGGAAACACACACACAGAGGGTGGACTCTAAATCTATTATTCATTTTTTTTTCTGATATATATACCTATGGTCAAACATTTTTTAGTCCACGTGCATTTTACAAAATAAAATGTGGTTTTGGTGTGGTAGCTACTAATGTTTGTTGTATTAAAATAATTGGTACTTGTATTATGTATAAGGATTGAAAAAATTATTAAAAGAAATGATGCCTAATAAAGCCACTATATTTTGCAGGAAAACAAACAAAATTTCATTTGTAGGGACGTATATCATGGTACTAATGACAAGTTCAGAAATGTCCATTTTTTTTTTTAAAGAAAAAGTAGATATATATTAAAAAAATTGACTGGTTCAGGCAGGTGATGATGAATATTTTACATGTATTCAAAAGCAAAATATTTTTTCAGGTGGGAATTGGTCTAGCATAGTTTTATATCGTTTCTCAAACAAGAATCTTTCTAATATCTTCTGAGAAATTATTTTAAAAGAAATTAAAAAAAAATAATCAAGGATTAAATATGTTTTCACTCTGTCAAATTTTAGAAATTCATATTTAGTTCCTAATTTTTAAAATATCAAATTTTCATCATCCTAAATTTATCTCGAGCAAATATTTTTATATTAGTTTTATTAATAACTGAAATAAAAAAAATCCACTTTTTAGGTCAAATTTATCAATAACTGATGTAAAAAGTCACTTTTAATTGATGTTAGAAGTTATTAGTATTAGAACTAGTGATTGAAATAAATTTTGATATATTTTTGAAAAGAAAGAACCAAAAGTTGATGATTTAAAAATGAGGAACCGAAAACAAGCTTTTTAATATTTACAGGGACAAAAATATAAGAGAGTATTTATGTTCACAAAGAGTGAAAAAAATAAATATTAGAAATGCAATTTAACATGCCCTAATAATTTATTTTTTTTATAATTTTTTTTAATTAATCTCTTAAATATCTTGCTTTGGAAGTTGCAGAGTTAGGTTCCATGGACTCTTTATACGAGTCTGATGCCAATGAGAAAACAATAAAAATGGAGAGTTTTCCTTTCCTGGATAGAACAAGAAGTTAGTTTTGTGAAAGATGTGGTTGGCCTCAACAATTTTAGCAACCTATCTTCTGATTTGTAAAATCATGGCGTGCTACAAATTGTACCTAACATCTCAATTTCAAAGTTTAGTGTCTAAGGAATCGAATAAAACTATATAACAAAGTGACGAAAGAGAATATGTTTAGAGACAAAAATCAAGCACACATCACTTATCACATGCCCTATTCTGATTCCCCATCTCTATCGCTTTCTTTAATTTAATTTTCCACTTATATTTCCGGGGCCACATGTGAGACTAAATATTCTTCAACTCTTTTGTGTACAAATTAAAAATCTATTACATATACTACGGTGCCCCGATTAATTAGTTTATTGTTTAAGTGTTGCTAAATTCTAATGGTGCATTTTCATTGACTTCCATTTTCATCCCACATTATGAGTTAACACACAAAAATAGATTAAATAAACTTTCTTACGGTCTTGATTTCGCATCATATGTGATAATGTGATGAAATATAATGAAATTGTTGAATTATTCTTTGGATATTTTATGAAGGAATGAAATAAACTTCAGTTTTTCTCATTAGGACACTCACAAAAAATTAAGACAATTGGTAATCACGAAGTTAATTTTATCCTATACTTTTCAAATTGAATGGAAAAAGAAAAATTAATACACATAAGAGCAATAAAATAAATTTTGTTAGGTTACAGTTCATAAACTTTAAAAACCCGAATTATGATGATTGATTTCTGATCCGTTCCATTCGGTCAATGTTCTTCAATCCAAATATTACTTATGATTAAAGAATCGGAAAAATTGATGGTCTCATTGATCTGAATAATTGGGACAACCCAGACTCTTTTAAGAACCATTGCTTGTGATTCAAACATAGCAGCTATTCTTCTTTATCTACTACACAAGTCTTCAAAATTTTGCTTTCCTTTTAGTGCAACAACCAACCCCACTGTCCATTCTATACGATTGTTTCAGGCACTTTATATTTTTATGAAAATTAAATAAAAATATATTCTTGAAAACTTAGTTTACACTTGTTTCTTATATTAAAAACTTACAAAAATGTTTTATAGGCCCAAGTTTTTTTCCATACAATGCATCTACTAACATAGGCTCTTGAGAAGCTGCAGCCTGTAGCTGTTTTATAAGCCCAATTGCATTGTCCTTTATTTTTTTCTTATACCAAAGTTCAAATCCAAACTTAATAATAGGACCAAACCAAGGAGTCTATAATTACTTTATACAAAGGTTCCACTAGAGGAAATTTTTTGTTCCAATAAGGGCCCCCATTGAATAGGGCTTTAGCAAAGGAAAAGACCACAGAAAGGACAATACCAAAAGAAAAAGAAATATTGTAAAACCAAAGAGCAGATGTATCTACCCACTCTTTTTCTGATTTGTTCTGCAGTTATACTAAGTTATCCACTGTTGACTTGTGTTATGTTAATGTCCAAATATGGAATCCGATTTCTTCCCTTTCTAAGATGTTGCAATGTTTAATCATGGCCTCATAGTGAAATCCTTCATGGCTTCATGCTTTTGAAAATGCTTCATGTACTAATGCAAGAAACACATCACCTCACATTTGGGGTATGATGCAAAATTAGTCTGTAAATGTGTGCAAATGTGGAACAACTGAACAAGCAATAATTGGATGAGGAAATTGCACAACATGCCAGAAATATAGTACAAGTTGATGTGATTTTGTTTATATTTTTATCAGATTTTAATGAGTTACTCATGTGTCCTTTTGCACCATTAGGTGCTATATACTGTAATGGCACATGAAGCAGTACTCAATGGTTACGTGCCATGGTGCTGATTTTCATAAGAGAATATTATTGGTGGTAGGGGCTCTCCCCATGTGAACCATTATATGGACATAACTGTTAAGTTGGAACATTCAACATAGATATGTAATTCTTGGTCTCGAGGCAATTCTTTTTGAGTAGGGTAGATCATAAAAGATGATAAAAACTCTACCTTTGAGTATTATTTTTCATTTCTATTTTTAATGAATTTCATTATTTATTAAATAGACTTGTGTGAATTTCACCCAATCATAAAAAATGTGTTAGTCACACATACAAATCTAAATTTAGTTCCTAGACTATTGTTCGTTTTAACAAATTTACAAGTTGACATATGGTTGCATATGCTGATTTTTAGCACCATGTATAGTAAAAGGTGGTCTTTGCATGTTAATTTTTATGAGGCAGATAAGTTTGTATATGAATTAAGACCATTAAGAAAAATGTTGGAAATAAACTAAAATTATTCCTTAAATTTAATGAAAAAAATATAATTTTTTCGTATAAATAAATGATTATATAAATATCATGTATACTTTGATATTGGTCAATGCATAAATTATATTTGGGTCATAATAGATATAAGTTATTAGATATGTGAACCTCTAGTCTTAGTCAATAATTAATGTTACAATTGAACTTTAGTTGATGTTAATCAATCATTTAATGTTATATTTGGCCTTATTAGATATTGGCGAACAATAGACATGTTACATCTGAGACTTAATTAATAATTAGTGTTTGATACATTTAGGCTTTATTACGCATTAATCAATGCTAATATTTGTAGTTTGGTCTTATAGGTCATGTGCAATTACGAGTGTTATAGTTTGACAACCCTGAGGTTTAGTCACTTGGCTTGCGTGGGGTCTTATTATGTCTTATTAATCATTAGTGTGGAAATGGAATTTTATTAGGCTTTTAATAAATTATTTATATTACACTTAGATCATAATAAACATTGATCAATACATACGTTACATAGTTATTTTGGACTTTGGTCAATGCACAGGTACATTTTGGTTAAAGTTAGAGTTATGATCAATTACTAATATTACAAATAAGTTTTTTTTAGCCTTAGTCAATCATTAGTATTAGAAATGAACTTAACTATATGTTAATCATTATTCTCATACTAAGCTAGTATTATATCACATAATAAACATATTGATATCATGTAATTAGAACAAATAAATATCATGTTTCACAGAAATATTGTGAAAAAATGTATAAAAAAATTTAAATGATCTACATAAAATTTAAAAACATTTTTTTTCAAAAATATTATTTACTAAAATAGTTATTCAACACTTAAAAACAGTTTTATCTTATTTTAAGGCTAAAAATATTAAATTAATCTAGCGATCGAATGTGTCATTCACAACATAGAATACTCATGCAAACTATCAACATCCTCCAATGACCGATATATCTAAAAATCACTTCTGGTCGCAATAATAGTCGTCAAAACTTTTCAAAATTAAAGATTTTTAGCAACTGAGTTAGCAATAGAAAGTTTTTAAAACAATGTGTTTTGTCACTAAGTCTGTTATTGAATTGGCATACTAATCAAACAAGATACTAGTCATTGCATCGGTTGCTGATGGTGACAGAAATATATTGATCACTACATTTTAGGAAACTTGGTTGCTAATTTCAGTTCCTTAATGACATTTTTCTAATAATGTATTTAGATATGTAAATAACTTTCAAAAACAATAAAAGGCCACTATCTTAGAAAGAATTATAGAAAGTTATTCCTCAAGCATTGCTTTATTTTACAGTCCGGAAATTTTTAACATTTTAGAAAATACTTTTTGAAATGTAAAAAACCAAATAATATTGTGAAAATAAGTTTTTAAGATAGCGATCTTTTTAAGTTGTAGAAAACTCTTTTCAAGAATTATGAAGAATTAAAAGCGAACTTTGGAAATAAAAGATATTTATAATAATAAAAATTAGAACATAAAGAACATATTTAATAAGAAAAGAATATAAAAAACAAAAGCATATAGATAATGGACATAGTAATAAAGACTGACCTTCTCATGCATTAGTCTTTTGTGACACATAAATAAAGTTGGTATTTTGTGAATTTAAATCCCTCAAACAAAGCACAGGAAAATAAACTCTCACGAGAAAACAAAAATCTCAAATTTTCGTTCAACTTCAACTTTATTGTTTTTGAACTGCACAGCGTTAAGTATAACAATGTTGATAATAGATGAGTTTAATTTTCTTATCTTTTCTTGTATCCATTCTCTATCAAATTCCTCTTTTAGGGAAGTGTTGAACTACAATCACTAATTCTGCATTCTCATTTTTTTTTCTTAATAGTTGCTTATATCTTCGATAGTTTCTATTTTTCCTGAAATTTGTTAACCTAAATCTTTATCTCTTATTTTACTAATAAACCTAATATTTTTATTAATTTTTTTAAAATGAAAAAAATATTTAGAATAAAAATAAGAATTAGACTTTGCGCTATAAAATACTGGAACAAATCCTTATAACATGATGGATTCTTATCATATTAGAGAAAACAAATACCAAAAATAAATTAAAACATGTCCTAATAAAATCAATCATAAATAATTAATTCAACAATTAAAAAACGTTAATCTATAAAATTTTCACAAGATATAATTTGAAGAATTTTAACAATTTTTAAATCAATTTAATTTAATAGATTCAATGTATGACCATCAATAAAAAAAAATTGGAAATTTCATTATATTAATTTTTTTCCCTTTCATTTAGACATTATGTGTAAAGATAAAAATACAAAAAAGAAATAGAATTGTGTTTTAGAAACGTTTTTAGCAAGTTTATTTTAGATAAGTCTGATAAAGTTTAAATGCAGATTTTCACAGATAATATAAAACATATTTCAACATAGATAAAATTTATAAAATAGCCTTATTTAGCATATAAGAGTACTAAAAGTAAAATAAAATAAAGAGTACAAGAAAATTTATACTGATTTGTCTTATTAAGACAACATCTAATTTCTTAACAACAAATAAGATTTTACTAACTCAGATTGATTACATTTATTATTTCATCTCAACCACTTTTACCCAACTCTAGTATTCTTTTGCCACTGCCTCTTCATTCTAACAGCTCAAAGTATTTTTTGGTCCCAATCTTTTCAAGTCAACAGAGTTAAGTATTGTTTGGTCTCAGTCTCTTTAAACTAGACTACCACTAAGGGTGTGAATTTCACAATTGATTGTTTAGTTTAATAAAAATCGACCTATACACGTATAGAGATATACAAAGAAGACTATAAGACAAAAGAATTTTATAAGAACTTAAAGTTGTATAAAGGATTTTTTAGAGTGTTCTGCAACTTCAAATTGTTATTTTTCAGCCTTTAAATAGATGGAGAGCTTGAAGTAGCCATGAGTCTCACGAGCTTCAAATTCCTTTCTTCATCTAGTGAAAACATGCTCAACATTCCTTTGTATTTAATGTGTTATTGAGTTGTCAACGTTAGAGTTGAAAAATATCTTCACAATCTGAGGATTAGGTACAAAAAGGTTGTACTTCTTTATGTAATGGATCTTTGTGTCATAAAATATCCCTTTGATTTTGATTTGATGTGTTTTTTTCATAGTGAGCAACAGATAAAGTTACTTATATAGTTCTTTTTTACTCTGATTTGGTACGTTTTTCTTAAAACATCCTTTAACTTAGAGTCTATATGTGTAAGCAACAAATAGAACTGATGCTTATTTTATTTTTGAGTTCCGTTTATCATTTCATTAATCTTACCTGAACTTCATCTAAGATACAATGTTCATTTGTTGAATACTTATCTGTCTGATTTGCTTCAAAATTATGAAAGCCTCACTTGTCTTATAAATGCAAACTTTTATCTTAACAGTTTGTAATTATCAAAATCAAGGGATATAATTTGCCTTTAAACAAATTTGACTCAACAACCTCCCATTTTTTATTGATTACAAACCATATACATAAGTGTCTGCTTAGTCTCTTAATTGTATTAAATGCATGTTCAAACTTAAGTTATTTATGATATTACCTTTGAAGCTTTTTGGACTTAACTTCTTCCGCACAAGAGGTTAGTTGAAACACATATATAATATGAAAACTCATCTGAAAAGAATTCTTTGTTTATTATGAATATTGCATGAGTTTTTACATCAAGGTGATGTGTTTGATTATAATAGATGAAATACAAAATAATTAGTCTAAAGCTCCCCTTAAACTTGACCTTTTTTATTCTTAAGACTTCTTCAAACGATGTTCTTCACTCCTATTCCTTTGATAGTGTTTCCATTTAATTGGAAATGTTATCAGATAGAGAAGAGAAAAGTGAAAGTTTCCGATAAAAGTGGAAATATTATTAGATTTAAGAAAAATGTTTATTGTATTTTCACTTTTCTTTCTTTTGTACAAAATTCCCTTTCTTATTTATAATTTGAGCCCAAAACTTAAATACATTGCTTTGAAATTTATTTTTCAAACTCCCCTTATTGGTAAAAAGATCCTTCATTTGTAAACACTCCCTCTTTGTTTTTTGTCTTCATTTATTCTTGATAAATTTTATTCAATCTCTTGTTTGGGTTAAAATAAACAAAACAGACAAAAAGTAACATCAAGAAGAAGAGGATGTAGCATCAAAAGAAGAAGAACCTTTGAATAGCAACTGCATGACCAAGTCTTCTACCTTTTGAACCTTGGACTTGAAAGACTTATGCTCAGTCTTCAACTTATTGTGCTCAGGCTCAAGGGCTGAATACTTCCTCTTCAAAATTTGTGCCCTTAACTTGTTGGAATCTTAAGTCTTCAACAAAACGAATATTGATGAAAGGAAAGACTGCATCAAATGTACGTTCTTGGTTTCACTTCTATTCAAAGATCCGCTTGCGCTTCATGAGAACATATTAGTGAAGCTAAGGAGCATATGTATAGGCGAAACCGGCTCCAGGAAATAAAGAGCCAACATTGATACATCTTCTATCTTGAAGTCCTTTATGCTCTAATAACACAAAGCTAAGTCTTTCTGATGGTTCTTTAGATGCAGACTCATTTCTTTTGGCTAAGGTCTTTCATTCTACAACGTTTGATAGTTGGTTCTTAAAAGAAGATGTTTTCTAAATTCTAGCTTTTGAGCAACATAATCTTCTTCCATCAATTCCTTATCTTTCGCTAAGAGTGTAAAATATAAATACACAAGAAGGGGGGTTGAATTGTGTTGATTATATGAAATCTTTTCAGACGTGTTTTGCGTCTGTTATACAAAACTTTGAGTAGATGCAAAATGAGTTTTTACTTATAAGATTGATTTTAAGGAAAAATTTTGTTTAAGTTATTATCCCTAGTTAGTTAACAGATAAATAAAACATACAACAATATTTTTATACTGGTTCGTTTGTTAAGACTACGTTCAGTTACTCAGCAACTTGCTAAGTTTCCACTAAGAGTATTCTTTGAACCCAGCTCCTCTTGGCTAACAAAATAGATACTCTTTGAACACATCATTCTCAAGCTAAATCGATATTCTTTGGACCCAACCTCCGTAGGCTAAACAATGATATTCTTTCAACAGTTAGCCTCTTTAGGCTAAAAAAGGTATTCTTTGGACCTTAGCCTTCTCAGGCTAAAACTCAAGGTATTCTTTAAACACTTAGTCTCCTCAGGCTACAAACACAACAACAGTGGTTTACAGAGTACTTTTAAAAACAAAGAATTATCCTCTACATAGTGAAGGATTTTATAATGCGATCTATTCTAACTTCAGGGAACTTTTCTTGAGAGCTTTGAGCGAGAGTTGAATATATAATCTTTACAGTGTAGTTCTCCCAACTTCAACTCATTGCAATGAAGTCCTTTTATAGACAACTTCTTGAAGTATCCGTTAGGCTGAAGATTTGAACGCTTGTCCTTTGTCTCGGGTATACCAACATCTAGCATAATGAGCAATCAGAACCATTAATGATTTCATAGTAGAAGTCAGCGCGAGATCAGGCTTTGACTTATTTGCTCAGAGATTTCATCGAAGAGTACCATTTACTTTTCATGTTGTAGAGGTTTAATCCAAATCTCTTTCCACCTTTAGAAGCTTCTGAGTAATGACTTGATTTGAATAAAGACACATGTTACTCAGTGTCTGAACTTCATTAAACTTGATAGACGAATGAATAAGGATGAGTTGTATATGGAACTCATTCACCTGTCTTCTTTCTTCGTCTTTAACTTCAGTCTTCATATCTTCATACTTGAGCGTTTGACTTGAAGTTGAGATGAGCTCTCCATCTTGTTACGTGAAGGTTTTTCATCGATAATTGATGCTTGGAAGCTTGATGACTTGAACACTTCGTTTTGTACTTATGCGTTTATGTTTGAGGGTGCATCTTTCGTTTATAATCATTAATGATCCGTCTGATCATTCTTCCCTCTACGTCTGATGATTCATTCGTCTGTCTTGTAATTATCAAAATTAATATGCTATGTCATTTTGACTTAACAAAGAGGTTGATCTAGCCTGTTTAAGTAGAAGTAGAACTTTCTGTTTGAGTTGGCTAGGCATGTGAATTGAGAGCCAAACAACTTGGGAATTTTCCTATCTTCACTTTTGTAATATGTTTGATGTAATTCCAAGAAATTTAACGTTTTCTAATCTCCCTTTTGCAATCATTTTCAATTTGATCAAAAGTTAGATCATAGTCCACAATAGACATATGAATGTAATCCTTTGGTGATGGAGGACCATCTCCAAGCATGGGGATCACAAGGGCTATGCAAAAAAGACTAGAAGCTCAAGTTGAGGAAGAGTTGACCAAGTCAAAGTCAACAAGTCAAGGTCAAAGTCAAAGTCAATGGTCAACTCCTCAAAGTTAACAAATTAGGCAAAAGAAGCCTTATAATCTTCTTATTAGTTTGTAATTAGTTTAGGCTTAATTTTGCATAAAGCTTGGACCATGTTTGCTTTGTATGTTTCAGCCAAGCTTTAGTAATGGACATGTTGACTTTTGTTTTGAGTGGTCAAAGCCTCTTTAAATGGGCTTAAGAGTCTTATGACCAACTAAGCAAGTGTAATACACTCTCTTAAAAGAGAGTGGATGGATTAGGAGAGAGAATTAGTAGAATTGCCACTAACTTAACTTGAATTTCCACCACTTGATTATTCCATAATCAAATGTGCAAATTCAAGTCAAGTTTACAAATGTTGACTCTCATCTAAGAAGGCATTCTAGCCTTTGGATTAGCTTCTAATCCATAGTCTAAAATTCCATCTTAAAATAATCCATGATCATCACTACTTAGATGAGTCTTGGACCTCATGATCTCATTTATTCTAGATCCTTCTTGAATTGATCAAGTGAGGGGTGCCATACATCACTTGATCAATCCATCAAGGATCAAATGGCCTAGGAAGCTCACGGTCAACACATCTATAACTTAGGCAAATTTGCTCATTGTATTCACTTTTGTCATTTATTAAAAGAGAATTTCTAAGACTAAAGTCTTGAGAAAAGGAGAGAGCTCTCCTAGGGTTTCTTCAAAGAACCTTGAATCTTGTCTTAGATCCATGATCCAAGTGGCGATTCTTCTACCTAGCTTATTGAATCCTTATTCATGGTTCTAATTCCATTCCTAAACACCTTACCACTTTCATTTTCTTCTTGTTTTGGTATTTAACCGAGAGGTTCTACCTCATATCCTTGAGTTTTGCTTAATTCTTTGGAGTGTTGGATGATTTGGTGAATGAAGATGGGGCACACCTTGTGAATCCGTGATGATCACCTCAAGACCTTCATGGGTTTGCATCAAATTTGGTATCAGAGCTTGTTCTTCACCTAGTTGTTCTTCACTTGTGGTATTGAGTCTAGCTCCTATCTTTTTTATTTCAATTTTTGATTCAATTGAATTTTTATTTGAGTTTTGTTGTGTGTCTTGGCTGTCCAATACATAGATGAGATGTTCTGACACTCATGGTTGATCATACATGGCCTATTTTACATGCTAGACGCATTCCAGTTGATAGTCCCCATGTGTTTGATGAATTTTCTCAATATGTATTTTGAGTCTCCTTGCTGGAATTTGAATCCCCTGCATTATATGTGGCTTAATTAGTGCTTATAGGTGTTATTACTATGTGCATTGCTCATTATATGTTCAAGTTACCACTACCATGCATTATCTTGCTTGTTAGCAAAGTTTGACTTGACTTGCTTGAGTATTTGAGCCTATACTTGGACTGTCCAACAAAGAATAGCCAAAGGAAAATATAGAAAAACAAAAAAAAAGAAAAGAGCAAGAGAAAATATTCAAAGAAAAGATTTAAAGAAAAATTCAAGAAAAGAAAAATACAAGAAAAGAAGATTGAAGAAAATTTAGAATGAAAAGTGAGTAGCTCTTGTAGTAGAAAATTTTTGAAAAAGAAATTGAGTGCAGTACATTGAAAAATTGGGTCATTAAACACCCACAAATTAGTGTCCAAGCTCAAATTAGGCATAACTACTCATTAGGCTCAAGCATCATATTACAAATTGTGTCAAAATTGCTAATAGCATTATATTTGAACTTGTAGTGTGCTTTGCATGTGCTTAGACATTTTACCCTGTTTTTGCCCTGTTTTTGGACCCATATTTATGGCTGGCCTGCACCTTAATTTGAGCTTATTTCGTGCATAAAGATCACCAAAACCAATCCCCAAAATTTCAAGTCATTTTAAGCCAATTTCAAGCCTAAGTTGCAGTTTGGCGACGGTTGGGCGAAAATCTGTAACAATTACGGTTTCCAGTTGGTTCATGGTGCTAACCTTTGATTTATTGAATTATGGGCATTTGGTCATTCAATATACATATATATAAGCTCAACTGGAAAGTTTCATAATTTTACAAGCACATTTGATATGCTAAACAAAATTCAAAAGTTTGGGCAGATTTGGTGACAGTTCAGTCAATTTCCAGCAAACTTGCATTTGATTCATTCCATTTTTTTTGAGTTTTTGTTTCAAAGATTTTTGCAGTTTTAAATACTAGTTTTCTCTCATTATTAGTGCAGTAAATATATTAGCCATTGTCTTGATCATTAAATTCCATTTTGAGTAGCTAAATTTTTGTTTATTAAGTCTTGTTTTGTTGCTTGTCTTCTTTGGAATCTTGGTAGTTTTGTCTAGAGTTTTTGTCTTCTTGATCTCCTAGGCTTTGTAGCTGAATTGTTCTTCTTGCACTTAGAAAAATTGGACATTGATAATTGATAGAGGTTTCTCAAGAAATCTTAAGTGAGAGTGAGAGGAAAAATGCTAGAGAGCAAATTCTAAGAAAAGCCTCCTAAGTGTGCAAACAAGAGTGTGAGTGCAAACACTTAGAGAGTGAGAAAGGACTTTATTTCTCTTCTATTATTCTTGTTCTAAACTTTTCTTGCTGCAATGGAGAGTTCCTCAAGTGTGGGCAATGAATTATCTCCTAAGACCCAAAGAGTGATGGAAGCCATGATGGAGAAATTCATGAGTATGCAACATGACCTCAAAAATGAGCTCAAAGAGAGTGTCAATGAGGTGAGGGAGGAGAGCCATAGAAAATTGAGAGAAGAAGAGGATAGAAGGAGGTACATGGAAAGAGCCATAAGAGAAGAGATTGAGAGAAGAGAAAGAGAGGCCTATCTTAGAAGGAGTGGAGAAAGAAGATGTAGTAGTAGTAGGAGAGACTATAGGTCTCCTAGAGGTAGTGAAGAGGGTAGTAACTTCAATGAGGAAGATACATTCCATGCTTATGAGGATGAGAGAAGACATAGAGGAAGAGAGACTTCTCAAGAAGGGTACCAATGCCGACAACCTCAAGCATTTCCTTATGGAGGTGGAGCTAGGCAAGGTGGCCTAAATGCAAAGATCAAGCTTCTAACTTTTATGGGAAATAGTGAGGCCGAATCCTACTTGGATTAGGTCATGAAGGTGGAACAAGTTTACTCATTCTATACCCACTTGAGAGAGGAGAAGTTGAACTTAGCCATCCTACAATTTGAAGGATATGCCTTGGTATGGTGGAACCAAGTGTTGGTGGATTCCTTTGCAAGAAGAAGGTCTCAAGTCACTTCATGGACTCAACTCAAGGATGTATATCCTTACTGGGCTGACCGCATGAAGATGTATATCAAATCCACCTAGTATAGATTATGGTGGATCATCACGCAAGGAGACATTCCCCTTGTTCAACCTGAATATGAGTGACGGAATGAAGAATACATCGTTATGGAGCTGAACAACAAAGCTAGATATGCCATCACTTGTGTTCTCTCAAGGACAGAATACAATAGATTCTGTGCCTATATGATAGAGGCCTCCTTAGAGATTCTCCAAAGAGCCCTTGATGTTGCCCAATCTAACTTCTTTAATGCACTCCAAGCCAAGTTCTAAAGGAAGCTTTTGGTCAAAGCTTCAATGGTGGACTAGAAAACCGAAAAAGGAAAAATGGAAGGGGTGAGAAATGGTGAAGGCTGGCGCCATGGCAAGCCAATAAGCCTAGGGAGAACCGCCACAGTGGAGGATGAAATCCATTGATAAGATCCAAGAAACCTTGCTAAGAAAGACAAGAGAAAACCTTTCTCAAAGAAGCTTAAAGCTTATTCATTCATCAATTTATCAAAAGTGTTTTACAAATGGGGGTGGCAAGCTTATATAGGCCACGATTTGCTTGATAGGCAAGCAAAGCTAAACCCTAACCCAACTAAAATAACCCTAACCGAAAACTAACTAAGCCTTAAAGGTAACAACTAACTTAATGATGAAACTAGGTAGGTTACATGTCACTTTCAAAGTGACATGTCATCAATCCTTGATCTAGGCCCTTGAAAAAGGGAGACTTGATCAAGGGTTGAGGATTCTCCTTAAGTGGAGACATAGATCACCACTTAAGTAGAATTTTACTTAACCCTCATCTCTTGAATTCACTTAGAATTTCACTTAAACTCAAATTCACTTGAAATATACTTGAAATTCTAATGTGAAATTTAATGCTAATCATTTTATCATTTGTATCCTTTAAGCCATGAACTTGAACAACAAAGAAAAGAAAAACCAAGGTATGCCCTAAACAAGGTTGGGCCGAGAGCTTGCCAAGCTCATAACATGGCATTACAAGATTCAAATGTATTTACAAGAATATTACAAAATGTAAGTCTTAAACTATGGCTTAATTGAGGTTGTGCCATATCTTGGACCTTCTCCACTTCTTCCTCTATCTTCCTCTTCATGCTTCTAGTAATCCTTTGGGATGTTCCTACATCACTATAAAACTGCAAAAGAGCTCTGGGATGTTCTTAAGATCTCTTATGAAGGGACTGAAGACGTCAGACTGCGAAAGGCTACAACTCTTCAAAGAGAGTATGAGATGTTCTCTATGAAGATAGAAGAATCTATTGATATGATGTTTGGAAAATTCCAGACCATATTAAATGGACTCACTTCATTGGGAATCACGTTCACCAAGACACAAAACAATATGAAGATTCTTGACAGTCTTCCTACACCATGAGAAGTTATGTCTATTGCCATTTCTGTTGGACGTGACATGAAGACATTAACTCTTGATGAGTTAATAGGATCTTTAAGAGTGCATGAAGTGCATCTCTGCAAAAGGGACAAAATAAAAGTTCAAGAGCCTATAGCTCTACCGTCTGTTGACGAAGTCCCTAAAGAAGATTCTAGCAAAAAGGAGAAGAAGAAGAATAAGATTCTTAAAGCTGAGACTCTGATTTGTCTGAAGATTCATCTGATGACGAAATATCTCTCATGGCTAGAAGCTTCAAAAAGATGATGATGAAGAAGGGAAGTGTTCAACGCTTCTTCAAGAAGAAAGACAAAAGATTTTATGAGAAACCTTCAGCTAAAGAAGAGGGACGTGAAATCGTCTGCTATGAATGCAAGAAACTTGGTCACATGAGATCAGAATGTCATAACCTCAAGAAAAGATGGAACCCTAGAAGAGAAAAGGGTAAGAAAAGTTTGTTGACTTGGGAGAACCTTGACAATGAAGGTTCAAAAGAGTCTGAAGAGGAACAAACTGCCAACATCTGTCTTATGGCTGGAGACTCTAATCTATCTGAGGTAAGAAAATCTTACTCTACCTCTACCTCTTCATCTGAATCTAAGACTGACTCAGAAGATATTTCGTATGAAACTTTATTAGCAAATTTTCATTTCATAGCTGAGCAATATAAAGGATGTAAATCCAAGCTAAAAAAAGCTTTGGATAAAATTGCCACTTTGAAAAATATAAATGAGGAATTACTAAGAATAGCTTATCAGATGAAACATCGTTTGAATCTGAAAAGAATCATTTCCTTCTTGAAATCGAAAGATTAAAGAAAGAAAATGAATCTTTACTCAAGGATTTAACCTAGTTCACTAAAGGCTTCTCCATGATTGCAAATATTTTAAAATATGGGAGACCTCGTTCTGACAAAAGTGGACTATGTTATATTGAAAAGACAAACGAAAGAAAAACAAAGTCCTTTTTATTTGTCATTAAAAAGAAGAAAAATGAAAGCTACAACAGGGTTCCTAACGTTTACAAGGGGAACGCCAAAATCGTAAACAAGAAGAAACCATCTACTAACAAAGTAGGACCCAAAAGAATTTGGGTACCAAAGTCACTCATAATTCCTGTTGCAGATATACTTAATAGAAGAAGAGAGGATTTCAAGTTGGTACCTGGACAGTGACTGCTCTCGGCACATGACGGGAAACCTGTCTATGTTCCAAGACCTCAGACCAAGTAAAGGGTTTGTGTCATATGGTTCTAGGAAAGGTAAAATCCTAGGGATTGAGACTGTTGGTAAGGCACCCAACCTTGTTATCCAAAATGTGTCTTACGTTAAAGGTCAGAACTTCAACCTACTTAGCATAAGTCAATTTTGTGATAATGGATATGAAGTATCTTTTAACGCCAATGAATATATAGTAAAAAATAAGGACAAAACCATTTTGTTTAAAGGGAAAAGAAAGAACAATCTCTATGAGGTTTGTCTTTTTGACCTAAGTGATCAGAATGTAACATGTTTGATTTTAGCAGACGATGAACGAGATATTTGACATAAAAGATTATGACATCTCACTTTAAATACATTTCAAAAATTTCTAAGAAAAATCTTGTGAAAATTTTGCCAAATATGTCTTGGAAAACTAATCGTCTGTGTGAATCTTGTCAGCATGGGAAACAACTCAAAACTTCTTTTAAATCTAAAAACATTGTTTCCATGACAAGACCTTTAGAACTGTTACACATTGATCTCTTTAAACCCACTCAGACTGAAAGTCTTGGAGGAAAGAGATATGGTTTTGTAATTGTAGATGATTATACTAGGTTTACATAGGTATACTTCCTAGCCCATAAACATGAGTCGTTCAATGTCTTTGAAATATTCTGCAAACGTGTTCAAACTGAAAAAAGAATATGTATTGCGTCTGTTAGAAGCGATCATGGAACTGAGTTTGAAAACTCTGAGCTCAAAGCCTTCTGTTTTGAAAATGGTATATTTCACAATTTTTCATCTCCAAGAACTCCTCAACAAAATGGGGTTGTGGAAAGGAAAAATCGTACTTTGCAAGAAATAGCTAGAACTATGTTACATGAGAGCTCTTTGCCCAAATATTGTTAGGCAGAAGCAATTAATACTTCTTGTATATTCAAAACAAAATATTAATAAGACCAATTTTGAACAAGACTCCATATGAATTATGGAAAGGAAGAAGAGCCAAAATATCATATTTTCATCCATTTGGATGTGAATGTTTTATTTTAAATACCAAAGATCAACTTGGAAAGTTTAACTCTAAAGTCATGAAAGGCTTTCTACTTGGTCATTCTAATACATCTAAGGCATACAAAGTTTTTAACTCTAAGACCCAAGTTGTAGAAGAATCTATTCGTGTCAAGTTCCAAGATAACTCAAAGGCTGATAAAGAAATATCAGACCTAGAAAATTTGTTTGATAACTTGCAGATAAACCCTTCAGGTCAAGACGCTAGTCCATCCATCTGAACAAGTGCAGACACAAGATCAGATGAAAGAACATCTGCTAGCATAGACAAACCCTCATCCTCTGCTCCACAATAAGAAGATGCTCGAGCTCTAGTCAGAACTTAGAGGTTCACCTCAAACCACACTGAGAATCTGATTATTGGAGATAGACATCAAGGAGTACAAACAAGATCAAGGCTTAGAGATGTGTCTGGACATGCTCTTGTGTCTGATTTAGAGCCTAAGAACATTGAAGAAGCTCTACAAGAAAATGATTGGATATTAGCTTTAGAAGAAGAGCTAAACCAATTTACAAGGAATGACGTATGGACCTTAGTAGAAAGACCAAGGAACAAAAACATCATTGGAACGAGATGGGTGTTTAGAAACAAGCTTGATGAAGCCGGTAAAGTGGTAAGGAACAAAGTAAGGTTAGGAGCTCAAGGCTATAACCAACAAGAAGGTATCGACTTTACTGAAACTTTTGCACCAAAAGATAGATTAGAAGCAATTAGAATTTTACTTGCTTTTGCTGCTCATAAGAATATCGTCTTATATCAAATGGACGTAAAAAATGTCTTTCTAAATGGTTTTATTGAAGAAGAAGTTTATGTCAAACAACCTCCTGGTTTTGAGAGTCAATCTCAACCATATCATGTTTTCAAACTAAAGAAAGCTCTCTATGTTCTCAAACAAGCTCCTAGAGCTTGGTATGACAGATTGAGTTCTTTTCTTCTTAAAAATGGTTTTTCAAGAGGAAAGGTTGACACAACTCTCTTCAAGAAAATTGTTTCAAAGGACTTTATTATTGTTCAAATATTTGTAGACGATATAGTTTTTGGAGCCACTAACGAATCCTTGTGTTAGGATTTTTCTAAGCTTATGCAGGGTGAGTTTGAAATGAGTGTGATGGGAGAACTAAAGTTCTACCTAGGACTTCAGATCAAACAGACGAAAGAAGGAATCTACATTCTTCAACAAAAGTACACCAAAGAACTTCTCAAGAAGTTTAATATGGAGATTGCAAAGCCCATGAAAACTCCTATGCATTCGTCTGATCAAGCCTTGTGTAAAGACGAATCCTTTTCATAGCTTGAAGGTGTGATTCTCTAAGATATGATTGATGTTGGTCCCTATATGAATCTAGAGGGGGGGTGAATAAATTCAAGTTCCCTTGTTAATTTTACTTTTTCTCACTTTTTCTCACTTTTTCCCGATTCAATTTTATCTTGAATTACAAGAACGTATCAGAGATATAATCAGCGGAAAACAAGGGAAAATTGTAAAGCAAGAATACAATGAATTAAAAGAGATAAGATAGAGAAGAGAGTTTAGACAGAGATTTATACTGGTTTGGCTTTCAGCTTACATCCAGTCCCAACCCAACAATCTGTTGCGATCGGTTTTCCACTATAAAGATTTTGTGTTCAATACAACCACACTGCACAAACACAAAAACAAATCAAATACTCAAAACTATATGTTCTTCACCTAAGAACATATCTTGATCCTTGATCCCTTCAAGAATCAACCTTTGAGAGTACCTCTCTCAAAAAACTCATCAACTCTTCCAAGAGAATACCTTTCTCTTTAGAGTTTAAACCAAAAAGATTACAAAAGATAAAGATCAGATAAGATTACACCTGTTGTGTTTGCACTGATCAATGATATCATCCAAACAATTCAACCATTCACACAACCTTCATCTCAAGAGAAATCTTTGAAACTTTGAAGAGAATTCTTGTAAAAACTAGTGTTTAGCTCTTCCTTTCTTTCTTTGAAAACTCAAAAAGATCTCTCTTCTAAAAACAATTCAAAGAGGTTTCAATTTAAAGCAGTTTCAAAATCATTTGAGATGAATTCTGGTGTGGTAATCGATTATTAGATTGTGGTAATCGATTACTCCAGAGAAATTTGCCTTCCCCTGTTTCTTCAAGCACGAAGTAATCGATTACTATGGAGTGGTAATCGATTACTCCAGCAGTTTGGTTCCCCTGTTTTTTGAATCATGGTAATCGATTACATGCTATATATGGTAATCGATTACTTCAAAAAAACCTTTTTAAACCAAAGTTTTTGATTTCTTTCAAATAAAATGGGGTTCCAAAACTTCTCTAGCTCAAATCACAAGAGTAAAAACAAATTTTCTATGAAACGATTGAATAAAAGCCACACTCAAAGCTTAAACTAAAACAATCAATACATTTTAAACTCCTATATACAATCTATCACAAAGATCAAAAGTACAAGTATATCAAAACTAAAACTAGGGATGACTTCTTCAGCTTCAATTAGTCTAGAGATAAAAAGAGAGTAAGGACACTTATTGTCTAGAAGTCTTCTAGTTTTCAACATGTTGTCCATGATGATGTGCGTCCAGTCCATTTGAATCCCGTTCTTCGAGCAAGCAATGAGAATCATGTCATCCTCACTCAATTGGGCATGGTTTGTTCCCCGTGCAGCCAAGATCCAGCAAACAGTATAATGGAGTAGCCTATCATCCGCTGTCAGGCCACCAATGTTATATGTTACTTTCTTGCCCTGTGCTCTCCTGGAATTCCTTTCCTCTTCCCAAAGTTAGGGGTTCCTCAGAAGGCTCATGTAAAAAGAATCTTTTTGTAAATCAACCCTTTTTCTCTGAGTTTGTCTACATATGCAATAATCCCTTCCTTCCTTATGCCAGCAATTTGCAAAAAGTGAGCAGGGGTTAGAGTTATTTTGATACCTTTAATCTCTGAACTCACTGTCATCCTTTCCATATTCGGTTTGAGGTTTGAGTAGAAAACCCGAACCAAGTCTGGATAGATGAAGCCTTTCATCCCTACGAACCTTTCTAGATGCTGTTGCCTCAGGAAAGTCTGGAACGTGAAACTCTGATTATCCAGCCATTGTAGGTCAAGAATCTTGGGTGGAACAAGACCCTTGTTAGCAAAGTCAAGGTTGAACCTAGTTTCTTGTCCTTTAGAGGTGAACCACCGGTTGACCCCTGATTCTTGTGGTTGAGGAGGAGGAGGAATTTCTGGTTGCTCTGAGGATGTAGGTTTCTTCCTCTTGGAAGATTCTCCTACCTTTTTCTTTCCCTTAACTTCTTCTTTGGTGAAACGGTTTGCCCTCATTTTGATTCTTTTACCTTTACCTTGGTCTTCCATTGTTGAGAGAGAGTGAAAATCTAGGGTTTGGAGGAAGAAGATGAAGGGTTTTTCAGAGTAAGAAGATGAATGGTGAGTTGAAGAGTCACACCTGCACTTCTTATAAGAGAGAACAAAGCCCAAAAGATTAGCCCAAGAACGAGGTAATTGATTACCAGCAGTTGGAAATCGATTATCTCAGTTCCTTATATAGAGGGAAGAAGAAAAAAAACAAGAAACAGTCGTGGTAATCGATTACAGAATTCTAGTAATCGATTACCCAGAGGATTTCTTCAAAAAATTTGAAAACATGTTCTGTGGTAATCGATTACAGTTCGTGATAATCGATTACTCCAGTACCAAAATCCTTCCCAGAGTGAATTTCACGCGAAGTAATCGATTATCCTCCCTTGTTAATCGATTATTTCTATCAGAAGAAGGTTTTTCTTGAAAAAATTTCACAAAAACAAAGTTATGGATAAGTGTAATCAAGTAAAAGGTTTAGTTTAGATGTTCCTCACTCAAAATGCCGAGGTTTGATCTAAGTTTGTAAAACCTTTCTTTTGGTAATGCCTTTGTGAATATATCTGCTAATTGATTTTCCGTGTCTATGAATTCGATGTCACAGTCTCCTTTTTCGATGTGATCTCGAATAAAGTGGTGTCTAACTTCAATGTGTTTTGTTCTTGAATGCAGTACAGGATTTCTTGTGATACTTATAGCGCTTGTGTTGTCGCATTTCAAGGGGATGTGATCTATCTTTAACCCAAAGTCTTCAAGTTGGTGTTTCAACCAAATTGCTTGAGCACAAAAACTTCCCGCAGCTACATATTCAGCTTCTGCAGTTGATAGTGCTACGCAAGCTTGCTTTCTGCTATTCCACGATATCAAACATTCTCCAAAGATGTGACATGTTCCACTAGTGCTTTTCCTATCCGTTTTGCTACCCGCAAAATCGAATCACCTAAACCAACAAGTAATGGTGAGGTTCCTTTTGATACCACAAATTCACAACTTATTGTTCCTTTTAGGTATTTAAGAATCTTCTTCACTTTGTTAGCCAATGAGATTGCTTAGGTGCAAATTGAAATCTAGCACATAAACATACGAAAAACATAATATCGGTCTCATCAACCGAAGATAAAGTAAAGATCCTATAACACCTCTGTATAAGGTAGTATCAACTTCATCACCTGCTTCATCAATCTCAAGATAAGTGTTAGTAAAAATAGGTGTATTTGACACTTTGCAATTAGTCATCTCATATTTCTTAAGCAGTTCTTTAGTGTACTTAGCCTGATGTATGAATGTGCCACCTTCCATTTGTTTGATTTGGAGTCCTAAAAAGAAACTTAGTTCTCCAATCATGGACATGTCAAATTCTTCCAGCATATCTTTTACAAACTCTTCACAAAGTTATTGATTATATGATCCAAAGATAATGTCATCAACATAAATTTGAACCAATAGAATGTAGTCAGATTTGTTCTTAATAAACAAAGTCTTGTCTACTTTACTTCTCAGGAATCCTTTTGATATGAGAAACTTACTCGCCTCTATCATACCATTGCCTAGGGGCTTGCTTCAACCCATACAAGGCTTTATGAAGTTTGTAGACATGTGTAGGCCAAGTAGTATCTCGTGAAACCGGTGGTTGTGCTACATAGACTTCTTCATTAATATAACCATTCAAGAATGCACTCTTTACATCCATTTGGTATAATTTGAAATTGTTGATGCAAGCATAAGCCAGGAGTAGTCTAACAGCTTCAAGTCTTGCAACAGGGGTAAAGGTTTCTTCAAAGTCGATCCCTTCTTGTTGATTGTAGCCTTTTGCCACAAGTCTTGCTTTGTTTCTGACCACAACTCCTTCTTTATTCAGTTTGTTCTTGAATACCCATTTTGTACCAATAATGTTCATGTTGCCTTTGTTTGGAACAAGTTCCCAAACTCCATTCCTTTTGAACTGGTTAAGTTCTTCTTGCATAGCCATGATCCAAAATTCATTGTTCAAGGCTTCCTCTATCTGATGGTTCTACCTCGTGATACAAAAGCAAGATTATGGCAAAACAAATTCTGAGGATCTAGTAGTTACCCCCTTGTGGATGTCACCAATGACATTGTCAAGTGATAGGTACCTAGGTGTCCTCCACTCTTTTGCTTGTTCGACACTCGGGTTTGGTTGAGTTTCTTTGATGCTTGTGATCAATGTCTATGTTTCCTTCACCTGTTTCATCATCATTACACAACAATCTTTCCTTTTGGAAAGTGTTAGTTTCATCAAATCTAATATGGACAGATTCTTCAATGCACATTGTTCTTTTATTAAAGATCCTATATGCTTTACTGGTATTTGAATAACCAAGGAAAATGGCTTCATCAGCCTTTGCATCAAACTTTCCAATAGGGTCCTTGATATTGTTTAAAACAAAGCATTTGCAACCAAAAACTTTAAAATAAGAAATGTTTGGTTTTCTTCCATAGAAAAGCTCATAAGGGGTTTTCTTCAAAATGGGTCTTATAGAGACTCTATTGAGAACATAACATGCAGTGTTCACAACATCTGCCCAAAAATGTTTAGGCATCATATGCTCATTCAGCATGGTTCTTCCAAGTTCTATAAGGGACCTGTTTTTCCTCTCCACCACTCCATTTTGCTGAGGAGTTCTAGGAGCTGAAAAGCAGTGTGATATCCCATGTTTTACACAAAACCTTTTAAAAAAGCAGCTCTTAAATTCAGTACCATTATCACTTCTTAAAGCTTTAATTTTCAAATCCTTTTTGTTTTGAATTTTCTTGGCAAGTACCTTGAAAACTTCAAACGCTTGATCCTTTTTCTTGATAAACAAAACCCAAGTAAATCTTGAATAGTCATCTACTATGACTAGCCCATACAGATTTCCACCAATACTAGCTATCCTAGATGGACCAAATAAGTCTAAATGCAAGAGTTCAAGCGGTTGAGTTGTAGAAACATGTTTAATATTTTTGAAAGATGTTTTTGCCTGCTTGGACTTTTGACAAGCCTCACATAGTCCTTCTTTGGAAAATCTTAGTTTGGGGAGACCAAAAGCTAACTCTTTAGAAACAAGCTTATTCAAATGCAATATATCAATGTCTGCTATTCTCCTATGCCATAGCCAAGACAGATTATCATTAGAAGTTAAACATGTAGAGTAAGGAGAAGAATGATCTACTTCCAATATGTAAATGTTGTTAGATCTCTTGCCAATCATGAGAAGTTCATCTGAGTCTTTGTTGCTGATGAGACAATGTTCATCATCAAAAGCAATTCTATAGTTCTTGTCACATAGTTGACTGATGCTCAGAAGATTGAACCTTAATCCATCGACCAGCAATACATCTTCTATCACTGTGTTTGCCTTATATCCAACAGTACTGTAGCCTAGAATTTTCCCTTTGTTGTTGTCTCCGTATACAACTGATCCATTTTCTCTTGGTGTGAAGGTGCTCAGGTTCCTTCTATCACCCGTCATATGCCTTGAGCAGCCACTGTCTAAGTACCAAATTGAGCTTCCGCTGTTCAGGCTTTCCTGCAAGAGAAAAAGAACTTATTTTGCAGTTGGTACCCACTTCCTCTTGGGTCCATGCATGTTAGTGCTACAGGTTTCTTTCTTAATCCATTTGTATTTACCACTGGAAATCCCTTTCTTTCTAATCATGCAGTTATATGATTTATGTCCAGGTTTTATGCAATAAGTACAAGTGAATTTAGCATGCTTAGTGTTTCCAGATTTCATGTGAACATAGTTTGCAGAAATGTTGTATTCCTTTAGCTTGGAAATATCATTTTCTAACTCACATATTTTCTGTTTTAACATGGATACTTCCTTTTTCAATACTATGTTTTCTTTTTCAAAAGCTTCAGCTTGATTATAAAGCTCACAAAAGGCAGAATGCAATTCATCATATTCATCCATAATTGAGTTCGTATCACTTACCTCACTGGATGTTTTGGCCATTAAGCACAGATTCACCTCCTCATCTTCACTTTCAGATGTTGAGGATGTGTAGCCTTCATCCCAGGCTATGTATTCTTTCTTTTTCTTCTTTTCTTTTTTGACATTTCTTTCATTCTCAGATTTTCTCACTTCAGTGTTGTTGCTTCTTTTCAAGGTTGGACAATCTGATCTGTAGTGTCCAATCTTCCCACATTCGTAGCATGTCACTTTGACTGAAGTATTGTCTTGCTTCTTGACTCCTTTTCTTGGTTGACCAAATTTCTTTTTAGTGTTGTTCTTCATGAACTTTCTGAACTTCTTTACCATCAAGTTCACTTGGTCTTCTTATGAATCATTTCCGTCTTCGAGAGGATTCGATTCTCGTTTCATCCGGTCTACTTTGAGAGCAATTCCTTTCGCTCTTTTGTCTTTTCTCGCTCCTCATCCGCCATTCGAGTCATGTCCATTTCATATTCTCTAAGCTTCCCAAACAGTTCAAGACTTGTCATAGCAGCAAAGCAAGGTTCTTGGATTCAATTATGGTCACACCGTAGGTTGCCACTTTCTATTCAAGATTTAAATCTTGACATTCACTTCTTCTTCAATGAAGTTCTTGCCTAGTCCTTTGAGATGGTTGATGATGTGTGTGAATCTCTTTTGCATTTCCATTATTGATTCTCCTTGGAACATTCCGAATGTCTCATACTCTTGAATGAGTGTGTTCTTCCTAGCTCTCCTCACCTCAGCAGTACCTTCATGGGTTACCATGATGAGCTCCCATGCTTCTTTTGCTGTTGTGCAAGCTGATATCCTAAAAAACTCATCAGAATTCAAGGCAGAGTGTATGATATTCAAGGCCTTAGCATCATTTTCAGCCCTCCTAATCTCATCCATGTCCCAATCCTCAAAAGGTTTCTCTATCTCTTTTCCATTTTCTATTTTCATTGGAACTTTGTAGTCATTTACCACAGCCTGCCAGATGCTTCTGTGAATAGATTCCATAAAGATCTTCATGCGAACTTTCCAGAATGGATATTTATCACCGCTAACAATGGAGGTCTATTTATCGAAGCTCCTTCAAATAAGGGTAAAAGATTACTAGCCATTACAGGGAACTAAGAAGGATTACTAGATTGATTTACTAGTTAAAGCTCTTGATACCAATTGTTGGTCCCTATATGAATCTAGAGTGAGGGTGAATAGATTCAAGTTCCCTTGTTAATTTTACTTTTTCTCACTTTTTCCCGATTCAATTTTATCTTGAATTACAAGAACGTATCAGAGATATAATCAACGGAAAATAAGGGAAAATTGTAAAGCAAGAAAATAATGAATTAAAAGAGATAAGATAGAGAAGAGAGTTTAGACAGAGATTTATACTGGTTCGCTTTCACTTACATCCAATCCCAACCCAACAATCTGTTTGCGATCGGTTTTCCACTATAAAGATTCTGTGTTCAATACAACCACACTGCAAAAACACAAAAACAAATCAAATACTCAAAACTATATGTTCTTCACCTAAGAACATATCTTGATCCTTGATCCCTTCAAGAATCAACCTTTGAGAGTACCTCTCTCAAAAAACTCATCAACTCTTCCAAGAGAATACCTTTCTCTTTAGAGTTTAAACCAAAAAGATTACAAAAGATAAAGATCGATAAGATTACACCCACAGTGTGTATGCACTGATCAATGATATCATCCAAACAATTCAACCATTCACACAACCTTCATCTCAAGAGAAATCTTTGAAACTTTGAAGAGAATTCTTGTAAAAACTAGTGTTTAGCTCTTCCTTTCTTTCTTTGAAAACTCAAAAAGATCTCTCTTCTGAAAACAATTCAAAGAGGTTTCAATTTAAAGCAGTTTCAAAATCATTTGAGATGAATTCTGGTGTGGTAATCGATTATTGGATTGTGGTAATCGATTACTCCAGAGAAATTTGCCTTCCCCTGTTTCTTCAAGCACGAAGTAATCGATTACTATGGAGTGGTAATCGATTACTCCAGAGCAGATTGGGTTCCCCTGTTTTCTGAATCTGTTGGTAATCGATTACAACTATATGGTAATCGATTACTTCAGCTTAAAACCTTTTTAAACCAAAGTTTTTGATTTCTTTCAAATAAAATGGGGTTCCAAAACTTCTCTAGCTCAAATCACAAGAGTAAAAACAAATTTTCTATAAAACGATTGAATAAAAGCCACACTCAAAGCCTAAACTAAAACAATCAATACATTTTAAACTCCTATATACAATCTATCACAAAGATCAAAAGTACAAGTATATCAAAACTAAAACTAGGGATGTCTTCTTCAGCTTCAAGTCCAACAATTGAAATCTGGTGCACTAGTAGATGATATGCATAATGTCTGATTTACTTGATGTGAGACAGAGGAGAGAGCCAATCATATATCTGTAGATAGTGTTGTCTACAGGTTTACCTTATTCATCTTTGTTTGAATTTGCAATAGGCGAATGCATGGAGATTCATTAGTAGCACAACAAATTATGTCATCATCATAAATTTGTACTATAATAAAATCCTTATTCAAGTTTTTTCTTAAAAGGGATGTATCTTCTTTGCCTCTCACAAAACCATTACTTAGAAGAAAAGAACTTAGTTTGTTATACCAAACTCGTGGAGCTTGTTTAGGACTATACAAAGCCTTTTTAAAAGTTTGAAAACATGATATGTAAGAGTAAGATCTTCAAAATTAGGTGGATGTTTAACAAAGACTTTTAACATCCATCTCTAATGGAAAAATGTTTTTGTGAGTTGCAAAATCATGAAGAATTTGAATTGCTTCAGATTTAGCTATAAAAGCTAAAGTTTCTATGAAGTCAATACTCTCTTCTTTGTTATAGCCTTGAACTATTAACCTGACTTTATTTCTTACCACTTAACAGCTTTATCTAACTTGGTTGGCATTGGAACAAGACTCCATATGTCATTCTTATGAACTGGTTTAGTTCCTTTTCCAAAACAATGATCAGTCATTATCTTGAAGTGTTTCATCTATATTTTTTAGTTCAATTTCTAAGACCAGGATATAGTTTGCCTTTTGCTTCAATGATGATGTAATCTTTACTCCTTGATTTTTGTCTTCTATAATAAAGTCTTTAGAGTGATTAGTTACAAGCTTCTAATTTCTTTAAGATTATTAACGGGGAGTGTTAAGTTGATGAACATACACCAGGTCTTTAGATTTATCTGAAGTAGCTGATTTGTCTGACTTTACTACTCTATCTAATATGCGTTCTTGACTTTAAGGTTGATCAAATAGTTTAATTTTCAAGAGATCAAAGGAATTTTCTAGGTTTAGCATTTCTTTGTTACCTTTTAAGTTATCTTGGAATTTAACATGAATAGATTTTTCTATAACTTGGGTTCTAGATTTATGGACTCTTTATGCCTTAGATGTATCAGAATAAGTAAGAAAAATTCCATTGTTAACCTTTGAGTCAAATTTTCCAAATTGATTTTGAGTGTTGAGAATGAAACATTCTCATAAAAAAAGGATGAAAATAAGAGATGTTGAGTTTTTTCCCTCTCCACAATTCATAAGGAGTCTTATGTTTAAGAGGTCTTATCAATATTATATTTTAAAGGTAGCATGAAGTATTTATTGTTTTTGCACAAAAGTGTTTTGGAAGTGAATTCTCACACAATAGAGTTCCTTCTATCTCTTGTAAAGTTCTATTCTTTCTTCCAACTTGTTAAGTCAAAATAACTTAGCATCTTAATTTTAATAATTACAAGACAGACGAAAACATTTACAGACATAGAGGGAACAATGATCAGAAGGATCATTATTCACATAGACGAAAGATGCACCCTCAAAACATTAGAAGTTCCAGACACAAAGTTCAATTCGTCATTCTCCAAGTATTTCTATCAGACAAAGAACTTTTAAGATCAGACGAAGAGCGCATCTCAACTGCAAGTCATGAACTCAAGTGTATAGATTTGAAGACTTAAGTTGAAGACAAAGTTTGAAGACAGACAAATGAATTCAACACTCAACTCATTATAATTATTCATTCATCTACTCTTTATGAAGTCCAAGACTCTGAGTTCTAAAGGTGGAAAGGGATTTCAAAATAAACCTCTGCAACACGAAAAACAGTTGCACGTTTTAGTGAAATCTCTGAGCGAATCAAGTCAAAGGCAGATCTCACGCTGACAACCGCTGACTTTCCATTTAATGTTCTGATTGCTCACTCTGCTAGATATGAAAGTACCCAAGATAAGGACTAACGTTAACATCTACAGTCTAACGGTTTCTTCACACAATCACCTATATAAGGACTTCATCTGTACCAGTTCAAATTGACGAACTACTCTGATTAAGAACATATACATACTCACTCAAGCTCTGAAGAGAACAAGTTTGCTCGCCACAAACTTAGAATAGAAACTTCATTGTAAAATCCCTCTCTGCGTAGAGGATACTTTTCTATTTGAACTTAATTATAAGCCATTGTTGTGGTAACTTGTGGTCTGAGGAGGCTAAGTGTTTAAAGAATATCTTGCATCAAGCCTGCAGAGCCAGATAGTCCAAAGAATACCTGAGTCTAGCCTATGGAGGCTGAAGTCCAAATAATACATTCTTTAGCCTGAGGAGGCTAAGTGTTGAAAGAATACCTTGGTTAGCCTGTGGAGGTTGTGTTCAAAGAATACCTGGGTTTAGCCTGCGGAGGCTGGGGTCAAAGAATATCGCTTTAGTATGAGAAGACTGTGTTCAAAGAATATCTGTATTGTTAGCCAAGAGTGGCTGGGTTCAAAGAATACTCTTAGTGGAACCTCAGCAAGTTGTTGGGTAACTGGACGTAGTCTTGAATAGACGAACCAGTATATAAATATTATCATTTTGATTATTTTTATTGGCTTACTAACTGGGGATAACAACTTAAACTGAATTCTTAATTAAAATCAACCTTTAAAAGGAGAAGTTTAAGTTTGCGTCTGATTCAAAGATTTTAACACAGATGCAAATCACATCTTTAGAAAAAGTTTAATTGATAAACATAATTTAACCCCCCTTTTTGTGTATTTCTATTTTCCAGTTTGGTATCAGAGCTCAGCCTCTAAGGGTTGAGCGCCTAACAGCTGCTAGAATGAAGATCTCCACGACAATGCTGATAGCAGAAGGATCTTCTATGAACAAACCTCCAGCTTTCTCTGAAGATGATTATCCATACTGGGCAGACAAAATGGAGATGTACATCAAATCTACCCAATATAGACTCTGGAAGATTATTACTGAAGGAGATATTCCCCTAACAATGGGGAAATGAAGAATACTCCTTAATGGAATTCAACAACAAAGCTCGTTATGCTATAACATATGCGTTATCCAGAACAGAATATAATAGATTCTGTGCCTACAAAACCGCTAAGGAACTCTAAGATGCTCTCAAGATATCTCATGAAGGAACTGAGGATGTCAGACTCAAAAAAGCTGCTACCCTTCAACGAGAATATGAGATGTTCTCCATGCAGAAAGGAGAATCTATAGATGGAATGTTCGGAAGATTCCAAACCATTCTAAATGGATTAACTGCCTTGGGCATCACCTTCTCTAAGGCCCAAAACAACATGAAAATTCTTGATAATCTTCATACTCCATGGGAAGCCATGTCAATTGCTATATCTGTTGGCAGAGACATGAAAACCTTAACTGTAGATGAACTCATTGGTGCTCTAAGAGTACATGAAGTTCACCTAAGTAAGAGGGAGAAAATCCAGGTCAAAGAATCTATTGCTTTGCCCTCTATTGATGAAGCTAAAAAAGAAGAGTCCAGTAAGAAAGTTAAAAAGAAACTTAAAATACTCAAAGCTGACTGAACTGAATCTGATGATTCAGAAAAATCAACAGACGATGAAATCTCCTTGATGGCTAGGAGATTCAAAAGAATGATGATGAAGAAAGTTCGTGGTCAAAGATTCTTCAAGAGAAATGACAGACGGTTTCTTGAGAAACCTCTCAACAAAGAAGAAGAATCTGAAGTTGTATGCTATGAGTGTAGAAAACCAGGGCATATAAAAACTGATTGCCCAAGATTGAAGAAGAGATGGAATCCAAAAATAGATAATAAGAAGAAAAGTCTTCTTAAATGGGAAGGCCTCGACACTGAAAGCTCAGATGACTCTGGAAAAGAAGATACTGCAAATATATGTCTCATGGCAGGAGACTCGACTCCATCTGAGGTAAAAATTCTGAACAAATCTCTTCCATCATCATTAGACTCAGATTCATAAGAGGAAGATATTTCCTATGATATTCTTCTTGCGAACTCTCAGTTTATAGCTCAAGAATATAAATCTTGCAAAACCAAGCTGAAAACAGTTGTGGAAGAAGTCTCAAGACTAAAAGCTATAGATGAGAATTTATCTAAAAAAGGAACTTCAGACAAAGCATCCTCTGAAGATGAATCTAAAAAGAATCATCTTCATCTTGAAGTCAAAAGACTAAGAGAAGAAAATGATTCTATAAAAAGGGATCTAATCAAGTTCACATCAAGCTCTTCTAAGCTTAAAAATATTTTAACTAATGGAAGACCTCCCTCTGATAAAAGTGGACTTGGATATGATCCAACTACAGACAAAACAAAGTCATCAACTATTCCGTCTGTACGTAAGAGCATGCATGCAAATTATAGTAGGGTCTCAAATGTTTATAAAAGTCACCTAAAGACTTTTAACACAAGAAAATCCTCAACTAACAATGCAGAACCCAAGAAGGTTTGGGTACCAAAATCAGAAATTATTCCTGTTGCAGATATCCTCAATAGAAAGAAAGAAGGATTCAAGCTGGTATCTGGAAAATGGATGCTCGCGATATATGACAGGAAGCCTGTCTATGTTCCAAGACCTCAGACCAAGTAAAGGGTCTGTCTCATATGGGTCTGGAAAAGGTAAGATTCTCGGGATTGAGACTATTGGTAAATCACCCAACCCACTTATACAAAATGTCTCTTATGTTGAAGGATTAAATTTCAATCTGCTTAGCATAAGTCAATTTTGTGACAGCGGATATGAAGTTTCCTTTAACTTTGATGAGTGCATAGTTAGAAACAGTGATAAATTCATTCTGTTTAAGGGTAGAAGAAAGCACAAAAAGCTTGGACATTTAAGTCTAAAATGTATTTCAAAAATATCCAAGAGAAATCTTGTAAGAAGGTTGCCAAATATTTCCTGGAAATCTAATCGTCTATGTGAACCTTGTCAGCCTGGAAAACAACTTAAATCATCTTTCAAATCTAAAGATGTTGTTTCTAGGACAAGACCACTAGAGTTGTTACATATTTATCTCTTTGGTCCTACTCTGACGTAAAGTCTTGGTGGAAAGAGATATGGATTTGTCATTGTAGATGACTACTCTAGATTCACATGGGTATACTTCTTAGCTCATAAACACGAGTCATTCAATGTCTTTGAAATTTTCTGTAAACGTGTTCAAAATGAGAAAGGAGCATGTATTGCATCTGCGAGAAGTGATCATGGAACTGAATTTGAAAATTCTGAGTTTAAAGTCTTTTGTTTTAAAAATGGTATATTCCATAATTTTTCATCTCCAAGAACTCCTCAATAAAATGGAGTTGTGAAAAGGAAAAATAGGACTTTACAAGAGATGACTAAAACTCTTTTAAATGAAAGTTCACTTCCAAAATATTTTTGGGCAGAAGCAATAAACACCTCCTGTTATTTACAAAACAGAATTTTGATAAGACCCATATTGAATAAGACTCCTTATGAATTATGGAGAGGAAGAAAACCCAACATATCTTACTTCCATCCTTTTGGATGTGAATATTTTATCCTTAACACTAAGGATCATCTTGGTAAATTTGACTCTAAAATCTGTAAAAGATTCTTTCTTGGATATTCTGATACATCTAAAGCTTACGGAGTTTTTAACTCCAATACTCAAGTTATAGAGGAATCAATGCATGTCAAATTTCAAGATAATTCAAAGGCTGATAAAGAAATGTCAGACCTAGAAACATCTTTTGATAATTTGCAGGTCAACTCTTCAAGTCAACCAAATGATGCTATTATCAGAACAGACACAGAAGCCAAATTAGACGAAACTGCATCTGCTGGTTCAGACGAACCCTCATCGTCTACTCTTCAACCTGACAATATTCAGACTCTAATCAGAACATGGAAATTTGTCTCAAATCAATCCCAAGATCTGATTATAGGAGACAAGCATCAAGGAGTGCAAACCAGGTCAAATTTTAGAGACCTTTCTGGATATGCTCTTGTGTCAGAAATTGAACCGAAAAGCATTGAGGAAGCACTTAAAGAAGATGACTGGATAATTGCCATGGAAGAAAACTCAACCAGTTCACAAGAAATGATGTATGGACTATGGTTGAAAGGCCCAAAGATAAAAGCATCATTGGAACAAAGTGGGTATTCAGAAATAAGTTGAATGAAGATGGAAAAGTTGTCAGAAACAAAGCAAGGTTAGTAGCTCAAGGGTATAATTAGCAACAAGGTATTGATTTCACTGAAACCTTTGCTCCTGTTGCTAGAGTAGAAGTCATTTGTATATTACTTGCATTTGCTTCTCATAAAATTATTGTTTTATATCAAATGGATGTAAAAAGTTCTTTTTTAAATGATTTTTGTTAGATCAAGATGATTAACACATCTAAGATTTTGATTTCTACAAGACAGATGAAACTTTCTCAGACGGAACATCAGCGAGAAAGTCAGACGAAAGAAGCACAGACGAAAGATGACTCCTTAGACTGAAGTCATTCGTCTGTCTCAAGTCAAAGACATCAGACGATAGGATAAGACGAAACCTCTTAAAGACTGAAGAAGTATATCGTCTGTCCAAGAAGTGAAGCAAAGTTTGAGTCACTCGCGCCAAGATTTCAAATCTTAAGAAGTACTCATTAGAAGCATCCAAGATCAGTATAGGGATTCGTGCTTACACATGCAACTCAAAAAGGTCTTCAACTTTTTGTCAAAGTCTCTGTACAAGTCAGAAAAGGTACTGCGCACGTAATCTAGATCCGCTGCACACGCCATCAATCACTCAATGACTATCTGACACCTTTTGGAAAGCTCTCAAGAAAATATTCAACGACATTCTCATGTGTCTAACGGTTATCTGAAGATGGTGCCTATTTAAAGACTTCTCTTCATCAGAGTTCAGTTGGCGAAAACGCTTTTATTATTCTATCTTCTGTGATTTCGCTCAATACATCTGATTATTCTTCATTGTAAAACCCTCTCTGCAAAGAGGAATCTTTCTGATTTTAAAACATCTTTTTAAAATCCACTTGTGTGGTAGTTTAGCCCGAGGAGGCTGGTTGTTCAAAGAATACCTTTGTTGTTTATTCTGTGAAGGCTGTGTTCAAAGAATATCTTGTTATAGCCAGAAGTGGCTGGGTGCAAATAATACTTGTAACCATTTCACGGCTAGTAGTGAAAACTTAGTGGTTGCTGGGTAACTAGACGTAGTCTTGTATAGATGAACCAGTATAAAAATAGTTGTGTACTTATCTTCTTAAGTGTTTGACTAACGGGGATAATTAAGCTATAACGTATCTCTCCTAAAAATAATTCTTGAAGATTAAGTAATACTTCTTCTGAACATATTTAAACCCACAGACGAAAGGGAATTTTTTTAAATAAAACACAATTCAACCCCTCCTTCTTGTGTTCTTTCTTTTACAATTTTATTGAAGAAAAAGTTTTTGTAAAACAACCTCCTGGTTTTGAACATCCATCTTTGCCAAATCATGTTTTTAAGTTAAAGAAAGTCTTGTATGGTCTGAAACAAGCTCCGAGAGCATGGTATGACATACTAAGCTCTTTTCTACTTAAAAATGGTTTTTCAAGAGGAAAAGTTGATACAACCTTATTTAAGAAAAATCTCTCAAAGGATTTCATTATTATACAAATATATGTAGATGACATTGTTTTTGGTGCAACTAATGAATCTTTGTGCAAAGACTTCTCTAAGCTTATGCAGAATGAGTTCGAGATGAGCACGATGAGAGAGTTAAAGTTTTTCTTAGGTCTGCAAATTAAGCAGAAGAAGCAAGACATATATATCCATCAACAAAAATATACAAAAGAACTCTTAAAGAAGTTCAAAATGGATAATGCTAGCCTATGAAAACTCCCATGCATTCATCTGGAGCCAGTTTAAGTAAAGATGAGTCTGGTAAGTCTGTTGATCAGACTATATACCGTGGTATGATTGAATCTCTACTTTACTTAACTGCTAGCAGACCAGACATTATGTTTAATGTCTGTCTTTGTGTTAGATTTCAGTCTGACCCAAAAGAATCTCATCTACAAGCTGTAAAGCACATATTAAGATATATTGTTGGATCCACTAATCTCTCTTTGTTTTAAGAAATGATAATTTCAATTTGAGTGGGTTCTGTGATGCTGATTATGCTGGTGATAAAGTGGAGAGAAAGAGTACAAGTGGAGGATGCCAGTTTCTGGGATCATCACTTATCTCTTGGTCTAGTAAGAAACAAAACTCCATAGCACTTTCAACAATAGAAGCAGAGTATGTTTCTACTGCTGGATGTTGTTCACAATTATTGTGGGTAAAACATCAATTGGAAGATTATTCCAGGTTTGAAAATCATATACCTGTATTTTGTGTCAACACTAGTGCAATTAATCTCAGCAAGAATCCAATTCAGCATTCAAAGGCCAAGCATATTGAAATCAGATTTCATTTCATTAGAGATTATGTTCAAAAAAGTGTCTTTGATATGCAATTTGTACAAACAGATTTCCAATGGGCTAATATTTTTACGAAAGCTTTAAACGAAACTCGTTTTAATTTTATGAAAGAAAATTTGGGAATTGTTCCCTTGCATGAATAAATATTTTCGTTTGTTAAATTTGTCAGTCTGACTGTTACTTTCATCTGCACATAATTTCGTCTATAATATTTCGTGTTAAGACGAAACACTACGTCTGATTCATAGTTGAATTAGTCCGTCTGACTCTTCAACAAACGCAACATCATATTATCTATTAATATTTTAATCAAGCGTGTAGGGTATAGCATTTAATGTGTCTAGCATTTATGGCAAAATTCTCAAAGAAACAAGACATGCACAAAATTCACAGAGTCAATACAATCATTAGAAGGAGACTCAAAGAGAAAATGTTAAATCAGGGACGATTATTTTTCTTTCGTCTATTCCTTAACCTAATGTTCAGTTACCTATAATAGGAAATAAAAGATCTCACCACTCTCTAAGTGTATTCACTCAATCAAGTCGTGTTTCACACTTAGTGGCTTTTTCTCTAATGAAACTCTTTTGCCTTTTTTCCTCTCTATCTCTTGGTTCTCACTTAGAAATTATTCTCAAATCAATTATCAAGTTCCTACCAAGCCAATGTGAAAGAGGAACAACACCCTAGCTAGGCTTAAGAAGTCCAAAGAGACAAATACTCAAAGACAAAACTAGGAGTCCAAGAAAGACAAGCAAAAAAAGGCTCAAAATGAAAGAAAGGCTAATCAATTATGGAGTAAACTTTGATGAGACAATGACACATGTATGGACAGCAAAGGAACATGAATTTGCAGGGAAAAACAAGTACAAATCGAGACTAAGAGTATGAGGAACAAAAGTACAGCCACACACAAAAATCAAATTAGCCACCCAAAATGCTTCCACTTTTAGCGACAGATGCCTAGGAAACTGATTAGCGACCGAAATGAATTTTGTGTTCTATGATTATGCAACCTTTTAAAAATTCAATCCAAATGTAAAATAAAGCTCACCTAGTAATAGCATCATCAATTTCCAGCAAGTGCAGTAAAACTCAAAGTGAAAATTACACCAAAATCACTACACACTAAGTCCAAAAAAACAAGGTACTAGAAATTCAACTTGGTTGATGTGTGCTCAAAACAAAGCCCAAAGGTGTGTCTAATTCCAATTCTTTTCACTTTTTTCAAATTTTCCTTTTGCTTTTTTTTTTTGGTTCTTTTGATTTTTCTTTTGTATGGTCCTTAATCAATTGCTACTCTTTTTGGACCTATACACTACTCTTTTCACTACAATTTCTTTTTTCTTTTGTTTTTCTCACTTGTTTCTTTTCTTTGTTTTGGATTTTGTATTTTTTTCTACACACTATGTATGGCTGGACCGAAACCAATAATGAAGAAGAGCAACCTCCAAGTTCAATTTCTAAAACCCAAAAATACAAATCACAAGGTTCTACACAAATTGGACCTTAAAGAGTGCTCTAGAAGCTAACTAAATGCATGTTCATGGGAAACTTACACTAGAAGCCTCTTCTATTTCATGGAACCCATGTAAAACATGAAACCCAAATCAACCAAGGTGCAGCACATACATCATAGTCACGGTTTTGGAAAGGAAAAACACAAAGGACTAAACAAAACTACAACAAAACAAATCAAACAAAGAAGCTTACAAAGGAAGTTACTCTAGAACAAAGAATCTTGTCATGGAAGCTAAAGTAACTATGAGTAAAACTTCAAGACAAGCATGCATGGAAACTCAAACCCACGGTTTGAAGAAGAAAGAAAGAAGAAAAGCATGCTTAGACACAAATCAACTGAACAAAATTGGAACAACTCAAAGAAACAAAGACTAGGCTATTGAAAGAAGACATGGAACATGAAAAACACTATGGAAAACTAT
Organism: Hylodesmum podocarpum; assembly: GCA_026586105.1. Classification (NCBI taxonomy): domain Eukaryota; kingdom Viridiplantae; phylum Streptophyta; class Magnoliopsida; order Fabales; family Fabaceae; genus Hylodesmum; species Hylodesmum podocarpum. The sequence goes on along the minus strand of JALJEV010000071.1, from coordinate 1,017,729 downwards.
GGAGTTTGGGAAAACCCATTACTAACCGGTTGAAGATGAACCATTGAAGAAGACAACAAGCTCATGATACCACTTGATAGAGGCCTCCTTAGAGAGATTCCAAAGAGTCCTTGATGTTGCCCAATCTAGCTTCTTCAATGCACTCCAAGACAAGCTAAAGGAAGCTTTCGGTCAAAGCTTCAATGGTGGAAGGGAAGACCAAAAAAGAAAAGGTGAAGGGGGTGAGAAATGGTGAGGGTAGGCGCCATGGCTAGCCAATAAGCCTAGGAAGAACCGCCACAATGGAGGATGTAATCCATTGATAAGATCCAAGAAACCTTGCTAAGCAAGACAAGAGAATCCTCTCTTAAGAAAAGCTCAAAGCTATTTCATTTATCAAAAATATCAAAAGTGTTTTACAAAGGAGTGGGGTAAGCTTATAAATCCCCACGGTTAGCTTGAGTTGCAAGCCAAGCTAAACCTAACCTAACTAACTAACCTAACCGAAACTAACTAACTAGGCTTAGGATAACCAACTAACTAATAATGAAGCTAGGGAAGTTACATGTCACTTTCCAAGTGACATGTCATCAATCCTTGATCTAGACCCTTGAATAGGGAGACTTGATCAAGGGTTGAGGTTTCTCCTTAAGTGGAGACATGGATCACCACTTAAGTAGAAATCTACTTCACCCTCATCTCTTGAGTTCACTTTAGAATTTCACCCAAACTCAAATTAACTTGAAATTCATTTGAAATTCTAATGTGAACTTTATTGTTCATCTTTTCATTATTTGGATCCCTAAGCCATACAAACGAAACATACAAGTATCGTGAGCTTGCCAAGCTCATAACATGACATTACAAGATTCAAAAGTATTTACAAGAAGATTACAATAATCCTTAGTATTTCTAAGGCCTTGAAGCTTGTAGCATTCTTTGACCTTCTCCAACTCCTCTTCTAGATTTTTGAGCATGCTCATAGTGAGTCTCCTTGGAGGAGGTTCCTCTTATGGGGATAGTCCTCTATCATGAAGATCTGATGAAAGCAATTGAAGCATCAAAAGTAGAGTATTATGAGAAAAACAGACTTGCTTTAGAATGACGTAATAGAGGAGGTGCGTCTGGCACAACTCCTTTTGAAATTAATCAAGATACAGACTCAGAGTCAATCAATTCTCCATTTGAGTCTGCTGCTTTTATTCCTAAATAGATTATTGTGAGTGTATCCTCTGAAGCATTCTTACAGACACAAGAGCATCCTCTTGAGGAACAGATAGAATACTTAAGAAAGGATTCAAAAGGTCCTAATCCTGCTGAACTCCCTTCACGAAGAAAAATGGATTACTCTTTTCTTGATAATCTGTATCAAAAGGTCTCTCTTGAAGAACAAAACTCATCTAAGTTAGATTGGCTACTCAGTGCAAGTAGAGAAGTTGAAGTACCTTCTCCCTTCTATGAGACGCAAGATCCCTACACCTTCAGAGGAACGAAATGCTTCAAAATAAAAAGGACATCTAATCCCTTCTTATTTTATCATCCTCTTAAACCAACTCTACTTGACTTTTCCAAATTGTATACCATTGAAGACGAGAAGATATGGCTTTGATTTCTAAATTGGGACAGTCTTGCCAAAACAGATATCAAGGGACTTGAAGGTATTCATGACTACAAGACGTTCTTAGAAGAATCTGATATAGTAACTCCCGCTCTGTCATATGAACCAAATATCAGACCCTTTACTCCTCGTCCCTGACAATCTATTAAGAAAGAAGGAACTACTATCTTTCATCACTGTTTGCTCAAGGAAAGAGAATGTTGTCCTAACGTACCTAAAGAATGTTCAATTTGGACTATGGATGCAATGGATGACCATGATCCAATTTCATGGAGCATTCCCCTCAACAAAACTGAATATATTGGTCTTGGATACTCTGTTGGTCTAACTCTTCATTGGATTCGCCTTCATTGCAAAAGAATGCAAATCACTCAAAGAATTGGACTTCTTGAAAATAATACTCCAGAAGATATGATTCATACTTCACCTATTGATCATGATATTGCCTTAGCACAATCTTATAAAAGGGAAGTAAAGGAGCAAGTTGTATCTTTTCATCATATCAGACGAGAAGCAGAAAAAGAAGGAAGGGCCTTGCCTAACTTTCTTGGAAGCCACTTTTCGTCTATCGTCTCCTCCAACACTCATTTCTCCATTCGGCTAGATAAACCTTGTTCTTGTCACATTGTAAAAGATAGAACACAAGAAGGGGGGTTGAATTGTGTTTTAAAAAAAATATCCCTTTCGTTTGTGAGTTTAAATATGTTCAGATGAAATAATTTTAATCTTCAAGACGTTATAGTTTAATTATCCTCGTTAGTCGAAAAACTTAGAGAAGTAAATACACAAGTATTTTTATACTGGTTCGTCTATAAAGACTAAGTCCAGTTACCCAGTAACAACTGAGTTTTCACTACCAACCGTGAAAGGGTTACATGTATTATTTGCGCCCAGCCACTTCTGGCTATAACACGATATTCTTTGAACACAGCCTTCGTAGGCTAAACAACAAAGGTATTCTTTGAACAACCAGCCTCCTCAGGCTAAAACACCACACAAGTGGATTTGAAATAGTTATTTTAAGCAAGAAAGATTCCTCTTCACAGAGAGGGTTTTACAATGAAGTACAACATGTATAGTGAGCGAAATCACGGAAGATTGAATACTAGAAGCGTGTTCGCCGACTAAACTTTGAAGGAGTTAAGTCTTTAAATAGGCAATGTCTTCAGATATCCATTAGACACAGAAGAATGTCGTTGAACATTTTCCTCGAGAGCTTCCAAAGAGTGTCAGATAGTACTTGAGTGATTGATGGCGTGTGCAGCAGATTTAGATAACGTGTGCAGTACTTTTTCTGACATGTACAGGGACTTTGATAAAAAGTTGAAGACCTTTTCGAGTTGCATGTGTAAGCGCGAATCCCCATAATGATCTTGGATGCTTCTAAAGAGTACTTCTTAAGATTTGAAATCTTGGGACGAGTGACTCATACTTTGCTTCACTTCTTGGACAGACGATACACTTCTTCAGTCTAAGAGATTTCGTCTTATCCTATTGTCTGATAACTTTGACTTGAGACAGATGAATGACTTTAATTTTGAGGGGTCATCTTCCGTCTGTGCTTGTTTCGTCTGACTTACTTGCTGATATTCCGTCTGAGAAAGTTTCGTCTGTCTTGTAGAAATCAAAACTTTAAATATGTTAATCATCTTGATCTAACAATCTCCCCCTTTTTGATGATTACAGACCATACTGATAACTTTCTCAAGTAGACATCTGCATAAGACAAAGTTAGTGATCACAGATTAAGCACAAGTCAGATTTACATCAAGACGATGTTTTCTGAAACAATACCTCTTTATAAGAATTGTTACATCAATGTGATGTAAACCATGTACAATGTTACAAGGTATACAGAAAACCAAAGTTCTAAAAAAAATACATGTATACGCTATGCAAATAAATAAAGAATCAATACAACATAAAAAATATATAACTCTCCCCCTCAGACGATGCTTGACTCTAACTCCCCCTCAGACGAAGGACTCCCCCTTAGCATAACAACTTCTTCCTTTCTAAGATATTCTCCCCCTTGGGCTGAGAATCATTAAAAAATATAATCAAGAAGAAGGCTTAGGCTTCTTTTGAACAAGGCTCATAACAATCTCCTTCAGCTGCTGCAATCTCGATGTAAGAGAAGCTTGATTATCCTCAAGCTCTTTTTTCTTTTGCTTCAGATGCTCGCAATTCTCTTCTAAGGCATCATATTTACGCTTTAGAGTATGATACTCATCAGCGTCCCTTGCGTCATCCTCAATAACTGTAACCTTCACCTTATCAGTAGTGTCCACAAGCGATGATTGAGGCTCTTCCACGATTAGATCAGACTCTTCTTCTTTGATGACCACAGTTAAAGGCTCAAAAACAGGAGTTTGAGGTTCTTCCACTAATGGTACAGAGTCATCTTCAATGAGCATAGTTGGAGTCCTCTTCAGACGCAGAGTGAAAAGTGGAAGAGTGAGATACGCAGTGAAGTCTCTTTCCCATCGCCAAGTAAACACTTTTCTGGGTACAAAGAGCTCAAGATCTGGATGTTCCTGTGATGGATGTGTATAAGCAAAAGCTTCTCCAGGATACACCTTGCCATAGATTGTGGAATCTTCATCAAATGAAGTTCCAGAGCAGAAAGCAGAGGTGGCTTCATGATCTTCTATCATCCTTTGAATCTTAGGATTGATAGGTCTAGAGGCATTGGTTTGAAGAGATTTGAGATGCGAGTATGCAGCAGACGAAAGTCTCTTGGGGATGTGCCTTGCAAACTTGAAGGTCTTGGAGACAGACAGAGTCTTCTTCTCTTTTCCTTTAGCCAAAAACTTGACCAAGCAAGGTCGTTTTCGGTCTAAAATGATTGAGAATTTGGTTTCGTCTGAAATGAGAGAAGAAAATTGAGATCCCACCATGAATGGACAGTCTCTCATCTCCTTCTTTGCTTTCCTTTCAATGTGATAGAAGGAAGTTGATCTAGTTTTTTCTTCCCTTCTATAAGCATTGGCCATCAGTCTGAATGCCATATTGTAATCTTCAGGAAGAGCATGAGCAAAATCTTCGGGGTTTTCGTATTCCTTGAGGAGGATGGAGTAGCGTGGGCAGATTCCTGAACAATGTGGTCTTGTCCAAGGAAGAACAATTCCAAGAGTATGTCCTAGACCTACATACTCTGTTTGATTCACTGGAATTGTGAAGGGTACAGGATCATGACGATCAATAGCGTCCAGATGCTAGTGAGAGCAATCTTTTGGCTCATAGGTGGTGGAGCTGGGATCTCCACATCTGCAGTGGTGAAATGCAGGTGCATTGATTTCGTGCTGAACCTTCCACTTGATGTTTTCTCTGAAAGGAATGTGGGGTTCATAGCCAAGAGCTGGTCCTTCAATCACCGACTCAGCTAGATGATCCTTGTACATGTTTATTTCTTCTAAACCCTTGATGTCTAAGGAGACCAGTTTATCCCAAGGCAGACGATTCAGCCATTCGCGTTGCTCTTCAGGAGTATAGATGAAATCTTCTTTGAAGTCCACTAGCTTCAGGGGTTTGTGATAAACGATGGGGTTGACAAATCTCCCAAGTTGAAATCCCTTTTTACCTCTGTACCGATAAGGATTCTTCAACTCAATGTATGGAGTGTCCTTTATAAAGCAGTCTTCATCATCCGCCAAGTAACCATATTTAGCATATTCAGACGGTTCACCATCATTGGAGATATTCTCATGACTAATTCGTTGATGAACTAATAGTCAGTCTTGTGCTTGGGTGGAAGATCTTCTAGATTAATGACTTGAGCGTGAGATCTCATCCATGATGAATCCACCTTTATTATATCAACATGTTCTTCATCAGACGAAGAATATGTGTCCTCAATAATTATCACTTCAGACGAAATCTCCGTCGTCTGTTGGTGGGATGCTTCTTCAGACGCAACAGGTATCGTCTGATCAAAGGCAGCGTTAAGAGGAGACACAACAATAGGATCAGAAACAATTATCCTATGTTCGTCTTGGAGTGTTGATGCAGAAACCTCCATAGTTGAAGCTTCGTCATTAAGCATAGTCTCCAATTCCTCTGCCAACTGAGCATTGTCTTTCTGGATCTGGCAGTTTCTTCACTATTCATGCCTTCTGAAGTTGCTGGAGCAGATGCAGCTTTAGACGATCTAATGCCCTTAACGCTTTCGAGAAAAATTCTTTCTCTTTCAGCTTGAAGCAATATAGAGACCTTCATAACCTCTTTTAGTTGTTTTGCTTCGTCTGTTTCTCCAACAACCACAGACGCGAGCTTCTGCTTCATTTTCTCTTTGCCTTTGACAGCTTTTTGAAGAGCAGCCTCTCTAGCTCTTTCTTTTTCTTCTGCTGCTTTCTTCTGCTTTCTTCGTCTGAAAGGATTTTAACAGACGAAACACCTTTAAACGATATCATAACCCCTTCATCTTCATTTGGGGATATCGTCTTCTCTTGTGTCTTAGTCGCAACATGTTTTATTCTGATAGTCCTTTTCTTCTTTCTAAGAGGCTCTTCTTGAGCATCTTCAAAAGGGACTTCAAATATGACCACAGGTGGAAGAGAAAAGGATGTTTGGGTTTGTGTTTGGTCTTGTGTTTGGGCTTGTGTTTGAGTTTGTGTTTGGGTTTGTGTTTGTGTTTTGGCGCGTTTGATGCGAGCTCTGTGAGGAGGATCTTTGGTGATGGGTGAAAGAGGAACTTGTTCTTCACTCGCATTGTGATGAAGAAAGCTAGGATTCAGATGCATCTTGGCAAAGGTGCTTCCTTTGACCTCCTTTCCTTCTTCATGCCAAACAACGCCTGTGACATCAAAGCCTTGGTTAATAATGATTTTGGAGAAGAGAGTGGCGTAGGGGATACTGCTCTTCCTACGAATGTTCCTGTTTCTCAACGCACTTATCCAATGGTCAAGAATGATGTGAGGGAGCCTCATCCTGGATTTCCTCAGACAGTAGAAGATGCAAAATCTATCACGAGTACTCACATTATCTCGTGAGCCTGTTCTGGGTGTGAAGATGTTGTAGAGAAGGTTGTGGATGACTCTTCTTGTGGGATATAGATTCTCTGATCTCAGAAACTTGGGATCTTCGGGGTCGCGGAACTTACCGTAGAGAATCTTGTCTACGTGCTCCTCAGATTCTAACCTCATCCAGTCAGCGCTATAAAAACACCCTTCGGCTTTGCAATTTCCAGCTTCAGCAATGGAGTCTATAGTGATAATATACTCCTTGTTGTCAATGGTACCTACAATACCATCATCAAATTCTTTCGCGTCACTCCAGAATTCCGCGTAGGCCTCCATCAGCCATGACCCTCTCATCTCTGCAAAATCCATCCAACCATTGTGTACCAGCATCTTTGATACCCTGTCAGAGATGCTCTCAATAGTGGTTATTGAGATCCATTTGCTAGACAAGAAGAGATCCAAATGAATTCAACACTTAACTCATTATAATTATTCATTCGTCTACTCTTTATGAAGTCCAAGACTCTGAGTAACACGTGCATACATTTCTATTCAACCGTTACTCAGAATGTTCTAAAGGTGGAAAGAGATTTCAAAATAAACCTTTGCAACACAAAAAACTTGTACGTTTTAGTGAAATCTCTGAGCAAATCAAGTCAAAGGCAGATCTCATGCTGAAAACCGCTGACTTTCTATTTAATGTTCTGATTGCTCACTCTACCAGATGTGAAAGTACCCAAGACAAGGACTAACGTTAACATCTACAGTCTAACAGTTACTTCACATAATCACCTATATAAGGACTTCATCTTTGCAAGTTCAAATTGGCGAACTACTCTGATCAAGAACATATACATACTCGCTCAAGCTCTCAAGAAAACAAGTTTGCTCGCCACAAACTTAGAATAGAAACTTCATTGTAAAATCCCTCTGTGTAGAGGATACTTTTCTATTTGAACTTAATTGTAAGCCACTGTTGTGGTAATCTTGTAACCCGATGAGGTTAAGTGTTTAAAGAATACCTTGCATCAAGCCTATGGAGGCTGGTAGTCCAAAGAATACCGTGAGTCTAGCCTGTGGGAGGTGAAGTCCAAATAATACCTTCTTTAGCCTGAGGAGGCTACGTGTTGAAAAAATACCTTGGTTAGCCTGTGGAGGCTGTGTTTAAAGAATACCTGAGTTTAGCCTGCGGAGGCTGGGGTCAAAGAATACCGCTTTAGCCTGAGAAGACTGTGTTCAAAGAATATCTGTATTGTTAGCCAGGAGTGGCTGGGTTCAAAGAATACTTTTAGTGGAACATCAGCAAATTGCTAGGTAACTGGACGTAGTCTTGAATAGACGAACCAATATAAAAATATTATCGCTTTGATTATTTTTATTTGCTTACTAACTGGGGATAACAACTTAAATTGAATTCTTAATTAAAATCAACCTTTAAAAGGAGAAGTTTAAGTTTGCGTTTGATTCAAAGATTTTAACACAGACGCAAATCGCATCGTCAGAAAAAGCTTAATTGATAAACACAATTCAACCTCCCTTCTTGTGTATTTGTATTTTACACAACTACCCCATTTTGCCAAGGTGTTCTTAGTGAAGAGAAGTTGTGAAAGATCTCATTTCCATAGCATAGTGCTTTGAACTTTGAGTTTTCAAATTAATTCCCATGGTCACTTCAGACAGACAAAATATAAAAACCTTTCTCATTTTTTGAACTCTCTTACATAATATTTTAAACACCTTATAAGACTCGTGTTTGTGGGTTAGAGAATAAACTCATGTATACTAGAATAGTCATAAACAATTACAAAGTTATATCTTTTTCCTCTAAGACTTTGCGTCTGAGTAGGACAAAAAAAATCAATATTAAATAATTCTAATTATTTTTAAGTGGTAACAACATTTTAGGCTTGAAATATGCATTACGTTGTTTATCGTGCTGACAAGACTCACACATATGAAATATGCTTTGAGATATACTTGAGACTTAGATGTTCTAACTTCTTGTGCCAAACCTCTCTTTCATCTTCTATTGTCATTCGACATGTTAGATTTTGATCATTAATATTTGGAAGACTAACCTTATAGAAATTATTGTTTCATCTATAAGTGAAGAGAATAGATTTGTCCTTGTTATGGATTATCCATTAATTTGAGTTAAAGAAGTCTTCATATTCACGGTCACAAAATTGACTTATTTTAAGTAATTTGAAATTTAATCCTTTAACGTAGGAAACATCACATATGAATGCCTTACCAACAATTCTAATGCCAAGAATTTTACATTTAGCAGACCCGTAGTAGACTGACTCCTTACTTGGTCCAAGGTTTTGGAACAAGACAAGTTTCCTGTCGCGAGCAGCCACTGTTTAGGTAGTAATATGACACACGCGCCGAATGTGCGTCAAATAAAACCAAATTCAAATACTACTTTGTAGGAATAGTTGATTCAGATCGTTTCCCTACGAATTACTTTGTTACTTCTTTGTAGTCAAATATTAAACACAATTTTGGGGGTTTTTATGTAGAGGGGAAATTAAAGACAATTTAACAGTAACAATTAAATAATGACAACAATTAAACTTTAATTAAAAACGCAATTAACAGATGATTAAAAGGCACCGATCCGATCTTTGTCAGATCCTAATTTCCCTCATCGGTTCAACAAAATTAATGCACTTATCTATGCAGTGCATTGCAACCAAAATCTATGCATTCCAACACTAAATTAACGCTCTAAGATCTTAGAGAATTTTCATCGAACACTCAGTGACCTTTAAACTCACACGATCGCATGAGAGCACACAACTCAATTTCGAATCCTAAAAATAGTTCGCTTCATCCATTGTAAATCAACAACGCCAGAAATAACAATCTCAAATCAAAACATCAATCAATATAATGAATTCAAAATGATAGAATCTAAAATGAGTACTCATGCAATTGAAAACGGGGAACCTAAGTAAATTAGTGATCCTATTGAGATCAAATTGATTGATGAAATTAGTTGCGCATAATCAAAATTAAACTAAGCATGAATTGAAATTTCATAACAAAAATTAAAAACACATAAAAAGAGATAAAAAATGAAATTAAAATATGAAACAAGAATAAGAACAAGTGCTGGAAATTGAAAGTGCAAAAACTAAAATTGCAAGAATTGGAAATTGAAATCACAAATGCAAGAGAATGGAATCGAATTGCATAAAGGTTGAATTGAAAGAGAATGAAAATTGAAACCCAAAGCAAACCCTAGTAGAGAAAGAACAAAGAGAAGAAGAAAAGAAAAATGCTGGAAAAACCAAAATAAAATTGCAAAGTGAGAAATGTGTTCAGGATTGGGGTTCTTACCTATTTAAAAGTTAGGTCATGTGCTAGTCACATGACCCTTTAATGAATCAGGGGTGCAAGGTTTGAACACCGTCAAAGCCAAAACATAATGGTTCAATTTTACATGAATTTAAATGGGCTTAACTAAGTCTTCTTCCTTGGAATTTCCTGACAGTTTTCATTTGTCACTTTCAAAGCCATTTTCACCTAGATGCAGTCTGAATTACCTCTTATTGTCCACATAGATTTTGTAGCTCTCTGAGTCCTCTTTAATTAGACATATAATGGAGCTTAATTGAAGTACTGTAGTGAGAGTTATATCTGTTTTAGTGAACCTAGTCAAAATTGGAAATTATAGCGGATTAGAACAAAAATAAGCATTTAAGGCCCAATTGATCCCAAACTCATAAATGCACTAAATCATGTTAATTGACCATTAATAATATTGTATTAGGATGTAATAAGTGCAGAGAAAGTGATCAAAATAATAATGTATCATTTTCCTATTAGGATATGAACGACAAAGACAATATGTGACATTGATACCCAAATCTTCTTGCGTCCTTTTTTGTTAGAATTCCCCATATTTTTTTTAATTGGGTGCTTCAAGTTCTGTTGCCTTCTTCCATCTTTAATATATGTCTTTAAATTAGACATAGATGGCTTTTTACAGGCCACTTCAATGTGACTTACCTTATCATATTATTTTCATGTAGACACAGGGATGTGGTAAGGATTTTCGTTTTCTTCTTTCTCTAGATTAAAACCTAATCCACTTGTATCAAGTGGAATTCTTTCATATTTTAAAATTTTTAGAAGTTTGGAAGAAATTGAAGTGAATTTAATCAAATCCTTCTTGAGATCTTCATTCTCTTTCTTTAATTTCCCTTTTCCAGAAAAAAAGATGGGTCTTGTCAGGCTCAGATGAATATGGTTCTTTATCAGACGATATCTTCTTTCCTAGTTCTTCATTCATAGCTTTGAGTTTTGATATCTCTTCTAAAATTGACTTTACCTTGATATTACATCTCTTGTATTCACTATCTATGGGGTGAGAGCTAGCCACATGAATATCATATGTTATCCCCTGAAAGTCTTAATCCGATTCAGAGAAAGAAGAAAAAGATAAATCATGATATGAGTGAAAGGAAGATACCTCAAATGGTTCAGCAGAACTACGTCAGATAATTCATTGTTCTCACTATCCAGGTCTTCCTAAGTGAGCAAGTTTTTCTTCTTTTTGGTCCTTCTTGGAGTTTAGTCGTTTCTTTAGTTTTGGACATTCAACTTTTGCATGTCTAGGTTTTCTGCATTCATAGCAGATGATTTTTGAGTTTTCTTCCTTGGAGACTTTCTTATCAGGAATCTTTCTTTCTCTCTTCTTGAAGAGATGATTTTCTTTTCCCTTCTTCATCGTCATCTTCTTAAATCTCTTTGCCATGAAAGAGACTTCATCTTTAAAAGAATCATTTGAGCTCTCTGCCGAGGTTGTCTCAGCTTCAGCTTTGATGGCCTTGACTTTCTTCTTTTCATTTTTGGAGTCTTCCTGCTTTGATGAGTCCTCCTCAGTTTGTAGAGAAATAAACACTTGCACTTTTATCTTGTCCTTCTTACTGAGGTGTATTTCGTGGACTCTTAGAGCTCCAATAAGCTCATCTATAGTCAAGGTCTTCATATCTATCAATAGAGATGGTAGTGGACAAAGCTTCCCATGCAGCTCGAAAACTATCCAAATTTTTATATTATTCTAAGCTTTTGTGAACGTGGTCCCAAGAGCTGTCATACTATTCAAAATAGTTTGGATCCTTTCAAACATGTTACCAATAGATTCACCCTTCTTAATCAAGAACATATTTTATTCTTAGTGAAGAGTAGTTGTCTTCCTCAGTCTGACATTTTTTGTCCTCTCATGAGATATTTTGAGAGTGTCCTAAAGTTCTTTAGCAATTTTGTAGGAGCAGAACCTGTTGTATTCTATTCTTGAAAGGGCACAAGTGATAACATATCGAGCTTTGTTATTTAACTCCATGATGAATTATTCTTCGTTTCCTTATTCTGATTCTGGCTTTGTGAGAGAGATGTCTCCTTCACTGATGATCCTCTAAAGTCTATATTGAGTATGCTCAATGTTCTTTTGCATTTAATGCATTCTTAAGCTGTCAACTTCAGAGTTGAAAAGTATATTCACAATTTGAGGATTAGGTACAAAACTGTTGTCACTTTTTTTTTTTGCAACGAATCTTCATGTCAGAAAACATCATCTTTAACTTTGATTTGAAACGTCTTTTCCTAAAAATCCAATTGCTTTCTCGTACTTGATTGGAACATGAGCTTTCACGATATGACTCTGCAAAAAACAAAGTTCTGATACTTAGAGTTTGTATGTGTAAAAGCAAACATATAGAACTGATACTTATCTTATTTTTGAGCTTCATGTGTCATCTCATTAATTTGACTTGAACTTCGTCTGAGATGTAGTATTCATATGTTGAATATTTAGCCGTCTTTTTTGCTTCAAAATTTTAAAATCTTTAATCATCTTAAAAATGTAAACTTTTATCTTAACAATTTGTAATTATCAAAATTAAGGGATATAATTTGCTTTTAAAGAAATTTGATGTAACACTAATTAGGTTACTACACAAATTAGGGTATCAAGGTTATTGACTAAGCTTGTCAGCTTGTGAATGAGATAAATTATATTAAGAGGAGAATACTTACATTGTGCGCACTCTAGGTCTTCAACAATATTTATTAGAGTGAATTGCAATTATGCCCTGTATTTTTTGCAAGATTATGCTTGATATCCTTGCATTTTAAAATATTTTTATTACACCTCTATAAGCGGTGCCAAAGTAATGTTTTTTAAACTAAGGGGACAATGTAATACATAAAAGGGTGTCAGCATTACATTTTTTAAACAATTAAAGGATTTATTGTAGGGACAAAATAAGTTGGCATGTTTGTGGATTTTCCTAAAATATAAGGGTTGTTAGTGTAATTTATTTAATTTATTTTTAATGTCGACAATACATAGTTAGTAACGATCTAACCTGTAACACTCCTCAACTACTACAATTATAACGTCCTAATTTCTTTACGACTTACGGGAAAGTAACAAAACCATTAAAAGAAGGGAACTAAATTTCATTTTGTAGAGTAAAATTTAATAAACCTCGTTTACAATTGTATATTATTCAACAAATAAGGTCTCCACTAATGACTGAACTAACATGTAACATGAAATCCTAAGCATCCTCGAATAACAACAATCAATCATACTAAAACATGAAACAACATGTCAAGTCTTCAACCAATCAAGTTCCTTTCCCAGTTTAATATTTTCCTGTCTCCAAGCAGCGATTTATTTGTTTGCCCTTTTGTGAGGTCATCACAGGTGTCAACCACAGATACAACCATAGGGTTAGTTCACAATTTAATAATAATAATAGGAACCACAAGAACAATACACACCACATATACAAAGAAGGTATTGAACACTCAATTCACAACTCATAACAATTAATTATAAAATCTTGTATGATGCATGTCACTCACAATTCACTCTAATGTCATATGGTACCATCAAAACAATTGAGTGAAGTCTAGAAGTATATGTCACCTATGAGACTATCACTAGAGATACTAGACAGTTAGTTAGGGTAACCAATATTGCAACGATAGTCACTTCTCACTCATGGCGATCAGTCATAGTGGAAATTTTTCCCACCACAAATACCCTCCAGTTTTAGGCCATTATATCAACCTGTCAAGAACCAACCTTCCTAGTTCCATTTATCCCCACTTTTAGAATACATTTTCAAACTACTTAAGCACTCATTATAATCTTCACCATTTTCTCAAAACACACCATGCTTCACAAGTATATCCACTAAAGACAACCTCATCTCTCCCTCATAGTAGTAGGCATCCATTCCTTTTATTAAAATAAATAATTGATTATCATGAATGTTAGTGACTCATCAATGCAACATGTCTCACCAAGTCAACCTCTCAACCTTTACGAATCATTTCATTTAATATCAATAAATATTAACTACATATCATTCAACAAACTTGTACATATACTTACAAATAACAACTTCTTAACATCTTAATTCAAACATGTTTTTTATCCTTACCAAACTTAATTGTGAATTGCCCACACATTGTTCATTTACATCTTCGCATCTCATACCCACCTAGGATAACTTAAATTAATTTTTATACAAGACATTCATTCACCCTTTATCACCCCTAGCTCTTTGTAAAATATAAAGTTACTTTCCTTTAAATAAAAGTTAACCAATTAAGATATAAAATACATTTACAACTATGAACCTATAGAGACCTTATGAACTTATAGTTTTAAAGATATGTACAAACATGTACGAATCAGGTTTACACCATAAGCCAGTAAGGGTCAAAACACCCTTTTTGTTTTCCACTAAAAATAGACCATGGAATCACTACTGCAATGTACATAAACTAATGTAATTGAGTAATTTTCACCACAATTCCTCCTTATTCACTTTAACATAATTGAAGACATGTTCTAAGATCAATTACAAGTTAAAATGATTTAAGCGGTTGTGTTGGCCTGCCTTGAATTTGTTTGTTACTACTTTTATAGCCTTATTGAGATCTCTTGAATTTTGTCTGCTACTATTCTTATATCCATTATTATTCCTATACCTATTTTGGTTGTAATGGGGTATTAAAGGGTAGTTGAAAGCGATTATATTTTATCCTATTAAATGACCAAAATGAATTTGTCCGTTACTACTTTTATGGCCTTATTGAGATCTCTTGAATTTTGTCTGCTACTATTCTTATATCCATTACTATTCCTTTACCTATTTGGGTTGTAATGGGGTATTAGAGGGGAATTGAGAGTGATTATATTTTATCCTCTTACATGACCAAAATGAATTTGTATAAGAAGTGTGTCTCATCATCATACTCAAAGTTCAAATCGATTCAAATCACCTAACTTTAAATTTGGCTCTCTAAACCTCAAAAATCACTAAAATTACTAACTTAGAGGGTTTTAAGAGAGGAAATTTGATCTAAGGATTTTCTAACTAAACCAAAGATTCTCACTAGTCTAAAATGATCACATTAATATGTCCAAAAAAGTTATTGGGTTCACTTGTCCTTAATTCCAAAAGTCAACATCTCATTGAATTTTTCTAATTTCACTCTCTAATTTTTCATATTAGCATTCTCACTTTTACTCACCCATGACCCCAAAACACTACGATAGAACATTCTATAGTCACTCAACATGATATCATCAAAATACCAAAAATCACTTACAGAGAAACTAATATTCAAATATTTCCAACAATTTCGTTCATAAACAAACAATCGCAACATAACATTATCATTCCTAATGATCAATAAAATAGAAGACAAACCATTGTTATCAAGAACACAAAAATGCACTCGTTAACGTGGATTTGATCTGATCACGTGCAAAGGGAAAAATTGGAATGTGCAGGGTCTTAATTGCCCCTCGAGTTATGAGCTTCAGTCTCCTTCTTGAGAAAATTTGTCAGTACAAGAATGTGAGAGAGATATGGGAATGATAGGAAAAAGGCAAAATGAGGAAAAAAATAAATAATTTTTCAACTCACACTCCACTCACCTAACCCACTCCTTGGATTAGTTGCCCATTATTTTATTTATCTTTTATTCTATTTTATTTATCTTTTATTTATTTATTATTATTAATATATTTGGGGTGTTACACAATCCATTATTACATTTGAATTAAAGTTAATTTGATATAAATTTTAAATAATTTTTTAATTAAATTTAATCATGAAAATAAAGGTAAGATTTTTCTTTTTTCAACCTTTGAAATTAATTATCATTCAAGACATAAATATGTTCATATGTTTTTCTTTAATCATAAAACCCAAGTTTTTTTTACAAATGTCCTAATAAAATAAAATATAGAAAATATTCATACAAAATATATACACATATACATTCTTATATCGGAACAAATAAAAGAGAAATTAAGAAGGAGAGTTGTTAGGCCCCAGACAAATTCCATCAAAGTATCATCGATAAATCTTTATCTATCTCAAACTCAAACTGCAATAGTTGCCCATTTACTCTCTCAAATACCAAGTTGGGATTATTGTAGATGTCAGTAATAGATAGAACACATGATGTGAGTCTCGTCAAAATTAAAATATAATATAAAATGATAATAATATCTACATATGCCTATGAATTTAATTTCTCTGTCACTAACATCTCAGTATAAATATGACACACAAGACATCTACACAAGGGGTTTCATACAACACTTTCAATCACAATATCCCATCATGAGATATTTACATCCACACCACATAAATCATTCAAATTCACACCAAATGCGGATGTCATATGATGCATGATTCTCACATCAAGCCACTTAGCCATATAATGTGTTACCATCAAAACATCTCAGGTATAGCTTAGAAGTATGCATTCACTTGGTGCTCTCCCTAGGAGATGTTTTGTAGTTTCTATTAAGGTCACAATTTTCACATGGTATCCTTATTATGGGCATGAATAAAGAATCCTAACTTAGTGCACCCCTAAGTACCTAAGTTCTCCATCTAAGGGACCAACCAGGGACTAATTGAGTAAGCTCGTGTTGTCCTCATTTTCAAAATACTAGGATATGCATCTATGTCACATAGACACCATCAATGTAATGACTCATTCATTAACATCAACAATAACCCAAAGGCCACTTGCCTAGGCACCATTTTTCCAATCTGCTAAGGGTATTCATCAAAACATCCCAATGATCCATTACATCCTCTATGGACATATCTCAACGCATGTCTTATCCATGCAATGCTTGAACAACTACACATCATCAACTTTATAATCAAATCATCATTATCATCAAATCATTAACCTCAATCAACTACTCAAGTCATCATAATACATCATCCATCATGCGATCTCATCGAATCGTCATTATATTACCAACCACCATCTCACGTTATTCAACCAAATTTCTTTAATCTTCAACACAACACTTAAGCACCATGCCACACTATATCATCTTAATCTTATCAATAATTAAAATAAAATACTTTTAGGCTAACTGAAACACCATTCCCCACTAGACCACAAACTGTGCATGCTCAGGGAGCCACACTCAATGTGAATCCCCCTCACGCTTAGTATGAGCTTCTAAAGAGTTCCATCATCTTTCTATAAAGTGGCGCTAAGTGTGACTTACATGCCATGCTCAATGTAAACCTCTAGAGGTCACTCTTGACCTCTAGAACCTCACACTCAGGATCCCCATCATGCCACGATTGGCATGGACTTTGGAAAGACTCCTTTGTTTACTGACCATGCTATCCTTAGCGTGAGTAAGTCCTATGCTCAACTTGAGCTCATAGAAAGACTTCCCCTGTCTCTCTACCAAGCCATATTCATTATGATCCAACATCTATGCTCAACGTGAATTATTCTTGCACTCAATGTAAGATGACAATAACTCAGTACATATATTTCTACACTAAGTCCCTTCTCTACAATCCAAATGACCAACTTCTCCAACTTTTTTGTTGCCTAATTTAATTGCTTAAACAAGTTCTAATCAACATTATAAAACAAATATCCAAGCTTAAAACCTCCCTAAACTTCAATTTTCCAATTTGGCCATTAATACTTCAAATATGACCAAAATCCCACAAAAACTCAATAATATTAAGGCAAAAGCTTCTCTAAGTCACTTTAAACTTACTTAAATTCACTAACCCATGCTCCAAATCCAAATTGGAGTCACCAAGTAGACAAGATTCATCATTGACTTAAAAGTCAACTCAACCACGACCCTACAACCTTGTTTTCTTAATTCAATCTATTATTCACCAAATCAATATAGTACTTCTAAATTACTCAAAACCCTCACCATTAGCCAATTATATTTAAAACACAAGTTTCTATCTAAACACACCTTCTCACTCAAATTGAGCCTTGAGGCAAAACAATCCTCTCATGTCATCAATTTGAGTTTAATCATTTTAATAACAATACAATATATAAAAATTTAATTCATCACATCTCCCTGCTTCATTATCCTTCATCTAATTGAATTTCCTCATTAGACAATCAATTTTCTTTTTCAATCCTAATTTGGATCCTTTAATCTTAAGAATTTCAATTATTTGAAAACATTTGTGATTTTCCCAAAAGTCACCTCTCACGACTAAGACCCCTAAAGGGGAACCTTTAAGACCATTTTCCACAACAAAATCATATCTAAACGGACATACACCAACATATAATCTCTTCAACATAAACTCAATAAATACCTCATACACATCATCACAACAACAATATCAATAATAACAATAACAACAACAACACAAATAATCTAGTTTAAAATTTTAAGAGTTACTGTCTCATTCAAAAATTCATTTAAGCTTTAAAGGAGAAGAGAGGGACAAATGAAAGTAGGGAATAAGGTATGAAAAGATAAAAAAGGGAGAGAAAATGCGTGAATGAAATATGAGAGGAAAGAAAAGGGTTACGGGTAAAGATAGAAAAAGGGGAAGAGAGAAAAAAATAAAGGAAAAATGAATATGTCAATGTATATTTAATACATCTTGAATAGAATTTAAATTTTAAGAGTTACTCTCTCACTCAAAAATTTGATTTAAGAATCAAATACTTTGAGATTTCCTAACTTTATTTTTCCCGAGGTTAACTTTAGAGAAAGAAAATTAATTTAAGCTTTAAATGATATTATTAAAATATTTAGACTTAAATCTATAATTTCTTAAATTTTAAAACTCAAACTAAAGAGAAATTAATCCTTTATACAACATAAGAGAAATTTAAACCATTAATTAGAATGAAACTTATTATTTAATCAATATTATAAACTTTATTATGTACTTAATTAATTGATTTAATTTTTCAAGAAAACTTTTAATTGCACTCACAATCAATATTGTTAAATAGGGTCACTTAGAGACAATTAATACTAACCATCATATAAATGTAATTATTAAATTTTTGAGTGTTATATATTTTATTCTAGTGGTTTAAATGGGTTGGGGGCAGGCCTGCTTGGAATTGTCCCACCAGTTAAAATAGTTTATTTATCATACATGTTACGTTTTATTTAGGCCAGCCTAATATCATGACTAATCAAGCTGGGCTAAATAGATTAAATTAATCCATTTTTATTTAAATTTATAAAAAATAAAATAAAATTATAATTGACCCATTTTAATACTGTAACTTATTAGGTTGAGTGAATTTAGGCTTAATTATTATATGATTTATTTTTCTTTGAAGTAGTTTAACATTTATTTTTCGGACCATCCAATCAACCTATAAGACCAAGCCAATTTTTAAGCTCAACTTCTAATAATGCGAATCCATTTAATTTGCTAAAAGTTAAGATATTGTATATGACAAATCCATACATTTTTTTTTTATTTATGTTTGATTTAAAAAGGAATTACACACCAACACAAATTAAGCACGATTCAAGAAAAAAGTCAAACTTCTATTATTAAAATAATCGATTAAACAAAAAGTTATACAACTTACAAAGTATATATATATATATATATATATATATATATATACATATATATATATATATATATATATATATATATATATATG
Organism: Hylodesmum podocarpum; assembly: GCA_026586105.1. Taxonomy (NCBI): domain Eukaryota; kingdom Viridiplantae; phylum Streptophyta; class Magnoliopsida; order Fabales; family Fabaceae; genus Hylodesmum; species Hylodesmum podocarpum. The sequence goes on along the minus strand of JALJEV010000071.1, from coordinate 998,175 downwards.
ATCCTAATTTTAAATTGCTTTCTTTAAATTTTAATTATCTATTAAAGTAGAAATTTTATTAAGTAATTATGTTATTAACATTATTTATTAATTACAACGACTTTATCATATAATTTATATTCAATTATCATTATCTAGGACGTGATTATATTTTAAATTTTTAATAGGCATAATATTTAATAATATAAAATATAAATTATTTGTTTTGTCTATTGTTTAAAAAATTGTCATATAATTTAATTATTTATCTTTGTGTAATTCTCTTTCTCCCGTTCAGAATCATAATTTTTTAGCAAACCAAAACGTAGCACATGGTTTTAAGAAAAATTGTTAATTTAGCGGATAGCCCCTTAGATTTGAGCAAGTATTGTATTTTAAATTGTGCATGACTAAAATCTCAAACCACATGATAAATTTGGTTAAACATTTCAAAATATCATACACCACATCAATACTTATTGTTTTTATTTTTATTTCTCTCTTCTTATAAATCATAAAATCTACCTTTTATATATATATATATATATATATATATATATATATAAATCTTTTTTCACTCTTTCCGTAGGTGTCATAATAATGGGTATTTACAAATACAATTTTACTTCGCAATTAACTACAGTATGTAGCTAACCTGTCAACTTACTTACGAAATATATATATATACATGTGCATATTTTTTTCTTTTCACATCTTATAACTAGTTATGTGATTGTCTGTGTATATTACAGTTATCTATTAAATATTTTTCTTAGAAAAATATTTTCTTTTAGTAAGGTAGGTAGCAAAAGCAATGTATATATTATGACTAGACTGCTCCGAATTAAAAAAAAAACAAATAAGAATCTTAAGTTTTCTGGCAGCTAGCTTTGATAAAACAATTGGCTTCCAGTTGATGTTTGAAATTTGAATGGTTGTTAATTCTTCTAGTTGTAGCAGTCAAGCCACGCAACCATTACTCAAAGAACGTGGGGTTCGTAGTAAAAGAGCGTATGACTTATACTAGAAAAAAAAAATTAAAGACGGTACATGACAAGATCATATGTTTCTTTATGTACCCACTTATGTTACATTGTCGGCCGAAAGTAGCTTCTAATCTTCCATGCCTAAAATTTTTAATGGATAGGGAGCATTATACCCGTATTTGGCCATGACAATTTTCAGAATTAATTCTTTGGTGTTTACCTACTTCAATGTTACATTAAGAAAACCAATAAAAGCCATAAAACGTGGAGCATGGCCGGTTTGTGTTTTTGGTTTATAACATAAGATGCCATTTATCTAGTTTCTCTTAAATGAAGTAGTTTTGTACGGATATGCGAATTTGAGAATTGGTATTTGCCGTTTTGAAAAAAGTTTCTCAAAACATAAATAAAAAAGAAAAGGGTGGCGAAATTGAAGAAATAATGAATGAAACTTGTACGGTATGTTAAGATGATTGAGAGAAGCAAAAGCATGTTGTCAAGTGGAACGATTCCTTCCAACTTAATAAGTGTTGGATGCAATTATATATAAGCGTGTAGCGTCGTGGGGGTAACTTCACTATTAGGCTTGATTATGCGCTGGCCATGTTATTTTATGAATAGTGCAAGTAACCTTAATTATGGGAAAAAACACAAAGAATAGAGATAATGTTAATATACATATAAATATAATAGAGAGAGAGAGGTGATTTTTACTTTATGAATTGGTTTGTAAAATTGGATTAGGTCCAAAACTGATATTAAAGTTTATCTATGATCCGTTAGAGGGTGGGTAATCTATATGTGCTTCCTGTGTTAACTTATCTAATCATTCACTAATTTAAATGTTTTTATTTAGTTTCTAATTGTTATAGTTATTAGTGGATATTATTGTAGTGTTAAACTTGAATGTTTAGAAATATTTCATTTAGTTTTATGTTTTACTTTGAATATTATGTGTTATTATTTTTAATATTATAAAATTATACAACTATCAAATCATAAATTAGAATTTTTATGATTTATAAAAATTTTGTTATTAAAATTAATAAATTCACCATAAATAATAATTATAATTAGTTGACGGTTTAAAACGATGTCGTTGAATTGTTAAATATTATTTAAAACGTAATACTAGAAGTTACAATAATATATTTAGTTATTATCAGATGGTTTAGACCATTAAACTTCAATGCTTTACAAACTCAACAATTTTTCTGGTATTAAAATCTTTTTCTAATTTTTGTACGGAAATTAAAATTCTCCGAGAATAAAAGAATAAATATTTTTAAAAAACTTTTTATATAAGAATGGTTATGATTAATTTTACTAGTTGTTACTATGGAGATGGACCCTCCCTATATCAACTAATTTGTTGTAGTGATCTTACCTGAACCAACTAATTAGCCATATCCGACAGAAGCGGGTATTAGTCTTAACTAATAACTAGATGGGTAGCCATGGTGGTTGTGACAAAATCAAATTAATAGAAGCCACGTCAACACCTGAATCAACTTTAGAGTCACATGGAAATGAACCTGTTTATCCAACTGCTATTTTTCTGGTGAGATTTATATTACAACCTTTGACTTCGAGATCGGAAACTGAAGCAATCATGAGGTTTATCTGAAAGTTACTATATATCAGCTTAACTCACTAGAAGCCAGTGAGATTGACCACTGTGTTTCTTTTGTTCTCTTTTGAAAAGTTGTAGTATTTGGGTGGACTTTGGTAGTTTGATTGATGTTGAGATAAAATATGGATGTATAGGGTAAATGGCACCATAAAAGAATATATAATTAATTAATACTACGATTATTTGTTTAACATACTTAATACTCAGTATTTTATGTGTAATATTTAATTAAATAAACAATAATATAAAATTTATATATGTAAACTTATGAAAAATTAGTATTGATAGAGAGGGGTGATAGTAAGCATAATGATATTATATAGCGATAATATCTGACAGTGATAATAATAATAATAAAAAAAAATAATAATTATAATAATTAATTAATTAATAGTAACACAAATAATAGTTATGATTTAATTTTGATTAATTGACTTATTTATCGTAGATGATAAAATTTTATGAGTGTTTTGAGTTGTTTTATTTATTAAAGAGTTAGTGAAATTTAATTTAGAATGTTAAATTATAAATTGAATTATAATTATTTGGTTTAATTCCTTTTTTAATTGAGTGATAATTTAATTTATTGTTAATGTAAGTGGTTATAATTTTTAATATTTTTTTGGAGGATACGATTTACATCTAAACGCCTTAAATCCTCACTCATTCATTTTGTAGACACCTTGTTAGATCAAGTGGATTAACACTCTTAAGTTTTGATAATTACGAGACAGACGATACAAACAGACGATGCAAGTGTAGATGATATGAGGACCACATACGAAAGGTGACTCTTCAATCTGAAAAGTCTTATTCCATGTTTCCTCAAAGATGTTTCATCACAAAGAGAGTAGACGATGCAATCATGATTGTATACGACACTACCTTAGAGCGTTAGTTGAACGTCTTTTGCTCTGTCAAAGACCCATCATCTACAAGAAGCAAAGTGAAGACAGACGACACAGAAAGTGAAGATTTTAAGTAACGCGTGCAAAATTTCAAATTTAGTCGTTACTCTTAGAAGTTTTCAAAAAGGCTATTGGGTACTGTGCAAAACATCTGCAACACGAAAAGTAGATCACACTTTCGTTACCCAAACTGATCAAGTCAGAAAAAGGTGTTGAACATGCGCTGACTCCGCTGCAAATCATTAATTATTCTGATTGATCTCTGCCACTGATGAAAAGTTTCAAGAAAAAAGACAGCGGTCATAACTCTTGAGTCTAACGAATCTCTTCAGACTGTTGCCTATATAAAGGACTTCACTTCACCATTTTAAGTTGGCGAAAACGCTACTACAAGCTAATTATTTGAATTCGCTCTTGAACTTATTCTTCATTATAAATCCACATCTGTGGTACTAGGTTCAAACAATACTTGTAACCTTTTCACGGTTGATATTGAAAACTCAGTTTTTGTGCTGGGTAACTGGACGTAGTCTGATATAGACGAACCAATATAAAAACAATTGTGTTTTTTAGATTTTATCTTGTGACTAACGGGGATAATTAAAGAATAACTTAATCTCTTAAATCAATTTTTTCAAGATAAATTTGAATCATCTGTACTGAGTTCGAAACAACAAACGATAGGAGAAAATTTTATTAATATCGCAATTCAACCCCCTTCTTGTGATTTGTTCTTTACACACCTTTTTGGTAATTTGGGGAGGACTTCACATACACTTCTCTACATTGGTAAAGATATTGTTTGCTTTGCGTCTTAGCCCTCACAGTTTTATTTTTGGACTTTCTCTAAATGACATTTTACCAATGGAGGTACTATGTGTGTTTATAAACCCATGTGTCATCCCTTGTTCTTCTAATGTGGGACATTGTTTGCATTTTAATAATACCTAATTAAACATGCATGCTTCTTTTAATCCTAAGCCATGTCGTCTTTCCTCTAAGAAATCAATAAGCTTTTCCTTTTCTCTTAAGTGGCCACAACTTATTGTATGCACCCACTTACAACAAACATAAACACAAGCTTAGTAAGGGTGAGATAAAGAAAGAGAGAGCCACCTTGAGCTAGAAGAAGAAGAAAGGGAAAAGTTGTCACCATCCAACCACCACTTAGCCACTATGAGAGCAAGCTCAAGTCATCTTAGTGATCATTTCACCAAGTTCTACATGCCAAACCCAACAATTTACTATGGTTAGGGGCTTCTTTTACTCAAACTCAACTGTGAGAGTATCGAGGGGATTCGACCACAGGGGTTTTGTGTTGTCCCCTTAGCCTTGATCATTCTTGCATGTGGAATTTTGGATGGTTTCATGATAGGATTTTACATTTTGACATGGGTGAGATTTAAATTTATGGTAATGTTCTAAATATGTGTTTTTGAAGTCATGAATATGTTGTGTCTTGTCACATTTGTCTATAGACAAATTATATCCCTCAAATTTTGATAATTACATTTTATTAAAATAAAAGTTTGAAGTTATAAGCTGATTAAAATTTTCAGACTTATCAGACAAAGTAAAGCTTGTTAGACGAAGGCATACTCAAATAGATAAATATGAGCATCAGATGATGTCTTAGTCAGATTAATGCAAAGATAGACACACTCCAAAATGCAAGATAAGTATCAATTTTGTGTCTCATTGTTATACACTCAGACTCTAATTCAAGTGTCAATTCTTACATAGTCTTCACAAACAAATAATACTTGTCATTTGGACCAACGTTTAAATTAGAGGAAGTCAACCATTTCTTTATCAAAAGATCTGCTTAGTAGAGCCAAATAGGACGTCTTTTGACATAGAAGATTTGGTGTAGAAAGTAGAAATACCCCTTTCAGCTTTGAACCTTGGATTATAGGAACCTATAATACATTAAATGTTAAAGAACATTAAGCACACTTGTGTCAGATTGGAGAAGAGAATTTGAAGTTTCTGAGTCTAATAACTACCTTAAATCCCCATTTATATAAAGGCTAAAGCTTGAAGAATTGAAATTGGTGTGAACGCTCCATTTTAAAGAAGATTAGAACTCTAATAAAACGTTCTCAACTTCTTCTTCTTCTTTCTATATAAATAGCCTTTAAGCTGAACTCAAAATGCAAATCTCTCTCTGCATAGATGTTGAATTTCATAAGTGAGACATCTCTTCTTCAAATCCACCTTTCGTGGTAGTTATCCTGAAGAGGTTGTAAATAAAAAATAATTGGGTTGTTATTCTAAAGAAGTTGTTTTCTAAAGAATACTTGAGTTAGTCAGGAGTGACTAAGGTCAATTAATACTTTATTTTTTCACTTGGTAATAATGGAATCTTAGCTTTTACTAAGAAACTAAATGAAGTATTTATAAGATAAACCAATATAAACTTTTCTACGTTCTTTATCTTTCTTTACTATATTTTTTTAATTGGGATTAAATTGAATCTTTTACGTTAAAAATATTTATATCATCTAAAAGACTCTTAACTTCATCTGATATCGTCAGGATCCTAGTTCAATTAGACCCAAATTTCAAAAGTAAAAATAAAAAGCTTGTCAATTTTTTTTAATACACAATTTAACCTCATTCTTGTGTGTTTATTTTTACATGTTGAGAGCACTCAAATTGTAGGGAAACTTTGGCCTAGTTTTGGTAACCTTTTGGGTTTAGGGTTTCTTATGCAAATTGAGTGATTTTGTGAAGAAAAAAAATGTGTTTTGCTCATTAGGATGAATTTAATAGTGAGAGGAAGTGATTTTGAGCATAAGTTAGTTGAATTTGAGTTAAAATGAGAGATTGGTGAAAGTCAACATTTTAGGTTAAACCTAACTAACATTAGTGGAAATGAGCAACGAGTAGCCTTGATGTTGAGTTCTTGATAAAGTGGGATTGGTGAATCATTAACTTAAAACACACTTGAGATCAAAATGTGTTTTTCCATGATGTGTCAAGTTTGATATGTATTGTGTCATTGTTAAGTGCTATGATGTACCGATGTTATGAATTTTTTATGTTTTACATGCTATGTTGTTGGCACAAGTGAACTTGGGGTGTCGGTTTTGGAGGTTTGGTGAGTGAATTATATGAATTTAAAGTTATGATAATTTGTCTTGTACATGTGGTGATGTTTGTGGCTTAAATCAAGTTCTGGTGTTTAGATATGGTTGGAGTTTTCTCCCAAAGGAATAAGAAGGGTAAAGATGTGTTTTTGAAAATTATAAATGTTTTGGGAAATACTCAACTTGTAAGGAAAACCCCACCTATAATTTGGGGAACCCTTAGGGTTTATGTAATTTTGTGGATTGGGTGGTGTAGTTTGACTTTTGGTGAATTTAACATTGAGGGAACTTGAGATTGGGAGTGGACGCTAGTTGAAATTGGGTTGGGGAAAGGTTTCGAGAAAGCTAATAGTTTGGTCAATTTTAACTATCTTTTCACCTTTAATAGATGGCTTATAAGGAATGACCTTGGTGTTACATTCGATATGCAATAGAAATGACGGATCATTCACCATAATTATGCCTAAGCCCAAACTTGAATTAAGCTTGACAGATCCCGGCAATGATCGTGTTACATCTCTAGCTAGTGAGAGCTTATTGATTTGTCTATTTGGGTGTACTCTTAACAATCAACCAAGAGACAATGTGTAAGTCCTCAAAGCAAATGATGACTTGTGTGGCAGCTAACAAGTGGTGTTATGTTAATGTAGATGTGTTTAAGTCGATGTTTCATCCATTAGAGTGTTGTTAGCTTACCATAACTGCGGTTCTGAGGTTGAGTGGTATGTTGTGTTGTTTTGGTGTGTATTCATGGTGAAAGTGAAATAGTTTACCCTGACGTTGTTTGTTTGTTTGTGCATATGTTGGGGAGGAGGCCAACGAAACACGTGACATGTAAGTGTATTCGTAGATCTTGTGAACTCGTCGTAAGTGATGGGCGAGAACTTTTCGAGGGCATTGTGATCTATGCTAAGGAAAACCAGGGAGAATAGGTTGCTTGTTGGGAAGGAGACACATAATGGGCGATGTCGACACTAATCCACTACTTGTTGGCGAACCTAATGTCTCATGTGTGATTGTTTATAGATGGTTTTATTTTTAGTGGCCCACCTTATGATGAGATAGTATATTAGAGTAGGTTGAGGAGTGTGCCCCAATGGAGATGCATTAGACGTTGGAGCTCATCATGTTGAATTCCTCGTATAGAGGTTCTTTTTTTGGTCGGGGTCATACACATCCATGATGATCATTCCATTTTGGGATATTGTCATTTCTAGCATGAGGTCAGCTTCTACTATGGGTGGTTAGTCAGTTGAGGCTAGTAGTGAGGATGAATCTTTAGAGAATACTCTTATTTATTTCAGTAATCCTACTCACTAAGAGTTTCGCTTTATTAATAGCTTTTAGAAGAGTAGAGTCTTGAAGAGGAAAGACTGCTTACATTGATTTATCTTTTCTTTCTTTAGAGTAAAGATGTCAATACTCTTACTTATTCCTTTTAATATAACCTGTTAAACATTATCTTTCGTATTTTCAATTCTAAACTTATAAATCTCGAATACGTAAAAATATATTGTACAATTTATCTTTATGTATTTTATAAATATTTTTTTTAATGCATTAGTGTTTTTATTATATTTTTAATCTTTTAATGCATTAACGCCATTTGTTAAAACAAAGTTTTAATCTTTTAAGTTTTTCATAAATCAAATACAATGCCTGAAAATTACACTTGACAAATAATGATAATTTTAAAATGTTTTAAATTTCCCGGTTTTAGAAGAAGTATAACAGGTTTATCCAAGAATTGAACAAATATTAATATAAATTTTAGATATAACAAATAACATAAATAAGTAAATTATATAATTAATCATGACATAAATAAAATAACGTAAATAAGTAATTGCGTTGAGAAAAGGTAAAAACAGAAGAAACATTATCCTTTCTTCACACCATAAAATTTATATCAAAGGATAAGATAATAGAATAAATTTATCACATCCTATTGAATGATCAATAAGAGATTGAAATTATGTGATTGATTTGATAATATTTTTTTTATCCCTATCAAACAAAATTTTAATGTATACATAAAAAGAAATAACATAATTAGTGTATAAGATAATCTCTCTAATAAAGTGTAATTATTTTGAACTTAACTCCTTAAGCATAGAGTGTAATAATAATCAATAAATAATAAATCGATTATCGATATTCTTATAATTTTAAATTTTAGTATATATATATATATATTAATTTTATTATAAATCTTAATTAAAAATTTTCTAATTAATGGATTAGAGTGTATTTTATCTTAAAGCACATTATATATACTTTAGACGAGCCAAATCTAATTATTTTACAATACATTTTAAAAACCATCATTTATCTATCTATTTTGTGTTTGTTTGTTTGTTTGTTTTTTTTTTTTTTTTTTTTTTTTTTTTTTTTTTTATCAAATTACTAGTTACATTTACTACTTCTTTCCACCTTTCTATTCTTCTTCCCTTCCAAAAAGCTGTAATTTTGAAGGAATAATTTTTTTTATACTCCTTGGAGGTGTATCCAGGGACAATTAAAGAGAGATAACGGAAATAATAAATATGACATTCCGTGATTAAAAAGTGAGAAAAAATATAAAGAAATAAGAAGATTTTTAGATTGTTCTGTTGTGCAAAATCTAAAAAGTTAAAGATAAGAAAAATATGCATATTATAATAAATAAGGATATTATAATCATATCTTAATGAATCATTTCTTGATAATAAAATTCTTATAAATTGTATAAAATTTAATCTATAAATAGATAATTATGCAAAACTATTTTCTTTATTAACACGTAGTTTTTTAACTCTTTGAAGAAAGAGAAAAATGTTTAAATAGTGTAAAATTTTTTACTGAATTAAGTAATCACAATTTATAAAGTAGGATAGGTTTGTTGATTTTAATAATAAAATATTTAAAAATTATATAAAATTTATTTTGTAATTAGATATCTGTGTAAAATTATTTTACTCTTTTATTACGTAACCTATAGATTCTAAAAAAAAAAAAAAACAAGTAAAAATCTATTGAGAAACAATATAAAGTGTGGTTGGAGAAGATAAGGTTCCTCTTAATTCTGGTTAGCCTTTTTGGCCAAACCAAAAGTTCCATTTGGGCATTACAAGTCTTGGTCTTCCATTCTCTCACGAGTCTATGACTAGGCCAGGAGAGGCTATAACTCCATCACCATACATAACCCTCCCTTTCGAATATCATCTTCATGGGGTCCAACCAATTAATCAATCAATTCAAAATTTCATTTTTTTTTATTTATTTTTTAAAGGGTAGCTAGCTAGCTTGGAAAAGAATGTCCTATCCCTCTTGCTATTTCCCCCAAACAGCCTCATGTATTAATTAATTTTTCTCTTTCCTGCATCAACACGAAATTGCTACATTTATTTAAATATACAATGTAAAACAAATATAGAATACAACAAACTTCACAAACAAGGTCACCCGGAAACTCTAGTCCATGTGTTTTATTTATATGTATGGACTCGGTTTTGTCATTTGTGGGTCTCCTCGCCTTTTTCTTGTGTATCCTTACTCAATATTCATTCATCAATTATCAATATCTTCTCTATTTCTCACTCTCTCTCTCTCTCTCTCTCAATGAGAAAAAACAACAACACATACAGCAAAACATGACAACCAAAGGAACTCACTCTGAACCCAACACAGAGTGTTGCATGTGTGGGGATCCTGGCTTCTCTGATCAGCTTTTTCAATGCAAACTCTGCCAATTCAGATCTCAACACAGGTAGCTGCTTGTATTTAAACCAAAAAAATATATTTTTTCCTTTGATTCCTTCATACACAATCTTGATTATCTTATACTAAATATCAACACATCTATCATCAAGAATTTTACATTCAATCTTGATAGTCTTATACTCAATATAGGCACCTCTTCTATCAAGAATTTCAGTATTTAATTCTAATACTTCACACATCTTTTATAAAGAATTCCAACATTTAATTCTATTATCAGCAATTCAAACATTAAATTATTAAGTTTTGAAGGACTACTTGTGTGATTTAATCATAATAGCTAACTAGTTTGCAATTGGGTTTGGTTGTTAATTTTGGCAGATACTGTAGCAATCTGTACCCAAAGCCAGAGTCTGTTGGAATCTGCAATTGGTGTTGGAGTCAAAAAGAGGATACCAAAGAGAAGTCAACCAATTCTTCAAATTCATCTTCATCTATTAGGAACAATGATGATGAGATCAAACACAAAAGAATTAGGAATGGTAACAATAATGGTCAAAATATTGGGGTCAAAAAGGGACTAAGAGGGAGTGTCATTCATCTCCAAATTCAGAAACCCATTAAGAAACCAAAGTCACCAGAGTCATCTAGATCACCATCAACATCCACATCACCCCCAAAATCTTCATCAGTTTTGGTTTCAACCCGAAAGAGAATAATCACCAACGGTGTCTTGGAAGAGAGGTTGAGGAGAACCAGGTCAGAAGACATCACAAATAGAAATGGTGCCACCAAACAGATCTTTAGGAATAAGGTGAGAAGGTATAAGCTTTTGGATGAAGTTTCAAGTTAAAATAATAATAAAATAAAAGGTTTAGAATGAAGAAAAGAGTTATGTAAGAGATGATCAATCTATACATAAAAAGAAAAGGTCATGGTTTTTGGTTCTTTTTTACGTTTTTCTTACTTGAAAGTTTTGTCCCAATACATGTACAGAACAATGGTGAATTAATAAATGAGCAAAATGTGTTTTAGAGTTTAGACTCATTTCAACTTGACAAATGCCATTCCCTTTTTCCATTCTCTTCTAGATTGTCATCATAGTTTATAAGGAACAGTTCTCTCTAACTCATAGTTAATCATATATGTAATTTATTAAGCTATTAGTAGTGACTAATGGTAAAGAGTTTGATAATGAACAAAATCTAAATACAGTTCCTAATTAGCGAGCTAATGGAATTTAATCTTTATAATCTTGTACACAATGCTTAACGTTTACTTAAATATAACGGCACTAGGTTCATTCAATAAATTAAGAGGAGAATTAGATATGATTAGCGTTTTGTTTTTCCAAATTTCGTGTAAACGAGATCAAGTTAATTGAGATTGATACAAGAAGACTCTTAAGGCTTAAGTGTTAAGTGAGTCAAGTCATGATATCAACGCGTCTTGCATGCCAAAAAGTCTATACAGCGCGTTTATGAAAGTTTGATAGAAATTTCTAGGCAACATCGGCGCACACACGTTTTGAGGTCGGGTTCTTGGTCCTTCACGAACAATCAATTAACGCAAATTGTACAAAAAGACTTGACTAAGGGGTCAATTGCACATGGAAATGGATTTTTTATATTTATTTAAAAATTATTATTTTTAGTGATACACATTTCACATCAACAATTTACCAAAACATGTGGATTTAGATTTACTAAGATAAAATACGAGGTTTTTGATTTTCATCATGAATGTGGCAAATCCCTTGCCACGTATTTTCTCAAGGTTTACACCAATCCGTTCAAGATACCGAAAATCCTAGATAGTGGACAGTCATTTGCCTTTTGAGTATAGTTCGCAAAATGCAATAGATTCCTAGGAAAATATGGAAAAGAATGGCTTTATTTAAAGCCTAATTACGACGAAAATGATTCATTAGAATAAGTTGACTTGTAAAGTGGGTTATGGAAACTTGGTGCCATACCATACAGGTCAATCACTTTATGTTAATGCTAAAAATTAAAAAATAAAATTACCTTTTTTCTCGGGATGTAAATGATCGAAGTATGATGTACGCCTTTCTTTGCGTAATTTTTTTCTTTATCTTTTTGTAATGGGGACACAACTGGCTATTAAATATTTTCGCCAAACAGGGTGTTATATGAACTTTAATGTGCAATTTGGAGCAACGAGGAGAAACACCCAGGTTCACAACAACCTCATTCATGCAGACAAAAAAACACCTTATTCATGAAGAGATCTTAAAATTGAACTAAAGGGGTACTAATTAAAGGAGTGCATGTAACATTATTCTTTGTGCCGCTTGAAGAGGAGTTTTATATAACTAGAATGTTAGAAAGGCAAAAGGCTTACCATATCGCCCACAATTAATTATTGGATTGCGCTTCATTAAAGTTTTAAGGTCATATTCAGTTTTAGAATTATGTTTGTCACATGTAAAAGTAATTATTGTCAAACTGTTCTATCTTGATCAATGATTTGAAGTTCGATTCTCCCTATAATTGTTTCAAATGTTTTTTTTTTTTTTGTTCAATAACTGCAACAAAATTAAAACTTAAAGACCTTATGCATACTATTAAAATCTTTAATCACTAAGCCAAACCTAAAAGGTTATCTGTATCACCTTTTATTTACATAAAATTTCTTTGTGTGCAACATGGTTGTCAAAATTATGAATGAACTATTGACCAGGATGGAAGGAAAACACCGTCAGTTCATGTATTTCAATTCAACCTGTTAATCTAAATAATCAACAAAAGCATTTTGATAGTGTTGCATATATGGAAATCAGTGTTCCATTTCTTATAAAAGTAATTACTGGTAATAACATTTTCTTTCAAGTAAATAGCATTCAACATTATCTCAAATCGCTTGGCATATAACTAAAAAACCAACATGTGAAAGAGTTTGCTGACTAGGTAGTTCTACAACATTGATTATAGAGAAAACTTCTTTAGTAGTCTAGGCCACATCAAAGTATGAACCCTACTGGTCCCCATTCAACAAATTCAGGGGGGTTAAATCAATAAACTGTAGAGTGAGGCTAAAATGATGATTTTTATAGCCTGTCAATGAAACTAATGTCTAGACCAAGCAAAAATAATGCAAAGAATTACAATGCTTAAGTTTGAAGATATCTCCTCTCATACAAACCAATTACTTGATCAGCCACAGCCCACATAATGGCCTGCCCAGGTGGGATCCTCATGAGTCGGGGTAACAGACCTTTCCATAAGGCAAGAAGTCCTTCTTCTGCATATATTGTTCTAATGGCATGGATCATACCCTTGTATTTCAGTTCACCACCCTCTCGGCTCTGAGCCATCAACCTTGTTTTCACTACATCAAATGGACCAGTACAAATAGGACCTGCTGTACCTGCAAGGAATCCGGAAATCATAGATTGCCAAGGTAGGAGGACTTTCCCATCTCCTTCATGTTTCTTCCATAAAAGCACGTCAAAAGCATTTTTGGCAGTAAACATGGCAGATTGATTTGTCCCGTTACGCATCACAGTAGGAGCAACTCCTGCCCAAAGTCCACGAAAGCCTTCTTCCCTAGTAATCATTCGAGCACAATGAATGGGACCTTTGTATTTCAAAAGCTCAGGACTTAGACCTCTCTGCTGCTGCAATCTTATCTTCACCACCTGCAATAAGACATAATAAAAACTTGAACCTTCACGAGCCAAAAACAAATTATTAATTTCAAACTTAATGTGCAGTAGAAAAATCTAGGACAATTAATGAACAAAGTTTCCTTCTACTTCTGCATCAGAAACAACTATTGCTAGGAGTATGGCAGTTTTGGGTGGAAGGAGGAGCAGTTATATATTATTAAATGTATGTGCAGTAGGCTGTAGTGGGAAGTTACATATAGGTTGTTTCTATAATCAAATAGGGATTTGGGTTACATTATTTTCATACAAGTTGTAAGTAGTTTTGGTAAGATATTTGGGAAAGCTTATTGAAATGAATTGAAAACAACTTATGTACACCAAATAAGTTATTTTTATAAGCTCTTTCAAAAACTTACACACAAGTGATTATGCCATAAGATAATCCCAAATAAGTTGTAAGTAAACTCTTCCAAATGCACCCATATGATAAGGTGCATTCAGTTGTATATCTTAAGCAATAACAACTACAAGTACTTGAATATCAAATACCAAATAAATACATTTAAGAAAAGCATAGTTCAACATAAAAGGAATCTTTGAATGATCAAAATGCTAACAAGTGAAGAAGATATTTTTCTAGAGCTTGACTGCTTACGCAAAAAAACCTTCAAGCAAACCATAAATATAATTAAGCATTTTTATACCATTAAAAATATAGAGCTGATATAAATAAACATTACAAATTCATATAATTAGAATAACAAGAAAGTAGAAACCCAGACCAAGAATGTCTTGTCAACATAAAATTAGCAGAAAAATTTAGGTCGAAGGGCAATGTTGAGGACATACATTTCAAATTTAACAAAACATAGCTAGGATAAAGTAAACAATTATATGCCCATCAAAAAATATTTCAAAATCTCAACGGGATATTGTTTCTTCAAATTCTCAGTCTAATCCAAAACTGACATGCAAATAATGAAAGAAATACCAATTTAATTCAGAAGAAAACAGTCTTATGGTATGCATTTTCCACATGATTTTTTTAAGCTTGATTATTAAGTTTAGTTCCTATGTAACTTAATATAAAGCTATAAGAACGAGAATAATTACTGATTGCATATCAAACAAAATAAAATTCTCAAACCTCAAATGGCGTGACAATAATAACAGCCTCAAGCACCCCAGCACCAAACCCAGAAAGGAACCGCCCATGATTGCTAAGCTTCCCAGTCTCAGGGTCCTTAAATGCTGATTGAAGTACAGCATTTGAACCCATTCGAAGTGCATATTTCAAGGTCAAATGTGTGGCGAAAGGTGTCAAGCCTTTCCATAAAGCCCGTATCCCTTCTGTTCGTGTAATTGTGGTACCACAATGCAGTATTCCCTTGTAATTTCCTGATCTGTCAAGCTGCAATCTGGTCTTGATCACATCAATTGGTTGCAGGCAAGAAGCCTCCACAACCCCTCCAAGTGAGCCAGAGATTGCCTTCATGTAAGGTGGGATTGATTTCTTTGGATATGAGTTGGTGTTATCTTGTGCAACATCCTGTTTCATGATTGATAGAGATTTAATTTGTCCTCCTTCAAGCTTGAATATATGATGATGTAAGTAAACAAGATAATCAATGGTGACAATTTGAAAGTAGTTGTAGTTTTGAAAACTGAAAAGCAACAACCATTGGGCTTAACCTGTGTTCTAACAAATGTTCTATGAATAAATCGCCATTTAGATAATTGAAAGTGTAAAGTGTTGTTACTTTAGTCCCCCTCAAAGTAATAGAGTTCAAAAAAGTCCTTGAAAGTGCAATTAGTTATTCATTTCAGTCACAGAAGGTTTTACTTTCAATTAAGTTCTTGGAAGTGACTACTTATTGTCATTTTAGTTCCTGAGAGTGATTACTTCCTGTCATTTTAGTCCTAGACTTTAAGGGACTAAAATGACAATAACTAGTCATTTTCATGGACTAAAATAACCGAAGACACTTTCTTGAAGGTCCTGAAAGTGCAATAAGTTATTCATTTTAGTCACAGAAGGTTTTACTTTCAATTAAGTCCCTGGAAGTGATTACTTCCTATCATTTTAGTTCTAGACTCTAAGGGACTAAAATGTTAATAACTAGTCATTTTCATGGACTAAAGTAACTGAAGACACTATCTTGGACTAAAGTGACAGTACTACATACCTTAGGGAACAAAATAACTGTTTACTCAATGTTCTATCTATGATGCAAGAAGTTCAAAGAATTTAAAAAGCATCATAAGTATTTATCAATACACCAAAATGATGAAAAGAACGGCACAATTTAAATTTCATTGTTTTAAATGTAAGGAATCCAAAGTATCATGTGGATGTCTTCACCAAGAGAGAAAACAATAGCATTACTCTACTTACAAAGCAACCAACACATTATACACGAAAAGTAGAGCAGAAAACAGATGAATTTCAGATTGAATAACAAGGAATCTGCACGTGTATGTGTGAATAAAACAGCCTATTAAGAATAATTCAAATAATTTATTAATGATTCTTGTAATGAAGACAGGTACGTAACAAATTTATTAGTTTATTTTAACGAAGAAACATCTAATTTAACAAATTTATTTATTAAAAAAATAAACTTAAATTTCTTTAAGCTCTAAAAGAATCAACCTAAGCGCAGGTCTACAATCTGTCAAATCAACTTGGAATAATGTAACGATAGGAAAGGTTATACTGTGAATTCAAAATGCAAAGTAATAAAAATCTTGAAACCAAGAAATGTGCACAAGAAGAATCGAAGCTTGGAGACAATAACGAGGATGCATGTTAATCAATCATGAATAAATAACAGAAGAAGAAAAAGAAGAAGGAAAAGAAGAAAATAAAGCTTACAGTAGCAGGTAAAGGGTGGCTTGTTGGGGTGACGGCGTCGCCGAAGGATGAGGAGACGGAAGAATCGCGTCGCGTCATTGCCCCGCTTCGCTCTACCCGCCGCAATTCGAGGATTTCTGAGTTCTGTCTCACGTGTAAGAACGCCAACAACTTTAGTTTTTTAAACAATTAATAACAGATTTATATAAAATTTTATATTTTTTATTTGTGGAACAATATGATTTTTCTTATTTTTTTTTGTCTAAAATATTTATTTATTATTAATTCAATTAAAATTTAATAATTTAATAAATTTAATTTGTTAATAAATATATTTATTCTTAACTTTAAATATTATACAAACAATTTAATAAAAATCATTTTAGTATATTTTTCAAAGTAATTATTATAAAAAATTTAATGAAAATACATTATAAAGTAAAAATATAATTATTAAAGATGAAAGTCAATAATTTATTATTTATAATATGTAACTGATACCATTGTGATAAAATGTGTAAGAAAAAAGTAATGATAAATTTATTTGATTAGGCTTAGAGAAAGTGAAAATAACGACTTATTTTTCTTACTTAGTTGAAAATATAATAGAAATAAAATATAAAAGAATATTTTAATTTACAGAAATAAAAATTATTATTTTTTCTTTTACTTTCGTACCAATTCAAATTTTAAATTTTGTTCTTATCCCTTGTTTTTTTGCCCATCCCAGAAAATCATAACCGTGAGCAAAGATGAGATTAAAGCAACGGTGGGATGCACATGAGGGTGCATGATATAAATAAATATGATGGATCGAAACGAGAATTAAGGAAGTACGTTGAAATGAATTTGAATTGGAAGAGAGAGGAAGAGAGTACCCGAACTTAGTTCCTTGGCCAGAGACTCTGTACCTTTCTACGTTGTGCGTCAATGCTGTGTCAGTGTTATTGTGATGGCTGAGGCAGAGAGAGAGACAGAGAGAGGGGATTTTGTGTACGTGTGTCGGGAATGTATCCTCTCAATTTCTAAAAATGGCAAAATCTCAATAGTTATTAGATTTATTTAAATACAACGACTAAAAGAATTAAACTTACCTGTTTCATTATGTCAACCTTTTTTATCTTTATCTTTATTTTATTTTATTTGACTTTCCATTTAAATATAAATAGACCAAGACTAAAACTAATTGTTATGGTCAGAATTGGTTTGTTAGTGTAGAAGAACGACAAGAATTGGTTTGTTATCGGAGAAGAAGGACAAATAGGTAATACATGAGTTTATACAATAGCATAACCACTGATTATAACTTCCAGAATCATGCTTGCTTCACAATGTAAAATAACATAAAAATTCAAGCCCACCAAGATTGATGCAGTTATAGACTTGTTTCTGCATATAAAGTGAACGGAATTGTTTCTTGCAAAGAGATTTGCTTCTTGCTTCTGTGTATATATATCTTGACCCCTCTCTGTTTTTTTTCTCTTATATTATAGACACGGGAACTAACGGAATTGCATTTAAACATGAATCTAATAGCATCAATTTTGCATTTAAACATTATATAAATAATATTTTTTATGAATTTCTTATATAATAGTTTTTATGCATTATGTATCTCTTCTAACCATCCTAATAGTGTTTAATTGTAATGGGACTAAATTTCATTCGGCTCTTTAAATTCAGGAGTTAAAATTTTATTTGTCTAATCTATTTTTCCTCTATTTTCTTTCCTTTGAGTGTAAGTCCTGAGGCCTCAGCCTTCTACTAAAACAGAAATCTAATCACAGTAGTTAGTAAACACCTATAATGTGATGGCTCCTAGAATCTTTATTTTTGCTTCACTATCTCTTAGTTTTGTACAACTGTTATTAACAACTGTATAATCTTTTTCCCAAAACTATCAAAAACTATCAATATTGTTGAATAACTTTTGAATGAGGACTGAATTAATGCATTTCCATTCTAATTTTAACATCAGACACTTTGATGTTAAATAGTCACGCTTTTGACAACAGGGGAGTGGAGATATTACATGAGTTAGGCTTATCACCCACATTTCTAACAATATGAACACACGGTACCATATATTTTATGCTATTAGTGTAATTAAACAAGCAGAGTGTCAGATCAAGTAGAGGACTCACATTTCTAAAAATATGAACACATGGTACCATATATTTTATGCTATTAGTGCAATTAAACAAGTAGAGTGTGTCAGATCAAGTAGAGGACTCAATAATTTGCTCTAAATAAAAATTTTACATGAAGTATTCCCTTTAGTGTCAGCTGATCTTGCAATAAAAATTTATATAAGTTCAAAGTTTTCAAGTTAACACCACTAGCATTAACATAAAAATAAGAGTTTTTAGCTTACCAAAACTTCAAGCGATTAGCAATTTTATAACAATGTCACTCCCTAGCAAAGGACTGGAAAGAGAATTGAAACATAGTAATTGAGAAATACATTCACAATAGGCAACAATTGTATTGTTTAGTGAAATTGAAAAGTTTCAAATTCACAGTAGTTACATAGGTGACCATTAACATGTAATACATGCATGTTTTGAGAGGAGAAAATAAGAATTTGAAATAAATTTAAATTATCTGAGTAAATTACTTATAATTATTTTAAAAAAATTAAGAGAGGAAGTTCATAAGCTCTACTTTTTTTATTAATATCATTACTATTTTGAGACAAATGCGGTAAATGTTTTATAACATATCCTTTAGCCGCAGAATATCATGGAACATATGACAAACTTATAATATATCATTCTTGTTTTGGTTTGCCTAATGTACAACGCTAACCATGTGCAGCAACGACATATAATCTTTCACCGGAGTTGTTAACCTTCGTGAGGATATCTGTAAAAGCGAAAGACAGAGCCACTACTCTATTCCCACAAAGATTTACTTATTCTGAACCTGTCACTCTACGGTAGAAATAGAATTCTCCTATTTGAACATAAGTTCTAATTAACTTCAGTTCCTGATGATATAGATAATGAAAACAAGGATAGAGACTAATTTCTATCTGTGCAAAAGATAAAGATAAATAAAAATAGATAACTTATTTCTAAGGATAAATAACTTTATTCTTATTTTTTAAGATTTCCTAGTCTCCTAACAAATTTCCTTAACGCCCTACAAAACCAAACTTACTGCTGTACATTAAATTCATGTTTTAGATTAAAATGACACTGCAGTAACACTGCACCCCAGTAGCACTTTAAAGTGAAAAGTGAATGTCTTTTAAGACATATCATAAAAATTAATAATTTATTATAATTAAAAATTTGTGATTGAATGACATGTTAGTTCATACTGCTTTCTATTATTTTTACTAATTGGTTATCTACACTCTTTAAATATCAAATTATTACTATTCAGAATAATATCAGATTTTATTGCTTTGAAAAAGGAAAGATTTTGAGATTGAGCGGTGATTTGATTTGATTTGCAACAGAATAGATTAGAGGAAATTGTAGGATGAGAAAAGAGAGCAAAGCAATTTGAAAGTGCGGTTATTGAATGAAGAAGAAAATGTGTGAATATTTGGGTTGATGAAAACACCACTGTTAATGTGTTTTTTTAGCGCACAATCATTCTCATCCTCTGTCTTTCAATCTCTCCCTTAATGTGTAAATTAGCATTTTATTAATTTGTTCAAAGTTTAGATAGAATAATTAGAATGATACATAACCCGTTATTTAATCCATTAATTATTAAATTAAAAAATAATAACAATTTGTTAAACTAAAGATTATGCAGTGACATGATTTGGGTGAACTAACTGAGGCACAGGAGTCATTTTGTGGATTTTGGAAAAATCAGGGTGAACAAGACATTTATGAATCATAGCTGGAGTCTGTCATGATCCATGCTACTCTAATTATGTTGCCATATTCTAATTCTGAACATGACCAACTTTTTTGGTGAAGATTATGAACAACTAAGAGATCGGGTCAAGTGGCTAACAAATATGAAAATGAAAAACCAAGAGATGACAGAAGATAAAGAATTTGAAAGAGTTAGGCTTTTCTATTACTACATATATGATTGAATGCACCAGAATCAATCACAAGCAATGGTATTTTTCCCAGGTTGTTTAACCATTGTACTAGATGTGACATGCTGTAAAGTGGAGGGATGGCTCAGTGTGCTACGGATAAATTTTCACAGGGTTATCAGGTCAAAAATCAGAGTAGAAGCATTGAATATCTTCTAAAACCTAACCTGAAAAATTGCAGTAACAATAATGAAAACCTAACATGAAAAAACTGTTTGAAAAGTCTTAAATCATGATCCAAACTAAAGTTAGATGTTTATAACTTTTATCCAAACCACAACTTTTAAAATCTAAACAGAATCCAAGCAGACAAAAGAAAAGAAAAGAACCTAAACAGAAATTTAATCATATTACATGTATGACCTTAAAAAATGATTGACTTGACTTCTAATTTAGAACTTATACTATCATATTATTTTGTTTTACGTGAACTAAGGATACTTTAAATTGATGGTAACATATGGATTCTCTTACTCTATCAATAAATCTTTCTATGCCTTAGTCACAGATGAAATTACAAGTTCCTTTTCACTTTCTGTTGTGTACAATGGCATTTAAATAGCAATAGAAGAATCATAGTTTACTAAATATGCTTAAGGTTTTATAGTTTTTACACACTTCTTGTTTTTATGACATTTATCTAAAAGCTGACAATAGTTTTGTTCTTGTTCAGTTAAGGATAATCTTGTTTTCCTACAAAGCTGGTTTAGAAAATTCCCTCAGTACACAAGTAATGATTTCTTCATTACAAGGGAGAGCTATGGAGGTAACAATCGGATACAATACAAGTGAATAATATTCTAATCGGATACAATACAAGTGAATAATATTCTGTTAGGTATCTCTTTTTGAGATTGAAAACTTGAAAACCCAGCAATTGAAAATTCTCCTTCGCAAGTGAATCAACACAGAAATCTTCCCTTTTTATTACCCAAGAAATAGAAAAGTACAAATGAACAAGGTAAACAAGTTTACCCCCAAAAGGAGCACTCTCCTATTCTCACTGCCTAGCTAGTTTGAATGATTATTTTCTAATGATCTTTCATTTACAGCAGGAGGGCTATATAAAGGATTTCCTGCCTCCTAACTAACTAACAACATTTTTACAGCTATATAACAAACTAATGACAAACAACTGCTAACACCAACTAACTCCTTATCTTTTTATTTGCCTCTTTTTCTTCCTATAATAAACCTGTAAAGGTTTATTATGTGCTCTGAAGTCATTCCCAACATATTCATTTTGAATCTTCAATATGGACATAAGGAAATGCATACTTGTTTGCAGGACACTATGTTCCTCTACTTATTGTCGAAACGAAGGCCAACTTCAATTTGAAGGGGTAGCAACAGTAAGTACATAAGAAATGTTTTGAATAATTATAATATGAAAAACCATTTGATATGTTTGAAAAATATAACTGATTCATAGGTATGTTGATATTTGCAAATGGGGAATCCTCTTTTGGAGTTTATTACTGATTTCAAAATCTGAGTTCTTTTGGTCTCACAGACTAATATCAGATTCAACATATGAAGCCTTAACTAGATCTGCAACTATTCCTCAATTAGGAGACATTCAAAATGTGAATCTTAAAGTCGACTGTGCAACAGTAAATAAGCAATTGTATGCAAAAGTTAGCAACTATATAGATGAGTATGATGTCACTCTTGATGTTTGTTTGTCATCAGTTAATCAGCAAGCTTATGTGCTGAATCAACTGGTGAGGTTCATCTACTCTCTGCACAGCCATCTTAATTCTTTTAATTATTCACTCCATGCATGCAAAAAAGCCTGAGTAATGTATTCCACTATGTTTGGTTTAGTGTTTAAAAAGATAGACACGTTATGGACTTGTGGTGAATCAGCTTTTTGTTAAAGATACAACTTTTTGAGTGAACGAGAAGGTAAGTGGTGTTTTTGGGCATGGCTCACAACAACATATACAATAAGTGACTGAAATAGAATAGTGCAAGGTACTATAAACAACACAAGTACTACAAAGAAATCTAGAGAAGAAACTTGGGACAACAAAATGAAGATTAACCCATGGATTTTTTTTTTTTTTTCTCGAAAGATTAAAAATAAATCAGCAAGAACATAACCTACATACCTAAAAACTACAAGATATTGGGGAAAAAGTTATCAAGAACGAACCAATGAGCTAATGCAGTGTTGATGCAAGAGTTGTGAAGTCAGAGCAGCAGAGCATGTGAAGCAGAACGGCGACAGCCGACAACACAGTATGCCAATCGGAGCAACACGCGGAGGGCAGCGGCGGTGCATGCGGAGAGCAATGGTTGTTAGCGCACAATGCCAATGTGGCAGACAGCTTGATGGTGGAGAGTAAACGGTCACGTAAAGATTTTATGTAAACAAGAAATGGTCACGGTGAATAGTTATAGAAGGGTTTTAGCATATGATAATGCGAAACGATTCATAAAGCGCATGAGGAAAATTAAAATTAATAACGTTTATTTAAACACTATTTATTTTAAATAAAAATATGATACAAGATAAAGCTCATCTAAATAGACGCTATTTATTAAGAGACCGTTTATTTAAATAAGTGTTGTTTATGTTAAATAAAAATATAAAAAATATAACACTTATTTAAATAAATATTATTTATATTAAATAAAATTATAAAATAAAGAGACTACTTATTTAAATAATCACGGTCTATGTCTATTAATGTCGCTTATTTTTAATAAGCACTATTTATATTAAATAAAATAAAATAAACCATACTCATATTATATGAAATTCAAAATTTAGATATCAAATAGGCAAAAGAAAAAAAAAATCTGTCCCTCAGAAAAATAGTCAAAACGAAAAAGGGTATTAAAAAAAATTAAATGAGAAATACAGTACTAAAACTCTACCCCGGCCTCCAACAATTGGTGTATATCAACAACAATCTCCCCTTCAGCAATTGTTGGATCGAGCGCTTACCACTAGACCAAGAGCTATAGCTATTAGTAAGGACGCAACTTTTTCTACTTAAGCGTAACAGCCCAAGCGTCATGAGTCGACTATGACTTGTCCTATCCCGGTCTCCATTATGTGACAATTGATGTATACCCACAACACATAAATTTAAAGTAATTCGTAATAATATAAAATAATTAATAAATTATAAATTAAATTTATATGATTTTAAAAAAATTTATCATTAAACTCAACAAAGTAACTTATAGTATTAGTATTAAACTTTTATCAGCAAATTCAAGCTTGACTAATTTCCAGTTTTATAGTTAAACAATTTAATTTATTAATTGATAAAGCAAAGTTAGAAAGCAAGGCTTGCCCCGTTTTTATAAAAAGAGGAAAGTGAATAGGATAGCAATAGATGTACCGAAAACGAAATAGACAAGACCTTCGTTTTACTTGTTTTCTATCTTTATTTCTCGTGTAACTAGGAAATGATTAAGAAAATATATTTAGATATAATTTTGAAAATATTTTTTAAAATAAAATTTAAATTTGAAAATGAAAAGGTATCATATTATTTTTTGAAAAATTTTAAAAAAATGAAAATTAGGAATGATGAAAACGCAGTAATAAAAAGGTAATTATAATAAAATTAAAATATATTTTCTCAATTTTGAAAATTTAAAAATAAAAAATAGAAAATATTTTCTATAACTAAACAAAACCTAAATTACCTGAAACATTCGGATTCAACTATTTTTAATTCGTTCAGGCCAAAATCAAATAAAATGAAAAAATAAGCACAGGATAATATGCACGCATTTCTTTGGAAAGTAGTAAAATAGTTAAGGATTAACTTTCTTCTTAGTCCTTACAAAAGCTGTGATGGAAGAATTTTGATTGTTGTATGCATTAATAAGTTTTTTAGGTTTTTCTTCCATTTAAAATTGAGTTCTTTCATCGAACGTGACAAGATAAAAGGTAAAGTAGCTTGAAAAATATAAAATATTTGAACTTACTCTATTTATATTAATTGACAATATGCATTTTTTTTTTTAAAGAAAGTAGATAAGATCTGAAAAAACAATGTTAAATAATTTACCCAATTCAATTATTTTAGTTAGACTCACAGGCCCTCCCTTACAATAAAATCTTTTGACTAGAAAAATTTTGCTTTTCCTTCAGCTCTGCTTTATTCTTCTGATGTGAGACTTTGATTACATCCCAACAATCCTCCCTTCAAACAACAAAAGACCATCATACTTTCTCCCTCCCCGCAGCGGAAGACTTTCAACAAAGGAATCACCATGTTTATAAACACATTATAATTTTTATGATCTCGGTAAATTTTCCGGTTAAGTCAAAGTGGAAGATTTTCCGTGAAAATTGATTCTTTTGCTCTAGTCACGGAATAATTTCAAATTATTGTTTTAAGAGAATTTGATGATGTGAATTCGGTAATGCTTGTTGGGAATTTAGCCTGCTCAACAACATAGTATAAGGGAGAAAGAAAAAGAACACACAAAACGATTAATGTGATTCGGTGTCTTAAGACCTAGTCCACGATCCCTTTGGGATAAAATTTACTATGTTTAATTTTTGAACGGAAAAATCACAAACCCTCGCAACAGTGTAATTTTTTAACGGAAAATCACAAACCATCGCACCATATAGTTTTTGGATGGAAAAACTACAAACCCACGCCACATATAGTTTTTGGACGGAAAAACTACAAACCTTCGCTACATGGTTCCCTAACTACATGGTTTAACACACACTACGTAAAACCTAATACACTCCTTTACTAGATTTAAGGATGTGATGCAAGTGAATAAAACCTAATACTCTCACTTATATAGGTTTTTCACTCGTCTCTTTTTTAATTTGAATTAACACAAGACTCAACAAATCTCCCCTTAATTTAAAGTCCTACACTTCTACAATAATCATTCGTTACATCAAAACTAACAAGACTCTTCTAGAGCGATCTCCTTTTGCAGTAACATAATCTTCTGACTTCTGGAGCAATCTTCCCTTACAACAAAATCTTCTGACTAGCAAAATTCTTCTTCTCCTTCAAGCTCTGCTTTGTTCTTCTGATGTGGGACTTTGATTGCATCCCAACAATCCTCCCTTCAAACAACAAAGGACCATCATACTTTCTCCCTCTCCGCAGCGGAAGACTTTCAACAAAGGAATCACCATGAGATAGGTCCACCTGACCTTCATGAATCCATCTCTCGTCAAGTTTCACCTGACTTTCATAGATCCATCTCTCGCCAAGTCGAACCATCAGCTCTGATACCACTGTTGGGAATTCAGCCTGCTTAACAACATAGTATAAGGGAGAAAGAAAAAGAACACACAAAAAGATTAACGTGATTCGGTGCCTCAAGACCTAGTCCACGATCCCTTTGGGATAAAATTTACTGTGTGTAATTTTTGAACGAAAAAATCACAAATCCTCGCAACAGTGTAATTTTTTAACGGAAAAATCACAACCCATCATACCATATAGTTTTTGGATGGAAAAACTACAAACCCTCGCCACATATAATTTTTGGACGGAAAAACTACAAACCCTTGCTACATGGTATGACACACACTACCTAAAACCTAATACACTCCTTTACTAGATTTAAGGATGTGGTGCAAGTGAATAAAACCTAATACTCTCACTTATATAGGTTTTTCACTCATCTCTCTTTTTAATACTCTCCGATGTGGGACTTTGAATTAACACAAAACTCAATAATGCTTGACAACTTAAATAAATTAATTTAATCTAAATTATATTATTAATTAATTAGGAAAGGTAAAATATAATGGAAACTAGGATTTATAAAATTTATTTAAACTAAAATCGTAAAAAAAAGTCTTAATTTAATGATATTTTTTTAATTAGATTTGTCCAAACTTTCAACGTGTGTTTAGTCTTTAAACCTAAAAATCTAGTGACACAATATTTCTAATATCATATTAAATATTTGTAATGCGTGGCCCAATTTCTTCATCAATCTTAGGACAAGTTCTGATATCAAGTTAGAAATGTAAATGATGTACCTAATTCATCCTCACAAACCAGCTTGTAAAGTGTGATTTGTACCTCACTTATATAAATGCAATAGACCCTATCTCTAGACGATGTGAGACTTCCAACACATTCTTGGGATTTCCAACAATATTGGATTTCCAACACATAAGACTTGAGCGGTCCCACTTCTCAAAATACCTTGTGGCTTTAGCAAAGCTTTCAGCCGTAGGAGAAGTGGGTTGTTCAATCCTTAATGTAAGGTCTACATCCATGTAGCCAAGAATGATTAGTATATTCTCTTTCTAATCCTTGAAAATAATTCTATTAAGTATAGGAATACTAACTGTGTTTGTAGATACAATAGTAGGCTCAATAACTTTATAGAGAAAATTTATTAGTCAACATACTCATATCATAAGCCAAACGTATGATCTGAAATTTTACCAATTTAAAACAAATGCATCTCATGATACCTATAACAACATCAATATCAAGTCTTTTGCTCAGTAATATTAATTGTATATGGTACTTTTGGTGTGGTAAATAAATATTTAAAATAACTTCAATCTTATAATGAGTTACATCTTTGTATGAACTTATTATTTTACCTGCGTAATTTTAATGTATTTATTTCCACAAATATATAAGGTTTATAGACATTGGTTTTTCTTTGGGCTGACCAATATTCGCAAATATCATGTACGTACACGCAACATCTCAACATTTTTTTTAGTATTTTAATGAACATAATGTTAGGAATATGTAATTTAATTTTAGTTGATACATAATTTAGTCCCACATCGTATAAAGGATAAAAGAGATTGTTCTTACGTCTCTATATAAACAATTCCTTATAAAACTTCTATGTGCACAAAATATATAATGCATATCGTGTATCCGTGGACGTAGGCAATTTGTCGAACCACATTAAATTGTTGAGTCTCTCTTTTTCTCTATTCCTTATTATCTTCTTCTATTGTTGTTTTGTTCTTAACAATTGGTATCAGAGCCAATATCTTAGTATGCTTTGTGGTTGTGGCTTAGTTTGACCTTCCACATCAGAAAAGATTTGGTTGCTCTGTGGTTGCAACTTAGTTTGACCTTCCACATCAGAAGGTAGAGAATCAGTGAGAGTGCTTTCCGTGAGAGCTTTCATAAGAAAGCATGAAGAACAATGACATTGGAAGAAGTGTGTGAAGCTGTTAGACTTGAAGCTTGGAGGAGTCTTGCTTGGTCTTCAAGAGTCTTTTGATTTTGATGTTTAAATTTGTAATTTTTGTTTCATAGATATGTATTTAGATTTGCTATTGTATTGGATGTTTTTAGCTTAGGCCTTTGTGAATGTGAATACTTAGTTTAGAATTCATGGTGATTTAAAATCTAATTGAGTGATTTGCTCTAAAAGTTTAAAATTGGTGATTTCCTTTTGAAAAGAAAACCAAATCGAAGTAATCAATTACCAACTGAAGTAACATATTACCTTGTTTGAGCATTTTGAACATTTAACTGAGGTAACAGATTACCATTTTAGTGTAATCGATTACCAATAGTTATTGGCTTTGTGAGAATTCAAATTCTTATTGGAGTAATCGATTACTAGCTCCAGGTAATCGATTACCACGAGCTTGAAACTTCAAATTAGGAATTGAATCACTGGAGTAATTGTTTATCCCTATCTTGTAATCGATTATCCACATCAGAAATTCATCCTTAACTATTTTCAAATGTTTTTCTTTAAATAGTCTCTGGAAAAACTTTTTCATAGAGATTCTTTTTGATTTGAAAAACAAGAGGAGCGTTCAAACAATTTCAATTGAGAACTGATTGGGTTCTTAACATTTACTCCAAGAAATTCATCAAGATTTTAGAAAGGTTTTCAAATATTTTCTAGAGGATGAATAGGAACTGATGTATGCATGATTCAGAGATTATTGTTGATCAGATTAAGCACAACCAGATGTATTCTAATCCTGATCTTTTGAATTTTGTTTCAAAGATTAGTTTTACTATTAAAGAGAGGTCTCTCTAAAAAGGGACTGGATGTAGGCAGAAGACTGAACCAGTACAAATACTTTGTGCAAATCTTCTTCTCCTTATACTTTTATATCTTTATTACATGTATGCTGAATTCAAATGAAAATTAACTTTGTATGTCAAACTCATTTGAAAGATTTCTCTGAATATAAAAGTTTTGGAAAGATAAGTAAAAACATTAAATTGATCTATCTTCTTGAATTTTCGTTGTATGAACTTTCGTTAATTGTTATTAGATTAACAAAGATAGGATTAAAACTGAAAGTAAAAGAGGATAGAAATGATCTGAAGAAAAAAAAAGGCGAAAAAGTGGAACATAGAATCTATTTAACCCCCTTCTAGATTCTAATAGGGACCAACAGAAGCTTTCCCGGTTATCATAACAAGTGATATTAGAGCCAATGGTTCGACTTGGGGACTGGCTCCGAGTGATGCAATGATAGGAGTGGATATAATTAAAGGTTAGGTGGACCTACTTTGTGAGATCCCTTGTATCGAAAGTCTTCCTAGTAGGAGTGGCTAGGTAGCGTGTGTCGTTGATGTGAGCTATAAGAACGACGGTACAAAACTAGGGCATGTCGACAATATGAGTCTCAAGAATTGTCGCGATGAGGAAGCTCTAATGACCATCATTGACAATAATGGAGAAATGCAAACAATGACATTGGAAGAAGAGAAATAGTGGGAGCTAGTGGGAGCTTTACAAAAGACTCGTCAATGGACAAGGTAAATATAAATCAAACTCCAAGTGAGAGATTGTTAGGAACATGTAATTTGATTTTAGTTGATACATAATTTAGTCGCACATCGTATAAACGATAAAAAGGATTACTCTTATGTATCTATATAAATAACTTCTATGTGTGCCCATGGACGTAGGCAAACATAAACAATTTGTCGAACCACGTTAAATTCTTGAGCCTCTTTTTCTCTCTTCCTCATTCTCATATTCTATTATTACTTTGTTCTTAACACATAAGAGATATCACTTTGGTGACATTGTACTTTAACTAGCATACTCTGAATATTAGACAAACTTCAAATCATATCTTCTTAAAACAATTGCATTGCATAACCAAATGCACTTGATTTATAAAAAAAATATAATTCAATTTTATATTGACCAATTTAACCATCCATACACTATGTGCTTCATTGAACAAATAAATTTTGATCGTTTAATTAATTAATCAATCGGGCATCTCTCAATTTTGATTAATTAACACAAATCAATCTTAATGAACATTTATCCACACAAATAACAATAAAATGAACATTCCAGAATTCCCAACTTTCAAATTTAGGGTTCTCATAGACATTCATTGATATTCTCAAAGAATCTTAAATAAAGTGTAAAAGATAAAACACAAGACGGGGGGTTAAATAATGTTAATTAAAAATTTTAGTCCTTTCGTTTGTTGGTTCAAACAGGTTCAGACAATACAATTTTTATCTTCAAAGATTGATTTTATGAACAGCCATTATACTTAAGTTATCCCCGTTAGTCGCAAGCTCAAGGAAGATAAACACAGATATTTTTATACTGGTTCGTCTATTCAAGACTACGTCCAGTTACTCAGCAACTACTGAGTTTTCACTATAAACCGTGAAATGGTTACAAGTATTGTTTGAACCCAGCCACTTCTGGCTATTACAAGATATTCTTTAAACACAGCCTTCCTAGGCTAAACAACAAGGTATTCTTTGCAACCCACCCTCCGCAGGCTAAACAAAAGTATTCTTTGAAAAACCAGCCTCCTCAGGCTAAAACACCATACAAGTGGATTTACAGAGTTTTCTTAGAAAGAAAAGTTCCTCTTCGTAGAGAGGGGTATACAATAAAGTACAAGAGTAGTAGTGAGCGAAATCACAAATACTTAGAAATTGAAGCGTGTTCGCCAACTGAAACTTGAATGAATGAAGTCCTTTTATAGGTAAGTCTTCATAGATCCGTTAGAGACAGAAAAATGTCGTTGAACTTTCCAAGTGAAGTCCTCAAAAGGTGTCAGAGTGCAATCAATTGACAAGATAGCGTGCACGGCGGATTTGATGGTGTGCTCAGAACCTTTTTCTGACTTGTACAAAGATCTTCTAAAAAAGGGCATAGCCTTTTCGTGTTAAAGAGGTTAACTCGAATCTCTATACTGATCTTGGAAACACTTGAGAGTAACTTAGGATTTTGAACTTGGCGCGAGTTTCTCCGTTTGATCTTCACTTCCTTGACAGACGATGCATAACTTCAATCTTAAGGAATGGCTTGAGAGCTTCGTCTGAAGACTATCGTCTAATCTCCCGTCTGATGATTTGGCCTTGAGACAGACAAATGACTTCAACTTTGAGGGGTCATCTTCAGTCTGTGCTTGTTCAATCTGACTTTGCTTACAATGCTTCTGTATGATGTGTTCTGTCTGTCTTGTAATTAATCAAAACTTTGAGACGTTAATTATCTTGATCTAACAGGGAGTAGCTCTGATAGCAATTGATAGAAATTTAGTAAACCAATTAAATTAAACTTAAAGATGTGACCAAATTCATGTGCACATCTTTTCCCTTGGGTTAGAACGAATAGTAAAGACAATTAAAAAGAGCGCACCTTGATTTATAGTTCTTCCGTGAAAAGATAAATGGTTTTGAGATATTCTACTTAATACACAAAATTTTAGAAACAAAATGCCTTCACCAAAAGAGATGAAGAGGAAAAAAACCTTAATACATTTTGATACTCTAATTGTGTTCAAGAAGGGACCATAACTCCTTTTGATTAATGTAATTTCTAATTTGACCCTTAATCAAAATAGGAAATTATATAATAATATAATACCCTTTTAATCTACAACTTTATTAGATCATATCTTATATTAAACTTTAAATATAACATAATTATGCATATTAATAATAATATATTATAAATAAACAAGTTACATCATGTTATATTATTGTTATAATCCATGTTTACTTTATTTGAAATATATAAATAATATTAAAGTTATGTTAAAATGACTCTTACATTGAAATTAAAGTTACACTAAAAATTCTAGTTATTGATGTTTTTTTTTCTTCAAATGTTTCGACTTACCAAAGTCCAACCTTGTTCCTATTGTTTATTCTACTATTTACATAGAAATGTCATTCTATAGATATCCTTTTACTACTTCTCTCCTCACAACAACTTAAATCTTTGTGTCTTATGTGTCTTTTTAGGCAAATTGACAATTATAGGCTGGTTACGGAAAGTTATTCTGTAACTGGACCTGGTTAGAAACTTATTACGCGGGGGTCTGTTTTTAAACGTTGGAGGATAGGGGTTGGGCGCCACAACTATGGGAGTGACATGTGGCAAGCCCGGATTGGGCACCACATTTGGCGCCTCTGGCCTGAGCGC
This sequence comes from Hylodesmum podocarpum, assembly GCA_026586105.1. Classification (NCBI taxonomy): domain Eukaryota; kingdom Viridiplantae; phylum Streptophyta; class Magnoliopsida; order Fabales; family Fabaceae; genus Hylodesmum; species Hylodesmum podocarpum. Next base: position 965,939 of record JALJEV010000071.1, on the reverse strand, counting down.
CCAGAGCCACGTGGCAAGTGGGGCGCCTTCAACCTGAGCGCCAAGCGCCTTCAACCTGAGCGCCAAGCGCCATGTGGCATGTGGGGTGCCTGGCCTCAAGGCACCCTATTTGGGCGTCAGGTCGTAGGGCGCCAGGCCCACTGTTTGTTGGTGTTAGGATTCTAGGTGCCAACAATTGCTATATACATGGTAATCAAACTCTAGAGTTGACTCTTAAACTCGCAAGAGTTTAAGTGTTTACTAAGTCCCAGCGAGTTAACTCGCTCATAAACCTGTTTTTGGAGCAAACTCGCACAAACTCGCGAGTTAACTCAGTGACTCAGAGTAAACTCGCGAGTCAAACCGAGTCAAGCGAGTTAGGTAAATAAGAAAAAATGGTGTGTTTTGGGGTTGTAATCATCTTCAGTAACAACACTGCGTTTAGGGTTCGAAGTTCGAACTTTGCGTTGCATTCTCATCGTTAGCTCGGAGCTCCTCTAATCGTCGTCTTCCTCTTCCGCTTGCTTTGTCGACTGCAACTCGCCTGCATGAAGCCGTAATCGCTAGTAATCGCCGGTCAGCCATACGACGGTGAATTCGTTCCCGGGCCTTGTACACACCGCCCGTGATCTTCAGGTCTTCCCTTTGCCTCGTCTTCGTCAACAATTCTAGGTCAGTTGCTGCTGCTTTGTGATTTTTTTTTCGTGTGCTTTGTGATTCATTCAATTATTGGTTCAATTGCTGTTTTGGGTTCAATCATTGTTCAGTTGTCGGTTCAATTTTGTTCTTGGGGTTGTTTGTTCTTGCTTGCTGCTGCGTTTCTGGTTTGCTGCTTTGTTCAGTTGCTTTGCTTCTGTGTTCAATTGGTTTGCTGCTTTGTTCATTAATTGGAAGTTTCAAGCCTTGAACTTGTTAACTTCGTGATTGATAGTTGTTTTCCGGAAGTTTCACAAGTACTTGGTTTAATAATCTAATCTAAGCATGATCTTTTCACCAAATTTTACTGCAATTAGTTTGTTTACTAGTAAGAGATAATGGCTATACTTTCTGTATTTGTTGGACATCTTGAAAACATAACAGAGCTCTCTTGACATAGTTGTCTGCTTGTTTGGATGTATCATGTATGCCTTAATTTTCTCTGCCTTCACTGGCGACTAGTTTTTGGACTTTGTACTTCATCTTGTGTGAAATTTTGCGGAGAAGAAAAAACTAGTTATGGATTTGTGATGAATTTGAGGAAAAATTGGAAGAGAATGGCTTAAAAGTTGACAAGTGAGCTCACGTGGTTTGCAATGGATGAAAAAGAATCAGTGTGATATGTGATAACTGATAACATTGATGTATATGAAGTATCAATTTTCATAACCAGTAAGGGTCTATTATGATTTTACATTTTTTTTAAATGCAATATTAGGATTCATCAAGAATATTGTACTATTATTCCTAGAAATGATATGCCCCTGTTTGCGCATAGTGATTGAACATAATTGAAAAATAATATTAGGAAAATTCACAAAGACTAGGAGAAAGTTACAAGGATATTACATAAAGTTTCCGTGGGTGATTTTTTGTCATGTTACAATTTAGATGCCCATGTAGGGATATTACATAAAATTTGCCTCGTATTCCATATAATTCTGTCTGGAACGTATTGTATAACTAGTATCATTTTTTTAACTTGAAACTTGGGATTTTAGATGTTGACCCAAACAGGACTAAGTAACAATTCAGTATAACAAGTGCCTATATTATAGTATTAGATATTTTATTAATGAATGTGAGAGGTTGAAAAATCTGAGTTATATGACATGTTATAGCTTTTTATTGTGCAGTTGCTTGCTGTTAATTTTTATTATTATTTTTTTTTATAAAAAGTAGACTCTTACGAGTCTACGGGTTGACTCTACGAGTCACGAGTCGACTACTGTCACGAGTCTATTGTGACTCTAGAGTCTGATAACCTTGGCTATATATACACCCCCCTATAGCAGTCCATCACACAAGCCCAACTTCAGGTGACTTTCCTATTTTCATGCTACTTAAATTGATTAGTTTAATTGTTATTAAATTAGTTATTGGAGTTGTAGGATATGTTGTATGAAGGTCTGTAATTTTAATTTAATTTTATTTGATAGATATGATAATTATGAATTTAATAATACTTAATATTAATTTTTTGTAATTGTAGGTGATTTGTTGGTGATATATGGCTTCTGCAATTACTATAATTGTGTATATTAATGGAAGGATAAACGAGACGAATGAAGGAGTCATATTCGGAGGACCGAGAAGAACGTTACAAATTAAACGTGGCATAAGTTTCATTTTCTTAAAAAATAGAATTCTTAATAAATTTAAATTAAATGATAACCAAGTTATTGATTCTATTACAACAAGATATTTAATAGGAAATCAATATGCTCCACTACAAATAGTGGATGATGAAGATGTGGATATTATGATAACTAATTTTCTTCAACAAGAGGGCGGTAGTCCTATAGAAATATGTGTTGAAGTTGTTGTTGTTGTAGGTGGTGTATCGTCTGGGAATAATGCGGATACAATTGAAGGAAGCGTTCGTAGTTCTTACGATGGATATTCTACAAGGCTAAACTCTAGTGACAATGATGAAGATTACGTTGTTTCAGATATGAATATTGATTCAACATCCGAAGATGAAGATTTTTATGGGAATTTTTCTGAATCAGAAGATGATGATCTAAATGAAGATGTATAGAGTTTAAGCCTTAACGTCCAACAAGATCAAGGTGTTATCATAACAGGAGGAGGTTAGGAATATTATATTTAATAATTAAGTTTTTGAATAATAAAATAATTGTTTGATGTGATTTCATGTAAATGCAATTATAGAACCATTTTGACGAACAACCCCACACTACGCAAACATTAATTGGGAGTATCTGATCAAGAAGATCCGTGGGGTTTATATGTTGAATCGAATTGGGTCATTGAACAAGAATTAGCTGTTGGTATGGAGTTTGATAGCAAAGATGAAGTCCAAACTGCTGTTGCAAGATACCTAATGGTCGTACATCAAATGATGAAGGTTGAGGAGTCAAAATCAACCAAGTATTGTTATTTTTTGCCCTAAAAATTATGATGAATCTCCTTGTCCTTTTTATATGCGAGCTATTAAATCAAAGAGGACAACTAGGTGGAAGGTGACAAAATGGGGTGGTCCACACAGTTGTTTAAATTCAAGTTTGACTCAAAACCATGCTAATTTAAATTCAAATATGATTAGTACATGCATTGTTGGTAAGATTTTTTTTTCTAAAGTTGTAATTTGAATTTTTTTTCTAACATGTTTAATTTTAAATTTTTTATTATTATCACGATTACTGCAATTTCAAGTATGATAAGGGAAGATCCGTCCATTAAAATTGGATTAGTTCAAGAGAGAATAACTAGTATGTTTAACTTCAAAATATCATATAGGAAGGCATGGTTAGCTAAACAGAAAGCAATGACCATGGTGTTTGGAGACTAGGAAGAATCATATGCAGAACTTCCTATTTAGTTACATTACATGCAAATTCACTCTCCCGGATCTTATTATGAAATCGATGACGATGATTTTGTTGTCGGCAACAGACTTGTCAGTGAATTTTGCCAATTTAAGCGTGTCTTTTGGACATTTCGACAATGTGGGGAGACATTTAATTTTTGTAAGCCAATTATACAGGTGGACGGTACACACTTATACGATAGATACCGTGGAACACTTCTAATCGCAACAACACAAGACGATAATGACCATGTATTACCACTTGCATTTGTCATGGTTGAAGGTGAAACTTTGCTAGCATGGTCATGGTTTTTGTCTAATTTACGTAACTATGTCACAAATAAATTTGGTATTTGTTTGATTTCTAATCGGCATCAGAGCATCAAGTCGACAAATGAAAATGAAGCAATAGGATGGAGTCGACCAAATGCATATCATGTTTATTGTATCCGAGACATTGCTTCTAATTTCAATCACAGGTTCAAAAACGTAAAACAGAAACAAATGTTGGTGAAATTAGGTAAGTGATGCATCAATTTTTGTTAATTTTTACAATTTAAAACTCTCTGAAACGTGACTAATTCATTTTATTATAGGTTATACTCCTTGCAAGCACATATTTGATCGAAACTTGGAGAAATTTTGTGAGGAAAGTCCCCAAGTAGCAACTTGGATTCAAGGAATATCCAAGGAAAAATGGAGTATGACATATGATAAAGAAGGACACAGATATGGTCATATGACTGCTAATCTATCTGAATGCATAAACAAGGTGTTAAAAGGTTGCAGAAATCTCTAAATAACAACATTAGTGAAATCAACATACAGTCGTTGCCATGAATATTTTGTTGAAAGAGGTCGTCGAGCACAAGAAGAGATAAGTGAAGGTCATGTTTATTGTTCATGAATATGTCATGCTATTCAGAGACAACAAGTGGAAGCCTGTTCTCACACAGTGCGTGTTTATGACATTCAACAAACACAGTTTAAGGTTGAAGAAACATTTAATCCATTGACACAACGAGGTGGGAATAAGTGGACGGTTAATCTAAGTGATAAATATTGTCAGTGTGGCCGGTTTACAACGTTCCATTATCCTTGTTCTCACGTAATTGCTGTTTGTGAACATGTCAGTATGGACTTTTATCAGTACGTTGATGTTGTCTTCAAAAACGAGTACATAGTCAACGCATATTCTGCTGATTAGTGGCCTCTAGGTAATGAAGATACATTGGAGCATGTGTAGCAACCATGGAAATTGATTCCAGATCCATCTACAATTCGAGTAAAGGCCGTCCAAAATCAACTCGGATTCAAAATGAGATAGATTGGGTTGAACCTTCACAGAGAAAACAAAGATGTAGTAGATGTGGCCAAGAAGGTCACAATAGACGATTATGTCCTACGGTTTCTCAACCATGATTTGTGTTTTATTATGTGATTATAAAATTCATAATTATTACTAATTACCGATGAAAAACTAAGTCTAAACAAAGTCAATGAAACTACATAATCGAAATATCAATACTAATGAAGTATAACTACATCAATACGACAACTAATGCATAAACTAATAAAGTCCATACGTTTGACTGTAAAACAATAATGAAATATAATAACATCAATGTCTGCCATGGTGTCCTCCTGTACCACATGGTCTATCTCTACCTCGTGCCTCTCGGTCAAGATTGTGCCTTGGTCTGCGCTGACGACTACTGGCAACCACATCAAACTGTGGTCTAAGATCTGCTCCAAGTAATTCATCCATGTTTGGAATACCGTCAGGAATATTCCATGGTGGACCATCTGTGAGGTCGGTGTCTGTGCATCCAATCCATCTCCTAAGGAAGGAGAAACACCAAATAACTGGTCAAGACCCCAATTCCCAGATGCTGAAGCGCCACCCATAGGCATATGAAGTGGTGGGCTAGTAGGAGGTGGATACTGGTACATAGGCGGCATCTGAGATGGTAACTGGGTAAACTGAATAGGTGTATAGTACATCCCTGACCCTCTTTGTGGCATAGGTGGAAGTATATATGGATCTTGCATGACGGAATGACGATTGCGTGTAAGACCACGCGTCTTTAGACTATGGGGAAGTATGTGAGGGTCCTCAACAGTGAAAGTTTCAGTAGCATGTGGTGCACTACTAGCTGGCTGAGTAACACGGTCTGCATCACAACACAATACCATCATCCTCCGTCCCAAATCCACCATATCATCCCGAGTGTGTGCCAACCATCCCTCAGGGTCCCAATATAAAGAAGAGATTCTGCTATGTCACCCTGAAAAAAATAAAACAAAGTATTAAACAAGTATAAAAAATTCATATAGTTAAAAGTTTAAAGGATTAAGAATTTTGTTCCAGACTCCCATCTTTTGCATTTTTTCGGTCAATATACATCTTTGTCTTTTTCCTGGACCACACCATATAATCATCGTTGTAGCTCATGGGATCTGAATGTGGTATCCCGCCAACAATGTAATGTAATCGATTTTCCCAAATCTGCAGTACAGGCCGCATAAGTTGTTCCCAATTGCTGTCTTGTTTCCCTTTCAAAGTTAGTTGATGTAAACTATCAAGCTGAGAGGGATGGCCAGGTACAAACTGTCAAAAACCAAATTGTCGAATAACCCTATCAGGCTGATGCCACTAAGCTATTTGAAAACAAATAAAAGGCAAAACACCTCTCCATATGTGTTGGCCCTCTAAACAAATCTCAGGTAACAATCCAAAGACAGGTCCAGAATAAGGCATCTATACAAACTGCATAAAAAAATATTAATTAAACAAATATGCATATAAAAAGGCGTAATGTATATATAATGCAAATACTACAAATATGTCAAAATAGTTAAGTTACCTGATTTGATTTTAGAATATCTAAAGTCCTTCGTATACTATTCACATCTTCATCATCGAAACACTTGTTTTGGACCAGAAGCCACCTACAATATTTCAATAATAACTTAAGTTTCACATAGATTGAAATAAAAGATAATAAAAAACACATCAATTAACTAATTATCTATGACCAAATGGGGTGTCCAAAGCACGGGTCACCATGTCCTGCGGGGTTAGAGGGGTAAATCGTTCCCATGTCCATAACTGTACCAGAACTAACATCCCTCCAATGGACACTGTGTTAATATCTGTTGCATTACATAATTCTCGGTACAAATATCCTAACAACGCACTGCCCCAAACATATTTCCTTGTCTCCTTGAAATCATCCAAGAACTGCAAATAACGTAACAAAACTCTGGAGCTATTTTTGTCAACAAATATGATACCACCTAAAAATCGCAATATCCAATATCTAGTGAAACGCCGCAGTGCTTCAGGGTCATCTAGAAAAGGTGTAATATCATTGAACTAATCAACCAACCAATTTAGCTTTACATAAGAACTTCTAATATCATCTGCACTAGGCCTTACTTCCAGTAAGGCCTCAGCCATGCTAGCCCAGTCTCCATGTGTAGATCTAATAACAGGTCTCCCATCCACTAGTAATCCAAGTAAAACTGCAACATCTTCTAGTGTGATGGTACATTCCCCACATGACATATGGAATATATGGGTCTCATGTCTTTTAAAATACCCAAGATGGCACACCCAGTAGAAGCTAGCCTCAATCAAATAAGGGGTAATAGCATCAGGCCACCGTCACAGACCCCGATGTTGTGGAGCAGCTCATCCTAATTTCAATTTTCTGTTCTCTCCAGTGTTCCAAATATGCTGAGATATATGATACTGTTGAATCCATAACAAATCTGGTTCTAATAGTCCTGATTCAATTGTGGCACCACCAGACGAAGAAGAACTAGTCATAACAAAACCTACAAATGTTTTAAAATTAAAAAAAATTACAACAGGTTCAAATAATAAATTGTCCTACAAGTTATGAAAAAATAATTTTTTTAACTAATTATATCAACACTTAAATTTCCCTACACTAACAATTTTATTTAAACTAAAATATCAACATTAAAATTACTAATAACTAATTTCTTTAAAACATCCATTATGAACAACTTCAAATTACTAACAAATATTCTAATTAATTTCTATGTAAAAATTACAATATTTCTATAATAACAAAACAATAATTTTTACACTAAAATTACAATATTTCCATATTATCAACATTATTTCTATACTAAATTTACAATATTATCAACATTATTTCTACAATATCAAAATAATTTCTATCCTCAAATTACAATTTTCATTACTACAATTACACTATTTCTATTTACTATAAATTTCATATTATTTTTTAATTTTTCTAAATTAAATTTACATCTACCACTATATACAAAAATTATTTATACATCTACTACTATAGCCTAACTAACTACACTACACTATTGTAACTAACTACTTAAACTAACTTAACAACTAAACTAACAAACATTAAAAAGTAACACTACAAAACGTAAAATAATTAACAAAACTAACCTGGAGGGAACCACTGCACATGAAGAGGGGGGACCACAACAGAAAAGACAATGAGGGACCACACAACTTTGGATGGAGACCCGCGGAGGAGGAGGTAGGAGAATGGGGAAAGAAGAATTTTTCTACGGTAGAGTAAAAACGATAGGGGTGGAGATGGGTATATTTTAAGTGGGGCGCTCAGGGGTGAGGCACACTTGCCACGTATAAGTGGGGCTCTTAGTGCAAAGGCGTCACAAACACGTGTAAGTGGGGCGCTCAGGACAGAGGCGCCACAAACACGTGGCAACTCCCCGATCGTTGCGCCTGCACGGATCCCGCACCACACCTTTCACTCTTTCATTGGAAGACGCGTGGAAGCTTGGCGCCTCCTCTCTGGGCGCTCAACCGTTGCCCAATCTCTATCTGCAACGTGTCACTTCCTAAGCTGTGGCGCCCATCCACTATGCGCCACCATTATGTTGACTATTTGACTCATGAAACAGATATTTAGAGTTGTTGTTATTTTTTAGGCCCATGACTATATTTATGTTGTATGTGCAACAGTTTGTTTTACCCATGACTATGTTTATGTTGTATGTGCAGTAGTTAGTTTTCTACACGTTTATTTTCTATCTGTCTAGGAGTTCTATATATTTATGTAAACTACAATATGCATTATGAGAAAAAAAAACATATCCTTCTGCTGTTACAAACTCTGTTTATGCTCTTCATACCTTCTTAAAAAAATAACAAATTGGCATTAGAGCTCTTATCTTTAAGGGATCTGTGAGTTAAGTTGAGAGAAACAGTAATGGAGGGAGAAACATCATACACAGCGGGTCCACCACCAATTTTTAATGGTGAGGAGTACGAATTATGGGCTGCAAGGATGACCACTCATCTTGAAGTTTTGGATCTTTGGGAGGCAGTAGAAGAAAATTATGATGTTCCTGAACTACCTTTAAATCCAACGGTGGCTCAGATGAAGTATCACAAAGAGAGGAAGACCAAAAAGGCTAAGGCTAAAAATTGCCTTTTCTTTGCTGTGTCAAAAATTATTTTTACGAGAATCATGAACCTCAAAACTGCCAAACAGATTTGGGATTATCTCAAATTAGAATATCAAGGTTGTGAAAGAACCAAAGGTATGCAAGCACTCAACTTGGGTAGAGAATTCGAGATGCAAAACATGAAAGAGACTGAAACAATTAAAGTCTATGCTGACCGGCTATTAGGCATAGCAAATAAAGTGAAGCTTCTTGGGAAGGACTTTCCTGATGAAAGAATAGTGCAAAAAATCCTTGTCACTTTACCTGAAAAGTATGAATTAAAGATATCAGCACTGGAGGAGTCATAAGACCAATCAACCATCACCTTGGGAGAACTCGTAAATTCTCTACAGGCCCAGGAACAGAGAAGAATGATGAGACAAGAGGAGGTGATACAAGGTGCTTTTCGTATGAAAGCACAAAATTCAAGAAGTGGCAAAGACAAGAAGAACAACAAATGGAGGAACAAAAAACCAGAAGGCTCAAACAAGCAGCAAGGTGAGACCTTTCCTCCTTGTCCTCATTGCAAGAAGACAAACCATGATGAAAGAAAATGTTAGTGGAGGCTAAATGTCAAGTGCAGAAAGTGTGGGAATATGGAACATGTAGAGCGGATATGCAAGTCTAAATCGGAGGAAGCAAGGGTTGCTGCGGAGGAGCAAGAAGATGAACAAATCTTTATCGCAACATGTTTTGCCACAAGCAATAGTTCTAGTGATTCATGGTTAATAGACAACGACTGCACAAACCATATGACCAATGACCTGAAACTCTTTAAGGAACTTGACAAAACTGTTGTTTCCAAAGTAAAAATTGGAAATGGTGATTTCATTTCAGTCAAGGGAAAATGGACTATTGCTGTTGAAAGTTTAACAAGTTTGAAATATATCTGTGATGTCTTATATGTGCCTAACATTGATCAAAATTTGCTCAGTGTTGCTCAGCTTGTAGAGAAGGGCTTTAAAGTTATATTTGAAGACAGATGGTGCTTGATTAGATCTTCCAAAGAACAAGGTATTTTTCGAATAAGCCAATTCATTTGGGACCCTGCGGATCCACTCTTTTTCCTATTCAAATATCAGCCTTTTGTCTTACATAAAAAAAAAAAGAATAGGTTAAGCACGAAAATAAAGGGATCCCCTTTTTCTTTTTTGTCTTATATCTATATTTGTGGAGATAGAATTCATGTCATAATTTGGAAAACGAACATGTAATTCTTTTTTTTGTAATCGAAAACGATTAGGGAGTTATTGATAATTCTAAAAGAGTATTTTATGAAAGAATTTAGTTATTACTCAACAAATTGAATTTTGGATTTGTTAAGGGATGAGAGCAATTCAGAAGCAAATGAGGGCTAAAAGCTATGCCTTAAATCTGATGGAGGAGAAGCAAATAGCTTTTCCAAGCATGACCACCAATGTTGAACTATGGCACAAAAGGCTCGGACACTTCCATCTAGCAGGACTCTTATTCATGCAAAAACATGCCTTGGTGAAAGGTGTGTCAATGCTTGAAGACAAGTTAGCCGATTGCGTAGCTTGCCAATATGGCAAGCTAGTCAGAAAACCATTTCCTCAATCTGCGTGGAGAGCAACTCAAAAGCTACAATTGGTTCACAAAGATGTTGGGGGACCTCAGAGAGTATCATCTTTAAATGGTAATAAGTACTATATTACATTTATTGATGATTATACCAGATTTTGTTGGATTTATTTCTTTAAATCCAAGACTGAGGTTGCTAATATTTTTTGGAAATTTAAAGCATTGGTGGAGAATCAAAGTGGTTGTAGGGTGAAAACAATAAGGTCTGATAATGGGAAGGAATACAAAAATGATGTTTTTGATAAATTTTGTGAAGAAGCTGGCATTGAGCATCAACTCACTGTACCTTACACTCCACAACAAAATGGTGTGAGTGAGAGAAAAAATAGAAGCATCATGGAAATGACAAGGTGTATGCTACATGAAAAGGAGTTACCAAAGAAGTTATGGGCGGAGGCTTCAAACACTGCAGTATTTTTGCTAAATAGATTACCTACAAGAGTTTTGCACAGAAAAACTCCATTTGAAGGCTGGTTTGGTTACAAACCAGATTTACAAAATCTAAAAATTTATTGTTGTGTTTGTTTCTCCTATGTTCCACAGGTTAAAAGGGACAAACTTGATAAGAAGACAAAACCCGGAGTCTTCATTGGATACAGTAATACTTCCAAAGCTTACAAAATTTTCCAACCTTAAAATGGAAAAATTCTTGTAAGTAGAGATGTCAAATTTATAGAAGATCAACAATGGAGTTGAAATGAGTCAATAAGGAAGCAACTGCCAGAAATTCCACAGTTTCTTGATGATGATGTAGATGACATTCCTGTCAGAGGTACAAGATCTTTATTGGAGATTTATCAAAGGAGCAATGTAGCTATCTTAGAACCTGCAGAATTTGAAGAAGCTAAAAAGGATGACAAATGGATAAATGCTATGAAGGAGGAGCTGAAGATGATCGAAAAAAATGACACGTGGGAGCTAGTGGACAAACCTCAACACAAACATCCTATAGGAGTCAAATGGGTTTATAGAACCAAACTCAATCCAGATGGTTCTATAAATAAATTCAAGGCTAGGTTGGTGGTGAAAGGCTATGCTCAGGTGTTTGGAGTAGATTTTTCAGAAACTTTTGCTCCAGTTGCACGTCTTGATACAATCAGAATGCTACTTGCCTTGATCGCTCATAAAAGGTGGAAAGTTTATCATTTAGATGTAAAATCTGCTTTTCTAAATGGTTACTTGCAGGAGGAGATTTATGTTGAGCAACCTGAGGGGTTTCAAATCAAAGGAGAGGAGCAGGAAGTTTACAAGTTGAAAAATGCATTATATGGTCTTAAACAGGCTCCCAGGGCCTGGTACATCAGAATAGATGATCATCTTCAAGGTCTTGGATTTGTCAAAAGTCCAAGTGAGGCTACATTATACGTGAAATTGGTAGATGCAAGTCTAATCATTATTGCTGTCTATGTTGATGATTTGCTTGTGACAGGAAATGATGAGAAACTTATAAAAGAGTTTAAAACTGATATGCTTAAAGCATTTGAAATGACAGACCTTGGCTTGATGAGTTTCTTTTTGGGAATGAAGGTGAAACAAGATCATGGTGGAATCTTCATTTGCCAAAAGAAGTATGTTAGGGAAACACTCAAGAAGTTTCACATGGAGGACTGCAAAAGCACCACATCTCCAACGAATCAAAAGGAGAAATTTAGCAAGGATGACGGAGCTGATAAAGTTGACGAAATGCACTACAGAAGCTTGATTGGTTGCTTAATGTATCTTACTACAACTAGACCTGACATTTTGTTTGCAGTAAGCATACTTAAAGGTTCATGCATTGTGCTAGTGAAGTTCATTTTCAAGCTGCCAAACGAGTTGTGAGATATGTTAATGGCACTTTAGACTATGGTATAATGTACTCTCATTCTCACAATTTTAAGCTTCATGGATATTCTGACAGTGACTAGGCAGGTTGTATTGATGACATGAGAAACACTTCTGGTTACTGTTTTTCTTTTGGTTCTGGAGTTTTTTCTTGGTGCTCTAAAAAACAAGAAGTTATAGCTCAATCAACTGCTGAAGCAGAATATGTAGTTGTTGTTGCTGCAGTGAATCATGCTCTTTGGATCAGGAAAATCATGACAGATTTGCATATGAAATAAGTGGATAACCAGGCTGTTATCTCAATTGCTAATAATCTGGTGTTTCATGGCAAAACAAAACACTTCAAGATAAAGCTCTATTTTATCAAGGAGATACAAAAGAAAGGAGAAGTGAAATTAATTTACTGCACTACAGAAGAACAAAGTGTTGATATCTTAACAAAGGCGCTTCCTAAAACTAGATATGAATTCTTGAGGGAGAGGCTTGGTGTATGTAGTTCAAGAGTCAAGGAGGAGTGTTGACTATTTGACTCATGAAACAAATATTTAGAGTTGTTGCTATTTTTTAGGCCCATGACTATGTTTATGTTGTATGTGCAACAGTTTGTTTTACCCGTGACTATGTTTATGTTGTATGTGCAGCAGTTAGTTTTCTGCACGTTTATTTTCTATCTGTCTAGGAGTTCTATATATTTATGTAAACTACAGTATGCATTATGAGAAAAAAAAAATATCCTTCTACTGTTACAAACTCTGTTTATGCTCTTCATACCTTCTTTAAAAAACAACACGTTAAAAAACGACCTCCTCAGATAATAAGTTTGTAACGAAGCCCAGTTACGGAATTAGTTTCCGTAAATGACCTATTATGGTCATTTAGCCATTTTTTAATAGTTGGACTTTAAATATTTTGTTTTTATTTTTGTTGGAAAATCAATATTGGACGACCACCTGTTATCAGGACCAATATTAGACCAGAATAAAAACTCAATATTGGACGACCACCTGTTATCAGGACCGATATTGGACCACCCGTTGAATAGTTTTCACACTCGAGAAGTTTAGTTCTTGGCATGGGAGGGGTGTGTCGGAAATACAATATTGAAGGAAAAACTCAAGGGTGTGAAGTCCCACATCGCTTAGAAATGTGACTTGTTGTATGGATATAAGTGGGGTGCAAACCTTACCCTATAAGCCGGTTTTGTGGGTTTGAGTTAGGCCCAACCTACAATTTCTACATGGTATCAGAGCCTATCCTAAGATGGATGTTGGGTCACCCATGGGGCCAATATTGGATCACCCCATTGAATAGCTTCCATGCTTGAGAAGTTCAGTCCTCGGCGTGGGAATGGTGTGTTGGAAACTCAATATTGGACAACCACCTGTTATCATGACCAATATCGGACTAGAATAGAAACTCAATATTGGACGACCACCTGTTATCAGGACCTTGGCGTGGGAGGGATGTGTTAGAAATACAATATTGGAGGAAAAATCCCAAGGATGTGAAGTCTCACATCGCTTAAAGATATGACCTGTTGTATGGATATAAGTGAGGTATAAACCTCAATTTTATGGAGTTGAATTAGACCCATATAATTGAGTAAAAAATCATTATAAGTAATAATCTCACTCGAAAGTTTACATCTTAATCTCTTAACATTTTTGCAATAGGCTATTCATCCTATTCACTTGCTCAGAATAGTTTAACACTTTCCATTTCCATTTTCGACCCTTCAAAATATTGCCTAAAAATCTAATGGTAAATGAAATAAAACCTACAAAAACCAATTGGCACAATTAAAATTTGAGGATTAAAATTTTATATTTGTTAAAAAAATGTAAAACAAATTTTGTTAATACACTTCTTAGCTCTTTGTTTTTAATATAATACCATATTTAATGAAAAATTATCATAAATTACAAAATTTTACAAATTTTGTTTATTTAATGACTTATTTATAATTATTTAATTTTTTATCAGATATATTTAAAAAAATTGTGTTTGATAGTAGTTTGCTAACATTTTTCAAATTGCAAAATAAGCTATAAAAAAAAAAAGCACAATTCAAATAAAAAGGGAGAGAAAAGGGAGAGAAGTATGGTTTTGAGATCTTGGAGCTTAGATAGTTAATTTCATTTCATTAGTATAAAATATTATAAATTCATATTCATACATGGCATGGGATGGGATGGCACAGTTGTATAAATGTTCTCACAGTTGCTCACCTTTGTCACGTGGTGGTTCCGTAAACCATTTATTTCCCTTTAAAATCGATCTCCCTTCATCGTTTGCTTACAGTTCGTCATGCACTCTCTTTTCTCCAGCTCACAAAGACAATGCGCTACCTCACTTGCAACACCCATTCCGCAATAGCCACGTGCGACCCTCCCTCCCTCATAAAGAAGAAAAAGCCCAAAAGCCCAACAAAGGCCCACACCGTCCGACACTTCTCTTACTCCGCCATCTTAGCCGCCACAAACAACTTCTCCGCCGCCACCTTCCTCGGCAAAGGCAGCCACGGCACCGTCTATAAAGCCACCCTCGACGGCGGCACCCTCATCGCCGCCGTCAAGAAAACCAAACCCTCAAACGAAATCGAAATCCTCTCCCATATCCAAAGCCCTCGCATTGTAAACCTTTTTGGTTTCACCAACGACCAAAGTAATAGCGGCAATAGCAGCGGCAATAAAAACAAATTAATAGTGATTGAATACATGCCAAACGGTTCACTTTACGAGCTTCTTCATTCTAAAACGGTTCAACCCCCCGGTTGGACCGCACGTATCCGGTTCGCGGTTCAGATAGCGAAAGCGGTTCGTTTTTTACACTCTTCCGAACCAGCCGTTATACACCGCGACATTAAATCGTCAAACGTGTTAATCGACGAAAAGCTGAACGCGAGACTCGGTGACTTCGGACTCGCTATAAGAGGACACGTGGCAGATTCTGTTGTGCCTCCTGCGGGGACGTTAGGGTACCTCGACCCGTGCTATCTTGCGCCGGGTGATTTGAGTTCCAAGAGCGATGTGTACAGTTTCGGGGTTTTGCTCTTCGAGATCGCCAGTGGGAGACACGCGATCGACGTGAAGCACAGTCCTCCGCTGCTGTTGGACTGGGCGATGCCGCTGGTGCGCCGCGGCGAGTTCTCGCAGATTTGTGACCCGCGCATCGGAGCGCCGCAGGATATGGCGGCGTTCCGACTGATGGTGGTGCTGGCAGCAAAGTGCGTGAGATCCTCGCCGCAGAGGAGGCCGTCGATGGTGGAGGTGGTGGAGATTCTCGCGGGGTTGAAAAAGAGGTTCGACGCGCCGGTGTTGTGGAAGAGAGTTAAGAGCCGCGTGGTGGCGCGTGGGGATCTATTCCGTGGTTTCGATAGAAATGAGGATGTTGAGAGGGTGGTTAAGGGAGGAAGTAGAAATTGTCGGAGGAATGGGAAGGTATCTAGTGTGTCGGGTGTAGAGCATGAGAATGGACCCGCGAATCAAGCTGTTAGGTATAGTTCGACAGAGATGGCACTGTCCAAGTTTGGCATTTTGCATAAGTTGGATAAACCGTTGGTATTGTGCAGTGTTGAGAATCAAAGTAATTGAGTACATAGTGTTACTTTTGTGATTGGGTTAATGGGTTCCTAATAATATACATGGGAATCTTCACCAATTTATTGAAACTGTTATTTTGTATCACTCACACCTTAATCAATTAATAGTAATAATCTTCAATTTTAATAGCTAAATATATTCTTTTTCAAATCACTAACCACTTTGTTTATATATCTATAACTATTATAACGACAATAATATATACACGCGAATTTGTAAATAAATTAGTCATTAATCCTGCCTATATATAAATATATATTAATTTATAAATTAAGTTGAATAGTTTTTTATTGAAAATAATCCAAAAATAGTAGAAAATGACACTTCTATCTACTATATTGTTTTTTTATTATACTATTTTTATAGTATTTATCACTTATTTAAAAAAAAATACATGGAGTTATTTATTTATTCGAATATCGTTCAAACCTCTAAAATCGGATATGATATCCAAGTAGAAACATCAAAGATGCAAATGACATGAAGCGACATAAATACGACTACGACCACAAAATGCAAGCAGAAGCAGAGGGGCATATATATGTAAGGACAGGCAACAAAATACTATATATAAAGCAGCATTTATAGCTGGCTAAATTGAATGTCTTTTGGGAAAAAATAAAAAATAAATTTTGTGGTTGTTACTTAGAAACTGTACACAGCCGTTAGCGTTTGGGTGTTATCTCTTGTAATTCCTTGCCTTGGGGCTGTTTTGTGGTTGTGCCTCAATCTGTATGCATTGAATGCACTTTGGATCCTTATGGACAGACCCAGTAGGGAAATATTGAGGGAAGATGTAACAGGTTGGTAAGCTCTTATTTTTGGGTCTCGCCAGCCAAGCTTACCACATGTTATTTGCATATTATGATACTGGAATTGTCCAAAAAGATAAAAAAGAAAAAAGAATTAAGACATGGTAATTGAACATTTTGTGATGAAAAAGATATTATTGAAAATGAAAATATGATGAAAAGTAATCGCTCAAGTTTTTATAAAAACAACTCATTATTCAATAAATATTTCCTATGCATATTATGATACCTTGAAGATAAATAAATAGTTTCAATTATTCCTTTATAAGGTTTACATGCCTTCGGCTCCAATTAGGTAAGTATTTTTACTTTAGTCTTTAAGGAAAAGATTTAGAAGTCTTTGTATTGAAATTTTAAGTTACATTAATTTTTATGTGAATTTTTTTTTTCATAATCATGTTAGTTTGGTTAATGTAACATATTGATTGTCATTAGATCTGTTTTAACCATGTATTGATTTATATTTTAACATTAATTCATACTTTTTATGTTAATTAATCTTATTTTAGGTGATTTGAAATATTAATATATAATTTTGATCAAATTAATAAAAAAAATTAAATTAAATTAAATTAAAAAAAATTAAATCAATACATATTTAGATATGTGAGAAACAATTTCTATATCATATTGGTCATGTTCACATAGTTGTGTAACAATTTACTGCTAGATTCTCAATCCTAGGACAAGTTAAATTTACTTAAAACATATTATATCCTTTAATTTTGATAATTACATACTATTAAAATAAAAGTTTGAACTTATAGGGCGATTGAAACTTTCAGACTTTTGAAGCAATTAGATAAAGTGAGTACTCAATAGGTGAACTGTGCGTCTCAAACAAAACTCAAGTGAAATTAATGAAGTAACATATGGAGTCTCAAAAGCTAAGATGAGTATCAGTTCTATTTGTTATTATTACACATAAACTTTAATCGAAACATCATTTCATGCACAATCTTATCAAGCAAACACATATTTCAATCAAATATGAGGAAGTCAACTAGATCTTTCATTAAAAGACATTCCTTATTAGAGTCAAAGAGAATATTTTATAACAGGAAGATCTGTTGTAGAATGAAGTACATTTGTGTATGAAATCCTTGAATTGTGGAGAAGTTCTACATCTCTGAAGTTGACAGATCAAGAACACATTTAATGCAAAGGAATGTTGAGCATGATTTTGTCGGAGTGAAGATTTTGAAGTTATTGAGTTTAACCGCTACTTCAAACTCTTCGTCTATATAAAGGCTAAAGAATGAAAAATTGAAGTTGCGTAGAAGAGAGGAGAATGCTTTGAAAAATATGCTTTGTATAATTTCATATATTTTATAGATATCTTTTCATCTATACTCTTCATTGTATATCCTCTCTACACAAAGTTGAATATTTATAAGTTAGACAACCCTTTGTGAATCCACACCTTAGTAGTAGTTTAGCCAAAAGAGGCTAGGATCAAACAATAATTGTTGTTGTTAGCCTAGAAAGGCTAAAACTAAACAATACTTAAAGTTGTTAACTTAAACATATTGAGTTCAAACAATACTTAGGAAGTGTTAGCCTAAGGAGGCTGTGACCAAAGAATACTTGGGTTATACAAAAGTAGCTGAGGTCAAACCATACTAGTATTCATTCTAATGCAGTGAAATCTTAGTTGTTGCTAAAATACTAGATGTAGTCTTGACAAGATAAATTAGTATAAAAATCTCTTTTTTATTAGCTTTGCTTTATTGTTGTTTTTACTAACTAGGGTTGTGTTGTGAAATTTATCGTTAAGTCAAATTTGTTAAAGGAAAATAATATCTCTTAATTGTGATAATTACAATCTGTTAAAATAAAAATCTAAACTTATAAGACAAATGAAGCTTTCAGACTTTTGGAACAATCAGACGAAGTAAGCATTCAATAGACGAATGATGCGTCTCAAATGAAACTCACATCAAACTAATGAAGTAACAGATGAACTTTAAAGAACTAAGATAAGTATTATTTTTGTCTATTACTTTTTATACATAGACTCCAACAAAAAATATTTATTTCATGTCAAGTCTTATCAAGAAAGCACACGTTTCAACCAGATACAAGAAAATCAACTAAATCATTCTTAAAAGATAAGCCTTAACAGATTCAAGAAGAATGTTTTCTGATATAGAGATTTGTTGCGGAAAGAAGTACAACATTTTGTACAAAGTCCTCGAACCATGAAGTCTATTTTCTTCCCTAATGTCGATACCCAAAGAATGCATTTAATGCAAATGAAGGTTGAGCTTGCTTTAATCAGATGAAGTGAAGATTTTAAAGCTGTTGAGCCTAACGAGTATTTCAAGTCCTCCATCTATATAAATGTTGAAGAACGGAGAATTGAAATTAACGAACTATTGCAAAGTTGTTTAAAAGAAAGTGATATTTAGTTTTGTATTACTTATATCATTCTCTATGTAGAGGTTAAATTATTCGAAGTTAGACAACCCTTTTTGTCAATCTACACTTTAATGGTATTTAGCCTGAAGAGGTTTGGACCAGACAATACTTGTAGTAGCCTAAAGATGCTGAGACCAAAGAATACTTAGAGTTGTTATCTTGAAGAGGCTGAATTCAAATAATACTTGAGTTTGGTAAAAAGAGAGACTTGTGGCTAAATAATACTTGGATTAGCCAGAAGAGGTTGTTAATTTCTTGTACCTTGACCATTTGATGATTCTTGAGGTCTAGAGGTCATGTTTACTTTCAAGATTTAAAGAACTTACCATAACTTATTTGTCAAACTGTTACAATCATAGTGATGATTCTAATACCTTGTTGTGTATTTGGAAAAATGGTTGTAGCATTTGTTGAAAGATGAACCACTATAAATCTCGTGTACTTTTTATATCTCTCACACTTACTCTTACTTATTAATTATTTACATTGAATGGAACTGATTCTAACAAGTTTACTTGAGTGATTTTTAACTTGATTGTGTATTAAAGATAA
Source organism: Hylodesmum podocarpum (assembly GCA_026586105.1). Taxonomy (NCBI): domain Eukaryota; kingdom Viridiplantae; phylum Streptophyta; class Magnoliopsida; order Fabales; family Fabaceae; genus Hylodesmum; species Hylodesmum podocarpum. The sequence continues at coordinate 946,125 of JALJEV010000071.1, read as the reverse complement.
TGGAAACCATCTTTAAATTCAAAAGTCAAGGAAATAGAGAAATCTTGTAAAAAAAAATTTTGATACCATTCGAAAAGAACTCTGATAATTACGAAAAAATCCTAATTCACGAATTCAACCCCCCTTCTTGATGTAGATTGTAATCATTTTGACATTCCTCACAATAAAGTTATTGACACTTTTCTTTCTCATTTTGATATTTCTCTTTGAATTGGCCTCTACTTTGTTTCTAATAAGCTGTTTCTTTTATATGCATTATCCAAAACAACTGTTGATGTGAGTTGAGTCAAGCTTGGTTGAGAGAAATGATGTGGAGAAGGATGCTTGGGAGTACATCTCAAGACCCTGATGAGACTCAAAGAGAAAACATCTTCCATATAAGATGCACTATAGAAGGGAAGGTATGCTCTTTAATAATAGATAATGGTAGTTGTACAAATGTAGTTAGTTCTAGATTGATTAATAAATTGTGCTTGAAAACTTCTCCACATCCCAAACCTTATAAGTTACAAAGGCTTAGTGACAAATGAGAACTAGTAGTGGATAAGCAAGTTGTTATAGCTTTCACAATAGGAAAATACCATGATGATGTGTTATGTGTTGTTGTACCTATGGAAACTACTCATGTACTACTAGGTAGGCCTTGACAATTTGATAAGCATGTATTGTATGATGATGTTTCAAATACTTATGTTTTCTCTCATGCAGGTCGCAAGGTGACACTCAAGCCATTGTCACCTAAAGAAGTTTGTGAACACCAAACAAGAATGAAAATAAAGAGAGAAATTAAGGAAAAAGAAAAAGACGGTAAGAGCTCCAAGAGAGAAAAAAATGAGAGAAATAAAAGTGAAAAAACAAGAAAGAGTAAACCAAAAGAGGAAAAAAGAGTTAGGAAAGAAAAGAGTGAAAAAGAGAGAGCTTGCTTGTTGAGACAAGAGAGTTAAAGAGAGATTTCCTAGCTAGGAAATCCATGTTTTTGTGCTTACCTAAACCCCTTTACTTGAATTCTAATTTTGTAGGTACACAAGAGGACTTGGATGCTTTGTTGAAAGAGTTTGATGATGTGTTCCTACAAGACATTCCTCATGGTCTCCCACCAATTAGAGCCATTGAGCACCAAATCGATTTGATTCCCGGAGCATCTCATGAAATTCAAAGACAAGTCCAAGAATTGATGGAGAAGGGTTGGGTGAAGGAGAGTCTCTCCCCTTGTGCTTCACCGGTCATACTTGTGTCTAAGAATGAGGGAACATGGAGAATGTGCACTGATTGTAGAGTTATTAATAACATCACAATAAGGTATAGACATCAATTCCTAGGCTAGATGATTTGCTTGACGAGTTGCATGATGCTAGTGTGTTCTCCAAAATTGATCTTAAATTCGGTTACCACCAAATAAGAATGAAAGAAAAAGATGACTGGAAAACGACCTTTAAGACCAAGTTTGGATTGTATGAGTGGCTTGTCATGCCATTTGGCCTTTCTAATTCACCAAGCACTTTCATGAGGTTAATGAACCATGTATTGAGAAATTTCATTGGAAAATTTGTAGTTGTGTATTTTGATGACATTTTAATCTATAACAAATCTTTCCATGAGCATCTAACCCATTTAAGGAAGGTGATAGCAATACTCAGAAAGGAACAACTCTATGCCAACAAGGCCAAGTGCATCTTCTCCAAAGACATAATGATATTCCTTGGTTTTGTTGTGAGTTCACATGGAGTTCAAGTGGATGATGAGAAGGTAAGAGTCATCATGAAGTGGCCGACTCCCACAAGTGTCAAAGACGTAAGAAGTTTCCATGGGTTGACTAGCTTCTATAGGAGGTTTGTGAAAGATTTTAGTACTATTGTCTCTTCTTTGGATGAGCTAGTTAAAAAGGAAAATCAATTTGTGTGGGGACCTAAACAAGAAGGAGCTTTTACTACTCTTAAAGATAAACTCACCCATGCTCCAATTCTAGCATTGCCTAACTTTGCTTTATCTTACTGTCCATGCTTGAAAGTAGTTTACTTGGATTTGATCACATAAAGACTTTGTATGCTAATAATGAGGATTTCAGATCTATCCATATTTTGAAGGAGCTCACAAGGATTATTTTAAGCATGAAGGTTATCTTTTAAAAGGTAAAAATTTATGTGTGCTTAAAACTTTTTTGAGGAACTCTTGTAGGTCCCTATATGAATCTAGAGGGGGGTGAATAGATTCAAGTTCCCTTTATCGTTTTACTTTTTCTCACTTTTTTTCCAGATTCAGTTTTATCTTGAATTACAAGAACGTATCAGAGATATAAACAGCGAAAAAGAAGGGAAAATTGTAAAGCAAGAAAATAATGAATTAAAGGAGATAAGATAAAGAAGAGAGTTTAGACAGAGATTTATACTGGTTCGGCTTTCAGCCTACATCCAGTCCCAACCCAACAATCTGTTGTGATCGATTTTCCACTATAATGATTCTGTGTTCAATACAATCACGCTGCACAAACACAAAAATAAATCAAATACTCAAAACTATATGTTCTTCACCTAAGAACATATCTTGATCCTTGATCCCTTCAAGAATCAACCTTTGAGAGTACCTCTCTCAAAAACTTATCAACTCTTTCTAGAGAATACCTTTTTCTTTAGAGTTCAAACCAAAAAGATTACAAAAGATAAAGATCAGATAAGATTACACCTGTTGTGTATGCACTGATCAACAATATCATCCAAACAATTCAACCATTCACACAGCCTTCATCTCAAGAGAAATCTTTGAAACTTTGAAGAGAATTCTTGTAAAAACTAGTGTTTAACTCTTCCTTTCTTTCTTTGAAAACACAAAAAGATCTCTCTCTTGAAAACAATTCAAAGAGGTTTCAATTTAAAGCAGTTTCAAAATCATTTGAGATGAAATTTTGGTGTGGTAATCGATTACTGGATTGTGGTAATCGATTACTCCAGAGAAATTTGTCTTCCCTTGTTTCTTCAAGCACGAAGTAATCGATTACTATGGAGTGGTAATCGATTACTCCAGAGCAGTTTGGGTTCCCCTGTTTTCTGAAACTGTTGGTAATCGATTACTGTTAGATCAAGGAAGATTAACACCTCAAGATTTTGATTATTACAAGACAGACGAAATCAAGCTATCAAGACCTGCTAAGACGAAACCAGCTCAGACGGAAGATGGCCCTTCAAAGTTTGAAGTGTTGCGTCTGTCCACAAGCCAAGACATCAGACGGAACGTGCACAGACGGAAGAAGACTGTCAAAGCTAAAGTCTCCATCTGTCCAATAGTGAAGCCTTAAGACGAAAGGATGAAACGAAACAACTTCAACTGATTACACATTTCGTCTATCCAAAAGTGAAGTCAAGATTGGAGTTTCGCGCCAAGACTTAAAATCTAAAGGAGTCATTATGAGAAGAATCCAAGATCTGTATGGGGATCTGCGCTTTCACATCCAAAGTCAAAAAGGTCTCTACCTTTTTGTCACATCTCTCAGTCGGTAAAAAAAAGGAACGCGCACGCAATTCATCGAGATATCCGCCGCAACTCTCATCTATCAATCAAGGACAAGTCGACAACCTTTTTGGAAAGTTCTCAAGAAGATTTCCAACGACTCTCAACGACATTCAAATGAGTCTAACGGCTATTTGAAGAAAATGCCTATAAAAGGACTTCACCACGACCAGAACAAGTTGGCGAATACGCTTATCTTCATCTATCTCTTAAGGATTCGCTCAAATCTGTGATAGTGATTTATTGTAAACACCTCTCTGCGTAGAGGAAAACTTTGTTTTTCTAAAACATATTTCAAAGTCCACTTGTGTGGCATTTTAGCCTGAGGAGGCTGTGTTCCAAAGAATACCTCTTGTATTGCCTGTGGAGGCTGGGTTCAAAGAATACCTTGTTGGTTTAGCTTGAGAAGGCTGGGAGCAAAGAATATCTGTGTATAGCCAGAAGTGGTTGGGATCAAAGAATACTTGTAACCCTTTCATGGTTGGTAGTGAAAACTCAGGCGGTTCTTGGGTAACTGACGTAGTCTTGAATAGACGAACCAGTATAAAAATAACTGTGTTTATTTTTGTTTCGTCTGATCAACTAACAGGGGATAATCACACTATAACGTTTGTTCATTAAAATCAATCTTTCAACATAAATTTTGTTTCGTCTGAACAACTTTGAAACCCACAGACGAAAGGGATAAAATTTTTAATTAACACAATTCAACCCCCCTTCTTGTGTTTTATCTTTTACAATTACAGCTTGTGGTAATCGATTACTTCAGCTTAAAAACCTTTTTAAACCAAAGTTTTTTATTCCTTTCAAATAAAATGGGGTTCCAAAGCTTCTCTAGCTCAAATCACAAGAGTAAAATCAAATTTTCTATGAAACGATTGAATAAAACCACACTTAAAGCCTAAACTAAAACAATCAATACATTTTAAACTCCTATATACAATCTATTACAAAGATCAATTGACACCCGCGCCGAACGTGCGTCAAATAATACCAAAGCCTAGCTACTACTTTGCAGTAATAGTGGACTCGGATCGTTTCCCTACGAATTACTTTGTTACTTCTCTATAGCCAAAATTTTAAATGCAATTTTGGGGGTTTTTGTGTAGAGGAAAAATTAAAGGCAATTAAATAGTAAAAATTAACCAATGACAGTAATTAAACAATAATTAAAAAGTAATTAATAGATTATTAAAAGGCACCAATCCGATCTCTGTCAGATCCCAATTTCCCTCATTGGTTCAACAAAATAAAGACACTCATCTATGCAGTGTATTGAAACCGAGATCTCTGCATGTCAACACTGAACTAGCGCTCTAAGATCTTAGAGAATTATCATCGAACACTTGGTGGCCTTTAAACTCACACAATCGCATGAGAGCACACAACTTGGTTCCGAATCATATAATTAGTTCTCTGCATTCATTATCAATTAACAACGACAGAATCAACAATCTAAATCCAAGATATTAATCAACATAATGGAATTAATATTATAGAATCCAAAACGAGTACTTATGCAATTGAAAACGGAGAACCTAAGGAAATTAGGGATCCTATTGAGATCGAATTGGTTGAAGAAATTAGTTGCGCATAATTGAAATTAGACTAAGCATAAATTGGGATTGCATATTAGAAGAATTAAATTACAAGAAGGGAGAGAGAACGAGAATTGGAATGGAAAACCTGAAAACCCTAGCAAAGCGACTTGAAAGGAAAAAAAAGCAATGCCGAAAATTGAAATTGATTGAAAGGTAAAAAGTGTCTACAATTTTCTGAATTGGGGTATTTATAATAAGTGAGTCATGTGCTAGTCACATGACTTTAAGTGACTTAGGGTGCAGGGTTCAAAGCCCACCCAATGCAAACATTTAAATGGTCCAATTATATGATTTGAAATGGGCCTACACTAATTCTTCACGCTGGAATTCCCGCATCAATTTCGTGCGTCACTTTCAAGGCAATTTTCACCCTAGATGCGGTCCGAATTGGCTCTTCATGTCTTCATAGATTTTGTAGCTCTTTCAGTCCTCTTTAATTTGACATAAACTGGAGCTCAAACAGAGTTCTGTAGTGAGAGTTATGCCTTTTTTAGTGAACCTTATCAAAACTGAAAATTTTAACGAATTAGAACAAAAATAAACACTTAAGGCCCAAATGAGCCCAAACTCTTAAATGCACTAAATCATGCTAATTGACCATTAATAATGTTGTAATATGATGTATTAAATGCAGAGAAATTGATCAAAATAATGATTCATCAAATTCCCCCACACTTATCCTTTTGCACTCCTGGGCAAAATTAAGTCCTAATGAAAATGTTAAATCGGATGCAAAATTTCATCTGGTTTAAGTTATTTCATACTCTACAAAATAGTTATCAATGCCTCAGAACTGAACATAGCGATCAGAGCACAATCAATCCAATAATTACAGATTACAGTATTAAATAATTCCTGCTTCAGATAGTACCAATCAGACAGTGAATTAATCATGTAAGTTAATTATAAGCAATGACCTCACCAGAAGTGTATCACTCAAACTCTCAAGTGTATCAGGCAAGTGTTTACTCTCAAACCATTAAAGTGAACATCATTTTACCATAGGCTTGCAATCACTCTAGCTCTCTACCACCAACAATCACAGTCATGCATGATTCAAGAGGACTTGCAAAGGATGTAATGGGGGCCAAGGATAAAGGTTTGATAAATTTGGTCAAGTGACTACTATTTCACAGATATTGAAATCAACATCAACAGATTACAAAAGATATCAAAATTACATAATAAATCTGCAAAGTTATTATTTCAACAACTGCTTAAGTACTCAACTCATTTTGCACACTTATTCAGATTAAAAGAAAACTCCCTCGGCCGCTCAAAGTGGCGGTGTGTCTGCAAGTGTGACAATCTCCTACTCTGCGGGCTGCTTGATGGAGCTCTCATGATAGTGCTTTAAGCGCTGCCCGTTCACCATGAATGTATTCCCCGTTCGATCATCTTTAAGTTCAACTGCACCAAAGGGAAAAACATTAGTAATCACAAATGGACCATCCCACCTAGATTTAAGTTTACCAGGCATAAGCTTGAGGCGAGAATTAAAGAGAAGAACTTTCTGTCCAACTGAAAACTCCCTATGAAGGATTTGCCGATCATGGAAGGCTTTGGTCTTCTCTTTATATATGCGTGAACTTTCATAAGCCTCCAATCTCAGCTCCTCTAACTCTTGGAGTTGTAGTTTCCTCTCTGCTCCAGATTGGTCCAAGTCCATATTACACCGCTTGACTGCCTAGAAAGCACGGTGCTCAAGTTCCACAGGGAGGTGGCAGGCCTTACCATAGATCAGCCTGTAAGGAGTCATCCCAATCGGGGTCTTGTAAGCAGTTCGGTAGGCCCATAAAGCGTCATCCAAACACTTGCTCCGTCATCCTTCCCGTTGGAACTCACGCCTTACGTAGAATGAGCTTGATCTCCCTGTTAGAGATCTCAGCTTGTCCGTTAGTCTGCGGGTGGTAAGCAGTGGCAACCTTATGGAGTACTCCATATTTCCTCAGTAAAAGGTCCATGCTTCGGTTGCAGAAATGTGTACCCTGGTCACTGATGATGGCCCTGGGAATACCAAACCTGCAAAATATATGGGAACGAACAAAATCTACTACAACAGCAGAATCGTCAGTCCTAGTGGCTTTCGCCTCAACCCATTTAGAGACATAATCAACAACGAGCAGGATGTAAGTAAACCCGAATGAAACAGGAAACGGTCCCATGAAATCAATGCCCCAAACATCAAAAATATCACAAAATAATATGGGTTGCTGAGGCATCTCATATCTACGAGAAATATTTCCTATTTTCTGACACTTATCACAAGATTTGCAATATTCATAAGCATCATGAAATAAAGAAGGCCAAAATAGTCCAGAGTATAACACTTTCCTAGCAGTCCTCCTAGGTCCAAAATGACCACCACAAGCAAAAACATGACAGAAGGCAAGAACAAATGCAAACTCATACTCAGGCACACATCTCCTAATAATCTGGTCACTACAAAATTTCCACAAATAGGGATCATCCCATACATAATGTTTAGAATCACTTTTAAGTTTCAATGCATGAGCCCTAGTGAAATCTCCAGGAATTAAACCAACAACCAGATAATTTACAATGTCAGCATACCAAGGGGATGAGAATTTACCTTGCAGCAGTAAAAGCTGCTCATCTGGAAAATTATCCGCAATGGGGGAGAGTGAGGTAGGCAGATGGATGCGGCTAAGGTGATCAGCCACCAAGTTCTGAGCTCCGCTTCTATCCTTAATCTCAATATCAAATTCTTGGAGCAGAAACATCCATCTGATGAGTCTGGGCTTGGCATCTGCCTTCTTCAGAAGGAACTTTAAAGCTGCATGATCAGTAAAAACAACAATCTTAGCATTTAACAAGTAAGACCGAAATTTATCTAAGGCAAATACAACAGCTAAAAGCTCCTTCTCTATAGTGGTGTAATTGGACTGTGCTGAGTCCAAGGTCTTGGAGGCATAAGAAATGACATGGGGAGCTCTATCTCGCCTCTGAGCTAGGATTGCACCAACTGCATAGTTGGAAGCGTCGCACATCAACTCAAATGGAATGGTCCAATCCGGTGGTTGGATGATAGGAGCAGTGGTCAAGCACTTCTTAAGTTGATTGAAAGCATCCTTGCATGAGTCAGTGAAGAGAAAATCCGCATCATGTTGAAGTAAGGTGGTGAGAGGTCGGGCTATGTGGTCAAGCCTTGGATGAATCTTCTGGTAGAAACCCGCATGGCCAAGAAAAGAGCGAACTTCCCGCACGGAGGCGGGTAAGGCAAAAAGAAATAACTTCTATCTTAGCAGATCTACCTCAATTCCTTTCTTAGAAATTACATGCCCTAATACAATACCGGACTCGACCATGAAATGACATTTTTCATAATTCAACACGAGATTGCTTTCAATGCATCTATTCAAAACCTTTGCTAGACTACTCAGTAATCATCAAAACAGAACCATAGATAGAAAAATCATCCATGAATACTTCCATACACTCCTCCAAGAAATCAGAAAAGATGCTTACCATGCACCTCTGAAAGGTGCCAGGTGCATTGCAGAGTCCAAAAGGCATCCTTCTGTATGCATAAGTTCCGAAGGGGCATGTGAAAGTAGTTTTATCCTGGTCCTCTGGTGCTATGTGGATCTGGAAGTAACCTGAAAAACCATCCAGAAAACAGTAATGAGATTTACCAGCTAAACGCTCAAGCATCTGATCAATAAAAGGTAAGGGATAGTGATCTTTTCGAGTAGCCTGGTTAAGTCTTCTATAATCAATGCAGACTCTCCAACTGTTCTGGATTCTGGTGGGTATCAGCTCATTCTTCTCATTTGCCACCACTGTTACTCCAGACTTCTTTGGTACAACTTGAACTAGACTTACCCACTGGCTATCAGAGATCGGGTATATAATGCCAGCTTGAAGAAGCTTAGTGACCTCTTTCTTCACAACATCCAGAATAAGTGGGTTAAGTCTTCTCTGAGGCTGTCTAACTGGTTTAGCTTCATCTTCCAATAATATCCAATGCATGCAAGTAGTGGGGCTAATACCAGGGATGTCCAAGGGTCCATCCAATCGCCTTCTTGTGTATCCTCGAACATCAAGCAATTTGGCTTCTTGATCGAGATGAAAGGTTCTCGGCTATGATTCTTGGTAGCTTCGATCCTCCTCTAAGTATGCATATCTGAGATGCTCAGGAAGTGTCTTGAGTTCTAGCTCAGGTGGTTGCTCAATAGAAGGTCTGACAGTGGCATAGTTGAGCAACTCAGTTGAGCTAGTGGTACCTACAAAATGATCAAATGGGTGAGAAGCAGCTTTAGGCAGTCCATACAAAGCATTATATCCAGAATCAGAATTAAGACTGACTTCACTGTTCACGTCAACCATAAACTTGGATGCAGAGATATCAGTACCAGATGAACTCAATTCAGATGCAATAGCTATAACATACTCACACATGGGCATATCAGGATAATCAGTACAAACATGGCACCAAGAATGAGTATCACAATCACAGCTCAAAATAGATGCATCAGATAATTTCAAATCAATCCCACAAGATGAATCATCAACCATACAAGTATCATGCATAGATTCCAGAAACTCATCTATCATGTCATCAATAACATCTATTCTCAAAACAGAATGTTCTTCCTTAGGTTGTCTCATGGCATCAAAAATATTAAATTTAACAATGCTATCACCAAACTCCATGGACATGGTACCAGAATGCACATCAATTTTAGTCCTAGCTGTTTTCAGGAAAGGTCTACCAAGAATAATGGGTGAGCTACTACAACCTAATTCACCCTCCATCTCAAGAATATAGAAATCAACAGGAAAAATTAATTCATTCACCCTAACTAAAACATCTTCAACTAAACCAACAGGGTGTGCATTACTCCTATTAGCTAACTGTATCACAACACCAGTAGCTTTCAGAGGTCCTAATCCTAGAGAATTAAAAACAGATGTAGGCATGACATTAATAGAAGCTCCTAAATCTAACATGCAATCATCGAATTTATAATTTCCAATAATACAAGGAACAGAAAACGTCCCTGGATCCTTGCACTTTGGTGGCATGGGCTGAATGAGTGCAGACACATTCTTGCTGAGACTAACTCGCTCATGGCCTGCTAGCTTCCTTTTGTTGGTGCACAATTCTTTCAGAAACTTTGCATATTTAGGGATTTGGCGGATTGCATCCAAGAGGGGAATGTTGACCTCCACCTTGCGGAAGGTGTCAAGTATCTCCTTCTCCAATGCTAACTCAGCCAATTTCTTTGAATGGGAAAGTCTTTGAGGAAAAGGGATTGTAGGGGGAGGAATGGACTCAGATGTGTCTGCATGTGCAATACTTTTATCTGTAGGTGGTGGCGGTTCATTGGCTAGCCTCTCAGGTGGGTTAACTTGCTTCCCAGATCTCAAGGTAATGGCACTCACTTTCTTGTCATGTGAGTTTGGATTTGGCACAGTCTGAGAAGGCAAGGTAGAGGATGAGGATGCAGGGGACTGGTTCTGATTAATAGCATTAGCCAGTTGGCCAATCTGTGTCTGCAGGCTCTGAATGGTGGCCTCAGTCCTCTGCTGAAACTGCAAGCTATTAGTGGTCATTTGCTTCATCAACTCCTCCAAGGAATGGCCACTGGAAGCCTGCTGAGGTGCAGGTTGTGGTGGCTCCCTTTGTTGCTGAAAGGGAGGTCTGTATTGATTGTTGGAGGGTTGCCAATGCTGCTGAGACTGCCTATTCTGTTGAGGCTGCCAATGTTGCTGCTGATTGCTTGGTACATGAAATTGTTGGTTTTGGTTCTGATTCCCCCATCTCAAATTGGGGTGATCCTTCCAACCAGGGTTGTAGGTGTTGGAGTAAGGATTATTCTGAGGTCTCCCAGGGAACACTCCAAAGCCAGCCTACGCGTAGGGTCCTGCTGGTACCCTTCCTGCAAGGTTGGACAAACATCAGTAGAATGATAGGGATCAGAACATATACCACAATTTGCGCTCGGCGGGGCTGCAACTTCTACGTTGGCTGTCTGTGTCACTGCTAACTGTCTGACCAAAGAGGTGAGCTCATCCAATTTATTGGTCAGAATCTGTTGATCTGCATATGGGGAATGTGATGGTGCAGGTGTAGAGGCCGATCTACGGATGGTGTGGATCGAACATGGTATACACTTGTTCTTACCGGTGCCAAACTGTTGGGCATTTGCAGCCATGTTAGAAATAAGTTCTCTAGCTACAGTTGGGGTCTTATCCACCAAAGCACCTCCACTTGCAGCGTCTACCATGTTGCGGTCCATGGGTAAGAGTCCCTCATAAAAATACACAATAAGTAGTTGATCTGTGATCTGATGATGAGGCGCACTAGAGACCGCTCTTGAACCTCTCCCAGTACTCATGCAAGTTCTCCCCATTAGCTTGTCTAATTCCACAAATCTCCTTTCTGACGGATGCAGCTCTAGAAGCTGGGAAGTATTTCTCCAAAAAGATGTGTTTCATGTCACCCCAACTCCTAATAACTGTTGGTTGCAGGTAGTACAACCAGTCCTTAACATTCCAAAAAGTAATTGATCTGTGATCTGATGATGAGGGCAGCTAGAGACCAGTCTCTTGAACCTCTCCCAGTACTCATGCAAGTTCTCCCCATTAGCTTGTCTAATTCCACAAATCTCCTTTCTGATGGATGCAGCTCCAGAAGCTGGGAAGTATTTCTCCAAAAAGATGCGTTTCATGTCACCCCAACTCCTAATAATTGTTGGTTGCAGGTAGTACAACCAGTCCTTAGCATTCCCATCAAGTGAAAATGGGAAGGCCCTCAACTTAATGTGCTCTTCATCAATTCCGTGGGGCTTCATAGTGCTACACACTACATGGAACTCCTTTATATGCTTATGGGGATCTTCACCTGCTAGGCCATGAAACTTAGGCAAAAGATGGATTAATCCAGATTTTAACTCAAAGTCAACATCAAGTTCAGGATATTCAATGCACAAGGGCTGGTAATTGACATCAGGAGCAGACAATTCCTTAAGAGTTCTATTATCCATATTTGCAATATTTTTAGTAGGTATAATATTCCTGTTACGTGCACTCCTACTATTATGAATGATTCTCTCAGGTTCAGGATTTAATGCATTCAAATCAGTACTTCTACTTCTAGTGTTCATGCATCAAAAGCTAACAATAATAGTAAAAATAGCATCAATAGCACTAACAAAAGTAGTATCTCACAAAGACTCACTCTAAATTGTTGTCAATATGCACCAAATGACCAAAATAAATTGCAAAACAGTATCAAATGATTTTTTTAAAATTTATTGAACTTATTAAATGTAACCTAACCTATCCTAAGTCTAATAATAATAAAAAAAAATGCATATAAACAATGAGAATTAACAAAGCAATCCCCGGCAACGGCGCCAAATTTGACACACGCGCCGAACGTGCGTCAAATAATACCAAAGCCTAGCTACTACTTTGCAGTAATAGTGGACTCGGATCGTTTCCCTACGGATTACTTTGTTACTTCTCTATAGCCGAAATTTTAAATGCAATTTTGGGGTTTTTGTGTAGAGGAAAAATTAAAGGCAATTAAATAGTAAAAATTAACCAATGACAAGAATTAAACAATAATTAAAAAGCAATTAATAGATTATTAAAAGGCACCAATCCGATCTCTGTCAGATCCCAATTTCCCTCATTGGTTCAACAAAATAAAGACACTCATCTATGCAGTGCATTGAAACCAAGATCTCTGCATGTCAACACTGAACTAGCGCTCTAAGATCTTAGAGAATTATCATCGAACACTTGGTGGCCTTTAAACTCACACAATCGCATGAGAGCACACAACTTGGTTCCGAATCATATAATTAGTTCTCTGCATTCATTATCAATCAACAATGACAGAATCAACAATCTAAATCCAAAATATTAATCACATAATGGAATTAAAATTATAGAATCCAAAACGAGTACTTATGCAATTGAAAACGGAGAACCTAAGGAAATTAGGGATCCTATTGAGATCGAATTGGTTGAAGAAATTAGTTGCGCATAATTGAAATTAGACTAAGCATAAATTGGGATTGCATATTAGAAGAATTAAATTGCAAGAAGGGAGAGAGAACGAGAATTGGAATGGCAAACCTGAAAACCCTAGCAAAGCGACTTGAAAGGAAAAAAAAGCAATGCCGAAAATTGAAATTGATTGAAAGGTAAAAAGTGTCTACAATTTTCTGAATTGGGGTATTTATAATAAGTGAGTCATGTGCTAGTCACATGACTTTAAGTGACTTAGGGTGCAGGGTTCAAAGCCCACCCAATGCAAACATTTAAATGGTCCAATTATATGATTTGAAATGGGCCTACACTAATTCTTCACGCTGGAATTCCCGCATCAATTTCGTGCGTCACTTTCAAGGCAATTTTCACCCGAGATGCGGTCCGAATTGGCTCTTCATGTCTTCATAGATTTTGTAGCTCTTTCAGTCCTCTTTAATTTGACATAAAATGGAGCTCAAACAGAGTTCTTTAGTGAGAGTTATGCCTTTTTTAGTGAACCTTGTCCAAACTGGAAATTTTAACGAATTAGAACAAAAATAAGCACTTAAGGCCCAAATGAGCCCAAACTCATAAATGCACTAAATCATGCTAATTGACCATTAATAATGTTGTAATATGATGTATTAAATGCATAGAAATTGATCAAAATAATTATTCATCAATCAAAAGTACAAGTAAATCAAAACTAAAACTAGGGATGGCTTCTTCAGCTTCAAGTCCAACAATCTCCCCCTTTTTGGTTTTGATGTACCAAATGTTGTGTAGTTGATCTTCAATGTAGATGATGGCTTTGATGTGACCTGCAATGTTAGTGTTTTTCCTTTTCTATTGTTTCAATTTCATCAATTCCATACAGCTATTTACATACAGCTTTATGAATCATCCAAAACATATCACTATATCAAATCACAGACATATAAAGACAATCATTTGCAAAGCAAATTAAGTCTAACTATTACAGTCATCCAATAAAATGTTCAATTGTGTTAATCTGCTCCCTCTAAGTAGAATACTTAAGTAAAATAGATTCAAAAACTTCCAAGAAACAGAACAAATAATAGTTCAAAGCAATTATAGAGCAAAGCAATTACAGCAATCCAAATATTAAGACTAAAGACAATTAATAACTACACTACTACTACTCCCCCTATTTGGTATATCAAATTAGAAGGTGAGAGGTAGAGATGGAGTTACTAATCTGATTCGTCATCCTGGTTGAGTCTTTCCATGATCGTTTCCATCAAGTCCTTCATTTCTAGGAAATGCAGATCTTGTCGCTTTCCCAGGTCATCAAGTCGTTTGTTGACGGTTACTTCCAGTTCATCCATCCTATCAATCATAACGGATTCGAAGCGCGATCGTGGAATGTACTCTCCAGAATTGTCTTCATCCTCATCTTCATGCTCAGGTAGTGCTTCCTCATGTTCTTCTGGTGCTTCCTCATGTTCTGGTTGTGGAATGGCCTGTTGTTCCTCTCTTGTGATCCATTCCGCATCGGTCTTGATAAGTCTCATCATCTTTAATGCTCTATCACCGATAACATGGACATCTTTGACTAACTCTCTAGCTTCATCAGTGGTGTCAATCTGAAAAATTTCAATTAGTCTAGAGATAAAAAGAGAGTAAGGACACTTATTGTCTAGAAGTCTTCTAGTTTTCAACATGTTGTCCATGATGATGTGCGTCCCACCACTTGAATCCCGTTCTTTAGAGCAGCAATGAGAATCATGTCATCCTCACTCAGTTGGGCATGGTTTGCTCCCCTTGCAGCCAAGATCCAGCAAACAGTATAATGTAGTAGCCTATCATCCGCTGTCAGGCCACCAATGTTGTATGTTACTTTCTTGCCCTGTGCTCTTCTGGAATTCCTTTCCTCTTCCCAATGTTAGGGGTTTCTCAGAAGGCTCATGTAAAAAGAGTCCTTTTGTAAATCAAACCCTTTTTCTCTGAGTTTGTCTACATGTGCTATAATCCATTCCTTCCTTATGCCAGCAATTTGCAAAAAGTGAGCAGGGGTTAGAGTAATTTTGATACCTTTAATCTCTGAACTCACTATCATCCTTTCCATGTTCGGTTTGAGGTTTGAGTAGAAAACCCGAACCAAGTCTGGATAGATGAAGCCTTTCATCCCTACGAACCTCTCTAGGTGTTGTTGCCTCAAGAAGGTCTGGAACGTGAAACTCTGATTATCCAGCCATTGTAGGTCAAGAATCTTGGGTGGAACAAGACCCTTGTTAGCAAAGTCCAGGTTGAACCTAGTCTCTTGTCCTTTAGAGGTGAACCATTGGTTGACCCCTGATTCTTGTGGTTGAGGAGGAGGAGGAATTTCTGGTTGCTCTGAGGATGTAGGTTTCTTCCTCTTGGAAGATTCTCCTACCTTTTTCTTTCCCTTGACTTCTTCTTGAGAGAATCGGTTTGCCCTCATTTTGATTCTTTTACCTTTACCTTGTTCTTCTATTGTTGAGAGAGAGTGAAGATCTAGGGTTTTGGAGGAATAAGATGAAGGGTTTTTCAGAGTAAGAAGATGAATGGTGAGTTGAAGAGTCACACCTGCACTTCTTATAAGAGAGAACAAAGCCCAAAAGATTAGCCCAAGAACGAGGTAATTGATTACTAGCAGTTGGAAATCGATTATCTCAGTTTCTTATATAGAGGGAAGAAGAAAAACAAGAAAAACAGTCGTGGTAATCGATTACAGTAAACTGGTAATCGATTACTCCAGAGGATTTCTAAAAAAAATATTTGAAAACTTGTTCTGTGGTAATCGATTACAGCTCGTGGTAATCGATTACTCCAGTACAAAAATCCTTCCCAGAGTGAATTTCACATGAAGTAATCGATTATCCTCCCTTGGTAATCGATTATTTCTATCAGAAGAAGGTTTTTATTGGAAAATTTTCACAAAAACAGAGTTATGGATAAGTGTAATCAATTAGAAAGGTTTAGTTTAGATGTTCCTCACTCAAAATACCGAGATTTGATCTAAGTTTGTAAAACCTTTCTTTTGGTAATGCCTTTGTGAATATATCCGCTAATTGATTTTCCGTGTCTATGAATTCGATGTCACAGTCTCCTTTTTCGATGTGATCTCGAATAAAGTGGTGTCTGACTTCAATGTGTTTTGTTCTTGAGTGTAGTACAGGATTTCTTGTGATACTTATAGCGCTTGTGTTGTCGCATTTCAAGGGAATGTGATCTATCTTTAGTCCAAAGTCTTCAAGTTGGTGTTTCAACCAAATTGCTTGAGCACGACTACTTCCGCACTACATATTCAGCTTCGATTGATAGTGCTAAGCAAAGCTTGCTTTATTGCTATTCCACGATATCAAACATTCTCCAAAGATATGACATGTTCCACTAGTGCTTTTCCTATCCGTTTTGCTACCTGCAAAATCAGAATCACTGAAACCAACAAGTAATGGTGAGGTTCCTTTTGGATACCATAGTCCACAACTTATTGTTCCTTTTAGGTATTTAAGAATCTTCTTCACTGTTAGCCAATGAGATTGCTTAGGTGCAGATTGAAATCTAGCACATAAACATACAGAAAACATAATATCAGGTCTACTGGCTGTAAGATAAAGTAAAGATCCTATAACACCTTTGTATAAGGTAGTATCAACTTCATCACCTGCTTCATCAATCTCAAGATAAGTGTTAGTAGAAATAGGTGTATTTGACACTTTGCAATTAGTCATCTCATATTTCTTAAGCAGTTCTTTAGTGTACTTAGCCTGATGTATGAATATGCCACCTTCCATTTGTTTGATTTGGAGTCCTAAAAAGAAACTCAGTTCTCCAATCATGGACATGTCAAATTCTTCCTGCATATCTTTCACAAACTCTTCACAAAGTTGTTGGTTAGATGATCCAAAGATAATGTCATCAACATAAATTTGAACCAATAGAATGTAGTCAGATTTGTTCTTAATAAGCAAAGTCTTATCTACATTACCTCTGTGGAATCCTTTTGATATGAGAAACTTACTCAGTCTATCATACCATTGCCTAGGGGCTTGCTTTAGCCCATACAAGGCTTTGTTAAGTTTGTAGACATGTGTAGGCCAAGTAGTATCTGTGAAACCGGGTGGTTGCTCTACATAGACTTCTTCATTGATATAACCATTCAAGAATGCACTCTTTACATCCATTTGGTATAATTTGAAATTGTTGATGCAAGCATAAGCTAGGAGTAGTCTAACAGCTTCAAGTCTTGCAACATGGACAAAGGTTTCTTCAAAGTCAATCCCTTCTTGTTGATTGTAGCCTTTTGCCACAAGTCTTGCTTTGTTTCTGACCACAACTCCTTCTTCACTCAGTTTGTTCTTGAATACCCATTTTGTACCAATAATGTTCATGTTGCCTTTGTTTGGAACAAGTTCCCAAACTCCATTCCTTTTGATTTGGTTAAGTTCTTCTTGCATAGCCATGATCCAAAATTCATTGTTCAAGGCTTCCTCTATGCTGAATGGTTCTACCTGTGATACAAAAGCAGTATTATAGCAAAACAAACTTTTTGAGGATCTAGTAGTTACCCCCTTGTGAATGTCACCAATGACATTGTCAAGTGATAGGTTCCTAGGTGTCCTCCACTCTTTTGCTTATTCTAGCACTGGGTTTAGTTGAGTTTGCTGATGCTTGTGATCAAAGTCTATGTTTCCTTCACCTGTTTCATCATCATTACACAGCAGTCTTTCCTTTTGGAAAGTGTTAGTTTCATCAAATCTAATATGGACAGATTCTTCAATGCACATTGTTCTTTTATTAAAGATCCTATATGCTTTACTGGTATTTGAATAACCAAAGAAAATGACTTCATCAGCCTTTGCATCAAACTTTCCAATAGGGTCCTTGCCATTGTTTAAAACAAAGCATTTGCATCCAAAAACTTTAAAATAAGAAATGTTTGGTTTTCTTCCATAGAAAAGCTCATAAGGGGTTTTCTTTAAAATGGGTCTTATAGAGACTATTGAGAACATAACATGCAGTGTTCACAGTATCTGCCCAAAAATGTTTAGGCATCATATGCTCATTCAGCATGGTTCTTCCAAGTTCTATAAGGGACCTGTTTTTCCCTCCACCACTCCATTTTGCTGAGGAGTTCTAGGAGCTGAAAAGTAGTGTGATATCCCATGTTTTTCACAAAACCTTTCAAAAAAGCTATTCTTAAATTCAGTACCATTATCACTTCTTAAAGCTTTAATTTTCAAATCCTTTTTGTTTTGAATTTTCTTGGCAAGTACTTTGAAAACTTCAAAGGCTTGATCCTTTTTCTTGATAAACAAAACACAAGTAAATCTTGAATAGTCATCTACTATGACTAGCCCATACAGATTTCCACCAATACTAGCTATCCTAGATGGACCAAATAAGTCTTAAATGCAAGAGATCAAGCGGCTGAGTTGTAGAAACATGTTTAATATTTTTGAAAGATGTTTTTTCCTGCTTGGACTTTTGATAAGCCTCACATAGTCCTTCTTTGGAAAATCTTAGTTTGGGGAGACCAAAAACTAACTCTTTAGAAACAAGCTTATTCAAATGCAATATGTCAATGTGTGCTATTCTCCTATGCCATAGCCAAGACAGATTATCATTAGAAGTTAAACATGTAGAGTAAGGAGAAAAGTGATCTACTTCCAATATGTAAATGTTGTTAGATCTCTTGCCAATCATGAGAAGTTCATCTGAGTCTTTGTTGCTGATGAGACAATGTTCATCATCAAAAGCAATTCTGTAGTTCTTGTCACATAGTTGATTGATGCTTAGTAGATTGAACTTTAATCCATCGACCAACAATACATCTTCTATTATTGTGTTTGCCTTATATCCAACACTACCGTAGTATTTTTCCTTTGTTATTTTCTCCGTATACAACTGATCCAGTTTCTCTTGGTGTGAAGGTGCTCAGGTTCCTTTTATCACCCGTCATATGCCTTGAGCAGCCACTGTCTAAGTACCAAATTGAGCTTACTTTGTTCGGGCTTTCTGCAAAGAAAAAAGAACTTATTTTGCGGTTGGTACCCACTTCCTCTTGGGTCCATGCATGTTAGTGCTACAGGTTTCTTTCTTAATCCATTTGTATTTGCCACTGGAAATCCCTTTCTTTCTAATCATGCAGTTATATGATTTATGTCCAGGTTTCATGTAATAAGTACAAGTGAATTTAGCATGCTTAGTGTTTCCAGATTTCATGTGAACATAGTTTGCAGAAATGTTGAGTTCCTTTAGCCTGGAAATATCATTTTCTAACTCACATATTTTCTGTTTTAACATGGATACTTCCTTTTTCAATACTATGTTTTCTTTTTCAAAAACTTCAGCTTGATTATAAAGCTCACAAAAGGCAGAATGCAATTCATCATATTCATCCATAATTGAGTTCGTATCACTTACCTCACTTTGGATGTCTTGGCCATTAAACACGAGTTCGCCTCCTCATCTTCACTTTCAGATGTTGAGGATGTGTAGCCTTCATCCCAAGCTATGTATGCTTTCTTTTTCTTCTTTTCTTTTCTGACATTTCTTTCATTCTCATATTTTCTCATTTCAGTGTTGTTGCTTCTTTTCAAGGTTGGACAATCTGATCTGTAGTGCCCAATCTTCCCACATTCGTAGCATGTCACTTTGACTGAAGTATTGTCTTGCTTCTTGACTCCTTTTCTTGGTTGACTAAATTTCTTTTTAGTGTTGTTCTTCATGAACTTTCTGAACTTCTTTACCATCAAGTTCACTTGGTCTTCTTGTGAATCATTTCCTTCTTCAGAGGATTCAGATTCTGTTTCAGTCCGGTCTACTTTGAGAGCAATTCCTTTGGCTCTTTTGTCTTTCTGTTCCTCATTTGTCATTCGAGTCATGTCCATTTCATATTCTCTAAGTTTCCCAAACAGTTCAGCACTTGTCATAGCAGCAAGGTTCTTGGATTCGATTATGGTATCCTTTGTAGGTTGCCACTTTCTATTCAGTGATTTCAGAATCTTGACATTCACTTCTTCTTCAATGAAGTTCTTGCCAAGTCCTTTGAGATGGTTGATGATGTGTGTGAATCTCTTTTGCATTTCCATTATAGATTCTCCTTGGAACATTCTGAATGTCTCATACTCTTGAATGAGTGTGTTCTTTCTAGCTCTCCTCACCTCAGCAGTACCTTCATGGGTTACCATGATGAGCTCCCATGCATCTTTTGTTGTTGTGCAAGCTGATATCCTAAAAAACTCATCAGAATTCAAGGCAGAGTGTATGATATTCAAGGCCTTAGCATCATTTTCGGCCCTCCTAATCTCATCCATGTCCCATTCCTCAAAAGGTTTCTCTATCTCTTTTCCGTTTTCTATTTTCTTTGGAACTTTGTAGTCATTTACCACAGCCTGCCAGATGCTTCTTTGAATAGATTCCATAAAGATCTTCATGCGAACTTTCCAGAATGGATAGTTATCACCGCAGAACAATGGAGGTCTATTTATAGAAGCTCCTTCAGCGAAGGGTAAAAGATTACTAGACATTATAGGGAACTAAGAAGGATTACTAGATTGATTTACTAGTTAAAGCTCTTGATACCAATTGTAGGTCCCTATATGAATCTAGAGGGGTGGTGAATAGATTCAAGTTCCCTTTATCAGTTTTACTTTTTCTCACTTTTTTCCCGATTCAGTTTTATCTTGAATTACAAGAACGTATCAGAGATATAAACAGCGGAAAACAAGGAAAAATTGTAAAGCAAGAAAACAATGAATTAAAGGAGATAAGATAGAGAAGAGAGTTTAGACAGAGATTTATACTAGTTCGGCTTTCGGCCTACATCCAGTCCCAACCCAACAATCTGTTGCGATCGGTTTTCCACTATAATGATTCTGTGTTCAATACAATCACACTGCACAAACACAAAAACAAATCAAATACTCAAAACTATATGTTCTTCACCTAAGAACATATCTTCAAGAATCAACCTTTGAGAGTACCTCTCTCAAAAACTCATCAACTCTTTCTAGAGAATACCTTTCTCTTTAGAGTTCAAACCAAAAAGATTACAAAAGATAAAGATCAGATAAGATTACACCTGTTGTGTATGCACTGATCAACAATATCATCCAAACAATTCAACCATTCACATAGCCTTCATCTCAAAAGAAATCTTTGAAACTTTGAAGAGAATTCTTGTAAAAACTAGTGTTTAGCTCTTCCTTTCTTTTTTTGAAAACTCAAAAAGATCTCTCTCTTGAAAACAATTCAAAGAGGTTTCAATTTAAAGCAGTTTCAAAATCATTTGAGATGAAATTCTCAAGTGTAATCGATTCTTCGGATTGTGGTAATCGATTACTCAGAAAATTTGTCTTCCCTTGTTTCTTCAAGCACGAAGTAATCGATTACTATGGAGTGGTAATCGATTACTCTGAGCTTGATTTGGTTCCCCTGTTTTATGAAACTGTTGGTAATCGATTACAGCTCGTTGTAATCGATTACTTCAGCTTAAAAACCTTTTTAAACCAAAGTTTTTGATTCCTTTCAAATAAAATGGGGTTCCAAAGCTTCTCTAGCTCAAATCACAAGAGTAAAATCAAATTTTCTATGAATCGATTGAATAAAACCACACTCAAAGCCAAAACTAAAACAATCAATACATTTTAAACTCCTATATACAATCTATCACAAAGATCAAAAGTACAAGTAAATCAAAACTAAAACTAGGGATGGCTTCTTCAGCTTCAAGTCCAACAATCTCCCCCTTTTTGGTTTTGATGTACCAAATGTTGTGTAGTTGATCTTCAATGTAGATGATGGCTTTGATGTGACCTGCAATGTTAGTGTTTTTCCTTTTCCATTCTTTCAATTTCATCAATTCCATACAGCTATTTACATACAGCTTTATGAATCATCCAAAACATATCACTATATCAAATCACAGACATATAAAGACAATCATTTGCAAAGCAAATTAAGTCTAACTATTACAGTCATCCAATAAAATGTTCAATTGTGTTAATCTGCTCCCCCTAAGTAGAATACTTAAGTAAAACAGATTCAAAAACTTCCAAGAAACAGAACAAATAATAGTTCAAAGCAATTATAGAGCAAAGCAATTACAGCAATCCAAATAAGACTAAAGACAATTAATAACTACACTACTACTACTCCCCCTATTTGGTATATCAAATTAGAAGGTGAGAGGTAGAGATAGAGTTACTAATCTGAGTAGTCATCCTGGTTGAGTCTTTCCATGATCGTTTCCATCAAGTCTTTCATTTCCAGGAAATGCAGATCTTGTCGCTCTCCCAGGTCATCAATTCGTTTG
This sequence comes from Hylodesmum podocarpum, assembly GCA_026586105.1. Classification (NCBI taxonomy): domain Eukaryota; kingdom Viridiplantae; phylum Streptophyta; class Magnoliopsida; order Fabales; family Fabaceae; genus Hylodesmum; species Hylodesmum podocarpum. Next base: position 923,706 of record JALJEV010000071.1, on the reverse strand, counting down.
TTGACGGTTGCTTCCAGTTAATCCATCCTATCAATCATAATGGATTCGAAGCGCGATCGTGGAATGTACTCTCCAGAATTGTCTTCATCCTCATCTTCATGTTCAGGTAGTGCTTCCTCATGTTCTTCTCGTGCTTCCTCATGTTCTGGTTGTGGAATGGCCTGTTGTTCCTCTCTTGTGATCCATCCCGCATCGGTCTTGATAAGTCTCATCATCTTTAATGCTCTATCACCGATAACATGGACATCTTTGACTAACTCTCTAGCTTCATCAGTGGTGTCAATCTGAAAAATTTCAATTAGTCTAGAGATAAAAAGAGAGTAAGGACACTTATTGTCTAGAAGTCTTCTAGTTTTCAACATGTTGTCCATGATGATGTGCGTCCAGTCCACTTGAATCCCGTTCTTCAGAGCAGCAATGAGAATCATGTCATCCTCACTCAGTTGGGCATGGTTTGCTCCCCTTGCAGCCAAGATCCAACAAACAGTATAATGTAGTAGTCTATCATCCGCTGTCAGGCCACCAATGTTGTATGTTACTTTCTTGCCCTGTTCTCTTCTGGAATTCCTTTCCTCTTCCCAATGTTGGGGGTTTCTCAGAAGGCTCATGTAAAAAGAGTCCTTTTGTAAATCAAACCCTTTTTCTCTAAGTTTGTCTACATGTGCTATAATCCCTTCCTTCCTTATGCCAACAATTTGCAAAAAGTGAGCAGGGGTTAGAGTAATTTTGATACCTTTAATCTCTGAACTCACTGTCATCCTTTCCATTTCGGTTTGAGGTTTGAGTAGAAAACCCGAACCAAGTCTGGATAGATGAAGCCTTTCATCCCTACGAACCTCTCTAGGTGTTGTTGCCTCAAGAAGGTCTGGAACGTGAAACTCTGATTATCCAGCCATTGTAGGTCAAGAATCTTGGGTGGAACAAGACCCTTGTTAGCAAAGTCTAGGTTGAACCTAGTCTCTTGTCCTTTAGAGGTGAACCACCGGTTGACCCCTGATTCTTATGGTTGAGGAGGAGGAGGAATTTTTGGTTGCTCTGAGGATGTAGGTTTCTTCCTCTTGGAAGATTCTCCTACCTTTTTCTTTCCCTTGACTTGTTCTTAAGAGAATCGGTTTGCCCTCATTTTGATTCTTTTACCTTTACCTTGTTCTTCCATTGTTGAGAGAGAGTGAAGATCTAGGGTTTTGGAGGAAGAAGATGAAGGGTTTTTCAGAGTAAGAAGATGAATGGTGAGTTGAAGAGTCACACCTGCACTTCTTATAAAAGAGAACAAAGCCCAAAAGATTAGATCAAGAACGAGGTAATTGATTACCAGCAGTTGGAAATTGATTATCTCAGTTTCTTATACAGAGGGAAGAAGAAAAACAAGAAAAACAGTTGTGGTAATCGATTACAGTAAACTGGTAATCGATTACTCCAGTACAAAAATCCTTCCCAGAGTGAATTTCACACGAAGTAATCGATTATCCTCCCTTGGTAATCGATTATTTCTATCAGAAGAAGGTTTTTATTGGAAAATTTTCACAAAAACAGAGTTATGGATAAGTGTAATAAATTAGAAAGGTTTAGTTTAGATGTTCCTCACTCAAAATACCGAGATTTGATCTAAGTTTGTAAAACCTTTCTTTTGGTAATGCCTTTGTGAATATATCCGCTAATTGATTTTCCGTGTCTATGAATTCGATGTCAGAGTCTCATTTTTCGATGTGATCTCGAATGAAGTGGTGTCTGACTTCAATGTGTTTTGTTCTTGAATGCAGTACAGGATTTCTTGTGATACTTATAGCGCTTGTGTTGTCGCATTTCAAGGGAATGTGATCTATCTTTAGTCCAAAGTCTTCAAGTTGGTGTTTCAACCAAATTGCTTGAGTACAACAACTTCCCGCAGATACATATTCAGCTTCTGTAGTTGATAGTGCTACGCAAGCTTGCTTTTTGCTATTCCACGATATCAAACATTCTCCAAAGATGTGACATGTTCCACTAGTGCTTTTCCTATCCGTTTTGCTACCTGCAAAATCAGAATCACTGAAACCAACAAGTAATGGTGAGGTTCATTTTGGATACCATAGTCCACAACTTATTATTCCTTTTAGGTATTTAAGAATCTTCTTCACTGTTAGCCAATGAGATTGCTTAGGTGCAGATTCAAATCTAGCACATAAACATACAGAAAACATAATATCAGGTCTACTGGTTGTAAGATAAAGTAAAGATCCTATAACACCTCTGTATAAGGTAGTATCAACTTCATCACCTGCTTCATCAATCTCAAGATAAGTGTTAGTAGAAATAGGTGTATTTGACACTTTGCAATTAGTCATCTCATATTTCTTAAGCAATTCTTTAGTGTACTTAGCCTGATGTATGAATATGCCACCTTCCATTTGTTTGATTTGGAGTCCTAAAAAGAAACTCAATTCTCCAATCATGGACATGTCAAATTCTTCCTACATATCTTTCACAAAATCTTCACAAAGTTGTTGGTTAGATGATCCAAAGATAATGTTATCAACATAAATTTGAACCAATAGAATGTAGTCAGATTTGTTCTTAATAAACAAAGTCTTATCTACTTTACCTCTGTGGAATCCTTTTGATATGAGAAACTTACTCAGTCTATCATACCATTGCCTAGGGGCTTGCTTTAGTCCATACAAGGCTTTATTAAGTTTGTAGACATGTGTAGGCCTAGTAGTATCTGTGAAACCGGGTGGTTGCTCTACATAGACTTCTTCATTGATATAACCATTCAAGAATGCACTCTTTACATCCATTTGGTATAATTTGAAATTGTTGATGCAAGCATAAGCTAGGAGTAGTCTAACAGCTTCAAGTCTTGCAACATGGGCAAAGGTTTCTTCAAAGTCAATCCCTTCTTGTTGATTGTAGCCTTTTGCCACAAGTCTTGCTTTGTTTCTGACCACAACTCCTTCTTCACTCAGTTTGTTTTTGAATACCCATTTTGTACCAATAATGTTCATGTTGCCTTTGTTTGGAACAAGTTCCCAACCTCCATTCCTTTTGAATTGGTTAAGTTCTTCTTGCATAGCCATGATCCAAAATTCATTGTTCAAGGCTTCCTCTATGCTGGATGGTTCTACCTATGATACAAAAGCAGTATTATAGCAAAACAAATTCTGTGAGGATCTAGTAGTTATCCCCTTGTGAATGTCACCAATGACATTGTCAAGTGATAGGTTCCTAGGTGTCCTCCACTCTTTTGCTTGTTCTGGCACTGGGTTTAGTTGAGTTTGCTGATGCTTGTGATCAAAGTCTATGTTTCCTTCACCTGTTTCATCATTATTACACAGCAGTCTTTCCTTTTGGAAAGTGTTAGTTTCATCAAATCTAATATGGACAGATTCTTCAATGCACATTGTTCTTTTATTAAAGATCCTATATGCTTTACTGGTATTTGAATAACCAAGAAAAATGGCTTCATCAGCCTTTGCATCAAACTTTCCAATAGGGTCCTTGCCATTGTTTAAAACATAGCATTTGCATCCAAAAACTTTAAAATAAGAAATGTTTGGTTTTCTTCCATAGAAAAGCTCATAATGGGTTTTCTTTAAAATGGGTCTTATAGAGACTCTATTGAGAACATAACATGCAATGTTCACAGCATCTGCCCAAAAATGTTTAAGCATCATATGCTCATTCAGCATGGTTCTTCCAAGTTCTATAAGGGACCTGTTTTTCCTCTCCACCACTCCATTTTGCTGAGGAGTTCTGGGAGCTGAAAAGTAGTGTGATATCCCATGTTTTTCACAAAACCTTTCAAAAAAGCTATTCTTAAATTCAGTACCATTATCACTTCTTAAAGCTTTAATTTTCAAATCCTTTTTGTTTTGAATTTTCTTGGCAAGTACCTTGAAAACTTCAAAGGTTTGATCCTTTTTCTTGATAAACAAAACCCAAGTAAATCTTGAATAGTCATCTACTATGACTAGCCCATACAGATTTCCACCAATACTAGCTATCCTAGATGGACCAAATAAGTCTAAATGCAAAAGTTCAAGCAGCTGAGTTGGACTTTTGATAAGCCTCACATAGTCCTCTGGGGAGACCAAAAACTAACTCTTTAGAAACAAGCTTATTCAAATGCAATATGTCAATGTGTGTTATTCTCCTATGCCATAGCCAAGACAGATTATCATTAGAAGTTAAACATGTAGAGTAAGGAGAAGAGTGATCTACTTCCAATATGTAAATGTTGTTAGATGTCTTGCCAATCATGAGAAGTTCATCTGAGTCTTTGTTGCTGATGAGACAATGTTCATCATCAAAAGCAATTCTGTAGTTCTTGTCACATAGTTGACTGATGCTCAGTAGATTGAACTTTAATCCATCGACCAGCAATACATCTTCTATTACTGTGTTTGCCTTATATCCAACAGTACCGTAGCCTAGTATTTTTCCTTTGTTATTGTCTCCGTATACAACTGATCCAGTTTCTCTTGGTGTGAAGGTGCTCAGGTTTCTTTTATCACCCGTCATATGCCTTGAGCAACCATTGTCTAAGTACCAAATTGAGCTTCTGCTGTTCAGGCTTTCCTGCAAGAGAAAAAGAACTGATTTTGCAGTTGGTACCCACTTCCTCTTGGGTCCATGCATGTTAGTGCTACAGGTTTCTTTCTTAATCCATTTGTATTTGCCACTGGAAATCCCTTTCTTTCTAATCATGCAGTTATATGATTTATGTCCAGGTTTCATGCAATAAGTACAAGTGAATTTAGCATGCTTAGTGTTTCCAGATTTCATGTGAACATAGTTTGCAGAAATGTTGAGTTACTTTAGCCTGGAAATATCATTTTCTAACTCACATATTTTCTGTTTTAACATGGATGCGTTCTTTTTCAATACTATGTTTTCTTTTTCAAAAACTTCAGCTTGATTATAAAGCTCACAAAAGGCAGAATGCAGTTCATCATATTCATCCATAATTGAGTTCGTATCACTTACCTCACTGGATGTCTTGGCCATTAAGCACAGATTCGCCTCCTCATCTTCACTTTCAGATGTTGAGGATGTGTAGCCTTCATCCCAAGCTATGTATGCTTTCTTTTTCTTCTTTTCTTTTCTGACATCTCTTTCATTCTCATATTTTCTCACTTCAGTGTTGTTGCTTCTTTTCAAGGTTGGACAATCTGATCTGTAGTGCCCAATCTTCCCACATTCGTAGCATGTCACTTTGACTGAAGTATTGTCTTGCTTCTTGACTCCTTTTCTTGGTTGACTAAATTTCTTTTTAGTGTTGTTCTTCATGAACTTTCTGAACTTCTTTACCATCAAGTTCACTTGGTCTTCTTGTGAATCATTTCCTTCTTCAGAGGATTCAGATTCTGTTTCAGTCCGGTCTACTTTGAGAGCAATTCCTTTGGCTCTTTTGTCTTTCAGTTCCTCATCTGCCATTCGAGTCATGTCCATTTCATATTCTCTAAGTTTCCCAAACAGTTCAGCACTTGTCAGAGCAGCAAGGTTCTTGGATTCAGTTATGGCTGTCATTGTAAGTTGTCACACTTTCTATTCAGTGATTTCAGAATCTTGACATTCACTTCTTCGTCAATGAAGTTCTTGCCAAGTCCTTTGAGATGGTTGATGATGTGTGTGAATCTCTTTTGCATTTCCATTATAGATTCTCCTTGGAACATTCTGAATGTCTCATACACTTGAATGAGTGTGTTCTTTCTAGCTCTCCTCACCTCAGCAGTACCTTCATGGGTCACCATGATGAGCTCCCATGCTTCTTTTGCTGTTGTGCAAGCTGATATCCTGAAAAACTCATCAGAATTCAAGGCATAGTGTATGATATTCAAGGCCTTAACATCATTTTCGGCCCTCCTAATCTCATCCATGTCCCATTCCTCAAAAGGTTTCTCTATCTCTTTTCCATTTTCTATTTTCTTTGGAACTTTGTAGTCATTTACCACAGCCTGCCAGATGCTTCTGTGAATAGATTCCATAAAGATCTTCATGCAAACTTTCCAGAATGGATAGTTATCACCGCAGAACAATGGAGGTCTATTTATAGAAGCTCCTTCAGCGAAGGGTAAAAGATTACTAGCCATTACAGGGAAGTAAGAAGGATTACTAGATTGATTTACTAGTTAAAGCTCTTGATACCAATTGTAGGTCCCTATATGAATCTACAGGGGGGGTGAATAGATTCAAGTTCCCTTTATCAGTTTTACTTTTTCTCACTTTTTTCCCGATTCAGTTTTATCTTGAATTACAAGAACGTATCAGAGATATAAACAGCGGAAAATAAGGGAAAATTGTAAAGCAAGAAAACAATGAATTAAAGGAGATAAGATAGAGAAGAGAGTTTAGACAGAGATTTATACTGGTTCGGCTTTCGGCCTACATCCAGTCCCAACCCAACAATCTGTTGCGATCGGTTTTCCACTATAATGATTTTGTGTTCAATACAATCACACTGCACAAACACAAAAACAAATCAAATACTCAAAAACTATATGTTCTTCACCTAAGAACATATCTTGATCCTTGATCCCTTCAAGAATCAACCTTTGAGAGTACCTCTCTCAAAAACTCATCAACTCTTTCTAGAGAATACCTTTCTCTTTGGAGTTCAAACCAAAAAGATTACAAAAGATAAAGATCAGATAAGATTACACCTGTTATGTATGCACTGATCAACAATATCATCCAAACAATTCAACCATTCACACAGCCTTCATCTCAAGAGAAATCTTTGAAACTTTGAAGAGAATTCTTGTAAAAACTAGTGTTTAGCTCTTCCTTTCTTTTTTTGAAAACTCAAAAAGATCTCTCTCTTGAAAACAATTCAAAGAGGTTTTAATTTAAAGCAGTTTCAAAATCATTTGAGATGAAATTCTGGTGTGGTAATCGATTACTGGATTGTGGTAATCGATTACTCCAAAGAAATTTGTCTTCCCTTGTTTCTTCAAGCACGAAGTAATCGATTACTATGGAGTGGTAATCGATTACTCCAGAGCAGTTTGGGTTCCCCTGTTTTCTTCAGCTTACTTCAGCTTAAAAACCTTTTTAAACCAAAGTTTTTTATTCCTTTCAAATAAAATGGGGTTCCAAAGCTTCTCTAGCTCAAATCACAAGAGTAAAATCAAATTTTCTATGAAACGATTGAATAAAACCACACTCAAAGCCTAAACTAAAACAATCAATACATTTTAAACTCCTATATATAATCTATCACAAAGATCAAAAGTACAAGTAAATCAAAACTAAAACTAGGGATGGCTTCTTCAACTTCAAGTCCAACAACTCTTGATTTAAGAAACACATGAGGGTGGAATCATGGGGCATGTTGGGGTAGATAAAACAGTAGCTATGTTGCACGAACATTTCTTTTGGCCTAGAATGAAAAATGATGTCTCAAAGATTGTTAATAGATGTGTGGTGTGCCATAAAGCTAAATCTAAATTGATGTCTCATGGATTATATATGCCCTTACCCATCCCTACCTCTCCATGGTTAGACATTTTTGTGGATTTTGTGCTTGACTTGACAAAGACCAAGAGAGGTATGGATGCAATCTTTGTTGTTGTGTGTAGATTTTTAAAGATGATACATTTTATACCATGTCACAAGGCAGATGATGCTACACACATTGCTAACCTTTTCTTTAAGGAGGTGGTGAGACTCTATGGGATTCCTAAGAGCATAGTAAGTGATAGGGACTCCAAGTTCCTAAGCGACTTTTGGAAGGCCTTATGGGGTAAGCTTGGAACCAAATTATTGTTTTCCACCACTTGTCATCCCCAAACCGATGGACAAACCGAATTAGTAAATCGAACTTTGGGGCAATTGTTGAGGTGTTTTGAAAGGGGTAATGTTAAATCTTGGGCGAATCATTTAACTCAAATAGAATTTGCATATAATAGGGTTGCTCATGCTTCTACTTCACATTCTCCCTTTGAGGTTGTTTATGATTTTATTCCCCTAACTCCACTTGATCTTGTACCTTTGCCATGTGAGTTTACTTTAAATGTAGATGGAAATGAAAAAAGTCGAGAAGATCAAAGCACTACATGCTAAAGTGAGGGAGCAAATTGAGAAAAGGAATGACAAAGTAACCAAGTACGTAAATCAAAAGCGCGAGGATGTACAATTCAAAGTTAGAGATTTGGTTTGGCTTCATTTGAGAAAAGAGAGCTTACCTAACCTTAAGTTATTCAAGTTGCTTCCAAGAAGAGATGGACCCTTCAAGATCGTAAAGAAACTTGGACCCAACACCTATAAGTTTGACCTTCCTAGTGATTTCCTAGGTAGCAATTCATTCAATGTGAGAGATTAACCTTTTGTGATGTAGGTGATGATCAAGACAACTCGGGGACAAGCTTGCATCAAGAATGAGGGTTTGATTGTGGACCATCACAAGATAGAAGACTTACAAGAGGAATGCTTAGAAAACTAGAGAAAGAGTCGGAGAAAAATCTTTTTAAGATTGAATCAAGCATTGGAGACTCCACTCTAAAATCAAAACGTTGTAATCTTCTTATGAGTTTGTAAATTGATTTTGCTTGCAACTTAAACTTTCTGCCAACTTTGTGTGAGCACATGGTAGCTCATGGCCATTTGGAACCTTTTTTGTAATAACTTGTTGAACTTAGTCTTTTCTTTTTTAGTTAAAGGGAATAGGGAGATGAGTGAATCTTGGCCATGAGATTAAATGAAAATTGAAGGATTAAGAATACATTTTAATTCATATTTCAAGAATGAATCTAGACCCTTTATTTTTTAACATGATCCAAGGGGTAAGAGGCATTCTTCATTGATTGTTCATGCTTGTTTGGCCACCCTTGGATGGATTCACATTCTCATTTAACTTACTTATATGTCGTTATTGAATACTAATATTCAAATTTGGAATATATTGAAATTAGATTTCTTCTATTGAGACTTTGCTCTCCTAGGGTTTCTTGATTGAACCTCAATCTTATCAAAGAATCCTTCTTTTGTGGCAATTTCCCTTGACTTATTGATCTTAGTCATGACGTCTTTCCTCTTCCTTATCTAATTCCATTTTATATTTTTCTTCTTCCTTTTTTTTTTTGCTTGACCTAAACACATAATTCCCAAAACCCTTGAAGAAACTATGAAGAATTGAAGATTGGTCAACAATTCAAAGCTCGCGTGAGGCAAGCTTGTATCAAACAAGAAACCAAGCTTAATCATAATTAACTCAATGTTTGTTATCGTCAAAACCTTCAATCCATAATAAATTTGACGTCTTAGGTTCCAATAGTGGATTTGCAAAAGCAAATTTCTTTTTGTTTAAGCAAATGATGCTGCAAATAGGGGAGTTTACTAAGAAAATCCGCTCAAGAAAATTTCTGGTAGCTTAAGAAAATTCTCAAAATCCACTTAAGAAGATTTAATTCGCTTTAGCGAATGATCAATTTTCTCAAGCAAAACTTTTTCACTTAATGGAATGTGCGGTTGTGACTAAACCACCTTAAATCCACTCAATATTTATGTGTTTGCAATTCCTAAACGTTTTATTCCCCATTAAGTAAGCTTTATCTTGTCCTCTTGTCTAATGCATGTCTTCTTTATTGTTCTATGTTTTCTTAACTTGTATTTATGATTGAGTATGACTTTTGAGTGAAAGAAAGAATGATTATATTAGCACTAACTGATGGGATATGATTATTATGATGATTTTGTTGAAATACGAATTTTTGAAAATGACAATTATTAACTATTTTCAACTAATGAAAAACATATGGATATTATTTGATTTTATTGTTAAAATGTGGATCATTGGATTGGTATGGTCTAGATATTATGAAAATTTATTTTTGGTACAGGTCCAAATTATAAGGAGACTCTACTTGATTTTCGGAAAAATCTTAAAACTTTGAAAAAATTTGGCTAATTTGTGAGTAAACTTGGTTGAGTCAAGTCCTTCGTTTAAGTTGGTCTAATAAGGTAATTTTAAATTCCTAAGGTAATTTGAAGTTAATGTTCATATCCTTGAATAACCTGAACAATATTCTTAACAAAATGTGTGATTGTAATAATGATATTAAGATTGTTTCAGTAATGGTGTAAGACCTTTGAACCTTAGATAAAATGATGATGATGTTGAGATGGTTGTTATGATATTGTGAAATGTTGAGACTTGTATTGATGTGGTGTAATTAGAGTAAAAACTTTAGTGTTGGGATAAACTTTTTAATGCAAAGAGTAATTCATGGTGTGCTAAATTTTAATGTTGTTTGAAACGAGAATGAGAGTAAATTTTATCCTATGAATACCAAGCCAAGTTTCTTTTTGAGATTCGAGATGTGATATGCTAGTGGGCATCATGTAAAAGTATGTAGTACAAGGTAAGATCAATTTCTTAGCAACTTGCTAAGATTTTATTATTATTAAGTGAAAATACAATAGTATTCTTTAAACTCAACCACTCTTGACTGAAAACGATATTCTTTGAACCCAACATCCTTAAGCTAAAATCGAATATTCTTTGAACCCAACCACTCTTTGTAACACCCCTAGTTACTACCATCACAATGACATAAATTGTCCATGGTTCACGGAAAATAAATAAGCCACTAAATAAGGGGAACTAAACTTCATTTCATAGAGTAAATACTAAAATGAAATCTCACAACTACATATCTCTCAACAAATAAAAAACTCTCAAATAACAAAATATATAAAGAAGTTTTAACATTTATAAATAGAAGCAACCACTGAAAATCAAGAAAGGAAAAATAAGAGTCACAATATGCCAAATCTTCAAGTAATCAGATTCCTAGCCTAAGTTATTTTCACCTCCAACAAACTGCTCATCTGCTTGCTTGTTCGTGGGGTCATCACAGGTACCAACCATAGGGTTAGTTCACATTTTAATAATAACAATGAGCTTAACACTAGCAGTTATCAGAATTTACAGGAACATCTCATTCACAACTTATCACAATCAATGATGTCGTGCAACTCAATATGATGCATACTACTCACAACTCACTCTCATGCCATGTGGTACCATTAAAATAATTGAGTGATGTCTAGAAGTATATGTCACCTCTGACACTCTCACTAGAGATACTAGACAGCTACAGTCAGGGTAAACAGTGTTGCAACAAGAGTCACTTCCCAAACATGGTGATCGACCATAGTGGAAGGTTTACCCACCGCGAATACCCTCGAAGTCCTAGGTCATTACATCGACTCGTCAAGGACCAACCGTTCTAATTCCATTCATCCTCACTTTCGAAAACATTTTCGTTTCATTTAGTATTCATGATAGTCGTCGTCATTTTCTCGAAAACATCATGTCTCACAAGCATGTCCACTAGGGGTAACTTCACTGTTTTTCCACTATAGTAGACATTCATCCCTTTCACTTTCAAACATTTACAATCGATTATCTTAAACCTAAGTGATCTATCGATGCAGCATGTCCCGCAAAATCAATCTCTTAACCCACACCATTCATCTCATCATACAAAATATTTCACACCACCATTAAATAAACTAAAATAACCACACTAAACTAATTATAACATAACCGAAGGATAACACGAAATACCCAAATTATGTCGATATAAATCTCAACTCAAGGAACACTGCCTCGAGGAAAACCACACAAACATGGGACATAACTATTAAAAAGAATTAATGAAGCATCGCGATGCAACTTACGGTACTCAGAGAAGAGTACACACATGTATAAAGATGTGATAAGCAAGCAGTACATGGCAACAAAATTGAGGTACAGGGTTCAAGCCACACGTAAGGAAATAAAGAAATATATATGTACAAAACAAAAGAAATCACAAGAAAGTTTGCTGCCACCAATATTCAATCCAGTGGACAATGCATGGAAAATGCCAACAAGAAACTTTTAGTAATGAGAACAACACGATATAAGAAAAAAAAATAAAGGGAACACATCTATGGAACGTGAAACATGATTAGGAAAACAAAATACTGCATTATTATTATTATTATTATTATTATTATTATTATTATTATTATTATTATTAAAAATTGAGAACGCTTGACCTGGATGAGAGTCGATCACGCGCGAGGGAAAAAATGAGATGAGTAGGATCCTGATCTCTACTCTTAGTCAAAAATTTTGATCTCTTTGGAGGAAAATTTGCAACGCAGGAACGTGAGAGATGTCTCAGAGTGATCGAAAGAAGGAGAATGGAAAAAAGATAATTAAATAAAGTTCTAGTGTAGCAAGCAACCACTCCCTGAAGTATATCCACCACTTCCTTCATATATTTTCTATTTCTATTTTACCTTTTAATTTATTTATATAATTATTTTATTTTATTTTTTAAAATATTGATACACTCTTGGCTATAAACCAAGTATTTTTTTACAACAGTCTCTCTAGGCTAGAGACTAGACCACAAGTATTTTTTTATAGCAACCTCTTAAGGCTAGACACCTCTCCAAGTGAAATCAAGTATTCTTTAATAACAACCTCTTCAAGCTAGACAACACCAAGGGTGTAGAAAGTGTACAACTCACTCAAAGTTCAAACTCCACACAGAGGGATTTTACAATTAAGTTCACTCAATGAATAACCTCTAAGTAGGGAAGGATTTACAATTTTAAGCACACAAGGATGGATTACAAGAGGATTTTTATCCAAAGAACTAGAAGTTTTTTTAGCATGTAGTGGGTTCGCCAACTTGTAATCTTCAAGCCTGAGTCCTTTTATAGAAGGGGATTTTGATGTAGCCATTAGACAGAATGAAGCGTAGATCCTTCTTCAACGAATATCTTAAACAAGCAACGTTCACCTACATTAAATACAAGCATGGGCATGTTAAGAATAGTGTTGAAAGTTGTTATGATATGAGGCTCGAAAATTCTTAAAAGTTTATTTTATTTCCTACATTAAATACAAGCATGGGCATGTTAAGAATAGTGTTGAAAGTTGTTATGATATGAGGCTCGAAAATTCTTAAAAGTTTATTTTATTTCTGCTTCAAATCTTTGTGTCACAAATATATCTTTTTCTTTTCGTACTTTCTTCTTATGAGTATTATGTTGACTTCTTCATTGTCTTGAAAGTGGACTCTTGTACGGACTTGTTAATCTGCACATAGGTTAGCAAAGATATTAGAGTATGAGAATATTCATTTAATCAATACAGCTAATATTTAGCTTTTATATTGGTGTGCATTTGTTGATCATTAGTATGTTTTTTATTACATAGTTGATCTTTACTTTACATCCGATGAAGGTTTCATTCGTTTATTGATTCACACTTTTTGTATCATCAGAGTGAACTTCATCTAATTTGCCACGTGTTTGATATATTTCGGTTATGGACACTCTTCACTTAATCAATTCATAAGATCATTTATTGAGCAGATTTCTTGTCTAATCATACTTAACTTGCACTTGATAATCCTAAAGACTTATTTGTCTTATAAATTTTAAATTTTTATTTTAATACTATAATTATTAAAATCTAAGAATGTAATTAATCTTGATCTAATGTACATTATGGTTAAAAAAAGTTTTGTGAAGTTATTATGAATTAAAACCAGTTAAAATTTCATGTTGTTACACCAAACACAAAACTACTTGATCGATTCCCTCGTTATTGCATCATCATCTATCACTACATAAATTGAATGTTTATTCTACATTTCATCCAAAAGGTTCGTAAAAACCACGTAAGTATAATGGTTTCATAGGATAGAATTGTACAATCAAATGAAAATGACCATCAGTTTAGTGTACTAGTTCTTCTCATATATACTATCAAATACTAACATATCTTCAAAACAATTGAAATTGATTCTTCGTGTAATATTAATCCAAAATAAATGTCTCTAATCATCATCTTCTAAAAGTACACATCTAAAAATAAAACATAGGATTGTTGTCTACTTTACCTTAAAGATAGGATAAGGCAACCAATACATCACCATGTTTATCTAGCATGTTTATATTAATCAATATCATCATAAAGATCTTCTTTGTTGAAGCCAAGATATTTAGGTCCTGTTTTTTGAAGTATCATATATCTTATTACGTGACAAATTCTAACATCTTTTAGATGCATACTATTCGGAAGGTCATAACCATTATTTGTCAAACCCTGGTACGAAGTTGTTGCCATCTAGGATTACAAAGAATGACAACTAAAAATCGATTTTAAAAGAAAGGAGTCACCACAGATATTTTGTGAAAACATTAGAAAAACTAAAAAATGATTTGCGTATAAAAAAAGGAGATTTAGGAGTTGCTCATAGTGTGAGGAAGATATTATTAGCACCAAGATCTAAGAAAGGTTGTCCAATATTAAATTTGAAATTTCCCTACTTTTTATTTTATATTTTGTACTATGAAAGAAAGAATATAAACAATGACTGCATGATGACCAAAAGGCACTAAAAAGTGTAAAAGATAGATACTAAACATGGTAATATAAAGGGATATAGAAGAAAATGATGAATTCTAAGTAACGGTAGGGCGATTTTATTCCAGGAAGAAAATAAATGTACTACACAAAAAAAAAAAAAAAAAAAAAATTAAAGCAAGCACGTAAAAAGATGAAAAAATAAGAAAAATAAAGGAGAGCTATGTTAAACCTATCCTAGTTACCTTCTTTTATTATTTATTAGCCTCTAATGTTACTTTGCTATTTATCACTATTTTTTGTATTTATCCTCTTCTGTTTAGGGTTTTCATTTATCAATTTTTTTTATTCTTTTTGATTGATTATCGCCTATTGGGCTTTGGCCCACTCTAAACCTAGAAACAAAAACAAAACAAGAAGTAGAAGACGTTGGGTCTTGGGCCCATACAACACCCTGGACACTAAACAAAACAAAAGAAAACATAAAATAAATATATGAGAAGTGACATTAAGCTTGGCCCGCTTCTCAAACTTCATTGACTAGCTACCACACACTCGAAATGCTGAATGAATAAAATAAATGTTTAACAAATAATTTTAATAAATAAACAATCGATAATTACTTACAGAATGTGAAGAAAAGAAGAATATATATATATATATATATATATATATATATATATATATATATATATTATGAATTAATGGTTGGCTGCGGAGTTAGTTGCGCATTACTCGGTCAATAATTATACACAGAGTCCCGTGAGAAAATACGAAGCAATGCAATCATTTTAATGACGCATCTAAGTCAAGATATCCGAAGAATCAAGTTTCAAACTGCACTCCATTTTATTGTGCCTGGCAGAGGCCGGTGTTTAATTTGGGTGCAAAACAACTCAAAGGGAAGAAATATTCATTAATTTTTATTTCAATATTAGAACTCAATTTGACTTTTACACTTATTTAATGGATTCTACTTCATCATTCCACTCACAATAGAACCATCATTTATTTTTTGAAAATTTTAATAATTAAGTATCCTTGTCTGTAGTTTCTTTTGTAAATTGTTTTTTATAAAAACATTATAAGAATTCATTTACTCCTGTAGTATTATCAAATTGCTTGATTTTAAGAACATGATATATGACAACATAGATGAGATACAATAAATTTAAAGATTAAAATAATATTTTTATAACTTTAATGATTCAATTAATTAATATTTATAATTTTAGAGATTAATATTTATAATATTTAACTTGCTCAATCAATTCAGAAATACAAACGTGGTGTTACAAGTTGATTGGACATGGCTTAATCACACGATTGCATCTGGGCCTCAAAATCGGCAATACATTTCATGCCATGACGGGCTCTTATGATGAAATTAATATTACAAAAGTTTGTCTAACAGCACACCTTTTTTTTCTTCCTTCCAGCACCCTCCCTTGTTACATAACGATAAAATTACCTTTATTTCATTTAGTTTTACACAATATTCTCTTTTTCTTCTTCACCCTGTCACTCTCACCCTCTCACTCTAACTATCAATTTAAGCTTAACTTTCACTGTGTTAGTCTCAACTGGTTACATGTTACATACATTATGCATAGCATTGTCTACATTGGAGAATTGAAAAGCGTAACATCAATTCCAACATTATATAAGAGGTATGATTCATTAGTATGTTTCTTGGAATTCAAAATTCAGGAAGTGATTTATTTTTTTTTATATTTATTTGTGCTTCCAGATTTTCTCTTTCTAGGAAGAAATTCGTAGACATGTTTTTCTTTTTGCAAGTACCCTGGGAATTCTGTTTATCTAACAAATGTATTAATAAATGTTTCTCACGTAAGAAGACGTATTGACTTGGACAACATCAATTGCATTTGAGTTGGAATTTATAACTTTGATTATCAAGTTAGATACATAAATCATGCAAAAAGGTAAAACAAAATATGTACTATTGAGTTGTGAGAGGTCTAGAAAGTATAAGGTCTACAAGAAAAATCTAGATGGAATAAGATAAGAAAATATAGTTATTCATTCAAATTTAAAGGTAAACTGGTACGTGATGGTGAGGATGAAAATTAAATATAATATATAATAATCATAATTATCTTTAGGTAAATTTTATACGAGGTCATCCTTATTATTATCATTTAAATGTTAAAAAAATAATGTTGTATGATATAATAAAGAGTTTAGTGAAGTTGAAAATATTCTTCTAAATACAATGAGAAAAATATAACCATAAATTAAGTGTATAATGTAAGGTATACATGTCGAAATAAAAAGTAGATGGTTATGTAATGAATTGTAACATTTAATGAAATTACTTAAGTGAAATAAGTATGTCTATTGGCACCATGTTAAAGAAACATAATATGTAGTGCATGATGTTTTTTAGGCACACCCTTATGGAGTAAAATTATTTTCTGTTTTTTATTGGTACTTGATAGGACCTATAAAATAAACAGGTATAAACTGCATTTACTTAAGATTATTAGTATGACACTAACATGTATGAGTGTATGACTTTTCCACTTGCATTTGCATTTATGAAGTGTGACGATTTGAATAATATGGTTTAGGTTCTTCAAATGCTAAAATGTCTAATTCTGAGAGACGATGTTTTATGAGATGTCCTTGTCACTCATAAAGACCTAACTATGATGTCTTATGTTAAAACCATGTTTCCTAAGTCTTGTAATTTGGTCAAACTACATTAGGCACTTCTTGATGTTGATCATGTAGTGAGGCTTCCGCACCAAAAACGACTTCACCTATATATCCTTTGACATCAGTTTCTACCACACTATTATGTGCCACCGAACAAAAATAGTTAGTCATTATTGGTTAGTCTTCACCCTACCTCATTTACCTCTGGTATAAGTCATATCTACACAACACAATAATAAAATCATTAGTCATTAGAGAAATGTTTTTTTTTTTAAAAGAAATCAAAACTTTGTACTATGGATTTGTGAAATGCATAAGGTCCCAAACAAATTCGTTAGATATAAATACAAAAATTCCAGAATTTATATTACATATTTGTGAATTCCAGGATCTTACGGTTTCATAAATCTATAGAATAAAGTTTTAATAAAATTTGTTTTACCTTATGAATTTGTAAAATTTGGAACCTTATGGAAATAAAAAAATTGTCAAAGAAAACTTAAAAAATTTGTAATTTATTGGTGAAAATGGGATCTTTCTAAATTTCACAAATCCATAACATAAAAAAAGAACTACTTCTACAATTTAAAGTATGAATTTTTGTGATCCGCAAGGTTTTAGATTTCACAAATGTGTAAGGTAAAAAATACATTTTGAAAATTCTTTAAATTACGAATTTGTAAAATTCAGGCAGAGGCAGGGGCGGGTTGTCCCAAACTTTTTCTGTTTATATATATATATATATATATATAAAATTTATATATAAATAACAATTATTTTAAATAAATAATAATAATTTTAGTTTTATAATTTTAAATAAATTATAATTTTGGTTTTATAATTTTAAATAAATAATTATAATTATAATATTTCTAAAATAATTATATATATAAGTAATAATTTATAATAATAAATAATATATATAATATAATAATAATAATAATAAATTTTAATTTTTTGATGATTTTCTGTTTTTAATTTACAATTTATATCTAATTTTAAAAATATACATTTATATTTATATATATATAATAAATTTATATATATATATATATATATTAGTAATAATAAATTTAAAAACATACATTTAAAAATATTAATAATAAATTTATATATATTAATTTATATATATAAATTTATATATACTAATAATAAATTTATATATATATATTAATAATAAATTTTAATCTCTCCCAAATTTATTTTAATCTCTAATAAAAAGAAGAAAAAAAATTATTATATTATTAGTGAGCTTAAATCCAACCAAATTTTTTTTAAAAAAATTAATATTAAAATTAAAAAAAAAATTCGCCTTTCTCTCTCCGCCTCTGTTCGTAAGGTCCCATAATTCACAAATGTGTAACGTAAATAATGAATTTTTAGAAAACTTTGTAATACCAATTTATGAATTTCATAAGGTTTCCAAATTCACAAATCTACAATATTAAAAATATATACAGATTCCTAAATCTACTACACCCACACACGCAATAACATAAATATTTAAAATCTTACTTCTATGGAGTAGTGGAAGGAGACTTGGAGTGGTTAGGTGCTAAATAACAGAGTGTAGCAGTTACGTGTGGATTGGTGCTTGCAGTGGAAACACAAAGAACATTGCAATGTAAAGAGGGTGTAATGAGTATAAGAATGGTTATAAAGAAGAAAGATGTAGACAATACGGTGCGAAGAAGGAAGGGGAATAGTAAAAAAGAGAAGGGAGAATAAGTTTATTATTTTAATAAAGGGCAGAACGAGATATTCACGTCTTAATATGGTACATGAAGAAATAAAGGAGTTTACACGAAGAAAAACTCTTACATAGTCTATAATTAAAGTCATTAGGTTCAATTAAGATCCTTTTGATATAAAACACCTCAATGACATTGATAATGTAAAACACAAAACACAATAATAAGAGTTGAATTATGTTAATTAAAAAAAAAATTAGATGATGAGAGTTTGCGTCTGATATTCTAAAGCAAAGGAAGACACAAATAGTTTTTAATATAAAAACTAGATTTAATGAAAATCTTGTTAAAGGAATTATCCTCAGTTAGTCAATAAACAAAGCAGATAAGACACAGAATTTTTATACTAGTTTATCTCAAAAGACTACATTCAATTATTTAACAACTTACAAAGTTTTTACTATAACCAGTGAAACAACCCTTACAAATATTCTTTGGAACGCAACATACTCAGGCTAATACAAGGTATTCTTTGAAACGCAGCCTCCTCAGGTTAAGACACCACAATAGTGGATTTTACAAGGGTTTTGAAAAGATGATAGTTTGTCCTCTACGCAGAGAGAGATATACAGATGAAGTTTAGAGCTTGAGAGCGAAACTTAGAACAATAGTTTTTCTAGGGTAAGTTCGCCAACTTAAAACGTTAAGGTGAAATCCTTTTATAGGCAAAGCTCCTTGAAGTAGTCGTTAGACAATTGTCCTTTTTCCTTAACTCTTCAGAAATGGCAGAGTGAGCAATCAGAACATTTAATGATTTAACAGCGGAAGTCAGCACGAAATCAGGCTTTGACTAATTTGCTCAGAGATTTCATCGAAAAGTACCATTTACTTTTTGTGTTGCAGAGGTTTAGTTCTGAATCTGTTTCTACCTTTAGAAACTTTTTAAGTAACGACTTGATTTGAAATTGGCTCGAGTTACTTTGTGTCTGAAACTGAGACTTCAATAGATGAATGAACTTAACTTTGAATCATTAAATTTGAATTGCAATTGAAGGTTAGAGTGAAAATTTGAATTGCATTAAAGAGTTAAAGAGAATTCACTCGAGCTATTTATAGACAGAGATACGATTATTAGGTTAAGAAAAGAGACGAAAGAAAAGAAACTATCCCTAATTTGACATTTCTCATCATTGCCATTTTAATGATTTATGGACTCGGTAATTGTTGCACTTGACATAATCAGACTATTATTCAGCTTTAAATGCTACACACATTTAATGTTGCAATAAATGATGTGTCCATTGAAAATTTGTTTAAACAAAGTGAATATCAAATATACCTTTTTAACAAAATCTCATAAAAAATATACTTGATTTGAATATGCTTAACCTTGGAATGTTGAATAGGATTTTTTCTCAGATTAATAGCACTGGTGTTGGACCTAAAACTTGAGGATGCTTGGAGTTTCTCTCTTGGTGTTTTGATTTTGATGATATGTAATTTTGGTTTTCTTAGATGAATTGTAACTAGAAGTTTCCTATGTATTGGTTGTTTAGTTTAGGCTTGTTTGTATGCTTGTTCTTGGTTGATATGTAATGGAAAGCTAAGTTGGTTTTGTATGTTCTCTCATGATTCATATTGTTGAAATTTCCTCTAAGTTTTCTTTTCAAAAATAAAATGAGGTAATCAATTACAAACCAAGGTAATAGATTAAATCAGTTTTCTGGTAACCAATGAGGTAATAGATTACATGGAAATGGTAATCAACTACTAAAAGTGTGTAACAAAGTGGGATTTCGCATTTGTCTCTGAGGTAATCGATTACCCTTCGTGTTAATCGATTACCATAGCTAAGAATCATTCAGAATTGACTTTGCTCTCTGGTGTAATCTATTCATCAAAAACTCAATGGATGACCTAAAATGGGTTTTTGCTTTCAAATATAAATACCCCTCTTTTTTAAATTCTTTTAACAATCTTGAATATACACGTTTTGAAACAATTCTAACACTTTCATATTCTCTCAAACTGAGTTCTATCTTTTCTCCAAGAAATTCATAAAGAACTTCAAAGTTCTTCAAGAAAAGTTTATCAAAAGGCAATCATGACTGAATGTTTTGATTGGTTGACATTCATAGTTCTTATATGTGATCAGAATATACACACTTCTAACTAATCTTTCTGTTAATTTCGTTTTTGGTATATTACTCTAGGAGATAAGTCTCTCTTGATAGAATAAGTCTCTTTGAGAAGAGTTTTCTCAAAGGTTTGATCAAGGAGAACAGTTCTTTGAGTTAAAGAACTGGTTGTATTGGGTGTTTTTGATTTTATTTTGTGTTGTTTGTGCAGAGTGAATGTAAAGAACACAAACGGATCATAGTGGAAAACTAATTGCAATAGTTGTTGGGTTGAGTCTGGATGTAGGCAGTTGGCCAAACTAGTATAAATCACCGTGCAATCTTCTTCTCATTTTGCATTAACTCAAAAAATCCTTGCACAGGAAATCATTAGTAGCACCAAATACAATGTCATCCACATAACTTTGAACAATGATAAAGTCTTTTGAGTTGTGTCAACTTTTCCTCTTAAAAAACCATTTTTAAGCATAAAAGAGCTCATTTTGTCATACCGTGCTCTAGGAGCTTGTTTCAGACCATACAAAGTCTTCTCAAGCATAAAAACATGATTTGGTAAAGATGGATATTCAAAACTAGGGGTTTGTTTAACATAGACCTCTTCTTCAATAAAATCATTTAAAAAAGCACTTTTAACATCCATCTGGTATAAAATGATATTTTTATGTGCATCAATAGCAAGTAAAATAGGAATTGCTTCTAATCTTGCTATCGGTGCAAAAGTTTCAGTGAAGTCTATACCTTCTTGTTGATTATACGCTTGAGCTACTAACCTTGATTTGTTTCACATAAATTTCCCAGCTTCACCCACTTTGTTTTTTAAAACTCATCTTGTTCCTCTGATGCTTTTGTTGTTAGGTTTCTCCACCGAGGTCCATACGTTATTTCTTGTGAACTAGTTGAGTTATTATCCAGAAAATCTTTAATATTCGACCTTGTTTGCACTCCTTGGTGATTATCTCCTATGATCAGATCTTTTGAATGATTTGTTACGAACTTCAAGGTCCTGATAGGAGTTTGAATGTTGCCATGTTAAAGAGTAAACGAAGAGGGTTTGTCTGGCTTCCCTTCTACATCTATTCTGACAACTTGTTCATTGTCTTTGTTTGATGGATTAATCTGCAAAAGATCAGAGGAAATTTCTAGGTCTGATATTTCTTTATCAGCGTTTGACTTATTTTGGAATTTAACATGAATAGATTCTTCTACAACTTGGGTCTTAGAGTTAGAGACTGTATCGGCTTTAGATGTATCACAATATCCAAGAAGAACACCTTTAAACACTTTTGAATCAAACTTTCCAAGATGATCTTTTGTGTTTAAGATAAAATATTCACATCCAAAAGGATGGAAGTATGATATGTTGGGTCTTCTTCCTCTCCATAGTTCATAGCGAGTCTTGTTCAATATTGGTCTTATCAATATTTTGTTTTGAATATAGCATGAGGTATTGATTGCTTCTACCCAAAAATATTTTGGAAGTGAACTTTCATGCAAAAGAGTTCTAGCCATTTCTTGTAAAGTTCTATTTTTCTTTTCCACAACTCCATTTTGTTGAGGGGTTCTTAGAGACGAAAAATTGTGAAATATATTATTTTCAAAACAAAAGGCTTTAAACTATGAATTTTCAAACTCATTTCCATGATCACTTTTTTTAGACGCAATACGTATACCTTTTTCATGTTGAACTCTTTTGCAGAATATCTCAAAGACACTAAACGACTCATGTGTATGGGCTAAGAAGTATACCCATGTAAATCTAGTATGGTCATCTACATCGACAAATCCATATCTCTTTCCTCCAAGTCTTTGCGTCTGAGTAGGACCCAAGAGATCAATATGTAACAGTTCTAATGGTTTTGTCATAGAAACAACATTTTTAAATTTAAAAGCTTTGAGTTGTTTCTCATGCTGACAAGATTCACATAGACAATTGGTTTTCTAAGAAATATTTGGCAAATATCTTGAAATATATTTGAGACTCAAATGTCCAAACTTTTTATGCCAAATATCATTTTCATCGTCTGTTGAAAGAAGACATGTTACATTCTGATCACTAAGGTAAAAAAGACAAACCTCATAGAGATTGTTCTTACTTTTTCCCTTAAAAAAAATGGATTTATCTTTGTTTTTTACCATACACTCATCATAGATAAAGGACACTTCATATCCATTATCACAAAATTGACTAATGCTAAGTATATTGAAGTTTAAACCTTTAACATACGACACATTTTGAATGAGAGGATTGGGTGTCTTGCCAACAGTCTCAATCCCAAGAATTTTACCCTTTTCAGACCCATAAGATACTAAACCCTTACTTGGTCTAAGGTCTTGGAACATAGATAGGTTTCTTGTCATGTGTTGCGAGCATCTACAGTCCAGATACCAGCTTGAAGCCTTCTCTTCTTCTGTTAAGGATATCTGTAATAGGAATAATGAGTGATTTTGGTACCCAAATTCTTTTGGATCCTACTTTGCTAGTTGAGGGTTTTTGTTTGTTAAAGGTTTTTGGATGACTTTTATATTTATTTGGAACCCTATGATAATTTGCATGCATGTTCTTACGTACAGAAGAAATAGTTGAAGACTTCTTTTTGTCTGTATTATGAATATAACCTAGTCCATTCTTATCAAAAGGAGATCTTGCATAACTTAAAATATTTTTCAGCATGGAAGAACTAGAGGTGAACTTGGTTAAGTCTTTCCTCAAAGATTCATTTTCTTCTTTCAATATTTTAATTTCAAGAAGAAATTGATTCTTTTCAGATTCAAACGAAGAAGATGATTTGTCTGTGTACTTTTCTTGAGACAAATTCTAATTTATAGTCTTTAGACTTGAAATCTCTTCCAAAGCTTCTTTCAGCTTGGATTTGCAAACATTATATTGTTGAGCTATAAAATGAGAATTTGCTAGAAGAGTATCTTATGAGATATTTTCTGTTTCTGAATCTGAGTCAGATGATAAAGATAATGTGCAAGAGTCATTTACCTCAGATGAGTTTGATTCTCCTGCCTTGAGACAGATGTTTGTTGTCTCTTCATCAGTTGATTCGTCGGAATTGTCATTGTCAAGGTCCTTTTAGGTCACTAAGCTTTTCATTCCTTTATCTCTTCTAGGATTCCATCTTTTCTTCAGCTTTGGGCATTCTGATCTCATATGTCTGGACTTTTTACACTCGTAGCAGACTATCTCTGATCCTTCCTCTTTGGTAGATGATTTCAGTGGAAATAGTTTGTCCTTCCTTTTGAAGAGCCTTTGCCCACGACATTTTTTCATCATCATTCTTTTGAATCTTCTGGCCATCAAAGAGATTTCATCATTTGTTAGATTCCTCAGAGTCATCAGACTCTATTGTTTCAGCTCTCAGAACTTTATCTTTCTTTTTCCACTTTTTGCTAGATTCTTCTTTAGGAG
Organism: Hylodesmum podocarpum; assembly: GCA_026586105.1. NCBI lineage: Eukaryota > Viridiplantae > Streptophyta > Magnoliopsida > Fabales > Fabaceae > Hylodesmum > Hylodesmum podocarpum. Next base: position 899,424 of record JALJEV010000071.1, on the reverse strand, counting down.
TTTCATCAACAAATGTTAGAGCAATGGGCTCTTATACTTTGATTTTGTCTCTCTTGAATAGGTGAACTTCATGTACCCTTAAGGCACCTATCAGTTTGTCAAGAATTAGAGTCTTCATGTGATGTAGGAACATCTAGGACAAGAAGGATTACTAGAAGCAAGAGAAGGAAGCTTGAAGAGGAAGTGGAAAAGCTCCAAGTTTTGTACCCTAGTATAGGACTCAAACTTGTAATATCTTGTAAACTTGTATGGACAAGATTAGGTCCTATTGTAATAGCTTAGGGTATGACAATAGGGTCCAAAGCCCACAGGTTTCATAAAGCCTAAGCATGCCATGCATTCCTAAGCCAAGGTCACACAAGTTTTCAAAATCGACTAAAAACATTTTCGGCTACAAAATTGTGTGAACCTTGAAACACTTGCTAATTAGGAAGGAAACCTTGATTAAGTATTGGATCCATGCCAACACTTAATCAAGGATCTCAACCCTTGATTAGGAAGTGTTTAGGATTGATGACATGGCTAATCACATGGGTACCAAGGGGAGACAAACCCATGTGCACCCATGTGAAGGCCATGTGAAACCCATGTGCAAGCTAACTACCAACTAACTAGCCTAGTTACTTGGGGGTCAAGGTGGGATTTTCGATTGGCTATGATCTTAACTAGGATTAGGCTAGTCTAATCATGGTTTAGGTGACTTGGAGGCCAAGGAAGCATAGCCTATAAGTACCTTGGCCAAAACTCATGTAAGGTCTTTTGATGAATTGTTGAATGAATTGCTTAGTGCATTCTTGAGAGATTAGTCTCTTGTTCCCTTAGGGAATTCTCTTTGAATCTTATCAATGGTTCTCTATACCCATTATGGCGGTTCCTCCTAGGCTTATAGGTGTCACCACCTTGGCGCCACCACTATCTCTTTCTCCTCCACTTTTTCCGTTTCATTTCTTCACCCTTAAACACCATAATTCTTCTTGGCCGAGACCTTCTCTTGGTGTAACCGTGAGGTGAGTGTTGAAGACTAGATCGGGGCAACCTTGGGAGCTTCATTGGAGCACCTTCCATGGAGCACCTACATCAAGTGGTATCAAGAGCTTGTTGTCTTTAACCTTGAGTCATCACCACCGGTTAGTAATTGTGTGTCCATGAGTCTTTAGTTTTCTTTGAGTTTTTTCCATCTCTAGAGTCTTTCTTTCATTGAGTTGCTAGTTTTGATTCCTTTGAGTTGTCTTTCTCATAGTCTTGAGTTGGAGCATGCTTTTCTTCTTTTAGTTATAGCCTTAGGCCATGACTCACCTTGGCATGTTCTTCCTTTGATTCTTGAATGCATGATTTACTAGCTTGCAATTTTGATTCCATGATTTTCTAGTTTCTCTTCTTGCAAGTTATGATTCATGTATGCCATTAGGATTTTTGTTTAGTCTTGTATCTTTACTGTATTGTGAGGCATGCTTGCTTGATTGTACTGCACTTGAGGTTCAATTACATGTATCACATGATTTCTAAGTGTTAGGAACAATTACTAGTGTATGCTTGCATGATTTTGAGTTTTTAGTAATTTTTAGATTACCATTTGCTTTGAAATTTTGAGTAGACTTTGTAATTGCTATGATAAGCTAGGATTTGAACCTAGAAGAGGCTTTTAGTTCCCTAAAGGTTTTGGTCCAGCCATCCAATTACAAAAGAAAAGAATCAAAATCAAAAGAAAGAAAAGAGAAGAGAAAAAAAAAATAAGTGAAAAAAAAAACTAGTATTGAAAAGAACTTGGTTCTAAAACAAAGTGACAATTAGAGAACCATATAAAAGTGAAAAGAAAAGAAAGGTACTGCAACATAAGAACAAAATAAAGTGAAAAAGAAAAGAGTTACACAAAAGAAACACCATTGGACCTAGGAAAAAGCCTACACCATTCTAGTTGAAATTCTAGTTTTGAGCTTCCTAGTGATTTGTGTATCTTTTGATACTTTACATGTAATTTTCTTTTTCTCCTCTGTACTGCACCTTGCTGGACATGTTATTGTACTGCACATATAGGCATTTCATTGAATTTTGCATGAGAAGCATGATAGCTAGCAAAGTATAGAAACTAGGCAAAATCGGTCGCTAATATTTTTTGCTGATTTTTCTGAAATCGGTTTCTAACTTTCGGTTTCTAATTGGTTTGAGTGCTTGCTGTCCAGTTTTGAATGCCTCATGATATGCCTCTGTTTTGACATGTTTCCTTGGGCTTTTATATGATATTTTGCTGCCCTATTATGTGCCATTGTCTCATTAAAATTTCTCCACAATTTGAGTAGCCATTCATTTCATTTTTGAGCTTTTATTGCTTGTCTCCTTTGGAATCCTTGGTTTTGTCTTAGAGTCTTTGTCTTTCTTGGCCTCTTAAGCCTAGCTTGGTTACTGTTCCTCTTTCATAAGGGATTGATAAGACCTTGATAATTGATTAGAGGATAATTTCTAAGTGAGCATAAGAGAAAAGAGTGGTAAAAGGCAAGAGAGAATCATTAGAGAAAAAGCCCTTGATTTGTGTGATACACGAGTTGATTGAGTGGATACACTTAGTGAGCTTGTGAGATTTATTTGCTCTATATTTTCCTTGTATACTAACCTTTTGTTCTTTGCAGCCATGGGAGGAAATTTCCCCAATAGTGAAAATCAATTACGTCCTAGTGATGTGAAATTGATGAAATGTTTTATGAAAGCAATAGACAAATTTGAAACAAACATTCACAAGGATTTGAATGAGATTTTTGATAACCATAGAGGTAGAGATAGAAGGGAAAGAGAAAGATGGGAAAGGAGAAGTGAAAATGAGAGAAGAAATAGGGAAGAGGGAGAAAGGAGAAGTGGTAGGAGAAGGGAACATATGACCTCCATTGGTAATGATGTTGGGAACCCCTATAGAGATGATCTCCATGGACATGACCCTTTAAACTTTGAGAGAAGAGGTGTGAGAGGGGTTGGCCATGAGGGAGTGAGGGGGAACCATGAGTATAGAAGACACCATTGGGAAGAACAAGAGAGGTGCCATCCCTCACATGAAAGAAGTGATAGAGATTATTATGATTATAAGAGGGAAATGAGAGAAAGAAAACAAAAAAGGTTGCTAGAAGAAAATGAAAGGAATTATGATGAGTATTGGAGAAGGGAAAAAGAGAGAATGATAAAGGAATTGGGAGAAAAAGAATTGAGAAAAAAGGAAGTTAAGGAAATAAAGTTGATGGAAAAACAAATGAAGGATAAATGTGATTCTTTAATTTCTTATACTAACCCTTCATTTTATTGTTTTGATTCTTATTTGGAAATTGTTGTAGGAATGGTTTCAAAAGATGATTATCAAGAAGAAATTGAAATTCTCTTGTGTAAAGATATAGAAAGAAAGGCACTTGAAGACCTATGTGAAGTTGCTTGTGACCAACTTTACAAACCACCTTTTATTTTGGTGCCTAATGAAGAGTTGTTCCTAATGGAGTCTTAGAACAAACCTTGTGAAGAAAAGGAAATACCCATAGAGTTTGAACTTCCCTTTGAGAAAGTTTCTTTACCACTTAGTATTCCTTTTACTTCTAATAAATATGATTTTTCATGTTATACACTTGAGTATTATGGTATTAGACCTTGGACAATTCTAGAATTTGGTAGTTTGGAATTCTTAATTGAACCTAATGATCTTTATCTTCATAATGTTGAATGTCCTTCTAGGTTGATGGAAGATTTTAAGAAGGAGGGTACTTTGGAAGCTTCTACACCTAGAGGAAGAATCTTGATGGAGAGTTCCAACCCAAACATGTCCAAACTTGAGAAAATGCTACTATCAACACAACTTGAAGTACAAGCTCCAAAGAGCTTTGGTTATGCTTTGAAAAATGGACTAAATTCATCTTTTACTTCCTTGGATTATGTTAATGATATTAGAAAGCAAAGTATCTTATTGTTATATGATTGGATTAAAATTAGCTTAGGTTAAACTAACAAATTTAAAAGGTGTTTTAATAGAAGGTATCATTTACTTTTACACCTATGCAATCACTATAAAGTTTACCTATGTGTTACATCATATAATAATCCATTTATGGAACCTTGTTTAGTATTTGATCCGGGTGGAATGTATTTGTTGATGCATCCTTACCTTTTTGAATATTGCATTCTATCTTCTACTTTTCTTAGATTAGGATCATCTTAGTTTATAGTTTTTGTTTGATTTTCATGATTGTTGTGAGGTTTCAAACTTGTCACATGAATTTCCTTGTATTGTAGCCTTGATTTTTGAATTGATTTGCATGTTCTTAGTTGCTGCCTTGTTGCACCTTGTGGATAAGAAATTAACATACCATGCATTCCATGATGAACAGATGCTGAAAATTATGAACAATTGAATTTGCCTTAACCGTTAGTGTGAATTAGGGTGTCTTAGTGATTAGGTTTTTGCTTGATTTCGTTGCTGCATTATACCTCTGCATTCACATAGTTTCATGTGCAGAATCTCATGTCTAAATGGACCAAGTGAAGAGAGGAAAAGAAACAAGAAGAAGGGGGATCAAGAGAAGAGACTATAGGAGTTTCTAACTTGTTTTCTTTTACTTTTGTATCATTTTGTGTGTAACTTGGCTCTTATATAAATTTCTTGGAATGTTTGCAGATATGGACCTTGAGGTTAATAAGGAAATGAAAGATTTTCAAATGTGTGAAAGAGAAGAACAAAAGGGGCTACATCACCCTTTGATGACACACACCTTATCTTTGAAAATTCCTACTTGTTAGGAAATAAAAAACTTGTAAATTTTACTTTGTTTTGATTGGACTTTGGACTTTAATATTTGGTTTGCTTGCTGCACCAAAGTGAATTTTAAATGCCTCTAGTGTAGATTCTTGCTCACGTAAAATTGGACCTTATATTTTGCTCATAGTTTGGGTTTCCGAAAATCGGGTTCAAAAAAATCGATTTCTATTATCTCTTGCTAACCTTTGCTATCTTGCCTTGGATTTATCTTGGTTTTTTAGCCTTGTTTAGTGGTTGTATCTTCATCCATTCTATTTCTTATCTTAGACTGAAAAGATATCTCCAAGCTTCCTCCAAGGAGATGGGCCTTTCAAAGTCATTGAAAGATTGGGTCCAAATGCATACAAGGTAGAACTTCCAAGTGAGTATTGTGGTAGTAACGCCTTTAAATAATTCTAATCTTCTTTGTTTGATGTAGTGCAAATAAATACATTAACTTGAGGACAAGTTCAAGCAAAGAAGGAGGGTTTGATGTAGGAACATCTAGGACAAGAAGGATTACTAGAAGCAAGAGAAGGAAGCTTGAAGAGGAAGTGAAAAAGCTCCAAGTTTTGTACCCTAGTATAAGACTCAAACTTGTAATATCTTGTAAACTTGTATGGACAAGATTAGGTCCTATTGTAATAGCCTAGGGTATGACAATAGGGTCCAAAGCCCACGGGTTTCATAAAGCCTAAGCATGCCATGCATTCCTAAGCCAAGGTCACACAAGTTTTCAAAATCGACTAAAAACATTTTTGGCTACAAAAATTGTGTGAACCTTGAAACACTTGCTAATTAGGAAGGAAACCTTGATTAAGTATTGGATCCATGCCAACACTTAATCAAGGATCTCAACCCTTGATTAGGAAGTGTTTAGGATTGATGACATGGCTAATCACATGGGTACCAAGGGGAGACAAACCCATGTGCACCCATGTGAAGGTCATGTGAAACCCATGTGCAAGCTAACTACCAACTAACTAGCCTAGTTACGTGGGGGTCAAGGTGGGATTTCGGATTGGCTATGATCTTAACTAGGATTAGGCTAGTCTAATCATGGTTTATGTGACTTGGAGGCCAAGGAAGCATAGCCTATAAGTACCTTGGCCAAAACTCATGTAAGGTCTTTTGATGAATTGTTGAATGAATTGCTTAGTGCATTCTTGAGAGATTAGTCTCTTGTTCCCTTAGGGAATTCTCTTTGAATCTTATCAATGGTTCTCTATACCCATTGTGGCGGTTCCTCCTAGGCTTATAGGTGTCACCACCTTGGCGCCACCACCATCTCTTTCTCCTCCACTTTTTCCGTTTCATTTCTTCACCCTTAAACACCATAATCTTCTTGGCCGAGACCTTCTCTTGGTGTAACCGTGAGGTGAGTGTTGAAGACTAGATCGGGGCAACCTTGGGAGCTTCATTGGAGCACCTTCCATGGAGCACCTACATCATCATGTCTCTTCCCACAGAAATTGTTGTGGACATAGCTTCACATGATGCATGTAAGTTGTACAGGATCTTCAGGTTATTATGGGCTTTTGTGAATGTAGTTCCTAAAGCAGTTAGCCCATTTAGGATTGTTTGAAATCTTCTAAACATTCCATCTATTGATTCTCCTTTCAACATGGAGAACATCTCATACTCCCTCTAGAGAGTGACATCTTTTCTAAGTCTAACATCTTCAGTTCCTTCCTAGGAGATCTTCAGAGCGTCCCACAATTCCTTAGCAGTCTTGTAGGCACAGAATTTATTGCATTCTATCCTAGATAAAGAACAAGTTATTGCATAAAGAACTTTGTTATTTAGTTCCATTATAGAGTACTCCTCATTCCTCCATTTTGATTCTGGCTTGGTCAAAGGAATGCTTCTTCAGTAATAATCCTCTAGAGTCTATACTGAGTGGATTTGATGTACATTTCTATTCTGTCCGCTCAGAATGTTCATGGAGGATTGTTCTTGGAGGATCCTTCGTGATGAACATCGTTATTGAGTTTGTCATCCTGGATCTTTTCCTCTAACAACTTTTAAGCGCTCAACCCTTAGAAGTTGAGCTCTAATACCAAACTGTAAAAGACAAAACACAAGAAGGGGGGTTGAATTGTGTTAATTAAAAAAAATTTAGACGATGCGAGTTTACGTCTGATGTTCGAAAACAAAGGCAGACGCAAATAGTTTTTAGTATAAAGATTAATTTTAATGAAAACTTAGTTAAAGTAATTATCCACAGTTAGTCAGAGATGATTTGGGCGTTGTCTTTTCTCCTTAACTCTTCAGAAATGGTAGAGTTAGCAATCAGAACATTTAATGATTTAACAACGAAAGTCAGCACGAAATCAGGCTTTGATTGATTTGCTCAGAGATTTCATCGAAAAGTACCATTTACTTTTCGTGTTGTATAGGTTTAGTTCAAAATCTCTTTCTACCTTTAAAAGTTTCTTGAGTAACGACTTGATTTAAAATTGGAGCGACTTACGCTGTGACTGAAACTGAGACTTCAATAGACGAATGAACTTAACTTAATCCATATTGATTGATTCGTCTGGCCCCTTCTTCGTCATTTCAACTTATAGACTCTTCAAGCTGAAGCTTGCATCTGATCCTTATAAACCAAGTTAAGTATGATCTTCATGACTAAGTCTTGAGTCTTTACTTGAAGATTCTTCATCTTGATCTTGTGGATCTTGTAATTCTGACGCTTGTGCGTCTATATAGGCAATGCTCATTCGTCTGAACTTGCATCATTCATATGTGCTTGCTTCACTCTTCGTCTGATGATCTTTCTGTCTCTACTGTAATTATCAAAATACTAAAGAAGATAAGTCATCTTGACTTAACAGATAGCTAAGACATGTATAATCTACTGAATAATAATGGGTGCCAGAAGAGGGAAAACATTAAGCATGTACATCAAATGCTAGTATAAATCAAGGTAGAAAATTTGATCTATCAATAAAAGATTAAGACAATAATTTAATTGGGATTTGACTATTATTGATTAAGAATTCATAAAATAATAATAATTAACTAATATAATAAATAATATTAAGTAAAATATAATATTATTACTATATATCATTAGAAAACTAAAATAATATTATTTTGTAAAATATTAATGTTTAGAATACATATAAAAGTCCATTTAAAGATATATATTATCAAATTATATGTTTTATATAATAAAAATTAATAAAAATAACTCTTGAAAGGATTGGTTTAAACCATTTTATACTGATTTTGGTTAATTTTACCAATTTTTTTTTATCAATTCAACTATTAACCCATTTAGTGGGTTACCTAAATCAAACTGATTCATAGATTTTTGTATTGAACCGCCCGATTATATTTAAGGTCTTTTCTTCTTACATTCAATTTGTCATTGGTACCTAAAATACCCTTCACAATCTACAGAGAAACCTTTCTATATTTTTCTCCACCTTGCTATTGCACCCTTCTCGCGAAGATCCCTTTCCTCATTTTCCTTTTGTTGATCTTCTTTTTTGGCATTACATTTGTCCTCCTATTCTATATTACACCTTATGTTCATTCGTTCTTTTTCTTCTTTCAGGTGTGTGATTCTTCTTCCTCTTCTGAATTTTTCGTTCATCATTTTGAGTATGTGTAAAATACAAAAACACAAGAAGGGGGTTGAATTGTGTTTCTTGTTAAAATCTTTTTCAGACGATGCGTTTTGCGTCTATATTGAAACGTTTAATTAGATGTAAACTTAAACTTCTCTTTTCAAAGATTGATTTTAATATGAAAAACTCAGGTCAAGTTATTATCCCTTGTTAGTAAGCAGATAAAAATAATCAAAACAATAATATTTTTATACTGGTTCATCTATTAAAGACTATGTCCAATTACCCAGCAACTTGTTGAAGTTCCACTAAAAGTATTCTTTGAACCCAGCCATTCCTGACTAAAATATTTATATTCTTTGAACACAGCCTTCTCAGGCTAAACTGGTATTCTTTAACACCAGCCTCCGCAGGCTAAATCCAGGTATTCTTTGAACACAGCCTCCTTAGACTAACTAAATGTATTCTTTCAACACCTAGCCTCCTCAGGCTAAAATAGATATACTTTGGACCTCAGCCTCCTCAGGCTAAACTCAAGGTATTCTTTAAACAATTAGTCTCCTCAGGCTACAGATTACCACAACAGTGGTTTACAATTAAGATCAAATAAAAATTATCCTCTTCGCAAAGAGGGTTTTTAAGTTCGTGGCAAACGAACTTTTAAAACTTGAGAGCTTGAGCGAGTAGATGAGTATAATCTTTGCAATGTAGTTTGCCAACTTGAACTTGTTGAGATGAAGTCCTTTTATAGACTTCTTCGTGAAGTATCTGTTAGACTGCAGATTTGAACGTTAGTCCTTTGTCTTGGGTACTTTCACATCTGGAAGAGTGAGCAATCAGAATAATAAATGCAAAGTCAGCGGATGTCAACGAGAGATTAGGTTTTGACTTAATATGCTTAGAGATTTAATAAAAATGTACAACTGTTTTTCGTGTTGCAGAGGTTTATTTTGAAATCTCTTCCACCTTTAGAAACTTCTAAGTAACAACTTGATTTGAAATGAATGCACGTATTACTCAACGTCTGAACTTCATTAAAAAGATAGACAAATGAACAATTAGGTGAGTTGTGTGTTGAATTCATTCATCTGTCTTCTCTCTTTGTCTTCAACTTCAGTCTTCATATCCTCGCAGGACATAAAGTTGAGGCGAGCTCTCAGTCTTGATCTTTGAAGGTTCTTCATCTGATGAGTTTTCCTTGAAGCATGATGACTTGAACCTTTCGTCTGTTGCATATATTGTTTTGAGGGTGCTTCTTTTGTCTATGTTAATAATGATCTGATCATTGTTCCCTCTGCGTCTGTTGATACATCTGTTTGTCTTGTAATTATCAAAATTAAGATGCTAAGTCATTTTGACTTAACAATATGACATTGTTTTTGGTTTCGATTTTGGTTGTGCCAAAGTTGGGTGTGATCATATTTTGTAATTCATAAGATGATCGAGTGTTTTTTACACACAGATTTGTAAAACTGTAAGTTTTAAAATCCACCATTCCATATTTAAGCGAATTATTGTAATCGTAAGTTGGAGAATATGAGCTCCGCTTTTAAATTATGCAATCCCAAGGGTTATGGATCACATAAATCTATATAACTTAAAATATATTACGGATTATATAAATTTTGGATTTAGAATTTTTCGGATCGGTCAATCTATAAGTTTACAAATTAGGTAATCTGAAGATGTTGTTTTAATTGTGTTATACTACTCTGTGTTATAATTGGGTAATAAAATTAATGATTGGATTATATTTAATGTTGGTTAAACATGTTTTTCCTACACAAGTAGTAATATAATATCTATTTTATTAAAGGTTTTAATATTTGTTGACCAAATATGTCATGAACTAGATAAGGTGGTGATGTTGACCACTGTAGGGGTTTGGGAGGTTAGAAGCAAAGCATCATCGACCCATTGCGTATGCACAGCATAGGCAAGTTAGCTTGCATCCACATGATGCAATTATACATGACGATCCTCTTAACGACACCTAGCCTCGAGAACTTAGTTGATGAGTGATTTCATGATGGCTGGATAGATACATCCATCCTTATATCACATGGTGACCATGTAAAGAGACAAATTTGGGATGCGTAGGTAATATATCCCACCATTGTATTTTCAATTTGTTTTATATTTGATTACTTATGTGAGTTTTTTATAATTGATTAGTTATGTGAATTGGTTTTACACGATTAGGGAAACCTTAAACTCGTATCTCATAGGAGGAAATTATACAATGTTGGTCCCTATATGAATCTAGAGGGGGTTAATAGATTCAAGTTCCCTTATTAAATTTTACCTTTTCTCACTTTTTCCCGATTCAATTTTATCTTGAATTACAAGAACATATCGAGATATAAACAAGCAGAAAAACAAGGGAAAATTGTAAAGCAAGAAAACAATGAATTAAAAGAGATAAGATAGAGAAGAGAGTTTAGACAGAGATTTATACTGGTTCGGCTTTCGGCCTACATCCAGTCCCAACCCAACAATCTGTTGCGATCGGTTTTCCACTATAATGATTCTGTGTTCAATACAATCACACTGCACAAACACAAAAACAAATCAAATACTCAAAACTATATGTTCTTCACCTAAGAACATATCTTGATCCTTGATCCATTCAAGAATCAACCTTTGAGAGTACCTCTCTCAAAAACTCATCAACTCTTCCAAGAGAATACCTTTCTCTTTAGAGTTTAAACCAAAAAGATTACAAAAGATAAAGATCAGATAGGATTACACCTGTTGTGTATGCACTAATCAACAATATCATCCAAACAATTCAACCTTTCACACAGCTTTCATCTCAAGAGAAATCTTTGAAACTTTGAAGAGATTTCTTGTAAAAACTAGTGTTTAGCTCTTCCTTTCTTTCTTTGAAAACTCAAAAAGATCTTCTCTCTTGAAAACAATTCAAAGAGGTTTCAATTTAAAGCAGTTTCAAAATCATTTGAGATGAATTCTGGCGTGGTAATCGATTACTGGATTGTGGTAATCGATTACTCCAGAGAAATTTGTCTTCCCCTGTTTCTTCAAGCACGAAGTAATCGATTACTATGGAGTGGTAATCGATTACTCCAGAGCAGTTTGGATTCCCCTGTTTTCTGAAACTGTTGGTAATCGATTACAGCTCGTGGTAATCGATTACTTCAGCTTAAAACCTTTTTAAACTAAATTTTTTGATTCCTTTCAAACAACATGGGGTTCCAAAGCTTCTCTAGCTCAAATCACAAGAGTAAAAACAAATTTTCAATGAACCGATTGAATAAAACCACACTCAAAGCCTAAACTAAAACAATCAATACATTTTAAACTCCTATATACAATCTATCATAAAGATCAAAAGTACAAGTATATCAAAACTAAAAACTAGGGATGGCTTCTTCAGCTTCAAGTCCAACAATCTCCCCCTTTTTGGTTTTGATATACCAAATGTTGTGTAGTTGATCTTCAATGTAGATGATGGCTTTGATGTGTCCTGCAATGTTAGTGTTTTTTTCTTTTTCTATTCTTTCAATTTTCATCAATTTCATACAGCTATTTACATACAGCTTTATGAATCATCCAAAACATATCACTATTTCAAATCACAGACATATAAAGACAATCATTTGCAAAGCAAATTAAATCTAACTATTACAGTCATCCAATAAAATGTTCAAATGTTTTAATCTGCTCCCCCTAAGTAGAATACTTAAGTAAAACAGATTCAAAAACTCCAAAAAAGAAAATAGAACAAATAATAGTTCAAAGCAATTACAGAGCAAAGCAATTACAGCAATTCAAATATTAAGACTAAAGACAATTAATGACTAAAGACAATTAATAACTACACTACTACTCCCCCTATTTGGAATATCAAATCAGAAGGTGAGAGGTAGAGATGGAGTTACTAATCTGAGTCGTCATCCTGGTTGAGTCTTTCCATGATCGTTTCCATCAAGTCCTTTATTTCCAGGAAATGCAGATCTTGTCTCTTTCCCAGGTCATCAAGTCTCTTGTTGACGGTTGCTTCCAGTTCATCCATCCTATGAATCATAATGGATTCGAAGCGCGATTGTGGAATGTACTCTCCAGAATTGTCTTCATCCTCATCTTCATGCTCAGATTGTGCTTCCTCTTGCTCAGGTTGTGGAATGACCTGCTGTTCCTCTCTTGTGATCCATCCCGCATCGGTCTTGATAAGTCTCATCATCTTCAATGCTCTATCATCGATGACATGGACATCTTTGACTAACTCTCTAGCTTCATCAGTGGTATCAATCTGAAAAATTTCAATTAGTCTAGAGATATAAAGAGAGTAAGGACACTTATTGTCTAGAAGTCTTCTAGTTTTCAGCATGTTGTCCATGATGATGTGCGTCCAGTCCACTTGAATCCCATTCTTCAGAGCAGCAATGAGAATCATGTCATCCTCACTCAGTTGGGCATGGTTTGCCCCCCTTGCAGCCAAGATCCAGCAAACAATGTAATGTAGTAGCCTATCATCCGCTGTCAGGCCACCAATGTTGTATGTTACTTTCTTGCCCTGTGCTCTTCTGGAATTCCTTTCCTCTTCCCAATGTTGGGGGTTCCTCAGAAGGCTCATGTAAAAAGAGTCCTTTTGTAAATTAAACCCTTTTTCTCTGAGTTTGTCTACATGTGCGATAATCCCTTCCTTCCTTATGCCAGCAATTTGTAAAAAGTGAGCAGGGGTTAAAGTTATTTTGATACCTTTAATCTCTGAACTCACTGTCATCCTTTCCATGTTCGATTTGAGGTTTGAGTAGAAAACCCGAACCAAGTCTGGATAGATGAAGCCTTTCATCCCTACGAACCTCTCCAGCTGTTGTTGCCTCAGGAAGGTTTGGAACGTGAAACTCTGATTATCCAACCATTGTAGGTCAAGAATCTTGGGTGGAACAACACCCATGTTAGCAAAGTCGAGGTTGAACCTAGTTTCTTGTCCTTTGGAGGTGAACCACCGGTTGACCCCTGATTCTTGTGGTTGAGGAGGAGGAGGAATTTCTGGTTGCTCTGAGGATGTTGGTTTCTTCCTCTTGGAAGATTCTCCTACATTTTTCTTTCCCTTTACTTCTTCTTGGGTGAAACGGTTTGCCCTCATTTTGATTCTTTTACCTTTACCTTGTTCTTCCATTGTTTGAGAGAGAGTGAAGATCTAGGGTTTGGAGGAAGAAGATGATGGGTTTTTCAGAGTAAGAAGATGAATGGTGAGTTGAAGAGTTACACCTCCACTTCTTATAAGAGAGAACAAAGCCCAAAAGATTAGCCCAAGAACGAGTTAATTGATTACCAGCAGTTGAAAATCGATTATCTCAGTTTATTATATAGAGGGAAGAAGAAAAACAAGGAAAACAGTCGTGGTAATCGATTACAGTAAACTGGTAATCGATTACTCCAGAGGATTTTTCCAAAAAATTTGAAAACGTGTTCTGTGGTAATCGATTATAGCTCGTGGTAATCGATTACTTCAGTACAAAAATCCTTCCCATAGTGAATTTCACTCGAAGTAATCGATTATCCTCCCTTGGTAATCGATTATTTCTATCAGAAGAAGGTTTTTCTTGAAAAATTTTCACAAAAACAGAGTTATGGATAAGTGTAATCAAGTAAAAAAGGTTTAGTTTAGATGTTCCTCACTCAAGATGCCGAGGTTTGATCTAAGTTTGTAAAACCTTTCTTTTGGTAATGCCTTTGTGAATATATCCCCTAATTGATTTCCCGTGTCTATGAATTCGATGTCACGGTCTCCTTTTTCGATGTGATCTCTAAAAAAGTGGTGTCTGACTTCAATGTGTTTTGTTCTTGAGTGCAGTACAGGATTTCTTGTGATACTTATAGCGCTTGTGTTGTTGCATTTCAAAGGAATGTGATTTATCTTTAGCCTAAAGTCTTCAAGTTGGTGTTTCAACCAAATTGCTTGAGCATAGCAACTTCCCGCAGATACATATTCAGCTTCTGCTGTTGATAGTGCTACGCAAGCTTACTTTCTGCTATTCCACGATATCAAACATTCTCCAAAGATGTGACATGTTCCACTAGTGCTTTTCCTATCCGTTTTGCTACCTGCAAAATCAGAGTCACTGAAACCAACAAGTAATGGTGAGGTTCCTTTTGGATACCATAGTCCACAACTTATTGTTCCTTTTAGGTATTTAAGAATCTTCTTCACTGTTAGGCAATGAGATTGCTTAGGTGCAGATTGAAATCTAGCACATAAACATACAGAAAACAAAATATCAGGTCTACTGGCTGTAAGATAAAGTAAAGATCCTATAACACCTCTGTATAAGGTAGTATCAACTTCATCACCTGCTTCATCAATCTCAAGATAAGTGTTAGTAGAAATAGGTGTATTTGACACTTTGCAATTAGTCATCTCATATTTCTTAAGCAGTTCTTTAGTGTATTTAGCCTGATGTATGAATGTGCCACCTTCCATTTGTTTTATTTGGAGTCCTTAAAAGAAACTCAGTTCTCCAATCATGGACATGTCAAATTCTTCCTGCATATCTTTCACAAACTCTTCACAAAGTTGTTGGTTAGATGATCCAAAGATAATGTCATCAACATAAATTTGAACCAATAGAATGTAGTCAGATTTGTTCTTAATAAACAAAGTCTTATCTACTTTACCTCTGTGGAATCCTTTTGATATGAGAAACTTACTCAGTCTATCATACCGTTGCCTAGAGGCTTGCTTCAGCCCATACAAGGCTTTATGAAGTTTGTAGACATGTGTAGGTTAAGTAGTATCTGTGAAACCGGGTGGTTGCTCTACATAGACTTCCTCATTGATATAACCATTCAAGAATGCACTCTTTACATCCATTTGGTATAATTTGAAATTGTTGATGTAAGCATAAGCCAGGAGTAGTCTAACAGCTTCAAGTCTTGCAACAGGGGCAAAGGTTTCTTCAAAGTCAATCCCTTTTTGTTGATTGTAGCCTTTTGCCACAAGTCTTGCTTTGTTTCTGACCACAACTCCTTCTTCACTCAGTTTGTTCCTGAATACCCATTTTGTACCAATAATGTTCATGTTGCCTTTGTTTGGAACAAGTTCCCAAACTCCATTCCTTTTGAGCTGGTTAAGTTCTTCTTGCATAGCCATGATCCAAAATTCATTGTTCAAGGCTTCCTCTATGCTGGATGGTTCTACCTGTGATACAAAAGCAGTATTATAGCAAAACAAATTCTGTGAGGATCTAGTAGTTACCCCCTTGTAAATGTCACCAATTACATTGTCAAGTGATAAGTTCCTAGGTGTCCTCCACTCTTTTGTTTGTTCTGGTACTGGGTTTGGTTGAGTTTGCTGACGCTCGTGATTAATGTCTATGTTTCCTTCACCTGTTTCATCATCATTACACAACAATCTTTCCTTTTGGAAAGTGTTAGTTTCATCAAATTTAATATGGACAGATTCTTCAATGCACATTGTTCTTTTATTAAAGATCTTATATGCTTTACTGGTATTTGAATAACCAAAGAAAATGGTTTCATCAGCCTTTGCATCAAACTTTCCAATAGGGTCCTTGCCATTGTTTAAAACAAAGCATTTGCATCCAAAAACTTTAAAATAAGAAATGTTTGGTTTTCTTCCATAGAAAAGCTCATAAGGGGTTTTCTTTAAAATGGGTCTTATAGAGACTCTATTGAGAACATAACATGCAGTGTTCACAGCATCTGCCCAAAAATGTTTAAGCATCATATGCTCATTCAGCATGGTTCTTCCAAGTTCTATAAGGGACCTGTTTTTCCTCTCCACCACTCCATTTTGCTGAGGAGTTCTAGGAGCTGAAAAGCAGTGTGATATCCCATGTTTTTCACAAAACCTTTCAAAAAAGTTATTCTTAAATTCAGTACCATTATCACTTCTTAAAGCTTTAATTTTCAAATCCTTTTTGTTTTGAATTTTCTTGGCAAGTACCTTGAAAACTTCAAAGGCTTGATCATTTTTCTTGATAAACAAAACCCAAGTAAATCTTGAATAGTCATCTACTATGACTAGCCCATACAGATTTCCACCAATACTAGCTATCCTAGATGGACCAAATAAGTCTAAATGCAAAAGTTCAAGCGGCTGAGTTGTAGAAACATGTTTAATATTTTTGAAAGATGTTTTTGCCTGCTTGGACTTTTGACAAGCCTCACATAGTCCTTCTTTGGAAAATCTTAGTTTGGGGAGACCAAAAACTAACTCTTTAGAAACAAGCTTATTCAAATGCAATATGTCAATGTGTGTTATTCTCCTATGCCATAGCCAAGACAGATTATCATTAGAAGTTAAACATGTAGAGTAAGGAGAAGAATGATCTACTTCCAATATGTAAATGTTGTTAGATCTCTTGCCAATCATGAGAAGTTCATCTGAGTCTTTGTTGCTGATGAGACAATGTTCATCATCAAAAGAAATTTTGTAGTTCTTGTCACATAGTTGACTGATGCTCAGTAGATTGAACCTTAATCCATCGACTAGCAATACATCTTCTATTACTGTGTTTGCTTTATATCCAACAGTACCGTAGCCTAGTATTTTCCCTTTGTTGTTGTCTCCGTATACAACTGATCCAGTTTCTCTTGGTGTGAAGGTGCTTAGATTCCTTCTATCACTTGTCATATGCCTTGAGCAGCCACTGTATAAGTACCAAATTGAGTTTTTGCTGTTCAGGCTTTCCTGCAAGAGAAAAAGAACTTATTTTGCAGTTGGTACCCACTTCCTCTTGGGTCCATGCATGTTAGTGCTACAGGTTTCTTTCTTAATCCATTTGTATTTGCCACTGGAAATCCCTTTCTTTCTAATCATGCAGTTGTATGATTTATGTCCAGGTTTCATGCAATAAGTACAAGTGAATTTAGCATGTTTAGTGTTTCCAGATTTCATGTGAACATGGTTTACAGAAATGTTGAGATCTTTTAGCTTAGAAATATCATTTTCTAACTCACATATTTTCTGTTTTAACATGGATACTTCCTTTTTCAATACTATGTTTTCTTTTTCAAAAACTTCAGCTTGATTGTAAAGCTCACAAAAGGCAGAATGCAATTCATCATATTCATCCATAATTGAGTTCGTATCACTTACCTCACTGGATGTTTTTGCCATTAAGCACAAATTCGCCTCCTCATCTTCACTTTCAGATGTTGAGGATGTGTAGCCCTCATCCCAAGCTATGTATGCTTTCTTTTTTTTCTTTTCTTTTCTGACATTTCTTTCATTTTCAGATTTTCTCACTTCAGTGTTGTTGCTTCTTTTCAAGGTTGGACAACCTGATCTGTAGTGCCCAATCTTCCCACATTCGTAGCATGTCACATTGACTGAAGTATTATCTTGCTTCTTGACTCCTTTTCTTGGTTGACCAAATTTCTTTTTAGTGTTGTTCTTCATGAACTTTCTGAACTTCTTTACCATCAAGTTCACTTGGTCTTCTTTTGAATCATTTCCGTCTTCAGAGGATTCAGATTCTATTTCAGTTCGGTCTACTTTGAGAGTAATTCCTTTGGCTCTTTTGTCTTTCTGCTCCTCATCTGTCATTCGAGTCATATCCATTTCATATTCTCTAAGTTTCCCAAACAGTTCAGCACTTGTCATAGCAGCAAGGTTCTTGGATTCGATTATGGTACATCCTTTGTAGGTTGCCACTTTATATTCAGTGATTTCAGAATCTTGACATTCACTTCTTCTTCAATGAAGTCCTTGCCAAGTCCTTTGAGATGGTTGATGATGTGTGTGAATCTCTTTTGCATTTCCATTATTGGTTCTCCTTGGAACATTCTGAATGTCTCATACTCTTGAATGAGTGTGTTCTTCCTAGCTCTCCTCACCTCAGCAGTACCTTCATGGGTTACCATGATGAGCTCCCATGCTTCTTTTGCTGTTGTGCAAGCTGATATCCTGAAAAACTCATCAGAATTTAAGGCAGAGTGTATGATATTCAAGGCCTTAGCATCATTTTCAGCCCTCCTAATCTTATCTATGTCCCAATCCTCAAAAGGTTTCTCTATCTCTTTTCCATTTTCTATTTTCATTGAAACTTTGTAGTCATTTACCACAGCCTGGCAGATGCTTCTGTTAATAGATTCCATAAAGATCTTCATGCGAACTTTCCAGAATGGATAGTTATCACCGCAGAACAATGGAGGTCTATTTACCGAAGCTCCTTCAGCGAAGGGTAAAAGATTACTAGCCATTACAGGGAACTAAGAAGGATTACTAGATTGATTTACTAGTTAAAGCTCTTGATACCAATTGTTGGTCCCTATATGAATCTAGAGGGGGGGTGAATAAATTCAAGTTCCCTTATTAAATTTTACCTTTTATCACTTTTTCCCGATTCAATTTTATCTTGAATTACAAGAACGTATCAGAGATATAAACAGCGGAAAAACAAGGGAAAATTGTAAAGCAAGAAAACAATGAATTAAAAGAGATAAGATAGAGAAGAGAGTTTAGACAGAGATTTATACTAGTTCGGCTTTCGGCCTACATCCAGTCCCAACCCAACAATCTGTTGCGATCAGTTTTATAATGATTTTGTGTTCAATACAATCACACTGCACAAACATAAAAACAAATCAAATACTCAAAACTATATGTTCTTCACCTAAGAACATATCTTGATCCTTGATCCATTCAAGAATCAACCTTTGAGAGTACCTCTCTCAAAAACTCATCAACTCTTCCAAGAGAATACCTTTCTCTTTATAGTTTAAACCAAAAAGATTACAAAAGATAAAGATCAGATAGGATTACACCTGTTGTGTATGCACTGATCAACAATATCATCCAAACAATTCAACCTTTCACACAGCTTTCATCTCAAGAGAAATCTTTGAAACTTTGAAGAGATTTCTTGTAAAAACTAGTGTTTAGCTCTTCCTTTCTTTCTTTGAAAACTCAAAAAGATCTTCTCTCTTGAAAACAATTCAAAGAGGTTTCAATTTAAAGCAGTTTCAAAATCATTTGAGATGAATTCTGGCGTGGTAATCGATTACTGGATTGTGGTAATCGATTACTCCAGAGAAATTTGTCTTCCCCTGTTTCTTCAAGCACAAAGTAATCGATTACTATGGAGTGGTAATCGATTACTCCAGAACAGTTTGGATTCCCCTGTTTTCTGAAACTGTTGGTAATCGATTACAACTCGTGGTAATCGATTACTTCAGCTTAAAACCTTTTTAAACTAAAGTTTTTGATTCCTTTCAAACAAAATGGGGTTCCAAAGCTTCTCTAGCTCAAATCACAAGAGTAAAAACAAATTTTCAATGAACCGATTGAATAAAACCACACTCAAAGCCTAAACTAAAACAATCAATACATTTTAAACTCCTATATACAATCTATCATAAAGATCAAAAGTACAAGTATATCAAAACTAAAAATTAGGGATGGCTTCTTCAGCTTCAAGTCCAACATACAAATTTAGGGACCCACAAGCACAAATATTGAATATGGTGATTGGTTCAAGATTCTTGTCAATGTTTATGTAAAGGTGGTATAAAGACACAAATTTATTCCATTTACCTGTTGGAGAGATGACTATCACACTAAAAGATGTGTCATCATTTACACACTTACCTATCATTGTATTCATTTGTGATGATAGATTTGAACATATTAGTGAATTAATTGATTGAGATGCTTGGTGTAACTTATACCAAGGCATGTGCTACAACTCAACAATATTGTGGCCCACATGCCAAATTGAGTTGGTGATGGACAACTGTCAAATCGCTATCAAAATAACTATAATCCCTAAATTTTGAAACATCGAGATGTTTAGGTCTAACCTTAATGACAAAAAAAAATCAATCTCAATTGCTACAAATAAAAGGGGTTTTCTTTAGCAAACAAATTAAGGGCAATAAACAAAATAAATATAATTAAGAGAATTTTTATGTCTAAAGCACCAATTCAAGGAATCATGGCACAAGCTTGTAAACACTAATTACATTATTCAAGGAATGATGAATTCAATCATTAAGCATAATTCAATCATACACCTTAATCAAGAATACCCAACCCAAATGAAATTATGAGTTTAGGTTGAACAATCATTCAATTGCAAAAACGTTAGTAATATTAAATTAAACAATTAACCTAATTCAATTTTCAATTCCAAGAGATGAAGTTCAAATCTAGAAATGAGAGAGAAAAGAGAAGGAAAAAAAATTATAGGAGAAGAAGGAAGAGAGAAAAGAAGCTTGTGGGAAAAGCCTCATATATGAAAAATAGATTATGATTAAAAGTGAAATTAGGTCAAATCACATAAGTCACATCTAAATATAATTAAGTGGTCCAAAATAGTCTCAACCAAAACATAATTAATTAGCCCACTAATCAACTCGTAGTTATTCCTAAGGAATAAGGCAATGCAAAAAAAGTGGTCTAGAATGCAAAATATTCATTATGCTAGTGCTACTTTTCATAGGGAATTTGACCTACGAAATGGTTGAGTTGGATTTTGCACCAAAGAGACACTTTTCTAACTCTGTCTTGACTTTCTACGAAAATGAAAAATGCTTCAATTGGATATCTTACTAGTTTGCCCAATCTTCACTTCTCAAGATCCAAGCTCCACAGTCATCAATGGAGGTTTGCAGAATGAACATTCAAAATGAAGAAGAAAATTAGAAAATGGAAGAAGGGATAGAAGATGGGAGCGCCATGCTAGAAGCAATAAGCTCAAGGAAGAATCGCCGCATAGATTGCACCATGATAAGACCCAAGAAGGTTCAATGAAGAAACCTTGAAGAGAATCCCCTCTCACAAGCAAATGTTCATCTCATTAATTTGACTAAAAGTGATTACAAATCTAAAAATTCACAAGTATATACTAGGGACTAGTTTGGCACCAAAAACAAATCGTGAAGCATGTGAGTCCTTGGATGGAAATTTGATCTAACGTGTGGCAAGCCTTAAACGCATCACACGGATCAAATTAGCATCCTAAGGATCAAGGTGAAATCATATGGCCAAGGTTTGCTAGATGAAAATTGGCATGAGACATGTGACTTCCACAATGAGTCTCCACCTCTTAATTGATATTGGATCATATGGTCGAGATTCCTCCTTGAGTTGGCATGTAAAATGTAACTCAAGTTTGAATCTTTACCTTATGATTAAATCTAGATCAAGAGGTCTTGATTCACTCTTGAAGGTGGTGCCTTAAGCATGCATGCCTAAGTGGGACGTAGCAATGGTAGAAAAGGAAATGAGTTAGTGGAATTTCCATTCACTTTCTCTCCCCTCTCTCCACTCTCTCTTGGGAGAGTGTGCGCCACTCTCTTCCTAATTATTCTAGAACAATACTTCCTAATCTTATTTGTATTTGGCCATGACATATCCATACTATGCATGGTCCAAATTTAAGTTCAAAATTAAATACAAACACTCATAAAATGTTAATACTATTACAAGGCTTGTTGACCAAGAAAAGGTCTTCAAGAGCTGACTGTTAAGTTAAAAGATATAATTAAGGTTCACTTGAGAGTACAATACAACCACAATATACCACACATAAGTTCCTAAAATAGACACTATCAGTTGGTTGCAAGAGATATATGTTCATAGGTGTTAACAAATGTAATGGATTAAGGCAGAAAAAATGTACCTTTTACACTTGGTTGGGAGCACTATATTTGTAGATAAGAGTTCTACCTCAGGTAGTATTTGTTATTTAAATATCTTTCGTGATCAAGATGCTTATGGAGATTTTGCTTGGGGTGTAGCTACTTTGACCCATATGATAAAATAAAGGATGAGTCTTTCCATAAAACAAAACAGCTAGCGAAACATATGACTCTTCTGTAAGTAAATATTAAGAACATTTTTGAACTATGAAGTTATCATTTTTATACACAAATAAATTTATTGTTCATTTTTCTAATGTGTAGTCCTAGATCAATGAGCATTTCCCGACTATTGGGTTGAAAGTTCCTAAAAATGCTTATGCAGAGGATAGTTTGAGTGGAACGGTACATTACTGACACCCTGTTACCTATGTCCATGTACCGTAAACATCTAGTTAAGTTGTTTGCATGTGATGTTGTCTGGATCCTATATGATGTTGTAAAATAAAAATACACAAGAAGGAGAGTTGATTTGTGTTTATTAATTAAATCGTTTTCAGACGAGGCTTTTTGCGTCTGTAGTTTTAAATCTCAAAACAGACGCAAATGATTTTCTCTTAAAAGATTGATTTGGACATAGCCTCCACAAGTATTCTTTGGACATAGTCTTCATAGGCTACACAAGGTATTCTTTCAACACTTAGCCTCCTCAAGCTAAAACATGTATTCTTTGGACCTAAGCCTCCTCAGACTGAAACAATTATTCTTTAAACACTTAGTCTCCTCAGGCTACAATACCACAATAGTGGTTTTACAAATAAGATCAAAAAGAGATTATCCTCTACGCAGAGAGGAATTTTACAATAAATATAGAATTTAGTTCAGGGTGAGTGAACTTTGTTTGAAGCTTTGAGAGCGAATAAGATATGATAGCGTTTAGCGTGTGAACCAACTTCAACTCGTTGCAATGAAGTCCTTTTATAGGCAGCTTCTTGAAGTATCCGTCAGACTGAAGATTCGAACGTTTGTACTTACTTTGTCTTAGGTACTTCAACATCTGGCAGAGTGAGCAATCAGAACATTTATTGATTTCACAACGGAAGTTAGCGCGAGATCATGCTTTGACTTATTTGCTCAGAGATTTCACCAAAAAGTGCAGTTTACTTTTTGTGTTGTAGAGATTTAATCCAAATATCTTTCTACCTTGGGAAGCTTCTGAGTAACGACTTGATTTGAGTGAAGACACGTGTTACTCTGCGTCTGAACTTCATTAAACTTCACTAGACAAATGAATATGACTTAACTATGTTTCAGTCATTCGGTTGTCTTCAATCTTCTTCTTCTTCAACTTCAATCTTCATGTCTTCAAAATATATCTCAGTTCAGGGTGACTTGAAGTTGAGTTGGAGCTTTGACATATCGTCTTGATCTTTATGAAGGTTTTCTATTTGATGTAGTTGCTTTGAAGCTTGATGACTTGAACACTTCGACTTGTTGATGTGTGTTTATGCTTGAGGGTGCCTTCTTCGTCTGTGCTTACTAATGATTCGTCTAATCATTGTTCCATCTGTGTTTGATGACTCATCTGTCTGTTCTATAATCATCAAAACTTAAGATGTTAAGTCATTTTGACTTAACAGATGTCCACTAAGCTACTAAACTATTCAAATCCATTTCTTTATTTTTGGTTTCATAAGGTGGGGTCTTTTGATGCATAGACATACATCTAAGAGAGCTTTGAGGTGGTATGATTTTGTTTAAAATATACCATCTCCCCTGCACAATCATGAGGTCAACTATTATTTCTACATCAAAATATACCATGCCATCCGCACATTTACAATGTCACTTAATATATTGGAGGATAATCATGTTGTTTATAACATCCCAAGCTTGACGTAACTCCCAAATGTTATTCTAAAGTAGCCTATTTAAGATAGAATGTGCTAACTTAATTCTACAAAAAAGAAAACAAGGGTTCAACATAAAAAAATTAACATGAATATCAATATGGATAAAGAAACAAACATGAAAGGATAAACATGTTTATTGTTGTAATTCTTAAGTGCATCACCTGATATATCCATGCTTTGACAAATTTTTCTTTATGATTATTCAACCATGTACTTTCAACATAATCAAGAAACATTTGTCATTTTGAATAAGCGACTTCAAAATACTAAAATTGTTGATCATTCTCATCCATAGGTTGACATTCCATAATTGTACCCCATACATTTATCTCTGGATGGTGTATATACATTTTGCATCTAGCTTTGATGTTCTTGTCATTGTGAAAATAATAGAGCATGTTAATAGAGTTAAGAAAAACTGTCTTAATTGTACTCATTAAAGTTAAGTCATTGCTTATGACAATAACATCAAATAAAGGATCATCTCATACAAATAGCCCTCTGAGGCACTGAAGAATCCAAACAACATTTGGATACATTTTCATTCCACAAGAGAAAATGATGCAAACCCATGGAGGTTGATTAAGGAACTTTCACAGAATTCACAAGATGTTGCCCAATCTTCATTCACCAACCTTCAATCACTCTTAAACTAGCTTGGAACTCACAGAAAAATGAACAAAGCTCACGGTCCAAGTAGTATAGCTCATGGATCAGAATCAAATGAAGAAGAAAAGGATGAAAATGATTAAGATAAGGAATGGGAGCGCCATGAATTAAAATTCAATAAGATCTTAGAAAGAATCGTCACTTGGATGTTAGGATCAAAGATAAGATTCAAGGTTTCAAGAAGAAAACCCTAGAGAGTTCTAATCCTTTCAAGAGAAACAATTCTCAATTCATTCCAAATTTGACTAAAAGTGACTACAATAGAAATGTTGACCAATTTAATGAAAGTGTAATGGCTTAAGGTTAGAAATCTGAATTGTTATCCACCCTAGGAAGAATTGAATGATCAATGGTAAGATGAGAGACATCTTAGGCTAAGCTCATTTTACAATTACAATTAATAGACATAAACACTTAAGCAATTCACTGGAGAATCCTGACAACATCTAAACGTTAACTTCAAGCTCAATTTCCTCCTAAATGCAATTCGAGCTAGGTTTTGGTGTCTTCATAGTTTTTGTATCCCTTTAAGTCTTTTTTAAAATGACACCAAGATCAACTTAATCAGAGTTGTGTGGCCCAAGTTAAGCTCGAAATACCGAACCTGGTCAAACACTGATAATAGCAGCGAATTTATTTCAAGGCCAATTTGAAAGAGTAAGGCCCTGATTCTTCTTAGACTTTGACTTGAGCAATGACCTCATCCTCTAACTATGACTTGGAGAGTTTGTTGGACTTTTGGAGATGGTCCTCCATCAAACCCTCCTTCGTGTGCCCAACTTGTCCTTAAGTTGCCTTAACCTTTAACCTACAACAAAAAATATAAAAATTCATCGGGATCAAATATCAAGCAAATTTTATCAAGTTTTTCATTTTCTTACATAACTCATTACCAGTGATGTAAAGTATAGGTAAGTTTTCTTGTCAAAGTGATTACATAGGTGTAAGGCCAAATTCAAGTTCCTATTTTCCCTTTCTTTTAGATTGTCAAGTTTACCTATCTTGCTTGTTTGTTCATCATATAATAACAAAACGCTTTGCCTACTAATATCAACAAGGAAATGTAGAGAAGTAAAGGGAGAAATTAAATGATTAGTCATGGCATAATCGAAATCATAGGGGTTATTAGTATGGTCTGTAATCATCAAAAAGGGGGAGATTGTTAGATCAAGATGATTAACACATCTAAGATTTTTATTTTTACAAGACAGACGAAACTTTCTCAGACGGAACATCAGCAAGCAAGTCAGACGGAACAAGCACAGACGAAATATGACTCATCAGACTGAAGTCATTCGTTTGTCTCAAGTCGAAGTCATCAGACGATAGGATAAGACGAAACCTTTCAAAGACTGAAGAAGTATATCGTCTGTCCAAGAAGTGAAGCAAAGTTTGAGTCACTCACGCCAAGATTTCAAATCTTAAGAAGTACTCATTAGAAGCATCCAAGATCAGTATAGGGATTTGTGCTTACACATGCAACTCAAAAAGGTCTTTACCTTTTTGTCAAAGTCTCTGTATAAGTCAGAAAAGGTACTGCGCACGCAATCTAAATCCGCTGCACACGCCATCAATCACTCAACTACTATCTGACACCTTTTGGAAAGCTCTCAAGAAAATATTCAACGGCATTCTCATGTGTCTAACGGTCATCCGAAGATGGTGCCTATTTAAAGACTTCACTTCATCAGAATTCAGTTGGCGAAAACGCTTCTATCATTCTATCTTCTGTGATTTCGCTCATACATCTGATTGTACTTCATTGTAAAACCCTCTCTGCGTAGAGGAATCTTTCTGATTTTAAAACATCTTTTTAAAATCCACTTGTGTGGTATTTTAGCCTGAGGAGGCTGGTTGTTCAAAGAGTACCTCTGTTGTTTAACCTGCGAAGGCTGTGTTCAAAGAATATCTTGGTATAGCCAGAAGTGGCTGGGTGCAAATAATACTTGTAAACCATTTCACGGTTGGTAGTGAAAACTCAGTGGTTGCTGGGTCATATTTAAAACCCACAGACGAAAGGAAAAATTTTTATATATAACACAATTCAACCCCCTTCTTGTGTTCTATCTTTTACATAATTGTCCTTTGGAATCATACCTACAATATTCTCCAAATAAGAATCAAAACAATCAAGTGAAGAGTTAGTACAAGCAAGTAAAGAATCACAAAAATAATTACATTTCTCCTTCATTTATTTTTCCATCAATTCTATTTATTTATTCTCCTTTTCTCTCAACTCTTTTTCTTCCAACTCTTTCTCTCTTAATTCGTTTTCTTTGAACTCATTTTCCATTAATTCTTTCTCCCTTAATGTTCTTTCTTTCCTCTCCATATCTTTATGGTCATATCTAAACTCATATTCTTTTATTCTCGTTCTCTCATGGTCTTCTATTTCTAGCCTATCAAATTTATCTTTTAAACTAGTGTAAGCTCTTTAATTTTCTCTTCCCACTCTTCATCTTCTGTCTTCTCTATTTTTTATTTCTTTCTTTACCCTTTTGTGTTGATCATGAGCTATCAGCTTACATTTGATTCATTTTTTCCATAAAGATCTCCTAAATCTCATGTCATTGGGATGTAATTGGTCATCATTATTTGAGGACATTTCTCTCATGGCTGCAAGGAAGAAAAAGGTTAGCACATAAGAGAAATAATATAGAGAGAAAATTTTCTCCACTCACTAAGTGCTTGCACTCAAGTTCAGTCGTGTATCACGCGTTGGAGGATTTTTTTATAATGTTCACTCTTGCCTTTTTCTCAACAAGAGTCACTCAAATTGGCACTCAATTTTCTTCCAACTCACTTTTCTTGTATTTTCTTTTGCTTCTTTCTTTTGAATATTTTTCTCTTGATCTTTTCTTTTCTTTTGCTTTTCTATATTTTCTTTTGGCTATACTTTGTTAGATGTCCAAATAACGGCTTAAAACTAAAGCAAGTCAAGTCAAACTTTGCTAACAAGCAAGATAATACATGGTAGTGGTAACTTGAACTTATAATGAGCAATGCACATAGTAAGGAAAATCCTGGCAGCATCCAATTCACTGAAAAATCTTGATAGCATCTAAACATTAACTTCAAGCTCAATTTCCTCCTAGATTCAATCCAAACTGGACTTTAGTGTCTTTATAACTTTTGTAGCCCTTTAAGTCTTCTTTTAAAACGACACCAAGATCAACTTAATCGAAGTTGTGTAGTCCAAGTGATGCTCGAAATAGCAAAACTGGTCAGACACCCAAAATAGCAGCGAATTTATTTCAAGCTCAATTTGAAAGAGTAAGGTCCTGATTCTTCTTTGACTTTGACTTGAGCATTGACCTCCTCCTCTAACTTTGTCTTAGAGAGTTTGTTGGACTTTTGGAGATAGTTTTCCATCAACAAATGTTACCAAAAATGTCATTATAGTAGGTATCACTTTAACAAGTAAAGGAAATCTATATCTTTTAGTTTTGTAAGTATTATCGATTACCAAAACAAAGTGAGAAAAATTCAATAATCTCACACCACCTAGAACAAATCACGTTCATTACTTAATGTCAATTGAATATACTTATCACGCTTATATAATTTCATCAAATGTTACAACTCTATATATGAACTTCTCATGAATGATCAATAAATATACCTATTATTATGCACTTGTTTTAAGATAGACACATTTTTTTAATTGTGTTATTTTAGAGTCAACAAAATATTTCTTGATTTATCATACTCTTTGTTGTATCACTCAAATATTGATTTTTCTTTAGAATTAAGTCTACTAACATATAAATGATCCGCCAAAGACAATACACTTGACTTTAAATTTGAACAGACATATTCACTATCATTATTTCTCCTAAGTCATTCTTGTGTGTCCTATACTTTTTATATGTCCTACTTTTTTAGCATGTATCTGTGTTACACCTTATTATCACAATTACATAACACAGTCATGTTAATCAAATCCATTTCAATAAATCTTCTCAGAAATATATATATATATATATATATATATATATATATAACAAAATTTCATCAAATAATTTAATGCATTCATCCTAATAACATTTAATAATTAAAATTGTTAGTTATTTTGAAATAACTATCTCAATAGCATTATACATCTCCAAAAATCTCTACCACATTGCATTTTAGCATCATCAGATATAATGTCAATGTCCACACGTTAGCTTCACCAAGTAAACTCATAACTTCTTTAAAAATAAAACCGCAACAAAAGAAGAAAAAAAAATAAACAAATTGTTAGCAATGTATATAGAATTACGTATTATCAAAACCAGAAATTTCGGAAAAGATGAATTCGAATGAACAAAACCATTTTATCCTTTTTGGAAATATGATATTTCAGAATAGTGCCCAGATTTATTTTTTTTTCCCAGAAAACTACGGAAAACATAATTCAGGTGTGCAAAAATATTTACTCCTTTCGTGAAGAGGGTATTTTGTAACCTATTCCATGATCACCTTTTTAGAAGATTCTGGATTATGAAATATGTAAATATTAATTAAAAAAAATACCCACCCGCTGCAATATGCCGCCGTTTTCCCTTTCACCGCTAAGCTTCACTGCTACCAAATGTCACCCTAATACACATACTAACCGAAGTATAACTTTATATTCTCAACTAATATATACTCACAATGGAGGAGACATATTTTCGAACACAAGAACCATGATAAAGAGGAAAGCGCAAGATTATTTTTTGTCATTTCTCAACTGTGATGGGGGGTGGGCGAAGAAATTAGGAGGGTGGAAGTAGAAAAGGTCCATATCTGACTTTCTAAACAATGGTATGAATAATACTCCAATGTAACATTACTTGTTTTATCTAAGACATAATTTGGGCTTTTTCATGTTTTCATTGCCATAATCGATTATGGACGTACAAAACCTTGCATTATTGGCTACGTATGTGTACCTTTCAACGTGGCTTTTACTTGTCCCTTGTTAAATTACAATTGGAAACCACGTATGATCTAATTATTATTACCTTATATTGCCTCATTTTTGTTAATGGAAGCATGGAAGTTTCTATCAATAACAAAAAGAAAATAAAGTCAAGAAAGGTTACCCTACTGCCCACTTTTGGCTTAGATAACGTATATGGTAGCTAACGAGTGTCAATAATTAAAAGAGTTTTTAATTTATATGCACATGTATAAAATATTTTATATAGTCATCTAATAAAAATTTATTATTAATAAAACTATCAAAATCAATAAATATATTACAAACAATAATTTATGATTACGTGTATAAAACTCTTTTAGACGGTAAGTATACACGAACTAACCGTGTTACGCTGAGGATGAAGAAAATAGTGGACCTCTGTTTGGGTTTGCACATGGTGTTGGAGTTTGACATGTTTGTATGTACGATAGGAGCATTTGGAAATATTGAGCGTAGATAAACTGTAACGTTGATTATGACTAGATATGAGAACCTAATCTAAGTGGGTCAAGGGTTTTAGGTAATAGGAATATGGGGGCATGGCAGATGGGGGGTCCACCTCAGCAGATGATGAGTGTTTGTTAGTGTTAGTGTGAAGGAAATTACCGGGAATGGAATCCTTACATAAGAGAAGAGAACACACAGAGTATAAGGCTGCCATAAAGCATTTTTCAAATGGAAAATGAAGGTGAGACACTCACCTCCCATACCCCACTTCCTTCAACCTCTTTCTCGTCTTGTCTCCAATCATGCTAGCTATTTTTTTACTTTTTTATTTTTTACACTTCTAGCATTTTTTCTCCTCAAATGAGAGGATTGGCATTTACCTTTGCAGATTCCAATGTAAAATAAACTCTCATTATTGAAAGGATTCATATACATTTTTGCTTCATTTAAACTCTACTTGAAATTCATTTTCATAAAGGATCATTTTGTTCAATACAATAGTAGTATCTATATTTAAAATTTTAACACTAGGGAATATTGACATTTTTCTGTGTTTCTATTTTTTTTTTTCTTTAATCATCTAGTGAATGAAAAGTGACACTTGGAGTTTATTTAGATCATGTGAATAATCTTCCATTATTATTGGGACAAATTATTGTATATATTTCCTATTCATTGTAATCATCCTATAATATTTGTTATGATATTATAAATTAAAATCTGTACATGGAAAAATCTTTGAAAAGTGCTGGAAGATGTAAGTGCAAGTACTACTGAGCATTTGAGAAGTGCAGTAAGGTGGTAAGTATTTATTTATGATACTACTGTTCTCATCAGATCCCTAGCTAGGTAGCTAATTAAAGCTAGATGGATACATATATAAGGTGCAGCACTAAAGTATTTGTAAAATGCAATTCATTAATTTCTATGCTCCAAAGCTGTACGTGGCTTAAAGATTTTTAGTTCACGAGTGTTAGCACATGCATTCAGTATTTTGATCATTTGATCTTTTATAAATTATTTTGGTCGGTTTGTGTTTCTCATTACATAAAAGTCCCCTTTTGGATGCAAGCTAGCTAGCTGGGATTTACAAATCAACCAAAAAGATATTGGAATCAAAATCGAAATACTTATGAAGACTAAAACTATAATTAATTGTTACGTCGAGTGTGTGTTACATTCAATGATGTTTACTCCAGGTATACAAGTGTAGTTGATTTTAAGAATCGGAGGTTGCTTATTCTAGAAAAACTCTTGGCACAAGGGTGACATGATGTCGTGTGAAACAGAGAAGTCATGAGTTCAAATATTAAAATTTTACATGGTATTTATTTGATTTTTTTTTTCTAATTTTGTCTGTTTTCTTTTCGTAAATTTTCACAATAATAATATTCTACATATTCAACCCAATTATCCAAATCAATCAAATTAAAGTCTATTTGATTAAAAAACCATCAAACTTAACATAAATAAACTTAATTAGTTATATATTTATTAAGTCTTAAAATAAACAAAACCCCACCCAATTCTATCCCTATCAAAAACTAAAATGAAATAAAAGACGCGTAAATCATTAAAAGATTAAGAAAAACAAAGCTACATTTTTATACCAATGTTCTTATAAAATTTCCTCAAAATTAACAAAAAAAAAAAATGTAAACATTTAAAAATCATAACAACTGGTGGTACTCTACCACCTATTTATACCTAGTGAGTCAAAAAGTGTAAATATAATAAGAGATATAATCTAATAAAAAATAGAAAATAAAAAAAAAATAGTAAAGTGTCTGAGGTGAAGATTATTTATATATATACTTTGTTATTAATAAAATTTTGTTTACTGACAAAAAAAGTGATTATTCATATATGATCAAAATAAATGAAAGGTGCATATAATTTTTTTTTAATATACATCAATATTATAATATAAATATAATCAAAATAAATCATCAATTTGATTCTCACAATATTAATCTTTCAATAATAAAAAAAATCATTAAACTTTCATCGTACCTCTTGAATTAGTCTTTCAATCATTTTTGACGAAAAACAAATTGTATGTACTCATATAATAAAAGTTTAAAAATTATTTATTATGTTTTAATAATTAAAAAATTAAATAAAAGATAATTGAAAATTAGTTTAATGAGATAATCAAATTAAAAAAGGAGGGTAGAATACTATGAAGGGACGTACGAGTGAGAGGGTAAGCAGGAGAAATTACTGTGTTGGTTGGTGTCTCTTTTTCAGGAAAAAAATAAAAATGGATGCGAAATGTAATGTGGTTTCCGGCCAGCTGACATGATAGTGATATGAGTACGGTCAGGAATCATAAAACCCTGCACCCTCCCACTGTTCTTGTTCCACAATCACATGGCCACCTATATACCTTATTCAACTCTTCCAAATTATTTATTTACCACACCATTCAACTTCTTCTTTTATATCAATCATTTAGTTTAGAGAAGAATAATTAAACATAATTATATTTAATAATTAAAACAAATTCTTTTATTACATTTTAAAAATTATTTTATTTCATTTACCCACTGGTGTCTCTTTTAAAAATTATTTTATTTCATCTACATTATTCCATTCTCGTACTAGTTAACTCAAAATACAAAAATTCAAATCTAAGTAACCTTTCAGTTGAACGTGAACTATTCAACTTGTACCAATAGTTCAAAAGGAACTGGATAAGTGAAGCGCGTGAGAGTCTCAACTCTCAAGCCTCTGTTCGGTTGAAAAAAACAAAAGACCCTCTACAAGTAATAGATATAATAAAATATTGAAGACGTTGTCAGTAGAATGAGAATAAATGGAAATATATTTCAAAAATTATTGGGTTTTATAGGTTTATTTTTTTCTGGTAATGATAAAAAAAATAAGAAACGATATAACAATATCATATTTTTAATATTATCTTTTTACATAAAAAAATAAGTTAATATATTCTTTTTCCTTTTCACATCTCTTTCGTCTTAATTAAATAATAATTTTTACTATTTTTTCTATTTATTTATTTTTCTTTTCTTTTCTTTTCATACATCACAATTTTTTTTATTCTACCAAACAAAGCGTTAGATTGCATATTAGAATCATTATTCAGAAAGAAAAAGAAATTAAAAAATGCAAAATGTTTATAGATGTTTTTGTTTTAACCGAGACACTAATTTCTAGCTAGTTTTAAACATTCGTAATTCTAAAACTTCACGTAAAAAACAAAGACATAAAATACTTTAAAACTGTCTTTTTTTTTTTCTCCTTTGGAAAATAATTTACTCCTCTATGCCAAATATAAAAAAAAACATCTAGAATGAGTCAAAATCTCTTTAAAAAATAATTTGTTCAGGTTACTATCGTCCACGTACTCTACAAGTTTAATATATCACCGTACCACCTCCTCCTATTCGTTCCCAAGTTATCCATTGTTTGGATTGTATCGCTACTTTTTCCCTTGCGATTAAATTTCATGTTTCAAAGCTAATATGACAATAATTGATACGTAAAATAAATTTTGTGTTTAATAGATTTAAAAAAATGAATAGGACTCATTTTTTTTTACAGTAGTTTAATTTATTACCATCTATTAGATTAGGTAAATGAACATAAATAAGATATATATTAAATTATCAATTCGTATGATAAAGCTAAAAAGCTAAAGATCAAATTTATTTGAATGTTACTAGAATTAAATCTCCTAACATATACACGTTTAAAATTACATTCATTATTGTCACTGAGTTTTTTTTTTAAGTTTTTCTTTTATGAATCGAACAAATTCTTATACTTAGTGATTTTGAATATATTTTAGTTGATCGATCCGTGCTTCTTCTTTTTATAAATGAAAAAACAATCTAAAATAATATAATTAGTTTTTAGTCAGTAAATATTAGTGATTAATAATTATTAATTTTTTGTCAATAATTATTATTTTCTACTAATAATTCTGTAAGTTAAATAGTATATGATAGATGTTGTAAAGTGTCACTCCTTTATTTAAATAATAATAAAAAGAAACTTATTTGTTATAAGTATAAACTTTTGTCCAAACTATTCTAAACAGAAAATCAAATACACCACCATGAGTGATCCTCAGCCAGCAGGTATGGTCCAAGAAAGCAATTCCAAATGTTCGTTCCTTTTAAGAAAACCAAACGAACTCGTGGTGTTCTCCGATACTTCTGAGAAAGAGAAAGAATAAAACAATTTTTTTTTTAAAAAAAAAATCCATCTAAAAATAAATAAAAACTAAGCCCCTTTCAATTTTGTCAATGTAAATAGCTATTCGTAGAATTTCTTCCATACTAATCGAAGTGAAATGTTTCTCATAGAAAATACTTTCTCTTATCTTTAATATAAGTCACTCCCAATAAAATAACGTAAATAAAATAATAATAACTATATTTGTTAGTTTTGTTAATTTTCTAAAAATAATATTATAATGACCAATTTCATTTTTATTTTTAGTAAAGAACTTAAAATTTAAAAATATTATGCCATATATTGTCAATACTCATTTAATAAGAACATATAATGAAAAAGAAAATTAAATACTTTTTAAAGTATCTATAGAAAGAAATATCAATAACTTTTAAATAATTTTTTCAAAAAGATACTTTTTAATAATTTCTTATACGAAGAAAACAAGAAGTGAACACCATAAATGACTTTAAGGTTAATCTAATCTAATTCAGTTATTTGTTATTTTAAATATTTTTTAAAATTCAGAGAACATAATTTTACACAATCAATTAATTGTATAATATTTTTTCTTATATATATATATATATATATATATATATATATATATAAAGAGAGGGAGAAAAAAAAAATCGTTAACTCGTGTAAGACTTATTAACTTATCCCTCAATAATATTTTATAAAATTTAAATTTAAATGATTTAATTATTTAATTTAATTTTTTATTAACAAAATTATATATACATAAATTTTATATAATATAAAATTATATATATTATCTGAAAAAAAATATTTATATATTTTTTCTATTATATTATACATTGCACATAAATTTATAATTATATAAAATTTGATATATATACACGTGATCTTGTTAATAAGAATATTAAGTTTAACAATTAAATGATTAAAATTTAGTTATTGAATAATGTAAATTAATACATCTTAAGCTTACACCTGAAGCTCATCGAGATCTGATCACCAAACCTTGTTTGAGTTCTTCACAGGAATTATTTTGAGCATGTTTCGAGGGTCAGTTGCTCTGAATTTGGGCCTCCTTTGTCTACACCAATAATGCTTATTGCTATCCATAATTGCTTTCTTTCTTTTTCTCTTTTCTCTTGTAACCATCCTATATTCCCATACCTAGTTGCAATTGTCTTAATTCCAATCATGTTGCCATTTCATTTTCTTAATTTAACAACTCCCTAAATTATATGAATCATATACTTTCATTTTAAGAAGTACACTTGTCACAGAAACAATTCTATTGTATTTAGTGGTTGACATTTAAGAATCTCATTTTTGTGTTCACCAAGAAAGTCACTGAATTTCATGGTGTTTTATGATTTTTTAATTCTATCGCATTGCATACAAATTCAAACATATGTAATATACATAATACAAAATAAAGTAACATCGAATTTTACCGAAATAAGTGTGTGAGGTGGAATAGACTTATTGTACATATCGCTCAAGACTTTAAATTTAAATAGCATCTATTTAATTCTTTAAGGTTACTTAATGGACATCGAATCCTACCCAAGCAAATTTTCTTGCACCTGAAGTCTTTTTAAGAAGCTTATCATGTGTACGTCGAAACGATTCAGCTGGGTGGGTGGTTAGGGCACCATGTGCTTTGGTTTGAGAGAAAAATTAAAATGGTTAGATGAATAATGTATATCAATTAAATATGAGAAATTAATTAAGCCTAAAATGAATTATACACAACTTTTTGTTTTGTTGAGTAATGCTTTTGTGAAATTCATATTGAAAAAATAGTTGTTATGTCATACTATATGTTTAACTTAAATTTTAGTGTATTGCTTTAATTTCATTTTCATTCCTCTATTTTTTTTTTCTTAATATCACCTTTAACTTAAAGTGGTGTCTTTAATGACACTGCGTAACTGATGAAATGAAATATTTTTGAAGTGATATCTATGTGAAATTACTAATTTTGGGTTTCTAATTTGAATATTAGGATATTCTTTATCCATATTTTATTCTCCACCTTATCTGCAAGATTTCCTTTCTTCTTTCATTGCCATTTAATCCAACAGAACCAAATGTCTCTGTGTATAATTTTATATTAACAAAAGCATAAAAAAATTTCTCGTAAACTCAACATGTGTAATTCAATTGAATTACACACATTAAAATTTTTGAGCGTGAATTTTTAACAGACTCCCATCCATTCTAAAGATATTATTCGTTTATTTATACCGAAATAGAATTGTTATCAATTACTTGGTGATAAAGTTGAACTGATAATAAGAAAAATTTCTAAAAAGGAATGACAAGTAAGCAGGTATATACCCATTCACCTAAAACAATAATTAGCAATTAATCATTAACTTTTCAACTAATCCCAAAACCACCGTCCTCGCGAACATTATTAATAGTGATTCTTCTACTAAGGTTGAGCGAACATGAAAGGGCCAGTTGTGGAAAGTTAAATACCAAAAACAAGAAAAAATTGGGAAGAATAGCTACCGTACCTAATCAAAATGATAGAGTTTTAAGCGAAACATATTATACCTCAATTAAAACAATGTCTCATAGATTCTCTCATAGATTTCGAAAAATATAAATTTATTTTTATCAGAAAAAAGAACTAACTATATTCGCTGAAATAGCACCAGGATACCTTACCCTTTTACAAACAATAAAAGTCAATGCTTTCTGTCAACATAATGATCGAGTAACAACTATCCTCCAGTCGAAAAATATAAATTAAAGGACGAAATTGGATAAAAAAATCATTTATCATAATAAAGTAACTTAAGAATCATTTACTGTACTAACCAGACATTTCTTTTAGGATATATAATTATATTTATGGGAATATATTTTTAGGAATACTATTATCATAATATTATTTTCATCATATGCTAATTATTTAGTATTTTTAGAATGTGTTTTATGTTTAATTTAAATATTAAAAAATTAAGATAAATAATT
Source organism: Hylodesmum podocarpum (assembly GCA_026586105.1). Classification (NCBI taxonomy): domain Eukaryota; kingdom Viridiplantae; phylum Streptophyta; class Magnoliopsida; order Fabales; family Fabaceae; genus Hylodesmum; species Hylodesmum podocarpum. The sequence goes on along the minus strand of JALJEV010000071.1, from coordinate 862,362 downwards.
TAAAAGTGAAAAATAATTTCTATTTCTACGAGAATAAAGAGAGGAGAAAATATATGTAATATACATTTCTGATATATTTTTTATAACTTGTATTAGATATGAGTACATTCTCGTACTTGTATTCCTCGAAATAATTTTTTAAATCTTGTAACGGTAAAAAAAAACTAATAAATTCTGTTTGAAATCTTCATGCTAAGAATTTTCTTAGTCTTATTATAAGTGTCGTTTTAAGTCTTTTGTACATAAATCTAAAAAAACTAATAAATGAACGAGGGAAAATAATTTTTTTTTACAAATGTACCATCAAGGATATAAATGGAAAAAAATGAATGTTCCATTAAAAAATTAAAATGAACTTATTTTGGGAAGATTCTTTTCTATAGATAAAGGAATATTTACTAATTTTATTAATAATCAATTCTCAAACTTCAATGGTTACATTTAATAAATTTTTCTCTTTTTTCTTAAACTACGTTTTAATGTGTAAGATTCAAATTCGAAATCTTATCTAAAAATCTAAATCATTCCTACTCTATCTTTTTTCGATGGTTACTAATAAATTTTTCTCTTTTTTCTTAAACGACATTTTAATGTGTAAGATTCAAATTCGAAATCTTATCTAAAAATCTAAATCATTCCTACTCTATTATATTTTTTTAATTTATATTTTCTACATATAGAATTAAGACACCACACATAACGTTTTTGTCGGAAAATAAAACATTATCTGGATTTCACGGACAAGGATAAGATAACGGCCAGTAACTTGTTGAGCACCGTTGCAAACAAAGCAGGGAGACAGAACAAAACACAAGTGAGGTTAATACTAATCCTATAGTATAAGATTTAATGTTAGTACTCACAAATATTGTGGTAGTGTGTGAGGAAAGAGTGACGTCATATCCTGTCGGAGAAGGAGGGCACGTAGGCAGCTCCCATAAATGCAGACAGATTAATTCGTCCGATGTGAAGTCCGTGTCCTAAGTTTTTTAATTTTATTGTTCCATTTTTCTGCTCCCAAATTCTCCTTCTTCCTCTCCCACTCCTCTCCTTTTCCCCTTTTCCCACCAACCACATTTTTCCTTCACTCCCCTCAACTAATCTACATGCTTATTACCCTTAATAATCAACTTGCTTAAATCTCTTTAATTTCTTCTTCTATCTTACACTTAGTACTGGTTTACATTTTATAACATTACTATTTTTTTAATCAAAAAAGACACAAGGTTGGAAAAGGTCACAGAAATGGGTTATGGTCAGTTAACGTAAAAAAGTAAATGTCTGAACAAGAATGGTACAGGTGTTAATTTTGTAATGGCAAGTATTTGAAAGCCTTTTCTGAGTGAAACAGCTCTTTTCTTCAGACCGCTTATTGATGACCACATCCTCTTCCCCATCTCTTATCTTCAAACAACAATAATAACAACTTATACATATTTTATTAAATTAAATTATTATTATTATCATATATATTTATATATACATATATTCAATATCAAATCCAATATAAATGTATTCACAATCTTACTTAGCATAGTTATTATTATCTCTATCTATCTTTATATTCTATCCCAGTGAAACTTCCTTGCTTCTCACCTCACATGTAGAATAGAATAGAACAATAGATCTTCAACTTCTATTTCATTACTCAACCTTCTCCTTATTCTCAAAACCCTAATATACAAACAACCAAATTATTTTAGTTAAAATAAATATATATTTTTCTTTTTTCTTTTTTTCGGGAATTAAAGAAAGTGGAGAGCCAAATGGAGTTTGACGAGCAAGAGGAACATGAGGAGGAGGAAATGGGGATGGAAGAGCCGCCGCAAGCGGCGGCGGCTCCGTCGAGTTACAACTCGTTAGGGAACACGGCGGCGCGTTCGAAAATCGGCGGTGGTGAGGGGCGGAAAAGCGCGTTCGGCGCGGCGGCGGTGCGGTACAGAGAATGTCAGAAGAACCACGCCGTGAGCTTTGGAGGCCACGCCGTGGACGGCTGCTGCGAGTTCATGGCGGCTGGAGAAGACGGCACGCTGGAAGCCGTCATCTGCGCCGCCTGTAACTGTCACCGGAACTTCCACCGCAAAGAGATCGACGGCGAGATGTCCTCCTTCCACCACCGTCAACCACCGACTCCGCCGCCGCTGCACCAATTCTCCCCGTACTACCAACACCACCGCGTCCCTAGCCACCACCCCGCCGGCTACCTCCACCACCACCACCTCGCCACGCTGCCGATGGCGCAGCACCGTCCCCTCGCCCTCCCCGCTGCCGCCTCCGGCGGTGGCCTCAGCCGCGACGAAGACGACGTATCAAACCCTAGCAGCGGCGGCGGTGGCGGCGGCGGAGGATCGAAAAAAAGGTTCAGAACGAAGTTCACGCCGGAACAGAAAGATAAGATGCTCGCATTCGCGGAACAATTGGGGTGGAGAATTCAAAAACACGATGAATCAGCGGTGGAACAGTTCTGTGCTGAGAATAATGTGAAGCGAAACGTGCTCAAAGTTTGGATGCACAATAACAAGATAACTCTCGGTAAGAAACCCTAATTTTTCCGAATTATTGTGATATATTAATATTAGTTAATTCTTTCTCTCGATCTTTCAGAGAAAGATGGAAAATGTAATTTGAAATTTAATTAATGGAGATCAAGCTAGGGTTCCTCCTTTGATTAATTTTAATTCTCAGTTTATTATTCTAGTGTTGGCATTTTAGGTATGAGATGATGATGATTAAACTTTGAAATGCATGATTAGGTTAAGATGAATTATTATTGTACATTAATTACGAATTAATTCTCGCTGATTAATTTGTTAGTTTGTGTAAAGGGATACAGAAACCGAGTAAAGAAAACAGTTTGTGAGAAAAAAAAATTGACTGTGTGTTTTAGCATTACAGTGCTATAATCATATGTGATGGTTAAGAATAACAGCATATTGAACGTGTAAGGTGTAGGTGTGAGACATGTAAATGCAAAGCTAATTAAGCTTGATTCTTGCATTTGATTAAATTCACACGTCATTTTTGTTCCCGTCTTGGACACATATGTTGGACCTATGCCGCAGGGTGAGAGTGTGAGTGACAGTAATTTGTTAGTGAGGTTGTTGATGAAGGGAAGGAGAAGAGTGTGGCATATTATTAATTGTTCGGAGAACTGTATGTTGCAGATTTTTGTGGATTGAAATGAAAAAGAAAAAGTGTGAAATTGTTGTTGTGAGGTTTGATCTGAATGAGTAATGTGTTGGATAGTGGGGTGTGAAAACGAGAAAGGGAAGAACAAAATAAAGAATGGGAGTGGGTGGGCTTTTACCGCTGCCAAATCGTACAGTGTTTGCCTGTCGGGTCATGCACAGATTACAGACTTGCTGCAGAACAGAAGTGCAGAACCCTCCCCCATTCCCCACTATTTTTTCTATTATCATTAACAACAATAATCCCCAGGATAAAACGTGTTTTTGCTCTTTATAAATTTCTCTCGTTTTCATCATGTTTTTCTCTATATTTAAATTCTCGAAAGGGAGAAATTCAATGTGCCACAAAAATCTCCAACATACAATATATGTGTTCGAAAATCAATTTTCTCTCGTTTTCATCATGCTTTCCTTTATATTTATATTTTCGAAAGGGAGAAATTTAATGTGCATTGTTACTTATATTATTTATTTATAAAGGGGATATCTTTAGTTTGTATATTTATTTATACTAAGTTACTTATCTATTTCTCTGTAAATTATTTTTTTAATTATTGATTGAGAATGATAATATAGCATTTTTTATATGTTACGTACAATATTTATTATAATTGTTAACATCACATTTTAGATACAAATATTATATCAATAATAACCTGGAAGAGATTGTCTAAAAAAACAAAACTTACAGATATATTATCCATATGTATAGTTTTGTTTCTTTGAAGGAATTCATATACGATTTTATTATAACTATTTATTTGTCGGTAATACCACATGAATTATTTATTTCATTTTTCCTCTTCTATATTTTTCTTCTAGTTATAAAAGTATTAAAATATACTGATATTTTATCAATTGTATAATTCTTCTCTCTTTAATTCTTTAAATTTTATTTATCCTTTTGAAAGAAATAATGTATTGTTTTATTTTTTTTTATCTATTTTTTAGATTTCTTAAAATTTTATGAGAAAAGTTTTAAAATATCTACTCTTTTGACTTTTTTTTTTATAAAGGGTTAATTATTTTATTTATAAAAATATACTTTCAACTAACATTATACTAAAAGTACTTAAATGAACTCTAAATTGAGTAGAAGTAAAAGAAAATTGAAAAACTTAAATAAAGTGATTTAGGCTTAATTCATTTGTGTTTTAAAGGAAATCAACGGATTTTCTTTATTTTTTGTTTCTATTTGTGAAACCAAATCTTGTTAAACTAACTGAACTTGAATATTTATAATTTACTAGGTTTTAGCATCTTGTGATTCTCAAAATAAATGATACATTTATAAATAATAATAATAATAATAATGATGAAAACTAGCCAAACAAATTTGTGTTTTGTAAAACGAAAAGATCACATTTTGATCGAACCAAACTGTTGGTGTATATTAGTATGTGATCTACTGTACAAGGGTGTTTATATATATATATATATATATATATATATATATATATATATATATATATATATATATATATATATATATATATATATATATATATATATATATATATATATATATGCTGCACATAATAATTAACGTGGTGTATTATAGATGAAACCCACAGTAGAATTAATAAAAACTGTAATGTAGGAAATAAACAAGATGAAGTATTAATCTTGATGGATAGATAATTTGATGAGCTTTTGACATACTCTCCTGATCTTCCAACTTGAAATTCTGTTTTGAAGGGACAACACTCAAACCTCCTGACGAGACTAATAATCATGAAAAAAACATGGGTCCCTTTGTACCTATAGATTACATATATATACTCTTCTTTCTGAAAACAAAAATATAGTAAATGAATTAATCTGTTAAAAAATGTAACAAGTTAAAAGATTACAATAAAGAATAATAAAATGATATTAATTATTTGACCTGACTCCAAAGTGTAACGAGTAATTTAATTTCTTAAAAAATGAAAAATTGTAAAATAAACATGGAATATAATAAATTTATCATTGTAGTTTTTATTTTATGGATTAAAATGTAACTGATAGTTAAATTTAGTGACAATTTTTAAAAATTATTTTAACATTTTTATCTTTTAATTATTCAAATCTCATAGTTTTGTAAAGTATCAATATTAATGTTTTATTCTTATCAGAATTGAGAATAGTTAAATCAGATCATCAATATGATGAGTATGTTGTGTTCTATGTCATAGACTGTTGAAAATAGACAAACTTGTTGCCATTCCTATAAAGCAGATCTAAGCAAGTTCAATACAAGAAGAAAAAAAAAAACAGGTAAATTTGGCCAATATACAAATTCGTTGACCAAAATTTATTTCCTTAAGTTTGCGTAAAATTTTGGACGAAAGAGTTGGATTAAACACTGTTTCCTTCCCTTCCTCACGCTTTCAATATCAACATTTTTTGTTAAACCAATCAAATTATTCAAACACAAGGAAAAAAGCTTAAAGGTTCATTCTTAGTTAATATGTATATTTTTTTTCTACATTATCTTTTTCTTGTTTGGAGTTTGGACCCGTGTCTTGAAAATTCAAAGCATGTCGCAGAACTGCTCACACAATAATAACAGATTGAGGTGGTCATACATTTCCTTTCTCTTTCTTTGTTTTCGTTTGATATTTTTGGTTCGTGGATTGAATATTAGTACCACTCACCGAGTTGTGATTATTAAGGGTAGTACTTCATATTACCCTACTACATGCGACGGTCAAATGAAAACTCAAATTAGGTTGAGACTTGTGAAAACTCAAATTAGGTTGAGACTTGCAACATCGTCCACATGTTAGCATGCATCTTGATGTGTTATAGTTAAGACATGATGTTGAAGCTTCTCGTACATTCAAAATAGTTGGACTTTTATACATAGACAAATTGTATTTAGATTATATTATTGTATGGAATAAAGATTATTATGATATTAGAAGAGAAAGACATGGATTATGGAATAAGACAAGATTTGTTAGTGCTATGCTATATTACAATCATATCATAAATTATATTATATTATTGTAGAGAATTTATTATTAAAATTAATAAATTATTTATTTTATATGATAAATTTTATTAGTAGAAAATTCAAATTCATAATATCTTTCTGAGTTTTCTTTTTCTCTTTTCTCTCTATTCTTATGTATTGAGTCTCATTTCTAACTAATAAATGGACCTTATATTATTTTAAAATTGGATGAGTAATATTATAATTAAGAAAATTACTTGTTTGATTTAAAAATAATGATTCTATTTTTAATTTCTTTTTCTATATTTTAAAATGGTTTTGATTTTTAAGATTTAAAAAAAGTGTTTTGACTTTATACTTTTTATTTTAAAGAAATAAAACATTTAAAATGTCTTTGATTTAATGAATTTTAATCTAAAAAGTACATGAAATAACTTTATATAAAAATTTGAAAATAAATTTTGAATTTTAAGAATACAGTTATATATATGTTTTTCGATGGATAATTTATATAATTTGTAATTGAAATTTTACATTATAAACTTTTCATAATGTTATAATAATTTCATTTTTATTCAGATGAAAAGAGTATTTATTGAATACCTTCAACTTTATTCTTTTAATAAACAGATACTTTTTAACTTTAATTTTATCATAAATAATCCTTAAACTTTATCTGATTCACAAATGTATAATTTTCAATTTTGTTTCAAATATATTGATCCTTTGACTTTACCATTTTCGTACATAAACATCATGCATTTTAACTATTTTGCAGTTTATTCTTAAATATTTATTTCACATATAAATTTTCTATCAAATTAAAATTAAATTATTTTATAATAAATATCAATAAAATTTTCACTATTTTTCCTTCTTTTATGATAATTCATATCCATTTATTAAATTATAATAAAAATGTGTATTTAGAAATAGCGAAAATAATTAAAACTATTTATTTTATTTTTTAATTCTAAATTTTATTACTTCTTATTATTTGAAAAAAATATTTATAAAAATAAAAATAATAAAGGATTTTAAAAATTATTTTTTATAACCCAACATAAATATTTTTTTTTTGTGACTTTTCAATTTTCACCACAGTAAATGCATCTTTATTACTCTTGGAGTTTTTTCTCATTTGTACTTATATGTGCTCGTGTATGCAGTTTATTTGGTGATTTTGTTGCATCGAGTTTTTTCTTGTGAGTAGATTGATTTTTTAAAATTTTTTTAGAAGCTTTTTTCTCTACTCTTTGACATTTTTTATAGTTGAGATTTTTTTAGATTTGATATTGTGGTTTTTATTCCTCTTATTAAGGATTTCAACACGTTAAAATTACATGTGTTATTCTTATTTGTGTGTTTTCATTTTTTTTTCCTCTTATGTTTTAGATTGTTATACATTATATTCTCTTGTTCAGTCAAGTAGAAAGTTTTTACCTTACACAAATAGATTTGTATAATTTTTGTTCTGCGTAAATTGTGTCTTTTTCCAACAATTGAAACCAATTTATTTTAATAGTCATTAGTTGTTATACAAGAATCTTCGTGTTATGATCATCAATTTTTTTAAAAGATTACAAATTTAAAAGGTGGAAGCTTTCTCTGAGAGAAAAAACTAAAGGAGTTGAAAGGTTATCTAGAACAATGAAATAAGAAGTATTTGGAATACATGCCATTAAGAAAATGATAAATGATATAAAAATTTTGATTTAAAGAGAGAAGAGTCATACTAGAGTATATTCAAGACTAATGTTGACCTATGCGCGAGATACTTCATTCGGATAAGATAATCCTATATTTTATTTTTTATTATTTTTTTGGTGCATTTTATATTTTAGATGAAATAAAAATAGGCATAGAAGTCTTTAGTAACAATTTAGGGCTTCATTAATGTTAATTTTGATTTGAAATTGAGTAGTATTTATTCATTAAATGAGTTTCTCTCCATATTTTTATGGTGTAATTCTTAATTGATTTCCATCCGGACTTAGCTTTATGATTTTAGGTTGTATAATTCAAATATAATTGTGGTTAGGGATGTTTGTTGTGCGACGAAATTCAACTTTTGCATTGAAATTTATCTGAATTAAATAAAAAAATTATGTGCAATTTGATTTGATTCAATTTAAATGAATTATACAATTCTAACACAACTAAACTAATCTTTTACTTTTACTGTTTAGTTTGGATTAATTTTATTTTTTAAAAAAATTTCTCTTGTAAAAATCAAAGAATAGAAATATATTTGTAAAAAATAATTCGCTTATACAAGTAATACTTAAATTATTGTAAAATATATATAAATTAAAACAACTATAAAATAAAATTAATTTAAAATTATGTAATTAAAAAATGTAAAACAAATAAACAATTAATGTTGATTAATATGTAAAATATAATATTATTAATTTATTAATTTATTACACTTAGAAATATAAGTGATATAATCATATAAAATATAATAATACTTAAACAAATATAAATATGCAATTTGATATGATTTGGTTTTGAAATCTCAAACCACGTACTAAATCAAACCATACGATTAAGTGAAAAACTTAATTCAAATCGATTCGAACAATATATGATTTGTTTATTTTAATTTTTTTTAAGTAATTTTTAATTTTTTATCAAGTCAAAATGACTTAATATCTTAAGTTTTGATAATTACAGAATAGACGAATGAGTTATTAGATGCAGACGGAACAATGATCAGACGACTGATCATTGTTGAGCACAGACGAAGAAAACATCATCAAACATAGACGCGTAAAATTCAAGATAAAGTGTTCAAGTCATCAAGTTTCAAAGAAACTATATCAGATGAAGAACCTTCAAAGATCAAGACGAAGTGCTTAAAGATTCAACTCAAATCCAAGTCATGAGTTCAAGTGTGAAGATATGAAGACTGAAGTTGAAGAAAAAAAAAAGACAGACGAATGACTGGAATACAAACTGAGTCTATATCATTCGTCTATTGAAGTTTAATGAAGTTCAAGCGAAGAGTAACGTATGCTTCCATTCAAATCAAGTCGTTACTCAGAAGCTTCTAAAGATAGAAAGAGATTTGGTCTAAACCTCTACAACACGAAAAGTAAACAACATTTTTCAGTGAAATCTCTGAGTACATCAATCAAAGTCTGATCTCGCGCTGACAATCGCTGCTGCGACATTTATTATTTTGATTGCTCGCTTTGCAGATGTTGAAATACCCAAGAGAAAGGATAAACGTTTAAATCTTCAGTCTAACGAATACTTAAAGAAGTTTCCTATAAAAGGACTTCATTGCAACGACTTCAAGTTAATGAACTTACACCAAAACAATTATCATATTCAAAGTTTCGCTCAATCTGAAATTAGTTCACTTGCCCTGAACCTTATTGTAAAACACCTCTCTGCGTAAAGGATTATTTTATGTGTTCAATCATTGTAAAACCATTGTTGTGATGTTGTAGCTTGAGGAGACTAAGTGTTTAAAGAATACATGTTTAACCTAAGGAAGCTTTGGTCCAAAGAATACCTGTTTAGCTTGAGGAGGCTGAGGTCCAAAGAATACCTTGTTTTAGCCTTAAGAGGCTAAGTGTTAAAAGAATACGTTGTGTAGCCTGTGGAGACTGTGTCCAAAGAATACCTTGTTTAGCTTATGGAGACTATGTCCAAAGAATACCTTGTTTAACGTGCAGAGGTGGGTCCAAAGAATACCTTATTTAGCCCAAGAAAACTGAGTCAAAAGAATATCTATAATTAGCAAAAAGTAGTTGAGTTTAAATAATACTTTTAGTGGAAACTTAGCAAATTATTAAGTAACTGTACATAATCTTTATAGACGAACTAGTATAAAAATATTTTTATCTTCTTTGCTTATTTATTAACTAAATGAGAATAAATAACTTAACAAGATTTCATTAAAATCAATCGAAAAAAACTTGTACTTGTCTCGAGTATGAAATAACATATACAAATCGCATCATCCAAAATTTTTTTTATTAATTAACATAAATAACTCTCTTTTTATTTTGATATTTGTATTTTACATTTTTTTTTATTTAATTTGGATAACGAACCTAATTGAAGGAATATCACCTTTTACTTTGGGATTAATGTTAAAGAATAATATTGTTAAGGTTGGTGTTACAACTTGGTAAGAGGAATTTTATCTCTAATAAGCTCAATAAATAGGACTTGTATTCATTATCCTGTATCTTTAATTCAATTAATCAAATATAAGTTATTTTATGGCACTCTTGGATTCTCTATTTTCAACTCAATGATATGTTATCTAAATAAATCATTGGGGTCACGTGCATTTTACTTCAAACGTTTTCATTTCAAAATCTTTATAACTATACATAAAGAGTCACGTTAGTTTTTTAAAAAACTGATTTGTACATTTATAGTTATTCAATAATTTTTAATTGGATAATTTTATAACAAAATTCAATATTGGATTAAGAATTCCTTTAAATTTTAATATAAATCATGTATACAAAATTTTATTTAAACTCAAAATTATTCAATATCTCATTCATATATATAAAAATCCCAATTGATATAATATATAATTTTTCAAATATACTAAAATATGAATCTTTGGATCACATTCTTATATTCATCCAATTTTGTTAAAATTTGATATAAATAATATTGATAATATGTAGGTATAGTTAAACGATTAAATCAATAAAGATCACGTTATATATATTGATAGAATCGACTTAGATATTTATAGAAACCAGATTTAAGATAAAATGACTACTGACTACTGTATTATTCATTGAAAGTATAATAAGTATTACAAGATAGACGATTGTAATCCCAGAGAAGAAATTTATTAAATATTTTAAAAAATTATAAATCATTTTAACGAGCTTAACAAAAACTCTGGTTTCATAAAATACACATAGAACATAATGTACAAAATCAACAGCCAACCATTTTTCTTGGTTCCTTAGACTAGATGCCAGATCTGGTGCAGGTTCCTTTAAGTTTGGTTGTTGTTATGGAGACAAGGTTGCTGGGTTGATGAGTAACTAGTTCAGAGATGGGCCAGCCCGGGCCCTACTTGATACAAAATGTTAATAATCAAAATAGTACAAAAGATGGGCCTCAAGAAGGTTTGATCCAATCATGTTCTGATCACTCCTCAAGTATAATTAGCCCTACGATGTCAATAGCATTAAATAAATCTCCATCATGGGCCAGGCTTCTTCTGAAAAATAAGTAGGGACCATAAAAGCAAACCCTCACAAAAACCTTTTCTGGTGTAGAGAACAAAAAACTTTTGCTTCACTGTTTCCCTTCAGGATACACATAACCTTCCTCCCAATTGTGGAATAGAAAAAAGAAATGGCTAATTACTAATTAGTTAATGGCTTGTGAATTAAGATTACAAAATTTTGTTATGCTGTATTTGGTGTTACAAGTTTGATTGCTATCACATCATTGTTATGTGTATTTTATTATGCTGCATGTTTTCAAATTAACTTAAGGAAATTTCAGAGAAAAGAGTCCTAGAAACTATGGGAAGAAAAGGAAAATGTAAAAAACAAAGTTGGGTTGTTTAATTTTTGGTAACATGCTATTTTAGTTTTTTAATTTTTTAACATTCAAATTTATTATTTATTTAAATTCTCAAAGTGATTTTAATAATGTTTATTTGTTGTGATAAGACACTGTCTAAACCAATAATTTAAGGATTAGACCATATAACAAATGAGAAAGTGTGGACTTATTTAATATTTTTTTGAAAATGAGGGACTAAAATTACCCTGTCTTCAAAATTCAACAACTAAAATAATAATTTATTCTATACTCAATAAAAAATAATTGAATTAACCCTTTATTCATTTCAAAACTTGTGAAAAGTGGACAAAATGGTTTCAATTTTTCTTTTTGTAAGAAATGCCAATGGAGACCTTCTTTAAAAAAATTTAAGTACTAGCTGATGTTTAGGTTGAACTAAAATTTTGGTTTTATACTCCAGATTATTTTTTATTTTGGTTCTATAAGGAAAAACAAAACTCAATAAATGAATCAGTTCCACTATAATAGTACTTTTAAAAAAGTTTCCAAACTTGTCTAATGTTTTTCCTACATGGAATTTGAGACTAACATATAGTGTGAAAAGTCCAAATATTGATCCAAATAGTCAAGCAAATCAATTTCTTAAATTGATTTCTACCTTCTCGTGCCTTCGCTTAAGATTAATTCAGTAATTGTTTAAACTGTCAGACCTTTCTATACAGATCTCTTCATCAATTAAAGTGACATTGTTACTTGTTAGGTCTTATTAATTTAAAGAGAAATTTTATCAATAAATTTTACAACATATTTTTTAATACATTCTTTGCGGGTAACTAAAATTGATTGGAAAAGACATATTCTGTAATCCACTTGTTATTTGATTTCTTTTATAATTTTATAATTTTTAATAATTTTTAACTAATAATAAAATAATGATTTTGGTCTTATGTACTGTAGGAAATAAATAAGACCACCTTTTCTCTTTATTATAAGAACAAAGACTCACTTTTGAGTGCATTAATAAGTTTCTTTTATTCCATATAGTGTGCCACTTCTTGCCAACTAAAAGCCATCCAAATGGCATAGTTTATAAAGGTCAACACATGGTGGGGTAAATTTTTGCATAAATATATTTAAAAGACGAAAATAATAATAAATTTTTTTTCTAAAGCTTAGATTTAATTTTATTAATTTAGCTTCTCTAAAAATAATTTTTCATGAATTAATTAATATAGAAGCTATTTTATTTTCTTCTTCTGAAAATTCTTCAACACTTAGACAGATTTCATACAACTTATCCAAGTGATCTTTTTCTCTTCTCATCGACAACCCATAAAGAACAGACAATAAGAGAGTGAATATTCCACCTCTAAAGTAAATAAATGCCACAAACACAATACATTACAAATATCAAGTATCAACATCACAAAATTTAAAATGCGTTACACTTACACCAATATTTTTGGTTCATTTCCCCAATGCCATTTCGTCATTCATTGAAAAGTGAATGCGAATAAGAAGCTGCATGTTATCATAAGCAGCACAGTTTAATTGCTTTTAAAGAAAGGAATATATTGCATCATTATATGCCCACCTAACACACAATACAAACGTAGCTTACACACAGCATCAAGTTAATTAATTTCACCTTCACAAACAAAGTACATAGCAATTAAATTCTTTCACAATCATGGATGAAAGCCGAGAAAAAAAAACTGAAATTAAAAGAAGAATTTATGCTTAAAACATTAAATAAGAAATTATAATCATACAACATATATTAAAAAGTTATCTACATAATGTAACAAGTAATTCTCTAATTCGATAGGTCTCATTTCAAATATTGCTTCTAGTAATTCCTTCAGTTTAATAGGTCTTCTTTTCAATATTCTTCTCTTAATATGTCGAAGGATAGCTGGAATAAAAATATATTCCAACACTCAAGTGAGATTTTAAATCATATAATAATATCTATACGCATAATTTATTTTAACTCGAGAATCTCTTTTTATTTATATATTTCTTATTGGAATAGGTCATGCGTGTAACTTGCTTGTTAATTATGCATTAGTTACACTTAATTGCATGTCTTAGTTAAAATAAGAAAGAATTATTTAACTATATAGATTTTACTTAGGAATACTCAGTTTATTCAGATACTCCTCATCATATACTAATTCTAGTAATAACTTTGTTTAATTGAATAAATTCTTTGCATGGTTCAAATTTGATTTACGTTGATGTTAGTAATTATTGAGTTGCTTAGTCTAGTTACCCTTCACTGCGTGATTTTAGATCAAAATAATAATATTCTAATTAATATTGCTTTAAAATTTAAAGAATCAACATAAAAATTAGAAAAATTATTTAAAGTATCCATATAATATCCTACATGATCAAGGGCGGAGCCACGTTGGGCTCCGGGGGCAATTGCCCCAATTTTTTTTTTTTTTTATATAAGCAATAAATTTATATATATATATATATATATATATATATATATATATATTTATTAATAATATATATTAATAATAAATTTAATATTAATATATATAAATTATATATACATATTAATAATAAAATATATATATATATATTAATAATAATTATATATATTAATAATAAATTTAATATTAATATATATAACTTTATATATATTTATATTAATAATAAATTTTTATATATACAAATTAATTAATAATAAATTTATATATATATATATATATATATATATATTAATAATAAATTTTATCTCTCCTAAATTTATTTTAATCTTAAAAAAATTATTATGTAATTAATAAATTGTGTATAACGAATTTTTAAAAATAAAATTAATAATAAAATTATATATATATATATATATTAATAATAATTATATATAAGCATTAAATTTATATATATATATATATATATTTATTAATAATATATATTAGTAATAAATTTAATATTAATATATATAAATTATATATACATATTAATAATAAAATTTATATATATATATATATTAATAATAAATTTAATATTAATATATATAACTTTATATATATTTATATTAATAATAAATATAAATTTTTATATATATAAATCAATAATAAATTTATATATATATTAATAATAAATTTTAATCTCTCCTAAATTTATTTTAATCTTAAAAAAATTATTATGTAATTAATAAATTGTGTATAACAAATTTTTAAAAATAAAATTAAAATTAAAAAAAAAAAAAATTTAGCCCCTCCACCCTAATTTTCTGACTCCGCCCCTGTACATGATTATAAATGTGAAGTGATATCACACCTATCTAGAAGTTTCCACGCTTAGAAAATTGTGAAAGAATTAAACAAAAATGAAAGCCGTTATATTTTTACATTACAAGCCCATGTTAAATCTAACAATAACGATAACTTTTGTGCGGATCTAATTTTTGGTTTGGTTCTAGTTTTCTTTTTTGGGCCACAAATCTTACATGCATATAAATCATAACTTAAAATTTTCCAAAATTAGTCCAAATTTGTAAAGCCCATTAGAGTGTCGATCCCTTCTTGGGCTTTTATTTTCCAACTCTAGTAGCACAAAGGAGCGAGGAATGTGATGAACTTTAAAATAATATAGACTCTCTCTCTCTCTCTCTCTCTAAATGAATAGGTACAAACTTGTCTCATGATTGTAGGTAGAGAAATTAAATAGGTGTTTCAAAGGACATCTTTTTCTTGAATGAAGAAACTATAATCTTATAGTTAAAATAAAAAATAAAAAATTAGTGTTCTTGTTCTTGATGTTAACTTGACAGTTTGTCCATCAACAAACCTCTTTCCTATGATTCTTTTGGGTGAGAATGAGTATTTATTTTTTCTAAAATGAAACTGGAACTCATCAACTCCCAAGTAACAGCTCAGTTTCAGAAAATAAAGTACTAATATTAATTGTTAGTGAAAAAAATTGTGTATACATACATAATAATTTATATATGTTTTGACATATTATGATATTAAAATGTAACAAACAATTAAAATATTTTATTTAAGTTAAATCTAAAAAGAATAATGACAAGTTAACATACTAGATAGATAGGTATTTTATGCTTAAATCTCATGGGAATGTTTTATTTAATGAGAAAACTGGGTTCCGCCACCACCATTGCAAAAATTAATTGGACCAATTAATAACAATTACCACATCACATGCAGAGATTAATCTCTGATCCAATAGATTAAAGGATACCCGTGATACAGCAAAAATATATCTAGAAAGAATTCAACATTTCTTACATTAGAAAGTAAAATACATCATCTCAATCATTAACTAAATAAAAAACAATTAATATTATGTGTACTTCCATGAAATCAATATGTAATTTTAATTAATATTATATCTCATACTTAACACAATATTCTCAATTTTATTTTACAGAATCAGTCAACTTACTTACGTATCCCTTTCTCTGTATTTTATAAAGTTGTTTTTCAAATACTTTTTTAACATTCTTATGCGACCATTTCATATGTGTTATCAAGAAAAAAAAAACTTATTATTCACGAATGAAGAATAATACTCAATGTTTCAAAAAACAACTTTACAGTGATGATCAATGTCTTTCTTTCCGTTGATGCTTTAAATTTGATCTTGCCATGGTTGAAGGTAACCCCTCAAGTATACCAATGTCTGGTCTCTATAACCCATCTTTTCTTTATTTTGTGCTTTCGCCTTCATCACTTAACTTTCCCGAATATTTCTCACATTGTAGAAAAAAACACGGTGTGTCAATTATTAATTGTTTAAAACATATATCAGATTTCATGGTTATCTTATCTAATAATATTAATTACAGATAGCTATAGTTGCTCCGTGGAAGTCACTTTCTTTGCAATGTGTAATGAATCTTGTTAATTTAATTACATCTTCAGTTCATAGGCACATGGCTGCTACCTGTTGTTGTCTTCTCATCACCGATCTCCCTCTGTCTGTTTGCACCAAATACACCTCTTTTCAATACTTCAGAGAACACTGCTACTATTAAATATTATTTATTTTAACACAAATATTGAGTCCATGACTTTGTAAACTATCATATTAAGTCCTAATACTTAAAAAATAATGACTTAGTTTCCACTTAATAACTATTTATTATAATCAATCTCTGTCTTTATTTATTAAGAAGAACATATCAACTTAACATTCTGTTTAAATTTCTATTTCTATTTATTGAATATTTAACATTTTGTATTTACATTAACAATAAGTTAACTCTGATATCATGTTAAAAAGGTGAATTATACGTTTAACTTAACTTTAAAAAAATCAACTTGTATAATAATAATTGTTTCTCCCTTATGTACATGCAACATATCATATTTCTAAGTGATGTAAGATCTTCGACATAAACATCAATATACATTTTATATCATAATTTTAAAAATAAATTTATTTTTTTCTTGTCTTTTGATCTTGGTATGTTTAAGATTCTTGACGAATTTAATCTTAGTGGCTGTCAATGAACACCATGCATCATAAAATATGATTTAAAAAGAAATAGCAATGTAAGTCAAATAGTGAGTCATGAGTCATGACTATTTTGTCTTATTTTGAATCATAACCCTTCTTTATGAGCTGGGGTGTCGTATATAGAGCTCGTACAAGACAAATCTCGATGTGGGCCTCAGATAATTGGGATTAAAGCTGGCAAAGTAGCTCAAACCCAAACAGAATTTACACCATTATTGGTGTTGAACTTGTTTTATACAATCAACATTTCGTGTGAGATTGGGAATCAAATAGGGTTTGTTATTCAAAGAAATAATTTTAAGGGTGTGATGGTGATGATGTTGAAATTGACGGATTAAAATTCTTTGGGTTTTCTTAAAGGCTGAAAACAAGCAAGACAAAGGAAACTGGAAAAGAATTGAGAGGTTGAATATAAAAAATAATGAAGTTTGGGCAATGTTTGGTTTTGGAATGCGTTGGGCAATGTTTGGTTTTGGAATGCGTATAACAGGATTACATCAAGAGTTTTTAAGGAGATTTTGCAAAAATGATTTTAAATAAAACTTGATTTTATAAAATTAATTTTAAAATAAGCAATTTTATTTTTAAAAGTTAGTTAAAACTTAGTGTCCTTAGTATAAAATTATTTATTCAACATAAATTTTTTTTTAGTGTGTTTGGTTGATATTTGTGAATTTAGTTTTGTAAAGATTTTGTTTTAAATTAATTTTCAAATGAAGAGATATGTGATGGGATACTTTTATCTTCAAAGCAAATTTGTTATAGAATTCGGTGTAAAATTTCCAACTCAAAGCAAAAGTTGGGTTGATGAGTTTAGATGGCAAAAGGGACAAGACGGTGTTTCTTATTGGATTCGCATGTTCTACATGTATAATACTTCATACAATTATTTTATATAATAATAATTGATGAATAAAAGAGAAATAATCACAAGTATTGCTGTAAAAAAAAGTTTGTACTGTTGTAAAAGTTATTATAAAAATGGCAATTTATTTTTTTTGGATATGGTACATTTTAGGTAGTGGTGATTTGAGAGATTTGTTACCGTTACTATTAATGAAGAAAAATCAGAATTTTGAGGTTTATTTATGGTAAACGTTGAATCACAGCAACAGTTTTTAAATTATCAAAGGGTTCCACTAATTGGTGGCATTAGTTAAAAAATTAAAAATGATTTTTATCCTTTTTATTTTTTAAAAAAAAAACCAGTTTTGAAAATTATTCAAATTTGCATTGGAGATTATGAGAAAGTATACTCCATAAATATACTTTTCACTTTTTATTCTTTAAGAAAAGTCTGCAGGACACTGACTTAGCTAACATTATTTATTTATCAAAAACAAAATTATCATTATAGGAAACGTAATAAATTGAAAGATAAAATATGTATTTTATTTCTACACGTCATGGTTTCATGTAACTTTTTAATTAAAATAGTTTTTAATTTAATTGAATTATACTGGTTGTATAAGTATATTTTATACTGTCAATTAATCATAAAATATTATATCTTTAAGAAAAATTGACTCTTATCTAATTATTTTAAAAATATTTATTTAAAACTTTTCTAATAATATATTTTGGGTAATTAAACTATGACTTGACATCGATAATTTGAATTAAGTAAAAATAATACATCATAAGTTGGATTGACAAATTGAAAAGGTTAAATAGGAAAAAGAAAAGAACAGATTGAATTAAGTTGAGGAGCCACCACACCTCTAATGGGTGTGAGGATGTCATCAATATGAGCACATCAGCACAATAAAAGTTACAAAAATTAATATTTTTATTCTCCAAAACACCTGTAGAAAAAAATAATAATGCTATGTTACTGGAATTGTTTATAATTTCTATTTATATTGTTCACACACACATCTGAAAATATATATTGATCAATTTCTATTATTGGTGGATGATAGAGGAGGAATTGGCAAGTGCATCACTACTCATTGTCAAGTAATATAGAGGAAGTACAAAAGTTCATTCTCAAAGGGATGAAGAAACGGAACATAACAAACAAATCATAAAATTCCACTAAAGGTAACAACAATGATTAAGATTAGCTACTGTTAGATTTTTCTCTATTCTCCCGAGCAATTCAATTCAGCTCTAACCTAAGTAGTAGACATGAGTCATTGTAAGATGTAATTCATTACTCTAGGTATTTCTGTTAGGTATTCCTACCAAAAACAATCATGATTTGTTTGGCATTTCTTACAAAATCAAGCATTAAACTTGAAAAAAAGAATATGAGATCACGTAATTTTAACAGAAAATAGTCATTGGTGGACTTGGAATTTTTTGCAAATATTATTTTATAATTTGTTTCTAATCAAATTATATATTGAACAAGTTAAATGCTGTGTTGTTAAGTACATGTGGGTGTTTCAATGTCAATTAATGGTTAGTTTTATTCAGTTAACCAATTATAATTTATGATATGGTTAACTTTTAAAGTAATTAAATTAAAAGAATTTAATTTCTTTGAAAAATATATTATTTTATTATTGATTTACAGTGTAAAAATATTTATATTATCGATGTATATTAATTAAATCTTAACAAATAACTTAAAAGTTATCTGTATAAGGAATAAATTAAAATTGCATAGTACAAATAAGGATGAATATAACACATGTTTTAACTATGAACACGTAACTATAATTAGGTCAGAAACCATTAATCACATAAATAAGGAAAAATTGATCTTACGTGACATTTATTATGCTAGATCGAGATCTTGGGTGTTATCTGTCAAAACAACCAGATGTGGCGAGTTATTAAAAAAACCTTTTATATTTTCATTTTTTATTCAGAAATTAAATTAAAATATTATCACGTTTTTTTATAGACCGACAAGTATGATAATTCTTCTTGAATTAGATAAATATAGATAATAAATTTCTTCTTTTAAGTATTTAAGCATTTATATATGTAAGATTCAAATTTAATATCACTAATTATATTAGATCTCACGAGCATGTCCAGATCACAAATACAAAATCATATACATCATTTAACCTAATTAAATTAAAGCATTTGATAAGATAACAAACAATGAAAGTAATTTATCTAGATTTATTTTGATCCCACTATTAAGAGAGATAACTGCAAAATAAATCAAATTAAAAATTCCAAGCAACTTCTCAAAATAAATAAATATTTTTTTTAATTACGTAGTAACAACAACAAAATTCCATCTTAAAACTCTTGTAAGGTCGAAACTCAACAACAAAATTCGAATCGATGAGCAGTGAAATTGAGTCGTTGACTTGGTGTTTTGTTATTTTTTTACCTGATTGATGAATGACACCTTGCATAATTTTCCAATATAGTAAAATAAAGAATGCATTATGATTATGAAAACGACATAAGATTATGCCTCTCCAACTTAACTTGGGCCAGCAAATAATTCTCCTTATTTGACCAGTGTTTTACTTTTTGTCAACAAAGTGAATCTAGGAGAACTTGTTAGGAATTTGAAAAGAAATATATTTAACTTTCGTTTCAAAAAGATGTTAATGTGTTTTTATTATTTTATTTTAAGTAAGATTTTAGATACAATTTACCCCGTATAGAGTTTGAGAAGGTTCCTCATTAATTTCAAAAGAGATTGATGTAATGTTCTTTTAGAAAAAAAACTATTACCTTTTCATTATTTTATTGTAATTCTAACTTTCTTTTCTAGTTTTCTCTATTATTTTAAAAAATAATACGAAATCATTTTTTACTTTTATTCTTGGCATCAATAACTGAAAAGTATTAGAGTAGAGAGAGAATCGTATTCTAACTATTTTAATAGAATGATAATCTTATCAAATATAGTTATTATAACTTGTTAATTATTATTTTAATACATGTAGAATAATATTAAATGCGACATAAAAGTAGAACAGAAAAATCAAGATCAAACAAAAAAATAAAAACACACGAATAGTCTATAAGGTCTCTTGAGTAAAAGCTCAAACAAAAAAGAAGCCATTATTGAGCCAACAAAAATAAACCACATCCATTGGGAGTTGAGGAAGAGTGTCTGAAAATAAAGTCCCATCAACTGGCATGAAAATAAATTCTTTTCTTTCTTTTTTTTAACCAACTATAATACTCAATTACCCTACACTTCTTATAATAGAGGCCTGTGTTAAAATCCAATAAAAAAAAACTTATTTTGGTAGCAATCAAATTGCCTAATTTGATAAGCCTTAGATGAAAAAGAATAATAATATTAGTATAATATATGTTGAATTTAAAATAACAGAAGACTAATATTTGATTTCCATGATGTGCGGAGATCTTTAGGGCATATTTGTTAGAGAAGAACATGATAGAAAGGAAAGGAAAGGAAATTTTTAAAAATTTAACGTAAGTCTTATCATTTTATAATTTATTTTCATTTAAAAATTTCTATTTCATTTTTTTTTTCTACTCTATCAAACGGTCCCTTAAATATAACCATAATTACAGTATTATTATAGACATGATTACTATATGACAAAATGTATGGAAGAAAATCTGAGACAAAACAAAGAAAATTTATAACATTGACTAGATCTAAATACATATATGGCAAGATGTAACAAAAAATTAAATTAGCTTATAATGCAAATCAACTTGCTAAATTGGCGTCCCTTTTTCTTAAGATTAGGCCATGTAAGCTTTTATGTTATAAAATACATTCATTCACATATTGTCCTTGTCTCCTTGGATGGTAGATGCATATGAAAATACAAAATGAGAAGGCACTTTTCATATTCCACAAACTCTTATCATTTAAATGGCAGGTGCATAAAGACACATGAAGATGGACCCATTAGAAAATTGCAGATGCTAAGTAATTGATGAATTGATATGATAATGAAATATTTTCTTTAAGAAGAGTTGATATATCTTTTGTTTTTTTATTGTTGAGTTATGAATAGTAGACTAGTAGTAATTGGTGGAAGGAAATCAGGCCAGGCTATAGCTATCTTTTCCTACATACGTGGTTATAGAAGTTTTCACTTCACATGGGTTGTCCTCACTATACGTTACGTTTTCTTCATGTTAGCATCTTCTAGGAGTTAGATGTGGTTCTTTTCTCTTAGTTGATTAACTAGTCAAAACTCTCCCTCTCTGAATCTATTCCATATATATTTAACCGTGTATGCACTATAAGTGCTTATACATCATCCCAACAAGCAACCAGATTAAAAGAAAAAAACTTTTGGTGAGATGATTGCCTAAGTAAAAAGTAAATAATTATCTGAACCCCGATTGCAAGCTATAGGTTAATGTGTAATTAGGGGCGGATGCATGGATCCATGTACACGGATTGGCCCGTCGATATACGGGTCTAAAAAAATAATTTTGTTATTGTAAGGAGATTTGTGCTTGTGGATGAAACGGGTTTCGCACCGGCACTCATAATATGATAATATCAATTAATATGATTTTAATGTATTTTTTTAATAATTTGTTTACATTTTTGTTAAATGTTTTTAACATTTATAATGTGAAAAATTTCAAGCACACGACTGTCATTAAATAATAAATAATACAAAGCACAAGGATTATTATTTTTTGCTTAGTAATAAATATAATAAGATAAAAATTAAATAATAGTAGAAAAAAAAAGATTGGTTCAGTTTCGCGGAAGATAAAAAATATTAGGGTAAAAAACAAAATTAAGATAAAAGATGAGATAAAAAGATGAGCCAGATTTAAAAATTTTAAATTTAATTTGAAAACTTAATTCTAATATTTTTCAGGATAATTTCTTATGATAGATTAATTAAAATTATTCTCGCACTCTTCCGAGATTTAAAAACATGCTTAATTATATTAATCTTCATTATTGTAGTGATTATATTTAATTAAACTCGTTAATTGATGATTATGAATTATTTTAATAAAATTTATTTAAATCTTAATTTTTTAATAAATCAAGTTATTTATAAGACTGACTTGTCTTTCGAAATTTTAGACTTAATTTTATTTGTATAAAAGTTAGTTCAAGTATAAAATATATACAAATAATATATTAAACTCAAATGGAAAGGAAATTATATGTGATTAATTATTATTTATATTCATTTATATGTGTATAAGAGTTTTCATAGGTGAGTGTTTTTTTTTATTATAATTAGTATAAAGAACAAATTTAAAAAATAAAGAATAAAAAATTTCTCCCCATGAGTTTTAGCTTTTATTCTTTAATTTGAACTCTCCTTGGATGATGTTCTTTTTAGACAAGAGGTTTTACTATCCACTTTTATCGGATTGATCATGACTTCTTTAAATTTTTATCATCCTTATTCATTTCTCCTTTATTTATTTGTCTAACTTCACTTTATATATTTTTGCCCAACTCTACTCAAGTTTTATTCATTTCTCCCCTTAGGTTAGAAGCATCAAAATTGAATGAATAAAAGCCAACAGACGAACCCTTAGAAAGAAGCTACATCATTACATCCTCAAGCCTTTGACAAAGTCCCATGCTTCATCTTCAATTATGCATGTTCAGACTTAAAATAGATGGTGATAAATGGAAGAACAATATCAAATGTGAGTTCTTTGTCCCACTTCCACTCAAACACTTGTTTGCGCTTCACCGAGACGAAGTCCCGCAACTGAGGTGTAGCAATATAAGCAAATCCTAATCTAGGGAAGATGGAGCCTATCGTGGCAGATTCCTTACGTATAGAATCTTCAAGCTCCAAAAGCAAATGGCCATGTCCTATAAGTGGTCATTTAGACGAAGACCTACTTCTTCATAGTGGAGACTTTACTCCCATAATGTCTTGAACTCTGTCTTGGTGAAAAGATGTTTTCCGAATTCTGGTTTTTAAAGAACATTGTCTTCGTCTAGTAACTCCTTTCCCTTTGTCAAAAGACTCACATGACAAGGTCTAAGCCTGCCAAGCAAACATAGAATTTGGTGTTTGAATTAGCAAGATAAGTGAATTGAGTCCTAAGCAACTTAGGGACCTTCCTGTCTTCATTCTTGACAATCCATCTGATGTGGTGCCAAGATCATAGTCCACAAGAGACGAATACATGTAATCTCGAGGATACTCGAACTTATCCAACTTCAAGAGTTTAACAAGATGGATTCTAGAGTAGTGGAGGCGAATCTAGGGTAAAACTACACCAAGAGTTTAGCTAAGAGTTATGTACTTTATCTTATTTAGAGGAATAGAGAATGGAATTAGATTGTGATCGTCTAACATCCATAATGTACTATTCTCAAGACATACTTAGGAATATAAGGGTCGTAGCTCAAAGGAAGAAACTCAAGGTCGGGATCAACATACCTACCTAAGTACGAGGTGATGCCCTCTAATTTTGGTAGTTTCATCTTACTCAACACTGCCCAAGGAAGTGTACCCAACCAATGCAATTGTTGGTCAAGATTGTAATCCGCTTCATAGTTGAACACTCTTTGACTCCACAGACAATGAAAATGTATTGGATGAGGAGTTTGTGTCACTTTGAAATTGGGGGATCGTTTGAAATAGTAAGGGACTTCAACATTTATTGTTAGATGAAAATCTTCAGTAGTAGGGAGATCATCCAATGACCAATCTGACTTTATTGGTTTTTCTTCACAAGAGGCAATTAAAACAAATAGAGGAGATGAAGGAGAAGGATTAGATTGTACAGGCTCCATTAGTTGAGAATGGAGGAGAGGAACTTGGCAAATGTAAGGTGTAGAATATACATACTCTTCCATTAGAAAAAATGTTGTAGAAGAGGGGTATTTTGTGATTCACACAAAGCATCTTGCATTTGAGGCAAGACATCTTGTTGAGTAAACTTAGATAAGGTATCCATACGTGGTGCATTTACTTGAACAGACAGAGTAAGGGCATCCGCATTAATTACGTCTGTGAGGACAAATGCATTACTTCACTCTCGTATGTAGGAACAGACACAACGTGGTCATCATGCAAACATGAGGAATCAAGGGGCTCCTCATTAAGCATGGTAAATAACTGCTCAGTTAGTAAAACATTGTCCTTTAAGACTTGAGCATATTCTGTTGCATTTCCTACAATAATAGTTGTAAATGAAGTGGCTCCAAAGACAAACTCTTCCATGTGTTTCTTGTGAGCAACATAAGTAGCCAAACTCTTTCTGAGCTTGTTCCAAGTCCTTCAAGTGTTGATCTTTAGAAGCTTGATAAGTCACGACTTCTTCATCTACCTTAGACCTCTCAAACGAATTTTTGCTTCCAAAGCCTTACGACTTAGTCTGGCTTCTTCATCCTTTACCTTGCCTTTTTTGCTCTCTTTGTAGATTCTTCAACATTAGATTTAAACTTCTTAGTTCTTTCAACAACTTGTGGAATGAAGTCTCTCTCAGTGACCTTGATTAATTCACTCTCCCTGAGAAGACTCTTTTGTTGTTTTGCTTCTCTTTTATTTTTAGAGGTGAGGGTTGTGCTTTTTGTTCTCATCTTTTTAAGCACAACAACAGCCTGATCAAACAAATGTGAAGATGGTCACATTGCTACAACAACAATTGAGACAATGATGGTTTCCTCCTCTAAACCAGATTCATCAGAAGGAACAAGTCTGTACATTCATCTCTTAACAATGATTTTTGGTCCTTTTACTAGTGGATCGGATGGTGAAAAGGGATGTGTTTATGATGGAACAAATGGGAGTTGTGAAGGTTGTGATGTTTGTGTTTGGGGTTTGTGTTTGTGGTTTGTGTTTGGCTTGTTTTTGAGATGGTATTTTTGTTTGTAGTTTGTGGTTAGGTTATTGCAGTGTAGAAGGTTGTGGTTTGTGTTTGGTCTGCCTAGGTGTGCATGGATATGGCTTCATCTGGTGGTGGTGTTTGTACTTCCTGGGATTTTCAGCATTACTAGGCTCAAAGAATAGGTGTTCATACTTCATCTTGTTGAAAGTATCCATTTTTAGTTCAGCTCTAGAAGGATACCAATCAACATCAACATTTTCAATCCCCTAGTTTAAGAAGATTTAAGAGAAGAAAGTGGTTTAAGTCAACATCAACATTCTCAATCTCTTCAAGTCCCTCCCCCTCAAAGCAATAATCCAATAGTCTAAGACCACATATGAAAAGCTAACTTGAGCCACGACTCAACAAATGGAAGAGACAAGTTTTACATTGTCTCTCAACCCACGCTTTGGTGTGAAAACATTGAAGAGAAGATTATGCAAGAATTGATACTTTCACACAATGAAGTGGTCCTTATATTGGCAAAAAATTTGTCACATAAAAAGCATGAGCCCACATAAATCGTTTATGGTAAATTTAAGTAACCCAATTATTTCCATCAAGAGCGAGTTTAGCTACCAATCCTTCCAAAAGTTTTCAAATTTTCCAGGTGTAAAATTACCATACATTGCTCTTTTAAAACACTGTAAAAAAAAAAACTTAAATTTTTTACATTCTCGAAAGCATTATTTTGTAAGTTCCATGCACATAGTATGTGAATTGCATTTGGCATCACTTTTCTAGTTGCCTCATCATTGCGTCATCATTGAAACGCCCCGCCGTATTTCATTGCTAAAATATTTTTATTTATTATTATTATTTGAAATTGTTTCCCTTCATTTAGATTTCTTTAAATAAAATCTTAAAATAATTTTTCATTGCTAACAAAACGTCACCAAAATAAAACAAATCACATAAATCACATCACAATCATACATCAAAGGTTATTTACAAAATGTCACATAGGTACGTAATATTGTGACAATTATAATATATACATTATTCTATTACATCCTCGTGTTAGCTAACATTCCTTGACATCTCCACACGTGATTACTGAATCTACCTCATTAACTGCTCCTCCGAATAAAATTCAGATCATCACAGTGTGTCAAACCACGACACAAACACGCAAGGGTGAGCTTTCCATTAATAGCATATAAAATATTAATATGATATATTTCAAAATCAAATAAATAAATAATGAATTATGACTTAAATGAAATTTCTATATGATGCATGCTCCAACCTCAACTCCAAAAATATGCAATGTGGTACCATAATAGATAATACGATGTAATCATCGAATAACTTTACCGACCAGTTGGGATTTCCCGTGTTGCCTGAATCTCATAAACAATCATGTGATCATCATGAATTAAATGAATTCTCACCATAAAAATCCCCAAGTCCGCATCCCACCAAGACGCACGGCTTAAGTTTATTATCTGTCCCTCTAACCGAGGCCACCTCTTTTGAGGCATGTATGCATGAATGAAAATTTTACCTCCCTTTCTAGAATATTATTTAAAATCATTCATATTTCAAAATACCAAAAACAATCAATAACCACCAATAAAAAAATCAAATCAAGAAACACCCATAAACAGTACCGTATACGTGAACAGTACCGTATACGTGAATAGTACCGTATACGTGAATAATACCGTATACGTGAATAGTACCGTATACGTGAATAGTAACGTATAAGTGACCGTAGTCCGTGAATAGTACACCAGGTAAGTTCCCAGGAAAGAGTGGTGAAATCACAAATGGATTCCCTTAATAACCAGGTCTTTCCTTAGCCAGAACTTTCCTAGACATGCACTTCCACACTACCACCCTTTTTCCTAACAACAAGAATAGTTCTTTTCTGATGTGGAAGATCGGACAAAACCGCAACCACAGAGCATACTAAGAATACATGAATAGTACCATATACATGAATAGTAAATAACGTATACATGAATAATAACGTATACATGAATAGTAAAATACGGCATACATGAATAGTAAAATACGATATACATGAATAGTAAAATATTGTATACATGAATAGTAAAATAACGTATACATGAATAGTAAAATACGGCATACGTGAATAGTAAAATACGGTATACATGAATAGTAAAATACGATATACATGAATAGTAAAATACGGCATACATGAATAGTAAAGTAAGATAAGGACAACTCCCCTTACCTGTTTCTCCTAGCTTCTCTATTCCTTCCCCTACTTACTTGCTCCTATCTAATTTGGAGAGATTTCTAAGAGAGAGTTTAAGAGAATGTTCTTGATTTTGTGATTATAACTGAAACCCTTAGGCCCTATTTATAGGATTTCAAAAGTTACTATTTACACAGTGATTTGGTTACTATTTACACAGTAATATGATCCGTGATTATATAGTTTTTTACTATTTACACAGTAACTTTTACTATTTGCACAGTAACTTTACACGTGAATATATAGTTTTTTACTATTTGCACAGTAATTTACTATTTGCACAGTAATTTACTATTTATACAAGAAATTACTATTTGCACAATTTTACTATTTACACAAAGAATTAACTATTTGCACATAATTTACTATTTACACAGTAATTACTATTTGCATAGTAATTTAATCTTCTTCAAATTATATTTAAATTTTTGGAGTGTTACAATACTACCCCCCATAAAAAAAATTTCGTCCTCGAAATTTACCTCATTCAAATAGTGCAGGGTAGCTTTTCCGCATCTCACTTTCCAGTTCCCATGTTGCATCATCTGTTCCCCAAATAACCTTTACTAAAGGAATATCTTTTCCTCTTAAGGTTTTGATACTCCTATCCTCAATCCTTATTGGTAATGCTTCATATGTTAGATTATCCTTTATTTGTACATCATCTAACTCAATTACATGTGATGAATCATGAATGTATTTCCGAAGTTGGGAAACATGGAAGACATTATGAAGGTTAGAAAGAATTGGGGGTAAAGCAATTTGGTAAGCCACAGGACCTACTCTCTTTATTATTTGGAAGGGACCAATGAAACGCGGTGAAAGTTTTCGGGATTTTAAAATTCTCCCAATACCGGTCCAAGGATTTACCCTTAAGAATACGTGATCACCAACATCAAATTCTAAATCTTTTCTTCTTTTATCATGATAACTTTTCTGCCTACTTTGTGCCGCTCTCATCTTTTCCTGAATTAATTTAATCTTTTCTGAGGTTTATTGTACAATCTCAGGTCCTAAAATTAAACTTTCTCCTGATTCAGTCCAACACAAAGGGGTTCTACATTTTCTTCCATATAAGGCTTCAAAAGGTGCCATACTAATGGAAGAATGAAAACTATTATTGTAAGTAAATTCTATCAAAGGCAAAAAGTCTACCCAACAACCTTTATGTTCTAAAACACA
Source organism: Hylodesmum podocarpum (assembly GCA_026586105.1). Lineage (NCBI taxonomy): Eukaryota > Viridiplantae > Streptophyta > Magnoliopsida > Fabales > Fabaceae > Hylodesmum > Hylodesmum podocarpum. The sequence goes on along the minus strand of JALJEV010000071.1, from coordinate 833,066 downwards.
AGCTTTCAATAGATCTTCTAAAGATTGGATTGTTCTTTCGGTTGTCCATCAGTTTGGGGATGATAGGCTGAACTTAGTTTTAATTTGGTGCCTAAAGCTTTATGTAGACTCTCCCAAAATCTTGAAGTAAATCTAGGGTCTCTATCTGATACAATACTAGATGGTACACCATGTAATCTTACAATCTCACCTATGTACAAATTAGTTAATTTATCTAAAGAATACCTAATATTAATAGGAATAAAATGTGCAGACTTAGTTAAACGATCTACTATAACCCAAATTGAATCAAATCCCCTAGGGCTTCTTGGCAAAGCTACCACAAAATCCATAGATATGCTATCCCATTTCCATTGTGGTATTTCTAAAGGTTGCAATAAACCTGAGGGTTTCTGATGTTCAATTTTAGCCTTTTGACAAATTAAACAAGAATACACATATTCACAAATTTCTTTCTTCATTCGAGGCCACCAGAACATGGTTTTCAAATCTTTGTACATTTTAGTGGCACCAGGATGAATACTTAATTTGCTTTTATGTGCTTCCTCCAAAATTGTTTTTCTAACTTCGTTATATTAGGAATACAAATTCTATCTTGAAACCTCAAAATACCATCCATTCCAATCTTAAACTCACTACTTTTCCCTTGATTCAAAATTTCCATTTGAGTTTTCAGAAAAGGATCAAATTCTTGCTTCTGTCTAATTTCTTCCAAAAATGTGTTAGAAATTTGTAAAGCTCCTAATCTAATACTCGTATTAGTAGTTTCACACACTAAACTAAGATCTCGAAATTGTTCTAATAAATCCATTTCTCTAATCATCAGTGAAGACATAATCAAAGACTTCCTACTTAAAGCATCTGCTACCACATTAGCCTTTCCGGGATGGTAATTAAGTTCAAAATCATAATCCTTTAAAAATTCCATCCATCTTCTTTGTCTCATGTTTAATTCTTTTTGACTAAATAAATATTTAAGGCTTTTGTGATCGCTAAATACTTCAAATCTAGTTCCATACAAATAGTGTCTCCACATCTTAAGTGTGAATACTACAAACTAATTCTAGATCATGGGTTGGATAATTTTTCTCATGAATCTTAAGCTGTCTAGAAGCATATGCTACCACTTTACCATCTTGCATCAATACTCCTCCTAAACCCATTTTAGATGCATCACAATATAGTACAAAAGGTTTCTTGGGATCAGGTAAGGTCAATACTGGAGCAGTGGTCAATCTTTCCTTAAGAGTTTGAAAACTATCCTCACATTCAGTGGTCCAAATAAATGCCTGATTCTTTCGAGTCAAGGTAGTCAAAGGTAAAGCTATTTTAGAAAAATCCTTAATAAATCTCCTATAATATCCTGCTAATCCTAGAAAACTCCTAATCTCTCATTATTACTTTTAGGTCTTCCCCACTCCAAAACAGATTGTACCTTAGAGGGATCTACGATATTTCCCTCTTGACTTATCACATGACCTAAAAAACTCATTTTCTCCATCCAAAATTCACACTTAGATAATTTAGCAAAAGCTTTTTATCCTTTAAAATCTGTAATACTATTTTTAAGTGTTTGGCATGATCCTCCCTATTTTTACTGTACACTAATATATCATCAATGAATACAATTACAAAATGATCAAGATAAGGGTGAAAAATTCGATTCATGTAATCCATGAATACTGCTGGAGCATTAGTTACTCCAAAAGGCATAACTAAATACTCATAGTGCCCATAACGAGTACTAAAAGCAGTTTTTGGAATATCTTCGGATTTTACCCTAATCTGATGATATCCTGATCTTAAATCAATCTTACTAAAGATACATGCCCCTCTTAATTGATCCATAAGATCATCAATCCTAGGCAGTGGATATTTATTCTTAATAGTTACTTTATTTAATTGTCTATAATCTATACACATTCTCATGGTTCCATCCTTTTTCTTAACTAACAAAACTGGAGCTCCCCATGGTGACACACTAGGCCTTACTAACTGTTTGTTTAACAATTCTTCAATCTGTTTCTTTAGCTTTACTAGTTCTAAGGGTGACATCCTATAAGGTGCAATAGAGATTGCTCCAGTCCCGGGTAGGTCTATCAAAAATTTAATTTCCCTTGTAGATGGTAGTTGATTTACCTTTTTAGAGAATACTTCAGAGAAATCCTTTACTATGGGTATATTATCGAAGGTGACCTTTCATTCTACTTCAAGGTTAGAAAGGATCATATATACCTAATTGTATTTCTTCATGTCCTATTTCACTTGGTTGGTAGAAATTATCTCAATATCCTTTCTTACTTCAGATTCAAAAAAAAATTAAGGTTTTATTAAAACAGTCTATCAGGACATAGTTGGAAGATAACTAGTCCATTCCAAGGATAATATTAATTTAGTTTAAAGGTAGGCAAACTAGGTTAACTATGAAGGTTTTGTTACTTAGTTTTATAGGACAATCTAAACAGATATGGGTGGTTGTAACAAACTCATGGGTAGAGGTAGTTATTATCAATGTCTAGAAAAATAGTGGAAGTTGTAACCTTTTAGCAAAATCAAACGATATAAGGGAATGAGTGGCACCAGAGTCAAATAGTACAAGTAAAGGAATTCCACGTACGTACCTTGTACTAGATCATTGATATTTGAGACCTTAACTCCATCAAGGGTGAATATTCTTCCTTCAACCTTTAATTCCCCTAGTTGATATTGTTGGTGCCTCTTGAAAACTATTGGTCATGTTATACAAAACTTAGTCTTCTCAAGTCAAGATGGTTAATCTTTTATCATTAGGTAATCTTCTTAAGCATATCAACTTTAATTCCTCCTTGGGTTACTACTTGTTCCTCCTTTAACTAAACTCTTTCTACCTTAAAAATAATAGTTCCTCTCTCAGATTTCGAATCCTTCTAGTTTCTCTAAGGTTTCTTTAACCATCAAAATGCATCAACCATTATTGCATCATCCTAGTATATCTTCTAAATGCATCTTAGTGTTGTCAAAAGGTTTTGTATTAGGATAAGAGCTAGGTAGTTACTAATCATTTCCAATAAAGTTATCTTAAGGTCTTTTAACTTTTGGTGATATTCTTAGGTTTTTCTAATCCTTAGTTCGACATCTCCTTTGAAGGGATCATTTTCTAAAATTGGCTTCCTTTAGGATTCACTTTCGATCCTCTTTATTTTCTTTGTTACTTTCTAAGGAGAATTTCATATATTGATTTTAGTTCTAAAAGTTTCTATCTTTTTCTCTTCTAAGGAGTTCTCTTTTATGGAAAATTCTCTTAAAAGGGTTTTCTATTATAGGTAAGTTATCTAGGATATCTTTTGATTTTATCTCCAGAGAGGGTTATCTTTATGTCTAATTTTCTCCTTAAATCTTTTTAGTCTTAGTTGGTAGGAACATCCTTTATAAGTTCAACAACAACTCCCTTCCCTAAATTCTTCATTTTTCTTCTTAGCCTACGCTTATCAAAACTTAGGTAAAAACTTATAGGGCTTTAACTACAATTCTATAACTTCTTTCAACCACTACTTTCTATTCCTAATAGATTAAACTACATCTAATCCTAAAGTAGTGTCACTATCCCTAAAACTAATTTTTCATTGATTGAACCAATAAGCAATCAAGTAAACACTAACTAATCAATTCACTCATTAAAAGCACACCAAATAATCAAACAAGCACACAAAGCACACAAGCAAACAATCATTCACACAACAAAAACATAGCAGACACATAACTCACAAAGTCGAACCGTTCGACTCCGCTTCCGATACCAACTGAAACGCCCCGCCGTATTTCATTGCTAAAATATTTTTATTTATTATTATTATTTGAAATTGTTTCCCTTCATTTAGATTTCTTTAAATAAAATCTTAAAATAATTTTTCATTGCTAACAAAACGTCACCAAAATAAAACAAATCACATAAATCACATCACAATCATACATCAAAGGTTATTTACAAAATGTCACATAGGTACGTAATATTGTGACAATTATAATATATACATTATTCTATTACATCCTCGTGTTAGCTAACATTCCTTGACATCTCCACACGTGATTACTGAATCTACCTCATCTGCTCCTCCGAATAAAATTCAGATCATCACGAGTGTCAAACCACGTGACACAAACACGCAAGGGTGAGCTTTCCATTAATAGCATATAAAATATTAATATGATATATTTCAAAATCAAATAAATAAATAATGAATTATGACTTAAATGAAATTTCTATATGATGCATGCTCCAACCTCAACTCCAAAAATATGCAATGTGGTACCATAATAGATAATACGATGTAATCATCGAATAATTTTACCGACCAGTTGGATTTCCCAGTGTTGCACGAATCTCATAAACAATCATGTGATCATCATGAATTAAATGAATTCTCACCATAAAAATCCCCCAAGTCCGGCATCCCACCAAGACGCACGCTTAAGTTTATTATCTCATCCCTCTAACCGAGGCCACCTCTTTTGAGGCATGTATGCATGAATGAAAATTTTACCTCCCTTTCTAGAATATTATTTAAAATCATTCATATTTCAAAATACCAAAAACAATCAATAACCACCAATAAAAAAATCAAATCAAGAAACACCCATAAACAAGATCAATTATCGTGAACAAGATCATTATACGTGAATAGTACCGTATACGTGAATAGTACCGTATACGTGAATAGTACCGTATACGTGAATAGTAACGTATAAGTGACCGTAGTCCGTGAATAGTACACCAGGTAAGTTCCCAGGAAAGAGTGGTGAAATCACAAATGGATTCCCTTAATAACCAGGTCTTTCCTTAGCCAGAACTTTCCTAGACATGCACTTCCACACTACCACCCTTTTTCCTAACAACAAGAATAGTTCTTTTCTGATGTGGAAGATCGGACAAAACCGCAACCACAGAGCATACTAAGAATACATGAATAGTACCATATACATGAATAGTAAATATTGTATACATGAATAATAACGTATACATGAATAGTAAAATACGGCATACATGAATAGTAAAATACGATATACATGAATAGTAAAATATTGTATACATGAATAGTAAAATAACGTATACATGAATAGTAAAATACGGCATACGTGAATAGTAAAATACGGTATACATGAATAGTAAAATACGATATACATGAATAGTAAAATACGGCATACATGAATAGTAAAGTAAGATAAGGACAACTCCCCTTACCTGTTTCTCCTAGCTTCTCTATTCCTTCCCCTACTTACTTGCTCCTATCTAATTTGGAGAGATTTCTAAGAGAGAGTTTAAGAGAATGTTCTTGATTTTGTGATTATAACTGAAACCCTTAGGCCCTATTTATAGGATTTCAAAAGTTACTATTTACACAGTGATTTGGTTACTATTTGCACAGTAATATATAGTTTTTTACTATTTGCACGTGAATATATAGTTTTTTACTATTTGCACAGTAATTTACTATTTATACAGTAAATTACTATTTGCACAGTATTTTACTATTTACACAGTAATTAACTATTTGCACAGTAATTTACTATTTACACAGTAATTACTATTTGCATAGTAATTTAATCTTCTTCAAATTATATTTAAATTTTTGGAGTGTTACAATCATCATCAGTCACTATAGCCTTTTGATGCTTATTACTCATTGATAACAAAAAAGATTCCAACATCCACTTGTATGCATCAGTACTTTCACCTGATAAAAGTGCATAACCAAATATAAATGTTTGTGCATGATGACTTTTACCTACAAAAATCACGAAAGACTTGTTTTACTTATTCGTCTTGTATGTGTTATCAAAAGCGACCGCATCACCAAAACATTGACAATCATATATGCTTGTACCATCAGCCCAAATTAAGTAATTCAAACTATCATCATCTTGTTGGTCCTTATGCGAATCTTAGAGGAGGTGAATAGATTCTAGTTCCTTTTCTATTTTTTTTTTTTGAATTTGTTTCTATCTTCTTTTAAAGTGATATATGTTTCTGTCTTGTTTAGGCTAATCACAGTTTTTACAAGATATGATATAGCAATTAAAACAAAATAGAATTCAGAGTTAGTCAGCGGAATAACAAGAAGATTTACGAAACTATATTTCAAATTTATCTCTTCGACACTTTCTGAATTAGAGTTATTCTTCAGATGAATTACATACATGAAACAATATTCATTTGATATCATAAACGAAATATAGATGTAAAAGATATAAGGAGAAGAAGAAAATTGCACAATAATTTTATACTGGTTCAACCTTCTGCCTACATCCAGTCTCAATTCAACAACTGTTGCAATTGATATTCCATTAAAACAATGATCCATTTGTGTTCTTCACACCCACTTTGCACAAACAACACAAAACGAAATCAACCAAAACAATACAATCAGTTCTTTCTCAACAAAGAACCTTTCTCCTATTTCTAGGTACTTCCAAGAATCAACCTTTGAGAAACCTTTCTGAAAGGCACTTACTATTTCTTAGAGAGACCTCTCTCTTAGAGTAATCCAAAATCTCTAAAACGAAAATACAAAGATGATCAGAATAGAATACACCCAGGTTGTGCAATGTCTGATCAAGATAAACTCTAAAACTCAGTCAATCATCAGATTCTCATTTTCAAATTTCCATTTGAAAATCTTTTTCAAAATATTCTTGAAGCACTTCTTGGAGAAAAGATAAGAACTCAATTTTCCAGAATTTGAAAGTGTTAGAATACTCTTTTCGTTCTTCCAAGATTAAAAGAATTCTCTCTAATTTGAATTTTCTAAAGGGTATTTAAAACAAAACTAATTTTGTCAATTAAAAACATTTTTCTTATAAGGGTAATCGGTTACAGCAATGGGGTAATCGATTACTCCAATGGGGTAATCGATTACTCCAGTGGATTAAACTCTTCATTGGTGATTTAACTCCTTGGTAATCAATTATCCCATGTGGTAATCGATTACTACAGAGAAAAATTGAATTCTCACAAGGCTCATACTGTTGGTAATCGATTACAGATGCTTGATAATCTATTACCTCAGTTTGATGTCAAAACTAAAATCAGATGTAATCTATTACCTTAGTTGGTAATTGATTACTTCAGTTTCTCTTTATTTTCAAAAGGGAATCAAACAATTTAACTCAATCAAACAAATCACTAAGATAAGTTCTAATTCACCGTGACTTTCAGAACCAAAACAATCACATATACAAGCCTAAGCTAAAACATACAATACACGAAAACTCTAAATACAAATCATCTAAGAAAACTCAAAATTACATGTAAACATCAAATTTAAAACACCTAAGGAGACTACACTAAGCTTCTTCAAGCTTCAAGTCTAACACATATGTGAATACATATCTTGAAAACACAAAGGATCATTTTGCCTTTCCTTGGAAATAAGTCAAGGCGGATGATATATCCCCATCTTTAATTTTAGAACACTTGCTTTGCTCAATATGATTGAATAAGTCTTTCTTGTTGAAGTTAAGACCTACATGTTTAGCTATTTGGTCCATCATGAAACCTATGATATGACTTGTCCTAATACCTTGAGTATTCAATGAATTCACTTGAGCTTTGTCTGCCCCCACGATATAAATTAATGGGACAAAAATTAGATGGGCATAAATGATAGTTATAATCCTTCACGAAAGAAATGACTTTCCACCTAGAGTTATTTGGATTTACTCGTACACACAACTTTGTTATGCAAAAATTAAAAATCAAATGAAATACTTACATGATAAAAGTATTTATAAAAGTGAAAATATCTTTTATTTAATTATATTATCATAATAAATAAACAATAGATATGCTAGTGTTAATATTATAAATGTTGAGCTTTTTAAATATAAATGTGTTCTCTGTTATGCAATGCAATTAGGTTGCTTATATTAAAAATTATTTTTAATTAACTTGTGGTCATTTTATGGTTGCATAAGTGATGACACAATCACAAATATAAATGTAAAAAAAGATTATATTCAATGTCACATTTATATTGCTATGATAATCAGTAGGATTGATTAAATAGAGCACTATATATGTACACCCAATAGCAAAAATATTAATTCAACTAATTCAATATAAATTAAGAGTACAAGAGCTTTACATGAGTGTTAGTCTCTAAGGGATGGGTGAGATGTTTCAGTATGTGGAGAAAGAAAAAGAAAAAAAAATGGATAACACGTCTTGTAGAAAAGTTTAGAAGGAAAAAAAATTAGAGATTTAACTAAAGGGGTCACAAACAAAAAGCATTAATTATAATAATTATATTGATGTTATAATCATTTAGATTGATTAAACAAAGCACTATATGTATACTCAAGAACAAACATACTAATTTAAATAATTCAATATAAATTAAAAGTACAAGAGTCTTACATGGGTATTAGAGTCTAAGGGGTGGGTGAGAAGTTTGGAGGAAGAAGAATAGGCAACAGGACCACACCTCTTGCAAACAAAGTTTAGAAGAAAAAAATTAGAGATTTCACAAAATGGGGTCATGAATGAAAAAAAAATAACTATAACAGTTATATTGCTATGATAATTACGGGTTTGATTAAACAGAACTATATATATATATATATATATATATATATAGACCCAAAAGAAAATATATTAATTCATCTAATTCAATATAAATTAAAAGTACAAGAGTCTTACCTGGGTGTTAGTCTCCAACGGGTGGGTGAAAAGTTTAAGTGTGTTTCGTAGGAAGAAGAAGAAGCAACACAACGACACCTCTTGCAGTAAAGTTTAGAAGAAAAAAAATAGGGATTTAACGAAAGGGGTTAATAATGAAAAAAGATGAATTTAAATAAAATACTACATGTATACTTTGGTTTTAGTCTCTAATGGGGTGAAAAGTTTTAGTGTATTTTGAATGAAGAAGAAGAAGCAATCTGGCGGCACCTCTAACGGGTAAAGTTTAAAAGAAAAAAATTAGTGATTTTAAAAAAGAGGTTACGAATGAAAAAACATAAACTTAAAAGAGCACTACATGTATACTTGGGTGTTAGTCTCAAACGAGGGTAAGAAGTTTCAGTGTATTTTAAAGAAAGAACAAAGAGCAAGGCAACCAGATTTTCTAATAAGAAAGATAAAATTAAAAATAAAGGTAAAAATATTAAAAATAAAGGTAAAAGAAATTTAACTTTCGTGTATTTATAAAAAGACCCCTGTTGAATTTAGTTAAATATAACATATTAATTAATAATTGTATTACACTTGTAAATGTGTCATTAAATTAATGGTCCTATTGAGAAAAGGTACTAAAACAAGTTATTCTCACCTTGCACAGAAAGAAAAAGCCCTAAAATAGGCTCGCAAATTAGTCTAATATATCACAACTCTATTTACATGGAAAATGTTTATTTAATAAATTAATTATGTGGATGAGTTTATTTTAAAAAGAATTTATACTCGTAAATCTGATTAATCACTAATATAATGAATAATGAGATTAATAAGGATGATGATATTGATATATAATAACGAGTACTGATAATGACATCTACGACAGTAGGATGACGGGTGGTACTATCCATAATAATGGACCACTCTAAGTAACATAAAATTATTAGGGGTTGAAGTAATAATATCAACAATAACGACATATGCTATTAAGAGTTAGAAAAAATGTTATTGGTAATGACGGAGGAGAAGACAGAAGAAATTATTGATGATGACATAATGGATGGTTAGAGTTGAAGGAAAGTGTCAATAGTAAAGGAATTGCTATTGGTTATGGTGGGAAGTTTTATTTAAACAATAATCCTTTCTTTCATTCTCTAACATAGAGAAAAAAAAGTTCTTACACTAGTGCAAATAGTATTTATTACGACACATTTTTAATGATGGGTAAAGTAACACCCGCTGTTATATTATTTTTAACAACGGTTATCAGAAGAACCTCCGTCAAAAATCATTTTTGACAGCAAGTGTTTAAACACCCGACATTAAAAATATCTTTGATGGTGATTCTTATGTTAACCGCCATTAAAAATGGTACTTAATTTGCTGGCACGCCTTTAATGTTTCACTTTCACTGTTCCCTCACGTTTTCAACCTTCGTCTCCTTCACTTTGTTCCTCTTCGTCTCCATCGTGTTTCTCTTCCATTTTCTCCCATCAATTTCAAACCATCATTTGAAATCCATTTTCGCATTCTACTTCACCATTTCTTCACGTGTGAAACTCCATTTTTGCATTTGGAAATGGGTTTTTGGGTTGTTTAGCCATCGTCGTCGCCGTGCCTTCGCAATTCCCTCCCCATGCCGTCGTCGTGAGCTTGTCGTGCCATTGCCATGCCCTCGTGAGTTTGTTGTCTGTTTGGAGCTTGGAAGGGTTTCGTGAGCTTGGAAGGTTTCGTAAGCTGGTGGTGGGTTTCATTCATTAAGAGCACTCGTGTTCATGTTGTTATGGTAAGATCAAATCTGGAACCTTTCTTTCATCTGTTTTCATCTTTGATAGATTGATTTTGAGTTCTTGAGGATTTATATTGATTTTGATAGATAGATTACAGTGCTTCTTCCTTTCATTAGTGTAACATGTAGTTATCCAATGTTCAAATATTTGTATTATTTGCTCCCCTGCTTAACCACAATCTAAGTATTAGAAGGTGGATTTGCATTATTTGTTTTCCTTATTAGCATCAAAATTGGTGAATGAACATGATAGCTAGGAACAATTTGAGTCAAATCGGTGAATCATTGGGGTACCCCCTGCCAGCACATTAAAGCTTATTTGTGTTCCATATAGTATTTGGAACTACTTCAATTTATTTATTTTTTAAAAAAATTATGTCAAATGATTGAAGAGGTTTTGGAACTAGTCATGTTCTGCTTTTAGTTTGATTTTGAGTTTTGGAGGGATTTAAAAGAAGGTTGATTTGAAATTTTGTTGAATCGTCTGTGCATGCACGTTTTGTGATGTTTTATGGGACAAAATTGGTGTTGTAGTGAATGTTATTTTCTTGTTTATTTTATTTTATTTTATTTGCAGCTAATTACTTATTTTTATTTTTATCACTGTTCAAAGTTGAGAAAGAATGAGTAAGGAATTATTTACATTGTGATTGGATGATTGAGAAAGAATGAATATCACTTTAAAAACTGTGTTTGGGTCATTATTTTGGAACTTTGAGCAGGAGATGTTGAGTAGACAAAATTGTGGTATTATAATTTTTAAGATTTTTTATGATGTTGTGGAATACACTGATCATGTGATTATGAGTTGAACTTGGTGGATTTGAGTATGTTAATTTTTTTGGGAAATATCCAAATTATAGGGGAGACTCTATCCAATTTTCATTAAAATTGTGTATATATAATGATTAAATTAATTTATGAGTTTAAGTTTATGAATTGATGTTGTTTAAATATTGTTTAAATAGATGAGATGTACCATGCTTGTTCCTTTCTGACATTTGATTAAATTAATTTATGAGTTTAAGTTTATGAATTATCATGTTCAAATAGATGAGATCTACCTGCATGTTCCTTTCTGACATCTCTTTTGTTATTTTACTTGTCTAATTCTAGGATATATACTTTTTCTTCACATTATCTAAAGGTTAGTTTCTGTTCATATTTGTATATTATTGTTCATTAGGTGACATTATGGTGTTTTTTATGTGAAATGGTGGCTGGATAATTAAAATATATTGTAATATTGTTATTGACTAATGGTGACCGAATAATATTGATCATATGACTGTGGATTATAGTTGATTAATTTGAGTCTATTTTTTTAATTTGTTGGAAGTATCAAATTATAAAGGAGACTCTGCCCAATTTTCGTTAATTTGGTTAAGTTAGAGTATTTCACTCTTCTAATAATGCTAGTTTTAGATTGTTGTTGTCGTCATCTAAATTGGTTTATCGACTTTTTCAATTTAGAATAGGAGTTCATAAATCATGGATCAAACTTGAATGAATAAAAGTCAGATTAGTGAAGAGTATGTTAATGGAGTTAAGGAATTCCTAAGATTTGTTCAACTACATGTGAATGCGGTGAATATGAAATATTTTTGCCTATGTGGTCGTTGTTTGAATCAGATCAAACAACAAACCACTAAGATACATGAGCACCTTATCATGTATGTGATTTGTACAACTTACACATTATGGACATGATATGGAGAAATATTAAACAATCCTACAAGTCAATCACAATTCGATGATGAAGAAGATGTTGGATTTGATGATCGATTGGATGAAATAGTTTGTCATCTTCAAGAAGATTTTTCAGAGGCCACATGTCTATGAGGCTTTGAAGAGTGATTTAGAACAACCATTATATCCGGGATGCATGAATTTTACTCGATTGTCAGCCGTGTTAAGATTGTTGAATGTGAAGGCGAGAAATGGATGGACAGATAAAAGTTTCACTGAATTGTTGGAGTTGTTGAAGGAGATGCTTCCAGAAGGAAATACTTTGTCTTCACGTAATTATGAAGCAAAAAAGATTTTATGTCCAATGGGTATGGAGTACAAGAAGATACATGTTTACCCCAATGGTTGCATATTATATAGAAATGGGTATGCAACCTTGAATGTGAGGTTTCACGCTACAAAAAGAAAGATGATGAGAGTAATAGTGAAGAAGACTCTAAACACGGCCCCCCTTGCTAAGGTGTTATGATACTTACCATTCATTCCAAGATTGAAGCGCTTGTTTGCCAATCCAGAGGATGTTAACAATTTGACATGGCATACAGATGGTAGAAAATGTGATGGACAACTTCGTTATGTTGCTGATTTTTACAATGGAAGAAAGTTGATGAGTTATATCCAGATTTTGCAAGTGAGCCAAGAAACTTGAGATTTGGGCTTGTGAAAGATGGAATGAATCCTTATGGCAACATGAGTACTAATCATAGTTCATGGCTAGTAATGTTAGTCATTTATAATCTCCCTCCCTGGTTATGTATGAAGAGAAAATATGTTATGTTGTCTTTGTTGATATCAGGACCGAAACAACCAGAGAATGACATAGATGTGTATCTTGCACCCTTAATCGATGACTTGAAGCTTTTGTGGGAGATATGAGTTGATGAGTTTGATGCTCATAAACAAAATAATTTTATGTTGCATATGGTAACTTGAGTGGGTATAGTGTAAAGGGACATTATGCTTCGCCAATTTGTGATAAAAATACAAGTTTTACACAACTTAAACATGGCCAAAAAACAATTTACACTAGACATAGGAAGTTTCTTCCTTGCCATCACCCATATCGTAAATTGAAGAAGCCGTTCAATGGTTGTCAAGAACATGACATTGCATCTAGAGCCAAAACAGGTGAACAATTGTATGACCAGGAGAAGAACATCACTAATGTATTTGGGAAGAAGCAGAAGAAACTCACTACAAACAACCTATGAGAGAAGCAATCGGTGTTTTTCTTATCTTCCTTATTGGTCAAAATTAGATGTTAGACACTGCATAGATGTCATGCATCTGGAGAAAAATGTTTGTGACAATGTTGTTGGCACATTAATGAATATTAAAGGCAAGACTAAAGATGGAGTAAAAGCTCATCGTAAAGATGGGTATACGCACGAGTTACATCCTCCAGTTGATAGGGAAACACACTTATTTGCCTCCAACTTGTTATACATTATCAAAAAATGAGAAGAAAAGTTTTTGTTAGTGACTATAGGATATAAAAGTGTTGCAAGGATACTCTTCAAATTTTCACAGTCTTGTGTCAATGCAAGATTTGAAGCTTGTAGGTTTAAAGTCTCATGATTGTCATGTGTTGATGCAACAATTATTACCTGTGGTCATTCGTAATATCTTGCCTTCTGATGTGTGAGTTGTTATAACTCGCTTATATCTCTTGTTTAATGTTATTTGCTTTAAAGTCATTGACCCACAGACCTTAGATGCACTTAAACATGAATCTATCATCATATTGTGTCAGTTGAGAATGTTTTTTCCTCCTTCATTCTTTGACATCATGGTTCACTTGGTGGTGCATCTAGTTCGAGAGATAAAGTTATGTAAGCCAGTTTACTTGATGTGGATGTATCCAATTGAGCGATACATGAAGATATTGAAAGGTTATGTGAAGAATCGATATCGTCCTAAACCTCGCCATGATGGACGATGTGAAGGGATTGGTACCCGATTCAAAAAAATTATTCGAGTTGATCAAAAGGAATTGGAGCAAGCACACTTATACATATTAAACAACACTAATGAGGTTCTTCTCTACATATCTGATCATATCAGTCATATCAGGATAATGCACCCAAGGATGAATGAAAATTGGATCTTGAATGAGCATAACAATAGATTCTTACCTTGGTTTAAGGATAATGTTTTTATTGAAGATTCACCTTTAGAAACATTATTGAGATTAGCTCGTGGCTCATATAGAGATATCATCAGTTACCATACATATGATATCAACAAATGTTGTTTTTCTACCAAGACACAGGATGACAAAAGTAGAGTTCAAAATAGTGGAATAACATTGTATGCTGAGTCTGTTCATTTTTCTAGTTCTAAAGACAAATTTCTAGTAAAGGCATCTATGAGTTACTACGGAGTGATTGAAGATATATGGGAAGTTGATTATGTTGCATTCAGAGTCCTTGTGTTCAAGTGCAAATGAGTTGAAGGTAACAACGATTTTCAAATAGATGTTTTGGGATTTACATTAGTTGATTTGAATAAGGTGGGATATAAAGATGAACCGTTCATCATGACCTATCAAGCAAGACAAGTATTCTATGTCACTAACCCTTGTAATGAGCATTGGTTTATGGTTCTCCATACAAGGAGCATGCATGGGACACATGAAGATCCATATAATGATATTTGTCACACACTTCCATCTGTATCGGACAATGTAGTGGATGATGTACATGCCATTCGAGATAATAATGATGAAGGGATATGAGAAACTTAAGTACTTACAATATGGTTGTATGTTGTAATTATGTATTTAGTTTTAAATAATATATGTTTGTATTTATTATTGTTATATTACTTAATAACTACTGTTATGTCTGAATTTTCTCGTCATAACAAATATGTCAGAATCATCAAAGTCTACTGTTATAAGGGGGCAGAGATCTGTGACTCGACTACCTCGCATTATATTCGGACGCATCACGAAGGAAAAGACTTGTGTAGAAATGGATCCTTCTTTAAGCAAGGCGAGGGGATCTAATGCTGCTCACTTTCAGAGTTATTTAGGACTTGTTGCCAGGATGTATGTTTCCATCACCATCCCTAGTTGGGATCATGTTGGGTCGGTAGAGAAAGACCTAATATGGCAAGATATCAGGGTATTCTATTGTCTCTTACCTTTCCTATCATATTCATTTACTAATGTATAATTTTTACTATGAATTATTCACTAACAATATGTTTTTTTTAGCATGATTTTGAATTTGAAGATAATGACAAAATCAAGAAGACGATTTTAACCTAGGTTGGCATCCGATGGAGAGATTTTAAGAGCTCACTAACTAAAACTATGTTTTTGGAGAGAAGTCTCACAAATCACCATGTGAAAAATATAACATATTTGAAGAAGATTGGACATTGTTTCGCAATAGCTGTTTGGACCCTGGCTAGCAGGTGAGTATTATTATTATCATCATTATTATTATAATTAAATGTTATTATTTCCTATCTCTACTAATAAGATTTATTTGTGTTACAAATCAGGATACAAGGAAATCTGCACAAGAGCGGACAAAACTAAATAATGCACCTCATTTACTGTCTCGGGACAGATATGCTAAGTTGAAGGATAAGATGATGATGAATAAGATCAAGGCGAGGCAGGAATTTGGGGTGGTGGACATTACTATTAATCCACCATCTCTTCCGAGAAGTTATGAATTATGGACGGCTGTTCGCACAAAGATTTCGGGATAAATGACTTCATCTAAGGCATAGAGCGTTGCACATAGCATTGTAAGTTAAATCGTTATCATTGTATTCCTTTATTTTATTTAAATAAAAAGGAAAATTGAATTCTGAACTTTTGATTTTAAACAGGATTCACTAGTTGAGCAGATTAGTCAGGGTTCATTTGATTCCTATGGGTATCAGTATATTCTAACTGCAGTCATAGGAAAACCTGAACACCCAGGACGTGTCCGTACTGCTGGAGTTAGAGTTGGTATTCGTGAATATTTTGGTTTAAAACCAAAAAATACCATTAGTTCCAATATGTCTTAAAAGAACATTGAGGAGTTGAAACAACAAATGTATGAGCAACTGAGACAAGATTTGTTCAAAGACTTTCATGAGAAGGTGGACGAGAGGGTTGAAGAAAAGTTGAAATCCATGCATGAAGTGTCTCCAGCACATGAGGTTCTTCGAGTTAGCAGTAAAACTAGCTTTATTGATTTAGAACCTGCATTTAATGGAAGGTAATAATTTTATTTGCTTTAAAGTTGTATGTCTAATAATTCCAATAACATAAACATCATTTTATTACAGGTGCGAGTTGTATGTGGAGGGGGATCCTCCACTTATTGTAGCTCTTGATATCGTGTTTGGTGGGGGCATAACCATTCATGGGATCCCTATACAGCCAGATTGGGTTAGAGTGGTTGTGGATGATGTCATTGACCCTGTTGCCACAGTGTCAGTGCCTAATGTAGAAGTACAATTTGTGAGGCAAGCTATAAACACCTTCATTGCATAACCTAGAAATTTGCTTAGGGCAATTTCATCACAACCTAAGGTACTATTTGCTCTATTCATTTTTATATATTATTAGTTGCATTACTAAATGGTACAAAATGTGCCTTTACATGTTTAGGACAACATAAATAATGGAAAACAATCAATGGACGTTCAAAATCCTCCAAGATTTGATGATTTAGATGATGATGCCGAACAAAATCCATTGATTGATCTAATGAAGATATCATTATCATTGTTTAATGCACCTATACAAGTGTCATTTACTAAAGAAATTTTTTGTGTTGATAACCTAATTGTTCCAATATACATATCATTGGTTGATGTTCTTGAGATTTGTTCGAAGACTACCATGCTAAACATCTCCGTCATACAAGCTTGGCAAAGTTCAATAAAATTAATAATTATTTTCATTTAATAAAACCTAATGACTTTACTAAATATGTTTTTGGTTTGGTATAGTTATTTGTTGGGTTGAGCATGAACCAAGACACATCGCATGTATATGAATTTCTTGATCCTCAGTCAATACAGAAAGTTGGTAATAACAAAGCATTAGTTCAAGAATACATATAAACATGGATGACTAAATCAAGAAAACAAATATATTTTACTCCATTCATATATAGGTTAGTTGATTAATGAATTTGTGGATTTTTTAATTTCATTTTTGTTGAAACATATGGTAGTAATTCATTTATTGTTGATTCATGTCCCACAAGCATCTTATAGTCCTTATTCCTAAGGATTATACAGTGATTTGGTTTTGTTCATTATACCATAAACCTACCATTGACATGAAACATTTATTGAATGTGTAACTTTATAATATTTTTAGATATATTTGATATTAGTTGTACATATGTTTTAATACTATAGTAATTTTTAATTTGATTAGGGTCATTAGAGGTACAAATGTGTTATTTGGATGTGTTAATCGAGGAAATAATATCGGCATTATCCCTAAGGTATAATGTATCAGATTCAATTTTCTTAGTTAATATTGTAATCTAACTATGAATCTTATTAATGTAGAGTAACAAACAACTTGACTCCTTTGAATGTGGTTATTATGTAATGTATTGAATGAATGTCATTATTGTTGCAAAAATTAAGGATTCTTGGCTTGAGGTAACTTTAGATTCAATTTATATTATCTTCAGATGTTTAAAACACAATCAATAACAATTAATAGTTTATACATATTTAAGATGTTCCAAGATGCTGGCTGACTCATTACTTAGTAAAGACATTGACATTATTCAGAAAGAATGGATAGTTGAAATGAAGAAATATTCATAGCACGGACACCTCTATATAAAGAGGTACTCAGAAGGTTTATGAATAAAAATTGTATTGTTATGGTGAAGTTAAGGTTTTAGATTGATTGAATGTAATTCTGGGCTGAATTGAATTGATTGTTGACATGTTTGATTTTGGTAATAATCCGAATTAGGTTAGTTTATCTTTAAATTATTTTAACTTTTGTATGATACAATCTTACTTATGATATTAATTTATTATTTATTCTATTTTCAAATAACATTAACATACTTGGGAGTTAATGGTACTCCTTAATTGCATTTGCTTTTAAATATTTTCATGTAATTTATGAACAATGTTAATTATATGTAAACTTATTACGGAAATGACTGAACAATATTATTGATAGTTGTGACTAACTATGTTTAATTTTTGGTAGATAAATGACATTTTATATTGTTTGATTTTTATTTATTGAAGAGTTCTGAAATGAAGAAACATTGTTCTTATTTTTGTTATATAAATCTATAATTTTTGTTAGGAATATTAAATTGTTTCATATCAAATACATATTATACCGTTTATAATAATAAAATAAATGAATAAATAAAACGATTTTTTTTAAAAAAAAAACTTATTTTTAACGTTGGTTATTAAAGTTAACTTATGTAATATATAAAATACTTTTTCTTTAAAATATATGACGGTGGTTTGTGAAACAATCGCCGTGATAAATGAAAATTTTTTTTTAAAAAAATTAAATATACATAATTACGAGCACGGTAAAAAATTGAATATACAACGGCGGTTACTTATTTTGAACCGTCGTGAAAAATTGTTTTTAACAGTCGATAAAAATAACTTACTTTTTAGGTCTCTCATGTACTACGGCAGGACAATTTTATAACCAACGCTTATTACACTAGTGTTAATAGCGTAGTAGTGTATTTTGGTGCATTGTATTTCTTTACTTGGTTTGAGCTATAATTTACAACCAGAGTTTATCTAGGTTAATTTTTTAGAATAAAAAGTTTTAATTGATGTTTTCTTGATAATGTTTGCATTTTATTTTTATTAATAGTGTATTGAAAATTTATATTGTTATCCGTATGTATTATAATAAGTTGTTAGTAACTTTTAATTTTTATTATATTGTTATTGTGCTCATTTTACTTTATTAATAGTGTAGTAAATATTTTATTTTAAATGAGTTAGTTGTAATTATTTATGTTATTTTCTACATATAGTAGTAGTTTTTAAATTTATCTTGCATACGAAAACTTTGGTGAAATAACCAAAATTATCGGTACAGTAAAATAGAACTAAACTTTTAGCAATATTTATAAAATATGTTCCTATAAACTATCATCGTTGATGTAAAATTTAGAATTTGTAATTTAGTATAAAAAATGATTATTATGTGTTAGTAGATAAAACATTAATTTCGTGATGTAATTTTTTTATGTTTATAATGCATAAAAAAATTAAATAGTTATATGTTGGTGGGTGTGTAATAATATAAGTTATTGGTAGTTTTTAATTTTATTTATAATTTTTATCCAGATTTTATTTTATTAATCATGTAGTAAATATTTTAAGTAAGTAATTATTATTTACGTTATTTAATAAATAAAGTAGTGATTTTTAAATTTAATTTGATTAGAAATTTGCTATATTAAAAATACTATTGGTGCAGCAAACTATTAGTAAAATTTTGCATGATATATATATATATATATATATATATGTTTTAATATAATATCAGTAAAATTTAACTTTTTTATAGTATAAAAAATTATTATTATATGTTAGTAGATGCGTAATAATTTAATGATGTGCCTTTTTTTATTATTGATGTATCTTTTTATTTATAATGTATTAAAAAAATAAGACATTTTTTTTAATAATGTATGGATTTTTTATTAGAAATACGTGAAAAATTAATAATTGTCTGTTAATGCATGTGTAATATTGTAATAAGTTGATATTAATTTTTTATTTTAATTAAATTTTTTTTGAAGGTTTTCTAAACTCTGTTTCATTCTTATACAAATTATTAACACATAAAGAATTTAATTTGTTGCCTTAAACTCAAATCACGGACAATAATTACCTTAACATATAATTCTACTTTAATTTAAACATTTCTTCTTAATATTTATAAGTTATAACTAAAATTTATACATTACTATTTTTATATATATGTAATAGAATGTATTTATTAAAAACTATAAAATTTTAAAATAATTAAAGAAATAACTTTTACTTGGTTGAAATATTATTAATTTCTAATGAATTCATTTTCATGCTTTATTTGGATGTTCCATATTATTATATCTTTCTACATCCTCCCATTGTATATAATATATATATATATATATATATATATATATATATATATATATATTATTACAATTGAAGTTATATTTACACGGAACGTAGAAGTAAATGAATATTAAAATATAATTATAAAATAAATAATATAAATATAAATATAAAGTTAAAAATGTATATGAGAATAACATCCACTAATTCAGTATATCAAAGGGAAAAATATTAGAAATGTATTGGAAAATAATAAGATACACGTGAGAAAACAATTGTTATTTGATAATAAAGTGATATTTATAGAATCCATCAACCAAACGGAGGTAGACTGTAAGAATGGAAAAGGTTAATATTTAATTAATAAATTTATATAAAAATTATTAGTATAATAAATATATAAAAATATGTATTTTATAATCTAGATCGGTAGAGTGATTGAAACATTCATATTTAATGTTTTCGTGTTAAATTAGTTTAAAAACATCTTCACTATTTTAATTAATTATTTTAAAAAAATAATTAATAAATTTTAATTTATCTATGAGTTAAATAAGTTGATGTAATTAAAAATTTATATTAATAATTTAAAATAAATTAACTTAAGAATTCCAACCCTTATTATTATAATAAGCACAAAATTAATTGAAAAAAATAATAACAAATCTCTAATTCTAATATTAATTAAAATTAACAAAAATAAAGAAAAAAACATATTTATACTTTACATATATAATAAATAACAATTCTTATGCAATAAAACAAAACTAAGAAATAATATATGAGAAACAAAAACGGTTTATGTCGACACTACCGAGTATAGGAAGTGTTGACTGAGAAAAAATAAATCTTATTGACAAAAAAGTCTTTTAAATATATATTTTAATTTGTGAGAATATATATATATATATATATATATATATATATATATATATATATATATATATAAAAAGATAAAAAAAAAAAAATAAAGAATATTTTTACGTTAAACAAGAATACCTCACGCAGCTTTGAGGAAAAGATGGTTAAAGAATGGAAAGAATATTTTTACATCAAATACATTTTTATCATTTCAATTTATCTTTTGAGGCAGGGTTTTAGGTCAATTAAGCACGCAATAATTTTTTTAATTTATTAATATATATATATATATATATATATATATATATATAAATAAAAAAATTTGGGGAGCCACGCTCCAAGTCCCTCCCCCTCTGTGTATGACTAACCCTTGCCACTAATCATTCATCCTACTATTAGTTGTGACACTGTCGCCCATCTCCGAACACATGCGAAGAGTGTCTCGCTATTACGAATATCATTGCTCATACCCGTCCTGCTACCGGCATTTGTACTACAATTCAAACAAACCCATGGATGTAAATTTTTTCTAGAGAGAACCATTCATACAGTTAATTTATAAAACCAGCCCAGTTTTAATTTTTCGTGTGTAGATTCTTGTGGAAATATGGCAATATTCTATAACTATTTTTCTAATGCTTAAGAAAGAAGGGGAAAGTTTTAATGGACATGCCAGTGCGAGGAACCCTACAAGGTATCAAGTAATACCTTGCAATTGAGAAACGACCTATGCTGATCAAGAATTGACATTATAAACTTATAATGCCATGTGACGGTGTATATCTTATTTTCAAGACAATTTGTGTTATTCAATATTCACCTTATTGTTTTTCAAGATCAAAACATCTCTTGTGATTTCTTAAACCACTGAATTCTTGATTACTATATTCAAGAGTTCAAGTAGATCATTATACCTGATTCTTTAACTTTCTTAAGATGAGTATATTCATTTGTTGTTGAATTCATGTCAATTTGAGTCTTGAGTTCATTATTACAAGTTTATTGTAATTTTTTTCATAAATAACTATTACATAATTTCACCCGAAATTTCCGGTTACACACTTCAAAATGTCTACAACAAGGACAAAATACCAATAGCCCCTCATTCCACTCCACTCATGTCATGGCTATAAGAAGATCTTCATATCTCTTCAGTAGCTTGTTTTACTAAACAAAATTCATAGAAAGCCTACAATGACAATATATATACAGAGAATCACTCTTCAATGTATTTTTAAATGTTAGTGTCAAATTTATATAAAAAAAACCTCCATAGAATAATTTTTATCAAATAAGTATTTAATTCTAAATATGTTTTATTAAAATAATTTTGAATTCTTCCACTAATTTTCTTACTTCTTTTGTACGATAATATTATATATATTTTATATTTTTAAGACATTAAATATATATTTTTCACTTAATACATTATACATCATTAGCCGTAATACATATGCGATTTATATTGAAAGCAAATGCATGTCCTGGGGGCGGAGCCACGTTGTGGCTCCCGGGGCAACTGCCCCCCGCCCCCAAAAATTTTTGAATTTTTTTATTTTAATATATATATATATATATATATATATATATATATATAATATTAATATATATATATATATATATATTATTAATAATATATATATATATATATATATTAATAATAAATTTAATATTAATATATATAAATTTACATATATATTAACAATATATATATATATATATATAATTTCTTAATAAATTTATATTTTTATATATATATATGTAATTTCTTATTAAATTTATATATATATATATATTAATAATAAATTTAATATTAATATATATATAAATTTATTATTATTATTAAATATATATTAATAATAAATTTATATATATTAATATTAATAATAAATTAATAATAAATTTATATATATATATATATATATATATAAATAATAAATTTATATATATATATATATAAATAATAAATTTATATATATTAATTTACATATATATACATATATAAATTAATATATATATATATATATATTAATTTATTTATATTAATAATAAATTTATATATATTAACAATATTTTAATCTCTCTCAAATTTATTTTAATTTCTGTTAAAAAAAATTATATAATCAGTAAATTATATCTAACCTATTTAAAAAAATTAAAATAAAAATAAAAAATTTAAAAAAAAAAATTTCGCACTTCCCATTCTGACTCCGCCCATGCATGACCATAAAAATTATTTAAAACAAAGTTAATGTTTTCATCCAAGTCGCCAAATTAAATGTACATATTCTTTTCCTTACCTACTTTTCCCTGAAATACACACAACTTTATACATTTAAATATTGTTTAATTAATTCTTACGTACGCTGGTACATACATACCAATACGGTTGTCATACTTTTTTCTTTTGTTTGTTTGCTTTCTCCCCTTTTCTTTTAATTGCAAACGATATTATTGTCTTCCGTTTTTAATAAGTATTCGGAATAATATTTAAAGTTATATCTTTTTGATAACTTTTTCACTTACAATATTTTATGATCTACTTTTTTCTAATTATTGAGTTTATCATTTATTTAATATGTGGGGCTTTTATCAATTTCCTAGTTATAAATTTAAATAATCTTATTCTTAAACTTGATTCCATTTCTCGGTTTTTACTTTAATCTATCAATTCTTGATTTTTTTACACATGAAAAATAAGTAATGGTGATGGAACTTTATGGCGTTGCAAGTAAAATAGGTTATTCAAATTGAAATATATTAAAAAATAAAACCAAGTCATGACTAATCTAGCACATATATAAACTTGACTAACGCAAGGGAAATTGATGATAAAACTTGAAAGTGGTGGTCCAGTCAATTCCAAAAGTAGTTCTCAGTCTATAATTATATAATGTGAGTTGCTAAGACTGAGTTTGTTCAAAATCTGAGTTGGTGTAAAGCATTTTGAGCATATGCAATTATGATTTCTTTATTTTATTTTTTTATAGCTGAGAATTACGAGCACGATATCCATTTTATATTCAAAGAAAACCACTACACTACATATTCGTAGAAATCATGACGAGAGGAGAGTAAACTCTTACGAAAGTTAAGTCGGATATACCGTGACACTGATAGTTGCATTTTTGCCTTCTAGAAAGTTTGTGGAAGAAATTAGAAAACTGTCCGGTGCTTAAATAAATATCAAGTAAATCATCAATTTTATCTGTAAAGTATTACTACTTTCTTTTCAATTTTTAAATGATTCTCAAAATTTAAAAAATGATTAATTATAAAATATTAGAAATTCTACTAATTACTTTGTTAAATTTTGATAATTTTAAAATCCGTTTAGAATTTTACTGTAATATATATCAGCTTAAATACTGCATTAATAAATATTTATTTTTTATATATAAGTTAAAATAATATCTTCAATAAAAATATTTTTAGGAACTGTCTTCTAAGAACATTTGTTTAAGAAGTTATAATATAAAATATTTCTTCATCTCTTATTTCTATTTAATTTATTATTTATATTTTTTTTAAAATTAAATTGCAATGGTTACTTTTTTAAAGAATTGTATACATTAAAAAAATAGAATAAATTAATAAGTTATAAGGATAAGTTTCTTGCATTACATTCAAGATATAAATAACTAATTTACTCCTTCTACAAAATTAATAAGTATGAGTTAGGAAACATTAAAAGGTTTATTAACTTATATTACTTATTCTTTAAAACAAATAAGTTGATAAGTCATAATTATAATTTTCTTTAAATACATCTAAAAAGTACTTTGTTAATTTATTTATTTAAAAAATAAATGAAAATAAGTTAGTGAATTCCATAATATATATGTTTAAAAATACTTATTACAAAGTATAAGCCTAGTATAATCTATTTGATTATAATTTTGCTAAAAATAGTTTTATTATTTTAAAATAAATTTGAAAAGAGAGTGATAATTTGATAAACAAACCTGGCCGGAAATGGAAAAACTGTAACAAATGAGGAAATTACCAAAAGAAAGCATGAAAAGATGAAAAAGAAAAAAGTAGAAAGGTTGTAAAGGAAAGTGAAGTAGTGAAAATAAAAGGTCTCAACTCAAATAATGCAACAAGAAGAGGCATAGAGAGAGACCCATTTGGATATTTGTGATGAAAGAGAGATGGCATAGAGAATCCCAATGCTAAAGCTCACAGACACAGACAGGTGAGGTGAGTTGAGTTGAGTTGAGGTGAGGTTACTGTTCTCACTCCTCCCTCTCCTCTTTTCCATCCATTTTAACTATACAAATTAAAATCCCCACTCTCTCATTTTTCTCTCTCACATCTTCCATATCATCTCACCCTCCTCACTCTCTCTTTCTCATTCTCCCAACTTTATTTTCTTTTTCTTTCCCTCACTCCCTACAAATGAAATCTAATACCTCATAAAACCAACCAAGATTCCACTCTTTTGAATCTGAACCCACACTCCTCAGATCAAAAACAACATCGACCCAATCGAAAGAACAAATGAGGGAAAACCAAACTTCATCAAACTCCGAGGATGACCACCGATCCCCGTTACTGGATCTGGCACGTGCGGAAATAACCGAATCCTCGTCCTCCAAAACCCGAACATGTGGCTCCTTCCCAGGTTCAGCTTCGGGTTCAGGCTCCGTCCCCTCCGAACCTCAGGCTCCTTTCCCAGACCAGGTCCTGGAAAACGTCCTCGAAAACGTTCTCCACTTCCTCACCTCTCGCCGCGACCGCAACGCCGCCTCATTGGTCTGCCGCTCCTGGTACCGTGCGGAGGCCCTCACCCGATCCG
Organism: Hylodesmum podocarpum; assembly: GCA_026586105.1. Lineage (NCBI taxonomy): Eukaryota > Viridiplantae > Streptophyta > Magnoliopsida > Fabales > Fabaceae > Hylodesmum > Hylodesmum podocarpum. The sequence goes on along the minus strand of JALJEV010000071.1, from coordinate 807,128 downwards.
AACTCTTCATCGGCAACTGCTACTCGCTCTCCCCCACGCGCGCCACATCGCGCTTCACGCGCGTCAAGTCTGTTACCGTCAAAGGGAAGCCGCGCTTCGCGGACTTCGATCTGATGCCGCTTGATTGGGGGGCCCACTTCGGCCCATGGGCCTCTTCCCTGACCCAGGCCTACCCTTGGCTCGAGAAGATTCACCTCAAACGCATGTCCGTCACTGACCGTGACCTCGCTCTCATCGCCGACTCCTTCGTCGGCTTCCGCGAACTCGTCCTCGTTTGCTGCGAGGGCTTTGGCACTCCCGGCCTCGCCGCACTTGCCGCCAAGTGCAGGTTTAGATCTTACTTATGCTCTTTTATTTTATTATATTATAATAATAATAATAATAAAAAACCGAGCAATTGATTTTAAGTCATAACACTAGTTCAATTCATTTTAGTTGATTTAAAGAAATTAGTTGAATTAGTTGATTTGGTTTATTTGATCTTTTAAGAAGTTTATTGAAAGAGAGAGATATTGTGTTTGGTTTTTGATTTTGAGCATTGTTGTGTGGTGTGGTGTGGTATTTAGGTTGCTGAGGGTGCTTGAGCTTGTGGAATCTGTGGTGGAGGAGGATGATGATGAGGAGGTGGATTGGATTTCTTGTTTTCCTGAGAGTCAGACCAATATGGAGTCTCTTGTGTTTGATTGTGTGGAGTGTCCGATTAATGTTGAGGCGTTGGAGGGGTTGGTAGCGAGGTCGCCTCGGTTGAAGAAGCTTCGGTTGAACCGTTTTGTTTCCATGCCTCAGCTGTATCGATTAATGCTTCGGGCTCCACAGCTTACTCACCTTGGGACTGGTTCATTTAGTGCTAATGAGGGCGGTGGGGCTGGTGATCAGGAGCCGGATTATGCTACGGCGTTTGAGACTTGTAGATCATTGGTTTGTTTGTCTGGATTCAGGGAGATTTGGGTGGATTACCTTCCTGCAATTTATCCGGTTTGTGCGAATCTGACTTCGTTGAATTTGAGCTATGCTGATGTTAATGCGGAACAGCTGAAGTCGGTTATTCGCCACTGTCATAAGCTGCAGATATTTTGGGTATGTGTTGTGGCATTGTGAGTTGTATTGTGACTGCATTGTTTTAATAGTTTGAATTCGAATTTAGATTTTGGAGCTGATTGGTGTTTGGATGTTATTGTGCAGGTACTTGATTCGATATGTGATGAAGGACTTGAGGCGGTGGCTGCAACTTGCAAGGACTTGCGTGAGCTTCGGGTTTTTCCTGTGGATGCGAGCGAGTTGACTGTAGGGCCTGTTTCTGAGAGGGGGTTTGAAGCGATTTCTCAGGGTTGCAGGAAGTTGGAATCAATTTTGTTTTTCTGCCAGAGGATGACTAATGCGGCTGTGGTGGCTATGTCAAAGAACTGCCCGGATCTTGTGGTGTTTCGGCTCTGTATAATTGGGCGGTATAGGCCAGATCCTGTGACTCAGGAACCCATGGATGAGGGTTTTGGTGCCATTGTTATGAATTGCAAGAAGCTCACTCGGCTTGCTGTGTCTGGTTTGCTGACTGATCGTGCTTTTGAGTACATTGGGAGGTATGGGAAACTGATTAGGACGTTGTCAGTTGCCTTCAACGGGGACACTGACATGGGCCTTAAATATGTGCTTGAAGGATGCCCAAATTTGCAAAAGCTTGAAGTCAGGGATAGTCCTTTTGGGGATGTTGCTCTGAGATCCGGTTTGCATCATTATTACAACATGAGATTCCTGTGGATGTCGTCATGTAAATTGACGCGCCAAGCTTGCCAAGAAGTTGCGCGAACATTGCCCCGCCTGGTTTTGGAAGTGATCAACAGTGAGGAGACTGCAGGTGATGATAATATTGAGATATTGTACATGTATCGGTCTCTTGATGGGCCACGGGATGATGCTCCAAGAGTTGTTACCATCCTGCAGTAGATTTTTCATTTTTATTCAACAAGATTTTAGCTCTTTCCAATGGTGGCTGTTGAATGAAATATGAAGGAGCGTGGGATTTTAAATAAACCCAGCAGAAGATTTATTTGTTTAGCCATGGCAAACAAAGTTAAGCTTACAACTCCTGTTCTTGGCGTGGGATGCTGTTATGGCAGGCCTCAAAGCTGCAATTGGAAGAGGGGATTGGGAAAATTTCTCCATTTGCCCTTGTTTATGTTAGAGGACTAAGGATTGAAGAAGGGAATAGAATAATATAGGAAGGGGTAGGGGGAGAATGATTCAGAAAATGAAGTCCTGCAGAATTCAGTGTTGTTGTATCTTTACAGTTTAAGTTTATGTATTTTTTTTTTCCTTCTTTTTTATTCATTTTATCTTAACGGAGAACTGTGCAAGGAGATGGAAGTAGAGATTGCTGAATCTGTTCTGAGGACTGGTTAATAAGCATTATTTCATTTCCTTTGCCAAATAGATGGTACATTGAGAGCAGATTTAGAAGGGATCAAATCAGAAGGTTTGGGGAGGTGAGGTTCTCTAACTTATCCATCATACCTTACCTGTAGAGAAGCAAAAAATGTATTATTCACTTTGTAAGGAACTTAGTCTGTTTAGTTGGATTCAAATGATATTTAGATGAAGCTTTGGCCGGCCAGAATCCGAACCTCAGACTCTGATATAAGACTCTGAGATAAACCTATCTCTGTCTCCCTTATCTCAAATGTCTTTTTTTCTTTTATTTTTGTTCACGGATGTGTTGCTGTAGCACCTGACTGTTGCATTTATTGTTATTGTTAGAAATTGTGAGATGGTTAATAAATGCCAGAATATGCATATGGACCATATAGTGTCTATATCTTTCGTTTTCTGAATGTGGAATGATCGACAGGGAGACCTATTAATTATGTGTGGAAAGTGTTATTCAAGTACACGTTGCAGGACCCCCTTTCTTCTCGTGGGGTTCTATTTACATGCCGTGAGGATCCATTCCTTTAAACAGAAAAAAAAAGGGTGAAAGGGTTTTTTGATGGTCTTGATCTTCCATCAGATCTTTGTTAAGTGCTCTTTTCATGGCTTGCTCATTTACTTTAAAAGCCTATTTGTTTAAGCAGAGGGACTGAACTATATAAATTTATTATGTGTGAATAGTTAACTTGTGCTTTGAATATAGATATTATATTAGGGCGATGTATGTGTGTGAAAATCATATGGCTTCCACAGGGTGTGAGGGGACCAATAATTTGATGACTGGTCTCCTCTCCTGCGTTTGCGTTATAAAGTGGCCAAGTCCACTAACGGACTATCTCTTTCTCTCTCTCATTATTAGGTGAGAAATCCATCTCTTTGCCTTGTTGGTATTCAATCTGGCATGAGGCAGAATGGTTAAAAGTAAACATAAACATCCAAGTGGGATCTGACTCTGCAACTAAGTGATGTGAAGCAAAGCTTTGGTTCTCTTTTTTTGTCTATCCATTTGCTGCTGAAGCAAGTGGAGTGAACCCAAATGGTCTCTTCTCATTGCCACTGGCCCCCTCACGATTGGTTATTTTCCCTTCTCTTTCCATGTCCCTGATTCAGATTGCTTTGGTGAGAGGATAAGAGGCTTGTGCAGGGAACCAAAACTAATAAAGGGTTTTCTCATAAATAAAAAGGGTTCTCATAACTAGGCTTGGCTTATCCATATAATTGCTCTCATGGAGGGAATAGCCCCTGGATGGTCATTACCATACAATAGCTGTCTTTGCCTTTTGACCATATCCTTTTTTCTGTTTGCCTTCGGTTCTTCTTTCTTCAAGAGTAGCCATCACTGTCCCCTAGGAGAAAAGAAAAACAAAATAAGAGAAAACAAATTGATAATGACCTTCCACAAGTAGTAGATTTATTCTCTCCCACTCCCAAACTGGTTTCAATTATAACCGTTGGATATGTTTGAATGACCATTGTGATGGTCCTATCTTACCTACTGGCCACTGGCCACCCCTCAGATCAAGTCCATCATCACTTTAAAATAATTTTTCATCAAATTGCATGGTCGTGAATGAATAAACAAGTATCAGCACACATCCCGAACCCGATCAGGTTGTCACATGCATTATACTGTTTACTAAGCACACACATACGCTCTGATAATAACTTACAATAATTATATTGAGTTGCAATTCTAAAAAAGGTTCAATTCTTTGGGCTGGTTGGTGAAGATCCATCTAGGGTATGGCCCACCCACCTGATCTTTTGGTTATGTGGGCCACGTGTACGGTTTTGGGGTTGGGATACATTAATGCCTTTGAGCACATTAAGATATTACATAATAATCATGCATTTATCAATAATGATATGAGGGTTGATAAAAATAATGGTGGAGAGCCAGAATACAGAATCTAACGTACAAAATAACAAACAATGAAGCCAACAACTAGTTGGCAGTGGCAGTGGGTGGTGTTGGTGCATTGGTGGGGGAAGGAAAAAATTAGGAAGGTCGGTGAAACCCTACTCTACTATAAAGGGTTTTTGGTTTTCACAACTTTTGTCTGTTAACCACATTTCATAGGTGATCTAAGCACGAGGTCAACCACTAAAGAATCCTGTCCTGTGCTATACCACTGGATTAAGCTATTTCACTGTCAATTATCTCAAATTAAATAATTACTCACCCATTCTTTCCAAGCACTATTTCCAGGATTGATCTTCACCTATTCCCAAGTGAACCAGTTTCTCATTATTTATTTATTTTTTAATGTTATGGACCATGTCAGAATGGCAACTTTAGAGGAAAGTTGGATGATTTTTCATGTGCTATGCTAACCAGTAGCTTTATAAATAATGTATTGTATAATAATTTCACCACTATGTGTGGGAGCACAGTTTTATCCTGAAATGCAAAATGCTACAGTCTCATAGGGTAAATTTTTTCATAAACTTTTTATAGGAGGAAAAAATATAAAAAAAAAGACATAAATTTGTTCATGAATTAAAATTAGTTTATCTGTAAATTTATAGAAATTCTTTCGTTAGTTTCTTTAGAATCTAAGTTTTAATTTATACATAAGTTCATTTTAGTTTCTAAGAAAATTTGTCATTTTTCTTTGAAGATATTTATTCGAACACTCTAAGCATTATAATAATTTTAAGTTCTTTTGACAAGAAGTGAATATAAACCTTAAACAAGTAACTGGTTTTTTACACCATGTTTGTACTTGAATAGTAGGATGGGACGATCTCGGTTTAGTGAGAAATCATGTCTTTTTCAATGGTTCAATCTCAACTAATCTTAAAATTTGCGAGTATTGAGCACTTAATCAAATATCGGGACTCCGGTAGATGTCGTACTAGTGGATCATTACGTGTCAATTCTTGCTTAATTATTTTTTAGTACAAACCATGGGCATTTTCTATCGGAGACAACACATATTTATGACTTGAAAATGAAGATTACTAATTACACTAGAACAATCTTACTTGCTTTGTAGTCAAAGTTATAAGATTGACTTGGTATTTGAGAAAAGAAATTTAAGGGTCAAAGAGAGACAAAAGAAGGAAGAGAGACTGTAGATTTGAATCCCTCCCATTAACATTTTAACAAAATTAACAATTAACATCTTTCATTAATACAAAAAAAAAGAGTGCATGTTAGTTTTCCCTTAATTATTCCATTAATAACATTATGTTAAAACATACATATCTTAGGAAATCTATTTAATTATCACCAAATCATTCATTTAAAAGAAATTTTATAGTATATGTATACTTGCTTACACGATAAAACATATAATAATTATATACTTGCTAATGAAATTGAACAAACTTTATTTCCCGAAGTTCAAAATTGTGCTTGGTGTGTTTGTACGTTTCTCCATTCAAAATCTAGTTAAACTTGAAACATGGTTTTGCCTTGGTCACGTTGAAGTGATTGAAAAGCTGGAGAAACAAACACACGGTGTATAACGTAAATTTGAATACAATTTTAACCATCGAACATATATTTTTCTATCTTTACATTTTATAACAATTTTTTTGCAAATTCAAAAGCTTAACCCTATAAGTCCAACTCAGCTTTAATTGATGGCCTTTTAACAAGTCTTTTTGGTCTTCCATTCCTTTCCTTTGAGCTCCTAAGTTTTATAGAGGTGAGTACGTAGATGGATATTTGTAGAATACAGTCTGTGTATACATCAGCTAATGGTGTTAGAGTATTAGCATAACAAAGTTTGTTGGGTGAGTGGCCATTTTTGTGGGTGTATGTACCTCACTGTGGTTGTTGTTTACGAGATGGAATTGACACTGATGTAAGGCACGTAATTACCCGAGAATCGTGGTATCTTGTTTGTATCTGTTGTCAGCGATGGTCTTGTTCTTGTAGCAAATGGACCCTTGGGATTTCTTTGATATGGGTTTGGGCCCGTTTAGGGATCTGATACGCGGCTAGTTAATTTTCAATTTATAAGATGTGCTCTCAAAACACAACCAAGTGATTGTTTGATCACACGGACACAGATAATCATATTTTATGGGGTTTGAGTTCGTTTATCTCTTCCTTATGAACTTAATAGATACAAAACTATGTGTTAGTATCTAATTTCTTCAATTCAACATGATCTAAGCGATAATTTATTGTTATGGATAATGATAATAAGATCTTTCCATTTATCAGCATTTTATCATGACATAAGATAAGGGGGAGGTTCAAATGAGAAAAGCCCATGGTGGATACCTTGACATCTACACCTAGAAATAGGGGAGAGTGTAGTAAACGACAAATAGGGAAACACTTGAAAATAATATGTATTCGGAGATTTCTAACATAGATCAACCTTTTTTGGTGTTGCTGAATCTACTTACAGTTAAAGATAATAGAGTAAAATAAAATTAAAATTACTGTTCGGTAGAGTGAAAAATAGAAAGAAATAAAATTACTTTTTTAAGGTTTATCTTAGTTCAAATTTTCTTTTTCTTTCTATTAAACATATCTTTAATACACAGTTCAAAAAATATCTAAGAAAATTATATATTTAAGACTCAAATATGACATTATTGATTAAGTGATAATAATCTCACACCACTTAATACATATTTTTCAGTAATTATGAGTTAAAATATCATTATTTATTGTAAATTTTATTTTGTTTTGGATTTGATTTTCCCATTGAAGCTTACACCACCATACAAAATTGTCCAATTGAGAAGTGAACGTGTCATTAAAGATTAGCATGGGGCGGAAGAAAATAGAATAGGATAAAAACAAATATATTTAAATAAAATGTGTAAAAAATTGTGTCCACCTTTATTTTCTATTTACCTCTTCTGCTGGTTTTGCGGAACAGGGACTAAGAGTATTAGAGTGTTCTATTAGAGTATCAATTTTGCTTTTAGCTGAAATCCATGGTGTATAACAATGCACGAATGATCCTGCTAGCACATATGTCGACCATTAAGGGATGAGACATGCACTACAATATTAAATGGCTCTTGTCCATAAATCACCCATAATATATTAGTCAAGTCATATTGTCGGAATCTCTTTAGATAAGTTGTTCATATTAGTCCCTCAAAAGTTTATTCATATTACAGATAGCCACTGAAGAAAAAGTTTTCAAAAGAAGGAAAGTAGCATCATCCACTGCCTCAGTATCTTTGTCCATTCCTAAACATGATTTGAAAACTTTGGGAGATGAGCGCTTGTTCGATGTGCATTAATACTTCTTTAGGTTTTACTAATATCTTTTTTTTCCGTTCCGTTTATGAACTCTCATCAATTTCCCACACATTAGATATATGGCACGTGCACACACAAAAAGTAAACACATCCTTAGCCTTGAGAGTGCCACTAGGGGCTCCTCAACTTGATGAACGTGGAGGGGCCACTTTCTTGTACAAAATCGATAGATGGGTCATCCATAATAGATGGTTGATCTCACTCATGGGTTCGATGTTGACACATTTTCGTGTCATATTGTTCGTGAAATGGAACCATGGACTTGTTATACCCTAATGGTTGATAAATTGATGAACTCATTAATCGGATCAAACAGCTTAGCCCACTCGTGGGAATATCTAAAACTGAAGATTCGTTGCCTTAGAACTACATATCTCATTAAACTTTTAAAAGGGTCAAACATTCATACAATTCTTCTGGTTTCGTGATTTGAAGAGGCAATTCATTAGAGCAAACTTCTGCTTTGTTCTTCAGATGGTAAACGTCATTTATTCTAATATTAATTTATTAGTTTTGTTTGAAATCATAATAATATTGGTACGAAGAGATAATAACAATTTTTCTCGGTGACGTTTACGCATTTTAATATAATTTATTCTGTGCTACTTAATATAAGAAACAGCTTTTTACTAATTAATTTGTATTAGTTTCATTTAAAATATTAACACCTTATGTGATAACATATATTATCCAAAAAAAAAAAAAAAAACTTCCACATCTTGTTTCTTTTACCCTTCTTCATTCTAGACCGATCGAGTACATAATTATCGTACACAAAGCATTGATATCATCAATCACACCATAAATTAGAGATTAATCGGTCACACATATATCAAACCTAAATTCTTTTCAATAAAACCATTAGATGTCTCACTTAATGGCATTCTCTTTCATAAAGAACGATTGACAATGAAAAAGAAAAAGAAAATAAAACACGAGAATGGACATATGATGTCAAGTTTTGAGACCAACCCGGTACCTAGAGTTTGATGTTGGCTGGAACAATTTTACGTCTTTCTTGGGTAGTTTCGGGCCACAGTTTTGGGTGTACTTTTATGAGTTTATACTCGTAAAAATGCACCACAAATTTAAAGAGACAACTTTGTCTTCAGTGATCAAAGAACAATTTTCCAATTTTATGAAGTTTTCATACAAGTCTTTAACTTTACAAACACTATTCATTTCAATGTTTACAAACTAAAATGACTTACATTTATTTTCAATGTTTACAAACTAAAATGACTTACATTTATTTTCAATGTTTACAAACTAAAATGACTTACATTACGAATCCATTAAAATTAATTCTTTACTAAAAATTATATGTCCCATCTGAATTACTTGGTATAACTTCCTAAGGTCACATGGAACTATGATACCCTATGCATTTGGAATTCATTCTAAATCAACAAATAGGTAAAGCCCAAACCTAACTTTCAAAAAGAAAGTAGTGTCGTCAGGTCACGAGTCACTTCAGGCTTGAATCAAATTGGCCTCTCCAATAAAGCAATATATATGATTGTCAGTTATCAGCTTCAACATGGTCAAGAAGGAGGAGATGAAGCCTGAAAAGAAAAGATATTTGATGGTTTCTATCTTCATGGTGGAGCCCAGTTTGGTCATGATGGATCTTAACCTAACTAATACTACAAATGATACCAACAAAACTCCATACAATAACCATACAAACTTTTCAAGCATAGACCCCCCTCCCCCAAGTAATAAGAAAACTAAAAGAAATGGGCCTCATTTTGATTAGGATGAAATGCTTACCATTAATTCCATATTCCCATCATCATATTTCAAGAGCTCTGGAAATCTATGCATAGGTTATATATATAGGACACATCATATAAGGACAAATATCATGATGCACATGTACCCTCCATTTTCATATGCATTCAATAAGAACACCCTTTTGAATTACGATCTTGATCGATCAAACGATCTAAATGTTGTATGTTTTAGTAAGATATTTTAATATATATAAACTCGTCAAAGAATTCTAGAAATATTACTATTTTAGTTACGTTTATTTCAATAATTCGGAATTAGTTGTGATTATGAATTGGGAGGACAACACTAATAATAATAATAATCATTAAAGAAATATACTTTTATTAATTTAATGATCGTCCGTGTTTAGAAACTGATTGAGGATTATGGAATCATGTTTGGAATATAAAAAACTACAACTATTAATTTTTAAAATCACGTCACTATTAATTGAAAGTGTCCAATTCAAATTGACATCCTTTTTTTTTTTTTGAAAAATCAAACACGGCATTGGTCTAAAATATTGTCACAAAATCCTAAAATATCTCTTACTTTAGAATGCTGCTGCATTTGGAGGGAAGATTCACGAAAATAACATGAGCCTACCAAATTACATAGACAACAAACACAGTATAGTACTATATATGACACACAAAATGTTAAGGGTCAGTAGCGTAAGCCATGAACCTTTAGGAATCAAGTGGCTACAAGTTAGTCAACAACCTAAGATAGATATTGAATATGACAACAAATACATGCGGAGAGAAGAATAAGCGTAAAAGTAGTGTCTAGTTGGGAGATTAGGAATATTGCTTACTTTTGTTTCATTACAACTTATGATGATATGTATTAAAACTATTTATTGACTAATTGTTTTGACATTGAGTAGCCGCCAGAACTATAGGTACTAGACATTAGGTTTCTTGTGCCGTGATAACATTGGAACCATGTGAATTAGGCTCGGTACCATAACCATGTTTCACTAATCGCTATCATAAAACACCATCACTATAACGTTGGGAAACTGTAACACAAGGTGTTGATCGATTCGTTCACTCACATCATCTCATTGTTATCGTTATCGTTTACGATGACAACCCTTTGAGATAACGAATGGAGAAAGAAAAACGTTGTCTTGTGTACTTGCCACTTCGGAAGTGAATAGGTTTTGGGTCGACTAAGTGGAGCTATCATGATTCGTGATATTAAATGATTTTTTATTTCTGAGAGTTGCACGTTTACGGCGTGATGATCTACTCACTACATTGCAACTGCACTTCTTAATTTGTTTTGGATCTTAATTTGCTCATTCTCTAAAGGGCCAAGTCCGAAAGATGAAGCCCATGCCCAACCCAAAATTAAATCTACATGGAATGAAGAGAAAAAAATGGTATACACAAAAGAAAGTTCAAATGTGCCTCTTCAACAAGATTCTTTTTATAAGAAGATACTACAGTAAAAAAATATCAAACAATAGAAATGGAAAATATACGATGACAATATATATATATATATAATGCAGCCCTCCACTGAAATTACTTTAAAATATTTAGCTTGCATTTTCGTTTTGATTCTCTTATATATTTTGTCTATTTTAGTTCATATATGTTCTTTTGGTTTTACTCTGGATTCTGTTGTCACTTAAGTCTACAAAATCATGAACTTTTGATATAATTAGCATGCATTACATGGAATATAATTATATTATAAAATTTTATATTTTTATTTTTAGAATAATTAATTTTTCTTGAAAAATTATTATTATGAGATAAAAAAGTTAATTGAATAATACGGTGAAAATAAAATACAGAGAGAAAACATTTTATTTAAAAAATTTAAATAAAAATATATTTATTACTACTTTTAAAGGAGGTTGAGTGTAGAGACGACAATAAAACGGGTCAATTTTTTAAAAGCGGGTTTAGAATTTTGAAACTCATCACTCTTACTGAATTTTATTGAGTTCCGGTCAACTAGCGGGGAATCCATTTTTTTTTAAAAAAATCTTATTTATATATTTTTAAATACATTATATATAATATAATAAATATGTTTTAAATCAAATAATATATAAAAAGATAAATAACAAAAATTAGTAATAAAACTTTAAGAATTAAAGATTTTTTTTATTAAATATATTATTTTATGTGTTATATTTATAGAGTGCAGCGAGTTCGAATGTGGATTAGAAGTGGCAGTGGTACTCCAACCCACATCTAAAATGAACGGGGCAGGTTTGTGTTTGGTGTAGGAATGACAAGACAAATTTTCTCCATCAATGTTAAGGTGGATTTAAATAGGTACGCACAAATTTAAATTTCTTTTATCATTCTAAATTGAGAAAAATAAGAGAGAAAATTTAGAAAGTTAAAAAAATAAAAAATAATACAAATTATCTAAAATAAAAAATATCGTTTATATAAAGTGACGGAGCTAAGATTTAGATATGGGAGAGGAACTTTTTTTTTTTAATTTTTTTTTTCATTTTCATTTTAAATTCTTAAAATTATTTTCATTTTCTGAGTATATTTTTATATCTATTTGGTATTTTTTTTAATGACTTAAAAAATAAAATTAATTTATTATAAAAAACATAATATTCTTTTTTAAAAAAAGAATTTGTTATTATATTTTAACTTTCTTTAAATAAATAAAGATAGTCTTATTTTTATTATTTATCATTTAATTAGAAAATTAAAATTATATAGAGTTACACTTGATAAGGAATTAAAAAATTATCCTATTAAAAATAAACTTAAAATTAAAATTTATTATTATTATTATTATTATTATTATAATATATATATATATATATATATATATATATATATATATATATATATATATATATATATATATATATATATAAAAGTTTGGGGACAACCCTAACGCAGCGCCACCTGTATATAAAGTAACTTTTTTAATATTTTATTTTAATCTATATTATTTAGGAAATATAAAACTTAGTCTATATTATATTGTAATCTTTTGATTTACAAAAATTATAATATTGAATGATACAAAAAGACATATGACAAATTAATTGTCATAAAATATGTGTTCTATAAAAATAGATAATTAAAAATATAAAATTTATTAAAATATTTTATTTAATATTAATTATATTTGTATAATTTATAATATTATTATATGTTAGGTAAATTTAAAATGGTCGAAGTTGCATTTTTGAGAAACTGAATACATTTTTATAATCCCTGAATTGTTTTGTTTATGAATATGTGACTAGATTTTAAAAATATATCTCTGTAATATTTTTTTTCTTCTTATAAATTTAACCAATTTTAACTCTTTTATTAGAATTTTTGACCCCAAACCAAAATTGTGAACCGATTAAATTAACTTATATTTTCTTCTTTTCATTTTAGATCAAATAAAATCTTAATTAAAATTGTCACCAAAAACTTGTCATTTCGAGGCGGCCGACATGCAAGTCGAATTCCTTTCTTAAGTTTTTCCTGCACGTTTTCAAGGGTAAGGGAATTCTATTCCTTATGGGCTCTTGATTGATTGTATGATAATTTAAATTCTTAATTGAATGCGGTTTTGGAAAGAAAAGGATAATAACAGTGTGTTTTAAACTGTTGGAATGTGACAATGAATTATTTAAATGATTGTGATTAAATTAAACGTCCTATAGATATTCTTTGGAATGTTGGTACTGTTGTGGTCTAGATTTTCTATAAAAGTTTATTTTTGGGAAAGGTTCAAACCACAAGCATACTCTAGCCAATTTTTGATAAATTTTAAAAACTAAGTCAATTTTCCTAAATCATTATAAATAGATTAAGATAAAGCTTTCCTATAAATTGGTCAAGATTTATTTGTATTTCAAGTTAATGTTTAGCTACTAAATATTAAATTCTAATGTATTTTAAAGGTATTTGGATGATAATTTTAACCAAATGTTTGTTGATGAGATTTGCTATGACTTGGTGAAATCTTTGGTACGTTGTTGTAATTTCTTTGGGGTAAGATATTCTAACTTTAGGATGAACTCCTAATGTAAAAAGCTACCTAGTGTTGTGTTAAAATAAAACCTTTTTTTGTCGTGAGAATGAGAGTACGCGTTATCTTGTAAGTCTTAAGCCAAAAAGTTAGTTGTTTAAAGTTTGAGTCATGGTATGTCAATGTGTAGGAGCATGTTATGTTATTATTAAGTAGAATAAAGATACTATTAGAAAAAGGTTAAGGCTTGAGTATTAGAGGGCTTGAATTTGTGTTTCCTTTAAGTTAGAGGTATAGGGATAAAGGTTCCAACATTAAATCTTATATCCAATTAGACGAGAAAGTCATGGTAACTTCAGGACTAGTTCTCTACCGCCACCCTAGTGTCACTACGAAGGACTCTATGAGACATAAGAGCTGCTAAAAGCATCAGACTCAGAGTCGTATTCATAAAAGAACTAGTGAGAGAGTTAATGTGGAGTCAATCTCTAGAGTTATGATGATTACAGAATGACACCTTTGAGATACAATCATAAGCACAAGGAATCCTACAGAGATGTTGTCGAGTGAGACCAACAATGTCAAAACCACATCCGTCCAGTCCCGACACATTTACAACACATTACTAGTTGGTGAGAGCCTGACATCGTGCCATGGTGGGTGTACTACTAACTGTCATCATGAACCACTAAGTGATGGAAAATAGAGGTGGCAACTGTAATAAGGATGAATACAATGATTGGAGTATATTATTTTGTGTGATCGATAGATAATCTCACGAAGGAACTCATAGGTTTTGTGATGTTTAAGTACGTAATATGTAGATGTAATTCTACAATGACATGGAAAGGGATTCACCATTATTTTAATTTCAAGTGAGCTTAGTGATGGATCTAGAAACTCTTATGTTTCATATGCTTGAGTCCCGAAGGCAATTGGACCCCTATGACGGACTTAAGCGAGGACCACTTCGTGGGATGCATGCAGACGACCTTATATTCTTCCAAATCTCTCAACTTCACTACCTAAGTTTTGACTGTGTTGTAGACTATGTAGCATAGGCTACTGTATCTAGGGATGGCCGAGGTTGTAGACTTGGTGGAGCTCTCTTCCAATTCCTCTAACTTTTCTTCTGTATGTACCTAGTGGTATGTATCATCGTTGACACCACTACTAGAGTTGAATTTGTTTCCTCGTCGTGATGCAATACCTATTCCTCCTGTTAAAGGTAACTTTTCTAGAAGTAGTAGTATTAGATTCCTCAAGCGACGAAGATGAACCTTTCGAAAGAGTGCCTATCATCGTCTTATCAGATTCGTCTTCGGAAGACTACAACTAGTGTAGTTAGGCGTTTCTTTGGTGGGTAGCATGAGGATATAATTTTGTAGCACCTTCTCTAGGATTAGGCTAGGTAGGTTATATGTATTTTGGTAGCCTAGGTCTTAGTTTATTATACTATATTTTGTGTATGTGCTTAGAAGGAGGTTTAGGTTATAACCTCGCCAGTTTGATGTGTATGTTTTATGAGGTATCTTATTAGATGTATTGAAATTGTTTATATCTTAATATGTTTATTTCAATTTATTTCCATGAGAATTTATTGTTCGCTAGATTTTATTTATGCTCTTCATGTTATCACTTTAAAAAATACAATTTCCTTTTTAATAAGAGGGAAATGTTTTAATAAAATGAATGAAAATTAGTTAGAAATTTAGAGTGTTGCAATACTAAGAGGAATTAATGTAATTTTATTAGAGAACTTTACATATTCAAACAAAATGATTTACATATTTTTGGAGATTTTGACAAAAAATTAGGTAGTAAATTAAAAGAACTCGATCAGAGCACAGTAGAAGAAAATACCAAAGCTTGTAATTCACTAGTGATTCAATACTTCTTAAGCCTATTAGTTAAGTAATTTCAATTAATTACTAATTTATCAGATCTAGATGATAACTTTTGGCAATAACAATTGCCCATTTTTCTAAATTGGAACTCCAATTGTCGTGTAAAATTCTTACAAACTTAAGGGTCAAGTTTGTTCTTGCAAAACTCCTAAGCTCAATGTAGTCAATCATATATAATAAATTAAATTCAAACAAGTTAAAAATAACTAATTGAAACAGAAACTACGATGCAATAAAAAAAATTCATTGAAAAAAGTTCTATTAATGTGATCGTAACACCACAAAATAAAACAATTCTTATCCAGTACTCACGCAATCGAAAAATTCTATTGGCGTGTTCAAAACCCTAAATCTTAAAAATAAAAATTTTATTTATATTCAAAACAAATATAGCGGAATAAAGTCAAATATTGAAAATAATTACATTAATAAATATTAAAACATTTATTTGACTATATAGGTTCATTACTAGATCAATAATATAGTAATTAAATTAATATATAATTAATATAAATATCTAATAATATTCCTTAACACTCATATAACATGAAATAATATTTTATTTTAAAAATCTTAAAAAATATAATAATAATTTATTCCATCATTTCAGCTCTAAGTGAGTACATTAATATGTAAAATTTTAATAAATCAATTTACAGTGACTCTATAAATTTATTTCTCTATTTATTTGATTTTGGTGACTATGATATAATTTTATATTTAAAAGTGTACCAAAAGTTAATAAATTTCTTTTCATTAATCATTATTTAAAGTTAAAAAAATGGATAGTATACTAGCTAAGTTTTTTGTTGTTATATACTTTTATTAGTATTAACAAATTAATTTTAACACACTCCCAAGTCATCAAGACATTTAATAGATAATTAATTTAAAAAAAATCATCATATACTATAGTTAATTATTAATTAAAAGTCTCTTAGCTGATATGTCATCCTTTATTATTAATCATTAATTACATATTAAACATTCATTTTTACATCACAATTTATTTTTAAATTACAAGTTCCCTTTTAATTAGGTCATTTATTATATTTAAAAAAAATTATAGAATAAATTGAATATCATATCATTATACAAGGTAAAAAGAAAATGTCGGATAACATACATCAACATATATGATATTTCGTGACATCAAATAATGTTTAGCACAAAATCACTATTTCATAACAAATAAATAATATAACACGTATACTCATATCAAATATGCAAATTCAGTATTACGATGTAATTTTACTGGTCATGTGCAAGTGCAACATGTTATATTATTTATTACAAGAAAGCCACGTGGTTTATACTAACTAAAACATATCTCGTATGTTATTATACTGAACATATATTATATATAAAACACTTGTAAAAGGTAAAATCAATTCTCACCGTTTATAAGTTGATTTTATATCCACAATGATAGAGCACTTGCTATATTACAACCAAAACATGTAATAATAAAATGACATGTCATAAGACAATCACAATTGCAATCTTATCATAGTTTCAATAAATAATATAATTGAAGTATAAAAATTCAAAGGTTTTGATACTAATTGAAGCGAGAAATATTATGTAACAAAAAAAATTGCAGCGGAAAAGGTTTTATTAGTGTATTCATAAACAAAATGACACAACTTACATATTAAAAAAATCTATTAATATGTTCAAAACATATTTAGTGTGCCTTACAAAAATTCTCTTAATTTCAACCAATCTAGTGCATATATATGTGATATCCTATGAATTTAAATCAATATATCTTAACTTAATTATCTTATCGTAACTTTAAATTTAAAACCGGTGATAAACTTTAGGAGGTAATTAAAGATATTATTTTGTCATATTCTTTAAATTTAAATTAAGGGTATTTTAGTTTAATTATCTTATTCTTTAAATTTAAATTCAAAACCATATTTTAATATTTTTTTCACAAAACATTTGAAATATTTATATAATTCAATCAAAATATAATATTATTTCATTAAATATAATATTATTCGACTTAGAAATTTATTTATCTTATCAAATTAAATTATCTAATTTAATTATAAGTATTAAAAATAACTTTTTTATAAAGATTAGAATACTCATTATGTGTGACAACGTAGGTTTAATATTAAACCGATAATATATTAATCAAGTAGCAACATTCTTCACCATCTAGACAAATAATATATTAATCAAGTAGCAACATTCTTCACCATCTAGACAATATGAAGTAATATTTTACCTTCAAGAACTATTAGAAAAATAGAATAATAATTTCTTCCCTCATTACAATTCTAATTTAACTCTAGAGTATGACACTCATGCAAACTCTAATAAATCAGCTTATAATGACTAAAAACTCATTTTTTCTTTTATTTAATTTTTCTAGCCAAAATATAATTTTATACTTAGAAATCAAACTCAATATCAAGGGTTAATGACTTGCTTTTAATTAATCATTAATTCCATGAGCATTCAATTATATTTAAATTTTCATTCAACAAGTACTCTATAACATAAGGTCATGTTAATTATTATGATAATCTAAGGTCAAAGAAAATTTTAAAATTTTTCTTGAAAAATTTCTATTAATAATTTATGGTAAGTATAATCATTAGAAAATTTTAGTTGAGTAAGTTCAATAATCACATCTATATATGCATTATGCGAATTAATAAATGTAATCTATTAATCTTTATCCAATAAAAACTACCACATATAGATTGATCCATCCAGATTTATAATATCATATTTATAATGATTATGTAATCCAGAACAATTTGAATTGAAATTATAAAATACTTATTTCTTATTATCACAATCTCTATCAAGATAATACGTCTCTAATTTTAATTAAGAATATTGTCAAATTAACTTCTTTATCTAATAATAAACATGACAAAAATAAAGGACAATACTTTATTTAAAACAAAAATTTATAAGATAATTAGTTGGATCTTGGGCATACATATTTTTCCCCATCACTAATCTCTATATCAGACATTAAGTTCATGTTATAGTTTGATTAACTTAAAGGAAATTACCAATATTAGTGGTTAAAGTTCATGAACTTTCACTACATTCCAACTTTAACCAAATAATTGAGTCCCTTATATTAAAAGATGGAAATATATAAATTAAATAATTCATCATTAGAATAAAAGGTAAAAGAGTTTATAGAAATTGAAGAATGATCGACCCATAGAGGATTTTAGAAAAATTACTTCTATCTCTTTCAAGATTTTAGAAAAATAAGTAAAAATTAAAACACAAATTGAAAGTAAAAATTATGGTCCAAAATATAAGGTTTGCAAAGTATTTATAATTAGAAGACCATTAAGTCATGCACAGTTGTATTTAGTGAAGAACATTTGTGTTTAACTAAAAGTATAAGCATAAGCAAGATCATGCATAGTGAAGCACAATCATGAACTTTTTCGTTCACAAAGTTGTTAAAGACATTCATAGTTGTGCATATTGAAGCATGGGCATAAGCATGATAGTGAAGCATACCCAATTTTTCGTATGTTAGCTATTAGAAACATGGACCTACATGCATGAAGCACGACCGTGCATTGTAAAACATGAACTTAAGTAGGTTGTGGATAATGAAGCATGGTTATATATATTATTAATTTTGTTCTCTTCTCCCCATTGGCTTCATTTTATCCATATTTGTTTTGTTTTATCCTAGTAGTCTATCTTACACTTATATAAGGATCTTAAATATGTGTTTTAATTACTAATGCAATTTTTTACCCACAATTTTTTTTCTTAAGTCAATTGAATTTCAAGTTCAATGTATCAACTTTGTCAAATATACAAGGCTTAGTATGATCCTAATACCTAGAGAAAAAAGAATTCACATTTGGCATACATGTCAAAAGTAGGATGTAAAGAATTGAAAGCAAGTAAGAGTTTGTTAGATTCAATTGGTACAATGTCAATGTGATGTAACGTGTCATTTGATTACAAAGTGTCATGCAGAAGTGATGTGACGTTCAAATCACATTATCACTTAAATGTTAAGTTAGAGACAAAACAAAGACCAACATATGGAGGCTTCCACCCTCTTCCAAGGGTGAATCAACACAAGACATGATGTGGGAACATCCCAAAGGATTACTAGGAGCATGAAGAGGAAGATAGAGGAAGAAGTGGGGAAGCTCCAAGACATGACACAACCTCAATCAAGCCATAGTTTAGGACTTACATTTTGTAATTTGTTTGTAAACTTGTTTGATCAAGTACCTTTGTAAGTGTACAAGTTGCAAGGCCTTGTAAGTGAGTCCAAATCTCACGACCTAGACATATTTTCTTTAGGTTTGAGTGCTTTTATTTTTACTTGTTTAGAATGTTTGGTTAAAAGTACAAATAATGATCTAATGAAGCACTAAAATTCACCTTAGATTTTCGGATGGAATGTAAAGTTTGATTTGAAATTCTAAGTGAATCCAAAAACTTTGGTTTGAGTAGAGTTGCTCCTTGGGTGGGGATCCATGCCTTAACCCAAGAAGGAACATCCACCCTTGATCTTTCAAGTCTATCCAAAGGCTAAAAATCAAGGAGGATTAGTGACATGGCACTTTGACATGTAACTTAAACTAGCCTTCATTAGATTAGTTAGTTAGACTCCTAACTAAAGTTAGTTTTCGGTTAGCTTTGATTAGGATAGGTTAGGTTTAGTTTAGTTTGCTTCTCAAGTCAAGCCTAGGCCTATAAATACTTGTAAAAAACGATTTTGTTAGAACTTTTTGATAATTTTGATGAATGAATAAGCTTTGAGCTTTTCTTGAGAGAGGTTTTCTCTTGTCTTGCTTAGCAAGGTTTCTTGGATC
Source organism: Hylodesmum podocarpum (assembly GCA_026586105.1). NCBI lineage: Eukaryota > Viridiplantae > Streptophyta > Magnoliopsida > Fabales > Fabaceae > Hylodesmum > Hylodesmum podocarpum. The sequence goes on along the minus strand of JALJEV010000071.1, from coordinate 786,978 downwards.
TTATCAATGGATTCTCACCTCCATTGTGGCGGTTCCTCCTAGGCTTATTGGATTGCCATGGCACTTTTCTTCCCCATTTCTCACCCCCTTCCATTTTCCCTTTTCGGTTTCTCTTGCATCCATTGTTGACTTGACCGAAAGCTTCACTTAAAGTTTGGGTTTGGAGATAGTTAAAGAAGCTAGATTGGGAACTTACAAGGACTCTTTGGAGAATCTCTAAGGAGGCCTCTATCAAGTGGTATCATGAGCTCGTTGTCTTCTTCAATGGGTCATCTTCAACCGGTTAGTAATGGGTTTCCTAAGTTTCCATAGTTTTCTTGAGTTTTCAATGTTCCATGTCTTCTTTCTATAGCCTAGTCTTAGTTTCCTTGAGTTTTCTTCATTTTGTTCGGTTGGTTTGTGTCTAAGCATGCTTTTCTTCTTTCTTTCTTCTTCAAACCGTGGGTTTGAGTGTCCATGCATGCTTGTCTTGAAGTTTTACCCATAGTTGCTTTAGCTTCCATAACAAGATTCATGGTTCTAGAGTAACTTCCTTTGTAAGCTTCTTTGTTTGATTTGTTTTCTTGTAGTTTTGTTTAGTCCTTTATGTTTTCTTTTCCATAACCATGAGTAGATGTATGTTGCTGCACCATTGATGATGTGGGTTTCAAGTTTTTACATGGGTTTCAAGTAGTAGAAGAAACTTCTAGTGTAAGACTCACATGTACATGCTTGTAATAGCTTCTAGAACACTCTTTAGGTCCAATTTGTGTATAACCTTGTGAATTTCGTTTTGGGTTGTGGAAATTGAACTTGGAGGTTGCTCTTCTTCATCTTATGGTTTCGGTCCAGCCATACTTAGTGTGTGAAAAAATACAAAAATCAAAATAAAGAAAAGAAACAAGTGAAAAAAAAAGAGAAAAAGTAGTGGTGAAAAGAAAAGTGTATGGGTTCAAAAAGAGTATCAATTGAGTGAGAACCATACAAGAACCAAATAAAAAGAACAAAAACAGCAAGAGTTGGATTGAAAAGTGAAATGAATTGATCATTAGACACACCCTTGGACCTTGTTTTGAGCACACATTACTTAAGTTGAATTTCTAGTACCTTGTTTTGGACTTGAGTGTGTAGTGATTTTTGGTGTAATTTTCACTTTGTGCTTGTACTGCACTTGTTGAAATTTGAGAATACTATGCCTATAAGATCCTTGTATTGCATTTGGATTAAAATTTGAAGGCTAGAAAAATTATAGAAGAATTTTCTTTACGGTCGCTAATCCTAACAGCTAGAAATCTGTCGCTAATTTCGTAGCCATTTCGGTTGCTATTTTGGTGGTATGCTTGGTTGTACAGTTTTGATGCTCATGGTGTTGCTCTCGGTTTGGACTTGATTTCTATAGCAAATATATGTTCTTTTGCTACCCTTATATGTGCCTTTGTCTCATCAAAATTCTTCCACATTTTAGTAGCCCTTTCTTTCAATTTTGAGCTTTTATTGTTTGTCTTCCTTGGATTCCTAGTTTTGTCTTTGAGTATTTGTCTCTTTGGACTTCTTAAGCCTAGCTAGGGTGTTTTTCCTCTTTTACATTGGCTTGGTAAGAACTTGATAATTGATTTGAGAATAATTTCTAAGAGATAGAGAGGAAAAAGGCAAGAGAGTATCATTAGAGAAAAAGCCACTAAGTGTGAAACACGAGAGTGAGTGGAAACACTTAGAGAGTGGTGAGGTTCTTTTATTTGCTTTATATTTCTTGTGTACTAACCCCCTTTTACAGCAATGGCAAGTTCTCCAAGTGTAGGAAATGAGTACTCACCTAGAACTCAAATGTTCATGGAGAGGATGATGGAGAAAATGAACCAAATGCAAGTTACCTTGAGGGAGAGTGTGCAAGAGGGGATAAATCAAATAAGGGAAACACATGAGAGGGAGAGACATAGTAGGAATGAGGTGATAGGAGGAGTAGAAGAGGTAGTGAAAGAAGTGATAGAGAAGAAAATGAGAGAGGAGGTGGTAGTAGGAGAGGGTCATCAAGGAGAGAGCATGAATCCTCTATTGGTAGTGATGGTGGGAGCCTTAGAAATGATGATGCCTATGCCCATAACCAATATAACCGTGAGAGAAGAGGCGGTAGAGGGGCTGGCCGTGAGGGAGAAAGGGGCAACCATAACTATAGAAGGCATTACCATGAGGAGAATGATAGATTTGATGAAAGAATGTTGAAAATCACAATTCCTAAGTTCAATGGAAGTGGTGGGGCTGATGCTTACTTGGATTGGTCCATGAAGGTGGATCAAATTCTTACTAGTTATTCTATGTTGAGTGAGGAAAGGAAGCTGCACCTTGTGACCTTAGAGTTTGAAGAATATGCCTTGGTGTGGTGGAATCAAATGGAAACTAGGCACGTATACTTGAGGCCGAGAATCACTTCTTGGGAGGGCTTGAAACATTCCTTGAGAGAAAGGTTTGTGCCTCCTACTTACATGAGGGATCTACATAATAAATTGCAAAGACTCATACAAGGGCCTAGAAGTGTGCAAGACTACTTCAAGGACCTAGAGATGACAATGCTAATAGCCCAACTAGAGGAGAGTTTGGAAGCTACTATGGCTAGATTTTTCCATGGGTTGAATAGAGAAATACAAGATGTTTTTGAGCTTCAAAGGTATTCAAACTTGGAGGAAGCCATCCATTTGACCGAGAGAATTGAGGCCCAATTAAGAAGGAGAAGTAGCTTCAAAAGAGTTTCCTCATCCAACTCATTAAGTTGGAAGGGCAAGAGCAAGAGAGACTACTCACCCAAGCCTAAAACAAGGCTTGACCGAGAGCCCCCTAAACCAAAAGAGGTAACTTCTTCATCTAGTGCTTTTAAATCAAGTAACATTAAATGTTTTAAATGTTTAAGGAAGGGACACATAGCTTCACAATGCCCAAACAAGAAGGCTATGTTTCTAAGGCAAGATGGTGAGATTACAAGTGAAAGGTCCAATGCCTCCTCAAGTGAAGATGAAGGCCTAAGTGAAAGGAGCTCTACTTCTAGCCAAGAGGCCGAGGAAGGTGACCTACTAATGGTAAGAAGATTACTTAGTGCATGCCATGATATGGATGATAGTCAAAGGGATAACATATTTCATTCAAGGTGCAAGTTAAAAGACCAAACTTGTTCTCTTATTATTGATGGCGGCTCATACACTAATGTTGTGAGTGAAAGGTTAGTCTCTAAACATAACTTGAAAACTATTCCTCACCCTAAGTCTTATAGATTACAATGGTTAAGTGAGAGTGGAGAGGTTAAAGTTGATAGACAATGTATGCTTAACTTTTCTATTGGTAAGTATAGTGATAGCGTATTATGTGATGTAGTTCCTATGGAGGCTACACATTTACTTCTTGGTAGGCCATGGCAATTTGATAGGAATGTGATTCATGATGGCCTTGCTAACACTTACTTATTTTCTTTTGAAGGTAGAAAAGTACTCTTGAAGCCTCTATCTCCAAGGGAAGTGTGTGAGGATCAAGTTAAAATAAGTCTCAAGAGGGTCCAAGACCAAGAGAAGCCTTTGGCCGAGACACCCAAGCCAAGCAAGGCTTTGGCCGAGAGACCTCCTAAAGGTAAAGGTGTCTTGAAAGTGAGACCGAGCAAGCCTAAGGGTAAGGATGACTTGAAAAAGAAAGAAAGCTTGCTCATTGAAAGTAAGGAAATTAAAAGGGAGTACCTAGCTAGAAAATCAATGTTTTTGTGTTTGCCTAACCCATTATCTCTGAGTACTAACTTTGTAGGTGACCCCAAAGCATTGGAAGAGTTGCTAGAGGAGTACCATGATGTCTTTCCTATGGAGTTACCACATGGACATCCCTCAATCCGTGGGATAGAGCACCAAATCGACTTCATACCCGGTTCACAATTGCCCAATAGGCTTTCTTATAGGAGCTCTCCTCAAGAAGCCCATGAGATCCAAAGACAAGTTCAAGACCTCTTGAGCAAAGGATGGGTCAAAGAGAGTTTATCACCTTGTGCTTCATCGGTGATCCTAGTTCCTAAGAAGGAGGGGACGTGGCGCATGTGCACGGATTGTAGAGCGGTCAACAATATAACCATAAGGTATAGACATCTCATTCCCTGTTTAGATGATTTACTAGATGAACTACATGGTTCCACCATATTTTCCAAAGTAGATCTTAAAAGTGGTTACACCAAATTAGAATGAAAGATGGTGATGAATGGAAGACCGCCTTTAAGACTAAGTTTGGACTCTATGAGTGGCTTGTAATGCCTTTTGGTCTATCTAATGCTCCAAGTACATTCATGAGGCTCATGAATCATGTTTTGAGAAAGTTTTTGGGAAAATTTGTTGTTGTGTATTTTGATGACATTCTTATATATAGCAAATCTTCCCATGAACATATAATGCACTTGAGACTTGTGTTAGATGTGCTTAGGACCGAGAAGCTCTTTGCCAATAAAGAGAAATGTGTGTTTAGAATCGAGAAGGTGATCTTCTTGGGATTTGTGGTAAGTTCTCAAGGTGTTCAATTAGATGAATCCAAAGTGAAGGCAATTATGGAGTGGCCAACCCCTACAAGTGTTAAAGAGGTAAGAAGTTTTCATGGTCTTGCTAGATTTTATAGGATATTTGTTAGAGACTTTCGTTCCATTGCTTCTCCTTTAAATGAGTTAGTTAAGAGAATGCTTTTAAATTGTTGAAGGAAAAACTCACTAATGCACCAATACTTGCTTTGCCTAACTTTTCACTTTCTTTTGAGTTAGAGTGTGATGCGTCTAACATAGGTATAGGGGTTGTCCTAATGCAAGAGAAGCACCACATAGCCTATTTTAGTGAAAAGCTTAAATGGGGGTACCTCAACTACTCAACATATGACAAAGAACTTTATGCTTTGGTAAGATCCTTCCAAGTGTGGCAACATTACTTGCTACCAAGGGAGTTTGTTGTTCATTCGGACCATGAGGCCTTGAAACATCTCAAAGGCCAAGGTAAGTTGAGTAATAGGCATGCCAAGTGGGTTGAATACATAGAACAATTTCCATACATCATTAAATACAAGAAAAGTTCTACCAATGTTGTTGCCGATGCATTAAGTAGAAGGTATACCTTGATTGCTATGCTTGAATGTAAATTGTATGGTTTTGATCATGTGAAATCTTTATATTCTCTTGATGAAGAGTTCGGCCAGATTTGGGAATCATGTTCCAAAGGTGCTTTCAAGGATTATTTTAAGCACAATGGTTATCTTTTCAAAGGACAATGTTTGTGTGTGCTTAAATCCTCTTTGAGGGAACTTTTGGTTATTGAAACTCATGAGGGTGGAGTCATGGGCCACTTTGGGAGAGATAAGACCCTAGCCATGTTACAAGAACACTTTTATTGGCCACACATGAAAGCTCAAGTGGCTAAGTATATTTCAAAATGCATCACTTGTAACAAGGCTAAGTCTAAAGTTTCACCCCATGGTCTCTACCAACCTTTGCCGATTGCTTCCTCTCCTTGGATGGACATTTCCATGGACTTTGTTCTTGGTTTGCCCAAGTCAAAGAGAGGAATGGATAGTATTTTTGTTGTTGTATGCAGGTTTTCAAAGATGGCACACTTCTTAGCTTGCAAAAAGGTAGATGATGCCTCCAACATTGCTCGGATTTTCTTCAAGGAAATAATAAGGATCCATGGAGTTCCCAAGACCATAGTAAGTGATAGAGATTCAAAGTTTCTTGGGCACTTTTGGAGGACCTTGTGGAGTAGCCTTGGCACAAAACTCCTTTTCTCCACCACTTGCCATCCTCAAACAGATGGCCAAACGGAAGTCATCAATAGGACATTGGGACAACTTTTGAGGAACTTTGTAGGTGAGAATCTAAGGACTTGGGAGGATTGGCTACCTCACATTGAATTTGCATATAACCGGGTAATAAATTCCACTACTCAACTCTCTCCTTTTCAAATAGTTTATGGTTTTAACCCACTTACCCCACTAGATCTAGTGGCTTTGCCTATGGAGTTTACTTGCAATAGGAGTGTAAAAGAGAGAGCCGAAAAGATAAAGGAGCTTCATGCTAAGGTGAAGGAGAGAATTGAAAGAAAAAATGAACAAGTAGCAAAGGCATACAACAAGAACCACAAGGCAATAGAGTTTGAAGTAGGGGACTTGGTGTGGGTGCACCTAAGGAAAGAGAGATTTCCTACTTTGAGGAGTTCTAAACTTCTTCCGAAAGGAGATGGACCATTCAAGATCATTGAGAAATTAGGTCCTAATGCATATAAGTTGAATCTTCCTAGTGAGTATGGAGGTAGTAATTCTTTTAATATAAGTGACCTTTCTTTGTTTGATGTAGGTTCAAATGGATCGGATAACTTGGGGACAAGTTCAAGCAAAGAAGGAGGGTTTGATGTGGGAACATCCCAAAGGATTACTAGGAGCATGAAGAGGAAGATAGAGGAAGAAGTGGGGAAGCTCCAAGACATGGCACAACCTCAATCAAGCCATAGTTTAGGACTTACATTTTGTAATTTGTTTGTAAACTTGTTTGATCAAGTACCTTTGTAAGTGTACAAGTTGCAAGGCCTTGTAAGTGAGTCCAAAGCTCACAGCCTAGACATGTTTTCTTTAGGTTTGAGTGCTTTTATTTTTACTTGTTTAGAATGTTTGGTTAAGAGTACAAATAATGTTCTAATGAAGCACTAAAATTCACCTTAGATTTTCGGATGGAATGTAAAGTTTGATTTGAAATTCTAAGTGAATCCAAAAACTTTGGTTTGAGTAGAGTTGCTCCTTGGGTGGGGATCCATGCCTTAACCCAAGAAGGAACATCCACCCTTGATCTCTCAAGTCCATCCAAGGGCTAAGAATCAAGGAGGATTAGTGACATGACACTTTGAAAGTGACATGTAACTTAAACTATCCTTCATTAGATTAGTTAGTTAGACTCCTAACTAAAGTTAGTTTTCGGTTAGCTTTGATTAGGATAGGTTAGGTTTAGTTTAGCTTGCTTCTCAAGTCAAGCCTAGGCCTATAAATACTTGTAAATAGTTTAGCTTTGAGCTTTTCTTGAGAGAGGTTTTCTCTTGTCTTGCTTAGCAAGGTTTGTTAGATCTTATCAATGGATTCTCACCTCCATTGTGGCGGTTCCTCCTAGGCTTATTGGCTTGCCATGACACCTTTCTTCCCCATTTCTCACCCCCTTCCATTTTCCCTTTTCGGTTTCTCTTGCATCCATTGTTGACTTGACCGAAAGCTTCACTTGAAGTTTGGGTTTGGAGATAGTTGAAGAAGCTAGATTGGGAACTTACAAGGACTCTTTGGAGAATTTCTAAGGAGGCCTCTTTCAAGACACGTGCCCTCAAACCCTGCATAAGTCATCAACCCTCCCAAGTCATCATTACCTGCAAGGTCGACCGGGTAGGTGTGCGAGTCACACACCCACAACCAAAGACGGGCACGATAGGCCAGCACACGGCCCGAGACCACTTGCTTGCCCCCACAAAGTTAACCCCAACAACATATAAATACTACATATCCCCTCAGGAAGTACCTCTAGACTCTTATACACTCAAACAATTTTCTCTTAACTCACCCATACTCAAACACTTGACTGACTTTAAGCATCGGAGGGTGTTTTGCCGGTACTATCCCATCCGTTAGAAGATCATGAATACAAGTTTCTCTCGAGGTCCAAGCATCACTATCCACCTGAAGACTTCACCCCAAGCCCAGCCACATCATCAACATCACTTGGACCCCAGCAGGAAGATTTGACATCTGACTGAGGCCGTACTTGGTCAAATTAAAACGATTAAATTGCAGTAAACTAGGAATGACTCCTAGGTCGTCTCCCAAGGACCATCATAGCGTTTCTATCAAACACAGTACACAAAAAGGGAGGGGGGATTGGATAGTTCAAAACAGAATTATGAAACAAAATTATTAACACAAGTCTGAAACAATGAACCAAAATAGGTTAGCCTCTTGATTAGATTGCAAATTTCTTATCCTTGGTTACAAGAACTTATGCTCAATTTACTAATGCTCTTAATCAAAACCCAAATTTAATTAATTAAGAACGAATTAACTATGGGTTTTCATTATGCAATTTAAGTAATCACATACCTCATTCACTCCAATTACAGCAAATTACACTTCACTCCATTAAGCATGAAATAGAAATTTCATTTGCAATTAAGCTAGAACATTAAGCATGAACCGAATCATTAAGAGAATGAACTGACTTTAAGCATCGGAGGGTGTTTTGCCGGTACTATCCCATCCGTTAGAAGATCATGAATACAAGTTTCTCTCGAGGTCCAAGCATCACTATCCACCTGAAGACTTCACCCCAAGCCCAGCCACATCATCAACATCACTTGGACCCCAGCAGGAAGATTTGACATCTGACTGAGGCCGTACTTGGTCAAATTAAAACGATTAAATTGCAGTAAACTAGGAATGACTCCTAGGTCGTCTCCCAAGGACCATCATAGCGTTTCTATCAAACACAGTACACAAAAAGGGAGGGGGGATTGGATAGTTCAAAACAGAATTATGAAACAAAATTATTAACACAAGTCTGAAACAATGAACCAAAATAGGTTAGCCTCTTGATTAGATTGCAAATTTCTTATCCTTGGTTACAAGAACTTATGCTCAATTTACTAATGCTCTTAATCAAAACCCAAATTTAATTAATTAAGAACGAATTAACTATGGGTTTTCATTATGCAATTTAAGTAATCACATACCTCATTCACTCCAATTACAGCAAATTACACTTCACTCCATTAAGCATGAAATAGAAATTTCATTTGCAATTAAGCTAGAACATTAAGCATGAACCGAATCATTAAGAGAATGAATGTTAAACAACAAACAACAATTACAGCATAAACAAAACACACAGAACCTCAAAGCATCATTGCAATCCTTAATCAAGAGGTTAACCCTAAACCTAGCCTTCCATTTGATTCAAAAACGAAACTGAGATGAAATTACAACAAAACGAAATTAAAGTAAGATGAATCTAAACAAAATTTCAGAGCTAGAATAATAATTAAAACAACAAAACGAAACAAAAAGTTGGAACAATCAAACGAAACGTCAATTACTCAATGCAATAGCAAGAAATGAAGTATGATAGAGAATACAGTAGAATAGAGAAAAGGAAAATGAACTAAGGTTAAATTGAATGAATCTAAAGCAATGTAACATCAATTAAAATTGAAAGGAAACCTAGAATCCACAACTGAAACGAAAATCCCACGCTGAAAACCCAAGAGAAGAAGATAAAAAACATCTCTCTAAAACCCTTATTAAAACCTTATGTAAAAATATACTAAGTGTGTGTGTTCTGAATGCCCAATCTGATTTCCCTTTTTCTCCTCACCCCTTGGCAGCCCCATGTGCCTTGCACATGCCAATTAAATGAGAAAAAATTCCCCAATTCGAATCCCATGTACAACATAAATAAAAATGGATCAACTGCATGAACAAAAAGGCTCAAATTCGCTAAATTTTTCGTCTAGGTTCCGCACGCCAACTTCAATGCCATATTCACCCAAGATGCAGTCCAAATTGACTCTTCATGTCTTCATGACTTTTGTAGCTCTGCCAATCTCTTTAATTGGATATAAAATGGAGTTCAAATAGAGATATGTGGAGGAACATATGTCTGTTTTAGTGAAAGTGGTCAAATCTGGAAAAATATAGCAAATTGGAACAAATTAAACACTTAAAGTCCAAATAAGCCCAAACTCATTAAATCATGCTAATTGACCATTAATCATGCTTTATTGGGATATAAAATATGTAAAAAAAGTGATCAAAATAATAACTTATCAAAGTCCACCGTGTGGCCCTGGTAAAATTTTCCCAGGACCACATTGAAGTTTATAGTACTCACGAAGTCAGACAACCGCTTCCATATCCCAGATCAGTATGGACACCTCCCTCTTGGACGCTTTAAAAGCTCCAATAAACTTAGCGGTTGTTGGAGTCCACCATCAACTGGGGGAAGACATGCAAAAATTAAGAGCACAGCACCGGGAGGAGATGCAAAATTTAAAAGACCAACATTAGAAGAAATCATGGCCTTAATACAACAAGTATCCTCTTTCTAGCATGAGAAGGAAACTCAACCAACTGAACCACATGAACCACACTTCACTCCACATGTAGAACACGAGGTTGAATCCTGCCCGGTGAGGCATAACCAAGAAAATCCCAAACCTAATACCCAAGACCACATCTCCCCCAAAACCAAAAAATTGCCAACAAAGAAACACCTGTCAACCAATCCCACTCACGCATGAAAGCTAACCATGCCCCCAACAAATGTCCTTTAACACCCTTCCCACCCCCAAAACCATGCCATTTGAGCTCTTTCAACCTTTCACCCATTCACCCCAAACATCATGCAAACTCGCTTGTTAGAGAATTGGAGATGGTTGAGTTTAGATAAATATGAAGGAACCATTGATCCCACCACCCACGCAAAATCTTACCTCACCCAGACTGGGTTGGTTTCTAATGACTTGCACATACATTGCCGACTCTTTCCGATCACTCTTAAAGGAGTTTCTCTTGGGTGGTATTACTCGCTCCATCCCTTATCTGTGGACTCCTTCAACACCTTGTGCACAAGGTTTGTTGCTAGGTTTCTTGATTGTAAACCCATCACCACAGATTCATCTTTCTTACAACACGTGGTACAAGGTGACCACGAGACACTGCGCCAATACATGATAAGATTTTCTAAAGCTACCATGAACATTCTCGACCTACACCCGACGGTGGCAATTCACTCCATTAATGTCGGACTTCGACCTGTTCCATTCTCTTACTCCATCTATGCTGGACCTCCTCAGAATATCGACAACCTCAAATCTCGGGTAGTGCGTTATATGAGTATAGAAGGGAACACGTCAGCCTGGAGGAAGTCTAAAGAAGTTGTGAGGGCCTCAACATCAGATGTGTCGAGCTCAAAGAAGAAGAGGCTAGGGAGATTCGACACATACGCGCCCTTAAATGCTAACCGTGAAGTGGTGTTGAGGGAAGCATTCAACCTTGAACTTCTTCGAGTACCTTTACCGAACCCATCCCTTCTCTCCTGACATGGACTCGACGAAGCGTTGCAGTATCATCATAATAGAGGCCATACCATTGAGGAGTGCAATATAGTGAAGGATTTCCAAAACAACCATAATGACATTGGACGATGTCAACAAACATGGAGAGGATGGGGTCGAGGTCCTTGCACTTGCCCCTCGACAACGATAAGAGGAAGGCCAAATGATCATGCTCATCCCACATCTAGCCGAGAACAACCCAGCAGAACCCAAATGATGTGATGGGGACAATTAAAACGATTGTTGGCGGATTTGGTGGAAGAGGGAGCATAAAGTTTGCAAGAAAAAAGACACCTTAAGAGCGTGAACTCAGTCAATCACTTGTCGGCCACAACACTACCGACAATGTTCTTCACTGATGAGGATTTTAGTACCAATGATCCGTACCAAGATGACATGATGGTGATAACAGCCTCCATTGCAAATTGGCTAGTGAGGAAATTTTTGATAGACTAAGGGAGCTCGGTCGACGTGTTATATTAGTTGACGTTTCAGAACAAAATCCAAGATAAAGTCTCACATTGAGCCACTGTTGGAGTTCACACTCGAGGTTACGTAGACCACTTAACTACATTCAGAGGGGGGGAACATACAAGACGCTCTAGGTCAGATACCTCTTAATCGACGTAGACACCTCATACAATGTTATCATTAATCGAATAACACTCAATCAGCTTGATTTCATTGTCTCTACCCCTCACATGGCTATGAAATTTCCGGAAACCATTAGGAAGTGCTACACCCAAAGCCTGTGAGTGTCTCCCTACTTCATCAAGCCGAACACATCATAGCTTGGACTAAGTTCCCTCGAGAAGCCTAGCTCAGTCCTTTACTACAAAAATATCGAAGAAATAGACCTTGATTTGAGAGTTGAGTTCCAAGAAGAAATACCAACCTTTGATGAAGAAGGGGGGATCAATGTGTCAAGGTCAGTAAGAGGGTTGATAAAAATTTGAGGAGGAGGATCTTAGAAGTTCTCTTAGCCAATACCGATTTCTTTGCTTAGAGCTCTGCTGACATGTTGTGCATAGACCCTAACTTCATATGCCATAAGTTGGTTACACTCCCCCAAGCAAGGCTAGTGTGCCAAAAGAAGCGAAAACATGGCGAAGAAACGAGTATGGTAGTAGAACATGAGGTTCAAAATCTTCAAGAAGCAAGATTCATTAGAGAAGATGTTTACACGACTTGGTTAACTAACATGGTAATGGTTTGAAAGGCCAACAAGAAGTGGGGGATGTGCATGGATTATACAAACTTGAACAAGGCATGCCTAAAAGACATGTAACCTCTACCAAGATAGACCGCCTTATAGATAACACATCCAGATGTCAATTGTTAAGTTTCTTTGATGCACACTCCAGGTACAATCAAATCCAAATGTATCCATCGGATGAAGAAAAGACAGTTTTCATGACTGAGGGCTCCAATTATTGTTACCGAGTCATGCCCTTTTGGCTAAAAAATGTCGGAGCTATCAGAGGCTTATGGAAAAGATTTTCAAAGATCAAATCAGCAAAATAATGGAGGTGTATGTAGATGACATGGTGTTTACGTCCATTAGGTCGATGACCATCCCGATGTCCTCAGAAAAGTCTTTAACAAGGTAGGAGCCCACAACTTAAGGCTAAATCACGACAAGTGTGTCTTTGGAGTAGGAGGAGAAAAATTCTTGGCATTTATAATCACAAGTCAAGGAATCGAGGCAAATTCGGACAAGTGCGAGGCTATTTTGGGCATGAGGAGTCGACCAAACCTCAAAGAGTTGTAGAGACTAAATGAGAGGTTAGCCACCTTTTCCAGATTCCTCCCTAAACTGGCAGAGAAGGTAAACCACTCTTTAAGATTTTGAACGGAGCTTGTCGTTTCAAGTGGGTTGAAGAATGTGAGAAGGTATTTGAATAAATAAAGAACATTTCCTCCATACCCACATTAAAGAGCCTGGAACCCAATTCACAATTAGGGTTGTGTCTGTCCATGGCCTACACAAGTAGCTCGGTGTTGGTAAGCGGAGAAGAAAAATAGAAAAGCTTGAGGTATTTTATAAGCCAAATTTTACAACCCGCCAAGGAAAGATATCTAGTTATAAAGAAGTTGGTCTTGGCTTTAGTATTCTTAGCTAGACTCCTAAGACATTACTTTCGGAGCTTTGACATAGTGGTGGGAACTAATTTTTCCTTTCATCAAGTTTTACAGAAGTCCAACTGATGCGCGGGATACAGGTGGTAGTTATACCTCTTGCACTGCTCGCTAACTATGGCAAGTATACCACAACCGTCAACTAATAAGTATTTAGAGAACAGGGTTGTCGATCCCACGAGGATAAGCAATTTGATTTAATCTTTATTTTAATCTTTTTATTTTAAAATAGTTTGTTAGGGGTTTGTTGGGAGTTAGTTGAGAACGCAATTATTAGAAAGAGAATGAATAAGAAAGAGAGCAATTGAGATCCTGATTTCACCACTAATTTACCCTAATATTTCCTTTCAATTATTCAATATAATCATGGTTGGATCGGATTCCTACCTTCGTGACCGTCCCTCTCAGGATCACCCACGCCGCCTAGGTTAACTAGATTAATTAATCTCTTAATTTAATACGAAGTTAATTAGGGATTTAGATCTGTAAATCCAAGGGCAAACTTATGTGCGTCTACACTACTACCTACTCCTATCTCTAGGACTCTAGCGTAATAATGACTATTTCTCCTGTACCACTTAGGTTTCTTTTCTCCAAGCTCCCCTAAGTTTACTATCAATTTATTAATGGACACTTAACAAATAACATTAAGCATAGAAGAAATAAGCGCTCAAATATTGAATAACATCGAGAATTATATTAAAGAATAAATTAGAGTTACATCGTTCTCCCAATCAAAGGGGGTTTAGTTCATGCTAATAGGGAAAATGACATAAGAAAAATAAGAAAGAGAATACATAAAGTATCGAGTTCCTGGGAAGTCGAATGGTCCTTGTGTCTCCATCGCTTAAGCTTGAGGCTAAATTCTGAATGTCGCACCAAACCGAGAGTGAGGAGCTCTGGAGCTTGTCAGTCTCTAGACCTTAGCTGATTTAGGTCAAGAAAAACGGTGAGAACCCCATCTACTGATAGTAACTTGTGAATATATAGCCTTCTTCATGGACTTGAGCATCCTTTGATAAGATCTTAAAAGATAATATGAGATCTTTGGACTTTCTTTGTATAAGATAAGATAAGATAATATCTTCGATCTGCTTTGCATAAGATAAGATAAGATATTAGAAGATTAGATATGATCTTGGGCTTTCTTTGTACAAGATAAGATAAGATAAGATCTAGTGGATTTGATCTTTTCGCGAGCCTAATTCGTGCGAGATCATGTTCTATAGAGCAAACGTGTCGTGCAAGTCATCCGACTCGCATGAGATGAATAGTACTTCGCGCGAGTTAAGGTCACAAAGAGCACTGATTTTTCACTGGTGCTCGCGAGAGATGCATTCCTTAATACGTTTTCTCCTGTTTTTGGCTATTTTTACCCCTGAAACACTTAAACAAACCATCAACAAGTTCTAACACAAATTATTATGAATTAAGAGCATTTAGTGGTTGTTTAAGTTGCTTAAGACTGTTTAATGGACAATTTATATAATAAAAAAAGTATAAAAATAACTCACTTTTGTGAGTTATCACCAACCTCGTGGGAAGAATGATAACATGGTCGGTGGAATTATTTGAGTACGACTTGACATACCAGAGCTGAGGACCTAATGCAAACCCATGAGGAACTTAGAAGGGATCTTCATGAATAAGCAAAGGGGTGTCCCAATCTTCATTCACCCATCATTCAACACTCAATCAATTGATAAAGCTGGCAGAAAAATGATAAAACTCACGGACTCAATGAACAAAGAAGAATAAATGAAAAATGGAGTAGATTAGAAGGTTGGAAGCGTCATCAACTTAAGGAGTTCAATAAGCTTGATGGAGAATCGCCACTTGGATCATGGATCCAAGATAAGATTCAAGGTTCTTAGAAGAAACCCTAGGAGAGCTCTCTCCTTTTCTCAAGACACAAGTCTTAGAAATTCTATTTCATTAATTTTGACCAAAAATGAGTACAATGAGAAAGTTGACCAACTTAAATGAAATGCAATGGGTCTAAGGTTAGAAATCTAAAATGTTCTCCACCCTAGGATGAAATGAGTGATCAATGGTGAGATGAGAGGCACCCTACGCCGAGCACACTTTACAATTACAAGGCCTAAATTCAAATCTTAAAACAAATACATAATTAAAAGAAACTAATAGGCCTAAAATCTTAATTAATTCGCTGGAAAATCCTGGAAGCTTCCAAGCGTTAACTTCAAGCTCCGTTTACTCATAGATGCAGTTCGAACTGCGTTTTAGTGTCTTCATAGCATTTGTAGCCCTTTAAGTTAGCTTTAAAACGTAATTGGATTTGTGTAACCCAAGTTAGGCTCGAAATACTAAACCTGGTCAACACCTCGCTGGAACATCCTGACAGTATCCAAACGTTAACTTTAAGCTCCATTTCCTCCTAGATGCAGTCTGAACTAGGCTTTGGTGTCTTTATAGCTTTTATAGCTCTTTAAGTCAGCTTTAAAAGACACCAAGACGAACTAAATTGGAGTTGTGTAGCTCGAGTTATGCCCTAAATACTAAACCTTGTCAGGCACCAAAATAACAACAATTTTATTCAAGCGCAATTTAAAAGAGTAAGGTCCTCCTTCTTCTTTGATTTTGATTTGAGCATTGACCTCCTCTTTTAGTTTTGAGTTTGAGAGTTGTAGGGCTTTTGGAGATGGTCCTCCATCAGGACCCATGAAAGCACAACTTCTAATAGACTTCTTAATTGAATTACCTATACAAGGAGAAGAACGCGAGCCCGAGACCTTTAATGTGGATGACTCATCCAATAACAAAGGGGACTAGTGCTGGGGTATTATTAGAAGGGCTCGGGGACCTAATTTTGGAGCAAGCTATACGTTATGAGTTTCTTGCGTCCAACAATCAAGTCGAGTACAAGGCTCTCTTAGTCGGGTTACATTTGGCCAAGAAAATGGGGGTTAAGGACTTACATTGTCTAAGTGACTCCCAATCAATAGCCGGACAGATGAAAGATAAGTACCAGGTTAAAGAGCCTCTCTGGCAAAATACTTCCACTTAGCTAAAGGGTTAGCCGACCACTTCAATAGGTTCCAAATCACACACGTACCAAGGTCAACCAACGAGCCCGCCAACGTGTTGTCAAATTTAGCAAGTACAAAGAAGGTCGAACAACATAGAACACTCATCCAAGAAACACTAACATCGTCAAGCTAGGATAAAGAGGAAGTCCATAATGTGAATAATAGAGAACTGAATTGGATGAGCCCTATTATACATTAATTGAAAAACAGAGACCTCCCATCCGAAGATAAAGAGGCAAAAGGAATAAAAAGGCAAACTACCTTTTATACACTCATCAACAGAGAACTATTTCGCCAAGGTTTCTCCTTTCCCATTCTCAAATGTCTCAACACAGACCAAGCCAAATACGTAATTTAGAAGCTACAAAAAGGGATTTATGGGGTACACTTGGGTGCAAAAACAATTGCGGCCCCAGAACTCAGAGTAGGATTTTATTGGTCCACACTTTGCAAGGATGCCTCTAAATTCGTACAGAAATGTATAGAATGCTAGAAACATGGTCCCATACATAACCTCCCTCCTTGGGGAGCTTCACTCAATCTCCTCTCTATGACCGTTTATGACATGGGGAGTTGATATTCTCAATCTCTTCCCCATGGCGCGAGGACAAGTAATGTTTTTGATAGTGGCTATAGATTTTTTCACCAAGTGAATTGAGGCCGAGCCATTAGCCATTATCACAGCCTAATAAGTACAAAACTTTTGCTAGAAAAACATTATATATAGGCACGATTTTCACCCACACACTTATCACAAACAACAATCAACATTTCATAGATAGAGGTTTTGAAGAATTTCTCCAACAGCTAGGCATTAAACATCAAGTCACCTCGGTCCAGCATCCTTAAACCAACAATTAAGTAAAGGTAGCCAACAAAGTGATATTAACAAAGTTAAAGAAGTTAAGTGGAGCTAAAGGATTACCGGCCAATGAGATTCCAAGCATATTGTGCGCATATCACTGCACCCCTCAATCCTTATTGGAGAGACCCCGTTCAAGCTCACATATAGGGGTTGATGCTATGATACCAGTAGAGCTCAGTGAAACCCCATTGAGAAGACAAAACAAAGACCAAGGCAGCAATGAGGTTGACCTTAGAAATGAGCTCAACCTCATAAATGAAATAAGAGAGGAAGCCCGAATCAAAGAAAAAGCAGACACGATCAGAGCGACTTGACGCTTCAATACCTAAATCAACGGGACCTAGTATGGAGAAAGGTCGAGGAAGCCCGAAGAAACAAGAAAGAAGGCAAGTTAGCATCAAATTGGGAAGGAGCCTTCTGTGTACTCAAATCCTGTCAAAACGATGCATACAAGCTGGAAGAGCTGCACGACAAGTTAGTACCTCGAACATGGAATGCTACCCATTTAAAATTCTATTATAGTTGAAATTTTGTAAAGATATATGACCAATACGACGTACTCTTTTTTGGAGTTGAATTTTCCCCTAAGGAGAGTTTTGTCAAGCAAGATTTTAATGAGAAGCATATTCAGAATAATAAACAAATTTTTTCTGCGATCTTGTTAGTCATTATCTGAACTCTTTATTTATTATCTTCGGATCAAAGACTATCTGAGTTATAAACAAATCAAAGATTATTTGTGTTTACTTATTTTCCTTGGATCAAGGACTATATGAGTTATAAACGGATCAAAGATTATCCATGTTTATTTGAAATTATTCTAGATCAATGACTATCCGAGTTATAAATGGATCAAATATTATTCGTGTTTATTTGAAGTGATCCTCGGATTAAAGACTATCCGAGTTATAAACGGATCAAAGATTACTCGTGTTTGTTTAAAGTTATCCTCGTATCAAAGATTATCTGAGTTATAAACAAATTAAAAATTATCCATGTCAAAGACTATCTAGGTTGAAAAATATCAAAAACTATTCATGTGTTTTGTCAAGAAATATTCTCAAATTAAAGATTATCCAAATGGTAGACTAACGGATCAAACATAAATTAACTAATATTACATATTTTTTTACAATGCATATCCTTTATTATCTCAGCATTACATATTCTGATAAATATTTTAAAAATTTAGTATAGAAAAATAAAATATCAAAAGTATTTATATAATTTTGTAAAATATTAGAAAAAGTCAATATAATTTATTCAAAATAATATTGAACATAATTTTTTTTTATTAGATGACTGTGTGTAAACATATTAAAATAAGATGTTATATAGTTTATAAAGAATGTTTGTAAAATGCATAGAAGTATAAAATTTCTTTCTATTGAATTAATTTCTCGTTTCCTTCAAACATTTATTCAATTGATTAAACTTTTCATGATAACCTGCATGTTTATCAAAACAATCCGCTTTCCCCGATAGAAAAAACATTAGCTAAATAGGTGGGATGGGTGGGTCCCACGCCTATTTCGTTGGTTAGACATGTAGAAAATGATAGGTGAACCCACGTACAACATAAGATTCAAGGTAGGTGGAAAGAAAAATGTTCTTTAGTATTTTAAAAGTAAGTATATTATACGAAGTAAATATGATTAGCATTCAAAATAGACATGGGAATGATGGGATCTACTTGTCAAACCTATTTCGCTGGTGGGGAATGAAAATGAAGCCTAGGTTCACCTTATCTAAGTGAAATAGACTTATATTAATATAATTTTGAGAGAGATTTACTTCGATAAATACTCATGAATGTTTTTTTTTTTAAGAAACCTGTAATATATATAAAATCAGATAATTACTTATAAAATATGAAGAAAAAAAATACAAAAAAAAATATGTAAATATTTAGATCAAGCAGCGGAAGTTAAACATGAAGACATACTTATAGTCATTGCTTGTGAGTTGAGCATGAATCGTAACCATCTTTGTCTTTCCAAGCCCTCACTCACTCGTTTTAGATGATATATTTTTGAATAAAGAAGTAGGCTGAGAGCACTTCATCTTATTTATAGAGTTTGTTCATCACAAAATCTCAACCAAAGGATATTCAGAATGAAGTTGATTGTTGAATGTTGCACAAGGGAAGGTTGGACGTGGGAGCTAAATGGACCAGATTTAGTAAATCATTTCCTTAAAAATCACAACAGAGAATCGCGGCGGCTTATGGGAAGTGGTTGAGAGGTTGTAACTAAACATTGGTTGTTGGCTGAAGAGGTTACAACCAAATCCGTTTTTTATTCTCTCACTTGATCAATTTAACTCAATCATTAACCATATCAAGGGACACAATATATGAGTCATGATGATAGGACCTCTAACAGTGAATAATATCTTTCATGTACTACAATATATCGAGTCTCTCTAAAAGCATCAGCTCTCAACTCAATGAATAAACCATATGTTTATTCTAGGTCTAAATCAAATGATATTTCTCGAAATAAATATGTACACAAATCCGTATGAGGAAACATCCAACTGAATAAGAGTTTCCTTGAGAATAAAAATGTACGTACAATGAAATTACATTATGGAACCAAGTCTTATTCGCACTACATGATCCTTGAAATTCTTTGGTGGCATGCCTTAAGTTAAAAGATCAACAATCATCAATTTAGTGCTAACTGTGCAATGGCAGCTTTATTTTCTTTAACACGTTCTCTTATGGCTGAATATTTAATGTCGATGTACTTACTTCGACTTCCACTCTTATTATTCTTAGCCATGAGTACCGCAACTGAGTTGTCACAGTATAAATTTAATGGCCTACAAATAAAGTCTACAACTCTAAGTCCGGATATGAAACTCTTCAACCATACACCATGTGAGGTAGCCTCAAAACAAGGAACAAACTCAGCCTCCATAGTGGAAGTAGCCGTCAAGGTCTGCTTTGCACTTCTCCAGGATACAATCCCACCAGCCAGCATAAAAACATAACCAGATGTTGATTTCCTTGTATCAACACAACCGGTAAAGTCGAAATCGGAGTAGCTAATTACTTCCAAATAATCAGTTTGTTTGTACATGAACATGTAATCCTTTATCCCTTGAAGATATCTCATAACTTTCTTTGCAGCTTTCTAGTGGTCAATACCTGGATTACTCTGATATCTTCCCAAAATGTTGTAGTCTGATTCTTGTAGGTACACTACATAATCACTAGGAATTGCTAACTTTCTGACTCTAGTAGATCTCTTAAATGTTGGTTCAACAACTTCTTGAGGAACTTGTTGTTCAACTGGTTGTTATATAGATTGTTCAACATTTTCCTATTGTTCCCCAATAACCTGATCTAAAGGGTCATTTTTAACAGTTTGTGAATCTTTAATTATTAATTGTCTAACACTTGTTTGTACTTGAGGGGTGTGAGTGACAATTAATCTGTCACTTAAGTCAGAAGGTTAGGCTTCATAGGATCCTTTTTAGAAACAATGTCTTGAAACTGATTACTCCCACTGACTAAGTCATTCTCAAGGAATTTCGTATTTCTTGATTACACAATCCTAGAGTTGTGTGATGGATATTAGAATCTATACCCCTTGGACCTTTCAGCATATCCAATGAAATACCTATTAATAGTCCTTAGGTCTAGTTTCTTTTCTTGTAGGTTGTAAACTCTTAGTTCAGACGGACATCCCCTAACGCGTATATGTCGTAAACTTGGTTTCCAAACATTGAATAACTCAAAAGGCATATTTGAAACATCCTTGGTTGGAACTCAGTTCAATATATAAACAACCATTTTAAGGCTTCAGTCCATAAGACTTGAGAAAGTTTTGTACCACTCCTCATACTTCTCACTGTGTCCATCAAGTTTCGAATTCTTCTTTCTACCGTACCATGTTGATCTGGAGAATTAGACATGGTGTATTGGGCAACAAACTCATGTTCTTGGAGAAACTTCAAATATGTCACTCAACTTTTCTGTTGCTAAAAAAATTTATGACTTATTCCATGTTTCAAATCTTTTTAAATAAATTGAATGAGTCATAAATTTTTAGCAATAGAAAAGTTCAGCACAACCACTAAACCAAAGCCACAATTTGTTATATTTAACACAAAAAATCTAGCATCTATAACCGTCAAAACGACAGAAGGGGGTGCTTTCACTCATCTTCAACCTCTAGACGTGTCGATTCGACCCGGTTGAAAACTCGCGAGACCCGACTTAAAACCCGATTCGTTTATAAAATTTCTTACGTTAATAAACACATTTTTAATCATGGAAATGGTAGAAAACAAATATAAATCGAATTTCCATCTTCATTTTGAATTAATAACGCAAAACTCGAAAACCCAAACCTAAAAGAAGCACACACTTTAAGCAAGGCACAAACATACAAGGTTCTGATACCAAATGTTAAACATAGTATCACAATGATCTTAACAGGTTAACTGAATTATACAACACATTTAAACCAAGTAGTGGAAGCTAAATATGAAGACATACTTGTAGTCATTGCTTGTGAGTCGAGCACGAATCGTAACCAGTTTTGCCTTTCCAAGTCCTCATTTACTCGTTTTAGATGGTGTAGTTCTGAATAGAGAAGTAGGCATGGTGATGCAAAACTAAGAACACTTCATCCTATTTATAGAGCTGTACATCACAAGGGGAGGTTGAACGTGTGAGCTAATCAAAGGGGAGGTTGAACGTGAGAACTAAATGAACCAAAGGATATTCAGAATGAAGTTGGTTACTGAACATTTACACAAAGGGAGGTTGAACATGGGAACTAAATGAACCAAATTCAGAAAATCACTTCCTTGTAAATCTCAACCGAGAATCATGACTTATGGAAGTGGTTGATAGGTTGTAACTGAACTAATATTAGTTGTTAACCGGAGATGTTACAACCAAATCCGTTTTTTAATTACTCTTTTAAAAATATATCCATTTGATTTTTATTTCTTATGTTTTGATATAATCATCATGTTTATACTCTTAAAATGTAAATATATATTTGTAATTTTCTGAATAATAACAAATTTACTAATTTTTTCAGCAAGAAGAACACTTCACCCATGTGTATAAAAGTTAATAATATTAAAGATCAAATTGAAAATATATGTATATAAGGGTTAAAATAAACAATTTTTAATATATAAATTAACGAGTAAAACATTAAAAATTCCAAAGACCAAAAGATTAATATCAATCTTTGTTCTTTTAATTAGTTTCAATTTATAGGCGTTAAATATTTTTCTTTTGGGTTCTAGACCACTATTTTTACTTTTAGGTGTTCCCTAATAAAAGGAGAATGTCCTACTCTAGTCTCGTCT
Organism: Hylodesmum podocarpum; assembly: GCA_026586105.1. Lineage (NCBI taxonomy): Eukaryota > Viridiplantae > Streptophyta > Magnoliopsida > Fabales > Fabaceae > Hylodesmum > Hylodesmum podocarpum. Next base: position 764,479 of record JALJEV010000071.1, on the reverse strand, counting down.
AAGGGAAACAAAAATAACAAAAATAGTGTGCAGAAAAATAATAAATAAATAGATAAATAAATAAACAAGTAGAGAATGAAAAAACAGGTATTAATAAATAAGAGTACCGGATTTAAGTAAATAAAATAAAAAAATAGAAAACAAATAAAAGGGTTAAATTTAGAATAAAAGAAAAATAAAGGACTTAGATATCAATAATTTCACACATGGAAGGAACCTAGGCAGAGAGACGAGGTGAATGAAAGTTGCATTGTGAAGTCCAGTGAGGAGGAAAACAAAGCCGAATCAAACACCGATTCAGATCTGAGGTAAATTTCTGCATCGGAACTCTAAATTATTCAGCTAATCATTTCATTAGTTTTCTCAATCTACATATTTGTTAATCAGACCTGCAACAAAGAAATATCACTAGCAGACTTAGGTTATACACTCCTGTTATTAGTTGAAGAGGAGGAACATGAGTGAAGATGAGGACTTCAATAAGTTTTCTTCCACTCCTGGTGGATGTGTGATGAATAGGGAGTTGTTTATTTTGGTTTGGTTTTAGCGATTCACTAGTGACTAGATTGAACTTAAGCCCATAGGTTTCTCCAATTCAACCCGACTATAACAAGACCCAGGCACAGCATGATACGTAACATAGGAAGATAAATAAAAATAAACATAAAAAATATATTAATAATAATAAAGCAGTACAAAACATAATAAACAAGATAGAGTACTAAATAATAATAGGGATAGTTTAGTATTGATTTCTATTATTATTTTATTTTATTTTTATTGTTTATTTTTTAATCTGGGCTAAATTAATGATTTCTTAATCACCTTAAAATTAATATATTATATAATATCACATATTTTAAGATAAATTATGTATATTTAATAGGCCAATTAACTACTACATTCATATCATATTAATCTTGTGATATCATCATTTTAAAAATGATTGAATTAATTTAAAATTATATTAGATTCCAATCACAGATAAATGTATCAAATCTGTGATCCAAGATCACTTGTTAATCTCACTTAGTCAAGTCACTAATCTATAAATACTTCATTTATTATCATACAATATATTTTTTATCTTACACTCCTTATACTTTTGTTTCTCTCCAAAATTTACTTTTTTTTACTCTAAATCAAATATTATCATTATATATACTCTTTTCTCAGACCTCTCAACCCATATTCTCTCTCCTCAAATAAAAAATCCACAATTCATACCTAAAAAAAACACAATTCAATTTATCTTTTTTGAATTTAATCCCTACATTCTTTAATATTAAGTTTACTTCTTCTTTTCTCTCCACTTTCATGTTTTATCATTTAGATATTTTTTCTAATATAGTTTCATTTTTTTTTTCTTGAAAACATATGAAATGAAAGATAATAAAATTGTATATTCAATTTACTATTCACAGGACAAGCGTGTAAGATAGGTGTAAGATTATGTGTAAAGGTTCCCTGCACATGTCTAACTTCTAATCCTCACTCTAATATGCAGTTCACTTGTTTTTTACAAAATGTCAATAATGACTTCTTACATATTTTTACCGTCATTTACCATCATCATTAGTTGTAACCCTATGTTGCAACGTAGAATTAAAATATAAAGGATAAAAACTAAAATATCACATCTAAATTATAGAAATTAAATAGTAAAAACAATAAAAATACATGAACCAAATGAGTAATTGAATATAGAAAGACTATTCTATCCTACAGGTACTTTTTCTCTAAAACATGAAAAGTAGAAGATTAGATTGAAAAAAAAAAAAAAACAGAGAGAGAGAGAAATACTCTGTACACACGGCCGTCTAATTCATCGAAAACAATTTATTAACTTTTGTGATATCCATATATCAAACCATTTAGCTCAGATAAAACTTTTCTTTCTTTTTCCTTCTTATTTGAACTAAATGGTGTATTGCCCCGAATTGGATTAGATTTGAGAGTTAGGGTCATTCTTCTCGAAGCTTAAAGAAATACAACTTTATTTTATTTTTTAAATAAACATATTTGTTAAATTAGATGTTTGTTCATTAAAATAAACTAGTAAATGTGTTACATACTTGTCCCTCATTACATGACTCATGCATAAATTATTTGAATTATTCTTAATAGGTTTTCTTATTCACACACACGTTCACATTTCTTGAAAATCAATCTAAAATTCTTTCTATTTTTTTGCTGTACTTTTCATGCATAATGTGGAGAATGCTTTCTAGGTAGAGGAATGCTATTGTTTTCTCTTGTGGAAAAAACATCCCACATAATACTATGGATTCCTTACATTTCCCACATGATGCTTTTCCAATTGCTTATTGGGTCATAGATAGAACATTTTGTTAGAACACAAGCTAAGCCCAATGGTTATTACTTTTCACTTTTCGAAACAAGAAGTACTTTCGGATTGTCATTATTGATTATCTTGTTTACTTACATAGTTACATTGCCACATTCTAATATTGAAGCTTAAAGAAGGGCAAATTAAATCTCCATCAATCATGATACAGGCTTTATAGAGAGGATTGACTTTTACTACTGACTTTACTTTGCAAACTCATAAAATATATATGTATTGTAATTCTTTATCAAATTTTTTTTTTTCCACACAATTGACCTTGAAGTATGCACTTCGAATAGGCTCAAAATGTTGTACTTCATTCGGCGTTGAATAATTCCCAAGACAAATAGTTAAAAATTTTGTTATAAGCTGTTTATTATAACATTAACAGAGTATACATATTCCAACAAAACTATAATTTCTCATCTTTCAATTTAATCTTTGTGTTTACAAAGAATAAATATTTCATAATGATGGATAGAGGGGAAGAGAAGGAAGAGGGAGTGAATATTGTGGCAAATTTTGGCGCAGAGCCTTTGAATATATTGATATACACGACCCTTTATATATAAAATTTTGATTACATTGAGAATAAAACAACAGTAAAATCGTATTAAAGTAAATGCATATGCTCTGGTGCTATTAGTTTCTGATAAAAAAAATTATTTCAAAATCATTTTGAAACACCGGCTCGTGGTTTAAACTTATTTCTTATTTTCAGATATCTTTCTTAATTTTCTCGATGAAATCTGTCATGGTCTTCACGCTCTTATCATCTGAAAAGGAAAAGAAAAAACTAATCATACAACACCAATCATTTTCATAGCAAATGAATAAAATATGAAATAAAAACCTCTCTTTCGACTTAAATGAATACAAATAGTAACAGATAAATATTTGAGTAAACCTTCATTTCTTATGCCTGAAAGCAAGTGGGAACAAAATAGTTTATCACATATAATATGTTTATCATTTTTTAATGCTTAAAAGATATTTATCATTATTTTGATATTTAAATTATATCTTTTATTATATTGTATTCTCTAATTTAAAATACTAGAACAACAGTAAGTAAGTGATTAAATTTAGGAAATGAAATAATAATATATAATTAAATTCAGACATTTTAAAATGACAATTTTAAGAATAAAAATAATAAATACATTATATTTTAAGAACTATTTCAAATTTTTATCTTTTAACCATAAATTATGCAACTCACACCATTTTAAGATGATTTACTCTAAATATATATAGGATAGCTCAATAACGCACCTAATCGTGGTATTGTGTGTCCTTTGGGATGGTGTATCACCACGGGTTCAACACAGGATTCTATTAATTCAATCCCATAGTTTTTCAGAAAATCTGTCTCCCCTGCATTAAGCATTCAAAAATTTCAATAATATATATTCTGGACAAACACTATAATAATCATGGTTACCAAAACCATGTTTTTATAACATGAATTCCATGTTGTTCCTTTATATAGAACCTTTGTTTTGCAATCTATAAGATTACAATTAGTAATTTTCAGTTACATAAGTTTTTGGTTTCGACTTTTGACTCAAGATTAATTGGAAAACTTGAAAATAATTATTTTATAATAGCTCAGGATAAATCCTCCTTCTGCTCTTTTATTCTTTATTTTTTATTTCAATTGAAGTTAAAGCTTGTAATTGTTTTCATGAAAAACAAGAAGAAAATTACGAACTTTAACTTCAAATAAAAATGTTTTAATTGAATAAATTTAAATTGATTATCAGCAAGAATATGCTAGAATATGCTTTCTTAAAGAATAACAACCTCAAAAAATAAATGATAAAAGGCGGCAACGTAGGTACCTAGAAAGTGAATAGAGGGACAGCTAATGGGAGAAGAATATGCATTTTCCACAACCAAAGGTGCCCTGAACTTTGCCCCTCCTACTATTATAATGAATTTCACCTTTGGAACCTTCGTCAGTGCCACTCCCTGCACATGCCAAGTTTAATTCAATTTCGTTTTATGTTAATTATTGATATGATAATATCATCTATGAGTCATATATATTTTTATGATATTATAATAATTATTTTGTCAGCGAGAGATATAAATTTATTGCTAACTAAGTCAATGTGGTGAGAGAGAATTCAACATGAACAGAGTTTGTAGTTTAGTTTAACACATACCTTCTGCTGAAAACCTGGCAGCGCACCTGATAATATCGCCCCCTATTTGGTCAAAATCAAACAACTCGTCATTCAAAACCTTAACCTCTGTAACATCTCAAATCACATAACAAAAATCAACCAAGCATTCATCATTTAAATTTTTATTTTAAGAAAAGAAAAAAAAAATCTTGTGATTTTACTCCATTTTATCTCTATTTATAATTATATTAGTTTTTAGGGTCTTATTAATATGCACACTGATTAAAGAATTAAAAAGAAAATAAAAAAATTATAAATGAACACAAAAAGAAAAAAACTAACCAACCCAAGGAGTATTTATATTTCCCTGTTTTTCTTATTCATATGAATCAAACAACTCAGATTAATATGAAAATTATTTTGAATTTGACAAGAAGATTACCTGGGAGAAACCAAGAAGCCCATCAAAAGGCCCATGCTTGATCATGTAATCCTCAATATACTGAAGGCACTCGTCAAAGTTGGTGTACTCTGTAAATTCCTGTTTGTCCATAAAAAACTTAGAAGGTTGCAAAATAGAAAACTCAAATGATGGAAAAGTCTTTAACATTCTTTAATCACGATTGAAATTTCGGATTCATATCATATGCTAGTTTTGGATACAAATTTGCGTTCCTAATAGAATGGAAGTGTATGTTAAATAAAATTGAACGAAAAGGGAACCTTATTGAATTGGAACCACTCGTAGTAAGGAGGATCGAAAATTCCTTCAACATCGGATTTGCCTTGGGAAGGAAACGGAGCATCAGGAAAAACGAGGTCGATATTGTCAAGAACGGATTGTGGCCACTTATGAATCTGTGTTTTGAGTATTTCTCCGCTTGTTCGGAACCCGTGAAGGCATAGGATTCTAGGTTTCCTTACGCCTTCGCTTCCCATATTCTTTTGTTTTTACAAACCAACCAACCAGATTATATGAAATAACGGAATTCAGGAAGAGAAAACAAGGTTACTACTTTGTTTTTGTGGTGGCGCTCAAACGTATTTATAGCACTCCGAATTTATTTTATTTTTTTTTCTTTTCATTTTCCCTTTCCTTTATGCGTGTGTCTTCAATTCAATAACGTGTGGGGGCCACACAAAATTCTGTTTTCCTATTTTTTTAAAAAAAGTTATTAGTACATGATTGTTCTTGGCTTCAAAATGCACCTGTGGAAGATATTCTAGAGGAGGTCACGCTAATAGTTTTATTATTTTGGAAGCTCGATCTTTCATGTTTGGGATTTTTCTGAGCGAAGTTTGGACTTCACGTGAGAGTATACAGTGGGTGTTTATATGTAAGGATATGGCTTAGTAAAAAATGAGTTTGATAATGTGTGTCAAAAGTTGAAGAGAATAAGGTGTATGAGGAAGAGTGTTTGTCAGAGTTAAAAAATGTATATTTATAGATTGTATATAGATACATGATGTGAATTGGAAACCTTCTTTATTTTGTGCAGATTTATATTTAACATGTTTGAATAGATTTTAATTTTAGTACAGATTTTTAGGATATATTTAATATGTTTAATGAGTTTTTAAATTTTTTTTTCAGATTTTAAGGTTAGATTTAAACGTATTTTTTATTGCATTTATTCTATAAATAAGATATTTATTACACTATACACAAAAAATAAAAATTTGAAAAAATAATTAAATCTAATCTTATCAATATTTAATTATGTGGCGATTAAATATATTATTGAATGTGACATCAATATTCTTCCCCAAATTTTAAAAAATAAATAAATAAAATAAATCTTCTCATGCAAATGTCTAATTTGATATTAGAACTTTCACAAACACATCAAATTCAACCTAACAGTTCACAAAAATTAAAACACGTTAAAATACATCTGCACAAAAATTATGGATCGGACTTTTAGTTCACATCAAAACACGTCATTATTAAATAAATGAATTGTTTGTGATATAAAAATCTAAATGGAATCGACGTAAAATAGAGCTGGCAAAAGAGACGTAAATTTTATCTTTAATAAATAATATATGTTACCTCTAGTCAGTAAATTGATAATCTTCTTAGTGACATCAAAAAGCTTGTTTGCTCGTAGAAATGATATAATCATAAGTATTTGTACAATTATTTAAATAAATATTAATTTTAATCTTCTAAAATTAATTTCCTTGTTAATTCTACCATATTAGTTTTATTCAAAGGTGAAAGAAATTGACCAAGACATGAGGCTTGACTGCACGTGAGAAATGAAGCAATGGGTGACGTAATATTACTTTATCACCATCTTTTTATGTCGTAACAAGGTCCATATACTATTATTAATAAAGTAAAAAGATTTGTTTTCCATAACTTTAAATAAAGAAAACAATACTTAATTGTAACAAAATAATAACTAAGCAAATAATTAATATTATCAATAAAAATTATTATCAAATTATATTTAATTTATATATTATCATCTTAATTACTATTTTTCCAAATTCCGCCTTCGAGCACATGAATATAGAAACATTTTTAATTAAGTTATTAACGAATCTAGAAAGTTCAAGGCGAAGTATCATTTTAATTAAGTTATTTGACTAATTAATCCAGTGCGTTGGAAAAGGTTCGTTCACGCATTTCTCATTGTCGATTTTGTGATCTTCATTGCGTGTGAGATTCGCCATTATTCTACCCCGGACTCATCGATGTTCTTATGACATGCTGCGGATATTTTCTCCACCGACCTAAGCTGTAGGATAGATTGAATTTTTAATTTATAACTAAATAAGAATAATAGATTTAAATTTATATTTATCATTTGTTGTTTTTTTCTAAAATATGGTTTAGGTTGTTTTGAAATGAGTTTCAAATAAGTTCAAAATTGATTTTATTAAATTTTAGATTTTATTGTGCACTGTAAAATTTTTAATTTAATAATATATTGAATAATAATATAATTTGTTTTATATTATGAATACAATTTAATTAACTTTCTTCCCATGTCAAATTTTTGGTGTGTATATTAAGATTTTGAAAGACTAAGAAAAAATTACATAAATTCTAAAAAATTTGATAAGAATATGATGTTTTATAAATTTATCTTAAAAGACTTTTATGAGTAATTAGAAGTATAATGACAAATAAAATTTTGTAATTTTAATTTTATTGTATATATACCACATGAACTTATAACAATTAAATGAATTTTATAAATTTATCATATTTTAAGGAATTTTATAGAATTTTAGAAAATATTATTGAATTATAATTAAAAAAAATTACAATTAAATTTAAAATAAATTATAAAATTCATATCATCCTTACTACTACTTTCTTTTCACGGTGTTTAACATTATTATTATTATCATATATACTATATGGTGATAATCATAATCATGATTATGATAAAAATTAATTGTAATAATAATAATAATAACAGTTGTGATATTGGATGAAAATAATGATAATATATAATGATAATATATTAAAGAAATAAAAGTATTTATATTTGTTATTAAAAAATCTTACAAAATTCATATATTAAATCATCTATTAAAATTTATATACTTTTCGAATGTTATAAAACTTTTTTTTTAAGCCGTAAAAGTCTTAATTGAATATTTTAAGACTTTATAATTTTTTTAAAAAAATATGATTGCCATATTAAATATTATAAGACTTCAATAATTTTTTTAAAATAAATCATAATTGTTTTAATTAAATAATATTATATTTTTTTATCATTCAAAAATCTTAATTTATCATTAAGAATATTTTAAAATTTATGTTAAATACACGCAAATAAATACCAATCTTAAAATTTTTTACCGCAATAATCTACTTATATAAAGAACATAATTTTATTTTAATGTAAAATTATTTATAAAATGTGTTAGTTATAATTAATTTATATAAACTCACTAAAATTATATGATAAATTAATTCTTAAACATTTTTATATCCTTTATCTTTCATTTGCTTTCTAAACAATGATCATATTGGATAACTAAATGGTATATGTGACTTCTCTTTTAAAAATGAGCTACTAATAATTTTTTATCACTTCTCTTATCATCGATTCTCGTGCTTAATCAATCTTTCTCCTCTTTTATGTCATGTTTACTTTTCAAAAAATTGTCAGCCTGTAGTAGTGAAAACTCTAAATCAATCACAGACATATCAACATATGTCCAAACGAACGAGTCTTAGTTATTCTATATGACTCGAACTAAGGTCTGGTGTTAAGTATCGTCTAGCTGGGTACTCAAGTGAGTAACCTGATCCTCTTTCTCCTAGTTGAAACATGCGAGTGAGCTCATTGGGTTGAGCTCCTTGACATTGATCATTTTAATCTTCCAAGGCCTTTCTCCATTCCTCTAACTTTAAACTAAGGCATAACACCTTCTTCTAGTTCTCTAATCCGCATGCATAATAATGACGATGTCATTTTTAGATGAGAACTTCATCACCAAGTGAGAGATTGACATGATTGCCCTGAGAGCATTAAGTGAGGGCCTCCTTAACAAAATATTGTAAGACGTGTTAACATGTACCACTATATATCTAATCTTGACGGTGTAACTTTCTCTTTCATCATAGGCAAACTTGGTGTATAGGTTAATGCACCCCTGATTGACATCCTCTTTTCTGCAAAACCTACTAGCAGCTCGTCAAAAAGAGGCCAACTATTCTTTTTTAAACCCCAACTCTTTTAAGGTATTCCAATATAAGATATTGGACGAGCTTCCTTGTTCCACACAATTTTCTATGCAATTGGTTATTTCGACTCATATAACTATTGGGTCATCCTAAACGATATCCATAGCTCTCAGGTCCCGATCTATGAAAGTGATGGTTGACAACTACATATGTGGGAAAAGATGTGGTTAACCGACTGAACTCTTCTCAGATGTCTCTTCCTTGCCGAAAAGAATAGCACTCTTTGCCAAACCCACATGGTGTTAGTGACTCGCCTCGGGGCCTTGTGACGAGGTTCCTCCCTATGCTCTTGAGACCCCCCACCCCACCCCACTTTGGCTGCCTTCCTCCAAACTTTGTCACCTTTTAGCATGTAAAAGATAAACACAAGAAAGGGGGGTTGAATTGTGTTAATTAAAAATTTTATCCCTTTCGTCTGTGGGTTTCAAAAGGGTTCAGACGAAACAATGTTTATATTCAAATATTGATTTTAATAAGCAAACGTTATATTATGATTATCCCCAGTTAGTCAATCAGACGAAACAAATAAACACAAATATTTTTATACTGGTTCGTCTATTCAAGACTACGTCCAGTTACTCAGTAACAACTGAGTTTTCACTACGAACCGTGAAAAGGTTACAAGTATTGTTTGAACCCAGCCACTTCTGGCTATTACAAGATATTCTTTGCTTTCAGCCTTCTCAGGCTAAACTACCAAGGTATTCTTTGAACCCAGCCTCCACAGGCTAATACACTAGGTATTCTTTGGAACACAGTCTCCTCAGGCTAAAACTGCCACACAAGTGGACTTAGAAAGATGTTTGAAAAACAAGTATTTTCCTCTTCGCAGAGAGGGTTTTACAATGAAGTTCTTAGTTCAGATTTGAGCGAATTCTCAGACGATGAATAAGATAAGCGTATTCGCCAACTGATTCTTGAAGCTGTGAAGTCCTTTTATAGGCATCTTCTTCAAATAGTCGTTAGACTCATTTGAATGTCGTTGAGAGTCGTTGAAAAATCTTCTAGAGAGCTTTCCAAAAAGGTTGTCAGTTGTACTTGATTGATTGATGAGAGTCGCAGCGGATATAGCGAACTAGGTTGTGCGCAGTACTATTTCTGACTTGTACAAAGATGTGACAAAAGGTGAAGACCTTTTTGACTTTGGTGTGTAAGCTCGAATCCCTATACTGATCTTGGATGCTTCTCATGAGTACTTCTTTAGATTTGAAATCTTGGCGCGAATGACTCCATTTGACTTCAGCTTTTAGATAGACGATATGATTCTTCAGTCTTCAGTTGTTGTTGTTTCGTCTCATCCTATCGTCTTAGACTTCATTCTTTGGACAGACGAAGGACTTAAGCTTGAGTAGTCCTCTTCCGTCTATGCATGTATAGTCTGATGACTTGGCTTTTGGACAGACACAAAATTTCTTCTTTGAAGGGTCTTGTTCCGTCTGTGCTGGTTTCGTCTTAGCAAGTCTTGGGTAGCTTGGTTTCGTCTGTCTTGTAATTAATCAAAATCTTGAGACGTTAATCATCCTTGATCTAACAATCTCCCCCTTTTTGATGATTACAGACCATACCACAAAAATTTGCACAAGACATGGTTAGACAGAAACAAACAGTTTTAAAAAGCCAGATTGACATCAAGACGATGTTTTCTGAATAATACCTCTTTATAAAAGATTGTTACATCAATGCGATGTAATCTTTGTACATTATTACATTGGTATAGACAAAAAACTAATAAAGAATTACAATTGTAAGCTATACTAAAGAATTACAAGTATAAGCTATACAAAAAATAAAATACATGATATAAGTAAAAAAAAATACATGACTCCCCTTCAGACGATGCTTGCTCTTTGAATGCTCGCTCCCCCTCAGACGAAGCTTTTTCTTATTCTCTGCTCGCTCCCCCTTAGACGTTGCTTTCCCCTTGTACCTATCTTCTTTCCCTTGGGCTCTTCTATTCTCCCCCTTGGGCTGTAAATCATTAAAAGATGATCAAGAAGAAGGCTTTGTCTTCTTGTTGAGCAGGGTCATCACAATGTCTTTTAGCTGTTGCACTTCAGACGATAGAGAAGCTTGATTTTCTTCAAGTTCTCTGTTCTTTGCTTTCAAGTGCCCGCAATCCTCTTCTAGGGTATCATACTTACGCTTTAGAGTCTTATACTCCTCAGCTTCTTGAATATCAGCCTCAGCACCCTCAACTTTGTCATCAACCTCCACCATATCATCAAAGTGTACCATTGGTGTTTGAGGTTCTTCCACTATAGGAGTAGTGTCATCAATGATGAGCACTGTTGGAGTCTTCTTCAGACGCAATGTGAAAAGTGGAAGTGTGAGGTAAGCCGTGAAGTTCTGTTCCCATTGCCATGTATAATGCTTTGTTGGAACAGAGACCTCCAAATCCGGATGCTCCTGGGATGGAAGAGTGTATGCATAAGCTCCACCAGGAAACACCCTGCCACAGACAGTAGAATCTTCATCAAATGAGGTTCCAGAGCAAAACTGTGAAGTGGCTTCATGATCTTCTATCATCCGTTGTATCTTTGGATTGATAGGGCTTGAGGCTTGAGCTTGGATTGCTTTGAGGTGCGCATAGGCAGCAGACGGAAGGAGTTTGGAGATGTGCCTTGCGAATTTGAAGGTCCTGGGTACAGACGGTACTTTCTTTTCTTTTCCCTTAGCCAAGAACTTGACCAGGCATGGTCTTTTTCGGTCTAAGACTATTGTGTACTTTGTTTCGTCTGACACCAGTGAAGAGAACTGTGAACCCACCATTGAGGGGCAGTATCTCTTATCCTTCTTAGCATGCCGATCAATATGGAAGAAGGAGGCTTCTCTTCCCTTAACTTCCCTTTTGTAGGCATCAACTATCAACTTGAAAGTCAAGTTGTAGTCTTCCGGTAGAGAGTGAGCGAACTCCTCAGGGTCTTCATATTCGTTGAGGAGGATGGAGTAGCGGGGGTTGACTCCAGAGCAATGTGGTCTTGTCCAGGGGAGTACAATTCCAAGAGAATGTCCTAGACCGACATACTCTATTTTGTTGAGTGGAATTGTGAATGGCATAGGATCATGGCGATCTATGGCGTCAAGATGCCAATGAGTGCATTCTTTCGGCTCATAGATGGTAGAGTGTGCGTCTCCATATCTATAATGGTGGAAGACAGGCGTATTCACCTAATACCGAACCTTCCATCTTGGATTTTCTCTATGTGGAATGTGAGGTTCATAGCCAAGTGCTGGTCCTTCAATCACCGACGCAACAATATGATCCTTGTAGGCTTGAATATCTTCTAACCCCTTGATATCTAGGTTGGCCAGTGTATCCCAGGGCAGACGCTTTAACCAATCGCGTTGCTCTTCTGGGGTGTAGACGATGTTTTCATTGAAATCTACTAGCTTCAAGGGTTTGTTGAAGTTGATGGGATTGACAAATCTCCCTAATTGAAAACCCTTCTTGCCTCTGTACTCGTATAGGTTCTTCAATTCAATGTAGGGAGTGTCCTTGATATAGCGGTCTTCATCGTCTGCTAAGATATCATTTTGAGCAGACTCAGACGGTTCACCATTAGTGGAGAATTCTTCATACTTCTCTCCAATGATCCAATCAGGTTTGATTGGTCTTTCAGCACAGGTACTCTCAGCAAATCGCCTCATGACTAATTCATTTAGGAATGAATAGTCCACCTTGTGCTTTTGGGGTAAGTCTTCTGGATTGATCACTTCAGCATGTGACCTTCCCCATACCTTGATTATTTCAAGTTGTTCATCATCAGACGAAGAATCAACTTCTTCAATAAGTACAAAATCTTCAGACGGAATCTCCTTCGTCTGGCGGTAGGATGCTTCCTCAGAAGCAGCAGGTAACGTCCGTGCAAGGAATGCGTTCAGCGTCTTGGAGTGATGTTGATGGAGAGACTTCCATTGTGGAAACTTCCTCACTTAGCATTGTTTCCAACTCCTCCGCAAGCTGGGCATTGTCTTTCTGAATCTGGGCAGTTTCTTCACTGTTCATGCCCTCTGAGGTTGTTTGAGCAGATGCAGCCTCAGACGATCCTATGCCACGAACGCTATTGAGAAAGATTCTTTCTCTCTCAGCTTCAAGCAAAATGGAGACTCTTTTGGCCTCTCTTAGCATTCTTTCTTCGTCTGTCTCACCAACTACTACAGACGCAAGCTTTTGCTTCATCTTCTCCTTGCCTTTAGCAGCCTTTTCAAGCGCAAGCTTTCTAGCTTTTGCCTTTCCTTTTTCTGCTTTTCTTCGTCTGTGAGTATCTTTACAGACGGAACAGGTTCAGACGATATATTCATCCCTTCATCTTCACTAGGGGATATCGTTTTCCCTTTTGTCTTAGCACCAATGTGCTTGATTCTGATGGTCATTTTCTTCTTCTTGAAGGGTTCTTCAAGAACGTCCTCAAAAGGAACCTCGAGGTGACCACCAGAAGGAGGAGGTTGAGTTTGGGCTTGTGTTTGGGGTTCTGTTTGGGATGGTGTTTCGGCTTGTGTTTGGGGTTGTGTTTTGGCTTGTGTTTCGGATGGTGTTTGGGCTTGTGTTTGTGGCTTAGCACGCTTGATACGAGCTCTGTGTGAAGGGTCTTTGGTGATGGGTGAGAGGGGTACATCTTCTTGTTGTGAGTGAAGGAGGTAGCCTGGTGTCAAATGCATCTTCGCAAAGGTGCTGGCTTTCACTTCTTTTCCTTCAGGGTGATAAACTACGCCAGTAGTATCAAACCCTTGGTTGATGATTGATGTAGGAACATCTCAAAGGATTACTAGAAGCATTGAAAGGAAGAAGTGGGAAAGCTCCAAGACATGGCACAACCTCAATCAAGCCATAGTTTAGGACTTACTTTTTGCAATATGCTTGTAAACTTGTTTGAATAATTCTTCTAAGTGTGTACTTGTGTAAGGCCTTGTTAGTGAGCCAAAAGAGCTCACGGCCAAGCTTGTTCTTTTAGTTTGAATGCTTTAAATTTGTGTTTAAGATGCCTAGCTTAAGGATGCAAGTAAGGAATTAATGAGGCACTAAAATTCACCTAAGAATTTCAAGTTAAATTTGAGTTTAATTAGAAATTCTTTTGTGAATCCAAGAGCTTTGGTTTAAGTAGAGTTCTTGCTTAAGTGTTGATCCATGTCTCCACTTAAGAAAGAATCTCCACCCTAGATCTCCCAAAGCCCTTCAAGGGTTTAGATCAAAGATGGGTGACATGTCACTTGAAAGTGACATGTAACTTAATCTAGTTACTCATTAATTAGTTAGTTGTTTACCTTAAGCCTAGGTTAGTTTTGGTTAGTTAGTTTAGGTATGGTTAGGATTAGTTTAGCTTGTTTTCCAAGTAGCCTAGGGTCTATAAATACATGTAAAAACGAAATTGTAGAGAACTTTTGATAATTTTGATAATTGAATAAGCTTTGAGCTTTTCTTGAGAGAGGTTTTCTCTTGTCTTGCTTAGCAAGGTTTCTTGAATCTTATCAATGGATTCCATCCTCCATTGTGGCGGTTCCTCCTAGGCTTATTGGCTTGCCATGGCGCCACCCTCTTCCATTCCTCACCCCCTTCACCTTTTCCTTTCTCGGTTTTCCTCCACCATTGAAGCTTGACCGAAGCTTCCTTTGTCTTTTGGGTTGGAGTTGCTTGTCTTGAAGAAGCTAGAGAGGGCAACACAAGGACTCTTTGGAGAATCTCTAAGGAGGCCTATATCAAGTGGTATCATGAGCTTGTGTCTTCTTCAATGGAGTATCTTCAACGGGTTAGTTATGGGTTTCACATGTTTCCATAGCTTTCTTTGAATTTTTCTTTGTTCCATGTCTTCTTTCAATAGCCTAGTCTTTGTTTCTTTGAGTTTTTTTCAATTTTGTTCGGTTAGTTTGTGTCTAAGCATGTTTTTCTTCTTTCTTTCTTCTTCAAACCGTGGGTTTGAGTGTCCATGCATGCTTGTCTTGAAGTTTTACCCATAGTTTCTTTAGCTTCCATAACAAGATTCATGGTTCTAGAGTAACTTCCCTTGTAAGCTTCTTTGTTTGATTTGTTTTCTTGTAGTTTTGTTTAGTCCTTTGTGTTTTCTCTTCTAAAACCATGAGTATGATGTATGTGCTGCACCATTGTTGAGTGGGTTTCATGTTTTACATGGGTTCCATGAAATAGAAGAGGCTTCTAGTGTAAGTTTCACATGAACATGCATTTAGTTAGCTTCTAGAGCACTCTTTAGGTCCAATTTGTGTAGAACCTTGTGATTTGTATTTGTGGGTTTTAGAAATTGAACTTGGAGGTTGCTCTTCTTCATTTGTGGTTTCGGTCCAGCCATACATAGTGTGTAGAAAAAATACAAAACCAAAACAAAGAAAAGAAACAAGTGAGAAAAACAAAAGAAAAAGAAGTAGTAGTGAAAAGAGTAGTGTATGGATCCAAAAAGAGTAGAAATTGATTAAGGACCATACAAAAGCAAAATCGAAAGACCCAAAATAGCAAGAGAAAAATTTGAAAAGTGAAAAGAATTGGCAATTAGACACACCCTTGGACTTAGTTTTGAGCACACATCACCCAAGTTGAATTTCTAGTACCTTGTTTTTGGACTTGAGGTGTAGTGATCTTTGGTGTGAGTTTCACTTTAAAATTTTACTGCACTTGCTGGAATTTTATAATACTATGAATATATGAACCTTATTTTGCATTTGGATTGATTTTTTTAAAGGTTGCATAATCATAGAATTAAGTTTCATTTCGGTTTTTACAACGGATTCTAGAATCCGTCGCTAAATTGGTGAATTTTGGTGGATAACTTGTTTTGTGTGTGGCGGTACTTTGTGTTCCTCATACTCTTAGTCTCGGTTTTGGACTTGTTTTCCCTGCAAATTCATGATCCTTTGCTGTCCATATATGTGACATTGTCTCATCAAAGTTTACTCCAAATTTGATTAGCCTTTCTTTCATTTTTGAGCCTCTTTTTGCTTGTCTTTCTTGGACTCCTAGTTTTGTCTTTGAGTATTTGTCTCTTTGGACTTCTTAAGCCTAGCTAGGGTGCTGTTCCTCTTTCACTTTGGCTTGGTAGGAACTTGATAATTGATTTGAGAATAATTTCTAAGTGAGAACCAAGAGATAGAGAGGAAAAAGGCAAGAGAGTTTCATTAGAGAAAAAGCCACTAAGTGTGAAACACGAGTTGATTGAGTGGATACACTTAGAGAGTGGTGAGATTCTTTATTTCCTATTATATTTCTTGTACACTAACCTTTTCTTGCAGCGATGGCTAGTTCTCCTAGTGTTGGCAATGACTTGTCACCCAAAACTCTCAAGATGATGGATATTATCCTAAGTAGAGTGAATACCACCCTTGATGAGAGGATGGGAGAGTTTGAAAGGAGGAGGGATAGTGGGAGGAGGCATAGTGGAGAGTCTAGTAGGAATAGAGAGGAGGAAGAGAGGAGGAATAAGGAGGCAAATGATAGGAGAGTAAGAGAAGAAAATGAGAGAAGAAGAGAGAACAATAGGGGAGGTTATGAAGCTTCCATTGGGAGTGATGGAGGAGAAAATGGGGTGGATGATTTCGGTTTTGATGAGCATGGGAATGAGAGGAGAAGGGAGAGAGGTGGCGGATACCATTTTAGGAGGTATAGCCGAGACTCAAGGAGGCCATACCATGGTGATGATCCAAGGAGGGATGAAGGGCTACCTAAGGTGAGGCTTCCTAAGTATAGTGGTGAAGGAGGGGCGAAGGGTTCCTTGATTGGGCCATGAAGGTAGACCAAACTTTCTTGTGTTATCCTAACTTGACTAATGAGATGAAGCTCAACCTTGCTACTCTTGAGTTTGAGGGCTATGTACTAGTGTGGTGGCATCAAGTGCAACAAGACATAGCACGCATGAGGAGGCCTATGATCAACTCTTGGCTCGGTTTGAGACAAGCTCTCAAAGAAAGGTTTGTTCCACCTTCTTTTACTAGAGACCTACACATTCGGCTTCAAAGGATGATCCAAGGTACAAGAAGTGTCCAAGAGTATTATAAGGACCTTGAGGTTACCTTGTTGAGGGCCGAGTATCAAGAAGATAGGGAGGCCACCCTTGCTAGATTTACTCATGGCTTGAATAGAGACATCCAAGATGTCTTGGAGCTTCAAAGTTACCATACTTTGGAGGAGGTAGTGCATAAGGCCGAAAGAATAGAAGGCCAACTTAGAAGGAGGGCTACTTTCAAAAGAACTTCTACACCTAGTTCTTCTAGTTGGAGGGATAGAGGTAAAAGGGAGAATGCTCCTATGGTGAAACCAAGGAGTGACCGTGAGCCTTCCAAGCCCAAAGAGGTACCTTCTTCTTCTAACTCTTTTAAATCTAGTAACATTAAATGTTTCAAATGTTTAGGTAAGGGACACATAGCATCACAATGCCCAAACAAGAAGGCTATGTTCCTAAGACAAGATGGAGAGGTCACAAGTGAGGATTCTCAAGCCTTCTCAAGTGAAGATGAAGGCCAAAGTGCAAGGAGTTCCACTTCTAGCCAAGAAGCCGAGGAGGGTGATCTTTTAATGGTAAGAAGGTTACTTAGTGCATGCCATGATATGGATGATAGTCAAAGGGAGAACATATTCCATTTAAGATGTAAGGTAAAAGACCAAACTTGTTCTCTTATTATTGATGGTGGCTCATGCACTAATGTTGTGAGTGAAAGGTTAGTCTCTAAACTTAACTTGAAAACTATTCCTCACCCTAAGTCTTATAGATTACAATGGTTAAGTGAGAGTAGAGAGGTTAAAGTAGATAAGCAATGCATGATTAACTTTTCTATTGGTAAGTATAGTGATAGCATATTATGTGATGTGGTTCCCATGGAGGCTACACATTTACTTCTTGGTAGGCCATGGCAATATGATAGGAATGTAATTCATGATGGTCTTGCTAACACTTACTTGTTTTCTTTTGAAGGTAGAAAAGTACTCTTGAAGCCTCTATCTCCAAGGGAAGTGTGTGAGGATCAAGTTAAAATGAGACTCAAGAGGACCCAAGAACAAGAGAAGCCCTTGGCCGAGACATCTAAGCCAAGCAAGGCTTTGACCGAGAAGCCTCCCAAAGGTAAAGGTGTCTTGAAACTTAAACCGAGCAAGCCTAAGGGTAAGGATGAAATGAAAAGGAAAGAAAGCTTGCTTATTGAAAGTAAGGAAATCAAGAGGGAGTACTTGGTTAGAAAATCTATATTTTTATGCTTACCAAACTCTATTTCTTTGAGTTCTCCTCTTGTAGGTAATCATGGAAGCAAGGAAAGCTTGTTGATGGAAAGACAATTAAAGGGGAAATGTGAACTTTCTCTTAAATTTGATACTACCTTTGATTGTATTAACCCTTGCTTTTATAATTTTGTAGGGGTCATTTCCAAGATGCGATGGCCGAAGCAATATGAATACCTCTATGGCCAAGACTTGGAAAAGAAAAGACTCATAGCACATTGTGAAAATCCTAAAGACTTCACTTTTGAGAATTCTTGTGCTTTAGGTCCAAGTAAAGAATTGTGCATCATGGAACCATGGAACAAGCCTTGTGGAGAGAAGGAAGTGCCTATGAACATCAAGCTACCTTTTGGAAAATCTTTCTTATCTCTTACTTATCCTAATAGTTCCAATTTGCATGATATTATTTGTTTAACACTAGAATCTCAAGGCATTAGGCCTTGGGGAATACTTCAATTTGCTAAGTTGGAATTCTTGATTGTGCCAAATGATTGTTATCTTAATCATGTTGAATGTCCTTCTAGGTTGATGGAAGAGTTTAAGAAGGAGGGTGCAATGCAAATTTCTACACCTAGAAGAAGAATCCTAACTAAGAGTTCCAACCAACACATGCCCACACTTGAAGAGATGCTAGTATCAACACAACTTGAAGTAGAAGCCCCAAAGAGCTTCGGTTATGCTTTGAAAAACAGAATAAGTTCTTCTTTTACTTCCTTAGATTGTGTTATTGATATTAGAAAACAAATTATCTTGTTGTTATATGATTGGAAAATAAATGACTTAGGTAAATCTAACAAGTTAGAGGAGTGTTTGAATAGAAAGTATCATTTGCTTTTACATCTATGCAACCACTATAAGAAACAAATTTACCTATATTTTGCATCATATAATAATCAATGTAAAGAACCTTGTTTAGTCTTTGATCCCGGTGAAATGTGTTGGTAGGTCAAGACCAAGGTAATTTGGATCTTCCCATGGATTATGGAGGTAGTAATTCTTAACATGAGTGATCTTTCTTTGTTTAATGTAGGTTCCAATGGTTTGAGAAACTTGAGGACAAGTTCAAGCAAAGAAGGAGGGTTTGATGTAGGAACATCTCAAAGGATTACTAGAAGCATTGAAAGGAAGAAGTGGGAAAGCTCCAAGACATGGCACAACCTCAATCAAGCCATAGTTTAGGACTTACTTTTTGCAATATGCTTGTAAACTTGTTTGAATAATTCTTCTAAGTGTGTACTTGTGTAAGGCCTTGTTAGTGAGCCAAAAGAGCTCACGGCCAAGCTTGTTCTTTTAGTTTGAATGCTTTAAATTTGTGTTTAAGATGCCTAGCTTAAGGATGCAAGTAAGGAATTAATGAGGCACTAAAATTCACCTAAGAATTTCAAGTTAAATTTGAGTTTAATTAGAAATTCTTTTGTGAATCCAAGAGCTTTGGTTTAAGTAGAGTTCTTGCTTAAGTGTTGATCCATGTCTCCACTTAAGAAAGAATCTCCACCCTAGATCTCCCAAAGCCCTTCAAGGGTTTAGATCAAAGATGGGTGACATGTCACTTGAAAGTGACATGTAACTTAATCTAGTTACTCATTAATTAGTTAGTTGTTTACCTTAAGCCTAGGTTAGTTTTGGTTAGTTAGTTTAGGTATGGTTAGGATTAGTTTAGCTTGTTTTCCAAGTAGCCTAGGGTCTATAAATACATGTAAAAACGAAATTGTAGAGAACTTTTGATAATTTTGATAATTGAATAAGCTTTGAGCTTTTCTTGAGAGAGGTTTTCTCTTGTCTTGCTTAGCAAGGTTTCTTGAATCTTATCAATGGATTCCATCCTCCATTGTGGCGGTTCCTCCTAGGCTTATTGGCTTGCCATGGCGCCACCCTCTTCCATTCCTCACCCCCTTCACCTTTTCCTTTCTCGGTTTTCCTCCACCATTGAAGCTTGACCGAAGTTTCCTTTGTCTTTTGGGTTGGAGTTGCTTGTCTTGAAGAAGCTAGAGAGGGCAACACAAGGACTCTTTGGAGAATCTCTAAGGCTTGATACGAGCTCTGTGTGAAGGGTCTTTGGTGATGGGTGAGAGGGGTACATCTTCTTGTTGTGAGTGAAGGAGGTAGCCTGGTGTCAAATGCATCTTCGCAAAGGTGCTGGCTTTCACTTCTTTTCCTTCAGGGTGATAAACTACGCCAGTAGTATCAAACCCTTGGTTGATGATGATCTTTGTGAAGAGGGTGGCGTAGGGAATGTTGCTCTTCCTACGTATGTTGCGGTTCTTCAACACACTTATCCAGTGGTCAAGGATAATGTGCGGAAGGCTCATCCTTGCTTTCCTCAGACAGTAAAAGATACAGAATCTGTCTCGAGTACTCACATTGTCCCTCGAGCTAGTCCTTGGCGTGAAGACATTGAAGAGAAGATTGTGGATGATTCTGGCGGTTGGACAGAGGTTCCCTGACCTGAAGAACTTGGGGTCTTCAGTGTCATGGATCTTCGCGTACATGAGTTTATTCACATGCTCCTCGGACTCAATCTTCATCCAATCAGGGCTATAGAAACGTCCCTCGGCCTTGCAGTTGCCAGCCTCAGCAATGGAGTCCACCGTGATGATGTACTCTTCGTTGTCTATGGTACCAACGATACCATCATCAAACTCCTTGGCATCGCTCCAGAACTCGGCGTATGCCTCCATCAGCCATGGACCTCTCAGTTCAGCGAAACCCATCCATCCAGTGTGGGTTAGCATCTTGGCAACTCTTTCAGAGATGCCTTCGACAGTTTCCCTTGATATCCATTTGCTCGGCAAGAACAAGTCTTGAGCGAAGAAAGTGACTTTAGCAGCTTTGGTAGCTTTGGTGTTCTTGGCGGCCATTGTTGATATTTGAAAAAGAGAGAATAAGAACTTAATGAGTATTTAGGTTTGGAAAGTTCAAAAGATTGCAAATTGCGGTAAAGAGTAAAAGAGTGAACTTTCAAGAGTATTTATATGCAAAGATAAAAACGGTTGTGATTCTTCAGATGAAAGAGATTTCGGAAACTGCCCCTGATTTGACGTGTCCAAATTATTGCCTTTTCAATGATTGATTTGACCTCTGCAATTCACGGCGCGTGCCTATCAATGTCCTAGAATAGTGCAATAAATGACAGACACATTTATTGCTTCTTTTAATTTGTCCTTGCACACTTGAGATAAACTTGTTAAACAAGAATAGATTAAGTGTCTGAATTTTACCACATAACTATTCAACTTGATCGACAATGTTTAAATCTTAACACGAAATAATGTACAGACGGAACAAAATGCTCAGACGGAACAATTTTCAATCATTTAAAGAAATAATTCCAAGATTTTCCTTAATGAAATTGAAACGTGTTTCGTCTAATGCTTTGGTAAATATATCTGTCCATTGAAAATCTGTTTTCACAAACTGTATATTGAAAATACCTTTTTGGACATAATCTCTTATAAAATGAAATCGAATTTCAATATGTTTAGCTTTTGAGTGTTGAATAGGATTTTTGCTAAGGTTAATTGCACTTGTGTTATCACAAAATACTGTATATGATTTTCAAACCTGGAGTAATCTTCAAGTTGATGTTTTATCCACAGTAATTGTGAGCAACACCTTGCCGCAGCAATATACTCTGCTTCAGTTGTTGAGAGTGCAATGGAGTTTTATTTCTTGCTTGACCAAGATATTAGTGATGATCCAAGAAATTGACATCCACCACTTGTGCTTTTTCTCTCCACTTTGTCTCCAGCATAATCCGCATCACAAAAGCCTCTTAAACTGAAATCACTATTTTTCTTATAAAATAAAGAGAGATCAGTTGTACCAACAAGATATCTAAGAATTCTCTTTACAGCTTGTAGGTGAGATTCTTTTGGGTCAGATTGAAATCTAGCACATAGACATACACTAATCATGATATCAGGTCTGCTCGCAGTTAAATAAAGAAGTGAGCCAATCATACCTCTGTATACTGTCTGATCAACAGACTTACCTGACTCATCCTTGTTGAGATTTGCTCCAGATGAATGCATTGGGGTCTTCATAGGCTTGGCATTCTCCATCTTGAACTTCTTAATAAGTTCCTTTGTGTATTTCTGTTGATGGATGTAGATTCCTTCTTTCGTCTGCTTGATTTGAAGTCCTAGAAAGAACTTCAATTCTCCCATCATGCTCATTTCAAACTCATCCTGCATTAGCTTTGAAAAGTCCTTGCATAGAGAATCATTAGTAGCTCCAAAGACTATATCGTCTACATAAATCTGGATTATAATAAAGTCTTTTGAAACGCTTTTCTTGAAGAGAGTTGTATCAACCTTTCCTCTTGAAAAACCATTTTTAAGAAGAAAAGTACTGAGTCTATCATACCAAGCTCTAGGAGCTTGTTTAAGACCGTACAGTGCTTTCTTAAGTTTGAAAACATGATCAGGTTGAGATGAACTTTCAAAAACTGGAGGTTGTTTTACATAAACTTCTTCTTCAATGAAACCGTTTAGAAAAGCACTTTTTACATCCATTTGATATAGGACGATATTCTTGTGAGCAGCAAAAGCAAGTAATATTCTGATTGCTTCTAATCTAGCTATAGGTGCAAAATTTTCTGTAAAATCAATACCTTCTTGTTGATTGTATCCTTGTGCTACTAACCTTGCTTTGTTTCTTACCACTTTTCCAGCTTCATCAAGCTTGTTTCTGAACACCCATCTGGTTCCAATGATGTTTTTGTTCTTTGGTCTTTCAACTAGGGTCCATACATCATTCCTTGTGAACTGATTAAGTTCTTCTTCCATAGCTAAGAT
The DNA here is from genome assembly GCA_026586105.1 of Hylodesmum podocarpum. Taxonomy (NCBI): domain Eukaryota; kingdom Viridiplantae; phylum Streptophyta; class Magnoliopsida; order Fabales; family Fabaceae; genus Hylodesmum; species Hylodesmum podocarpum. Next base: position 741,276 of record JALJEV010000071.1, on the reverse strand, counting down.
CCAATCATTATCTTGAAGAGCATCTTCAACATTCTTTGGCTTTATGTTTGATACAAGAGCATATCCAGACGATTCCTTCAGCCTTGATCTAGTTAGAACACCTTGATTCCTATCTCCAATGATAAGATCTTCAGTGTGGTTAGATGCAAACTTCCATGATCTTGCTTGATCTCGTTGTTGATGAGTATCAGACGAAGAGGGTTCGTCTGTGCTTCTATCGTCTGCTCTTGTTTCGTCTGACCCTTGTTTATCATGTTGACTAGAAGGGTTAATCTGCAAATTATCAAATAAGTTTTCTAGATCTGATATTTCTTTATCAGCGTTTGAGTTATCTTGGAACTTTACATGAATTGATTCCTCTACAACTTGCGTCTTAGAGTTAAAAACTCTAAAGGCCTTAGATGTGTTGGAATATCCAAGAAAGATTCCTTTTACCACCTTTGAATCAAACTTGCCAAGTTGATCTTTGGTGTTTAAGATAAAACATTCGCATCCTTTTGGATGGAAATAAGAAATGTTGGGTCTTCTTCCTTTCCATAGTTCATATGGAGTCTTATTCAATATTGGTCTTATCAATATTCTGTTTTGAATATAACAGGAAGTATTAACTGCTTCTGCCCAATAATATTTAGGGAGAGAGCTTTCATGCAACATAGTTCTAGCCATTTCTTGTAAAGTACGATTTTTCCTTTCCACAACTCCATTTTGTTGAGGAGTTCTTGGAGATGAAAAATTGTGAAATATACCGTTTTCAAAACAAAAGGCTTTGAACTCAGAATTTTCAAATTCTGTTCCATGATCACTCCTTACAGACGCAATACATATTCCTTTTTCTTTTTGAACACGTTTGCAGAATATTTCAAAGACCTTGAATGACTCATGTTTATGGGCTAGGAAGTATACCCATGTAAATCTAGTATAGTCATCTACAATGACAAATCCATATCTCTTCCCTCCAAGACTTTCAGTTTGAGTGGGTCCAAAGAGATCAATGTGTAACAGTTCTAACGGTCTTGTCGTGGAAACAACATTTTTTGATTTGAAAGAAGCTTTTAGTTGTTTCCCATGCTGACAAGATTCACACAAACGATTGGTTTTCCAAGATATTTTTGGCAAACCTTTTACGAGATCCTTTTTAGAAATTTTTGAAATATACTTGAGACTTAAATGTCCAAGCTTTTTGTGCCAAATATCTCGTTCATCGTCTGCTGAAATCAAACATGTTACATTCTGATCACTTAGGTCAGAAAGACAAACCTCATAAAGGTTATTCTTTCTTTTCCCAATAAAAAAAATGGATTTATCTTTGTTTTTGACTATACATTCATCAGAGTTAAAAGCTACTTCATATCCACTATCACAAAATTGACTTATGCTAAGTAGATTGAAGTTAAGGCCTTTAACATATGATACGTTCTGGATAAATGTATTGGGTGTCTTACCAACAGTCCCAATGCCAAGAATTTTACCTTTTCCAGAACCGTATGAGACAGACCCTTTACTTGGTCTGAGGTCTTGGAACATAGACAGGTCTCCCGTCATGTGTCGTGAGCAACCACCCCTGTGTACCACGGCAAGTCTTGTCTCTTCCCATTAAGGATATCTGCAACAGGAACAATAAGTGACTTTGGTACCCAAATCTTTTTGGGTCCTTTCTTGTTAGTTACAAAAGGCTTCTTTTTGTTTTTAGCCTTTTTGTAGTTATTAGGAACCTTGTTGTAATTCCTCTTCTTTTTATCAGACGAAACAGGTTTGTTTTTATTTTCGTCTGTCTCCTTAACATAACCAAGTCCACTTTTATCATTGGGTGATCTCCTATATTTTAAAATATTTTCAAGAATGGAGGATCCCTTTGTAAACTTGGTTAAATCATTGAGAAGGGACTCATTTTCTTTCTTTAATCTTTCGATTTCAAGAGTGAAAATGTCCTTTTCAAACTCAGACGAAACATCATTTGATACTTTCTTGTCTAGCAGCTCAATTTCAAATTTTAAAACCGCGTTTTCTTCCAAGACTTGTCTCAGCTTGGTTTTGCAAGTTTTGTATTGCTGAGCAATAAAATGAGAGTGAGCTAGAAGAGTATCATATGATATTTCTTTTGATTCTGACTTGGACTCAGAAGAAGAGGATGAAGAAGTTTCATTGACATTTACCTCTGTTGAGACGTGGTCTCCACCCATAAGGCAGATGTTTGCTGTTTCTTCTTCTTCAGAAGATTCCTCTGAGCTTTCACTGTCAAGGTCTTCCCAAGTCAGTAAGCTCTTCTTTCCTTTATCTTTCCTTGAGCTCCACCTCTTTTTCAATCTGGGACATTCTGACCTCATATGTCCCGGTTTTCTGCACTCATAGCACACAACTTCTATGCTTCCTTCTTTGGTGGATGACTTCTCAAGGAGCTTCTTCTCCTTTTTCTTGAAGAAGCGTTGGCCTCTGCCTTTCTTCATCATCATCCTTTTAAAACGTCTGGCCATAAGGGAGACTTCGTCTTCAGACGAACCATCAGACGATTCTGATTCAGTTGATTCAGCCTTCAAAATCTTTGTTTTTTTTTTACTGTCCTTCTTGACAGAATCTTCTTTAGGAGTGGTATCTACAGACGAGAGAGCTATAGGCTCTTGAACTTTGATTTTGTCTCTTTTACATAAGAGTACCTCATGTACCCTTAATGCTCCAATTAACTCGTCTAGAGTTAATGTCTTCATATCTCTTCCAACAGAGATAGTTGTGGGCATGGCTTCCCAAGGAGGTGGGAGACTGTCCAAGATCTTCATGTTATTCTGGGCCTTTGTGAAGGTGATTCCCAGAGCAGTGAGTCCATTCAATATTGTTTGGAATCTTCCAAACATCATATCGATTGACTCTCCTTTCTTCATAGAGAACATTTCATATTCTCTTTGAAGAGTAGCGGCCTTCCTCATTCTGACATCTTCAGTGCCTTCATATGAGATTTTAAGAGCATCCCATAGTTCTTTAGCTGTTTTTTGTAGGCACGAAATCCGTTGTACTCGGTTACGGAGAGAGCACACATAAGAGCATATCTAGCTTTGTTGTTCAGCTCCATCATAGAGTATTCTTCGTTTCCCCATTCTCCTTCAGGCTTTACAATGGGGATATCTCCTGTGGTGATTATATTCCATAATCTGTATTGGGTTGACTTGATGTACATCTCCGTCCTATCAGCCCAGTAGGGATAATTATCTCCAGAGAACGCTGGAGGTTTGTTCATCGAGGCTCCTCCGGATAGGAATGACGGTCCTTGTGAATCCATGATAGATCTTTTCCTCTAGCAGCTGTTAAGCGCTCAACCCTTAGAGGCTGAGCTCTGATACCAAACTGTAAAAGATAAACACAAGAAGGGGGGGTTGAATTGTGTTAATTAAAAACTTTATCCCTTTCGTCTGTGGGTTTCAAAAGGGTTCAGACGAAACAATGTTTATATTCAAAGATTGATTTTAATAAGCAAACATTATATTATGATTATCCTCAGTTAGTCAATCAGACGAAACAAATAAACACAAATATTTTTATACTGGTTCGTCTATTCAAGACTACGTCCAGTTACTCAGCAACAACTGAGTTTTCACTACGAACCGTGAAAAGGTTACAAGTATTGTTTGAACCCAGCCACTTCTGGCTATTACAAGATATTCTTTGCTCCCAGCCTTCTCAGGCTAAACTACCAAGGTATTCTTTGAACCCAGCCTCCACAGGCTAATACACTAGGTATTCTTTGGAACACAGCCTCCTTAGGCTAAAACTGCCACACAAGTGGACTTAGAAAGATGTTTGAAAAACAAGTATTTTCCTCTTCGCAGAGAGGGTTTTACAATGAAGTTCTTAGTTCAGATTTGAGCGAATTCTCAGACGATGAATAAGATAAGCGTATTCGCCAACTGATTCTTGAAGCTGTGAAGTCCTTTTATAGGCATCTTCTTCAAATAGTCGTTAGACTCATTTGAATGCCGTTGAGAGTCGTTGAGAAATCTTCTAGAGAGCTTTCCAAAAAGGTTGTCAGTTGTACTTGATTGATTGATGAGAGTCGCAACGGATATAGCGGACTAGGTTGTGCGCAGTACTATTTCTGACTTGTACAGAGATGTGACAAAAGGAGAAGACCTTTTTGACTTTGGTGTGTAAGCTCGAATCCCTATACTGATCTTGGATGCTTCTCATGAGTACTTCTTTAGATTTGAAATCTTGGCGCGAATGACTCCATTTGACTTCAGCTTTTAGATAGACGATATGATTCTTCAGTCTTCAGTTGTTGTTGTTTCGTCTCATCTTATCGTCTTAGACTTCACTCTTTGGACAGACGAAGGACTTAAGCTTGAGTAGTCCTCTTCCGTCTGTGCATGTATCGTCTGATGACTTGGCTTTTGGACAGACGCAGAATTTCTTCTTTGAAAGGTCTTGTTCCGTCTGTGCTGGTTTCGTCTTAGCAAGTCTTGGGTAGCTTGGTTTCGTCTATCTTGTAATTAATCAAAATCTTGAGACGTTAATCATCCTTGATCTAACATAGCATATTTTCCCTTCCTTCACATGTATAGTCAAGTCAGTCTACATGGGGATTTTAAACGAAAGTTTTTCAAATGTCCTACCTTTATGAGATCTTCTATTTTATCCTTCAGACCTATGCACTCCTTCATTGCATGCCCACGATTGCAATGGTACCTACAATGTTTGGGGGATCAGCCTGGGAAGGGTTATTGGCTCTCTCTAGCATGGGCTTGCACCAATATTTTGGTTTAATTGGCATTGAGTGGAGTGTAGAAGGGGTACCTTTGCCCCCTAGCCCCTCGATCTTTGTCCCTTACATACCTCTCTTATCCACTACTTTATAGCCCTATTTCTAAGATTATAAATATTAGTTAAAGGCTTTTTACATAGACTATTGGCAAAAGGCCTTAGCCTGAGAGCGGTGATGAGATCATGAAGGACCACAGCCAGGTCTAGGCTCTAGATTTTAAGGGTAGTCTTGTTGAATCTTTTCATGAAAGTTCGCAAGGGCTTCTTTTTTTTTTTTTCTCTTAGCGTATATTAACCAATGTCATCGAGCTCAATTGATGGGGTTGGCTTGTGAAAAATTTGGTCTTGAACATGGCGTCCAACTTTTCGAAGGTATCCACGGAGTTGAGGAGAATCCTGGTAAACTAACTCAATGTTGCCCCTTAAGAGAAGTTAGGAATAGTCTACAAAAGACTACATTATCAGCCATATACACGCCTACCTGCATAATGTACCTGTCGATTTGCTCATCAGGGTCAGTGGTTCCACATATCTTTCTAGTGTCAACGACTTCCAATTGGTAGGGAGAAGTGTTTCCATGATATTTTGGGTGAACGAGTGACGCCCCATAACTAACTTGCTTATAGCTTGAAGTATTCAAAACAAAATCATCTTGGACTAGTTTGGTTGTCACGGACGCTTCGGGTTGCATATCGGCTAGTCTTAACCTTATTTGTAAGGTCAGCATTTTCTTCTTTAAGTTATTGCAACCTTTGATGACGTTGTTCTCGCATCTTCTTTATTTCCCCTCTTATTTCCGTCAAAACTGAAGTTATATCAACTTCAACTAAGGTCTCTCGGTTGAGTGGGATTTCTTCAACCGGAAGATATTCCATTTTGCTTTTCATCATTACCATTGCTCTAACAAAGCTAACATTAAGGCATTAGACACAATAGACCCTTGGATGTTCTCATAAGACACTAATGCTAGTAAATTCTCTTACCCTTTATCTCCTTTTCTTGATGTTAACCTTTGCTAATGAAAATGAATTTCAATCAATCTCTTATAAGAATGCACCTAAAATAATAATTCAAAATTTTTTTAACTCAGAAATTATAAAAAATATCTTAGGATATATTTACACTCTACTTAATTATACTTCCTAGTTGATTGTTGGTGCACTCTTCTAATTGTTACACTACTACTAGGGTGATTAACACAATTAGACATGTTTATCATTAATAAGTGGTTCATTACTCTTATTGCTTTCCTATCGGTATTCTTTGCTTCCCTCTAACTTCTCTTATTGGTGCCCCTTTGATCGGCTGGTTTAGTCTCACGACTCATGGTCCGGTCAGACACAATTATCTATTGGTGGCATAAGGAATAGTGGAGACACTTTAGGAGAGAATACGTGGCACATTTTATTACATTGGAGACGTTAGCGAGGTTCGTGGTTTCAAATGTAGTGCTCTCAATTGTGGGACACTCTTGTTGTTGAGAATAGTGGTACTTTTATTTCTTAACATGTGTCACGTGTATTTGTGTTACAAACGAAAAAGCATGAATTGTGGTTATTGTGCAGTGTTTTTACTACTTGCGGGTTGTTTTATTTATATAGCTGCTCGGGTCCACTGGTGACCCATTTCATTTATGAGGAAATAATTTTGGACAAATTATTACTGTTATTTATACCGCTGTTGTGGTCTACTGGTGGCCTATTTATGAGTAAAAAATTGTGGACAAATTACTACTGTTATTAATAATTGGGCGGTAAGAAAATTTATTTTCTCCAAAGAGTGAATAACGAGACATAAGTTTATGTAATGTTTTAAAGTAATATTATTTTGGATAATATTCATTTATGTGTTATATCATTTATTGGAAGAAAATTTTGTTGTTAGCTTTTGAGGAATATAAATGATAACTAAAGCACATAATTGATAGTATAGAAACAGTCGACATTGTTATAGGTTTCTTAATTTGATATTTTGTAATATGTTTGAATTTTTATTAATGATTTAGTGGATGATATTTTTTCAATAATTATCTCTATATTTTATTTAAATGTATTGTTGTATGAAGTTTTACATTTTCAAATTCGTCACTACGTTAAATTTCATGTTTATTTTTATTATTTTAGTGTATTATTTGTTTATATTTGAAATTTTCATCTTTAATTTAATTTTCAAGCATTAATGTATGATTCTTTATTTTTTATTTAATTTTATGCCGATTGCCATATTTTTTTAGGATTTACTATATTATTTGCACATATTATAATATTATTTCTAAATTTAATTTACATGTATTAATGTATGGTTTAAAAATTCTTTTAATTTAATATTATGTAAACCGATTGAATTTTTTTTATCGATTTAACAGATAATAATTTTTTATTTATTTTTTAATCTTTCATTTGAATGTATTATTATATGATTTTTTACTTTTTAAAATTTTCTTATTATGTCAAACATGGTGATTTTGGCAATGTACGGCTATGGCGCCGTTTCTAATTAAACTATTTATGGAAGGGGATTTGTTTTTAAAATAATGGACAAATTGTGCGTGCATAATGCTTGCGCAAAATCAATCCGTGTATAAAAGGTCAAATGCCAACACAAAAACATTGCGCAAATTTGAACATTACGCGCAAAAGTATATACTATATATTATTTATCGATTAATTTTCTTAAAAATAAAAGTTTAGCAAATATCATTTTCCAGAGTAATTTAACTATTCACAAGGGCCCGTATTAATTCCACGAGATTTTATAATAAACATGCATGTATATTATTCTAGAAAAAAATATATCTTCTTAAAAATTTAATTTATCAATAATCATCTTTTTATTGATACAAATCCACGATACCATTACAAGTGAAATTTTGAGTCGAATATTACGAAAGTAAAAGTTGTGATTAAAAGAGTAAAATTATTAAAAGTGACGAATTAAATTCATGGATGGAAATCAATAACTAATAAAATTGATAAATATTTTACATTTATAATTGTAAATTTAAAAATTCTTAAAGTAATATTAACCTAACATTCAACAATTTTTATAGCACTATATTAATAATAAAATCATAAAAAATCTATGAAAAAATTAATCATGATGCAGACCACCTTACATGAGTAGCACATTAATTACTCTTATCTTTGATTTTGATGAAGTCAAAATAAGAGTAGAAAAGGAATGAAATGTGACAATTTTCCTTAGATGAGAGAAGAAAATAAAGAAAAAACAAAAGAAACTAAAATGAAATGAATTGCATGAGAAAGAAAATGAAAATTAAACATCATCAAAAGTTGACTTGGAAAAACTTCAACTCTGTCTTTGATCTTTTCAACCAATAACAAAAGCTTGATCCTTGCACAAGTGCACATTTAAACTTACTTAGTACTTGACTTTACATAACTATTAGTATGCAAGCATGATTTACGCCCGCAATACTTTAAAGGCAGACATCTCTCCTGTCCTGAATAGTTCCAAAGGGGCACTAGATTCATAATTTATTTTTTTTAAACAACACCATAGTTATGATATTTTTTTTTATTTTTTGGTATATTATTATTTATATTTGTTAAATTTTATTTTTAATTTTAATTTCATGTATTAATATATGATTTTTATATTTCTATTTTATGTTATGTCAGTTGCCATGTTTTTTTTTTTTATGATGTTATCTCTTAATATTTGTAAAGTTTTTATTAAGAAAATTTAAGTTGCATGTATTAATGTATAATTTAGAAAATTTTTAATTTGATGTTATGTAAGTTGATTAATTTTTTTTTATTGATTTAGTATATAACCTTTTTTTATTTTTTAATACTTTATTTCAATGCATTATTGTATGATTTTTGAAAAAGTTCCTATTATTATAACATGATGAATATTTTATTATTTGGTATATTATATATTTATAAATTTATTTATATTTTTATAAATTTTATTTATATTAAGTTTCATGTATTAATGTATGATTTCTTTTTTATTTTATGTTATGTCAATTGCCATCTTTTTTTTTTATGATTTAGTATTTTATTTCTTAATATTTATAAATACTTTATAAAATATTTAAGTTGTGTTTATTAATGTATGATTTAGAAATTGTTTTAATTTGATGTTACGTAAATTGATTGAATTCTAATGATATTAAATCTGCACTGATTGAACTTGATTTATTGGGACTGCAATCAGAACATATTGCGCAGCATATATGGAATATGGATGCAGAAGGAAAATTGCTAATAAGGTGAAATTTTTCTACTATTTAGGCATTTTAAATGTATTTATTAGATTTAGATTCATTAACTTTAAAATTCTAACGAACATTTATATCTCATTTTACAGCATCTTTGACACTCTTGTTATCCACAAATTCTTATCCTAACTTATAATTATTGCCCAGTATTTCAATTTGAATCAGTATGTAAATCCAAAGATTTTTAGCAAGATGAATCCAATTAATATTAGTATGATAATAAGAGGCTTCCTGAAAAGTTCGTTGGTCTTGTATTTAAAGTCAAAAATACATAATATGATGTACTTATGTTTACAATAAGTATTAATTTATAAAAATTAAATTAAATAATTTAAAACAATTATGGATAAGTTTGTTATAGAATATAATCTTTATCATATACTTTGACTGCAGTTAGATAATATCTTAAATAATATTTAAATTACAATTACTTTTATAAGTTGTGTTAACTCATTTCCATATAAATAAATAGATAAATGTTTGACGGAACTGAACTAATGTGACATGAAAGTCTTGCCATTTGTTCATTAATTACACATCCTATTTGTCTTCAATTAAGTCTAATTAAATAGTAAATATTATCTATATTTTACATTGCAATATTTTATTTTAAGAATGTTAAATAATATTATCATCGTTCAAATATAGTTAAAATATATTTGATAAAACATTATTTATTTATATTTATTACAAATAATGTATTATCCTATATCTTAAACACAAATAGATCACATTTAAAATAATTAAATTACCCTATTTTTACGTGTTATTAGTTCATTTCCATCCAACAACATTGAATTAATGATGAATTACGTGAAATAAATACTAGAGGAATCAAACCAATGTCACGTAAAAAAATGTTGTTATATAATAATTCAAAATACATTCTAATTGTATTTAAACTCTATTAAATACTTATTATTATCTATAATATATTTATTTGAATTAAATTTTAAACTAAATTATTTTGTCTTTACTTAATTTGATAATAAGATTTATTATTAAATTTATAGTTATTATATTAATAGCACAAAGGTAAAAAATATTAATCGCACTAATTTGTATTCCACTCATAATTAAATTAATTATTGAAAATATACTTTTACTCTTTTTTTTTAAATTAACAATATCATTCTTATCTATGTTAAGAAAATTATCATTAATGTCTTCATAATTAAATAATTCGTTAGTAAAAAATTAGATATTTAATAGTTCTCATTGTTAAGACTGTCATCGCTTAAACCAATGAAAACTCTATCAATTAATCTTTCTATAATTGAATCATTATTACATAAATTATTAACTTACAATAAACTAGAATGTTTTCTATAAATCACTAAATTACCTCCAACATCTACTTTAATATATATCTTATCAACAAATATCTCATTGTCCGCATGTTCCAATTAAAATTTGTATATTTTTGTCATTGCAATAAAATATATTTATTTGATATTAAAAATCTTGTCATGAATGAAGAAATAACTCTGTTTTGTTTCGGCTTAATTATTTTCTTTTTCAACTTATAAAACATCACATTCCATCTAGTTTGGATAGCTTTTAGTTGTTCCGTCACATATAATTTCATTTTCATCTCCATAATCCTTTCCGTTACTATTGAAGTCATTTATTGAACATGCAAATATACATAAATAAAAATATACTATATATATATATATATATAAAGTTTTTGTTGGAGATAAAAAAAATTAAAAATGAAAATTTTCCGTCTAAAAAATGCATTAATTATTAATTATAATAATATTCTATTAACAAATTGAAAAAATAGTAATATACATAAATTTATTAATTGTATTTTTTATTAAATTTATCTTATTCAGGAAATAAATTTTATTTCCTTGTTTAATTTAATTATAAAAAATATTCTATATTTATTTAATTTTGTTTTGTTATATTTGTGTTTCTAGAAGAAGATGCATATGCAAAATCAAGCTATTGCTGAAAGTATAGACTGGATTTACACGGTAGTCAACTTCATCCCTTAGGAAGTATGTTATATTTTTATTCATTTAATTTATTTTTTAAATTATTAAATATTAAGTAAAAGTTTACTGTTACAAGTAATTTATTGCAGTATTTTGCAGGAATTATTATCTTGAAAGAACTTAGACATGCAAATTCAAGTTATTAATGAGGGTATAGACAGGATTTACATTGAGGAAGGTATGTTATATTTTTATTCATTTAATTTATTTTTAAATTACTAATTACGGAATAAAAGTCTATTATTACATGTCATGGGTACTTCAATATTTATAAGGACTATTATCATTGAGCGAGAACATATTTACAGTTAAATTTAAAGTGTCACGTGATCAAGAAATAAAAGTCAATATTCATAGAAGAACTACTAAAAGAGGACAATGTTAAAAAGATGATATTAGTTTGCAAAAAATATAATTTAAAATAGGAGATACTATATAAATCATTTTTACCATTGATTTGTAGCATTTGTATCAAAGAATTGTAAAAATCAATTGACAAAGAACAATGTAACAATAGTTTTTTATTTTTAGTTGATAATGATTTTGTATTAGATTATGATTTGTAGCCATTTTTCATTTAATTTAGGAGGAATTCTATATAATTTTTTTTTGATAATCAACTACTTTGGTATAATATTTATGCAAAAAAAAAAAAATCACCATTACATAACCATGAGGAAAAAATCAAATTTCTTATCGACTATTACTCTTAATCATTACATAAAATAATTTCATATATAATACAATATTCTAATTTCAAAATTATTATTTTCATAATTTTAGTTATTTTTTTACGGAAATAAATTTTAATTATTAGTCTTCAAATTTCATAATTAATTTAATATATGAACTATTATATTTCACATCATTCATCATATTTTTTTAAGTTAAATGTTTTAGTTTTCAGTCCTTAAAAAAGAAAATTGATCATGCATTTGTCAATTACTACCGGAACCAACAATCACTAATGTTAAAAGTTAAATTAAAATTTTAGGGATTAAAATAAAAATTAAATTAACATTTTAAGAATTAAAATGTAAAGAAATTATTATATTATTTATTATTAATGCAAAGGAGATAACTTTTTATTTAAAAGATAAAAATAAATCATTGATCAGCTTGAAAATTCAAAATTTACTTTTTTTAATTATTATCCAAAATGAGTGAAAATATATCTATTTATTCTTTATATATAAAATTTATAAATATAGAAATAAAACAATTAAGTAGGACTTATCTTAAATAAAAGAAAATAATAAGTAAAAATGAAATATTTTTAGTATATTTTTTCTTTTATGGTAACAAATATTCTCTTATTTTTTTAATATTATTTAATAAAGGTTACAAATCTTTAATAGAGTATATAATCTTACCCAACTCTAAATATAATGTAAGTTTAATTATAATTGATGACGTAGTTTCTATATAAAAAAACTATTTTAAAATTATAAATTATAAACTATTTATTTCTTTGATATTTTTTGAAGAAATTTATCTCTCTAATTTATTATTGTATAAATTTCAATTAAAATATATTTTAACGACTTGGTCGTCTTATACCCAATTTGGTTTAAAATATATCTTATCAAATTTGATTTTTCATTAACTTAATTATTGTATTTATGAAAGTTGAATTTGAAAATTACACTGTTATCTTTCTTTTATAAATTCTTGATACAGTAATTTTATAAAACATAATGTTGTTTGATATGTAGAAAACTTTTTATATAGTAAAACATTACGATTATTTGGAAATCGGGATTTCTGATGATAAGTAAAATTGGTTTAGTAGGTAAAAAATGTTGTTGAGCATTAATATTTTTAAAATAAAATTTTATTTTAATTTTTCTTCTAACTTTTTAAAAAATGTAGGATAAAACTAGTTCTTGATAAATAATATTTCCGTTAATTTTTAAAATAAAAATAAAACATAAGAATTAATATTCTGTGTTAGATTCTTGATAATCTACAATTTTTTCATGTACTTTCTAAATCAAGGTACTGTTCAAACTAAATACATCTTAAACAGATTATTGTTATATTACAACTACTTTATTTAATTAAACTAATCTAAAGTTATATTCTATTTATGTTTTCTCTGTTTGGGTTACTAATATAACAAAAAAAAAAAATTCTTAATAATTTTGTTATCTTCTTTTTTCATTTTTTTCTGCAAATTGTCTATGATTCTTTGGAGGAGGGGGAAGAAACTGAAATTAAAGTTTTTTTTTTCAAGTTTTTTTCATCACAAATTATATAATTTAAAAAATTACATATGTTTATTAACTAAATATTATAACATTGTGCGGTAATTTTCATCTGGTTATTATAATAAGTTGAAGCGAAATTAGTAGATATAATGTGACTCTAAAAAATATTAAAATATTTCTACCAGTGTCCCGCAAATGAAATTATCGTTACAAGTAATGTCTCGGAAATGAGACTGTCATTACAAGAAACATCTCGTAAATGGGAATACCTTCTCATATGTGTCTCGATGTCCCTAGTTACACTTAAAAAAAAAAAAAAATTAATTCATGTATATATATAAAAAGTGAGTTAGCTACATCACTACAATATAAATACGAAATAAAATTAAATTAGAAAACAGATCCAAATAATTAAAACTCACACATACTATAAAAATAAAATAAAATAAAATAAACTAAATTTTTTTCCACAATTATGACTTTTATTTCTAAGAATCTTTTAGAAATATGAAACATATTTACCTCATCCCCGTAAATCTTTATTTCTAGTAAACATGATTCCCAAAAAAAAATTAAAAAAATTAAAAAAATTAAAAATTACACAGAAGAGAAAGAAAATAGAAGAGAAATATGTGAAAAATATTATAGAAATAACAGTTATATTTTTACACTTTAACAATTATTGATATTTTCATTTATTTCTCTACACCTTAAAAAGAAAAATAACAGTTATTTCTTTACACTTTAACTATTATTGATATTTTCATGTATTTCTCTACAACTTAAAAAGAAAAATAACAGTTATTTCTTCACACTTTAACTATTATTGATATTTTCATTTATTTCTTCATACTCTAACGAAGAAGGTTTTTTTCTTTATATATGTAATTTCCATGAAATTTTTAAAATAATCCAGATATACGTACACTTCCATATATTTCTTAAACATTTGAAAACAGTTAAATGACGAAATGTAAGAACACGAAAGTTACATGATGATACAATTTGCAAAATTATACTTTTCTTCAGATGAAAAAGAAGTGCAATTACGCCACTTTTTAAAGTTAAATTGAAGAAAAAAATTAATTTTTTTAAAACAATTATTTTCATTTAATTTTATCTAAGAAAATCATCATATTTTGATTTCTTCCTCTTTTTATTTGCACAATAATAAGGATGTTAAGAAAGAGGAACGAAGGTTGGAATTCCGGAAGAACTAGAAACCCATTTTCGTATCTTCTTCCTCCAGTTTTCTTCTCTACAAAGACTTCTTCGCCTTTGATAATTCAACAATTCAACGCCGTCGACAAAATTTTCCGTCTTTAAAAATCATTCCCACAGAGAAAGGAACAAACAAACGGAATTAGGTTTCTACCAGCTTTTTACTGTATGGCCGCCAATTCCCTCAGAGCTGGTTCTTCCTACGGCGGTGCCGTCCCTTTCCGATCAAGGTTTATCTCTCTATCTATGTATGTGTTTATGCGTTTTCGAATTGATCATATTTATGCTATAATTGGATTTGTTCAATTTTGCAGAGATGGGCTTAGCACACGACCCGTCGGTGCCTCCGAAGAGATCCAATTGCGAATTGATCCAATGGACATGGACGAAGAGATCACTGGTCTTCATCGCCAAGTTAGAAGGTTAAAACATGTATGTATATATCTTCCACTTTTTATTTTGTTTTGATTTCTTTTTCTATCTATTCTATTCACTTTGTACTTGTTATTTCGTCTTTTTTTAAAAAAATTTCACTGGGTGTATATGCATGCAATTTCGAAAGGTGTTGGATTTTGTTTTACTGTTTTTGAGACTCATCTGGAAGTTGTTTAGGTGTGATTGGTCATTGTTCGTTGATATGACTCAAACTTGAATTCTTGTTTAGGGGAAATTGAACTCTTTGCCATTTAAACAAGTAGATGTTTGTTGAAGACTTGATTGTATTGCATTTTATGATGTGTGAAAACTGATTAGAGCAAGGTTTTGAAAATAGTCCTTGGCGACGATTTTGATCACAATGGCAAGGTTTTTGAGTCTTTGTAACCCCAATTGTGGTCACATTGACCTTTTGTCCTCAATTTTGTGCACATCGAGGATCACGATGAATTTATAACTGTATCCACTACTGCGTTTTAAATTCAAGATTTGAGGTTAAATAACAATAGTTAAGTTTTGGGCAGGGGGCAACTTTTTCGACATAGATTAATCCAACAATGAGTTATAGGCTTACTACTAATTGTGATTGCTCTTATTTTAGGATTCTCTGTTTTTTGTGAACTTGTAGGTCCCTATTGGCAAACTATACTATTGTCCTTGTATTGTGTGGGATCACTATTTTACTATTTTCCCTTGCTTTTTGGTCGTGCGTCTAGTCCATACTTTCTATCTCTTATTTTCATTCATTTGAAGAAAGGGGAATTTACTTTTCAAAATTACCCTCTCTCTCTGTCTCTTGTAATTTTTTATCTCTTCTTCTCCTGAATTTCATGATAGTGATAAAGGATTGTGAGCAAGGTTTTAAATTGCAGTCGCAGTCACGGTTGCAGATTTGTTGCCATCTTTTATATTGCAAAAAATTGTAAACAAATGCAGTTGACATGGCTGCAATTGCATTTACGCCTTTGTGGTGGAGATCCCAAAATCCTCACATACCATTTCTTAAAACTTTGGTTGTGTAAACAACCAGTGGCTGTAGATTGCATCTTAAAACATGAAACTTGGAAGAGGAAATAAAAGTAATCACATTTTTTAGATTGCTTTATTCTTGGAAAGAGTTGTGGATCTTCTTTGCCCTCAAAAGAAATTATCAGTGAAGAGAAGAACCATATGAATATGCTAGTCGTATTGTATGTATGCTTCCTAGCTTTTTCTCCCCTTTCCACATAACAATATTTAATAAAATATTTGATAACTGATGCATGTAAGCTTGATGATGTTGACAATGATTGAATTAGTTCAGTTTCTGAGTACAAGTTATACTGTGTTCTGCTGATGCAGCTTGGCTCTTTGAATTATATCCTCTGCTAATTATTCCCTTTGCGGAAACTAGTTGGATGAAACTATAGCATGTTTCAAAACTCATCTTCTGCCTTTATTCTAATACTACTTTCAATATTTCTGGTGCAGGTTGCTGAGGAAATAGGGACAGAAGTCAAGTATCAGAAAAATTTTCTGGAAGAGCTGGTATGGTTACATAATTTCTCGGATAATCTATTTCACTTAGTTTTTTTTCTTTATTTCTTGTTAGTAAAATTCTCTGCAATGGAAAAATTTCTTCAATTTCCTGAGTTTGCCACTTACCAGCATCAGGCACAATGAACTTACTATTGAGATTTCGATGTCTTTAGATTTGAAAAGATGAATGCTCACTGGCAGAAAATGTTTCCCATTGGGAAAATTATGGTCAACTTGTTATAATGTTAAGGAAAACCAATACATCTTGCTTTACATATTTTGAACCTTTCTTCTCTTTAACAGAGTACACAGGAAAAATCTTTTGGCTGGCTTTTGTTGCATGTTGATTATTAGTAATTAATGACCTTATCTCCTCTAGCTGCAAAATGTCCAACTGCATTGTTAACATTTTAGCTTTATTTTTTTCAATGCAGCAAATGACAATGATAAAGGCTCAAGCTGGAGTGAAGAATAATTTAAGAAGATTGAACAAGAGCATCGTCCAAAGTGGTTCAAGCCATGTTATTCATGTCATTATATTTGCATTGGTCTGTTTCTTTGTAGTGTATCTTTGGTCCAAGATGTTCAGAAGGTGATATACAGACCAGCTTCCTGGTTGAATGAATCCACTAAAGGGCCTAATCTGATGATTCACATATATGGCGCAGTTAAAGCAGTAATTCTGTTTATAAAATAGATGAATGATTTGTGTGCTTAATAGTTTGCAGTGTTATTTTTCTTATGAATGTTATTTGATGAATGAAGAAAGAACTGTGCTGGCAGGAACCATGATCTATATTCTTAATTCATGAGATACTCTTAGTCCTATATGAAACTGTTGAAAGCACTTAATTGCTGGCTTGTTGTATCAAAATTAAGAATCAGTGACAGGCTGACAGCTGAATCAGTTTCTGTGGAATGAAGGAATTTGCATTATAATTCGTGATTACAAGGGACGTTGTCTTCTCTTCAATTCGTTTACTTTTAGGAAGTTTGCGCTGTTGGTAAATTTTATATTTAAACTTTAATATAACTCGTCAAAATTAATTTTATTTCGAATTTTCGATCAACAAAATGCTTAATTTAAGTTTTATTATCTATAAATTTTAACATCTTACCCTATGATGATTAATTCAATAATTATTTTTGTAACATAGTTGATTTTATATGAATTTAGAAGAATTTTAATTTTGAAAAGAAAATCTATAAAATAACTACAAACATTATTAACAATATTATATAATATTAAATTTACATGTACTTACAAAGAATTAGTTTTGTAATATTACTTGTGGGAATTAATTTAATTTTTTATATATTAAATATTTTATACAATTAATTAATCATGACTAATATCTATGATATGTTTGTTGAGTTTAATAATCAGAAGTACTTATTTAACATTAACTTCACCATAACATAAACGTTATTCATAAAATAAAAAATTTCATAAAACAACTATGAACCTCTCTTGTTTTTGAATTAGATATAAGGTTCATTCCTTTTTAACCTTGTCAATATCATTACTTAGTAATGAGTTAGTGTCTTGGAACATCTAAAACATGTAAAAATTATTAATTATTATTGTTAGTGTTTTAAATACATTTTTTCTGGTAATTATATAAATATATACTTATAAAGACATTACCTGAAGCTAAGAATCTCTACTTTTTGCAATGACCTTCATCCAATATATAACATAATAACCACATTCAAATGAGTTAAGTTGTTTATTACACTACATTCAAAACATTCTTGAAGCAATTCTTAGAGAAACGATAAGAACTCAAATTTTCCAGAATTTGAAAGTGTTAGAATACTCTTTTCGTTCTTCCAAGATCAAAAAGATTCTCTTCAATTTGAATTTCCAAAAGCTATTTCAAACAAAACTGATTTTGCAATCAAAAACCTTCTTCTAATGAGGGTAATTGATTACAACAATGGGTAATCGATTACTCCATTGAATTAAGCCCTTACTCGGTGATTCAACATCATGGTAATCGATTACTTGAAGCTGGTAATCGATTACACCAGAACCAAATTGAATTCCCACATAGCTTCATATTGTTGGTAATCGATTACTGCAATATGGTAATCTATTACCTCAGTTTGATGCAAAAACTAAATTCAGATGTAATCTATTACTTTACTTGGTAATTGATTACTTCAGTTTTTCTTTATTTTCATAAGGGAATCAAACAATTTGA
This sequence comes from Hylodesmum podocarpum, assembly GCA_026586105.1. NCBI lineage: Eukaryota > Viridiplantae > Streptophyta > Magnoliopsida > Fabales > Fabaceae > Hylodesmum > Hylodesmum podocarpum. Next base: position 722,684 of record JALJEV010000071.1, on the reverse strand, counting down.
ATATCTCAAGCAAATCAGTAAGATAAGTTTCAATTCACCATGACTTAACAAACCAAGCAATCACATAAATAAGCCTAAGCTAGAACATTCAATACATGAAGACTCTAAATACAGATCATCTAAGAAAACCCAAAATTACATGTAAACATCAAAATCAAAACACCTAAGGAGACTACACCAAGCTTCTTCAAGCTTCAAGTCCAACAATCTCTCCCTTTTTGGTTTTGATGTACCGAGTTGCTTGAGTCCTTCCATATCATCCAGATGCTTTGTGACTGAAGCTTCGATTTCATCAAGTTGGTCAGTGACAATTGACTTAAATCGCGACTACGGGATATACTCCCCAACTGTAGAGTCTGAGTCATCATCAATGGGGGGTTGTGCTTCTTCAGCTTCTTGTTGTTGTTGTGGTGCTTCATCTTTGGACACCCATCCAGCATCGGTTTTGACAAGCCTCATTATCTTTAAGGCCTTGTTACCGATGACATGAAAGTCTTTCACAACTCTCTATTCTTATTACTAGTATCCACCTGGAAATATTCAATCAAACATGAAATAAACATAGAATAGAGACATTTATACTCGAATAGCTTCCTAGTCTTGAGCATGTTGTCCATGACAACATGTGCCCAATCAATTTGGATGTCACTCTTTAGAGCAACCATCAGAATCATTTCCTCTTCGCTTATTTGCGGATGATTGACACCATGAGCAGATAAAATCCAACAAATCGTGTAATGCAACAAACGATCATCAGAGTTTAATTCGCCTATTGTATGTAACCTTCTTCCCTTGCTGTCTCCTTGCAGCTTTCTCCGCTTCCTATAAGTTGGGGTTCTTGAGCATACTCATGTAGAAGGAGTCATTTTGAAGGTCAAAGCCCTTCTCACTCAATTTATCAGCATAAGGTCAAATCCCTTCACGCCTAAGACCAACAAATTGGAAAAAAGTGTTCAGAAGATAAAACCATCGTTTTGACCTTTACCTCTGAACTTACCGTTCCTGTTGACAAGTGATGATAGAGGTTGGAGTAGAAAATTCGAACTAAGTCGGGGTAGATAAACCTTTCAGTCCTATGAACTTCTCTAGATTCCGTTGTCTCAGAAGAGATTGGATGGTGAAACCTTGATCATCAAGTCACCTTAAGTTAAGAATCTTCAGAAGGACAAGTTCCTTGTTGACAAAGTCTACATGGAAAGAGTAATATCCACCGTGGAGAAGAACACGTCGGTGAGAAGAAAGAATGTGGAGGCGCAATGGTGTGGAGGAGCAATGGCCACCACTAAATGGAGATGCGGCTGAGAGAAGAGAGAAATGAGGGTGCAGCGGGGGCCGTCAGAGAAGAGAGAAAGAGTGACGAAAGACGTTAGAGTTTGGGGGAAAACGAAAGTGAGGGGGAAGTTAGGGCGTATCATATTATAAAATACAAATACACAAGAAGGAGGGTTGAATTGTGTTTATTAATTAAAACTTTTTCAGACAATGTAGATTGCGTCTGTTATAAAACGGTTTGATTAGACGCAAATTGAATTTCTCTTTTAAAATTGTTTTTAGTTAAAAATTTAGTTTAAGTTATTAGCCCCAGTTAGTAAGCAGATAAAAATGATGAAAGCAGTAATATTTTTATACTGGTTTGTCTATTCAAGACTACGTCCAGTTACCCAGCAACTTTCTGAGGTTTCTGAGGTTCTACTAAGAGTATTCTTTGAACCTAGCCACTCTTGACTAAAATACAAATATTCTTTGAACACAACCTTCTGAGGCTAAACGGTATTCTTTGACCTCAGCCTCCGCAGGCTAAACCCAGGTATTCTTTAAACACAGCCTCCTCAGGCTAACCAAAGGTATTCTTTCAACACTTAGCCTCCTCAGGATAAAATAGGTATTCTTTGAACCCCAGCCTCCTCAGGCTAAGCTCAAGGTATTCTTTAAACAATTAGCCTCCTTAGGCTACAGATTACAACAACAATGGTTTACAATTAAGACCAAATAAAATTATCCTCTTCGTAGAGAAGGATTTTATAATGAAATCTATTCTAAGTTCGTGGCGAGCGAACTTTTATCTGAGAGATTGAGCGAGTAGTTGAATATGATCTTTGTAGTGCAGTTCATCAATTTGAACTCGTTGTAATAAAGTCCTTTTATAAACATCTTCGTGAAGTATTTGTTAGATTGTAGATTTGAACGTTAGTCCTTTGTCTTGGGTACTTCCACATCTGGCAGAGTAAGCAATCAGAATAATAAATGCAAAGTCAACATATGTTAGTTTGAGATCAGGCTTTGACTGATTTGCTCAGAGATTTCATAGAAACATACAACTACTTTTCGTGTTGTAAAGGTTTATTTTGAAATCTCTTTCCACCTTTAGAAGCTTCTAAGTAACGACTTGATTTGAAACGAATACACGTGTTACCCAACGTGTTAACTTCATTAAACTGATAAACGAATGAACAAATAGGTGAGTTGTGTGTCGAATTCATTCGTTTTTCTTGTTTCTTCGTCTTCAACTTCACTTCATATATCTTCGTTCTTGAGCACAAGACTTGAAGTTGAGGCGAGCTCTCAGTCTTGATCTTTAAATGTTCTTCATCTAATGAGGTTGTTTTAAAGTATGATGACTTGAACATTTTTTCTGTTGCATATTCTATTTGATGGTGCATCTTTTGTCTTTATTAATAATGATCCGTCTGATCATTCTTCTCTCTGCGTCGTCTGTTGATACATCTGTTTGTTTTGTAATTATCAAAATTAAAATGTTAAGTCATTTTAATTTAACACACATTTAATTAAATCTTTAATGACGATTGTTAAAATAATCATTGTTAAAAACAAATATTACAGCAGTTATATAAACACCCGTTGTAATATATATTTTTAAGGCAATTTTAAAAATACTAGAGGAAGTTAGGATTTATCACCAGTAAAAAAATACTTTTAATGAATTGTTAAAATAACCACCATTAATATATTACATCAGTAATATAAACATCCATTATAATATATAATTTTAATGATAATTATATTAATAACCATCATTAAAAATACTTTTACAATGTTATTTTTTCATACCCGCTAAAAAAACAAAGGTGTTAAAACATTTTACACCAGTGGATTATGAATAATTATGAATAAGTTTATTATATAATATACTCTCTATCATATACCATAATATATTAAATAATATTTAAAATATAATTATTTTTTAAGTTGTGTTAACTCATTTTCGTATAAATAAATATAAATAAATAGATAAATGTTTGCCGACAACTAATGTGACATACAATTCCTGCCATTTATTTATTAATAACAAATCCTATTTGTCTTCAATTAAGTCTAATTAAATAGTAAATATTATCTATATTTTAGATTGCATTATTTTATTTTAAGAATGTTAAATAATATTATTATCATTCAAATATAGTTAAAATATATTTAATAAAACATTATTTATTTATATTTATTACAAATAATGTATTATCCTAGATCTTAAACACAAATAGATCACATTAAAAATAATTAAATTACACTATTTTTACGTGTTATTAGTTTATTTCCATCCAACAATATTGAATTAATAATGAATTACGTGAAATAAATACTTGAGGAATCAAACCAATGTCACGTAAGAAAATGTTATAATATAATAATTCAAAATACATTCTAATTGTGTTTAAACTCTATTAAACAATTATTATTATCTATAATATTTATTTGAATTAAATTTTAAACTACATTATTTTGTATTTACTTAATTTAATAATAAGATTTATTACTAAATTTATAGTTATTACATTAATAACACAAAGGTAAAAAATCTATCATTGCATTAATTTATACTTCACTCGTAATTAAATTAATTATTTAAATTAATTCGTAAATCACTCATTAAATTCAGATAAATTAACACATTTGAATCAACATTAACAATATCATCATCATTTTTATTAAAAAAAAATTGTCATCAATGTCTTCGTAATCAAATGATTCTTTAGCATGGAAATCAGATTGCAATGATTTTCTGTTAGCATTGTTATCATTAATCTTACGAAAACTCTATCGATCTATCTTCCTATTATTAATCATTATCACATAAATTATTAATGTAAGAGAGAAAAACTATAATATTTTGCATGGATCACCGAAATACATACAATATCCGCTACAACATATATTTTATTATTAATAAAATATATCTATTCACATGCTCAAGTCAAAATTTGTATTTTAATTTTTATAGTAAAATATATTTATTTGATAAAAAAAAATATTATCAAAAAGAAATAACTTTATTTTATTTCAACTTAAATATTTTCTTTTTCAAATTATAAAACATCATATTCCATCGATTTACGTAGCTTTTAACTACTCTGTCATGTATTATTTCGATAGTGAACTTCATCCCTTGTGGAAGGTATATATGTTATATTTTTATTCATTTAATTTATTTTTTAAATTACTAAACATTGAGTAAAAGTTTATTGTTCCAAATTATCACTGCAGTTTATCTTGAAAGGACAAAGACATACAAATTCAAGTTATCAAGGAAGGTATAGACAGGATTCATATTGAGGAACCAACTTGTAAACTATTTCTGAAATATGTGTTGTGTAGATAAAGTTATAAAACCTATTGTAATTTCAGTAATCTAAGAAATTGTAAATCTTCATGCAATTTTGTAACTACTGTCAATTGTTAAATAATGTTTGATTTTGGATTAAAGGGTAAATTCTTTCATGACTTCACGATGAAAATGACATAACTTGTTATATGAAGTTGGGAATCGTTCTGTGACTTCTCCTCGTCCTCTACAATCTTTTTCAATCCCTTCTCAGTAACCCATCTCCCCACCCCAAAACCCAATCACCATACTTGAATTGCGAAATTTACCAGAAAATCGCGTAATTCCAATTGATATTCGACGCATCAGGGCATTTCACAAGAAAGCTTCCACTCCCAAACACCATGAACAGATTCTCATTTGAAACTGAATTTAGTGCCCAGCAATCAAATAATGCTTACAAATGTAAAAATATTGACATTTAAACCGTGTGTCTAATATCACATGTAAATTATTTCTTTTTCTTTTGTTTTATCTAGTGCTCATGAATGTTTTCCTTCATTCAAAATTTAATCTTTTCTCTTAGTTATTTCAAAATATTTATGGCAACGATAATGATACGAGAATTCTCATATTTCCTTCAGTGTAAAATGTTTGTTAAATTTTATTAATTGAATATTAATAGCTATTACATGTTGTTATGTAAGTAAAATGTTTGTTCAATTTTATTAATTCAATATTAATAGCTATTACAAGTTGTTATGTATTATTAATATTTTTTTGTATGAATTCACCTATCTGTACATCACAAAGGGATTCTTTTTCTGTTTTTTTTAATATCTTTAACTAGAGGAAAAAAAATATGTTCTTTTTGTCTTATTCATTTATTTTATTTCTTATTAAAAATTATAATAAAAATTTGTTTTCATTTTTTCTGTATAAATTTCACAAAAAAAATGTAAATAAAAACAACATTTTAATGCAAAATTTTAATATTTATACTTATTTGATTTTGGTGTAAAATATTTTAGTAAGAAAAAAAATCATTTTTTACAATTTTAATAAATGTTTAAGGTTTTGAAACGTAATTAATATTTTATACTTTATAAAAATTATTATATATTATTATAATGTATCTTTTATCTTAACAATATTTAATTAGATTATTTATATATATATATATATATATATATATATATATATATATATATATATACTTCTATAATTTTTTTACTCCTTAATAAATATTTAAAAATACAATAAATAGGGATGGGACGCCAGACTTCATGTCTTAACAAATCAAACCTATTTCTAATGTGTAAGCCTATATTTAGTTTAGTTAATACAGAAAAGAATGTTTTATTGATATTAATCATACAATTGACATGTATACTTTAAATTGAAGTCATACACATTTTGATATGTAAAATTAGGTGGGAGTCATTTTGATATGTAGAATTAGGTGTAAGTTGTAACTAATTATGATACTTATACCCATATGATTCTAAGTTCGTTGAGTATTGCTTCCACCTTAATAGAAATTCGTTTTAGCTGATAAAAAAAGTGGAACTCATATGCAAGTTCTGTTTTTTTTGCTAACAGGTCCCAACTACTTTGACAATTGTAAATAGGACACCTTGAGTTTTTGCTAACAGGTCCCTAAATGCATGATCTTGCCCTTATTATTTTTTTTTTATCATAATATGCATTTTCATGGATCATATTATTTTTATGAAATTTAGCCTATGTATTCATTCAATGTCATTTTTTTAGTTCGAAGTAAATGTTAAGTATTTGTTTTCTAAAACTTTTGAAATGAGTAATAAAACTACAACCGTATCTATATGCATATTTTTAAATTCAATTATTTTGCTAACAAATTAAATGCACGTAGAACAATACAATTTACCACGAGATAAATTAAATTAAAAATAATATTTTAAAAAGAAAAAAAATAAAATTAGGAATTTAATGAAACTTAAAATAGCTATCTCATTAAAATAAATTTAATTAAGAACTTGAATTAAATTAAAAATAATATTTTTAAATTGCTTTACCAGCTTTAACTCAAAATGTGCAATTAAAATCATATTATTTTAATATGCAACAATAACAAATTAATTGAAATAATAAAAATATCAACAATAATAACATTGACGCCACACAAATGGAAGAACGAGTATGGATGTATTAGATGAGATAAAAGTATTGTGGTTACCGTCATAGAGTGCTAACAAAAATATACAACCATACATGAAAGAATAATATATTAGAAAATACACTTAATTATATTTGTATAAGATATTAATAAAGTAGACTAGCAATCCCACAAAATACAAATAAGAGAAAGAAAGTCTACACCAAAGCAAACATAACTACCATTAAAGTTAGTTGTACCCACGACTCTACCCAACTAGTGAGTGTCCTCGGGTGGATCACTCTAGTCTAATGCATCATCTTTAGCAACAGCCTCTACGTACTAGGGCTGGTGGTGGAATAACAAGAGCCTCGAGATCAAGGGCGGAGCCAAAGTGGAAGGGTGGGAGGGGCCAAATTTTTTTTTATTTTAAACTTACTTTTTTTTTTTTGTAAAAGCGGTTTGGATGTAAACCTACTAATCACATAATAAATTTCTTTCTATAAATTTGGGAAGAATTAAAATTTATTATTAATATATATATATATATATATATATATATATATAAATTAGGGGCGACGAAATAGCTCCTCCCCAGCTCGAGACATAACATCATCCTTCACAAATCTGGAGTAGTCTCTGAGGTGTCTGGGCAACAAAAAGTCAATCCCTGTGTTAGGGTTTTAAGGTGATAGGCAGAGAGAGGTATCACATCGGTCTGTGAAGTGCTTCACATCCGTTTATAGTTGTGTCTAACATAATAGTATCCTTAAAAAATGATGATGAGACGTGTGGGAGAGAAGTCACAACCCACATGTATTTGAGCACTTCGGGAAATGAGAGAGTCATATGAAGAGTTAGAGGGAAGTACTAAAGAGGTCCATCTAAGGCACCTGCTTGCAACAAGAAGCGCACGCTTCCCACAAAAATGTCCTCCTCAAAAAGCTTATCGTGGGTCTAATGACCCACCTCTGGTTTGATCACTAGTCTCAACATCGGATCCATTTTCTCAAGTGGTATCTGTCATTTGTCATGAGTATTAGGTGAGTTCCCACAACAATAAACGAATATAAACACCAGGCCTAGAGCCTGATAAACAAGTATTGCTCTAATAGCCACTCACACTCCACTTATCACTTCTAATCTACCACTCAAGGTTCATTTTTGAGCTCGTGCCTCAAGTTCACTATCTCAAGGTCTTTACACTTCAATCTGCAGGGTGACATCTGACACAACAAAAATGTGGGTAGTAAGATTGAAAGTGTTTCATTTGTCTGACTATTATATAGCTTTGTCGGGGATGCGGAGCCGATTACATGAATTCTCCGCCCCCAAAATACTCATTAAACCTATTCCCCTAAGTGCAACCAAGCACACTGCCATATTCCATCATATGCCTACGTAAAGTCATCTCCTTTTCATCACAGGCTAAGGTTCATCTCACAACCACTTCTTACTGATTGGTTTCATCATTAACATTGTTCCATATGCGAATATTTTTCCATGGTATTGACGACTGTTTTGAGGGTTTTCATCCCAAGTGTGTCTAGGGTATCAAATATCATAAAACACCTTGCCATAAAATGTCTACCCGGCAATGCCCACCTGGCATAAACAACCTTCGAAGCGTCATCACACACTTGGGTATCATCCGTTACAATATCCACTGCGAGACTTACGCATCTTCTCTCATTCACCATATTTTTCAATTTTCATTTTTCATAATATAATCATTATCAATCAAAGAAAAGAAAATGAAGCTTTTATCAATAAAACAATCACAGTTAGTACGAATGTTATCTCGTCCCATAATAGCTCGTATACTTTTAGTTTACATATCCACATACCAAGCGGAACCACATATCTTGTTGATGTCCTTTGGTAGCTTCCCTTACCAAAAATTATTCATCGCATAATATTGAGGAATAAAACCTCTCAAGTCAACACAATTTAGATGAGAAGAGGTTACTTAGGTAACCAAAGAGGTTTTCATGTTCATGGAGCAAAGACATCAAACATTCAAGTAGTTTTAATATCCTGAGAAGCAAGAAAAAGAAGCAAAATAGGATTCTAGAGGTGTCTTGCACGAATGGGAAATTCCCCTTGCACGAGACAGGGCTCTAGGGAAGGTCAAATAAGGTACTCGGCCATCTCATCCTCGGCTAACTCTTCCTTGACCAACTCTTAGATATGAAGTTTCATGTATTAAGAAGCTGCTGCCCAAAAACCTCGGTTATCCAACAGTGAACTGAGTCTAGAAAAGGAATTTAGAAAAAAATGCCCAAGACTACCTAAGTCAAATGAAACACTCAATCGAAAAAAGTACTCGGCAAACTAAGTACTTGGCGAGTATGGGACAGCTTGTACAAAACAAAGTTTTATTTTCGCTCATAACTACAAGCTTATAAATATGCATAACCTTATTTCACCTCCAAATTACATAAAACTAAGCTCTAATATTTAAACATTGACCATCATCTGGGACATTTAAAACTACCTAAAAACTTCATCCAGACCCAACAAATAAATTAGAATTGATTAAAAGAAGAAAGAAAAAAAAATAAAGAACGAACTTGAAAAGAGCCAAGACGCAACACACGTGTTTAACTCAAAACACTAGAAATTAATGTTCAATCTACCTTAAAAAAAGCTTTAATTATTCATTTTAAATCATTAAATACCATGGGATCAAATCTGTCCAAATATTCCCACATACACTGATTATGCCATAGATAAGCATGCATAACTTTCTCAATTTGCCTCCAATTGACATGAATTAATTGCCATCGCTCACACACTCAAAATGCACTTTTTTCTTTTACACAACTAAATGCTCATAAAAGTGCAGTAATAGGCAGTTCCGGATTTAGATCCATTTCATCACCAAATCTCTTGAAATTACTTCCTATTGTTCAACCAATCAATGGACTACCATTCAAGTCATAAAAATCATTTCCTCAACTTCAAGAAACACAATTTAATTTGCTGCAGTTTCATTCATAAATATATCCCAAAAACTCAAAAAACAATATTACATACACATATGTGCTCAAAACATTATATCACCAAATTCACAACTTTTTCTACACCAACATCATATAAAATGCAGGGTTTAGCTCATTCATGATTCACGACCAAACTTATATTCCATTACAAATCACCATAAAAATTCCAACTTGCACCAACTTAATTTTTAAGAAGTTTTTTTACAACTCATTTTCAGGTTTTGTTCTTTCACACTAAAACAACTATTATAAAGTTCATTTCTTTGGATTAAAGTGAGTAACTTTAAGCATTTTAAAACTGTTCTTAGGTGTCTTGTAGTCATTCTCCACGTTTAGGGTCCAAAGTCCAAACCATGACCTTCCAAGGTCATAAAATGATGTTCTTAGGTCATAACTCCCACAAGGTTCACCGTTCAGTATTTTAACCACAAAGCCCTCATTTTTGGCCGAACAAACAATAAAAAATTTGCAGTTCTAGAAACTCATTTGCACGTCCAGGTTTTATAAAGAAAATAAGAGAAGAAGCACAATATATAAGTATAATGACAACAAAATCCACTTTGACGTAGGTAACTCTCCAAACCTTTGTAACATAGCTGTGAGCATGCGTATGAGGACGTGACTGAGCTTCTAACTCGTGAGTAACTACTTCCTGTCACGATAGTGAGAGAAGAGAGGTTGGCGGAAAAGGAAGAGAAAGAAAATTGTGAGAAAGTATGGGCGAGCTTGGGAGGAGGGTTTGAATGCAGTAAAAAATCCAAGCAAGCTCCACGTGGGTTGTGTAGTCTCGTTTGGCCTAGAGACTCCAATCTTTACTGTTTCATTTCCTTTGATTATCTGAGTCAATAGTATAGTAGAAAATTAGAATAAATACACATTTACTTTTTTATATATATATATATATATATATATATATATATATATATATGATGTGAAGAGAAAAATATAAATGTGAATAAAATATGAAGAGAAAAGAGAAATATAAATATATATAAAATATGAATTAATTAATTAGCTGTATATTATAATATTTAATGAAGTATAATTATTTCTAAATTCTTCCAACATCTCGTTTGGTCCTGAATCTCCAAATGTTTCATTTCGTTTGGATTCTTAAATTTTCCCAACGTCGTGTTTTATATTTTAAGGTTACGGTGCTTTATTATTTTTCTCTTTTAAATATTTAATTTATAAGTTTAATTTTAATTAGGTAATTAAAATAATCATTTATTATTCTATTTTAAAAATATCATAGCTTTTTTTACTTATTTTTTATTTTATTAAATTATTAATATTATTTTCACTAATTATTTATTATTAAACTTAAACTAATATTTAACACTAATTTTTAAAGTTATTGGGTATCTCTGACCCAAATTTACAAAGTAACAGACAAAATGATATTTTACCCTTACTTCCTGAATAATCATACTAGCACATTATTTCTAAATAAACACTTATGGTTACATACATGCTTGTTTTTCAAGGTTACGGTGCAGGTTCTCTTTGCATTTGCATCTCAAGGAGGCCCAGGTTCTCCCTATACCTTAGTCTACATCTGTAATTGAGTAATAAACAACATCGTTTTCCTAAATATTTTAAGAAATGGCCTAAATTAATAATATCTTAATTCATAAATTGAACATTATAGATTCAAATATACTAATACTTCAAAAAGAATTTAAAAGATAGACATCATGTAAAACAATTTTACCTAGCAAATAAATTTTTATAATAATTGGTTGACCCATAAAATGTTTTACACTTACCATGCATGATCATTTTTCTCTAACTTATACTTATTAAAAGAAACATTTTTTTATATTTATTGCCATGGAACAAACTTATAAAACTATAATAATTTATTGGGTTAGTTAAATTTTTAATCTCTATTTTTTAAAAATTTTATTTTTAGCTCTTTAAATATTTTTTTTTCTAATTTTAGTCCTCATAAAATTTTTCAACACTATTTTTTTCCTCTTATTAACTTTTCTGAATAATTGAGAACCATTGTGTGATAGGAACCTAGGGCTACTGTCCAAGGATGCCCAAGGTATGATCTTTTTGATAATAAAAAAATTATTCTCATTTAACTGGTTAATGAAAATGTTAATAGGATAAACTAAGAATAGTGATAGAAAATTTTATAAAGACTAATAAATAATATTTGAAATAATATATAAGTGACAAAAAAATATTAATTAACTCTAATTTATATTGTTAAACTTTGGAATTATGATAATTTGATAATATGTGCTGTAAGTTTCTATACAGTTCAGTCATTTGTTTACCGATTCAACCCACCCATTATTCAGCAACATTGTTTCATGCTAAATAGCATGGTTCGTAAAATAAAGAAACTTAATTAATATTTTTTTTTTATATCTTAAGGGTGTAAATAGCAATTTAATATTTCATTATAGTTCAATATTATCTCTCTCTTTTTTTCTTAAAAAAAAAAATGGACGGGGACAAGCATTTCACTCATTTCTCTGTTTTCACCTAGTCCTTTTGTCTTTCTCATTGCGGTCTGTTTGGGTCCTCTGTACTGTAGCATGTCATGCCAACTAGAAAGGAAAATGGAAACCTTCCAATCTAGAGTAATTACTCACCACATCATGTCCCAACTATTCCGTATATGCGACCATTTTTAATGGTCCCTCAATGGCTCTCGTGCCAATCGTCCATCATGAGAACTCGAATTTATCCTGTGAGAGAACTCGAATTCCTTAAAATGATGGCTGCACCTTAATCATCATAGGACTTAACAAAATACAAGCAGCTAAATAATAGGTTCTGATTTAAATCTTCCAAAAGAAAATAAACAAGTTAAATCATAACACTGTAAACCCCTTTCATGCAAAAGCAAAAACATGTAGCCACACATTAATACTATATTGACATTCTATGTACATCTGAGTTTTCTCAGCTATTTATTATTAAGTTATATTCACAAAGGAACAAAAAAAAAAAATACTGTAATTAGATCGCACACTAAAAAGAAACTTGAAAAGAAACTGGCAGCCAGGTCAACCTAATGTGAGATATTTGCATGTTATCCACTTTTGCCAACTGTAGAATCTGTTGAGTTAAGTTTATTATAAAGTAAACCCCAGCTAAAGCAGTCACTATTGTGGTGTATGTGTCAAACTGTCAGTAGGTCAGAATGCTTTACAGAGGTTAGTCTTCATGTTAGATGAACCATGCTGATCAATAGGACCAGTGGGACACCATAGCTTGCTCCTCTTTGTTTCGGATATCCTCACACGTGAAACCGCAGTGGCAAGTGCATCAATCCACTCACAATCATCTTGGCATTTTGAATTGTAACTTTCAGAGGATGAAGACGAGCTTGAATCCTCATCAAGGGAGCCATCATCTTTCTTGTTTCCTCCTAACCCTGATTCAAATGCAGCAACAAACTTGTGGCAAGTGCATGCATTTTGAGGTTTCAATTTTGATTTGATAGGCAATGACTTTGTTGTACGCTCGGTGTAGAACAATATCCATGGATGCCCTGAAGTTGAACAACGAAGTGTTAATTTAACATGCACACAACATGTGGGAAAAACACTGAACCAATCCAACAGTCCTCAAAATTGTTGCTTTAATTTTTATTGTTAATAGTAAAAACATTTAGTAAAAATGACCTTATCCACATACAAGAGCAACATGTAATAAAAACCGAATATTAAGTGAGAATTAGCAGATTATAAGTGTTATTCCATCCAAGACAAGAAAAACATCCACCCACCCACAAAACAATACAAAATGGCATAACCAGTTAAACACCACTCAGGGGACAAGCAAAGCTTGTTAAAACAGGGCAACCATTCTCATTACTAAGAACCCATGCGAGAGGCAAAGATAAGTTTCAAACAAACTTAGAAATATTATCTATGTTAACTGTTTTAAGATTGAGAAAACACAAAATCATATGAACAAATCATCATTGTCAAGTAAAAAAGATAAAGCAGGAAAACAATCAATATCATAAACTTACTAAGTACTTCATCAGCTGTTATCCTTGCTGAAACATCCCTGGTCAACATTCTCCCAATGAGATCTCGTGCAGGTTTGGATATTGATTCCCACACCCCTGTTTGGAAATCTAGTTTAACATTCTTAATTTCCTCAAAAACTGCTTCCGCCGAATCTCCTTTAAATGGAAGAAAACCAACCAACAAAGCATGCAAAAGCACCCCAGAACTCCATATATCCACCTTCTCAGAATATCTACCTGACAGCACTTCTGGAGCAACATATGCAGGGCTCCCAGCCACACCTGACAAATTCTGACCTGCAACGGAAATTTATAAACAATGAAACATGGTATTAAGACACATACAATAGAAACATTCAAGTGAAAAATCACATCAAATTTGTTCAATAACATATAAGCTACAAATAGTTGCTTCTATTGCGATGCACATCAAATTTACTTTTACGACTGAAAATAATAAACTTAAGGCAGCCAACTAAACTCTCCGATTTTCACTCCTAAGGCCAAAACAACAGTAAGCAACCACTGAAACAAAGTTCAATTACATCCAAATTCAATTGACTCTAACAACACCAGAAAAACGAATGCCATCTACAACTGTTTAAGTTCAACACGTCATTACAACAAAATTTCTTCATGCTTTCTTCCCATATGCAAAAACACTTGCATACCCGCCTAGACCATTTTCATTAATAGACTATACCATGATATTTTCCAAGAGGACTAACTATTTGGAAAGTTTACACAGAACTTCCTTATCAAATCAGTTTGCTACAATGTCATTAATTCCTTTTAATTTATTTCAACAAGTGTCATCAATTAAACACAAGGTTTTAAATTGCAGTCATAATCACAGTTGCAGTTTCATCACAATCCTCGATATAACGGAAAAATTGCAGACAAATCCAGCTCATACACCTGCAATGAATCAAACATCCCAAAAACCTTGACCCGGTGGCTGCAATTGCGATTGCATCAAAGATCCCACGTTAACCAGTTGTACAATCAAAAGGGTGTATATGAGTGTGAGAGACAAACCTCATCCACAAGCTGGCTTCTAAGAAAGACCAAGTTAGAATCAAATTTTAAAAAACAGTCCGGGAAATCACTATCAGCCATATCATCAATGTTTTTTGGGTCTCCGCGACCACAATTGCGGCCAAATCCCACATTTGACAACAGTTTCTCACAATAGCAGCCACATTTGACTGCAATTTTCAGCAATGTCAAAGAGAGCAATAAAACCGCAATTGCGATCACAATCACACTTAAGACCACATTTGAAAACAATTTACTGCAATATCAAGGATCAATCGCAGCCACAATTGTGACGAAATTAGTCCACAATTTCCTGCAATGTCAAGGATCAAAACCACAAACACATACAATCTAAATCAAAATTCTTTTTGTCAAACTAAAATTCTAAGACCTAGATTAAACCTTCTTTAAGCAAAGCAAAATCATGACATAAAACAAACAACATGCTTGAAATTTCAACAACTTACCCTCAGAAATCCTCATGGCCAATCCAAAATCCGCAAGCTTAATCCTACCAGAACCAGTAATCAGAATATTCTCAGGCTTAATATCCCTATGC
This sequence comes from Hylodesmum podocarpum, assembly GCA_026586105.1. Lineage (NCBI taxonomy): Eukaryota > Viridiplantae > Streptophyta > Magnoliopsida > Fabales > Fabaceae > Hylodesmum > Hylodesmum podocarpum. The sequence continues at coordinate 707,384 of JALJEV010000071.1, read as the reverse complement.
ACAACACCCACATCATGACAATACTTAACAACAAGGATAACATCCTTCAACACTTGAGCAGCCACATGCTCCGAACACGGACCCTCCCACTCCCTCATTCTATCCACCAACCTCCCACCACAACACAACTCCATCACAACGTGCCAACACTCCTTATCCTCATACACCGCTTCAATGTTCACCACCCCAGGGTGCCCCGACACGTGCTGCATTATCTCCACCTCACGGTGCACGGTCTCCTCCCCCTTCCGCAGAGTCTTGCACGCGTAATCCGTGCCACTCGCACGTGCGCGACACACAGTCACCGACCCGAACTTCCCCCTCCCGATCGTTCTTCCTCCGGTCACGTAATCTTCCTCGATCGCTCTCCCTGTGTTCCCCATCGTCGTCGCCGAGTCGATGCATCCTATTTTACGTTTTAGCCCTCTTGACGGCGTTAAAAGTGACGACGCGCCACGTGGCGGGAGTGGAACCGTCGCCACGCCGTCTTCCCTGCACCGTTTGTTTAAACGCGGACAGCGTTCTAGTGAGTAATGCGACTTCGAAATTTCGAGGAAATTCGATGCCTCGATTTCTTTTCGTTTCTTTTTCATCTGCTGTGCGGCGATCGCGGTCATGGAAAGTCGATGATCGTGTTTTCCGGTGAAACGGAGAAAAGATAAACGGGGAATGTTTTATTATGACGGTGAAACCCTAGAAATCAGGGATCGGAGATTGGGGGAAAATGCGTGACGGAGTGAGTGAGTGCTGTGTGCGTGTTTGTTTACCGTACGGCACGCGAGAAAAGAGAAAGACGGTGTTTTTTTGTTCTCTGCAGTCAGAGAGAGAGAGAGAGAGTCACACTCATTTTTCTTAGAAAACGGGGTTTGGTGTATTATATAGTCAAAAATATTGTTGAACACCGGAATCTTGTTAAAAGATAAATAAATATATATAAAAAAGAAAAAAACAAGTGATGTGGTTTAATAAGGGAAGAAGATAGAAAAAGATAGAGATATTGTTAATGTGATTAAGAAAGATGAGACAATTGAATATTGAATTTGGATTTGATTATATACGAGGATATTCTGGGTTGGTTAGATGTGTTGTGGTGTGTGCTTGTGTATGGTAAGGTTGGAGTGAAGGGTTGTTATGGGCGTTGATGATTTTGGCGGCACAAGTCAACGGTTGGAGTTATGGGTTGAATTCGGCGATTAGTTGACGTGGCGTTGAATGTTTGTTGTTTTGTGTTATATATGGTTTTGTTGGAGTGAAGGAAAAGGATTGTTGACACGTGGTTTAAAGGATGGGACCCATGGGCGTGGACATGTGGGCCCTGTCTGGACTTGGGGTGTGGATTATGAAAGGTGTTTGAGGACTCGAATCTGGTCCCGTCAACATGAATAGACCGGTTTCAAGTAATTTGGAATTTGGAATTGTCTTTTTGGATTGTTTTGATTAGCACGTCATTTGGGTAACTAAAGCACTTTGCTTTCAGCCTTCATAATTAGGGGTTTATTTATATATAATATTTATATAAATAAATATAATATATATAAATTATCATATAATACATATTGACCACCATATAATAGCAAAAGGGACACAACTTTCAACATAAACTTTATAATATAATTATTTTCCTTTCTTTGATAGTTGATGTTCAGATTAGGGCAAGGAATGAATGAACATGTAGAGGCCAAAAGTAGGTTATTATTCATAACAAAGAGGTAAATTTTACAAGATATACATAAAACTAAAATGCAAACTAACCTGTTTCTTGATTGGGAGAAAAGAAGTGACCCTTTCGACGCAAAAATAAAAGATTACATTTCATTCTAAACCGAAACACTAGAAAATAACTCAGGCTTTCTGGAATGCCTAACATTCTGATCTAGTTCTGATAACGTAGGCTCTTCAAATTCACTAACAGTGTCGAATTATCATACTTAGCATTGTTTTTGCCAAATGGTCACCAACTTCTAAACCATTAAATATTATTGCATCCCTATAAAATTGATATTGAACTTTATATTTGTTAGACTAAAAAGTTATTAGATATGAAGTTATTAGTATTTAAATGCTTGTAATGATTATTAATTTATTAGGTAGCTAGTCTCATTAAAGCTTATTTGTTGAACTTTAACATACAAATTCTGAAAAATAATAAATGAAAAATTCAGTCTATCCTACTGCTTAGGTTGGGTGGAGAATATCCGCTGAGCAAATTAATGTAATTTCCTTAAGTAACAAATAGTTGCTTTTCCCCGTGATTTTGCACTCAACTGAAGCTAGAAAATTGCATAATTAAACCCAATTAACCAAGCTTAACATCACCTTAATTAAACCCAAGCAACATAAGTTGTCAAGCCTAACTTTAAGCAATTTGTCGTTACCCTAAACAGAAAATATATATAGTTGGTAAACAACATTGAATATAATTTCTAGTAGCTTTGATAGGGTTTTGCTACTAACTTCACCAAGAAAATGATCGGGTTACTCTAAGAAAAGAAAACATATAACCTTTCCATACATCCTCCAATAAAACATATATGGATTTTGCCAACAAGCCACAAACTTTCCGGGGAATATTAACAAAACAGAAACATAAACTAACGGGACCATCACTCCATATAGTCTTTTAACCAAGCTGGTTTGTGAGTAGTCCTTGTGGGCCTAGAAGGATTGAACATTATAGCTGGGCTAGGAAGCCCCGCTATCAAGATTCCTCCTTATTTTCCTTGACCAATGCAGTTTGCTTGTCCTTCAATTAACCTTCAGCTAGTAAAGGAATTGAGTCTGGCAAATCACAGCAGATGCATGCAACTCAAATATGAGCATGTGCACCATTTAAGTGAAGGAAATAGTAAAAGCTACCATTGCTGGCTCAATGTTCTGAGTTGGCCAACTCCTAGTCAGAGAATTCAATCACCAAGTTTTATGATTTCACTACTTTAGCAACCATTTAGTTTCACTCAAGTGTCAATGTCAATATGGTTTGGAAAATAACCAGCTAATTAAGTATGATTGAAGAATTGACACAACAGTGCACAGCCTGAATGTGATGCTACAATAGAAAACACAGACTCAATTCTATTTTTATCAGCAATAGAAGGTGCAAAGAACAAAGATATCAATGCCAAGGCTGGTTTGCTGTATATATCTTCTCACTGGCAGCAATTGCTTTAGCAGCTTTTCCTGTGACATATATCTCTGTTGACTCTTTGACAGATGTTGGAAACAATAATTTTTTACAATATTCTTTAGCTAAATCCAACTATCCCTGGTATGGAATTGACTACAGTGGTGGCCAAGCTACTGGGAGATTCACCAATGACAGGACTATTGGTGACTTCATATGTATTTTCTTCATCTCAAAATTTGCTTTTGATTCTATCCTCCTGAAACAAGAAAAAAACAATACAAACATAATAAATAACTTCATAAGTTTGAAAAATAAACAATTAAGAGAATCCTTATACTAGTAGTTATAAATAGTTTATTATAGATAATAAATATACAATATCTAAATAGAAAAAAAGAAAAAAAAATAGTTACCAGTATTAAACTCACAAAACCAGGCCCGGGCTAAGCTCATGTCCCACTGTGTTTATAAAGCGGGAAACAAAGGCACATTACGTTAAAGTCTAAAACTAACGATAGGAAACGATCACCCACTTCAAACCATAACCTTACTCCACCGCCATGGATCATACCTTGCAGTCGCATGATGTGTATATACTTGCTGTAAGATCAATTTCTGTTAGTGACCCACAATAGGTATTGATCATGATTGAACAGAATTATAATGAGATCAAATTTGTATGCCTAATAGCTGACTTATGATTTGCTTCATATACTTTGTTTATAGTTATACACTAATGACACATCATGCTTTTTAGAACTTGAACTTGTTAGAATGTTGAAAAAGTAAATGGTTGGTGATGGATAAAGGAGAAGGGAGTTGTTTAATAATGTAAATGTCCTAGTTGATCTGAATGGTGGGTGTAGAAAAGATGTGATGAATCGATGTTAATGGTATTTGATCTGAAAATTTTCACATCTTTTATCATGGTTGTGCAGCAGTTGTAGAAAGTATGGAAAGTTGATAATCAAGAGCACTAGGATCGTGCTTTGGGGGTAAAGGAGATTTCTAAAGAAGTGAACATGAAAATAATTTTAAACAAAGTTAATGAATTGTTTAAGAACAATGAATATTATGAAACTAATACTAACTAAAATTAATGAATTATTCAATAATAGGTGATGTACATAGTATGGATTGGATTGGAAGATTTCGATAGACATATCTATCGAGGGCAAAAGCAAATTTTGCAGATCTGATATCATGTTAGAATGTTGAGAAAGTTAATGGTAGGATAATGACTCAATTGTATTGCTTATATTTGTTACATATATATAGTTACAAGAATAACTTTTTATCTCAATTCATGTGATTTACAAATTTGTGTAAGATCAATTTACAGTCAATTAAGTATGGAAAAGATGTATCTAATCAACTAATTATGAAATAGTTATTTCAATACTACTGAAATTTCATTTTGTATTTTGGTGACTCATCATCATGATTTAGGTGTGGAAATTGTTGTCCGGGCTCTTGGATTAGGCCTGAATCTAAGTTCTGAGAATTTGTCTATGTTAACAGCTATGAATCTCCACTTTCCAAAGAGGAAAAAAGAAATACTTGTCTTCCTTCAAGGCACGTTAGTTCCCAAACCAGATACCACACAAAGTATATTTAACTTTGACTGCCCTCGGTGCCAGCTGTGGGGATTTGTGTATGTTTTGAATTTATATTTAGTGATTGGACTCCATAAAAAAAGGGGCATTAGTGATTAGACTCCATAAAAAAGGGGCATTAGTTTGTTTATTTATAATGTTGTCAACTGTATTCTTTAAAGGATTAAAGTGTTTCAAACTTTTTCGCTGGTGAAGATTTTTTCTTAGGGGTGTCGTGGAGAACAATGTGACTAAAATTTTAATCAGCTATCAGATCAAACTTTTAATGAACCTATCCTAGGTACAAGGGTTGATACATTGAACGGTGGTAGTTGAAGTGGATATCAAATTTTGTTATTTGTGGAATTGATTCTCTACGCTAGGGTGAGAAGAAAGTTAGTTGAATTTTGCTTTCGCAGTAAGTTGCTGCACAAAACCAGCTATACAAATGTACAAGTACTAGTATCTTTCGTTCTAACTGATAAGGACTTTGATAATACTTTGTACGTGGGATTTGGATATCATGCTTTGTATTCTTTTATTTCAGTGTTTTCTGTTGTAGAATATCAAATCATTAGCATATAGGAAAATACCAGATTCTAAACTTTAGTAAGTGCTGCACACATCTTAATTACGGGAAAGTAGGATGGTTGATGGTTTGTCAGTTTGATTAGAGCTTTGCTACTGCAATATAGTCAATTTTGGGGAGTTTTGATACTGTAAAAAAATTAGTTGGATAGTTAAAATTGGAAACTTTTTTAACTATATAGTTGCCGCTTCATGAAAGATGCTTTCCGTTTTGCACGAAGAGGACTGAAAATAAGTAGAACTAGTATGAACACAACTTCATTTGATGAGAATTAATTTGACTTATCTAAGTTGATATGGAATTTTTAGTTTGAATTCAATTTGATTTTTAACTCATTTCTTTTTATGCTACTATGGACCTGCTCATCATTTTGCCCAGTTAGTGATAAGCTATTTTGATTGTTCAGGAAAACAAGGAAGGTTTGGAATTGCTGAAAACTGCCATTGCTTAAAGACAGATGCTAAGCCTTTACCTTTTCTTCTTGCATTGAATCAAAACATTAAAAACATTGTAACCTGTGGATATTATTAACTTAGTTTTCAATTTTAGATTTGATTTCCTTCCATTTATTTCTCTTGTCTTAGTTCTAAATTCCAAAACAACATAGTTCAGATTTTTCTAAGGCAATAATAATTTGTTTTTAACTCTATATGAAAAAGTTTTAAAACTAGTTCGAAACCAGATCTATATTAAAAGTGGTCCAAAATCAGTTAAATATAGATTTGATTCAAAATTGATACAGAAACAGTTAATTAAAAGTGGTTTGGTTTTGAACCAATTTTTAAAATGGTTCAAATAAATGTATAACAAATCGAACTTGTTAAAACTGTTCAGTTCAATTATTTAAAAATATTGAATTAAACCAAACCTTGTACACCCTTAAATTCATAGAGCATTCGTTACATAGACTACGGAATCTACTGCCGCCAGAACAAGAATATCACAGGACACCAAATCGAGGCATTCTTTCTCCACATTAAAAACATTACCAGCATTGTATCTCGGGGATATTATTGGTTTAGTTTTCAATTTAGATTTGATTTCCTTCTATCTCCTATCTTATTTTTAAATTATAAAATAACATGGTTCAGTTTTTTTTTTTTTTTTAAGGCAATAGTACTTAGTTTTTAGGTGTTTACGAAGAAGTTTTAAAATTTGTTCTAATCCAGTTCGGTCTTAAAGATGATTTGAAAACCAGTTCGGTTTTAAAAATAGTCCAAAACCAGTTCAAAAATAGGTTTGGTTTGGAGAATCAGTTCATTAAAAGCGGTTCAATTTAGAATCTATTAAAATGATTTGATTATTTTTAAAAAACCTAATCGAACCAAATCGTGCAGGTTAAGTTGAACAATTATAAGTCACAAAGTTCTTTAGTTAAATACTAAAGGTTTAAATTTAGAAGACTACATGTTAAGTTGGAATAACTTAATGTGAATTAATTCTTATACTATAGTTAAGGTAACATATGATAAATGTATTATAATACAATATAATAAAATATATTTAATTTATGTTTGATAAAATACATTTGATAAATGTATTAAAATGCAACATGATTAAAAATTATTTAACTCTATTAAAATAGTGGGAAAAATAAAATAAAACACAATCTAGTTTTCCAAAAGTGTATTTGGTCCCCAAAGTAAAAAAGAACCAAATAAAAACAAAGTCTCTTAAAGCTAACCCTAAACTCATTACTCTATCATTCTAAAATTTATGACTTATATATATATATATATATATATATATATATATATATATATATATATAATTAGTTAAAAGGATTTAAATAACAATAAGTAATTAATTAAGTTTAATGAAATTATTTGAAATATTATGGATTTATTTAAAATTTTCCAGTTTCAGGATCTACGTGACCGTATTTAAAACTTAAAAAAATTAAAATGATAATTTAGTGGAATTAAAAAGAAAGTTTAGTTGAAGCGTTGGAAATGCAGCATATGAAAAATGATGATAATGCTCCACGATGGAATTTCTACTTGTATAAAGCAATAATTTGCATAAGAAATTGATTTTTCTTTGTTAGTACTTATCTTTCGTTTCTTTGATATGATGTCATAGTATTACTGGCACATTTTATGTTACCTTCTTCCTTTCTTGAATTTGTTCATTATTTAGGTGTGGTTAACACAGTATAGATGAATGAAGAAAATATAATTTTGGATCCTTCTATTTTTTTCTTTTTATTTTATTTGCGTTCAATTTAACTCTAACTAGACATTGGCCTATTGCTCGGGTTATAAAAATTATTATACTAATATTTATGTCAGTAAGAAAAAAATTATATGCATTATTTCAATTATATTATTTATGATTATTTTAATTATGAAAAAAATTATATTACAACTTAATATATTTTCCAAATCAATATTAAACTTATTACATAAATACAAGTTAATAAGGAATAAATTGTACTTCTGTACATCATTACACAAAACTAATGATAAATCCAACATGAAAAACATTTTTGACAGAGTTGGAGACAAAGTCCAGAAAATAATAGAAAACAATTTTGTCTAAAAAAATTTTCGGAGAAAATGAACAGAGAAGATGAACACAGAGAAGAATTTATGGTTGAATTACATCCCATATATATTTTAATTCTGTTATTTTCTTGACGTTTTTTCTAATGCGTTGGCTCTTTTACGTTAGTGTATAACCGTTGAAATTCTGAATATAACTTTCATTAATATGAAAATTTCTATAATTTTATTAAAAGAAACAAATATGGACGTGCATTTTGCAGTTAGTTCATATGCATGTATATCATTTATTAACACAGGGCAGTAACTAAACAGAGGCAATTTGCATTTGAGATCTATCAGCTTCATTCCCATAAACTCAAACCTAAGATTCCATTCATGTAGAGTAAAATAAATAAATAAATAAATATTTGAAGCTCTCTACCCTGTCACGCAAGTAAAGGAATTGAGTAAGGCAAATCACAGCAAATGCAACTCAAATATGAGCATGTGCACCATTTAAGTTAAGGAAATAGTAAAAGCTACCATTGCTGACTCAATGTTCTAAGTTGGCCAACTCCTAGTCAGAGAATTCAACCACCAAGTTTTATGATTTCACTACTTTAGCAACCATTTAGTTTCACTCAAGTGTCAATGTCAATATGGTTTGGAAAACAACCACCTAAATTATGTATGATTGAAGAATTGACACAACAGTGCACAGCCTGAATGTGATGCCACAATCGAAAACACAGATTCAATTCTATTTTTTCAGCAATAGAAGGTGCCAAGGTCGAAAGGACAAAGATGTCAATGCCAGAGCTGGTTTTTGCTACATGTATCTTCTCACTGAAAGCAATTGCTCTAGCAGCCTTGCCTGTGACATATATCTCTGGTGTCTCTTTGACAGATGTTGGAAACAATAATTTTTTACAATATTCTTTAGCCAAATCTAACTATCCCTGGTATGGAATTGACTACAGTGGTGGCCATGCTACTGGAAGATTCACCAATGACAAGACTATTGGTGATTTCATATGTATTTTTCTCGCTGATTCTCCGTCTCTCAGAATATACTATATTGACTCTGATACTAATTTGAAAAAGAAAAAAATAATACTAAGGATTTAACGTGATTGATAAATTATCTATTGCTTCGGATACACAATATATATCGTGAGTTTGTGCATTGTACATATTTAGAAACTTTATAATTAATTATTTATAAAGACAACATAAAAACAATCTCCTCACCATTTATATTCAATGTGGGACAAAAATATATATTAACTAAAATTAAACTATGTATTATTAGTCATTGTACCTGTTAGCAAAATCAAAACTTGTACATGAGTTGTATTTTTTTTTTTTATAAAATAGGTACAAGAAATACCTAACTAAAGTGAAACCACTATAATTATAAATAAACAGTGATAATTAGTTATAACTCATTTCTAGCATTAATAAATTGTATGATTATCATCGATAAAATACCTTTCTACGTGGTAACCAAACCAAAACTCATAGTATAAGAGTATCATTCAGAATTTTAATTTCATCACTCTCGTATAGATAGAGTAGCTATTTCAAGATGGTTAGACCAACTGTCAAAAGATAATTTTAAATTTTTTTTGGATATAGTCTTACATCATGTTTAATACCTTATTTTTGTCATATCAAATATTTCTTCTACATAATTGAATTTATTTTCAAATATTCAATCATTCTTTAAATCTATAATGATCAAAATCATTATTATACAATCACAACCTCACCCAGAGTGAGTAATACAGTCCTTCAGGAGAACAAACCATTACATGGAGACACACCAGTATACTCTGAAACATTATAACTAATAGTAATTGTGTTCTACGTGGTCGAAATCTTGGTAAGAAAGCTTGTCGAAGCAATGATGACTCATGTTGCAGTTGTCCAAAATAGTTCTATTCTTAATAAGAAAAAAATTGAGTGAAAGTATAGTTTTAAAATTAATGAAAAAATAAAATGAAAATATATTTTAAGATATAAAATAAAATTAATATATATTTTAAAATAATAAATTGTATGCAATCTTTTATTTTTACAAAAATAAATAGTAGATTTTAGAAAATGGATTATAAATTAGAAGTTTCTAAATCTGATAGACTGACAATTTAAGGAAATATAAAGGATAATGATTGAAAAAAGGGAAGAGGATGAAAATAAATAAGTCAAAACACACAAATATTAAAATGACAAACTGAAAAAAAAAATAGCTTTTAATTCATGTTGCTGTTGCTTGGAAGAAACACTTATTTTTGTCTCATTTTTTTTCCTACAAAAGAGGTAAAGGAGTGACTTTCTCTTTTGTTATAAATACAAAACTAGAAGATATATTGTTTAAAATTTAAAATACATTATTTAAAATTTAAAATAAATTACATGAAAACCATGCATGATAGAAAAAATCATAACTACAACTTGCGGCATTACATGAAAAGAAACATGCTTTTCTTAATCAATTTAGGGTAAAAAGATATGAAAAAGTGTTGGGAATTCAGCTTGCCTAAAACATAATATATAATATAAGGGAGAAAGAAAAAAAGCATACAAAAAATTAATGTGGTTCGGTGTCTTTAAATCTAGTCCACGGTTCCATTGGAACAAAATTCACTATTTGTAATTTTTGGACGGAAAAACTACAAACCCTCTCCAAGTGTAATTTTTGAACGGAAAAACTACAAACTGTTCCCAGATATAATTTTTGAACGGAAAAATTATAAACCCTCCCCACATGTAATTTTTAAACGGAAAAACTACGAACCCTCCCCAAGTGTAATTTTTGGACGGAAAAACTACAAACCCTCCCCAAGTGTAATTTTTGGACAGAAAAACTACATACATTCCTCATATGTAATTTTTGGACGGAAAAACTACATACTTTTAGGATGGAAAAACTACAAACTCTCCCCAGATATAATTTTTGTACGGAAAAATTATAAACTCTTCCAAAGTGTTTGACACGCACTACTAAGATCTAAAACACCCATTATAAATTCTAAGATATGGTGCAAGTGAATAAAACCTAATACTCTCACCTATATAGGTTTTTCACCCATCTCTTTTTTTAATACTCTCCGATGTGAGACTTTGAATTAATACAAGACTCAACAAATCTCTCCTTAATTTAAAGTCTTACACTTCTACAATAATCCTTATTTACATCAAAATTAACAAAACTTTTCTAGAGTGATCTTCTCTTGCAATAGTAGAATCTTCTAACTTTTGGAGCAATCTTTCCTTGCAGCAGAATGTTCTGACTTTTGGAGCAATCCTCCCTTATAGCAGAATCTTCTGACTTTTGGAGCAATCTTCCCTTGCAGCAAAAATCTTCTAACTAGCAAAGTTGTTCTTCTCCTTTAAGCTTTGCATTTTTTGATGTGGGACTTTGATTGCATCCTTACAATCCCCCCTTCAAACAAAGGACCACTGTATTTTCTCCCTCCCGCAGCGAAAGACTTTCAACAAAGGAAATCATCTCAGTATAGGTCCACCTGACCTTCATGGATCCACTTTCATGAATTCATCTCTCGCCAAGTCGAACCATCAGCTCTGATACCACTTGTTAAGAATCCAGTCTGCTTAAAACATAATATAAGGGAGAAAGAAAAAGAGCACACAAAAAAATTAACATGGTTCGGTGCCTCTAGACCTAGTTCACGGTTCTATTGGAACAAAACTTACTATTTGTAATTTTTGGACGAAAAAACTACAAACCCTCCCCATATAATTTTTGGATGGAAAAACTACAAACTCTCCCCATAATTATTTTTTTAACGGAAAAATTATAAACTCTTCCCAAAGTGTTTGACACAAACTATCTAAGACCTAAAACACCCATTATAGATTCTAGGATGTGGTGTAAGTGAATAAAACCTAATACTCTCACTTATATAGGTTTTTCACCCATCTCTTTTTCTAATACTCTCTAATATGAGACTTTGAATTAATATAAGACTCAACAAAAAGGGTGAGAGATAAAAAGAAAATATGTTTTCAACAAAAGGCAATATGTTGTCGTCTACGAAACTAATGCATTCGTTATTATACATGAGCATATCCATTGAAGGATGTGAGGGTGTTGTTTGAAAGCAATACAGAAAATGAACACGGGGCATTTGGTTCCAAGAATTATTTTATGTTTTTATTTTTAAAAAATAATTTTTACTTTTAGTTTTTCAAATTTTAATAAATATGTTTATTTTGATTGTTGTTTGTAGTTTCGTTTTAATATATTAAACCCGTTCGAGTTGTACATAAGGTTGATACTTCTTAATTACTGATGTTCTATTGCGTTTTTATAATTTTCAAATGAAGACTATAATAGTAAAAATAAGATCATGGTGTTTCCTTATTTTCATCTCATTTAAAAAATATTTTCATAAAAATATTTTTAAAAATTCAGCAAAATACATTTTTTTTATCTCTATTTTTTTTTAATAAAAATAAAAAAAAATACTCTAAATCAGTTAACCGCTAACTTTCCAAAGAGAGATTGAAAGCGTATTCAGCAGGAGCGAGAAAGTTAACACATCCAACCATTTAAATACAATAAATCATGGGAGCAGCGGGCTTGCACAACCGTCTTTAAAAAATAAATTTGTGAATAATTTTATATTTATAAAAATTTCTAAAAGAAGTGCAGATAATTCCTTAACAATAAAGAGTAGAAAACTCTTCAAAAGAAAAAAAATGTGTATAAATAATAATAATAGTAATAATAATAATAATAATAATAATAATAATAATAATAATAATAGAAAGGGTATATATATAAAAAATATAATATGCCTTTTTCTAATGATAAAAATGCCTTTTAGCTATACGTTAATTGTTAACTGGATTGCAGCATATTTGAGATTCCTTGACAATTGCATTAATATCATATTTTAAGTCAAGTTGTTTTAGTTTTAACTTTTTAACCCCTCGCGAAACTCACAACACACATTCTCAGTTGATACACTGAACAAATGGCCAACTCTATAGTTGCGTTAAACCCTCCCAAAACCTTCCGCTCCGAGATTCTCCCCACCAATCACACTTCCTCGGCGGCGCGTGGGCGCGTAGCGGCAATCACTCTCAAACCGCACTCGTTTCGAAACCTATCAATCCGCGCTTCAGTGATGCCAAGAGAGGGTCAGAACCAACAACAACAACAACCGTCTCTGGGTGACGCTCTTCTCAACAGTCCGCGCAAAAACGACGTCGTCGATGCTATCAGAAGAGCCGGCCTCTCTAACTGCCTCTCCGAAACTAACCTCCACGCGACGGTGCCTGGTCTCGAGTCCAAAACGCGTGGCAAAGTGCGTCGTTTTGAAACGGTTAATTATTTGTTTGTTTGTTTGTGTTGTGTTGTGTTGTGTCGTTGGGATTGAGGAGTTGTTTTCTGTGTTGGCAGGTTCGCGATATTTACGACGCGGGGGAGTACCTTGTTTTGGTTACCACTGATCGCCAGAGTGCGTTTGATAGGATTCTTGCTTCTATTCCTTTCAAAGGCCAGGTTTGTGATTTCATTCTATTTTCTTTGTTTAGGGACAATAATCGGATAAGCTTTGTGTTAAAATATCTGCAATGCACCAAATTAATGTGAAATGGTTAATAGATACCTTTGTTGTTTAAACATGTGGCCAATTGTGCAGTAACAAGATACAGAAAGGGGAAAATGACAATAATTGAGAAAAATTGACAAAAAGAATAAATTAACCAATACCATTAAGACTGCACAGCGTATTCTAACAGAATTAGAAAATAAGGAGTGCTAGCATTACTCTTTTATACACTCTATTTCCTTCACTCTCGCTTTGATTGGTTGAAATTTGCTGGAAATCATGAATTTTGGTGAGCCTCACATCGAAATCAGGAGAATGTCATTAAATTACTGGTGGAACCCATCCAAATTGGTGATATTTAATAAATTTCAGTCAATCAGAGAGAATGTGTGAGAGAGTGACACTAGCATTTCTCTTAGAAAATACTCATTTGACATAATCTTCTATATGCTTGGGTTGTGAAACCTTTCTCTAGGCATAACTTGCTGATGGCTCTATTCTCCAGTCCTTGCTCTATCACGATGGATAATCTTAGTTACATTCTTTTTTGTTTTGAACTTTTCTTTTTCCAATAGGAAGGGGATACCACAATGATTAGATAAATGATTGTATTTTATCATGTCTACATACAATTACTCATGATAACTTTCAAAATATTTGGACATTTTTGTTTACACCTGGATTTATTTGATTGTGTTGGTTTCCTGAGCACATTTCTGTTTTCTAAAAGTTTATCTTTTCAGCTCTTTGAGGGAAACAAAAGAGGATGGGAAAACATTGCTGTATTCCTGCCACATCTGTGTCATATATACAGTGTCCATGTCATGTCATATTGTGTCCATACTTTGTAGCAGAAAACATAGAGAAAAACACAATTTTTATTATATTGGAGGAATAACCATTATCAACCATTATCTGTGTGAACGATACATGTATTTGTGTTTTCCTTGCTCTTAACATGACACTTTATGTTCTTAAGGAAAAAGAGATGATCCAGATCCTTAGCCTATTTGGTTTTGTTGGAAAAGCTATATATGGTGGGGTGGTGGTTACTGAACACTTGGTACCATTTTGCCTCACTTGCAGGTTCTCAATGAGACAAGTTTGTGGTGGTTTGAAAGAACCAAGCATATAGTGTCTAATGCAGTTGCATCAGCTCCAGATAAAAATGTTACAATAGCTAAGAAATGTTCAGTTTTCCCAGTTGAGTTTGTAGGTGAGCAATTTGCTAATCCACAGAATTGTTATACTTATTCAATGACTTATCACTTATGATTCATTTTCTATGGTCAACATCTCTTTTCACCTTTTGTTTCTGACTTTATATAACATGAAATGTGATCGTGTAATTGCAATTTTTCTTTGAGGAGACAGTTTGTTTTATTGGAGTAAGTGGGGATCAGAGCAATCTTATGACGTGTCTGAACTTAAATACTGAATCCCAAATAATTGAATTTCTTATTGAAAACGCAAATACTATTTTCTGAAGAGTGGTAAAAATAACAAAGATGGTTGTGCTTTTCTGGTTAATTATTACTGTTACATCTTATTAAATGTTTTGGTATTGGTTGTCATTTAAACTGGAGCAACTTAAATATATACCTTTGCTCCAAGGAAGATATTTTTTAATATTGGATGTAGAAGAGGAGTCCTTTTACTCAAAAGGTAACTAGGTTAAAGAATAGGATAATATTGTGGATATATCCTTGGGAAGCATTTTGTTTTATTACTTTGGAAGAGCATCTGTAAATATTACTTGAGTAATTGAGACAAAACGATCACAGTCACCATTCATAATCATCTCCTGGAGATCCATATATTGTCTTTTGCCTTGTATTCTTCAAATTTAATTTTATTGTTATTATAAAGTTCAGTAAAACTTTTGAATCTTTAAATATGGAAGATTAGGATTCTAACAACCACCTGTTGACACTTGTGTACTGGTTTGTAGCTAGAGGGTTTGTCACTGGAAGTACTGATACATCACTATGGACACACTACAATAAAGGCATTCGGAACTATTGTGGAAATGTCCTCCCAGATGGTGTGATTTCTCATTTGTGTCTCATTCATAAAATATATTTGTCCTTTTCTGTAATACGTTATTAGCACGTGACAGGAATGGTAAAAAATCAGAAGTTGCCTGAGAATATACTCACTCCAACAACCAAAGCTGCAGATCATGATGTTCCTGTCACTCCAGATGAGGTATGATCATTAGTTTGATCACTTTTTTTTTTTTTTTTCATGATAAGAAGAGGCTGAAACACACGCAGAACTAGAGCTTGCCCCAGGATTAGGGTCACTCACTATGAATGAAGTTACAGCAAAGGATAAGAGTCATAGGCTACATTCTATGGATAAAAGTATGGTATTGGATAAGGGTAGGGGTATTGAAATTTTAAAAAACTAGATTATGGGTACAGTAATATAAATTTTAAAAAATATACATATATAAAAAATAAATTTTATATAAACATGAGTGAATTATATAATTGTCAAAAATGTTGGAGTGTTGGACTAGTCTGGTAAGTTGGTAAAAGGAAGCATGAACAAAAGCCTAAGATGTTTCCATGATTATTTATAGAATATTCTTTTCTTATCCCTTGTTCTTGGAGTTACTAAGGTGTGATGATGGACTTCCAACTAATTGATTATCTTTTCATAACATTTTTTTATCACAAATTCTCACTTTTTTATGATGCATTTCCCTTGCAGATTATAGAGAAGGAACTGATGACTCGAGCTGATTATGTAGAAGCAAGTGAAAAAGCATTGCGTTTGTTTGAGTATGGACAGGTAATAAGCCGTTAGTTGGCTAGGTCATTTCAAATTTGGGAAATAAAGGACACAATGAAGTGCCTTCTCACTGTAACTAGTTATACCACATTTGTAAAATATAATTTTTTTTTCTCCCTTGCACTGAAGAAGAAATAATTTTTAAATAATGCAATAATAAAACATCATTATCTTTATTTGGTTTAAATAGATGATTTGTCAGCAAATCATTTACATACTGAAAAGATTAATAAAAGGGGACAAAATTGCCATGTATAGTAAAGAAGAAATGGAACAGGAGCACCATTCCTTAATTTTAAAAGTAGATGGCTTTGTTGTTAGAATTTCTATAAGCATGCTATCAGTGTTAAGTTAAAAGAAAAACACATTATTCGACTTGTATTTATCGTTTGGTGAAGGATTCCTGCTGTACACAAGAAAAGATATGTCTGAGGTTAGTTGCCAATTCAAAATTAGCATGAGTATGATGTCACTAGTTTCAAACTACCAGTTATCCTTTTGTCAAACCACTTGTATGTACATTGTTCAATCACTGTAGTCATCGTCATAATCCAACAGCACTAATATCAATTCAGTCATAGTCATCAGTGACATAATTAAGAGATGCTGCTCTGGAGAGAAGTTTGCAACCTCAAGAGCTGCAGGCTGCAGCCCACTCAAACAACTCCCATGTATGTCTACCAACCTCACATCCTGCATAAAAATTTCACTTTTCCACAGTAAGGGTGGTGATTTGCGTGCAAATCTTCACTGACTAGTGACCAAGTCTTGATTATATGACCTGTTCATCTAAGGTGCTTAGTGTTCTCAAACCATTTATTTGATAGCCTCCCTAGGAATGTAGGTGGTTGGCCCATTGTTGGTTACTGAATTCTGTGTGCACAATATATATATATATATATATATATATATATATATATATATATATATATATATGAGCTGTTAAATTATCTCCCCCTGCGTTGTTTCACTTTTCCATTTGATTGACTCTGCAGCAAGTGGCTTTGGAGCATGGTCTCATATTGGTAGACACTAAGTATGAGTTTGGGAAGGCCAATGATGGTTCAATTATGTTGATTGATGAGGTTCAATACTATCCCTGATGGATGATGCATATTGGATTCTCACACATGCACTCACAGATTAAGTATATAAATTTGACAAAATATTTCTTTCCAAACTCCAGGTCCATACACCTGATTCAAGTAGATATTGGATTGCCAATTCTTACCTGGAGCGCTTTCAAAATGGTCTCGAGCCTGAAAATATTGACAAGGTTTTTCTATGTTTATCAACCTTTGTTTTCTTCATAAAATGAATTGTTTTTCATGCTAGTGTACAAATTTAATGCATGTTTGGTATATATTTCTTTTAGGAAAATAGTTGCTGCTTTTTATTGTTTTTCAAAAGCTCTCAGTCAAAATATGCTAAACCAAACACGTACTTAGTGGATGCATCCACTACCATCTGTTAACTTTTTTTTATTTTTTTTATTTTTTATGAAATATAGATAGTCAGCAATTCGCTAATAGTTAAGAATCCATTTTTTAGGAGTTCTTGAGGCTGTGGTTTAAAAGTCACTGCAACCCATATGAAGATGAGGTATTTTACATTTTATACAGCTAATGGCTTAACTTCTAAGTTGTAAAGATCCATCACATCACATCACTGTTGAATTTTATTTAGGTCCTTCCTGATGCTCCAGAAGATCTTGTTTGTGAATTAGCCTGGCGGTATGTCTACTGGCACTTGTTCCTTTTACACTTAATATTTTGTGTTGAACTTATTTTGAGAAGTGAATCTGAATAGTATATGGTTTTTACTTTTATCAGACTTGTTACCAAGTAAAATTAAGTTGTTATGCTCTGATTTTTCTTTGTAAGGCTTTGCGAAGACTCAACTGTCAGATTTGTAACTGTGTTATGTTTAATTTGTATGTGCTAGAATTGTGCCATGTATTAAATAAATGAAGAAATTCAATTTGGAGGATAAGGGATGCTCAATAATTGAAAAAGAGAAAAAGATTATGAAGGAAAAGGAGAACCCCTTCATTTCCTGTGTGTTGTTTGATTATTATCCGGACACAGTTATGCTTAGCATTTTTAAGCTGCCTAATCTCTTCCATGCCAAAATGTTTTTGTGATGACTATAGTTGATGCCCTCCGTGGGTACTTGCTTTGAAAATGCTGGTTTTATGTTAATTCGGTTACATGAAAGGTTTCTCTTCAACTTTTTAAGCTATTAGTGTATTTCATTCTGAATGATAATGAGAGGTTGAGATTCATTTATGTTTAAATGCTTCACCAGAACACAAGTATGAGATTCTCTTCTCTCTCTTTTTGACACAATATATTGTCACATTAGGCGATGAAAAGGAAAAACATTACATTGTTTTCCCATCATATTGAAGAAAACTTGTGACCTGTTCTTGCTAGTATGCATGAAAATGAATACAGTGATCATCAATTTCAGTGTTCCATTTTCATTACATGTCTGTCCTATTTATGCTTGTTCACATAGATCTATCTTTAAATCAGCTTATACTTGATTTTGTACACTATTTTTCACGTTATTCATCATTTAAATGGACCTCCTAATAGGCTAATACTATTCTGCTGGACAGATACATTTTCTTGTACGAGACTATAACAAAATCAAAATTTGAGTTGCCATTGTCCGAGGTAATCCATAAATATTCTTTGTAAATTATATTATCTAATGCAATTGAAACCAATACAACTTTTCTTCTCGCAGGAGCCTATACATGACCGAATTTCACGAAATGTTGCATCTGCACTGTCATCTTTAAAGTAGCCTGGGAGGTTTGGGGCCCTGTTGTAGCACTGTATTTTAATCTCTTTCCATAAAATATATTAAAAAATTAAATTAATGGAGAACATCTCCAACTCTTTGAAGTCAAGCTAGTTTTTAGATTGTCATGATGGCAGTTTTCACAAATTAGACACCTTTTGATTTATTTTTTTTTAAGAATAAAGAGCAGTTTCTGAAAGCATAACCCAAAGTGTCCTTTTCCTTGTATATTTACTTGTGATTATGTGAAGTAAATGTTATCTGTTCTGTATGATGAGTTATTTGTGCCAGTTACTATATACTAATCTCTCCTTTCCTTTTCTTTTTGACCTTGTTTATGTTATACATTTTTCCCATGGAAGGCAGGGCGTGTTGGAAATGTTACTTGTGTGTGTCCATCATTGTTAAACTTACACTTTCTTATGTGTTACAATACTAAAACTTTAGAAATGATAATTTTTTTAAGCTTTGATGGTAACTTTAGAAATTACCCACTTAAATTATCACTGGATCCTATTAGCACCGAAGAGGAATGTCAAAATGACGGTGCACTGAATACAGTAGCATTCTCATCATTTGGATTACCCTGAAATCGATATCTGCTGCTACAACTGCATAATGTTGATTCCCATCACAGAAACATCCATCCAAAATGTTGTTTAATAGCCGGATAACATGTGGTACCGCCAAGTACCCGTTTTCTTCGGCTCTAGTTTTTCTGCTTTGATTCTTATATTTGTTTACTTAAATTTATATTCGGTTTATGTTAAGAATTGTCTCCCTGCGTTCGTGGTGAGAGAGCTCCTCCAGAAAATGACAAGAGAAAAGAAGAGAATGATGGTTGTTTCTTATTCCTAGAAATTGTTTTCTATTTTTAAAACAAAAAAAAAGTGAAAAAAAATTAATTCGATATTAGTAGCCTTTTAAAACTGATTTCTCAAGGACCTCGTTCTATTCATTATCACTCCCCTCTACATATTTCAAGCGACCATGGTATTGGTATGAATTAACTTCCTGAGGGATCTTGAAGGTATGCAATGTTGGGAGGCATTGTGTGTTATACATTAAAGTTCAACCAACACTATAATGCATGCATGAACTGTTTATTATGAAGTATAAATATACTTTAGAAAGTAAATAAAAGATACATGTTTCTTCTTGCACCCATCCATTTTCCTTCATGCGCCCTATTTTGGTATAAAATGATATGAACATTCTTCACTCACCTTCCAGAAAATGAAATCGGAAAGCATCTAGATTTGAAAATTCAGAACGATCATATGATATCACCAACTACGTACTGCAATCGTGTCCATGTCACCATGTGCGCTCTCCCTTGCTCACCAACTGCTCTCACTAGTAGCACCACCACTGGACGTTGTCCCCTAACACACTATGGGAGTGCCACCAAATGGAGTTCGATGGGGAAGATCACAAGGAAAGAAGAAGGCAATGTCGGACTTCGTTGATAACATCATAAAGGAGCAACAACAGAAACAAGTGATGAGATGGATAAGATGCTTGGGATTCCTGTCAGATTCGATTCCTCCAAAGAGAAACTAATGATGTTGGATTTTGTAGTTTTCATCATGTGTATATGCTTATTCTATAGCTTACAAATCTGGATGCATTCAGGTTTCATTTTCTAGAGGGTGCACGGAAGTGTTTCATATTTACAAATCTTGATTATTCTAGATTTCATTTTCTTGAGGATATGTGAAGAATATTTATGCTATTCTTGAAAAAAGAAAGTGCATGCAGAAAATAACAGGTACAGAAGGAAAAACTCTTGAACAAGTATAGGAAGAAAAGTCATCACATTTTATTTACATTTTATAATACTTGTGGGCCTAGTACTAGGGCTGTTCTTCTCGGACCACTGGGCTGCACAATCTGAACCTTTCAACCCTATGTATTGTTCCCATATAATTAGTTAGAAAGTTAGAAACAAAAATGTGTGAAAACAAAAGGTTTAAGTCAAGATTAATTTATGAGGTATATACAATTTTTACAAGTATTTTTTGAGTTTAGATGCCTTTTGACTTTATAATGAAACACCATTATTTTTTGTTTTAAAATTTTTTCATAAACAAAAATAACATTTCAATTCATAAATATTAAACAATTAACAGTTATTTCCTTAAAATGAATTATCATGAAGTAAAAAATCTCACTTACTATCTAAAATTAATTATCAATATTATATATATAATATCATAAATTATAAATATATTCAAACTACTCTCCCAATTTTACCAAATTTTAAATTAATGACATTAGCATATGTGTGTCGTGGTAACGAAGAAAAAAAAAAAAAAAAAAAAACCCTATACGTGTGGTACAATTAATCTACCTAAGCTATTGACTAAAAGAAGGAACAGAAAAAGTAAAATAACATTCATGGGAGAAAATAAAAATTCTGCACAAAACGACCCCGTTCGAGCATGCCGTTAATGCTAAGGCGGAACCTAAACCCAATGCGCTAAAACCCCGAGAGGCAAAGATCCGAGAGTGAGAGAGCACTTAGCAGCACCGACGCCACCGGAATATATCACTCAACTGCGTTCCGATGCTCTTTTAAGCAAAGTTACCGGAATCTATAATCTATCATTGTATCTACAAGCCTTTTACGCAAATGAGAAGGTTCACGTGGTTAACGCCGGTAAGTGGAGCAACAATAATCCCAAAACCATTCAAAATCCTCTTTCGTTTTCTCAAGCCCCGTTGTTTACACATTTATTGATTCTCCGTTGCAGTATCGGCGCCAATTGCTTTATTCTGTGACCTCGGAATCGCTCGTGGATAAAGGAGAATCATCATTCAGCAAAATCTTGTTGTCTCGGCGATCGTTTTTACTCGCACGAGGCAATTTCCGAATTTCTCTTTTTTTTTCATAATAATTATCGTTTTCAGTTTTTTGATAATTCTTCTTTTAATGGAATTAAATTGAATGTTCTGTCTGCCAGCTTTTTTCAATTGTGGTTTCGTCACGAGAACGGAGGAGTCTCTGATTCGGAGAATACCGTTAAGATATCATTGTTTTCATGCAAGAGGTTTTGTTGAGTTGAGCGATTAATTGAATGACCTTGTTTTCTAGTTATGTACTATCGTATATGTTAAAGATTTTCATTTGGTTTCCGTTTTCTGCTTGTATTGTTGCAGCGTTTTCTTCTTCAGCTGACCGAGACTACTATCAAGTTCTTAGTGTTCCTGAAAATGCCAGCCAGGACGAGATAAAGAAGGCATTTCACTTGGTGCGTGATTACTAAGAATCTCTTGTTTTTTATGGCTTAAGATACCTGTGTTGATCGAACAAAGATATGCTTGTTAGGTAGAGTAATGGTGGAGTCAATTGGAAAATTGCAATGGTTTTGTTTGGGCAACAGGGACGATTCAATTTTAATCTTGGATGGTTTTAGTAGCAGAGATGAAATTTCTTTCCAATTCCTTTGTTATTTGGTAGGAGTGGCAGTAATAAGTCAATAACAAATGAGATGATCTATTCTCACTAATGACATTAATTTAGTGTTACAAAGGACTTGTAATAAATCAATAACAAATCAGGTTTGACTTTAAGGAACCGAGGACAATGAGATCATATAGTTACTAAACCAGGTTTAACTATTTGCATGATTTATATCTGGACTATAAAAGATACTGAATAACTACAAGTGTGAGAACACTTGAAGGCCAGCAAGACTAAGGAGTTTCTTATACGGATAGGTTTACATTAGGACTCTTCTTTGAGTTTTTACTTGTTTAATCTAGTCTTTGATGTACTTACCAAAGACATAAAGAATTATTCTTAAATCATGTTTTTCATTGATACAGTTCTGACTGAGGAAGTAGGGAAAGATGTTAATTTTAAAGGGTTTTAGCTTGAGTAGGTGTGGTACACAATATATGCCTTGCGGTTTTAGCAACTAAAAAGAGAAGAATGACTTGGGAAGTAAAATTAGAGAGCATGTCATACCACAATTGAAATCATTATTTCAAAAAATGATAGGAAATTAATGAAGATGTCACACATGATACAAGGAGAAAAACACAGGGAGTTATTTGTGACAGCAAAGTATCTACCAAGATGAAAGAGAAGTTTTATGGTATTGCTATATTGCTAATTTGCTATACAACTAGCTATACTTTGTGGTTTTGGTTCTTGTGAATGCTTAGCTTTAAAGGTGCCATGAGAGAAAGAAAAGTTAGAGTAATAAAGAGGACTAGTTTAGATGAATCTGTAGCTATGCAGAAGAAGACATCATGGAATGATTGTATATGAAGAGATATTGGTGTGACAACTATCAAGGAAAATATAACAGAGAATCAGTTAAGATGGTTTGGATACATGTGAGGGTGACCACTGAAGTAAATGGTGAGGTGAGTAGATTGCATGTTTTTTAGCCATATGAGAAAGGATAGAGAGAGGCCGAAAACAACTTTAGAGGAAATTATTAAAACTTGAAAGGGGTTTCATGGTGAATAGTGTCCTTGAGAATTTGGTTTTTAATTGAGCCCGATGATATCATGTGATCCATTATCTAATGGAATAAATATGTTGTTGTTGAGGACTATATTTTCACTCTAGTTTTTACTTCATTTTGCTCTCATTTATGAGAGAAAACCTTTCTGTGAATGAAAAGTCAAATTAATCTAAGCAGACACTATAATATTCTTACTCCTCTTGTTTGCTCCTTTACAACATTCAGAGCGCAAAGTCCTATACATGCCGATATATACAACTAGGAATAATTTTTGAATGCCCGAAAAGTACCTATATAGTGACGGAGATATAGTTTCAAGTAGATGATAGAATGAGATGTTGTCACATATCTTGTAGTTATGAATTACTTAAAATCTCAGTAGCTAGGATAAGTTAGAACTTTAGCTTCTATCCATCTGTACGTTATGAATTAGGGTCCTTATTGTTGAAAATGAGATAACCTCCATTTGTATTCTCTTAATGTAGCTAACTAAGCGAAGTGTCTTCCTCGTATTATGACTCATGACACATGCAATTATGTCTCTTTAATTAGTTATATCATTAAAGTATAATTTTAGTTTTGTAATTAAAATAATGTGTTAAAATTTTTCAAAATTAAACAGTTTTAGGGTCTGTGTTTTTATATTTTTATTAAAAGTGATTTTTAAAAAAATATTTTTAAACTTATACTTTTCACATTTAACATTATTTCAAACATCTGTGCAGTGCATGGGATGACTGCTAGTTTGGTGACACATGGTCTTTCTTTTAGGCATGTCCCTAACTTAAGCTGACTGCTAGAAATTAGGAAGCTTTGTTCTTTTAATGTTTTTATTTGACTTTGTTTTTCTGTTCTTTCCTATATATTATTGGGGAGGATCCCTTATCCTCCCTTATCTTCTTGCATCCAGAAAAGAATTATACAAAATCACAAAATTATACATTTAGGCTTAATAATTTCCCACAATATTGTCAAAGGGGTATTAACTTGTAGAAAACTTTTTGTTTCGCTATTTAATATATCACTACTGTTTTTTGAGCTTAGAGCATACTAAAATCAGCTTATGTGAGTCTTTTGACATTCAATCTTGATATCTTCTATCGTCACACCCTGCTTTGACAATATTCCAAAATCAAATCTTCTTTTAGCTAATACTGCATTATGCCACATTTTTCTGTATTGCGCAGCTTGCTAAAAAGTACCATCCAGATGCAAATAAGAATAACCCATCTGCTAAGAGGAAATTTCAAGATATAAGAGAAGCTTATGAGGTGTTTAATTTTACTATCATTTTATGAATGTATAATTTTTTCCCCTTGCATTTTTGGAATGTAATTTGGTTATGGTCTAAACTGATTGATTTACCACGATATTTTCACTTTCTTCTTTGCTATGTAATTTCAGACATTGAGAGACTCTAAAAAGAGAGCAGAGTATGACAAGGTAGTTTCCTTTTTGTTTTCTTATATACTATTAAAATTTTAAATTTGATATTGTAGTTCCTATATGTTCAAAATTTATATAGCTTCAGTTGCTTAAAACTGTTCAAATTTTTTGTAATTCATAGCCCTCACTCTTTAGGATGTTGAGTTGACTAACATCGTTCCATCATTTTCTCTAATGAATCCCTTTTTTCAACTGAAGATGCGTACTCGTGGTTCAGAAAACATAGAATATGAGCATGATGATGCAGAAAGGTTCAGAAATGCTTATCGTTCTCATTTTTCTAATTCATTTCATAAAGTATTCTCTGAGGTATTTTTTGTTCTCATACACGCTGCTGTCTTTTATTAATTATTGGATCGAATATATATATATATATATATATATATATATATATATATATATATGTATGTATGTATGTATGTATGCATCTTGATCACAAGATTATGCACGAATGGTCAGAATTGGTTTTGCTTTATTTAATATTGACCATCCCTCTAAGAGTGAATGGGTCAAGATCAGTTCCCCCAACCTTGCATTGCATGCTACGCCCCTCTCTCTCTACGCACATGTTCTTTACAGTTTTGGTTTCATTTAACTTAAGTATTCTCTGATGAAATATCATAATTTTTCTTGATCTAACAGATATTTGAAGAAGCAACAACTCAATTCTCGTCAAATATAGAGGTTAGCTTAACCTTTGTTTCTCTGTTGTTGTTTGATATATTCCTACTTTTCCAAACTTAACCATTCACCTATTGCTATGCTGACAGGTGGAGTTGTCTCTTACGTTCTCAGAAGCAGCGAGAGGATGCACCAAACATGTGTCATTTGATGCATTAGTTCCATGTGATTATTGCAGTGAGTAAAGTTAATATATTCTGGGAATTAGAAAAACCTTGGGTAGAATTTTTCTATACAGGAATTGTGTAGTAGTTATATCCATTTGTTATTACTGCTTTAGGAAATGAGAAAATATTGTCTTCATATGAATAATTTTTTATTAGGTGAGGACCCCCTTTTTTACTTTATGTTTTAGGGGGGTGGGGGTGGGGGTGATGGTGGGTGGGGTTAGCTGAATCTCTTTTTTTATCATACTTTATTGCAATCCTGTGAGTTAGGAATCTTCCATATAGAAGTCTTATGATGAACCCTATTTTTGAATGATAGTGCCTAGGCATGCGCGGTTGCACATTTACATTAGGGTAACTTCTTTCTCCTAGCTCTTGCTTTATTGGAGAGATTAGTGTTTGATATAAAAATTATTAATAAGGAACAGGATAAAGCTCACATATTTATTGCTTGCCAATCTGTGGCTATTACAATAATTTTATAAGCTGCTGGACTATTTTGAGGAATGATAAAAATACATATTGCTGGTGGTGTAAAACGTCAGACATGACATCTGTTTATAGTGAAGTGAGTTATATTCCTTAAGATAATGATTGTCCCATTTGAAGCCAATCATTTTCATTGTATTAATCCAGATGGAAAGGGCTATCCACTTGATGCCATTCAAAAAGTTTGTCCAACATGCAGGGGCTTAGGTCGAGTAAGTGCTTTAACAGATTGATGATATATTAAAACGGCAAATATTTTAGCAAAACTCGAGCCGTCATGAGTCAATTTCTTTTTGTGGCATTAGATTTATCAGTTATTATTAATATATTATTCTATTCATGGTTGTGATAATTTTTTACCAGGTTACAATCCCTCCATTTACATCAACATGCATTACTTGCAAAGGATCAGGCCGTGTCATTAAGGTCTTTGACAAACTACATGTCAAGTAATCTTGTAAGGTTGGTTATCTATTTTTGTGCTGTAATCATTCATAAATATGTATTTTGTCTATCTATTTTGTGCAGGACTTCTGTATACCATGTGGAGGATCGGGGGTGGTTGAAGGGGTTAAAGATGTTAAAGTTACAATACCCGCAGGTTGGTTTTTGATACTTGTGACAAAATTACTTGAAGCTGTATGTTGGTTAGAGCTCACCAATGTACCTGAACATAGTGGAATAAAACTTGGTTGTTGATGTAGTAGCTTCTTGTTGACATCAGCATTTGACACATGTTTCATCTTTTGTGCTGAAGTTTAAGGATATGGAATATGGAATATGCTTTGTCCTCTTTTAAGGTGTTAATTGTTATATAGAATATTGTGTACATGGAAAGTTTTATCCATTACCTTCTGCCACTTTTTTATATTTTATTCAAAGAAGAATTTCCATCCACTATTCTTATCATAGTTTTTCATGAATTGGTAGGTGTGGATTCAGGTGATACAATCCATGTGCCAGAAGGCGGGAATGCTGCTGGAGGTGGAGGTCGACCTGGAAGTTTATACATTAAGATAAAGGTAATTTTCATTTCAAATATTCAGTGTAGATCTCTCACTAACATGTGCTATCTGCTGGTCTACGAATCTACAATTTCAACTGAACTTGGTATTTTTAATGGGAGATGGTGCCTGTTTGGGAACACCCATAATTAGTTCTTCCTGCTGTGACACATTTCATTATAAAATGTGACATTAATTTGGGCAGGCATCCTAATTACATTCGACTGTTCAAACGTTAATACTACTCAACTTTAAAATAAAAAAGCGTATATTCTATCACATATTTAGATCATACAGTGGCTGTGGGCCATTTGGGCAAGCTGGGGCCATTGCCTCCCTAAATTCCCCGAAAAGTTATTAAAGAAAATATTAATTGTAGTCAAAATTACAGGCTAGCTTCCATGAAGTACATTTGTTTGTCATGTAACCTAATCCATTGTAAGTTCAAAACTGTAAAAGAAAGTCGAAAGTCAGCTTTACTTAATATCCAATGCTTCTGAATTAAATACACCTCTTAATTGGTAGGAAAATGAACATAATTCTGTCTTTTCAGTCTTCAACTATTCAGTATTTGTTTCATACAGTTTTTCGTTATTTTGACTTTTCTCATGTGTATGTAATTCATGTTCTAGTATCTACACATTATACACTAATATTCATCTTAATCTACATAATAGAGTTAATTTCCACTTTGGTTATCCAAAGGTATATATGTATATGTAACATAACATTGGCCCTCTAGTTACTGATGACACTAAAGTGGTCCTTCATTGAAAAGTATTACCATCAATAGTCTTTTTAAAAACCATTTTGATAGGCATTAATTGACACTTCACTCATAAATAGAACAATGTAACATTGTGTAGAACATTGGATGACCAAAATGGAAATTTACTCAACATTTTACAAATTAAATAACTTCAAGTTGTTATAATGTTTTGCTAAATTGTTATGCTTTCTTTGATGACTTCATTTCACCTAAGCTTTCTGCTATAGTAGTAGTATAATGGGTTTGTTGTCATAGAAAATTATGTACTAATCTTCTATATTCTTATTGGAGCATCATTTTTTTTCCGGTTGATATAGGTGGCTGAGGATTCAATCTTTATCAGAGATGGTGCAGATATCTATGTTGATTCTAATATTAGCTTTACACAGGTGAGAGCTAAATATATTCTATAATTACATTACTTTGGATGTTCAACCATCTGATTAAAAAGGGGAAACATCTAAACACCCTTGTCATTCGGCACCCGAGGGGGGGCACACCTTTCTGACCAAGGTCTAATGGGAAATTCAGCTGTTAAGCTAAGGGACACAAATTTCTATTAAAATGGTTATTAAGCCCCATGAAGATGAGCCAGAAGGTGTGCTACACTGAGTTTTTTCTGAAATCTTCTCAAGCTTAGTTTCATTTTATATAGTTTAATTTGGTCAGAACGATTGTTTTCCTCTCTTGTTACTTGAGAACAAGGCCAACATATTCATTTTACCTGTAGGAAACTCAGATAGTAGGCCATGCACTTACGAAGTGGATGTACAACGTATTCAGTTTTTAATTGTCAATGTTTTAGCTTGAGGGAATAGATCTACTCTTATTACATGAAAGAGATATAACTTTAGTTCATCTTAGGTTAGATTCATTCATACAAATTTTTGATGAATTGTGTGTCTTGATCAGATTGCACAGCTGTAAATAGATATCTACTATATCTATGCCCTGATAACATACAAATCAATTCCGTTAATTGATTAAAAAATCTGACAGTTATTTCAAATTTTACTTGTGCTTTATTCTGACATATCAACTATCTCACATTTTACATGCGCCTAATTCTATTACTTCATTTTTGCCATTGCATGCATTTTGGCAAAGAAGATTATTTAAATGGGTCCCATTCTAAGGCACTTTCACATACCATCTTTTGCACCTTAATTATCTCGGTGACAGTGAACTTAACTTTACAGGCTATTCTTGGTGGTCAAGTTGAGGTGCCTACTTTGTCTGGGAGAATGCAATTAAAAGTAAGAGCAGATTTACCTTTTCAGCAGTGTTTTTTTACTAGCAGTGTAAACTTTACAGAGTGGATCAAACAAGAGAACTATCCATGCTTTGTAGTTTATAGCAAATTCATAAAACTTGCATAGTCTGACCATGCAAAATCAATGTACTTATAAGAAAGGTATTATATTTTTACCTAGGAAGCTAATGAATCACTTTATTTAAACTTGCTTAAAAGGAGGTTAATTATGATAAGGTGAAAACAACACTCAATATTAGTCACTTAAGTTTTAAATTGGCTGCATTGTCTGAGCTCTCTAGTGAAAGACTATATGGTTAAGATGTTTTCAGGTCATATTTTTGGGTTCCTTGATATCCATTGAGGAAAAAAGATAAAATAATATTGGTTTTGTAATATCTTTTGTCAAAATGATAACGTTTTTGCTTACCAGTTACCATTTAAATTCATTGTACTGTGTTGTGTTCCAAATTTCTGTTCCAAATCATCAACATAATGGATATCTTTAGTTGGGGTAAAAACAAGCCTGGTTTGTTCTTGCCAATTTGTTCCCCTCTTCAAATTATGACTTTCAACTTGCTGTAGAATTATTTTGACCCTATTTCATCTAATATTGTGTGGCTATGTTCCCGTCAGATACCTAAGGGTGTGCAGCATGGACAACTTCTGGTATTAAGAGGCAAAGGTTAAATGAAAAGTTCCCTCTCATGGACTGTTGTGAACAAGTTTTTGGTCCTTTTCTCTTCTGGTCCTTGAAAAGTATATTTACTATAGTTTTTGATGCAGGACTACCAAAGCATGGATATCTTGTACATCACGGTGATCAGTATGTACAATTCCGTGTTAACTTTCCCATGTAGGTTCTTCTTGTGTTGAACTCTTGTTTTAGTTTAACTGAGACTGATAACCTGTCATTGAGGAATGTTTTATTTATTATGTAAAGAAGCAATATAATGCCTTATAATGGTTGCTTTGATTTCAATGCCTTATGGATGTTGGATTGTTGGTTGATATTTTGGCATCACGGAAAATGGATTACTTAATTGTCAACTCTCCTATTTCCTTTTAGTTGTTTGTTATTGATATTAGCAGAATTAGTCTTTCCTAATTACTGGGTATTTAATTAGTTACCTAGTATTGCAGCATCATTGTATTCATTATTCTGTATTTATACATACATGTGTCAGAATTACCTAAACCCAATATGGTATCAGTATTCTGTAGTCTAGGAAGTTCTCCAAGCCCAGTACCATAACCTTGCTGGGACAGTAACTGGGCCATTCCTTGGCCTGTTTTGTACCACTACTTCCTCCTTTCCCTGATGCGTCCCCATAATCAGGAGCAAACATTGCTGCCAACCCTTCACTAGTTGTCACTGTGTCAGACTCTTCCTCATGCAACCACGCATATCTCCTCTTGGTACATCTGTCACATGCACTTGTATCTGTTAGGCATGTGAACCACTTTCTGCCAGTGCTCCATGGCTGAGTCACCCACCTTTTGGCGTGTCATTTTCACTCACCACCAGTCCAGACAGGATGTCTTCTGGCACCTCCTCCAATTTGTCTGCTGCCACCATTAGTGTCACAGCTGTCTCTCTGATTTCCTATGAGAAGCTATTGGGGCTGCTAAATATGCAGCCCGGGCTGCTGATGTTCAATTATGGTTCTCGGGATAGATTTGTAGATTCTAGAGTCTCTTCCACAAGTCGCACTTGTGCTTGTCGGCATTACTCCTTTGACCACCTTATAGTAGCAACTGCATCCCTTGCTTCATTGAACTCTTCAACTTCACCTTCTGAATCAAAACTTTCTATTTCTAAAGATTCTGAGAAATAATTGTGTGTGTGAGAGAGAGAGGGAGAGAGAGGGAGGGAGGGAGAGTTACATGATTAACTGTAATTGGTGTTATACTGAACTAGAACTAACTAGATGACAGTTAAGACTACATTAGTATTACACTGAGACAAGAACTAAGACAAGTTCCTACTGTACAAGTGAAAATTTTTGTACATAATAAAAATATCTTAGAAGATTAGAGATAGATATATATATTTTATTTATACCATATTTATTATTTTCTAATTTAGGGACAGTAGTTTTCCCTATAATAGGAAGATTAGAGAATGTAATTTATGTGTCAGAAATTAATAAAATTTGTTTTCTTTTCAACTAAAATAATACATTGTCTTGTGCAAAGGTGTCAGGTCTTTTTTGTAATCTTAATTCTAATTCCTAATCCCTTATGTGCTAGCCATTTCAGTATCATTTATCTCCTTCATATTGTGCATTCCTATCTTTTTTGCATACCAATTTTAATTGTTGAATTGTAGAAGCCATGTGAGTTCACACATGCAGCCTCTGCACTGGATGTTGCAATATCCAGTCTGCTTAATGCCAAGTTACATTTGCATCAACTCACTTCTGCTTCACTCATGCTTTTAGTGAAATCAATGAACGACAACGTGCTATTCTTGAAGAACTTGCAAAGGAGGAAATAAATGAGGGAAACAGCTCTTCAGTTGAAGGAAATTGGTATGCACTTTATGTCATTATCTAATTTAGTTCTTGGTATATTGTGCTAGTTTTAGTTGCCTATTGTCCTACTAAGATTTTATGATTTTGTGGCTATTTGGATTGGGCTACTCAGCCATACTGACATTCTGCTGTTGAAAATAGCGAGTCAGTATGCCTTGAAATTAAAGCAACAGCTTGTAAAAGAGAAATATTGTAAAAGCATGATTTGCCTAGACCTATGGCTATTTGGTTGTAAGGGATTGGGAACAGGGGATAAATGATCATTATGCATACCTATTCCAATAACTGCTTAGAAATACTTGTCAATGGGTATGAATTGCATGATCACAGATATCAGTTTCAGCTTGTGTAGAGCTCAGCCTTTTATTGATTTAGTTAATATCTTCATTAGGATGCTTGCTTAATTTGTTTAGTTTTGTGTGATTTAGCATTGTTCTTGATTGCATCTGATTGTAATGAAGATCCAAAATGGATAACAGGCTTTACCAGCAGCTATCTACTGGTTGAACTTACAGGTGGCAGCAAATTCTTGAACACGCAATGGGTCCAAAGTTTATGCTGGAACTATCTATGCTGATATTGTTCCTTGTCTTCCTTAACAAAGTGTTGAGCTGATAGCTTTCTCAAGAACAAACATGATTGCACAGCAGCCTTGCCAAAGACAAATAATTGTAACTACTATATTCTCCATTCTTACGGACGATGTAAATTATAAGGTATACTACTGAACTTATCTCTGTCACTAAACCTATCTGGTAGTTTCTAACTGTTATTTTCTGTCTTTTTCTTTGCTGCAAGCATAAACCAACTAATGCTCATGACCATGCTAGCAATTGATCAAGGTTGCATGCATACGCCATAGTGCTTGGATTTTTTTAGGACTTTTCATCTATTTTATTTATTCCAAATCATCTGATGATATTGATGTTAAAGAAAAAGGCAATGGGATAAGTTTGCCAAGAAATGCAAATTACAGGTAGTTAGCACTTAGCAGGATCCAACTATGTGTGTTTGGATATATTCGACAATCAACTCTGGTACCCAAAATTATGGTGAAAATTTGAAAATTTTGAAGCAACTATTTGTTGCTTTGGCCTTAAGTGTGATTTTGGGATTAGTTTTGGTAGAATTGAAAGCTAATCGAAACACACCATAATAGATTGATCTATAGGTACAACATAGAAAGATAGTTAACTCTGCTTATTACTCACTTTGTCCCATTGTGCCAGTTATGGGTAGAGTGGAGCAAGTAGCAACTGACATTTCTGGAATGTAGGGATGAGTTAACGGACAACGGAATCAACGCTGTAGCTGAATAATGCTATTTCTTTCTTGGAGTCCTTTTACACATCATCAAAATTTCATTGGATAAGACCAATGAAACGATGGTGAAAATTTATTTTCATGAGAATTTTTGGGAAGGTCGCCGTGGATTACACATCACGTTGATGTATCTTTTTTCCCTCGATTTTTTAAAATATATTTTATAGTGCATTTGATGTTGTAATTTACCCCGATCCGGGGATTGCAGGGCTTTTTTTATGTATTCTTTTGTACTTCAAATCACACACCACATTACTTTCTGGAATTCAAAGAATAATAATGATTGTCAGCTGCTACACAGAATACTATTAATTGAAAAATGATAATTTTGTCTGATTATTTTGAAGAAGTAATGATAGTACTCGGACTATAGTGTTAAAATATGCAGTCATAGGTTAGCAAAACATTATTAGCCTTGTTCGTGTCTACCTATATAAACATGAAAGCCAAATAAGCAAAAGATACCTACAAAAGTCCATGACAAATACTTAAAAGTTTATAAAATTAAAAGTGCGGTACGGTGATATAGTTATTCTTTACGAATTTTAGGTAATCTTAAAGAGTGATATGGTGTTAATAGCATTTTTCAGTTATAAATGCATGACTCAATTTTGAGGTGTAGGATGTAGAACTAGCAGGAAGGGATAGGGGATATAGAAAAGGATTAAAATATAAATATTTTGAGCTGATGTAACTTTTGAAATCAAATGATGACTTATCATTTTAGAGAGAAAAGTTAGCGATGATGATTAAAAACTAAGAAAAAAAATATATATTTTAGAGACTAAAAATAAAAAATTTAAGAACCAAAATCAAAACTCAACTATATTTTAGGAACTGAAACATATTGAATATCTTCTACTCTATTTTATCTCTTTCTCTTTGGCAGGTGCATATTAACACTGAATGTCCATGAATATTTTTGTTTCTAATCACTTCAACACTAATTGTATTTTAAAAGGATGAGAAATGGCTTTCCCTTTTTTGTGGTTTTCATCTAGCTGGGCCAAAGATAGCCTTCTATATTGACAATTGAGCACAAGATAGCGGAATCAGTTGACTTTGAGGACTTTACTTGCAATCATGCATTGGGGGGAAGACTTTGAGGCAGCTCTGTTTCTGGACTCGGAGTCTTATTCTTTTCCCTGTCTTGTCTGATCTCACCGTAGAAGTAGGACACAAACCCCCAAAGAGAGAGCACCAAAGCAACCCCTTTCTCTGCATGAAAATTCTCTTTGTATACAATAACAGCCAAAACTTCGGTCACTGGAAGAAAAGCAGCAATTATAACACCAGATAACAAAGACGATGCGCAAAAGATAACCCCTATTGCCCCCAAGAAGAAACACTGCCACATTATTGCACTCCACACCAACACTGCGTAGTACTTAGTTTCCCCAAGCGTATAATCTCTTGCTTCTCGCGAAATCACCTGCAAAATTAACCCCAAAATTCCATAACTTAACATATCTACTAATAAAAACTTTAGTAGTAATAAAATGCAAGGAGGGAGTATAACAATATACTTTTTTATATTATTAACTGAAATTCATCAATATTCATAAAAGTACACGTAAGATTTATTGAATAAGAAATAAAATTCAATTGATTTCATGAACTTTAATAACTATTGATTTCCACAAAATAATTTCTTTTACGGCATCCCAAAAAATAACTTCTAATTAATAACAAAAAAGGTATTTAATTAGAGTACAACTACAGTGTAAAGGAAT
Organism: Hylodesmum podocarpum; assembly: GCA_026586105.1. Taxonomy (NCBI): domain Eukaryota; kingdom Viridiplantae; phylum Streptophyta; class Magnoliopsida; order Fabales; family Fabaceae; genus Hylodesmum; species Hylodesmum podocarpum. Next base: position 672,513 of record JALJEV010000071.1, on the reverse strand, counting down.
TTGAGTAAATAATACATGAATTAGATGCGTAAAATATTTTATATTGTAACATCATAATTGATATATAAAAAAATATTTATCTTTTATAATAATTACTACAAAAATCGTATATATCATTAGTCATGATTACTTGTTACGTGAAATTTTTTAAATAAATTACGCTAACACTTTAATAATTTTGAGAAACTAACTAAATGTTCTTAGCTTCTTTTTTTAATTAGAAATTCTGTGATTGTTTAAAAAAATATTATATAGATATTTGTTTATAATTCTATAAATTTTTAACTCATTATATTAATTTCTCTTAATTTTAAAAAATATTAAACTATATTCTCTTTGAAGAGCGGTTAAAAGTAATATTAATCAACAGAAATGGTATTATAAATAATTTTAAAATATAAGAAATTAAGTATAATTTACTCAAAAATTTTATAATTATAATATATAATAATCAATAAAAATTAAACTCATTTTTTTTTATACTTTTACCCATTATATAATAAATTTGGATTTTACAATTACTCCTTCAAAAAATAATCTTGAATAATTTCTAGGAGTAGAAAATTATATACGGAAAATTAAACTGTGGAAAACCATCACTTTAAAAAAAAAAATGCATGATTAATATTTGTCTAACGAAAACACAGTGCGACACAGAGAAATCTTATCCAAACCTTGAAGTCATTGTTTATGAGCATTCCAACGGTGCAGAACAAGGTAGCAAAGAAACACATGACAAGCTGAATCTCCATGACAAGAGAGTACGTTATACGCTGCTTACTCTTACGGTACACCAACTCCATCAACGGCAAAACCAACCCATACAACGCTGCAGCCGCTAGTATCATAACAAAACCTATCACGTAATCTTTACTCGACTCACCGCTCGGTCTGTCCCCGCCGGAACGCAGCGCCAGAACCACCGCCGCAACGGTGAGCAACACGACGGCGTTCACCGAGTACTCCGTGAACCGGTGCCGGACGAGAAGGAATGCGAAAACCGCGGTGAAGGCGAGATGAGAGGCTTGGATGAGAGAAAAAGTGGACACCGGGAGACGCGCCACACCGCAGGCGTAGAGATAGTCGTCGAGTCCGGTCAGGATTCCTATGACACCAGATGCAAGGAAAAGAGGTTGTTTTATAGATACCAACTTGGGTTTTTCGCTTTGATAACGATGATGACGGTGATAATGGTAACGTTGATATAAATAAGAGATTGTTAAGGGAACTAGCATAATGGGAAAGGCAGCGGTTTCAAGGAAGCTAGAGAGCCATATTCGTTTGCCACCATGGATGAAGTATAGACGCATTACGAGGGCTCCACCAGAAGTGCCTGTGGCTAGAAGGATTGAGTTTATTAATAGAAGGACTCTCTTCATGGTTTTTTATCTCTTTTCTTCTTCTTCTTCTTCTTCTCTTTGTTGTTCTACCATGATGGGATGTTGGCTAGAATTTGATGGGTATCTTTCTATTCTTTCCCTTTGTGTACTGTGTTATAATAATGCATATAATATAAGTGGGAAGTGTTAACTGGTCAAATATGTAGAACAAGTGGGATACGGCATTTGTTATGTAAGAGTGGAATGGAGAGTGTGATAAATAATTGAGTTTGGACAAAAAAAAAATAAAAAAATAGAATAGTTGACTTGTCCTTGATTTTTTAGTATGATGTTTAGTGTGCAGTATCAGAATTAATTTTTGTTAAGAAATTTGATTAGTATTCTTAATTAATTTCTCCTCTAATTGTGTATATTTTTAAATTTATAAAACTTATTCCGAAAATGTTATTTAAGTAATTCGTGATTTTAAGTAATGTTTAATGTGCCAATAGAAACAAAAACTCTGAATGGCTAAATAAAGAGTGTACATCTCACCTTCTTTTTCTTCTCTTTCGTTCCATACATGTTGGATACACACTAGATTGTCGAGCAATTTTTCTTTTTTTAATGAATTCATATCTATTTGGCATCGTCGGAGTGCATTATCATTTAAAATTAATTATTATTGAGTCAAGTAAGTTTTAATTTTTTAAATTTTGATTTCTAATAAAAAAAATTTGACAAAAACTAATTCCTTCTTAATTTTTTTATCGAAATAATTAGTTCTTGTCATGACGTACGTCATCTCTGATAAGTATTGGACATTGTCTGTCTTGTTGATGGTGGTTAGACGAAAATTGATGTTAAAAATATTGATACGTAATTTTAACATATATGTTTTTTTTTAAAATTAGCAAAAGGTAAAGTATTGGGTGAAAAAGTTTGTCATAGATAAAACATGGCTGATATTGAAGAAGATGCATGATATTGAAGAAGTTATATATTGTAACCATAAGAAGATCCATGACATGATCCTAAGAGTTTTTCAAAATCAGCAACAACTTGTTTTCTTCGTCCAGTCCATTTTCCATGCGGACACAGGTATTGATGTGGGGATAGAGTAATCTTGTTGACTTCAACATCTAGGAATAAAGGAAAAAGGTTTCTTTATTGTCTAAATTGGCAAAAAATGGATGTTTCAACTTGATCTAATAAAATCCCATTTCTATTTGTGTGTTCATAGAGGCCTACAGACTGCAATAATTTTAGCTAGGTTGAAGGCACTACACATTAGCATGATGTGCAAGAACAAACTCAAATCTTACATATTTAAATGCAACAACAACGCAAGCTACTAATGAAGTATATGCTAATATGCATGTTTGGTGGAAGCGTTATAAGAGCAAAAGAAGATGATACTAAAGCGGAAAAAAATAGCTAAATGGAGAAAGGAAGTTGGGGATGGCCATTTTTTTCTTGATAGGGTCATTGTTGTTGATGATGTTTATAGGTGTAACGTGTGTTATTACATGAATAGTTGATGTTAGGGTGAATTTAGGTTTTGTTTGAGTTATATGGTGTGGTTTATTTGTTATGTCAATATCTAGGTTGGAGTTTGTTGATGGCCACTAAACAGTTATTTTTGTGTTGATGGCCATGTTTAAAGATATACTTCCTTATGACGACTAAGACATTCTTAAGATCTGGAAATAACAAATGACAATGGCACCACTTTGGCTGCATTATGTTTGTGGTGTTGTTATTTTGATGTTTGATTAGTTACTTCACCTTCACCATTTGACCCTCGGTGAATGTCAATATTTTGGTCTTGTTGAACTTTGGTATTTAGATTATCTTCACCTTCAGCCTCAATTGTAAATTCTGATAGTTTAGGAGGGGGTACTTAGCAGCTCATGTTATGTCTAAGTTTATGGCACATATGACATCTATTAGTTGTGTTTGACTTTCTTAATTTACGTGGATGTGAATCTTCATCAGGTTCTCTTTCCTTCTAAACTTCTTTGGCCTACTTGCTCTACGATTGTAGTTTGGAGGAAAAATTGTTGCGTTAGATGTTTTGGGGCACATGTCTTGACCATTGATTTGTGATATAGAGTTACTAACATCCTTTGTATGTATTTAGATGATAATATCTATGCACAAAATCCACCAGATTTCCATTGGGCCACTTTGTTGTCATAGCTGATATTGCATGTCAGCAAGGTATACACCAACCAAGTCCCAAAAGTTACAATAAAAGAATGTTTAGATAGATCAATTATAAATTTCCCAGCGAAAATTTGTAACTTCAAACATACATTCGGACGATCATGTAACAAACCAATTTCTACTATGATAGATATCTAGTCTCTTCTTTAGCTCTGGTATGAGTATACCGTCATAATTCATTGTTTCCTCTTTTAAGAATTGTGTAGAGGATGCACAGTGATATTATATATGTATTTAGTATAGTATAAACGTTTGAGAATATAACTTAGATGTGTCAACACTTTAATTTAATTTTAAATAGATGCAAGATGATATTGTATATATATTTAGAATTATTTTGTTTACGATATCTAATTATTTTTTAAAACAATTATAATAATTAAATTGATTAAACTAAAATTGTATCATGTTCATCCATTTTATAATTAAATTTGAGTAAATAAAATTTCAAAATGCGTAATTAACATGCATTAAAAATAATAAAAAACTAAAAAATTTAATAAATTTTTTTAAAAAAATATTGTCAATTTTATATTTAACCCACTTACATATAATCTGACCTAATGGGCTAGATATGTAACAATCTACCCGTCAAAACCAACACCCATCCAAACCCAATCCATTCAGTTGGCAACACTACAAAATCGAACCCACATTTTCTATTGACAGGAATTAATATTGGACCTGAATCCGACCTGGCCCAAGTAAAAGGCAAACAAAAAGGACACAAGTTACTCATTCTATGTCAATTTGATTCACATCAGAATTCGTTTGATACACACATCAGAACCTTTTTAGTGATCACACTTGCATTTAGAACCTTTGCTGAGAAAACAAAAACACTTGTATTTAGAAGAATACCTAATATTTTCCGGAAGCTCTATGAATATTTATCCTTATATAATCTTGAGCAGAACCGAAAATATATGACAAATAAATTAGAATTCAAACACTTACAATCATTGCAACACAAGTGACACGATTACTAATAGACGGAAAAGGCCATCCTTAATTGTACAATCAAGATTAATCATGAAAAATAGTTCTACACAAGAAGAACTTGCAACGAAAATTTCCTCTCCTTTCCTAGCCTTGGACCCGCTAGAAAAGCTTTTACAGTTATAACATCCCATCCTATATAAGTTCAGATAAAGCACCAACTATAAAGCCAATAAGTTTAAAATGCTTAAAGTCAAAATTCACCAAAGTCTCTCTCTATCAAGCCAGAAATATCTCTTTCTCATATACAAATATTTCTTCTATTTTCTCTTAACCTACGTACCAACCGGCATAAAAATAAATAAAAAAAGAAACCCTCAAGAAAAATTAATAAAAAAGGATAAAAACACAAAGAATGAAAAAAGAAAATTACATACATGAATAGAACTGGGTGTAAGACGAATACGCTGCACTCATTGACAAAACCCGTTGGAAATTATCAAACCACCGTTGCAACAGTTATCCTGAACCGGGTTCAGGTGCCACGTGGACACGCAAAACCCTGTCGGAGCAGAATATATATTCACCCGGCTCAAGAAACGGGTTGGTGAACCGAGTCGACTCAGCTAACTCGTTCCTCCCCGTAACCACCGTTAACCACTTCCCCTCCATCTCCTCTATCATCACCACCCCTTTATTCTTAATCCTCTCAATCAAATCCCAAAACGCATCGTTTCGCTTCTTATTCACAAACAAAACCCCCAACTTTTCTCTACACCCCTCCAATCTCTTCATACACCCCACCAATTCCCTCACCTCCTCCACATCCAAATCTTCCATCGTCCTCTCTTCATTCTCCTCCACGCGCCGCAAAATCTCGCGCTGCACGCGCCCATAATCCTCACACACCAATCCCACAACGTTGTACACCAACTCAATCCTCTGCAGGTGCAACGACTCGTGAGGCGCGTGACTCACCACCTCCACAAAATCCACCAGACTCCGAATCTCACACAACAATCTGTTATTAGTTTTAGTTCTCTCCGTCTCATTTTGTTTGAGGTTCAAAGTGTTGACACAAGTATTCGAAATTGTTAAGACATGTTCTAGAACATTCGCGTACCATCGAACCCACGAGCTAAGCTCCGAGGATTCGACATCGGAGTTGTCGCGGAAAGTGGCGAGGTTGAGGGCGTTGTGGGAGAGGTTGTCCATGAGCGTTACAGGTTCGTTTAATACGATGTTGTGGAGAGTGAAGAGACATTTCAGTGCCACCGTGGCACTTCGTGTTCTGTGAAGGCGGTCTATGAGGGTGTCTATGCAGGTGCGTGGCAGCAGATAATTAGACCCCTGGACGGAGGAAATAACGGTGGCGATTGATGACGGAGGAGGACCCGAGAGGCTGTGACTGGTGGCGCGGACAACGTGGACCTTAACGGAGGACACGTGGCGCTTCAGTGAGAATGATGCTGCGATCACTGAGGCTTTGTCCTTCAACTTGTTTACAAGATTTCTCAGTTTCTTGCGGAGGGACATAGCTTACGTGAAGACAGAAAATGGGTGCAGACTTGAAATTTGAAATGCTCTTAGCCTCAAAAGTCATGCATGTCCTAATATTATTCTCTCAACGACGTGCAGTTTTTATTTATTTATTTATGAAAAAGTAAAATATTATAAAATTTAATTTGACTGTTTTTTTTTTTTTTATCATTTTAGAAATTTATTAATTTTTGTTATCAGGAGCAGCAGAACGCACATCTTTTCTATTTAAAATTTTTCTTTTCAATCACTAGATGGATCCTATCACTTATGTTATTATTATTTTTTTTTTGCCCCCAGTCTTTCTATTTATAAAAATCAAAATTGAGGTTTGAGTTTCAAATATTAATTAATCAGTTTCTTTTAATTTGTGAATTCTAAAAAATTAATTTTTTTATATTAAACTCATTTTAACTTTCTTAGTCGAAGTTTCTCTTTTATTTCTTTTATTTACTGTAAGTATATAATAAATATTTAAAATTGTGCAGAAATGTAGATATATTTTAAAAGTTATATTGGATAGATAATATACAAATGGTCGTAGCATTAGCTTGTTAAATCATATTAGGTTGTTTGTCCTCTATTAGTCAGCTGTCGTACACTTATTGTATAATTAATTAGAATAGTGTATGGTAGAGTTATTTATGGTTAACATTTATTAGATTCAATGATCTTTTATTTCTTCAATTTATATATTATAATTTATCAATTTCAAATTGTTTTATACATCTATGGTTTGGAAATACTAAATATTTTAATAAAATGATGTATTTTAAAAATACCCTGTTATCCTTCATTGAACATATATAATATTTTTACTGTATATTTTTTTTAAGGATTTGAGATAATTAAATAATTAAATTTTGATATATCTTAGTTGTTGGATATTTTAATTGATTTTTGACATATGATATGATGACATAATCCGAAATACTAAATAATGTTAATAAAAATTATATCCTTTGTTTAATTATCTTAATTTTTTCAAATATAAAAATTCATCATTACAATATAATACAATTTAATTACTTTCAAGGGGAAAAAATGATTAGGAAGCTAGGTCATGGCATGCGAATTTCTTCTAAAAACCTTATCTTATTTTTGTCTAATTAATAGTATTAGATTGATTGGGATGGAGTACTAAATTAGATTTGATTTCCTTATTGATAATTTGTTTGTGTTTTGTTTGTCTTGATTTCTAACATAAAGTAAGGAATATATATATATATATATATATATATATATATATTACATTAATTGATATCGTTCATATGTCTAAAGAATTTAATCCAGTTGCTTGAATAAGGTATGTAATTTTAAGAATGACTATAATTTTTTTGACATCCAAGTCCGGTTCTTATATATATAATAAATCAACTTAAATATATAAAAAGAATATATATATATATATATATATATATATTGGTGTTTTTTTATTGGAAAAAATTAACTATTAAAGAGGTGATGCATGACATAGGATCCACTTGCAAAAACGTTGATGTATAATAGGATTAGGTTGACTGTTAATTGCCTTAATTGCATGGATGCCTCTCATATATATCTTGATTTCTATCATATTTATCAGATATAACGTGATAAGGTAACCATTTTGTAGTGCTTGGATATCTTGATTTTTGTCCAATGACACTTGATTTAAAAGTCACTTAATAAGTTTATTTGGTATAATAATATTGGAAATGAAGACCATCTCGACGATTTTATTTGACCATTTAACTAAATTATCATACTCATTGAGTAAATTATTTTTCCTTTTCAGACTTTTGTTATTCTAATATGTATATATCATTAATTTTACCAACTTTCAACATTTAATATTGGACTTTCTGTTGTTAATTAGGGGCAATATATTAACGTTTTGTTTTGCTTGAATTAAAACTAGTGTTGGATTCACAACTTGATGGCGATGATATCTTCCTTATGGAAAATAAATTTCAATATAAGATAATAATAATAATAATAATATCTTATTTTGCTTCTTCAATTTCTTCTTAAAACCACCTGCGTGTTTATTTTATTTTATATTTTTTTTTTGCAGTCGGCTTCTAGTCATGGATTAGGATATAGCTAGGTTGAGAAACTGGCATTCGGGAATCTGATCAAAGGAAATTAAGGTTATAATATTGAGATAAATTAACTAAAATTATAGTATATACTTCAAAGTGGCCAAATGTCATGCTGTAATCTTGATTCTTGAATAAGTCATGAATTCACGCATGACGCAAAGAATAGGAATTATTCTTCGTATTATCTTAATGAATAAATTTTGACTGCATTGCTCACAAAGAAATTTTATACAAAACTGTATCAAATTTTATTATTAGTATACTTTAATTAAAAGAATTAATTTATTTCTACCATTATCAAAATCCATAGTCCTTTTTCGTTCCAAAAGGTTAACTTTTAGGGTATTAATTAATGAATTAAAAATAATAAAAACATCAAAAAGTGCATGATATCAACGTATACTATTAGGAAAAATTTAAAAAGAGAGTAGAGTGAGTTTAGCCAGATGGGTTCATTCGAATATATAGCTTGTAACTCAGATTGAGTTTAACTCCTAATATAAAGGTGAAAGAAAATGAGTTTGTTTGTCCTATGCCAATCAACCATGTATGTTTAACTTTTAGTTGTAAGTCTATATGTAATTTATCATGGTTTCGTTTTATTTGAGGTTGTTTTAATCAAGACTTATTTGATTCTCGGCTTAATAAAAAATTATAATGAGATCAATAAATTTATATTTTAAAAGAAATAAGTTATTTTTCTCCACTTAGTTTTGACTTTCTTAATAGGTTATTCTTTCTTGTCTTTCATGAAATATATGTTTCCTATTTTATTTTTAACTTTTGAATTCAATTATTTCTTTTACTCTATTTATTTTAAATTTGAATATATGTAATAAATTTTTACACTATAGATTTTTTTAAAAATTTACATATATAAATGGAAGGGGTTTCAAATTTAATAATCCGTAATATAAAAATGCATTATAGATTTGGAAATCCGTAATAAAAAATTTACAATTTTCAAATATATAAAACTTTTTTACCGTATGAATTATTGAATTTAGAACTCTTTAGATTTGTTAATTCATAATATAAAAATTTATTACGATTTCTAAATCGATGATGATTTTTTACAATACGGATTATCATACTCATATCCTTTTAGATTTAATAATCTTTAATGTAAAATTTAATACGACTTTCTAAATCTGTAAATAAAAATACTTGGATATTCATATTTATAAGTGTCCAAATTCATAAGGAGAGAGATAAAAGAGTGCAAGTGAATAGAATAGAACAATTTAATGAATAGAACGAACGAATATAACAATTTAATGAGTTGAGAGTAAAATAGAAAATTTATCCAAACACGAAAGAACTTAAAAGAAATTCGAGTTAAGTGTCCAGGATTTGACTTAATTGCTAAACAAAGGATCTTGTGATCGAAATCTGAGTCATTAATTTTATTATCAATGAATATTCATGTCTAATTTCATTCATAGCTATTGATAACAATATCAACCGACTCAAATTTTGTTCAACAGATACTCTATTCAGCAGGTAAGCTAAATCTTAATGTTTCATTGCGTATAACGTGGCCGAATAGACCTAGGACAGGTTGAGTAAAAAAATGAAATTAATTAATTAAGAATTAAATAAATAAATATGATTTCCAAGATAATATAATTGAATTGATTGAATATAGTCTGTTAACTTCTGTAATTTTTTTATACCCGCATTTAATCTCTCCGAATAACAAAAAAGTTTATAGCTAAATTAATGATAAAGGAAAGGCAATTGCCGAAAACAAGTAATAATTAGTGACCGATTTAATTTAATAATCAATATTTATTATTCTTTTACCGTTAACTAAAAAGTAGTGGCAATAACTAATTTTATTTAACTAAGCAAATTTTTCCGGTCGATTTATGCCATTTAACCATCATCAAGTGTGATCGCTGAGGGTATGTTACTTTTAATTACACAAATGTCACATTATATTCACTTTGTTTCAGGTATAAAAAGTTTATGTAGAGAATCATGAAAATAGAATACAATAAAAAAAGAAAAAAAGAAAATTTGTCTTCCATTTGATCATTAGTCTACTAACCCAATTTTGATCATTAGTCTAAATTACATTCCAAGTACAGCAGTTAAAAATTAAAACAGAAAAATGATAGAATAAAAGCATGCATACGTGAGATACAAATTTTGATTCAAATCCGAATACGGTCCAAGCAGGACCTTCTATCCAGTTCATGGCTTTGCTGAAACTGAATGTAATCTCTATATTTGATGGCACGGTATGCAGCAGGGTTATCATCTTCAACCAGATCCGGTGCGGGGCCCACAGATTTGTCAAGGGGTGCACCGTGTGCTGTTGCCACGGAAATTCGAGTCCCTTTGGTATTCACTACAGCACGATGAACAACGCTCTTGTATTTCCCATTGGTTAGAATCTGATCACAATCAATGGTGTATTTCAACATTCATAACTTTTAATAAATTATTTTATTTCAAAATTAACTACAATACACACCAACCCGTATATAACATATATATATATATATATATATATATTTTTTTTTTTTTCTTTCACAATTTTATATATATAAATATTTATCTCTCTTCAAATCTAATAACTAATTGTCCAGTTGCCTACTTATTTTAATTGTCTACCAAATATTTTTTTTAATAAAACATTAACTTTTTCCAGCTAATTTTATAAAATAAAATCTACATTTATAATTTTACTGACTATAAATCAGTATTAAAAATTTATATATTTATTTTATTATAAATTAGATTTTATATAACTCGTAGAAATTTTGTTATCAGAGTTAATAAACTTATCACTATTGTAGATTGTGATTGATTAATTTTTTTTAATTTTTAATATGTAAATCTTTTCCTCCATAATTTATGAAATTAATGTATTATAATTTATTTATGGTTAGTGTACTCTATTTTTAATTTTGGATTCAACTTCTTTAAAATGAAAAAGTATTTACTTATACATTAAAATATAATCATATCAATTAATTAAAAAATCAATAATGAAAATTTTAATAAAGTATCCATACATGTAAAAAAATCATTGATTTTTAACAAGTAGTTATAATTATATTTTACGGAGATCTCTCACTTTAAAATGAGTTAAATATAATGAATTTATGAAGGTTAAATTAGGCCATGTTAATTGATTTCCGTTCAAAGAAAAGAATTGATTTTCTTCTTACATTTTGGTTTTAAAAACTATTTTTTAACACAACTTCAAGAGGGTAGCATGGTAGTAATATTCTTGAAAGAGTGATTTTAATTTGTTTTACCTCAATGTGATCACCAGTGTTGATGAGAAAGGAGTTGGGTAAGGCGTGAACAGGAAACCACTTGCCCTTATGTTGAATTTGAAGCCCACCAAACTCGTTTTCCAATAAAATAGTCAGAAGCCCATGATCACTGTGGGCTGGAAGGCCTATTACAAGTTCAGGATTAGGACAAGGTGGGTAAAAGTTCAAAATAAGCAATTGGGAGCCCAATTCTATATTCAGCCTTTTATGTATGTAGTTTTCTTCAAGGCCTAGGCTTAGAGATATTCCTTTTAGCAACTCTCCAACTAGTTCCCTACTCTTTCTGATGTATTCATCCACAGTTTCGCTGCAACCATTCAACAAGGAAAACAATGAATAAACAATAAACATATTCTTTTGTTTTACTAGTTTCGTGGTTTTCATGTATATTGAATATTCATCAATTCAATTTTTACATTGATCTATTTTACTAATCTAGGATTAATTTAATAAAAATTTTCAACACTTGGATTGGCGTGATGCTGTGTCCGAAAGCCGAAATAAAGTATAACATATAGAATAGTTATTGAAAAAATAAAATTAAAGAAGTTCCACCGAAGCACTAGTAATATATGTGATTTAGTTTCGAACAAATGCATCTGCAACCAGAACGATAATAGTCATAATACCAATGTAAATTTAGAAAATCCCCCTACAACAGTTTTAGTTTTGGACAATTATTTAAAATCTTCGTAATAATCAAATAAGCTACCCTCTTTCCTATATAACAAATAAATCACCTGTATTTTTCTCTCACACACTTTTATCACATCGTATTTTTCTCACACACGTGACAAAGTGTATAGAGATTACAAGTATATACTTAGACCTGTGGCTAAACTACAATAAACCTTACGTGAATTGATTTATGCTCTACACATATGTCACTGGCATATAAGTTGTGTGAAGTTTTAAACTCTATTTATATTCATAATAATTTTACTTCATAGTCAACTTGTAATAAACTGTGAATCAACTAATTCACTCAAAGAACATATGCATACAATTTTACTTTATAGTCAACTTGTAATACACAGTCAATCAACTAATTTATTCACAAAAAATATGCATACACATATTTTTCTCTTTTCACATCTTATAACTTACAATACAGTTGTCTACTACATCATTTTCTATTCAGAAAGAACATAGTAAGAAGAATGGTACCTAAAACCATGGGGCTTGGAAGGAACATTGAAGTGAGGGTGAACATGACATTTGAGATAATCTCTCCAGCAAGCGTTCTTTTCAACCGTAGGATTGAAGCTTGTCCCATATCTTATTGGATCAAGTAGTTCCTTTCCTGCATACACCCTTTTTTCTTCCTCACTCAGGTCAAAAAAGCTCTTAGTTGCCCCAAGCATCTTATCCCTTAGTGTCTCCGCCACACCGTGATTGATTAGCTTCATAATAAAGCAGTTCAAAATCAACAATAGTACAACAAAAACCACATGCATCATCATGCCAAAGGAAGGAAAAATATGCACGTGGAGAAGTTAACATGTTAAAAGCATGCAGACTAGGTAAATTCTATTACATTGTCTCAAGGGTATGATATGATCCCGTTATCATATAAATTAACAATGTAATATTTTTATCTTTTTAAAAATAATTAGAAAACACTTAACAGTATGCTACACTATGTAACAGACACGGTATAAACAAATGCATAATATAAAGTTTGAGGTTGAGGTTAATTAACCGATATTTGTACCATAAAGAAACCCCAATCGCGGCAAGCATCGCCTAATTGTTGGATTGCTTTGGTGCGTTCATTCGGATTTGAAGAGGTGAGTTTTGAAAAGTCAATGGTTGGAATGTTCTCTGTTTCATACAATATGGAATCTTCGGCATTTTTATGGCAAATGTAGTTAGAGGGAACAGATCTCACACAATTTGACTCAACTAATTCCTTAATGCTTAACATCTTCAAGTTTTCACTTTCTCTGGGTTATAGAATAATGGAGCATGATGGATAAAACATATGGTTACATCTGAATTTTGGAATGGTAGACGGGGTTTATATAGGTAGAGAAAGAACAAAATTTGAGTAAACTATCACTTAATAATTAGTATAAAACAATCTCCAAAAAAATAATTATTGTTATTTAATTTTCAATTTAACTTTTTATTATTTTGGTATTGGAATTTAAATACCTGTTCTTGTTATGATCCTTATATTAGAAATTAACATGTAATAAATAATAAAATTAATGAACAAAATGATAATAAATATTTTTTAAAGATAAAAATAATAATCATATTTCACTTTTATTGATTACTTGTTTATTTTTTATTTTCTAGAAATTAAATTATCTAATTTTTAAGAATAAAACTGTGTTTTAGTTAATAAAATTTAGATATAGGTTTTGTGAGTGTTATTTCCTGATTAGAATTAAACTTTTACCTTACTAATCTATATTAGTATTAATAAAATTATGTTCTTATATAAATTACCAAAATAAATTTTAATTTTGATAAAAAAAATGACATAAATAATATTTAAATAATCACGTCTAAATTTTGTGCATAAAAAGACTGAATTATTAAGTTGTATGGCGTACCATATAAAAAATGGGATCTATGTATATTGGTCTAAATTGACGTGATTTTTGGGTAGTACATATGTGTTGGACGTGGATCCAAACACGATAGAGTACATCTTGTTTTTGATAGGCGAAGGAATTTCTATTAATAATAAAACAAAAAGGAACCAACTTGGCACATGGTATGCCAAGGAGTTCCAATAATTTAGAACAGATAAAAGACAATAACTAATTTGGACTTTAATGTAATAGAGGCTTATCCAATTGCACAAACAAACGAAAAATGGTCTGCAAAAGTGGCTAAACTTCCCATTTCACTGAACAAGGAACATGAACAAATGAACCGGCCTGGAGTCTACAAGTTGTAAGCCACCTGACTAAGGCAACTAGCAAACTTTGACTAATCATTAAGTCACTGAATCAAAAACGTTCTCACAAGACGGCCATGAGAAAACTTGGTGAGTCGAACTTCTATTTTTTTTTTTTAAGTATGTCCACACACTAGGGATAAAGTATTTTTCTTTCAGGTATGTCCACACCTAGTGATAAAGCATTTGGGTTGCACATTAAAATATTTGATAGATAACTAAAATACGCAGAAATATGCAAAAAATAATATAAAATATGAAGAAAGAGAAATATATATATATATATATATATATATATATATATATATATATATATATAAAAAGTGTGAAGAGAGAAAAATATAAACATATTACGTGAGAGAGTAAGTTAAAGTGTGGCCCAAAATTATCACAATCTTTAATGATCTTTAAACTTTTTAAAGAGTAGACCACTGTTAAAGATTAGACCAGTAAATCCCTTGGTTCATACTAATTTTGGTGCAATATATGTCTTGTTCAAATATTACTTTTTCTTTTATTAAATTCAACCCCAGACACTCAAGTAAGATCTTGATTTTCTTCAATAATCTTTACATAAAATGAGTACCTATATAAGGGTAGACCAGTAAATCCCTTGGTCTATACTAATTTTGGTGTAATGTGTGTCCCGTTCAAATATTACCTAATTTTCTTATACTAAATTGATCAAAAATATTTGTACCCAGACACTCTTAGATCTCGACTTCTAAATAGCAATAAATATATATAACTTTAACTCAAGAATTTTATCTTTATTTATACTCTATGATTATTTCATTGATTAATGATGTATTCGTCACTCTTTATTAATATGTCTTGGATTAAATAGAAAAGATTTATTATACTATACGAATTCTCCTAAAAATGTTTAGCTTCTCCGGGGTCTTGATCTTGATGATTGGCCGAATGTCCCTTCTTTGTATGGTTATGTTTAGTATAAAATGTAATAAGTGTTATTGACTTTTTCAGTAAATTATAAACTTAGAACTATATATTAACATATCTGGCATATATTCAATCAATTACTCGTAATTCCATCAATGCTTGATTAAATTATTTAAAGAACGTTTATAATGCATCTTGTCTAATAGCACAGACTATCTTATCCTTACACTAGTACTAATTGGGCTTTTAATATTGGTTATAAACCAATTTTAAGATAAGTTCTAAACCGATGTTAGAAAGCCACACTTTTAACTATCATTTGATTCGTAGTTGTAGTTAGAAACAACGGTTAGCATCATTTGCAAATAACAGTTGGTATAAAAATGTTTAAAGTTTAACATCAATTTGACTATGTCGGGTATTTAAAGGATTTATATTTAACATTGGTTAAGTCACGACGACAGATATGAATGATTTTATATTTAGCATTAATGAAAAAAGCAGTGATGATAAAAATTATATTTAGCATATCAAGGAAATAGTGGATGATGCGAAAACATTTCCTTAAATTTTAACGTCAAAAGTGTAGTTTGTATAAGTGTTGACATTATTTTTCAACTCTCTCTTAAGAAAATGTCAAAAATAGATAAATTTGGAGGATCAGCAATTCAGTTGAGATATATATGATTAAATCGGAGCATGGCAATTGACAAACAAGCATGGATCCAACTTGCAAGTGCTAGGGGAACTTGCCCCACTATGATTTTTTTTACTATAGATACTAACTATTTTTACTATATATTTGCATAGAATATTTTTTTGCCTCCACTAGGCTCAACAGTTCAACACTAAAGGCCTAATGGCCGAGATGCCTAACCTAATTTCAATTCCTTCATTTAAGTGTCTCCACTGTCCACTATGTTATATTCTTGATACGTCCATGATAGTAAGCAATATATTTTCATTAAATAATGACGTACAATATATATAGGAACTTCAAACAAAATTCAAATAAAAACTCTTTCATAAATCCAAATCAAATTAAGATTTTAAATCAATACACTTTTACACATGAATAATTGTGCTTGGTCTTTCTATGAGAATGGCGAGAATTTTTTTCTTCAAATTAGGGATTATGTACAACTTTAAACCCATAAACATACTTTCCTCAAATATTTTCCTTTTTGGTAACAATTTTGTCGGAAGCTCGTGCCTAAAATCCCTTTTTCTTGGCTTAGTTAGAGCAATGTAGTGTACAATCGTGAATTTTACAAGCTTATAAAATTTGTGCATTTGCTCGCTTGACCCTAAGCACATACCTGTCCTATACGCATTTTTGTCTCTTCCACATAATCCAAACAAAAATTTTTGCTTTGGGCTTTCTTCATCTCAAAACCCTATGCATGATGACCCAAGGATTTTTGTCATTTCTTTGGATTACTCTTTTTGTTTCCTTAATTTGGATAATGGGTTTTACTGTGGCCTGTTGAGATTTTCTTCCTCCACTTACACTTTTTCTTCATCTACCCATGGAAGTTCCTACTATACTCTTAAGTTGTGCGTTTCTCATTTCGGTGGGGCAAAGATGTTGCTTTCTGAATTTGTGACTCCAGTGTGGGATGAGTTCCATATTTGAAAATACATAAACATTTTTATTACTTCACGCATTCTTAAATCTAAAGATATCTGGAAGCAGAATTCGGAATATAAATGTAAACATGTTGGAACTAGTAGTCTCGGATTGACATCCAGATTTCCCTTTTCTGAACATCCAGATTCTCCTTTTCAGATGCCTAAACATCTCTCGATTTACCTAAACATGCAAACTGAACCTCGACTTCAGTACAACTAAATCAATTTCTTTCTGACACAAAACTCACTATTCATCCCTTTTCTTCATTCTTTCTTCCCTCTCCTTTGTATTTTTTCTTCTTGAACGATGCACATCGTAAGGTCCTAACTTGAACCAGTAGCATCACTAGTTGTTGTTGGCAAGACTTGCACACTTACCTCCTACACTAGCAACACTTTCCCTGCTGTTAGTGATACTTTCTCTCACTAAATTCTCCTTACCACAATCAAAGCTAAATACTGTGTGCTTTTCAGATTCCAAGTTATTGGATTTTCGGACAGAGAATGCTTGTGATCGACATTCTGGAGGCTAAGATATTTTTTTTTTAATGATAGTTTCGGATTAACTATTCCCGAGTCTTCAAATATGGTTAATCCTGAACATACAAGATGTGTATTTTGAATCAATTCCTGAATAAGAAATCTAGTTAAATAGAGTAAAAGATATTCATGGCATTCATATGAAAAAAGGAGGGTGCATGGAGAAAAAGCATCTGTGCTAGAAGAAAAACTCTCATGTTAATATTCATATTTGTGACCCACTTTAATCATTATTCATAGTAAAGTAAAGTAATGATTAGTATGTGAAATGTAAAAATTTTGTGATTTGTGTCATAAATTTTTGCATAATATGTTATAGATTTTTGCATGTAGTATAGATGCTTTTTTTCCTTGGTTGCATGCCATTAAAGGAGGCCTTTTCACTCCATTAGTGTAAAAATAATTCAACTTACGTTTGGTGTAACTTACGGAGATAAACGTTCCAACATCCGCATTAACATGACCTCCATGACCATATAATATTTACATGAAAGGAATTTTTTAATTTTCAATGGCACATTCATGCTCATGCATTTTCAATTACAAGTCTAAATTACATTCCAAATACACCATTTTTTAAAAAAAAAAAAAAGTAAACAATGAAACACAAACATGATTGAAATACAAGAAATGCATAAATGCTAGATACTGTTTTTTTTTTTTATTCAAATTCGAATACGATCCAAGCAAGACTTTTTGTCGAGTTCATGGTCTTGCTGAAGCTGTAGGTAATCTCTATATTTGATGGCACGGTATGCAGCGGAATCATCATCGCCAATTAACTCCGGTGCGGGGCCCACAAAAGTGTCAAGCTTGGGCCCGTGGGCTGTGCCAATTGAAATTCGAGTGGCATTCGTGTTTACCACAGCACGATGAACGACGCTCTTGTATTTCCCATTCGTCAGTATCTAAACACAAGTATAAAATAATCCATTAAATAATAATAAGTTTATTATTTTAATCTTGGAAAAATATTTATTATCATTCTAATATCCTTGTCATTCTCCTGTCTGAATTATTTTATTTATTGTCATTCCAGTCTTTAAATTTAATCATTTATTCCATAAGATCAAAATGAGAATAAATGATAAAATTCAGATATTAGAATAATAATAAATGAAATAATTCAAATAACAGAATCACAGTAGATATTTTCCAAAGTTTAAAATGATAAATATATTATACTCTTAAGTTATTTTATTAATATTTTATTGTTTTGAAACTAAATTATCTAATTTATACTAAGGACTAAACATGTTATTTTCTCTATTTTACTTTTTTTTTTTTACCTCCATGTGATCTCCAGTGTTGATGAGAAATGAGTTGGGTAAGGGGTGAACAGGATTCCATTTGCCGTTATGTTGAATTTGAAGGCCACCAAGCTCGTTTTGCATGAGGAGGGTCAAAAGCCCATGATCTGTGTGCGCTGGAAGGCCCATTACAAGTTCAGGCTTAGGACAAGGTGGGTAACAGTTGATAACAAGCACCTGAGAGCCCAAGTCTATGTTCATCTTTTCATGTATGTAGTTTTCTTCAAGGCCTAAGCTTCGAGATATTCCTTTTAGCAACACTTCAACCAGTTCCGTGCCCTTTCTGATGTACTCCTCTAATGTTTCGCTGCAAACATTGAACGTGAAAAACAATGACTAAACAATTTATGTATTGTTTTCTCTTCGTTCGGTGGTTTTCTTATGATTAAGAATATTATGAATTCGATTGAAATGTCCTACGTTTGAGAAAGTGCAAATGCAGTTTTGTATAAAATTAATTTTTTTGTATTATCTTGAAAAGTCTATAACGAATTCAAACTATAAAATTCTATTAATTGTTTCTTCAATCATATTTTAACTGGGCATTCCATGGGTAAGACTAAGGGTATGTTTAAATTGGTAGAAATAGGACGAAATTGATTAAAATGAAAGACTACTTATTTACTTCGTAATAAGTTTGGCAAATAGGTGTTGCAAGGATCCTAGGTAGATGGATCGGATGAAGGATAAAAATGAAAAATAAGATGGAGATCATCCATTTCCGAGGATCAAATCCTTGTTTGTTGTTGCATAAAAACTCATACCAGTTTTCTGGAGTGTATAATTTTAACAAGAGTATAGAACCTCTGAAAAACAGTTTTTTTGGTTCGGTTTAATCATAGTATATATTGAGACGAAGTGTGTCCTATTGAAAATAATAATGAATTTCATGAGGAATGTCCAAGGTACAAAATGTGGACAATTTAAACAGTTGTTTATTTTATTGTAACTATTTAATTTTAATATTTCACAGGGATTCTGTGCCTCTCTGTATATTTGTTAATAAAAATATAAAATTAAAGAGAGGCAACTAAACAGAAAAATGAGTGCACAATTGAGGAATAAAACATAGTCACAACATGAGAAGAATGCAGTTAGGGATAAAAATATCTAAAGTAAAAAGAAAATTAAAATAAGTTATTCTTAGTAATTCTATATATATCCTCTCTAGTCTTTCCACCAACATTAATTTCTCTCCATTCCAAATTTCAACCATTCATCGTAGTCTTTTTCTTTTCTAATTATTATGTAATGAAAAATTCAACAGTCAGATGTTGTCTGGACGAATGCAGTTGGAGTGGACCCAAACTGCCTCCTACATAAAGAGAAAATTTTGTGGAATCAATGAGAATGAACCCCATGCATTTTCAGTCTTTGGTGGGGAAAACCCTTACTGCTCACAAGGACCAAACAAAAGTAATAATTTTTGTTAAAAAAATTGTTAATAACTAAGAACTAATTCATTTTCTCCTCACCTCATCCCATTTTTTCTTTACCTCTCTCTTTTTTTTATATATAAACAATTTTAGATGGCATCAAGGCCATTTACAAATATATGTACAATTTACTTGGTTAGTAAAATTTTCACATACATTGACAACAAAAATCAACTCATATTTTTGTAAAGGACAGGCCTTATTATAATACCAACTGGACTAACTTTTGACTCTGCTTTCTTTTTTATTATACACACTATTATATTTATCACTTTTTGTTTTATTTTACCTCTTCTTTCGGCTAAATCCACCCGAAAATGAAGGTGGGCTATAATCTGTACTCATCCAAAAAAGAAAGTGAATGGAGTGTCCAATAATATGTGAGTTGGCCCGTCGCACACTTCGTTGTCTCCCATTTAGGGCAAAGTACTTTTCCACTCCTATTATAATAATGCTAAGTGGTGCAAGCCATACATGTACTTCGTACTGTTTCTTTATAAAATAATTAAAGAGTGGACTTATTTTTATTCAAAAAACAATAATAGTATGGAGTGGAGTTATCAGTAGTTTATTTAGTCCAAATTCTAAATACTATATGTTTTGCTTAAATTAAAAATTAAGATGCAGCACACGCAATATGCCACAAAACATGTAGGATCTGTTTGAGTAATTTTTCTATAAAATCTTATATGAAAATAAAATAAAGAAAATGAAATAAGTTTCTTCAAAAAATTAAAATGAATTTATATATAACTTAAAAATTAAATTTTAAATAAACTAATTTTGATTGATAGATAATTTTTTTTCTTCCTATTTTCTCATAAACTTTTATTTTCGACGTTGAGTTGACATTAGCACTGAAATCAGTCCATCAATGGAAATCATTAGCATGTGAGTGCTGGTTGATTTTCACTGGATTTGCCCAACAATAAAAAGGAGAGAAAATATAATTATATACTCCTGGTCACGTGTGGAACAATGGAAAACCTGGGGATTAGGATGATATGCATCCATCATGATGGGTACAAGATAAGGTATGACATTACAGAAACAGAAGAAAAAATGAAATGAATTTTTCAATAGTTAAAATTAATTTTTATATTATTTAATTTGTAGAAATTCTCTTATATTTTTAGGAATATTAATACATATAAACTAATTTAGAAACTAATTTTAATTGTTGAAAAATTTATTTAAAATTTTCTTTCTATTTTCTTTATATATAGCGAGTCACTATATATGGATAGATACCATAAAGAGTACAAGAAACAGTGTAATATTGTATCGTTAGGAAAGATTAAGGTAGCGGGAGTGGTCCTGGTCCATTCTTACCCTTGACTTCTATATCATGGATTTTCGTTGTGTTGTTTTCGAAATTAAGTAGAGCATATTTTATGGTTTCTATTACACCTAATTTTCAACCACCACAGAATTCGGAGATAAAAGAAACCCCTTCTACATTGAATTGTACCCAAAAAAATAAAATAAAATTTCTCATCCAAAATACTATATAATGATAAATAGAGTGAGTTATAAAATATCATTAAATTTCACAAATATTTTTTATATTTTTTTCTTACATAAAATTATACTGATTTCTATTATAGATGATTTTATTAAAATATTTTTCAATAATTTAAAAGATCAGAATAATATATAAATGATGTGCATGTAATATTTTTTTATTTTGTATAAGGACAAAATTAGTATTTCTGAAATTTAGAGAAAGTTTTAGCTAGATATAAATGTAATTTACTGAAAAAGGTTGGACATTAGAAATTTTAAAAAATAATATAAGACAAAGTTAAAAAAAAAAAAAAAAAAAAAAAAAAGAAAATTAAAGGTGTGAGGAAAATGGTACCTTAAACCAGGAGGCTTGGAAGGAGCATTAAAGTGAGGATGAACATGACATTTGAGAAAATCTCTCCAGAAAAGGGTCTTATCTACCATGAGATTGAAGCTTGTTCCATATCTTATTGGATCAAATAGCTTCCCTCCTGCATAAACCCTTTTTTCTTCCTCAGGCAGATCAAAAAAGCTTTTGCTTGCCACAAGCAGATTTTGCCTTAGTGTCTCCGACACACCGTGATTGATTAGCTATATAATAAAAACAATCCAAATTAACAACAAGACTACTACAAAAACTAAAGCCATGCATGCCGAATGATACAAAAATATGCACGCACGTGGAGAAGTTAACAAACTAAAAGCGTATAACAAAAGCATAATATAAAGGTTCAAATATTTATACCATAAAGAAACCCCAATCACGGCAAGCATCACCTAGTTGTTGGGTTGCTTTGGATCGTTCATTAGGATTGGAAGAAGTGAGTTGGGAAAAATCAATGATTGGAATACTCTCTGTTTCGTACAATATGGAATCTTCGGGGTTTTTAAGGTAAATGTAATTAATGGGAACAGACCTCACACTATTGGATTCAACTAATTCCTTAACACTTTTCTTAGTCTCAGGAGGTGGTTCTGGTCTTTCTGTGGGTTTGGGTGGTGGTAGAGTATTGGAGCAAGTTGGGTAAAACATCATGTACTAGTTTTGTATATGCTGTGTAGTTACACCTCCATTTTTTGTATATACACATATGGAGGCTTTATATAGACAAAGAAACTAACTTTAAGTGGCTATTAGTTTATTACTGTCTGTTTCCTTAAATGGTTTTTTTAAAGAAAATAACAAAATGAATTATACTAATTTAAAAAATTAAAATTAAATGTTTATTAGTTAATGTGTAAAAAGTATTGTAATTTTTAGAAAAACTTAAAAAGAGAATTTTTTTTATATTAATTAATGAAAAATAATTTTGAATTCTCAAAAAGTGAATCTTATTTTTTATTTGTTTTAGAATTTTTTTGAAAGAATTACTCACACAAAATGCTTCGTACAAAAGATTAAAGTGGCATGGTCTACCATATTCATTGAGCTGGTGACTAAATTTCAAAGACTGAGACTTAACATCCATAAAGGTGAGCTTCAGATCGAGAGTGGAATAAATAATTGTTTTGGTAATAGAAAGGTTGACGGAGACGTATTTTAAAAGATAAAAGATAATACAATAGGTTTTTGAAAGTTTAATATTTTTTATTTTAATTTTATATACGTTTAATATTATTTTAGTTCTTGAATTTTATTATTTATTTTTATTTCAGTGATTAAAATAAAATTAAATAGATAAATTTAAAAATTAAATTAATATTAAATAATTAAATTTAAAAATTTAAATAATAATAAATATTTTTAAAAATTATTTTATTATTTATCATTTAAAAATTAATTTATTATTTATCATTTAAAAATTAAATTATTTTAACATCGTAATTTCAAGTATGGAAATGATAATAATTAACTCGGCGAGATGGAGATAAACTAGAAATAAGAAGAAGCAGTATCAATAAATGAAAATTGCGGCCAAGTGAAAGGAAAGAGATTGAAAGCAACCTTTGTTGAAAAAGTACTAAATACAAACCAACCATGTTTTTCTTTTGTTTTCTTTGAATTGCGATGATTAAATAAGAAAATTAGTTGAGAGTTAATTAATATAACCGTTCTAAGAGTCAATATATTCTTAATTTTTTTATTTAGAGAAAACATCAATCTCTTAAATTTTATTTCATTTATACCTACACATTTTTAACTTTAATTTAACCGTAATTAATCCTTAATTATTGCATTCTTAGATGCAGATTACGTCTGCATCCTTCTAAAAAGTATTTTATAGGTTCTCCATTAAATTGGTGCATTTTACGTGTAGTAGACGTGGCTGAAATATACGATTTTCCCAAACATGCTAACTCTTATGGTGTTTATAGATATAAGTATAGTAAATTAATTTGATTTCATTTCAACTAATTCTTAAATTTTATCTTTTTTCATAAGTAGAGACATTTAACTTTAATTACATTCTATTAACATATAGTTTTTCTACCAAGTGAGCATTACATTATTTTATCTTAAAATACCAATTCATTATTATTTTTTTTCTTCTTCTATTACAATTTTATTCTTTTAGATATTAAAATATAATAAAAATATGAATTTATAATAGAATTATAAAATATCAAAATTTTAAATCTAAGTTCTATTAAATTTCATTGTTTGAAAATTAATTTATAAAAATAAAATTAATAAATGATTGAAATTTCCTATTTTTAAACCTAATTTAAGATAAGAGACTATTTACAGAAGCATAAATTTTAAGAATTAATTGAGATGAAATTGAAATTAAGGTCTTTATGTATATATAAAAAATTAATGACTAAGTTGATTAAAATAGTTTATGATATCTATTTGCAAAAAGAATAAAGTTTATGAACAATTGAGATAAAATTAAAATTGATTATGTCCATTTACAAATTTGATAAAGTTTAGAAGGTTTGAATTAAAGTTCTTTTCCCTACTGTGTTGAACATATTAAATTACAAAATAATGTAAATTATAAAAATTCAGTTGAGGAAAATTTTAAATTAGCATAAATAACTATATATTCCTTTTATTTAAAACTTTTTAAGGACCTATTTAAAAATTTTCAAATAATTTAGTAGCTAAATTTATAAACAAGTAAGTTAACTAATTTTTATTCAAGAGAAAGTTAGAAAATTATGGGTGAATATATGATATGTTACTCGGTACCTATTTAGTTTCATTTATAATTGAAATTATTATTTTTTAATTATTTTAGAAAACCAAGAAACTGTTTATCATAAACTTTTGTTACCAAATTTATTTTAGTATTATCAAGGTTTTCTTTCGGCAATTAATTTCGAATCATTTTTCTTCTATACCGATTATCATAATTCATATTATACGCAAATCACCTGTTGTGAGGTAAAGTCGAAATCATTTTGAAATTCTTAAAAGTTTATAAGTTACGAGTATGAATGATGCAGTCAAGGTTAGAAATATATTAGAAGTTAGAGCTTAAAACTAATGAAAATAATAATAAAAAGATGAGTATATATATAGTTGAGATTAAAAGTCCTGGGTCAGAAAAATAAGAAATAACTTATGGGTTTATAAATATTCAATATCTCTATTCATAAAAGTTTTTTTTTTTTTTTGATTATTAAAAACAAATATACGAGGATTTAAGTCTAAAATAGTTAATAATTTACTGGTGAATAACATATATATTTATCAAGAATTACAAATTGAATTATTTTATAATCATAATTAAATTTTTATCTTATAAATTATATAATTTTATTATTTATATTTTGATTTGAATTTTGTATTTACTTTAATTTTAAAAATATATTAAGTAATATTATTTTAATTTTTCAGTGTTATAAATTTTAAAGTTAGATTCTATGTAATATTATTTTATTATTTAATCATTATTCTTATTTTATTAATATTAATTCACCCAGAATTCAATTCTAATTAAATTGTTAAATCTTAAATTAATGGCCTGATTACCTTGACTGATAGTGAGAATAACTTTTTTAAGAAAAAAATAGAACAGGAGAAAAAAAATACACCGCATGATAAAAGTTTTTATACAATTAGTTAACTATAATTTATAAGATATAATAAATTCATTAATTTTAATATTAATTTTTTTTAAAATTATAGAAAATTTAATTTATAATTAAAAAGAATGTAAAAATATTTTATATCATTAATAATATTAAATTTATAATTTTATATTATGAATATACTTTTCATTTTTCAACTTAATATCATTCGTATAGTGTAAATAATAAATAACGTCGTGGAAGATAACGTGTTTAATGAGTCTACATATAATAGAAAAAGAATAAATATTTTTTATTAAAGTATATAAAATTGAGATTTTTATAATTTTTATATTTTTTTATGATCATATAATAAATATTTATTTTTATTATATTTAAGAACACTACTGATTAAGGAAAAATCTTATTATTTATATCAATATAGATATTTAGCACAGTTATATAATTAGATATCATAATTGATATAATTTTTAAAGAATTTATAAAAATTTAATAAGTATATCTGATTTAAAGAAGTTATAAAAATTTAGTTATATTATTAGTGTATACCAACATAATTAAGTAAAAATTATTTTTACGTTATTAAATATGCATGTTCCATGAATAAAAGTATAATCTAAAAAAATTTAATTAATTTTTTTTTCTCACATTCTATTTAAATTTTATTTTTAATTCTTTAAATAATTTTTTATTTTGGTTTTAAACATTTTTCTATCATTAGTGTTGTTTTTTTATTTTCCTATTGAATAGTTAAATAAATAATATTTTATGGTAAATAAAATAATTTTTTAATGGAAATTGTCATAAAATATTTTTTATTTAATCTCGTCAAAATGTATCAGGAATGATTGAAAATAATGACATACTTTCTAAGAGACTAAAATTAAAGAATACATATTTTTAAAAAACTAAAAACAAAAACTTAAATAAAAAAAAAACAACTATACTATCGGTTATGAACAAACAATGCACAAGTAAAATCAGCCGTGAATTTTTTTTCGTTACATATTAATTAAAAATAAAAGAATAAAAATATATATATTACTAGATTTAACATAAATCATCTTTGAATTTTGTTCAAAGAAAATATGCTCGGTGCTTAAATTATTTTATTTATAAAATATGAAAACCTTAATCATCCTTTAAAATGTTGAGACGCGAAAAGTGGTGATGCTGAACCAATTCATGCGCGTGCTTCAACGCGGAATTCACAATAATTTCGAACACGAGTGGGTGATGTGCAATCAATTCAATTCATGCGCGTGACACTTACACCTCATTTTCATCTTATGTTGCTCTGCTCTTCAGTCTTACCCTTAACAACTCCACTGTGTAGCTCAAAATAACAATCACACAAATACATAAACAATTTAGAAATTAAAATATGGTTCTAAAGATAATTATTGCTACCACTTTAAAACTTTTTACATTTATTGATAATTTTTCCTCTTGATTATGATTAATATGTAAATGAAATATATTTCAGTAGCTTTTTACTCAAACTTAATATATTTAATTGTTACAATTAAATAATTTTTCATCAATTTTATTACATTAAATTTTAAATTCTTCAATTCTATTCAGATAATTGTGAATTTGAGGGAGATATTTTGGATGTGGAATGACTTCAAAGGTTCAGAAATGGCAGTCAAAGCATTTTAGACAAACTGAATTTAGAATTTCGAAGATTTTGTTTTAGATAAAAGATAATGTTTTGATAGTTAAATTTGGAGTAGAAGATAAAATGAAATGGTTTCATTCAGTCGTTCGATGAATATTTTAATAAGAAAATGAGAATATGTGAGAGTGTTGAAAAGGGAAATACATAGAGAAACATAATTGTAGTAATTAAAAAAAATTAAGAGATAAAATTTGAGAAAAAAATATTAGGTTTCAAAATTATAAATTAGTCATAATAGGAAAATTAAAAGAGTACTTACACTATTTTATTAATTAAAAAAATAAATATTATTGTATTTAAATAATACAATGAAATAAAGTTACTTTCTGTGAAATTTTAACAAATAATAGTTCGAAATTTATTTTCAAAATATCAAATAATATTTTGACTCATGCAGCTAACTATATTTAAGATGATAAAGTCATTGTGTAATGCTCATAACTTGTAAAGGGTCAATAATATCAATAGCAATAAAAAACTTGCTACGGTTGCAAATTCATCACCAATACTTTGGCATAGTAATAGTTTATACGTATTCCATTAATTAATTTAAGTGGTTCAAGAATTAAAAATACATATATTTTATGTGAGTTCAAATTCTCCAATAATTTTTTTTTTTTTTATGTTTATACCAATAACATAGTTATAAAATCAATACAAATTTATCAAAACATGTATTTTTATAAATTAGAATAATAATAATATTATTTTAAAATTAAAAACAATATAAAATTTAAAATATTAAATAAAATTTGTTTATATATATATATATATATATATATATATATATATTAAAAACTACAAAATTTAAATTATAGGTATAAAATATAACATGAATGTTTGTGTGAATTAAACGGATTGAATAGTATAGTACTTATATTTATACTTATATAAACAAAATTTGGTAAATAAGTAATCAAACTAAAACTCAGTCTTGTTTAATTAATAATCATACCAATTGCAGGTAATTTTTGCGTTATTCATTAAGATCGTCGTAGTTAAATTATTACTTTTTTCTTGAATAAATTATTATCCTCATTTCCACTGTTTAATATAGAAATTTTTCCATCTTTTAATTATTAAAATATTAAAGATTTGATTACTTTTGTTGGAATTATTGCTTTATTAAATAAATATCATACTTTGATTACTTTTACTGAATAACAAATTTTAAATACCCACGTTGAAAATGACCAAATACACTAACATGCGTTTCTTATTCATTTCAGACGTGTCCCCTCTCAAATCTACATAATGGAAGTGTTTGTCGTTACGTCATTCTCGATATGAAAGACATGTTACAGTAGTCAGTCAACATTTAACCACCAAACTTTTGGCTGTTCCACATAAATATTATAAGAATATTTAAATACCAACCTTTAATCACTTTTTGCTCTTCTAAATATGCATGTTTATTATAAGAATATTGCATTAATTAATATTTTTAAAAGATAATTATTTTTAAACATTAATTTAATCATATTTTTATTTAATTTTTCTTAATTTTGAAAGTAATTTTTATTTTCTCATTTAATTTAATTAAAAAATAATTTAAGCTTCTTATTTAAATTCTTATGTTCTATTTATGAAGTGGTCCATTATTTGTTGTTTTAATTTTATTTTAGGACATTTGTGCTGTTGGAAAAATAGATGTTTTAAACATGTTTTTCATGAAAGTATAGACTGGTGATGGATCCCAATCAAATTCGTTCCTTGACGAAGTTATACTATTATTTGTTTTTTTCTTCTATATTTCCACTTAGTAAAATTTTATTGTTGTATTTTTTTTTCTATTATTACAAAGACTGCCATGGCTATAATTACTATTACATTATCATGAATAATTGAAGCGTGGGTATATTTATAAAATTCAACGAACGAGTGAAAATAGTGAAATAATTGTGAATGAATAAATTAAAGTGTAATTTTTTTTATTGATAATTAAGTATGTTTATGAAGTTTTTTACCTTATTATTAAGGAAGTAACTCGTACGTGACTAGGTAAAGTTTGAAAACACGAAGGATTGTTACACAAAATCTTCTGTTAAATAAATTCTTTTTTTTTTTTTTTTTTTTTTTTTTTTTTTTTTATAAGGCATACGGTGAAATTAACTTCTTTGTCTCCAAGTAAAACCTGTAAGGATTAGTTTCCGTTGAGAATAAAAATAAAAGAAGAGAAAAAAAGAAAAAAAGGTTGAGAGAAAAAAAAGTTGAGAGAAAAAAAATAGAAAAGAGAGATAAAGAAATAAAAGAAAATTAATTAAAAGAAATGTAAAAGGAAATAAAGAAAAGAAATTGAGATAAGAAGAAAAAAATTATGAGAGAAGAAAAAGAAAATTAACACATTATTCTCACTTTTATTCCAACTTTTTAAATTATGTAAGTTCTTTCGTCTCTTAA
The DNA here is from genome assembly GCA_026586105.1 of Hylodesmum podocarpum. NCBI lineage: Eukaryota > Viridiplantae > Streptophyta > Magnoliopsida > Fabales > Fabaceae > Hylodesmum > Hylodesmum podocarpum. The sequence goes on along the minus strand of JALJEV010000071.1, from coordinate 642,807 downwards.
AGAAAAATTATATATAAAAATTCAGCAACAAAACAATTTGATGAGATGATTAATTCATACGCAGAGATAAGGTACAAAAGTCATGAATTTGATTCGAGAAAAAATCTTTTTAAAGAGGGAGGAAACGATAAAAAACTATCAAGATTCAATAAAAAAACTTTTCACGACTTAATCACACATATTCAAATTAAACAAGATTCAACTATATTTATGCGAATTATAAAATTATCATTACTTTGAAAAATAAAATGAGCCTAACACTTAAAATTTAAATGCATCCGTGTGCTGATATTTATTTGGCTGGATTACATAACTTGTGAACTAAAGAATGATTGAGGTCCATTTTCAAATTATTTATGAATTTTCATATTTATTTTCTATGTAATTATTTCATATGACTTTTCATACTTTCTAGGTTAGATTTTTGTCTCTTAACTTCTTAATCCGAATTGATGTGTCATTGAGATGTTTAATAGCGATCATTTTCTAGTGGAAAATAAGTAGTGGAAAGTATGCTAGTGACAGAACACAAAAGATCCAAAGAGGAGGGGAGGGAGGAGAGTTAAATGGATCTTCAGAAAGATTTCTGCAAGATAAGACTTACCAGATGTTGTAAATATAATAATAGACTTTTAGAAAAAAAAAATCATTGGGCGAGTTTTTAAAAAGCAAAAATGTAATGACAAATGTCCAATAAACTAAGATAAGGATAAAAAGAAGAACACACAAGAAATTTATTAGTTCATTCAACTTGAGTTACGTCTAGTACCTTCAATAATTTTGAAGGATTTTCACGTAATTAACTTAGTTACAAGTATTCTTTCTCACAGAATCACTTTTGGCTCACCCTAATATTTTTCTTATAAAATTACTTTTGACTAAATTCAAGTATTCTTTGTCACTAAACCATTCTTGACTTTCAACAAAAATATATGTTCAAAGATATCTCTTTAAAAAGAGGATACTACCATCAAAACAAACAGAAATCAAATTTACTAAACAAAGGATATGCAATTAAGTACACTTAACTGAAAAAAATGTTTCAAATCATAAAGATTTTAAAAAATATTCTTTTTTCTTACGTAACCTTTTTTTTCTAATGCACTTGTTATTACGTGTAACTCTTTTTATTTTTTATCACTTATTTTCTTTTCTTCTCGTTTTTATATTTTTTATTGTCACTTTCCTTTTTCATATTATTGTGATAAGTTGATCTGTTATATTTTCTCATACTAAAAGTTTCATTTGAAGTAGTTATATGTTGAGAAAAGTAAGTAATTGTAGAATCTTTGACTTGTCAAATCACATATTACCTTTTTTCATTTAGTTGTATAGTCTATCTTGTTAGTTTTAAATATTACGTAAATAAATGTTGCTTAATAGAATATCTAATTTTTTTTTAAATATAAATGTTAAAAGTACAAACATAATGAATGCACTAATTTATAACAATAAAAAAACATATATTCAATGTAATTATATAGATTTTCTATTAAGCAACATATAAAAAAACATATATTCAAAATAAAAATCTACTTACAAGAATATATAGATTTTTTAAACATAATATTATTTTTCCTGTTTGGTCGCTGGACAAAGGTAATTACACATACAATAATTGGATGATCTAACTTATGTTATTTAACTTTTCGTTGGTGTACTTTGGATGAAAAAAAATATTCTATTAAGTATTATTTTTTCCACATAAAGGATCCATTTTATTATCATAAAAACATTATTATTCATAAGAATTAACAGGTTAAGTATTGATATCTTAGGTTCAAACATAGTAGGAAGTAACTACTAGTGAAAAATTAGTGTTTGATGGAATGCACTATATATACTCCAATAGATATTTTATTTAGCCTATTTATAGAAACCTTTTGTAAACTTAAAAGGAAAAATTGAGATTAATCGAAATAAGTTTTCTCCCCATTCATTTTTTTTTTATCTTAATTCTTAAAACATGAACTAAATTTGATCTTTTCAATATTTAATTGTGTCAATTAAACTCATACCCAACATTCATCTTTTTACATTTTTCTTTATTGTGATGTTAATATCATTTTTTAAAAAGAATTAAAAAAAAATCAATTCCTTTATCTAAATTCTCCACGGTTATCTAATTCATTGCAAATTTACATAAATCATATATATAATAACGAAATAAAGGCTAATAGAATATATGGATTTAAAAATTATTAGAAGAGAATTAGAGCAATTACATCTAAAAAAGCAAACATACTAGACAAATCTCCCTTTTTACCTACTCTACATATCTGTTGCATTATAAATTAGCCCTCCACAATTTATGAGTATATAATGTAATATTTAGTGAGTATATATTGTCACATACAATGTCAATTCATTTATTCAGTCTAGTAAAGAAGCTTGAAAGCCTTTTAAGTCTTACCTTCAAGTATTTCCATATATAAAGATGATCTTTGTCAGAATCTTTTAAAGATTATAATTTTCCCCACAAAATATTTTTATTTCTTATATCTTAAATGTTCCGTATTATAAAACTTAAACTAATCATCCATATATTTCTTTGTTTTTTTCCACTTGTTAAGATCATGTATTGCCAAATATGATCCACAACGTCTTTAGAAAAAATAGAACAAAAACCAAACCAACCATGACATAGCATTCATAGCTTTATTGCTATATCACATGAGAATAGTAAATAAATCACTATTTCTAAATGTAATTGGCGAATGGCACAATTCCTCAATACCTTTAAACAATCTTTACAAATTGTCAATCTTATAAGAGCATGTAACCCTTTTGCTATTATTAGGAATAAGAAATGAGATGACGGGTCACCCAATCTAAGGCCTTTCTGCATTCGAAAATCCTCAGTGAGGCTACCATTCACCAGTACATGATACTGATGCCAATTTAATGCACTTTTTGGTCCATTGTATCCGTTCCTATGAAAAAGCCATTATTCGCATCAATACAAAAATTCCCATCAAAATGCCTTCTCGAAATTAACTCTAGATGAATGCCAGTTTTTTCTTTGTTTTCGCTTCCTCAGTAACTTTACTTTATAAGCACACTATATTTCTTCCTCATAAGAAGGCTTATTAGAGTTCAAGAAAAATATTAAAATGTACTGTATTAAAAAAGGAGAATATTTTATTAGTTAAGATTATAAATATTATTTGATTAATTAAGATATAGAGAATATTATATAATTAAATATAATTAAAAAGAAATTATCTGATTAGATAAAATTCTATCTTTTCTTATCTGATTAGATAAGATTTTAACTTTTTCTTTATTTTTTCATTATCTAATCCTTGATTTATAATATTATAATATAATATCCTGTATACAAAAATAAATGAACAAAATAATAAATTATATTAGTTTTTCAATTTTCAACTTATTGTCCTTGACCTCTTAGATCATTTTGCAATAATCTTGTAACAATATCTGTGCGAGACTTGCCGAAAATTATTTAGAAGTTGGAGATTTTGTAATTTGGGATAAGGGTTATAAATGATGCATTCTCTTTTCTCAAAATCATCCGTTAGAGTAGAACTCATTCACCGTGTGAATCACATTTGCCTTGAGAACTCCGCAACATGATTTTATAAAGAAGAATTTGTAATTATTTAGTCTTAAACTTTTATTTCCTTCAAAATCCCATACTGCCACTTAATCTCTTTCTCCGAACACTGCCCAGTTAACTTAGCATCCTGACATCTTGTAAAGTGTTCAATTCCACTCCTTTAAAACTCAACGTATACGAAGTTACATTTTTTTTCAAATCTTCTCTCAAAATACATAAGGATCTCTGATCCCACCTATTCTCCAAGACTATTCAATCCACACAACATTCCTCCTTCTCCAATTCATTATAAAATGGAAAATAATGTGAGTTTTCATCACCCTTCTTTATCCATTTAAATTAGGATTTTTGATGTAGTAGTCCTTCTTGTTTTCTTGAATCCTCCCTAAAATTTTTAATTTCCTCCATTAAAGTCTCCCATAGCGCACCATCTTCCATTTCCCATCGTTTTTTTTTTTTTTTTTTTAATTCTATCAATTCCTCTTAGAGCACTCTTTTCCTGCCAACTTACATGGGGAGTAACTACTTATGATCATTGTTTCTTTTATCTCCTCCTTTCAATGTCCTTTTACACTTAAGGATATTGCTATCCATAAACTACTAGTACAAAACCACATTTTCCCCATAGGTAATCAAACCACCAACACAATTTTGTGCCCAAATATCTCTTCATTCCACTACTAAGTCTCCCCGTACTTCTCCACACACTTTTGATTCCATACTTGATAATTAAGTTTCCTGTAAACATATATACCGCATCCAATTCTTCCATTTTAGTTAGTTATCTAATCACCCTTCTCTTCGTCTTAGTTAGTTGTCTTCCATTATAGAAAAATATTTGATAGATAAATATAATAACCAAATAATTATATAGTTAATTATAAAATATAAAAAGAAAAAATATAAAATATATATATATATATATATATATATATATATATATATATTCGATGCGAGTGAAGAGAAAAATATATATATACATTGATGAGAGTGAGTTGACTAATTAAAAATGAATTGCATTTAATTTAGGTATAAAATAAAATTGAATATTACAGACATAATCTTCATGTCAACCTAATACCACGTTCACGTCACCTTGTTTTGCCTAATATTATTCTCTTTCCTCCATCTCCACCAAACTTTGAAATAAAAGTTTTTCATTCCCTTCATATCTCATGCCTAGCCGCTTACCTATGTCCCAAATATTCATGGCTTCGTTTCCAATATTTCTCAGGCAATTAAATCTATTATCTAAATTTATAGATTTAGATGGAATATTACCTGATAACTGTGAAAACGACTGTCAAATTTCTTTATGCTATTAAGCTAAAGATTTTGAGTTGGTCACGCTGATTCGCTCTTCCTTTGTCCTACCTTATCAACGTTGTTATTAATCTCCTCGCTACCACTCACTTTTAACTTTTTCTTTGTTCTCCCCTTCCTGTCATATCTACTCTTATCGCATTCAAAAGATGTACCGAACCTTTTGCAACTTATTGTCATTATTCTTTCTGAAAGAAATTTTCACTTTGGAGTTATTTTGACTTTACGCACGTTGTGTGGTGCTTGAATTTTCTAGCCCACCTTCTTCATTTTTCTTGCTCTTTTCGCCAGTACATATTGGTCCCCACATTCTTCATATAAGCCGCCATGGTTCGTGCGTTTCCCTTTCTCGTCACTCCTCCCGCTTGATCCTATCATATTTGGGGAGATCAACATCGAGCTTTGTATTGCTTATGAGAATTTTGTTCAGTTGCGTTTCAAAAACCCTACAATTTTGTACCCCCTTCACATAAGATAATTGTAAAAATATAATTTTATATAAAAAGTTATGACCTGTGATATATGATTCTCACTAAATCATTTATTTTATATATAATATAATTCTCACTAATCCATAATTAATGATGCAATGGGTAACAGATATATTATATAATATAACTTGGTTATTTATTATAAGTCTTATTGAAATTTAATTTTTAACTATTTTTAATTAATAAAATATATAAATTATTATATAGAATTAAATTTTTAATCTAAACTATTTAGGCATATAATATTATAGTTCACTGGACATGAATATTTTTACTTAAAGTAGTAAATATTGAAATTTTTGTGTAATTAACAAGTAAAATAGTGATAAACTTTTTGGACATCGAAGCAAAAATCATGCTTTAATTTATCACGCAAAAGTTAATATGTATTTATAATCATTATTTATAAACACATTTGACACAAAATTTAAATATTTTAACTAACAAAGATAATTCAAAGTAGATGGTCAATATTTATAAAGACAAGACACATGTATTTTTGTATTTTTATGTGATTAAAAATGGTTGAGGTAGAGACAATGGACTTGATAATTTTAATTTTTCAAATAAACTAAAAGATCGAATAAACTAAGTTGTGAATAATAAAATATTTTATAAAAATAGATATGAAATTGAGTTAATTGTTAAATTTTATGATGGGGTAATATTGGGACTAGAAAACAATGATTCAGATACAGAGATTTAACAAATAACTTCGTAAACTTAAAAGGGTAAAATTGTTGAGACAAAAAATAAGTACTAGAAGGAGAATACCATTTATTAATAGTTATTATATTAGCTATTGTAACTATTAAATCCCTTTTGGTGTATATGTTTTTAGTCTCCAATTTTATTTGATTTTACTCTTTTAAATTTATGAAATTATTTGTTATATTTCCATGTTTCAAGCATTGTTTTTTCATTTTTAAAGATATTTCTAAAACTATTTAAAAATTAACTTAGTTTCATGTGTATTTTTTGTGGAACATTTTATTTCTTACAATCAGTTTGTTACAATTTTTTTTTTAACTTATTTGAAAAACTAAAACTGCCAAATCTACTATCTCTACCAATTTGATTTTGAATTCAACATGCACCTTCTATTTACTATCCTCACCCTGTTTCTCTTTATAAAGATGTAAATACATAGGTACAACATGTTTTTGTTAGTTAAAGATAAAAAATAGTTACTTGATAAAAAATATGATAGTTAAAGAGATAAATATTTATAACCATTGATGATTATATCTAATTTTATTTTAAAATAAAAATAATTAAAATTTAAAATGTATTTGTGGTATTTATTTATAAATAAATTAGTTACAAAATTTAAAATTATAATTCATTATTGAGTAAGATGATTGACAATGTAAAGAATAGTGTATATAGCGTCACTAATTCTTACTTTTCTATTAATAATGCGTCTTCAGTATTTTAAAATTTGATAAAATAAATTTATTTTTTACAAGTAAAATATAAGGTATTAAATAGAATGTATTTTGAATTATACCTAATTATGATCATAATTTAATCATGTAAATATAGTAATCTCTATGTTTATAACTTTAAATGAATATGTTGTATATATAATAACAATAATAGTTAAGAATTCAAAGTCTTTTTAATGATATTTTGGGAATTGATACATATAATAACTATTATAGAAAGGAGCGCACATATATATCCTCGGGACACAGCTTCTCTTATTCGATTAATTTGCGGAATAAATAATTATGTAAAAGCATGATAGTATAATTCTTGCAGTATTTTTTTTTTTTTTTTAAAGGTGTAAGTAAAAGGATTAAACCAAATCAATATATAGGCAAAGCCAATCGAAAGAAGACTAACTTTTTATGTTGGCAACATAATCAATATCATCCGTACACATACCCCGCCTCTCTCTCTAATCAATTATATTTTAATTCAGCATTTCGGAAATAAACAATTCGAGATATCATTCATCAGTTACAAATTAATGGAATTAATAATAAATAATAATAATAGTAATGCCATCATCATAAAATAACTGAAGTAGTGATTAGTAATGCAAGATTATATTAAAAGTGAGTGTCATAGTTTTCCCGTATAAGGTATTATATTATCGAATATATGATACCAGTAAAATATAATATATAAATAAATAAATAAAAGACGAATTAATATAGACAGTTAATTATCTCCTCATAAAACAAAAAAAAAAAATTAGGTTATTTATCCCAAAATTATAAAAGGAATAAAGTCCAAATTATTAAGTTGGTTGTATGTGTTATTTTACCCATAAGAATTTTTGGATGGATAATTCTCCACTAATGTCTCATCCTTATGGCCGCATTTGTTGTGGCCAGTGGTGGAACAGTAAAAGTCTCCTCTCGGGGTGAAGTGACATCCCTCACACTTTTGGAGTTATCTATAAGATATCCAAGCAACAAAAAAAGTCAATTCCCGTTACAGGATCATAAGGAGGATAGGTAGAGAGAGGATATCGTTGGCCAGCGAGGTTGCATCCACAGAGCTATCATTTGGGTTCGGCATAGTGGTGTCTTCAGAAGATGATGATGAAACATGTGGGCGAGAAGTCCCAACCCAAACATTTCTAGGTACTGAGGAATCGAGAGAGTTATCGGGAAAGTCAGAGGAAAATATTGGAGTGGCCCACTTAGGGCAGCCGATCTCAGCAAGAAGCGCACACTTCCTGTAAAAGTGTCATCCTCAAAGAGTTCACTGTGGGTCCAACGACCCACCTCGGGTATGATCGCAAGTAGCAGAACTAGGTCCGTCGTTTTGGTTGATATCATTTGTCATGAGTATTGGGTGAGTTCCTCTAACAAGAAGCAAATACAAACATTGGGCATACAACTGGACAATCAAGTGTTGTTCTAGTATCCATTCAACACTCCACTTCATACTTCTCGTCTATCACTCAAGGTTCAATTTCGGGCCTATGCCTCGGATCACTAACTCAAGGCCTTTATACTTTAAACTTCCAGGTGAAGTCTAAGGCAATAACCATCTAGTTGGTACAAGGCTATAGGTGTTCCATCAGTTTGATCAATATGGAGCTTTTTTGGGGAGGTCGAGCCAATTACATAAATCCCCCACCCTTAAAGTATCAAAACTCAACAAACCTTTCCCCCCAATGACTTACACACACTCTCTCATATTCTATCGCATACCTACGTAATGTTGCCCCCTTTCCAACATAGGTTAGTGTTAATCTCACTACCACTCCTCACTAGGTAGTTTCATCATCAACATTGTTCTGCATGCAGATTTTCTTTCATGTTACTGGCAAGTATTTTGAAGGCTTTCATCCTAAGTCCGTTTGGGGTATCAAATATCATAAAAATACCTTGCATAAATGCCTACCCGACAGTGCCTATGTGACATAAATAAACCTTTCGAAGCATCATAACATCCAACACAATATCTGCCGCGGAACCTCCACATTTTCTCCCATTCAACATTTTTTTTTTCATTTTCAATCATTCATATGATTATTCATTAACAATCGAAGAGAAGAAATATGGATTTTCCATTAACAAAATTGTCAAGGTTTACTATGGATGTCATCTTGTCTTGTAGTTGTTCACACACTTCCAGTCTGCATATCCAATGGTCGAGCGGAACTACACGTCTTGCTGACATCCATTGGTAGTTTTATATACTCGGATTTGTTCATTACACATCTTTTAGAAGTAAAACTTCTGAAATTTGATTAAACCTGATTGTTTGGATCATGAACAAAGATTTACACGTTTAAGGATTCTGGTGGTGTTTCTTGCGAGTGGTAACTTATCTCACGTGAGATAAAGTTCTAGGAAGATCATTAGAGTCTTTGCCACCTTGTCTCGCGCGAGATACATCTTATGTCGCACGAGATGAGGCTCTAGATATCACATCCCACATTTTGGTTGTGTGAGTTGTTTGCCATCTCGCATGAGATAGGTATCTAAAAACCAAAAACAATGTTTTGCTTATCTAGGTGGCTCATATATCCAAGCCATTACTCTCCTCACTTGGAATAACTCTATTCTTAGGAGTTCAATGAGTATTCTCTTTGCTTTGTGATATATTATTATTTTGATCAATTTCTATACATTTATTACATCATGTTAGAGCATTATTAATGGTCAATTAGCATATTTAAGTGCATTTATGAGTTTGGACCTAATATGCATATTTTTGTATTAATTCGCTATAATTTTTCGGTTTTGACCAGGTTCAGTAAGTCAAGCATAACTTTCGCTACAGAACTCCGTTTGAGCTCCATTTTATTTCGTTTCAAAGAGGACTCAGAGAGCTACAAAAACTATGCGACATCAAGAGTCAATTTAGACTAAATTTGGGGTGAAATGGGGCTTATAGATGACGTTTGGTTGTTGGCAGGAAATTCCAACGTGAAGACTCTAGTTTAGGCCCATTTAAATACATGTATTTTGAACCATTTTAATGGTGTTGTGAGTGGGATTCAAACTATACACTCTAGTCATTAAAAGTTCATGTGACTAGAATATGACTTGGACCCCTTTATATTGGCAAAAACTCAAATCAAACACACACTTTACATCCAGTAATAGAATTTCATTTTTCCAGCACTTATACTTTTTCTCTTCTTGTTCATTGCTATGCTAGGTTTTATGCATTCCAATTCTATTTTCATCTAATTTCTTGCGTTTTTAAATTTCTCTTCTGCAATTCCATCCATTGGTTTGTTTAATTGCGACTGTGAGTAGCTAATTTCATCAACCAATTCGATCTTGATAGGATCTTTAATTTCCTTAGGTTCTCTGTTTTCAATTGCATGAATACTCATTTTAGTTGTTGTAATTTTGATTTGAATTATTTAATTGATGTTTCGAATTGAATTTGTGGTTATTTTGTCGTTGTTGATTGGTAACGAATGCAGAGAACTAATTATGTGATTCGAAACTGGGTTGTGAGTTTTCATGCGATTGTGTGAGTTTATAGGCCACCAAGTATTCGATGATAATTTTCCAAGATCTTAGAGCGTTAGTTCTGTTAGATCAAGGAGATTAACGTCTTTAAGTTTTGATTAATTACAAGACAGACGGAACATTTCAGACAAAGCATTACAAGCAAAGTCAGACGGAACAACACAGACAGAAGATGACCCCTCAAAATTGAAGTCATTCGTCTGTCTCAAAGCAAAGTCTTTAGACGAAAGGATAGACGAAACTCTTCAGATGAAGCTTACAAGCCAATCTTAAGACTGAAAATCTACATCGTCTGTCAAGAGAGTGAAGTACAGTCTGAGTAACTCGCGCCAATTTCAAATCTTCTAAACTACTCATCAAAGCTTCCAAGATCAGTATGGAGATTCAAGCTTACATATGAAACACGAAAAAGTTTCTCCTTTTCCAAGAAAATCCCTGTACAAGTCAGAAAAAGGATTGAGCATGCCATCAAATCCGTTGCGCACGCTATCTATCACTTGATTGCACTCTGACACCTTTTTGGACTGCACCTGGAAAAAGCTCAACGACATTCTTCTGTCTCTAACGAATATCTGAAGACTCTGCCTATAAAAGGACCTCACTCTTCCAAGTTTCATTTGGCGAACACGCTTATATTGCTATGACTTTGTGCTTTCGCTCACTGCTACTTTTGAACTTCATTGTATACCCCTCTCTGCGAAGAGAAACTTTTCTTTCATAGAAAACTTTGTAAATCCACTTGTGTGGTGCTTTAGCCTGAGGAGGCTGTGTGTTCAAAGAATACCTGGTTGTTTAGCCTTAGAAGGTTGTGTTCAAAGAATATCTTGTATTAGCCAGAAGTGGCTGGGTTCAAACAATACTTGTAACCATTTCACGGTTTGTAGTGAAAACTCAGTTGTTGCTGGGTAACTGGATGTAGTCTTGAATAGAAGAACCAATATAAAAATACTTGTGTTTATCTTCTTTAAATTTGTAACTAATGGGGATAATCAACTTATAAGGTCTGTTCATTAAAATCAATCTTTAAAGATAAGAACTGTTTCGTCTGAGCCTGTTTAAACCAACAAACGAAAGGGCCAATTTTTTTTTATAGCACAACTCAACCCCCCTTTCTTGTGTTTTATCTTTTACAGGTTGGTATTAGAGCTCAGCCTCTAAGGGTTAAGCGCTTAACAGGTGCTAGAGGAAAAGATCTAAGATGGAGTCACAAGGACCCTCGTTCTTGTCTGGTGGGTCATCTATGAACAAGCCGCCAACGTTCTCTAGTGATGACTACCCTTACTGGGCTGACAGGATGGAGATGTACATCAAGTCTACCCAGTACAGACTGTGAAACATCATTACCCAAGAAGATATCCCTATTGTTAAACCTAAAGTTGAATGGGGAAGTGAAGAATATTCACTTATGGAGCTCAACAACAAAGCTAGATATGCTCTTATGTGAACTCTCTCAAGGACAGAATACAACAGATTCTATGCCTACAAAACCACAAAGGAGCTCTAGGACGCCCTTAAGATTTCCTATGAAGGAACTAAGGATGTCAGAATGAGGAAAACTGTCACACTTCAAAGAGAATATGAGATGTTCTCTATGAAGAAATGAGAATCTATTGATATGATGTTTGGAAGATTCCAAACCATATTAAATGGACTTACTGCGTTGGGAATCACGTTCACCAAAGCCCAGAACAACATGAAGATTCTAGACAGTCTTCCACCCCCATGGGAAGCTATGTCCACTACTATTTCAGTTGGGCGTGATATGAAGACATTAACTCTTGATGAGTTAATCAGTGCCTTGAGAGTACATGAGGTACTTCTCTGTAAAAGAGACAAAATCAAGGTTCAAGAGCCCATAGTTCTTCCGTCTAATTTCATTAAAGAAAATTTGAGAATTGTTTCTTTAATTGATTAAGTTTTTCTGTCTGAGCATTTCATTTCGTCTGTACATATTAAATGCCTTTGTTAAGACGAAACATTGCGTCTGATCAAGTTGAATCAGTCTGAGAAAATTCAACAAACGTAAGGTTATTATTTAATTAATTTAAAGTTAAGCGTGTAGGGACAACTTAAAGACAGCATTAAATGTGTCTGTTATTTATTGCACTATTCTAGGACATTGAAAAGCACGCGCTGTGAATTGCATAAGTCAAATCAATCATTAAAAGGGTAATGATGGGGCCATGTCAAATCAGGGACGATTTCAACTTCTTTCGTTTGATGAATTATAACTGTTTTTGTCTTTGACTATAAATACTCTCAAAGTTTACTCTTTTACTCTTTACTGCATTCTTACTATCTCTAAGTATATTATTCACACACTTTCTCTCTCTTTTCAAAATTAGAACAATGGCCGCCAAGAACATCAAAGCAACCGAAGCAACCTTCTTTGTGCAAGATCTCTTCTTGCCCAGCAAGTGGGTTTCAAGGACCACCATTGAAGGCATCTCTGACAGGGTATCAAAGATGTTAATACACAATGGCTGGATGGACTTCGCTGAGATGAGAGGCCCATGGTTGATGGAGGCCTACGCGGAGTTCTGAAGTGACGCGAAGGAGTTTGATGATGGTATTGTGGGTACCATTGACAACAAGGAGTATATTATCACAATAGAGTCCAATGCTGAAGCTGGAAGTTGCAAAGTTGAAGGGCGCTTCTATAGCGCTGACTGGATGAGGTTAGAGTCTGAGGAGCATGTCAACAAGATTCTCTATGGAAAGGCTCGTGACCCCGAAGATCCCAAGTTTCTGAGATCTGGGAATCTCTATCCCACAGGCAGAGTCATCCACAACCTTCTCTACAACATCTTCACACCCAGAACAAGTTCACGAGACAATGTGAGTACTCGTGACAGATTCTGCATCTACTACTGTCTGAGGAAAGCAAGGTTGAGTCTTTCTCACATTATTCTTGACCATTGGATAAATGCGTTGAAGAAAAGGAATATTCGTAGGAAGAGCAGTATCCCCTACGCCACTCTCTTCTCCAAAATCATCTTAAACCAAGGTTTTGATGCCACTGGTGTCGTATGGCATGATGAAGGAAAGGAGGTCAAAGGAAGCACCTTTGCCAAGATGCGTCTAAACCCTAGCTTTCTTCATTATAAGAGGAGTGAAGATGAAGTTCCTCTTTCTCCTATCACCAAAGATCCTCCTCACAGAGCCCGCATCAAACGCGCCAAAACCCAAACACAAGCCCAAACACAAACTCAAACACCTATCCCTCTTCCACCTGTGATTGTATCTGAAGTCCCTTTCGAGGATGTTCAAGAAGAGCCCCTTAGAAAGAAGAAGAGGATTATTAGAATAAAACACGTTGCGTCTAAAACGTAGGAGAAAGAGATATCCCCCGATGAAGATGAAGGGGTTAAGAAAACATCTAAGGGTGTAACGTCTGTAAAGATTCTTACAGACGAAAAAAAGCAGAAGAAAGCAGTTGAAGAGAAAGCAAGAGCTAGAGAGATTGCTCTTCAAAAGGCTGCAAAAGGCAAAGAGAAAATGAAGCAAAAGCTTGCGTATGTGATTGTTGGAGAAACAGACGAAGCAAGGCAACTAAAAGAGGCTAAGAGGGTCTCTATGCTGCTTCAAGTTGAAAGAGAAAGAATTTTTCTCGAAAGCATTAAGGGCATTGGATCGTCTGAAGCTGCGTCTGCACCAGCAACTTCAGAGGGCATGAATAGTGAAGAAACTGCCCAGATCCAGAAGGACAATGCTCAGTTAACAGAGGAATTGGAGACTATGCTTAATGAAGAAGCTTCAACTATGGAGGGTTCTGCACCAACACTCCAAGACGAACATAAGATAACTGTCTCTGATCCTATTGTTGCGTCTCCTCTCAACGCCGCTCTTGATCAGACGATACCTGCTGTGTCTGAAGAAACATTCTATGTACAGATGATGGAGATTCCGTCTGAGATAATAATCATTGAAGATGCATGTTCTTCGTCTGATGAAGAACATGTTATAAAGAAGATGGATGCACAATGGGTGAGATCTCACGCTGAGGTTTTAAATCCAGAAGATCTCCCACCCAAGCACAAGACTGACTACTCGTTCCTTAACGAATTAGTCATGAGGAGATTTGCAGAGAGTTCTTGTGCTGAAAGACCAGTCAAGCCTGACTGGATTCTTGGAGATGAGCCTGTAGATATCTCCAATAAGGGTGAATCGTCTGAGCCTGCTAAAGATGGTTACTTAGCATACGATGAAGACTGCTTTGTAAAGGACACTCCCTATATTGAGTTGAAGAACCCTTATCAGTACAGAGGTAAAAAGGGATTCCAACTTGGGAGATTTGTCAACCCCATCATCTATCACAAACCCTTGATGCTAGTAGACTTCAAAGAAGATCTCATCTATACCCCTGAAGAGCAACGCGAATGGCTGAAGCGTCGTCCTTGGGAAAAACTGGCCTCTTTAGACATCAAGGGTTTAGAAGAAATAAACAAGTACAAGGATCATCTAGCTGAGTCGGTGATTGAAGGACCAACTCTTGGCTATGAACCCCACATTCCCTTTAGAGAGAATATCAAGTGGAAGGTTCAGCTTGAACCCAATGCCCCTGCATTTCACCATTGCAGATATGGAGATCCCAGCTCCACCATCTATGAGCCAAAAGAGTGTTGTCATTGGCATATGGACGTCATTGATCGCCATGATCCTGTACCCTTCACAATTACAATGAATCAAACAAAGTATGTAGGTCTAGGACATACTCTTGGAATTGTTCTTCCTTGGACAAGACCACATTGTTCAGGAATCTGTCCCCGCTACTCCATCCTCCTAAATGAATATGACGACCCCGAAGAGTTTGCTCATGCGTTTCCTGAAGATTACAACACAACATTTAGGCTGATGGCAAATGCTTATAGAAGGGAAGAAAAAGCTAGATTAGCTTCCTTCTATCACATTGAAAGGAGAGCAAAGAAGGAGTCGAGATATTTTCCCTTCATGATGGGATCTCAATTCTCTTCTCTCATCTCAAACGCAACCAAGTTCTTCGTTGTCTTAGACCGAAAACGACCTTGCTTGGTTAAGTTTTTGGCTAAAGGGAAAGAGAAGAAGACTCCGTCTGGTCCCCGAACCTTCAAGTTTGCAAGGCACATTCCCAAGAGACTTTCGTCTGCTGCATACTTGCACCTCAAATCCATTCAAGCCAAAGCCTCAAGGCCTATCAATCCCAAGATTCAAAGGTTGATAGAAGATCATGAAGCCACTTCTGCCTTTTGCTCTGAAACTTCATTTGATGAACATTCTACAATCTGTGGCAAGGTGTATCCTGGAGAAGCTTTCACTTATACACATCCGTCGAGGAACATCCAGGATCTTGAGCTCTCTGGTCCCAACAGAGTGTTCACTTGGTAATGGAAGAGAGACTACATTGCATATCTCACACTTTCACTTTTCACTCTGTGACTGTTGAGGACTCCAACTATGTTCATTGAAGATGATGAATCTGTTCCTATTGTTGAAGAGCCTCAAACGCCTCTTGTGGAGAATGATGATAACATGGAGGTTACTGTTGTTGAAGGTGAAGTTGTGACTGCTGATGAGTATCACATTCAGAAGTGTAAATATGATGCATTGAAGGAGAATTGCGAGAATCTAAAGAAGAAGAACAAAGAGCTTGAGGACAAATCAAGCCTCTCTCACATCTGAGATGTAGCAGCTGAGGGAGATCGTCATGGGACTTGTCAAACAGAAGCCTAAATCTCCTTCTTGAAGAAGCTTTTGATGATTCTCAGCCCACGAGGGAGAATATCTTAGAAGGAAGGAAAGGTGGTGCTAAGCTAAGGGGGAGTTTTCGTGAGCTTTCGTCTGAGGGGAAGTTATCCGTCTGAGGGGGAGTTAGCATATTTTTTTTTGTTTTCGCTCTGTTTTAATTAATTCTTTATTAATTTGTATAGCTTTATACATGTATTCTTAGAGCATTTGTTTTCTGTATACCTTGTAACACTGTACATGGTTTACATCACATTGATGTAACAATTCTTATAAAGAGGTATTGTTTCAGAAAACATCATCTTGATGTAACTCTGTCTTATGCAGATGCCGTATTGAGAAAGTTATCAATATGGTCTGTAAACATAAAAAATGGGGAGATTATTAGATCAAGATGATTAACATCTCTAAAGTTTTGATTATTACAAGACAGACGGAACATTTACAGACGGAACATCAACAAGCAAAGTCAAACGCAATGAGCACAGACGAAAGATGACCCCTCATAGTTGAAGTCATTCGTCTGTCTCAAGTCAAGTCATCAGATGATAGGCTAACACAAAAACTCTTAAGACTGAAGAAGTTCTTCGTCTGCCAAAGAAGTGAAGCAAAGTATGAGTTACTCGCGCCAAGATTTCAAATCTTAAGAAGTACTCATTAGAAGCATCCAAGATCAGTATGGGGATTCACGCTTACATATGCAACTTGAAAAGGTCCTCACCTTTTTGTCAAAGTCTCTGTACAAGTCAGAAAAAGTATTGCGCACGCTATCTAAATCCGCTGCATACGCCATTAATTACTCAAGTACTCTCTGACACCTTTTTGGACTTCGCTTGGAAAACGCTCAATGGCTTTCTTCTGTGTCTAACGGGTATCTGAAGAATTTGCCTATTTAAGGACTTCGCTTCTTCAAAGATCAGTTGGCGAACACGCTTCAATATTCTATCTTATTGTGAATTCGCTCTCTGTCATTTCTGCTCTTCATTGTAAAACCCTCTCTGCGAAAAGGAAACTTTCTTTTTAAAGAACTCTTTCAAATCCACGTGTGTGGTGTTTTAGCCTGAGGAGGCTGGTTGTTCAAAGAATACCCTTGTTGTTTAGCTGCGAAAGGCTGTGTTCAAAGAATATCGTGTTATAGCCAGAAGTGGCTGTGCACAAATAATACTTGTAACCCTTTCACGGTTTGTAGTGAAAACTCAGTTGTTTCTGGGTAACTGGACGTAGTCTTACATAGACAAACCAATATAAAAATACTTGTGTATTTGTTTTATTAAGTGTTTGACTAACGGAGATAATCAAACTATAACGTCTGTTCATTAAAATCAACCTTTGAAGATTAACATTGTTTCGTCTAAACACATTTAAACCGATAGACGGAAGGAATATTTTTTAAGTAACACAATTCAATCCCCCTTCTTGTGTTCTATCTTTTACACTAGCCCATAAACATGAGTCATTTAGTGTCTTTGAAATATTTTGCAAACGTGTTCAAAAAGAAAAAGGAATATGTATTGCGTCTGTTAGGAGTAATCATGGAACAGAATTTGAAAATTTTGAGTTCAATGCCTTCTGTTTTGAAAATGGTATTTTTCACAATTTTTCATCTCCAAGAACTCCTCAACAAAATGGGGTTGTAGAAAGGAAAAATCGTACCTTACAAGAAATGGCTAGAACTTTGTTGCATGAAAGCTCTCTTCCAAAATATTATTGGGCAGAAGCAATTAATATTTCTTGTTATATTCAAAACAGAATATTAATAAGATCAATATTGAGTTGGACTCCATATGAACTATGGAAAGGAAGAAGACCCAAGATTTCATACTTCCATCCTTTTGGATGTGAATGTTTTATTTTGAATACTAAGGATCAACTTGGTAAGTTTGATTCAAAGGTTGTGAAGGGATTTTACTTGGATACTCTAATACTTCAAAAGCGTATAGAGTTTTTAACTTTAAAACGCAAGTTGTGGAGGAATCTATTCATGTAAAATTTCAAGATAACTCAAAGGCTGATAAAGAAATATCAGACCTGGAAAACTTATTTGATAACTTGCAGATAACTCCCTCTGGTCAAGAAGCTGATCCGTCTGTCCAACCTTGCTCAGACACAAGCACAAACGAAAGGACATCTCCCAGCACAGACGAACCCTCTTCGTCTGCTCCTCAACACCAAGATGATCATGCTCCAATTAGAACTTGGAAGTTTTCCTCAAACCACACCAAAGATCTGATCATTGGAGATAGACATCAAGGAGTTCAAATTAGATCCAGACTGAGAGATGTTTCAGGATATGCTCTTGTGTCTGATATAGAGCCCAAAGATACACATGCTCTATCCTTAACTTCATCAATATACTATGTAGTACCATCTCAAATAATACGACATCATCATCGTAAAACTTACTAACAAGTTGGGATCCCACAGTGAATATCATAAAAGAAACATGTGATCATCATGAATTAAATGTATTTTCAATGTTTTGAGATCTCCCATGTCTAGCATCACGCCTAGACACACAAATAAAGTTTATTATTTGCACCCCTTATTGAGACCATCTCTTTTGAGGTAATGCATAAACGAATGAAATCTTATTTCCCTTTCTCATAATAAATTTGTTTTTAATTTAAACATCACCAATCCATTACACAATTACAGTGTCACAACTTTAATCCATCATTTTAATTTACGCCATGGATTAATAGTTTATAGTCCAAACCGTATAAGTTCATTGCACAGGTTATCCAAGTTCAAAGCATAGGTGATTAATCACAATCCAAATCCTCATCCAAGTTAACTACAGAGAACATCCAAGTTCAAAGCATAGGAAGTTAATTGTTGTAAATTTAGAATTTTAACGTTTTAATTATAGAATCATCCTTTAATTATTATTCATTGGTGCTTGCCATTTCATTTACCTGGTGTAGTATGTCTTACCGAATTGTTTAAGTACCAAGTCACCTTGAAATCATATTAACCATCTTTTGTTATCAAATTTTCCAATTATATTTAAAACTTTTAAATATCTTTAGAAACATGGATTATTTTAGTAACATTCCTTAATGTTCTCATTTTTTTAAAACCTCATTAAGACTTATAAATTCAAGAATATAAGATTTAAAAATTAAGATACCAAGAAGTTTAGAAATTTTCAAACACAAAACTTTATAAGATTTAGTATTCTTAAATCTTTTGAAACTTGAGAACTTATGTAATTTGGAAATTTTTCTTACCTTAATTTCTCTTGATCTCTCTTTAAAACTCTTTGAAAAGGCTTTTGAAAGTTGAAACAAAGTTGGGTCCTACATTCCATGATACGCAGAATATGCGAGTGATAATTATACCAAACACATATCTTTGTTATGGCAAGTATACCACAGTCATCAAGTAATAAGTATTTATAACGGGGGTTGTCGATCCCACGAGGACAATCGAATCGGAAGACTTATATCTTGATACGGGACTATTGTAATAGGGACACATGGCAGTAGAGAAAAAGGGTAGTTAGAAGTCTGTTACAAGCTGTTGGCAGCTATAAATAATAATTGTAATGCAGAATGAGTTTTTTAGCTTACACAGAACTCTTTGTAACAATTTCTCTCTGTTTTTCTTCATAAATAAAACTTACTCGGATTCCATTCAATTCCCTGGACTCCCTGTGTATGCAATCCTTCGAATTCATTGAAATTCCTAGCTTTGCCTTATCAAGTGGTATCAGATTGTAACGATCCAGCAACGACAATAGTGGCAGAAGGAACGCGCAACACCGTCGCAGCCCGTGAAGTCGAAGAACGCGTCGAAGCTCGCTTGAGGTCGCACATGGAAGAACTAATAGATCAGCGTTTGGCTCACTACGCAGGAACGATGCAATCACAAATTCAGACGAATCTTGAAGCTTCTTTAACAACTTCGTTAACAGCTTCCTTACAACCTTCGATTGTTCAGACAATTCAGCACGCGATTGAGTCACAAATTCAAGCTTCAGTTCAACGATGCTTGCAAGATTGCACCAGAAATCAAGATCCTCGGTCGCAATTCAATGCAAACGGAAATGGACATCGTGGAGGTAACCATTCGAATCAACCCTATTCTTGTGGAACGCGATTAGCTAGAATCGATTTTCCACGTTTTAACGGAGATGCAGTGAATCAATGGTTATACCAATGTGAAACATACTTTTCAATTGATGGGACCCCTGACGAGGTGAAAGTACGTTTAGCTATAGTGCATTTTGAGGGTCGAGCCCTTCACTGGCATACAGGTTTTGTTAAAACTCTTGATCCCAATTTCCTTCCATCCTGGGGCTGTTTTTTTTTCTAAATTGCTTGATTGAACGTTTTGGAGATGCTTTTGATGATCCTATGTCGGAACTAATGAAACTGAGGCAGAAAACCAGTGTTGTTGAATACCATCAACAATTTGATGCAATTATCTCTCGTTTGAATCTTACGGAGGAATACGTGTTAAGCTGTTTCTTGGGTGGACTTAAGAATGATATTCAGTTGATGGTGAGGATGTTTCAACCGGAAAGTGTCATGAAAGCTTTTACCCTAGCCAAGTTATATGAATCAGCTTCTTCTCCACATCAAACATCTAGTTCAGCCAACAAATCCTTTAAAACTCTATATAATCCTAAACCAATCTTGGCCAATAAACCTGATAAACCTCTTGAAAAGTCATCTTTCAACAACAAACCCAATACCCAATCCTTTAAAAACCTCACACCTGCTTATATGAATGAAAGACGTGCCAAAGGGTTATGTTACTTTTGTGAAGAACCCTTTACCCCTGCACATGCCTTAACTCACAAGAAATTGCAGATTCATGTTTTGGAAATGGATGAGTTGACAAATGGTGATGATAAGGAAGGCCTCAGTTCTGAGACGGATTCTTTATATGAAAGTCATTCCACTGACCCCCAAATTTCAGTGAATGCTCTCACTGGAGTTGCAAGTTTCAAAATAATGAGAGTCACTGGTTACTACAAGAAGACTCCTCTACACATCCTCATCGACAGTGGTAGTACCCACAATTTCCTGGATGTCAACATAGCTAAGAGGATTGGTTGTAAGGTAGAAGCTATTGATCCCATTAGTGTCGCAGTCGCTGATGGAGCTAAGGTTTCCACAACACGTGACAAAACAGTTTCAATGGACCTTGCGGCAGCATGCATTTACTTCTGATATGTTCCTCATTCCTCTGGGATGTTGTGACTTGGCATTAGGCATTGAATGGCTGGTGAAGCTTGGAGATATTACATGGAATTTTGATAATTTGTCCATGCAGTTTTATGTGCGGGGAAGGAAGTTGGTTTTGCGAGGAGCATCTTCTTCAGGGTTGAAAACTGTGAAAAGACAGCAATTAAGCAAGACACTTGCTTCAAGAGTCCATTTGTCAATACTACAGTTGTGTGATCAAGGGGAAGAACCACTGTTGCAATCACTTACCACTCATGCTCCTGTTATTTCCTTACCCACTAATGTTGATGATCTTTTGTTAGAGTTTGATGACATTTTTCAGGAACCTACCTCACTTCCTCCCAAGAGAGAAGGTCATGATCACCATATACCTCTTAGGCAAGGAACTGACCCTGTGAATAAAAGGCCTTACAGGTACTCTAAGCAACAGAAGGATGTTATAGATGGGTTGGTGAAGGAATACCTCAGCGAATCATACGAGAACAGCAGCCACCCTTATGCTAGCCCCGTAGTTTTAGTAGGGAAAAAGGATGGTTCTTGGAGGCTCTGTGTTGACTACGGGGAGTTAAACAAACGAGACAAGAAAAACGGTTTCCTATACCATTGGTAGATGATCTTTTGGATGAACTTCATGGTGCAGTGGTGTTTTCTAAAATAGACTTAAGGTCTGGCTATAACCAAGTCCGTATGGCTATTGAAGACATACAAAAAACTGCATTCAAGACACATGGAGGCCATTTTGAGTACTTGGTCATGCCTTTTGGCCTAACCAATGCTCCTGCAACTTTTCGAGGATTAATGAACTCTGTCTTTAAAGAGTTTCTGAGAAAATTCCTACTTGTCTTTTTTAATGATATCCTTATCTATAGCAGTAGTTTAGATGAGCATTTAAGTCATTTGAGGCAAATTTTGTCTACTATGAGGAGTAATTCTCTCTATGCAAAAAAATCTAAGTGTTACTTTGCAGTGGATAAGGTTGAGTATTTAGGCCATTTCCTTTCTAAGGAAGGTGTTGCTACTGACCCTGCTAAGATTGCTGCAGTCCAGTATTGGCCCTTACCTCAGTCTTTGAAACAGTTGAGGGAATTTTTGGGCTTAGCTGGTTATTATAGGAGATTTGTGAGGAATTACAATACTATCGCTAGACCTTTGACTAACAATGTTAAAATGGATAGCTTTACTTGGTCTATGGAAGCCAAGACAGCTTTTCAGAAGCTAAAAGATACATTAGTTCAAGCTCCTGTCCTTGCCTTACCCGAATTTTCCAAGGTTTTTGTTCTGGAGGTTGATGCTTCAGGTCAAGGTCTTGGGGCTGTATTAATGCAGAACCACCATCCTATTGCCTTTATCAGCAGAGTTCTTAATTCGCAGCAGCAGTCTCTTTAAACTTACGAGAAGGAGCTCTTGGCTGTAGTTTTTGCAGTTCAAAAATGGAGACATTACCTTCTTGGAAATCATTTCATCATTAAGACTGATCATAGGAGCTTATAGTACATCCTTAAGCAGAGATTGAATACCGCCTTCCAACAGAAATGGTTGGTCAAGTTGATGGAGTTTGACTTCTCCATTGAATTCAAGCAAGGCCAAGAGAATGTTGTAGCTGATGCACTATCTAGACAGGAACCAATAATGTGCCAAGCCATTACTACACTCTCAAATGAGTCTGAGCTGTTGAATAGTGTTAAGCTTTCTTGGCAAACTGATCAGCATTTGCAAAAGTTGATATCCGAGTTACAAGCTGATCCTCTCTCTCATAAGCATTATACGTGGCAACATTCTGAGTTGAGAAGAAAGGGGAGATTGGTGGTTGGTCAAGTTGAGTCCTTGAGAAAAAAACTTTTTGCTTGGCTACATTCTTCTGTTGTTGGTGGACATTCAGGAAGATCAGCAACTTTGAAAAGAATGCAGGCATTCTTGTATTGGAAGGGATTAACTAAAGATATCAGGACATGGATTTTACAGTGTTCTGTGTGTCAAACTTGTAAATATGACACCTCCGCTTCTCCTGGATTGCTACAGCCTCTGCCTATACCTGAGAGGGTATGGCAGCATATCACAATGGACTTTATTGAAGGTCTTCCTAATTCTAATGGTAAGCAAGTCATATTTGTGGTGGTTGATAGACTAAGTAAGGTTGCACACTTTATGGCTTTGAGTCATCCTTACACTGCAGCTATTGTGGCTCAATGTTTTCTTGACAATGTGTTTAAGCTTCATGGATTTCTGGATTCAATCACTAGTGATAGTGACCCTACATTCACTAGCCAATTCTGGAAAGATTTGATGTCATTGCAAGGAGTCTAGGTACAACTTTCTACTGCCTATCATCCTCAAACGGATGGCTAGACAGAAGTTGTCAATAGGTGTCTCGAAACCTTCTTGAGATGTATGTGTTCTGATGTCCCTTGTACTTGGTCTCGTTGGTTACCACTTGTTGAATGGTGGTATAACACCACACATCACAGTTCAATCAATGCAAGTCCTTATGAGGTTGTTTATGGTCAAGTTCCTCCTGTCTACTTGCCTTACTTTCCTGGAGAGTCTAAGATTGAGCTTGTTGATAGGAGTTTGCAAAAGAGGGAAGAGGTTTTGAAGTTGGTCAAATTCCATATGGGAAGAGCTCAACACAGGATGAAACAACTTGCGGACAAACACAGAACTGACAGGAAATTTGTGATTGGTGATCTTGTCTATGTGAAGCTTCATCCTGATAGGCAAGTGTCAGTGGCCCTCAGAAGTAATGCTAAGCTTAGTCCTAAGTATTATGGTCCCATTGCTGTGCTAGATCGTGTTGGAGAGGTAGCATACAAACTGCAGCTTCCTGCTAAGTCTCAAGTCTATGATGTTTTCCATGTTTCTCAGCTCAAGAAACATGTTGGTCCTGTTGTTACTGCTCCTGAATTACCTACTACCTTGGATATTGCTATAGGAGGGAAGGAACCAGAAGCCATCTTGGATAGAATGACTGTAAAGAGGGGCAACAAAGCTGTTACCAAAGTTCTGGTAAAGTGAAAGCACCAGTTAGTTGAAGATGCTACTTGGGAATTTTTCTTTGATTTGAAGAAAAGATTTCCTACCTTCAATCCTTGAGGACAAGGATTTCTTTAAGGGTAGGGGATTGATACGGGACTATTGTAATAGGGACACGTGGCAGTAGAGAAAAAGGGTAGTTAGAAGTCTGTTACAAGTCTATTACAAGCTGTTGGCAGCTATAAATAATAATTGTAATGTAGAATGAGTTTTTTAGCTTACACAGAACTCTTTGTAACAATTTCTCTCTGTTTTTCTTCATAAATAAAACTTACTCGGATTCCATTCAATTCCCTGGACTCCCTGTGTATGCAATCCTTCGAATTCATTGAAATTCCTAGCTTTGCCTTATCATATCTTTATTTTAATTTACTTTATTAATTTCCCAAGAGAGAAAGAAAGCATGTAGTTCTTGGTTTAGAGAGTGATTTTGAAGAGAGCAGAAGACGAATTGAAATAGTTTCAAGTTCAAGAAAAGAAAGTGATTGGGATCCCAATTTTACCACTAATCTCCCCCTTATAATTTTCTTTTATGCTATTCAAGTATAATCATGGTCGGATTGGATTCCTATCCCCGTGACCGTTCCTCTCAGAATCACTCACTCCTCCTAAGTTAACCGAATTAATTAATCTCTTAAGTTAATGCCAAATTACTTAGGGATTTAGTTCTATGAATCTAATTATAATTAAGTGATGTCTGCATTACTAC
This sequence comes from Hylodesmum podocarpum, assembly GCA_026586105.1. NCBI lineage: Eukaryota > Viridiplantae > Streptophyta > Magnoliopsida > Fabales > Fabaceae > Hylodesmum > Hylodesmum podocarpum. Next base: position 617,803 of record JALJEV010000071.1, on the reverse strand, counting down.
CTATTCCCATCTCTAGGATCCTAGAACAATAATGGTTTCATTCTCTTGTTTTCTCTAGAAGTTTACTTTGTTAGAGCGTCTCTAGATTACCTTATCAATTTAATAAGTTGTCAATTTAATAAATAGCATTAAGAACGAAGAATAAAACACTCAAATATATACTGAATAACATCAAGAATCATATAAAGGAGATAATTAGGGTTACATCATTATCCCAATCAAAAAAGGGAGTTAGTTCATAGTGGAAAAGGAAACAACACAAATAATAATGGAAAGAGAATACATAATGATGTCTAGAGTCACCTTCCTCGTGATTGAATTTCTTCGTCGTCTATGAACTGGGAGAGTTCTCAGCTGAAGAGTACCTGCCGTCTAGGTTTAGCTGTCGGAAATCTAAGAACTAGGGTTTTAGAAATTGTCTACGACTGAGTATCCGAAACTCTGCTGAATGAAGATTATTTATAGCCTCTTAAGTTGGACTTGGGCCTGATGCGAGTCTAACTCGCGCGAGGTAATAAACAACTTGCGCGAGTTCATGTTCCAGAGAGGAGCCTTGTGTTATACTCCAAGTCACTATGCGCGAGATGAAAAGAGATAAGTGCGAGATGAGGTGCCAGAGAGTTATCTTAATCTTCAAGAAAGGTGACTTCACGCGAGATGAGAAGAGATGAGCGCCAGATGAGGTTCCAGAGAGCTATTCTTCTTTACTGGAGCTCTAAGTCGCGCGAGTTGTGATCCAACTCGCGAGAGATGCTTCCTTGAGCACATTTTCACTTATTTTTGGCTATTTTTCTCCCTGAAATACTTAACACACCATCAACAAGTTCTAATACGAATTATTGTGAATTAAGATCAATTTAGAGTTATTTTTGGTGGATTAAGAGCGTGAAAAAGACAATTTATATTATAAAAGGAGTATAGAAATAACTCACATTTGTGAGTTATCACTTCACACAAGGTCACCAGAAGTAGCTTTGGTAACTTAGGAAAATATTGGAATTTTGCCTAAAGTGTGTAACAATTTTGGTGAGTTCAAAAAAGACAAAGATTTTGACTGTTCTGGCTTTCAAATTACACGACACAAATATGGTCCAAGGTAGTGTTTCTATAGTTGAAAAAAGACATTAAACAATTGCATGTAACTAACTAGTTTGCAGAGTTTGTTTTGTTTAACTACTTGATGAAAGCCTCCTTGAAGAATACTCTAATGAAGCTTTCGGATTGCCCATGTCTAGTCTTCAACCAAGTTGCACCGAAGAATCCAAGCCAAGGAAGCTCTCAGCCAAGGAAGTTTTTGGGTGTTTAGAAAAGTAGAAGAAAGGGTATAAAGCGGAAGGAGGAAGAAGATGGTGGCGCCAAGGTTAAGAACCTATAAGCCTAGGAGGAACCGCCATAGTGGAAAGAAAACTCCATTGATAAGATTTAAGGAACTTCCCTAAAGGAACAAGAGAAAATCTCTCAACAAGCTAAAAGCTCTTTTTCATTCAAAAATGTCAAAACTTCCTACATCATACTCGGCCAAGGTTCTTATAGGAAAACCTTGCTTGGCCATCAAGTTTCCTAACCATGGTTTAGGGTTCCTTAAGCCTAGTTAAGGCTAGCCAATCCGTGGGCTTACCTTAATCCCCAAGTAACCATGTTAGTTACTTGGTGGTTAAGGTAGCACATGGTTTCACAGGCCTTCACATGGGTGCACATGGGTTTGTCTCCCATTGGCACCCATGTGATTAGCCAAGTCATCAATCCTAATCACTTGGGATTAAAGGTTGAGATTCCTATTGATTAAGTAAGGCACGGATCCTAGCTTAAATAAGGTTTCCTCCTTTAATTCCAAGTGATTTCCAAGGTCCTTCACAAGTGTTTTGCCGAAAAAAGGTACATTTGAAAATCCTTGTATGAACCTTGTTTCCTTTGGATTTATGGCTTGCCTATCACTAGGTTTAACCGAGGGCTTTGGACCCTTAAAAAAAAAAGAAACACCGAAACCATTTACATAGGACTAGTATCCTTAGGTTCATACAACTTTACAAGAAGATTACATTCTCCTAGTCCTACACTAATAGCCTCTTGGTCTTGGAGTCTCCTAGTTTCCTCTTCTAGTCTCCTTTGCATGCCTCTAGTGATCCTCCTTGATGTTCCTACATCACTACTAGTTACTTTAAAAAATAACTAATTAATTAATTTTCAAGATAAGTTTTGACTTATCTTGACTTGACATTTAACGGTGGCTTATGATCTAGTTTTCAAATTGGACTTTTCTTCCTTTCTTTTGAAGGCTTAGTCATGTGGTGTGATGCCTTGTACAATTCCAACGTGCAAATTTTGTTACAAAATTACAAAGTTACCAAGTTTTCCAATTTTGGCATTTTTTTTTTGCATAATTTTTATGGTTGTCGTGGCTTTTCTTCCAAGCCCACCCTTTCATCTTTATTTCATCTTTTTCCATGCTTATTTACTTAATTTATAATTGAGATATCAAATTGTGCATATTTTTACACAATTGCAATTTAGAAATTACATAATTTTAAGGTTTTATAATGAATTAAAATCCTAACTTCTATTCTTTATTTTATAATTTGGATTCTATGTAATTACATATGGTCACCTAATAGGGGGAGAATTAGGTTTCACACATTTTTTTTCAATTAATTTAAGAATTCCTTATTTTAAAAGTTCTTCCCCAATTCCAACCAGTTAATTTAAAATAAGATGCAAAGGAAAAGTAAAAGTGTAAGGATAGAGAAAACCACATACGAACTTTTATACTGGTTCACCTTCCACCACCGAAGGCTACGTTCAGTCCTTCGACCACCGTCAGAGATTTTCTTCACAATCCGTAAAATTTGATCCAATTTATCGTAATCGATTAGATAACATGTTAGTTAACCGTATTATGAAACACAGAAAAAAATCATTGGCTTATCAAATTATCTATCGGGCTATGAAAAAGATTCAAAAGATTGACAAATCCACTATCTGCTTTAAACAAATCCACTATATAGTTTTCGTCAAGCAATATGTGGAGTAACTCCCAAGGAAAAGCACTATAGCGGTAAAAGCAAAACGCGTGATATGGATCTTCAAGTTCCATTCGTTGGTTATTAGGGAAAAGCATCACAAGGAAAAGCATTCGTTGGTTATTAGGGGCCGAAAACTTTCAAATTAAGTTCCAAATTAGGGATCGAGATATGGCTTTCAAATTAAGAGACTCATAGAATGGTAGAGGAAAATAGAGCTTTTGCACATTTTTGTTAATCCATATGAACAGGATCTATATAGACACATAGAGACATAGACCCATGAATCCATACACCTCGATCGAAAAAGAATCGAAATTGATGGATATCTCTCGAAACAAACTAAAAGGAAACGAAACCAAAACATAACTCATGGATCAATTAAGCTCTCTTGGGGACTTGCTTAAGAATGAGAAAGAAGAATCTATCAATGTAGAGTTACAATCTCACCCCGAGATCTTTACACAAACACCTTCAAGAAAAGCACCCCTTTTCTTGATTACAAACTCCTTACCGAACACTACGGTAATCAAATACCCTTTCACCGAATATTACGGTGAACAACAATCTTTCACCAACCACTACGGTGAATTCAAAACAACAAATGTTCAATAATGGAGAAAAGTGTATAATAGTTGTTTCAATGGTAGGTCGAATCCTACAAGAAAGGCTTTCTTATGATATGACAATTTAGACTCAAAAGCTTTTCTAATTATTTAGAACATGAGAAGAATTGAAAGTTTGTTCTTAAGTAATGAATAAGATTCTAAAAATCAAGTCTCTGTTTTCTACATTTGAAAACTTGTTTAAATAGGAAATCGTACCCTTTCAAAAACGTTTAAAAAAAGAGTCATTACATATTTTTCAAAATTTCAAACTTGGTAATCGATTACAACAAGTAAACGTTACCCACAATTCAAAATTTGAATAATGTAATCGATTACTAACTCTTGGTAATCGATTACAGAAAGCTGTTTCTGAAAATCTAAAAATTTGTGAACTTCGTAATCGATTATTAACTTTCTGTAATCGATTACTGAAACTTTTCTGTAATCAATTACTGATTTTTTTGTAATCGATTACTGACTTCAGGAAAATGTGTCTAAGTTAATTTTTTTACTTATTTTACTTCTTGAACTAGATTTTACGTAACTTGATTGTATACTTAAGAGTCTTTGATTATCATATCATCACATAGAACACTTACTTTATCTAGGTGAAGACTTGAAGCTTTAAAACTTAAGCTTTATCTTGATCAATTATCAATTCTTTGATGTTCTTCACTTTTCCTTTCTTTTTGTTGATGTCCTTTTGTCTTCATCAAAACCTAGCCATGAAGTCAGAAAGAGATTTTCTCCACATTCTAACCTTAAAATATTATATATGATTATACCATAATTAAGACAAAATTATAAGGATTCTAAAATTTATTTTTTGCTAATTTTACAGTTTACAGATCTTTCTAGATAAATTTTTAAAACGTTTACGGTATTTAATTTATAGAAAATTCATTATACAACGTTTTATTATAAAATGTATATTTATTATCCTATTTGTAATTTTTTTATCTTACAAGTCCTATTCCCTTTTATTTCCTTGCTATTTGAATTTTCAACCTATACTGCATGTATAAACACAGTTTGGGAAATAATTAAATTTTTCAGAAAAACGTATATTTTTAGAATCAGTAAATTTTTCTGTGTATCAATATATAATTTTTACGTATTAATTCTTGATAGATTTTTACAGAAACAACATTGTATAGGGCAATAATATAATTCAAACAATGATTATACAACAAAACAAAAATATCAAACAACAATCGACACGTCAAATAGGAATTAAAAACGCCAGACACATTTCTTTTTCTACACAACCCCGCAAATTGTTTAGAATTACGTTTTAAACCTAATTAAAATATAACAAACATTTTTACAAAATAATTTTTAGCAAACATTTAACTATATTTTTTAGTGTACATAGTTATTTAAAATAATTAAATAATTTTTGAGAAAATTACAAAAACCTGTTTTAAATAATAGTCAAATTGAATCCGGGCAATTCGCCAAATCACAATATAGTTAATTATAATTTAATCCACATCCTATCAGTTGAAAAAAATCACAATATAATTATAATTTATAATTGAAAATCATAAATCATTATAATTCAAATCATAACTAAGAAAATAATGATAATACATATTAATACCCAGAATTGTCAAAATTCAAATAAACTAGGAAATTCAATAAAATGTAAAAAATTTCATGAAAAGTAGAAACATTCCTTATCCTTAAATAAGCGCACTTTAACTAAGAAAGTTCTAAATTTTTCAATATTAGGATCGAATTGCATACATGTAATTGCTACCGTAAGTAAAGTCATTACAATTGATTTAATTTTTATTTTCAGTTAAAAGGAGGAAGAAAAAATAAAAAAAAAGGACTCATTAAACTAAAATTTTACTTTGGAAAAAAAAACAGAGATATAAAAAGGTTATTGTTTTCAAAATCTAATCACATGGCAAATCGTAGATCACATTAATGTGACTAGTTACACAAATAGGCAACTTTCCCCAAAATCCCTAAATTGATATTAATACTCAAAATATGATTAAGGAAAGAAAAATTATATCAAAATGCCACATCTTTCAAAATCTAATTACATATTCACGATTTAGATGTAATTAGGATCACAAATATATAATTAATATTAAAAATAGGAAACTTCTCCCATGACCCTTAAAACATAAATCTAGCCCAAAATTACCAATCAAAAGTTAGAAAGAGGATAAAATTTTGAATTAAATTACTATATCTGCAAGATGGAAGAAGAATTAACAAGAAGAGAGCAAAAAAAATGTGTTTTGTGTTGAAAAAGTGTGAGGGCTTTGCCGCATGTTCAAATCTCACAAGGCGCGCACAAACATCTCTTTTCACCCCTGTTTATAGATAACTCTTGGCCCTCTCTTGCTCAAACAAAAGAGCTTGAGACTTGAAAAACGTGCAACACTTTCTTACTTAAGCGAGAGATATCTCACTTGAGTAAGCAAAAACTCCTCTCATTTCAGAGAGAAAGCCTCGTTTAAGGCAGAGTAGAAAATACAAAAATACTTTCAATGTCTTTAAACTTAAAAATTTTCATATCTTAATATTTCTATGCACTTAAACCCACACCCAGCGCACCAAAAAGATAATTTTAAGTTCTAAATCCGAAGGTGATACAACCGTGTAGAGTTAGGGATGAAAGTTAGAATTGGAATTATAAGAAAAAGATAATGGATGGATTGAAGGAGATAGGAAGTATCCGATATTTTTGGTTTTGGGTTAGGTCATGTGTGTTAAATTGTTAATAAGGGATTTTGAGTGACTTAGGTGGATCAGCTTGACCCACTACGTGTTCAACTTGGGTGGGCGAGTCTTAAGTGGGTCGAATTATATTTCTAACAAATTTGTAAAAATTCTCTTTGCTTGACCCCGTCTAGACCTATGGTTGGTTGAGTTGGCCCACAGATTCTATCTCACTTTAACAGTTCTAACTGTTATGGCATCTGATAGTTACGAAAATATAATATTTCACAATTTTATAAATGGTAATGGGAGGTGACAATGGTAATATGATATCAATTGTTGAGTGCAAGTGTTAGATGTAATTGCAATAATAGTGATAGAATATATAAATTAAAAAAAAGATAAACAAGTGTGATAGTTAAAGGGATTAAAAATAAAATTAAAAAAAAAAACTCCCATAGTCTTGTATTTGAATTTTTATGTGACCAAAGTTTATATTTTTATAATAATTTAGAAAATGACGAGAGAATAAAAAAAATATTGGAAAAGTGAATAGTGGGTATTTGTTCCATTAAAAATAAAATTAACAAAGATAATTGTATTGACTGTACTTGTGTGGTCACATCAGCCGTCTAGCCAACCATCAATGGGTGGACACGTGTACCTGCTATGTCTGCACAACATTGGGAAATGACTTTATAACACCCCCTACAAGTCATCTCTCTACCTATATGTCCCCCGTTCTCACCAGGGAGGACAATCTAACTCATCCCCTTTTATTATCATATATTTACATAGTATTCTTTAACACATCACACATCAGTCACCTACTAACTTGACCGTCAGGGTGTCTTTACAAGTACCTTTCCCCTTCAATCCAAGCAACTCAGACTACCATGAAATCACCTCCAACACCTCGACACGACTACATCAAACATCATCTCCATCATGTCAACATCCAAACATCCCATTTTTGGAAGGAACAATAATGAATTCTATAATTTCAATTTTTGAAATAAACTAAATTTTATAATAAACTAATCTGTGGGTTGTGAAAAAAAAAATTCCATATAAATAAATAAATTACATAAAAAATTTGCAACTAAATATTTTAGGAATATGTTTTTTATGATATATTTGAATTACATTTACCTGCTAATAGATAATTATTTGAGATATAAACGTTTAATTTGTTGCAAATGTGCACATTTCAATACTCGATATATTGGAAAAAAAAATGTATCTATAAACTTGACCTTGGAGTGAACTTTACATTGCCTTTTTCTTTCTTTTGAGGAAATATCCTCTATTTTCAACCAACCGAGATGATAAAAATCCAAATCCAAAAATTATAATAAAATACTACAAACAAGGAGCCACGTATATAAAACGGTAGAAATAAGAAACCCAATGTAATAGCCGTCCTCGTAAAGCAATCCTCACTTTTTGGAAACTAAATGATCAGTGGAACGTTCTTCCACGTCCACTTCATCTTTCAACCTCGTTCCCTTAGTTGACCTTGTTGAACCGTTTCTACCCCAAAACGGTGGGGTCCACATGAACCCCCACCGGTCCAACCGGCCTTCCCCATTGAACCGCTCATAAGGCAGATAATTCCTTCCCACACTTCTTGTTCTGTAACCCTTCCTCTCACTGCTCTGTCGCTGCCACGTCACCCCGCAACTCTTTGTCCGGTTCAGCGAACCATTAGAAACCAATTGGTTCCGCACTTCCTCCGGCAACCGCAGCGTGAACCGCTCAAAGTCCTGACCCGTCGAGTGTGAACGCGGAAACAACTTCGCAATCCCAAACCCGGTCGAAGTGGACCGAACCGGAACCTCTGGGGGTGTAACACGTTGAATTTCTTCATCGACCGGATTGATATGATTCGGTTCACAATCAAGCTCAGTATTGGGCCGATTGGGCTGGACCGGATCTGGAATCTGAATCATGACGTTAGAAGGAGCGTCTACGTCGTCAGGTTCGGGCGGTGCAAGATTGGCGCGGCAAACGGGACACGTGGAGTGATTAACAAGCCACGCGTCGATGCACTCAGGGTGAAACACGTGGCAGCATTGGGGGATCAAACGCAGCGTTTCATCATCCTTGAACTCGTTGAGGCACACGGCGCATTCTAGCGTTGTCCTTCCGATTTTGAGGGATTTAACTTCCGAATACACAAAGGTCGGGAATGTGTCGATGATCTCCGGATCGAGTCCTTGCTGTTGCCGGCTTTCCATGCCGCCGGCGATCGCTACGGCGAGGTCCAGCCTCCCTCGGATTCTACGCTCCGCGCATTGGCGCGTGTAGATAGAGACGAATCCTAACGCGAAGAAAACCACGACGAGGATTATGAGAACCGCAGCCATGGTCTTGTTGAAAGTTATCCTCGTGTAAGGGTCCACACGAGGAGGAGAGCTTTGGGACTTTGCCGGCGGCACAAGAAGAAGAAGAAGAAGAAAAAGAAGAGAGTAGAAACGATGATGATGAAGATTCATCGACAGTTGTGCAAGTGCAGGTGTAGGGCGCTCAGTGCGGATGCCCATAGCTGATCATGAAAGTGCAGTGCAAGCTGTGTAGTTTGCTAAAAGAGGAAGTGATGAATGTTTAGGTCATGAGAAAATTAAAAATAATTAAATTTTATTTATTTTTTATTGTTTTGGGAATAATAATGATTTCGGTTGCTAACATTCGAGGACTTTTTGATGAGGAATGTTGGAAGGGTAGATAAAGAAGAAAGCGTAATGAAGATGTTAAGGGGTGGTGTGGATTTTGGAGTCGTGGACTTTACTCTCTGCGAGCAGGCACGATAGGTAGGGTAGACTTTAAATGATTGGGTTTTGGGTTTTAGGTTTTGACTCCTCAAATCTTTATGGGTCGGCAAACCTTAATTTTATATTGCAAGTTTGCACTTTGCAGTTACAAGTGATAGCGTCGTCAATTCTCAAGGGAAAGGTAAGAAAAGGTGAAATTTAGAAACTAATTTTTTATTTCTATTTTATTTATATTTAAACAAAAATATATATGATTATTTATATATATATATATATATATATATATATTTTTTTTTCAATTTTGTGTCTTCTAAATGCACTAGTGACCAATAGTAAGAGTTTACTTGTTAGTTGTTTACGTTTTCGTATGTATATTGCAGTTTTCGCTGTTATGAATTGAATAATGACCATTTTTGTTGTGTACGAAAATATACATTCGAGTCTTATGTATCTTCGCCAATTTTTTCTTGCTTCTCCCGTGAAAGACTATTTCGTTGCTATTGCTTTGAGAAATCAGTAGGAGTGTAGGACTATCGTAATCTGTTTTATAGAGTTGTTTGTATGCACATTTAACAGTTATCTATAACTATAGAGATAAAAAGAATTTAATTTCTATTTGGTGTAAAAAATTATTATAAAAATTAACAAATTTATTATATGTAATAATCTATGTTATTGATTATAATATGATCTTTAAATAGATAACACATTAACATTTTTATATAAATTAACGAGCTACCTAGTCATTGGTAATCATAGGCATAAAAGTTGAAAACCGAAGATTCCTATTTTCTTCTGCAAACTACAGATCTGCAACGGTGATATAACTTTTAAATCTGGCCATTAATGCGTGTTTGATTTATTTTTTAATTGAAATTTAACCTTGTTCAATAATACATTTTCTTACATGGTTAAGATTTGTTGTAGCTTTCGGAAAACCTGGATCGAATATTTTTTTTCCCTAAACGTTTAAGTTGATAAGATGTTTAAATTCGTGCAAAAAAATTCTATACGCAGGCTCAAAAAGCTAGAATTATTTGTCTATTTTAAAAGAACGAAAAAAACTTTAATATAACTTTGTACGCGTAAATTTCTCTATAGATATTTGTGAAGTAAAAAATAAAATAAAAATACATTAGAATTTTATATAAACCAAATTTATTTGTGTATTGTAACTTTTTGAGAAGTTAAATAAAAAAAACTTCTTTAACAATAAGCTGTATGTATGACAAATATGTTATACTCACATTTTGAAATTTTATCCTTAATAATAATTTTCATTTAGTGATAGGCTCCCATAGTAACACTTAGGTTTTCGTCCCTCGCAATGCTAATACTTCAATATATTTATATCTAAAAAAATTGAACATGTATTTTAATGAAAAAAAATGAAGCATTTATTTTCTTAATGGATAAATAATATGTACTACTGGATAACATGGGGCATTTATTTTTGAATCGGTAAATTATATCGAAACCGAAATCTAGATAATTAAAACACAGTGAAGGATTTTATACATAAAAAGAAAGTAGAAGTGTTTTGAATATTAATTTGTCTGCCCAGATGATGTAGTCTTTAATGGTTTTTGTTAACATAAATTAATTTTATAACAGTTAAATAGAATACTACCTAAATCACTTTAAAAACAAAAAATATATTATCAAATTATTGGGATTAAAACTGAATAAAATATTTAAAAGAGACTAAAATCAAATGTTTCAAATTTTACATAGTCAAAAAATAGATTTCTTCCTTGATATTTTTGCAATTTAACTATAATGTACAAATTAAAGAGTTGGTGTTTAATCATTCTTTCTATTTATTGGTTTTGTTTCCTTAATTAATTTATTTCGTGTAAAATGAAGAGTCCCTATTTCTTAAACAATTTCTTATTTAATTTTTTTATGTCCTCTTTTTATACTGAGATCATTCTGATACATGATTACCTCATCCCACGTCAATATTAAATTTGATCATATTTATGCTATTTTTGTCATCCAAACTGGCCGAAGGGAACTTTTCCTTCCTATTTCTATTTATCCAAACAATATTTTATTTTCATTTTATTTTTCTTCGATTACAATCTTTCCTATTTATTCTTTCTTATGACTTTCTTCTCTATTTCGTCCCTGATCCAAACAAAGCAAGATGACTTTTGGCAACTATACGGTGGTTATTGAGAAGTAACTTTACCATTTTAACACGAAAAAATATTTAGTAGATAACTGTAAAATACAGATAATTAGATAACTAGTTATAAAATATATAAAAATAAGAAGAAAAAGAAAAAATTAATAAAAAAATATGTATGTATATATATTTTGTGAGTGAATTGATTAGAGTTAATTACAAAATAAAGTTGTTTAACATAAATATGAACTATAACCCAAGCAATCCGGCAATACTGTTTTCCTTGAGCTGGGTAGTGTGATTATTTTTAAAATCAATTAATAGGATTAGCAAAATTTAATTTATGGTTATGAATTATAAATTTAAATTTTATTAATTAGTTTATATTTTATGCTTAGAAAAATAATTTAATGTTTAATTTAGATAATTAAAATGCAGATTGTAATTATTTAAATTTAAAATATTTTTAATATTCTTTAATTAATTTAATATCTTTTTATAAACAACAGAGTTGGTGATTGGAGTTCTCACTAATGTCTAATCAATATAACATGTGATTAAAATTTGAACTCAAAGTTAGATTCCTAGATACCGAACTTTGATTAAATTAATTTGGTTCTTAGCAAATTAAATGTGAAATTCCTTTTTAGCCTTTAGTAATAAGTTGGCAGAAAAAATAGGAGCTTTCTCTTTTGTTCTTCAAGAAGAGTCACCTCTTCTCTTCATTCTTGCATGCAATCATATCTTCTTTTTCTTTAAAGTGTCGATGGAGTGAGTGCAAGCTTGAGGTTAAGAGTGAGCTTAAGTCTTTGTTACTATTAAATGTGAGCCACCACGAGATAAGGAGAAACCTAGTCAAGTCGTTAGTAAGAGGAAACCACGAGTTCTTCATTTCATTTCTTCCTTCTTCAAATTGAGATTTTTAAGAGGTAAGGAGAGCTTTCCTTCCTTTCAGACTCGTAGTGCATGTGAGGATCATACATGGTGTATGTGTGTTATGTCTGTTTTAGAGAGGGTTTTGAATTACACTAACAGCTACGTTTAATTAAAAGAAATGTTTTAGGTGGAAAATGAGTTTTTCATGAGAAAATGTGATGACAATATCCACATTGAAATGGAAACCCTATCGAAAGAATCCAAAAATTCTAACTGTTCTTAATTCATATTTTGAACACTTTCATAAAACATTATTTCTTAAACCCCTAGTCTCAGGGCATTACGACTCAATAGAAACCTACTCAATTGAGTTCATCCTATTTTTGTTTTCAAAAACATAAGGTATGCACCTATGTCACGTAGACACCATTAATGTATCGACCAATTCAACATCATCAAAAACATTTCCCTTATCTCTCTGCTTATGGTGTTCTCTAAAAACATCACAATTGAGTTAATACACCCTTATATACATATTTCAATGCATATTTCATCATCATACTATATTATGAACATCCACACATCATCACCTCTATCATCATTGCATAATCATTATTATTATTATCACATGAAACATCAATGAGCTACTCTTTGCATAAGGAGTTCACCCTAACATTGAAGTATATTACTTTCACAGTGTCACACCAAAACAAGGCTTAAGGCATGAAATACCACAACCATCATCATTCAAAATAATCAATCTATCTATGGACCAAAGGTCGCATACATCATCAAGATAACCAAACTCTACATCACATCAATTTCATTATCAGACACGTGGTTATGATTATTATTCAGATGCTTCAAAGAGATTTAATGTTTATTAGTTAAAAATCAATTTTCAATCATCTTAAAGAAACAAGCTCTTAAGTCACAGAAGAAGTCTAGTCCACGACAAAATAATAAATTTAACTTAGGCAAAATTGGCTAAGTTTTCAAGATTTCAACAAAAAAAAAAAAAAAACATTTGAATAGAGTCTCCCCTGTAATATGTACATTCCCAAAAGTGAACCTGCATAAAATCTCAACCAAAATAGTGCAAGCAATCCACCACATTCATATATTTGTAAAAACAAAAAGGTCTAAAACATATTCTATTAGTTGAGAACATACTATTTACTTTCTTTTCACAAAATCACTAGTATTATTATCAATCACATCCCATTAGTTGAAAAATAAGTTGTATTCATTCTTTATCTCTTTCAAATATCATACGCATAATCATAAATTAAAACAAATGCTGAAACTCCCTTTACCTCTTAGAGCGTGCTTTAAAAACTAAGAAAATCGTAATTTAAGTGTCAAATAAACACTGTGTACCTCCAACCACTACTTCAATTGAGATTTTGTTTGATTCCAAATGAGTAAAGAATAAGTCAATACATTTAGTTTAAACAATGGAATAGGGCCAAAAAGAACTAAAATTGAGCCAAAATTCCATTTATTCAAAGGAAAGAAAAGATATATCAAAATGTCATCATTTTCAAAATCTAATTATATATTTGTGATCAAGGTGAATCCAAGATCACAGAAATGTAATTAGTTTCACAAATACGCAAACATTCCCTGTGACCTCTAAAACTTAGATCTAACCCAAAACTATCGATTAAAAGCCAAAGAGGAAAGTTTAGTCGATAAAAGCTTACCAATTTAGGGAAAAAGAAGAGAATGTAAGAAGCATCTCTCTCACTTGAGTGAGCTGCTCTCGCTTGAGCGAGAGGTCCTGGGTTATTTCTTCATTAAGTTGATCTCTCACTTGAGCACAAAGCTCTCACTTTAGCAAGCCTCCCACTTAAGCAAGAGAAAGGTCGTGACTTTTATGATAAAGGATTCTCTCTTGATTGAACGCTACACTTTTGCTTGAGCAAGAATTCCCACAATGAAACACCTACAAATGAGTCCTAAGCTTGGTAATTGATAAATTTAAACACTCATGCACATCCACAACCATCTAAGACAGAACTCACAATAAAATCCGCTACAACACTCGTTGCCTAAAAACATCTCCTTTAATACGCCATCTTTGTCAAAATCTTATCACTTTGACAACCTCGCCTTCATTCCATGTCAAAACAACTCTCAAAACACACGTATACATAATTATGCTTTTTTTTTATCCAAAACTAGAAAATATTTATGTCAACGTAACTTCATTTCTTAAAAAACGTAAAATCTTATTCATTCTTTTATAAAATCACACAAAATTTTAGTTACTCTTTTATAAAAATATATATTTAAGTAACTAAAAAATCGGATATTACATTATGTGTTACCCATTTTTTTGTAGTTTATATTTTTAAAATTTTAGTTTATCAACCTAACCTAAGTTATCTATCTAGGTTAAGTTGAGTTAAAATATATGTTCAAACCACTAAACATATACAATTCAATTTAACTTTTAGTTTTTTAACAAGTTAAGAATAGATCAAGTTGAATTGACCCAATTTACCTTCGTATGGCATAATCATATAGCATAAAATATTATTTTTTTTAAGGATTTATTAAGTTATTTGTAATTAAGTGATTTATATGAATACTAAATATTATTAAGTTATTTGTAATTAAGTGATTTATATAAATATTTTTAATTCCATTTGTATCAATATTAATGTCATTCTATAATCACATTTACTACTTATGCGTGTAAGTACAATTCTATTGGAGTATGTTATTATTTTGATTTGATCTCTGTTCTCGCTGGATTCTGAGGTGGTCCGAGCTCAACTCGGCCCTGAGAAATCCGGCGACGTGAAGGGTTGAAACCCTCGTTGATTTGTATGAGTAATTTAGATTTTATTTTGTGTGTCGATTTTGAGTCCTCTATTAGTATTTATAGAAATCATAATTAAGGTTCCGTATTCGTGAATTTCATAGGGAAGATTGCTTCAGGCCCAAGAATCCTGATAAATCAGGGAAAATATATATGTCCATATTTGTCCAGATATATTCTATTTATGTCGAGCTCAACCCGGTCAGTGAGATAAGCTTATGGTCCAGGAAATGAACTCGGTGCTCATCCTCGGCCCGATACAATCTCGTTTGGAATTTGTTACGCATGTCATACAACATAATTTTTTTTCTTTTACTTTTGCTATTTTTTCCCGTATTAAGTTAATGAGATCAATCAACTTAACCCAATCAACCAATGCTAGTGCTTTATTGGTTCATATCTATGAAAGTATTATCTGAAACCATTTCCCCAACACAATATCACAAGTTGTTCGGTGAAAAGAAACAAAATAATCTGATATAATCGAAAATCCTCGAGACTTGAATCTCCCATGGAATCCACGTAAGAAAGATAGTGCGTTAGTCTTTGCTATTTTCGAAGATAGTGCGTTTAGTTTGTTCAAGTCTTACACAATTAACTCGTGTAAAGTGGGAAAAGTTATCAACTTAAGGAACATGAAATAATCTGAATACATAAGCACCATTCCTTTGCCGCAAGAAAGCATACATCTAATCATTTATATCGAGAAGTCCACATCCACACGATTGATTGGTCCATCACAAACAAGTAGCAGCTTATCCCTATTTATAATTTTATGGCATAAAATTTTTTTGAATAGCTCACATTTTTATACATTTTATTAATATTTTCTATTTTTTCTATTTTTATCTATTAATTCATATTATCTATTATATTTTTATTTTTATTCTTTCATCAGATGTAGAAGAACATATCAAATGTCTATAAGTTTTGTTTTATTTTTCAATTTTAATAAGATTAGATCTATTAGAATGATGTTATAATCGATGTAAGGATAGAACACATGAAGCACGTTACGCAACAGTCATCGTTTAAATTAAGCTAATTGATAATGGTTGATTAGCATGCGCCGTTGAAATATATCGGTGGGTGACATGGGTGGGTCCCATATCATGTTTCACATGATCTCTGTTTAATCCGAGTTGTGATCGAATATCAATCTTTATCTCAATTTGTTAAATACGTTATAAGAAACGTGTTAAGATATTATAGTATGCTCAATTTACTTATAACTATGGTTTTTCATGCATAAATTTAAGATTCACAATACATGTGTTGTCATTACGTACACTTGAAACAAAAGACACGCGGTTGAAAGTCGGCATGTTTGTTTTGCAATTTATTTTGTATGTGTAACATATTTCCCTTACATTCGACGATATACATATGTTTGACAATTCAATAGTTTATAAATTTGTTTAGTTAGAGTTATGATTTTATTTCAATGAATTCTAACTTATTTTTGAACTCTTCTAATGTATACTTAAGTTACACAATGATTTTGATAGGAAACCTACAAAATTAGTTTATCTCTAGGCAGCATTTTACTCAAATACACATGTAGTAATTTTTTCTAACCCCCAAATTTCTCTTTCTTTCGACTTAGTCTCAGTTAAGATTTTTTTAGTTTTTTAATAATGTATTGTATGAAAATTAAATCATTGATTACGTTTTGCCTAGATATATGTCGTATAATAATATACATCAATTTTTTTATTTATAGGAATCATGATCAAATGTACGGCTGATGAAATTTATTCATATTTAATGCCAAACCAACTATGAGATATGACATTTTACATTAATTAAATATTTTAGATTTAAGTATGTTTTTGTTGAAAAAGTTTTGATTTTGGTTCTGTTCAAACTTTTTATTTGTTTTCCATTCATCTCTAAAGACTTAAATAATTATTTGAAAATAAAAATATTTTGATACCTATAAAAAATATTTTTCTTTAATTTATATCTCACTAAAATTTAAAATAACTTTTTCTATCTTTAACTGTCATTTTTGTTAGATAAATATATTTATTTTAAGAATCTAAAAGAAATTCTAACAATTACTGTCACCTGTGTTAGTGTCGATGTGTCATCTAATAATATGGTCATTTGACTCCTATTAAACATATAAAAAGATAATAATATTATATGATAGTAAGGGACCATGATCAATGATTTTAAAATTTTGAGGGATGAAAATAAAATAAAATATATAGATTAAAATTAAAACTCGCCTAATTTATAGTGACTGATAGTATATTTATCCAATATTTATCATATATTATAAAATTATTTAAATCTATATTTTAAGTTTCTCATGGTATAAAATTATTTTGAAAATATTGTAGTTAATTTTATTTAACATTTTATTTAATCGATCTGGGTATAAAATCTACATTTTAAGCTTCTCAAGGTATAAAATCTAATTTAATTATATTCTTTTACCTTACGTGATATTTTATTAATTTTAATTTAAAATTTTCCTTCCACTAAATAATTTTTAACATTGTTTTAAAAATCAAAATATGAATTCGAAAATAAATGAAGTACTTTTTGAGTAATTGAATGGGCAAACTGATGTATCCTTTCTAACTTATACAATTAACTCTATATTTTAACTCACAGAATTGAAATCATTATTAAAATAATTCTAATAATTAAATTAATAATATTTTGAAATCAAAATTTTAAAAAATAATCTTTTTCTTTATTGGATATTTTTATTTTATTTGTATTTGCATATAATTTATATTTATTTTATTTTTAATTGATAGGTTTTATTAGAAAGGTAAGTTTTAAAATGTAATTATAGTATAAGAATATTGTTTATATATAACTGCTTAATTCATTTTCATGTAATATAATAAAATTGTTATTTCTATTTTTCATAATATAATATAATATAATACGTTATGACGCGTTCGTGAAAAGAGAACATCTTAATTTTTTATATTTTTTATGGAAATATTAATATTATAGAATAAGAAGATAAATATAAGCTATATGTTTGATTGTTATAATCAAGAATTAATAAGATCATAAATTTAATTATTATAATTAGAGATTTATAAGATCTATTTAAATGTCACAATCAAAAATTGATAAGATCTATAAATTTGATCGCCACAACAGAAAATTTTTTTTATATTTTTTATTTTAAATTAAACTTCCATAAAAATATAATACAATAAATATTCATTTATAAGTTGAATAGAATATATATATATATATATATATATATATATATATATATATATATATAACTTAACCTACAAATTTTTATTGTAAAATAATAAAATAATAAAAATCTACTAAACCTATTAAAAATAGGTTAAATGACCCATTAAGAAACAGATTAACTGTAATCAGAAAATCTGTTTAAAAATTGAAAATAATGCAATATAGTATATTATAATATATATATATATATATATATATATATATATATATATATATATATATATATATATATATTACGTTAAAGTATTACTGTTTGTTTGTCCAAACATATGTTAAAGCTAATAATCTAGAAAGCTAGATATTTAGACTTGTATTACTTCTTCCTATTTCATTTGGGCCTATCAAGTATCTAAAGCTAAGCTCGGGATTTTCTTTATCCGTAGTTCAACAGATGTCACCATCATTACAGGGCGAAGGAACTATTTTCAAATGCTAATTACAAAGAGACTTCCGCTGGGACTTAATTGGTACGATGAACATTATTGGGCCTTTTGAGCCATACGGATTTAAAAGAAAATTTTAATTACAGATGTAGCACATGTGTTTAGAAATTAGTTACAGTTCTGTTGTTATTTAGGAAAAAAAAAACATATAGGGTTATAGTAAGAAAAAAAAATATATTGAATTATAGAAGACTGTATTTTTTTTTGAATGACATAACATGCATTTATACAGCAACAAGAAATCAAAAATCACATAAAAATCTGTTTTGATTGATAACAAATATACTTAGAAAGGGAAATCAAATATTCTATTTCTAAGAAATTATTTGACTCTTTATAGTGTATAAATTAGGAAATTTAGAAAGAGATGATTTGACAGTTTTATGGGTCATTGCATTCAACTCTCCTCCTTGATATTGAAGCCGTATATTCTAAGTTTTATTTTCTTAAGAACTCAAATCTGTTTTTAGGAAGCGTCTTTGTTAGAATGTTTTTGATATTTTGTTCTATAGTGAACAAATTACACTTCTCCATCCTTCTGAACTTCTTGGGGACTTCCTTTACATATTTTTGCTGATATATAAATATTTCATCATGCTTTTGTTGCACCTGCTTACCAAGGAAGAATGACATCTTTCCAACGTCTGTCATTTCAAAGACAACTTTCATTCTTACTTTGAACTTATCAATAAGCTCATTATGACTTCCTTCTGGTTGTTCAACTAAGATTTTTTTCTCAAAGTACCCATTCAGTGATTGTGTTCTCATGGGTCCTCCAACATTTGTGTGTATCAATTGCAACCTTTTTGTAGCCCTCCGAGTCATAGTTTGTGGAAAAGGGAGTCTTGTTTGCTTTCCATATTGGCAGGTAGCACACGTAGGAAGTTCTTCTAATTCAAGTGAATTTTTTGCAAGATTGTTCTTTTTCATAAACATTAGAGCACCGTGATGGAAATGCCACAATCTCTTATGCCAAAGTACTGTGCTACCAACCTCTTTGTGCATTGCAGCTTGCTCTTTGTTCATGAGGTCCAAGGCAAAGCTTTTGCCTTTCATTTGAACATCGAACACCTCTCTGTCTTCTGAGTCTTTGATCATGCAATGTCTGTCTTCAAATAATACCTTATAACCTTTTTCGAGCAGTTGAGGAACACTCAGTAGGTTTTGATTAATTTCCGGGACATACAACACTTCAAGAATTAGTTTCAAACCTGTGTGGCTTTTAATCGCCACAGTTCCTTTGCCTTTTACTTCAATGTATACTCAATTTCCAATCTTGACTTTAGAAAGAAAAGCTCCATTAAGTTCAGTAAAGAGCTCACGATCATAGGTCATGTGGTTTGTACATCCACTGTCAATGAGCCAACTTTTTGTAGAGCTATTGACATCAAAACATGATACAACAAACAACTACTCCTCTTGTAATTGGTCCACAACAACCTTGACTGCTTCTTGTTGTTGAAATTTACATACTTTTTCAACATGCCCTGACCACACCTATGACACCTGACATCTGGTCTCCACCAACACCTTTGTTGCGAATGATTATTTTTTTTTACAGTGAGGGCAAGGTGGATATACCTGAGTGTTGTTGTTTTGATTTTTGTTGTTTGCATAAACTTCATGTCTGTTGTTATGACTTTTTCCATCATTGTTGATTTGCAACTTGACTTGAAATACCCCTTCCATAAATCCTTCCTGCTTCATAAGCCTTCTCTGTTTTTGTGCCTTTAAAGCATGCAAAACTTCTGACAAAGTGATTTGGGATAGATCCTTTGTGTTCTCTAAAGTTGTGACAGAGAATTCATAGTTTTTGGGAACTGTTACAAGAATTTTTTGTATAATTCTTGAATCTGCAAATTCTGCACCTAATAATCTCACATTGTTAGCAATGCCAAGTAGTTTATCTGAGAACTCTTTGATTGTCTCTAACTCTTTCATCCTTTGTAGTTTGAATTCTCGAATTAAATTCAGAACTTGCATGTTTCATACCCGATCATCTTCTTCATACTCCTCCTTCAAATAATTACAGATGGCACTTGCAGTTTTAATGAAAATTGTTTTTGAGACTCCAGCAAATAGACAAGTCTTTGCTTTTATTTTTCTGGTTTTTTTCTCCTTGTGATTTTTCATTTGGGCGACTGTAGGATTTTCTGGTAGTTGAGGAACATCATAATCCTCTTCTACAGCATCCTAGACATCTAGAGCTTCCAGGTAATTTTCCATTCTCACCGCCCAAACGTTGTAGTTCTCTCCATTAAACACAGGAGGAGCAACCTGTGAAAAGCTTGCCTCAGTATCCATGGCACAGGTCCCGTAAGAAGTTTGCTCTGATTACCAATTTGTTGGTTATTTAGAAAAAAGCATATAGGGTTATAGCAAGAACAAAAAAATATATTGAATTATAGAAGACTGTTTTTTTTATTGAATGGCATAACATGCATTTATATAGCAACAAGAAATTAAAAGTCACGTAAATTCTGTTTTGATTGACAACAAATATACTAAAAAAGGAAAATTAAATATTCTATTTTTAGGAAACTATTTAACTTTTTATTGTGCGCAAATTAAGAAACTTAGACAGAAATGTTTCCACAACTTCATGGGTCATTGCATTCGATAAATTATCTGTCCGTTAGTGTTTAAGCCTAAGGCATATTTAATGGGTTTAATGCAAGATGTGTACAGTATCTTCAACCATAATTGAATTATTATTGAATGTGCCCATGGTGTCACCAAATACTATTAGTTCCTGAGTTAACAAAGAAAGCCACAAATAATAGGGCACAACCGAATTTGATTGGTTCATCAGTTAAAGAAGGAAGTGCTTAGGTCTGAGGCACCTTCTGAGTTGCTCAGACTTGTGTCACTAGGCCAAAATGTGCGTTGATGGTACGTCTAGGCCAAAATTTTTATTTTTTAATTTTATTGTTAATTTTTAATGATATTTATTTTTTTAGAAATAGTTAAATAATCAATTTTTGCTAATAAGGTGAGAATAATCGAATAATTACTTGTGATAATTTTATTTGATATAATGATTTAATTTTATAATTAAGCTTATTAATTTAAAATGCTAATATTTTTTATTTGTGTTGTAGATAAATTGTGGAGATATGACTTATGTTATTATCATTGTTGACTACATTAATAGATACATGAGGATAATGAAAGAGTCGGGTTTAAAGGATCAAGAAGAGCTATGCAAATCAAAAGAGGAATATAAATATTCAATTATTGAAAAAAATAATCTATGGTAAATTTAAGTTAAATTTTAATGAAGTAATTTATTTTTTCACAACTAGATATATTGTAAAAAATAAATATGTTGTAATAGAAATAGTCGATGATGATGATGATGCTAATTATATGATTACTAATTTTCTTGAATAGGACAGTGATCCTTTTGAATTGTGTGTAAAAGGTGTTGTAGTAGGTGGTGCGTACAATATATGTATAATTGAGATAAATGTTAGTACGTCATATGCGAGGTTAAACTACAGTTCCAATGATGAAGATTACGTCATTTCTTATTCATATGTTGATTAATCATCTGGTGAAAAAGATGTTGACAATAATTTACCTGATTCAGGTGATGAAAGAAGAATTGAAGATAACTGTAGTTTAAGCTTTAATGTGCAACATCATGTCGTTGGTGAGATACAAGGGAAATGTTAACGTGTTAAAAATCAATATTTAATTTAATACAATGAAAATTCAAATTATTTATGTGTTATTAATGTAAGAGGAAACCAACAATCATTTTGGCAAACAACGCCACATGGATAACCCTGATAAAAACTTGTGGGGTTTAAGAGCTGATTCGAACTAGTCGATCAGACAAGAACTAAATGTTGGTTTGGAGTTTGATATCAAAACTGAAGTTCAAACTGTTGTTGCATGGTACTTGATGAATGTGCATAAGTATGTTAATGAGTCGATAACAACAGAGGTATGTTATACATTGCCCAAAAAATTTTCCTGATACACCTTGTCCTTTTTATATCCGGGCCATAAAATCAAATATGACAGATAGATGGAAAGTTACGCAATAGGGCAGACCTCATACTTGTTTAAACCATAGTTTGACTCAAAATCATATCAATCTTGATTCAAATTTAATTATTATGTGAATTGTGGATTAGTTTATAAAATTTAAATTGTTTCATTTTTTTCTTCTAAATATGTAAAGTATTTGCCGTGTTTTGTTAAATAATATATATTTTTTACATATATGTTACAAGAGTGAGTTGACTGATTAACTGCATGTTATAATTAATTTCAAAATAAAAGCCTCAAGAGACATGACGAGAACACATCAACATATATATCAGCAGGTAGATTTTGAGAGATATGAGCTTGTTGCCTTGTCTCAACTTTACTTCACAGCAACTACCAACTCACTTATAAAATATATATATATATCCTTCTTTCTCTTTACATTTTATATCTGAATATCTATTTACTACAGTTGTCCACCCAACATTTTTCGCCCTGGCCTCTCTAGACCTAGATTATAATTAATTGTTACTCAGTTCAGCGCCCAGTCAGGCTTGTCCCGACCTGATTCAGTTGAATTGCACCAGAGATAGTACAGTTTCTTACTAAGCACGTAAATCATACTCAATATTTATTGCAAATAAATAATAAATTCATAACACTTTTTAAATCTCGCTATTACCTCGTCTATATATTTTATACCTCATCATACGAACAATGAGAAAAAAAAAATTAGGTAAGAATGCCGAGTCAGTAACAGTCAAGCTAATATATTATTACACATGATATAACTAATATATTACACAAATAATATAGAGACTCCAACTGATAGTCAAGATATAAGTATACAAATATGATGAAATATATATAGCAATGATTTAACTTCTACAAAGTTGCATTAAGTTTTTTGTCCGAAAAACCACATCTACAAAGTAACACAATTAATCTATCCAATAAGCTAGAATTCAGAAGATCTCTCACCAGTATTATTATCCAACTCCGCATTCGAACGCGGAATCGGTGATTTTCTCGTGGATCTAATCCAACCCCAGGGTTCCTCAGCACCACTAAACCTCTCGTATTGAATGTACCCTCTCCCACGCCCACTCCCCACGCTCCTCGTCCTATACCCCCACGTGCCACTATTCATTCTCGTGAAGCACACGCAGCTATTCGCACGCTTCAGCTTCGTCGTCGAGTTCACCATCTGGCTACGTACCTCCTCCGGTAACCGTAGCGTAAACCTCTCATAGTTCTCACAAGGCTGCACCAGTTGACTTGTGGAGTTTGACCGGGGAAACAAAAGAGAAGATAAGAACCCCGTTGATCTTGATCTTGATGGACGGCTCTGATGTAAACTACGAATCCTACGAAGTACGTCCACGTCACTGTCTCTCTTACGATCCTCGAAACTATCGGACTGATGTTCATGCTCTTGTTCTTCTTCTTCATCGGGTATTTGAATGGACAACATTGGAGGCATGTTAATGTTGATGTTTGCGTCTTCGAGTTGTGGAACGAGGTTAGCGCGACACACTGGGCACGTGGTGTGAGAGGCTAACCAAATGTCGATGCAATTGGGGTGGTACACGTGGCAGCATTTGGGGATCATGCGGAGGGTTTCATGTTCTTCGAACTCGTTCAAGCACACGGCGCATACCAACGTGTCTTTTCCGATTTTGAGACCCTTCACTTCCGAGTAGAGGAACCTGGGGAAGGTGTCAATCGTTGCTTGGTTCAGACCGTTGGATTCGCCTTGCGAAAGCACTACAAGAAAAATCAAATTTAATGATTTTGTTACAATAGATAGAAGAAAAAAGCTACTACCCTTTAAAACATCTTTTTAACATTTATTTAATTTTTACTATTCATCTAATGACTATCTATCCTTGAAATTTACGTTTAATTAATTTTAACCAATTTATAATTTTGACACTAGCATGGTTCCCATATAAAAATTGAAATTCAATGTAGATACTTATAGTTTATAACTATTTATACATTCTACTCATTACATAGTCTAATAAACAAAAAAATATATAAAACCTTATATTTAAATTTTATTATTGTCAAATTTATATAAAATTAATTTAGCATAAAAATAAGGGATCTTGCTAATTTATGAACTAAAAGGAAAAAAAATAATACCTAAACCATCAGTGAGCGTAGAAAAAAAAATATTCGTGCTTTTAATTCTTTGCTCTAAGGGCACTAACTATTTATATGCATAACGGCACCACAACCCTTTCATCTACGATGGTATTTAACGACGAAACAATTTATATAAGCTCGTGTCAATTGATATACGAGAACCTATGTAATATATTTAAAAATAAGATCTTTAAAACAAAATTTAGGATAAATTTATGATTTATTTATGAAAGATTTATTGTGATGTGATCAATTAAAAAAATATCGACGATAAAAAGGTATAACATATAAAATTTCTAGTAATTTCATAGAAATTTTGTATCTAGAAAAATGAGTTGAGAAAAAATTAATATTAAAAAGGTATAATAAAATAAAAAAAATCATAATTGTAATATTTTTTTTATTTTAATTAATAAAATAAAATTCGACAAAATCAAATAATATAGATCTAATGTTATGATAAATTAAACCTACCGAATCAGGACTGTTTTAATGACTGAATCCATACGTATATACGAGAAAACTGTGAATAAAATTTTTGGGAAGGAGAAGAGGAAAAATAATTTTTAATAATAAATTTGACGAGAGATTATTTAACTTTTTAAATATTAACCTGTTGGAGCGGCAGCGGGGTCGAGGCGGTTGCCACCATTTGTCAGGGGTTGGCGGTCGGTGCATTTGCGTGAGTAGAGGGAGAGGAAGGCGGAGATAAGGAACATGACGATGACAATGGCCATTATTGTGATCACAGATTTTTTGTTGTCGGGTTCCATTGCCGGTGTTACCGCCGGTTGACCGGCTACTAGCGGTGACATAAGAATAAGGTGCAATAATAGAGAGAGCCATGCATGGTCCAGACCGTGGAGTTTGATGAGATGACTCCCTTTTTGCATGGTTGATGCTTGTTTTGTTCTTTTATTTATGGCTCATATGTTTGCTATGCATGCATAACTAATTAATTTTGCCTTGAATGTTAAAAGATGATTGCTTTACGCCAAAGTACTAGCTTCAGCTTTGGTGGTGGCGGAGAGAGAGAGGACCAGATTTTGAAAGAAAAAACTACAATTGGTTCTCTGTGTGTGTGTTTTTTTAACCTATTGAGCTTTTAGCTAGAGCAATTATTAAGAAAGCAAGAAAGAAATTTTGACTAATGATGCATGGTTATTATAGTTTTATTTGTGTATTTAATGTTGGGTGGTTTTCGTGGAAAATGTGGGCTTTTGCCAAACGGCTGAATACTGGAAGAGCGTGTGAATTTGGAACTTTTAATTTTTTTTTAAATGTTAATTTCTCATGAGTTTGGGAAGCCAAGGAGATGTGGCTCTTCTATGTTGTGCATGGCCAAAGGAAAATGATGTTACTTGTAAGGGTGGTGAAATATGAATACAAAGGTGTGGCAAAGAGAAAGCATAAAAAACGTCAAAATGATAATGTACTATGGCTAGGCAGGCTAGCTAACAGCCTAACATGGATTCTTGTTTTCTTCCTTTCTACATCAAGAATATCTCATTAGCTATCACCAATAAAAAAAACAAACATTTTTGTAAACATCATTGAAATAGATTTATTTTTCTTTATAAAATCGTTTTCATATACAAAAGGCACACTTAAAAATTCATTGGGTGTTAATAAATAAGTAATGGGTGATTGGAAATTAGTTAGAAACACGAGTTATATATTATCCCCTTTCTTGAACCTTGGTGAGTGAATAGTAAAGAAACTTGCAAGAAACAATACTTCGACTATAGCCTAACGACAAGTGAAAAAATACTCGAGAAAAGTTTTTTTCCCCTCATTTCACGAAATAATTGTAATGTGCTGATGATTTCAGAAAAAGAGAGAGAAATAAGACATAACATTGTAAAAGTGTAAGACATGACATTGTAAAAGTGTAAGACATAACATTGTGCATTATTTAATGTTTAGTTTAACATTCTTATTAAAGAGATTATAATTTTTTGTATAATTTGAAATTTTGTAAATATAACATAATATATATATATATATATAATTATATGCTAAAATAAAGTGATTTAATGAATTATTAAATGATTTTAAAATTATATAAATTTTAAATATATAATCTTATTAACATGACATAAAATTTAACTATTAAATTGATCAAATTTAATTTATAAAAAAATTATTAAAAGATTTAAATTAACAAATTTTATATATAATGTCAAGAGATGTATTTATATGTACACATTTATATATTTTTCATTTTTTTTAATTCTATTTGAATACATTCATTACAAATTTAAATTCAAAATTTTATTTTACGACTATATACTTTCCTGTACGTAACTCCTTTATTGAAAATCTCAAATTTTACCAATTCATAGGTATTACTGACAATACCTGCGAAATAACGCAGTACTTTCCGGTTCTTAAATATCAACAATCTATTTAAGGTAAATAAAAGTATAATTGCTGAAAAAGGTGTCTGTGGCTAAATGTAAAATGCAATTAAAAGTATAAAATTTAAGGTAATTGTAGGATTAAGAAAAGTAAATTAAGCACTCTGTTAAAAAATTTTGTATTGGAGTAAAATTTCATTAGAATTCTTAAATGTGAAAACATTATACATCGAACAAAAAATAAGATATGTATCTAACTAATTTAAGTATCTATACTTTAGATGTCAAAATTAATTTTACTCGTGGCTATTGCTTATCGGTAATAATTAATTTTATTTCAGGCAAAATTAATCTTAGACATCAATTTAGCAAATATATAAATAATTAAAGACGGTTTCAAGTATCTGTTTAAAACGAATTAAATTCTCCGTTTATTTTTGGATATATATCCTTCTGGACGCATATATATACACTACTCCGTTAATGTTCTTATTCTAAAAATATATTTAAATTATATATGAATCCGCAAATAATATTTAATTTAATATTTACATGTTATTTGCGGACTCATATATAATTTAAATATATTTTTAGATCAGTCATGATTTTACAAATTCTACCGAGTGATGTATGGATGAACCAATTACTTCATAAAATACTCTTAAAAGCCGAGTACTTTATCATTGAGTTAGAATCTTAAATATTATTTAAAAATTTATAAATAGGAAAACCAAAAAATTAAATACACTTAATAATATTTTTTTAATCAGTGTGAAATTGGATATTTTTACTATATATGGGTCTCCAAGCAATATTTTGTTTTAGGCTAATTCCAATCAGTGTCTTGATGACACTGATTAAGAAACAAAGGGCGTCTTTATCAGCTTTTCTTGGCACAATTTCTAGGCTCAAAAAGCATTCTTACAAGAACTAACACTATACGAAAAGAAGGTTCCCTAGGATGGAAGAACTGTTCTTGTGAAAGAAATGTGAAGAACAGAGCAACATGAATAAAAAAATAATTATTACTAACCAAAATTAAAATTGTTCTGCCGAATCTGGGCCTGGCCGAGCTCCGCTGCGAGGACGGGCGAGGTTTTCCTAGCAAAGTCCGATCTGGTTGGACATATTCAAGAGTAGGGAGTACCTGCAAAAGGCACTCCGATGCTAAAGTCAGAATTGGTCTTTTTCAAAAGGGAAATTTAAGTAAAAATGCAATGGTGAAAGATAACTTCCCTTTTAAGTTGACCTCGTAACGGTATTTATACTCTTACCCTGATGGTTAGTTTAGGTGGGGGAAGTTCCATCAGCTGGCTTCTCCCTGTCCGAGATGCACGTGTCGTGTGAGGGACAGTTTATCAAGTTCTCATGTTCATCATTGTCTTTTAGGAAAAGTGTCACATCACGGGTCATAATCGCATTTTCCGCAATGATGGCCGAGCTCAGATGTCTTGGCCGAGCTTTGGGGCCAAGCTCAGATGTCTTGGCCGAGCTTTGGGGCCAAGCTCGGATGTCTTGGCCGAGCTTTGGGGCCAAGCTCGGATGTCTTGGTCGAGTTTTGGTCATCTCGGTTTGGCACATAGAGATGGCTTGTAGGGGACGTTATAATGTCTTTTCCCAAGGTTGCGCAGGTGTAGCATGTACACGTGTCCACTCATGGGTGATTAGCCAAACGGTTGATGTGACCACACAAGACGGCTGATGTGACCATAAAGTGGCTGACTTGACCTCCCAAGTACAGTCAGTACACAAGCCCCCCAAGTTCGGTAGAATGAATTTGTGAGAGATGCCGAGCTTAAGTTGTATTGTTCTGCCGAGATGTGTCTTGTTCATGATTTTCTCTTGCACTAGTTATTAGGAAACAATCGTGAGAATAAATGTTGTACTTACTCGGATAGTGGTTAATCCGCGGACAAAGAAAATGAGCTCGGATAGTGGTTAATTTGAGCATATATTGAATGATGAGGTTGGGTAGTCTTTGACCCAACCTTAGTACTCAGAATAAATTTTTTAAACTAAGGTTTTTCAGGTGAGGTCTGGGTAGTCTTTGACCCAACCTTAGTACTCAGAATAAATTTTTTAAACTGAGGTTTTTCAAGTGAGGTCTGGGTAGTCTTTGACCCAACTTAGTACTCAGAATAAATTTTTTAAACTGAGGTTTTTCAGGTGAGGTCTGAGTAGTCTTTGACCCAACCTTAGTACTCAGAATAAATTTTTTAAACTGAGGTTTTTCAGGTGAGGTCTAGGTAGTCTTTGACCCAACCTTAGTACTCAGAATAAATTTTTTAAACTGAGGTTTTTTAGGTGAGGTCTGGGTAGTCTTTGACCCAACCTTGTACTCGGACAGTGGTTAGTCTGATTTTTTTTTTTTTTTTTACTCAGGTAGTGGTTAGCCTGATATCATCTCTGTATGGCATGTTGTCAAAACAATTTGAACTATACATACATCTCCATATTGATTTGGAATACATGTCCGACGTCAATGCTGCCAAACGAGCACAAGCTAAAAGTGCACATGATAAAGTAAAATCATTAGGCTTTATATACTTATCTGTTTTGAACTCCCAGAGGAAAGTTGTAGGTCATCGTTACCATGTTGATCATACCCTTCAACCATCAGGTAACCTCGTCCTTTTTTTTTTTTACCTACATTTTGATTTCAACGGCAATGAGTATTTCATTGACTGCCTGCACCGGTTCTAAAGCTGAAACTTTGGTAGACTGGTCCGTCACAGATTGAGAGCAACTTTCTCCCCTTCCTTAGTTCTTTGGGACATCAACATGAGGGCATTTCAAGTGTTCTTTTTCTCTTTAACCTCATGTGGCATCATATGGAATGTCACAGGGAATATAAAAATGAGTGTTGATCAATCCCCGATCTATAGTCGAGATTGCTCCTAATTTTGGAAAGAAATAAAATTGAAGTAGAAGTGTAGAGAAGATTAGTGTCTACAGTTGTGTGCTTTCTCCTCGCCAAGCTTGAGGGCTGCATCGATTTCTGATATACTACTCTTGAATCTGCCTCTGTGTTGGTTATGTAGTCTTCAGAAGCATGGAGCAATAGAGAAGAGAAAGTGTCATGCAAATACCTCTCCGTAAAGCGTAATATGCTGGTTATTCCTTTTCTACTGACACGTAGTCTTTTGCATGTGTCGCTTTTTTATCATTGGTGACATGTTGTTTTCTCCTATGGTTCTCGAATTTCTTCATTTATTGAGAATAGATATTGATTTCCGAGATGATTGTGAGGTCGAGATGTTTTGGTGTCCAAATTATCACCCCGGAACAGTGTCCGTGAAGCTTGAGATGTGTGGCTCGAAAAGTCCAAATAATGAAATTCGGGTTGTGTAGTTAGAATGTTGTGAAGAGATTATAAGTATGTTTGTCTGTCTTCAAGGTGACAAACGAGGATG
Organism: Hylodesmum podocarpum; assembly: GCA_026586105.1. Classification (NCBI taxonomy): domain Eukaryota; kingdom Viridiplantae; phylum Streptophyta; class Magnoliopsida; order Fabales; family Fabaceae; genus Hylodesmum; species Hylodesmum podocarpum. The sequence goes on along the minus strand of JALJEV010000071.1, from coordinate 587,279 downwards.
AGCTGGTTAAGTGGCGAGGCACAAGTGGCTGACCTTGATTGTAAATTTGTTAGTGACGCTAAAATATTCTGAGCATTAACCCAATATTGTCGTCTTCGAATAAAACATCCTAGTTATCCTCGCATAAAATATCCTAGTAAAGGATAAGTGTTCCATGCCAACCTCACCATCTGCATTAGTCACGTTCGAACGACAGTTTCATATTGGGAGTGAAGTCTGCAAGGTCATCCCCAATGCATTTGGTGTTGTTTCCACAATCATTAGCGATACTAGTGACATTTTTCCGAAACAGTTCATGATTATACGATCAAAGGGTGCATAATCGGTAAGCACTCTCTCTTCAGGTTACCGAATGGAACCATATGTTGCAGCTAAATGCTTCACTCCCAATAAAAGCCTTTGAACACGCTCCCTACAAGTCTCAAGATTAAATGCACAAGTAATAGATTTATTCCCAACAAGTTCACCGACAACTCCATAACCTCTGGATAAAATTTTATTTGCTTCATAACCCGATAAACCAAGCTTCCAAAATCCTAATCATGAGATGCAATGGATCAATTGGCAGGAAAGGCTGGAAAGCTTCTATTCTCAAGCATTGAGATACCATGGCGCTAATTTTTTTTTTTTTTTATTATTTATTTATTTATTTATTTTAGCATACACTTTGCTTCATAAGCTAATGCAATTGCTTGGTTGAATACGATATCTAGCAGCATCCAGAGATGCCAATATCAGATAACTAATATCAGATAACTAGGACATGTGGTTTGGAGACATTAACATTTTTTTTTTATCTACCATATTTCCTGACATGTGCAACATAGATGACTGAGTGCGAGAGCATAGGACTTTGTGGGTGGGCTGTACAGTCAGATCAGCCCCTTGTTGGAGGACTGAGTTAAGGAGTTCATAATGAAATCCAAAGTGTGCATCATGAGTATGATAAGTGGGTGAAGTGATGAGAACCGTTGCTACTCTCTTGCCTTCCATTTCTAGTTCCTTGATGGCTTTCAATACCTTAGATGGAGTGACATCGTCCGCAATATCCCAATAACTCTCATAATCAGGAATGATATACTTAGGCACTGCACCAGTCAACACCAAAGCAGATATAACTGACATATGAAAATTCCGGGGAAGAATAAGAAATTCTCCCGGTGAACAATTTGCCATTATTGCTGCGCGTATTCCACAAGTAGTACCTCCCACAAGAAACCACGTCTGCGACGTTCCAAACAATTTGGCTGCTTCAATTTGCGCTTCTAAATAAGACCTTGTGGAGAGAAGAGGTTGTCAAGCTCTGGAAACTCAGGCAAGTCATGAACATACAACCTCATTCCAATAAACCGAGCTATTGAAGCAGGTGCAACATGTCCTCTACCATGTCCAGGAAAGTGAAAACTAGTAGCATTTTGCACAGCTGAAACTTTCAATGCTTTCACCAAAATGAGGTAGATGATTTTACCGAAGCACCGGGGCATTGTCACTTAGAACGCTGTCACTTAGAGCGTCGTCGTTTATGATTGATTGTTCCAAGATGCTTTCATCTTGCACAATGGAAACTGGTGCAAAGTTTCTTTCCTGAGAGCAATGAAGCGGGAAATTGCCAAAATTTCGCAATGTTGGTCCTAACTGGTGGCCAACATGCATGACATTTTGGAAACATTGAGCTTCACATAATACCCTAGGTATCATTACAACAAACATTGAGAATGCTAAACATAACCAGTCCAGGATGGATCACCTTCTTGTATAGACTATAGCAGCTGATTCAATATAAGTGGCAATGTCATTGCCAGTTTTGCAAAACCCTCCCAAATTTCTAAACAGAGGAGTAATTGTGTACCGGGCCGAGTTGGAGAGCTCACCTCTCCCTCCTGCTCGGACCTCGGCCTGAATAACTGTTCCCTGAAAAAGAGGAACTTATGGACTCATGGACTTATCTAATGGACCAATGTAACTACCTTTGCGAGATCCATGGAGAAAACCCTAAAACGATTCTATAAATAACATGGACTAAGCAAAGAGAAAAGGCTAATGAATAATCAATAACAGAAACACACTTAAAAGGGAGAGACGAACCTACAAAGGGAGGATATCAATCCTCTCGTCACCTCATCTTAAAGAGGCCGAGCTCACCTCGGCACCTCAGATTTTACCAAGAACATTTGGCGCCCACCATGGGGCAAGGTAATCCTTCATCCCACGACCACGAAACCAATGGTTCGTACTCGCAGCCATTCGAATCCAGCCATGGACCCAACCATCAGAGACATGATCCAACAACACGTTGACGCTGCTTTAGCTACTACACGCCAATAGACAGCTGCCCTGCAGCGACAAAACCAAGAGATAACTAGAGAATTACAGACTACACAGGCGGATATGCGCCTACTCCGGCGCCAGAGGGATGAAGAAGCATTGGAATTACAAGCCCTAAGAGAAAAAGTGCTCGCGAATGCTAACCAAGGTTCGCCTAGCATACGCGAAGAAGAAAACCCTAGACGCACTGATCCCACTCGCGCCCAGTCGCATGTAGGAGGTTCCCACCGTCGATACACAGGAGAGAATAACCCAGATAACCAATCTTCCCCTCGCCGTCAACCGTCCCAAGCCCAACCTTTTTCGGATCTATGCCCGCCGCCACGAGGCTGTGGTTACGACGCCTTGGTCGCCCTCACCCCATTCACTACAAACATCATGGATGTGAGTGTGCCGGAATCATGGAGGTGGTCGTCCCACGATAAGTACGATGGCACAACCTGCCCGACCACCCATGTTCAGGCCTTCCTCACCCAAGCTCTGAACCGTACCAAAGACGACCGAGTCATTTGCAGAATGTTCCCGGCAACCTTCAAAGGAACAGCCCTGAACTGGTACTACTCGATGCCCGCCAAGTCGATAAGCTCATTCGCGGCGTTTTGCGACCATTTTCAAGCTCGGTTTGCCGATGCCAAACCGACCCCTGCAACCGCCATTACCCTATATCATTCGGTCCAAAAGGAAAGAGAATCTCTGCGTGACTATATGGTACGATTTGCGGAAGCATGCCGAACGATTCCCAATCTTCACCCGGCGGTAGCGTTACAAACCATTCAAGTCGGGTTAGATCGGGCGACTTCTCGAAGTCATTATTTGCCGAGCCGCCCGTGGACATGAACGAACTAAGGAAGAGGGCGGCCAGATTTATGGCTGTAGAGGAGAACACGGAGGCTAAGCGTCGAGCCGAGGATCGATATCGACGAGAGTCGGTCAAAAAGAATGAGAGGTCTACCCGGAGATCCGATAACAACAAAACTCGATATACCTTGTATACCACATTGAATTCACCTAGAGACAAAATCCTCCGAGAAGCCTACGCCTTGGACTTGGTACGACCACCCTCACCGTCCCCAACGTTGAGGAATGCCGACCCCAACAAGAGATGTGCCTATCATCAGAATCAAGGTCATACCACCGAGCAGTGCAGGAATGTACGTGATATCATAGAAAAACTAGTTCGCAGTGGGGAATTACGTCGATTCATCCAAGGTGAGCAGGGCCGACGTGATCCGAGGAACGATTACAACCCTCCTCGCCGAGAAGAGAGTAAGGAGGATCGACGCCCGTGGAAGAAACGAAAGGAACAAGATCGTAAACGAGAGCCCGACCAGAACCCGGATCAGGTACGCGGAACTATAAATAGCATCGCGGGCGGGTTTGCTGGGGAAGGAGCATCCTCCTCGGCAAGGAAAAGGTATGCTCGTAGCATCAACCACGTAGAGCTCTCCAGAAGGAGGTCACTCCCCACTATCACCTTTTCAGATTCCGACTTTAGCACGGACGATCCCGACCACACTGACTCAATGGTAATCTCGGCTACAATTGCCAATTGGCGTGTACGGAAGGTGCTAATAGATCAGGGAAGCTCGGCAGACGTCCTCTACTGGCCGGTGTTCAAACAATTGGAATTGCCTGATTCCATTATTCTGCCACATCCCGAGCTGTTGCTCGGTTTTGCTGGCGAAAGGGTTCACGCCCGAGGTTATGTAGAGCTCCTCACGACCTTTGGGGGAAGCAACGCTTATCGGACAATCAATGTGAAGTACATCCTGATAGACGCCGACACATCATACAACGTCATCATTGGGAGACGCACTCTTAATCAACTCGGAGCAGTGGTGTCGACCCCACATATGGCCATGAAGTTTCCCGATGGCGGCCAACAAATCGTCACCATCAAAGCCGATCCTAAGGTAGCTCGGGTATGTTATACCAAAAGTTTGAAGGTTACCCCTATACAAGTCCGATCCTTGGATGAAAATGATAGATCGAGGCCTCCGAATATATGCTCGGTCCAGCTGACCGAAGATGAAGAATTAGACATGGATCCCAGAATAGAGTTCAAGGAGGAGCGCCCCTCCTTCTCGGAACCGCTAGTGGATCCGAAGATCGGCTCCCAGCCCAATCAGATAACTAAAATCGGTTCATCTTTGATTAGCCCGGTTCTGGAACAAGTGATTCAAACCCTCAAAGACAATGAAGATCTCTTTGCATGAAAGTCGTCAGATATGCCGGGTGTCGACCCTGACCTTATGTGCCATAAGTTATCTTTGTTCCCTCATGCTATACCGATCTCCCAAAAGAAAAGGAAGTTGGGCGAAGAGCGTAGGGCTATAGTGCAAAAGGAGGTGACTAAACTATTGGAGGCTGGCTTCATCCGGGAAATCATATATACCACGTGGCTCGCTAATGTCGTCATGGTTAAAAAGTCAAATGGGAAATGGAGAATGTGCACTGATTACACTGATCTAAATAAAGCTTGCCCGAAAGATACGTATCCTCTACCGAGTATAGATCGGTTAGTAGACAGCACCGCCGGGTATGAGGTTTTCAGTTTCCTTGACACGTATTCAGGATATAATCAGATACCGATGTATCCCCCGGATGAGCTGAAGACAACGTTTATGTCGGCCACGACCAACTATTGTTACCAGGAAATGCCCTTTGGGCTGAAAAATGCAGGGGCCACCTATCAAAGATTGATGGATAAAGTGTTTGAAAAACAGATCGGAAAAAACATGGAAGTGTACGTCGATGACATGATGGTTAAATCCACTTCTCGAGAAGCTAACCCTGTCGATCTACGAGAGATGTTTGCCGAGATCCGACGCCACCGAATCCGTCTTAACCCAGAAAAATGTGCCTTCGGAGTAGGAGGGGGAAAATTTCTTGGATTTATGATCTCCTAGAGAGGGATCGAGGCGAATCCAGATAAGTGCGAAGCGATCCTCTCCATGCCGAGTCCGACCTGTCTTAAAGATCTACAACGCTTGAATGGACGGCTTGCAGCACTATCTCGGTTCTTACCGAAGCTGGCAGAATACAGTAAACCCCTTATTCGGTTGTTAAAACAGTCAAAGAGATTTGAATGGGACGAAGAGTGTGCCACCGCCTTTGCAGGCCTACGTGACAGAATATCGGCCATCCCAACATTGGGTAGCCCTCTGCCGGGCTTGCCCTTATATGTGTACTTAGCAGTTTCTAACAACACATTGAGCTCGGTCTTGGTAAAAGAAGTAGATAGGGTACAAACGCAGATCTACTTCGTAAGTAGGACGTTACAACCTGCGGAAACACGCTATCAAACAGTTGAGAAGTTGATCCTTAGCCTGGTCTTCACAGCCAGACGACTCCGCCATTACTTCTGAAGTCATAATGTAATCATACGCACCGATCACCCTATCCGTCAAATCCTCCAGTGGACCCGACCGGCGGGGAGGATGACCGCTTGGTCGGTGGAGTTATCTGAGTTCGGACTCACTTACGAGCCAAGAGGTTCGATGAAGGCCCAGTTCTTGGCCGATTTCCTCACCGAGCTCCCCGACATCGGTGACAAAGATACTTGGTGGACCTTGCGGGTAGATGGCTCTTCAAATAAAAAGGGGAGTGGAGCTGGAGTTTTGTTAGAAGGACCCGACGGCTTGAATTTAGAACAAGCCATACGTTTTTCGTTTGTGGCCTCCAATAATCAGGCCGAATATGAAGCCCTCTTAGCCGGCCTAAGATTAGCACGTGACATGGGCGCTCGACGCCTACGATGTTTCAGCGACTCCCAGCTCATCACGTCACAGGTGAATGACGAGTTCCAAGCTAAGGAGCCATTACTTCAACAATATTATCATCGGGTAAAGAATTGCCTAGCACACTTCGACAAATTCGAAATAGCTCATGTACCCCGGGAACAGAATGACCGAGCCGACCTCTTGTCCAAATTGGCGAGCTCACGGATTGGAGGACAACACCATTCTATCATCCAAGAAATATTAGCAGCTCCCAGCTGGGATAGGGACGAAGTACATGCATTAACCGATGAGCCGAGCTCATGGATGACACCGATTATCACTTACCTCCGCGATGGGACTACACCAGCTGAGCCTTGCGACGCCCGACGATTACGTCGGCAAGCGTCGTTCTATATCATACAAAATCAGGAACTGTACAAGCGCGGTTTTTCCTCTCCCTTGCTCAAATGTTTGGCCGAAGATCAAGCCCAGTACGTTATGACCGAGTTGCACAATGGTGTATGTGGAATGCACTCGGGCGCTCGAAGTATGGCAGCAAGGATAATCCGAGCTGGATATTACTGGTCGACACTCAAAGAGGATGCTAAGCGCTTCACCCGAGCTTGTAAGAAATGTCAGGAGCACGACTCTCTTCCTTCTCTGCCACCGACCACCCTGCAGAGCATAGTCTCCCCATGGCCGTTCGCATTATGGGGGATGGACATCCTCGGCCCCTTTCCCCCAGCCATACGACAAGCTAAATTTCTGATAGTTGCAGTGGATTACTTCACGAAATGGATTGAAGCAGAGCCAGTTGCCAAGATCTCAGCAAGGCAAGTTCAACAATTTACATGGAAGTATATTATTTGTCGGCACGGAATCCCTCATACGATTGTGACGGACAACGGTCGACAGTTCATTGACAAGACCTTCCATTCCTTCTTGACTGACCTCGGTATCTTACATCGGACCTCGTTTGTCAAGCACCCACAAACAAACGGCCAGGCCGAGGCTGCTAATAAAGTCATCCTGAACGAGTTGAAAAGGAAAGTCGGCCAAGCAAAGGGCTCCTGGGCCGAAGAAATACCGAGCATATTATGGGGTTATCACTGTACCCCCCAGTCATCCACTCAAGAAACTCCCTTCCGTCTAACTTATGGGACTGACGCCATGATCCCCGTTGAGGTAGGAGAGCCGAGCATACGAAGAATATCCTATGACCAAGGCCAGAACGAAGATTCCCTCAGAGAAGAACTCGTCCTCATTGAAGAACTTCGAAATGAAGCTCAGGTCAGGGACCTCACCGCCAAAACAAGGGCAGCCAGACGTTATAACTCACGAGTTCATTACCGATCCTTTATCCCGGGAGACTTAGTTTGGAGAAAAACCGGAGAGGCCAGGAAAGATCGTACATGTGGAAAGCTCGCGGCCAATTGGGAAGGGTCGTATCGCGTCTGTGACAGCCTAGGTAACGGTTCATACAGGCTACAAGAGTTGAGTGGTCGACCTCTGCCCAATACTTGGAACGCCACACACTTGAAGACTTATTTCAGTTAATTTAAGTAGGAATTTGTAATTTGAATTTCTTAAGTAGGAAGTGGTAACTTGTCAGGCCGGTGCACTCTTTTTCCTCAGATCAGGTTTTTCCCTAAGGAGGGTTTTACTGGCTGAGTTTTTAATGAGGCACCGATGAAGGCCATCAATAAAGTTTGATTTTACTTATTATCTGAAGGTAACAAAGTACTTCGAGTTCACTTATTGGTACTCGGCCTCACCCGAGTTAAAGAACTTCGAGTTCACTTATTGGCACTCGGCCTCATCCGAGTTAGAGAACTTCGAGTTCACTTATTGGTACTCGGCCTCACCCGAGTTAAAGAACTTCGAGTTCACTTATTGGCACTCGGCCTCATCCAAGTTAGAGAACTTCGAGTTCACTTATTGGTACTCGGCCTCACCCGAGTTAAAGAACTTTGAGTTCACTTATTGGCACTCGGCCTCATCCGAGTTAAAGAACTTCGAGTTCACTTATTGGCACTCGGCCTCACCCGAGTTAGAGAACTTCGAGTTCACTTATTGGTACTCAGCCTCACCCGAGTTAAAGAACTTCGAGTTCACTTATTGGCACTTGGCCTCACCCGAGTTAGAGAACGTCGAGTTCACTCACTGGCACTCGGCCTCACCCGGGTTTATGTTCGGCAATATTATCACGAGCAAAATACAGAAATAAACAAAGCCGCACAAAGGTATAAGTGATGAAAGGAACGGATTGAATATATTTGTCCAAGATTATACAAAATTGCAAAACAAAATCAAATTACAGAGCAAAAAGATAACGAAGGGCACATCGCCCTCGATACAAGTTAAGTCAATCTCGGTCTACCAGCTGACCGTCCTTTACATCCTTCAGATAGTCAAAGGAGTCTTCAGAGAGGTCAGGCATGAAGTACCGAGCTTGGCGCACGGCCACGTCGAACCCACCGTAGAAGCTTTCAGCCACGGCTCCTTGCAGAGCCTCGATCTCCCCCTCCTTGGCGGCAAGATTGGACTCGGCTTGACCAAGGCGGTCACTTGTCAACTTCAGCTCCTTCTCCCTCGCCTTGACCTTGTCTTCGGCTTCACTAGCCCGGGCCCCGGTCATCTCGACCTTATCCTCCAGATGCTGTAGGGTCAGACGCATCTTCTCCAACTCAGCACTCAAGGCCGCAACATTGAGCTCGGCCTCCTCCCTAGCCCGATTTGCTTGAGAAACCTTAGTGGCCATGGCTGATAATTGAGCATTCGCCTCAGTAGCATGAGCAGTCATGTCCACCTGCTGACGAAAGGCCCATTGTTTGGCATGACGGGCTATGGTGAGAGCCCGGGCTAACATTACCTCCATCCGCTCGATACTCTTGTCGATCCCGACAGCGTTCAGAACGGCGGCGTCATAGGGACGAGGAAAGGGATCCCCTATGCGCACATCTCTAGCTCCGAAGTCGGGACACCACATAGATTCTCCAGGGCCAACCCGAGATTTAATCCCTTCCACGCGAACGCCGTCGCCTTCTGTTCCCACCCAACTTACCCCTGGGGGAAGATCTGCTCGGCCTAGCAGCACAAAGTTTGACTGTTGAAGTGGGGGTGGTGGAGGAGGACAGGATGGAGGGGTTACGTCGGCAGCGTTGGAGAGGTCGGTCTCCATGGGGGTCGGAGAACTGGCCCGAGCCCTCTTGGCCGGTGAAGGTCGGGGTGGAGGAGGTGGAGGCTGGGGAATGTTGTTGGCAGGAGCGGCCGGCGCGCTTGGCCCTTCTGGAACAGGGACCCGTATGCGCCCACTCTCTCCAGGTCGTCCCATAGCGAACTTGGGATTCTTTAGGATGGTCGTCAGATCGATGTTGCTAGCCATGTATTCTGCACAAAGAGTGAAAAGTCAGAAGACCGATGTATAATCACAGCAAAGCAAATTATTGATGATTACCTATAAATTTACCCTTTGGATCTTTGTCCCTAGCGGAATGTATTAGGGCTCGGGTATTGAGTGGCCGAGGAAGCCGAGAAAGAACATTTACAATGTTCAAATCCACGAGTTCAGCTCGGCTCGGGGTATGGAATTATATTTACGGGGAAGACACCAATGGAGAGGGAATTTAAGAGAGGCGTCTCCTTTATTATAAAACATGTTTCAGAGAGTTTCGTCGGTGGTCGCCAGAAATACCGATGCTCAAAATTTTTAAAGGACGAAGTATATAGACTCAGGAGGGACCCCCCGACCTGTGGGGAACTACTAAGAGAGGCCCAACCGACCTTGTTGCCATATTTTAGTTGGAAAAAATAAAGGAAGGACTTAGAGGTCGCCCTCATACCTAACAATTGACAAATAAGCTGGAAAGCCCGAAGAAAAGCCCAGCTATTGGGGTGGAGTTGACTAGGGGCGATGTTTAAAAAAGAGAGCACTTCGCTCTCACACCTCGTCAATGGAAACTCTATGCTAAACTCGCCCACCATATATTCGTAGACGGAAACGGCGGGACGATGATTAACAAAGATTCTTTGGTGCACTCGGTGAGAGGTCGCCGCGGCCCCAAACTCGACGACGTCCACATAACGTGAACAGACCATGTTACAAGACTCTATGACACGGCCTAACTTCTCGAGGTTGTCGTACATGGACGCCTGATTTGAAACTACAGCCGTTAACCAAGAGAAATCGGGCTCGGCTGCCCCTGGAGGATTGTGACGAGAATCACCTTCGTCGTCCCTCGTAGAGGTGCCCGCGTGGCGCCGCCGAGGACTCTCGGTTGCTCTGGCAACGGGAGCTCGGCTCTTTCCCTTACGAGAAGACGCCTCCACCTCGTGCTCGGCCTCAGCAGGGGAGGCCCCAACAGGCATAGGCACCGTGACAGTCTCCTCAGCAAAGAAAACGTCGCGAGAGGGTGACTCCGCTAAAGAGGTTGTAGACTCAACTGAAGCGGTCTCATGAGACGCTACAACCAAACTATCAGAACCGCGAGTCGCGACGGAGAAAGATGAAGAGGACATACCTAAGAGTGGGGAAGCAAACGAGAAGAAAACAGAACGAATGCTGAGGAAGGAGGGTGAAATATGGAAGGAGGGGAAGAACGAGAGGCGAGGCACTGTGAGCAGGGAAGCAAAGACCAAGACAGTTCACAAGCAGCAAGAAATGAAGAGACAAAGGGGATTGGTATTTATAAAGCAGAAAACCGTTTCGGGCAGTTAAAGGGATTCAAGGGGAGGCGAAACGTCCATAACGTCCATAACGCACTTACCCACGTGCAATCATGGCCTGTAACTGCCACTTATTTCAAAAATCGAGACATGAATGTCAACTGTTTCGCATACCTGATCGACCTCGGTCTTCGGCCAATTAAATAAACTCGAATCATAAGTCTGGGCTTCGAGCTCGGGGGCTGGTGTACCGGGCCGAGTTGGAGAGCTCACCTCTCCCTCCTGCTCGGACCTCGGCCTGAATAACTGTTCCTTGAAAAAGAGGAACTTATGGACTCATAGACTTATCTAATGGACCCATGTAACTACCTTTGCGAGATCCATGGAGAAAACCCTAAAACGATTCAATAAATAACATGGACTAAGCAAAGAGAAAATGCTAATGAATAATCAATAACAGAAACACACTTAAAAGGGAGAGACGAATTCACCTACAAAGAGAGGATATCAATCCTCTCGTCACCTCATCTTAAAGAGGTCGAGCTCACCTCGGCACCTCAAATTTTACCAAGAACAAATTGTTTTACCGTAAATCATAAAAGCTTCTAAAATGCACACAGCCTTTTTAACCAAATGCAAGTGCTATGAATTTGTATTTTTAAAGAGAGGCAATAGAGTAGGAAAAAAAATCCTGCTTCATATATAGTAGAGCATACTAATGATGTTGAAATCAACATAGTAACAAAAGACAATAAGGCTTCTGCAAAATGAATAGTTCACAAGCCTTGGACCACGAGTTCAACCACTTTCAAACTAGTTTCGAACTCATTTTCTTATTCTGTAAAATGTTTTTTTTTTTTCAGATATCTTACAAAATTTTGAAAATGTCCCCAACAAACTGATTCCTGGACATACAATAAAATCATAAGGTTTATAGACTTATCTATTTTGAACGTCTCCGAGAAAGGTTGTAAGGCATCGTTGGCATCACCATACTGGGCATATCCTTCCATCATCACAGTTCAAGTAACCACATCCCTACCTTTCGGAGGTACCCAAAAATCAAACTTTTTTTTTTAGTCACGTCCGTATTCTGGCATTTAGCATATGTGTCAACTAGCCCATTAATCACCTTCAGATCATCATCCCGGGGTGATGTCGATCTAAGTTGAGAATAAATTTGAAGGCATAAGCATGACGCTCTTTCCCATGAATGAAGGTTTCGATAGAAGATTTGCCTAAGACTTTCTTAGATTTTCCAGCTAATTTCCTGCTCTTGTTTCAACCAAATGAGCTTGAAGCATCTGAGGGGAGACATGATGTTTATCCACCCTCTCACAAATTTAGACCAGAGCTTCAACTAAATAAATTAGTGAAGAATACCAGGGATTGTTGTAGATGGGGTCCATGATGAAGGTGAAAGTAATGAGATGGAAGTTTCCCCTCCACAGAAAAGGGTTCCTCGAGTCCGCGAAAAGGCCAAGGGGTGATCTCCCGAGCTCAAGTAGTGAAATATCTTCTTCCTCGGATAGCGATGAGTAATATAACTCGGCCTGACATATAGTCTTAAAGCCGAGTTTCACAAATTCACTTGACATGTCAACGATCTCAGATTTCTTAGAATGCCTCCCATAATTACTTCTTGAATTTCTCTACTTTTGACCTAAAACCAACGTTTATTGGGTATGACAAGCTCGACAAATCATTGTGAGGCCGGGTCAGCTAAACCGGTTGTTGGGTAGGATAGAATATAACACCGATTCTGGACTTGTATTGCTTCCAACTCATTGAGCTTGGCTGGAATCCGAAGCCGATTCCAAAGTGAAGCTCGGGGTGGATAGACCTCCATTTGCTGAGTTAATACTCAATTGACATCGTTTTCATATTTTTGAGGTGAGTATTGTACTTGCACATACCATTGCTAGCATTTCTCAAAATTTCTAAAGCTCGCTAAAAAGGAGGCAAGCAATTTCTCCGGCACTCCATGTGGACCGCTAGTCTCTTGAAATAAAATATCTTCGGGTTTTTCCATTAAAATAATTTGATTCCCTCAACTTGTAGAAGAAATGAACAAGCTACCAAGGGACATGCAAATGTAAAAGAGCGATTGTAAAAGAGCGATTTCTTATTCTCAGAAGAATGAAATGCTTGGAGAGGAAAAGGAGATGCAATTGTAAAGGACATGCATGAGCTTCTTCCAACCCCGCTTTACATAAAGTTTCCACCTCATCTTCCCAAAATCACCATTGGACCCCTGTTATGGTGTTCCATCCTCCGGCGTCACCGTATGTGTCGCCTGAGCTGGCTTGGTTGTCTTTGCCAAATGTCTCTGCTTCCGCTGTATGCAAAACAACAAGGCCCGAACGATTAAACCCAAATGGAGAGGGAATGAAAGGATGAACAACGCCATGGAATGGGGTGAGGGTACTGATGCTGGATTTGGGGAAACCACACAAGGTTAGAGACCTCTGTCTGAAAAACAATCTTGTCCTTGTCGATCTACCTCTAGATGAAAACCATCACTCTGTGGTGGTTGTGGGGGGAATTTTGCGGGTCTTTACCTCCCTTATTTTGTCCTTGACTTTGCCCTTCTACTTCACGATTATCATTTCCTTTTCCCCTCTTTTTTTGTGCTCTTCTGGCTCTGGTTTGCTATGAACTGATTCAGCATGTTCTCCTCCATAACCATCAGTATTGCCCTCATGGGCTATCTTTCGCTTTTTCAGGGCTGCTATTTCTTCCTTGTGCTGCTCCCAAAGCTTTCTCATCTCTTCTTCTTGTTTTTGCCTCCATTGGTGCATATCTTCCTCCATTTGTTGTTTCATTGCCGCCATGGAGCTTTGCATTTGACTCTTTAAAATTTCTATTAACGCCGGATCCATTGGTATTCCTTCAGAAAGCGATTGCGCTTGACTCCGCGTCTTTACCATGTACCTTGCGGTCCCGGGAAAATAATTTACCGGGGCCCCACGGTGGGCGCCAAAATGTTCCGCCGAATCTGGGCCTGGCCGAGCTCCGCTGCGAGGACGGGCGAGGTTTTCCTAGCCAAGTCCGATCTAGTTGGACACATTCAAGAGTGGGGGGTACCTGCAGAAGGCACTCCGATGCTAAAGTCAGAATTGGTCTTTTTCAAAAGGGGAATTTAAGTAAAAATGCAATGGTGAAAGATAACTTCCCTTTTAAGTTGACCTCGTAAGGGTATTTATACCCTTACCCTGACGATTAGTTAGGTGGGGGGAAGTTCCATCAGCTGGCTTCTCCCTGTCTAAGGTGCACGTGTCGTGCGAGGGGCAGTTTATCAAGTTCCCATGTTCATCATTGTCTTTTAGGGAAAGTGTCACATCACGGGTCATAATCGCATTTTCCGCAATGATGGCCGAGCTCAGATGTCTTGGCTGAGCTTTGTGGCCAAGCTCAGATGTCTTGGCCGAGCTTTGGGGCCAAGCTCGGATGTCTTGGCCGAGCTTTGGTCATCTCGGTTTGGCACATAGAGATGGCTTGTAGGGGACGTTATAATGTCTTTTCCCAAGGTTGCGCAGGTGTAGCAGGTACACGTGTCCACTCATGGGTGATTAGCCAAACGGTTGATGTGACTACACAAGACGGCTGATGTAACCATAAAATGGCTGACTTGACCTCCCAAGTACAGTCGGTACAAAAATAATTTTAGAGAAAAACTAATAAATCAGAAGCAATAATAAAGATTCATAAAAAAATACAACTTCATGGGGAATCAAAATGAAAATATTACAACAACATATAAACTGCGATGAGAGAATTCAATTCGTGGGGTCTATGCGACAAAGCTTATAGATTCATATGGCAGAGCTCTGAAAATGTAATATCGAAGGTTTCCTTAAGTGAAAGATGAATTGAGTTTCCATAAAAATGAAGAGACGGTGATGATGTGGGAAAAGAGAATGATGTTGATTAACAAAATAAAGAGAAAATGGTTCATGGAAAAAAAAAATGAACGATCGGTAGAGAGATGGTGATTTAGGAGAATTTGAGTAATGTGAATATATAATACATTTAAAGAAAGAGTAAAATATAAATCAAAATTCAAGAGGCATGGTTGAGTGTTGTAACATAAATTTTCTTGCTATTGTATGTCAAACTCATCTCCTTTGTTAAATATTCTTTTTTCTGTTTCCTATGATTTTAATCATTTTCATTCTGAAAAGTTAAGGGTTTTAGGCTAGCATACTTTTAAAATTTTCATAACAAAATATTATAAAAATTCAGCATCGCTCTTTACTATGAATTGTGTTATTAATTACACACAATTTCTTGATCAGTAAATGAATCTAAATTAATGGAATTAGCAAATTTATTACAATTTCTTGATAGATGATTAAATTTCTCCCACCAGAAAAAATGTTTAAAATTTATTTTTTTAATGTCCCCACTACTATGATTAATGAATTTTATGTATAATTATTTTTCATCTAATTAGAGGTGGAGACAGTCTAGACCGTGAGCCTATTTGATAAATGAATCAATTCTGTTCTAATTTTTTAACCTGTTTCATTAGATGAATCAAACCTAAATTACTTTTTTAATTGTTTAGCATATAATGTCGATCTATTAAACGTGATATTAAAAATATAGCAATGATAAGATTTAAATTATTAGACTCAAATTAAAAATATTAACAAATATAACAATACACTTATAAATGTTACGAAAAGCTATATCTATATTTAAAAAAAAATAAAAATACCTATTAGACTACATATAAAATAATTGATTAAATGATAAATAAGAGATTATTATGAGTTTTATTTTTCTCTATCTAACAAACTTCTATTTTATCATATTAAAGAAACCAAAAAATACATAAGGAAAATACTTTTAAGAGAAAACATTTGTAAATGATCTTTACATACTTGGAAAACTAAAACATTTTTCTTACATTGTAAAAGACATTATTTCTTTGGGTAAACATAGTAAAAAAAAATGTACCAAATACCTTTTTAAATCAACAAACATTCTTTTTACCAGTGTATACATTGCATTTCAAATAAAGGTGACATATTTATTACTCTACCTCTTTAGTCTTCATAATATTGTTGTAATTTTATTTTTGTTTTTAACAGATTATTTTTTTGTCAAGCTATACTAAGAGGTATTTTCTAGTTTGAAAGGTTAGGAAAATATGGATTTTCTTGGAACCTAATCATTTAATGCTTTTATAGAATTTAAATGTCATTTTCTTTTTCTAGGTTTGAAAAGAGTGATCATAAATTTATTTGTTAAACTATTGTAAAAATAGTGGTGGCTCCACATGGATTGTGTTTAGAAGATGCAGTTTTTAGAATAAAATGTGAACCATTGTAAATTTTGAGCATATTCCATTTTTAATTGTTGATCAAGGACTAACAAGTTTTAAAAATTATTGTTTGACTTAAAATCATTCAAAAGTTTTCTATGTTCTCTAAAAAAAATTATCTTGCAAAACCATTTCAAAAACTCATGGAAGAAAAAATAATATTTTAATATGATCCTATAAAAAATTCCAATTTTGTGAAAATATTTTAAAACACCAGTTAAATTCCAATTTTTATGTAATTACAAAAAATTTGACTCGGTATCATGACTCCACAAAAAGTGATTAAAAACCATAATTTAAGCATTAAATATTTTATTTTTTATTTTTTAATCAATGACCTTCTCATTAACATGACCCTTTGATTCCTTTATTTTTACTTAGTAATTAATAGCATATTTGAATTTTTACTAGTTAATAGATATCTGTAGAAAAAAAATTGTTTTTTTTTTCTTATCGAAAAAATCAATTCTTAATTGTTAATTTTTTCTTAGCTCCCAATCCCTTTTAGGACCTCCGTCCTCACTGGCTAGTCTAACCTTATTATTCTGAAGGCAATTGCTTCTCACGCTTATTATTTTAGACAATTACTTTATATACTTATTGATTTTCCACCTTCTGAAACACTCGTTTCTATATATATGGGTGTATAAAGAAATTCTACTATCGTACGAGAGTTACCCATTTATGTTAAAAAAAAAGGCCACCCGTTTAATAATTAGGCCCATGATAAATAGGGGATAAAGCTACTTGGGCTGGCCTTGTTACTGTGGGCTGATATTTAATAGCACTGAGCAAAACGTGTGAACTCATAGGCTCGCAGTTTTTTCTCAGAAAAACAAAAAATTAACTTTAATTTTATGGATACAAAACATATACTTTTAACTTTTTGAATATAAATTCAATATTTTAGCTCGCTTATGATCCCAAACGCAAAATTTAATTAAAATAAATAAAAAATAAGTAATATAACAAGATATGTATAACTTATTTAATTTAATTTAATAGATTATTAATTTATTTCAAACTTGAGTATAAATTAAAAAAAATATATACATAAAAGTAAGACTATTCTGTGAGTTGCTTAAGGTTTTTATCATTATAGTAAATGATATAAAATTACTTATATAAGCAATAATATTTCTTTCAAATTTCTTAACAACAAAAATTAATATCTCAGCCCTAAATTAAATTAAAAATATAAATATTAATATATGAATTTGTAGCACCCGCAGAATTAACTTTTGAATTCACTTTAATGACATTAATTTGAGTGAAATTACGTGCAGAGTTCTTAAACCTAAGTATCGTTGTGGGTTACACAAATTTATGTTAAACAACTCACTTAAGTAATAATGAGTGCTTTTAGAATAAAATATGCAGTAAGCAGCGTATGAATAACTTGTAGAATGAAAATTACTTAATAGATGATAAGATAAAAAAAAATAGTATCTTGAGTTATATTTGTATATGGAAATAACAAATTATAATAATTAAAGTGACGTCACTTGAAAAGTTGAAGTGTGGTGTCGAGGTCTTCTATAATTGATTATGTAACTGAAATATGGTAGAGTAGTTATTTTGAGTCATGTGTCTGATTGACGATGAGACCCTCTCACAAGAAAAGTCTCTACTGATGTGTAAATAAGTTGGAGTATCCTTTAACTACTTTAGGTCATTATTGTCTATTATAACATGTGGTATAAAAATAGTTCTACCCAAAAACTTAGATTTACCATTGAAAAATACTAACTTTAGCATCGGAGTGTTTTTTACAAATACCCGATCTTGATTCATGACTCTCCGACCTCAAAGACATCACTCCCTCATATATCTCGTCAACCTCCTCCTACTGTCACATTCTGGCAAAAATAATACTCATTAGAGATTTACGTTGCAATTTACAACAGATCTTACAGGTCTAGTGAAAACATTATTATAACATTTATAATGTCAAAACGTATTTAGTGAGCTTCTAAGTCCAGTGAGCAACAAAAATGGCTACCAAATTATATCTATTATTATTTATATTATTTTATTATTTTCACACATTTTATTTTTTTATTTTTTTAACCATGTAACATGGTTTTAAGATTAATCAAGATTTTTAACTTTAATTATTAAAGCTATTGAAGTTTAATGATTCAATATATTCATATGTGTACAATGAATACAAAGTATGAGGTATAATGTTTCAAAAGAACTTTTTGTATGATCATATTTTTCTATGCTAGTCAGATGCATCTTAATAATCTATGAATAACGAGGTAACTTTTGGAAACGAAACCACAAAATGGAAGTTCAGCAGAAATACATTTGTTATGCAAGAAACAAGTATGAAAAGGAATACAATAGCATCCATGTAGTAACGATGAATAAAATTCTATGTAAAAACATTAAACATACATTTAACACCTAAACAAATTATTTTCCTTTAATAAGCAAGTAACTTATGCCAAGACTGAAGAACTTAAATTTAATCTCTAAATAATCAATTTAAGTGAAAATCTATATTAAAGTTAGAAATTAAAATTATTTTGTTTGTTTACTCTAATAATTTAATTAAAATGGTCTTATATTCTATAAGTTTTAATTCAAACATTGTTGTTAATCTTTCTATTAAATTTTAGTTTGTGTTAGGTAGAATGTAGAGAAATTTGTCGATAAAATAATATTTTTAAATTACTTATAAAATTAATGGATAAAAATAAAAGTGACTTATATTATAGCTTAGCAATGTACCAAATAATGTAACGTAATTTAGTGATGGAGACGAATCAATATGAATTCTATGTTTTATAAACTGCTACATTGTATTTTTAAAGAAAATCTTTTAGATTATTTTAAAATACTTAGACTAAGTCTTTGTCTGTAAAGTTAATACACAATATGAAAATCTAGGATAAGTTTGTGAAAATGTTTTTTTTTTTTTTTTTGTCTTTACACTTTTTTTTATCTATATTTTTGTAGGCACAAGATTTCTATGTTCACAAAGGTCCAGCTGGAATCTAGAAGCAAAATTTCGTAGATTTAATTTAACCATATAATCATATGTGTAGGTTCTAGCTGATATAAACTCTAGACTGGTATATTCTTATTGTTACCGGTTGCTTAACGACATCCATCACAATGCAATTAAATAACAACATGATTATTGGATACGCTAATTAATGCGACTTTGAAAATGGCATGTAGCAGAGAAAGTGAGGGGAAATAGTTGTCGTTTGAGGCTATGACAGAGGGAATCGGGCAGAAACAAGACACGTCACAAGTCATATACTATATATATGAGTGGCAAATTAAACGAAACAGTGAAATAACCAAAAACGGTAACACAGCATAAGATAGATAGCAATGTGTAGGAGCGAGTGAATGAGTGAGGGAAAGTACTATCCGACCAGATTTGAAGCATCTCGAATCTGCTTTTAACTCTGAGACTGGTAGGGACTTACAATATATAATCGCTGAAATGCTAGTTTCGATATCATTTATTAGCCATGTGGCCACCACTTTGTTTCCGTGACATTGTCATGTAAAATTCCTGTGCCTCCATGTTGACTGCCAGAATAATAGGAGCAACTCTATTATTTTTCGACAATGGTAATAAATCATCCTGGAATTACAAATTTCATACTTCATTTTATTAAACATTTTTATACTGATTTTTTAAAGTTAAGAATCATTAATTTTAAAAGTAATTTTAAGAAATTTATCTTTTATCATCAAAATCTATTCATTAAAGATGAGTAATTTTTTATAACCGAAATGAATGAGAAGTAAGTGCTTCTCTTGTGTTTTCCTAATATTTAATCAATAGTAAACAATATTCTATTTTTAAAAAGATTATAGTCTATTTGTTAATATTATATCCCGACGTTACAAGATGGTTTGATAATTGAAAAATGTATTTTTAGAAAGTGTTATTCAGAGGAAGTGTCTGGTATTCAGAGTCTTTTTGAGTGAGAATCTTAAAAATGTGTATGTCGGGAATATTTTTTTAATGACTTGTTTCCGATATTTGTTTACTAAATAAATTTTCTTAAAATTTTTTTATTTTCTCATTTCCATATTTGATATTAAAAAAGACTTACCCAGAAATGTTATTACTTTTATAAAACTACCCTCTATAAAATTTTCTTTATTTATTACTCACAATTTCATTGCTCCAGAAAAATAAGCATACCATTAATTTCACAATCATAACGTGGATTTCACAATATTAATATAAAAAAATATTTTTATAATATAATCCAAAAATATTGGAGAGTATAATTAAATTAATACGATAATATATTTAAATATTTCTTCATTCAAATATATAATCCCAAAATAATTTTAAAATAACTATTGTTATATTAAATATTAAATTATTGTATAGTAATACAATAGTCAAAAGTATTCTTAAATACATAAGAATGCAAGTTCAAAAAATATCAAAATATTTTTATTAAATATCAAATTTTTAAGTAATTAAGGATGTTGTTAAAAGATTATTTATATAAAAGGTCTCTAATTCAAAATCATCGTGAAAGAAAAATTTATATCAAGTAACTAAAGCTCGAGCTCTAATCCTTTAATATCAATTAAACTTTTCATTTTTTTTAATTTTTTCCATTTACATGCTCGAAATAACTCACAAGATCACCAATTTAAGTTGTCATTAATTGCTCATACATTTTTCCCAACTTTTTCATAGTCTCCACAAGTTAATGAATAACACTATGAGCCTCTTAGTTCTTTTTCTCTTTTCCCTTGAAGTAGAGGCCGAGATTTGATCATTATGAGCAGGAAATTGGCATGAACTATGAGTTTGAGTCTCAACAGCAAAATCAATGGGAGTCTCTTCAAATGGATTTCATCATCCATATTTGTAATCTTCTTCTACACTTTTTTTATCCATTGCCTCAACATAATTAACAGAATTTTCAACATCTTCCCTGTAAGGCCTATCTTTTCGATAAACTAGTGTCAAGTCATCATAATGAGAGAATGACTTATTATACAATCTTTTAACATTTGTATGTGAATATAGTCCAACATAGAAAAAGTTACAATGAATAAATAATGAAATAAATATAATTAAGGAAAGCTTAGTAGTTATGATGTTACCTTCACTCACTCATCAAAGATAGATTTCTACACAATTATTATTTTCTTTTCATCACTCCACCCAAATTCACTTGTTTTTAACATTTTAGCTATAGCATCGTATTATTTCTTAAGATGCTTGACTCTTAACTCAATATGTGGGTTTGCCATCAAACCACAATCTAGAATATTTTGATGAATCCTCTTCTCCATTTATATGGTATATCTAGCTTTGAATGTGTGATTGTCTCCATTCCATTTTTTTACAAGCAGCAAGATCCAATAAGCATTCCACAAATGCTTTATCTTCTGCTTAACTTATTGGTGCTTCTTTCTAATCGAACTTGGTTGGCTTGTAACAAGGGCATAGAGTTCAAGGAAGAGGATGCCAAGAGAATGACTAGCAACATGACCAAAAGATTAGTGCAAAAGGTGAACTCCTTCTTAGCTTTGAAGACCAATGAAGACTTGGAGATCAAATTGTATCATCTATTTGATATTTTAGATTGATATTAAGTCTCGGCCATTTAGGCTTACAACATACTTGTGAACCTTTTTGTGTAATGGAATTTGGTAGTTTACTTAAGATAGGTGCATGTTGTTGTGAATAATTGTCAGGAGGCTCCAACCATATTAGCTTGCCTTGTATTTCACTAACCCATCACTATATAAGCCTCAAGTTTATATTTATTGTAACATTTTACCAAGATTAATAAAATTGACCTAATTATTTTTTCTAAAAGGGGATTCTCTTAAGAGCCTCTTGGCAAACATTAAATCTTATCAATGGAGATAGAACCATTGTGACAATTTCTTATGACTTATTGAAGATCCTTCTTTATGGTGTCTTCTCCTTCTACAACCAATTTCCTATCCTACATTTAAAGTTTAATTCTTCTTATTCCTTGCAATTCAAACCCTAACCAAGATCTTCTTGGTTTTTCTTTTGAGTTTTGGTCGGATCTTTAAAACCAATTGAAGAAAGATTTGGATAATCATGCATCCTTCGTAAGGATCACATTAGCTTGGTTATCCCATTGTGATAAATAATTATTCAATTAAATTATTAAAAGGAAAGTCATAAAGAAATTAACATCAATCGCTATCATAAAGTCATCCATACAAAAATTCATAAAATAAACTAAAATTAATCAATTACATAAAGTAATTTAACAATTTAAGATTATCTTCCTCCCTAAAATATTGCACATCTCTGTTGTAAGATTAATGTCCCTCCAAGTAGTCGAAGCATCATTGGTCTCAATATGTGTAACTCTTTCAACGTGTATGACATTTTCATTATTCTCAACTTCAACAACCATCATTTCATTCTTTAACGGATCTACTAACATCTCGCTTGTTATATGATTATGCAACAACAAGAAGCTGAAATTATTCTTACTTGAGTTTTAACCATATAAAAGACTTATTCCTCAAAATAAGTCATCGTTCTTTTAGTAACCAAAAACATATTTCAATTGCATTTGTAACAAAGGATTGCTTCGTATTAAAATTCTCTTGTAGAGTTGTAAGTTGCTAGCCATGCCTTCGTTCTTTTAAATGGTACTTTTATCCTCTATAAAGAACTAAGGAGCCCTTCTTCTTTTATATATCTAGTGTCACATAAGTAGTAGAAACTTGATGTAAAATATGCAACTACAAATAATTTGATTATCACATAATATATAAGGACTTTGAAATGTATGTTAACTATTCATTGTGGAACTTTTAGGCCATTCCTATGAGATATGACATCTCTTAGAACCCTAGCATCTAAAGTTAAACCCTCTCACCTAGGTAAGACATAAATAAATTACATATCTTGAGGACAAACTCTCAATACATTAGTAATTCTCCCTTTCTTGTTCAGTGTCTAGGTTTATCAACTTCTAAGACATTAACATTGATATATGTTTCATCCAATGCTCCTACAAATTCTTCATTTAACAAAAAAAAAAAGAGAACCAAGATCATAATTATTGAAAACTGATAAATGAAATTATCTTGTTCTTTTATTAAATATCTCAAAATTTATCTTAAACCACTTCTACATTCTGCAATTGCAATATTTTGGAATTGGTTGAGGTCCATTCAAAAGTTCTTTGTGGTATCTTAAAACAACATGTAAAACATAATTGAATCTCCTATTAATTATTTCACAACTTCTCATTGATTGCATCTTAATTATTCTACTTTTAACATCATGAAAATGTATATGTAAAAAAATTGTCACCATCTCATCCACACTTATATTTTTGGATGGTCCTAATTGATCCATTATTTTTAATAGGTAACATAATAAGTGAAAGCTTCTTTTATCAATCCTGGTGTTTTCTATGTATGCTCTATTAGATAAAAATGCAATTCTATCAAAATTGACATCACATACTACCTAAAATAATCACTTATTATATATATATATATATATATATATATATATATTGTTAGATCAAGGGGATTAACACTCTTAAGTTTTGATAATTACAAGGCGATCTGAATACGCAATTTAGGCGATACAAGTGTAGACGATGTGAGGACTATAAACGAAAGAAGACTCCTCAATCTGATAAGACTTATTCCATGCTTCCTCAAAGGTGTCTCATCACAAAGAACAGACGATGCAATCACGAATGAAGATGACATCAATGTAGAGCGTTAGTTGAACGTCTTATGCTCTGTTAAAGACCCAGCGTCTACTAGAAGAAGAATGAAGACAGACGAAGTAACGTGTGCAAAATGTCTCTTTCAGTCGTTACTCTTAGAAGCTTCCAAAAAGGCTATTGGATACTGTGCAAAACCTCTGTTATACGAAAAGTATATCACACTTTTGTTATCCAAACTGATCAAGTCAGAAAAAAGGTGTTGAACATGCGCTGACTCCGCTGCGAATAATTAATTATTCTGATTGACTCTGCCACTGATGGAAAGTTTCAAGAAAAAGGACAACGGTCATATCTCTTGAGTCTAACGGATCTCTTCAGATTGTTGTCTATATAAAGGTCTTCACCTCACCATTTCAAGTTGGCGAAAAACGCTATTACAAGCTGATTATTTGAATTCGCTCTTGATATTATTCTTCATTGAATAAACCCTTTCTGCGAAGAGGAAAGTTTAACTGCTTTAAACTCTTTCAAATCTACGTCTGTGGTATTTTAGTCTGAGGAGGTTATGCTTGCAAATAATATCCTTTTTCTTTAGCCTGAAGAGGCTGTGTTTCAAACAATACTTGGTGGGTTAGCCTGAGAAGGCTGTGATCAAAGAATATCTTGTATTTGTTAGAAGTGGCTGCGCTCAAACAATACTTGTAACCTTTTCACGGTTGATAGTGAAAACTCAGTTTTTACTGAGTAACTGGAGGTAGTCTGATATAGACGAATCAGTATAAAAACTTTATGTTCTCTGGATTATATCTTGTAACTAACGGAGATAATTAAAGAATAACTTAACTTCTTAAATCAAGCGTCTTAAAGATAAGTTTGAATCGTCTGTACTAATTTCAAAACAACAGACGATAAGATAAAATTTTATCAAAATCATAATTTAACCCCCCTTCTTGTGTTTTATTCTTTAAATATATATATATATAAACTTACATCAACATCACAATATAATTATTTATCATTTTTAAATGAATAATTAAGCTTGCAATAATCTACATCTTTTTTGTATATTTCAATTGATCCATGAGTTACAAAATCAACATATAACTTTAGCACATGAAAATATAACATCAATTAAAAGTATTTTGTGCTTATTATTTATAACAAGAAAATTGTAGCAAATAAAAGTACAAGATATGCCACATAAATAACAAGAAGATAATGAAATATCAACATTGCAATAGAAAATCCAAATAAACAAAATATACAGATAAAAGAATATCTCCTAAATATTTACCAACACCTAAGAATAAAAAATAAAATCTAAAAAAATTAAAATGAGGGTAAAACAACCCTAGGCAAAAGAAATACACAAAAAAAAAAATTTATGGAAAACATACATGAAATTATGAGTAAAAAAGAAAGACAAAATTGACAACAAGTAATCAAATAAAAAAAAACGCAATGCAACACAACAAAGATGATAAGGCAATATAACAAATAAAGGAATTGCATTTGAAAAAGTAATAAAACACATGATAAAAAAAAAAAAAAATCACAATCAAAAGAGAATACGCATGCTTATCAAAAGTATGAGGAGGAGAGAACGTGAAGACAAGTTAAATAGAGAGAGGAAAGAGTACAAAAGTAATTTGAAATCAGTAAAGTAACTATGGTAAATGAAGAGAATTTTTGTCTGAGAATTCCAGACTGTTGAGTAAGCCGAGGATACCCACCTATTGAGGTGGAAAAATGAAAAACTCAACTTCATAGCAATTCAAGTTTTTTACAAATCTCACATTCTAACAATAATTTTTTTTTTATCTTATACCAAACATGGGTAAGAAAACTTTTTAAGTGACATTCCTAGGAAAGATAAAAGATTCTGGATACCAAATACAACCTTAAGGTAAAAAGGAGAAGGAAAAAATCGTGGATTTAAATATTTTCATTAATAAAAAAAATAAAAAATAAAAATTAATATTTATTAATCAAAAAATAAATTACACTCAATATCTCTTCTCTTTTAAATATAAGAAAAACCTTAATTATAAAAAAAATATTATCATAATTTCTTTTAAGGAATGTAAATAGAAATGTTTTTAAAAATGTAATATTGGTCTTGTGGAAAATTGTATTAATTTACACTATAATTTTTTATTCTAACATTCAATTTCTTTGTTGTTATTTTAGTTATTAACTAAATAATAGTAGAGAATAAATAAATTAATAAAATTAAAAATAAATTATTTAATTAATATTAGAGACTATTATTGGAACATCTCCGTTTGAATAAGCTTATCAATAGTTTATTTATATTTATCTTATATTTTAAGATCTCTTAAAGTTGTTCAAAGAATCTTAAAAAAAAAAAGTTATAGATTATTTATACAATATTTGTAATTAAGCTATGTAAATTTATATAAACTTAAACAATATTTTAAAATTAGCATGGATTGAATTCCATGCACACTTTATTTTTTTTTTAAAGTAAATCATTAAAATTTTTCATAAAAGTGTAAGTGTTTAACATTTTATTCCTTAGAAGATGAATATTGGTAATTTGGCCCGTGAATATATACTTTGTCAATCAAATTAGATCCATTGGTAACATTGTTAATAAGATGAAGAATAAAAGTTAAATGTCGAGATTACTCCTTATTTTTTCTCCTCATGGTTTTCTAGACTATTTTAAGTCAACTTATGACGTAAGCCTTCCAAGTCTCACTAATTTTGTCTAATCTTCACTTCTCAAGACCAAGCTCCACAAATTAATTGGATAATTTGCGGAATTCAAACTCAAAAGAAGAAATGAAGTAGAAAATGGAGTAGGTTAGGGATGATAGGAGTGTCATGCTTATGCAATAAGTTCAAAGAAGAATCGTCACATGAAAATGCACCATGATAAGATTCAAGAAGGTTCAACTAAGAAACCTAAAAGAAAATCTTCTCTTACAAGCAAAATTTTTCTTTTATAGATTTGTCAAAAGTGTTTTACATTCAGAAAATTTCCTATTTATACTAATGAGGTTGGGGCCAAAATGAAGCAAAACTGGAATGCATTTTAATCCAATCCTTGGATTAAGAGTGGATTAATGCATGGCAAGCCTTGTTAGGCACTTCAAACGGATCACAACGCAAGCCCTTGGATTAAGAGAGTAATTCATGGTCACGGATCACTCTAGGAAAGGTATGAAACATGTAACTTCAAGTTAGAATTTTCACCTCTTGATGAGATTTAGATCACGAGGCCGAAATTCACTCTTAAATGACATAAAAAATGTGACTCAAATTTAAATTTCTACCTCTTGATTAAATTTTGATCAAGTAGTCTAAGTTTATTCTTGAGTAGTGTACAAAACATGCTTCAAACGGTTCAAATCCAACATTTGATTGAGATCCAATCCAGCATTTTACAATTACCATACACATATCATAATATAATATTGTTCTAACTTAATAAATAATTTTTAATCTTAATATATAATTACGTTAAATATTTAAAGCGAGCAATTTATCACCCATAAAAATTTCACTTGAACAAGATTGCTTCCATTAAATAAAAAATCTATGAAAAAAGAAATGGTATATTCATTTATTCTATATTCCATGTATTGTTGCAAATAATTTACTAACATGTTTATCTTGTACTACCGTATCTGCCCCGCACCTTCCCCTACCCCCGGAAGAATATAAGTATTGCTTTATCTACATATTTATATGGTCATGTAACATAATTACTTCATATAACTGTATAAAAAATATTAGTCTCGACTCAATATAAAAAAAACAAAAACTTAAATATTTTGGATTTAAATATAAATAAAATTTTATTAATTTTATTTTATTTAAAAGTATTTTCATATTAATTAATTTATTTTTAATAAATACATTATTTATTGTACATATAATTAAGGATAATTCAGAAAATTTAGTTCATATTTTATATAAAATAAAAAATTAAATATATTAAACTATTGTTTTTAACCCATGAAAAGTTAAGTATTTAATTATACCTCCATCCGTTTTTCTTTAACAGTTTTATACAGACCATGAAATAAAATCAACTTTCTTTCACAAAATAATTTTGAAGTTTCTTGTTATGTTATTTCTCATCATTTTAAAATTTCCTATTATTCATTTTTCATTTGAACTCTATAATAAATAATACTATTTCCTATAAATTTATAACTTAATTAAATCAATAAGAATATAATTAATAATTTTACGGTGTCCTTCTTAATAGGACGATATACTATATTATTATTATATAAATTAATTATATATTTATAATTTTTAATATTTTAAAAAATTTAAAAATAACTAACAAAAATTAAAATGACATGATGACACCATAACCAACCCTTTAATATTATTTTGATAATGAGTTGAGATATAATTCTAAATTAGAAAAAGGAGCTATAGCAAAATGTCATGTAACCAAAACATACATAACATAACCATTAACCAAAGTTTAATAACCAAGGGCAGAGAAAACAACAGGCTGTAATAGCCAAACTTGGAGCAATGAAAACAAAGATTTTGCATGGGATTCTGGAATTGGCTATGGTGTGAATTGAAGTGACATAGAAGAACACTATTCAAGTTCAAGAATCCGTGCAAAAAAGGCCATCCAATAAAACGAAATCAATGTTCAGTTTCGCAGAATTTGATGAGGTCCCTTTCTCGCGAGTTTTCTTGAACAAGTCAATAAGCCTATGCTATGTGAGCCAACAAGGATTATAGCTAATTAATAAAACCAAATCTCTGACCAAATCACTTTGCTTACCACATTATTGTTTTAAAATTCTAGTATTAATTAAATGTGCCTTGTGCCCGGATGCCTCGGTTGGAGTTGCTGGTAGCGTGTTTTGTGGTTGAAAACACATGCACTTCAGCAATTTATAACATAATTACTTGTTAATTGCATCAAAATCTGGATTTGTTTTCATTTGCCACAGTCGTGTGTCTCAGTAAGTGACAAATTTCTTAGATGTGATAGATTAGGGACGACGCGTCTACGCGTTTAATTTCTACGTCAAGCTGTTAAGTAATAATATTACTATATATATACAACTTATACAAATTTCAAACGTGTCCCACATTAATCTACCATTATAGACTAGCTTGTATTTATTATGATCACGATATAAAAGCACTTCGATGAACTTAAAGAAAGTTAAATAATTTTTATGTGTATGATATGAATGGAAAAGAAAAGTTCATTTTTTAATTTGATTGTTTATAGAACAGAACAATATGCATAAATTAAAAAAATAATGTGAAAAATAAGGTTAAATGTGCTTTAATATATAAAAGAAAAGTCCATTTCTACCACTTTCTATCCAATGATCAGAATCCATATAAGAGAAGAAATACGGAGCTGTATCTTTTTCATGCTCTGATTTCACTTATTTCCTGACTCTACCAAAAGTCCAAGACATAATATTAAAGACTCAACCATTCGGGTAAACTTTTTTAAAATGAATTTCAGAAGAAAAATATAAAAAAATAAAAGAAATATATTTCTTAAAAGTTAATAAAATTAATTTTTATTCGTTATTTTATAAAAAAAAAATCTCATATCTTTTATAAAAGAAACTACTTTTCTAGATTAACTATAAAAAAATAATTTTAACTTTTGAAAAATATATTTGTTTTCTTAATTTCCTTTATCAGAAGTCCTCAAGAAGAAGTTTCCCAAACATGCTTATATTATTATGCATGCAAATATTTTCTGATTTCAATAATTTTCAATTTTTGAAAAAGTATAAAATGAATTTTAAAATATTTAAATTATAAAAGGAATATAGAATATTAATTTAAACTAATAAACAATAAAAATTTCGGAAAAGGAAATTAGGAATACTATTTGTCATTTTAAAGATAAATACGCTATATTTACTGAAAAAAGACAGCAGTAGATGGACTTTAATTGGAATAATAAGGAAAATAAATTCCTATTATTAGAGAGACAAAACCTGAAGGAGAGAAATTTTCTCTTTCTTATTCTTCTACACTTTTTTTCTCAATCAAACAATATCATGTCAAATATTTAACTCTGAACCACTCTCTAAGTAACATAGTCGGGTGTGGTAAGAAAAACTGTGTTGGATGCATGGATGAAATTCGTCATGATAAATAGATAGATATTTAAATGTGTAGCTTTAAATAATATAAATATAATTTTTCATTACTGTTGGTAAATGAGGTAGACGGTATTACACTTCCCATACCGTGAATATCCATTATTCACTAATAAAAACTATTAATTGAAATATTTTTTATATAGATATGTTTTTAAATTTAATTTCGTTTAAATTTATAAATTTAGAAACATTATTTATATAATTGGAACAATTTTATGTTTTAGAATACACTTATAGGAGAAAAATGACATAAATTGATCCAATCATAAATATATTTTTGAAAAAAATTAATAAAATTATTTAGAAAACGGCTAATGTTATGATTATATGTAATTCTATAACTCATAAATTTATTATGATATTTATAAATTTTATATGTTTTAAATGAAAAATAAGGTATTAATTATTTATATTTTTTATCTATTTTATTTTAAAAATATATTCATGGATAATATTACAAAATTTATAAATAATTTCTAAACAAATACCCATACCATGATACCAATAATAAAATAGACACGTGATGATTATAAGACGATTATAAGACAGATGAATGCTTCAACAGACGCAGAGGGAATAATGATCAAACAGATCATTATTCGCATAAACGAAAGATACACCCTCAAAACATAAGAAGCTCCAAACGCAAAGTTTAAGTCGTCATGCTACAATGTATTCTCATCAGATGAAGAACTTTCAAAGATCAGAAAGAGAGCGCGTCTCAACTTCAAGTCATGTGCTCAAGTGTGAAGATTTGAAGACTAAAGTTGAAGACGAAGATTGAAGATAGATGAACGAATTCAACACACAACTTTTTATAATTATTCATTCGTCTAGCCTTTTATGAAGTTCAAGACTCTGAGTAACACGTGCACTAATTTCTATTCAACCATTACTCGGAATGTTCTTAAGGGATTTCAAAATAAACCTCTGCAACACGAAAAACAGTTGTAAGTTTTAGTGAAATCTCTGAGCGAATCAAGTCAAAGGCAGATCTCACACTGACAACCGCTAACTTTTCATTAAATGTTATGATTATTCACTCTGTCAGATGTGAAAGTACCCAAGACAAGGACTAATATTAACTTCTACAGTCTAACGGTTACTTCACGCAAACACCTATAAAAGGACTTCATCCATGCGAGTTCAACTTGGCGAACTACTCTGATCGAGATTATATACATACTCGCTCAAGCTCTCAAGAAAACAAGTTTGCTCGCCACAAACTTAGAATAGAAACCTCATTGTATAATTCCTCTCTACATAGAGGATATTTTCTATTTGAACTCAATTGTAAACCACTGTTGTGGTAATCTTGTAGCCTGAGGAGGCTAAGTGTTTAAAGAATACCTTAAATCTAGCATGCGAAGGCTGAGGTCCAAATAATACCGTAAGTCTAGCCTGTGTAGGTTAAAGTCCAAATAATACCTTCTTTAGTCTAAGGAGGTTAAGTGTTAAAAGAATACCTTGGTTAGCTTATGGAGGCTGTGTTCAAAGAATACCTGAGTTTAGCATGCGGAGGCTAGAGTCAAAGAATACCGCTTTAACTTGAGAAGGCTGTATTAAAGAATATCTGTAGTGGCCAGGTTCAAAGAATACTCTTAGTGGAACCTCAGCAAGTTGCTAAGTAACTGCACATAGTCTTAAATAGATGAACCAGTATAAAAATATTATTGTTTTAATTATTTTAACTGGCTTACTAACGAGAATAATAACTTAAACTGCAAATTTAATTAAAAT
The DNA here is from genome assembly GCA_026586105.1 of Hylodesmum podocarpum. Lineage (NCBI taxonomy): Eukaryota > Viridiplantae > Streptophyta > Magnoliopsida > Fabales > Fabaceae > Hylodesmum > Hylodesmum podocarpum. The sequence goes on along the minus strand of JALJEV010000071.1, from coordinate 555,661 downwards.
CAATCTTTAAAGAACAAGTTTAAGTTTATGTCTGATCTAAACGATTTTATACATATACAAAATGCATTACTTAACAAAACTTTAATTGAAAAATACAATTCAACCCATTTTTATATATTTGAATTTTACCGTGACTATTATCCATACCCGTCTATTTACTGGGATTGGGTTGGCCATCGTAAAAAAGTTGACATGTACAGGTTTTCAGCAAGTGAAAAAGAATTATCATTTAATTACAACATTAATAATTAATTATTGTTTAATCATATCTGGTATGCAAAATCAATGTCATCATAATTACGTTTAACTCAGTGTTCAATGGACTAAAATAAATTTTCTATTGCAAGAGTATACTGATTTTATATAGGTATCAATCAATACATTTAATTACCATCATACTACCTATAAATAGCCAGCATCGATATGCTTAACTTATTTTAGTTTTAAATCTTTTATATATGTGATTACGAATTCATCATTTGATGAAAGGCATCGTTTAATACGTAATTAAGTACACGTCCACGTAAGTAATTACTTGACAATCGAATCTTTAATATTTATCCTAACACCTAATCAAGCTATATTTTATTACTCCTAGTACACAAGTCGATCTAATCAATCTGTACGGAAACAATTCAATTATTCGTTATCTACTCTGTCAAGTTGTTGTGATATGAAAACTTTCTAAATCTAAATTTTAGGTTTAAAAGAAAGTGGAATGAGTAATACATTTTTACCGTAACGATCGAGGTTAAGAAGAACGTTAATATATATATATATATATATATATATATATATATATATATATATATATATATATATATATATATATGCGATCATTAATTTGTTCAATTTTATTTGCTAAAGGAAAATGAGGTCGATTTGTTGTCAAGCCCTTATGAATCAAGACCAATATTTTTTACATTGTTACACTTAATTTGGACCTTGTCAACTTAACTAAATCATTATGAACCACTCAACTGCAATAGTATATCATTATAAGTCACAAAAATATAGTATATGCCATATATATTTATTAATTTATATTCCTATAATTTATCATGTTTAATTATTCAACCTTTGATCTTAGCAGTAAATGCACTCATATAACTAATCTCGATTACTTGATGACTAGTCCTGGTATGATTACCAAATAAGAACCTAACTCATGCATTATTCGAGATTCTTAATAATACACATACCATCATACAACTTTTTCCTACGCAATTATGTGTCTTAATTCTAAGTTTAACATAGAATTTTTTCGAAGCTAACCAAAACCATGCTAAGTTCAATTTGATTTCCATCATATAAATAAAAGTACATAAAAAATATTACATTAGCTAAAAGCATAATCAATATACAATGTGGAAGACAAAATTCATTTTATAAATTAATTTTATTTAGTTAAATTAAACTCATAACTTACCATTTAAGTTAGTATCATAGTCCATAGCAATTATTAAAATCAAACAAGATTAGATGATTCACCCACCGAGTGTGGAACTAATCAGCATCAATAATGATAAAAAGAAAGAAAAAAAAAAACAAAAACCTATGTATTGATATAGGTCATAGGAACGTAGTAACTAATTAGTTCGATGGAAGTTTTACTTATACCTAAATTTTTTTGTGCAGAAGGAGTTTTTCTGACAGTTGTATACAGAAATTATGCCATATTAATTTAGCAAATAATTTACAACGACACGTCTTGTATATGAAAGACAACATATAAATACTTCATTGACGAAAGAGGCATATTTTCTATTGGAATAGCCACTTGCGATGACGTGACACGCTTGCCTGAATAACATGACGCTTGACACAGTTAACAATCATTTTCTCAACCATTAGTTTAATTCCTCACCAAAATAGAAATACTATTAGTCAAATTGAAACTTCATTAATTCTGTCTAGAGAAGTTATATCACGAAACAACATTTAGAAATCTCGAGAATAAGACGATATCTATCATTTTATACGACAACAAGTTTAAATAACGAAAACTCAATTAGAGAGAATGCGTAGTAATATATAAATATTAACTTAATATCTATCATAGTATATATAATATTAAAAAAACTAAAATATTTGATGAACATATGTGGTTCTGTAAAGTTCAGTCATGAATATATGTATTTGTATCTGAGATCAGCTATTAAAACTTTAAATAAAACATTTATTAAGAAATATAATATTTGATATAGTAATGATTAAAAAATTGTCCTATATATACACGTACGTATTAGTAGTTATAAAATTTTCTAATCAGCAAGTTGCCCTGATGTTAATCGGTAATAGAATCGAATCCTATAATCTACAACTTTTTCTGATACATTCAGAGGAATGCCAGTTGGGTTTGGATTTTTGTGTATTAGATTTAATCATTTTGTACTCGTAGATCAAAGATTGCAGTGGTAATATATATATAATAAACGTTAATGGAATAACACAAAGTTTGATAAGAATGGCCATAAACTAGTATTACGGTGTATTAATATTCAGGAGAAGGGAGACCCCAGAAAAAAGGGAAGAAACGAACAGAATGTCTTATCGAGATGTGGTCAAATGGTTAATTAGTAGTTTGTGAACCCAAAACAAATGTGACATTCTGTCACCGGTAAAAGTAAAATATTAGGGTTCTCTGTTATAAAATAAATAAATTATATAGGGTCTCACATTTTTCATCAACGATAAAATTAACTTAATGTTAATTTAGAATAATGTAAAAACATTATCTTTTTGAATGTAATTGGTTGAAAATAAAAAAAAATATATTAACAGTTTAATATATAGTAATATAAATAATGATAACAATGAAAAAACATAGACTACACAGAGGGACCTTGGAGAGAGAGGAACATGGTGTTGATGGTAGATGATATACAGAGTGGCCCAAGGGTGTGGTCACATGGATTCCTCTGAAATCTGAACTTGTCTCGACGCCTGAACTAAGTTGTTTGACTGTTATATGTTTTTCATTTTTCTTTTGTTTCCTTCATTTCCTCTTGTATGGATCTACCTAAGAATCTCTGACCCCTTACCAGCTTTTTGTGACCTTTCTCTGTTTCATGTCCAAGTCTCGGACCACATTATTACCAAATGAATACCCACACACACTTTATTTGATAATATAACCAAACTTGCCACACAACATTTATAGAAATAAATTCATTTAATTATGAATAAGTCCTGAACATTTATTTTATTTGATATTTTTTTAAAAATATAATGGGTTCAGTTATATGATTTTATTAATTTAATTATTTAATTATCATGCATGTTGGGTTTCAGATAAAATCAGTATATATTTTTAAGTATATGATCTAATAAATAATTAAAAATTATTTATAAAAAATATATTACATGTCAAAATAAATTAACTAAAAATAGAGTAATTATTTATTTTTAAATTATATTGAAACTTCATTTGCAGACTTAATTAATGGAAGTTTTTAATGGAAGGGTTAAATTAATAAAAACACGTTTTTCTCTTAATATTTATAGAAAATTATTAAATAAATAAATTATATAAGTTTAGTATGATTAGATTTTTTTTTCTCATAAATTCAATATAATGTTTTCATAATTAGAAGACATTAATTTATTAATTTAATAGCAATAAAAATATAATTAATTTGACAACAAATAAATATATTCTTTCAGTAATAAAATAATATTAAATTAGAACAATGCCCTTGTGAACAGTTGAAAGACCACATTGTCCTTAAGCTAACAGATATCGACAAATGATAATGCATTAAAAAAAAAAAAAAAAAAAAAAAAAAAAAAAAAGATATCCTGAAGAGAGATCAATGTCATCACAGTGAAGATTGAAGACCCTGCAGCCCCTGTTGACGAAATATGCATCTGATACAGTTTATCTTATATATACTTTTCTATATGCCTTTGTCCCCTTACCGACCAGCCGTTTGTTTCACACCTATATTCATTTGTGCACCTACAATCACATTATTTTCGGCTATAATTTCTATTTCTTCTAATTAGATTTGACTCTGATGTATACATTCTGGGGATAAGATCAACTTATCCCAGGAGATTCAGGAATTAGATTTTATGCATTTTTTCATTTAAATAGTAGGTTGAAGAATTAGATTTTATGCAATTTTTTCGTTTTCTTTATTTACGAATAATACTGTGCACAGATAAATAATATTTTATACACCCGAAATAGTAAAGGTTCTAACGGAGGTAGCATTTGAAAAATTAACACAACGAAATAAACTATATTGTTTTGTTTAATTGTTTTCTTCTTTCTTTAATTTCATCCCGTTAATAAAACCCAAGTGTATTACTTTTATAACACTAGTATATTATATTTAGCTTTACTTTAAACTTTGATTTAAGAAATTACATTCAGTCATAAGCAGTTGTGTCAAGTTAAGTGGATCATTCATAGGAGAACATTTTATTCTACTCATATAACTAATTGCCAAACCTTACTCTCTTTTTTTACACATATAGCTAGACAGTGATCACCTTTTAAAAGGTAAATGTAATATGTAATATTGAGTATTATTGTAATTTCTTAAAATAATTAGGGAGTCTATGTAGGTGTAAAAAAGCAGAAAATATTTTTATAATTAAATGATATTTTAGGAAGTATGACTATAATTTGCTTTTAATATTTCTCATAACTATTATATTTAGATTAGCAATAAATTTAATATAGGAATTGAATTAGTGATGATATATGTTAGATGGGCAGTGATAATGTTTTTGAAGTGGACTCTTGACTAAAACTGAACTAAAAAGTATTTATATTATTATGAACTTTTGAATAGACCAAAGTTCCAGGTCTTCCTTTAGCTGAGGATCGAGATATATTGATGAATGATTATTTATAAAAGACACTTTCAAGGTTAATTAATAAATAAAATTTCTACTAAATAATATGTAATAAGTATTTATAAGAGTCGCATATTAGCTAAATTCTCTTGTTGATGAGAATTATACTCTGTATACTTTGGTGTGGCAACACAATAACACTTTAAGCCTAAGTGTAATTAATTGTTCACAAATGTATATTATGAGTTGAACATTCATTTAACACTTGTAATTTGGATTGACTCAGTATTTGAACTAAAGTGAATTACTATATAGATTGCCTGAGCCCATAGTAAAAAACAAGGATAAAGATAACCAATATTAATTTTAAATGACATATGCATCGAAAATGTACTTGTTATTTGGATTGATCCATTACTTGAACTGAAGTGAATTACTATATAGATTGCCTAAGACCATAGTATAAACCAAGGATAAAAATAACAAAACTAATATTAAAATAAATAATTAATGCATCGAAAATGCAATCCAACTATAATAAATTTATTAACTTTTATGACAATTAACTTAAAATCATATTAAAGATAATTTCTTATTCGTAATATTATAAAAACTCTTAATATTCAAGAATATATTTTAAGAAATATTGTATAAATAATTAATAAATAACTTTACTTACATATTACCAATCAACAACATGGAGTCATTGTGTGGCATCAGAACTCACAAGGGGTTGGGAAAATCATTAGTCTATTGCTAGTACTATTGTAAATTAGAGGAATTGTAAATTAGAGGAATTAACAAATTGCCAAGAGAATCTTTCTGTATGTTCCCCGGTTGTTAAGTTCGTGCGATCAAGGAACTGGTCTACGACGAAAAACCTCACGTGCATAGTGCTGTAGCTTTTTGTTTGTGTAAAAAAATCCACTCTTGAGATTTGAATCCAAAATAGCATTGTTCTTAAGGCCATGATAAAAGGGTTACTTTGTTTGCTCTATTAGTTAGTTCTCATCCTTTGGCTTTTGGTAAAGTAAAGCACTTCCTTTCTTCCCCAAAAACTGTTTTTAGTATCTAATCATTAACCCTTCATATCTTCAGTTCTTAGCACCATCTAATCATTAACCTTTATCTCACTCTAAAACCAAAACTTTCCCGCATACAAACTATCTCTTTTTCTCACCCACCCCCCCCCCCACACTTTTTTTTCTCTCTCAAACCATTTCCCCTAGTCTCTGCTTTCTCTTCATCAACAAAGAAAGCGGTGTCTCCATAGAGTGCTACACTTCCCCCACTTGAACAATTCAAACTTTTTCTCTTTTTAATCAAACAAGTGACAAAACATAATGGCCCTAGAGGCCGTGGTTTTCCCACAAGATCCATTCACTTACGGTTGCAACAACAAAGACTACTTGTACTCTTTAGTAGGAGGAACAACCCACGACTACGGATTATTCAACGACGACAACAATAATAACAACAACATGGACCACACTTTGCATGCAAATTGGGATTCATCTTCTCCTTCGGTGTTGCTAAATGTCAAAGACCAATGGGATTCACACTCCTCCCCTGAAGCCTGCACCGTTGATCAAACTCTCCCCGGAGCTTTCCCTCCTCCTCCTTCGTCCACGGAAGCCTCCACCGGCCGCCGCAAACGACGTCGCACCAAGAACGCCAAAAACAAAGAGGAGATCGAGAATCAGAGGATGACCCACATTGCGGTTGAGCGCAATAGGAGAAAACAGATGAATGAGTACCTCGCTGTGCTTAGATCTTTGATGCCCCCTTCTTATGTACAAAGGGTTAGTCTTCACACTTCTTTTTCATTAACTTATCAAAATCAACAAATTTACTTTATATGATAAATTGTGATAGAAAAAGCTTTGTATCAACGTATAGATTATATTCTCCTTAATTATCGTACATCTTTTTTGGAGATAATTTTGATTGAGACAAGATTGGGAACTTGGGTATCTCTTCTTACTGAAATTTGAACTTTAATCATCATTTGTTAGAGACTAGTCTTTCTGCTAGACTCAAATTCTATTGGTGTCTTCATTTGATCAGTACAAATTACAAATCTAAATTAAAAGAGCTAGAATGACAAGACATGCACAACAAAAAATTGATGAATTAGTGCAAATAAAAAATCTGCTTACTAATTGTTGTGAATTTTAAAATTTACATTTAAATTGTTCCATAACAAATTTTTTAATCTGCTTACTAATTTTTTATTTTTATCACACTAGTACAATTGTTGGGTTTTGACCAGAACTTGTGCTGAGTGCCAAAAATGTCAAAAGACTAATTAACCGTAGCATATTTGAAAAATCAAAACAGGGTGATCAAGCTTCTATTATTGGTGGTGCCATTAACTTTGTGAAGGAGCTTGAGCAGCTTCTGCAGTGCATGAAGTGCCAAAAGAGAACAAAGGAGCAAAGGCAGGGTAATGGTGGTTTCTCTGACTCATCACCCTTTGCTGAGTTCTTCATGTTCCCTCAGTACTCGACACGTGCGACACAGAATAGCAGAGGGTACCCTGGCACGTGCGAGGCACGGAACAATTCATGGGCCGTAGCGGACATTGAAGTGACCTTGGTGGATGGGCATGCCAACATAAAGATACTCTCAAAGAAACGACCCGGGTTGCTTTTGAAAATGGTTGTTGGGCTTCAAACTTTGGGATTCACCATTCTCCACCTTAATGTTACCACTGTGGATGATATGGTCCTTACCTCAGTTAGTGTTAAGGTTTGTTTGTCTCTCTGCCTATTTCTGTTAAGTAGTTTGATTTTTTATTCCTCTTTGATGAAGAAAATAAATGCATTCTCTCTTCTATTACTTTTTTTTTTTTTTTCATTTTAATCTTTCTTTCTAATCATATTATTTATTAGGATTTGAAGCATTTGACTAAGTCATTTAATTACAACTCATCCTTTACCATATGTTTTTATATTAATAATAATACATAATAATTAAACTCTTTGTATTACATCTATCATTTTATTTCTTTAATTTTTTTTAATGAGGAATTTTAGTGTATGTGATAAATTCAGTAGTTTTGGTACAGTTGTTTTAATTTCTTTTAGTGTAAGATTATAACAAGTTTTGAACTTTTTGTATCTTATGTATATTAAGTAAATTCTATACCAAGAGAGACCAACTATAATAGGTTGGTACAATTATTTATTTATCAATTGCTTCAGTTTTCATTTAATGAAGTCATCTCATTTGTTTTGTTATGATTTCATTCAAAAGAAACTCATCAACTATTTGTTTTAAAACTAACTATACCAAAATTATATTCCTAGAATAGCTTGGGTATTTTAGTATTTCTTTTGATTTTTTTTTCTTGTCATCTTTTTCTTCTTTTTATCCAAATGGGGCATTCATGATTTTACCATTACACATGATATTCCAGTGCTTAATTTATTTTTTTTACTATCAATAGCATTTAAACATGTATTAGGAGGTTTATAAAATCAATCAACTAAACTAGATCAGTTCAACTAAATTTTATTAATATTATAATAAAACAACTAAAATCATAACACTCGACCATGTCAAGTTTTATCTTTTTTTCTATGAGAGAACAGATGGAGAAATTTAATTTGATGTATCTAAAAATATTTAACAGCTTTTTGTTCTTTGTTGGAAACAGGTAGAGGAAGGGTGTCAACTGAACACGGTAGATGAAATTGCAGCTGCTATCAATGAATTATCACGCACGGTCCAAGAGGAGGAAGCTGTTTTCAGCTGAAATAAACTTTGAAATATTAAAAGCCTATTGCACCCTTTTTTTTATCAATAATTGTGCAAAACAGCTTTGATACCCTTGTTGAAATGCGTTCAAGTTTGCAGGGTGCGTGTGGCCCGTGAAGCCATATTGAAACAAGGGATAATAGGCATGTACATGCATCATTTGCAATATATATAAATGTGATCCATTTCAATAAGCTAGGATATGCTAATTAAAGTATAGATTTACTCTTTTCTCATTTTATATTTTTTTTTCCTCTTTTACTTTTGAAGAATTTAGCCTTAGAGGGAAAAATTGTTGGAAGCGACAATCGATTTATGTTGTGGAGGCCCCTCTTACTAAAACCGTGTATCCACTTGTGAATTATTAGCGTTATTTTCAGAGCATGAGCATCGTTAATTTCCTTGGAATGTTTGTGGACCTCTTACAATTATTCTTTTCCTGTACAAGATTTGAAATATTAAATAATTCCCCTCATGTCACTTAAAAACACGCATTTGATGTAGTAAAAAATAATCAAAAGAATGTCATTTGATCATAGTACATTGTATCTAAATTAAATAAAACTTCTACGGTCTAAATAATTGGCATCTCTAACATTATTATTATACGTGCTAGTGTATAATTGTACATCATGATTTTCGTTGTCCTTTTTTTCCACGAAACCCGATGTAGCATAACTCGTCTCAAAATTGACCATTCTATCGCGTGTTTGACTCTACGGTTTACAGGGGCATGGTATCAGTGATATGTAAAGATCATGTTTTCACTTATGATGATACGTGTATATCTAAGAACCCAGGAAATATTTTCTCTATTAAACAAATTAATTATATCATTCAAGATGGTATTGGAAGTGATAACTGTTCTGCTACCCTGAAATTTGCATTCATTCTTTACTCTCCTGTTTCAATTTTCTTCCTTTTTGGTGGAAAATATTTCAAATCTCTTAGTGATTGATGTATTATGGAGCATAGAAAATTTTACATTATTGAAAATTTATAATTTTATTTTCTTCAATTGAAATTCTTTTAATTCTTTTTTTGTTAGATAGAGTAATCCATTTTTATAATTTTCAAAAATTTGTATTTAGATAAATGAAGTAACCAAATTTCTTCATTTGTATAATTTCTTGTTTTTATTCAAAAAAATTCCTTCATTTCTAAGATATATTCGAATAAAATAATTAAACTTTGTTTATTAATATTTTTTATCTGTCTATGTTAGACACATATTTCCCAATATACTCTTTTAAACATAGAATTTCTCATTAATTAGAATTTATGAAACCTATGTTTGGTAGAGAAGATTACACGATAAAGAAAGAAAGAATTATACTTTATAAATTTCAATAGGTTGATTTCATTTTATTCCATTTCATCTCACACTATTAAATAGTACTTAATTAAAATACCACAGAACTCTATGAGTTCCATATACTCATTATTTCTAAGAGTCATTCCTCCAAACCTAAATATAAACAACTAAAAGAATTTAGACTAAATTATAAGAAAATGTTTACTAACTAATTTATCCAAAGTGATACTATTCCTAGAATATATACACTTCACATACTTGACATGTTATTCTTAATCACCTATTTTTTATTCTTGGTACAAGTTAATTTAGGAATGAATGTACAAATAGTATTTTGCTATTTTTAATGAATATATTTTATTTTATATTTTTAATAAATTTCAACAAATAAGAGAAAAAGAATTGGAAAGTGTGTTATTAGAAAATGTATATGTATTTCTAAATATAATAAAATTTAAATAATATGAATGCTAGTTTACATAATTTATTGCTAGTGATGTTAATAATAAATAAACTTTTTTGCTAACTTATTTTTCATTAAAACTATGTCATGAATAAAAAATAAATCACTGAAAATAAAATCTCAACGAAACATATAACATTACGAGAATATTGTCATTAAGTAAGATAAAATAAATTAGTTAACATTTATTTATATTTAAATCCAAATTTGTTAATTTAAATCCGAAAGATATATATTATCTATAATTATTAATAAATAAGATTTTCTCCTTGTAATCACTCTTACTCTTCATTTTTATTAGATAATTTTATTCATTTAATAAATTTATAAAATTAAAAAATTAATTCAATTTTATAATTATATTTATGGAATATTTTATTTTTTCAACTCAAGATCTCAATTTATTGTAAATTTTAAGTTTATTTTGAATTTTAAAACCACCGCATTCGTTATCTTTGCCGTTTTTTCTAGTTTAAGTAAATATTTTTTTTATAAATGTTTTATTTTAGATATACTCCTTCCATTGATTGTAAATATCATCCTAGATATTTTTACAAGAATCAAGAAAAAAAGTAATAAAGAGTAATTGAAATGATAGAAAAACCATTATAATTATTTTATTTTTTACTCAATTGAAATACGAATTGCTCTTCTCAGCACGACGGATTAAGTTTTTTAATGCAATATTGAATTATAAATGAAAACCCAACGAAACGACAATCTTATAATCATCAAATAAAAGCAATAACTCCTTATATTTAAGTTAATAAATATTAACTAATTAAATTTATAATTCGAGCGTATTTATGATAAATTAAACTATTACTCATTACTAGTTCTTAAATAAGAAGTTAATGGCTTGTGTAGTAAATTTGACATTATTTATTTCGTACAAATTAAGGGCAGTACAAGGTACAGTTTATGTTGCATGTAAGGGCAGTAAATTATATATTACTTAGTACTTAAACTAGGAATGCAGTAAATTTTACATTATTTATTTTGCACAGCTCGTTATTTATTAAATAATATTAATTTTTCTCTGTCTCATTATAATTATTATCTAAGTTTCTTTACAAGATCAAGAAAACTTAATATCTGAAAAACAAGTAATAATTTTACAAAATTAATTTTATCATTTTTTAAGGGAATCAATTTCTTTTCATTAAAAAAATGCAGAATAAAAAATATAAATGAAAAGTAGCAACTGATGTTATATTAAAAATTAAAATGATATTTACTTTGAGACAATCTTTTTACATGATAATTATAATGATACGAGTATATAATTATGATTTATCTTCTAACTAAAATATTGTTCTTCTACTATACTCTCCTTAGTATGAAAATTAATGTTTTAAAAAACTGTAGAGCAATATAAGTTTGATGGTCAACAAAATTTTGAATGTCTTTTATTTGTACCTTCAATTCGTCACCCTCTCTTCTTGTTCTCCTTAAATGTCGTAATTGATGGGAAATTTATATTCACCATATGAAAAATATATATGCTGTCACTATTCAACGAGAAATACTACTACGTAACATGGGTAGAATGTTGTAGATCAAAGAAGAATGGTGACTGCTTCTTGAACTTGCCATTGTTCCATTGTTTTTCTTTTTTAATTAAATTGATTTATTGGTATGTCTTGCTATGGATAGGTACACGTCCATTTCAACAAAGATTCGATCATTTCCTTTTATTTTCAGTCTGAATACAACGTGCTACCTGTATAAGCCCATAGGTTTTGGTAACCTTAATAATCTATGTATTATTATGGTATGAACCATGTATCTGGTGGGTATATTAAGAATTGTAGTTAAAGTGAATATATTTAAAAGTATAATTTATCTCTTATAATTCATAGACATCCCTCCATCCCACCCAGGGTTTTATAGAGATATTTTTTAATAGAAATATTTATACCATATATATATATATATATATATTAATAGTAATAATAATAATAATACCTAACTTTTATATAAAAAATATTATAGCAAGGATTATGGAATTAAAAATATTTGATGGTCAATAATAACATAAGCTAATTAGTTAACTACATCATATATATATATATATATATATATATATATATATATATGTGTGTGTGTGTGTGTGTGTGTGTGTTTATTTTTTATTAATTTTTCTTTTTCTTTCTTTTCTTTTATATCTTGTGAAGTAATTGGTTGGTTATTACTATTAATCACCAAATATTTCTTTTATGGAACTTAATACCTTAACCCTATTTTGTTCTAATATATTCTTCTTCCCCAAAAACCAAACAAGTGATTGTCCATAAAACATTTAATAAAGATTGAAATGGAAGGCATAAAATCTATTAGATTTTGTTGGTACTTTAGGGGAAAAAGAAAGAGCTATAAAGGTGTGCCTACCTTGCTCTAAATAAGTTTTCCAAGGGGCGCCATTCTTACGTGTGTTGATCATATGCATGCGAGACATGTCCAATGGAGCTATATTTGCAAGCTGATTAGTGTAAGTCCATTTCGTAATGATCTTTCAGAGGGTCCCATACATAAATTGAATTTGTTGCTTTCTCATTGTCCCTTTTTATGCATTTTTTTTGTTGTTATTATTATGTCAAGAATGCAAAATATTTATTGATGTCGATATTTAATCTTTGTTAAATAGTCATGTTAGTTATTTTTAGAATATATTTTTTTTATTAACCTTTTTATTTACAATACTCGAATCCAAAAAAATTGATTAAACAATGTTAAGCCAGATTCCATTCAAACAAACATAATATTGATACATTTGTGTTTGATTTTTAAATAAGTAATGTTACATAATTTTCTTACAAAATTCTCCCACTACTTCACAAGAGATGTGATAAGAAAATTTATAACTATTGTTTTAAAATTATAATTTAATAAACCAAACACGTTATAAGGAGTGTGATTAATTTAAATTTGGATAATTTACTTCAAAGATTGTAATTAATTATAGTTTTGTAGGTACCATCGAAAAGTTTGGGAAACAAAAGTGGAATTCCGAATCGTGTAGATTCGAAAAGGTTCCCCACTTTATAAAGATGCTGTGGCAAATCACAAATGAAAGGACATAAAAAGTAAAAATTTGGGAACAGAATGTTCTACCCACACTTTTTGTAATATAATATGTCAATGATTTCGTTTCCAATAAATAAAGCAAAACAGCTTTCCGACAAATAAATAATTTAATAAAAGTTGCAAACTGACCATGATTTTTCTCTGCATTCAAACCGCAATGCAGACAAAAATTGAACAACAGCAATTACATGAAGTCTTGAAAGATAAATTAACTTGAGAAAAGGGCAATATATCGATTTGAATCAATTTTTTAGATGTCATTTAATTCGATTGTACGTAAGATTGATTTAAATATAATATCAAATGAGAAAAAGGTTGGATGCAGCCTTCAAACTTATATCAAATTTATTTCAATCAAGTTTAATTTTTTCAAGAATCAAATCAATTTATTCAGCTTTCAATCCATTTATTTATTCTATAAGTAACTTCTATTTATCTGATTTTTTCCCCTTAATCTAACCGTTCTAAAAGATTATTCATTTTCAACCAATTAGTAAGTGGAATTTTTTTTGTTAATATTATGGTTTAAAATAATTTAGATCGACGTGAATAAATCTACTTATAAGCGGATATGTTGGTACGGTACACCACATGATATCATTATTTAAGAAGGAATAAGGTTAAATAAGAGTACACATTAGCATTAACCATTCCAGGATATCATTAAAGAAAATAGGGTCCGTTAGTATGAATGTAAAACTATATATATTTATAACGACTATTAAATCGTTAAATAATTTGATAAAAAAACATGATTTTTAATAATCTAACGTCCCTCAGGTTATTTGTGTTAAATTTTATAAAAATTAAACAACAAAAATAATCAAATAATTCATATTTTAATATATTTTAAAAATATAGATTATGTTGATTTTGATCAATACGAAGGAGGTATTAAATAAAATTTCACTATCTCACAAAATGACTCACATGTATTAGAGTAAGAGAGAAATCTTTTTAACACATTTTTCTATTCATCAACTTACAACTTTTTTTTTAAAAAAAAAAAAAAAAAACTCGCTAAACTTCTTATGTAAACACAATGTAGTACGTACATTAATTCTTTTCTAGGAAAATTTATGCTAATGAACTAAAACAGGATATTAAACTTAATTATTAAGGAAGACAGATGCAGTTAACGTTGCTGGGTACGTGGTGCATTATTACAACATCAGGTGATTCTAGTTTCTATGTTAAAGCTTGCAGTTGATTTTCAATTTGGCATCTAAAATTCTTTTAATGGGTGCAACAATGTTTTACTCATCAAAATATATTGTATCTCTTAGGTGTAGTAATTTTTGGATTTTTAAGGATGTCAACCGTCATTATTTTACCGAAAGCAACAATGGTTAAAAATAACCGTTGTCGTATGTCATTATCAAAGACATTTACATTTATATAACTGTCGTTAAAGGCCATAAAATTAATTATCATCGTTTTACATAAAAATAAGAATTGTTTAATCATTGCCATTTTGCAAAAAAAAAAAAAAAAAAAAACTATTTTAACTGTCGTCGTTTTTGACCCGACGATTAACAAACTATCGTTATTTTTTATTTTTTTTAAATACCATAACAAAATATATTTTACCTGCAAATCTAATAAAAAGCCAATGAAACATAGTAAAACTATAAATAAGAAAGTAAATATGTTAATCATACATGTATAAAAGACAAATGCTAAAGTTAACATACAAATTTAACTATTATAAAATTCTAAAGCTAAACATAAAACTTAATCATCTAGATCATTTGCACTAGAGTTTCAAAGTAAAACACCTGAATTTTTTCATTGGTACATAACATAGTCTAAAAATGGAAAACAGTCTTACAAAGTCTGTACCATGGTAGAATAAAAAGCATTGGTACATTGAAAAAAAACTATAAATATAAGTATAAACTAAGTGAAACATATAAAGAAATTACTAAATTATATTCACTCAAGTTATGTAAATCAACTAGAAGATTGCACTCTCGTAGAAGCATTAAGCATGTATTTTACTACTGTACATTTATAAATATTCTATTCTGCATTTATATTTTACAACTACAATTTATATATATATATATATATATATATATATATATATATATATATATATATATATTTCTAGGCAAGAACATTCACATGTATATCCATCATTAACTTTTTGCTTCTCGTGAAATTGATTTTATTTCTATAATTAATAAAAAATTCTAGAACAAGGAGATTAAAAAACTCTAAAAAAAATAATATTAAAGGATTTACGAAAATTGAACAAGTACACAGGATCCACATAGACTAAAAAAGCATAGGCATGAAGGAATATCAACTTTAAAGAATAATGTAGAAGATATTTTCTGAATTCAGGTGCCCAAATGGATGGGCCTACGTAGCCGAAGCCTACGTGAATAAGCCTACAATTTTAGACCCATATCGGATGGGGATTGATTGATTTAGCTTTGAAATCATATTAATTATATCCATATTAATTCTTTGAGTTCTTCAAAATAAGTTCATACTCTACTAAATAAATTAAAATAGAAGGATCGTACAAGTGGTGACCTTTTATATCATGGTGTAATGCAATGCATGACCTTTGAAAAGAATATTTCATTACACTACAAGTAAACTATCGAATAGAGTTTTCCATGGCTCAAATGGTGACTCTGTTCCAAAATATAATTTTTATAAACAGCTACTAATATATTTTCTAGTAAAATAAAAAAATAGACAAATAAATTAAAAATTATAATTATACATATAAAGTATCGTATATAATATAAACTTAAGATGTGTGCAAAGATGGAGGCTAGGCACAATTTTAATTGTATTGCTGCTGCAGCAAATCAATCATGCAAATATTGATAAAATCATGATATGAGAAAGAATTTTATAGACTCAATCTAACACATCACTCTTTGTAACGTCCAATGAAAAAATTACACATAGTTAAAAGTAATTGTATATTTTAGTTTATTTATACAAACACACGGTGGTGTCCTTTCAAGTTTCAAATATCCCATCTAGTTAATTGCAACGAAAAAATAACTATTTAACACTTTCACTTTGACCTGCATTGCGCAATACTGTCCTTAATTTGTTTATATGATATAATAAGCCATATATATCCTAATAGAAAAAATTCAAAGAGAAACTGGAAACAACAAAATAATAAAAAATTTAAAGAGAATAAGATGATCAACTTCTTATGTTCACATACCTGCTTTAGTCCTAGGGCAAGTTATCTACTAAAATCAGAGCCGAATTTATGCTTTAGTACTAGGGCAAGTTATTTATGAAAGTCAGAGCTGAATTTATGATGTTAATTGGTGGTTGTAATTTACTACAAGAAAGTTCTGGATTTTGTGAAATTATGAAATAATACTTTTTTAAAGTGATATAAGGAAAAGTGAAAAATACAACAAATATTTGGTGAAGACCAGGAATATTACTATATTAGGGACAAGTTATATGTGAATCATACAATTCGCCAACTGAAAGAGAAAATTCGACTCTTAAAGAAGAGGTTCTAGAATAACACATGCAAAGTTGCAAGTCTTGATTCTCAAGGATGGAAGGTCTTCCGCATGTCTAAAAAGGTTTGGGACATAAACAACAATCAACTGATTGACAATAATTCAGAACTAAAAGCATTGTCTCTAAGAAGATGAAATCTTTACCCGTTGCTTCTTCTTCTGTCGACGATCAAAAGAAATCCAAAACTCAGAGCAAGTTGCTTCAGAGATTCTAGAGCAAGGATGACAAAATGGTGATTCTAAAAGGCATATCGGATTTCAGTTCAAAGAAAGGTCAAAATCCTTACATGCATTGTGACTCTTTCCTCTCCCTTATTAACAACAAGTTACATGTGAACCCAACAATAAGCTAATTGAAAGAAAAGATCTAATCCTCGAAGAAGAGGTATCAAAATAACACCACCAAAGTTACAATTTTTAACCCTCACGAGCATAAGGTCTTCCACTTATCCAAAAAGGTTTAGGACATAGACAACAATCAACCGGTTAACAACAATCCGAAACCAAAAGCATTGCCTTCAAGAAGATGAAATATGTACCCGCTTCTTCTTCTACCGACAACAAAAAGAAATATGAAACTCAAAGCAAGTTGTTTCAGAGATTCTGGAGCGATGATGACGAACTGGTGATTCTGAAAGGCATATCAAATTTAAGTTCAAAGAAGGGTCAAGATCTTTACATGCATTGTGACTCTTTCCTCTCCTTTGTTAAAGACAAGTTACAAGTGAACCCCACAACCAACCAATTGAAAGAGAAGATCCAGAGCTTGAAGAAGAGGTTCTAGAATAACACCCACAAAGTTACATTTTCTAGCCCTCACGAGCATAAGGTCTTCCACTTGTACAAAAAGATTCGGGACATAGACAACAATCAGTCGGTTGACAACAATCCAGAACTAAAAGCACTGCCTCCAAGAAGATGAAATTTTAGTCGTTGCTTCTTCGTTTACCGACGATGAAAAGAAATTTGAAACTATTAAGTCAGAATGACTTAGAATCTTAATTTTGATAATTACATGACAGATAGATGTATTAACAGACACAGAAGGAAAAATGATCAGACGGATCATCATCAACATAGACGAAAGATGCACCCTCAAACAAGAAGACGCAAAAGATAAAATGTTCAAGTCATCATGCTTCAAGGAAACCACATCAGATGAAAGAACCTTCAAAGATCAGACGGAGAGCTTGTCCTAACTTCAAGTCATGTGCTCAAGAGTAAAAATATGAAGACTGAAGTTGAAGACAAAGGAAGAAGACAGACGAATGAATTCAACACACAACTCATCTATTTGTTCATTCATCTATCCGGTTAATGAAGTTCAAGACACTGAGTAACACAAACATTCGTTCAAATCAAGCCGTTACTTAAAAGCTTCTAAAAGTGGAAAGAGACGTTGAAGTAAACCTCTACAACACGAAAAGTAGTTGCACGTTTTTGTGATATCTCTGAGCAAGTCAGTCAAAGCCCGATCTCACGCTGACATTCGCTGACTTTGCATTAAATGTTCTGATTGCTCACTTTGCCAGATGTGGAAGTACCCAGGACAAAGGACTAACGTTCAAATCTTCAGTCTAACGAATACTTCAAGAAGACGTCTATAAAAGGACTTTATCACAGCGAGTTAAAGTTGGTGAACTATACTGCAAATATTATATTCAATCTCATTCTCAAGCTCTCAAGATAAAAGTTCACTCACCCTGAACTTAGTATAGATTTCTCATTGTAAAATTCTTCTCTAAGAAGAGGATAATTTTTATTGATCTTAATTGTAAATTACTGTTGTGATAATCTGTAGTTTGAGGAGGCTAATTGTTTAAAGAATACCTTGTGTTTACCCTGAGGAAGCTGAGGTCCAAAGAATACATGTTTTAGCCTGAGGAGGCTAAGTGTTGAAAGAATACCTTTGCCTAGCCTGAGGAGGCTGAGTTCAAAGAATACCTGGGTTTAGCCTGCGGAGGCTGTTGTCAAAGAATATCGGTTTAGCATGAGAAGGTTGTGTTCAAAGAATATTTGTATTTAGCCAGGAGTGGCTTGATTCAAAGAATACTCTTAGTGGAATCTCAACAAGTTACTGGGTAATTGCACGTAATCTTGAACAAACGAACCAGTATAAAAGTATTATTGCTTTCATTATTTTTATCTGCTTTACTAACCGAACTAATAACTTAAATCAAATTTTCAATTAAAATCAATCTTTAAAAGAAAAATTTATATTTACGCCTGATCAAACATCTCTATCACATACGCAAAACGTATCGTCTAAATTTTTTTTAATAATAATCATAATTTAATATCCCTTCGTGTGTATTTGTATTTTAAAAAAACTCACGAG
The DNA here is from genome assembly GCA_026586105.1 of Hylodesmum podocarpum. Classification (NCBI taxonomy): domain Eukaryota; kingdom Viridiplantae; phylum Streptophyta; class Magnoliopsida; order Fabales; family Fabaceae; genus Hylodesmum; species Hylodesmum podocarpum. The sequence goes on along the minus strand of JALJEV010000071.1, from coordinate 536,369 downwards.
AAGTTGTTTTAGAGTGAAGATGACAAATTGGTGATTAAAAAGGCATATTACCCATAGAAATTATGTGACAATGGTATATGTTAAAATTTTCTGATAATTAAAATTTGGCAATAAAAGGTGACGGGTAACCAACAAAGGAAATATTGGTCGATAATATCACTAAAATATTTTAGAACTTTTGATGATAGGAAATCCATCTATAATTGTTTGTTGATAATTTTTTGCAAAAAGATTAGAAGTCCATTAGAAATATCCAATGGTATAACAAAAATTTCTAACGAATCAGGTTCCATCGGTAACATTTTTTTTTTCTTGTAGTGAATTGATGTTTTTTTTTTTCACTCCAAGCTTCTTTCAAAGTCTTGTCACAAACACTTTTTGTTGGATATCTATTTAAAATATAAATATTAGGAACAATTACTTCTACCCAAAACCCTCTAAGCACCTACTTGGCACGCAACATGCTTCTCACCATCTTAGTTAATGTTGTTTAAAGAAATCTTTACAGACGAGGTATTCTTGGCCTCTGTTTGTTCTTAATACTTTGATTCCACATTATTTTACTTTTCTGCAAATGTCTTAAACATCTTGAAGGTGTTACAAGCTGCTAATTTCTACTTTAGAAAACACTTCTATATATCTTTTTACTAAAATCATCGATGAAAGCAACAAATTATTTGCTACCATCGAGTGTTGGGATCTTTACTGTACATAGATCTGAATGAATTATCTCTGATAAATTCTTCAACCTCAAAGATTTTCTAATTGGAAATAATTCTTTGTGCTTCTTTCCAATCTCACAAGTCTCACATTCTCTGTTGGCAATATTCACAGTAGGTAGGCTAGAAACATATCCTTTTCTTAGACAAATAATTGAATCTAGAGAAATGGAAATGACCAAAGCATATATGCCACAAGCAATCATCACTATGGCCACAAAGCTCAAGTAAGAAATCTTCTTATGAGGAATCTTCAAAGGAAATAGGTAGTGGGGAGTCATTTTCACTTTGGCAACAAATTTCCATTCTAGTTAATTAATGTGTAGGAGCCATGATGAATTTGTATGTTATAACATTTCTCTGATAGTTGTTCATGCTTAGCAAATTGTGACAGAGACCATGAGAATAGAAAACATCAAAGGTATATATTCAAGAACCAATGCTCAAGTTGATAGAAAATTTGGCCTTCCCTAAAATATGAACATTTGTGTCATTTCCAAACTTCACAATAAATTTTACCATTTTATCTAGAGAAGAAAATTATTCCTTTTTTTTTTTTTTTTTTGCACATATGATTGCTACACCCAATATTGAAATATCATGTATTTTCATCTTCAGAACATGTGTTGATAACCATGAATAAAGTATGTGGATTAGTAGAACTTTCTGCAACATTTTGATCTTGATTTGCTACCACATTTGCATGCTGCTTGAATTTACAATCTGTTGCTTTATGATCGAACTTCTCATAGTAAAAGTAACTAAAATTTGTTTTTTCTTAGTAGTATGATCTCATCCTTTTCCTGATTAGTAGGACCAAAATTATTTCCACCCCTTGATTAAAATTTTCACGACGGTTACTTTCTACATTTGAACCAGATTCAACTACATTGTTGATATTTATCTAATTTTTAAAGGCTTCTTAGTTCACTTTTTCTATTTTCTCCTCAATTTTGGTCACATGGCTTTCAATGCTTCCTTGCAATTCTGTTACTGCCATGGTGTATATGTCATGAGACTCAATTATTGTAGTCACCATATGATCTAATTTCACTGGCTAGACGCGTAGAATTTTTTCTACTACTTTAATATTAAGAATATCTTCTTCATATATCATCGTCTTGTGGACAAGGTTAGTAATTCACGAGGAATACTATTCCACAATTTTAGAGTTGTACATCTCATATATTTCGTACTCCCTTCACAATGATAACGATTTTAATGTTTGAGCTTTCTCCACACCTTTGTATGAAAACTTCAAAATATTCCATGCAACTTTTGTAGTTTTGACATTAGATTTTGCCAAAAATTAAGTTGTCCACTTCTCAATAAATTTGTGATAATGTAAACTAGTTTTCCCTTATAGTTATATCATCAATATCATTTAATAATTCTGCTTCAACAAAGCCCCAAATATTATGAACTCTCATATGTGAGGTTATTAGTGTTTTCCAATGATAAAAATCTAATTTCCCATCTAGTTTGGGACTTGTCCAAAGGATGTTGTTGATGGTGCCCATAAGTCTCTCTCAAAAATAATCTAAATGTTTAATACAGCGTGAACACTCTTGTTCCCTCACACTACTACCAAAGTCAACAAGCTCCAATACCTATTTGACAGCGGTGGGAAAAAATTAAAATTTCACGCTCATAAAACTAATGACACCAATTAAAGGAAAGGAGAATGTTTTTTAATTCATCAACTTACAACTTTAAAAAAGAAATACTCACTAAACTTCTTATGTAAACGCAATGCAGTACACTAGTCCTTTTATGGACAAATTTATGATAATAAACAACAACAAAATATCAAACTTAATCATTTATCAAGACCATGTGCTGAACTTTGCTTGGTACGTGGTGCATTATTACAAGATTAGGTACTTCAGTTTCTTTGGTACAACTTGAAGTTTATTTTCACTTTGACATCTAAAAATCTTCTAATTGCTGCAACAAAGTTTTACTCATCAAATTATACTTTCTCGAGCCAAAATTTCAATTTGATATAATAGTTACATAAGATTGTTTGTGTCAAATTTTATTTAAAAAATAGTAAAAGTTAATCAAATTATCGTTAGATGGTAAATGGATCCAACTGGACAGAGAAATAAAGATAAAGCAAATATATATATATACCTTAGGTGAAATGTTGCAAGTTTTGGAGGAAAAAAGTGAAATGGTTAGTATTTAAGCCATGCTCGGTCATGTCTTGCGGTATTAGAGACACACCCACAAGCTCCACGTCATGTCACAATTTCTTCTCATGCTTTGATTGGTGACTTCTACGGTTTCACTTTACCTTGATTTTAAGGCAAAAGTAATGGGTCTATTTTTTAAAAAAATTATGAAAATAGGGCTGACTTTAAATTTATTACGATTTAGGGATTGATTTTATTAGAAGACATAGTCGTCAGCGTCTCTTATAAATTAGGCACCATAAGTTACGACGTTTATTTGATATCAGTTAGTCATGACACATGGATAAATGAAATTGGAGGCGCCACAGTCAACGTCTCCTTCTAAAAATTCAACATAGTGAAGGCGTTACGGTCAATACTACCTTCTGAAAAGTCAACCTTCTTTTAATTTTATTTTAATTTAGATTTTTTTAAAATAACTTTTAATAATGCGGAAATTAATTTTTTTTAGTTGCTATTTTTTTAGTTTTGATTAATATAATTATAGTATTTGTAGTTGTAAATTTTTTATTTAATTTTGGAATAGTTTATGCAGTGGTAATAATTTTTTGATACACAAATTTTACGAAATAGTGTAACTTCTTATTCCTACATTAAAAAAAATCCAAAATACAATTATTATAGCTACATAAACTATTCTAAAATTAATAAAAAATTCACAATTATAAATATTATAATTATAATAATTAAAACTAAAAGAATAACAACTAACAAAAAATTAATTTCCGCATTAATTAATAAAAATTATTTTCAAAAAACAATAAAATCCAAATTAATATTTTTTAAAAAAATGTTGACTTTTCTGAAGGTTATATTAATCGTGGCGCCTCTACTTTGTTGACCTTTTAGAAGGTGTCGTTGACCGTGGCGTCTCCATTTTCATTGGCCCACGTGTCATGACCCTCTACGACCTTTAACGTCTTCATTTTTATTGGTCCACGTGTTCAACGTACATGAAACCGTATTACAATACTGTGCATCCACTCAGCTACAACCACATGAAAGGTGCCATGAGTCGTGACGCTTCCTACAAAACAATCCCAGATTTGTAAATTGTTTCAAACTAGACCTATTTTTATAAATTTTTAACAAAATGGCCCAGGATGGTTTTTTTGCCTGATTTTAATTCAAAATAAAAACCCCTAAATCTTTTTTTCAATTATTGATTGGATATAAATAGTTAATGTCACCTTTTTATTTTAGCAACAGTATATCATTTTATTATTAAATCGTGTCAACTTTTTCATCCAAGTTTTTCAAAAATATTTGAACATGTCAAAAATATTGAGAAAATACGTTCAAAACAGTCTTGCATGTAAAGATAGGTTCAAATAATTAAGTCCACTTTTGAAGCCTGAATGATATTACTCTCCGCCTGAATTTTAAAGCAAAAAATGGGCTTTCGGGCATCTTCACCATGGTGCCTGTCTAAAACCAGACTGCAATGTGTACCCCATTTTTGCTACTTACACTCTAGTTTTTAAAGAAACTAATTTATTTAGACTTGTATTGTTTAAGAAAAAGCAATTTTATTTGTATTTGTGACTTGAAGTGAAATTTCATTTAGATTTATACTTGTTGAATGTTATTTTTCTAAAATTTGTATTGCAGAGAAATTAGTAGATAATTTCATTTAAAATATACATAATAATTTTATTATTTTTCTTAAGATTTCAAATAATTATTTATGAGTTGCAGGTAATTGTGGATATTTATGGGATAAAAAAAATAACAAGTATTTATTAAGCGAATAACATGACTTAAAACAAAATTAAAGTGGTCCTTAATGAGAAAACGATGCATTATGTAAGTCCGCAAACTTATTAACACGTTATCTATTTTATTAATTAACATTAATATGTGCCTTTAATTCCTCAAGTATGTCACTTAATTTTGTAAAGTGAAATTCATATTTTGTACTCATGCGTGTGGCTTGCTAGGCAGAATAGAAATGATTATTAAATGTTGTGTTTGGATTGAGAATTTGAAAATTTTTAAAAAATTTAAATTCCTTCTATTTTGTATTTATTTTGTTTGAATGAATCAATTTAATTTTTTGTATTTTAATTTTCTTGTTTAGATAAAGTAATTCAATTTATAAGAAATTTAAATTTTTATTTTTAAATATTTATTTAAAAATTAAATTTGTAATATTGAATAAAAATAAATATTAATTATTTTTAAATTCCTCAATTTTATTTAAGGAGGTGTGAGAGAAGTGAAAATGATAGAAAAGGAATCGACATTCTCAATTTTAAATATAATTTCAAATTCTACAATTTTACTTAATTGAAATTTCTTCTCAAAATAATATCATTTTAAATTTCAAATAAGTCAATAACAATAATTTAATTACTAAAATAAATAAATTATTCCAGGCCCACCAAATTATTGGCATGTATATCCTCTTGAAACATAAATTTTGGGATAAGTTTTATTAGATCATTAAATTCATAAGTGATTATTTCCATTCTCTAATTTAAAAAGTTTTGATTCTTAAAGATTTTTTATTTTTTTTTTATCATTTTAGTTTTTCTAAATTTTGTGACAACGATTGAAAATGAGTCATTTCAAGATTAGAAGACGAAAATAATCACTTTTAAAATTGAAACACTAAAATTTAGGTTTGAATTTAAGGGAAAAAATATTTAAGCCAAATTTAAAAAAGAAAAGAAAAAGAAAATATAGACCTAACCAATTCTGTAAATTAAAACATTGCTTTAAGGCCTATAAATCAAAACTGAACCCTTGTAATTTTGTTACCCAAATTTGTTCTAGGGTCTAGAAACTTTGAGAAGTCAAACATTTCAAACTCTGCTAATCTGTTAATATTTTAAAATGAACCCCCTGGCAAATATTGACGCCACTTTTTTTACTAATTCCATGACAACATACATCTCTTTAGTGTAAACAGAGGAGGATTGCATCTACGGGGTCACCATATTGGGACAACACTGCGCCAATAGCAGTTGCAAAGGCATCTGTTTCAAAAACAAACTGCTTGGAAAAATTTGGAAGACCCGAAACTAGGCTTGCTATAATTTTAGATTTTAACTCTGTAGAAGCTGCCTCAGATCTATTCCAAGTAAATGAATGAGAACTCGGTAAATCAACAAGAGGAGTGGCGAGAGTGGCATAGTGGCACACAAAACTCTGATAGAACTTGATGAGGCCCAAAAATCCTCGGAGAGCCGAAAGAGAATGTGGTCCAGGCCAATTAGAAGTAACTGTAAGGTGCCAATTACAAGTAACTGTAAGGTGATTAGCGTAATCTAACCTCACTTAACCTCACTTTTATATATGTAACAGACTCCATCTTGAATGAGGCATGATAAACCTAGCAATAACAAACAATTTCTAACAATGAGACACAAACAATTCTATGATAGACCTAACTCAATCCTACAAAACTGACTTGTAAGATGAGGATTATTCCTCACTTATATAAATGCAACAAACCCTATCTCTAAGCGAGGTGGAATTTCTAGCACAACCCTCTCACGCCAAGCATGAAGAAATCCCTAACAACCAATCCTTGACAATGGGGCACAATCTCCGATAACGGGACAAACAATCACCAACAACGGGCACAAACAATCTTAAGATAGACTCTAATACATGTTATAAATGCGAGTTTTGAGCCTAATTCAACCTTACCAAACCGATTTGTAAGTTGAGAGTCATATTTCTACGTGAAATTTCCAAAAATAATATGTCCTAAGTAAGCAACACTAGTAACTACAAATACACTTATGCAACTTAGTCACAAATTTGTTAGTAGCTAATAACTCCCAAAATCAAATTAATGTGTATTTGGTGATCAGAATCAGAATTGTCAAAAATCAAGATGTCATCAAAAAATACTAAAACAAATTTCCGCAAACAGGCCTCGATAAGTCATTCATAGCTGCCTGAAAAGTGGAAGGTGTGTTAGATAACCCAAAAGGCATAACTAAGAATTCATAGTGTCCATCAAAAGTTCTAAATGCAGTTTTAGGTGTATACTCACTAACAACTCATATTTGATGATAACCTCACCTTAAATCAATCTTGGTAAAAATAGTGGCATTACCCAATTAATCTAGGAGTTCATCAATGGCTGGGATAGGAAAACGTTCCTTTATAGTAATGGAATTAAGTGTTCTGTAATCCACACAAAGTCGCTAAGAACCATCTTCTTTTTTCTTTTAACCAGTTCCACTGGGGATGAAAATGGGCAGGTGCAAGGAATTAGGATTCCCTCATCTAAAATGTCTTTTATCAATCCAAAGATAATGTCCTTTTGAGAATGGGGGTATCTATAAGGCTTGGTGTTAACAGGTGAAGAATTAGGTAGGAGGGTAATATGGTGGTCACGTGGTTGAGTAGGAGGCAAACCGTGGGGTTGGTGAAATGTGGATGCATGGTTGAGAAGTAAAGCTTGAATCTATGGTTGGGTAGTGGGAGGTGAAGGTGTGGGCAACGTGTGATAGCCTAACTCAATCTTACAAAACGGTGAGGATTGCTCCTCACTTGTATACGTATAACAGACCTTGTCTTTATGTGATGTGGGATCTATATCAGGCATAATTGGTGAGAATTAAGGGGTGTTTGGCATCACAAATAAGGGAGATTTGGGAACCAAGGTGAGGAAAAGAGAGCTTTGGGATAAAAAAGTCAGCTGAAATTGGGCCAAGTGATTTCAACCAAGCCATGCCTAGAACCATATCCGCACCTTCTATAGGTATCAAGTGGAATGAGAAGAAAAACTGGTGACATTAGAACAAAATCCCAGACAAGATAGTTCATCAACATTACCAATCATGATCGAAACAAATGTAGCAGGTACTTTGGGAATACGTAGATGAGTTGCAAGCTTGGGTTAAAGGATATTATGTGAACTTCCAGTATTGATGAGGACAGAAACAGGTAAGCCTTTAATTGACCCATGAACCTCATGGTTGAGGGTGAAAGATTTCCAGAAAAAGCTTCACCAGATAATTGAAAGAAGATGGGGGGGGGGAGGGGGGGGGGATCATTGGGAGAATCCTCAATAGTTTCTACCGTGTCAGTTGAATTGAAAGCATTGGCATCCATGAGTAGTAAAAATTGACTAGTAGAGATTTATAGCCTAGCACAAACTTAACATCACAATTGTGGCATAAACCCAAGGCATGATGGTCTTGCAATTGAGAGGAAGACATGAGTTTAATTAGTAAAGGAGGGTTTGTGGTTGTGGGCTGGATAGAAACAATAGGTGTAGATATATGAGTGGGCAATAAATTAGGTGATGAGAGAAGGGGAAATTGTTTAAGAAAACGTGGTTTTGAGTCTTTAATGGATTCAATGAGTTTAGTCCAACTAATTGCCTAAGAAATATTGACCGGGTGATGCAAAGCTAGTTCATGCCTAATATCAAGTAGTAACCCAGAAATAAAGTAATTTAAAATAACATTAGGTGGTAAACCAAAAGTACAATTGCACAAATGCTCCAATTGAACTTGGTAGTCAGAAACCGAACCAAATTGTCTTAACTTGAAAAGTTTAGCTTGATGATTCTCATAGGAGAAAGGCCCAAATCTGATTTCCAATGCTATGGTAAACTGTAACCAATCTGACAAGAGATTATTTTGAAAAATCCATTTAAGCCAGCACAACGCATCACAACGCAACCATTGGTAACAGTCGCTACAAGGAAACTTGATAAAATGCTAAAAATTGATCAGGATGAAAAAGCCAATCTAATAGGTCTGAGCCATCAAAAGGGGCTAACTATAACTTAGGAGGGGCTGGGTGAAGAATGATAGGAAAGAGGGCTGGGAAAATGTAAAAAGGGATGTGTGGGTTTAGGTTTTGGGGCATTGGATGAGTGTGCTGCAACGGTGGGTGTGGCTGTGAAAAGGAAGGAGATATAAATGAAAATGGTGGGGATGGTGGGAGAGAGTTAGAAGAAAAAGGGTGGGATACAATAGAAGATATTGAAGGGAAGTAGGGGATGCGGTGGTTAGTAGAATTGTGGTGACCAAGAGGAGGGGTTTGGTAAAGGAGGCAATAAAAGGGATTCAGATGGAGGTAACACCAATGCAAGATGGTCCAAAACCTCGGGTAGAATAGAGGTTATGGATTCTTGTTTAACATTAAAAGCTTCCTGCAATTTGGTATGCCTAACATCCTAGATTTGTAGTTGAGTGTCCAATTGAGATTGAAGTGCGGCCAACTGTGTGGTAATTGCTTGCAAAGAGTCATTAATATCTTTGGAAGGAGGCTTTGGAGTGAGGGTAGATAAAAGCACCAAAATATTAGGGTTCTAACACTACAATGACCAAGAAAGATAAAAGAAAATACTAGGTTATCAAAAGAAGACTCAATAATTTCTCTCCTGTCCCACGATGTTCAACATACAACCATTTTTTATCAAGATTAAGTAGGTTGGGCCTGTACATCAACAACCCTTTAAGAAAATTAAACAACAAAAGAATATTAAAAAATTAATATTCTACATAATTCTTAAGCTACAAGAATTTAGTAATATTTCTCTTGACTTATTGGGGGAGTTAGGCCCGCTGTCAATATACCTTTAATCCAAAGCTCTTGTTTTCTTCTTTCTTCATTCTGTTATAATTTTAAGGATGAATTTAAAATTTGGTAAAAGCTGTTTTTGGTGTCCTGGAAATATTATTTTACAAATCATCAGGGCATCATATTTGAAACAATTTCTTTTGATATATATATATATATATATATATATATATATATATATATATATATATATATATATATATATATATATATATATATAGTGTGTGTGTGTGTGTGGAAAATGCGATTATTTAAATTAAATCAAGAAGTGTTGGGTTTAATTTAATATATAAATAGGTAAAAGGAAAAATACAACTAAAATAATAGTTTAAGGAGATCAAGATGAACATAACTTTAGTTCAGGTAGTACTAGACTCTAATCCCTTAAACAAAATCTTGAAGTTACAGATTAAGGATAACAGCATCTATACAAATTTATTTTGCTGAAATTGCTTACAGATTGAGCTGGTTGTGTTGTAGCATACATATCCACTTTGTCATGGAGGAGTGGACCATGATAGTTATCGGACCACAATATCATTGAAAGGAGGAATTCAAATTTTAGAACTGAAAATCTCGCATTCAAGTTACGACTCCCTTGACAATGAAAAGTCAAGCTTTACGAATACACAATGTAGAAGCAAAAGAAATACAATAATTACAAAAATAGAGCATTTAATGTACCTCATTCCCTTTTGTGGGAACAAACCTGTTCTAGAGTGCTACTGGACATTCTGATTTGTGATACCGGTTTACAAACATAGTTATTTTCACATGCCCCAGCACTTGGTAAACCTCAATTACAATTTAGCATTTTATTCTTCATAATCAAAACCTCTTTACAATTGATCTTTTCATCTTTCACAATTTTCAGTTTATACCACCGAGAAATGCAAACAACCTTCTTTTACTAGTACTTTCTTTACCATTGATTAAAATACATAATTTAGAAGAGAAATCTATAAAAAAAAATTGTGATTCTTAATCAATTTTAATCAATAGTAAAAAGTGTATTAGAAAGAAAGTGTTAGAACGAGCATTACTGACACTCCTGACTCCTCTTATACCTTGCCAATGTTCAAACTCTAATCTAAGGTTGCCCTCAAAATTCTGAGAGTAAAATGAGCATCACATCATCATCATCATCATGTTACTAGGCACACCTCGCTCATCTTTCATATAACGATAATTCTAGTAGGGATGAATTGAGTTTGGAGTATAGACTCACGTAACCTCTCGAAGACAGAACCCTTCCATTGTAAGAGAATGACCTTTTCATTGATACCGGACTTAAATGCAAACACTCTTCAATTGAGGAACGACGCAATGCTTTACACGTTTTTGCATAGTAATAATCACCATCTCGCTCTCGCTTCCGAAGATTAACCTTGTTCAACTTTGAGTCATCATGCATAACATCATCAACAACATGATGGTTTTGAATTGGATCATTTACCCTCTCCTTGGAACTTGTTTCATCTAGTTCTAGTGCTTCACTTGATTCCCCTGTACTTGTTCTGTTTTCAACCATGTTGCTACTAAACCCACCTTCATTATTCCTAGAATTCTCCAAAAGGGTCTCTTGATTCCTTCCCAAGTTTGCATTTTCTTGCTCTATTGAAACCAAATTCGACACAACAGCTTCAGGGGTAACACTAACACTATTAGAGACAATACTAGCTCGACAAAGTGGACAATTTGTGTGTGATCTCAACCAAGTATCAATACAAGGAATATGAAAAGCATGGTTACACTTTGGCAAGAGTCTTACCATCTCTTCTTCTTGAAACTCGTTCAAACACACCGAACACTCGGTTCCTTCAACCAACCCTTCATCTCTTTTATACTTGCAAACAGTAATTGAGTTTATAATTGATTGCTGCAACCCCACTGTGGCAATGAGCCACACGGGGTGATCAACTTGGTTCTCATTGAGAAAATCCTCAGTTGTATCTGAGGGAATTGATCCACTGAATCTCCAACCACACCATGCAGCATAGCACTTCACTTTGATCACGTAGAAACCAATCACAACAAAAATGACAGCAAATAGAGTAACAAGGATGATCAAGTAGGAAGATATGTGGTTAGCTTGGTTTGATTGTGATGATGAAATAGAAGGTGGTGGTGGAGAGAAGTAGTAGTCTTGGTTAGAGTAACAGTTGTAAGGGCAAGAAGGGTCACAAAAGCCATAGCAGTCTTCTTGGGTTTGGTTTGGAAAGAGTTTTCTGTGTTTGATAGCCATTATTGGAGTGTGTGTTTTATGAAGAAAGTTAGGGACACAAGTGGACAGGGAAGAGATGAAAAATGAGGTTAGTGTGAGGTGGATTTTGTGTGGATTAAAAGAGAAGGAATAATTTTTCTTTGTTTTGGTGTCTCTTTCTAAGGTATAGGAAACATGATGTATTATTTGTTGGGTTTGGTAATCGGTAATAAGGTTGAAAGAACCTCGGTATCTTGTTTGGTTGGTGCATTAAATAAGTAATTAACGACTTAGAGTAGTTCGGATCTCACCACCATAAAAGAATTTTCAAATAGTTCAGGTATCATAATTTGTCCCTGTCCAAATTGTTCAATTAATATGTTTGTAATTTCATCCGGTAAACCTCTGAAGAAGAGGAATTTTATTTAGTTCATGTGACTCAGTTTCTTCTTATTTTACCATGATCGTAACAAGATTTAGATGTAAAATTTTATAAGCCTTACTCCAACTCTAATGGTTCTCCATTGCAATTTGCTTTCTAAAAGAATGATGTTTTTTTCTTCTTCTCCGCTCTACATATGCCAAAATATGAACTTGCATTATTCTAAAATGAAGAAATTTGTGAACTAAAAAAAGTAGAAGTAGTACATTCATCCTTAATTTAAAGAAGGTTAAGTTCACAAGCTATTTCAATTTAAATCATCTACTTTATTTTATACTTGTCCAAGCTAAATCCCAAAACATATGCATTTTATATTCAAGCAATAGAAGAGTTCCTATAGCACACGTTTGAAAAATATATTTCAAAGTCAGCCTAATTCCTATCCACTTTTTCTAAGCATTCAAAAATATTTTACAGATAAATACGTGTATATTTGGTAGACAAATATAATAAACATATAACTAGTTATATAAGATGTGAAGAGAGAAAATCATACGTACATTAATATGTTTATGTTCTAAATAATATAGTTGATTGGTTGCATATTACAATAATTGTGAAATAAAATTTTAAATATATACAAGTACATGCGTGTATATATATATATGTACTCCATCTTAATTTCTCACACAATTTTCAACGTATATTATAAAATTAAATTTTAATAAATAGAACATGATATTTAATTATTCACTCCCAATATTATATCCATCAAGTAATGTAGGATTGTTGGGAATTATCTTTCGAAAATTTAAAATTGTGTACCAACAATGTATTTTGTAGGAACTTTTCAATAGAAAGATTAATGGTGTTCTTAAGGAAATACCTCACGATTAAGCATTAAAATAAAAGGACGAGGGATCGCTATCGATGTTAGAAATGTAGAATAAGGTAACCTATGAAAAGTTCACACCAACTGCTGTGTGACCTTAATTAGCTCCACAATTATTAAATTTCAATGTGGTCAGAGATCACTTAAGATTTAAATAAAACCATCATTACAATTTTTTTTAGAAGTCTAAATAATTTATCATTTTTTGGAAAACTGTTGGTCTAAAGTCCTTATCAGGTCCATCTTAAAGTTTGGTGAATTCAGAAATTGTCTTCAAAGCTCAAATCAAACTAAATTCAACGAAGTGAATAGCTTCACATTTGCCTTTATTCTTACGCACATGTGACATGACATCTTTTCGTTCTCATTCTCTCTTTGTAATTAATTTCTCAACTTCATATGCAACTTGTGTTTTCTCGTGAGTTTAATCATGCTCTCAGAATTTTGAGGGCACCCGTTTAATTTTGCTCAAATCAAATTAAATTCGAGGAAGAACACATACGCAACAAATTTTATATGATTAATTTGGTTTTATGTAATAAAATAGGGAAATTATACAGTACCGTTCCTAAACAGAAGGTGTAGTGTTGTCATTATTTAAATCAATTTCCTGTTAATAAATTTGTATAATTTTTTATATTATAACATGATTGTAAAAAAAATTATATTTATAAATAGCCACTTAAAAATAAAAATAGTACTATAACATCAAATAATGATGGCATGGAAGCAAACATCAATATATTATTTGTCTTTTAGGAGGGTTAATGGAAATAAACTGTGAAGAAAAAATTATATATATTTTTATTAACTTAGAAAAAGGTTATAATTAATGTGAGAAGAATTAAAAAAAGGAAAATGTTCGTGTGAATTATATTCAAGTTATACCGGACATGTATAAGAGCTTACTTAATTAATTGCATTTTTTTCTGATGATATAATTTTCATGGAGGATTCAAAGGAAGCAAATAACTTTAAACATGAACTTTAGAGAGATAACAAATAGCAATGATTCATGCAAGTGATTACCCGTTGAAATCCGATTTTTGTAACTTTGTTTTAGATTTGACCCAATAAATATAGAAAATCAATTGTTGAGATTTATAATAAAAATTAAATATATATATATATATATATATATATATATATATAATATAGAATTGATAGTAATATCAATTTTTAATTTATAAATCAATTTTTAAAAGTGCACTTTGTCTTCTAAGTTACACTTCTCTCATTTTTAGAGGAGTCAAATCCTCTTATTTTGATGGACATTATAAGATAAAAATTAATAACAAAATATAAAATTGAATAAATGATAATGTCATAAAAACTTAATTTTTAAAAAATAATTTGAATATTTTTTATATATTTTATGTAGTAGTTTAGATTATAGAAATATATAAACATAAATATAAAAATATTTAGTTCTATAAATACATAATTTTAATAAAAGTGTACTGTAATTTAAGACTAAATTCTTTTATAACCGTATATTAAACTAAATCACAATTTTAAATTAAAAAATATATATTTAACAATTTTTTTATTAAGATAGTAGTAACACATGATGTGAATAATTTATATACTTCAAAAATATCTCATTTTCATTTTAAAATAACAAAGGGAACAATATCATAAAAAGAAAAAAAGTTACGTATGAGAAAGAACTATAGGTATTCTATGGTAACAAGTTACTCTACCTCAATCTCTTTAGGTTGGTCTATCTAATGATCAAAAAATAAATTAGGTATCTCAATTAAACAAGGCTCACCAAATGCAAATAAATTAAAAGTGAAGGTTGGTCCTTATAAATAAGGTCCATTGTTAATCGTAATCCACGCACCATGATAGCTTGGCCCATAGAAATAAAGGCTAAACACCCATCCTTCGACAGAATCCTAAAATATTAAAAAACATAATTCATCACTAGAAAATTTACCAATTACAGTTAAAGATCGTTACTCATGTAAGAGCATACATATAGAACAAATGTAGGTTAAAAAAAAAAAAAAAAAAAAATCTGGGTAACTTCAAGCTTGAAATCTTATATTTCTTCATATCCAAGGAATTTCATTTTAGGATCAATGTTAATTGTCAAGGGGTTGTTTAAGTTGAATTGTTTCCATTTATAAAGAAAATGAAAAATAATAGTATATATATATTTGATTAAATTTTTGGAAACATTTTTAAAATATACTTGAAAGTAGAAAATAAAAAGAACTCATTTTAAATATTTCTTAATTAAAACAATGAAAATATGGTGGCATAGAAATAATTTTAAATACTTCACAATACTTTTGAAATTTTCAAAATTTTAAAATAAAAATAATTTTCAAAAAAATTTAAAATAGAAAATATTTTCTAAAATCAAATGGGACCTAATATTTTGTCAAATAAGATTGTTAGTGGTTAATCTGATTTTTATACAAATATTATATTTCTAAACATAACTAAAAATCATATCAACCACTAACTATTTTAAGTGGAATATATTTTATGTTTCAAATAAGATAGTTAGTGGTTGATCTGTTTTTTAGAAATATGAAGCTAAATTTTAGCATATAGTTTTTTCTAGGAAACCACCCATTAACAAGTGCATGAGATTAGTGGATGTAGTTGATGTTTTCTTTTTTCATTTATTTTTTAGTCTTTGTAAAGCTATATAAGTCTAACTTTCATTTAAATTCAATAACACGAAGGTACATTACAGTGCAAAACCTTACAATTGTGTTCAATAATTTGTCTCGGAACTCCTTTAGAATGGGCCTGATAAAATCTGAGTGTGAGAGAAATAGTTCTAAGTGTGTGAAAGATATAATTGTGAGTAATAGTGTGAGTGTGAGAGAGACAGGTGTGCGTGTGTGTCGTCATCAACCATGGTATTCCAAGAAGAAAAAATGACAGATTTTAGTATCAATAAATATGTGCAACCTGAAATTCTTAAGTTTGACGGACATTGTGATCATTGGGCAAAACTAATGCAGAATTTTCGATGCACTAAGGAGTATTGGGATTTGGTGGAACATGGGATTTAAGTTGTTATGGATAAAGCCTCTGCATCAGAAGCTGAACTCAAATTAAGGGAAGAACAACAGCCAAAGGACCAAAAGATAAAAGATTATCTACATCAAGTCATTGATCGAGAAATTTTAGACACCATCCATCCTCAATGATGATACGTCCAAGCACATTTGGGATTCAATGAAAAAAAAATAAGTTTTACTCAAGTGAAGAGAGCACAATTACAAGCATTACAGAGAGATTTTGAAATGTTGCAGATGAAGGATGGAGAAACATTTAATTCATACTTTGTTCGCACTTTGAAAATTGATAAAAGCATGAAGGAATGTGGTGAGAACATGCATGAAAATATCATTATTGAGAAAATCTTGCAGTCAATGACTCCTAAATTTAATTACGTTTGTGTGCTCAATTAAAGAATCCAACAACTTGGACACCAAGACCATTGGTGAATTGCAGAGCAGTCTCTTGGTTCATGAGCAAAGAATGACTTATCAAGGAGAAAAAGAACAAGTATTGCAGATTACAAATGAAGACATAGGAGGACGAGGCAGAGGAAGAGGTAGAGGTTCTTTCAAAGGTAGAGGAAGAGGGCGACTATCATTCAACAAAGTTGAGGTTGAATGCTTCAAATGTCACAAGCTTGGACATTTTCAATATGAATGTCCTACTTGGGAGAAGAAAATAAATTATGCTAAAATGGAAGAAACAGTGGAACAAGAGAAACAAGCAAATGATCTCTTGTTGATGGCTCACATTGATGTTAAGCAACAAAAGAAAAACGAATGGTTTCTTGACTCGAGATGCTGCAGTAACCACATGAGTGGTAACAAGGAGTGATTTTCAGAGTTAGATGAGAACTTTCGGCATATAGTAAAGCTTGACAATGACACTCGAATAGATTTGATGAGAAAATAGAGTGTTTGATTAAATGTTAGTGGAGTTACACATGTCATCTCACATGTGTATTTATGTTCCTGGACTCAGGAACAACCTTTTAAGGATAGGACAACTTTAAGAGAAATGCTTGACTATCTTGATTAAGATTGGGAAGTGTAAAGCCTACCATCTTGAAAGATGACTGATTATGGAGGTAAACATGAAGGGAAATCAGATGTTTGTATTGACAGCTACTATGGTATCAACAAATTATGCATGTTTTCAGACAGAGCTAGAGCATGACTCGAAACTTTGACACAATCGATTTGGTCATTTAACATACAATGGTTTGAGGATGCTTTCTTCTAAGCAGTTGGTAAATGGGATGCCCTTTGTCACTACTCCAAAAGACCTTTGTACGTGTTGTTTGGCTGCTGGGAAGCAACATCGAAATTCCATGCCAAGAAAAAGTCGATGGAGAGCATCCAAAAAACTTCAACTTGTTCATGCAGACATATGTGGACCTATTAAACCAATTTCAAGCAGTAATAAGAGGTATATTTTGAGTTTCATTGATGATTTTTCTCGCAAGACTTGGATCTACTTCTTGCATGAAAAATCAGAAACTTTCTACGTGTTTAAAAGCTTCAAAGTGCTTGTTGAAAAGGAAGTTGGAGTAAACATTGTTTGTTTAAGAACAGACAGAGGTGATGAATTTACTTTAAAGGAATTTAGAGAATTTTGTCAAGGTCAAGGTATAAGCAGACAATTGACAACAGCCTACACACCTCAGCAAAATAGAGTTGTTGAGAGAAAAAAATAGAACAATCATAAATATGGTGCGTTCTATTTTGATTAGAAGACAAGTTCCTAAAATATTCTGGTCGAAAGTTGCAAGATGGAGAGTGTTCATATTCTCAATAGATGTCCTACAACAGCTGTGCAGAACAAAACCGCTGAAGAAGCATGGAGTGGAGTGAAACCAACAGTAGATTATTTTTGAGTGTTTGAATGCAGAACACATGTTCATATACCAAATCAACGTCGAGTCAAATTGGATGACAAGGGCAAGCAATGTGTTCTTTTGGGAGTAAGTGATGAATCCAAAGCATATCGCTTGTTTGATCCAGTCAACAAGAGAGTACTGATAAGTAAGGATGTGATATTTGAAGAATAAAAATGATGGAACTTGGAGCAAAATGAATAATATCAACATGATATTCTTGATTGGGGAGAAGATGAAGAATGTGTGAGTGACACTGAAGAACAATATCAAGAGAATGTTGTGGATAGCAATGACGATCGAGAAATCGAGGAACAAATGAAGAGGATGTTGTGATAGTTCCATAGGCATTGGTGCTCCTCTTAACAATTATGGGACTCTAGTTGAAGGGAGGGCTAGAAGGAATAGAAGAGAGCCAGTTTGGATGATTGATTATGAAAAAGGATAAGATTTATCGAATGATGCTGATCTGAATGTAATGATGGTCACTGGAGATGATCTAATTTCATTTGAGGAAGCTATCAAGAGTAAGAAGTGGAGAGATACAATGATGGAAGAGATAGAATCTATAAAAAAAAAAAGACATGGGAGTTAAGTCATTCTTAAAAGATATTTATGTGCAGCAACCCACTAATTTTGTAAAAAAGGGT
Source organism: Hylodesmum podocarpum (assembly GCA_026586105.1). NCBI lineage: Eukaryota > Viridiplantae > Streptophyta > Magnoliopsida > Fabales > Fabaceae > Hylodesmum > Hylodesmum podocarpum. The sequence goes on along the minus strand of JALJEV010000071.1, from coordinate 517,861 downwards.
AAAGAAGACAGAGTGTACACATTAAAAAAGGCACTATATGACCTTAAACAAGTACCGTGAGTTTGGTATAACAAGATAGAGACCTATTTTTGCTCGCAATGGCTTTGATAGATGTTTTTGTGAACACACACTATTCACAAAATCAAAAGAGGGAGATTTAGGAAAAATGAGATATTTTCTTATAGTTGAAATTATTCAGAGTTCAAGTGAAATTTTCATATGTTAGAGGAAATATGCTCGTGAAGTCCTGTCACGATTTGGTATGGAAAACTGTAATGTTGTTAAAAGTTTAGTTGTTCTAGGCACAAGATTGTCAAGGGATGATGCAGGAACCAAAGTAGATGCAACTTTGTTCAAGCAAGTAATTGGCAGTCTTATGTATTTGACTGCAACACAAGCAGACTTAATGTATGGAGTAAGCCTAATCAGCATATTTATGTCAAGTCCTACTGAATCTCACTAGGTTGTAACTAAACGGATATTGAGGTACTTGAAAGTTACACTTGAATTAGGCATCTACTACAAGAAAGAGGGAAACACAAATGTTGTAACATACACTGACAGTGACTTTGCTAGAGATATAGATGATCGAAGAAGCACTTTTGATTTTGTGTTTTTGCTTGGTTCTAGAGCTGTTTCATAGTCCTTAGAGAAACAATCAGTTGTGTCATTTTTCACCACTGAAGCTGGGTAAATAACTGCTGCCTCATGTGCAAGTCAGTGCATTTGAGTTCAAAGAGTGTTAGAGAAAATGAGTTTAGAGGAACAGAAGAATACAGTGATTCTATGTGATAACATTTCTACAATACAATTAGATTCTTTATCTAAGAATCTAATGTTTCATGGGAGAAGCAAACATATTAAAATTAAATTTCATTTCCCAAGAGATTTAAAGAAAAATGAGATTATCAAGTTAAATTATTGTAGTTCACATATTCAAGTTGCAAATATCATGACCAAATCCCTCAAATTGGAGCAATTCTTAAAACTTTGTAATATGTTAGGTATGATTGAAACATTAGAATTAAACTAAATGCTCTTGTATCTAGTTTAAGGGAATAAATGTTGGAAGTTAATTTCTGTTTTAAATTTATTTAACTAAATAGAGTATATTTTCTTTTTCAAATAAGATAGTTAGTGGTTAATATTTTTAGTGTTTTTTAAGGAAATAACTCCCTGTCCAGTGCATGAAATTAGTGGGTGCAGTGAATATTTCTTTTTTCATTGAATATGTTTTCTTTTTTCATTTATTCCTAGAGTCTGTGTGAAATTATGTATACCTGTTTTCTTTTTTCAATTGTGTTCGATAACATTTGTCCTTCATCATTAGTTGATAACTGTGAGTATTGACATGTATGTTAACTTACTTTTCTCTCCTGCAACATTTTTATCTGTTACTTATGTATTGTTTAAGTCTTCATATTGAGTTTATTTTGGTATATTATATTTTTAAATTGTATCACTTTAGTGCATTATGTTTTTCATTGATTTATTTAGGCACATTAAATTTATTAGAACGGTCAAATCACGCAAACAATGATTTAACACTAATATCAATTCAATATTCAAGAAAGATAATTGGAATATCTCAATAAAATCATTTTTCACTAAATCTTCCCAAATATCATGTTATAATTATTATTATTATTATTTTAATTTTTTTTATTTATTGAAAATAAATGCATTAATATAACTATAATAATAATAATAATTATTATTAACATTGCAGTATGCGTAATCACAATATTTTCGTCCTTCTCCAGACACAGATATTTAAATAAAAATTATTAAATAAAATAAGTTTCTATCTAATTAAATGACAAATTAAATAATTTAAATATTAAAATAAAATTTATGTGCTAATTGACATAAATAAAATTACTAAAAAAATATTCTAAAAGACAAAAAATATTTATACGTATAATGTTTCGTAACAAAATAATTTAATAAACACGTTACCATACAATAATATTTGTTTGTATCATGTTTTAAAATTTAGAAAAGATAACAAATACAAAACTTTTAAAGTATTACGTATTAAAATATAAAAAGATCTGAACTTCATAATATTTAACCTTTAAATAAACCTTTACTAAAGTGTAATTTTAGTTAAAAGATTTGTACAGATTTTAAATTAAATTTATTATCAAAAGATATTTCCTACTGATTAAATTTAAAAATTTATTTATTACATTTTCATATTTATATTATTATCTTTTATTTTTTATTATTTTAATAATATTTAAACATTATTTCCATTTTATATTTATTTTTATAAAATATTTTATTTTTCGTAACTAAAATTTTATTTAAAAATGCATAATAATAAATTTTTTTTTGCTAGTACCTATTAAAATAAATTATTTATATTCTCAATTATTATTTAAAAATAATATAAAAATAATACAAATGAGATAAAATATAATATTTCTATTAATTTAAAATTTAATGTAAAGTAGTGCAATTTTTCTAGTCCTGGTAAAAATTTTCTTCACTTCTTTCTTCGTCACTGAAATATGGTGTTGACGAAAAGAAACCCTAGGTTTAGGCCAGTTGCGTTAGCATGGTGATTGGTGAGCAGAGTAAATTGCAAACGGAGTAAACCTAGTTGATTTGAGAGAGTACTGTATCAGAATTGCAACAATGAGTGATGAGAGGAACAAGAAACGGAAGAGGCATGGGAACAAACGGGTTAAGGAGGAGCCACGGATTCTTCCTTCACCTTCTCCTAAGCGCACAAAGTTGAAGGAACCCTCTACCTTTCTGGAAAAGGCACGCATGCATTCATACATACACACACATACCCAAAACACAATCTTTTGTTTATTAAATTAAATTTGTTTTGAGGTTTGATGAGAATGTTTTTTTGTTTATTTATTTGTTTATTGCAGATGCGAGCGAGGTTGTCTGGTGGACACTTCAGGATGATTAACGAGAAGCTCTACACTTGCACGTATGTTATTGCTTCAATTCAACATCTTTGGGTTTGGTTTCTCTTGTTATGGATTTTTGTGTAATACTTGATTATTGGGTATTGGGTATTGACAAAAGTTAAGGATTCTTTTCAGTGGGAAGGAGGCGCTGGATTATTTCCAGGATGAGCCATCCCTATTTGATTTGGTAAGTTTTAATAGACATTTTCTAATGATAAATTATAGGGTTATTGTATCTTGTGTGATTGAATTGAACCAACATTGGTCGCTCCTTTAATTAAGTAAAATGTCCTAACATATCACCTTCACAACTATTACACTTGCATAATTCTACAAGTTTTTCCTTTGTTATTCTTGCTTACTTCTAAGGGCTGGATATTCAACACTGATAATGCACTTGGACTTATGGAAGAGCATTAAATTGAAGGGGGTTGTAATATTTGTAGACTATTGAAATTTAATGACAGGCAATTTGTGGTTTAATGTACAAAAATGTATGTTGTTAGTAATTAAAACGGCAAATTACACACACCTTACTTTGAGGGTTGTTGAAACTTTACCTACCTAAGTCCATATAGTTGCATAAGAAATTAGTAGAGGTTTGAGTTAAGGGGAACGACATAGGGTGTTATTGTAGTATGTTGTTATAAGTTAAACGAAGTTTTGGTTGAGTCAAAAGGGAGGGGTATGAATACACACAGCTGGATTCGAAATTTACATAGCAACATTAGTGCTTTCAGACTTAGTATTGAAATAGGTTTGAATAGCCCATTCTTATTGGTTGTCTCAATTTGTCTTTCATTTATCTGGCTAGTATCATACAGGATACAGAACACAAATGTCAAGTTGGCCTGAACAGCCTGTTAATGTAATTATCAAGTGGCTGAAGAAACAGAGCCCTTCTTTTGTTATTGCTGATTTTGGTTGTGGTGAGTATTTATTCTGATCTTATTGATGATTATAACTTTTATCTGATGTTCATGTTTCTTTTGCTCACTGCTAATGCCTTTGTTTCCATTATAGGCGAAGCACTTATTGCAAAAAGTGTGAAGAATAAAGTCTTCTCTCTGGATCTTGTCTCCAATGATTCAAATGTAATTGCTTGTGACATGGCAAATGTATGTTTTTTTTTTTCCTTGTAAGGCTATACTAATAGTACTTACTTAAAGTTACTTTTATAGCATTGGACAGTAGTAATCTTGTTTTTCATCCTTGCCTTCAGATATCACAGTTATGTAGAAAGTCAGTTTATGCCTTCATTTGATGTTTATTTCACAAGATTTTATTGTTTCAGTTTTTTGAAAAATAAATATTATGGGTTCATTAATTTTTTAGTATATAAAGATTATGATATGCTGTTATTATTGGTTAGTGGTAAAATATTACAAAACCAATGCAATTTGTCAGGCTTGAGGTTTGTATATTCAATCCTTATAGTAAATTAATGGGGCATACTGAGATGCATGTTATTGGTATATATAATTTAAATATTTGCAAATCATGAAAGAGAGTATGCATTCCTATATATACTAAGGCAAAAAAAAGTTGTTTCCTGCTATCATAATTATATAACTTTGGATACTTTTAAGCATGAAAATTTTTGTAAATATCTGGTAGATAGATACTGTTCAACACATGGAGATTAACAGAAAGAAAATTCGACTTTTTTTTTTTTGATTGAACTTCCTCCTCAAATACTAGGATCAATGGGTATTGAATGTTATGTAATGGTGTCTTGGGAATTCCTGAGCATGGTCTCTCCCCACCCGAAGGACCAAAACTAACTGGTCAACTAACTGCCTTCCCTTGCATTCTCTGCCTCTGTTTATGTTAGGTTAACAAAGGAACTATTAACAATTTTCCTAATAAGGTCTGCTCCTAACTAACAATTCGTAACTAACAAGGCTTGCTCACTTGATGCCTAATGTCTTATGTTAAATTCCATGCACTTGAATTTCAAAATATGTGAAATCTTGTAGCTTTTATTTGAAGATTTTACGGTTATATTACTTACATGAGGACATGCTTCTTTGAATTATTGGCAGACACCCCTTGTTTCCTCATCTGTTGATGTTGCTGTCTTCTGCCTTTCATTGATGGGAACCAACTACCAAACTTACATTGAAGAATCGCACAGGGTTCTTAAGCCACGGTTTGTTTTCTTTTGTATCATTTTAGCTTGTCATCCTGGACATTTCCTACTCAAGATCTGACTTAGTATAGTTTGGAACAGTGGCTGGCTTTTGATAGCAGAAGTAAAGAGCAGATTTGATCCAAATACTGGAGGAGCAGATCCTGAAAAGTTTTCAAATGCTATTTCTGAGCTAGGTTTCAAGTTTGTAAAACAGGTGTGTAGATAGATATATGTTCATTTCTCTGCCATAATAAACATGGAGTTGGGTTGTGCCTAACTGATATTTACTCTTTTGTGCAGGACTTGTCAAATAAAATGTTTATTTTGTTTTACTTCACTAAAATGGTATGCAACTGATTGCAGTGAATGTAATTTATGTTATAACAGTATATGGTCCCCACTACTGAGTGCTGATTCAGCTGTTATTCTTCTATGTGTAGGAAAAGCAAGTTTCCAAGAGGAAGGAAATTGAATGGCCAATGCTTAAACCTTGTTTGTACAAGCGTCGTTGAGATTATAGTAATTGTTTTCCCTTATTTTGTATACCCAGGTTATATTACCGGAGTTAAATCATTCTTCTATTTTTTTTTTATTAAAGTTAAGTAAGCATGTTTATTTAATCACAGAAGTTCTTGTAGTTATTAATTGGGTTCTCGACCTCATTCCGATTCTTTGATTTTAAATGTGTGGGGTTAACCTGCTATCTACTGATTACTGAATAGCCGACTGAGTGATTTCCCTTAAAATCACTTTGCTTTTCGATTGTTGATGTTTTCATTACAATATCAGTGACTACAACAGGCCCAGCATATGTAACACATGATCTTGTTAGTTAATTTTATACCAAAGATTTGATCTTATAAGAGTTATCATTGGAGAATTTTCTTTAATCTCTATCTTGGAGATATCTTCTTTTATAAGAACATCCAAGATCAATATAGATTTTGAAAATAATAATTATGTATTATATTTAAATTACTTTTTTAAGATTAAAAAATTATGTATTATTACTTTTTAATAAAATTCTAATTATCTATTATTTTTCAAACTTTAGGTTAATAAACTCTAATATCGAATTAACCTTCAAATTTTGATCGATTAGTTGTACTTTATACTTTATATTTATGATCCGATGAATTACTAAATAATTTTAAAATTATGTAATTTTTTTTATATAATAAAAACATAAAATTAAAAGGTAAGATTAATTAAATTTTATTTATATAAAGAACTATTAAAAAATATAAATTAACAAATTTTATATTTAATATCAAATAATTGTCTAAATACTTGGAAACTTTATTAGATTTCACCAGGAGACTTTTATGTTTAATTATTTGCGGACAATTTTTTTTAATAATTATAACAGATAGAAAATTATTAGACTTTTTTCTACTTTGCAAATAATTAAAATGAAAGGTCTATAATATACACGTGCCGAACAAAAAATCTTTTTAACATGTTCTATAATAGACTGAAATTATTTTAGAAATCGCAAAATAGTGTGGTTTTACTCAATAAAATAAAGTGTACTAATAAAAAAAAAATATGTTAGGAAATATATACAGAGCATTCCTCACAGTTAGTTGAATATTTACGAAATAATCATTTTATGAAAATAATCACTATTTTTTATAAAAGAAAATCAGTTAAATACCTTATATTAACAATTAGTTATTTTTATAAAATACCAAGGTATTTCAAACACATGCTACATTGGTTTCCTCGTATAACATTGCGGTTGACTACCTATTAACAAGTTGATCATATAAAAGTAATAACATTCTGATCTACGCTATCTATATAAAACTTTTCCACCATCCAATTTATATTCAATACTCTTGTAAAACTCCTGCATCCTCCTTTGTTATTGTTGTGATCTTTGAATATGAATATTGGATTCACCTACATATCTATGGCAAACACAACCAAAATTACTCAAAAGTCTAATTGCTTGGCCGTGGAGACATTATCATGTCAAGCTTCAAAGGTCCATCATTGCCGGATTCATCATTTTCGGTTCAACTCCAAAATCAAATATAATTGCTTCTCAGTTCAGGAACAGAAAATCTTTGGATTGAGGTTTCAAAATGACCCCACAAGAAAGATGTACTTGTAATCTTATTATACTATTACTTCATTTTATTGCAATGTTCAGAGTCAAGTTCTGGGAAATTGTTAATTATTAATTGTACCAATAATTTCAGGAACATGGCTGTGTATGCTAACCTGCCACCAGGAAACTCACTCCCTGTTGATCCTTCTCCTGGTAACTGGTAATTCATTACCCCTCCAATCTTTGATTTGCTATTGAGATATGTGTTACAAATTTCATATTGATTAGTGATATGACTAAGTTAGTGTATATAAGTAAGATGTATGATTATTTTTGAAAAAATGGAGGGACAGATACTATTAGATTTAAAATTCGGAAACTAAAACCAAGGTTCAGTAACTTTTTGAATCTAAGATTTTATTCACTATTTGTTTTCTGTAAAGTGTCAACCACCATGTGCAAACTTTATCAATTTCATTCTCTAATGTAAATCCAAACATAGTCTCAAAATAGAACAAAATTTGTGCAAGACAATTTCATACTAAGCAGTTTTATACATTGTCCAAACTTTATAGTGTGTTTTACTGAATTTGCAATTGACGAATACACACACATTCGTTGGCAGGAAAGTTTGGATCACTGGAACAATAGTGACGGTAGTTCTGTCCTTTATTACAAGGTGCAAATGGGGACCCTTGCTACAATTCAAAGGTAATAAAATAAAGACCAACCTTGTTAACCTTAAAAGACATGAATTAATATTTGCATTAATTGGTCCCGAAAGTAGTACATCGTATTTGTTTGTGATGTTTTTTTTTTGTACAGAGAAAATTGAGACAACAATAGACGAAGCAGAACGAGTGGCAGATATAGTAGAAGACGTGGCTGAAAGGGTGGAGAAGGTTGCAGAGGAGGCTGTAAATAATCTTCCCAAAGGAAAGCTTCGTGATGCTGCTGAATTTATTGAAAAAGTTGCTGAAGGTGTTGACAAGTACGCTGAAAATGCAGAAGATCTATTAGAAAAGGTTTTAACTTCTATCCAAATAACAACTCTAATCTCCCTCATTTTTTTTACAATCACAATTATACCTGAAGGTTTTTTTTTATTTTTTTATTTTTCAATTCTTCTCTACCTATAACCTATCAAGCATCTTAACCAAACAATTATGTCCGACTAACCTTTAGTATTTCAAGGATATTAGTTAAAGAATTAAAAATAAAAATATCTAATATATAAATTATGAATAGTCATAAAAAGAATTAGATAATATAATTTTTCGTATTTTAATAATAATAATTTTTAATTTTTACGTAGATTTTAATATTTGTTATGAGTTTTTATCGTATAACTAATAGGCCATGTTAAACGCATTGAACGATGTATCAGCAGTTCAAATTTCGATTGGCTAATAGGCTAATCCTTTACAAAATTTTAGTATTTTAAAGGATTAATTTCTAATTATTGGTGGAAGATTTACTTGGGTTCACCCAGTATCATTTACTATTAGCAAATGAAAAAATTTGCCAAAATTAATTAGGTGAAGTGAGGAACAGTAAAAAAGGAAAAGGAAAATCATCAACTATTTTTTCTCTATCGACTTTGAAAAGTCAAATTATGACAAGTTAGATAAACCTGAGACATAAAATGGATTATCTGATAAGTTTTTTTCATCTTATTTTTTTTTCTTTTGAGATAATCTGATAGGTTTCTATCCTATATATGATTTGAATTAGTCTTAGAATATCAAAACGCTGTTATATGTAATAATTTTCACCAAAGAACAAATTTAGACGTTAACTAATAATTTCCAGAGTCAGAAACACGTGTAATATTGATCAAGTTTAACACGCAAGATGTTGAAAATCCATTTTCATTCAATTTCCTTTTTCAAGCAAACAGGAATATAAACTTAGTATTACTTTTACTTCTTGGTTAACTCAGCAGCAGAAGTTATCTTTGAAGTGGTATTTCAAAAAAGAAGACATATTTATGTATGAAAAAAGAAGATATACAATGACATATTAGAAAGAAAAAACTACTATTAATTAATTAGTTACCTCTTTATAAAATAAATTGATCTTTTGAATAAGCTTAATAGAGAAGTTTAGAAGATAGATGTGAAATTTTACTCTATGGTCATTTGGATGAGAGATGACAAGTTTAGATAAAATTGCAGGTAGAAGACATGGAAAAGGAAGTGGATTCCTTCTTTGAACCAACCAAAAATCAAGAGAAGAATATTGTCATAACTACAGATTCAAAAGATAAAAAATAGAGGAAATCATGGTTACAAATCCATGTCACATTTTAGCTTGTAATTACTCGATCTTATAGATACTTGAGACTGAGATAATTTCTTTGTATATTATCTGACTCTTATACGGGTGCTTATTTTATTTTATTTTTTAATTTATGTCATATTTTGTGTGCTTGATTTAAAATAATCTTTTTTATCTTATTTAGTTCATCTACAAATTGGGAATATTATTTTTCGAGCATAACTCTACGTCGTATTCTTGTCGTGCGTGAAAATTTGTGAGATTGATCACATCGGTCATAATATCTAAATGAGAAATAGTCTATGACACAAAAAATATTTTTCTCCTCAAATGGTTCTTTTAATAGAAATTCTTCACATGAATTAGTTTCTCATTTAATGCATTAGAGGGTACCTATGTCAAAAAAAATATTCTTCTCTGTTTTAATGAAAATTTGTTATATTCGTTGATTATAGTATAGAATAATTTCTCAAATTTTTATGAAATTATTCAATTATAAAGCGTAAATAATTATTTTTATAACGTATTTTTTATGTATTTATCTCTTTTTATTCCATGTCTTATTTTATTGAATTTATGTTTAAAATTTTTAACCTTTTATTTTCTTTTTAAGATATACTATCTCTATTTTTTTTATAAAATATAAATTATAGTGTAATCTATATTATAAGTTGTTTCTCATAAAAATAATAAAAGATCACACTAAATATAAAATAAAATTATGTATTAATTTAAACCAAGAGAAATAGAAAAGTGTATGGTAAAAAGCAATTTATCATTATCAAATTAAAATTAGAAAGATTTAATTTCAATTTAAAGTAAAATAAAAATTAAAAAAGTCGGGGTAACTTTTCAAACTCGTTTAACGCATTTTCTTGATTTACACTAGTTCCTTTTTAGGGATCACTGCAGATATCTTTACTTAGAGATAATCATATTTAAATGAGGAAAGATGATTATATGTACAGTAAATTCTTCTCCTGAATATTTAATATACTTATGTACTTAACATTTGAAGTGAAAAATACTGATAAATTAAAGCAACCCTAATAATTAATAGAGTTACACTAATTAATTGAGAAGAAAATTGTTTAAAGTATACTCCATAATATATATACACAGAGATGACGTGAGCTAATGGGTGCTACATGAGAAAAAAAAAGTAATTTTAATAATTTTCTCCAAGAAAATTTTATGTTTATTAACCAATTTTTTCTGCTTTATTATAAAAATACCTATACATTACAAAGTGAAAATTAATAATTGAATAATATTTAAATGCATTTTATTAGGATGTAATAAGTTTTTTTTTTTTAAAAAAAATACTTTGACCATTAGGTCTGAAGCTGTTGAGATAGTATTGGTGGAAATATGTTATTAATTTTTTCTTATTAAATTATATTATTTATCATATTCATAATTCTTTTACCATTCGTTACTGCTTAATTAGATGATATATCGATTCTCCAACAAATTTTTTCTTATAAAATTGCGGTTAACCACCTATTAGAGTCAATAACCACTGTTCTTTTGTCCTTTGTAAAGATAAAAGAACTTTGTTACAATTTAAAGTTAATAAAATAATGAATTTAAAAACATAATTTTATTTCCTGTAAATAGTTTTTGTTTTGATTCCAATAACTTTTTTCTTTTCATTGTAAATTTGAAATGACTATTTGTAATCTTTATAAAAGTATTAATTTGTTATTTTAGTTCTTACAAAATATTTTATTTTGATTCATCTCACTGGGATATAAAATCATTATATCTCCCGCCGCTAATATCTATTTTAAGGTAGATGAATAACATTTATTTATTTTTTGGCATATAAAAAAAATTAGGAGTATGATCATTGATCACGTGCTTGTATAATATCGTGGACATTAGTGGGTGTTACCTAGGATCAACCTAAGGGCTAAGTAACTAAAATTTTTATTTTATGTCTCCTTAAAAAAGGTACCTTGTAAGATCCATGAATATATAAATATGTTTAAAATAATATTGTTAGATTATAAAAAGTCCCACTTCAAGCAAACAAATATGTTAGTCAACTCTGCTACAACCTGGAATGGTTATTCACCATTTATTAAACTTATAAATCAATAGTTAACGGACATCACATGATAATAGAGGTCAACACAATAATTTAAAATTTTATAGGCATAAAAAATAAAAAGTTAAATTATATAGATTAAAATAAAAATTCACTCATTTTACCACCGTAAAAGAATTATGAATTGGTGGAAGTTGAACAATGTGAGATAATATTTTTAATGTTCTTTCGAATAGAGAAAACCGAGACAACATTAGACGAAGCAGAAAGGGTGGCAGATCTAGTAGAAGAAGTGACTTAGCTGGTGGAGTGGTGGTTGCACAGGAGGCTGTAAATAATCTTGCCAAAGGAAAGCTTCGTGATGCTGCTGAATTTGTTGAAAAAGTTGCTAAAGATGTTGACAAGTATGCTTAAAATGCAGATGTTGTATTAGAGAAGGTTTTAACCTCTATCCGCTATTATACCAAATGCCTTGTTTTATAAATCATCTGCCTAAAACCTATCGAGCACGTATCATAATCAAACAATGTTTGACGTAATAAGTAATGAACCCTTGACTACTTAAAACTGCTCTTAATTCTAAGATACATGTCGAAATTGTTAGAAACGCGGATAATAGACCTTTGTATGTGCAACAAACTCATCTCTAGCTGAGGTGAGATTTCGACTTTACAGTTTACAGGTACACTATTCATACATACTCATGTGTAGTAAAGACCAAGAAGACCAAAGTAACCATCCTGTCCCCGAGGAGAAAATCAAACCGAAGGGTGCTTTGTAAGTAGACATGTGGATATAATTAATAACCCATGTTAGCATCATTAAACAACGACTTCAAATTACATATTAGAGGCCAATAGTTCAACCCTTAAGATATTAGCATATTGAAAGATTAGTACTCTAGGTTGACAATGTCCTTTTCAAACCAAAAAAAATTAAATTTCTAATGGCTAGTGAATAAGATATTGTGCCAAAAATAGGTAGAAAGAAAAACTAACACTCAATTGGTTTTGAAAAGTCAGTTTATGGTTGGTCAGATAAACCTAAGATATAGATTATCTGGTTTCTACTATATTTGCTTTGAATAAGTCTTAGTCACAATATCAAAACTTTCCAATATGCATGTTTTATTGAAGAATTTTCTTTATCTAAAGACAACTAATTTAGACGTTAGCTATTATGCTATAATTATAAACCCCATGTGTAATTAAGTTCTATTATTCTAACACGCATGCTGTTGCAATAACTCTTTTTTCAATCAAGATGCCTTGTTCAGGTTTACTTGCGTATAACACTTCGTTTGTTCAGCAACTAACAATACCTTTTGAAGCTGTATTTGGAGAAAAAAAAAATCAATGAAAAAAAATATTATTTTTCACAATCAATCATAATATGCTCTTTTTTCATCATAATACTTTCATATGCATCACTCTCAGTTTTTTAAGTAGAAGCTTATCACTCTTGGAAAAAAGGTATACAACTTAATTACAAAAGATAAATTTTTATTAAAATATTGAGGAGCTTAGGTTCATATATGGTTTGAATATACCAAGATAGATTAGATGAAATTACACTCATCCACTAAAAGGTATTTTGCGACAATTCAATGGATTAAGAAAGGAGGCATTATCTTGACTCTAATTGATGTGTGACTTTAAAGGTGAATAATTTTGTACCATTTAGCATGTATTTGTTCTTAAACATATACTAATTATATTGTGAAAGATAATCTTTATTTATTTTCTCTCTTATAGTTTGTTTATATTGTTTTTATACATGTATTTTCTTTTAGTATTAGGGGGAAAGAGGCGTTTAATGTCTCTGTGTATTTTTTTAGATATACCGTGTTAAGATATTTTTTCATCAGTTTAAAAGGTTACGAAATAATAATATAAAATAATTTTACATATAATTAATCATAAGGTAGATTATGTATGAGTTTTAGAGATTTAGTTTAAAAATTAATAAATTTACCATATATAGTGGGTTATTTTTATTTAAAAAATAAATAAAAGAGAACTAATAAAGGTTACGTAAAAAAAATGAGAATGTATAGTTATTTTCAATTAAACTTTAGATATAATCAATGAATGATGTAGGATCAACCTAATTGTTTGAAGATGGAGTAATATACCGAGATCGTATGTATTCAAACTTTGTTATAATCCAAAACTAATACACTCAATGCATAATTTTTAAGATACAAGGAAAAATAACCATCGAGGGTTTGATTTAAAAATAATTTACGAAAATAGGTTTCGTTGCGAACCTTTTTTGTTTCTACTAGGGGTCTGTTTTTTTTTACAAGGAACCAAAGGAGATAGTAACTGTGGTGAGATGAAGTTGTCGTACTTACAAACAAAACAAGAATAAGTTTTTTTTTTTTTTTTTTTTTTTTTTTTATGTTTGCACAATTTAGTAAACATGACCATCAATTATCTCTCTAAGCCTCACAACCTCATTGCATAGAGTATTTACTACACTTATTATTGGGTTGATTTCACAAGTGTTAAGTGTTGTTTTTAGCAAGTTATGACAATCCTTAAATATACATTCATACAAATTTGTTGTCATGTGTCTAAATCAACGTACGTCTATTAGCAAGGTATGAGCCAGAAGGATGGGAAGGGACGAATTTTTTTTTTCATTTTAATTTAATATTTTTTATATTTTGTTAAATTTCTTTATATAATATGTTTATGAAAAATAATTTAAAGTTATTTTATTTTATTTAATTATAATTTATGAGTAAAGTAATAAAAAATACATCATCAATGATTAAAAATTATTGTTATGATAATTTTTTTTAAATAAATAAATAATATGACAGTAAATTTTAAAACTAAAGATGAATATTAAAAATTTTAGTTATAATTTTTGGTTGAAATAATAAAAAATATATCATTAGTAGTTAAAAATTAATGTTATGACTAAAATTTCTTAAATAAATATATAATATGGTAGTAAAATTTTAAAATTAAAGATGAATATTAAGAATTTCAAAATTAAAAATTATTTAGATGAAATTTTAAAACTAAAGATGAATATTAAAAATTTTAAAATTAAAAATCATTTAAATAGGAGTCTTAAACCCATATGTTTTTAAAATTAGATATAAAATTATAAATCAAAAATATAAAATCATTAAAAAATATTAAAAATTTTAAAACTAAAAATTTTTTAGATGAGATTTTAAAATTAAAGATGAATATTAAAAAATTTTAAAATTAAAAATCATTTAAATAGGAGTATTAAATTTGTATGCTTTCAAAATTAGATATAAAATTATAAATTAAAACAAAAAATTATCAAAAATTAAAATTTATTATTATTATATATAGTATATATTATTTATTATAATAAATTATTATTTTTATATATAATTATTATTTAAAATAATTATTTTAAAAATATTATAATTATAATTATTTATTTAAAATTATAAAATTATAATTAAAATTATAAAATTAAAATCATAATTCTTTATTTTATATATATATATATATATATATATATATATATATATATATATATATATATATAAACGAATTGAAAATATTTAGGGAGGCATTCTCCCTTGTCTTATACGTAGCTCCGCCACTGTCCATTGGTATCATATGTTATTTTCCACTTTTCTTTAGAAATTTTAGAAATCCAAGTATTAATTACTAGACTTAACATGCAAAAGTTTTCATAACGGCGATAATAGATATGCTTGTAACCTATAAGATAATGATATTATTAATGAAGTATTTTAATTCATACAATATTATAATATAAAGATAAAAATATAAAAAAGTTGAATTATATATATTAAAAAAATTATTTTTCGGAAGCATATGCAGATGGAGAAAACATTTTTTTCCAAATGATGTACAATACATTAAAAAAATTGATTTAGCCACCAATAAAAATAATGATAATAAATCATTATAAATGTAAAGGGACGGAATGAGAGAAGAAGAAAAGAGATAAACATAAAAAGAACAATTATATTGATTCATCTCGATAAGATTTTATCTAGTTTTTTAACAATTTGTTATAAATGATTATTCTTTTAACTAGTCAGTCCTGATTAATACAAATACTCTTTTGATAACAGTCTAGTCTCTAGTTAAATACTCTTTCAGATGAAATAAATATTCTTTGATAACAGCCTATTTAGGTTTGTAAAAGACAAGAAAGGGGGTTGAATTGTGTTACTAAAAACAATTTAAGTTCTTGCGTCTGTTGTTTTCCAAAGCTTTTAGACACAACTTTGAATTTCTTTAATTATTGATTTTAATATAAGACGTTAGACTTGATTAATCCCCGTTAGTCTGAAAAGCAGTTAAAGACAAAGATATTTTTATACTGGCTCGTCTTAAGCAGACTACGTCTAGTTACTTAGCAATTTGCTAAGTTTTCACTACAAACTGTGAAAAAGTTACAAGTATTCTTTGCACCCAGCCATTTCTGGCTATACAAATATGTTTTGATCCTAGCCTTCTCAGGCTATACAACCAAGTATTGTTTGGAACACAGCCTCCTCAAACTAATACAAAGGTATTCTTTGTATCGCAGCTTCCTCAGACTAAGGGCACCAAATAGTGGATTTTGAAAGAGATTCTAAAGAAATTTTATCCTCTATGTAAAGAGGTGTTTACAAATGAATAACAGATTGCTTAAAAGCAAAATTCAGAAAGATAGCTTTTCAAGCATAATTTTGCCAACTTGAGTTGAAGAGGATGAAGTCTTTATATACACAAGGTCTTGAAAGATTTGTTAGACTCATCTTTGAGACCGTTGTCCTTTCGTTCTTGAAGTCTTCAAACGTGTGATAGATATGAATCAGAACAATTAATGAATGCACAACAGAGTCAGCGCATTTTCAGAGCTTTTTCTGACTTGATAACAGAAATCATCAAAAAGCAAGATTTGCTTTTCGTGTTACAGAAGTTTTGTACAGTTCTCAATCTGTCTTTGGAAGCTTCTACGAGTAACCGTTAGATTTGAAATGAGGTGCAAGTTACTTCATCTGAAGGTTGCAGTACACTTCATTTATCTTCTATAGATGAAGGGTCTTCAAATCTTCGTCTATCTTCACTCTCAAAATTTCGTCTTGAGGCATGTGTGTGGTCTGTCAAGTGTAGACGATGACTTCATAAGATGTAGGCTTTGAGGGGTCCATCTTTGTCTGTACTTGCTTCGTCTGACTTTGGCTTACAATGCTTTAGTCTGATGTTGATTAGTCTGTTCTGTAATTAATCAAAACTTAGGGTGTTAATCATCTTGATCTAACAAAGTTAGATGCCTTTCGAGGTGAAACAAGTATTCTTTGACAGCAGGCTAGATGCTTCTCTAGGTGAAATAAGTATTCTTTTACAACACCTTTTTAATGTTAGACACCTCTTCAGGTGAAATCGAGTATTCTTTTTATTTAAGAAGAAATCAAGTATTATTTGACAATCCTCTTCAGGCTAGCCATGACAGAGACGCGTACTATTTTTTCCTAGCCTCTCTAGGTTAAATACCACCAGATGTAGATTTTAAGCAAAGGTGCCTAACTTGAGTTTTTAGCCTCTACGCAGAGAGGAATTTAAAAATGACGCTCACTCAATGTTCAACCTCTACACAGAGAGGGATTTATAAATGATGCTCACTCATGAATTTAACTTCTACGCATATAGGGATAGTCCAAATAACACTCACACATGAATTTAACCTCTACATAGAGGAATATACAATTAGGCTCACATTCAAAGATCTAACCTCTACATAGAGAGGATTTTCGAATTTCGGACTCATTCTTTTTAAGGATTAGCAGAAAAATTTGGGCTTTTTTCATTATATGATTTCTCAACATCTTATCTAGGAGCTTTTCAATACCACCATTATTGCCAACTTGTTATCTTCAAACTTCATCTTTTATACTGAAGAAGATGTGATATAACCGTTATTTGGAGCAACATTCAAATCTTCTTTTAACAGTCATCTTGAGCTCTTCAACATTCTTTTGCCTTGGAAGCTTGTGTTAGATCAAGATGATTAATGTCTCAAAGCCACGTCATCAGACGAAAGTATAAGACGATATGCTTTAGACGAAGTCTTCAGACGAAACTTTCGAAGTCAATACAAGATTGAAGTATCAGACTAATGCTTGAAGATTGGATCGTCTATGAAGAATGAAGAAGTCCAAGTGTTTTCATCTTAGTAACGCGCGCCAAAACTCAAATATTTACGTTACTCAAGAAGCTTCCGAAGTCAGAATGGGGACTCGCGCTTAACCTCTGCAACACGAAAAGTAAATTTACTTTTTGCTGTCGTCTCTGCTAAGTCAAAAAAAGGCTCTGATTCCGCTGTGCAACTTGTCAAATCCATGATTATACTTTGACACAGTTGAAGACTTCAAGGAAGGAAAGGACAACAGACAGATTTATGGGTCTAACAGATCTATCAAATCCTTGCCTATATAAAGGACTTCTCTTGCAACTTTTGAAGTTGGCGAACACACTACAATTGATATTCATTTATGATTTCGCTCACTTTGAACTTAACTTCTATATCCCTCTTTGTGTAGAGGAATTTTGTTTCTTAGAAACTTTATTCAAATCCACTTGTGTGGTGCTTTAGCCTGAGGAGGTTGTGTTCCAAAAAATACCTTTGTATTAATCTGGGGAGGCTGATTTTCAAAGAATACCTAGTTGTTTAGCCTGGGAAGGTTGTAGCAAAAAAATATCTTGTATTAGCCAGAAGTGGCTGGATTTAAAGAATACTTGTAACTTTTTCACGGTTCGTAGTGAAAACTCAATTATTGCTGGGTAAATGGATGTAGTTTTGAATAGAAGAACTAGTATAAAAATAATTGTGTTTATTTTTATTGAACTTGTGACTAACAAGGATAATCAAAGAGTAACATTGTTATTAAAATCAAACTTTAAAGAAGAACAAAGTTTCGTTTGACCGATTTTAAACCAACAGACGAAAGAACAAAATTTTTAATTAACACAATTCAATCTTCTTCTTGTGTTTTGTCTTTTACAGCTTGTATAATTATATTAACATCAGCGTAAAAAGTTGTTCTAATATGAGGTTAAAAGATTCTAAAAAGTTGATATTCTTTCTGCTGCAAATATCTGTGCCAAAAACATCATTTTTTCTTTTCATACTTTGCTCTCACGAGTACTAGGTTGACCTCTTATGAATTGATCATGAGTTTTTATTTAAAAGATATGATATGCACATACAAGAGTAAAGTAATCAAGAGTCTAGATATGTAAATTTAATCATAAATTGATACTTTTAACTTTTGTCTTTATCTTAATATGCGTATGATGATTCATTATTTTGTCATTTAACTTAGCAAAATGCATACGTGAGTATAGCATATTATTTGCTAATCTTATTCCAACTTTTATCTTTAGATTTAATCCCAAAATATGACTTTTTATCAATTCAATGGGTATGCTTGGAATATTTCTTTTTAGCATATATATATATATATATATATATACTTAGGTTTTTTTTTTCCTCCGTGCATCTTAATTTTTTCTCATACATCCTATTTTATAGGTGAATTACCCAAAAACACCTTTTTGTATTTATAAAACACAACACTCCCTCACCCTCCCCTTACTTTTTTCGTTTCCTCGTTTCCTGTGCATTATCGTGTCTTCTTCTTCAAGCAAACCAGAAGTTCTTCCTTTGCACCATTTTGTCTAGCTTCAAGGTCATTTGGTTTGACACTGTTTGCATTACACCACTCAACATTAGATTAGTTGCCGATTTCAATTTTAACATTTAATTTCTTGAGCTTGCTGATTTCATGTCCCTTATGTAAGGATTACTTACTGACACTTACAAATTGAAAATCCTTATGTATATTAATGTCCTGAAATTTCATATTCAAAATCCCTTTATTCTTTTACTTGTTTGTATGTATGTATAAATGTGCATGGGGTATTTGAGTTTGTGGTGAGATAAATTAAAAACTCATTTACGTGTGTTTGTGTGAAATTGAGTATATAAAAATGTTTATACTCGAAGAAAATAAATTAAAAATTTATTTTTGTATCTTTGCTGTTTTGGGTTTCTCACTCAAGTGAAGGAATGATTTTCTAAGGAAGCTTTTTGTTGCCTTTTTGCTCAAGCGAGAAGCCCTCGATCAAGCCAAAAAATGGCTTCTCAAGTAAGTCACTTCCTTATTCCCTCGTTTTAGTGAAAGTTTCTAATTCAAGTGAGAGAGTGATTGAATTGATTCTATAAATAGAAGGTCGAGAGTTGAGTTTTCTTAAGTTTTCTGACCCTAATAGAACCTCTTGTTTTCACACTTAAATATACCTTTCTTAAGTTTTCTGACCCTAATAGAACCTCTTGTTTTCACACCTAAATATACCTTTTTCACTCCTACTCTACCCGCAACACTCTATGCTATCTATTCTTTTGGTAAGTTACTAAATTCTGTCTTTCATGAGGGTCTTGGAGGAAGTTGCTCTTTCGTGGAACTAACTGCACCATTATGATCCCCACATTATCTTAATTACAAATATGTGGTTAGATGTTGAAACGACTGTCTTTGAATTTTTTTTTCATCCCTTAATTATGTTTCAGTTTATAAGTTTCGATAAAAACAAATATTCTCTGGACTCCAAATTAAAATTTTGAATTAGTTATATTAACCTACTATTTATTTTCTTCAGACAATTTTTTTTTAATAGAGTACCTCTTGAGAAGTCAATTTTAGACGTGTTGCATATAAAGCGTCACAAACATTTTCATAGAACATTTCTATTTGAGGTTAGAGAAATTCTATTTTTAACAGAAAAATGCTTGTGAGTTGTATTAATTTTTGTTCTGAGCAATCTTTAGATAACAAAAATAATTATTTTTGTGTTATGTTAACTGATGAAATGTATTTGAATATTATATAATAATCAAAAAATTATGAAATTAATTATGTATGATCTATGAATAATTTTAGAATTTTTGATACTGTTTGCAAAAAAATTTCTATGGATTGGTTACTATACATGTTTTCATTTTGAGATATCCAAATTAGAGGAAAGAATTTGCTTAGATTTAAAGAAAACTCAAATGTTTAATTTAAACACTTACAAATTATATCCAATCTCTACGTGTGAGGTTTGAAAATTAATATTAGTTGTGAAAATGTTAATTTTAGTATATATTTCTAAATGTAACATATTTTTTGTTTAATAAAATAATGACAATAATTTCTCATTATTACCCTTTATTTATTAGATTTTATTCATTAGATTGTTAAGAATATTATTTTATATAATGATATTCAATGACATTTAAACGTAATTATCAATCATGGAATTTGAGCTTAAGTATAATTTTAAAATAATTATCATAAAAGTCAATTAACTTTGTAATTATAATCCGAATAATGTTTAAACATGACAGGGTAAAAACATTTCACTTACCATTTTTCCCGCATAACCTATTTTTGTGTTGTTAAATATTGTAAAAAAGAAGATGGGATCATACTTAGCTATGAATAAATAGTTTAGAATGTTAATTATGAAAATAATTGTTACTGTGTAGGCGAAACGAAATAATATCCCGGCTCCCAACGGCTATCACGATTCCAATTTGAATCTTCCAACGGCTACCAACATTCCAATTAAACCCTTTTCCCGACCAAAACAACATCCTATTCAATTCCACCATTCTCATTACCGATTAGGGTTTCGCATTGCACTTTTCACTTCTTTAACCGATTTCAAAGCTGAGAGAAACAACAATGGATCTTCCTCCAAAAATCGATGATTACATAAAAGAATCCATCGACCACACTCTAGGTATCTCCGTATCGTATCAAACCCTCCACTCCAAGCTTCTCGCTTCACAAGAATCACAGCGCCAACTCCGCGACCAGCACCTCTTCCTCCTCGCCAAACTCAAACAAAAAGACCTACTCATCGAACAAGCTAGAGTTTGTAATCTTTTTCCTATCTTCCGTGAAAATCAGTAATTACTATATTTTTATTTTTATTTTATTGGCTTATGGTTTTGGGGTTTGGGTTTTGAGTAGAATGAAGCGAGCATGAGCGCACAAGCGGTGAAGAGGTTCGTTGAGGAGAATCAGAAGTTGGCGGCGGAGTGTGAGAGTTTGGTGGAACAGTGCGTGAAATTGGAAAGGGAATGTGCACTCTATGACCATGATAGAGAAGCGTTGATGGAATTTGGGAATGAGGCTGATGAACGCGCGCAAGAGGCTCACGCGCGTGTGGTCGAGTTGGAACAGAATTTGTGGTTGGTGGAGGAGGAATTGAACAAGTACAAGCAGCAGAACGAATCGGTATTATTAATTTTTCGTTTTGTTTTATTGGCTTATTTAAACTTTCTTGTTTCGTTTCTAATCTCTGATATGAAATAATTAGTGGACTATTATATATAATTATTGGTTTTGATTTGTAGTGTTTCTGATTTAAACTTGAGATTTGTAATGTTTCTTATGCATAATCAAAGGTGACATATTGGATTGGAGAGCATAATTTAATTCACTCTCATTGTCGTGCAATTGTAAATTTCTTTACCACCTTACCATCATGCTTACCTTGATTGAAATTTGAATTTTGGGGTGTTTTATTCTCTCTTGGTTATTAAGCTATATGAAAGAAGTCTGGCATATTGTAATTTTATTCCATGGTTGGGCATGTTTGCTGCGTGTAGCTACAATATACTGCATTTGAACAATTTGGCATGCTCACTGCAAATAGCTACAATATGCTGCGGTAGATTAGTGGTGTTAATTGCTAAGTTGAAAACCATATTGTTGATCTTGCATTAATTACTAATGATACAGATTACAGAAGTTTGGTTTCCCATTTAGTTTAATTGTGAAACGCTAGTGACTTTCACAGGTTCTAGTCCTTTGATGGGGAATGTTGAATACTGATATTTACATTTTTTGTGAAGGTTGATTCTTCTTCTGCAAGTACAGTTGATGAAGAGAAATTGCTCGAGTCCCTTTTGGCAACCGTTACTACTAAAGATGAGTCTTCTACATATGCAATCTTGAATGCAAATGGTGAAAATGAGCAATGTAAGAAATTGCTGACAATGTGGAACTGGTGAGTCTTCGACCTCTTTAATTATGATTTATTATCCCAGACAATTAACAGATCAGCGGTGGCTTAAACCATTGGGACCAATTTCTATTATTATCGTTATTATTTAGAAGCCTTATTTTTCATCATGGATTGGTAGCTTAAAGTCATCGACGCAGAGAGTTTTGTGTCTTGTTGCTGAAATCAAATCTCTAGAAAGTGATAAAGAAAATCTAAGGGTTAACCTTCACAGAGCTGAAGAAGAGGTTAGGACTTCTATTCTGGACCATTCCAGTTTATGGATTATTAAATAATGAAATAATAATTAACTTGACTTGGTATACCATAGGCCAAACTATTGTTCGATGAAAATAGCGTGTTGGATGAGGAGAACAAAAGATTAGCCAAGCGATGCAAGCAAAAGAACCATACTGGTTCTGGTGGGAAACTTACTGGCAGTACATCTGCCAAGGTGGGTATAATATGCATCTTCTTCCTGGAAAAGGATCCTCTCTAATTATATTTTACCAATAAAAGTTATATGCAAATTTTATGCATATCCTTCTTCTAACAGATATTAAATTAAATAGCTATGAAGGAGAGAATCCAGTCTCATTTTGCTTATAACATTAGTAATTATTTACTTATAGATTTCTGTTTTTGCAGGTAAACAACAGAAAGTCTAGTCCCAAGACATGTAGCCCAATGGCGAGGAAGATTGATTTTGAAGATGTAGATTCAGCAAGAACACCGTTGTCACCTTTGGAAAATAAACCCTCATTGCGGCATGTATAAGAAATGAAAGTAACCAATGTCTCATTACAGGCCTGATAGTTTCTTCAATACAAAGTTACAATATTCGCTTGTAAGAATTGCATGCTATGAGATCATTCTTAATGGAGTGGGGGCAATCTTTTCAGGTTGAAATAACCTGTAATTTTCACAATATTAGTCTTATCGTTTTGGCATTTTTATTTTAACATAACAACTAACCGAACTATATATATATATATGAACGCCCTATGATTTTAATGTTTATGCACATTATCAAGTTTTTAACATATAGAAAGTACGTACACCCAAATATTTCTCTCATTTGATTTATATCATGTACAACCAAATGCATTGGTTTAGATTAAAGTATCACAAATGGGAATTAAAGATCTATTCGGGTAAATTATTTTGGTAATACACGAGAAGAAAATAAGAAAAAAATTAAATAAACTTCTCTATGTTTTAGTTAAAATACTCAAGAGTAATTTCAGAAATATAATACATAAATAAATCTAGTTTCACCAACGACATTAATCAATTTTCTTTATCCTTGTAGATTGTTTAATAAAGTCTTGTATATTAGAATAAAGATATTATGTCGCAATAAATCTCTCTGAAAAATTTGCCTTCACTGTCAAAAAAGTTTTAATATCACCCCTGGTTATCGGGGCATAATTTATAATCTAAGCACATCTTTTGGGCGTCGAGACAAGCTGTTCATTGTAAAGAAGATGGATATTTTATGTTCTAAAAGTTTGACGATCACTGTGTGCTCTACAATGAGTAATTGAGTAGGCATTAAGCAAAAGTCCCTGATAAGTTATGTATGATAGCTAATGCGAATAATATTAGAAGTTTGATGATTAATTTAGGTTGGTTCATTGGGACATAATTTATGTATGATATCGACTATCGAGATCTAGAGAACCAGGTCCACTGATGTTGACATAAGTTCTTTAGGCACAACCACACAACCTTCTCAACCATAAGTGCAAAATTAATTTGAATTTCGCACCTTTGAACAAGGTAACACAAGTTATCAATAGATATTGTGTAGTCTACGAAAATAGGTATATAAATATCAATAATGATATTCATATATTTCTATAATATTTTCATTTATCTTACACTTATTCATTTTCCTTTTTACGTCACATTTATTTCTTCTTTTCCCTCTTCAGCTAGAAATGGTACACACAACAAATATTTTTCTATAAACAAGAACATGCAATCCGATATTATTTTTTTGAATTCTAAGAACATATTTTATTTATAAACCTTTTTTTTTTTTTTTGTGTTGACCTTTTTACTTTTATTCCGCCGAGTACTCTTCATTCTCAATCCATCATAATCGTTAATCAATTGTTTTAAGCTATTATAAGTGAAATTTTGTCGTGATCAAGTTTTGTCAACTTGAAATTGACACTAGAATTGCAACGAAGTATTAATTCAACCACCATTTGATATCATTCACGAAAATTGGAAAGAACAACACACCAACTTTTCTTGTCATCAATGTGAAGTGCAACTTAAGTCATCCTCATGCAAACCGAGACCAACTGAAGTTAAGTGCAACAACTCTATTCACTGCACATGTACAATCATTGAATGTATATATAGCAAACTCATTGAATGTATGAGAACATCCTCAGACCATTGTTTCCCTTGTTTTTCACACACTGTCGTTAAATGGCATCCTCTGTGGCATTAGTTTTGTGTCTGTGTCTAGCAATCAAGATGGCCCTGCCGACATTGGCAACTGTCCACACTGTCGGAGACACCTCAGGTTGGTCAATCGGTGCTGATTACGGCACATGGACTGGTGGCTTGAAGTTTAAAGTCGGTGATACTCTTGGTAAGATCCTTTTGTTTTCATGCATAATCTGGGTAAATTTTTTTAAAAGAATAGTTAGGAGAAGAAAATAAAAATAAAAAATTTAAATTTATAATTTCTAAAGAATTAATTTTATACTAATTAATAAGACAAATTTCTTTTTAATTTTTTTAAATATGTGAGATTTTATGCATTAAATAATAAAAAGTTATTTTTAGTTTTAAAAAATATATTTCATTTTTTTTTATTTTCGTCTTTTAAAAATTATTTTTGAAAAATTCATCTAAACAAAATCTTGGCGCAAGAGATCACTAAAATGTGTTTTAAGTTTCAAATTTCAATTAAAATTCGTTTTAATTCCTACTCTTCAAAAATAATGATTTTGGTGCTCATATTTCTTGTGATCAGTAAATTTTGTCTCTCTTTATAGAATTTAAAAATATTAATAAGAAAAAATATTTACTAATCATGGAAAATATAATAATTAAAAGATTCACACATAATTTTGTCATTGAATAATTAATTTTTTACTAATTAAAATATAAGTTAGTGTTATGTCATTATTATATTATTTATGTTACTATCCTGTAAAAAAAATTTCCATTTATTTCAATTAACCCCTTATATATTTTAAATATTTATTCATTGAACTTGATTTAATATTTTAAAAGAATATAATTAGATTAAAATAATTTAATAATTAATTAAATATATAAATAAATATTTTTTTTATTTAATATCATAACACTCATTATAACTATTATGACTATCACATTTACTATTGTCATCGTAATGATCATCATACTTATTATTATGATTGTTATCATTACTACTAAAACTATTTCCATATGTATCACCCTCTTTTATTATAATTGTTATACTTTTTATTATTATCCTAATTATACCTTCACACTAGCTTTTGCTGTCATTTGATGCGGTAACAACATTAGAGGTGGCCGGTAATGATGATAATATAATAATTATGATATTAGTCGTGGATGTATACAATAATAATAATAGAGACAATTAAAACAAGCGATGGTGACATTTTTAGTTGATAATGATGAATGTGATTATTATAAAAATGGCGATAAATGTTATAATCATGATAAATTAAAATAAAAAAATATTTAATTATAATTTTATTTAATTATTAAATTATTCAAATCTTATCATATTTTTTAAAAAATTATATAATTATTTAAATTTAATAACAAATAAAAAACCAAAAATCTAGTACATCACATAGGATTAATAGATAAATATTTAAAATAATTAAGAATTAAATTGAAATAAATAAATTCTTTTCATTAAATAACAAAATAGTAATATAATAAGAATTTGAATGATGACACCAACTTTTATTGTTATTGATGGAAAATCTAACTATTCTAAGAACAAGTTAACTTGAGAGCGCAGAATCTCCTGTTTAGAATCATCACTTTAAATATTTAGAAAGTAATTAATAATTGGTTATTTTCGTTTCGTTTTAGATAGCAAATATACACCCAGAGTCTATCACTAATTTTAACCCAACCAAGAACTTAAAACACATTTCAACCATAAATTTATCAATCCACAATCAAATCAAGATGAAAAGCATCTCATATACGTTTCCCACATGTGTGACAGTTTTCAATTATGGGGCTGGTCACACCGTGGACGAAGTTAAAGAAAGCGATTACAAGAGCTGCAGCACAGGCAACTCACTGAGCACAGACAGCAGTGGAACCACCACTATTACCCTCAAGACTGCTGGCACTCATTACTTCATATGTGCTGCTCCTGGCCACTGTGATGGTGGCATGAAGCTTGCTATTAAGGTTAAGGCTAAAAAAGCCTCTGATCCTGCACCAGCAGCACCTTCAGACTCACCTTCTCTAGATGATACCAAAGATACACCCTCTTCAACATCCACTTCTAAGAGTCCAACCTCCACCACCTCATCATCTGATTCAACTCCATCAACCTCCACCACAACCACATCATCTCATACATCACATTCCTCATTAGCAACTCCACCAATTGTTGCTCTCATTGTTCTTTCTTTGTTCTCCTATCTGCTGTTCAGTTTGGTATGAATTTGTCCGAAAAAGAGTGCTCAAGACATATTTTTTCTAACACACTATATTACTTAACATTTATTGGAAATAATATGGGAGTGAAGCTGATCATTGAATAAAATTAAGATCCCACGATGAGAAGATGTTTTAGTGACATTTTCATCGATGAGATACAGTTGTTTGGAGCCAGGACAGAGGCAGTGCTTCCGTGGTTTCTTTCCTTTTAGATTTACGTTGTTTTGATCTTTGATCTGCTTGATCAATTCAGATTTTGCTCAAGAGTGATGTTAATTGACCCTTGTCTGTATTTCTTGTATGTCTATTGCTGTACCGGTTAAATTTCATTTATTTAATTTTGAATTTTTTTTTATTTCAATTCTTTTAGATTTAAAATTTTTATTTATCTTTTATATTTTAAAAATATATCAATTTGGTCTTCAGATTTTTTTAAAAAATACTAATTTTACATTATTATCGTTAACTAATGCTTTAAGTTTAAGATAACAATAATTTTAAAATGTTGCTGTATATGTTTAGAAGACAGCAAAAGAATTTTCTATACTCACAATTGTGATAATATGATTTTTTAAATTTTTTATATGCATATTCATGGTTTAAAATTGTTGTTATTTTAAATCAATTATTTTAAAATTTATTTCATATATAGTATTGACATAAAATTAATTTTTTTATTAGAAAAATATTTTAAGAATTAAAATAATATATTTTTAAAAATATTATAGATGAAGATAAAACTTTTAAATTCAATAAAATATCTAAATTTAAAAAATTAAAAAGAAAATTTAACACACACACACACACATATATATATATATACATATATATATATATATATATATATATAATTTTTGGCAAAGTAAAGAAAAGTTTACAAAATTAACTGTATGAAAAGTGGGTCAAAGCTTCAAACTTCACGGTGGTTCTTCGATAAAAATAAAGTTTGAATATGATTTCGTCTTTTTTATTTTTAATTTTTGTAAAAATATCTCACTTTTCACTCTTATAATTATTATTTATTTTATTTTATATCCCTATAATTAATTTTTATTTTTAATTCTGGTAAAAAAAATTTATAAGAAAAATAACATAATATAGTTTAAAAAGATTATTAAAATTAAAAATTAAAAAATGAAACCAAATTTTTACCATTATTTAAAAACAGGAAGAATTAAAAAAAAATATTATTTATATTAAAATTGAAAATGAAAACATATTAAGTGAATCAAGGGATTAGGTGAGTCAAAATAGAGTCGAACCGAAACTCTAATATCCATTGACCCAAAGAGTATATTTGTAGGTCGCAATAAATCTCTATAAGTACCAAGATCAATGGGATCGACGTCACAAGATATTAAGTAGAGAGGTGTTAGGATGTTAAACGTAATGATTATAGTTGTGATTACGGTTAATCACACGTGGTTAATCTTGAAGTGAGACAACCATGGTGGACCCACTTCAAAAGGTATAAATAATGAAGTTAGATTCACATTCATGTATTATTTTTTCATTTGGTACTTACTATTGTAATTGTCAGAGATTGATACTTGCACAACGTCAAAGTGTCTTCGCAAATACATCGGGTGCTTATATGGAAGGAAAGATGTGAAGACTGAAAATACTCTGTACAGAGATAAGTGATCGATCGGATAGGAGCATGATCTTGGTATTAGATCAGAAGAAATGGTACTTTGCAGGTACACTAATGTTAGACTTAATAAAGGAGACTT
Source organism: Hylodesmum podocarpum (assembly GCA_026586105.1). Taxonomy (NCBI): domain Eukaryota; kingdom Viridiplantae; phylum Streptophyta; class Magnoliopsida; order Fabales; family Fabaceae; genus Hylodesmum; species Hylodesmum podocarpum. Next base: position 488,929 of record JALJEV010000071.1, on the reverse strand, counting down.
GAGAGAAAGACTCCATCTGGGCTGAAGCAACCCGCATGAGGATGATCAACGATATAACATTGGTGTCCAACCTAGAAGTTTCAAAGAAGGGAGCTAGTTTGGAGAGTTAATGGGAAAGCTTGATGGAGCCCCATTAAAGGCAAGTTCGTGACCATATGGGATGGACCCTTCTACATTAGGTGCAATATGCAAAATAAGACATATAAACGGGAAGATCTCAAGGACAAAGTCATCCCACAGATTTGGAATTCTAACATCTTAAGACATATTTTTGTTAATTGATTGTGTACATAAGTGTACTCTTTTTCTTAAGCCCATCTTTTATCCCTAAAAGGGGTTTTAGTATGGGTTTTTAGTGAGCCACCCATGTGTATGATGAAAAGATAAATAAAATCAAGTGTTATACACATCTTATGTTACCATTTTTATATTATTATTTTCACCTCTTAAGAAATAAGCAAGTCTCCAAGTAGCTGAGACGACCGAAAGTTATAAACCACCCTCCCATGTGCAACACAGCAAAAACTAGGCTTCCTCAAGTAGAATAATAAGGATTAACAAATAGTATAATGAATTCCACGTTGTACACACACAAATTTAGTAGATAAATTCCCTAACTAGTAAAGGTTCTCTTTCAAGGAAACAGTTCTCAAACTTGCGTAACAGAAAAACACCTTAAACCTATTAGAAATTTTCCATACTCTTTCTATAACTATAAATAGGAATTTTGCATAGAAGTTATTGACCCGCCGTTCAAAAGATTCTTCACGGCGGTTATTAGCTAAAAACTCTGTCATATATGTCATTTTCCATATCAAATATATTAAAGAACTGATGTGGTATATATTTAAAACAAAAAAATTATATAATTTTTCATGTTGGTTTCCTTTATAGCTAATGTGAAAAAATAGCAGGGTTTAGTAGCCTTTATGCCCCCATGGAGAAACAAGACCAACATATATCCCAAGATTTAGTGTTGTATTGTAAAACACAAAAGGGACAACAAAGTGAACATCGAACTTGTGCATGTGAACTTAAAAGAATTAACAAGGTTACTCACGAAAAAATACTTTAAAATAGAGTAAAGAAAGAAATATTAAAATGTAGAGGAATTTTCTAATACAAATATTTTGTGAATACACGAGACTTTTGGTTCATGTTTCATTAATGTCTAAATTATGACAATGAAAAATAACCGCATAGATTATTTATCACACGAACCATTGTCCCATGGTAGAGTAACAAGTACACCCCTCTATCACTAATAAAACCAAAACTTGAACTAAATGATGCCAACATGATAACAAATGACAAATAGGGGCCATCTATTTGCAATATTTGAAAGAAAAAAATAATGGGAGAAATCTTCCAAATGCAGACTAGATTCTCTTATAATGGGAGAAATCTTCTTTGATAAAGGAGATCACCTCCTTCCATATAAAAAATTCTTAAGTTTTAAAAATAATTTTCTCCTCATTAATTCCATCAAATCATTTCAAAATTTCTAATTGCGCCAATTTCCACGTTCTACCTTAATTCTATGATTCTTACACCAAAATCATTTAACACAAATATTAATATGATTTCTGCATTGCACATAAATTTGGATAGAAACATATTAATTAAAGGAAAATAAAAAGGATTGATCGCACTTGACGTAGAAACCACAAACTATTTTTGACTATCAATGTATCTAGTCTGTATCCAATTGATTATATATGATATGCCAAACTAGAAAGTACAACCTAACCTTTTAGACTGAATTAAGAATATCATGAACACCCTTACCACTATCACCCTTCGATGATGAGTGAAGAAGTGAAGAATTTTTAAGTAAAATATCACAATATTGCTCAAGTTACACATTATAGATGCTAACTACTTTAATCACATATTACATCATTAGCATAATATTAACAATGAGGAACAAAGAATCCGATCAATCTTAGTTGTAAAAAGGTTACAAGACTCGTTGACTGTAAGATTACAATCGAACCTACAAAGAAAAAAAAACTATTTAGGCTTGAAAACACCTAATAAGTCAAAATGCAGGTAAATAATCATGGATTGATAAACAATAATACAAGGTGCAAATAAAGCCACCAACTTTGAATCACACAAGTAGAGTGTCCTAACCTGAGTCCAAGAACTTTGATGGGCTATAAAGCATGAAATGCATTAGCAAAAGCACTCAAAACATGCAATATATGAAGTGGTATGAGTCAAACACATGCTTGTAATATTACATATTGAGTGCCAGAAATTTTGACGGTTTCAAACTTACAAAACAAGTATTAACAATGTTATATTGAGTATAACGTGGTTTGAAACAATTGCAATGGGAGATTCACAAGATTAATGTATGCAGTCATTCAAAAGGATTTGGAACCATTACAATGAAAAAACACTCAGTCATCTGATTTTCATCTCTATATCATAAATTAAAACAGAGAAAATAGAGTCTGTTAGTAGCAATGTAAACTTGGTGCAGTCAATTTTGACTTATATTTTTCTTTAAAAAGATATGTATGAAATATGAATATAATGTTTTCAACCTTATATTAGAAGTTGGAGGCTTTTTCTTGTGATGGAACACTTGAACAAGGGCTTGAAACTCCTCATTTGCTTGCTCAGACAAATTTTAAAATCAAACATAAAGTTTGAAAATTCAAAAAAATTTGAAACTCCTCTTTTGTTTGCTCAAACACATTTTGCTCACTCATAATTAACTTCAAAAAATCATACAGAAACAAAACTCCAACACATTAAGTTTGAAATCAACATAAAAAACTAAAGTTGAATTGCACGAGAGAGAAAGAATGAATAATAATAATTTAAAAATTACAAGAAACTAAGGGGTGAAATAATGATTGAAGTGAACAAGAGAGAAAGAACTTGAGAAAATCATAAATTGAGGAAAAATAAAAAAATGGGGGAAAAATCACAATGAGTGGAATTTCCACATTTTGAGGAAAAATCAACAATATATTCACAGTTAGGCTTAACGACGTTGACAACAGACTGAAATGATGGCAAAACGTGAACGACGACGACGGAGAAAATATGAATGATGGTGAGGGTTTTAGTTAGAGAAACAACGGTGAGGGCTTGTAACGTGGAGATAACAACAGTCAGACGAGATGATGACTGTCAGATGACGACAATGGTGGGTGGTGGCAGAAGTGAGAGAATGACACGAGAAAGGGAAACTGGCACAAGGGAAGAAGAGTAGCGCAAGGAAGGGGAGATTGCAAAGAAACTGGGAAAAGAGGTGAACGTTAGCTTAAGAAGGATCTTTAATGGTGGTTCCTAAAAACACCGACGTGAAAAATATATTTCCCGTTGGTTAAAAGAGTAATTGACGTGAAATATATTTTTCACGTCGATTCTTTTATAAACTACCGTTAAAGATCTTATTTCGTCGTTTTCTAAGTATCTGTCGTCATATTGGTAACATTAAGAATATGTTTCGCACTAGTGAATGGCGACAACACAATACACAAAAGAGAGCGGCAACAAAAATACGCGGAACACACAGGAGTCTTAAGGCACGATGCCAATGTTGTAACAAAGATGTGTCGTAACAAAAATCAGAGTTTCGTGAATAAAAGATTTTTATTATAAAGTGAACAGTTAAGGAAAGGTTTTATACAAACAAAAAGCACAATGATAATTAACAGTTATGGAAGTGTTTTAAAAAAAATGTGAAGTTATGATGTATAATTACGAAGGATTTTGCAAAACGATCCTGTAAAACAATTTTAAAAAATATAAGCACTGCTTATGTTAAATAAAAATATAAACATGGATAACACGTATTTAAATAAGTGTGATTTATATTAAATAAAAGTATAAAAAATAACACTAGTTCAAATCAACACTATTTATAATTAGTAATTTAATTATTACATAAAAATAATAACACTTATTTAAATAATTGTTATCTAATATTTCAAACGTTTAATATGTAATATGTAGTATTTAGTATAATAAATGTCATGTAAATCACATTATTTATGCTAAATGTCATGTAAGTAACACTATTTTATTTTTCATATTTTAGTGTTGTGGTTATACAATTTTCTTGTTTGATGGTTTTCTATTAAAAAAAATGAGCTTTTGTGTTTTATTATCAAAGTAGGACAAATCATAGATGGATTGCAATTGTAAGGATTTAAATGATAATACTCTTGAAATTTTGATGTTGGGATAATTTTAAATAAAAATCATAAAAGTGACATGACTGTAGTCGAGGTTGTGAAATTTTGGCTTAAAATTGGTTCAAGGGAAAAATTATTTCAATTGAACGATTGTGGGGCACTGAGTGTAAGGGTAAAATTGTGGTAATTAGACGATTGTGGGCGGTTGTGGGTGCAAGGGAAAAATCATAGGGGGCAATGCTTTGTCCGAGTTTTAGAGTTCCATTTTGACATGTGATTAGGCAAGTAGAAAATAACAGGCGTAAATAGCCTTATGTTTGGATTGGGTGTAAATATAGAACTTGGATATGATAACTAATATTTATCACTTTTAAGTGAATGAAACTCACTTTGATAAACCTTAAATATGATTTTTGACTTATAAATTGGTCATGAAAAGTCTAAATTACAACTAGCTTAAGATGCAATCACATAAGAACAATTAGATCGTAAAGCCTGAAATTCTCCATAATCACGCCATCAATCTTGTGATTTAATAGTTTATGTCTTTAGGTGATGATCAATTTAAGAATGTGAAATTTGTTAAACCTTAAAATCACCTCTCTATCTCGAGTGTGTATTTTGTTACATAATATTGGGTTGTAATATAATCCTACATTGACTATATTAAGTATTTGCATTCCATTCTTTACAAATAATTCATTTATTTTAGAAAAAGATGTCTTCACCAAAGCTATGATTAGAAAGTTTCTTGCTTCTTTAAGAACAAAATTCATATGCTCGGTAAGATTGGTAGCAACTTTGTCTCAAGTTGTGAATTCATCACCTCACATGATGTGACAATTGATGACATATCGGTAAATAATATGAAATTGTAATATTTAATGTAATAAAAAAAGTAATAATTACCAATCTGCATATCCATGTTGATGACATGTTTTTTCAACTCAACAATTTAAGTTATTTGTTGAAATTGGAGGCAGTGTGACATACATAAAACATTAACTGTGCGTAAGGTTTAATTCACCCAACTTCTTATGATGCATAAAGCAATCCCTTTCCTTTATCTTATATAATGTATAAGTCCGATTATGGTGTGAAATGTCACAAATTGGGAAGAAATTATTCAAGCCTCTTTTGTCTCCCCTTTAACTACTGACAAAACAAGTAGATATAAGTTTCAATTACTATCTTGTGCAATAGTAATTAATAAAGTACCTCCATGTTTTGACGTGAAAATTTTCCATCAACTTGCTCAAGCGACTTACAATATGGAAAATCTTCAATGTTGGGCTTAAATGCCCAAAATAAACAATCAATAGTCAAAGAAAAGTTGTTCACTCTTCATCAACAAATCTTTCAGATGTGTTATATCTCACAATGGTGTCTTGATTGAAGTATTGAACATCTTCCATCCATTTAATTAGATCACTATATGTTTTTTGTTTTTTTTATCCAAGCCTTTTTATATGCCATAGAGTAACCAAAGTGAGTATGTATACCTCCGATCAAAGTTTTAACAACTATTTTAGGATTTCTTTTCACTAACTTAAAAACACAACAAGTAATGACATTAGAGACCAATTTAGTATGATCTTGTGAAATAATTGAGAAGATGCATGTATATGACTCATTAATTTTATTGATTTCTCACCTATCATGTACTTATGACCCCTAATTCTCCATTGATAACTAGTTTTTCTTATTTTTTACATTTAGCAACAAACTGATCTTCCTTCATTTCATATATTGCACAGTCAAATGAATTTTGACTAAGAAATTGTTTAATTACTGAGATGATTTCTTGCTTTAAATCAAATGATATGCCAACACAAAGTTCATATGGAGAATTCGAAGGGTATATTTACCAGTTGCTTTGTTCAGAACTTTCACCTTGTGTTTAATTTGAATATGCATACTCATTAACATCATCTTGTTCTTCATCATTGCTAAAATTAATAAGATTGTGCATTAATCGGTCATATTGATAACTTGTATAATGATAAAAGAAAATTGATGCCTATATATAGAAATGTAAAAAATAAATTATTGATGAAAAGTAAAGAATATATAAATTTTAAGATAAAAAATTACCATCAAAATATGAACATGTAAGAAAAATCTGGTGAAAGAAAGTATGTGAAAATGAAGAATTACGAGAAATCTATATGTAGAAAATCACTAGACTAAATGGTTGGTGACAAAAATCACATGAAAAATGAAATATTATTTTAATTTGGTAAGGAAAATCTCGTATCACGATTTTAGAGTAAGAGAAAAATCAATATCTCATATGGCACGCAATTTTGGCTTCACATGCAAAATCACAAGCCTAGTGAGATTTTACACTATGTGTTTTAGGTGAAAAAAATTGCAAAGTCTTAGGTGACAAAAATCACAAGCTTGGTCGGATTTTGATTTGCAGCATCATGTCGCAAAGATCACTTAATGTATACAATTTTATCACTATTATGAAATGACACTATTTGTTCAACCTTAAGGATGCTATTCCATGACAATAGTCACATTTTGTAAGTGTATGTGTAAAGTGTGATAGAACATCTCAATAACAAAAAATATTTCATAAGATAAATCAATTTTAGATAACACAAATAACATTGATATAAAGGACAAATTCAATGTATTTTAGCCTTATTATCATTGAAGGTAGATCCATCAATGGGATATTTAGATTGATCGTGTTGTTCAAGGTCAGTGTATCAAAGTATTTTACATGAAAATTTAGAATGAATGTAATGGTATGTACCTATAACACGATGATATACATCACATGATGGGACATATGTGTAAAGACTATATATATTAATTATGACTATAAATTTTTGTTATTATGTTTAATATTAATTGTAATTTATTTTGTTTATTTTTCAGCAATTTCTCACTGTACCAAAACCCTAACCCACTATATCACCACGACATGAACCTAATTTGTCGTGATAATAATTTTAAGGATGTACGCAACATTATCAATCACAATCATAATCTATTTATTATGCAATGGACTATTACAGAAATATTTTGAATTAGGTCAACTAAGTTCTACAACAATTAGGATTTTCTTCAAATCGGCCTCAACATTCTTTTAACCATGTTACTTCAACTTTAAGTATCTTTCTTAAGGACAATTACAGTTGTTCAATACCACCCCCAATACCCCACCATTTACATATAATGCACCACCATCAATAATTAAATACTATCGTCTTAAAATGCCAATTTGAATAAGTAATAAAGAAAATGATGAAGACGATGATAATATATGTGGTGAAGAACATGATGAAGGCGATACTAGTAATTATAGTGGTGGTAATTTACATCAATAACTTTCGTTTTACAATAAAAAATAACAACTTGAACATCATTATCCTTTAATAAGAGGAGTCAAATTAGTCAAATAACATGAGAAGATCATAATGGATAATTAAATGATCTTAGGAGTGAGACATCATCCCAAAAGTTATTTTTTATAAAAATTATGTATTTATATTTTTATTATAAGTTTTATTTTTTGTCATATTTTTTCATCATTTTAATATTTTTGTTTAAAATTTAAATTATCATATAATATGTGTTGGACTTTAAATATTATAAGGTAATAAATAATTAAAATAAAATATTTAATTATAAATAACTATATTTATTTTTCTACTATTTTTATACATATATAAAAATATTATGTAAAGAAAGTTTCTTAAAATAAATGACAAGTACGTAACGCTTTTGAGACAAAAAAAAAAAAAATTAATAACAAAATTGCAAAGTCTCAACAATTTTAGGGGATAAATTTTTATACCAAAATCACCAGGTTGTAATCTATTCAAAGCTGTAGGATTTGGCAAAGCATAAATAATAAAACATTTACAAATTACATTATCATAATAATATTCTTAAAAAATACACCGTTTTAGTAAGTTGAAGTCAAATTACGCCACTTTCATCACACGCCCCAACAATCCACATGGCCCACACCACACTTCTAGTCAAGCACAAGCACGTATTACCTTTTGTCCGTCTCCATCTTTTTCAACTATACTTAAAAAATTATTAACTACACAAATATATGGGAATAAAGAATCACGTGGACATTATTCTTTCCTATCTAAAAATTTCCACTCTTGTTAGTTGTTATTATTGCCAGTATCAAATATCAACTATCAAATATCAGATTCCCCTCTTGGAACCATATCACCATGGGCGGCGAAGAAGAAGAAACACCTTCAACCACAAACGCCGCCGCCAGCACCAAAACCAACGCCAAGAAACTTACACTAATCCCTCTAATATTCCTAATCTACTTCGAAGTCGCGGGTGGGCCTTACGGCGAAGAGCCAGCGGTCCAAGCCGCGGGCCCACTTCTAGCCTTATTGGGCTTTCTCATATTCCCATTCATATGGAGCATCCCGGAAGCCCTAATAACCGCTGAACTCACCACCGCTCTACCCGGCAACGGAGGATTTGTCTTATGGGCCGAACGGGCTTTCGGCCCATTCTGTGGCTCGTTAATGGGCACTTGGAAATTCCTCAGCGGCGTTATCAACATCGCTTCCTTCCCAATCCTCTGCATCGATTACGTCCAAAAACTCTTCCCTGTTCTCCAATCTGGCTGGCCTCGCCAACTCGCACTTTTAGCTTCAACTCTCGCTCTCTCCTTCCTCAACTACACTGGTCTCACTATAGTTGGATACGTCGCCGTTTTTCTCGCTGTTGTTTCGCTTTTTCCTTTTCTTCTAATGTCACTGATTGCAATCCCTAAGATTAAACCTAATAGATGGGTTAGTTTGGGACAGAAGGGGGTTAAGAAAGACTGGAACTTGTTCTTCAACACGTTATTCTGGAACTTGAATTTCTTCGACAACGTTAGTACTTTAGCAGGGGAAGTTGATAAACCTCAAAAAACATTCCCTTTAGCGTTATTAATTGCTGTGATTTTCACCTGCGTCTCTTACTTGATCCCACTTTTCGCCGTCACCGGAGCGGTTTTCGTTGATCAGAATGATTGGGAAACTGGATTTCACGCTCAAGCGGCGGAGATTATCGCCGGGAAATGGTTAAAGATTTGTGTCGAGATTGGCGCAGTGTTGTCCGCAACTGGGCTTTTTGAGGCCCAATTGAGCAGCAGTGCGTATCAGGTTCTGGGTATGGCGGAGATCGGGATTTTACCGAAGCTATTCGGGGTTCGGTCAAAGTGGTTCGGAACGCCTTGGTTGGGGATTTTGATTTCTACTGTGATAACTATTGGAGTTTCGTATATGGACTTCACGGATATAATTTCTTCTGCGAATTTTTTGTACAGTTTGGGGATGTTGTTGGAGTTTGCTTCTTTTCTTTGGTTGAGGTGGAAATCGCCAACTATTAATAGGCCTTACAGGGTTCCGTTCAGGTTCCCGTTGTTGGTTGTCATGTGTTTGGTGCCGTCTGGTTTTCTTGTTTTGATTATGGTTCTTGCTACTAAAATGGTTTTTTTGGTTAGTGGTTTGATGACTGTGGGTGGAATTGGATTTTTCTTTTTCATAAAACTATGTAAGACAAGGAAGTGGCTTGCGTTCAGCGAAAATGTCGTAGAAGTTAAAGAACATGATGGGGTTGAAAGGGATTTGTTATGATTTTTCATGCTATTGTTGTATAGTGAAGTAAGCTTAGGCTAATTAGTCCAATTGTAATCTGCTTTGTTTTAACCTTTAAGAAATAAAAGTTTCGTTTGTTTTCGTTTGTTATATATATACATGAAAAGACGTGCTCCTCTTCAGTTTTATTGTCAGAAATTGGACTTTGCAGTGTTAATCAAACACATTCTTTCGTGGGATTGATTTGGTCTTATATACCCATTGTTAGTTAATTGTCAAGTAAGAGTGATGTGTAGCTGAATAACTCTCTGACACGACTCTCGTATCTGCCATGGTTGACTATTATATTTTTAGTTAAAGGTTGGTTGATCATAAATTGGAATCAGTTTGTCTTATGTGGTTAATACTAGTACCATTTCTGTTATATATGCAAATATTTTGTTTAGGTAAATAATTAAAATAATATGAGAATATGATTGTTTGATTATTTTTTGATATTTTAAATGTCTTAACAGTAGCTTAATTTGGTGAGCATTAACGTAGTGATTATATAAAATAACGTGCATTGATGAGACACCTTAAAGAGACAAGAAAAGGTATACATCAATTATTGATGTTAGCAATGTGTAATTACAACTGTGTTTTTGTCTTGCTTGATCATCTTACATCATATTGTGCTTTTACATTTTACGTGCATATATCCATGTGCATATAAAATTAGACAATTTGACTAAGAGAGTGAAAGACGACAAAACCGAGATGGAAGAAAAGCATGGTTGAGTTGTTAAGATGTACCAAGTCGTTCTGTTTCCTCCTCTTTGGGTGTTTCGCAATACACTAATACTTTACGCTGTATTTTGCATTTATGATATGTTTGAATGAAATAAAAGTAGTAGTAGAAAAATAGAGTAAAAGGAAAATATGAATTAAGTTTTTTGCTTAGAGAAAATGAATGAAATAAAAGTAGGAGCAATGATTACCTTGTGGGCTTTTCATGTGCAGTAGTCCTCCTACTACAGGCTAGGATTCATGGGCTTCTCACAAATCTTCAAGTTGGATGTTGGAGGGTTGTATATAATACAATAATTTTTTAAAAAAGAAAATAATCTTTTATAAATTAATTAATAAAAAATTAATATTAATTTCAATTTTTTCTTATTATTTTATTCAAAAAAATATTTTTAGAAAAATTTACTTAACCCGATAACCAAATAGGAGGAAGTCACATTTAAGACTACTGACGCTTAAATTAGTAACACGTGCATTAAGAAATGACTAGTTAAAAAGAAAGTATACGTTATCTGAACCTGTTATTTGTATCCTCTTTAGGTTATATAACTTTATTGTTATCCTTAAATATAAGAGAATTTAGCTGTTAAAAATAGTTGGACTAGTGTGATGAGTGGAGTGACTTAGTGAGCCATTAAGGACTTGGATTGAGGTCCAAACAAGTTTAAATTGATCCCAAAATTAGTAACTAATGATATGGCATAAAAATTAACTAGTACAGTACGGAAAGTTCTGTGTTTCTTCATCCAACAAGGATTTTGCATATAAAGGATAATTCATTTAAAAACATTGTACACAACATTATAGTTATTTATATATATTATTTAAATTTAAAAATATAAAAACTTTTACTCAATAAAATTTTTAAATAAATTATTGAATATATTATAAATTTTTTAATTTTTTTAAAAATATTTTAGCTTTCAAATTTAATAAAAAAAAACACTTAAAATGTAATCTATAAGTTAACAAATATATAATAGATTTAAAAAATTTAATAAAGTCTAAAATAATAAAATATATTGTGAATAAAATATAACAATAAATTATGTTGTGCATAATATATATATATATAAATAAATGTATGTATATATTAATCTCTTATCATTTATTATTATCAATTTATAAAAATATATAATGATAATTTGGTAAATATGTTTTGAATTTTTTTAAACTGTATAATTTTTTTAATAACCTATGATATATATATATTAAGTGTTTTTTTATTAAACTTGAAAACTAAAATATTTAAAGTTTATAGTATATTCAATAATTAGTTTTATTAAGTAGTTTTTTTAAAAAAATTTATTGAGTAAAATTATTTTAAGTTTCCAAATTTAATACAAAACATTATTTGGTAAATATATATTATATTTTAAATAAATAATATAATTTTAAAAAAGTACAAAATAAAACTATCAAATTGTTATTTTATATTTTTATAATAAAATAATAAATTATACTAATATAAATTATTTTTTAGATAATGTATAAAATATGTATATTATATTGTACATAAAATTATTAGCATATAAGAGTAATAAATGATTTAGCCTAACATGTAATATTGCCGGTTTGAGTCCCCGCACCTTGGCCTAACATTTTATTTTAGAAATTATTTATGAAGTGGGGTCGGTTTTGAAATAATTGAAAAGAAGCGTCGGTTATTACGTTGAAGGAGCAAATGGGAGTTGCGGATGTAGCAGGCAGCGAGAGTTGCAGGAGAACCACTTTGACCGGGGTCAGCAAGTGGCAGTGCGTGGCGCAACTGCAACCCACGAGAGAGTGTGCTGGAGCCTTGCAGTATTGCAAGTGGGCATTGTGGCAAATTTTGGTGCAAGTGTTATTTGCGGATTCCCTTTAAATTATTAATTTTTTTTTACGAGAACAGCTGATATTTGAGTATATTGATTTAATTGTTATTTTTATTACTTTTATTATATTTATGCTCAACTTCCTCTTTAACCAACTTCGGTTTGGTTGCTTCTATCTCCTAAGTCGCTACTCGAGCAGTGAATTCTTGTTCCCGGTGGACAGAGGCAGCCTCCAACTTGGTCACCCGAGCCGCTAGAGTTTGCTTCTGAGTTAGGAGGTCGGTCATTTGAGTCGCCCACCTCTTGCTATGCCGAACTATAGTCGACAGTCGGCTTCGCAGCACCTCGACCCCATCCAAATTATCCACCACCCCCACCGCATCCAGAAGGGCATTATCATAAAAACTGGGAAAGGGTTGACCGATCTGGATGTCTTCACCCTAAAGAGAAGAGTCTCACAGAGACTGCCCAGGAAGGACATCGGCTACGGGGCTTGGCCCCTTCCTTGCCAAGCCACGAAGTGTCAGGAGGAAGCTTGGCAGAAGTCTTCACAAAAGTGGGGAGAGCACCTCCGCCTTCTGGCACTGGCTTAGACACCACTACCTCAGCCCGGGTAGTAGGAGAAGCCGAGGTGGCAGCATCCTCTTCATGCCTCGATTTCTTGGAAGGGGTCTCCGCCCCCTTAGACCAGACCTCGGCACCCTCCACTCTTGTCCTCTTGGCAGAACTTGGAGAAGCCTACGATATGGGAGGACGAGGAACCAGGCTGGGCCCCCTCGAGATCGCACCGCGACCTTTCTGCCTGGAGCCCGGTTTGCGGGCCTTCAGCGCAGCAACAAGGTCGAAATTTCCAGACATCAGCTTTGCAAGCAAAAACATAGAAGAAAACATATTAGAAATACAATTCATAGCTCGGGCTAAAGACATCAAAATAATTACCTAAGAAATGTTGCAAGGGGTCATCCTCCAGAGCAGAGTGTATCAGAGCCCGGCTACAATGGGTAGAGGAAGGCTATGCAAAACTTGGATAGAATTCCTGTCGCCCGGAGTCAAATCGGCCTGGGGGAATTTAGTGTACTTGCGAGGGAAGCACCAATGTAAAGGATACCCCGGTTCCAGGTCATCCTTTAGAAAGAAGGCCTTGACGGCCCTATTGTTAATAGGAGACATCCTAAAATACCGATTTTTAAACTTCTTATAGGATTGCGCATAGGAGATGAGCAAACCTCCCCCTGCACGCGAATTACTTAGAGAGGTCCAACCCACCTTAGGCCCGTGTTTGAGCTGAAAGTGATAGAGGAAGACTCGAGAGTTCGGCCTAAGACCTAGAAAATGACACAAATTCTCAAAGGCTCGAAGAAAGCCCCAACTGTTTGGGTGGAGTTGACTTGGGGCCACATTGAGAAAGGCCAAGACCTCGGCCTGACAGCGGGTCACGGGGAAAACTATAACGTACTCCTTAAACATATACTCATAGACCGAGATGGTATATCGGCCATCTACAAGGGTGCGAGTATGCACCCTCTGATGAGGTCGGCACGGCCTAAACCTAACCACCTCATTATACCGAGACCTCACAACATCATATTCATCTATTAAGCTCTGCACCCTATACTGGTCATCGTAGGTGGAGACGTGGTTAAAAACCTCGCCTAAGAGCCAAGAGAAGTCGGGCTCATGAGCAGGGACAGGGACAACGAGGTCGGCCTCCTCAGGCTCCCTTGTTAGATCAAGATGATTAACACTTTTAAAGTTTTGATTTCTACAAGACAGACGAAACTTTCTCAGACGGAACATCAGCAAGCAAGTCAGACAAAACAAGAACAGATGAAAGATGACCCCTCAAAATTGAAGTCATTCGTCTGTCTCAAGTCAAAGTTATCAGACGATAGGATAAGACGAAATCTTTTAGACTGAAGAAATGTATCGTCTGTCCAAGAAGTGAAGCAAAGTATGAGTCACTCGTGCCAAGACTTCAAATCTTAAGGAGTACTCTTTAGAAGCATCCAAGATCAGTATGGGGATTCGCGCTTACACATGCAACTCGAAAAGGTTTTCACCTTTTTGTCAAAGTCTTTGTACATGTCAGAAAAAGTACTGCACACGCTATCTAAATCCGCTGCACACGCCATCAATCACTCAAATATTATCTGACACCTTTTGGAAGCTCTCGAGGAAAATATTCAACGACATTCTTCTGTGTCTAACGAATATTTGAAGACGTTGCCTATTTAAAGACTTCACTCCTTCAGAGTTTAGTTGGCGAACACGCTTCTAGTATTCAATCTTCTGTGATTTCGCTCACTATACCTGTTGTTCTTCATTGTAAAACCCTCTCTGCGAAGAGGAATCTTTCTTGTTTAAAACATCTATTCAAAATCCACTTGTGTGGTGTGTTAGCCTGAGGAGGCTGGTTGTTCAGAGAATACCTTTGTTGTTTAGCCTGCGAAGGCTGTGTTCAAAGAATATCGTGTTATAGCCAGAAGTGGCTGGGCGCAAATAGTACTTGTAACCCTTTCACGGTTGGTAGTGAAAACTCAGTTGTTACTGGGTAACTGGACGTAGTCTTATATAGACGAACCAGTATAAAAATACTTGTGCATTTACTTCTCTATGTTTTTCGACTAACGGGGATAATTAAACTTTAACATCTCTTCCTTAAAAACAATCCTTGAAGATTAAAATTATTTCGTCTGAACATATTTAAACTCACAGACGAAAGGGAAATTTTTTTTTAAAACACAATTCAACTCCCTCCCTCTTCTTGTGTTCTATCTTTTACAGTTTGGTACTAGAGCTCAGCCTCTAAGGGTTGAGCGTTTTACAGCTGCTAGAGGAAAAGATCCTGGATGGAGTCACAAGGACCTTCGTTCTTGTCTAGAGGGTCATCCATGAACAAGCCACCGGCGTTCTCTAGTGATGACTATCCTTACTAGGCAGATCGGATGGAGATGTACATCAAATCCACTCAGTACAGACTGTGGAACATCATAACTCAAGGAAACATCCCTATTGTCAAACCTGAGGTTGAATGGGGAAATGAAGAATTCTAGCTTATGGAACTCAACAACAAAGCCAGATATGCCATCATGTGTGCATTGTCAAGGACAGAATACAACAGATTCTGTGCTTACAAAACAGCTAAAGAGCTTTGGGATGCCCTCAAGATTTCTTATGAAGGAACTGAGGATGTGCGTATGAGGAAAGTTGCTACTCTTCAAAGAGAATATGAGATGTTCTCAATGAAGAAAGGAGAATCTATTGACATGATGTTTGGAAGATTCCAAACGATATTGAATGGACTCACTGCGCTGGATATTACATTCACCAAGGTTCAAAACAACATGAAGATATTGAATAGTCTTCCTCCTCCATGGGAAGCTATGTCCACTGCCATCTCAGTTGGGCGTGATATGAAGACATTAACTCTTGACGAGTTAATAGGAGCCTTGAGAGTACATGAGGTACTTCTGTGTAAGAGAGACAAGATCAAAGTTCAAGAACCCATAGCTCTTTCGTCTGTCAACAACATGACAAAGGAGGAAACTCCTAAGAAAGAAAGAAAGAAGAAGCACAAAGTTCTGAAAGCTGACACCACTGAATCTGATTCGTCTGATGGATCGTCTGATGATGAGATTTCTCTCATGGCAAGACGCTTTAAGAAGATGATGATGAAAAATGGGAGAGGTCAACGCTTCTTTAAGAAGAAAGAAAGAAAGCTCCCGGAAAAATCTTCAAGCAAGGAGGAGAGCTCAGAAGTTATCTGCTATGAGTGCAGAAAACCTGGACACATGAGATCAGAGTGTCCAAGATTAAAGAAAAGATGGAATCCTCGCAAAGACAAGGGTAGGAAGAGTCTAGTGACTTGGGAAGACCTTGATAGCGAAAGCTTAGAGGAACCCACTGAAGAAGAAGAAACTGCAAATATCTGCCCCATGGCTGGAGACATCGTCTCATCAGAGGTAATTGTATCTGAAACTTCTTCATCCTCTTCATCTGAGTCTGAGTCAGAATCAGAAGAAATTTCATACGATACACTTTTGGCTAACTCACATTTTATTGCTAAGCAATACAAAGTATGCAAAGCCAAGTTAAAACAAACCTTGGAAGAAAATGCTACTTTGAGAACTGAAAATGAGTTATTGCAAAAAGAAATATCAGATGAAAAATCATTTGAGTCTGAAAAGGATAATTTTATTTCTGAAATTGAAAGATTGAAGAAATAAAATGAATCCTTACTCAAAGACTTAACAAAGTTCACTAAGGGATCCTCTGTGCTAGAAAATATTTTAAAATATGGGAGATCTCCATCTGATAAGAGTGGACTTGGTTATGTTGAAGAGTCAGACAAAAAGAAAAACAATTTTGTTCCGTTTGCTCATAAAAAGAAGATAAGAAATTACAATAAGGTTCCAAATAATTATAGAAAAGATAAAAGAACCTTAAACAAAAAGAAACTTTCTTTCACTAACAAAGAAGGACCCAAAAAGATTTGGGTACCAAAGTCACTCATTATTCCTGTTGCAGACATCCTTAATAGGAAAAGAGAGGACTTCAAGCTGGTACCTGGACAGTGGGTGCTCACGACACATGACAGGAGACCTGTCTATGTTCCAAGATCTCAGACCAAGTAAAGGGTCTGTATCATATGGTTCAGGGAAAGATAAAATCTTAGGCATTGGGACTGTTGGTAAGACACCCAATCCTCTTATCCAAAATGTGTCTTATGTTAAAGGTCTTAACTTCAATCTACTGAGCATAAGTCAATTTTGTGACAGTGGATATGAAGTAGCTTTTAACTCAGATGAGTGTATAGTCAAAAATAAAGACAAATCCATTCTATTTGTTGGGAAAAGAAGGAATAACCTTTATGAGGTTTGTCTTTCTAACCTTAGTGATCAGAATGTGACATGTTTGATTTCAGCAGATGATGAACGAGATATTTGGCACAAAAAGCTTGGACATTTAAGTCTCAAGTATATTTCAAAAATTTCTAAAAAGGATCTTGTAAAAGGTTTGCCAAAAATATCTTGGAAATCCAATCGTCTGTGTGAATCTTGTCAGCATGGGAAACAACTCAAAGATTCTTTTAAATCAAAAAATGTTGTTTCCACGACAAGACCGCTAGAACTGTTACATATTGATCTCTTGGATCTACTCAGACAGAAAGTCTTGGAGGAAAGTGATATGGATTTGTAATTGTGGATGATTATACTAGATTCACATGGGTATACTTCCTAGCACATAAACACGAGTCATTCAGTGTTTTTGAAATATTCTGCAAACGTGTTCAAAAAGAAAAAGGAATATGTATTGCGTTTGTCAGGAGCGATCATGGAACAGAATTTGAAAATTCTGAGTTCAATGCCTTTTGTTTTGAAAATGGTATCTTTCACAATTTTTCATCTCCAAGAACTCCTCAACAAAATGGAGTTGTGGAAAGGAAAAATCGTACTTTACAAGAAATGGCTAGAACTTTGTTGCATAAAAGTTCTCTTCCAAAATATTATTGGGTAGAAGCAATTAATACTTCCTGTTATATTCAAAACAGAATATTGATAAGGCCAATATTGAATAAGACTCCATATGAACTATGGAAAGGAAGAAGACCCAACATTTCTTACTTCCATCCTTTTGGATGTGAATGTTTCATCTTAAACACTAAAGATCAACTTGGCAAATTTGATTCAAAAGTGGTGAAAGGATTCTTGGATATTCTAATACGTCTAAGGTCTATAGAGTATTTAACTCTAAGACGCAAGCTGTAGAGGAATCAATTTATGTAAAAATTCCAAGATAACTCAAAGGCTGATAAGGAAATATCAGACCTAGAAATTTTTTTTTGATAATTTGCAGATTAACCCTTCTGGTCAAAGTTCAAGTTCAAATGGTCAATCTGGGTCAGACGCCAAAACAGACACAAGAGCAGACGATAGAAGTACAAACGAACCCTCTTCGTCTGATGCTCATCAACATGATGATCAAACTCCTATAAGAACGTGAAAGTTTGTCTCAAACCACACAGAAGATCTTATCATTGGAGATAGACATCAAGGTGTTCAAACCTAATCAAAACTAAAAGAATCGTCTGGATATGCTCTCATGTCAAATATAGAGCCCAAGAATATTGAGGAAGCTCTACAAGATAATGACTGGATTTTAGCTATGGAAGAAGAACTAAACCAGTTTACCAGAAATGATGTTTGGACTTTGGTAGAGAAACCAAGAAGCAAAAGTATCATTGGAACGAGATGGGTGTTCAGAAATAAACTTGATGAAGACGGGAAAGTGGTAAGAAACAAAGCAAGATTAGTAGCTCAAGGTTATAATCAATAAGAAGGTATTAATTTCACTGAAACTTTCGCTCCTGTAGCTAGACTAGAAGCCATTAGTATTTTACTTGCCTTTGTTGCTCATAAGAATATCATCCTATATCAAATGGACGTAAAAAGTGCTTTTCTAAATGGTTTTATTGAAGAGGAAGTATATGTGAAACAACCTCCTAGATTTGAAAGTTCATCTCAACCAGATCATGTTTTTAAGTTAAAGAAAACACTATATGGTCTTAAACAAGCTCCTCGAACTTGGTATGAAACTGAGTTCCTTTCTTCTTCAAAATGGTTTTTCAAGAGGGAAGGTTGATACTACTCTCTTCAAGAAAAGTATTTCAAAAGACTTTATTATTGTTCATCAGACTATAATGATGCATACATAAAGGAAGAACAAAAAATGATCAAAGAAAAGGATCTAAAAAAAAAAGATAATACTTCAACCTAAAAGCACTCCTTGGTAGACTCCTTATTGCATCTACTTCTATGCTCGCCTAAAATTCATAGGTCACAACAGGTGTCACCACAATGCACATAAGGGGTTAGATTACAAGAAAATAATAATAATAATGAGCAATTAAGATACATACACAACACAATGCAATATCATAAATCCAAAACTTCATGTCCAAATGCAATCTCCCAAATAATGCATGATAATGCACTCCTCTCACATGTCATGGCGTACCATACAAAAGCCATTAAAGATATCTAAGAGCAAATGTCGCACCTACACTATCATTAAGGAATGTTACACAACTACATTTGGGCCACAAGTGTTGCAGCAAGACTCATATCCAACTCTAGTGATCAGCCAAAATAAAAGTTTTCCCCACCAAGTGACAACTCCCCAAATCTTAGGAATCACATAGAGACTAACCAAGGACCTACTAAATTTGTTTCATCCATCTTCCTCTTTCAAAAACATTTCAATACCCATAAAGCAATTATGTTAATCTCACAAATCCGTATACTTGACAACACCATATCCCCCATACATATTCCTAGCTAGACAATTCAAATTACCTCCACGTAGTGGGTATACACCACCATCATTTAAGAAAATACGATTATCATAATCCTTCATGTTCTATGTAGATACTCACTTAACATAGTCTAATCATAAACTTTATCAACTCTCCAATAAACATTTCCTATCAATAACCTAATCATATACCTAGCAACAAAGCTAAGCATTATAACACCTATACATATTCTTCTCATTTCTTACTTTAAAACGTGTCACACAACACATAAATGCATAAGAGCTAAAAATCTTATAAGAAAAAGAAGAAATATGTCACATAAATTTACTCAGCACTAGAAATTTAACTTAGCTAAAACTTTTAAGCTCCCAGAATCACCTAGCACCAATATATTTCATTGTTATAGAGTATTTCCTCTTTTAACGTGTCTAGGTTAAACTTCGTTAAAAAGTCTTGCATCATTCAATGGTTTCATTTACTTATTAAGATGAATTTTGTTTGCTTCTAAATTTAACTTTCATCTTCTCATGAGTTTAATAAAGATCATCTTTTGTTGCACTTTGAAATAAATTATAATAATTAAAATTTAAAATCTTAATTTAATTTGTCTTTAATCTTTTCAAATTTAACATTATTATAATAATTTGTTAAATTTCTCACAAACTAAAAAAAATTATTAACCTTAAGAGTAGAGAGTACTAACCAAATTAACAATAAATAAAAAATTATTATAAATATAACTTGTTCTTGCTGGATTTTGAGGTGGTCCGAGCTCAGCTTGGCCTTGAGAAATCTGACGGCGTGAGGGGTTGGAACCCTCGTTGATTTATTTGAGTAATTTAGGTTTAATTTCGTATATGTGTTAATAGTCCTTTATCAGTATTTATAGGGATCATAATTAGGGTTCCATATTCGTGGATTTCGTGGGGAAGATTGCTTCAGGCCCAAGAATCCCGATATATCAGGAAAAAGATATTGTCCAGATTTGTCCAGGTAGGTTCTGTTACTGTCCAGCTCGGTCCGGTCAGTGAGATGAGCCCAACGTCAGGGTGATGAGCTCGATGCTCATCCACAGCCCGGTACATCAGCCCCCCAAGCTCAGGCCAGAGTGATCAAGTGGCTCTGCTTCTGTCGTTGTTGAGGCCCTCCCTGTTGGGGCCGAGGTGAGGTCTGTTGAAGGCGCCATGGAGGTTTCTGGCGGTGGAGGAGCTTCTCTTGGTGGGGCCAGGGAAGGGGCGGTGAGGGATGTAAAAGATAGAACACAAGAATGGGGGGTTGAATTGTGTTTTAAAAAAAAAATTTCCCTTTCGTCTGTGAGTTTAAATATGTTCAGACGAAATTTTAATCTTCAAGGATTGTTTTTAAGGAAGAGACGTTATAGTTTAATTATCCCCGTTAGTCGAAAAACATAGAGAAGTAAATACACAAGTATTTTTATACTAGTTCGTCTATATAAGACTACGTCCAGTTACCCAGTAACAAATGAGTTTTCACTACCAACCGTGAAAGGGTTACAAGTATTATTTGCGCCCAGCCACTTCTGGCTATAACACGATATTCTTTGAACACAGCCTTCGCAGGCTAAACAACAAAAGTATTCTTTGAACAACCAGCCTCCTCAGGCTAAAACACCACACAAGTGGATTTGGAATAGATGTTTTAAACAAGAAAGATTCCTCTTCGCAGAAGAGGTTTTACAATGAAGAACAACAGGTATAGTGAGCGAAATCACAGAAGATTGAATACTAGCAACGTCTTCAAATATCTGTTAGACAGAAGAATGTCGTTGAATATTTTCCTCGAGAGCTTCCAAAAAGTGTCAGCTAGTACTTGAGTGATTGATGGCGTGTGCAGCGGATTTAGATAGTGTGTACAGTACTTTTTCTGACATGTACAAAGACTTTGACAAAAAGGTGAAGACCTTTTCGAGTTACATGTGTAAGCACGAATCCCCATACTAATATTGGATGCTTCTAAAGAGTACTCCTTAAGATTTGAAATCTTGGCATGAGTGACTCATACTTTGTTTCACTTCTTGGACAGACGATACACTTCTTCAGTCTAAGAGATTTCGTCTTATCATATCGTCTGATAACTTTGACTTGAGACAGACGAATGACTTCAATTTTGAGGGGTCATCTTGCGTTTGTGCTTGTTTCGTCTGACTTGCTTGCTGATGTTCCGTCTGAGAAAGTTTCGTCTGTCTTGTAGAAATCAAAACTTTAAAAGTGTTAATCATCTTGATCTAACAATCTCCCCCTTTTTGATGATTACAGACCATACTGATAACTTTCTCAAGTAGACATCTGCATAAGACAAAGTTAGTGATCACAGATTAAGCACAAGTCAGATTTACATCAAGACGATGTTTTCTGAAACAATACCTCTTTATAAGAATTGTTACATCAATGTGATGTAAACCATATACAATGTTTCAAGGTATACAGAAAACCAAAGTTCTAAAAATACATGTATACGCTATACAATTAAATAAAGAATCAATACAATATAAAAAAAATATATAACTCCCCCTCAGACGATGCACCCCCGATGCTTGACTCTAACTTCCCCTCAGACGAAGGACTCCCCCTTAGCATAACAACTTCTTCCTCTCTAAGA
This sequence comes from Hylodesmum podocarpum, assembly GCA_026586105.1. NCBI lineage: Eukaryota > Viridiplantae > Streptophyta > Magnoliopsida > Fabales > Fabaceae > Hylodesmum > Hylodesmum podocarpum. The sequence goes on along the minus strand of JALJEV010000071.1, from coordinate 466,647 downwards.
TATTCTCCCCCTTGGGCTGAGAATCATCAAAAACATAATCAAGAAGAAGGCTTAGGCTTCTTGTGAACAAGGCTCATAACAATTTCCTTCAGCTGTTGCATCTCAGATGTAAGAGAAGCTTGATTATCCTCAAGCTCTTTGTTCTTTTGCTTCAGATGCTCGCAATTCTCTTCTAAGGCATCATATTTACGCTTTAGAGTATTATACTCATCAGCGTCCCTTGCGTCATCCTCAATAACTGTAACCTTCACCTTATCAGCAATCTCCACAAGCGGTGATTGAGGCTCTTCCACGATTGGATCAGACTCTTCTTCTTTGATGACCACAGTTAAAGGCTCAGAAACAGGAGTTTGAGGTTCTTCAACTAATGGTACAGAGTCATCTTCAATGAGCATAGTTGGAGTCCTCTTCAGACGCAGAGTGAAAAATGGAAGAGTGAAGGCAGCCTCAGCATAATTGGCAACCCCCCAATAATCAATACAGACCTTCCTTTCAGCAGCAAAGGGAGCCACCGCAACCACAACTTGTATCCAGTGGTCCTTCTTTGGAGGAGTTGATGAAGTAGATGGCCACTAATAACTTGCAGTTTCAGCAGAGGACTGAAGCTACCATTCAGAGCCTGCAGACACAGATCGACCAACTAGCCAATGCTATTAACCAGAACCAGCCTTCTTCATCCTCTGCCTTGCCTTCTCAGACTGTGCCAAATCCGAACTCACAAGGGAAAAATGTAAGTGCAATCACTTTGAGATCTGGCAAGGAAGTTGACCCACCAGAAAGGCTAGCCATTGAAGCATCACCACCTGCAGATGGGAGTACCTCACCTACAAATGCATCTGAGCCCATTCCTTCCCCTACAGTTCCTTTCCCTCAGAGACTTTCTCATTCAAAGAAATTGGCCGAATTAGCTTTGGAGAAGGAGATTCTTGACACCTTCCGCAAGGTCGAGGTCAACATTCCGCTTTTAGACGTCATCCGCCAAATTCCAAAATACGCCAAGTTTCTGAAAGAATTGTGCACCAACAAGAGGAGACTAGTAGGCCATGAGAGAATTAGTCTCAACAAAAATGTCTCTGCACTCATTCAACCCATGCCACCAAAGTGCAAGGATCCAGGGACGTTTTCTATTCCTTGTATTATTGGGAATTGTAAATTTGATGATTGCATGTTAGATTTAGGAGCTTCTATCAATGTCATGCCTACATCTGTTTTTAATTCTCTAGGTTTAGGACCCTTGAAAGCTACTTGGTGTTGTGATACGCTTAGCTAATAGGAGTAATGCACACCCTGCTGGTTTAGTTGAGGATGTTTTAGTTAGGGTGAATGAATTGATCTTTCCTGCTGATTTCTATATTCTAGAAATGGAAAGTGAACTAGGTTGCAGTAGTTCACCTATTATTCTTGGTAGACCTTTCCTGAAAACAGCTAGGACTAAAATTGATGTGCGTTCTGGTACCATGTCCATGGAGTTTGGTGATAGCATTGTGAAATTTAATATCTTTGATGCCATGAGACAACCTAGAGAGGAGCATTCTGTTTTGAAGATAGATGTTATTGATGACATGATAGATGAGTTTCTAGAATGCATGCATAATACATGTAAGGTTGGTGATTCATCTTCTGGAATTGATTTCAAATTATCTGATGCATCTGTTGTGAGTTGTGATTGTGCTACTCATTCTTGGTGCTATGTTTGTACTGATTATCCTGATGTGACCATGCATGAGTATGCCATTGATCTTTGCATCCGTTGAGTTCTTACGATGCTTGATAACCCTGTATCTGAAAGTCTGGTTGATGGGAGTAGTGAAGTCAGTCTTGTTGGTGATTCTGAAAGACTATCTGAACCTGTTTCTCACATACATAATCATTTTGTAGGTACCACGGCCTCACTTGAGTTGCTCAACTCCGCCACTGCTAGACCCTCTATTGAGCAACCACCCGAGCTAGAGCTCAAAACACTCCCTGAGCATCTCAGATACGCATACTTAGAAGACAATAATAAACTACCAGTAATCATAGCCCAAAACCTCTCATCTGATCAGGAAGCCAAGTTGCTCGATGTTCTGCGAAATCATAAGAAAGCTATTGGATGGACACTTGCAGATATCCCTGGTATTAGTCCCACCACTTGCATGCATCGGATATTATTAGAAGATGAGGCCAAACCTGTTAGGCAACCTCAGAGGAGACTTAACCCACTCATTCTGGATAGTATTGTATAAGATTATATGTTATTTTTTTTGTTAATGATGTAATTACAATAGCCTCTAGCACATTTATTTTTTGTAACTATCTTTTAGATTATAATGTAATGAAGTATTTTTAGATTTTAAATGTTTGTTTCTGTTTGTACCTTCCATTTCATAATTATTAATCATATTTTCATAAATCAAGATTAATCTTTTCAAAAAAATTAAAATGAATTTCGCATTAAATGGTAAGTAAATGCGGCATCAGATTAGGGTGTTACATTTAGTGATATTAAAATAAGTTAAACTTATTCAGGTTGTGAGTTATGTGTTTCCTATGTCTCCTATATGTGCTTTGATATATTTTACTATGTTATATATGTTGCTTTATTGTCTTGGGATGAGTGTTATGTTTGTGTGAATTCCTTCTAAGCTTTTCACTATTTATTGCCAACATTTAGTGATGGCTAGAAGGAATGACGAAGCTATAGATAAGCCTTTATAGGCTCTAACCTAGGTTGTAAAGAACTAGAACCGTGGAGATATAGGAGTGTTGGCGAAGTATCATTGTTGGTCCATTTTCAACGAAATAATCAACCCTCATTCAATAGAGGTTACCACCGCGATGGAGCTCATAAGTGGTTGAGGGAGATCATGAAGATCTTTAAAGTTATTGCTTGCCCCAATATTCAAAAGGTACCTTATACTACCCATATGCTCATGGAAAAGGTAGAGTATTGGTAGGATAACACTTACCAATACCTTGAAATGGAAGGTTTGGGGAGCCTTGAAAAGAGTCTTCCTTAAGAAGTACTTCCTGGAAGACGTATAAAATAAGAAGTAGATGGAATACCTTGAGCTCAAACAAGGGAGTATAACGATGGCAAAGTATACCGCCAAGTTTGAAGAGTTTGTGGGGTACTTTCCTTTCTACCATGGACATGACGACGAAAATTCCAAGTACATATAATTAATCAATAGGCTTCAACCCGAGGTGAAGCAAGGAGTAAACAACCACGGGATTCTTCAATTCCCTAAATTGGTGAATGTCGGGTACGATGAAAATGTTAGAGAAAAATTGGCACATTATAGGAGCTATAGGCCAATGAAGAATAAGAAGCAAGTTTCCTTAAATAGGAGTCAATCCTACACTCCTCCTCTTAAGTCCATGGATCTTCCTCCAATGGGCTCAATCATCCTCTTCCCCCAAAATTCTAAAGTGGTAAGAGTGGTAACTTCGCTTTTCTTTCTTTAACCATAAGGTGCTACAAGTGTGCAAGGCCACACCTCTCCAAACTGCCTAAGCAACCAAGTAGCTTGCTTCAAGTGAAAATAGAAGAGTCACATGCAAAAAGATTATCCTAATCCCAAGAATGAGTACAACGATTGGAGCTTGAATTCCCACACTAGTAAGCCAAAAGCCACTAAAGGGTCTTTGTTATAAATATTGTTGAAGCTTTTACTTTCCCTAATCTCATTTAAGGTATAGGTTTCATTAATGATATCCCTTTAGATGTGTTATTTGATTTTAGTGCAACTAATTCTTTTGTATCCATTTCTTGTGTGAGAAGATTGATATTTCTTGTTTCTCCTTTAAAGTTTATTTGTTGGTTTATATGCCTATGGGCAGTTCTATTTTGGCTTCACAAGTTTGTTTGCAATGTCCTTTAAAAGTTGATGAGATATCTTTTTTTGTTAATTTAATTTGTTTGTCTCTTGATGCTATTAATGTGATTCTTTGTATAGAATGGTTATCTTCCAACCATGTCCTTTTGAATTATTCTAACCAGACTATTGATTTTGATAGTGTTGAGGTAAGTATAGATAAAATTTTCATGTCTACCAACCAACTTTATCCTTTTTAAGGGAAAAAGCCCAAGTGTACATGATTTTAACCAATTTAGAGTCAGAAGGTCAAGTAGCTTTTGGTGAGGCTTCCATAGCTAGTGAGTTTCCTGATGTTTTTCTTAAGGATGCTTCTTCCTTACTTCATGAAAGAGAGATGGAGTTTTGTATAAACTCAGTGCCTCGAACTGAACCCATATCCATAGCTACACATAAGATGTCTCCTATGGGTTAGCTAAGCTTAAGAGTCAGATAAAGAAGCTTTTTATATAAACAGTTCATTAGGCCTTGTATGTCTCCTTGTGGAGCCACAATTCTATTAGTTAAGAAGAATGATGGGTCTATGAGGTTGTGTGTAGATTATAGGCAGTTGAGTAAAGTTACTGTTGAGAATAAGTATATGTTGTTTAGGATAGATAACCAGATGGATTCGTTAGTGGGTGCTTGTGTGTTTAGTAAGATATATCTAAGGTTAGGTTACCATCAAATTAGGGTTAACTTTGAGGACATTCAAAAGACTACCTTTAATACCCGCTATAGTCACTACAAGTATCTTGTAATGTTGTTCGAAGTGACCAGTGCTCCTGGTGTGTTCATGAATTACATGAAACACATCTTTCATCCCTACCTAGATAGATTTGTAGCGATTTTTACATATGATATCATAATGTTTTATAAAACTAGAGAGGAACATGTTGAACACTTGAGGATAATGATTCATACCTTTAGGGATTGTGAATTGTATACTAAGTGGTCCAAGTGCCAGTTCTGGCCCAGTGAGTTTAGCTTCTTAGGACATGTGATACCTTAAGGAGGAATAGTTATAGATCCCCCAAAGTACACGTAGTACTTGAGTGAGAGAGTCCTAAGTCAGTCTTTTAGATTAAGAGCTTCTTAAATTTAGCAGGTTATTATCGTAGGTTTATACAAGATTTCTTTAGGATAACTTCACCCTTGACCATATTGACTCGAAAGGGTTAACCTTTTTTGTTTAGAATAAGAAGTGTGAGACTAGTTTTTAGACTCTTAAAGAGAAATTAGCTACTACTTCAGTTTTAGTTTTGCCCGACCCCAGTGATAACTTTTGTGTTGTATTGTGATGCATCTAAAATGAGTTCGAGTGGTGTTTTGATGAATAAAGGCCAAGTAATAGCCTATGCCTCTAGACAATTCAAGGTTCATGAAAGGAATTATCCCACCTATGACCTAGAGCTACTTGTTAAAGTATTTGTCCTCAAAGTCTAGAGACATTATCTTTTTGGTTTTCATTTTAAGGTTTTTAGTAATCACAAGAGTTTGAAATACCTATTTAGTTAGAAAGAGTTGAATACATGACAGAAAAGATGGTTAAAGTTTCTTAAGGACAACGATTTTGAGCTTAATAATCATTCTAACAAGGCCAATGTGGGCGCTTAGCAAGAAATCCTTGCCCATGTTTGCCGTGATGGTTAGGGAGATGGATCTTTTGACCTATTTTAGATACCTTAGCTTAGCTTGTGAGCTTACACCTTCTAATGTGAAGCTAGGTTGTTTAAGGATAACCAATGGTTTGCTAGATGATATCATAGGGGGTTAGAGGTCTGATTCTTTTTTGAAAGCCTAGGTATATGCCATAGAGTTAGGAAAAGATAGTAGTTTACATTTGGGCTCCGGTGGGATCCTTAGGTTGAAGGGTAGAGTTTGTGTCCCTAATATGCTCGAGATTAGGAAGATGATCTTAGAGGAAGGCCATGTGAGTAGTTTGAGTATATATAGTGGTGTTACCATGATGTATCAAGATCTGAAGGCTATATTTTGATGACCTAACTTGAAGAGGGATGTCTATGAGTTTTTGTAAACCTGCCTTGAGTTCCAAAAGTCTAAAGTAGAGCACCAAAAACCTTCAAGTTTCTTGCAGCTAGTAGAAATATCCTAATGGAAGTGGGATAATATTTGTATGGATTTTGCGATGAATTTTCCTATAAACATAAGTGTTTTGATTCCATATAGATTATCGTTGATAAATTGACAAAATTTACTCACTTTATTTCCACTAATATCAAGTATCCTTTAGATAAACTTACCTCATTGTACATAAGTGAAATTGTTAAGTTGCGTGATGTACCTTCTAGTATAGTATCATATAGAGATCCTAGATTTACTTTTAAATTTTGCAAATTGAGATTGTAGCATACCAAATGTATGATCCACGTCATTTCTTATGGATTTTTGATATTGTGTAAATAATTTTCTTTTGTAGTCTTAATAAACGTTACCCACTGTAGATTTATACCATTTACAAGAAATTGTAAAAATTTTATCAATTTCGGTGATTTAGATCCATTTGGTAAAAAGAAATAAAATTAGGATTAAAATTCAGATTAAATAACAATCATATAGGATGAGAAATTAAGAATGACAAATTGTGTGCACAATGTTATTACGATCAATAACACAATTTATAATAAAAACTTGTGCTTAATTTTTAAAATATTTTATTATGAAGATTACAAAATTACACTAGTCTACTAGGAAACAACTAATTTTTAGAATGAAAAAAATTGAAAAGTTATTTAAAATAGTTTGATAAAAAAGTGAATGTGATAAATAATTTAAATTATCACCCTCTGCATGTCTCTTGACTTTTGTTATTTAATAAAAAACAAAACATTGTATTGTTAATTTACCAATTTTTTCTCTTAATCATTATCTCCCACACTCTACTACATGTACACTCTCTTTATTTTGTCAGTCAACCTCATTTTTCTCCCTGAATCACCACACCTTCTTTCTTTCCCTAAATCACCACACCTTCATTTTCATAGCAAACTGATTCATATTTCACTTTAGGGAACTTTCTTTTTATCATTTCAAGAATTCTGTTACATGAATTTACAATTTTTGTCATATGGAACTCACGAACCAATCCTCTCATGTCAATTTGATTTTCTATTTTGTAATTCTTTTAATTTTAATTTTGGGTGAAATATTGAAGTTGAATTGTTGATGAATTTGTGTTGTTGGTTCCCGTTTGTTAATTTTCCTCTGAAATTAGTTGATTTTTAGTTAATAAAAATTATCTTTTTATTGAAGTTATTTGATTCTCCAGGATATTTCCATATGCAAATTACATGACGAGCTACGTATAATTGCAAATTGAGATTAAGGCACACCAAATACTCATTCCACATCTTTTCTTGCACATTTATGAGATTTTGCAAATAATTTTCTCTTTTTTCCGTACAACGTCAAAGATAGTCTTGATAAATATCACCCACTTTAGATTCATGCAATCTAAAATAAGTTTGTCACCTCCCCTTTCTTTTATTTTTATGTCAAATTGATTCATCTTTTATTCGAGGGATCCTTCTCTTCAACATCTTAAGAGTTTCAAGAAATGTTTAATGATAATTAGATTTCCTTTTTAATTTTTTTTCATTTTGATTCTATATTGGAAAAATTGATGTTATATTATTGATGAATATGTGTTATTGTTTCCAATTGAAACTACTTGATTTTAAGTTAAATAAAAGTTATTTCTATTGATTGTTTACGATTCTTCCTTATTCCAATTAAGTGATGGGTCAAATTTAATTGCAAATCAAGAAAGCAACACACCAAGTGCTTGATCCATATATTTTTTGTGGACTTTTGACATTGTATAAATAATTTTATCTTTTATCCTTGCAGCATCTCGACTAATGTCATTGACGGTGGATTTATACCATGTGGAAGAAATTGTAAAAAGCTTGTTAATTCCACTAATTTGAATCCATTTGATATCATAGAAATAAAGCTAGGATTGAAAATAGGATAGGAGAACCATTATATATTATGAGAAATTAAGAATGAAAAATGTTGGGAAAAAAAACAATACTTATTAAGTTAATTAAATTTAATAAGGAGGCCAATATCAACGAGACAATGAATACTTAAAAAATAAAATAATAAAAATTAACAATAATTGTGTGCTCTTTTCCCAATACATCAACCCATCAGACAATTACTCCAAAGTGTTTTAATAATAAAATAAATTTTTAAAGTAAAGAGATGAGTAAAACTATTATGCATGTCTTTTCTTCTCTAACAACAGTATTTATAAGTAAACAAAATGAGCCTATACAAAGATATTTTCATCCGTTAGAATGAAAATAGCTTCAACAACTTGAGATGTAGGCAGCCAATGTTAAAAATCACAAACAAGACAGTGGATGCAAATACGAAAACAACTTCTATTAATATAATATAAATAAAATAAATAAGACTAAACCTTTCTAAAACCAATGGAACATGAAAAATGGAAATTTCGTTGCTTTTGAAACATAAACAAACATTTATTTTAAATTTTAAATTATAAATAAATTTTTGCAACAATACCCCACTAATTTAAAATGTAAATATGGAAATTATAGAATATTAAAATATATATAGAACTTCAAAACAATTTTTAGTGGAGCATGGTATATTATATTTTTCGTATAAGGAATATTTCGGATTTGAGCCTTATACCTAGTCCAAAAAAATATGGTTAACCATATCTTTTAACCAAACCTTACAACATAACATAATATATATATATAAAATAAAGGTGTTGATTTGAGTTATAATGGGCCTTGTGTGGGGTATCTTGTTTCATGAGTGTCACTTAGAGAATTGACTAACTCTCACAGTAACAACCCCATCACCACACTTCTTAGGTGAACCCTTCCAAGGATGGTCTATGACACTCACCCTTACATCAATTGTCATCGAGTCCATTAAGAAGTATTTTTAATTTTAACACAATAAATATAAATATTTAAATACCACAACCTTATTACTATCATAGTTTAATTTAGAGTGCACATCATCATAATTTAAGTTAGAGTACACGTCATTATAGGAATGAAACATGTAATAATTTTGTAAATTATAATGGTGTACTTTTAGTTAGAAAAAATAATTTAGTTATTACCCATTAAATTCCATTCTTGGGACCACGATTTATTTAGAGATAGGTGTCCATTGTTGCAAATCACATAACTAATTTGTAAGAAATTCAACCGTAATACTAATAGTATTTAAGACAATTATTTTAGCTTCCATAATAGAATGAGAAATAATAGTTTATTTCAAAATTTCCAAGTTATTACACCTTAGCTAAAGTATAGACATAGTCACTTGTAGATTTAGGTTTCATTAAAATTAGAAATCTTATTTACATTAGAAAAACCTTTAATAATAGGGGAATAACATCCATAATAAATATCATAATTAGTTATTTCTTTAAGATATTTAAATACTTTATCTAGTTTTAAGATATTTAAATACTTTATCTAAACCAATCTAACGTGAATGATTAAGATTATGTTTAAGGCTTATTGCGAATTGAAATAAAATAAAGAAGGAGACATAAATCATGAACATGATGTCTTTCCATTTGAAAATAAATCATTTTTCCACATAAGTATCTTGTTAAATCCACGGTGGAATCATATTTTAATTCAAAAGCATCCCATAACTTTAAAGTAATTTTTGTATGGAAATTATTTTATAAATATTATCAAATAAAACACTTAAAATACGATCATGAAACAAAATGTCATTGCTACTGAAAATATCATCAAATGAACTAACCTCGATCAAAACACTACTAAAACTATTGTCAAATTTTCCATTTAAAAAAAATAAAATAAACCCAACTATGTAAGCCAAAATTTAATTTGTTGTTGCCAACATAAAAGAATTTCACCATAAAATTTTTCTGCCTTACTCCTCAAAGATTTCAAATTTTCCATGACAGACATGTTAATATTGAACAAGAAAAGAATTACCAAGTTTTCTCCCTAAGATTGTTAGAAAAAAAAAATATACTTATAAATAAGTTAATTAAATTTAATAAGGAGACCCATATCAATAATGCAGTGAATACTTAAAAATAAAATCAAAGCAATTAACAACCATAATTAAACACAAAGAGTAAGTTACATATGGAGATAGTAAGAGTAGTCTGCGTTGAAGCAAATCATGCAGCAGCTGCACTCGTGATTGATTAATTGTGCACTCTCTCTCAAAATATGTCAACCCCACCACACCATTCAAGTGCAGCAGAAGATCTCTAAACCAAATAACACTGCTCCAAAATATTTGTTGTGTACATCTTTTCTTCTCCAACACCAATATTTATAAGTAAACAAAATAAGCCTGTATAAAGATATTTTTACCAGTTTGAAGCAAAATATCCTCAACAGCTTGAGATCTGGGCAACTAATATTTCCAAAAATTTACAAACGAAACGTTGGATGCCAAAATAAAAACAACTTCTATTAATATAATATAAAAAAAATAAAAATAAAAGGCTCAACCTTTAGAACACGAGAGAGTTAGAGAAACGGAAATTTCGTTTCTTTTAAAACGTAAACAGACATTTATTTTTAATTATAAATTATAAATAAAATTTTTACAACAGAAAATTGTGCACACAATGTTATCCAATGCTATAATTAGGAGTAAAGACTTAGTTCAATTTTCACAATATTTTATTGAAAAAGAATTTACAAAAGTACGTTAGTCTAGTAACAAATTGTTAATTTTTTTAGAATGAAAATGATTGAAAAATTACAGAAATTAGTAAAGAAAAAAATATTTGATAAGCAAATGAATTTGATGAGCAATGGTAAGAAAATTCAAGTTACAACACTCCGCTGTGCCTCTTGACTTTTGGTTATTTTCTCTTTCTTTTTCTTTAAAATCAATGTATCTTCACTCTTACAACTTTTCCCCCTAAATTAGCACCTCTCGCACTCTACCTACTATGCACAAACTTTTACCACTACATCTTCTCGTACTCTATATTAGCAACCTTCTTCTTCCCTAAATCACCAACTCTTCATATTTATGTCAAATTAGTTCATCTTTCAGTTAAAGGAACCTCCAATCCAATATTTCAAGAGTTTTGTGGCATGAATCTACTATCTTTGTACTATGAAACTCACAAACTGAATCCTCTCATGATAATTTGATTATTTTTTTTAAAAAAAATATTATGATTATAGGCTGGAAATATTGAAGTTGTATTGTGATGAAGTTGTGTTGTTGGTTCCGAACCATTAGTTTCCTTTGAAAATTAGTTGATTTTGGTTTAAGACAAATTATATTTTATTAAATTCAAGTTGTTTGAATTCTTCGCAATCCTTTCGTATGTCAATTATGTGTTGGGTCACATAATTATAAATTATAAATCAAGACAGTAGCACACCAAATAATCGTTCTAATTTTTTCTTGCAGATTTTGACATTTTAAAAATATTTTTCTCTTTTATTTTTCTGAAATCATGATAATTTTGACAAATATCACTCACTCTAAATATATATCATACGTAAGAAACTATGATAAGTCTGTTAATTATACTAACTTAGATTCATTTGATAACAAAGAAATAAAATTAGAATTAAAAGTGGGATTGGAGAACAATTGTAGAGGACACGGAATTAAAAATGAGAAATTGTATGCATAAAATTATAACCGATAACACAATTTACAATAAAAGTATAGATCAACCGTTACAATATTTTGTTACAAATAAATTTATAAAAGTACACTAGTCTAGTAGCAGACCACTAACTTTTAGAATAAAAATTATTACAAACAAAAAAATAAAAATTTAATGACAAGGACGTGAATTTTACCAGCAACGGTATAAAAATTTAAGTTAAACACTCTATAAAACCTCTTCAATGTTGATTTATTTCCTTTTATTTTATTTTTTAAAATGACTGTATTCTTTTACAATTTTTTTCCTTGAATCACTACCTATCTCATTCTATCAATTGTGCATTATCTTTCTTCGTTGCCTCTTCATTTCGTTAATCAACCTCCTCCTCTTTTACCAAATCACCACGTGATCTTAATTTTTATGGCAAACTTAATCATGTTTCACTTAAAGGATTCTTATGTTTAACGTCTCAAGAACTTCGTCATATGATTGCAGTTTTGTCGCGCGGAACCGATAAATTGAATACTCTGATGGCAATTTAATTTTCTTTTAGTAATTGTTTCATTTTATTTTGGATTGGAAAATTGAGGTTGTATTGTTGATTATCCTGTGTTGTTGACTCCCATTTCTTAGTTTCCCATTAAAATTACTTGATTTTGAGTTAATTAAAATTATTATTTTATTTAAGTGTTTGATTTTCACAAATTTTTTGACATGTGAATTAGGTGACGAGCCACAAATATGATTACAAGTAGGGATGGGAACAGACAGCAAGTGAGAGAATTGTCGGGCACTTAGAATATGTCGTCCTTGAAATTTTCTATTTAATTGTATTAAAACGCCCAATCTGCTTTGTGATATGTTACATAACATGATAAAGGTAAGATTCAAGTTTAAATAAAAATTCATTAACTACTTTTTAGTTATTATTTTTATTATAGATATTATACAAAATTATATATATTTAAAATAAACAATTTTTAAAAATATTAATAAATTTTGTAAATATATTTTTATAAATAGGTTTCAGACCACATATATATTAAACTCTTTTTTTTTAAAAAAAAATATATTATATATCATAGATTAAATTCAAATTTACAAATAGAAAACAAGTCTAATACTGAAAATTATTCCTACCTTTAAGTATAAATTATGATAGAATCAACTCAAATGTTCTTTCCACGTCTTTCCATTCATTAAATAATTTTCTCTTTTGTTTTTATAATCACGACAAATGTTAACCACTTTTAATTAATACGTATAGAAGAAATTGAAATAAGCTTTCCCATTTCCTCTTATTTACATCTACTTGGTAACAACAAAGAAATAAAATTAGAATTGAGATTGCAATTGCAATTGCAGAACAATTATACAGCATAAGAAATTAAAAATGAAAAACTGTGTAGAACGTTAACATTACAACCAATAACTCAAGAAATACTCACAGATCAATTATAATACAAGTCAAAGTGAATCAGAGTTGACTTATATCCCCCATTACCACTAAATATTTATACTAATACAATCAAGTGTGACTACTGGCACTCGTATTTTAGAATATTTATTATAAAAAAGGGAAAATGATTAAAGAAACATCAAACATTGCGGAGCCAACCATAGAAGCATGAATTAACAGGTAATAGAAGTGAGTTTACATCAGTGGGAAGAGACAATGCGGAGTGGGGAATGGGATCTTGGCATGGTCCTCGTACATACGGAAAATCAGTACTATTTAATGCCATTGTCTCAGATTCGTATACCAAACACAGTTGTCTCCACCAGCACTTTCGCGTTTTTTCCTTTTTATTGTACTTGACATTTGGCATTTCTCATTTCCAGTTCACAATAGAATAACTTGCACTCACGCTGCAAATATATTTTAACACATATATTATACTAGGAGCGTCCCCTGCTTTTCCCGGTGGATAAAATAAATAAATAAAATATAATAATTTGCAGAAAGGTAGAAATATAGAATGAGTAGAAAGAAAGGGGCACGAATTATAAATACTTACACGTCTAAATATTATTAGACGTGGGACAGTTTCTATTGGCTTGGTCTAAACTCCAAAGTGGTCCAATTATTAACATGGATTAAAATGATCAAATTGATATTGATGACTAGATATAATAAGGGAAAGTGCTGGACGATTTGGATTATATTATGGTAAATTTTTCATGTATTTTTCAGTAATAATAATTTTTATATCAAAATTATAATCAATTATTTTCTTAATGATAGTTGAACTACTTTTTGTTCTCTGACATTAATTATTGAAGAAGATAAGAAGTAATCATGTAATCTTTTTTAAAAAAATACTTATAAGAAAATACAAAAACTTGTTATTGAGGAAAAAAATATCACATACACACACAAACACACACACACACATATATATATATATATATATATATATATATATATATATATATATACTATGTGATTAAATGATAATGTACTAACAACATAGTTTATAAAAATATTTTTTCTAACATTCTTATTGTTAGTTACAAAGTCATCTATGAGAACTAATTAAATATTTAAAAAATTAAAGAATAAAATACACAGTAATCTATAATTTTTAATTAATTTTAATTAATAATAAAAAATATGTGTCAAAATTACGAAATCTCGTACATCTTTATATAATTTATACGGATGTAGCGAAGAAAATGATTTGTACTTTACCGATGACTTGTTACCAAAGTTAACTACAAAAAACCTAATTAACTAGTTTTCCTCTATTGTTATTCAATACGTGTACAAAACGGCACCGCCTCATACATTTCTTAACATATTTTTCCACGCCGCCTCACAGAAAGTGTTGTCCTTTATATGATGCAAACCTATGACTCTTACCCATTTTAAGATGAAAAAAAAGGGGGAAAAAAAAGTAAATGATATTTTGAATAGTATATTTGAAAATTTAAATTTAAATTTAATTTATTAATGTTAGTATTGTTGATATAAATACATTGAGCTTGTGATCGTCATCACGAGCATGACAAACCACCGACTCCACAAGTGGGCCCTTGCTGTCTCCATCAACCCCGTCACATAACTCAAAAGAATTCTAAATTTGTGAAAAATAAAACGTCAAAAGAGCATGTAAAGAAGAACACAAGGAAACACCCATGAAGCATCAAGAAAATTTAGTGGAAACACACGCATAGATGACAACCTTAGTACTCAATATCATTTTTCTCTTTGCTCCTCTATATATGAACCAACCACCTTAACCTAAATGCAAAATGGAAAACATACGAAGGCATTTCACAAAGAAAAAAGACACCTATAGTGTTATTGGCCGAGTCAAGCGCAATGGTCATTGCAAGAAGCACCCAAAACACCACCAATCACCCGGTGTGTGTTCTCTTTGCTTGAGGGAAAAGCTTACTCAATTATCTTGTTCTAATTACTCACGTAGAAGAACTTATGATGATGTTGATGATATTATCAACGGTGGTTCTTCTAGCTCTTCTTTTTCTTCTTATGTGTCATCCTATTACTCCTCGGCTTCTGCTTCTTCATGTGCTTCTCCAATGCATTGTTTTTGTTTCACTAATGAGGGAAAAAGTAGCTCTTCGGTTTCGATCTTTCTGCTGAGTGGTAGGTCATTAGATATTGTTCCAAGAAGAACAGCGAGTGATGAAGATTGTGGTGTTGATCATGGTTATTATAAGAGTGCCTACAAAAGTGGATTTTGGTCCAAATTGCTTCATCCTAAAAGCAAGAGGATGAAGGAATGTTATAGGGAGGACACTAAGCTGGTTCATTCCATCATGAGAGAAACAATGGTTTAATTTTTTTAGCAGAAGAGACTAATTGATCTTGTGAAAAGTGATTACCAAGTATTATATGTTTATTTCTTTAAACTTTTATTTTCCACCGATAAAGTTCATTGGTGGATCGTAGTGTTTAATTAACTCATAGCTAGGTCTTATTTTCATTTTGCGTTTCTTCGAACAGAAAGAAAATTTGAGATCCTGTATCACATTACATACATGTGTATCATTAGATTTGTCTATAAATTGATGTATAAATTTTTTGATCGTGAAAGGGAGAATTAAGGAGTACTAGGCAGGAATCTGTCAAGTGAAGTTTTATTATTAGGCCAATATTTAACATCAAAGGTTTAATCCTGATTTATTATTTGTTATAACTTTTTTGAAGGTATGACCAAAATAAAAAGTATCTCAAGAGTCTCTTTAAACACTCACTGAAATACATTTCAATTAATTAATTATTTAATAATTTTAAAGTTAAAATAAACATTAAAGAAAGAAAGAAAATGTGAAATTCAAATAAACAATAAACAAATATAAAAATAAATCATAAACGAGATCATATTAAATTTTGATTGTGATAAATAAAATATATTAATAGAAAATAAAAAAGAAACATGATATTAAAAAATGCAACAGGTTGTAATTTTATAGTATTATTGCATGGCATAAGAGTCGTAATGCTTATTATGTGAGAAATCAAAGCATTTTAGATATTTTGATTTTATTTATATTCTTAAACAATAATAACAACAACAATAATATTTATAATAATAAAAATAAAAAGATAGGCAAGCTTATCAATTACAATAATTTTTTTAAGACCTGACTTTTTATATTCAAACAGATTTTTAGAAAAATATTAACATGACATTTTAAATTAAAAGAATTAGGTTAAATAAAGTCCTCTTAGCTAAGTCGAATCAAGATTCTTAATAAACAGTTTGACTATTTTTATCGCTATTAATGATCAGGTGACATCTTTGACGGATAAAAAGAAAAAGAAAAGAAATTAGAGTGATATGTTATTATATATTAATATATGACTAGAGAAATGTATAATACGTAGATGTATTAGTTTAGTAAACAGATCTTAAACGAGAATATATATGACGCAAACATATTTAAGAACATTGATTTTCGATGATCTGGTATATTCTGCCGTCGTGTTGCGTGTGTGAATTCTTGGAATATTTATGCTGTAAATTTACTCATGTTGTTGGGTGAAGATGGGTAAAGTCGTGCTAAGCTTTGTGCTTAAGCTTGAGATGATAACATGTTTTTTATTGAAAAAAAAACATCTCTCCTGACCTTTATGTAATTCTAATTAATCAGGCCTATTATCCTGAATCATATTAACACTTTAGGAGTTAATTAGCTTATCACTAATACAAAATAATGAATAAAATAATAAGCAATTTAGGAGTTAATTAGCCTATCACTGATACAAAATAATAAACTCAGACTAATTAAGGACCATATCACATCTTTACCGCGGTACCTTTTGTGACTAAGGTTACTTTTCATGTATATTAATATAATAATACAAAAACATAGTGTCAATTGGTGACAAATACATTTATTAAATGATTTTTTATTTAGTTAATTGGAATAGTTTTTGAGCAATCACATGGTCAACTGTGTGATATTGAATTAATTTTCTTAAAAAAATTACAATATCTTTTATACATATATTATTAAAATTATTAATATTGTCGGAGAAAAGTGTTTCTAATATTCACGTATCAGGGTTTGAATAAAGAGAATAAAAGTTATATTTATTGATTACGTATCAGGGTTTGAATAAAGAGAATAAAAGTTATATTTATTGATGATAATATATATTTATGTTTGACGTAGATCTTTAAATATTAATTTCAGTCTCTATTCTCTTATTCTAAGTATATATTAGATGGCCTCAGTCATACTCACACTTGAAGTTGGAAGCATGGCACAATTCGATATTTCCAATCTACGAGTATCAACGATAAATTTATGCTCGTTGTGGATGATAGTAAGAATGTAGAGTTTTTCTGCATCATTGCAAATTTAGATTCCACTTTCAAACTCCCCAACTCTCACTATCATTCAACTCTTAGTATTCTAGCGAGTCTAATAACCTATTCTAACCATGTTTGAAGGTTCACATTCAATCTAAAATATCAAATTTAAAATATGACTTTATAAACCTCAAACATTACTAAAATGTTAAGGTATTAAATTTTAAAGGGTTAAAAATGAATCTAAGGCTTCTATGACCAAACCAAGAGTCCTACCAAGTCACTTTAACTTAACTATATAGGTGATTGTTTGGTGTCTAATTATACCTAAAACTAAAAGTCAACTATTAAAACCTTAAAAAAACCTAAATTTTTAGCTTTCTTACTTGCACCTAATGACATCCTAGACACCATACCTAACTTAAAAAATCACTCAAAGCCCTCAACATGACATTCCTCACCACAAAATAAAGTATATAGCCATAACACAAACAACACATAGATTTACCAACAAATAAACATATTCGATCCAAAAACCACCATAAATACATTTACACGTTGAAATTAACAAAAGAGATAACAACAACTCAAATAAGGCATATTCTAAAAGAAAAACAGAGTATACAAGCATTATTATTGAACTTTATGAACTACCCTTACTTGGAAACGAAGAGAAGTACAGCTAGCGAATGGAAGAAAATGTGAAGGATGAGGTTCCAAAACCCTAGCTAAACCCAAAGAACTTGAAATGAGTTTGGAAGAAGAAGGAGAGAATGAAACTCTCAAAACTCCAAAGGTGTTCATGAACTAACCATGAAGAGATGAACGTGGCTTACAACAATTAAGAGAAAGAAAGGAGAAAATATATGCAACTTATGGTGGTTATGGAGGAAACTTTCCCAAAAAGAAAAGAAAAGAAGAAAATTATGGACTAGAAAACTTCCAAGATAGATAACACGCTCTTGCACCAAGGAGAATGAAGGAGATAACGTTTTCAAGTGACGAAGGAGAGAATGAAGAGAAAAACTTCAAACATTAGGTATGGAAAGTGAAGAATGTATAAGGCACAAAGGAAGAAAAAAAATGAATAGAAAGAAAAAAGGTGACAGTTAGAGAGTGGAATGCCAAATGGTTTGGTTTTAAAATTATTAAGGAAAATACCAAGGGCAACAAGTCACTCGAAGGAAAAAGAGGAAAAAAAGTTAAATGAGTATTTAGATATATTGTTAAATTCTAAATA
This sequence comes from Hylodesmum podocarpum, assembly GCA_026586105.1. Taxonomy (NCBI): domain Eukaryota; kingdom Viridiplantae; phylum Streptophyta; class Magnoliopsida; order Fabales; family Fabaceae; genus Hylodesmum; species Hylodesmum podocarpum. The sequence continues at coordinate 448,128 of JALJEV010000071.1, read as the reverse complement.
AAATTTTAAAGATCACTATCTCACTTAAAATTTTATTTGGAATACACTGTTTTCTCAACAAATAACTCTAATTCGTTCCATCAACACAAATTAGAAAATAAACTTATTAATTTAATTAAAGAGGGGTATAAGGTTGTTATGTGGTTGCAAAGAGGTCAAGAGAATGTGTTTAACCATCACCCCTGATGTAACGCCCCGCCATATTTCATTGCCGAAATATTATTATCTTCTTCATTTTATTATCATTATTTGAAAATGTTTCCCTTCATTTGGATTTCTTTAAATAAAATCTTTTAAAATAATTTCCCTTGCTAACAAAAACGTCACCAAAAATAAAACACATCACATAAATCATATCGTAACCATACAATCAAAAGTTATTTACAAAACGTCACATAGTACGTAATATTGTGATAATTATAATATACATATTATTCACAAAATTCCTCATGTTTGCTATCCTTCCTTCATATCTCCAAATAGAATTATCCTGTTAATCTGCTCCCCCAAATAAAATTTAGGATCATCACAGGTGTCAAACCACAGACACAAACACGCAAGGGTAAGTTCCAAAATCTTAATAAAAATACGTATCATATAAAAATACCAATATAATACATATCATATAAAAATATCAATGTGATACATATCAAAATCAAATAAATAAAGAATGAATTATGACTTAAATGAAATTTCTATATGATGCATGCTCCAACCTCAATTCCAAAAATATGCAATGTGGTACCATAGATAATACGACATCATCATCGTAAACTTACCGACCAGTTGGGATTTCCCAGTGGTGCACAAAATCTCATAAACAATCATGTGATCATCATGAATTAAATGAATTCTCACCGTAAAAATCCCCCAAGTCTAGCATCACGCTTAGACGCACGGATTAAGTTTATTATCTGTCCCTCTAACCGAGGCCACCTCTTTTGAGGCAATGTATGAATGAATGAAATCTTACCTCCCATTCTAAAATATCATTTAGAATATTATCCATTTATGGATATTACACATTATTCCCAATTCATAGGGAATTCATCCAAGCTCATAGCAAAGGTCATTCAAGTTCATAACAAAGATCAGTCCGAAATAAGTTTTCCAATTACTCTTTAAAATTGTTAGAAATCTTCATAAAATTAAATATTATATATATAACTTAAAGTTATGAAATCAGTAAAGGTGGCAGAGCCTCCTAGTTAGAATCTTATAAATTTATTCAACAATAAGTCTTCATATAAAGAATTTGAAAACTTCTCTTACCTTGATTTCTTTTGGATACTTTTTGGAAAGCTTTGAGAAAGATTTTGAAGATTGAAAGGACTTGATATCACTCTTTTCTTAAACTCACGTGAAGAAGGTTAGAGAGAGAAGTGAAGAAAAGTTGGAAAATTGTAACAAAGGAAGTTCATTTGTTTTGCCAATTGGAGACAATTGAATTTGTGGATTTTGTGTGCATGTGTTTTACTTGTTCAGTGGTCTATATTTATAGGCAAAATAAAATAATAAAATAAGATGGTAACTAACTAGTTAGGATAGTTTGGTTACTTTAATCCTTAGTTACTTCAAAAAGTAACTAAGTCATTAAATGCATGAGATAAGGCTTATCTTATTTTCACTTTAACTTTTCTTCATTTATAACACATGGCAATTACTGAGGTGTAATAAAAAAGTTTCCCAATTTTTCCACTTTTGTCGTTTTGCTTACAACTAAAAAAAATTTAAATAAAAATTAGGAGTGTTTTGTGAGAGAGTTGGGTACTTGACTTAGACGACCAGTTTCAGTATTCGAACTATAACTTGAGCTACAAAACTCCAATTGAGGCGTTCTTGGTGTCAAATGAAAGAAGACTTCAAGACCTACAAAAGCTATGAAGACCCCAAAGTCCAGTTCGGCCTCCATTAATACGAAAAATGAGCTGGAAGTTAGCGTTGAAATGCTTCCAGATTGACGATACTTTATGCACGCGATCTTTGTCTGCACGATACGTACGATACATGCACAGACAATACATGCACAGACAATACTGTATAGACGATACATGCACAGACGATACATGTACAGACGATACATGCACAGATGATACCGTCATGCAGGCGATACACTTTCAGGCGATAATTACCACGATACATTCAGGCGATCTTTATCATAGTTTTTTTTTTTTTTTTTTTTTTTTTTTTTTTTTTTTTTTAGGATGTTACAATTCTACCCCCTAAAAATAAATTTCGTCCTCGAAATTTACCTCATTCAAATAATGCCGGGTAGCTTTTCTGCATCTCACTTTCTAATTCCCATGTTGCATCATCCGTTCTCCAAATAACCTTTACTAAAGGAATATTCTTTCCTCTTAATGTTTTGATTCTCCTAACCTCAATTCTCATTGGTAATGCTTCATATGTTAGATTATCCTTTATTTGTACATCATCTAACTCAATTATATGTGATGAATCAGGAATGTATTTACGAAGTTGTGAAACATGAAAGACATTATGAAGATTAGAAAGAATTGGAGGCAAAGCAATTTGGTAAGCCACAGGGCCTACTCTTTTTAGTATTTGGAAGGGACCAATAAAACGTGGTGAAAGTTTTCGGGATTTTAAAACTCTCCCAATACCCGTCCATGGATTTACCCTTAAGAATACGTGATCACCAACATCAAATTCTAAATCTTTTCTTCTTTTGTCATGATAACTTTTCTGCCTACTTTGTGTCGTTCTCATCTTTTCCTGAATTAACTTAATCTTTTCTGAGGTTTGTTGTACAATATCAGGTCCTAAAATTAAATTTTCTCCTGATTCAGCCCAACACAAAGGGGTTCTACATTTTCTTCCATATAAAGCTTCGAACGGTGCCATTCCAATGGAAGAATGAAAACTATTATTGTATGTAAATTCTATCAAAGGCAAAAAGTCTACCCAACAACCCTTATGTTCTAAAACACAAGCTCTCAATAAATCTTCTAAAGATTGGATTGTTCTTTCAGTTTGTCCATCAGTTTGGGGATGATAGGCAGAACTTAATTTTAATTTGGTTCCTAAAGCTTTATGTAAACTCTCCCAAAATCTTGAAGTAAATCTAGGATCTCTATCTGATACAATACTAGATGGTACATCATGTAATCTTACAATCTCACCTATGTATAAATTAGTTAATTTCTCTAAAGAATATTTAATATTAATAGGAATAAAATGTACAGACTTAGTTAAACGATCTACTATAACCCAAATTGAATCAAATCCCCTAGGACTTCTTGGTAAGGCTACTACAAAATCCATAGATATGATATCCCATTTCCATTGTGGTATTTCTAAAGGTTGTAGCAGACCTGAAGGTTTTTGATGTTCTATTTTAGCCTTTTGACAAATTAAGCAAGAATACACATATTGACAAATTTCTTTCTTCATTCCAGGCCACCAGAACATGGTTTTCAAATCTTGGTACATCTTAGTGGCACCAGGGTGAATACTTAATTTGCTTTTATGTGCTTCCTCCAAAATTGTTTTTCTAACTTCTGGTATATTAGGAATACAAATTCTATCTTGAAACCTCAAAATACCATCCATTCCAATCTTAAACTTACTACTCTTTCCTTGAGTCAAAATTTCTATTTGGGTTTTCAGAAAAGGATCAAGTTCTTGCTTCTGTCTAATTTCTTCCAAAAATATGTTAGAAATTTGCAAAGCTCCCAATCTAATACTCGTATTAGTAGTTTCACACACTAAACTAAGATCTCAAAACTGTTCTAATAAATCCATTTCTCTAATCATCAGTGAAGACATAATCAAAGATTTTCTACTTAAAGCATCTGCTACCACATTAGCCTTTCCAGGATGGTAATTAAGTTCAAAATCATAATCTTTTAAAAACTCCATCCATCTACGTTGTCTCATGTTCAAATCTTTTTGACTAAACAAATATTTAAGGCTTTTGTGATCGCTAAATACTTCAAACCTTGTTCCATACAAATAGTGTCTCCACATCTTAAGTGTGAATACTACAAATTTAATTCTAGATCATGGGTTGGGTAATTTTTCTCATGAATCTTAAGCTGTCTAGAAGCATATGCTACCACTTTACCATCTTGCATCAATACTCCTCCTAAACCCATTTTAGATGCATCACAATATAATACAAAAGGTTTCTTGGGATCAGGTAAGGTCAATCTTTGGAGCGTTAAAGGTCAATCTTTCCTTAAGAGTTTGAAAACTATCCTCACATTCGGTAGTCCAAATAAATGCTTGATTCTTTCGGGTCAAGGTAGTCAAAGATAAAGCTATTTCAGAAAAATCTTTAATAAATCTCCTATAATATCCTGCTAATCCTAGAAAACTCCTAATCTCTGTTACACTTTTAGGTCTCTCCCACTCCAAAACAGATTGTACCTTAGAGGGATCTACAGATATTCCTCCTTGAGTTATTACATGACCTAAAAAACTAATTTTCTCCATCCAAAAGTCGCACTTAGATAATTTAGCAAAGAGTTGTCTATCCTTTAAGATTTGCAATACTATTTCTAAGTGTTTAGCATGATCTTCCCTAGTTTTACTGTATACTAAGATATCATCAATGAATATAATTACAAATTGATCAAGATAAGGGTGAAAAATTCGGTTCATGTAATCCATAAATACTTTGCAGCATTAGTCACTCCAAAAGGCATAACTAAATACTCATAATGCCCATAACGAGTACTAAAAGCAGTTTTTGGAATATCCTCGGATTTTACCCTAATCTGGTGATATCCTGACCTTAAATCAATCTTACTAAAATACATGCTCCTCTTAATTGATCCATAAGATCATCAATCCTAGGCAGTGGATATTTATTCTTAATAGTTACTTTATTTAATTGTCTATAATCTATACACATTCTCATGGTTCCATCTTTTTCTTTACTAACAAACCGGAGCTCCCTATGGTGATACGCTAGGTCTTACAAACCGTTTACTTAACAATTCTTCAATTTGTTTCTTAACTTGACTAATTCTACAGAGACATTCTATATGGTGCTATGGAAATTGGTCCTGTTCCTGGGATTAAATCAATGGAAAATTCAACTTCTCTTTCAGGAGGTAACTTATCTACTTCTTGAAATACTTCAACAAATTCTTTTACTACCGGCACATTACTCACCTCATTTTCAGATTTAGTTTCATTAGCGGTGATCATGTATACTTGGGTATTATTTTCCCTTAAAGATTTTAAAACCTTATTTATGGAAATAATTTCAACATCCCTACTCACCTCCGGATCTCGAAAAATAATTGTTTTGTCAAAGCAATTTAACAAAACATGATTAGTGGACAACCAATCCATACCTAAAACAACTTCAATTTGATGAAGGGGTAAACAAATCAAATTGACACAGAAAATTTTATCACAAATTTTTAGGTTACAATTTATACAAATATCTGAGGTTAAAACTGAAGTCCCAGTTGGAGTATTTACTTCTAATTGAAATTTTAATGGAGACACAGGGAGTTTCAATTTTTGTACACAAGAATATGATATAAAAGAATGAGTAGCACCAGAATCAAATAACACAGTTAAAGGAATTTCACTTATGAAGCATTTACCTCGAATTAAAGGTTCCGATTCTGAAATCTCAGTTCCATTAAGAGAAAAAATTCTTCCTTGAGCCTTTGGTTTTTCCGATGGATTTTCTGACTTGGTTCCTTTTCCTGGACAATCTTTTGCTAGATGTCCCTTTAGGTTGCACTTGTAACAGAAAGTACATGATGAAGCATAGTGCCCCAATTCTCCACACTTAAAGCACTTGACATTAACAGGATTAGATTCACGATTTCTCATAGGAGCTTTAGAGAAATTTCCAACAGAACGATCCCTAAATCCTTGAGAAGGTTGGTATGGTTTTCCTCTATTTTGAAACCCAAATCTTTTATTTTTAATGGGTCCTCCAATGTTTTTATTTTTATAATATACAGCTCTAGCACGAGAATCTTCATCATATATTCTGCACATATTTACAAGTACTGGAAATTGGTGGATACCTTGATAATTTATGGCCTGTTTTATTTCAGGACGTAAGCCATTTAAAAATTTAACACATTTAGATCTTTCACCATCTTTTCCTTGGTAGTGTGCATATCGACTAAATCCTCAAATCGACCGCATATTCAAGAATCGTTAAGTTCCCTTGTTTTAATTCCAAAAACTCCATTTCTTTTTTATTTCTTATATCTTCAGGAAAATATTTTTCTAAAAATAATTCTTTAAATTCTTCCCATTTTATTGTTTCTCCTTCCGTTTCTACATACTGACAGGTATTTTCCCACCAATACTCTGCCTCCTCTACTAACATATGAGTTGCGAAAATTACCTTTTTATCTTCGCAACATCCCATTACTCGGAAGATTTTCTCAATCTCCTTAGCCATCGTTGAGCACCTTCAGATCATATCTACCTCCAAAAATAGGCGGATTATTCCTCCAAAACGCGCAAGGCCACAAAGATTCCGTTTGCTCATTGTTGTTCCTATTCTGATTTCCAATTGCTTGGGCAAGATTTTCAAGTGCCTTCGCAATTGCCATATCATTGTTTCCTGACATATCTATTACGGAAAATATTAATCAAAATTTATCATCAACTACTTATATATTAAACAAGCATCATTTTCACATGTCTACATTCTTAATATGCTTACATATTTGATATACCTAACTCCTCCTATTTTTATTTCACATATTCATATTTTACATTAAATTTTACTTTATTCCTTTAACCTACTCCCTCGTACTTAGATCACTGGGATCATACAGTTTCGTATTCCTTTCATTGATAAACCCAAAATGATTAACTCCTGGTCCCTCAGGAACTTCCCAAATAACTTCAGGAATTCCAAACTCAACAACTTCATCCATATAAATGGAAACAGGGAAAGATTCTTCTGTGCCAAAGTAAACTTTCCATTGTCTCAGACATCTCAAACTTCCCTCTCCAGGAATCCAATCTTCAGGTATTCGAATAATTTCTTCTTTTTCTTGGGTTATGACTGGAAAACTCGGATTTTCATCTATGTAGGTTTGGTACTTTGTAAAACTATAATATATATATTGGCTCTGGTCCTCATCAAATAGACAGGTAGCAGAATGCTCAACAACATAAAAGGTGTGATTAACAATTAAATTCATGATCCTAAAAAAAATATAATAAGTTAGAGAATATTTAAAAAAAATTATTTCTCCTAATCTTACTACGTTATCACAGAATGCACAATAAAAGCATGGTTAACTCAAAGTTCACAAGTCTTAGAAAACATACTGCTCTGATACCAACTGTAACGCCCCGCCATATTTCATTGCCGAAATATTATTATCTTCTTCATTTTATTATCATTATTTGAAAATGTTTCCCTTCATTTGGATTTCTTTAAATAAAATCTTTTAAAATAATTTCCCTTGCTAACAAAAACGTCACCAAAAATAAAACACATCACATAAATCATATCGTAACCATACATCAAAAGTTATTTACAAAACGTCACATAGTACGTAATATTGTGATAATTATAATATACATATTATTCACAAAATTCCTCATGTTTGCTATCCTTCCTTCATATCTCCAAATAGAATTATCCTGTTAATCTGCTCCCCCAAATAAAATTTAGGATCATCACAGGTGTCAAACCACAGACACAAACACGCAAGGGTAAGTTCCAAAATCTTAATAAAAATACGTATCATATAAAAATACCAATATAATACATATCATATAAAAATATCAATGTGATACATATCAAAATCAAATAAATAAAGAATGAATTATGACTTAAATGAAATTTCTATATGATGCATGCTCCAACCTCAATTCCAAAAATATGCAATGTGGTACCATAGATAATACGACATCATCATCGTAAACTTACCGACCAGTTGGGATTTCCCAGTGGTGCACAAAATCTCATAAACAATCATGTGATCATCATGAATTAAATGAATTCTCACCGTAAAAATCCCCAAGTCTAGCATCACGCTTAGACGACGGATTAAGTTTATTATCTCATCCCTCTAACTGAGGCCACCTCTTTTGAGGCAATGTATGAATGAATGAAATCTTACCTCCCATTCTAAAATATCATTTAGAATATTATCCATTTATGGATATTACACATTATTCCCAATTCATAGGGAATTCATCCAAGCTCATAGCAAAGGTCATTCAAGTTCATAACAAAGATCAGTCCGAAATAAGTTTTCCAATTACTCTTTAAAATTGTTAGAAATCTTCATAAAATTAAATATTATATATATAACTTAAAGTTATGAAATCAGTAAAGGTGGCAGAGCCTCCTAGTTAGAATCTTATAAATTTATTCAACAATAAGTCTTCATATAAAGAATTTGAAAACTTCTCTTACCTTGATTTCTTTTGGATACTTTTTGGAAAGCTTTGAGAAAGATTTTGAAGATTGAAAGGACTTGATATCACTCTTTTCTTAAACTCACGTGAAGAAGGTTAGAGAGAGAAGTGAAGAAAAGTTGGAAAATTGTAACAAAGGAAGTTCACTGTTTTGCCAATTGGAGACAATTGAATTTGTGGATTTTGTGTGCATGTGTTTTACGGTTCCAGTGGTCTATATTTATAGGCAAAATAAAATAATAAAATAAGATGGTAACTAACTAGTTAGGATAGTTTGGTTACTTTAATCCTTAGTTACTTCAAAAAGTAACTAAGTCATTAAATGCATGAGATAAGGCTTATCTTATTTTCACTTTAACTTTTCTTCATTTATAACACATGGCAATTACTGAGGTGTAATAAAAAAGTTTCCCAATTTTTCCACTTTTGTCGTTTTGCTTACAACTAAAAAAAATTTAAATAAAAATTAGGAGTGTTTTGTGAGAGAGTTGGGTACTTGACTTAGACGACCAGTTTCAGTATTCGAACTATAACTTGAGCTACAAAACTCCAATTGAGGCGTTCTTGGTGTCAAATGAAAGAAGACTTCAAGACCTACAAAAGCTATGAAGACCCCAAAGTCCAGTTCGGCCTCCATTAATACGAAAAATGAGCTGGAAGTTAGCGTTGAAATGCTTCCGGACCAGGCGATCTTTATACGAGGCGATACGTATGAGGCGATCTTATCGTACATATGATACAGACGATACATGCACAGACAATACATGCACAGACAATACTGTATAGACGATACATGCACAGACGATACATGTACAGACGATACATGTACAGACGATACATGCACAGATGATGATACCGGCGATACACTCCAGGCGATCTTTATCCAGGCGATACATTCGAGACGATACTGCATGCACGATACATTCAGACGATAGTTTTTTTTTTTTTTTTTTTTTTTTTTTTTTTTTTTTTTTTTTTTAGGATGTTACACCTGACCCCTTTATTTAGAGTCAACTCGGTCACTCTCTCGCTTGAGCGAGAGAGTAAGGCAGTGGTTTCCTTAAGAAGCCACTCTCTTGCTTGAGTGAGAAGTCTTCGCTTGAGCGAGAGATAGTAGCTATGCAAAAGGAATTTTAAACTTTCATTTTTCAAGTCTAAATACTCTTACACATCTAGATTCACACAAACACCATAAATGAGTTTTAAATTTGTCCAACCACAAACTTAAACACTCATGCACATTGATACATGCATACACACATGCAAAAGAACAAAAGGATTTTGAATATGAAATTTCAGGGTGTTACAACTCTCTTCCCTTAAGAAATTTCATCCTCAAATTTGAATTACCTTGAAAGAGATGTGGATAAAACTCTCGCATCTTGCTCTATAACTCCCACATTGCGTCACCCTCCTTAGTGATCCAGATCATTTTTACCAAAGTTAGAGTTTTGCCTCAAAGCTATTTCACCTTATGATCCCTAATTTAAACAGGTTTTATGTTGTATGTATGGTCATCTCTTGTTTATCTAACTCAAGCACATGGTAGGGTCAGGAATGTACTTTTGAAGTTGGGATATATGAAAAACAGGGTATAAATTGGTCAAATTCAAAGGCAAAGTGATTAGATAAGTTACAAAACCAATCATTTTCAAGATTTGATAAGGCCCAATAAATTTGGGTGACAGTTTCCGAGATTTTAAATTTAAGGAGTAAATTTAAGGAATACATGTTCTCCTTCTTAAAATACAAGAGGTTTCCTCCTCTTTTCATGGCGACTTTTTTTCTTATGTTAAGCAACTTTAATTTTCTCCCTGATCACTCTAATTTGTTTAGTGATTTTCCGTAATAACTCTGGGTCAATTAATAAACACTCACCCGACTCAAACCAACACAGGGGTATACATTTCCTCTTATACATGACTTCAAAGAGTGACATACTTATACTACTGTGGTGAATATTATTTTATGAGAATTCAATTAGAGGTAAACACTCTTCCCAATCTCCCTGATGGTCCATGACACAAGATCTTAACATATCTTCTAAGGTTTGAATGGTTCTCTCAATTTGACCATCCATTTAGATCAATCTCAGAGGTGTTCTAAGTATCTTTTCAACTATTTTCTCATCAAAAACTATTCCACCACAAGCTTTCGTCACATTCACTAGCTATAACATCCTATTGAAATAATTTTGGAAAGATTCTTAACCAAGCAATAACTCATATTTCCTTCTAAAAGATTATAATTTCAATGCTTGCTTTACAATGATGGCTTTTGAAATTTTCTCGAACATTGCAACCTCCACACATTAATGAAGAAGGCATTTTCCTTTACTATAAAAGATAAAACACAAGAAGGGGAGGTTGAATTATGTGAATTAAAAATTTAGTTCTTTCGTCTGTTGGTTTAAACACGGTTAGACAAAACTTTGTTCTTCTTCAAAGGTTGATTTTAATAACAGATGTTTAACTTTGATTATCCCCGTTAGTTAACAATTAATAAAATTGAACACAAGTATTTTTATACTAGTTTGTCTATGCAAGACTACGTCCAGTTACCTAGCAACCACTGAGTTTTCACTACCAACCGTGAAATGGTTACAAGTATTGTTTGCACCCAGTCACTTCTGTCTAATACAAGATATTCTTTAGCCATAGCCTTCTCAGGCTAAACAACAAGGTATTGTTTGAAACTCATCCTCCTCAGGCTAATACAAAGGTATTCTTTGAGACACAACCTCCTCAGGCTAAAGCACCACAAAAGTGGATTTTAAAAAGTTTTCACAGAAAAAGAGTTCCTCTTCGCAGAGTGGGGTATACAATGAAGTTCAAAAGATAAGTGAGCGAAATCACAGTAGGATAAAAGTTATAGCGTGTTCGCCAACTTGTTCTTAAGCAAGTGAAGTCTTTATATAGGTAAGTCTTCAAAGATCCGTTAGAGACATAAAGAATGTCGTTGAACTTTCCAAGCAAAATTCTTCAAAATTGTAAGAGTGCAATCGATGATGTGATGCTTTGCACAGTGGATTTGGTGGTGCTCAGACCTTTATCTGACTTATACAGCGATATCATAAAAAAGATGTTACATTTTCGTGTTGAAGAGGTTATCTCGAGTCCCTATACTGATCTTTGGAACTTGTGAGAGTAACAGCTGGATTTTGAAATTAGTGCGCTTTACTCCATGTGAACTTCACTTCTTTGACAGACGATGCACTTCATAATCTTCAGTCTTGAATAACATCTTTAAGCTTCGTCTGAAGACTTCGTCTAGAGCGTATCGTCTTATGCTTTCGTTTGATGACATGACTTTGGGACAAACGAATGACTTGATCATGAAAGATCTTTGAAGGATCATCTTCCGTCTATGTTTGTTCAGTCTGATATGTCCCGTCTATTATGTAATTAATCAAAACTTGATACATTAATCATCTTGATCTAACATTTACAATCATTCCTATTGGATACGACTTCATTTCCTTTTCTACTAGAACTCCTTTCGAGATTTTAAAGATTTCATGGAAACCAAGAATAACTTCCATCCTCGTAACCCACCTATTGTAGTTCTTCTATTCGTAATAGGCAAGGTATGTATGACATTTGCGCTAAAAAACAATAGCAATACTTGTAGGTCCCATGAGCTATCACTCTAATATCAATTTTGTCGGAGAAAATCTTTTTCACATTCACATGTAAATATCTAAAAAGAAGGAGAATGAAAATTATGTTTTGTCCAACACTTAAAAAATATAATATTAAACAAAGATAAAAATAATTAAAACTAATAATAAAAATTAACGAACTTAACTAGCTACACATCTAACTGCCAAATACTTAGATTAACTGTAACAATATTTATTAATAAAAAATAACATATCACATTAAGTTGATTAAAATCATAAAAGGATATTGCATTTTATAAATATTAAAACTTTCTTAAGTCAAAAACGCAATACTCTTACTATTATTATTACAATAATAAATTTATATTTTATATTTTATAATAATATCTTTATTAAAAATAATACTTATAAAGAAGCTAGAATTTTAAAATTTATAAATTTTTTACAATTTCATGTCATATCATGTTGGTCAAATTAGGTTGTGAAAATTTTCTTGAATAATCTTACACATTTTTTTCCTATTTATAAATACAAAGAAGTGTTTATTATTTTTTTTTGGCCTATTATAAATTTTTTACCATTTCATGTCATGTAGGTCAAATTATATATCAAGTATAAGACTTATTTCCTTATATTTTCTAATAATTTTTTGTATAATTTAAATTTAAATGATTAATTTTTTTAATTTAATATTCTTATTAAAAATATCATATACATGTACTTTTATATAATTTCAAAATTAGTTGACAATTTATTAAATTATTTTATTTTAATATAATATGATATTTATATGAGGTCGAGGTGATATGTCAATGTGCATGACATGACACTCAGAAAGTAACACATAGTTCTTGATTGACGTGCTATCAAATTCTTTTCCTTGATTATTGTCTGACATCGCTGGTTCCAGAAAATAAAATAATTGTCTTTCTCCCCATATTACCTATCCTTAAATATAAAAATATAAAAGGGGAGCTATCATACAAGAAGAACTCTAAACCCTGTTATGTCTTTCTCCCCATATTACCTATCCTTAAATATAAAAATATAAAAGGGGAGCTATCGTACAAGAAGAACTCTAAACCCTGTTACTCTACCTCTCCGTACATTATCTTTACTAACTTAAGCATCAGAGAGTTTTTACAAATACTTCCCTCCTTTGATGAATAGACTACAATCACCTCAGATGAAACCCTAACGAAATCTTCAATCTAGCCACGTCATCCATCCAATTTCATCCAACACCTAATTCAAGAAAGAACAATATTAAAATTTATATAAATATTGACCATAAATTAATATATTTATAACATTTAAAATTGTATAAAAATTTATATATAATCTCATTAATACAAATATCAAATATCAAATTAAACTTATGAATTATTGTAATTTAAATTACACTTATGAATTATTGAAATTTAAATTACACATTAAATGATTAAAAGGTATTGGTGAACACATCTTACACATGTCAACGGATTCTATTTCTATCTATCTATAATGATAATAGATTTAAATTTTTTTCATAAATTGCCTTAAATATTTTATTTAATATTTTTATCAGTTCTTAATTTTGTTTACAGATAAAGAATGAGTTTTCGATCACACAAAAGGAACCACCTGATCTGAAAACACAGCCTTAAATCCCTAAGACCAGCTACGTGATTTTTCTCCTGCCAAATCGTAATTTCCCTTGTCTGATGCGTTGTAAAGTTCAATTTGTTTCTTGGGTGTACATAATCAAGACTTTCAAGTTGTTGTTGAGTTGCCACTATAAAGATTCAAATCCGTACATAGGACGCGCAAGGATTAAAGTGGAAATAGTAATTAAGAGAGAGCACTAGGACAACCCATTTCGAATTCTTTACAAATGTTCAATGATTACAAAGTACAGGTAACAACAAAAATGCTGTGTACATTGAAAAATACATTAATCATTATTTTATCTCCATTTTATTTTTATTTAACAAAAAATAATAGATTATAAATTAGTAACGTAACATATTAACTTTTATGCCAACATATAATTACTAAAAAAATAATTTTATTAGTTTTTAAAAAATAATATACATATACATATGTATATATCGTAAGCTTATATTCATGATATTTCTATTAGTGACAAATAAAATTTATAAAATAAAAATAAGTTACCCTAGTAAAATATAAAATGGTGCTAAAGTGAGTTGATTTGTCTGTATTAAAATGACGAGACAGTATCAGACCAACTGGCCAAACCTCTTCTCAACAAATTGACACCCTAATTTTGCATAATTCCACTCTTCTTTATAACTCCTAATTTCTTTTAACTCGTACATTGCATTGTTAATTATTAAAAAAAAAATAATTACTATATTGATATTTTATATACCACGCTGAGCCTCCCTCCATTAAAAAAAAAAAAAGAAGTTTGAATATGACCCATAAAGAGATATAAAAGAATTATAAAAAGAAAAAACAGAAATATTTAGTGAAATTTAGAAAAACACAAGTTTTGGTTAGAAGTGTGAATAAGTCAGATCATATTTATTTTTTATTTTTAAATCTTAACTTGACATGTCACCTTATATTTTATTTTTAAATCTTAACTTGACATGTCACTTGTAATATAAACTTGTTTAAAAAATATAGTGTGATCATGGTCTAATAAATCGTCTTTGTTTCTTTAAATTTATTTATAAAAGTTTATTTGTTTCTCTAAATTTATTTATAAAAATTTATTTGTAAAGTCCATTAGTAAATAATGTTTTTAATACTTGTTTATTTTAAAAGCAGCAATGGTTAGAAGTATTTGATTTGGTATAATTTTTTCTTTACTTTTCTGGTTTTTCCTACAGACTCTCTCTGGATTCCTTACTAGGAATCTGCTCTCCAATAAGATTAAGCTTAAATTTTTTAGTTTCGGCTTGAAAATAAAAAAATGCATAAGATAAAGTTCTTTCACTTTACCCCCTCTCCTCCAATAAATAAATAAACGTACATCAAAAGTTAAAAAATAAAAGATTTTTGCATTGTCTTCAAGAACGAATTACAAAATGTATGGAACTATGTAAGATTTCTGGAGAACAAATACAATAACGGGTGATTGAGATCCCTGGCTATATCTGAAAGCTCTATCTCTACTCTAACTATCTTCATAAATAAGTCATGTTCATATAGCAATTGAATCCAGACATCATCTCAAATCTCCATCCTACCCTAGACCGAAGAACTACTCTACCAAAACCCCAAGATGGGTTTTTTCTTTTACTTTTCTTTTCATATCCTTTATTTTTTTTGTGCCTAAAATTGAAGGGCACGTGTAACAGTGATACCGGTATATACACTCTGCCACCACAGTACCACACCTTCCAGCTCCACATCACATCTTATGCTCAAACTTTGACAAAGGATACACGTGCCACCCTTTCAACAAGGGGTATTTCCAAGGAGAAAATTCAGCAGTATTTTATCTATCAAACAATGTGAGAGATGTTTAGAGGTGGTGATTCTGTCCGGCATAAACAATCAGGCAAGGGATTAGCATAAAAGGTTTCTTCTGACCGAAACCTTTCCATGCCTTTTGTTCCAGATATTGGCCCTTTTCTCTTCCTGGGAGAGCCAAGCCTGTGCAACACATGTAACAAATGAAAAATCAAATAGAGGTTCACTCTGTGATCAGTATATTATAAAAACAAGTAACTTAAAAACAGATTCTTCAATAGTTTAAACGAGGAAGATAAAGAAAATCTTCATGTCATTTTTTAATCAGCACCAAATCTTCATGTCACGTAATTGATAAACATGATAACTCCACAAGAGTAAAAACCATCATTCTTGCTAACCTGCTACCAGTGTTTGGCTAATAATCTACCTATGAAGCTTGTTATCTAGTCTAGACTGAGGCTAGTTGGGTTATATTCCAAACAAGGCATATCAAATGACCTTTTCTTTAATGGTCCATGGAGAGGACATATGCCATGAATAACTTATTACCATGGCTAGTAGAACAATAGTTACAAAAAGGGAAAGAACCATAAACATAAATATATTAACATCCATAAAATTAATTACAACGTACACTAAAGGTTTTTCCATCACATACCGTCTTCTGTGGAGATCAATGATCCTATTTGATAGTTTCTTCCCCTCAGTCATTATTCCCTGATCCAGTTTATCGAACAGACGAACAAGGGCTTTCCTAATTAAAATGAGAGGACAGACAGAAGGCTTTGTAATGGATGATTTGGAAAGTGTTTATCAGACAATTTTAAAAGATCAATGAATAGATGTTGATCTGCAACTTAGAAAATGATAGACTTACTTGTCTGGAGATATTGTTCTTCCACGTCCAAGAAAACGGCGATGACCCTCAACAGCCTTTGCCATGTTTCCAGAATAAGAAGGTAAAAATACATCACTTTCAATAGATACAATATAGTCCAGAGCAGCCATTTGGGATGCATGATTAGAAAAGGGTTCGAGCTCTTCTATGGATGCCAACTTTTCCTGAAAATAAGTAGGTTAGGTTAATCATCTTCTCAGCAGGCTGCTGTTGCCCCGAAAAGCAGGACTTAACTTTTTCATTAAGTTATTTGAACATAAAAATGTACACCATCTCCCCCTTCAATTGACTGTTGTTGCGTGCAAGTGATTAAAAGAAGCTATTAGACATCAAGAGAACAATAAAGCTTCTTAACCATCAATAATAGAGAAATCATTTTTAAGTAGTTTTTGCAATAACAGAAAAGTTACGATAGTCTATCTTTTATAGTCCAGCTCAATCCTGTTGCTTTAGCATTGAATTAGCAGACTACACTAGAAATTGTTTTCTCGTAACACATTAACACCAGACAAATTACGCTACTTGCCAAAAGGTCAGTGCCTACTGTTGATAGAATTCCCTCCACCCCCCCCCCCCAATAAAATAGAAACCTCTGATTGAAATCATGGCAGCATGTATGTAATTTAACAGAGACATGGGATTAACCAAACACAATGTTACTAGCCATGCAGTGTCCTAGTTATGATTTTACGTTCCAAAGTCGCCGTGCATTTAAACAATGTGGGAAGGGCAATCTCCTTATTTTAGGTTTCCATGTCAAAACATCTTAACCTTTTGACAGTACTTTATTTTCAACTAAATAAGGGTAAGGGATATGGAGAACAACTGTTAGGAACCCAGGAAAGAAACAATAGAAAAGGGCTTTATTCGTCCTTGATTTTGTTATTGATAGGAAAAAGAATAGAAGGTACTCACACTGGAATTCTGTCCAGTCAAATATCTAAACAGCAGTCCCCCTCCTATTACACAAAAGGTCTTATTTATAGAAATTGGGATAACCAATTTCTGTTACAGAGCTGACCTGTCCTAAAACAGAATCCTACTATAGAGAATTAAAAACTAACCCATAGGTTTTTTTCCCTTTTTCCTATAATACACTTGTAAGGTTTTAGAATTATTCTTATGTCTAACAATACCATCCTCCTCTAAATCAACCTTGTCCTCAAGGTTGAAATCTGGGAATTGGCTCAAAATGTTTGTCTTCTCCTCCCAAGTAGCTTCTTCTGGTTGTTTCCCTCTCCACTGAACCAGGATCTGTGACATTGCCACCCCTCCTTTGATTATCACCCTGCTTCCCAAAATATTTAGAGGCTCTAACCCTTCATCCGTACCCTGAAGGTCTGCGGGTAGACTGGTTTCCACAGCTTGGTCGCCTATGGCCTTCTTTAGTTGCGATACATGGAAGACAGGATGAATTCTGGCCTCTTCTGGCAGCTGCAACTTATACGCTACCTCTCCCACCTTCTTGAGGATCTGATAGGCCCATAATACCTAGCTGATAGTTTTGGGTGCAGCTTGGTTGGCATGGATGCTTGCCGGTGGGGCCTGATTTTTAGATACACATACTCCCCCGGCTGAAATTGACATGGTCTCCTATTGACATTTGCATACAGTGTCATCTGATCTTGAGCTTTCTTCAAATGGTATTTCAATTGTGTGAGAGCTTCATCCCTATCCATGAGATCCTGTGCCACGACTTCTACTTGGGTTTCTCCTGGAACGTACCTCGCCAAAGAGGGAGGTGGTCTTCCATATACTGTTTCAAATGGTGTACAATGGGCCGAGGCTTGAAAACTTGTGTTATACCAATACTCAGCCCATGGAATAAAGTCAGCCCAACCCCTTGGTTGTTCTGAACAAAAACATCTAAGATAAGTCTCAAGAGTCCTATTTGTAACCTCTGTCAGTCCATCGGTTTCTGGATGGTATGCTGTAGATGTTTTTAATTGGGTGCCCTGTAAGCGGAAAAGTTCCTGCCAGAACTGACTCATAAATGTAGGATCTCGATCGCTGACAATGGAAATGGGGACTCCATGTAATCTAATGATCTCTTTAACAAAAGTTTCCGCAATGGCCCTCGCAGAATAAGGGTGTTTTATTAGCACAAAGTGCCCATACTTACTCAATTTGTCTACAACCACCATGATAGTATCAAAACCCTTGGACTTGGGCAGTCCCACAATGAAGTCCATGCTTATTTCCTCCCATACAGCACTGGGAATAGGTAGGGGTTGCAGTAGCCCAGCTGGAGAAGAAGCTTGATACTTACTTCGCTGACAAATGTGACATGCAGCCACGAACTTCGTAACTGAGTCCTTCATTCCAATCCAAAACAGGGATTGCGCTATTCTCCTATATGTCATGTAGACCCCTGAATGTCCGCCCATCGGAGAAGCATGAAACTCTTGCAATAATTTGGGAACCCAAACGGAGGTGGCTGAAAGAACTAATCTCCCTTTGTAATGCAATCTGTCATTTTCTAGAGTATAATACTGTTGGTGCATTTGGGTCTGAAGTAATGCTGCCTTGATTTTGGACAGCACCGGATCCTGTTGTACTTCCTCATCTATTGCTGTTATGTCTTGCCAAAAAGGTCTAGAAATTCCTTGTAATTCCTTATCCTCATCCCTTCTAGATAAAGCATCCGCGACCCGATTTGAGACCCCCAATTTATACACAATATCAAATTCGTACCCCATGAGTTTGGCTAACCAATTCTGCTGACTTTGGGTGGTAATCCGTTGTTCCAGCAGGTGCCGTAAGCTTTTCTGGTCTGTAAAAACTGTGAATTTGCGCCCTAACAAATATGGTCGCCAGTGTTGGATTGCCATGACCAGGGCCATCAATTCTTTCTCATATATGGACTTTGTGAGGTTTGAGTCAGTCAGCGCTTTGCTGAAAAAAGCAATCGGCTTCTTGTCTTGCATCAAAACTGCCCCTACTCCCTTTCCAGACGCATCACACTCAATGTCAAACGATCTAGAAAAGTCTGGCATTGACAACACAGGAGCTGTTGTGACTGCTTGCTGCAATTGTTTGAACGCAACACAACTGTCCTCATTCCAACCAAAATTTCCTTTCTTTAGCAGTTCGGTTAACGGTCTCGCAATCTTGCCATAATTACAAATGAATCGTCTATAATAACCCGTGAGGCCTAAGAACCCTCTTAGAGCCTTAATATTTTTTGGGGTGGGCCAATGTAACACAGCCTCAACCTTTTGAGGATCCACAGCGACCCCTTCCTTTGATACAATATGCCCCAAGTAGGCTACCTCAGTTTGTCCCAAGCAACACTTTTTTTGATTCGCAAATAGACAATGCTCCTGCAGCTTAGCCAACACCGCCCTCAAGTGTCCTAAATGTAACTCCCAAGACTTACTATACACCGAATGTCGTCAAAAAAATACTAGAGCAAACTTGCGAAGGAATGGCCTTAAAGTGGAGTTCATGATGCCCTGGAACGTAGCTGGTGCATTTGTCAGCCCAAAAGGCATCACTAGAAATTCATAGTGTCCTTGGTGGGTCCTGAAAGCTGTCTTCGGGATGTCTGGTTCGTACATCCTTATTTGATGGTATCCGGCTCGCAAATCAATCTTGGAAAAGTAAGTGGCTCCTTGGAGTTCATCCAACAGCTCCTCTATCACTGGAATGGGAAATTTGTCCGGAATGGTTGATTTATTTAGGGCACGATAGTCGACACAAAACCTCCAGCTGCCATCCTTCTTTTTTTCCAATATAACGGGGCTGGAATAGGGGCTGTTACTTGGTCTAATCAACCCTGTAGCCAGCATTTCACTCACTTGGGTTTCAATCTCATTCTTTTGCAGATATGGGTATCGATAGGGCCGCACATTAATAGGGTCCACCCCTGTCTTGATAGGAATCCTATGGTCAACTTCCCTTTTAGGTGGTAATCTTTTTGGTTCACTGAAGACTTGAGCAAACTCTGCCAGAACCTGCTGTAGTTGTTTTTCCTGCAGAGAGGATAAAATTTTGGGGGCTGTTTCACTCTTCTCAATCACCCATAACAGGGTCATGGTTTCCACTTCTTCTTGATCCAACTTCCTCAAGGTTTTGGACGTAATCATTGTTTTTGACAAGCTAGGGTCCCCTTGAATCTCTATATTCTGCCCCTGGTGCTGAAAGATCATTTTCAGCGTTCTCCACCGACCTTGACCTCTCCTAAAGTCGGCCAATCCACTCCCAGGATCACGTCAACTCCCCCTAGCTCGAACAGAAAAAATTCTCCTGTCATAGCATAATTTCCCAGGTGTAATTTTAAACCCTTACAACTGCCATGAGTTTGTTTTCTGTTCCCATCTCCAAGCCTCACAAAATATGGTTTTGTTGGGTCAATAGGGAGCTGTAAACTTTCCACCAGTTTCTTGGATATGAAGTTGTGACTGGCTCCGCTGTCTATCAACACCGTTACCTTGATTCGGTTTCCCACTCGAGCTTCATGGTTTGAGGTTGTGTCAACCCCCCTGCTGAACAGACAGATAGGTCCAGCCAATTGCATTCCGTCACAAAGGTGTCTTTCTCGGTTTCCTCTTGATCCTCTTCTTCCAATCTAGCACAGTCGCCTTCTCTATCCGCTAGCTCCTCCTCTCCCAAAATCACAACCCTCAAATTCTTCTCTGGGCATCTATGGCCTGGGCTAAAGGCTTGATTACAGTGGAAACAGCGATTCTCCTCCCTCCTTTTCAAATATTCATTGTAAGGGAGGTTTCTAGTTCCTCTGTTTCTTGTTCCTTGAAAACTATTTCCCCCTGTCCTAGCCACCGACGATTCAGAATTGGCCCTTCTTCCTCCCTGGAATCCACGAGTCCCACCATTGGACGCTTGGGCGCTGTTGGTGCCTCCAAACGCCCCTATCCTTGACACAATACCCCCACTGCCTTGATATCTGAGCCCAGAATTTCCGGAACTGTAATTTCTGTAATTGCGGCTCTCCTTAAAAGCTTCTTCTATGTTGCGAGCAATTTCCATGGCGCGATGTAAGTCTGTCGGGTTATGAGGACGCACCTGTCCTTTGATGTCTTTGCGCAAACCTGCCAAGAAATAACCCAAGATTTGATCTTCAGAGGTGGGTTTTGCTTGAGCAACCAGAAGTTCAAATTCTTGGATGAATTCTTCCAAGCTGTCAGTCTGTCTGATAGTTGCCAGCCTCTCAAACACTGTCCCGCGTCCATTCCCTCCATACCTTCTCATCAATGCACCAGAAAACTCCTCCCAAGAAGGATTCTTGGCTTTGTCTAGCTAGTACTTGAACCAGTGACACGCATTGCCCTCCATGCTGATCAATGCCAGTTTTATCTTCTCTGATTGTTTGACTTGCTGTACTTCAAAGAATTTCTCTGCGCGAGCCAGCCACCCCAAGGGGTCGTTTCCTTCAAATGTGGGTAATTCTACCTTTTTTGACCAAGAACGTGGCAAGACTTCCTCTTGATCACTGTCCTCCCTTTTCTCTTCTGACCCTCTTTGATTGTTGACAGATGCTTCCCCTTCGCCCTCCGATCCTTCTTTCTCCTTTCTGTTTAAGCACTCCATGGTGAGATTTTTTATTTGCTGTAAATCTGGCATGTGTGCCTTGAGGTAGGCCACATCCTTTTGCAACTCGCTGGTCGTCCTCTCCACTGTTATCATTCGGTTCTCCATTGCGATCAAGATCTGGCAGTCCCTTCTTCTTGGCCCAAATTTGGATCCGACAGGTCGGACCAATTGTTAGGAACCCAGGAAAGAAACAATAGAAAAGGGCTTTATTCGTCCTTGATTTTGTTATTGATAGGAAAAAGAATAGAAGGTACACAAAGGAGCTTCCTCCTTTCACACTGGAATTCTGTCCAGTCAAATATCTAAACAGCAGTCCCCCTCCTATTACACAAAAGGTCTTATTTATAGAAATTGGGATAACCAATTTCTGTTACAGAGCTGACCTGTCCTAAAACAGAATCCTACTATAGAGAATTAAAAACTAACCCATAGGTTTTTTTCCCTTTTTCCTATAATACACTTGTAAGGTTTTAGAATTATTCTTATGTCTAACAACAACACATTATATAACCTCAATTTATTTGTCAATACATTGTCAAGGTAAGTTACAAATTGATCTTGATGAGATACAGAAAATACTAATCTAATGCTTGACCAAACTTTATTTACTATAAATGATTGAAAAAGTAGGCTATACCAAACGTCAACAATATGTTGAAACACAGTATTGCAATTCCTTACCTTGCTCATCAACAATGGATAACGGGAACGCAGTTCAGCCATATGGGACTCTCCTCCGTATATCTCTCCAGCAGCGATATATATTGGAGTTGTTGATGGGTATTCAAGAGCAGTAAGAAAAATCCCAACTTCCTTTGGAGTTAAGGGGCAAAGCCCTTTGGACCTCTGTTCTATTGGATCAATGTCTTTTATTTTCCAATAGGAAATGTTTTCTCTACATGTTTCGCAAATGATAATTTTCAAACATCATATATGAGAAAAGACATGAATTCAGATAATCATTTTGATCTATCATATACAGTTCCATACCTGATCATCCGTAACTCTTCAGCTTCAACAGGAGATAAATCATGGGTGCACCCACTAAATGCAAGCATATCCTTCTCGTAACGCAAATGCAATGCAATATAAGGGCCAAATGACCTCATCCTCTCCACCAACAACTTCAAGGACCCAACAAATATTAAAGAATGAAAAATAAAAAACAATCCTAGAGTTCAAGCTCAATTAGGAGTTTGAAAACAAAAAAAGCAAGAAGAGTTAAAATCTCTTTATATACTTTTCCCATTTGTTCAATTTGAGGAGAGAAGCGAAGTGCTTCATAACAAGCTCGGCAGCGAAGCTTCTGAATGTCTGGAGGTAGATTGTTGTTTGCTAACCGTGAATCAGATTTGGAAGCTCGAATAACCTTAAGATAATATAAATAGTTAGATGATTTCACCATATGTTATAAGGCAAATAAAAAGAAGCATAGAACTGTATAAAACAATAGACTTCAAACATACATACTTGGTAATCTTCCCACAAGCTAGCAATCTCATTCTCATAGTAAT
Organism: Hylodesmum podocarpum; assembly: GCA_026586105.1. Classification (NCBI taxonomy): domain Eukaryota; kingdom Viridiplantae; phylum Streptophyta; class Magnoliopsida; order Fabales; family Fabaceae; genus Hylodesmum; species Hylodesmum podocarpum. The sequence goes on along the minus strand of JALJEV010000071.1, from coordinate 424,721 downwards.
CCATGCCAGACCAGCTTATGAATTGCTTGACCACTCTAGTTTCATTAACCAGTTCTATGGGAAGCTTCTTAATGATTTTTACATCATTAGCTAGAGAATTAATAAAATGCTCTTCATCAAAAATATCAGAGAAATTGCTGAAAGAAAATTATAAAATTTAATTAAGTGAAATCCTATAGAGAGAAAAACAATTAACAAAAAATAATAGTAAAAAGCAGACTTGACAAATACCTAGTATCTTGCCAAAATGATCTTTTATCAAGTTCTGGAATTACAAGAGTGGCATTTATGATACGAGCTACTGCTACCATATCACATATCTGCCGCAAAGGGAACAGATATTTAGATACTAACAACAATGCAATGGGACATCTGAAATTGACAAATTCAACATTCCATGGTCCTCATTCAATATATTGTCATCCATCAGCATAACAATCAATTAAGCCAGGCAATCAACATAAATAAATTTGCATTGATACTAATAATATGAATATAAGAGTAATTTAAAGTGATTGAGAGAGAGGTCAGACCCCAGAACGCATTTGGTTGAGCCCACCATTTGTATGAACTAAAAGATATCCTCGTGACTTGGCAGGAGCTGAATAAACATTTATCACTTTAAGTACCAAAACAATCCATACTTGCAACCTACTAAGAAAGTCTAAGTTCCTTACTGGTGTAATTAGGTGTAGGATTTGCACACGGCAGAAACCCACGATTTGATGGGGGCTTCCACAGCATCTGGTAATCTAAATACCCTCTTGAACCATTCAACTGCTAAATCAAAAGGAGTGAAAAGCACATAACTGCTTTGCATAGTTTAAATAGATCTTCCTATACACTTACATGACACACCAATGTCTCTGGACATGCACAAAAGCTAAATCAAATAAGTCCAAAGTCACATAATTACACATGAGATTAGATTCATAAACATTGGAAATGAGGACAGCCAAACCAACAGAAACAAAACAACAGCAAAGAAAGAAAAATTTCCCCACTTGGCTAACAGGGATCAGTGAGGAAATAAACAAACAAATGAATAAAAACGCATGTTTGATTGTTTTGTATAAAGCCAATTTTTTTTCTTGAAACACACGTGGTTATGTTTCTTTATCATATTCTCTCAGTTCCCAAACACATGACACCACAAAATCAATAACTTGAAAGTGTTATCATAAAACACAAAACCTTGGGAGTAGGAAGTGGAGCTTTGGATAAATGAGGCGGTGCAAGTTCTCGCGTCCACCTTTGCAGGTCCTGAGTCTGTCAAATTTTCAAAACAAACGACCAAAATAAATAAAAATATCAAAAACTAAGATTAGTACAGTATCAAAACAAAATTTCCCAAAATAGACTCCATTCTCACAAAATTTCACTACCAAAGTTCTGTTTTTCAATTGGTTACTCTCAATGGAAGTCTTTGAGTCAACAAAACACTGAAAATAACAGTTACAACAGAAAAACCCTAAAATAAGCCCCAATTGTAGTATCCATTAATTAATAAATCATTTGTTGTGCATAATGATAGGGAAAGTCATTTTTTTTTAATTGTTGGAGAGGATCAAAGAACTCCCTAATAAAAAAAGGGTACAGCAATGTGATTCTAAACAATTTTTTTTTAATTTAATGAGAGAAATGAATAACAATAGAGAAACCAAAACCAAAAAGAAAAAAGAAAAACAGGAAGAAGAAAATTTAACAAACCGTGGAGATCTTATCGTTGAACCTGTGATCCTTAGAAGAAGGAACAATGTGAACACGCACAGAGAAGAGAGCGAAAAACGCTATGAAGCATATGGAAGCAATGAGAAACTTTCTCAACAGGGCCAACGGAATCAACTTGTGTCTCTGCATTCCACTCTCTTTCACTTTGTGGGTCACTAATCAAATTATTGAATAATAATAAAATAAAAGACTTTTCTATGATCGATTATTAAGGAAAAGAAAGAAGAAGAGAACATGAAATTGTGTTGTAATGTGCACACAAAGACACAACAAGCACTAGTGTTGATCTCTGGGAACGAACACTTGTTGGGGTGTGAGAGAAAACGATGATTGATGAGTGTGTGCTGTGTTTGGTTTTTGGGTTAATTTTGGATGTTGTGCTGTATTTTAGTACAGTGTCAGTGTTTGTCTGACACTTTTCTGTGTTGGGTTTCCTTCGAAGTGTGAAACGGAACATTGTTCGTTAGTGGTATTTAAGAGAGAATTTAGGGATAGATTTTCATGTGATTTGGTGTTATATGTTTTAGTTCAAATTAAAGCTTTATTAGGATGAGTCTTTGTTGTAACTTGTAACTAAATTTTAGTACTAAAAGTCCATTTTAATTAATGACATGAAATTTCATTTAAAGAATCATAGATTTTAGTGACGGTTTTTCTTGTAACTTGATTTTGTATTTTATTTAAAATTAAAGTTTCATAATTTCTTCTTAATTTCTCTTATCAACCGTATCTTTTTTCATCTACAATATTTGAATTTGAGTTTCATTAAAGATATTTGCACCTAAGTTCACTCTCTACCGCTATAACTGATAATTAAAGATTTATTATGATGAGTACCATAACTATATTAAAATTCAGTTTATGGTTTTTCAATAAAAAATTATTTTAATATTTTATTTTTTTAAATGATACTATTTTAGTTCTTAATTTTTTGAAATAGTCACATGAGTATCTGACTTTGATCATTATTTAATCTGACTTTTAAACTAGTTTAGCTAATGTTAATAAGTGTTATTTAAATTACTTTGAAAAGTAAATTGAATTATAGAATTAAAATTGAGAAATTAATATCTTATTTTTTAAAAGATAGAGACTAAAATGACATTAACTTTAAAATTCGTAATTAAAATAGTACTTTAATATTTTTCTTACGGAAACAATTTATTTAATGACATAAAATTTCAAATTAATATCAAGGACTTTTTAACATACCTAAGTGTAATTAAAAATTTTTAGTTGGTTCTTAGTATATGAACTTAATCTCCAAATATTACAATGTCCCTCAAGTTCTATTACATATAACTTATCAGATCGAATTCTTATTTTTTAATATTATGTTGATTTATAAGAATTAATAAATATAAATATATATTATATATTTCATATCAATAAATAAAATTATATTTAGTTATACATCATATACTGTAAATAATAAACTTGATATAAATATAAAAGTTGTATATTACCTATATATATATATATATATATAGTTAATTACTTAATATACTAGTTTTTAAAATATTTTTAGTTACATGTTGGTGGAAGAAATAAAATAACAATTGTAATATTTAAGGATCTAACTAGTGAAAATTTGAACCCCGTGTGTTGAAATTGCAAAATTGTTATATTTGAAGATTTAATTGGTGAAATTAGACATAAATCACACAATTACAGTATTTAAAAGGCTCAACTGACATCATTAGAATTTAGAGAACCGAAATTATATAAATAATATCTTGAAAACGAAAGTTACATTTAAAATTAAATATTTATGTTAAAGATTGACATAGACTATCAAAATGGATAACTACGATTAGAAAATAACATTAAAATAACTGAAAATATTTACTCATCATTTTTATTATCTTAATTATATATTTTATAAGTAAATATAGTACGGATTGAAATAAAAAGATATTTAATATTTATGTATGATTAATTAAACATGTATGATTAATTTTTTATTTTATAATAATTTCATTAGAAAAAAAATTAACAATACTTTTTTATTAATTAATAATGTCAATATTTTTATAAGACAATGGACAAAAATCATATTCTTATTTTATATCTTCTTAAATACTAAAATAAGTAACATATATTTCTAGCTGACTAACTATTCTTAATTTTCTAGAAACAAGATATTAAGAAATGAATGAAACATGTTAATGTGATGCAGAAATAATCTGATGTACTCATCACAGTATTTTACTACAAAGTTTGGTGAACAGTAACATAGTTGGGTTGGTTCCAACTCCCATGGGGTCAAACAAAGATTTGAGGATTGGGTCAGATACTAGAGAATCCAATAGTTACAGATTTCTCTGGATAACGCTTTCCATGTGTCACTTTGTACACTCCACATAATAACTTGAACCTTCCATTTTGCTGTTTTTTTGCATCTCTCTCTCTCTTTCTCTTTCTGTTTCTCTTTTCGTTTCACTTTCTCTAGAGACACCAGAAGAGATAGTTGTGATTGCAGCAATGGGTGTCTCCTTTCTCTCAACTTGCCCTTCTCTGCATCCACTTGTTGCTTATCATACACCACCCTCCACCAGATACCAGCCTCGTTCAGTGAGTTTCAACTCTTTCCTCTACTTGTCACTGCTTACAATAGTGTCTGTTAACACACAATGCTGCTGCAATACTTATAATGTTCAATGTTGGTTACTTTTAAATGTGTTCTTAGGTGTCCATTTGTTGTAATAAAACCACAAGCGATGTTAGTGATCAAGGGCAGTTCCATTGGACAAAGAGAGACATTCTTAAATTTGTTGGGGCAACCGTTGGTTTGGTAAGAGCCACTCTACTACACATTTTTGGAAAATCCAAAGTGTTCCCTATTTCGTACAATTTTAAATTTTTTATCTTTTTACATGAGTTCACTATGATATTTGTTTTCACTTAACAATTGATGGATTCGTTTGAAATTGTGTTATGCTTGCAATTGTTCATTCTGGTATTGAGACCATGTTTTCTGCATTTTGTTCCTTGTGTTATTTTTTTTTTCCTTTCCTTGTTTAAAGGTATGACAATTTTTCTTTGGTTGATGATGATGGGCTTTAATGGTAACAGTAACATTACCTAAAATGAATTATGTAATTTGCCCCAATATCCATGTTTTTAATGGCTTAATATAGGACCTAGGGGAAGAAGATCTGAGAAAGAGGGGGAAGCGGTGCAACTACAACTTTAGACAACACTAACTATACTGGTAGTCATTAGATAGCTTTAGCTTATGTAGGGAATGAGTCACTGAATATCAAAGTAATTTGGACTTGCATGGGTAAACTTCTTCATAAGCACTTATAGAAGAGGAAAATAAAAAGAAAAAAAAAGGAAATAAGCTTCTTCACTAGCTAAATTGAGTTTATGCATAAGTTAAAAATTAGATTTTGGAGAAGCTTATATGAGAGAGCTTTGACAATAAACTTATGCATAAGCTAATTTTAGTTCATGAAAAAGGATTATTTTGTTTTTTCTTCCTATTTTTCTTCTCCCATAAGTGCATATGAAAAAGTTTACCTGAATAGATCCTTAAGAACATTCATATGTCAGTTAGGTAGCTCATATAGTCATTTACCTATAAGATATTTAACAGAGAGCAAAACACTGCAGATAAAGGTAAGTCAGATGCATGGGAAGTAGCTTATCTGTGCAATGAGATACCTTATGTTGAAAACTAAAAATGAAAATTTCAATAAACAACAAACAAGAACAAGAAATCAAACCAAAAATGAGAAAGAAATGGAAGAAAAACAATGACCTATCAAACCAAAACTGAGAGAGAAATGGAAGAAAGTGCTTCTGCAAGGATCTTTACACAGATTTGATCTCTAACATGGACCTACATCTAGTCACCACCCGATGTGGGGTTTTTCCACTATCTAATCACTTAGCAGTCCTTGAATCGTATAGCCTTATCAATTAGTTGCAGCATAAATTTTCACCTAAGCTCCCCAGCTCAAACTGATATGGAATGAGAAACATATCCAAGAGTGCTTCTCTTGGCACTTGGCAGGGTATCTCCTGATAAACCTAGAGGTACTCCTCTAGGGATGAGTGCTTCTCCAACCCAATTTCTGATGCACTCTAAATAAAGGAACCATCCATATCATTCATTCAATAACAAAGTTGTTTGAACATTCTTTTTTTTTCGGGTTCCAAGTTTTATGTTTGTTATCACCAAGAAGTTCAAGTAGGAACACTAACATGTTGCACCATTAGATTTGCCTCATGATCAATCCAAATTTTCTACAGTCAACATGGAATCCAATGGGTTTTCATATTTGTTGCCTCTTCTTATCTCTGTTGTTCATGTAGCATTGTTGTTTTGAATATCTAATGCAACGCTAGTTTTCACAGATACTACAGATACTGGAATACAATATAATATATCTACTTAGTGGATAAGATTGATGTGATGATGAGTTTTGGTCAGTTGTTTCTGTTTGTAGGAATTGATTGGAAGTTCTGGATCACTTGTTGGAATAGCTAATGCTGCCGACTTGATAGAGCGCAGACAGCGTTCTGAATTTCAATGTAAGATCCGTTAGGTCTACATGTTCATGTGATTATTAGTCATGTCAAATTCAACTGATATCTCTTCTTAACTGAGTTATTTCTATTCTTACAGCTCAAATTAGGGGAACACTTTTTACAGCTATAAAGGTATAATATATTCAACTGTATTTTATTATGTATTTACAAACTATACATTTATCGAACTTCTAAATTGCATTTATTTATTCATCTAGATAATCGAATTCCTATTATGGATATAATCTAATATGAGATAGAACTGCTTTTCAGGGAAATCCTGATGTTATACCATCCATACTGAAACTGGCTCTAAATGATGCTTTGACCTATGATAAGGTGAGATTAACACACAAGTGTGTGCATATGCGCCACAGTTGTTTTCGATGATTTAAAATGAATACTGATTGGCATATGCTTAAGTTTGTAGGCAACAAAATCGGGAGGTCCAAATGGCTCTATACGGTTCAGGTACTTGTTTTTGGATTTAACATTCATGATATTGTGCCTTGTAACTAATAGAACCTAAGGATTGGTTTCATTTGCAGTAATGTAATTTTATTTTATTTTTTTACTTTGTTTGCTGTTTTCTGAAGTTTATGCATGAAAAAGTGTAAACAGAGGAAATAAAGTGAAAACAAAAAAAAGTTTCCTCAAACCAAACAACTCCTAATTGTTTACATTCAATGATGTTAGCAAATAACTTGAGGTGGATTCTTTATTTCTCTCTATGAAAACAATTTGTCTGCTAAATAAGCTACACTAAGATGGTTGTTATTGCTGCATCCATTACTCTTACTTTTTTGAGGTTTCTCTCTCTTAGAAGTTTTTGATTTGGAAGCTGTGTTTTTTTTATTACTAGTGCATATGACATTTCTGGTTTAACTAGCAATTTCTGGTTTGCTCCACTTGTATGCATCAGAAGTTTTCATTTCATGTTACTTACTAATTATCGTAATCTTTTCTCCTTTTTATTTTTCTAATTCGACCTGAAGCTCAGAAATAGGTAGACCAGAAAATAAAGGCCTTTCTGCTGCCTTGAATTTATTAGAAGAAGCCAAAAAGGAGATAGACTCATATTCCAAAGCTGGACCTATTTCCTATTCAGATCTAATCCAGTTGGCAGGTTATACTTTTTATCATCACCTAGTTGTAGCTTAATAGTTATTAACAATACTTGTTTCACATGTATATTCTATACTTTATTAACTTAATTATTTGTAGCACAAAGTGCTACCAAGGCTACATTTTTAGCTGCTGCTATTCGCAAATGTGGTGGAAATGAGGAGAAAGGGAATATACTGTACAATGCTTATGGATCAAATGGACAGGTTTGCATATTCATTACTTATTATGTGTGCACAATAATATCTCTACGTTGCCAGTCCTCGAGTTTAGGTTTGTTCCATAATATGCTTAATGATATCTTCACTTATTCACAAATGAATTCAACTTTTATTGTGGAACAGTGGGGCTTGTTTGATAGACAATTTGGTAGGTCTGATGCTCAAGACCCAGATCCAGAGGGGAGAGTTCCAATATGGGAGAAGGCAAGTGTACAGGAAATGAAAGACAAGTTTTCTGCTGTAGGCTTTGGTCCTCGGCAGGTACTATACATATTTCATCACTGTTTTTGGTAACTGAAATGTTGAAAGACATCCAATTATAGATGTATGTGCAGAGAGTTAAATTGTGATCTTGGTTTATAATTTATATGCTGCAAGTGCTAAGTTCAACTTAGACTGATATTAGCATTTTCACCTCTTTAGTGTGGCTTTAAAAGGAGAAGCGATATTCTCTCTAAAACTAAATAAGGTTGATAGGATGGGCTTTAGGCCCTAATTAATAGTCCAAAGATTATATTAGTTGGAGTTAATATGTGTTTTATTATTTTATATTCTTAATATTAAATAGCTTTTATAATTCCCTAAGATGATGAAGCTTTTTTGGTCATCATCAATAGCAATTAGGTTATAAATTGTACCCCTCTTCGGCTATGTTGAACCAATGAAAAATATCAAATGTTTATGTTTGCTCTCTTTAGTCTTTAATTGATAGTCTATTAAGTTATTTCACTTGGGCAGCATTTTTGCTTCCTATCAAAGGTGAAATCCCCAAAGCAAGTCATGGCATTTTCCCTATTAAATTACCATTATTTGTCCAGATCATAAAAATTCTGTGGAACTATAATGCTATATGATGAATTGATGATTATGCAGTAAAAAGCAGCATCATTTTTGCCTTCCAAATATTTACCATGACTCATTGGTTTTACCATTCAATGGCCATACACAGCTATTTATGTACTAACAAATTTATTAGTTTCCTTTAGCCATTCTTAATAGTTAACAACTTCAGCTTGCACTAGCTTGCCATTCAAGTTAGAACTTCTTGCTCAAGCTTTGTTCCTTCCCACCTGTTACTGAAGACTTAAGAGATCCATTGTGTTTTTACTTTTCTCATTATATTTTTCATGAAACACCGCAGCAGACTTTTGGAATGTCAAAATGGAGACTAGAGGTTAATAATAAATTGAAAAGAAAATATGAAAAAGCATACATCCTTTACTGCTCCCTGAACCATAAAAAAGCAAGTTAATACTATCACGTTTGTTTTTTCGTTTGAAGTTCTGTTGAACACCAATCCAACCTTTAACCTGAGTCACATTGAACTGCATTGGAAAGTGTGTGAAAGTTAAGAGTGTGTTTGGAGCTTTGTTTACATGGTGTCCATTATAAAAGAAAAATATTTGGTAAACAATTGCAATACGCAGACAACTAGACAACTAGGTATAAAATGAAGAGAAAGAAATACGTAAATGTACATGTATATGTTCTGTGAATGAGTTGGCTGGTTGGCTATGTATTCCAGTTGATTGTAAAGTAAAGTTGATTATAAAATTCACGTCCAAAAGCCTCATTGCTTCCATGTGGATGTGGAGAGAGAATAGTACATGCATTAAAACAAATTCACACTAAATGTGTCTATGCAAAATTGATTCTGAATGGTCAAAATTGATTTTAGAATAATGTAATTTTTGTTTTGAATATTTTTAATCATAAAATCAAGTTTGTAGTAAGTATAAATTTTTTATCCACTGGAAAAGCTACTTAAAGTTGCTTCAACTTAGAATCAATTTTAGGTCCAAAGTTGATTTAAAATTTTTCTCTAACATGAAACCAAACACATTAAAACTTAATTAGAATCAATATTGCCTCAAAATCAGTTTTGCAACATGAAACTGAATATGCACTAACACATTTCTTTCTGTGTTTTGCCAGCTGGCTGTTTTGTCTGCATTCTTAGGTCCTGATCAGGTTGCAACAGAAACCTTGTTGGCCAGTGATCCTGATGTTGCTCCATGGGTTCAGAAATACCAAAGGAGCCGTGAAACAGTCTCTCAAACAGATTATGAGGTAAGTTTATCTATGTACAGTTCCATGATCCATCTATGTGCAGCAAAGCTGTTCCTGAAGCTCTTGTTTGGTTTGAAATTTTTACTTTGCTTTTTTCTTTAGTTTCTTTACTTTTAAAATTTTTTCAGGTTGATTTGATCACCACTTTCACAAAACTGAGTACCTTGGGCCAACAAATCAACTATGAGGCATATACATATGCTCGCCCAAAGATCGATATTACCAAACTCAAATTGTGAAGCATAGTAGTACCATATAATCTTCCTCCTCAGGACAGACTATCTTTTGCTTTTTAACTGGAAATTTTGAGCTTCAATGTAACTATTTTGCACATGTAATGAGAGAACTTATAGTGCTCAAGAATCGATCTAAATGTTCCAAATCAAAAGATCAAAATTTGAATAAATGGTTAATTGATAAATCTGTATTTTGCTCTGCCTTATTACGTAAATTACACTAAATTTTAGACTTGTTAAAATACTACACGCTATCTCATTTGTATTAGTATTCATGTTCTTTTTGTTTCTTGCAATGATTAAAAATATGAATTACTTTAAAAATTAAATAATTTAATCTAGAATAGTCTTCATAAGTAAAGTTAAAATTATAAACTTAATTAAGATCCAATTTCATCTTTAAATTTTGTGTATTATTGAAAAAATATAATAACTTAATATAAAATTTATTTAAAAATATATAAGTAAATAATTTTTTTTGTAGATTTTTTTGAATGTAATAGAAAGAGTTAGATTTATTTTTGTAAAAATTAAAAGAATATATATATATATATATATATATATATATATATATATATATATATATATATATATATGATACCGCCAATTCATTACAAAATACCCCTTCTAGATCTTTTTATTGTAAGAAATGAATATCTCATTCATCAAAATTAATAAAAGTAGTTAAATTTATTAATTTGTCATAAATTTTAATTTTATTCCAAGAATACTCATAATATTGAGGGTTTAGGAGGTAGTTATTTTTCGAAAACAAATATTAAGCTGTGCCCTTTTATCCTTCAGTCACCCCACTTCACTTTTTAAAATGAATTTTATTAAATAACAATTTTTAAATAAATCATATATTAAGTTACTAAATAAATTTTAGATCAAATAATTTATGAGAATTGAGAATTAGTTAACTGTATAATTCTAACTTTTATTGTTAATTATTATAATTTCAATTCAATAATTATGAAAATAATTATTTTATTTTCCTGATCATTAAAATAATACAAATGGAGTGGAGTGTAATATTCAAACAAATTTAGAGTTTATTTTTATTTAAACTAACCTAGAGATAATGGAGTGCAATTTACTCTTTTAAAATTTCAATTTACTTATATATATTTTAAATAAATTTTATATTAAGTCATTATATTTTAGTTCAAATAATATATAAAAATCAGAAATGAAATTATATTTTAATAAGTTTACAGTTTTAAATCTATTTTTAATATTTACTATAGTTTAAATTATTTTAAGTTTTAAAATTATTATTTTATATTTATAATCATTATAGAGAAAATGTATAAAAGCAATATAAATGGGATGAAGTGTAATATTTAAATAAATTTGAAGTTTAATGTTAGTTAGATAAATCATATGCTAATGGAATGTAATTTATTTGATTTTTATCTTTGGCTTTGGTTTTATGTCCAAATTGAATTAAATTGCAATTGCACCAATGCTGATTTTCTAACTTCATCCCCAGATACATCAATGTTAACCTTGTCATGTCCACCTATTTGTATTTTTATGACCTATACTCCAATTTCTTATAACGATATTAGTATGAAATACATGCCTTATATTTTTCGCTTTAACTAGAAATTTGATGCTTTTATTTTCACAATTTGAAATTTTCATAATTCAATTTTGTAATTTGGATATTTAGGTCTCTTTATTCAAAAAGTAAGTCACATTAATTTGACAAACATTGACAGTAAAATCAGGAGCGTTTTCTTGGCACATGGATTTTTGGAGGGATACCAAAATCCTAATTTCGTTCCAGCAACATTTAAAAGGTATATTTCACTTTTTTAATTTTTATAAAAATAAATTAAAAAATCCATATATTAATTAATACTACTAATTTTACACTAAATATTTATCAAACTATAACATTTATAAAATTCAGATATTTCCTTCCCACTTCTAAGAAATTAGAGAGACCAAAATTACAAGTTCATATTTTTTTTAATCCTAATCTCAAATTAAATACAAATACTCAATCATTTTTCACCTTTTGCTACTTCTTTTTTCTCATTAAAACTTAAAAATGTGCCCATCTTTTAACTTAATTTTTTTTCCTTTGTTTCTTTCTACCCTACTTTCTTCCTTTCATCTTGTTCCTTTCTACATTTAAACATACATTTTGAAATTTTGAATTCTCATTTAGAAGGGGGAGAGGTGTATATTATTTCTCATAAAATATTTGTTTTCTATATGCTCTCATAAATCGAACAAAAATGTTGTAGAAATCTATTTTCATACATGTAAAAGATTATTTTCTCAAATAATTGCTTATTGTTAAAAGCATTAAAAAAAGTGACAAAAAAAACCTTTATTTTTCTAAAATAACAAGGATTTCATACAGATTTATGAGGAGAAAGGAAATAGAGTTTATTATAGAAGACTATAAACTAACAATCCTCTGCATAAAGAATCCAGTTAAAATATAACATCTCTGGACATTTCACCAGAAGCGCTTCCTGAAATTGTATAACTCAAGCTTCGTTTCAAACATACAAGCAAAATTTCTTTATTAAACCAATGCGTACATTGCCCAAATGTATGGGAGTTTTATCTCTAGCAATATTTAATATAATACTGAAAAACAAATTGTGCAGCCACCTACAGTGGGCCTGGGAAAGTTCCATTCTCCCTCTGCTCATTCCATCTGTCAATCTGATGCATAGACAAAGTAATTAAAACGGGCTGTTAACATACGCACAATTTCAAGATTGGTGCATGAGAAAAGAAACAACAAACAAATTTGGTTTTGAAAAATGTGCTATGATCTATTAAGGAAAAAGAAGAAACGAAAATCAATAGTGTGTAATTGATCTGATGGCAACTGCTAATGAAAATATATTCATCAAACATTCATCTGAAATATCCTGTAAATACTAAACATTATCCATGATAATTTGGAAATCTAGAGCCAAGAAACTAACTTTTTGGTTCTAAATGTGAACCTTGAGGTTGCAGTATGCCAAGTATATACCTATGATAACTATGTGCTACTTGAGTGAATTATGTCAGACATTAATCTTTAACCAAATAAGAGTTTAAAACTTTAACAACAAAAGCTAAGTGTTATCAACTACATTGATCAAATGACATAATGTTTCTTCCTCTACCTTGCTATAGGGTTAACGCCATATACTACTCTCCTTACTAGAGCTTGTATAGGTCTTTGCATATGCCCAAACCAAACCACCTAAGAGGCTAAGACAAGATTCTACCATATCTTCTAGAATATGTACTTGATAAGCATTCAAGCACTTGGGGAACCCACCCTTAAAAGCTAGCTATTAGGGGGGAAGCTAAAATACTACTCGATGTAGCACTTAGGCACTCCATAATACCTAAGTCCCTATCATAGCACCACCCATGAGAGCTTACGTTTCAGGGGCTGCACTCCACAAGATTTCACTCAACAACTTCGTTGGTTAGAACTCTCTACCTGCAAGAATGCCCCCCCCTCCCCAGAAAAAAAAAAAAAAAGAACATCAATCCTACACAAAGGTGCATAACAGAACTGTCCCAAACTTTCACTTTCACACTTCATTCTAAATCTTATCTTGTCAAGGATTTCCATTTCCATTTTCCAATCATCCAATGCAACAGTCTCGTCACTATTACATTGAGTTTATTATCCTGTTAATGCTTCACAAATCAATCAAGTGAGGCTTTTCCAGTCAAGGAGGTGTTAAATTAACGTACACAACAAAATATGGTTCTAATCATTTAAGAAAAATGAAGATCTTTCGTATTGAAGTACTTTATAGGTAACTTGTGTATGGTTTATTGGGGAAGGAATATTGAATATCTCAAAGATCTCATAATCTGAATCCAAGTGGCTAAGAAGCCACAAGAGTCAAAGGGTGAAGGAATAATAACATGTTAAAGATGATAAAGAGATGAGATGAGCTGACCGAAATTAATTTAACATCTAGAAATTAAAACTAAGGGTCCAAAGTATACACAGGAACCTTGACCACAACTTAAGAACTCCCTCTAATCTCTATGCACAACAAGGGAAACTTCCTTCTATAATTCTATAAAGCAGCACACATATTTAATAACTAGTTATTTCAGTGTCATTTTTCATAGATATCATCGTCTATCTTTCAATACATTTTGATCTAGGCATTTAGCACATAGCATTAAGTCGTGTATCATGAGAAGTGGATAAAAAACAAAAGAAATGTTAAATTGTAGGATACCAGATGAAATTTCCTTACAATTATTACCTCATTTCCATTATAAAGAATGCAATAAGACCATAAATGGATGGAAATTTGACATTAGCAAACAGATGACAGTAAAGAAATCTTATTGGACAAGCAGACCCTAGTCAAGATAATCAACAATGTTCAGTGCTGAAAATACATACCCATTCACCAGGGCAGAGAGAACGATAATATTTAGCGAACTTGTCACATTCGGGTGCACCTTCTCCTTTTGCAGCTACACATCTGCACAGAGTTTTGAAGATTAAAATAAAAGAATAGGATGTGTGAAAAATGAGGTCACTAGAAATAAAAGGCAACCAAGTGTTACTCACCGATGATATTCAATGTACCGGGTAAAGCAATGCCTGGTTTGATTTGTAGTTGGAAAACGGAAATCTGCTGGAGCAGTTTCAAGCTGGAAAATAATGGCACAAACATGAACAAATTGAAGGAAGGAACATCAACTATGCTTATCACGTACTCAAGTACCAATTAAAGAAGAGTGATTAATTACATGTCACCTTAATTTCAGGGTTCTCTTCAGCTGCATCTTCATTGCCAGAGTTTTCTTCAGCATCTCCACTACTTTGCTCTTCAGCAGGAGGAGGAGGTGTAACTTCGCTGCTTTCCTGAGCAGCTGCAGGGGCAACAGGAGCTGTTTCTTCCACAGTTTTCTCAACGACAGATTCCACCGAAGCAGCCTCCTTTGGGTTTTCAACTTCTTTGACGTCAGCAAGTTTTTCAGCTACTTCTGCCTGCTTGTCCTTAACATAATATTGCTGCAAGTCAAGAAAACATTTGTCACTACCTTCATTCCACACTCTATATGACAATTGACAACAGAAGACCAACCATCAAAGTGTCAAAGAACACAAATGTAGGTCACAAAACAATATACATCGAGCTTCGGAAATTCAGGCGAAAGACCATCACTACTTATCTGGAATGACATATGCTAGCAACACAGCAGTTCTACCTATCAGAAGGGGTTCCAATGTCCAAGACACAGAATTCATGTAAAATGATTATCGTCCATAATGAATAACACTTGCAACTTCATTATTTAGTCATATACTAAAGGACTAAGCATACATTAATAAAACTAGCAAAATCCCCAATGTCATATTCTCTTCCTAATATAGAATCCTATTATCATTCTCATAATATAAGCCATATAACTACAAAATATAAAGTAAATGGCTGATTGAAGTACAACGGAACGCAATATTAATGCCAGTTTGGTTGATTCAAAATCCCAATTGCAGCAGATAAAATTCACTCCGAAAATATTCACAAATGTTTGTGCTTTTTCCCCTAAAATCATTCTGCACTGAGAAGAATTGATTTTGGGAGAATTGACAATTCCATAGATAGACACCCACTCCAGTTAAAAGCACACAAGTGATTTTACATTATCATTCAAACAAAAACGAAGCCTTCTAAATATTTTTAAACTATTCGCAAACACAAACCAATTCGTTTAACATCAATTCTGCCAAAACCTAAAGCAATAATATAGAGACCTAACTCTGTGCTCAGATCAGGCTTAGAATTTTTCACAGATATAACAGATTAGAAAATGTAAATTATTAATTTTCAATCAAAAACACACTGAGACAGTCAAAATCAGGGACAGATTCGTAATTTGTGAAGAGTGTGGAAGCAGAAATGAAAGGGGAAAAGGGATTAAAGAGAGGAGAAGAAAGAATACCTCGGCGAGAGATTGAGATTTGTCGGCAGCAGTTTCCGCCATTGAAGGTAACGGGGCGGCTGGCTACAACACGAGAGAAGATTCGAGTGTTGTAGGTCAAAACTGAATAGCTAAAACGGTGTGATTTCGTGTCCCTATGATCTATTTCTTCTGTGTGGTTTCTGCTTAATATATTCCCAAGAGTCAAGACAAATAATAGATTCAAATAAAAAAGTTTAAATGATTTTTCCTTGAACTACTTCGTAATTACTTTTTTTTTTAATTTCTTGTAAGGAAAATTTTATATTCTTCGAGTGCATTTCTTGGCATAAAAAAATTTATAATTTTTTTAAAAATAGTTTATTTGATTTTTAAAAAGAGTTTTATTACGAAGATTTTTATTGTTAAATTTTTATTAATATATATTAAAAAAATTTATATGTAAATTTATAAGATTAAACAGGAATGAGTTAGTCAACTCTCGATACATTAATTATTATATCTCAATAACTTTTAACCATATACTTTTATTACAAAATTTCTTGTTTGATTAATTACCTCTTTAAAGTTATTATATTCAAGATTTTATATCAATCTAAACTTATTTAATATCATATTTAAATAAATAAAATTTGATATAATATTTATTTTTTAAAATATATTAAGAACTAAGTTCACCGATCGATCGATAATTATACGTGGTGTTTAATTATAGTTTAATAATATTAGAGTGGATATACATATTTTTATAAATTAAATATTTTAATTATTTCAATATAAAGTCTTGTCAAATATTTTTTTATAGATTTTATATGGATATTATAAATTAGTTATTTTATACTTATAACTATTAATTTTATTTAATTAATATTTATGGAAACATTATCTTTTATTTTTCCTTAAATGTATTCGAGGTAACACTTTTTCCCCTCTCTAACTATTTATCTACTTTAATAGAAATATTTATTACAAAATTATAACAAATATTCTTATTAAATATCTCATATAACTTTTTTCAAATATAAATACTTTTAGTAAATAAAAATATAACCTAAACAATTTTAATAATTCCTAATTATAATATACTGACATTGATATAATCGTCCTTCACATTAAATTATTAACAACTTCAATACGTAGTTAGTTAACTAGTCAACTTATTTACTTCTTTTCTCACATTTTATATATTTAGTATTTCTTTTTCTTCACATTTTACAACTGATTGTCTATCTATTCTAATTGTCTACAAAATATTTTTTAATTATTAAATGATATTATAGATAATGTAGATTAATAAAATTAATAAATTTTTTAAAAATTAACTTAATTAATCCCGTGACACTTATCCTCAATTAAATTTTGAGAGTTCAGGAAAGAAAAAAAAAATTAAAAGAGATTCTATTTTATTGAATAAATAACCTAAGAGTTAATGAACTCCATAACTATTTTACACCATTAAAAACACAAATCTTAAACTCGTGTCATGTTTACATAATATTTATTACATTTCTAATTGACATTTTAATTAAATTGAGTCTCTAATTTA
This sequence comes from Hylodesmum podocarpum, assembly GCA_026586105.1. Taxonomy (NCBI): domain Eukaryota; kingdom Viridiplantae; phylum Streptophyta; class Magnoliopsida; order Fabales; family Fabaceae; genus Hylodesmum; species Hylodesmum podocarpum. The sequence goes on along the minus strand of JALJEV010000071.1, from coordinate 407,319 downwards.
CAATGTGTGTGTGATTAAATAAATTTATTTTTTACAACTAATAACTAATGAGAATGTCAAAGGACTTGTAATTTGTTTCAGGTTATATTTGAATGATGAATTTCAAAATTTTCAAGAAATTAAAATATTTAACATTTCAATTATCTTGATTTAAATTCCTTTAATTTTATATTTATCTTGTTTGGATGAATCAATCAATTTCTTGTATTTTAATTTCTTTGTTTAGATAAAGTAATTCAATTTTTAAAAAATTCAAATTTTCATTTTTAAATATTTATTTAAAAATTAAATTTTTAATATTGAATAAAAATAAATATTAATCATTTCTAAATACTTAAATATTCAAAATAATTTTAATATTACACGATGAATTTTAATGCTTCAAAATATTTAATAATTAATTTTTTAATATTAAATAATTAAAAATATAATAAATAATTAAATATAATTTAATTAAAAATTTTGAATTACGTAGTCTCACAGTATTTTCAAAAGCTATTAAAATTAAATTATTACGTAACTTGATAAATTATTAGAAAACGTGCGAGATACAAAAAAGTTAAGAAAAAGAATCATAAAAATAACTCAAAAGGAATTAAAATGCCTTACTTTTACATAAAATTTGAAATTTCTTAAATTTACTCATTTAAAATTTCTTTTTAAGTTTCAAACTTATGTTAATAACTTCTTTGTTTCTTTTAGTTAATTGTAAAATAAAAAGATAACATATTTTAAATTCATTAAAATGATTTAAACTAAAGAATTCTCAATCTAAACACACTCTTCGTGAATTTAGATTCATTTTGGCACCACTTCTCCATCTTCTCTTGCAGAAATTGCAATTATCTAATGGCCGGTGGTGAGATTGATTAATGTTAATGCAATGCCATGTTTGTGGAAATTGATCGATTGATATTAAGATTGATTGATGTTAACATTAACATTCATCAATCTTATGTCTAATTGATTGAATGTGAAATAAATTGAGTAATCAGCCATTCGATGCATTGCTCTGTTATGATATTTATAAGAGATAGGATGGAGGACGGTTTGCTGGAGACACGATATAAAGCTTTAAGACAAATCACTATTTTTCCTCAACCAGTGCATGAACTAATAAGTTCATGTAATCTTTTGTTGAAAAAAATGTCCGTGGATCATCTGCACCAGCAAGAAAACAGTGTGCTGGTAATTTTCTGTTGTGATTATATAAACAAAATAATGGAGAAGTAATTTTTGTCCTGCTATGATGGCATGGTGTTATCAATTTGCATGCCTAGTGAGATGAGGTTCTTTGTTCCTAAATACTTCAATTCCACTACTACTATGCTTCGAAAATTTGATGAAGAAAAGAGTTTAGTATGATTAATGTTTTTCAAGGAGAAATAGATATGATAGCTGCTCTATGTCAAAAAAAAATTACAAGGTAATGCTTCAATCTGTAGTTACATGGTCAATGTATGTTTTCTTTGGTCAGTGGCAGTGTGAAGTGTGAACAACCAATATATATTGACAAATTAACTACTGAGTATGGTTACTGCTGATTTAATATTTACGATGTGTTACAGCACACTGAATCAGCTTCTTTGCTCTCACCACAAGCAATGAAAATAATTTGGAACATGCATAAGCAGGGTCAGAAACAGAATGCTTTTGATCAGGTTGAGGTGGGGGGCCAAAGGACTTTATTCAATTGGGCTATTTGTTGGAAATCTAATATTGGAAAAAATCTCAAAGGGGTGTGAAGTCCGACATCACCTAGATATAGGACCATTGAATGAATATAAGTGAGGTGCAAACCTCACTCCATAAGTCGATTTTGTGGGATTGAGTTAGGCCCAACCCAAATTTCTACATGGTATCAGAACTTATCCTAGATGTCGATGAAGATGTTGGGTCACCCATTGTAGAGTCAATATTGGACTACCCGTTGAATATCAGGTCGTATTGAAGCACCCCACATTTGAATAGTTTCCACGCTCGAGAAGTTCAGTCCTCGGCGTGGGAGGGGTGTGTTGAAAGTCCAATATTGGAGGGGTGTGAAGACCCACATCACCTAGTGATGGGACCTGTTGCATATATATAAGTGGGGGCAAACCTCACTTCACAAGCCGGTTTTGTGGGGTTGAGTTAGACACAACCCACAAATTTCTACATGGTATCAGAGCCTATCCTAGATGTCGATGAAGATGTTGGGTCACCCATTGTAGAGTCAATGCTCGAGAAGTTTAGTCCTCAATGTGGGAGGGGTGTGTTGGAAGTCCAATATTGGAGGGGTGTGAAGTCCCACATCACCTAGTGATGGGACCTGTTGCACATATATAAATAGGGGCAAACCTCACTTCACAAGCCAGTTTGGTGAGGTTGAGTTAGGCCCATCACCCAAAGTCTATCTCTAGGATTGATGAAGATGTTGGGCCACCCGTTGTAGGGTCAATATTGGACCACCCGTTGAATAGTTTCCACGTTCGAGAAGTCTAGTCCTTGGCGTGGGAGGGGGTGTGTTGGAAATCCAATGTTGGACGAAATATAGGGTATGAAGTCCGACATCACCTAGACATATGACTCATTGAATGAATATAAGTGAGGTGCAAACCTCACTCCATAAGGGGTGTGTTGGAAGTCCAATATTGGAGGGGTGTGAAATCCCACATCACCTAGTGATGGGACCTGTTGCATATATATAAATGGGGGCAAACCTCACTTCACAAGCCGGTTTGGTGAGGTTGAGTTAGGCCCATCACTCAAAGTCTATCTCTAGGATTGATGAAGATGTTGGGTCACCCGTTGTAGGGTCAATATTGGACCACCCGTTGAATAGTTTTCACGTTCGAGAAGTCCAGTCCTTGGCGTGGGAGGGGTGTGTTGGAAATCCAATATTGAACGAAATCCCGAGGGTGTGAAGTCCGACATCACCTAGACATAGGGCTCATTTAATGAATATAAGTGAGGTGCAAACCTCACTCCATAAGTCGGTTTTATGGGGTTGAGTTAGGCCCAACCCAAATTTCTACACTATTTGGTTCATGTTACAAATTACTTTCTGTATGGAACTATTGCTTTTGGAGCAAAAATTGAAGATTAATTAATAATTTATGGCAAAATAGTGAAAAAGGAGGCACGCATGTTTTCTTGTAAGACTTAACAAGTTTATAGTCACACAGAAACATAAGGAAGCTTCAAGTTCATGATCATCACTCACTCTTCACAAGTTCCTCCTTAAGAATCTTAGAGCAAAGTTGCTTCAAATATAAGAGTTGATTAAATTCTTCCTTGTATCTCTTTGCCAATCTGTGATTAAGAATGCCTTCAACAAATATCACTAACCATCGTGGTTTACTAATTACAAATACAATATACCCCAACCAAACCTGAATTGCTCACTATGCCGAAAGCTTGCTGAATCTGTATGTTGTTTTTCATCTTTCTGCATGATTTTGACAAAGGCCACCCATAGAGCCCTGGATTGCCCGTATAGGAATCATTTTGGAATGTGTTGAACTGCTTACCTGTTTGTATCATTCCCACTAGCTGGTTTTTTGAATGGTTTAAGAATGAGAGAGAATAAAGATTAGTAAATGCCATTAGAATGTCACCCATGAGCATGTTTGAGGACAGGTCCAACCATTCCACTCCAGGTTTTGAAAACCACAAAAGGTTTGTGGAATAAAACCAGTGATTCTGCTGTGGGAAAGGTTAAACCCTTTGAGTGACTTTAACTTTCCTATGTTTGCTGGAATCACTCCTTCAAATCTGTTATTTGATAAATCAATAGTTGTGAAAGTTTTTAAGATCCTTTCCAGCTCAAAAATGTTCCCTCCTATGTTGACTACCATGGAATCAATGTAACTTGAAGAATAGTTTTCACTCTCCATATATACATTAACCTCCATTCCTTTAAAGTTTTTTATATAAGTTGTTGGCAAATTTCCACTAAAATTATTAAATTATTGTTGGAGATGTCAAAAACCCGCAACATGGGACAGGTATTCTTGAATTTGAAACAATTGATGGTACCATTGAACCTATTAGCACGTAAACCTAGGACTTGCAACTATTAGCCAAGAAGGAATTGTATCATGCATATTATTTTTCCAAAATCTAGAACTCTTAGTTGTTTGCATTTGAGTACAGAATGAGGTAATGGTCCGTCCAATTGATTGCCTTCAAAATTCATAGTTTCTAATGCTTCTTGTTGTGCATGACTTCAAAGTAAGATTCGTGAATGAGAAAAAAGAAAGAGAGGGAGAAAAACTTGTAGTGTAAGCAATTGATTCTTTCTGATATGGGTTACAATAAAGGATAGTTATGTATATTGATCATTTAACCATGTTCTAACTGCCTAACTTGAGTACAACTAACTATAGTGAACTTTTTAATTGACTTCCTAACTGAATGGTAACCATAGTAGAGTAGATGTTTTGGTTTGAGTCGCTTATTGTTGGTAACAAGTTGGGATGCAATCAAAGTCTCACATCAAAAGAACAATGCAGAACTTGAAGAAGAAGAAGGATTTTGTCAGTCAGAAGAAGATTTTGTTGCAAGGGAGGATTGTACCAAAAGTCAGAAGATTCTACTACAAGGGAGGATTGTTCTAAAAGTCAGAAGATTCTATTGCAAGGAAAGATTGCTTTAGAAGTCAAAAGATTCTACTGCTAGAAGATTGCTCTAGAAGAGTTTTGATAGTTAGAAGATTTTGATGCAAGAAAGGATCATTGTAAAAGTGTAGGACTATGAATTAAAGGGAGATTTGTTGTGTATTATGTTAACTTAAAATCCCACATCGGTGAGCATTGGAAAGATAGATGAGTGAAAAACCTATATATGGTAGAGTATTAGGTTTTATTCATTTGCACCACATCCTTGAATCTATAATGGATGTTTTAGATTTTAGGTAGTGTGTGTCAAATATGTGGCGAGAGTATGTAGTTTTTTTTCGTCCAAAAACTACATTTTGGCAAGGGTTTGTGATTTTTTTCAAAAATCACATTGTGGCGAGGGTTTGTGATTTTTTTTTTCGTTCAAAAAGCACACTGTGGCGAGGGTTTTGTATTTTTTTTCCGTTCAAAAATCACATTGTTGTGAGGGTTTGTAATTTTTCTATCCAAAAATTACAACTAGTGAATTTTATCCCATAGGATCGTGGACTAAGTCTTGAGGCACCGAACCACGTTAATCTTTTTGTGTGCTATTTTTTTGTTTCTCCCTTATAGAGTATTTAACTCTAAGATGCAAGTTGTAGAGGAATCAATTCATGTAAAATTCCAAGATAACTCAAAGGTGATAAGGAAATATCCAGACCTAGAAAATTTATTTGATAATTTGCAGATTAACTCTTCTGGTCAAAGATCAAGTTCAAATGGTCAACCTGGGTCAGACGTAAAGACTGACACAAGAGCAGACGATAGAAGTACAGACGAACCCTCTTCGTTTGATGCTCACCAACATGATGATCAAACACCTATAAGAACGTGGAAGTTTGTCTCAAACCACACAGAAGATCTTATCATTGGAGATAGACATCAAGGTGTTCAAACAAGATCAAGACTTAAAGAATCGTCTGGCTATGCTCTCGTGTCAAATATAGAGCCCAAGAACATTGAGGAAACTCTACAAGATAATGACTAGATTTTAGCTATGGAAGAAGAGCTAAACCAGTTTACCAGAAATGATGTTTGGACTTTGGTAGAAAGACCAAGAAGCAAAAACATCATTGGAACGAGATAGGTGTTCAGAAATAAACTTGATGAAGATAGGAAAGTGGTAAGAAACAAAGCAAGGTTAGTAGCTCAAGGCTATAACCAACAGGAAGGTATAGATTTCACTGAAACTTTCACTCCTGTAGCTAGATTAGAAGCCATTAGAATTCTACTTGCCTTTGCTGCTCATAAGAATATCATCCTATATCAAATGGACGTAAAAAGCATTTTTCTAAATGATTTTATTGAAGAGGAAGTATATGTAAAACAACCTCCTGGATTTGAGAGTTCAACTCAACTAGATCATGTTTTTAAGCTGAAGAAAGCACTATATGGTCTTAAACAAGCTCCTCGAGCATGGTACGATAGACTAAGTTCTTTTCTTCTTTAAAATGGTTTCTCAAGAGGAAAGGTTGATATTACACTCTTCAAGAAAAGTGTTTCAAAAGACTTTATTATTGTCCAAATATATGTAGATGATATAGTCTTTGGAGCAACTAACGAATCCTTGTGCAAGGATTTCTCTAAGTTAATGTAGGATGAGTTCGAGATGAGCATGATGGGAGAGTTGAAGTTTTTCCTAGGACTTCAAATCAAGCAGACGAAACAAGGCATATACATTCATCAACAGAAGTATACTAAGGAACTTCTAAAGAAATTCAAAATGGAAAATGTCAAACCAATGAAAACTCTCATGCATTCATCTGGAGCCAGTCTCAACAAAGACGAATCAGGTAAGACCGTTGATCAGACGGTATACAGAGGTATGATTGGATCTCTTATCTATCTCACTGCTAGTAGACCTGACATTGTGTTTAGTGTTTGTCTATGTGCACGTTTTCAATCTGATCCTAGAGAATCACATTTACAAGATGTCAAACGCATTTTAAGATATCTTATTGGAACCACTAATCTCTCTTTGTTTTATAAGAAAAATAGTGATTTCAATCTTAGTGGCTATTGTGATGTTGATTATGCTAGAGATAAAGTGGAGAGGAAAAGCACAAGTGGTGGATGTCAATTCCTTGGTTCATCACTAATCTCTTGGTCAAGCAAGAAGCAAAACTCCATTGCACTTTCAACCACTAAAACAGAATATATTACTGCAGCTGGGTGTTGCTCACAACTACTTTGGGTAAAACATCAACTTGAGGATTACTCCAGGTTTGAAACCCAAATACCAGTATTTTATGATAATACAAGTGCAATTAATCTTAGCAAAAATCCTATTCAACATTCAAAATCCAAACATATTGAAATCAAATTTCACTTTATAAGAGATTATGTTCGAAAAGGTATTTTTGATATACAATTTGTTCAAACTGATTTTCAATGAGCAGATATCCTTACAAAAGCTTTAGACAAAACTCGCTTTAATTTCATTAAAGAAAATTTGGGAATTGTTTCTTTAATTGATTAAGTTTTTTTTTTCGTCTGAACATTTCATTTCGTCTGAACTTTTTAACTGCCTTCGTATGTGATATTTTACTTTCGTGTTAAGACGAAACATTGCGTCTGATCAAGTTGAATCAGTCTGAGAAAATTCAACAAACGCAAGGTTATTATTTAATTAATTTAAAGCTAAGTGTGTAGGGACAACTTAAAGGCAGCATTAAATGTGTTTGTCATTTATTGCACTATTCTAGGACATTGAGGAGCACGCACTGTGGAATTGCGAAGTCAAATCAATCATTAAAAGGGAAATGATGAGGCCACGTCAAATCAAGGACGGTTTCAACTTCTTTTGTCTGATGAATTACAACCGTTTTATTTTTTTACTATAAATACTCTCAAAGTTTACTCTTTTATTCTTTACTCTATTCACACACTTTCTCTCTCTTTTCAAACTTAGAACAATGGCCGCCAAGAACATCAAAGCAACCGAAGCAACCTTCTTTGTGCAAGATCTCTTCTTGCCTAGCAAGTGGGTCTCAAGGACCACCATTGAAGACATCTCTGACAGGGTATCAAAGATGTTGATACACAATGGTTGGATGGACTTCGCTGAGATGAGAGGCCCATGGTTGATGGAGGCCTACACGGAGTTCTGGAGTGACGCGAAGGAGTTTGATGATGGTATTGTGGGTACCATTGACAACAAGGAGTATATCATCACAATAGACTACATTGCTGAAGCCGGGAGTTGCAAAGTTGAAGGGCGCTTCTACAGCGCTGCCTGGATGAGGTTAGAGTCTGAGGAGCATGTCAACAAGATACTCTATGGAAAGGCTCGTGACCCTGAAGATCCCAAGTTTCTGAGATCTGGAAATCTCTATCTATCCCACATGCAGAGTCATCCACAACCTTCTCTACAACATCTTCACACCCAGAACAGGCTCACGAGACAATGTGAGTACTCGTAACAGATTCTACATCTACTACTGTTTGAGGAAAGCAAGGATGAGTCTTCCTCACATCATTCTTGACCATTGGATAAATGCGTTAAAGAATAGGAACATTCGTAGGAAGAGTAGTATCCCTTACGCCACTCTCTTCTCCAAAATCATCATAAAACAAGGGTTTGATGCCACTGGTGTAGTATGGCATGATGAAGGAAAGGAGGTAAAAGGAAGCACATTTTTCAAGATACGTCTGAGCCCTAGCTTTATTCATCACAATAGGAGTGAAGATGAAATTCCTCTTTCTCCTATCACCGAAGATCCTCCTCACAGAGCCCGCATCAAACGCGCCAAAGCCTAAACACAAACCCAAACACCTATCCCTCATCCACCTATGATCATATCTGAAGTCCCTTTCGAAGATGCTCAAGAAGAGCCTCTTAGAAAGAAGAAGAGGACTATCAGAATAAAACACGTTGCGTCTAAGACGCAAGAGAAGGAGATATCCCCCGATGAAGATGAAGGGGTTAAAAAATCATCTAAGGGTGTAACGTCTGTAAAGATCCTTACAGACAGACGAAGAAAAGCATAAGAAAGCAGCCGAAGAGAAAGCAAGAGCTAGAGAGATTGCTCTTCAAAAGGCTGCCAAAGGCAAAGAGAAAATGAAGCAGAAGCTTGCGTTTGTGATAGTTGGAGAAACAGACGAAGCAAGGAAACTAAAAGAGGCTAAGAGGGTCTCTATGCTGCTTCAAGCTGAAAGAGAAAGAATTTTTCTCGAGAGCGTTAAGGGCATTGGATCGTCTGAAGCTGCGCCTGCACCAGCAACTTCAGAGGGCATGAATAGTAAAGAGACTGCCCAGATCCAGAAGGACAATGCTCAGTTAGCAAAGGGATTGGAGAATATGTTAAATGAAGAAGCTCCAACTATGGAGGTTTCTGCACCAACACTCCAAGACGAACATAGGATAACTGTCTCTGATACTATTGTTGCGTCTCCTCTCAACGCTGCCCTTGATCAGACGATACCTGTTGCGTCTAAAGAAGCATCCTATCTACAGACGATGAAGATTTCGTCTGATGTAATAATTGTTGAGGACGCATGTTCTTCGTCTGATGAAGAACATGTTGATATAAAGAAGATAGATGCATCATGGGTGAGATCTCACATTGAGGTTATAAATCCAGAAGATCTTCCACCCAAGCACAAGACTGACTATTCGTTCCTTAACGAATTAGTCATGAGGAGATTTGTTGAAAGCTCTTGTGCTGAAAGACCAGTCAAGCCTAACTAGATTCTTGGAGATGAACTTGAAGATATCTCCGATAAGGTTGAATAGTCTGAGGCTGCTAAAGATGGTTACTTAGCAGACGATGAAGACTGCTTTGTAAAGGACACTCCTTATATTGAGTTGAAGAACCCTTATCAGTACAGAGGTAAAAAGGGATTCCAACTTGGGAGATTTGTCAACCCCATCATTTATCACAAACCCTTGAAGCCAGCGGACTTCAAAGAAGATTTCATCTATACCCCTGAAGAGCAACACGAATGGCTGAAGCGTCTGCCTTGGGAAAAACTAGACTCTTTAGACATCAAGAGTTTAGAAGAAATAAACAAGTACAAGGATCATCTAGCTGAGTCGGTGATTGAAGGACCAGCTCTTGGCTATGAACCTCACATTCCTTTCAGAGAAAACATCAAGTGGAAGGTTCAGCATGAACTCAATGCACCTGCATTTCACCATTGCAGATATGGAGATCCCAGCTCCACCATCTTTGAGCCAAAAGATTGCTCTCATTGGCATCTGGACGTCATTGATCGTCATGATCTTGTACCCTTCATAATTCCAATGAACCAAACAGAGTATGTAGGTCTAGGACATACTCTTGGAATTGTTCTTCCTTGGACAATACCACATTGTTCAGGAATCTGTCCTCGCTACTTCATCCTCCTTAACGAATATGAAGACCCCGAAGAATTTGCTCATGCGCTTCCTGAAGATTACAACATAGCATTCAAGCTGATGACTAATGTTCATAGAAGGGAAGAAAAAGCTAGATTGGCTTCCCTCTATCACATTGCAAGAAGAGCAAAGAAGGAGTTGAAAAATTGTCCCTTCATGTTGGGATCTCAATTCTCTTCTCTCATTTCAGACGAAACCAAGTTCTTCATCGTCTTAGACCGAAAACGATCTTGCTTGGTCAAGTTTTTGGCTAAAGGGAAAGAGAAGAAGACTTCGTCTGTCCCCAAAACCTTCAAGTTTGCAAGACACATTCCCAAGAGACTTTCGTCTGCTGCATACTCGCATCTCAAATCAATTCAAGCCAAAGCCTCAAGGCCTATCAATCCTAAGATTCAAAGGATGATAGAAGATCATGAAGCCACTTCTGCCTTTTGCTTTGGGACTTCATTTGATGAAGATTCTACAATCTGTGGCAAGGTTTATACTGGAGAAGCTTTCGCTTATACACATCTTTCTCAGGAACATCCAGATCTTAAGCTCTCTGTACCCAACAAAGTTTTTACTTGGCAATGGGAGAGGGACTTCACTGCGTATCTCACACTTCCACATTTTACTCTGCGTCTGAAGAGGACTCCAACCGTGTTCATAGAATATGATTCTGATTCCTATTTTTGAAGAACCTCAAACTCCATTTATTGAGCCATTAACTGTGGTCATAAAAGAAGAGTCTGATCCTATTGTTGAAGAGCCTCAATCGCCTCTTGTGGAGAACGTAGATAAAGTGAAGGTTACGGTTATTGAGGATGAAGTCGTGGATGCTGATGAGTATCACACTCTGAAGCGTAAATATGATGCCTTGGAAGAAAATTGCGAGCATCTTAGGAAGAAGAACAAAGAGCTTGAGGAAAATCAAGCTTCACTTACAACTGAGATGCAGCAGCTGAGGGAGATTTTCATGGGCCTTGTCCAACAGAAGCCTAAACCTCCTACTTGATAAAGTCTTTGATGATTCTCAACCCAAGGGGGAGAATAACTTAGAAGGAAGGAGAGGTGATGCTAAAGGGAGCCTTCATCTAAACGAGGATTATCCGTCTGAGGGGGAGTTAGCAGAAAATTTTTTTTTTTTTGTTTGTATCTTTCTGCTCTGTTTTAATTGATTCTTTATTAGTTTGTATAGCTTTATACATGTATTCTTCTAGACTTAGAGCATTTGTTTTTTGTATAACTTGTAACACTATATATGGTTTACATCACATTGATGTAACGATTCTTATAAAGAGGTATTATTTCAGAAAACATCGTCTTGATGTAAATCTGACTTGTGCTTAAACTGTTCTTAGCTAACTTTGTCTTGTGCAGATGCTTCCTTGAGAAAGTTATCAGTATTGTCTGTAATCATCAAAAAGGGGGAGATTGTTAGATCAAGATGATTAACATCTCTAAAGTTTTGATTATTACAAGACAAACGGAACATTTCCAGACGGAACATCAACAAGCAAAGTCAGACGCAACAAGCACAGACGGAAGATGACCCCTCAAAGTTGAAGTCATTCGTCTGTCTCATGTCAAGTCATCAAACGAAAGGCTAAGACGAAAACTCTTAAGACTGAAGAAGTTCATCGTCTGCCAAAGAAGTGAAGCAAAGTATGAGTCACTCGCGCCAAGATTTCAAATCTTAAGAAGTACTCATTAGAAGCATCCAAGATCAGTATGGGGATTCACGCTTACATATGCAACTCGAAAAGGTCCTCACCCTTTTGTCAAAGTCTTTGTACAAGTCAAAAAAAATACTACGCAGGCTACCTAAATCCGCTGCACACGCCATCAATCACTCAAGTACACTCTGACACCTTTTTGGACTTCACTTGGAAAATGCTCAACAACATTCTTCCTTGTCTAACGGATAATTAAAGACTTTTCCTATTTAAAAACTTCGCTTCTTCAAAGTTCAGTTGGCGAACACCCTTCAAGTATTCAAACTATTGTGAATTCGCTCACTGTTACTTCTGTTTTCTATTGTAAAACCCTCCCTGCGAAGAGGAAACTTTCTTTTTAGAAAACTCTTTCAAATCCACTTGTGTGTGTTTTAGCCTGAGGAGGCTGATTGTTCAAAGAATACCCAAGTTGTTTAGCCTGCGAAGGCTGTGTTCAAAGAATATTGTGTAATAGCCAGAAGTAGCTGGGCGCAAATAATACTTGTAACCCTTTCACGGTTTGTAGTGAAAACTCAGTTGTTACTAGGTAACTGGACGTAGTCTTGAATAGACGAACCAGTATAAAAATACTTGTGTATTTATTTTCTTAAGTGTTTGACTAACGGAGATAATCAAACTATAACGTCTATTCATTAAAATCAACTTTTGAAGATTAAGATTGTTTCGTCTAAACACCTTTAAACTCACAGACGAAAGGAACTATTTTTTAAGTAACATAATTCAACCCCCCTTCTTGTGTTCTATCTTTTACAATCCTCGAGTTAGGAACAATAACATTTTATATTTAAAATATAATATTTAGTAGCTTGTTTTGTTTTGAGCAGCAATTTTTTTAGTTTTTACACCGAGAGAACACTTTTGGGATTTTGCTCATTTGTGCCCTGTCGTGTTCATTTGTGCGGTTTATTTGGTGATTTTGTTGCACTAGTGTTTTCCACACTAATTTTGTCCTTCTGGGTTTCCATGTTAAAAATTGTTTGTATTCTTCTTGCTCTTGCATTTACTTTGCTTTTTGCTATCCGGAATTTTGGATTGTCGTATATTACATTCCTCTTGTTTCAATCAAGGGGGAAAAGTTAATTTTTCTGCTGCGTAACCGTGTCTTTCTCAACAAGTGGCATAAGAGTTTATCTATTTTATTTTCTTGGAATCTACTAGACTGAATGATGGAGCCTAATTACGGTAAAATGATTAGTTTGAATAGGACTAATTATCATAAGTGGAGAGGTAAAATGAAAAATCTTCTATTTGTTAAGAAATTACATTTACCCGTGTTTTTCACTCAAAAACCTGAAAACATGTCTGATGAATATTAGACTTTTGAGCATGAGATTGTTTGTGGCTTTATTCGTCAATGGATAGATTGTAATGTTTTGAATCATATTGTCAATGATTCAGATGCTAAGATTTTATGGGACAAGCTTAAAACTTTGTATGCTTCCAAATCAAAGAGTAATAAATTATTTTTGTTGAAGCAAGCTATGAATTTAAGGTACAGAGAATGTACGTCCATTTCTGATCACTTGAACGAATTTCAATGGTGTTTTGATCAATTATTTGGCATGAGTGTTAAATTTGAAGATGAAATTTTAGGACTTTATTGCTTAATACTCTTCTTGATTTAAGGGAGAATTTGCGTGTTACTCTAACTAGTTCTACTCCTAATGATGTTGTGTGACTATAGAATTTGTTAAATCTGTCATTTTGAACAAAATACACTTCAGTGGGGAATTTAGGAGACAAATGTTTGGACAACAAAAGTGAGAAGAAAAATCTGAAGGATGAAAAAGCACTAGAAAGAAGAAAAATTTTGGCAAAGGGGGAAGTAAAAATGAAAAATTTACGGAGGGGATATATGTAAGGGGACCATAAAAGGAGGCACCATATGTTGTTGCGCCTCCCTACAATGATCAGATTTTTGAACTGCAATAGCCAGAACATTTATTGCTCTAAAGGCGTAGCAGGTTGCTGCACCTTTAACTCGTCAGGCAAAAGTACACAAGGCGCAACAGATGGAGGTGTCTTGCTTGTGATTGGTCCATGTAACCCTGCTTTTGACTTGTCAGAATAATACAAAAGGCACAGTTGACCAAGGCATCTATGTTTTCATTGGTCCACGTGTCCTGACTCGTCACAAAAAGTACAAAAGACGTCACCACTTATGACGCCTTTGTTTTTATTGACCCGCATGTCCAACGTCTACAAAACCACGTCACAGTATTACGCTTCGATTAAGCTGAAGTTATGAAGACATCATATGGCGTGACGCCTCCGATAAAACAACATCAAATTGATAATTAATTTCGATCTGAATCAAATTTTCATTAATTTTTAATCAAGCACGTCTAATGTAACATTTTTTACCTTAAAGAGAACTAGGTCCAAAACTATTCCGTCTCTTCTAAATGGTTGTGATGAAGCAAATGAGAGACCATCCTTTTGAAGAACATGCAAAGAACAACATTATAATACCTTTCCCTTTGTTGGTGTCACACTCACTTAGTGGTACTTTTGTTTAGAAATACAGCATAAAACAAAGATCCTCTTTACTTACTTTTATTTTATATATATAGAACTATATTTGAGTAATTTAAGTAGTGAGTTTATTCAATTCAAATAAAATATTTAATGTATATTATATGATACAGATGTTAAATAATGGTAATTGACTAATTGATAAAAATTATTCAAAATTTAAATTTAATTTACCCAAGTTGAGTATATGCATATTCATATCAGTCTTTTGCATTCAAAAATTTTAAATGTAATCAAATTTCTATCTTCTGATGTTGCAATGTTAACTGATAATTAGATCATAATGAATAAAACTTATTTATTTTTTAAGGAAAAGTTTACTTGTTTTATTAAATTATCTTTTACATATGATTTTCGTACATCTATATTTTCTTTTGAAACACAAATTTGGTCAGCATTTGCCAGCTACTCGCAGTTACATTTTTATCCCTTATGCTCATGAGGACTTTACATTTTGGAGACTCTTCACGGGGAAAGAAATCCCTTGCTAGTGTCTATTACTTTGAGTGATAAGACACTCGAATGTTGTCTTATTGTTAAATTATTATATTGTCCACTTATTTAATATATTATTATTTAAATTAAATAATTACTTAATATATCATTTATTTCATATATTATTATTAGTATTATTTGTTACTTAAATATTTCAGACATTATTTTATTTGAATTAAATTAATTTTATGTTTCACAAGAAATTTTAACTTACTTCTACTTCTTTGTCCGTAATATATTTATCAGATTTCTCTAATATTTGTTTTAACCAAATAAGATTCTATACCATGAAGAAATATTTGTTTAATTTAATTAAAAATATCTTAAAATGTAATACAAGATAAATTATAAAATATATACTATAAGTATATAATAACTACAATTAATAACGTAATTAGAATAATTAATTTACAAATAAAATTACAAGAATTCAATATACAAGCTTTAAATTGTAAAAGTATAAATAATCTAAAATATACTTTTAATAAATAAAACAAAATTAAAACTTATGTAAAAATTGTCATTTAAACCTGTCTATTTCAATAATTTATCATTTATCCGCTACTTTAATAAATATTTTACAAAATACTTTTAATTCAATAAATAATTTTTTTTCAATTTCAACTACCATTACACACTAAATTTTTTTATTTCAAGTTAACTTTTAGCTTTCACCAAACTTTTTTTGGTTTTACCAAACATAATCTATGACTAAAATTTATCCTGTCCAATTTATTTCATACCAAAGTATATATTATACTTAATTTTTAATTTACGAGGAAAATTATCTTTAATATGTTGGACTAGATTTGTTTTGCGTTCATTGCGAATAAATATTTCTCTAATATTCTTTACTTTATATAATAAAATATTACATTTTTATTTCTTATGTTTGGTCGGGATTTTACTTAGATTCTTTAAGAGAAAAAAAATATCTCAAAGTCTACTATTTTAAGTGAAAAGAGACGCAAATATTATCTTACTTTTTATTCCTAAGTTATTCCAGTCATTTCTAAATTATTGTATTGTTCAATTATTGAATATATTATTATTTGAATTAAATTATTATTTAATATATATTTTACTTAATATATTATCATTATAATTTTTTAAATTTAAATATTTAAAATATTATTTTATTTGAATCGAGTTAATTTGATTACAATTACAATTTATCTCCTCTAATTTGTTCCATATTTAAATATATGTTATTCTTAATTTTGTAAAAATAAGTACCTTTTATAATTGTGAGCGAGATTTTTTTTCCTTTTAATGGACATTTTAAAATGAATTTTTTTTTTCTAATATTTGTTACTTTATATATAATAATAAAAGATTCCTCTGTTTCAATAGCATCTAGTCTAGAAATATAATAATGGTTCTAATTATTGTTGTAGGGTGTATATCTGAGTTGGAGGCGAATGAAATAATACGAAAATTTCAAATACAAGAATATAGAAATAGATATAAGAATAAATTATATTTATATTTTTATGTTCTTTTTAAATGACATCCGGTCTCTATTATTTTTTTTAGTACTAACTTTACTCATTTTGCGAAAGGTGTCAATACGATACTTTTTGAAATTAAAGAAATTAATATAATATACAAAGAGATATCACTATAGTATTCTTTAAGCAAGTAATTAAAAGATATATGTATCTTTATTGTTATTTTGTAAGATTAATTTGTCACGAATAAATTATTTATTTTAGAATGTGTGGTATTATTCTTTGGCTTATAAGTAACTTTTTTATAAAATTTTCACAATTTTACTATTTATGTCCCCAAGATAAATTTTCTACTTCAAATTTTTGTAATCTCGTAATTTATGTTACTAAACAAAAATTGTGACAATTAAGGAGAAAACTATCACAAAATTATCCTAATTATGATAATTTTTCTATCTAGGAACAAAAATTGTGAAATAATGAAATTTTGAAAACAAAATTTTAAAAAGAAATAAGAACTCAAATTCAAATATTATAATAATTTGTTACATAAAATACGTACGACATCGGTTTTTGAAAACAAGTTCTACCGAAATTTACACCTATAATATATATCCTTTATTATTAATAAAGAGTTTCTTTTTATGTCTTTTAAACTATTTAAAACAAACATCAAATAAAAATTTAATGTTTATATATATATAAACAGTTTCTTAACCTCATCATAAACATTTAGGTTATGTTTTAGTTTAAGTGCCAAAAAAATTTAGGGTGGAGGTGAAAGAAAAAAATAAATCATTTTTTAAATGTGAATTTCACATTTTTTATTTTTTAATTTAATTCAAATATTCTTTTTTTTTATCTCTCTGTTCTCTATTCTTATCCACCCAACAAATCGAATCTTATTTTTATAGATTACCTGAAAACAATTAAAATAATAATAATAATAATTTAAAAACTTACGCTAACAATTTTACATAATAATTTAATTATAAATAAAATTTATATAATATACAGAACTCTTTTATCAAAATTAATAAACTTATCATATATAGTAAATCATAATTAATTATATAAAATATTTTAAATTATTCATATATAAATCACTTTCTTTTCCATGTAATATAAACAATAACTTTTTTCTTTAATAACTATAATACACAATCAATCAACTAACTCATTTATAAAATGTACATATATTTTTTTTTTCATATTTTATACACATACAATATTTTTTTTATATTTTATAACTAATTATTTAATTATTTATAATTGTTTACTAAAAAATTTTTTTTAGAAAGAGTCGAGGAAAGAGAAAAAACGATCCCTCTATTATGTATCATTGACCACGGACATAGATTGTTGAGTTAAATATTGTTAATTCATTATGTGTGGTGGTCATGTCCATAACAACCAAGCCACAGTTCAAACATTATTATTACAAACTTCAACCGTTGAAATAGTGTCGGTGACTCAGTTGAAAGTGACACGCGTCCCGTGATTCACTCACTCCATTTAATAAAATTGGATTTAGATCCCCTCACGTAATTTAAAAATTAAAGAATACTATAATTGCTAATTTCAACATCTACAAATCATGAACAAGAATAAATATACTTAAAATAAGATTTGAAGTGAAGTTATATTTTTAGTTCATAATGATTGAATTATTTTATTATGTAAAATATGAAATTTTTATTTTGTTGGAGTCAAATAAAAAAAGTGAACCTAACACACAGCCGAAAAAGGCACGTGAGAAAATACACAAGTTTGACTAATAAGATTAACCGTTGAGATATTCCACCACATTAATCAGAATCATTACTCTCCACTTTGATTAACGATTAGTAAGTTATCACTTACCGGTCAAAAGTATAATTAGTTTTTGTCTTTTAATAAATTCACCTGAAATAATTATTTAATTTAAAATTAATGTGTAAATTATTAAGCGTTTAACAGTATGTTGGTCTAATAAAAAAATAGAATAAATTGCGAAATCTTATTATGCTTTTGAGTAAAATTAAATTAAATTAAATTAATCATGTATATATATATATATATATATATATATATATTAAAAGTTAAAAAAAAGACATTAAAAAATATATATTTAAAAGTTGTGAGTGGTAAATAATACATTTTTCACTTTAAAAATATACAATTTTTTTATATATAATGATAATTAAACAACCGTGGTTATATATTCTATAAAATGTAAAAACAAAAACAAAAACGTATTATGAATGAGTTAATTAGGTAATGAAATTATCTAGTAGAATTGGAAACAAACATCTAACAAAATTTAATAAAGTTGAAGTTGGAGTCACCAAGCCTTGCGCCTTATTTCCATCCCAACACACGTGACAAATAACACCTTTCTTCTTACGACAAAAGAATGATTAGAGATGATTTATTTTCTAAATTTAGACAATTAAATTTAATGTAATTTTTTTTATTTATTACTGAAAAATATATAAATCTCATATTTAAGTTTTTTTCTTAATTCCCTATAAATCCTATTTTTTTTACTCTGCCATCTCACTAGATATATTCAAATATGTAACTAAATTAAAAGTGTAAGTTTTATTTACGTTTTAATATTTAAAAAAAGTGTGATTTAGGTATGAGAAAAGAAATTCATTATTTTTGTTATTATAATATTTTAGAGATAAAATAATAATAATAATAAATAAATATATTTAAAGGTTTACATGGAATGATTAAAAAGTTTAAATATTTATATGAATTTTTATTTTTGATTAAATATATTTTCATTCTTATAAATTGAAAAAATTCCAATTTAATTTCTTATTTATAAATTGTCTTTTTTTCCCTCCCTTAATAGTGACACTATTTTTAATATTAATTATTAACGAAAATTGATGCAAAAAGTTATCCAATTATCAAATGATAGTAAAAGAACTGATAGCTAGCTATAATAAATTTGGATACATTGTATAAAAAATGAAAAATTAGCAATTTAAAAGTAGTGAAATAAACCCGATTTTTTTAACATTTGTAGAGACTAATACGATATTATATATTTTGTGGACCAAATAGTAATTTACTAAAAAAGAGGGTCACCGTAGTAATTAAATTACCATTCGAGTATGGATTTATAAACACCTGTTACATCAACCATCTTTAATTTATCTCTATCTCTCTTTTCCATTTCAATCCTATCACATTTCAAATCATAATTTCCCCTCTCATTTCTTTTTCTTTCTCAGAGTATCTTTTAATATTAGGTTTCTATCCATCATTTTTCTTACCATTCTTTCAGCAAGCAACTGAAGATTAACTCATAACTTTGGCCAATGGAAACAAATTAAGTTGTCCGTTAAAAGAAACAACATCCTTTTTTCAAGTAAATCCGGACATTAGTTTGTTTCTCGACATAGAAGCTGGCCAGTTCCTTTGCATGAAGAATGTATGAGATATTTCTTAATTTCTTCTTCTGATCAGGACTTGATTTTTTTTTTTTTACTTGTTTTTGAACCCGGCGCAATAATGCAATAAAAAGAATCGCGATGGACAGGCTAATGTGAGAAAAATATATGCATAATTCTATGACTTAGATCGAGAAACTATGATTTTAGTTTTGGATTGTTCGATTCAAACTTACTTTATTTTAACTTAAATTCAATTCAAACTTACTTTATTATCTTTTTCTACTTGTAAAGCACTATTTGCTGTGGTTTTGTAATATAAGAAGCTTTCACTTAATTATATGATAATTTTTTAATTTTTTTTTAATTATTGTTATTTCTGTATTATTGATGGCATCGTTCTATTGTATCTGTATCATTCTATTATATTGTTTATCACGCCACATGATTGTTACCCTTAAAACTGATCAAACAAAATTATTTAATTGTATTCGATAAATTTGGATAAGATAAATGTCTTAATATTTAAGTTTAATGTCATTTTTGCAAATCATCTTAATGTCACTTTTGCACATCATCATTGCCTACGAATCTGTTAAGCTAGCTTGCTAAGTCATGTTCGCCCTAATTACAGTTGGACACCTCAATCAACTATGGCCCAATGTCCACTTGGCTATTTTGGTGTCAATCTCCCGATCTATAAATACATATACATCCTCACGTATTAAGGAGTAACATCTACATTCTTGAACATTCTTCGACCACTCTTATTTCTCTCTAATACTTTCACCATTTCATTCACTTGAACGTCAAAGAACTATTGCACATATATCTCCACTCGTCTCAACGAGAGTCAATTCATCGTTCATCTTAGTTGAGCCCCATGTGACACTAAACCAACTTAGATCCTCCAATACTCATCTTAAAAGATCAACACCTCGAATCTGATAAGAATAATTATAATAATAAAATGATATTGTTAAATTACATACCTTTTAAACAAAATTGATATAATAAAGGTATGCTCTACTTTAGAATATATGAATGTGAAAGGAAAAAAAAGAAAAAATATTAGAAAAAAATAAATTTTTTATTAAGAATTTAATAACTATATAATAATAATACAATTTTTTTACATGGTTACTCGATTATAAATCAAATTTATTTAATATATTTTTAAAAATACAATTATTAAAATCAACAAATATATGAAATATTATGATTAAACTAAAATTACAATATTTTATGAAAAATTATGGTTGGATTGATAATACAGTTTTCTTTTAATGTCATATATTTTTTCTCTTTTATTAAATGTATAAAATACATTTTCTATTCAAATTTATTTCAACAACTACTTAAAGTACAGTCAAACCCCGGATTGAATAACCGGCCATGGTATGATTTCGACCCCTCATCTATATTATACATCTATTAAAAACACAACATAAACAGTCTTTTTAATTTTCTCAACATCTATTAATATTCATCACTAATCACTCTTTACTCATCAATCATCATA
Source organism: Hylodesmum podocarpum (assembly GCA_026586105.1). Classification (NCBI taxonomy): domain Eukaryota; kingdom Viridiplantae; phylum Streptophyta; class Magnoliopsida; order Fabales; family Fabaceae; genus Hylodesmum; species Hylodesmum podocarpum. Next base: position 386,213 of record JALJEV010000071.1, on the reverse strand, counting down.
ATTACAAGCAACAAACACTTTTATGAATAACTTGACCACATCCTTTGTTGCCCCCAAAAATATTAAATTTTTTACCAATTCTGCTCTATTTCTATAAATACCTTACTCTCACTCTTATCCTTTCCAAGTGAGAGAAAGAAGAGTAATAATGGATCACAAAAACTTTCATTCTTCAATAGATTCATCATCTTTTACTAACAAAGATCACTGCCTTAGACAACTCAACAAACTTTCACATAATATTTCCAAACCCAACAACCACACCTTCAACAAACAACAACACACTCTCCCTGAGTCTCAACCACAAGTGTACAACATAAGCAAAAACGATTTCAGAGACATGGTTCAAAGGCTTACCGGTTCACCCGGTCACAACCCGGAACCCAAACCGGTTGTTGCGACCTCTCGTCTCCACCGCTTGCGTCCGCCGCCGCTTCCGCAGGTTGTTACCCACCGTCCTCCGCCACACTCCGACACCTTCGCCGCCGCGCCTCCTCCGTCTCCTCTGCCGCCGTTTCCCAGCGTCCATGCGGAGTCCCCTGTCTCCGTGTACATGCGATTTCTGCGAAACTCGATGCCGTGTTCAGAGCCGGAGTTTCATTTACCGGCTTCGCCGGTCAATTTTGGGTGCTCCAATTCGGTGGGGTGTTCGCAGGTTCCCCTTTCACCGACCGTGCCGGTTTCGAGCCCTGGATGGAGAAATCTTTGAACTTGTCTTGTTATAGTAAGTTTTGTAGTTTAATAAAATTTGTGATTTGATTAGATTTCTGAAGTACGAGTAATTGAACTTAAAAGTGATCATTACTGAGGAATAGTGTAAAATCGAGCACGATTGATTATCTGAACTTGTTGATGTAAGAATGATTAACCATAGAGTAATGAGCTTTTACTTAGAAAGTTATAGTGATTACAATATATAATTAAAAATTGAGATAGTTCTTCTTTTTCAAAAAAAAATTCTTTTTGTAATTATGATTTACATTTGGTTTGTGTAGAAGTTAAGTCGAGAGAAAAGAATTTGAGTGGAATACAACAAAAGGGATATTAATTGAAACGATTGTATGTTGAAATTTGTATTATCTAGATGAAATTAGAAAAGAACGTTATAGAATGATTTATTTTGACTTGTTTGATTACATAGAGAATTGAAAAAAAACAAAGAATAAGAAATATTATGAAAAGATAATTTATCTAAGTAATTAAATTTGAAATATAAAAAAATTAATTTAATAATCTAATAAAAGAACATAATAAATATTATATATTTAATTTATCTTATTTTATATTTCATATTAAATTACTTCATACATATTCTAATTTATTTTTATTTTTGTTTGAGCGCTATTTATTGACATAAAATTGTAGCTGGAGGCTGCGAATGTACCGTTGTGAATTTGTGATTTAGAAAGTAGAAACACTGTCAATCAAATAGAGTTAATATAGAATAAATAGTGATCTTAACGTGATGCATCAAATCATGTATTAATTTAGATTAACGTGTCTAATTAACATCTGATATGTAATTAAAATTCACATAGAGATCAATGCAAAAATACTAAATATTAATTTAGGGTCTATTTTGAAAAAGTGAAGATATATACCTAATTTGAAGATAATTACTTATTTTATTTAAATTATGTTTAAATATAAATTATAAATAAATTCTTATTTATAATATTATTATTATTATTTATTTAAGATTTAGTCTCCCAACAACTCTCCTTTTACCACAATTTATTTAAGAAGAAGCTATAATTTTTTATTCAAAACAATATATTTTGTTATCACCAAAATCTAACGAGGATAAGACATGACATTTTAGGTTTCAATATTATTCAACTAAAATATGTAAAGATATCAAAAAAGTTTAAATTTTTCTTTTGTTTATAATCTTTAGCAACCAATTTTATCTTGTATTTGTCTATAGACCCATTAAGATTATGTTTTTTCTTAAAGATCTATTTATAATAATTGTCTTTGCACTTTTAAGTAAATTCACTAAGGTCTATGTGTTGTTTTGTTTTTAATGGAATCGATTTCAATCTTAATAGCATTTTGCTAAAGATTTGCATTTGGTGAAGTAAGGGCTTCTAAAATACTTAAAAGGTTATCCTCTACTTGATATGTATTTAAATCAGCACCAAAAGATTTATCTTTCCTAGTTCTCTTACTTTTTCTCAAATCATCAATTAGAGATTCATTAGTCTTTCAACAATTTGTTCAAGCATATGGTCAATATTGGCATTAGAAAGGGTACTAGATTGAAGAGAAATCTATCCTGGAACCAAAATTTTTAATTTTTGTGATGGTATTGTTCTAGATTATGTCACTCTTAATAATTAAAAACCTATAGATAGCATTATGTTCTATATAGCCAATAAGCATACAATCAGAGGTTTTAAGTCATATTTTCCTTTTTCTAAGGCCAAGTAGCATCACTTTAGCTAGACACTCCATACCCTTAGATATTTTAGATTTGGTTTATATTTTATCCATAACTCATAAGGATTCTACCTATTTTCTTGTATGAGATCCTATTTTGTAAGAAACAAGCAGTTAAAAAGGCTTCTCCCAAAGGTTACTAAGAATAGAGGAACTAACTAACACATCATTCGTCATTTCTTTAAGAATATGTGTTTAATGTTTCTATTTAATTATTTTTCAACTTCAGCTTTATAAGATGAAAACAATTAAAGGCTTCATCTTTATGCTTTATCAAATATATTTTGGTAAATCTTGAGAAATCATCTATAAAAGTCACAAAATAACATTTACCACTTCTAGACATAAATTTAAATGTTCTAATCTAGCATTCCATACATCATAAGAGTCGACCATATAAGTGAAAAATGGAATATTTTCATTGACAATTTCAATAAAATTCAACACAAAGAATCTCTAATCATAATAACCCTTTCCCATAAATACATTATTTTTATTCATGACTACCTTTACCACAACTTTTCTCAATAATGTTATGGAAACCAAGTTCATTATGACAATGGGAACATTTAGAGCCAGAGTTTTACCAAATGCAAACTTTAGAAGAACTTTTCCTTTCCCAAAAACTGGAGTAGTTTTAGAATCACCAATATAAACTTGTTCTTTTTAATCCTTCATGACAATGTAAAAGGAAAACATATTTTTATTGGCAAAAATTTGTCTGGTAACTTCGGAGTCTACCACTCATTTGCTTGTATTGGTAATCACATTCACTTGATGAATGCCCGCAACAAGAATATCATCTTCAACCAAGCTAACCCTTGGCTTGGAAGGATTGTAATTTCTTACCACTCTTGAGGTACATAATGGCTAAGCTTCCGCCAAAGAAAATAATTTCCTTTCTTTTTGAAAGAAGGATTAGAAGTAAGAGCACGTGGGATGAGTTTAAAAGGAATAGTAATACATGTAAATTTTTTGTTTTTATTATATTTATTGTAATCAGTTTTAGTGTCTTACCTCTTATGGAATGCTTTATCTTGCACCATATTAGCCTTGGAAGATAATGCTTTGGTCTTTGAAGTAGCACTCTCCTTCTTGTTGGTATCCTCAATGATGATGTAATTGATGAGGTCTGACAAGGACATTTGTTTGTACTTGTTAGTTGTTGCTTGTGATCTGTCCATGATTGCAAGAGGTTTTCAATAAGCAACTCAAAGAAAAGTTTATCAGGTAGAATTATGTTCTCTGTCTTCAAGTCCTCCAACAACTTGTGGTATTCGTTGATTTGGACCTTGATGTCCTTTTCCTCATTCATTGTCTAGCAGTAATAGTTAGTTATGATGAACCTTTGTCTGACCATGTCCTCAATAATGTACTTGAGAATGAGCAAGTCCCATATTTCCTTGACTTCCTTATAGGAACAATACACATCGAAAAGATCATTAGATAATGTGTGTTGACATACCTTGTTGGATTGAGTCCAATCATTGAGTTGTTCAATAGTAGTAACATTAGGTTTAGGAGTGGTAAGGGTGAAAACCACCTATGCATATCCAATAAGGTATGGACGTTCATGCCAGGGCATGAAATTTTGACCGGCCAAACCTCAATCTTGGAGCTTTCTAAATGATGTGGAACTTTTTGATTTTTGTGATACTCCAAAAATACAACAACACCTCCCCTCTTCTCGTGAGTATCAACGAGAGAATTAAAACACCCAAAAACCACCTAAAGGCCAATGATGTTAAAGTTGATGATTTTCAATTCCTCCCATAATCTTCCTCTGGTTTTAGCTTGCGGTTTAGCATACACTACTACGAGGAACCAGGTAGATGACATCATAAACTTAACATTCATATGAAGAGTTTGAGGGGTTTAAGACACCACTTGTAGCTTCCAACAATTACGTCTCTAGAGACACAAAATACCTCTTGGTTGGCCTTGAGCACCGACACTAACACAACCATCAAATCCACTTTTCTTAGCAAACTTGAAAGCTTTCTCCAAACCTGTATGGATTTCAATAAGAAATACTAGGCTTACTTTATATTAGATAGAGAAATCTTTCACCAGACTAGTTAACTTCCTAGTGCCCCTATTATTCTAGCAGATAATACTCATATCAAACTTAGAGAGATGGGGCAGCCTCTTAGGCTAAATCATCTTTGAAGACAAAGTTGGCTTTTGTCAATGGATTGGTTTAACCTAGTACCTCTTTCTTCATCTTCTAGAGGATCCATAATTGTCTTGATGCTATCAATGATCATGTGCTTATTCAGATCATGCTAGACATAATAGGGAATTAGAAGCCACATTTACGTTTTTCCAAGATCCTTATTGCGTACAACATGTCCTTATCTGCATTAGGGGTAAAAGACCAAACTAGACCCAACACGAAAACTTATTACATAAATGGGTTTAGTTGGAAACTTATTATCAATATGGGTTTGTTTTGTGTAAAACACGCCAAATTGAAGACATAACATGCAAAAAAAAAAAAAAAAAAAGCAACTATGAAGGATGTGCCTAGCGTAAGGGTGTGTTTCATTTAATTGGTCCACGTGTCATCACATGATTCATCAGGATGCATTTTTTGTGGAAAATAAATGTTAACGTAATAAAAAAAATTAGAAATAAATTTAAAAATGTTAGAAACAAAATTTAGAAATGTTAGAAATAAAATTTAGAAATATTTAAAAATTATTTTAGTTGATAAATTTTTTTGATATTATAGGTAAAAAAAATTATTGAATTTAATGGATCAAAAGATTTCATCCTTGCTACACTAAATTTCTTTTTTCCTTACAATATCGAAAAATTTCATCAAATAAAATAATTTCTAAATATTTCTAAATTATATTTCTAACATTTCAAAATTTTATTTATAACATTTCTAAATTTATTTTTAATTTTTTTATTATGTTAACATTTATTTCCTACGAAAAATGCACCATGACGAATCATGTGATGCCACATGGACCAATCAAATGAAATGCGCCCTGACGCTGGACACATCTTTCACAACTTTTTTTTTTTTTTTTTTCTGTATGTTGCACCATCAATTTGGGCGTCTTTTACACAAAACGGACTCATATTAATAATAAATTTCCAACTAGACTCATTTACATAATAAGCTTATGTAATAGGCCTAGTTTAGTCTTTTACCCTGCTTCGAAATATTAGTTTAGTCTTTTACCCTGCTTCGAAATATTTGTAAGGTTTTACTTCAAAATTTAGTCTTTTACCCTGTTTCGAAATATTCGTAAGGTTTTACTTCAAACTTTTGACAGATATCAACACCTTTTGAACTTTAGAATAGTTATAAGCTCTTACTTCAAACTTTTGACATGTATCAATACCATGATGATCTCTATTGCTTGTTTGAAGTAGTTCCCCTCTCTTTTGATGATATTTTCGCTTGGATCATGCCATGTCACTGGATCATGATCTTTATTAAAAAAAAATAATAGGATTTGAATCCCAACACTTTCTCCTATCATGACTAACAATTATTCCATTACACCATAACAATTATATAAAGTATAATACAATTAATATTGAATCAAACCTAAGATTCAGGACCTTGTATAGTCAAATCAAGCGGTTAATCCATTGCGCTATACAATTTCTCGTGCTTTTATTTACTTCATAATGATATTATATTTAATTTTTTGACTACTTTAATTTTGTATAAAAAAAATTATTGAATCAAATAAATTTTAATACATGATTATTTTAGGAAACAAAAACAATATTAATTATATTATACTTTATATAATAATAATCATAAGTTTTTTAACTTTTTAAAATGCTAATTATGTATAAATGAAATATTATTAAATTAAATAGATTAATAATCACATATAATTATAAATAGAACTTTTAAATTTTGGTCTAACTATCAAAATTCTAAATAAAATATTTGTGAAGAGAATAGAAACACAAAAGATTATACAAAAGATTATATGGCGCAATGGAACAATTGTTAGTCATGGTAAGAGAAGGTCTTAGATTTGACTCCTATTAAAAATAAAATGTTCTTTAAATAAAGATATGATCTGGTACAAGGTTGAACGGATTCTCTTGGATTATGGTCACGTTGAATCCACCCAAGTGTGTATCGCAAATCCTCCTAATGTGTAGTGTGTCCTTAATCTTCATGAGCTGAACGTCTCATAAAGCCGACTGGACCCGTTAATAGGCTAACGGGTCCGACCCAATAATTTTTTCTGGAAGGGCCCTTTAATTATTTCTGGAAGGACCCTTTATCTATAAAAAAAAATAATAATAATAGAAAAAAAAAAAAAAACCCTATGGGTCAAACTGCCATGCACTGTGGATGTAGTTTTTGCGCCCTTTGCCAACGTCTTACTAGGCAGAATGAGGTTGGAGAAGCAACATCATACTGCCTTTGCTGCTCACTTATGCCTGACACACATGACATCACTATTTTGCCTTTTTTTCCTACTTTTCCTTTTGACCATCAGGCAAGGACATAAATCTTACAGGAATTCAAACTGGCCACCCTCAGCTAGAGTTGCATCCTTCATTTCTTTCTATTGAGTCACTCCAAGTTATCGTTACCTCCACCCCCTCGCACTAAGCCTCCTTGTAAGCTTTCTACATTATGGCATTAGTCTTTCTTATGATCATCATACCTACCCAAAGAAAATCAAACTAAATCTAATCCTTCATACTCCATAGACAACTTGTATCCATGAACAAAAATGTGTCACTAACAACTTGCTCAAATCCATTTCCACACAAATTCTTGCAAATCTTCCCCTTGAATGAGTGGATGTGAGGTGATCCATCCACCTTGAGCATGGAACCAATAGAGCTCCCTACCTTCCCCAAGAAACGGTCGTTGTATAGCTCAATAGGTTACTGAGGGATTCTCACTCTAACAGCTACCTTACGAATCTCCTCCACACTGCTTAAGAAAAAAGTCCGCCACCTATGGACAATAAGATAGTGATCCTCAATCATCTAAGGACCTTCAAACAAAGCATATTAGTAGTCATCTTCCGAAGCAAACTTTAAAAGTTAGAAGTCGTCAGGCATGCCACTAATCTTAAATTGACCTAGCTTTGGTCCATAGTTTTGTGAATCTTTGATCAAGCATGAAAATCACTCTCTTCCCCGGGAGCTGAACTACAAGAGTTTTCGTCCAATGCAAGGACCACTTCTCCATTTCTTCATCAGTAACTTGAATGGTTGGTCCTTGCGCAAAAGAGAGTAAATTGCTATCCCTATCTTCCTCTACGAAAATAACCTCTCCTTCCTCATCATCCTGTCTCTTAAGAGCCTCCCCTTATATGAAGGTCTACCTTTCACCTCCATGTCAACTTACTAAGACGAAGAGCTACCCTCTTTTGATCCTTAGAGGCTCTAGTTTTAACTCTTCTGTGCTTCTATACAGAAAATCCCCTTACGTGAATGGAGCACCGAGTTCTCACACTATCACATTCACGTCAAATCAAAAAGAGGAAAATAATACGGTCTTAATTCATGTTGCAGCAGCATCAGGTTCCAACACAGAAGGAAATTGAATCTTGGTTATTTCGTTTTATACTTTAAAATCTTCCAGGTCCACTCAAGTCTAGTTAAAACTCCACTTACAGCTATGATGGCATGTGAATGGTCTACGATGACGACCACTCAAAAAGTGTCCCCTATGATCAACTTTTTTCACTACTTTGAAAACAAGGAGGCATTTGAAAATTGAAAACATACTTTTTATATCAAACACTTAAACGTGATACCTTGTGCATTGCACAAAAATAGCACTCGATCAACAAAAGTAGACCGTCTAAACAGAATTAAGAGCGCAATCCTCTCATGAAACACGTCAAAATCCATCACAATTATGATGAAGAAGCTATAGAAAAAAAACAAATAAAGGCCATAGCTTCACGTTATAATAAAACCTAGCGATACCAAATTTGCTAAAGAGAATATATCTTAATGGAAATTTCAGTGTCATTAAGAAAATAGGCAATTCAGAAACGCGTACAAATGGAAAAGGACAAACAAAAATAGCCCAATACATCCACAATTCATAACGAAGACCGTGAATGCCTAAAATCTCAGTAACATCGAGATTAGCAATCAGCACCTTCTCCCTTTGAAAACATTATAGAAAGTAAGTTCAATGACTAATTAGCAGAGTACTGTATGTTTAACTTTGTTCCCCGTCACCTTTAGGTGCGGCTTCTTTAATTTCATCTGCACCATCATCCTGAAACCCCAACAACACAAGAACCATAATCAATAAAGAGACTCAAAATAATGAAGCGACAAGATACAGAAGATATGGTGAAAATTCAAAAAGACATACCTGCATGTCAGAGGTCCAGAGGGTGAGGTTATCACGAAGAAGTTGCATGATCAAAGTGCTATCCTTGTATGACTCCTCTCCCAATGTATCCAATTCAGCAATCGCCTCATCAAAAGCCTAGTAAATATCAAAATTAACAGAATTGTTCAAATGATAAAATGTCATTCTCGAACAGAAGGCTTACCAAAGTTATCCAAGAAAAATCATTAATCATTGAACACTCCTATTTAATCACCAGAGCCTAACAAAATTACCTCAACATTAAAGAAAATACAGTTTTCAGTTGTTGCAATTAAATGAATATTATTCCAATTCTTGAACAACAAAATTCGAATAATTCACTAAATTCAACAATAATTCACTTTTCTTTTCAAGAATGCAATTTAATCAAATTGGATTTTATTGTAATTGTAAAAATGAATAAAAAATCAGTTTCTCTAACACAAACCTGTTTTGCAAGACTGCAAGCCCGATCAGGAGAGTTGAGAATCTCATAGTAAAACACAGAGAAGTTCAGAGCAAGACCCAGCCTAATAGGGTGAGTTGGAGGCAGCTCAGTATTCGCAATGTCCTGCACGCGCCCAAAAATCAAAACATCAGAAAAAACATAAGAAAATAACTAATTCCACAGAACACAGATCAATCCCTAGGCTCAAACAATGAATCACTTCAAACAACAAAGGAAGTAAAATCAATTATGTAATATTTTCAGTTTCCAAAAATCAGGTTCCCATTTTCGTTCTCAAAATCAGTTATCATAGACTCTCCGCTATTCTGACCCACAATCTGCAGCGCAAAACCAATTGTTTTGAACCGTGGATCAAACAATGGAAAAGTTATTCAATAATTCGGATTTTCAACCTTATTTCTTTACTACTATTATCAGAGATTCCACCATTCCGACAAAGAATTTGCGACGCAGAACCACATCTTTTGAAGCATAGATCAAACACACGCAAAATCCATTCAATTATTCAAGATTTTAAATTTTAAAAAAGAAATTTCCAATCTTGATTTTTATCTTTCGCTTCAAAAAATCACTGTCACCATTATTCTGACCTAAAATTTGCAAGCCGCAGAACCACACAGCAGATCAAACTCTGGCAAAATCTATTTGATTATTTAATAATTACAATTTTCAATTTTAAACAAAGTAATTTCGATTTTCATCTCCCCTTACTTCAAAATCATCCGCGCGTGAGATTAATCATCCGCGCATGAGATTACTCTAAACTAACCTAAAACCTACCAGATCACCAGCGCGTAAGATTCCCCCGCGCGTGCGACAAAACTTACACACAGAAAAAACTAAAAACTGCGAATCTGACCAGTAAAGCTATCAGATCTACTCATCTTTATCACAAAAAAATCAAAAAAAAATGAAAAATTGAAAGGAAAAAGAACCTGAGCAGATTTGTAGGCGGAGAGGGTGCTCTCAGCGGCTTCTTTCCGGTCACCACCGGTCTTGAACTCAGCAAGGTACCTGTGATAATCGCCTTTCATTTTCAGGTAAAAAACCTTGGAGTCACCGGAGGCGGCGGAGGGGACAAGGCGCGTGTCGAGGAGTTTGAGGATTCCGTCACAAATGTTGGAGAGTTCGGCCTCGATCTTGGATCGGTAATCACGGATAACCGCCACGTGGTCCTCGTTACCGCGACTCTCCTCTTTCTGCTCGATGGAGGAGATGATGCGCCAGGAAGCGCGTCTAGCGCCGATGACGTTCTTGTAGGCGACGGAAAGGAGGTTGCGTTCCTCGACGGTGAGTTCCTCGTTGTCGGCGGCGGCGGAGACTTTTTCCATGAACTCAACCATCTCCTCGTAACGCTCGGCTTGCTCGGCGAGCTTAGCCATGTAGACAAACTCTTCGCGCGGGGAGGGAGCGCTTGCCATATTGGGAAATGGGATCTAGAGATAGAGAGAGAAAGAGAAAAGGGTGAGTAAGGAAGGTGTGTGAGAGAGTTGTTGCATGGAGAAATAGTGGGTTGTGTTAACTATTTTATTTGTGAGGAAACCGAAAGCCTGGGATTGGGTCGTGGTTTCTGCCACCCATGATTGCGTTTTTGAGGGACAGCGCCAAATCTCCACCTTTGGATCTCCCAAAGACAAAAATAGCCTTACCCAATTTTTATTCTTTTTCTTCAACTATTCTTTCTTTCTTTTTTTTTTTCTTTTTTTTAATATTATTATATATTTTTATTTTTTAGAATTATTAAAATAATAATGAGTAGTGTGTTTAATTTTAACTTTATTTTTTAATTGAACCAAAGTATAAACCTAAAACTAAGACAATTTAATCTCTGAAAAAATAATAAATAAAATAATCTTTAAGAAATAGTTATTATATTTTAATCATTAAATTTAATTATTTATTATTAATTTCATCTCTAAATTTAATTACTTATTTCAATTTTAATCTTTCAAATTAAAGACTAAAATATTATAAATATCAAAAATTAAAATAATAATAAATATCTTAAAATTATAAATATTTTATAGATAATATTTTATTATTTTATAGTTTAAAGAATAAATTATTTAAAAGAGGTGATTTACGCTATTTTTTATTATTATATTTTAATATTATCTTTTAATTTTAACATTAAAACTTTATTTTTATTTATTTTTCTTTTCAAGATTTATATAAGAAATATAGAAATTAATTTTTTATTTATTATATATTTTAAAAAAAAAAAAAAAAATAAGGTAATAATTTATAATTAAAAAAAGAAACAATAAATAAAATTACAATAATTGAGCCTGCTTTGTGAGTGAGAGGGGAATAGGTAGCTGGCAAGCACGGGGATTTAATTTGGTGTGGCAGAAAGGTGTGACTCACGCACTCCCGTCGTGACTGGCGTGGACGGTACCATCATGGACCATGCTGTTGGTTTAAAATTGAAATAATGTTCCTTCAAATTTGAACATGCGTGACATTATATATATAAACGATAGAGAAATTTAATATGTAATTAATTAATTAATTATATATCTATTTTTTATTATTTTTATTTTTATTAATTTTATATATGTAATTAATTAATTAATTTTATATGTTTTTTATTATGAAAACTCTAATATATATATATATATATATATATATATATATATTATTAATTTTATTTTTTTATCATAATTAATTGGTTATTTATATATTAGAATTGGATATCAAATATTTTTATTTAAAAAATCAGTTTATAGATTTATATTTTATTCTGATACAAAGTTTTTGAAAAAAGAAATTACTAATCAATGATATGATAACAGTTTAGTGACACTGTTTTATAAAATAAAAATATATTGAATTATAAATTATGAGTCTGTGTAAAAAAAATCGATTTATATAATTTTTCGTATTCTAATAATTTTTACTTTTTAACTTATTATCGTTTTGAAACATTTATTAGCCTTTGCCTGATTTGATTATAGTTTAAAATATTTTTAATTTTTTAAAATAAGTATGTTATATTTTTATCTTAACATTAATGCGAATTATATTAATCACTAAATATAATAAATCTTGAGTGTATATAGTATATAATATATCACTGGTACTGTATCATAATACTTATTAATTATTTATATTTTTAATTTTTAATAAAATAGTAAAACTTAAATTTAGTTAGTCATCCCCTGATTTTATACACTCAAATAAGAATATAATCCATTTCTTTCTTACATAATTATTAGGGTTATTGTTTTCTTTTTATAATTCAGTAAAAATATTAATAAATCTATTAATACAAGTGATAAGTTTGTCGTCAAAGAGAAAAAAGAATATTGTTTCCGCCCAGAGTGATAAGATTAGGCAGTATTAATGTTCACTAAGTCGTATGACAAAAAGAAAGCATCTCCCCCTTGTTAGGAAAAAACGGAAAAAAAAATATCTCAAACAAATTACTAAGTTGTTAATTTAACCTGTCAACTATTATTCACTCTCTTCGATAGATTTAAATTAATGAAATTATATAAATAATCTTTAAACTATTAAAAATTCATTAATTTAATCCAATGGAAGCATTTCAATACTTGAGAAATTAAATAATATAATTTTAATAATTTAAAATTAATTAAATAAATTTTAAGATATTAATAATTATGTAAGAAAAAATAATAATTCAAAAATTAAATTAATAATATAAATTCCTAATAAACACTAAAACCCGCATGGGACCAAAAACATCTGGGAAAGAAATCACTTCATACGTAAAGGTAAAATATGTCGTCTCAATAATAATTTTTCCCTGTACACCAGTTAGATTTTGAATTCAAAACTACTAGTTAGAGGAAAAAAACTACTATTATCATTAAAATTTAATTATGATAAATTAAATTAAAAATTATATCTTTAATCAATTAAATTATTAATAAATAAATAAATTAAAATTATAAAAGTGAAAATGTATGGTTTCAAAATGTCGATTAAAATTTTGCAAAACTTTAATGATTAACATTTTTATTAATAGATTAAAAATTTTAATTTTAATTAATTAATGAATTTTTAAATTATAAAATTAATAATATATGTTTATATAAAATATAAAACTAATGATATTATATTTATTATAAAACTAAAAAATAAAAAAATTATGATAATATAAATTTAATATGAGATTAAAATATTTTTTTTATAAATTTATTTAATAAGAAATTAAGATTCTTTGAATAGATTGAAATAGGGTGGAACGGAAAAGAAATATTATAAAAATATGTGTATGAATAAATTTAAAAAGTAAAATTTAAAATATTCCAAATTTATTAAATCAATTAAATATTTTAAATTTTAAATTTTTAAATATTAAATATTAAATTTTTAACCTTAAAAAATTTAATCGATTAAACTGTTAAAAATTTTACTTGATTAAACCTTTTATCAATAAAAGGCGGCGTTAAAAGTTTTAATCAATTAAGGGTTTTAATATTAAAAGGTTTGATCACTTAAATTTTCTAGTGAAAGGTATAATGGGTAGTACAACGGACACTCTCAGTTAGGTGTAAAATAAAAACTCATTCATTCCGGACAAATAACAGAAAATAATTAACAATTATTATTAATTATTGATTTTTTTAAAAAAATATAGATATATTTTATTTAAGATAGAAAAAAATTATTATTAATTAATTTATTCCTAGTTGCTATTTTATTTTTTATAGTAAATTTCTATGTAATTTTTATTCTTAATTATATAAAATTTTATATTAATATTTAGATAAATTAAATAAATCTTTTATATCCTTCTAAGATGGGATTTTTTACCATCACCTAACTTAAGATGTTCGTAGCAATAATTTTGAATTAGGAATAATAACAAATAAGTAAAGTAGGTTTAACTCTTCTTATTTTCTCGTAAAGGATGGAGTAAGCTCAAAATTTACAAAAATTTAGAATTTTAAAACATAACACTTTCATCAAGATTTATTAAGTTTGGATAAGTACGCCGGGAATTCATTTAGAAAAAAGTTAATACGCAAGGATTAATCGTCATTTTTTTTTATTACATTGCATAAGTTAATATTTACTAATTTTGTAGGATAATACAAATAATATAATTAAATTTTTATGTGCAGGTATTGGAGCTATAACTAATGATAATTTTGGGAGTGAATATCTTTTTATGTGCGTGTATTTTTAAATAATTTAATATAATTTAATATAGAATTGATGATTTTTTTATAATTAATTAAATTTATAATAACTTTTGATGGTTTTTAAAAGAAAAAACATAATAAATTGTGGTTAGATTCTATTGAACTTATTTGTTTTATTATTATTAAAGTTGTTTTATTATTATTAAAGTTGTTTTATTAATACTAAAATTTGTGTATTAAAGAAATGTTATATTATATATAATTAATGATAATGTTGAAGTTATGGTAGTTAATTTTCAATCATATAATATAGATATAGTGAAGGATGTTGTAGAAATTAAGATTAAATGGTGAAAAGTATGTTGTTTTTTATTCGAAAGATTATCTGGTAAAAAAGATTTTAATAATAATTTATTGGTGTAAGATGAAACTGATATGAATGATAATTATTATCCAAAATTGTGTGTGTAACTAATTGTAGTAACTGAAATAGAAAAATGTAAATATGCATTCGAAGAAAATGTAATTAAATTGAATTATATTTTTCAATAATAAAGTTATTTAAATATAAAAGGAATATATTAACGTTTTTGAAAGAGATGTTGTACTATATAAATGTAAATTAGAATTATCTTGATTAATAAAAGATATGGGGTGTAAGTCTTCTTTCAAATTAGAGTGTTAGATGATAATTGTATATTGATTTAGAATTTAAAAAAAAATGAATTTGGAAATGCATTAAAACAATATGTCATAAACGTGTATTAAACAATAAGAATGTTTGAATAAAAATCAACTAAATATGTTATTCATTATTTTAGGAATAGTGATAATTTCCAATTTTATTTTACATGAGGGATATATAATTAATAAAGACTGATCGGTGGAAAATTACACAATGAGGTGAACCATATACTTACACTATTTTATTACAAGATCAACAAAATGTTGTGTCAGTCGGATCAAATTCACATATAATCACTTCAATTCTCACGGGTATGACACCAAAACATGTTTCATAAAGATCAACTTACCTATCTGTGCCACCAATAATAAAGCTTTAATCCACTGATAAATCCAATAATACAACAACTGAAGAGGAATGATACATTCATCACATCACATATAAAATGTGTATATCTCGAATCTCCATCTCTTTACAAATGTGTATATCTCGAATCTCCATCTCTTTACAAAGGTTTGCATTAAATTATCGTCCATCTTAATATAAGATATATTATAAATTCAATAAAATTTAATCTTCCTGTAATATACAATTTATATATCCCTCAAATAGAATATATAATGTCTTTACATCTATAAAAGACTGTGAATAACGACATATAAATATATAACAAAATCATACAAATTTATTGTCTAAAATACAAATCAAATAACTTTTCAACCCTTGAACCTAAATAAAATAATAATATATAAATTTATTAAATAAATATTTATGTTGTGTTGTGTTAAATTAACAATAATTAAACTAATTAAATATTATTTTACGTAATATTACATTGTCTCAAATATTAATCATTTAAACACATTTCTCTTCGGAGTTAGCGGGTTTGAAAATAATAATAATAATAATTAAATTTATTAAATTAATTTATTCAATGTATCCTAAACTACTAATAAGTAAAGTTACTAAAACTTGTTTTACTAAACTAAAAATAATTAATTTATAAAACCAATTTTTACAATTTAATACGGTTTCTAAACGAACAATAAGTAAAACCACTAAAAACATTTTTATTACTAAATGGATTTTCCTTAACTGACGAATAATTAATTTGAAAAACCAATTTTTATAATTTAATACTTTTCCTAAAACAAATTAGTATAACTACTAAAAAAAGTTATTACTAAATGGGTTTTCTTACCTAATAATGTCTAAAATTACTAAATCAATTTTTTTTTTAATTTAATGAGTTTCATAAATTAACCACTATTTAATTTTATTAAATTAATTTATACTACATAATGTGTTTTCCAGTAAAAATAATAAATAAATTTTTTAAACTAATAATAGGTAAAATTTTACTAAATAAATTTTGACTAGTAAATGAGTTTTCCTATATCTGCAATAATTGATTTTATTAAATTACTTACTAAATTGACTAAGCACATTTATTTATCGTTTTCAACATGTATTGTGCACGCATTGAATGCATCGGGTGACTGGGCACCTTCAATGTCACGCCAATGCGCTGTACACTTCACATTCACATTGATTCCACGTCTTCCAATATAAAGGTATCAACTTTTCTATTTTTTTGTTTTTTTTTTTAATTTCGTAGTAGTGACCAGGCCGTTGAACGCATACCACCATTAAATATAGTTTCTGGGCCATTTTTATATAATCTTTATGAAATGGACCCGTTTTCATATAATCTTTTTCTGTTGTCATTTCATTTATTTAATAGAGTTTTTATCTCGTAATTTTTGCGGTCTCCATCTTTTAATTATATGATCTTTTTAACAATATTATATGATTTTGTTGGGTTTATGGGGTTTGTTGACTAATATTTTATAATCTTTTTAATGAGGTTAGGCTCTGATTTCTTTATTTATTTTACCGCCTTTAACTTTATTCTTTTAAAACTATGAATTTTATATTTCTATTTAGTCTACTATGATCAGTGGCATCGTGTACTATGTCCTAACTTTTCAAAGAGACCCCTAAATAAGTACACATAGGTGTAAAACTAACCCTTCAACAGGGATTATTTGTGTGAAATTGTAAGTCAACTTTCGGTGAATCCTTTTTTTAATTTACAGTGCAATCCTAGTTCCTCACTTAGTCAGCCAAACAGATCATCAAAATGGTGGAATATATAAGCGTTTTTTTTTTTTTCTAAAGCCAAATTATGGTCCCTGTTTCCTAAACGAAATGAAGTCCTATCAATAATGCCTTCATACCAAATCATAAATAGCATTGGTGGGTGAAGCATATATGCTTAACCAAAGTCACAACACACAACTGCTATTAGTCAAGTATAGAAAAAGAATATGGGGTAAGTCTCATCTATGATAATTATTGTTTGTAAAAAAATGGATGGGAAGAAGAACAGTTCTTCCACAAATCATGATCATCAAGATGAATAAAAAAATGTCAGATAGTAGTATATATGATAATGACATACATATCCAAGAAAGTATCGGAGGGAAGACACCATTTCGGTCCATATAATTATCAAAAATTTGAAAGATATTGATGCAAGAAAAAGTTATTTCACAGTACAGGTCATGATCATCATGCAGCAGCGATCCATCTTATTTCTTACCGAAATTATAAAACCTTCTTATTGTAGTGTGATGGTGACTTGCACCATAGTCTTATTTCCTTTTAATTAAATGATGTAATTGTTGTAGCAGCTACAGTTATGACCAGCAATAGAGGGTTAGAATGATATTAACATATATTGATTAATTAGTCTAGACACACCACCGATTTTACGTGGGAATCTTCGACGATTACACTTTAGTTACTAGCAATTCCATACTCCTTGCTATGTTTTTTTTTAGAGAGTAAACAGTTATTTTCCACGATGAATATTGGTATTGTCCCTTTTAAAGATTTAAAAAATTATCGATCGAACAGAAATTTGGTTAGTGATATTAATTTTTATTTGGATATCTACACCGGAAATAATTAAATATGTCAATTTGTTTGACATCAACATGACATGGTAACCATTATTTTCCTTGTCTAATCAAGTTTTGGTTTCTTTTATTTTATTTTATATTTTTTATTAATTTGATTTATTTTATTTATTAATATGATCAATTTTATATAAAATAAAAAAATTGAATTAAGATATTATAAATAAAATAATACATAATTAAATATGTGAGATGATAGTTAATGTGTCATGTCATTAAAATTAACATATTTATGGATCAAACGTTCATAAGAGGATTAATATGATAGATAGAAATTAAAGAAATTTTAATTATAAATACTAAAATAAAAATATCTGCATAGTTTAGGAGTAAAAATATCTATTTTACTGTTTTTTTTTCAGGGACGACACGCACCTACATATTTTTTAATATAAGTAGATAATAAAATGACACGGCTAATTAAGTATCTAACTTATTAAAATGGTAATGAATTATTTCTAAAAAAATACTACTGCATCTTGTTTATGGGTGAACTTGTTACTTCAGTAAATTATTCGAAAACAATTACTCTTTTTTAATACTATATGATATTAGTGTAAAATATTTGTCGACTTATCCATGGTTGATCTCTCTCTATCAAAGAAAAATCCAATTTTAAAACATTGCAGTTTACATATAATGTTAAAATTCTTCACCTAAAGCTTTACACACCAAATTTGTTTCTAATAATTCATTCAATTTAATTTAATTTATTTAATATCCTTTAAGTTTTTATTTATTTCATTACATATCTTTCATTTAAGTTTATATAATTAGAAAAATGAAAGCTTAGGAAATAAAAATAATTAAAATAATAAATTGAAAGAATTTTCAAAGATAAAATTTTAGAAAAAAATTGGTGCAACAACTTAAATTATATTATAGATAGATAAATAATATAAATAAATCATAATTAAAATATTGAATTAAAAAATTATAATATATATCGTATGATATTAAAAGACCATGTACGTCGTCCTTTTTTCTGTCAGGGAGAAATTGCCTTGTTGAAAGATGCTCTTATATTTTTTGGTTATATCGATAAAACATATAAGTTAAACCGTTACCTTTGATGACTTCTAAACTAATCAAATAATTTAAGGTTTTCATCCTGTTATACAGTTGTAAATTGTAATAA
Organism: Hylodesmum podocarpum; assembly: GCA_026586105.1. Lineage (NCBI taxonomy): Eukaryota > Viridiplantae > Streptophyta > Magnoliopsida > Fabales > Fabaceae > Hylodesmum > Hylodesmum podocarpum. The sequence goes on along the minus strand of JALJEV010000071.1, from coordinate 367,038 downwards.
AATAATTTAAAAGGGTTCTCTTGTAAAAGAAGAAAAGATGGTATACTGGTCCTTATGATTAGCGTTACCCCATAAGCATGATAAAATGGAATCAAATGTCCCATTATTTGTGGGCTCTTGTTTGTTGTTATCCTTCTTTTCTTGAAAAACAGAGGGAATTGTTCTCTTTCCAGACGCAACGCAACTCTAAAGAATTTCAACTTCTTTGTGCAAGCTTTGCCTTTTGACCCTGTGCAGTTTTCCCAACACATTACTCGTTAATCCAAAATTATCATTACCAATGTTAATTACCCCATGTTTAGTACTAATAATCAATATCCCACATAATACAATACATAATTCACTTTTAGGAGAGACAAAAATCTTAAACCTGATGAAGCTTTGAATAAGTGATTAGAGTATTGTAAATTAAAAAAATAATAATAATCTGAATCAAGCATTTCTTAGTCATACATAATCATTTAATATTAATAGCAACTCTCTTTTAGAATTTATGTTTAGATCCTTCTAATATATTTATTTTCTCAAAAGTCATTGTTATTTTATTTTAGTCTCCTAGTATATTTATCTTTTCATTTAATTCTTATAATATTTTGTTTTCTCATAAAATCAATACGAACTAAAAACAAATAATTCATGTATGACAAACACATAAATTTGATCGATCCTAAACGCATTATCAGTCCTACTTTATACACGAATTAGAGCACAATTTGATCGATCCAATAAATTTGAACAAACTTAACTCTTACCAGTTTTTAGAGTCTAATCTGATTAGTCCAAGCTAATAATTACTATCCGTTAATATCTGTTGCCAAAAAACAAAAATAAAAAACATGCCTTCCTCGCCTTAAGATATATACAAAAGTCATGCAATAGTACATGACACCTACAAGGAAAGACGTGCTTTGGATAAGAAACTGAACTAGGTTAGGTCTCTAAAAGACTTGCAAACTAAATCAACTTCAATGTACTTTAACAAAAACTAAAATGATTTTTTAGCCAACTTATCAACTATTTTCGTCAAATACATGTGTTATCTTTATTTTTCTCAAATAAAATTAAGAAATGCTAGTAATATAAAAAAAGTGTAAAAAGAAGCAAATATTTCTAGGAAATAGGAACTAGGAACCACAGAATTCCGCATTCCAACCTGGCAACCATATCCGTGATTCTGTTCCGGAACGTGGGTCCTCCTCTAATTGGCAACTACAACACTTTTTAGTATTGTCGAAAATAACGTTTGGACACCGAATTTCAACGTTCACGTGTTCCGCTTTAATTTCTGCACCTATAGTTACTGATCAACACAAATTTTTTATTACTTTGCACGGTGGCGGTAACTAATACTCAGTGAGCTAGCATAATCCTCAGCCAACAAAAAATAGAAACTGACACTTGTTTGTTAGTTATACTACCAGCAACATTGCTTGTTTCTTTAATGTGTGACACGATTTTGTGCCTTTTATAATTTTTACTTCATGGACTCATGGTTTAAGAGTTTTCAGTAACTTAAAATTTTTAATGCAAGCCACGGCATGGATCAACCATATATACTAGTGATATTTTGCTTAATTTTTCACCTTTTCTATATACGCGGCCCATTTAATCTTTTAAACATAGGGCACAAGTTACCATTAAAAATTGACTGTTTCATGTTTCCGCCCCTAGCTTGACTTGGTTGTATAATAAACAAAGGATCCTTTCCCTTTCCCGAAAGGAGAAGAAATTGAAGCAAAAAAAAAAAAAAAACATTCGCACCCACAGTAATATACAAGTCAAGATAAGGCCCAAGGTTTAATTAACGTTATTCATCACAATCCTATTTTCTACGTTATTCACCGTCCTTCCATTTAATGTTATCGTAACCATCTCAATTAAGCTTTTAAAATTGGTCAGCTACATAACTAGCTAGCCAAGGTTAATTGAGCCTTAATTACCTCGACCAATGGAAAGGAGCAAAATACAAATGCTTTATGATGCTAGTCATGCGTTGTTCTCTCAAGGGGCTCTTCCAACTTTTCAACAAATCCATTATCTCAAGAAATTGCTAGGTGTGTTAACCATTCTATATATCATAATATTATTTGTTTGTGTTCATTATTCTTCATTTCTCCTTAATTCTAACACTAAAGTTATTAGCTTCCGTGCATGTAGTATATATGCAAATAAAGGAGTGACTAATATGTTGGAGTTCAATTGATTTGCAGACAAAATTGAAGCCATGGATGTAGGAATCGATGAGTTCGGGCTGTGTGATTCTCCTATGTCGGACACAAGCGGTGATAGCAGCAACGGATTGCTCTGTGGACATGGCTTCGATGAGATAACATACGTTCACATTCATGAATGTGAACACTTTTCTGTGAGCACAAAATAAACATATATAGTTATCAAACTCTTTTAATTCGTTATTTTTCAATGAGTTTATTAATGAGTTGTTTTGTGTAAACATTTTTTTTAAAGTAAAGTTCTGATAGACTTTATTAAAATATTGAATTTAAATATTATTTATATTTAAAAAATTGTTATTTTTAATATAAAGTAGTAAGTCTACAGTAAGTTTAGTAATTTTGTTTTATTGTAACTGTGGACTGAGCCTAACTCAACCCCATAAAATTAATCTGTAAGGTGAAATTTATTCCCATTTATATACATAAAACAGGTCCATCTCTAGGCGATGTGGACTTCACGTCCTTGTATTTTTCTCTAATATTATATTTCTAACCATGTTTAAGTGTAAATAGACATTATAGTTTGATAAACATACCAAATTTAAGTTACTGACAAGACAAATTTAAATTACTCTTATTGAGAGTAAATTGGAGCGTGATCTCATGTAACGAATTTTATACATGCAGATGGGCGTGTTCTGTCTTCCAGCAGGAAAAGTATTTCCACTTCATGATCACCCGGGGATGACAGTGTTGAGTAAGCTCTTATATGGCACTGCCTATGTAAAAGCTTATGACTGGATCTCAATGGATTGTACTGGCTGCCAAACAAGTAAGAAGAGTGTGCTTTGAATCTTAATTTCTAAGTTTAAACGTGCTTTTTAGTCCTAAATTTTCAACACTTCAAATAATATCTTTCTTTTTCTATCATATTTACACTCAAGATGTGTTCAAGAATCATTCTTCTATTATGGCATGGTATAGCAACTATTCATATGACATATAATGTATTATATCTTGATGCGTGTCAAATCATCGCTATTGGTAGAAGCATTTGTTAGAATGTAAAAAAAATTAAAAATTAATTAAAACAACAGTTCACCATATTTGCAAGACAAACAAACATATTTTTAACCTATTTTTAATTTACTTAACCATAATAACAATTTGTCTGTCAATATTGATGTGAGTGTGCAGTAGGATTGGCTGGGAGGGTAGTGGATGAAGTAATCAAAGCACCACATGAACCATCCATATTATTTCCAAGAAGTGGTGGTAATATTCATTCTTTAACAGCGTTGACACCATGTGCAATATTAGACGTGTTATCTCCACCATACTCTGAAGAGTTTGGAAGACCTTCCACTTACTACTCAGATATTCCTATACCTTCTCTTAATGGTAATTTAATTTTGGATTGCCTAATTCTCTTCATTAATTTATCTTTAGGTTTAATTTAAGCCATTGATTCATGAATTTGATATGATATTTGAAGGCACAAATCTAATAAATGGACTATTGTATTGACTAAGCATGGTTTTAGAATAATTTTATAAGTAGTTTATTATTAATTGGTTATTTTAATACCATTATATAATCTTGTATTAACTAATAGAATAAGTATGAAATAATAAATTAGTCTATTCTTTTTCATTTTTTTAAGAGGTTTCACTACAGTAAATAATTTTCTATGTTACTAACAGAATTCTTATTATTTTGTGTGCTATGGCTACAGGTTATGCCATACTTGAGGAGAAAGCCATGCCTAGGGACCTAGTTGTTGAAGGAGCACCATATCTTGGACCTTCAATTGTAACCATAGACGATTACAAGTTGGGTCAAATTGGTTTTCACAACCACGTGTAAATTGAGTCTGTATATGTGGATATATATATATATATATATATATATATATATGTAATTATAAATATATATATTAGCGACAATGTTTGAAAGGGGATAGTTTTGAAGGCCACAATTATCGGAGCAATTAGTATATATGAAAATACATGGGCTTTGGAACCACTTCATATTGTTCATTGCCGTAACCACAAGGGGAGTGCATAATTTTAGACTTTTGGTGGCAGCATCTTTATGGTCAACGACGATTATTTGTAACGTATTCCAACCAAGTTGATGTCACGACGATTAGCCTTGTTGTAATTAGATTCATGGGCAGTGTTAATATAATGTTCAATTAACAATTAAATGTTGATATGGAAATGTAATTGTATCTGTACTCAATATTTTAATTTTAACGGCAAAAAGTTTACAGGAATAAAAAGTCAAAATTCTAAAATCAATGAAAAAAAATCATTAAAAAGGTAGTAACATTATGATAAATCATAAAAGAAGTATATTATATAAAAAAATATTTAATAAAAAATTACACTGATTATAAAATATATATATATATATATATATATATATATATATATATTTTATTAGTGAGTTTACTATTAATTGACTGACTATTAACTTCGTATCGTAGTTCACTGAAAATCAAGACAGAAGCATGTCAAGGGAACGTGTTATATATTAGAAATCTCCCGGTTTACAAAAACCTTTCAAGCTAATATTTATGCATCCAACTTTAGGCTGCAGGCTAACTCCTGCTCTTAAGAGTATATATTTGGGATTGACATACAATATTCCATCATTTTTATTTTGTTTTTTTAGTACTATATAAGTTGCAACTCAATCCTGATACTAGCCAGTGGTGGGTGCATGTGTCACTCGTAATGTGAAGTGGAAAACTGCCTAACATTTGCCTTGGACTAGAGCCATGATCTCCATTTGACCAAATCAACTACTTACAAGTCTTGCCATTAAATATAACTTCATTTCGTTGTATCCAGATTGACCATACCCTCATCATCTAAACAAACCAGCATATCTATTTAGCAGTTTTTCCACACACCATACATAAGTGGGCTTGAGGTTGGTCAGGCAAAACTGTTTGTGAATAGATGGAAACTAGTTTCATCTTCCTGCAAGCATAGTGGACATGATAGCAGTTGACTAACAGGTAAAGCATGTTTAATACTTAGATTATCTCTTGTTGGTATTCTATCTAAACCTAATCGCCATACAAAGACTACTGTCTAAAAAGGAACTAATTAATATCGATCATATAATCTTGAAAAATTCCTCCCAGTCAGTGTTTGGATGGTCGTTTAAGAGATTATAAGCGAGTTTGACATTATAGTGTCTATTACTTTCTCCCACCCATCTCCAACCGTCACATTCCTCCCCTAGTTAGCATGATTTATGTATAAAAACACTACACTAACAACTGGGATACGGCCAACCACTGTATCCCATTTTGTATTTTTGAAAAAAAGGGAAAAATACAAACCAAAACGACATCGTTTTGGTGTTTCACAATTCGTAAAAATTTAAACCTTAAAATTTCATTTGCTGCCGACAAAAGCGAAAACAAATCCTTTTCTCCCTTTCTCTACACTCATTACTCACAATCTCCCAATCTTCCTACATTTCTCCCTCAATCTCTCATCCATTTCTCTCTCAAACTCTCAATATTCAGGAAGATTGAGGCATACAACCGTCTCGGAATTCCGGAATCCTCGGAGTGTGTTTATCGGTGAAGTCCGGAAAATCGTCTCTTACTCGTCTCTTCCTCTTTCGTTCAGGTTGGTCGGTTGTGAATGTTGATTTTGTTTTGGTTTTATATTCAATTTCATTGTTGTATTCATGACCCGTTTTATTATTATTATTCCGTTGTGCCTTAATCATGTGTCTAAGCATTGCATGAGATTTGCTTGTGTTTTTTTTCTATAAATTGTTTCGTGAAGTTGTTGTTTTCGTTCTGCATATGATTTAGTGGAGTTGTTGTATAAGACGTCAGTTGCATGAAAATTGAGTGACCAATGCAAAGTCATGTTTAATAAGTACACAAAATTTGTTGATGCAGTAAGACAGTCTTAGAGTACACAATACCCAGATTAAAAGTACACAACACCCAGATTTAAAGTACACAATACCCAGATTAAAAGTACACAACACTCACAGTAAAACTACACAACAAGTTTTCATCAATTACGTGCATCAGAAATTAACATATTCAGGTGGAAATCGATTACCACAAAGGGTAATCGATTACTCCCTTACTACCTAGCATTTTCCAAATTTTTATAAAGTGATAATCAATTACCACGAATGGGTAATCGATTAATTGCTACAGATTTTTGGGGAAAGCCATAGTTTGTGCAATTTTTGGGTATGACACATACGAAAACGATTTTTGGGGAAAGCCATTGTTTGCTACGAAAACGAAAATGAAAATATGATTAGGGCACAAGGAACCAACCTGAAACGAATACCGAGTGTTTGAGAGTGTTCCTTGACAGAGAACCTAGATTAGGGAACATCGTTGAGAGGCCATCGCTGTTGAGAGACCACCACCGTTGAGAGACCACCGCCGTTGAGAGACCACCGCCGTTGAGAGATCACCGTCGTTGAGATATCACCGTTGTTGAGAGATTGAGAGTGAAAGGGACGTTTTGATGTAAGTACGAGAGAGGGATTGAGCGAGATTGAGGGGAAGAAAGTCGTGAGGGATTGAGAGAGATTGAGGGAAGAAAGTCGTGAGGGTTTGAGAGAAATGAGATTCGCGGGTTGTGTGAGTGAAAATGGGATTCGCTGTGAGAGAAAGTGAGTGAAAGTAAGAGTGAGTGAAAACGGCATTCGCGGGTTGCAATTTCAAATTTTAGGAATTTTTTTTTATTTTGTTAACTATTGTGCAAAACGACTTTGTTTTGCTTGTATTTTTTTTTATTAATAATACGGTTTGGGATACGGTGGCCAATTGGCCCCGTACCCCAGTTGTTAGTCTAACGAGACTATTTTTCTTTATGTATTGTCTTCCACTATTCCGAGGTCTTTGATTGATGTGTGATGTCTTCTCGAGTTGTTGTTCTTGGCTTTATTACACGTGCCCACAATGAATTCTCCTTGCATAAAAACCTCCACAATCATCTTGCTAATTAAAAGAAGAGCAAGATCATAATACATAACAAAATTAATTGTACAACCTATTTCTTTTTTCTGTTTTATTTTTTTATAGTTGTATTCTTTACCAACATCCTAGAATATGTTGAGGTGTTTCTTTTCTGTTATTTCCTTTTGTCTTTTCCTCTATCTCTAGGCTCTCTAGGTTATATATATATATATATATATATATATATATATATATATATATATATATATATATATATCTTAATGTTGTTATTCAATGGACAGTGAGAAATATAATATCATCAACTTTGTCTTTGAGCCTTCCTTTCCTCGTTTTGTCTTTTCTTTTTTAGTATTAGAGCTTTACCTTGGAGCTCTACTATTTCCTGCAACCTCGATCAAAATTGTAGATATAAGTTCCAATAAAAACAATCCCAATGCTACCCAAACACAACATGATCCTTGCCTTGATCGCTCAAGTCCATGTCATATTCATCCAAGTGAAAACCCATCTGCTATCTCTGTTACTCTAGCACATGGTAGAAAAAAATCCATTCTTGGTCCCATTCAATGCCAATAGCTTTAATTTCTAAAATCAAGATGGTTTTCTTGACCATCTTTACCATACATCAATCATCTTTATGATCCATCCTATCCATACATGGGAGTGTTGTAACACCTTAATAATGTCTTGGCTGCTGCATCGGTTATCATCGCGGATTACTCAAACTCAACTCATGACATGATTGTAATTAGTGTAGAAACTATTATTTTAATAATATAATTAAATTAAACTTATAAATTAAAAATTAATGGGAGAATTAATGAAAACTAATTTCTAAACATGAAACAAAGTATAATAAAATTTTTAGAGATTAGGAAAACTAGTGAAATTTGGAGTTTTGGGGAAAAATGGGCCCTACACATTCACAGGTAGGTTCAGAGTCAAAATCAGATTTTAAGTCTTTACCTTAATCTTTGGACGTGCACACCCTCTTCATCTTGGTCACCATTTCAATTTTCTCACTTCTCTCACTACAACTTATTTTATCCTCCTTCTCTCTACATTCTTCTTCTTTCTCTGCCCATTTTCTTCCTCCTCATCTGCTATCCCTTTAAGTCACCACCATTGTGCCACCACCAAATTTGGTGGTTTGGCTGACCCTCTAGCTCAAGAGTAGCTCTGTCCAGACTTGGTAGTAGTGTGGTGGTGGTAACTTTGGGAGGAGAGTGAAATGAGTGGAGAAGGAAGAAGAATGTAGAGAGAAGGAGGAGAAAATGAGTTGGAGTGAGTGAAGTGAAAAATTTAAAATGGGAGACAAAATGAAGAGAATGTGCACGTCCAAGGCTAGGATAGAGACATAATATGATTTTGGCTCTTAATGGGTCCACATGTAAGTGTTTGAGACCCATTAAAAGTGACATGTAACTCGAGTAATTTTTACGAGTAGGTGGCCAGAATATGTTTCATGTTTTCTTATTCTAGAGTAATTTCCATTCCAAGTTTCTTTGTGTTTCTTGTAGTTTTACATCAATGGTATCTTGTTCCCATGAAACTTGTTGAATTTGTGTAATTTGAAAGCCATAACCGCGAGTTTCCTTTTTTGTTACTACGCTTTGTTCATATAAACAACATAGTTTTTGTGTTCCCTTGTATTTTGGTGAGACTTCTTGTGCAAGTTTTATGAGTTACATGCTTATATGACTCTAAAGTGCTCATTTTAAATCCAATTGTGCCTTGTATCTTGAATATCACCATTGTTATTATCAATTGAACTTAAAAGTGCTCTTGTTCTTGCACATTTGTTTTGGTCCAAGCTAAAAAGACATCAAATGTAAAGAAAAAACAAAAGATAAAGAGACAACACAGAGAAAACAAGTCAAAAGAAAGAAAAAGTGAGAAAATCAAAAGAAAAGTGAAATTGTGAATAAAAGTTAACATCAAGTGAATCAAGAATAAGAAATTGATATCAAAGGAGTAGAAAATAAACATTTAATACATCAAATGTGTGAAAAGAACATCAATATGAGTTGAGTTGAAAGTATTAGAAAATAGAGACACACTAGGACCCTTAAACATAACACACACTAGTCTTAGTTAAATTGCTAATACTTTGAATTTTGGACTTGAGTGTGTACTTGCTCTTTGCATGTTGTTTTCAGTCTTTATGTTGTTGTACACCTTGCTATAATTTGATCTACAATTTGTTTGCTGATCCTAATTGCAAATTTGGTCTCTAGAATGGAGGCTAATATACTTGTTATAGCCTTGTGAAAATCAGTTGCTAAGTTTGGTCTCAAAATCGATGGCCAATTTAGTTTCTATTTTGTTGTCACATTGGAATTTCACTTGATTCCTCTTGGTTTAGACATTTACTATATCATTTCATCATCACTTGCTATCCTTTGATTGTGCCTTTGTCTCATTATAATCTCTAAATTTGAGCAGCCTAACTTTCTTCAAATTTTAGCTTTTATTGCTTGTCTCATTTGGCCTCCATTGGTTTTGTCTAGAGTTTGTACTTTTTTGGAACTCTTAAGCTCGTCTAGGAATTATTCCTCTTTCATAATAGGATAATAGACCTTGGTAAGTAATTAGAGGTTGATTTTAGGAAGCTCAAAGAGAGTTAGTGAAAAAAGACAAGAGAGATACATCATAGAAATAGTCAAATAAGAGCGATACACGAGCGTTTAGGTGCAAACATTTAGAGAGTAGAAAGGATAATTTTTCTTGTCAACTAACCTTTCTTTGCAGTCATGGAAAACTCACCAAGCATTGGAAATGGGTTGTCACCAAGGACCATGAAAATGATGGAATTATTGATGAATAGACTTAATACAAGTTTGGATGAGAGGTTGGAACAATATGAGAGGAAAAGGGAGTTTGAAAGAGGAACTATAGAAGAAAATATTAAACATAGTTGTGAGGAGGAGGAGAGAAGAACTAGAGAAGAAATACATGGAAGAGAGAAAATCAAAGGACATTGATGGAGGAAGTATTTATGATGAAGATTATGCCTTTGAGGAAATGAACCGGGAAAGGAAGAAGGAAAAGAGAGTTGACCATGAAGAAAGAAGAATTGACCGAAGCTATATGATACATTGCCATGAAGATGAAGCAAGGTTGGATGAAAGAAACTTGAAAGTAAATCTCCCAAAGTTTCTTGGAAATAGGGGAGCCGAAGCCTATCTTGATTGAATTATGAAAGTGGATCAAGTTTTCCTTTACTATCACTGAAGAAAGGAAGGTAAGCCTAGTTACTTTTGAGTTTGAGGGCTATGCTCTTGTGTGGTGGTACCAAGTGCAAGTGGATATTAGAAGACATTTTAGAGCAAAGGTCACTATTTGACAAAAGTTGAAGAATACTCTTAGAGAGAATGATTCAATGCCATCTTCCTATTCAAGATATCTCCACATTAATTTACTATTTTTTATCTTTTAGAAACTAAATTATCTAACTCACACTTTTGTAATAAAATAATAATTTACTCAATTTTAAACTTTATTTTTATCTGATGTGTTCCTCTTAACATCTCTTTGAGATGGATTAGTATGGTTTCTGTACGCTTAGGACATTAGAATATTGAACCATGACCTATGAAAGACATAAGATAAAAATAAATATATTGACTATTCATTGTGAGAACCTAATTCTTGACTAAAAGGGACACCAAAGACCTCTATCCTTCTTCTGTGCAAGAGGAGGGACATAATTTTTAATTTTTTCATGTTATCAAAGAATTGAACAATAAAAATAAATAACAAATACTTGATCGAATGAATCAGATCACATAAGAATAAAGTTAAAGTCTAACTATCTATTAAGATGTTTGAGCTATAATGCGATATCAACCCTTTCAGCCTTTGATATTATTTATTCATTATTTGTTCACCTAGTCCAATGAATCCATGGGCGGAAGAAGCTAGTATCCGCGTCACCCTTTAAACTATTCGATCTTGAATTTTTTATGTAGCAGCTTATTTTATTGTCTTTAACTAACCTATATTCCTCCATGAAATTCTTCATCCTCTGTCAAGTAGACATGTTAGCCAGTTCATCTTTTGGCATCTAGGTCCCATACTATTTTGACTAGGCTAGACTTCGTCTCTTTTAAATTCCCAAACGTCTGAATTCGTCGGTTAATATATAGAGAGAATATATATTTTTTTAAACAGAAAAGTTAAGATCTAACACAGGTACTAGATCTCGTTTTGTAAAAATATATTGAAAGATAGAAAAAAGAAGTAAGTTGGAAAGACAGGTTTAGTGTTTGGTCCATCGATAGTCAAGAATTGAATCCAGCAAAAAAGATTAGTATATATTTATTTAAAAAATATTCATATATTAAGTGTCTAATCTTGTCTCCATAAAAAAATTGTGTTTAAGAAATGAGATATCTAAATGAAAAAACTAGAAAAAAAATACAAAAGGAGATTTCTAATTATTACCATAACGCATTTTTCATTGATGTGTCTGCCACAACTAATCTATTTAAACATAATAAATTAAAATTTATTTTTATTTTTGTGTTTTTTTGCAATTTTAATTTAAAGAAATGAGTTCCTTGATAGTCTTATAACAAAAAAAAAAAATTCTTTTTAGATTGACAACCTAGATTAATAAAATGAGTTTGTAGACAAATTTTGCTGTACAACACCCAACAAATGTGAATAAAAAATTTACTTGCAATTGTGCTTCAACAATCGGTGAATGTTTCTGGGCATATACTTATAGCCAGCTTTATATTTTATTAAGTACAGATGCATTCGAAATTCTATATTATTAAGATTGGTTGCAGCTGGAAAGGTGGCATGCTTATCTTCAGCTGTAAAATCCAAAATGACAAGCTTATCCTCGTCCAAATTAACACTTTCACTAATACAATACAAATACAAGTACTGTTGAAATTGTTAAGGTTGAGGTATATCAAACGCCAGCATAGGCACATTTATGCATTGTTTAATTGTATTATTTTAGTCTGAGTAGTTGTATATCATTTTTTACTATTCAAAGAACTTATCTATTCACTTAACTTTCTACCTTTAATACAAAATTAGTTTCCCATCAAATTTTTATTAAATTATTCACAAATTGAACTAATCAAATTGTTTTTTAACTCAGTAATCAAATCAGATTTTGTCCAAAATAAAAATTTACGAAATTTCCCTCCTCAAATCATAATCAAGTTCTTACTATATTTCTTGTTTTAAATTTCTTCCGTAGAAATAACAAGAAATTAATATGAATCAATTTTAAAATTAAAAATTAATCAAATACAAAATTAAGAAATAAAACCCTATATATTTTAAAATAAAAAAACACAAAATATAATTAAATATGATTTTTACTAAAAATGTAGATATCTAGATTTCATTTTACGATAAGTGGTACGAATTCACCATTTTGAACTTCCAGTTCATCATTTTACAGTAACTAGAATTAAAATAAAAGTATCATATTATATCATTCATATATAATTTTCAATCTCTTAAAATAATTAATTTTTTAAAAAAAAATAATAAAAAAAAGAATCAAATAATAATAATAATAATAATTATAATATTATTATTGTTATTATTATCATTATTATTATTATCCTTATTATCATCATTATTATTAATATTATTATTATCCTTATCAGTTACACTTGTCATAACTCACAGGTATAGCACAGCACAATTGATATACAATCCTATCCTACACAACCAGTTACGTTTACAATAATGACGCTACAATATTTTGTATTATTTGATATTTTGGGGAAAATATAAAGATTTGTAGATATGACAGACAATATATTTTAATATATTAAAAAATACATATTAATTTTTATAAAATAAATTAAATGAAATTTTATGCCACTCAGCTTTAATATTCTGGTGCATTGTATTGAAAAGAATATAATTAAACGTATAAATTTTATAATAAAACAAAAGAAATAGTAAATAAATGCCACCTCTCTGTTGCAAATGTTTATATCATTAACATTCTTGTTGTTATCTTAAAAAATTAATTTGATTTAATTCAAGTTTTATAATTAATTTAAATCAAAGCAAACCTAAATATTGACACTATCTTTTTATCATAAAATACAAACAATTTTTTTTTATTGTAACATAAAAAGTAAATTTAAAAGACTGTATATAAATACAAAAACACTAGTTTATCTATAATCATTTTTCAAGAATAAATTTATCTGCGCCAATATGTTATGACAAAAAGGAAATGTTTATATATTTTGAAAAAGTTAAATAGACATCAACTATGAGCATTCATAATATTGATATTATTAAATATATTTTAAAAATAATTAAAGTACAAAAGTTTGTAAGAATATTTTTCATAAATAGTTACCTAACTAACAATAATAGAAGTATAATGGTTAGGAATAACCTTTTTTCTCATAAATAGTCACCTAAAAATAACAAAATTTCAAAAGTTAGGAAGAATATTTTTCCATCGAGGTCCCCACTAGCTCTACCGTAAGAGCTTTAAGTTTTTCTTTTGTATAAAAATTAACAATTTACAAGCTCTAATTAATTAGTTCAACCGGACTATTTGACTAACTAAAAGTAATTAATGAAATAAGTATGAAATAGTTTCTTAATTTTAAAATCTACTGTTGTTTAAATATTTTATTGTATTTTATTTTCTTAACTAGGACATCCGGCGAATTCCTCACTTCTTAATATCATTCATGATTTCCTATACTAAAAATATATACATTATAACATTGTTTTTTAAGGTTTAATCACGTTTTTCAATCAATTTTATTGTTTTAGCAAATTATACATCTAATTTTTATATTTATAACATTTTTCATTTAATCATTATAAAATTATAAATTTTATCATTTTATTAGATGTCTAAAAATAATTAATAACATTAATATATTTTGCGAGTAGGATGAGTCAATTAATTAATATAGTGTAATTTTATTAATTTATTTTATTTCAAAGTGAATGAATCGAAAACAAATTTTTTAATTTCTTAATTAACATTTTATACCTTTATATCAGGATTCTAAATAATAATACACTGATAAAAATTATTTTTATAAAATTTAAAGTATTTCTTCTGTTATACTTACAAATAAAAGATGAAATGAGATTTCTAAAATTTCATCCTCTTCACACCATTAAATAATTAATTAAACAAAAAAAATTTATAACATGATAATTTTTATAAATACAAAATTTTGATAATGTAATTTATTAAAATATTAAAATTAGATTAAAAAAGTACGATTGAGTTTTTTTATTATTATAAATTACCGTATCGCGTAGAAGTTTTGTCTACTTATCTGTAATTCATGATATTATTATAACGTATACAATCAGCGTCGTCGCCAAGTAAAAGCTAATTTTAATTAAAAAATAGTACTAAAAACATATAAAAATATTTAATTAAATTTTATATTTTATTATTAAACATACTTATTTTAAGTGTTTTATTCAAATTAAGAATTTTGTTTCAATAACTTAGGCAGTAAAGCATCATTTTAGATTAGTGTTACTAAAGCGATAAAATTTTAATTTCAGTTACAAATTAATAGTGTGAAAATATTTATTTGTAAATATTTGAACTTCAACGATTTTTTTAAAAATTATTTTTGAATAAAAATGTTTTTTTTAATTATCTTTGACGGAGTTATTTTCTGAAAAGAATTTAATTTCTTATTTTTATGAAACTATCATTTTCACATTTATTTTTATATCTTTTAAAAATATCAATAATTAACGTAATTTTATTTGACTGTATAAAATTATTTTATTATAAATATAGAATAGATTTTATGCATTAAATATTTATTTATTAAAAATTTCATTATAAAATAACATATATTAAATATTTTAATTATATAATAAATAATTATTCTATATATTTTCACACACTAAAAGCTTTAACTAGTAGTTAATTAAAATTGAGTTAAGTCGTTGTGTCAAATATTATCGGTTTCATTTATGTTTCTGTGTGCATTTGTTTACTTTTTTTTCCCGTTTTCTGTTTTCGTATTTGCCACTCTATGTTTTATGGACAGCGACATTCACATTAGAGTCAAAGGGTGGCGCTTGCGTCTTTGTTAAGACTTTGAGGACATTTTCACAAACCCGAGAACCTACTCTTTTGTCTCATTGGAATAAGACATTAGCTTTGAGTTCTGCTTTTTCGATCCTTTTATTTAAAAATATATTAATAAACAACACACGGGTGTGTAGCAGAATTGCAGTGAAATTTGGCAATACTAAAACATGGAGCGATATGAGATTCTCGAAGATATTGGCTCTGGGAATTTTGCTGTGGCCAAGCTTGTTAGAGATAGCTGCACCAATGAACTCTTTGCTGTTAAGTTCATTGAGAGAGGCCACAAGGTTTGCTTCTTCTTCTTCAAACCTTTCAATTTCACTTCATTTATTATTTTCTTTTATTTTTTGGTGAGTAATTATCTAGTAGTATTTTTTGTTTGTGGTTCACTGTGGATATATATGTGCTGCAGATTGATGAGCATGTCCAGAGGGAAATCATGAACCATAGATCTTTGAAGCATCCCAATATTGTTAGATTCAAAGAGGTTGGTAAAGTACACCCATGTTCTTGACAATGATTAAAAGGGTGTCTCTTATTTTCAGCTAAGTGATAAAATCTTGCAAAATTATGTGATTTGTTTTTGGTCTGCTATTTGGACCTCCTTTCTATTATGCTAACCAGTTGTCATTTACTCATCTAGCTTCTTGGTTTAATTCAGTGTCCATTTTTTACTGCGAAGAATTTCTTTGTCAATTTTTTTATTGGTAATATATTAGTATGTGAGTGTTGCCCAAGAATTAAAAAATGAGCATGTGAAATGTGAGATGTTGAGAATGTGTGTGGTGGTGGTGGAAAATTGTTACCACTGTCATGAAAGATGGGAACTTGGAAAGTTAGCTACTTGTATATTTTGGTCTACTTGTATATTTTCAATGTGAATATTGATCTACTTGTATATTTTGGTCCCCTATTCGGTTATTCTACCATTTACTTAAGTGGGTTAGGAATCAGAATTGAATTTAGAATAATACAAAGCTCCCTGCAACAAATTTATTCGAATGCATTTATGAAAATCCTTCTTTTTGATTTATTAGATGGATAGCTGATTTCACTGACTTTGGTCTAATGAAAATTTCACTAATTTCCTATTTTTTTTTCCTTTCCCTATGTTTTATGGGTGGTAGTGCTAGTGTTTTGTGCTTCCCTCTGAATAAATTTTAATTTTATGTTGAGCCATATACTAGTTATTCTGTCAATGTGAACATACTCCCATAGTTTCATTGGAATAATATTCAAATCAGTGTCAAAAGAAGAAAAAGAATCCTTTCTACGAGATTTGATCACTCTACTTGTAGGTCCTGTTGACACCAACACATCTAGCCATAGTAATGGAGTATGCTTCTGGAGGAGAACTCTTTGAGAGAATATGCAACGCTGGTAGATTCAGTGAGGACGAGGTAATATAGAAAGTGAGGTATTTTTTAATTAGTTTATGTATTTCAGAATTTATATAATCTAGATTTTATTTTGATGAAGAGGTTTCCATTTGATGAAGTCTATAAGGTTGAACTTGGTCCATATTTGGGTCATTTGGTAATGATATGCTAGTATATGCATTATTTCATTCAGAAACTTAAGTTCTCAAATCTCTCTGTTGTCACCAGGCAAGATTTTTCTTTCAGCAATTGATATCAGGAGTCAGTTACTGTCATTCTATGGTATGAAACATTCAAACTAAACCAAACATTTATCTTGAATCATGTTATTTCACAATGAATATATACTTATATTTAAAAGAATGTTTATGCAGCAAATCTGTCATAGAGATCTGAAGCTTGAAAACACACTATTAGATGGAAGCACTGCACCGCGAGTCAAAATTTGTGACTTTGGTTACTCAAAGGTAGTATAATGTTTAAGAAGGATTACAACTCTAGATGATGCCACCTTCTTCAAGTGATGTTAATTTATTCTTATCTTTTTAGTCATCAGTATTACATTCACAACCTAAGTCTACAGTTGGAACTCCGGCCTATATTGCACCTGAGGTTCTTACAAGGAAAGAATATGATGGAAAGGTGAGGTCTTAATCTTTCTCATTGCTTATCCTTTGTCTTGGTCATTTTTTTTTCTTTCTTTTTTTTACTTCTTACATACATGTGGTCCTTTTTGTGTTCTGCTTGTTGCTCTCTTTTCTAACTACATGTTTTGATTGGAAACTATAGGTTGCAGATGTATGGTCTTGTGGAGTCACCTTATATGTGATGTTAGTCGGGGCTTATCCTTTTGAAGACCCTGCAGATCCAAGAAACTTCAAAAAGACCATTGCTGTGAGTGATAATAGATTACTGCAAACTTATTCAATCCTTAAACAAGATTAAATCTAGACGGAGTTTATTATTTTGTTGCACTTTCTCTAAATGATGTTTCAATTGGACCCCTGGTATTACAGAAGATCCTTAGTGTCCAGTACTCAGTCCCTGATTATGTACGAGTTTCCATGGAATGTAGACATCTTTTATCACAAATATTTGTCGCGAGTCCTGAAAAGGTAATTAATTGGTTTGATGTCTAAAATCTGTTTGTTTTCTTCATCTATAATTCCTACCGGATTGAAGATTTAATTGCTGTAACTTTGGAGTACAGATGTCAGTTACTGTTTCCAATGGCACATACTTTTCATACCAATACAATAGTTACCCCAAAAAGACTGCATATTTATTTTCAAGTAACTTGGAAGTTCTGCTTTTCTCATACCATTACATATTTAAGTGTTACTTTTCCCTATTTTGGCTTCAAATAAGTGCATTTTGGGCACAATTCTAGCAATGATTATTCTTTCCTTTATCTTGATGAAAATCTTCTATGTAGCTTCTTTTCCCATTGTATTGAGCCTTTTATGGCATTGTACAGAGAATAACAATGCCAGAGATTAAAAACCATCCATGGTTTTTAAGGAACTTGCCCATAGAACTGATGGAAGGTGGAAGCTGGCAAATAAATGATGTAAACAATCCATCACAAAGTGTTGAGGAAGTGTTGTCTATTATACAAGAGGCAAGAAAATCACTTAATGTTCCCAAGGTTGGTGGCCTTCTTACTGGGGGCAGCATGGACCTGGATGACTTGGATTGTGATGCAGATCTTGAAGATTTAGAAACAAGTGGTGAATTTGTGTGTGCTATTTAAGTGTGTACATGAACAAGATGAGAAAATGTGAATAGATTTTAATGTGTGGGCTGAAATTCCTTGGTAATTTTTTGAATTAAGATCAATAGTCCCATTTGTTTGGACTTGTTAGTTATTTCTTAGTTTGATATTCGAAGGGTTTTTCCTTCTGCTCATTTTGCTCTCTCCCCCATCATGTGGATGTGATCAAATTTAGGAACTTCCAAATTCATGTACCATTTTCCTAGTCATGTAACACCACATGTTCCAACTATGAGAATATTAAATAATGCTAGTTGTGGCAGGTTCCACTTTTACCTCACGGAAAACTGACATATGAGAGTAAGCTTTTGTTAGTGGTTTTATTTTATATGGTAGAGTGGAAATTGAGCAAGCATGGCTCTTGTTGAAGGCTTTGCCCTCAACCCATGGCCCCCTCATTGGGTAGGATTTTTCTGTATACATGCGTTTGAAATTTTGTTATCAAAACTAATAAAATTATCGTCGTTATAATATATAATATATTGTGATTGAATCACGGTATAAAATATTTTATCTTATTAATATATGAACTTTTTCTCATCTTGTATTATATTATTGAAAACTTTTCTTGTATTATTGAGAACTTAAACTGTATTCTTCCCGGTTTGAAATATTAGGAAAAAAAAAGCATGTATTATAATTTTAAATTAATTTCACTTAATTGAGATTTTATTTTTAATGAATCTATTTTCTTTATTTTATATCAAGGTCCAATGAAGTTAATTTGTAAAGAACAATATTCTTCAATTTGAGATAAATATAGTTAAATGATATTCGTTTTCTTAGCTAGCATGATCATAGATATATTTGTTTTCTTATAATGGGTATTGGAGAGAGTATTTTATTGATTGGACATACGTATCTTCAACTAACAGTCAAAGATTAAATTTTTAAATATTGAAATTCAGGATTGATCTTTCTTAGTACATATTCTAATGATGTCATCCACTATTTTTATATTATTGAAAACTTTAAGAGAAATTAGCCATGCGAATTATTCTGTTATAATTTAACAATGATCTTGCAAGTGGCCCCTTGAGGGACCGGGTTCTTATGACAATAGACTCTTTGATTTTGAGGTTACAAGAAGATTCCTATTTTAAAATTCCATGTCTATCAAGAAATCTCTGTAACACAGCATAAACATTTGTAGTACGGAATCAATAAATTTGCTGACACTGTTTTTTTTTTTTTTATGCCATACGCTTCCGGACAAACATTTTTGCCTTGGAATCAGTCAAGAAAGGCCACAATGATTGATAGTATGGGTAAAATAATTAATTGTTAGAAAATTTATGTTGCTATTTTGTGTTTATAATTTTATCAGTATTAAAAAATTCCGAAAAAAAAAAAACTTTTGAACATTTTTGCACATATAACAAACCAGAATCTTCGATTCAACAGCATTCACTTGAGCGGAATACTAATATAAAGCATACCAAGTATAAGATGCTTTTCTTGATGTGTCTCCGTGAATTTTTCTCACAAATCATAGGACATATCCTTCTTATGAATCTTATTCCAGCGATTAACAAGGTGTTCTTCATAGTGGTGAAAGATGAAAGGCAATGTGTCATTGACTCCGTTGTCTCAGTATCTGATGCTCCACTTGCTTTAGCTACTCATGCTGGTTCTAATTTCCTACTGATGCTAAGCCAAAACGTGGCATTAATAAAAATAAGTTAAATTGAGGAGGTTAAAAAGCTTCTTGCAAATATTGAAGGTTTTTTTTTATCAGTTATCATTCCATGCCATGATAACATTTCAATGAGTATATTCTAATCAAGATGAGTAGTCTTGAAGTAGGATGAAAATTCTTGGCACATACAGATACAGGAAAGGAGAAGCACTGAGTACTGACTTCGTAGCTGTCACTCACACAAACACAATCTAGAGGAAGAGATAATTTTTTTACACACTATTTCATTCATAATTAATTTACTTTCTACATAAACTAACTTAGTACATTTACTTAACATTATGTCCCTTTTATACCTAAAATTCATTAGGTAAAAGCCAAAATTCAATGATCATATAATTCAATTTATCATCGTAAAATCTACCTGTACCGGGCTGACACAGTGCATCAGGTTTACATGATGCACTGAGTTGACCTGATGTACCGAGTTGACTTTGGTTCAGCGTATTTTATATCCTGACTCGTAACTAACTCCCGTAAAAAAACGAGATTTATAGATTTAAATAAATTCCCTCGGGATATCTACAAACATAAAACCCTCAAAACACACCTATAAATAATAAGAATGATAAATTTTAATAAAAACGACTAGAAAAACTTCCTTAAAACACATACAATTCAATGAAAGAATCAACCCCTCACGTCACATAAATTCTTATGATCAAATTCAACTCGGTCCATCTAAAATTAGACAAGAACACTATCCTTCATTGCTAGAATTAGAAGTTACTAAGCAAAATTTTATCTATTTATTTTCATTCTATAATGTTAACCTTTGACTTTTGTAAGTTAAATAATCATCTTATAAGATGCAAATATTCTTACCACCAGTTAAAAAGTATTTTATATAAATTAAAAATTATTTTTCCGTTAGTTAAAGACAAATATATGATAAGTGAGAGACGTAAAGAGTTTTTATGTTAGTTTACATCTATTATTAATTCAACATATCAAACAATCTTTCACGTAGTTATGTAAAAAAATAATTATAAAATACTTTTCACTTCGATTTCTCAATTTTTTTAGCCTTAGTTTCCATTTATTTATTTTGTAAAACTTGATTTACTAATAAAAAAATAAAATGTTAAACTAAACTAAGTATGATAATATAAAATAAGTTTACCTCATTAAAAGTTTGAAAGTCAGCATTATGAAAAATCATAGTAATAATACATTTTTTAGGAGAAAATAGTTACCAAATTCTTGTATTATAAATTTCTTTTCAACTCCCGTACACATTCATTGGGTCATCATTACTTATTTTAAACAATATCTACAAAGACCGGTAAGAAGACAATATATACAGTGACAAATAATATCTTTTTATTTCGATCATCTCAATTCCAAAAACCTAGAAATAGCTTATGGGGGATCACATTATGTCTGGGAAAAATGAAACACACATGCCATGTTTGTTTCTGGATAATTCCCAACTCAGCAAATTTTCTTTCTTTTTTTTTTTTTTCTCAAGTTTTGTTTAACTTGCTTCAATATCTCTTTTCATTAAAACTAATGATAAGTGGACGTATGTCATCCATTGTCACATTAACTATTAATTAAAATTTCTGTAAATTGCTCTTTAATTTCCGGACATAACAGTGAATATTTTTGTTTATTATTTTTAATTTCAAAAGCTTAATTAAAAAAGAATTAAAATTTGATTGTCTTCCACGTTGTAATTCCTTAGGAACCAGAACCATATCTTAATCGCGAGGAATGAATAGATGGTAAGAGTTGTGACTCTTGGCTCAACCGCAGCAAAGGATGTTATCAAAGGGACATGCCAAAGCTCCTGTGCATGGTGCATGTGTGACATTGTTTTTGTTCGTGTTGGATTTTTGCCCAATTTCCTTTAATCATCGATCTTTGTTAAAGTCGTGACAAAGTTCTTTTTTCAATTGCTTCTCTTACGTACTGATTTAATAAAATGTCAAATTGTTTCTCTTACGTACTGATTTGATAAAATGTCAAATTTTCATCGCTATTCCTTCCGCTTCTTTTTGAACACCACTTGTTCCCATAACTCAAGGTTATTTCTGGAGACAAATCATAACATGATTCTTTTTATTAAGGGTGAAGGATGGTTCCTTTTTTCCTAAGAAAACAAATATAACCAATTCAATCTTAGAGTTTTTTTTATTTTTTTTATTTTCAATTTATTGTCAATGATTTTGTTGTCCACCTTTTTGAATTTTCTTGATGAAACACAATTTGCTGAAAAATGGTCGAGTTTCTTATATTCTACAATTCGGGTTCAAGTGAACATATGGTTTGTAAGAAATTAAAACCTGGAAGATAATCAAATTTCAATTATTTTATTTTTTAGTTAAGCTTTTAAAATTTTTAAAAAATAAATATAAAATTATTTCATTAGTGCAACTTAAGGTTTTTACTTCGATTAAAATCTATTTTTTATCTGATTTCATCATCCAGAGTAGAAAATGGAAATTATAAAATTATAAATCGATGTAAAGAATAAGTTTTAAATCCGCTGTTAATAAAAATTAATGTTAGTCGGTGGACTTTTCACATCAATTGTAGATGTGAACCGACATGAAAAGTGATTCAGTAAATAAAAAAAATCACATTCCCATCGGTTTAGATTTCAAAAAATATAAAAAGTAATATTTTTTAATATTTATTTTATTTGACAAATAATCATAATAATAATTTATAAAAATATCAATTCAAACATTATCTATCAAATTCATTATTAACAGATATTCTAATGTGGTTGGCTCTAAACTTATTCACATATATACTTAAATAGAGAAACAACAAATAAACAAATAAATCATTTAATTATAAAATTGATAATATTTGAATATAATATTACATGTCAATCGCTAACAAAGATCAGTGATTCACTAATAATATTATATATTATGTATAAAATAATAATATATATAACATTGTCAACAATTAAAGAATTTGTGACATTTGTAAACAAGTGCAATTATTATTCTTCGAGCAAACCACATAATAACACTAGCATCAATTCATTCCATAATAGTTCCAGTATTATAGTTACCTGAAAAATGATTAACAGTTTAATTATGAGCCTACACAGAAAGGGCCAAGTTTATTGGGCATATCACATGAGTCATAACTTACCAAAGGCATGGAAATTCAAACACTATAAGAAACTACTCCAAGTCTAACATTAATTTCTCCAAATAAACATATCACAAACCCAACAACAACAACAATAAACACACTTTAAAACTATCAAAGTAAATATCACTTTTAAAATATGTGTTTGTCTATTACATTTATAGAAGAGTTACACACGATATTTTACATAACTTAATAATTTTAACAAAATCTGGGCAGAGTTTCCTCTATAATTTGGATAATTCCCAAACAAAAACCTATTCAAAATCAATCAAATATAATCCAAAATTATTCAATCAATACATTTCATAATATAATTTCAGTCTATAATAATTATTTACATTCTATCGCACTAAATATATTTTTATAAAATAAATATTCAACCAATCTATAATTAGAACTCAACCAACCCAGTAAGAAATCCTAGAACTCAAGTCTATTCATTATCAGATCATAAGTCAACATAGTTATCCATAACAACAATCCTTATTCATTCAAAATCATGTATATTTCACTTTAACATTGTGGCAATTGATAAAGAAAATAAGTATAAACATAAACTAACCTTTGGAGATTGAATTAATGTGTGACAAGTGTTTTTATATGGGAATGAGAGTGGAATCCTAAATAAGGGAGAATCGTACTACAAATAGAGAAAAATAAAGTAAAAAGAGAGGCATAAGAAAGCATAGAGGGGGAGAAGAGAGAGGAAGAGAAATGAGTACTCACAAAAGGCAACGGAAAAATCGTAAGTGAGAAGAGAGAAACTTGCGATTAGAAAGGCAAGGAGAACGTGGAGGAAGACGAGGAAGTGCAACGAGAAGAGAACAGAGAAAGAGCGTTGTGCAGACAATCAGAATAGTAAGGGAATCAATGCAACAAGGACAAAATGGCAGAGAGACACCAGAAGCAATAGAGGAGAGAGACAAAACGAGATCGCATGAGAGGGAAGTAAAAATGAGAGAGAATGGTGCGCAAGTGAGTGAGATGAACAATAAAGAATAAATGAAATATTTTAAAATATGATTTTTCACTATAGTTTCACTCTAAACTAACGTAGATTCAACATACCACATTAATTGTAAATACAATTGACATGAAATTCAAATAATCCCCGTTAGTTGACACCACAAATAAATGACATATGTTTACTATTTAACCGATGCAAAAAAAAAAAAAAAAAAAAAAAAAAAAAAAAAAGCTAACATCAGTTTTCAGTGACCAATATAAAAAAAAACATATAAGGCTTTTTGTCTAGTATAAACTTTGACAAATATCTACGTACCATTATTTCAGTGACCAATATAAAAAAAAAACATATAAGGCTTTTTGTCTAGTATAAAATTTGACAAATATCCACGTACCATTAATTTTAATGAGAATGGGCATTTAAAACAAGCTAAACAAAACTTCCACCCAACCCTAGGATGTATTTACTTCCCATCTCATCTTCACATTCAAACATTGTCATACAAGGCAATTTCGATATTTCACTCCCTATATTTCTAATATACTCCCGGTTCCATCTTTATTTTCAAAAATACTCCACATGAATTTCATTTGATTTTTTAAAAATTAACATACTACAAGACAAATATTCCACAAGATTCTCTTTTTTCTTATTTAATTTATCTATTTAGATGAATGATGGTAGTACTTTCACTTTAATTTGAGTTAAAGTTATATTTCACATAACATGAATGAATAAGATTATTTAAAAAGATATTTATTTTAATATAATAATGTTTCGTTTAATAACTAATTCAGGTATCTATATTTATTTATTGTGTTATTTTTTTATACTTAAATACATACTTTATTTTATTTATGTTATATGAAACTTTTATTTTAATCATGTGTAATTATCAAAATTAAAGATTGTAATTTATTATAAATTTGATTTAACACTTACCTTTTCGCGTTGAGATTTTGTTTGTTCCTTTGTTAGTGTGGTCCTTCGTATTAAAATTCGGTCTCTACTGGTTGCCTGTCCATAAGACATTTGTATCTTATGTACATAAAAATGATTACTAATAAAATTGATCACAATTTATCTTTAATTCTTTTAAATTAACAAATAAAATATTTCAATAAATTCTACTATAAAATAGGATATTTCAATAATTTTATATTATATATTTTACTTGTACTATCTATTATTTATCATTGAATCAAATAAAAAATTGCTATGTACCTTAATTATTTATAATATTTTTTAATTTTGTTCAGTGCCGTAATTTTAAGCAAACGAAACGAACCCACAATATTCCACGATATGCTCTCCTCCTCTCTACGTTTTCCACTTAATTTAACTGCTTTTTTGAGAAGTGCAAAAAAAGGGCAAGAGATATTTTAGAAAAACTTACGTAAATTTCACTATTTTTATACTTTATTTTAATTTTAATATCTTTATTCTTATTCATTTAATTTTACCATCTTTTCAACACAATTTCTATTTCTCAAAGAATTTTTTTGAAATTTCAGTTACCTGAGTTTCTGGTTCACAACAAAAGGCACAATTGCACGTATAAGAAAAAAAAAAAATATATTTAATAGACAATCACAGTACGTATATGATCAGTTATAAAATGTGAAAAAAAAGAAATAAATATATATATAAAATATGAAGAGAAAAATATATATATATTTTATAATTAAGTTAATTACAACATAATTGCCTGTGAATTAATATTTAAAAGAAAAAGTAAAAAATTAATCTGGCAAATTTTGTAGCATAAAAAGATAAGCACAGTGAGAGGAAAGATAAAACACAAATACCTGTTGCCCTGCATCAATACCACCGTATAATAGAAAACTATTTTCCATGAAAACTATTCTTTTGGAGTCAGTAAATTAAATATAAGATCAAAGTTACCCGTCAGCAAATTTCTTTCGATGACGGCAGCAACATCGTTCTACCCTTCATTAGCGACATGAGAAGGCGGAGAAAAAGAAGTTTGTTAAATTTTGAATCAAATCACAAAACTTTATGTATATTGGCGGAACTAGAGAAATTTTTTTGGAGGAGCTAACATTATTATACTAACAGAAAAATTCAAAATTTAATGCAAATACATTACAATATATGAATTGTAAAAAAAATATTATGGGGCCAAGAGCCTTGCTCTTAATAAGATCTGCCACTGCTTGTGGGGATTAAATGAATCTAATAATCCATTAGTTAAAAAAAAAATAGTACTCCTCACCAAAATTTTATCACGTGTTCCGTGGGCGTAGAGAAGTCATTTCACCAGAAAGAGACTGGCGGAGAAAGATGAAGGGGTGTTTAATGAGAGTATGGACATGGGTGTTTATGGAAAATAAATAAAAAGTAGAAGGCATTAGAGTAACTCCAACTATGGGTTGTCTAATGGGATGCTTACCTAAAATTTAACGTAAAGGCAAATCCGAAATGAAAACAATTAATATTACATTGAAATCTTCAATATTTTTGAAATTTTTATAAAAAAAAATAAAATTACTCTCAGATCCTTAAAATTCTACTTTATGTCTAGGATAGATAAATAAAATAAAATCATAATTTTATTCTATTATAATTAAATATTTAAAATATTAACGAATAAAGTGGGTAGGTAGATCAGCCTGTTCATTTAAAATAAGATGAGATAATTTTTATTTATGCTTGAAATACTAACAAGAAGATATTCATTTAAAATAAGATAAGATAATTTTATTGTAATTAAATATTTAAAATACTAGCAAGAGTAAACGAGCCACATGCCCATCTAAGATCGTTCATATTAAATGAATTAGCCTTTACTCATCTTATAAATTAGATAGTAAAAAATTTTAGTCCACCTTTCCATGTAAAATTCATGAATTAAATGAGTTGGTACACAAACCAAAATTATTTTTTTATTTAAATTACATTTTTCCAAAAAAAAGTTAAAAATTCATGACCATGAAAATAACTACAACCTATTTTTCATAAGACAAAGTAATAATGTAATTAGCAATTTAATTTTTTTATAAGTTGATAATTTTTCTTAAAATATTTCTCACCTAAATTGGATATATATATATATATATATATATATATATATATTAATAATAATAATAATAATAAATTTCAATTAAATTTTGTAAAATACAAATACATAAGAAGGGGATTGAATTGTGTAATTGTGTACGGGGGGCGGAGCGAAAAATCGAGTGGGAGGGACGAAAATTTTTTTCTTCTAATTTTAAAAAAAATTATTTTTTTTAAAAATTTGTTATACATAATTTATTAATTACATAATAATTTTTTTTAAGATTAAAATAAATTTACAAGAGATTAAAATTTATTATTAATATATATATATAAATTTATTATTGATTTATATATATAAAAATTTATTATTGATATAAATATATATAAAGTTATATATATTAATATTAAATTTATTATTAATATATATATAATTATTATTAATATATATATATATATATATATAATTTTTATTATTAATATGTATATATAATTTATATATTAATATTAAATTTATTACTAATATATATTATATTATATATATATATATATAAATTTATTGCTTATATATAATTATTATTAATATATATAATTTTATTATTAAATATATAGTAAAAAAAAATTCGAAGGGTGGAGGGGGGCGAATCTTTTCAGACGATGTGATTAGCGTTTGTATTAAAATGTTGGATCAGATGTAAACTCAAACTTTTCTTTTAAAGGTTAATTTTATTTAAGAATTCAGTTTAAGTTGTTATCCCAGTTAGTAAACAAATAAATATAATTAAAACAATAATATTTTTATATTGGTTTGTCCTATGAAAGACTACGTCCATTACCCAGCAACTTGTTGAGATTCCACTAAGAATATTCTTTGAACCTAGCCACTCTTAGCTAACAATACAGATATTCTTTGAACACAATCTTCTCAGGTTAAAGCGATATTCTTTGACCCCAGCCTCCGCAGGTTAAACCCAGGTATTCTTTGAACACAGCCTCCACAGGCTAACCACGATATTCTTTCAATACTTAACCTCCTAAGGCTAAAGAAGGTGTTATTTGGACTTCAGCCTTCACAGGCTAGACTCACGGTATTATTTGGACCTCAGTCTCCACAGGCTAAATTCAAGGTATTCTTTAGCCTCCTCAGGCTACAAAGATTGCCACAACAATGGCTTACAATTAAGTTCAAATAGAAAATATCATCTACACAGAAAAGGATTTTACAATGAGAATTCTATTATAAGTTTATGGCGAGGAAACTTGTTTTCTTGAGAGCTTGAGCGAGTATGAATATAGTCGGTGTAAAAGATAAACACAAGAAGGGGGGTTGAATTGTGTTAATTAAAATTTTTTATCCCTTTCGTCTGTGAGTTTCAAAACGGTTCAGACGAAACAACGTTTATATTGAAAGACTGATTTTAATAAACAAACGTTAGATTATGATTATCCCCAGTTAGTCAATCAGATGAAACAAATAAACATAAGTATTTTTATACTGGTTCGTCTATTCAAGACTACGTCCAGTTACCCAGTAACAACTGAGTTTTCACTACAAACCGTGAAAAGGTTTACAAGTATTGTTTGAACCCAGCCACTTCTGGCTATTACAAGATATTCTTTGCTCCCAGCCTTCTCAGGCTAAACAACCAAGGTATTCTTTGAACCCAGCCTCCACAGGCTAATACAAAAGGTATTCTTTGAAACACAGCCTCCTCAGGCTAAAGTACCACACAAGTGGATTTGAAAAGATGTTTGAAAACAAAGATTTTCCTCTTCGCAGAGAGAGTTTTACAATAAAGTTCTTAGCATAGAATTGAGCAAATTCTCAGAAGATGGGATAAGAGAAGCGTATTCGCCAACTGATTCTTGATGTTGTGAAGTCCTTTTATAGGCATCTTCTTCAAATAGCCGTTAGACTCATTTGAATGCCGTTGAGAGTCGTTGAGAAATCTTCTTGAGAGCTTTCCAAAAGTTTGTCAGTTGTACTTGATTGATTGATGAAGAGTCGCAGCGGATATATCGGACTAGATTGTGCGCAGTACTTTTTCTGACTTGTACAGAGATGTGACAAAAGGTGAAGGCCTTTTTGACTTTGGTGTGTAAGCTCGAATCCCTATACTGATCTTGGATGCTTCTCATGGGTACTTCTTCAGATTTGAAATCTTGGCGCGAATGACTCAACTTGACTTCAGCTTTTGGATAGACAAAATGTGTCTTCAGATGTTGTTGTTTCGTCTCATCCTATCGTCTGAAAACTTCACTCTTGGGACAGACGAAGGACTTCAACTGAGTAGTCCTCTTCCGTCTGTGCATGTATCGTCTGATGGCTTGGCTTTTGGACAGACGCAAAATTTCACCTTTGAAGGGTCATGTTTCATTTGTGCTGGTTTCGTCTTAGCAAGTCTTGGGTAGCTTGGTTTCGTCTGTCTTGTAATTAATCAAAATCTTGAGACGTTAATCATCTTTGATCTAACAATCTCCCCCTTATTCATGATTACAGACCATACCAAGAAAATCTGCACAAGACATGGTTAGACAGAAACAAACAGTCTCAAAAAGCCAGATTGACATCAAGACGATGTTTTCTGAATAATACCTCTTTATAAAAGATTGTTACATCAATGCGATGTAATCTTTGTACATTATTACACTGGTATAGACAGAAAACCAATAAAGAATAACCAATAAAGAATTACAATGTATTTTCTATACTAAAAAGAATAAAAAAACATTGATACAAGTATAATACATGGCTCCCTTATTGTTTAAGACTCCCCCTCAGACGATGCTCCTTGCTTGTTTGCTTTTGGTCTCTCCCCCTCAGACGAAGCTTTATTTGTTTACTCGCCCTCAGACAATGCTTTCCCCTTGTACCTTTCTCCTTTCCCTTGGGATATCTCTTTTCTCTTTGTCTCTCCCTTGGGTTGTGAATCATCAAAACATGATCACGAAGAAGGCTTTGGCTTCTTGTTAAGCAGGGTCATCACAATGTCCTTCAATTGCTGCACTTCAGACGATAGAGAAGCTTGATTTTCTTCAAGTTCTCTGTTCTTTTCCTTCAAGTGCACGCAATCCTCTTCCAAGGCATCATACTTTCGCTTCAGAGTCTTATACTCCTCAGCTTCTTGAATATCAGCCTCAACAACCTCAACTGCCTTAGCAACCTCCACCACATCATCAATTTGCACTTGTGGTGTTTGAGGTTCTTCCACTATAGGTACAGTGTCATCAATAATGAGCACTGATGTAGTCTTCTTCAGACGTAGTGTGAAGAGTGGAAAGATAAGGTCAGCCATGAAGTTCTGTTCCCATTGCCATGAGTACATCTTTGTTGGAACAGAGACTTCAAGATCCGGAAGCTCTTGAGATGGGTGTGTATATGCAAAAGCTCCACCAGGAAACACCCTGCCACATACGGTAGAATCCTCATCAAATGAGGTTCTAGAGCAAAACTTTGAAGTGGCTTCATGATCTTCTATCATCCGTTGTATCTTTGGATTGATAGGGCTTGAGGCTTGTGATTGTATTGCCTTGAGGTGCGTATAGACAGCAGACGGAAGAAGTTTGGAGATGTGCCTTGCATATTTGAAGGTTCTGGGGACAGACAGTACTTTCTTCTCTTTACCTTTAGCCAAAAACTTGACCAAACATGGTCGTTTTCGGTCTAAGACGATTGTGTACTTAGTTTCGTCTGACACTAGCGAAGAGAACTGTGAACCCACCATGACGGGGCAATATCTCTTATCCTTCTTAGCTTGACGATCAATGTGATAGAAGGAAACTTCTCTTTCCTTGGCTTCCCTTCTATAGGCACCAGCTATCAACTTGAAGGTCAAGTTGTAGTCTTCCGGTAGGCCGTGAACGAACTCCTCAGGATCTTCATATTTAGGAGGATGGAGTAACGAGGGTTGATCCCGGAGCAGTGGGGTCTCGTCCATGGGAGTACAATTCCTAGAGAGTGTCCTAGACCGACATACTCTGTTTTATTGAGTGGAATTGTGAAAGGCATTGGATCATGGCGATCTATGGCGTCGAGATGCCAATGTGTGTAATCTTTCGGCTCATAGTTGGTAGAGTTTGCGTCTCCATATCTACAATGATGGAATACAGGGGCCTTTACCTCATACCGAACCTTCCACTTTGTGTTTTCTCTGTGTGGGATGTGAGGTTCATAGCCAAGTGCTGGTCCTTCAATCACAGACGTAGCAAGATGATCCTTGTATGCTTGAATGTTTTCTAAGCCCTTGATGTCTAGGTTGGCCAGTGTGTCCCAGGGCAGACACTTCAGCCAATTGCGTTGCTCCTCTGGGGTGTAGATGGTGTCTTCATTGAAATTCACCGGCTTCAAGGGTTTATTGTATAGAATGGGATTTACAAATCTCCCTAGTTGAAAACCCTTCTTCCCTCTGTATTGGTATGGGTTCTTCAACTTTATGTAAGGAGTATCCCTTATGTACAGGTCTTCATTGTCTGCCAAAATGTCTGTTGCAGACTCAGACGATTCAGCTTCAATGGAGAATTCTTCAATCTTCTCTCCAATGATCCAGTCAGGTTTGACTGGTTTCTCAGCACAGGTGCTCTCAGCGAAGCGCCTCATGACTAATTCATTTAGAAAAGAATAGTCCACCTTGTGCTTTGGGGGTAAGTCTTCTGGATTGATCACCTCAGCATGTGATATCCCCCATGTAGCATCCACCTTGATAACTTCAAGTTGTTCTTCATCAGACGAAGAATCAACTTCTTCAATAAGCACATAGTCTTCAGACGGAATCTCCTTCGTCTGGTGGTGAGATGCTTCCTCAGACGTAGCAGGTAGCGTCTGTGCAAGGAATGTGTTCAGCGGAGACGCAACAATAGGGGTAGCCCTATGTTCGTCTTGGAGTGATGGAGAGACCTCCATTGTGGAGACTTCTTCGTTCAACATAGTTTCCAACTCCTCCGCAAGTTGGGCATTATCCTTCTGGATCTGGGCCGTTTCTTCACTGTTCATGCCCTCTGAGGTTGCTAGAGCAGATGCATCCTCAGACGATCCAATGCCACGAACGCTATCGAGAAAGATCTTTTCTCTCTCAGCATGAAGCAATATGGAGACCCTTTTGGCCTCTTTCAGCGCTCTTTCTTCGTCTGTCTCACCAACTACGACAGACGCAAGTTTTTGCTTCATCTTCTCCTTGCCTTTTGCAGCCTTTTCAAGAGCAATCTTTCTGGCTCTTGCTTTTTCCTCTCGTCGCTTTCTTCTCGCTTTTCTTCGTCGTGAGAATCTTCACGGACGGAACACCTTCAGACGATATGTTGATCCCTTCATCTTCACTAGGGGATATCGTCTGACCCTTTGGCTTGGCACCAATGTGCTTAATTCTGATGGTCCTTTTCTTCTTCTTGAGAGGTTCTTCAAGAAAGTCCTCAAAAGGAACCTCAGAAATAATCACGGGAGGAAGAGGTTGAGGTTGGTTTAGTGTTTGGGATGTTGTTTGGGATGGTGTTTCGGTTTGTGTTTGGGGTTGTGTTTTGGTTTGTGTTTGGGCTGTTGTTTGGGATGGTGTTTCGGTTTGTGTTTGGGGTTGTGTTTTGGTTTGTGTTTGGGCTTTAGCACGCTTGATGCGGGCTCTGTGTGAGGGTTCCTTGGTTATTGGTGAAAGTGGTTCTTCTTCCCTTGGTGAATGAAGGAGGAAGCTAGGTGCCAGGTGCATCTTCGCAAAGGTGCTACCTTTGACTTCCTTCCCTTCTTTGTGCCACACTACTCCGGTGACATCAAAGCCCTGGTTGATGATGATCTTGGTGAAGAGGGTGGCGTAGGGAATGCTGCTCTTCCTACGAATGTTTCTATTCTTCAACGCACTTACCCAGTGGTCGAGAATAATGTGAGGCAGACTCATCCTTGCTTTCCTCAGACAGTAGTAGATACAAAATCTGTCTCGAGTACTCACGTTGTCGTAAGAGCCTGTACGAGGAGTGAAGATGTTGTAAAGCAAGTTGTGGATGGTTCTTGCGGAGGGGCTGAGGTTCCCTGATCTGTAGAACTTGGGGTCTTCAGTGTTACGAGTCTTCCCATAGATGAACTTGTCTACATGCTCCTCAGACTCGATCTTCATCCAATCTTGACTATAGAAACGCCCTTCGGCCTTACAGTTGTCGGCTTCAGCAATGACGTCGATGGTGATGATGTACTCCTTATTGTCGATAGTACCGACAATACCATCTTCGAACTCCTTAGCATCGGTCCAAAATTCGGCGTATGCCTCCATCAGCCATTCCCCTCTCATAGCAGCAAACTCCATCCAGCCATTGTGAGTTAGAAGCTTGGCGACTCTGTCAGATACGCTTTCTATAGTCTCTCTTGAGATCCACTTGCTGGGCAAGAACAGGTCTTGAGCAAAGAAAGTGGCTTCCGCATCTTTGGTGTTCTTGGCGGCCATTTTTGATATTTAAAAAAGAGAGAATAAGAGCTTAGTGAGTAATAGGTTTAGAGAGTTCAAAAACTTTGAATGTAGTAAAGAGTAAAAGAGTGAACTTTCAGGAGTATTTATAGGCATAGATAAAAACGGTTGTGATTCATCAAACGAAAGAGATTTCGAAAACCGCCCCTGATTTGACGTGTCCACATCATTGTCTTTTCAACGATTGATTTGACCTCTGCAATTCACGGCGCATGCCTATCATTGTCCTAGAATAGTGCAATAAATGACAGACACATTTATTGCTTCTTTTAATTTGTCCCTGCACACTTGAGATAAACTTGTTAAACAGTAACAGTTGCGTCTGTTGAATTTTACCACAGTAACTATTCAACTTGATCAGACGCAATGTTTCGTCTTAACACGAAATAATGTACAGACAGAACAAATTTAACAAATAACTCAGACGGAACAATTTTCAATCATTTAAAGAAATAATTCCAAGTTTTCCTTAATGAAATTGAAACGTGTTTCGTCTAATGCTTTAGTAAATATATCTGCCCATTGAAAATCAGTTTGCACAAACTGTATATTGAAAATACCTTTTTGGAAATAGTCTCTTATAAAATGAAAACGGATTTCAATGTGTTTGGCTTTCGAATGTTGAATAGGATTTTTGCTAAGATTAATTGCACTTGTATTATCACAAAATACTAGTATATGATTTTCAAACCTGGAGTAATCTTCAAGTTGATGTTTTATCCACAGTAATTGTGAGCAACACCCTGCCGCAGCAATATACTCTGCTTTAGTTGTTGAGAGTGTAATGGAGTTTTGTTTGATTGCTCTGCTTTAGTTGTTGAGAGTGTAATGGAGTTTTGTTTCTTACTTGACCAAGATATTAGTGATGATCCAAGAAATTGGCATCCGCCACTTGTACTTTTTCTCTCTACTTTGTCTCCAGCATAATCCGCATCACAAAAGCCTCTTAAACTGAAATCACTATTTTTCTTATAAAACAAAGAGAGATTAGTTGTTCCAACAAGATATCTAAGAATTCTCTTTACAACTTGTAAGTGAGATTCTTTAGGGTTAGATTGAGATCTAGCACATAGACAGACACTAAACATAATGTCAGGTCTGCTCGCAGTTAAATAAAGGAGTGAGCCAATCATACCTCTATATACCGTCTGATCAATGGACTTACCTGACTCATCCTTGTTGAGATTTGCTCCAGACAAATGCATCGGGGTCTTCATAGGCTTGACATTCTCCATCTTGAACTTCTTGATAAGTTCCTTTGTGTATTTCTGTTGATGGATGTAGATTCCTTCTTTCGCCTACTTGATTTGAAGTCCTAAAAAGAACTTAATTCTCCCATCATGCTCATTTCAAACTCATCCTGCATTAGCTTTGAAAAATCCTTGCACAGAGAATCATTAGTAGCTTCAAAGACTATATCGTCTACATAAATCTGGACTATAATAAAGTCTTTTGAAACGCTTTTCTTGAAGAGAGTTGTATCAACCTTTCCTCTTGAGAAACCATTTTTAAGAAGAAAAGAACTGAGTCTATCATACCAAGCTCTGGGAGCTTGTTTAAGACCATACAATGTTTTCTTAAGTTTGAAAACATGATCAGGTTGAGATAAACTTTCAAAACCAGAAGGTTGTTTTACATACACTTCTTCTTCAATGAAACCATTTAGAAAAACACTTTTTACATCCATTTGATATAGGACGATATTCTTGTGAGCAGCAAAAGCAAGTAATATTCTGATTGTTTCTAATCTAGCTACAGGTGCAAAAGTTTATGTAAAATCAATACCTTCTTGTTGATTATGCCCTTGTGCTACTAACCTCGCTTTGTTTCTTAACACTTTTCCAGTTTCATCAAGCTTGTTTCTGAACACCTATCTGGTCCCAATGATGTTTTTGTTCTTTGGTCTTTCAACTAGGGTCCATACATCATTCCTTGTGAACTGATTAAGTTCTTCTTCCATAGCCAAGATCCAATCGTTATCTTGAAGAGCATCTTCAACATTCTTTGGCTCTATGTTTGATACAAGAGCATATCCAGACGCTTCCTTTAGCTTCGATCTAGTTAGAACACCTTGATTCCTATCTCCAATGATAAGACCTTCAGTGTGGTTAGACGCAAACTTCCATGATCTTGCAGGGGCTTGATCTCTTTGTTGATGAGTATCGACGAAGAGGGTTCGTCTTCCGTGCTTTCTATCGCCTCTTTTTTCGTCGACCCTTGTTTATCATTTTGACCAGAAGGGTTAATCTGCAAATTATCAAACAAGTTTTCTAGGTCTGATATTTCTTTATCAGCCTTTGAGTTATCTTGGAACTTTACATGAATTGATTCCTCCACAACTTGCGTCTTAGAGTTAAAAACTCTATAGGCCTTAGATGTGTTGGAATATCCAAGAAAGATTCCTTTTACCACCTTTGAATCAAACTTGCCAAGTTGATCTTTGGTGTTTAAGATAAAACATTCGCATCAATATTGGGTCTTCTTTCTTTCCATAGTTCATATGGAGTCTTATTCAATATTGGTCTTATTAATATTCTGTTTTGAATATAACAGGAAGTATTAACTGCTTCTGCCCAATAATATTTAGGGAGAGAGCTTTCATGCAACATAGTTCTAGCCATTTCTTGTAAAGTACGATTTTTCTTTTCCACAACTCCATTTTGTTGAGGAGTTCTTGGAGACGAAAAATTGTGAAATATACCATTTTCAAAACAAAAGGCTTTGAACTCAGAAATTTCAAATTCTGTTCCATGATCACTCCTTACAGACGCAATACATATTCCTTTTTCTTTTTGAACACGTTTACAGAATATTTCAAAAACCTTGAATGGCTCATGTTTATGGGCTAGGAAGTATACCCATGTGAATCTAGTATAGTCATCTACAATGACAAGTCCATATCTCTTCCCTCCAAGACTTTCAGTTTGAGTGGGTACAAAGAGATCAATGTGTAACAGTTCTAGCGGTCTTGTCGTGGAAACAACATTTTTTGATTTGAAAGAAGCTTTGAGTTGTTTCCCATGCTGACAAGATTCACACAGACGATTGGTTTTCCAAGATATTTTTGGCAAACCTTTTACGAGATCCTTTTTAGAAATTTTTGAAATATACTTGAGACTTAAATGTCCAAGCTTTTTGTGCCAAATATCTCGTTCGTCGTCTACTGAAATCAAACATGTTACATTCTGATCACTCAGGTCAGAAAGACAAACCTCATAAAGTTTATTCTTTCTTTTCCCAATAAAAAGAATAGATTTATCTTTGTTTCTGACTATACACTCATCAGAGTTAAAAGCTACTTCATATCCACTATCACATAATTGACTTATGCTAAGTAGATTGAAGTTAAGGCCTTTAACATATGATACATTCTGGATAAGTGTATTGAGTGTCTTACCAACAGTCCCAATACCAAGAATTTTACCTTTTTCAGAACCGTAGGAAACAGACCCTTTACTTGGTCTGAGGTCTTGGAACATAGACAGGTCTCCCGTCATGTGCCGTGAGCAACCATTGTCCAGGTACCAGCTTGAAGTCTTGTCTCTTCCCATTAAGGATATATGCAACAGGAACAATAAGTGACTTTGGTACCCAAATCTTTTTGGGTCCTTTCTTGTTAGTTACAAAAGGCTTCTTTTTGTTTTTAGCCTTTTTGTAGTTATTAGGAACCTTGTTGTGATTCCTCTTCTTTTGAGCAGACGAAACAGGTTTGTTTTTCTTTTCGTCTGTCTCCTTAACATAACCGAGTCCACTTTTATCATTAGGTGATCTCCTATATTTTAAAATATTTTCAAGAATAATGGATCCCTTTGTAAACTTGGTTAAGTCATTGAGTAATGACTCATTTTCTTTCTTTAATCTTTCGATTTCAAGAATGAAAATGTCCTTTTCAGACTCAGACGAAACATCATTTGATACTTTCTTGTCTAGTAACTCAATTTCAGATTTCAAAACCGCATTTTCTTCCAAGGCTTGTCTCAGTTTGGTTTTGCAAGTTTTGTATTGCTGAGCAATAAAGTGAGAGTGAGCTAGAAGTGTATCATATGACATTTCTTCTGATTTTGACTCAGACTCAGAAGAAGAGGATGAAGAAGTTTCATTGTAATTTACCTCTGTTATGACATGGTCTCCAGCCATGAGGCAGATGTTTGTTGTTTCTTCTTCTTCAGAGGATTCTTCTGAGCTTTCACTGTCAAGGTCTTCCCAAGTCAGTAAGCTCTTCTTTCCTTTGTCTTTTCTAGAGCTCCACCTCTTTTTCAGTCTGGGACATTCTGACCTCATATGTCCCGGTTTTCTGCATTCATAGCACACAACCTCTGTGCTTTCTTCTTTGGTTGATGACTTCTCAGGGAGCTTCTTCTCCTTTTTCTTGAAAAAGCGTTGGCCTCTGCCTTTCTTCATCATCATTCTTTTGAATCGTCTTGCCATGAAGGAGACTTCGTCTTCAGACGAACTATCAGACGATTCTGATTCGGTTGAATCAGCCTTCAAAATCTTTATTTTCTTTTTACTGTCCTTCTTAACAAAATCTTCTTTAGGGATGTTATTGACGGATGGAAGAGCTACAGGTTCTTGAACCTTGATCTTCTCCCTTTTACATAAGAGTACTTCATGTACCCTTAGTTCTCCAATTAACTCGTCTAGAGTTAATGTCTTCATATCTCTTCCAACAGAGATGGCTGTGGACATGGCTTCCCAAGGAGGTGGGAGACTGTCCAAGATCTTCATGTTGTTTTGGGCCTTTGTGAAAGTGATTCCCAAAGCAATGAGTCCATTCAATATTGTTTGGAATCTTTCAAACATCATATCGATTGACTCTCCTTTCTTCATAAAGAACATTTCATATTCTCTTTGAAGAGTAGCGGCCTTCCTCATTCTGACATCTTCAGTGCCTTCATATGAGATTTTGAGAGCATCCTATAGTACTTTAGCAGTTTTGTAGGCACAGAATCTGTTGTACTCAGTTTTGGAGAGAGCACACATAAGAGCATATCTTGCTTTGTTGTTCAGCTCCATCATAGAGTATTCTTCGTTTCCCCATTCTCCTTCAGGCTTTACAATGGGGATATCTCCTGTGGTGATTATATTCCATAATCTGTATTGGGTTGACTTGATGTACATCTCCATCCTATCAGCCCAGTATGGATAATCATCTCCAGAGAATGCTGGAGGTTTGTTCATTGAAGCTCCTTCGGATAGAAAAGATGGTCCTTGTGAGTCCATGTTGAATCTTTTCCTCTAGCAGCTGTTAAACGCTCAACCCTTAGAGGCTGAGTTCTGATACCAAACTGTAAAAGATAAACACAAGAAGGGGGGTTGAATTGTGTTAATTAAAAAATTTTATCCCTTTCGTCTGTGGGTTTCAAAACGGTTCAGACGAAACAACGTTTATATTGAAAGATTGATTTTAATAAACAAACGTTAGATTATGATTATCCCCAGTTAGTCAATCGACAAAACAAATAAACACAAGTATTTTTATACTTTCGTTCGTCTTATTCAAGACTACGTCTAGTTACCCAAAGAACAACGAGTTTTCACTACAAACCGTGAAAAGGTTTACAAGTATTGTTTGAACCCACCACTTCCTCGCTATTACAAAATATTCTTTGCTCCCAAATTTCTTCTCGAGGCTAAACAACCAAGGTATTCTTTGAACTCGGCCTCCAAAGCAATACAAAAGGTATTCTTTGAAACACAAATTCCTCAAAGCTAAAGTACCACACAAGTGGATTTGAAAAGATGTTTGAAAACAAAGATTTTTCTCTTCGCAGAGAGTTTTACAATAAAGTTCTTAGCACGAATTGAGCGAATTCTCGAAGATGGGATAAGAGAAGCGTATTCGCCAACCGATTCTTGATCTTTGTGAAGTCCTTTTATAGGCATCTTCTTCAAATAGTCGTTAGACTCATTTGAATGCCATTGAGAGTCGTTGAGAAATCTTCTTGAGAGCTTTCCAAAAGTTTGTCAGTTGTACTTGATTGATTGATAAAGAGTCGCAATGGATATAGCGGACTAGATTGTGCGCAATACTTTTTCGACTTGTACGAGAGATGTGACAAAAGGTGAAGACCTTTTTGACTTTGGTGTGTAAGCTCGAATCCCTATACTGATCTTGGATGCTTCTCATGAGTACTTCTTCAGATTTGAAATCTTGGCGCGAATGATTCAACTTGACTTCAGCTTTTGGATAGACGAAATGTGTCTTCAGATGTTGTTGTTTCGTCTCATCCTATCGTCTGAAAACTTCACTCTTGGGACAGACGAAGGACTTCAACTGAGTAGTCCTCTTCCGTCTGTGCATGTATCGTCTGATGGCTTGGCTTCTGGACAGACGCAAAATTTCACCTTTAAAGGGTCATGTTTCGTCTGTGCTGGTTTCGTCTTAGCAAGTCTTGGGTAGCTTGGTTTCGTCTGTCTTGTAATTAATCAAAATCTTGAGACGTTAATCGTCCTTGATCTAACAGTCAGAATAGTTTTCCAAGTTGAACTCGCAGGGATGAAGTTCTTTTATAGGTGTTTGCGTGAAGTAATCGTTAGACTGTAGATGTTAACGTTAGTCCTTGTCTTGGGTACTTTCACATCTGGCCGAGTGAGCAATCAAAACATTTAATGAAAAGTCAGCGGTTATCAACGTGAGATATGTCTTTGACTTGATTCGCTCAGAGATTTCACCTAAACGTACAACTGTTTTTCGTGTTGTAGAGGTTTATTTTGAAATCCCTTTCCACCTATAGAACATTCTGAGTAACGATTGAATAGAAATGAGTGCATGTGTTACTCAGAGTCTTGAGCTTCATGAAAGGCTAGAGGAATGAATAATTGTAAGGAGTTGTGTGTTGAATTCATTCGTCTGTCTTCAATCTTCGTCTTCAACTCTAGTCTTCAAATCTTCACACTTGAGCACATGACTTGAAGTTGAGATGCGCTCTTTGTCTGATCTTTGAAAGTTCTTCGTTTGATTAGAATGCTCTCAAGCATGATGACTTAAACTTTGCATATGGAACTTCTTATGTTTTGAGGGTACATCTTTCTTCTATGTGAATAATGATCTGTCGATCATTGTTCCCTCTTGCATCTGTTGATGCATCCGTCGGTCTTATAATTATCAAAATTAAGTTGCTAAGTTATTTTGACTTAACAAATTTAACAACGAGAAAACTTAGATGTGATAACTTTAATTATTAATAAAAAAAAATAATTAAATAAGTGCAATGAGTATGAATATGTAAGCATAAAAATTTGTCATTAATTTTAAATTACATTAAAATATAGTTTACTTTTATATATTATTAATTATTGTTATCAAATTAATTTTTTACCTTTTGTCTATAATAATTATAGTGCAATATATATGATAAAGTATAGAATAAATTTTAGAATATATGTACCTTAGCAGAAAAATGTATATCAAAGTACTCAAAAATATTTTTCTCGTATAGAAAATCTTTAAACCTATATCAAAGTATTAAAAATGTGTTAAAAGTCTTTTTCTAATTTTTTATTCCATCATTTATACCTAGCATGTAACCCTGGACTCCTTCTAGTAGAGAGCATTATCAACCTACCTACAATCTCAAGGATCTTAACCATGATCCATCGAATATTGGGATCCCAACTGGTGGGGAGAGTCAACACAAATGACCATTCTACCAAGAGGCGGGA
Organism: Hylodesmum podocarpum; assembly: GCA_026586105.1. Lineage (NCBI taxonomy): Eukaryota > Viridiplantae > Streptophyta > Magnoliopsida > Fabales > Fabaceae > Hylodesmum > Hylodesmum podocarpum. Next base: position 325,741 of record JALJEV010000071.1, on the reverse strand, counting down.
GCTCAGACTCGATAATGGCAACGATCTTGTTTGTAACCACTTAGTCTTAGTCTGCTGGTTATAGTTGCTTCTCATTTACAAGGTCTCGTCCCTTGGGACCAAACAATACTAATATAATTTTTTAAAAAAACTGAAAATTATTAAAACACAATAGTGGTTAGTGCTTACTCCTAAAACTTTGCCACTAGCTATATCATTATTGTTATCACTATAATTATTACATTCGTTATCATTGTCACTCTACTATTATCATTATATTATTGTTGATCATCATTATCACTATTAATATCATTATTACTAACATTATTATAATTCGTTATCATCATTACTCTTACCTAATTAATATTATCAATCTATTATTATTATTATCATTATTATTAACACCACTAATATTAATATCATCAATCTATTATTATAATTATCATTATTATTAACACCATTAATATTATCATCATCAATTACATTATCATTTCTTACTTTTATGATATTATATATATATATATATATATATATATATATATATTATCACATTTTAACTATAAAAACATTAAAGATACTAATTAAGAAATTAACAGAAGAAATATTTATTATATACTTTTTTACACCTAAATATAAACAAAATTTACCAATTTGTGCATTTAAAGAAAGTTAATTTAAATCATTTATTTTTATTTATTTTAATTGTAAACAAATATTTTTCCTAAATTTCTTTATATTAAAATTTGTATTAAGAATAAAAAATGAGTAACTGGAAATAAAACTCCAACTAAACGGAGAGTAGTATGAAAATGCTCATTAAATTGGCTAAAGGTTAGTTGACATTTGCTTATATTCAAGTTTAAATTTTGTTTTGTTGATTATATTTAGATTTAGAGGAAGTAAATCACATGAGCGCACACAAAAATATAAAATAAAATAAAAAAAAAAAAAAAAAACACAATCAATACAATTTCATGTATCTCAATAATATATATATATATATATATATATATATATATATATATATATATATATATTTGAAACCAAAACCTTAAAGCATTTGCCTAAAATATATGTTCAACCTTTTGAAACAAAATGCACATTACAAATATGAGAAATTAGTTGTAAAAATATTTCATTTTCGAAAAATATTTTCATTCGCTTTCAAATATGAGAAATTATTATTCTATCACATTCCTATTATCAGAAATTTCCAAAGAGAAAAAATCAGAAAATGACACAGCAGAAACTTGAACCATCCATGATAGAGGCCGTCATAGATTTGGGGTAAGCAATAGAAACGTTTTCGTTTCATTATTAATAAAAGTACTCTTGTTCTTCCAAGTTCAAACGCATTACTAGGTAGTAGCAGTAGTATACACATACAAACACAGAACATAACATAAGCTCTATCTAGCCGCTCCCAGGTCCAGGTCCAGGTCCACATCCGCATGTAACATCAAAGTGGCAACCATCATCATTAATAATAAATATGTAGGCATCAAAAAAAGAACAAAGATATTTTCTTCTTGTTGATTTTCACTTGTCAAGGCACTTTTACAGTCCAAGAGAGGCAAGAGGTTGCTGTGATCTGATTCTGCTCTTTCTCAAACGTTCAGCGATGATGAAAGCAAGTTCAAGAGATTGTGAAGCATTGAGCCTTGGATCACAGTGTGTGTGGTAACGTGAGCTCAAATCATCAAATGTAACTGTCCTTGATCCACCAATGCATTCAGTCACGTTTTGACCTGTCATCTCTAGATGAACACCTCCCGGGTGACTTCCTTCTTGCTCATGTACATCAAAGAATGCTCTCACTTCAGCCTGCCAAATTAAAATTCAGGAAAATTCGATATATATTGAAAAAAAATAAAACTTGAACTTATAAGACTTCGTGTATATTGAATTTGGCTGCCATAAAATGAAGGGGTGCACTTCATAGAGTAAATTACACTCTCAAACATTAATTAGAAAATTTATAATTAAAATTTGTGATAAAATCAAACATACGTATAACAAAATCTAAAATTAATCGTAATATCAAATCATAATACATGCTCTACTATGCACCCTCAGAGGCAATAATCGTGATCAAATTTCTGTGGATTTGAATTTAGTAACTTTGATAGTGTGTGACAATTTCTTCGTGCAATCATGTTATGCTTTCATGGTTTGTTTCTATTATTTAACAAGAATTATAAACATTTAATACCCCATATGGGTCCCACGCGTCCAAACCCACCAAACGATACTGAAAGGCAACTACTCCAACAATGATTGCGGAAACCAAAAACGACTCGACAACTACACTGTTTCACCTAATTTTGCTAGTAGTCCTTTTTCGACCTACCACCACTCCTGCTTCTAAATATTATATTGCTTTAAGGTTTGGTAGCCCACCGTTCATGACTCTAGTTCAGATGCCAGTATATTCTTCCATTGAAACCCGTTATTTTTCTTTTGAAAAAAGAAACTAAATTTACACTCAAATTTTAAAATGCATAAACGGAAGACTGAAAGAGAGATAAAAGTGAATGTGATAAAAAAAAAAATATGAAAAAAGAGACGAGTAAAATGTGATAAAAAGTGATAAGTAAAATGAGGTAAGAGAGTGATAGAAGAGAAATTAGGTATATAAATAATATAATAACCCACTTTTACTTTTTTAAAAATTTCTGTTTAATAGTTATGAGGTGTCCATACATCATGTTCAAAGACTAAGCTCTTTTCAATGTTTTTCTCTTTCAAACATAAGTTTTAAGAGGCAACTTTTTTGCCCAAAGATTATGACTAGCAGAGAGTGAAAAGATTATATTTTCTTCAGAAGAAAAAGACAATAACTTGAATTTATTTGTAATCCTAACATTCACATATTTAAAGCTACTGGACCAGCCAGCTATAACCAACTAAAATAGAAAGAGACGCGAGAAACATACCCTGATAGCATCAAACGGACGAGTTTTAAGACCACATGGAGCCTTTATGGTGTTTCCATGCATAGGATCGCTGACCCAGGTGACAATTTGTCCAGATCTGCGCACTGCCCTGATGAGATGTGGAAGCTTCACCCTCATATTCTCAGCTCCCATCCTCGTGATCACAGTTATTCTCCCTGGTTTGTTTTGGGGATTCAAGATCTCAATGAGTTTAACAAGCTCATTAGGATCCATCTTATCACTGACCTGCCAATGCATCAAAAACATAAAACTTCAATTAAGCAAATAAAGCCACTTACATGCCAAGGAATGGAAATCAAATACTAGAGACTTAAGGGCACGGTTACTTTGAGAAAATGTTCTCTGTTCTCTGTTTTAATTGTAAAATTTCCACCCTATTCTCAATGCATTTAGTACATAAAACAGTGAAAACTCTTTTCGTTTTCTCTGTTTCTTATACAAATCATTAAAAAGTGGAAACACATTGAAAATAAAGTGACATTTTTGTAATTAAAACAGAAAACAGGAAATAGAAACAGAAGTAAACAGAGTTTATGAATGCAGGTTGAGTTGGATGATAAGAATCATGTTCAAACCTTAATTCCCAAGGGGTTAGCAACTCCTCTGAGAAACTCAACATGGGCACCATCCAGCTGCCTGGTTCGTTCCCCGACCCAAAGCATATGAGCTGAGCAGTCATAGTAGAGACCAGAAGTTGAATCCAACCTAGTGAGGGATTGTTCATAAGGCAACAATAAGCACTCATGGGATGTCCAGAATTCAGTTGTTGTCATGATGGGATGGTCCACTGTAAGTCCAGCAGCAGCCATGAACCCAAGAGCCTCATCAACTCGGTTGGCAAGTTCACGGTACCTGCCATAGTCATACCAAAAAAAAGTTTAAATATACTTCACGACACTTATAATGGGACGGAGAGTAATTTCCCTCACACCACACTGCCATTAAAGATCAAAATAATAGTTAAAAAAAAACAAAAGAATAAACAGTCACATTGCTTATAATTACTTCTTTACCTAGAAAGCAGTGAAAGAACACTACTGTTTTCTCTGCACACCATTTTGTTTCAACATTCCAATACTACTTCTGTTTTAGATAATAAAACAACAAAAGCTAACGTGCCAAACACACTCTAATTTTTCGAGCTAGGAAAAGTGTAAACAAAAAGTATACTGCAGCAATCTATGGTATTTATCTATTAACCAAAAATGTACTACAAAATGGGAAATACTTGCACTCCCAGTTTTCTATTGCGTCATCAAATTTAGCTCAATATGTACATATTAAGTTATTCACATCAACTACACAAATATGTATACAATCAAAATTTCAGACAAAAAATTTGTTCTACCCCGGAATCTATGGTATTCATCTGGAAGTTAAACACTATAAAATTAGGAATCGGGAAATAATTACAGTATCAAATTTAGCTCCAAATGCATATTCACATCCGCTACACAAATACGAATCCAATCTAATAAATTTTGAAACAATATTTGTTTCACTTTACTTTTGTTTTATAGTTTATAGTTCCATATTTCTTCTAAAATGTAAATTTACCCGGAAAAAGAAGAAGCCAAAAACAGGGCGTCCTTTCAGTGAGCTTAAAGGTCAATATAAAAGAAAAGTAAGGAGCAATAATCGAGTTGTGCCTTTAGAGTCCGTAATAGAGACATGACTTTATGGCAAAAAGCAAGACTCGCGCGTGATTTCAAATATCACATCTCACAATCACAAATATGGGTGAATGAGAATGAGAGTTAATGAGTAAAATTTCTCCAAAGTCCAATTCTTATGTAAGATATATGAAAGAAACCATTTTGTGAAAAATCTATCATCATCAGATACCACTGTGAAAAACTTGTGTAACTCGTGCTGATTCAACATAATTTTTCACAAAATTGGGACCTGGACCAGTCGGCAACCAATAGAAAAACAAAACAACAACCCAATACCCTTCACCACACATGTATCACCACTTATCACAATATGAATATCAATCACCACTATACTTTATCTACTATGAAGCAAAAATCAAAGACCCCTTGTTTTCATTATTTCTCAAGAATCAAATTTGCTATATCCCATTTTATAAAATCTCAAAAACCAAAAGAAAGCAACAAATTCAAATTATTATCCCAGTATCAACCAAAAGTAAAATTATAATTGCAAATTACAAATAAACAATTAAAAAAAATAAACAAATACCTATCTCCCAAAAGTAAAGCAACAAAAATTAAAATAAATAAAATAATAAATACCTATCTCCCTGTTCACTTTGTTCAGTGAAATCCAAATTCCATTGAGTAACCCTCTGCATAGCAGCATAACCACCGGTAGCAAAAGCTCTAAGAAGATTCAACGTAGCAGCAGCTTGACAATAAGCCCTAATCATCCTCTGCGGATCTGGAACCCTAGATTTCTCATCAAACGCATCTCCGTTAATGTTATCCCCTCTGTAACTCGGAAGCTTCACACCATTCTTCTCCTCAAAGTTATCCGATCTCGGCTTGGCAAATTGCCCCGCCATTCTTCCCACCTAACCAAACAAACAACATTCACATTCACATTCACATCTCCATCACACAAAAAATAAATAGAAAAATAACAAAAAAAAAACATTTTTTATGTGTTGTTACCTTGATGACGGGCATTTGGCCACCGAACATCATGACGACGCTCATCTGGAGGAGGATTCGGAAGGTATCACGGATGTTATTGGCATTGAATTCTTTGAAGCTTTCGGCGCAATCTCCACCTTGAAGAAGAAAAGCGTTTCCCAACGCGGCTTCGCCGAGACGCTCTTCTAAAGTGCGAGCCTCACCGGCGAAGACGATTGGAGGGAAAGCTTCGAGTGTTTTGAGGACAGAGTCAAGGTCCTCCTGGCTGGGGTATTCTGGTAGCTGTAGGGCCTTTTTTGACTTCCAACTGTCGATGGCCCATTTTGCGGCCCGGGCTGAAGCCGGGGGAGGTGGAGATGGAGATGGGCTTGTTTTGGGCTTGTCGGTGACGACTGGGTTTTTTGCGGGCTCGGCAGCGTGGACGGCTGAAATGGGACGGAGAGTTGGAGTGGGCCTGAGGTTGGTGGATGAGGGAATGAGTGGGTGGGATTGAGGGATGAGTGATTTGGTGGGAATGAGGGAGTTAGAAGTGGAGATAGCCATTGATGAGAAAATGAGAAAATGCTTACGGCGTGTTTGGTTTGGGGGATTTTGGAGTGACGGTTTTGTGGCTGAAGAAGGAGAGGGGGGAGTTTGGTGAGGGTTTTATAAGGAGACGGCTATGGTGTGGGGTTGTTGTGGTTGCGGGTGTGTGTATGTGTGTGTCTGGTAGAGACGGAATGGTGGTAGTTGGGAGAAGGGTGTTTTAGTCATTTCGACTTTGCTAGTTGTCATTCAGGTCAAATTGTTTTGTGTTTTTGGGTTTTTTAATTGTTTGAGTTGGTGAGGCGGCGTGGCTTAGAGTGGAGTGGACTGAACGATCAAGCCGAATTACAATTTTAAGGGTTTTTCTTTTTTATAATACAACAATTTTAAGGTTAAAAATCATTTTATCACAAATCTTCTGTTTTTATTTAGTCACTTTTCAAGTTTTGAGTAGACAATTAAAGTATCTTCGTGCCACAGTTTTGAGTATATTTGAGTAGACAATTAAAGTATCTTCGTATCTTCACACAAATCTTTTATTTTATTCATTTTAAATATTATTTGTCTTTTCATTTTTTCCTTGTGGGTTTTGGTAATTAAATTTTTAAACAGTTATATTTTGATTCATTAAAATTTACAAAAATATACGTAATAATACGTGACGAACCGTTTACTCATACAAATTTATTTAGTTTTTTACTTTTCAGCCATATGAGAAACGAAAAGTAAGGTGTATACAAGCCCAAAGGAATTTAATAAATACTTAAAGACATTTATAATATATATAAAACAAATCTTATTCAGAGAAAAGTTTGGTATAGTATATTATTACATCTAAATTTAGACAATTATTTTTATTAAATGTTATTTATGCATAGAAAGATGTATATAAAAATCTATATTATATATAAAGTTAATCTTATTTGACTTATTTAGAAGACTGTTTAGTTATCTTTATTAAATATTATCTATTTATAGAAAAATTTATATAAAGATAATTTAATGTGAAATACATTGAGATTTTTTTTAAAAGGAAACGTGTAGACTTTTAATTGAAATATAATAATTTTTTATATTCTTATTCAATATACCGCTTCACATTGATGTTTTTAAAAATTACAATTTTTTTATATTTTGATTATAATTTAATATTCGATGTAATTTCAATTCAAAAAATTAAATTTGTCTATTATACAATAGAAAAAGAAATATGTGATGCTCATATTTATCTCCTCTTATTGTTCATCTGTTTTTCCTTATTTTCTGCTTTTATAATAGTTGATCGACATGTTTATTTATTTGTCATTATCTTTGAGAAAGAAACATGGAAAATCAAAATGCATATAATAAGATTATGGTTGATTCTAAACAGTCATGTTTTGATTCATTAAAATTTACAAAAATATAAGTAATAATACAGTCACGGACCAGTTACTCATACAAATTTATTTAGTAAGGTGTATACAAGCCCAAAGCAATTTAATAAATACCTAAAAGACATCTATAATATATAACAAATCTTATTGGGAGAAAAATTTTGTATAGGATATTATTAGATCTGAACTTAGACAATTATTTTTATTAAATGTTATTTATGCATAGAAAGATGTATATAAAAATCTATATTATATATAATTAATTTTATTTAGTTTATTTAAAAGAACTTTTACATACATATAAAGTTAGTTAATTATATTTATTAAATATTTTTTATCTATAAAAATATTTGTATAAAGATAATTTAATATGAAATATATAAGGATTCTTTCTAAAAGTAAACATGTCAGTAGGTTAGTATATTAATTATTTTTCCATATTTAAGTGGTTTATATTAGACAGTTTCTTATTTTCTTATGTGAAGGAGTCTTTGGTATTCTTTATGGAATTGATATTGAGAAAAAGTACATGAAGCATTGTACAAAACCTAAAATGGGCGTCATTGGGTAAGCATTGTACAAACATTTTTTATGATAAAAATTAAAATAGTAATTATAAATTTAAATGGACTTATTGAATTACATCTTATTTACTTATGATGAGTAATCCTTTTACATTTAGACTTTTAAGATTCAATGTTATTTATTGAAGGTGAGCATGATATTGGAATTTGAGTAATTGATATGATAAAAATTAAAATCGTAATTAGAAATATATTATTATTAGTTGAATTCTATCTTATTTATTAAGGACGAACAGCAGACTTAAATTTGAATATTAAGCATGCGTGTTAAATATATTTTTTAAAAAATATAGACTTCTAGCATACCATCCTAGATAACGTGCAGACATAATCAGAATTTTAATAATTATACATGAGACTTTTAAGTTCATATAAATTAACAATTATTATTTTATACATGTTGAAACAATTATTTCCTTATAAAAAGAGATGAAGCATAAAGTTCCCAGTAAAAATAAAACAAAAGAAAAAAAGAAATTCATAGTTCAAGCAGAGAATGCTCGAAAAAGTAAACAAGATTCAGTTTTATTTAACTAAATTTTCTTTCAATATATTTATATGATAAAGGGAAAAATATTAGAAATTGATATAATCTTAATGATATACATATACCTTTTATCAAAAAAAATTTATTTGTTTTTATTTTCTTTATTTTTCTATTCAACCCGCTATAATATCAAATATTTTATAAGAGATACTTTATTGTATTATTAAAAACTAATTCAATTATATAAAATATAATTCAACGAAAAAATTATACTTAATATTTGATTTATGTTATATGTATATGTGAATAAATAATTTGTGCTTATTCTTCTATCATGATAAATACAATGTTATAAAATTATAAAAATATTAAAAATGGATGATCATATAATAATATATTTCAATAAATATGTTCTTAAAAAATATTTAAATAGAAAGAAATTACAATACAAAGATAAATAATAATGCGGAGACAAAAAGAGGTTGAAAATATTCCATTCAGTTGCTTAGATTGGGGATGTTAGGATATATATATATATATATATATATATATATATATATATATATATATATATATATATAAAAAACTAATGAGGTGGACATATGTAGAGGTGAAAAGTAAATCTAAAGAATTTAAAGTTACTTCCTTTTGTATTCTAAAATATTTATTGATTTCATGAATTTATAAAAGAAATAAAATATGAAATTGTGGGATAATTCATGATTTTCTATTTCAAATTGTGAATTTCAATCAATTTACTTTAACTCGGATAATTTTTTAAAATTCGCATAATTCTATAATTTAAAAAGAGAATTATTCCGGTTAGAAAAAATTACTTTTTCTTTTCATCTCTGACTAGAAGTTTGGTGTTTCTTGAACTTTTACCTAGAAGATTAGGTACTGGCCTTTGCTCATTAAAATATTTGCAGCATTCAGTCTTCTGAGCAAAGACCAGATCAAAACACAAGAAGTCAAAGGTGGTGGCACTCAAATTCCACGTGGAAAATCAAAGGAACTTTGGTGTTCCAAGTTAGCACACGTGCAACAACTTGTAGGTCTCATGCTTGTACTCAATTGACTAATATACCCATTATTTTCATGCTGAAGATTTTTATTTTATAAATTGATCCAAGTCTCTTCCTCCACCAACCCACTTTTACTCCTTTTCTTTCTTGTATGATGTTTACAGTATTCTTCCATCTTCTCCTACCCCCACCTATTCCCAACAAACTTCTACTATGACCGCATGAATCTATAAAATATTTTGAGAGATTATATTATATTTATATAACAATCATATATAACGATTTATGTATAAGTAAGAGATATAAAAAGAAAAAGGACAAAAAAATGTGAAATAACATAATTGAAAGGCATAAAAAATATTTGATATATGTTTGTGATATAAATAATAAGACCATCTTTAAAGCTAATCTGTTATAACGTTGTTTAATCTAAGATCAATATTTATTATTAAAGTAAACCAATGTGATGTGATGGGAAACTTAAAAATGAGAACAGGTTTATGAAAGAGTAGTGGTTTAACTTTAATATTATTGATTAAATTGAATGCATTAACATTTTTTTTTTTTGAAATAGAATTAATTATAGGGTAATATATACTTCTAGGTACCTCATTAGATTACCTATTTTGGAATGATAAGGAATTGAACCCACTTAAAATAACAAATTTTCCTACCTGATCAATGTAAAAGGAAAACATTTTATATTTGTATAATTTTATTTATATATGTTACCCTACATACATACATACATATATATATATATATATATATATATATATATATATATTATTTTTAATTTATCTCCTTATTTATTTTTTTATTCTTACAATTTATATTTTTTGCGTAATTTATATAATTTTATAATATAAAAATATATTTATTCACTTGAATAGTATTAAATACCATTAATTTAGATAATTAGTTTTATAATGGATACAAAACATCAAATTATTTTAATTAAATTTTTCAATGACTATAAAATATAAATCAATAAGCAAAAATTAACATTACTTTTTTAATAAATTACTAAACATGTATGTTAAGTTTTCTTTGAATATATTATAGTTAATAAAGTAAGAAATAATCTTATAATTTAATCAGGATAACTCTATTATTATAATAAAAATTTAATGAGTGCTTAGCACCCTCGATTGTAATAATAATATATTCAATAAATAATTAATTTTAAAAATTATTAATTTTTTTCTTATTTATAAATTTAACACATATCTTATTCTATCTCTTTTACACCTTTTATGTGGAAAGTATTTATCTTTTAAATAATCAATAATCTTAAAAGTTATTATATGAAGAAGATCATTAGCCATGTCAATATAAAATGACATTTTTTAAATAAGTTAATTACAGAATAGTAAAATATTCTTTCAATTCTTAAAACAATGAGTGTTAAGTTTAAAATGATTAAAGATAAATTATGATGATTAATTTTAATAATTATAACTTCTTTTTTTTTTAATAAAATTGATGAGTTATATGTATCATATATAACATTTGTCTCATGGTAAGATGAATGATGATCTTTGTTGGTTGAGGTAAGTTGGCAACAACTTTTTTTAGTGATGTGAACAATTCTGAATAGTTGATCTTATAGGTGGAAATGAAGTGATGAGTAGTATATAATAATAATAATAATAATAATAATAATAATAATAATAATAATAATAATAATAAGAAACTACATATTTATCTTAGAGCGTTAGAAATTATTATCATAGTTGTTGTTATGACCAACATTTATAAATCATGATGATACAAAATGTAGTGGTAAGGTGACAATAATTATCGTGTGATAAGAAATTATTAAATATTATAATAATTTATGTACTCTTAATAAAAATAGTATATATGAAGAAAATAATTTACAAAATCATAAGGATTTAAGTAAAATTATCAAGATATTTATATCTTTTATTAAAAGGCATGACAAGATCTATCATACTAAATATTCTATTGAAATTTATATACTTTGAAATATTAGAAAATATTTTTTAAATTATAAAAAGTCTTAATTAAATACAAGTAAATTTGATTAACTATTGATTATTATATTATTTTTTTATATTATTTAAAACTTTTGATTGAATACTATAAATTTTTTATTAAAAAAATATTTTGAAGTTTATTTGAAACCTAGTTAATCCAATACACCCTGTTAAAATAATATAGCTCAATTCTAAATATCCAAAGCCTATATCAATTAATGTGTCTCCTGGAGATGAGAGTTTCAACTACATTTAATTACTTCTCACAAAATTATCATAATGTCACTTTTTATAAATTATATGATTTACAACATATAGAAAATTTTAAATGTATGAAGTTAATTTTTTTAAAATTAAAAATAACCTTAATAAAATTATTTTACTCAATATAACTGGGTTAAAATATTAATGAAGCTCAAAGATTTATATTTATAACAAAGAAAAATTTAAATAATTCAACTAATAAATTGTATACGAATAAATATTTGAAATAAAAAAAAATATTTTTTTCATAATAATTTATTTAACTTTTTATTAACTATTTTTAAATTTATCAACTGAAATACATTTCATCTGCATACATCAAAATTCTCAATTATAGAAATATTTATATACGATTGAAATAAGAATATCTTTTTTACAATGTTAATATTTTAAATTAATATTTTTTATTCCTAATAATGTTTATGTGTAAGTTTTGTTTATAACAACAACAACACTATTTTAGTATTCAAAATTATAAAATTAATGATAAATGGAGTGCAGGAGTTAAAGATAAAGAATATACTATAAAAAGTAAATATTACGTGGATTAAAAGGATATTATAATGTAAAAACATTAATTTAAAATTGAAATAATAATTTCTAAAATTAGTATTATCAAAATAAGAATATGTATTAATTTAATGGGTAAATAACAAGTGTACTAGTTGATCATTATTTAAATTATTTATTTAATTGAATAAAGAAATATGAAAAGTTATAATATATATATATATATATATATATATATATATATATATATATATATATATATATAAGTAAACATAGTAATATATGTTTTAGGTGCTTTAAGTTATTTATAGTTGTAGGTAGGTTAACCTAGTGATAAATCTTGATTCTTCTTAATAAAGGAGGATTCACCTTTGTTTCCAAAATGTCGATTTTTTAAAATAATATTCAGATTTTCTTAACTTGGTACCACATAAATTTCCTTTTGAACCACATAAATTTCATTTTTTTATATAATATATAAAGTAATATTAAATAAAAATTAAGAAAATAATATAATTATATAGTTCTAATGAGACAACAATCTCATAATCAAAAGAAAGTGAAAGAAAGTCACAGGTGATAACAATGTAAATAGTTTAAAAAATGAGCATAGACCATACGAGAAGAAAAAGGAAACCTACTACATGGAAAATAAGAAGAAAGTAAATAATTGTGATACAAAATTATGACGCTAGTGCAAAAAAAAAGGGTTTTTTAATTACAAAAATGTAGATAAATAGTAGAGAAGAAATACAATTAGGTAAAACGAAACCACATTTGATTTATTAATTCAGATACATTTGCGATTTGTTTAGATATATAAGAAATAAAGAAATATTTAAATAAAAATCTTAATTTTGAACTACCTAAACCTATTGAACAACCAATTATCATTAGTTCTACTAGTTCATGACTAATTCAACTGATTTACTATCAAACTAGTTCTATAAATGAATAAATTATTAGTTGTTTAACCAGCTAATTTGGTCCAATCTTCATAACAATAATTTAAATATTGTTGAAAAACTCATTCATAAGTACATGTGTACTTATTCCATCTCAAACCGATAAGAAAATTACCTTTATTTTTTATTTTTTTGGTATTTTTCATATATGTTGCATTTCTTAAGAATATTTACATCAATTTACATGTCCTATTTTTTATTTATCTTTTTCTGTTATATATAATAAAATACGAGTAAATTACGTAAAAAAAAATTAACTTGATTTTTTTTTCTTTTCTATAAAATATTTAAAATTAAAATTATCTCCCTCATTTAATTTTCTTTCTTAAATTAAATACATTGTAGTAGAATGTGTTTTTTTTAATAAATTTATATATATATATATATATAATATCTATATATAATTAATAGCTTTTAACATTCTATAATACATTCGTTATATAAGTGTATTAATTCAAAAGAAATATTTTCTTAATATATGCATCTAACATAGCCTGTGATTAGAAAACAAAGCCATGTGTCATGATTACCTGGATGTATGCATCTAACATACACAAGTCACAAGACGTATGTGCTTAACTCAACGAAGGCTTCCTCCGTTCCATCTTTAGTCTATCATGAAGTTTTATAATTTTTCTTCTGTTTTTCTTTGTATTCTATAGTGTATCTAAGTCCTTAATTTGCATTAAGATAATTATATATGGGTCTTACTTCAAACTTGATATTTTTCTTGAATTGGTCTCATGAATTATTTTGATAATAAGAAAATTGATTTAATTACATCATTAGTCAAATTAAGATTTATGGATGAGTTCTGCTTTTCACGTGTGATATTGCTATTCCGTGAAGGGAATTAAAATTAATTAATGACCTAGGTATCAAGGTTGCCCAGTCTAGGAGGGATATTACTGCCTCGTAAAGGAATATGCTCCATACACCCCAGAAGAAATTGACAAGTGGACTTATATAAACTAGCTTGACATTTCTAAGAGCACATTAGGTGAATTTCTTTCGGAATAATTATAAATATATTTCAAAAGTTACTTAAGATGATATGTTAAAAAAAAAATTATTTTATTATTTTATTTAACGAGTTTAAAAAAATGTATCATCTTTTGTTAGTCTTTTTAATGTTAAAATCTTTTTATTTTTATTGTTGCTCTTTTTTACCAGTATAGAAGTATGAGAATAATAATGTCAATCGTATTTGATTTGTCAAATATATCATTATTGTATACTCTTTTATATGTATGGCGCAACCCAATCCTAATTTTTTTTTAATTTTGAATCTTTTATCCTTTATTTAATTTTTAGTCAAAATTTGAAAATAATTCTGAACTTTATTTTCATTATAAAATTTTATAGTATGGATTAGAGTACCTTCTTGACACGGTAAGTGAGGAAAACTCTGTTATAATTTTTATGAGATCCTGATTGATTTGAAAGTGAAAGCAAGGGTGCTGGTTGGTTAGATTCTATTCTGTGCAAAAAGTTCTCAAACTTAATTTAGAACTATTTTATCTTGGAGACGACGGGTTACGTGCACAAAGTTCTTAAACTTAATGTAGAGGACTATTTTATCTTGGAGACGAGGGGTCTAGGTTCCTGAACAATTAAGACTCAGAGTTGTGAAACATTTTAAAGAGAGACCTAGCCAGTAACTAAGCATATAATGATATAATAATATTATTTCTCAAATTTTCATTTAAATTTGCACCAACAATTGAATTTTATGTTTTTATGTGATTATTGCACTAGCCATCTCGAGATGATTACTTTTCTTTGTTATGTCTACCATGATTACTTTTCTTTGTTATGTCTACTAAGTTTGATAGCGTTCCAGTTGAAGCTCAATCTCACAAACAAGGAAATATTTAATGAAGTTATCTATAAAAGTATGTGTTTGAATGAATAATTTTAGGTAGTTGTAATATTTTATGAAAATAATAATTAGATTATGAAGTGAAACCCTCTTCAAAAATTTTATTGATAACTAACTCATTAATATGATTTATGAAATCAATGATGTTGGTAGATTCAAAGGATGGTGGGTAAACACTAGTCCAATGCATCACTTCTATTATGATTGAAATTTATTTAAAATTTATTTATCATTGAAGATTAGAAAGTATCATAGGGAGATTCCTACATCATAATTATTATTGGACTAGGGCATGTGAAACTAAAATTTACTTATTTAAAGACTAGTTTTAAAGATGTTATGCATACTCTAGGGATGATAAAGAACTTAGCTTCAGTATCTCCTTCACAAAGCTATGTTTACTCAAATCATAGAGGTTGATATGTATACCTTCGTAAAGAATAATATTCTTGTGGGGAAGGTTTATGATACTGATGTAATGTTCAAATTAAATATTAAAAATGATAAAGCTGTTTCTTTTCACACGTTATGTATTTCTAATGTTTGGCTTATGTTATAATTCCTAATATTAAGAGAAAAAAGTTATCAAGTAGAAAATACAAACGTGTTTTCATTGATTAGGTGGCTAATAAGTGGTTACTAATTTTTTTTAGATTGCTTTCTATTTAAATTGAAAAAAATACCGAGGGCTCTTTTTTTTTTTTTTTTTTTTTTTTTTTAATATATATACTAGAATTCATGTGTTATTATCTTTTAAAATTACACATGATATAATTGCTACACATGATTGTAAAACATGTTATATTTAACGGAAGAAATTTATATGAATCAATTGATAATTTTATTTTTTCTGATCAGGAAAATAAAATATAAAATATGTAAATTAAATAAATCTTTGTATAGTTTGAAAACACACTTAAATAATGGCTTGGAAAATTTGAGAACATGATTATCTCACATGATTTTAAAATTAATACTCACACTTGTTGTGCACGGCTTGGAAGGAAGGATATTACGTTAACACACTCATCACCATGATCCGGGTAAGATCAATATATATATATATATATATATATATATATATATATATATATATATATACCAACCGAACCCTTCAGTTACGTAACCGTTCCACCACGCATTCAAATATATTTAATTTTGTAATTGTAATATAATACAATACATAATTACTCTTACTAAATGACACTAATAGACGTACAATAGCAGGTTTTACTCTTTCACTCAGATCACTTTTACCTCATCATTACTCTGACTATTGTTCATTTAGTCATCGGAGTTCTTAGAGGTACTCACCACCTGTCGCGCATGACTTGGAAGGAAGGATAGAAAGGATATTATGTCAACACATTCACCACCATGATCCATATACGATTATTTATCTATACGTGGATGACTTGCTTATCTTTGATTCTAATATTCATGTTGTGAATGATGTCAAATTAGTGTTTTGTGATAACTTTGTTATTGTCATGCTATGGATTTATGGTAACATTTTTCATAGTTTTGTTTACACTTTTATAAAACTGGTTTGTACTAATTCCAAAGTAGGGGAAAATTTTAAGCTTTTCCTCAACTATGATCACATGTTAAACATAATTTCTAAACATGATACTTAATGCATGAAAACATATAACAATTTGATTTTTTTTTATTTTATAATGAGCAATGTTTTACAAAAGAAAAATGTAATTAGTGGAAGTATAAGATAAATATTTATATAGGATTTATGGCATAAATTCTGCCATAATACTTACATGGTAACATAAGATAACTCACAAAATGTTACAACAAAGGAAATAAGTTAGAGTAGTCCGATCTACCCTCCCATAAAACATACCTCAAAAGAAATGGAAGATAAACTTATAGCGTAGAGCAAACCTCGCTACCCAAAACTCAACTCCCATGAAAGCCATCGACAAAGAGAGATTCTTAGTTATTAAGATCAATGGAATGATAGAGGTATCCTTAGAAGGATCCAACTCACTACTAGTTTTCATCGGTTGACTGTCCACAACAAAAGTTGACCCTTTACTTGAAATAGCTATATTCTTAGATAGGATGATTCCCTAAGGCCGAGTATGACCTAGATTGTACGAAGAACTCTCATCCAAGGAGTCCAAAACTATAAGTTCTAACACTTAGCGCTCCTTTGTTGGTATTGGCTCCTCCACTGGGGCACATTCCTCAACCTCCTCTAACATTATCCCCCTAGCAAGATGGTACACTAGACGTGGAATAACTTGAAAGCAATGACACCTAAGACACTAATCTTGTCAATAGGTAATGAGTGAGTGTCAATAGAATCCACTTGACCTTCTTATCCAAATCTGCAACTTGATCTCCATCACAAAACTAACTAAAGTGGGCTTTGCCCACAAAATACTCTTGCACTCCAATGGTAAGCTCCCACATGTCACTTAAGCATCTATAATCATTTGGATCAACGACCTCCCCTTGGAAATATACACGAACAAACAAATAAACAATGGAAGGGTGAACTCAATCACTTTCGTCAAGGATACACACTGACGACACTCACCCTGAAAAATTACCGTTTTGGTTAACAAACAACATTCTCATGGATAAACTTCACCTAAGCGCAACTAGGCTTATCATAACTTTACTGGCCACCTACACACATGTCACTATTTGTTTTGTGAACTTACACATTAGTTCTTGGTTGATTGCTAGGAGCACACCTAAACAAGCACATCAATGGGATCTCACTAACTAACAATGTTACACAATCATTGTCAGGATCTGTCAAACTTGATATGAGCTTGTACTATGCCTCAGTTGATAATTCATCCCCAAAGTTTTGTAGACCTTACATGTCATCTTATAAGATATCATTCCATGATCAACCAATATGCTAGAAATTGTTTCTTCTCTCACTCTCTCACATGGTTTATAACATGGCACTAGACAACAATTTCTGCACACGGATCTCTCCCAAGACACATAACAAAATTACTTATAAAAATCTACATTCTCTTTTAAATTTCTCAAATTATTCGTATAAATATACATTTAACATAAATATCCATAACATTTCTCAAGTGGCCATGTCTATTAAAAAATATTTATTTTACTGTTGATTTATATAATAAGTTTTAAAATATATTATCTGGAGCATTCATTTGAATTTAACTGTTTAATGGAAATGCATTAAAGTTTCTTTTTAACGTTGGAATCCTTTTATTGTTATTGTAACTCTTTTTTTATCAATATATAAATATGAGAACAATAGCATATGAAGAAGAGTACCTTTTTGACAAAGCAGTCAGGAAATTATGTTATAATTTTTATGAGATCCCAAACAATTTTAAGGTGAGTGTTTGTTTGTTGAGTTCTCTCCTGTGCACAAAGTTCCGTAACTCAACTTAGAAGATGGTTTTATCCTAGAGATGACAATGTTCTAGATTGCTTTAATTTTATTTTTATATGCAATCACTGACAAGTTAATCAATGCTTTATTAATTAAATTGTAGAAATACTCTCTTTCTACTTTTAAAATAATATGTGAAATTTTATACAAATTAACAAAATTAATTTTAACTTTTAAATAAGTCATTTTCCTTTTTTATTTTTCCTCTTATAAATCTTTTTTTTTGAAAGAAAAAACACTAAAACGTACCCAAAGTCCCTAAAACCTAACGCCGGTAGATATCAAAATCATGATTGGGAAGTCAGTTTACATAATCTTTATAATGATAATATAGATGTAATAACAAAATGATAAGCAGTTTCTATATAAAATTAAAACTTTTACATGCAAGATACGTGATGGTTCTTCACTTTTAATGAATACTTGGTAAACATAAGTTTAGTTTTTAAAGTAATTTTAAATCATCTCTGCAAGAAATTGGATTGAGTCACTCAAATTTTTCATTCGACTTAGCTTTCTATGCACTCTTGGTTTGTGAATTGTTTTGATTGATTTAAGAAAGAACAAAGTGAATAAATTTTTTTACTTCTCTTCCTCACCAGTAATTTATTAAGTCTATGGCATACTTTTACTCTTCTTGCATTTTATCTTAAGAATAATGATTCTTATACAATTTACAATAAATATTTATAAAACTATTAAATGTTATATATATTTTTATAAACATTTATTTTTTTGTTAGTTAATGATTTTAAATTATTGGTAAATATATAAAATACAAAATTTATTACATAATGGTAAAAAATTAAAATTAAAAAAATGTTAATAATTTTTTCTCACAAGCCAACTCATTATTGATCGGTGATCGGATTAATTCAATTCGAATTTCATAGAAAAAAATACACAAATTCAATTTAACACAACCCAAACTATTTCGACGGGGTCAGGTAATGGGTTTGATAAAAATCAACCTAAATGTATCTATGAACAATCCTAACGAAGCATCAATGTACATAGTTATCCAATCAAAATCATAATTCGTATGACTTTTAAGAAATTTATGTAAAAAATAATAATCATGCTATAAGTAATAAACAATGAACTTTGTTTAGATGACTCTGTAAATTTCTTTCTACATGTGAATTATTTATATATCCATGTTTGTATATAATATTTTAGTTAAAAATTAATACATTTTTTTGCTTTCTTTCAACCTTTTCATATAAAAATTATTTTAGAATTAAAACGAATCATGAAAAAAAATTAAGAAAACCATTAAAAGTATAATTTACAAAGTTGACTAAAAAATATTCAAAAAAATTTCAAATTTCAATTATACGATGAAATAGTTTTGTAAATTAATCACTCATACTTTATATCACATTTCTTATTTGTGTCTATTAGCTATTCTTAATATAGAAATAAAAAATATTAATTTTGGTCACGCTTCATTTGCATTAGCTATTTAACCTAATATTTCATTAGAATAACAATTATAGTTTAATAAACTATTCAAAACAAATTTAAGTTGTGTAGTAACAGTTTATAAACTGATCATAGTGTTGTTGGGTAGCCACAGAATAGGGCCCGACAACAGAAGCAATCACAATTTAGAAAGCCCAATTGACATACTTAACAAAATTTGATTCGAAGTGGGCCGTGAGATTTACGAAAAACAGAACAAAAAACAAAATATAGATAGGATAGTTATATTTAGTCATAATTAAGTCTTAAAATAAATAATACACGTGTTAGATAATATAAATATTTATTATATTGTGATTTCACTATTATGTATATAAATTTTTTTAAATTTTATAATGATTTCTTAAATATTAAAGTTGAAAATAATCTTGATTCGTTGGTGATATCAACTTTTACATTAGTTGTACATGTCTATTAAACTTTTGCATACCTGGTATTTAAACTTTAACATTTGTCCTTAATATTCATAGTGTAAAAAATAAACATAAGAAGGGGGGTTGAATTGTGTTAAGTAAAAAATTTTATCCCTTTCGATCATGGGTTTTCAAAACGGTTTAGACGAAACAATGTTTATATTGAAAGATTGATTTTAATAAACAAACGTTGAATGATGATTATCCCCAGTTAATCAATCAGATGAAACAAATAAACACAAGTATTTTTATACTAGTTCGTCTATTCAAGACTACGTCCAGTTACCCAAAGAACAACCGAGTTTTCACTACAAACCGTGAAAAGGTTTACAAGTATTGTTTGAACCCAGCCACTTCTTCTCGCTATTACAAGATATTCTTTGCTCCCAAATTCTCAGGCTAAACAACCAAGGTATTCTTTGAACCCAGCCTCCACAGGCTAATACAAAAGGTATTCTTTGAAACACAGCCTCCTCAGGCTAAAGTACCACACAAGTGGATTTGAAAAGATGTTTGAAAAACAACGATCTTCCTCTTCGCAGAGAGGGTTTTACAATAAGGTTCTTAGCACAGAATTGAGCGAATTCTCAGAAGATGGGATAAGAGAAGCGTTTTCGCCAACTAATTCTTGATGCTATGAAGTCCTTTTATAGGCATCTTCTTCAAATAGCCGTTAGACTCATTTGAATGCCGTTGATAGTCGTTGAGAAATCTTCTTGAGAGCTTTCCAAAAAGTTTGTCAGTTGTACTTGATTGATTGATGAAGATTTGCAGCGGATATAGCGGACTAGGTTGTGCGCAGTACTTTTTCTGACTTGTACAAAGATGTGACAAAAGGTGAAGACCTTTTTGACTTTGGTGTGTAAGCTCGAATCCCTGATCTTGGATGCTTCTCATGAGTACTTCTTCAGATTTGAAATCTTGGCGCGAAAGACTCAACTTGACTTCAGCTTTTGGATAGACAATGTATTTCTTCAGTTGTTGTTGTTTCGTCTCATCCTATCGTCTTAAGACTTCACTCTTTGGACAGACGAAGAGCTTTAGCTTGAGTAGCCTTCTTCCGTCTGTGCATGTATCGTCTGATGGCTTGGCTTTTGGACAGACACAAAGCTTTACTTTTGAAAGGTCATGTTTCGTCTGTGCTGGTTTCGTCTTAGCAAGTCTTGGGTAGCTTGGTTTCGTCTGTCTTGTAATTAATCAAAATCTTGAGACGTTAATCATCCTTGATCTAACAATCTCCCCCTTTTTGATGATTACAGACCATACTACGAAAATCTCTGTCTTGTAATTAATCAAAATCTTGAGACGTTAATCATCCTTGATCTAACAATCTCCCCCTTTTTGATGATTACAGACCATACTACGAAAATCTGCACAAGACATGGTTAGACAGAAACAAACAGTCTCAATAAAGCCAGATTGACATCAAGACGATGTTTTCTGAATAATACCTCTTTATAAAAGATTGTTACATCAATGCGATGTAATCTTTGTACATTATTACATTGGTATAGACAGAAAACCAATAAAGAATAACCAATAAAGAATTACAATGTATTTTCTATACTAAAAAGAATACATGAAAAGAAATACATTGATACAAGTATAATACATGGCTCCCCCTCAGACGATGCTCCTTGCTTGCTCACCCTCAGACGAAGCTTGTTTACTCCCCCTCAGACAGTGCTTTCCCCTTGTACCTTTCTTCTTTCCCTTGGGCTATCTTCTTTTTCTCTTTGTCTCCCCCTTGGGCTGTGAATCATCAAAACATGATCACGAAGAAGGCTTCGGCTTCTTGTTAAGTAGGCTCATCACAATGTCCTTCAACTGTTGCACTTCAGATGATAGAGAAGCTTGATTTTCTTCAAGTTCTTTGTTCTTTGCCTTCAAGTGCCCGCAATCCTCTTCCAAGGCATCATACTTTCGCTTCAGAGTCTTATACTCCTCAGCTTCTTGAATATCAGCCTCAGCAACCTCAACTGCCTTAGCAACCTCCACCACATCATCAACTTGTACTTGTGGTGTTTGAGGTTCTTCCATTAAAGGTACAGTGTCATCTGATGGGATCTTCTTCAGACATAGTGTGAACAGTGGAAGACAGAGGTAAGCCGTGAAGTTCCGTTCCCATTGCCATGTGTAGTTCTTTGTTGGAACAAAGACTTCAAGATCTGGATGTTCCTCAGAAGGAAGTGTATAAACGAAAGCTCCACCAGGAAACACCCTGCCGCATATGGTAGAATCCTCATCAAATGAGGTTCCAGAGCAAAACTGTGAAGTGGCTTCATGATCTTCTATCATCCTTTGTATCTTTGGATTGATAGGGCTTGAGGCTTAAGCTTGTATGGCCTTGAGGTGCGCATAAACAGCAGACGGAAGAAGCTTGGAGATGTGCCTTGCAAATTTGAAGGTTCTGGGAACAGACGATACTTTCTTCTCTTTACCCTTAGCCAAAAATTTGACCAAGCATGGTCGTTTCCGGTCTAAGACGATTGTGTACTTTCTTTCGTCTGACACCAGCGAAGAGAACTGTGAACCCACCATAAAGGGGCAGTATCTCTTATCCTTCTTAGCTTGACGATCAATATGATAGAAGGAAACCTCTCTTTCCTTGGCTTCCCTTCTATAGGCACCAGTTATCAACTTGAAGGTCAAGTTGTAGTCTTTCGGTAGGGCGTGAGCGAACTCTTCAGGGTCTTCATATTCGTTGAGGAGGATGGAGTAGCGAGGGTTGATCCCGGAGCAGTGGGGTCTCGTCCAAGGGAGCACAATTCCTAGAGAGTGTCCTAGACCGACATACTCTGTTTTATTGAGTGGAATTGTGAAAGGCGTTGGATCATGGCGATCTATGGCGTTGAGATGCCAATGTGTGCACTCTTTCGGCTCATAGTTGGTAGAGTTTGTGTCTCCATATCTACAATGATGGAATACAGACGCATTTATCTCATACCGAACCTTCCACTGAATGTTTTCTCTGTGTGGGATGTGAGGTTCATAGCCAAGTACTGGTCCTTCAATCACAGACGCAGCAAGATGATCCTTGTATGCTTGAATGTTTTCTAAGCCCTTGATGTCTAGGTTGGCCAGTGTGTCCCAGGGCAGACGTTTCAGCCAATTGCGTTGCTCCTCTGGGGTGCAGATAGTGTCTTCATTGAAATTCACCGGCTTCAAGGGTTTATTGTATAGAATGGGATTTACAAATCTCCCTCGTTGAAAACCCTTCTTCCCTCTGTACTGATATGGGTTCTTCAACTCTATGTAAGGAGTATCCCTTATATACAGGTCTTCATCGTTTGCTAAGATGTCTCTTGTTGCAGACTCAGACGATTTAGCTTCAGTGGAGAATTCTTCAATCTTCTCTCCAATGATCCAGTCAGGTTTGACCGGTTTCTCAACGAAGCTCCTCATGAGTAATTCGTTTAGAAACGAATAGTCCACCTTGTGCTTTGGGGGTAAGTCTTCTGGATTGATCACCTCAGCATGTGATCTCCCCCATGTAGCATCCACCTTTATAATTTCAAGTTGTTCTTCATCAGACGAAGAATCAACTTCTTCAATAAGTACAAAGTCTTCAGACGGAATCTCCTTCGTTTGGTGGTGGGATGCTTCCTCAGACGCAGCAGGTAACGTCTGTGCAAGGGATGCGTTCAGCGGAGACGCAATAATAGGGGTAGCCCTATGTTCGTCTTGGAGTGATGGAGAGACCTCCATTGTGGAGACTTCTTCGTTCAACATAGTTTCCAACTTCTCCGCAAGCTGGGCATTGTCTTTCTGGATCTGGGCAGTTTCTTCGCTGTTCATGCCCTCTGAGGTTGCTGGAGCAGATGCAGCCTCAGACGATCCAATGCCACGAACGCTATCGAGAAAGATCTTTTCTCTCTCAGCATGAAGCAATATGGAGACCCTTTTGGCCTCTTTCAGTTGTCTTTCTTCGTCTTTCTCACCAACTACAACAGACGCAAGCTTTTGCTTCATTTTCTCCTTGCCTTTAGCAGCCTTTTCAAGAGCAAGCTTTCTAGCTCTTGCCTTTTCCTCTGCTGCTATCCTCTGCTTTTCTTCGTGTGTGAGTATCTTCACAGACGGAACACGTTCAGACGATATGTTGACCCCTGCATCTTCACTAGGGGATATCGTCTGATCCTTTGGCTTGGCACCAATGTGCTTAATTCTGATGGTCCTTTTCTTCTTCTTGAGAGGTTCTTCAAGAACGTCCTCGAAGGGGACTTCAGAGATTACCACAGGTGGAGGAGGTGGAAGTGTTTGGGTTTGTGTTTCGGACAGTGTTTGGGTTTGTGTTTGGGGTTCTGTTTGGGATGGTGTTTGGGCTTGTGTTTGTGGTTTAGCATGCTTGATGCGAGCTCTGTGTGGAGGGTCTTTGGTGATGGGTGAGAGAGGTACATCCTCTTTTTGTGAATGGAGGAGGAAGCTTGGCGTCAGATGCATCTTCGCAAAGGTGCTGGCTTTAACTTCCTTTCCCTCTTGGTGATAATCTACACCAGCAGTATCAAACCCTTGGTTGATGATGATCTTTGTGAAGAGGGTGGCGTAGGGAATGCTACTCTTCCTACGAATGTTGCGGTTCTTCAATGCACTTATCCAGTGGTCAAGGATAATGTGCGGAAGGCTCATCCTTGCTTTCCTCAGACAGTAAAAAATACAGAATCTGTCTCGAGAACTCATGTTGTCGCGAGAGCTTGTACGAGGAGTGAAGATGTTGTAGAGCAAGTTGTGGATGATTCTTGCGGAGGGACTGAGGTTCCCTGATCTGAAGAACTTGGGGTCTTCAATGTTATTAGTCTTCCCATAAATGATCTTTTCTACATACTTCTCAGACTCGTTCTTCATCCAATCTTGACTATAGAAGCGCCCTTCGGCCTTACAGTTGCCGGCCTCAGCAATGGCGTCGACCGTGATGATGTACTCCTTGTTGTCTATGGTACCAACAATACCATCTTCGAATTCCTTGGCGTCGCTCCAGAATTCGGCGTATGCCTCCATCAGTCATTCCCCCCTCATAGCAGCAAACTCCATCCAGCCAGTGTGAGTTAGAAGCTTGGCGACTCTGTCAGATACGCTCTCTATTGTCTCTCTTGAGATCCACTTGCTCGGCAAGAACAAGTCTTGAGCGAAGAAAGTGGCTTCCGCAGCTTTGGTAGTTTTGGTGTTCTTGGCGGCCATTGTTAATTTTTGAAATATAGAGAATAAGAACTTAGTGAGTATTAGGTTTGGAAAGTTAGAAGGATTGCAAATTGCGGTAAAGAGTAAAAGAGTGAACTTTTAAGAGTATTTATAGACATAGATAAAAACGGTTGTGATTCATCAGACGAAAGAGATTTCGAAAACCGCCCCTGATTTGACGTGTCCACATCATTGCCTTTTCAATGATTGATTTGACCTCTGCAATTCACGGCGTATGCCTATCAATGTCCTAAAATAGTGCAATAAATGACAAACACATTTATTGCTTCTTTTAATTTGTCCCTG
Source organism: Hylodesmum podocarpum (assembly GCA_026586105.1). Taxonomy (NCBI): domain Eukaryota; kingdom Viridiplantae; phylum Streptophyta; class Magnoliopsida; order Fabales; family Fabaceae; genus Hylodesmum; species Hylodesmum podocarpum. The sequence continues at coordinate 299,778 of JALJEV010000071.1, read as the reverse complement.
CACACTTGAGATAAACTTATTAAACAGTAACAGTTGCGTCTGTTGAATTTTTACCACAGTAACTATTCAACTTTGATCAGACGCAATGTTTCATCTTAACACGAAATAATGTACAGACGGAACAAATAGCTCAGACGAAACAATTTTTCAATTATTTAAAGAAATAATTCCAAGATTTTCCTTAATGAAATTGAAACGTGTTTCGTCTAATGCTTTAGTGAATATATCTGCCCATTGGAAATCTGTTTTCACAAACTGTATATTAAAAATACCTTTTTGGACATAGTCTCTTATAAAATGAAAACGGATTTCAATATGTTTAGCTTTCGAATGTTGAATAGGATTTTTGCTAAGATTAATTGCACTAGTGTTATCACAAATTACTGGTATATGATTTTCAAACCTGGAGTAATCTTCAAGTTGATGTTTTATCCACAGTAATTGTGAGCAACACCCTGCCGTAGCAATATACTCTGTTTCAGTTGTTGAGAGTGCAATAGAGTTTTGTTTCTTGCTTGACCAAGATATTAGTGATGATCCAAGGAATTGGCACCCACCACTTGTGCTTTTTCTCTCTACTTTGTCTCCAGCATAATCCGCATCACAAAAGCCTCTCAAAATAAAATCATTATTTTTCTTATAAAACAGAGAGAGATCAGTTGTTCCAACAAGATATCTAAGAATTCTCTTTACAGCTTGTAAGTGAGATTCTTTATGGTCAGATTGAAATCTAGCACATATACAGACACTAAACATAATGTCGAATCCCTTGCGATTAAATAAAGGAGTGAACCAATCATACCTCGTATACCGTGCCTGATCAACAGACTTACGACTAACTCATCCTTGTTGAGATTTGCTCCAGACGAATGCATTGGGGTCTTCATAGGCTTGGCATTCTCCATCTTGAACTTCTTGATAAGTTCCTTTATGTATTTCTGTTGATGGATGTAGATTCCTTCTTTCGTATACTTGATTTGAAGTTCTAGAAAGAACTTCAATTCTCCCATCATGCTCATTTCAAACTCATCCTGCATTAGCTTTGAAAAATCCTTGCACAGAGAATCATTAGTAGCTCCAAAGACTATATCGTCTACATAAATCTAGACTATAATAAAGTCTTTTGAAACGCTTTTCTTGAAGAGAGTTGTATCAACCTTTCTTCTTGAGAAACCATTTTTAAGAAGAAATGAACTGAGTCTATCATACCAAGCTCTCGGGAGCTTGTTTAAGACCATCTGATGCTTTCTTAAGTTTGAAAACATGATCAGGTTGAGATGAACTTTCAAAACCAGGAGGTTGTTTTACATACACTTCTTCTTCAATGAAACCATTTAGAAAAGCACTTTTTACATCCATTTGATATAGGACGATATTCTTGTGAGCAACAAAAGCAAGTAATATTCTGATTGCTTCTAATCTAGCTACAGGTGCAAAAGTTTATGCAAAATCAATACCTTCTTGTTGATTATACCCTTGTGCTACTAACCTTGCTTTGTTTCTTACCACTTTTCCAGCTTCATCAAGCTTGTTTCTGAACACCCATCTGGTTCCAATGATGCTTTTGTTCTTTGGTATTTCAACTAGGGTCCATACATAATTCCTTGTGAACTGATTAAGTTCTTCTTCCATAGCCAAGATCCAATCGTTATCTTGAAGAGCATCTTCAACATTCTTTGGCTCTATGTTTGATACAAGAGCATATCCAGACGATTCCTTTAGCTTCGATCTAGTTAGAACACCTTGATTCCTATCTCCAATGATAAGATCTTTAGTGTGGATAGACACAAACTTCCATGATCTTGCAGGGGCTTGATCTCTTTGATGATGAGTATCAGACGAAGAGGGTTCGTCTGTGCTTCTATCGTCTGCTCTTGTTTCGTCTGACCCTTGTTTATCATTTTGACCAGAAGGGCTAACCTGCAAATTTTCAAACAAGTTTTCTAGGTCTGATATTTCTTTATCAGCCTTTGAGTTATCTTGGAACTTTACATGAATTGATTCCTCTACAACTTGCGTCTTAGAGTTAAAAACTCTATAGGCCTTAGATGTGTTGGAATATCCAAGAAAGATTCCTTTTACCACCTTTGAATCAAACTTGCCAAGTTGATCTTTGGTGTTTAAGATAAAGCATTCGCATTCAAAAGGATGGAAATAAGAAATGTTGGGTCTTCTTCCTTTCCATGGTTCATATGGAGTCTTATTCAATATTGGTCTTATCAATATTCTGTTTTAAATATAACAGGGAAGTATTTATCGCTTCGCTTGATAATATTTAGGGAGAGAGCTTTCATGCAACATAGTTCTAGCCATTTCTTGTAAAGTACGATTTTTCCTTTCCACAACTCCATTTTGTTGAGGAGTTCTTGGAGACAAAAAATTGTGAAATATACCATTTTCAAAACAAAAGGCTTTGAACTCAGAATTTTCAAATTCTATTCCATGATCACTCCTTACAGACGCAATACAAATTCCTTTTTCTTTTTGAACACGTTTACAGAATATTTCAAAAACCTTGAATGACTCATGTTTATGGGCTAGGAAGTATACCCATGTGAATCTAGTATAGTCATCTACAATGACAAGTCCATATCTCTTTCCTCCAAGACTTTCAGTCTTAGTAGGTCCAAAGAGATCAATGTGTAACAGTTCTAGCGGTCTTGTCGTGGAAACAACATTTTTTGATTTGAAAGAAGCTTTGAGTTGTTTCCCATGCTGACAAGATTTGTAACATCCCAAAAATTTAAATATAGTTTAAGAGAGGTTTTTATAACAGAGAGAAATATAAAAATAATTAAAAATTATGAATTTTTGAAATTACTGTAGTAAATAGTAAATTACTGTGTACATAGTAAAATACTGTGCAAATAGTTAATTACTGTGCAAATAGTAAATTACTGTGGTAAATAATAAAATTACTGTACAAATAGTAAATTACTGTGGTAAATAATTAAATTACTGTGGTAAATTGTAAAATTACTATGGTAAATAGTAAATTTACTGTGATAAAATTACTGTGGTAAATAGTAAAATTACTGTAGTAAATAATAGAATCACCGAGGTAAATAGTAAAATCACTGAGGAAAATAGTAAAATTACGTAGTAGAATATTATGGAATATTCTAAATATTCTCATGGAATATTATTAGAATATTCTATATTCGTCATAGAATATTCTATAAAGAATAAGTACTTTAGAATTCTATAAATAGAGGCACAGGGATTTCGGATGAGAAAAACAAACCAAAGAACATTTCTATATTCTCTCAAGCTCTCTTAGGAAGAAATATCTCTAAAAGAGGAGCAAGTAAGTAGAGGAAGAGTATAGGAAGGTCGAGAGAAACTTGTAAGGGGAGCCATGCTTATCCTACTCTTCTATTCTTTGTTTTGTTGTTACTTTCATTATATTTCTTTAGTTTTTTGGATACTAAGGTGCGAAGATAATTCTTAGTATGCTCGTAGTTGCGGTTTTGTCCGATCTTCCACATCGTGAGAATTATTCTTGTTACGAGGAAAAGTGTGGTACCGTTTATTAGTTCTTGATGTTTCCTTGATAATTCTTGGTGTTTCTTGTTTCTTGGTTTCTTGATTTATTGGTGTTTATTGGTGTTTCTTGGTGTTGATTCCATATCGAAATATGTCTGGTTTTGAGTAGGATATGAATAAGTGGTGACATGCATGGTTGCATGAAATTGGTGATGGACTTGAATTGCTTAATGACCGATTTGAAATGCCTAGTGGAGAGGCAATATTCTAAGATTGCTTGGTGAATAGGCAATGCTTAGAAGGTTTTGAAATGAATATGACCTAGTAAAGAGGTCAAGATTTAAAATGTGATAAAGGTCATTATACAATTCAAGGTCCTAGAGCATGTTGCATGATGACCGGATAGTAGTAGACCAAGTCGTAAGTTACGGATTCCCGTTCTGTGTGAGTGGAATACCGTTGACTAGAGGGGTTCTCTTGGTGGGGAAATTGCCCCGCTCATGATGATCACATGTTGCGGGGAGGTCCCGCCGGACACCGAGGAACTCGACAATTACGGAGTGTCTACCCCGGTGGGTCTGGAGGATGTGAGGACCGGATGCCCCCGGCTATTTTCGGTGGATGGCGCCACATTGCATGTTGAGTAAATAGGGAAAGTACATCGTGAGGATACATGCATCATATAGGAATAAGAGCATGCAATAGTGATTATGTGTTTTGATTGAATACATGATTATTGTGATAAATTACTGATTCGTTTTATGGTTGATTGGTGGTTTTACCTTGTGAATTGAATTAATGGTTTGGACACAGGTTTTATATCAATAAATTACTATTTTTAAAGAAATTGAAGAATATTAAAGAATATTGGTTTTATGAATATTTTTCCTTATTTTCAAAAGTTTTACTATAATTAAAATTATTTGAGGATTAAGGAAAGCTCACCCTTGCAATTCTATTTTTACAGATTGGCAGGATTGAGAAGTTGTCACTGTTTCGCAATGGTTGTTACTATTATCTTGTTGAAGATGCTTGCTATGTTTTGCATGTAGAAGTGTTGAGTAAATGTTCTAAGGTAGTAGAAATGTAGTTATGTAAAATAATAATAGGACAAAGTTATGTAATCTGGTTGTAATGAACTTTAAAACCTATGTAATAAAAGTGTTGTTTTCTAAATCTCTCTTTTATCTACTATATCATTAACCACTTTAAATTACAAAATATAAGTAAAATAAGTAAATAAGAGGAGGGTGTTACAAGATTCACACAGACAATTAGTTTTCCAAGATATTTTTGGTAAACCGTTTACGAGATCCTTTTTAGAAATTTTTGAAATATACTTGAGACTTAAATGTCCAAGCTTTTTGTGCCAAATATCTCGTTCATCGTCTACTGAAATTAAACATGTTACATTTTGATCACTCTGGTCAGAAAGACAAACCTCATAAAGATTATTCTTTCTTTTCCCAATAAAAAGAATGGATTTATCTTTGTTTCTGACTATACACTCATCAGAGTTAAAAGCTACTTCATATCCACTATCACAAAATTGACTTATGCTAAGTAGATTGAAGTTAAGGCCTTTAACATATGATACATTCTGGATAAGTGTATTGGGTGTCTTACCAACAGTCCTAATGCCAAGAATTTTACCTTTTCCAGAACCGTAGGAGACAGACCCTTTACTTGGTCTGAGGTCTTGGAACATAGACAGGTCTCCCGTCATGTGTCGTGAGCAACCACTGTCCAGGTACCAGCTTGAAGTCTTGTCTCTTCCCATTAAGGATATCTGCAACAGGAACAATAAGTGACTTTGGTACCCAAATCTTTTTAGGTCCTTTCTTGTTAGTTACAGAAGGCTTCTTTTTGTTTTTAGCCTTTTTGTAGTTATTAGGAACCTTGTTGTGATTCCTCTTCTTTTGAGCAGACGAAACATGTTTATTTTTCTTTTCGTCTGTCTCCTTAACATAACCAAGTCCACTTTTATCATTAGGTGATCTCCTATATTTTAAAATATTTTCAAGAATGGAGGATCCCTTTGTAAACTTGGTTAAGTCATTGAGTAATGACTCATTTTCTTTCTTTAATCTTTCGATTTCAAGAATGAAAATGTCCTTTTCAGACTCAGACGAAACATCATTTGATACTTTCTTGTCTAGTAACTCAATTTCAGATTTCAAAACAGCATTTTCTCCCAAGGCTTGTCTCAGCTTGGTTTTGCAAGTTTTATATTGCTGAGCAATAAAGTGAGACTGAGCTAGAAGTGTATCATATGACATTTCTTCTGATTCTGACTCAGACTCAGAAGAAGAGGATGAAGAAGTTTCATTGTAATTTACCTCTGTTGAGACATGGTCTCCAGCCATGAGACAGATATTTGTTGTTTCTTCTCCTTCAGAGGATTCCTCTGAGCTTTCACTGTCAAGGTCTTCCCAAGTCAGTAAGCTCTTCTTTCCTTTATCTTTTCTAGAGATCCATGATGAATTATTATTTTGATCACTTTCTCTGCATATTTTATATCTCAATAAAGCATGATTAATGGTTAATTAGCATGAGTAAGTGCATTTACGAGTTTGGGCTCATTTGAGCTTTAAGAACTTAATTTATTTCTATTTGCTATATTTTTCCAGATTTGAGTAGTTTCACTAAAATAGGCATAACTTCCTCCACAAATATCGTTTTGAGCTAAGGTTTCTTGCAAATGAAAGAGGATTGACATAGCTACAAAATGTCATGAAGATACGAAGAGCCAATTAGGACTGCATCTGGTGTGAAATTAGCCTTGAAAGTGGACCACGAACCAGTGACGTGAATTTACTATATTTTTTCACATTTGACCACTCTCGGTAAAATAGGCATATCTCGCTCCACAGGTCTCCAATTGAGCTCCGGTTTGTTTCTAATTAAAGAAGATTGAAAGATCTAGAAATGTCATGAGACATCAAGAGCCAGTTTGGACCGCATCTGGGGTGAATATTGCCTTGAAGTGGACGCATGCAACCAGTTACGGGAATTTCAGCGAATTGAACATTTTAAATCATGTAATTGCCATTTTATACAAATGTTGTAGGTAGGATTCGAAGTGGAGACCCTTGAGACTTAATTTGGCATGTGCCCTGCACATGAAGGCTGCCCAATTGTAATTAAAAGGGGCCGGACAGAGGCATTCCCGAACAATTACACAATTCTGCAGTTTTTTCATTTTGTAGTTTTAGGTTTAGGTTTAGGTTTAGTTCTCTCCTCTTTTCTCCTCTGTTCTCTTTTCTTCTGCGTTTTTATTCTTCAACTGCTGCTGGTTCTCTACTGTGGTTGTTCAGAATTGCATTCCATTTCCAATTAATCAATTAGTTGCAGTTTGTTCTCTTATTCCCTCTTTCAATTCAATTGCAATTTGCTTATATTTCCATTTTAGTTTTGGTGTTCCAATTGGTTTACTGCACTTGCATTCAATTCCATTTCTGCAATTTGTTTTTAATTTATTTTACTGCACTTCCTGTCCAATTACTGCATTTCAAATTACTGCACTTACTGTATTTTCCTTTCAATTCGAATTTAATGGAAGTTTAACTTTGAAGGATTAGTCTTCTTGAATTGGATTGCAATGAAGCTTTGAGGTTTCTGTTTTGTATGTTTATGCTCTCTTAGTGCTTGATTCTTCATCAATTATTCCAATGTTAAATGCCCCAATTGCTGTCCATGCTTAATGTTTTAGTTAATAGGCAAATTGTTTATCTTTTCATGCTTAATGAGTTGATTCATAATTTGCTGGAAATGGAATGATTGATGTGTGTAGATGCTTAATTCGCATAAGGAAAACCTAGAGTTAGTTTTCGCTTAGATAATTAACTCGGGTTGGATTGAGAGTTGAGTAAATTGAGCAAGTGCTTTGATTAATTTTCGCTTAGTTAATTAATCATGTAACCAAGGATAAGTGAAATTGCAATCTAATCAAGAGGCTAATCCCACTTTAATTCTTGTTAATTTCTCTGTTTTATAATTCTGTTTTCACAAACACAACCCCCCCCCACTTCGTGTCTTGTCTTTGATAGAAAATGAGTGATGGTCCTTGAGAGAGACGACCTAGGAGTCACTTCCTAGTACTGCACTTTATTGCATTATTTTGACCGATTACGGCCTCGATCAATCTACCTCTTTTTCAGTCTGGGACATTCTGACCTCATATGTCCCGGTTTTCTGCATTCATAGCACACCACCTCTGTGCTTTCTTCTTTGGTTGATGACTTCTTAGGGAGCTTCTTCTCATTTTTCTTGAAGAAGCGTTGGCCTCTGCCTTTCTTCATCATCATTCTTTTGAATCATCTTGCCATGAGGGAGACTTCGTCTTTAGACGAACCATCAGACGAACCATTAAAAGTATAATTTACAAAGTTGACTAAAAAATATTCAAAAAAAAATTTCAAATTTCAATTATACGATGAAATAGTTTTGTAAATTAATCACTCATGCTTTATATCACATTTCTTATTTGTGTCTATTAGCTATTCTTAGTATAGAAATAAAAAATATTAATTTTGGTCACGCTTCATTTGCATTAGCTATTTAACCTAATATTTCATTAGAATAACAATTATAGTTTAATAAACTATTCAAAACAAATTTAAGTTGTGTAGTAACAGTTTATAAACTGATCATAGTGTTGTTGGGTAGCCACAGAATAGGGCCCGACAACAGAAGCAATCACAATTTAGAAAGCCCAATTGACATACTTAACAAAATTTGATTCGAAGTGGGCCGTGAGATTTACGAAAAACAGAACAAAAAACAAAATATAGATAGGATAGTTATATTTAGTCATAATTAAGTCTTAAAATAAATAATACACGTGTTAGATAATATAAATATTTATTATATTGTGATTTCACTATTATGTATATAAATTTTTTTAAATTTTATAATGATTTCTTAAATATTAAAGTTGAAAATAATCTTATTCGTTGGTGATATCATCTTTTACATTAGTTGTACATGTCTATTAAACTTTTGCATACCTGGTATTTAAACTTTAACATTTGTCCTTAATATTCATAGTGTAAAAAATAAACATAAGAAGGGGGGTTGAATTGTGTTAAGTAAAAAATTTTATCCCTTTCGTCTATGGGTTTCAAAACGGTTTAGACGAAACAATGTTTATATTGAAAGATTGATTTTAATAAACAAACGTTGAATGATGATTATCCCCAGTTAATCAATCAGATGAAACAAATAAACACAAGTATTTTTATACTAGTTCGTCTATTCAAGACTACGTCCAGTTACCCAGCAACAACTGAGTTTTCACTACAAACCGTGAAAAGGTTTACAAGTATTGTTTGAACCCAGCCACTTCTGGCTATTACAAGATATTCTTTGCTCCCAGCCTTCTCAGGCTAAACAACCAAGGTATTCTTTGAACCCAGCCTCCACAGACTAATACAAAAGGTATTCTTTGAAACACAGCCTCCTCAGGCTAAAGTACCACACAAGTGGATTTGAAAAGATGTTTGAAAAAAAACGATCTTCCTCTTCGCAGAGAGGGTTTTACAATAAGGTTCTTAGCACAGAATTGAGCGAATTCTCAGAAGATGGGATAAGAGAAGCGTTTTCGCCAACTGATTCTTGATGCTATGAAGTCCTTTTATAGGCATCTTCTTCAAATAGCCGTTAGACTCATTTGAATGCCGTTGAGAGTCGTTGAGAAATCTTCTTGAGAGCTTTCCAAAAAGTTTGTTAGTTGTACTTGATTGATTGATGAAGAGTCGCAGCGGATATAACGGACTAGGTTGTGCGCAGTACTTTTTCTGACTTGTAAAGAGATGTGACAAAAGGTGAAGACCTTTTTTACTTTGGTGTGTAAGCTCGAATCCCTATACTGATCTTGGATGCTTCTCATGAGTACTTCTTCAGATTTGAAATCTTGGCGCGAAAGACTCAACTTGACTTCAGCTTTTGGATAGACGATGTATTTCTTCAGTTGTTGTTGTTTCGTCTCATCCTATCGTCTTAAGACTTCACTCTTTGGACAGACGAAGAGCTTTAGCTTGAGTAGCCTTCTTCCGTCTGTGCATGTATCGTCTGATGGCTTGGCTTTTGGACAGACGCAAAGCTTTACTTTTGAAGGGTCATGTTTCGTCTGTGCTGGTTTCGTCTTAGCAAGTCTTGGGTAGCTTGGTTTCTTCTGTCTTTTAATTAATCAAAATCTTGAGACGTTAATCATCCTTGATCTAACAATCTCCCATTTTTTGATGATTACAGACCATACTACGAAAATCTCTGTCTTGTAATTAATCAAAATCTTGAGACGTTAATCATCCTTAGTCTAACACATAGCCTTATAATTTTCTTTTCATCATGATCCTGCAAATGTTTCATTGATAATTTAATATCTTGGAAATAAATTTTAACACTTATTTTTAAAAAAATCAATTTTTTTATAGCAGAAACTGACACATAATAAATGACTTTTTTATAAGAAAAGATGAATTGAAAATCAAACATATGTCAAAGATGTATTCATCTAAGAAAAAATTGAGGTGTAATACTTTGAATTTTGAAAAACAAAACCGACTAAATTTATGTAAGAACTGATCTAACAATTGATCAATTGGGTAAAAATAGGTGTTAAACTGGTTTCAATTGGAGATTTTATTAAAATTTGTAAATTTAAATATTTTAAAATAAATGAACTTACAAATTTCATAAAATATAAATAAATATAAGTTATTTTATTAGTTATTATTAATTTTTATCTGGTAAATTATGTAATGTACTATTTATATTAATTACCAATTATTTATAACTTCATATTATAATATATTTGAATTGAAATTTGTATTTTAAATATTAAAACTTGTAATATTTGATTTTAACATTAATATTATAAATAACCAAGAAAAACACACGGTATGTGACAAAATTTATGAATATAAATTATATTTAAATTTATAATAAATATGTTGAAATAATTAATAAGATATATTAAATAATAAATGTTAGAAAGAGATATATGTACGGTGAAACTTATAACATGTTACAGTATTATTATTTTGCAAATATTTTCAATAACTACGTTCCAATATCTATATCACTTCTTTTTACAATTAACTACTAAATTTAGGGATATAAAATATGGTTATATTTATGATAAATTTGTTGGAATTATTAATCAATATGTATTAAGTGAAATATCAATAAGTATATTCATATTTCTATTATATTTAATTTATAATTTATAATATATTTTATGTATAATATTGATATCAATCTTATGCTTTAATTGTTTATGGTAATTAGATACTTCAACTAAATTAAAGATTAACATATGGAAATATATATCCATATTTATGTATTTTCTAATATATATATATATATATATATATATATAATTTAATTAAAAATAATGAGTGTAAATTGGTAAAAATACTATATACAAATAAATGTAAAATAGAAGTCAAACATAAATGTATAATAAATAATTAGTTTGTAATCATTAATTTTCTTTAATTGAAAGTCTAGACAATAATTTTATTTTAGGGCGATCATATGTTTCCCTGCGTTAATTAAAAAAATTAAATTTTCTCTTATAGTTGATATTTGTTAAAACATATAAAAGTAATATAAAATTAAAAATGGTATAGTATTGTATCTTTTAAGAATTCTTCTCAATTCTTTATAGAGCACGTTGTCAAGTACTTCATTTGTTTAAGAAACTACAAATCAATTCACAAATATAATCTTTGTTTATCAAATGTATCAAATGGAAATAATTTGTTAGAATGAAACTTTGTAATACGGCGGGCATTGCTTGATATCGGGTAAAAGTCCTGTATGGACTTTCCTCACAGACATATTACACAATTAGGGCTAATTGGAAGAATTTACGGTTAAGGGTCTGGACTGAAGTTGTTTAAGCACGTGACAACTTTACTCTGGCGAGAGTAATTGTTAGGTGAATTTATTGATCAAGTGATGACTTCGTGAAGTTGTTGAGTTAAATCACGGCTTCATTTCACTTGGAGTTTATTCAAACTTGCAATGACTTTGATGAGTTATAATCATAATTAATCTCGTTTCAATAGTGAATGATTCTAAAAATTCATCCTTCTGTTTTCAATTCACATTGGCAAAGGATTTTATTGTTGGTAAAGGATTTCATTGTTACGGTGAGGTATAATATTATTATTTTTTCTTTGGTAATTTTGATATTATTTGATTTATGTTGTATATTCTTGCTTAAAAAAAAATTATTTATTGTAGATAAACTGCAAAGAGATGACACCTGCAGTGGTTATTGTTGTATACATTAATGAGAGAATTATCGATGGTTACAAAGGAATAATGTTCGAAAGATCGAGAAAGGTTTTACAAATTGAACGGGAAATTAGATTTAAACGGTTTAAAAAATTAATACATCATAAATTTAAGTTACATTCTAATCAAGTTATCATTTTGGAAGCCAACAACCATTTTGAAAAAAAGACGCGACATTATACAAACATAGATTGGGACCACCCTGACCAAGAAGAGTTATGGGGTCTAATTGTTCCTTCAAACTTGGAACTTGGTCAAGAATTATTTGCTGGTTTGGAATTTGACGATAAGGACAGTGTGCAAACGAGACTTAAACGGTATTTGATGAATGTTTATCAAACATCGAAAGTGGTCGAATGCAAATCAAATAGGTATGTTGTTCGATGCTCTCAAAGTAGTACTGACCTCACATGTCTTTTTAATATGTGGGTTATTCAATAAAGAATGACAGATAAATGAAAAGTCACGCGCAATAGAGAGGACTACATACTTGTCTTAATGCCCGTTTGACCCAAGACCGCGTAAATATCGATTCAGACTTGATCAATACATGCGTATTAGGTATGAAATGTTTTTTTTTATGAATATACTCAAACTTAAATTTTAATTTATGTATTAAATTTTCTTGACATGTTGAACTATAAACAGGAATGATCTAGGAAGATCCGTCAATTAAATTGGATTGGTTCAAGAGAGAGTTGCAAGTATTTTTAATTATAAAATTTCATACAGGAAGACATGGTTAAGGAAACAAAAAGTAATGACTATGGTGTATGGTGATTGGGCTGAGTCATACATTGAACTTTCCGTGTGGCTTCAATACATGAAAATGCATTTTCCTATTTCATATTATCGAATTTGTGATGAGAATTATTTCATTGGTAACACCCGAAGTAGTGAATTCAGACAATTTCAATGGGTGTTCTGAACGTACAAGCAATGTGCCAATGCATTTCAAATTTGTACACCTATTATACAGGTAGATGAGATGCACTTGTACGGGAGATATCACGGAACCTTATTAATAGTAACAACACAAGATGGGAATGATAATGTTTTACCTCTTGCATTTGCTGTTGTTGAAGGTGAAACACAATTAACTTGGTCGTGGTTTCTCTCGCACTTACGTCTACATATAACAGATAAATAAGGGATTTGCCTTATCTCTAATAGACATCGGAGCATCAAGTCGGCCATTAATAATGAAGCAATTGGATGAAGTCAACCTTATGCATACCATGTCTACTGCATTAGACACATTGCTTCAAATTTTAATCACAAATTCAAGAATTCCAAACAAAAGAGCATGTTGGTTAAGTTGGGTAATTATTTCAAAATCATCACATGATTATCAATAGATCTTGTTGAAGATTCTAATGGTGTGAATTTTAATGTTTTTGTAGGGTATACTCCTTGCAAACATATAATTGACAGAAATCTAAAGAAATTTAGCGGTTTGAGTCTTGCGATCGCTACTTGGATTCAAGGAATTTCAAAGGAAAAATGAAGTATAACCTATGATAAAGAAGGACGTTGATACGTGGATATGACCACAAATCTTTTAGAATGTATGAATAAAGTATTCAAAGGTTACAAAAATCTTCCAATCACGACTCTTATAAAGTCAACTTACAGTCGATGTCGAGAGTATTTTGTGGAAAAGGGATGTTGAGCCCAACAAGAATTAATGAACGGTCAAGTATACTATTCAAAAGTTATGCAGGCTATTCGAAGAAATCAAGATGAAGCATCGTTGCACATTGTGGAAGGGGCATTCAATCCTCGGACACAACATGGCGGACAAAAATAGATAGTGATTTTGAACGATCGATACTGCTAGTGCGTTTGATATACCGCTTTACATTATCCATGTTCACACGTTATTGTTATGTGTGGATATATGACCATCAACTTCTATCAGTATGTTGACAACGTCTTCAAGAACGAAAACAATAAAGTAAGCTAATGATGTCCATGTCTATGATCCATCCCATAATGTCAATCCCATCTACGTGCATCTCTATCGAAATTACATCGGGGCAGATGTATCTTACTACTGGCAGCCGCATAAAATTGTGGTTTCAAGTCACCAGCTAGTAAACTGTCTACATGAGACACATCTGGTGAGATCTCAAACAGTGGTCCAAGTGGTGTACTCGACATCGTCACATCATGTCTCTGAGTAGCCATCAGCAATGTCTCGAAAGTATGTTGTATAGCCTAATCTGCCTCATGAAGATGTTGCATAAATGGTGGTGACGGATGATACGACCCACTGGCTGTGTGCTTTGTATGTGGTGACGGATGATATGACCCAGGGTAGCTATACATGACGGGCAGCTGTGATGGTGGCATGGGAGGAATAAGGTGGGGTTGCAAATCCAATATAGCTTGGTTGTGTGATAGGCCAACCGCCTCCACACTATGAAAAAGGATCTGAACCTCCTCAACTGGAATCCTCTCAACTATAAGAGATGCGTTGGTGGCGGGCTCCACAATCCTCTCAACATCAGAAGTGAGCATGGCCATCCTTAAACCAAGCTCTCACATATAATCAGGTGTAATAGCCCCATAGCCCTGTGGTGTCGACAAGAACAACATATTCTCTAAAACTTCTCCCTGAAAAAGAAGCAAACAGTAGTTACAATTATATTAAAAAAAATAGATTAAAAAAATTATAATTTAAGTCAATGAATTAATACCATAATTGTTGCCTACACGTGCTTTGGGTCAATGCTTTGGGTATACCATAAACAACGTACTGTAGACAATTATCCCAAATTTGCAATACGGAGGCAAGTAACGTCACCCAATGTCAGTCATCCTTTCCTCTGAAAGTAAGCTGACAAAGACTCTGAAGCTGAGAAGGCGCAAGAGGGATGAACTGTCTGAAACCAAATTGCCTCAAAACCCTATCTGGCTGGTGCCACTTAGCAATATGAAAACATAAAAGTGGCATAATAGCTTTCTAGATGACAATATTGTCTCGATAGATCTCAAACAACTTTCTAGATGACAATATCGTCTCGATAGATCTTAGGTGTCTATGCAAGTTGGGAGCATCGTATGGCTCCCAAACTATCTACAACAGTTACATTTTTACATTGTTAAAAAACATATAATGCAATATACTCATTAACAACATATAATGCAATTGGAAATAAATATTTAGTATTACCTCATTATTCTTTAACATATCTAATTTGTGTCGAATCATATCAACACTGTAACACTCTCAAAATTAATTTTCGTAAATAACTGGGCACACCAAAAACGTAGTTAAAACATTCACTAAAATTTTCGTAAAAACTTACACATTGTCAATTTATTGTAATACTTCAATTAGGTGAAAAACGTAACTCAAAACAATTCGTTGTTGTATAGTAATATTGTTATGTAATTTAAGAAAATTATGGTTACGTTTCTAAATAAAAACGTAATTGAAAAATAACTTTGATGTTTGGTGTTTTCATTCCTATTTGACGTTTTGAAAGCTATTTGATATTTTCGATTTATTGTATGATCACTGTTTGAATTATATAATTGTCCGTATACAATTATATCTTTGTATTTAGTATGAAAAACCTATTAAGAATTGATATGTAAAAGTTATATATTGTTACACAAAAAAATTTACTGATTCTAAAAATATATGTTTTTTTTGAAAAATGTAATTATTTTCTGGAATGTGTTTGTATACGCGGTATATGTTGAAAAATTCAAACAACAAGGAAATAGGAGGGAATAAAGTCCATAATTTGCATAATTAGGAGTATGATAAATAAATATATAGTTGAGATTAAAATGCAGTATAACAAATTTTCTTTAAATTAAATATTAAAAACGTCTTAAAAATTTATGTAGAAAAATCTATGAACTGAAAAATTATGAAAAAATTATTTTTAGAATCCTTATAATTATATCCTAATTATGCAATGATTATAAAGTCACATTATGAAAATTAACACACAATCATAAAAATAAGAATAAAAACCATATTTTAAATTACTAAAAAATTCTAAAGAAAATGTAACTTTTAACTTAAAATTGTGAATCAATTGTGTATAATTTGTGATCCTTGATTAAGAAATAATTAAATGAGTTTAATAAGAATGAACAATGGATTTAAAAAGGATACAAGAAGGAGTGCATGGTACCTTGAAGAAGAAAAAGGAAATAAAATAAAATTGAAAAATTGGCAATGGTTGACAATTTGAAATTGCAATTCACATTGGAATTGTTTGGCTACACCATTTGCATGTCAAACCATCATCTAGTAGGAGGAAAATGCCAAAATTTGAAGTGATAAGCCGCATTTATTAAAAATTCAAAGAAAAATCAAAGTTATCTTATATTTAATGCTAAAAAAGCCAATGAAATGGTTCTTGTAATTAAACTAGCCTAACTACTTAGTTACATACTTTGTTTTATTATTTTTCAACACCTATAAATTTAGAAATTGAGGGCACATTGCAGCCGTGGACTTCATTTTTCAAAACAACCAAATTTGCTTCTATTTTGCAAACCCCAAAACCTTTAGCCATTTTAGTAAAAATTCCAAAAATTTGCCTAAGTTACCAAAGCTACTTCACATCACCTTTTGTGGAGTGTAGTACCAACCTTATTTTAACTTTCAAAAGCCTTTTCAAGCCATTTTCAGAAGGATTTAAAGTGAAGGAAGTCTCCAAAATATTCTAAGTTTCTAAAGTATCTAAATTCATAAGTATTCTAAAGTTTTAAGATTCTATTTTTTATGAATTTATAAACTTTGATAATTAATGATTTTTATGATCTTCTAAACTTAAATTAATAATTTTTGATGAAGTTTTGAAGTGTTGAGAATATTTAAGGTTGTTACTAAACTAAATCAAGTTTCTAAAGATTTTAAGTATTTTAAGTAATCTTTGAAAGATTTGTTAATAACAAGTGGTTATTATGGTCTAAAAATGAACTTGAGCTAAACTAATTTGATGAAGGAGTTTCCAAGAGAGAAAACGAAATTTTAAACATTTATAGTCCATAATCCAAAGATGAATCTATAACTAAAAATATTAAGATTTCTAACTTGATGCAATAACTTATGTTGTAGACTATAAAATTTTTTTTTACTGTGAACTTGGATGATGAATTTGACTTGTGACATTATGATTTGTGATTATTAATAAATTTAATAATAATGTTCTATTTGAGGATGTGTACATCTGAAAGAAAAGTTTTGGACCTTTGAGGTTGAGTACCTCGAATAGAGGTGGGTCTTAATAGGGACACAAATAATAAACTTAATTTGGTGTGTAAGTGTGATGCCCAGTATAGGAGGTCTTTGAGACAATGAGAAATCATTTTAATCATAGTGATCACATGCTGTTTATGATACTCTACGTGACACTAGGAGACCCTGACTGGCCAGTAAGTTGTACGGTGATGATGTCGTAATTATTTGAGATGGTATCACATTGCATATTTTTTAAGTTGAGGCTGGTGCATGCATCGTATAGGAAATTCTCATTTAGCCTCCACTCATTTATTTAATTATATTGTTGTATATATTTCCTTAAGAACTATTATCCATATTGTTCAGGAGTTTTAATATTTGGAACTTACCCTTGCGTGTTTGTGTCTGTGGTTTGACACCTATGTTGATCTTGGATTTTATTCGGGGGAGCAGATTGACATGTTAGACTTCGTGCGGAGAATGAACTATTTAAGGATAATTTTTATTTGAAGATTAGATGATTGTTTGTAAATTATTTACTAGTGAACGAATGTTGAATATTTTTATAAATATCTACGAGAGATTTTTAATGTAGTGTGATGACAAATTAATTGATAATATGTTTGATAAAGTCCATTTCTAAGACAAAAAAAATGGTAATGTTTTCTTTTAGAAAACATGATTTTTATCATGAAATTTATTCAATTAAAATTAAATAACATCTTAAGAAAATAAATGTTTTTGATAAAAGTAAAAGAACAAAGAAAATTAGAGTATTTAAGTAACGACATAGTCGGGTCATTAGAATAATGCTAGCAGAACGTTTAGAGCTTTTAGGGTATGTTAGAGCATGGTGTTAACATAGTCAAATGATATATTATTCATCAAGGGTAGCCACCAAAAAAAAATTAAATAGAATAATTACCCATGAATAAAATAAAATAAAAGGAGAGTAACAAGAAAAGTACTACAAATGTAAATGTATTAACTAACGTAATTGAACATCTAACAAAATTGTAATTAAATCAATATATAACAAAATTAAAGATTAACTTAATGTCAAAAAAATTTAAATACCTATAACCAAACGATGTCTGCTCCAGCCGAGGTGTAATGATGCGTGACACGATGCATAAAAACCTCTTCCATGCCATAGCTGAACCAACAATGTGAAACCACCAATAGACACAACATCAACATTGGTGGCGTTGCATAGCTCTCGGTAAAGATTGTCCAGAACGACACTACCCCAAACATAATTGCTAGTCTCCTTAAGATCAATGAGAAACTGTAACCACTTCATCGATACTCGCGACTCACTCTTATCTATGAAAATGACGCTGCCAGTAAAACGTAAACCTACACTCGGGTATATCAGGGAAAAGCTTCAGCATCCCCATATGGTGTAATGTCAACGAATGTGTCGACGAGCCAACTAAACTTCATCGTGGACCCCTTCACAATATTTGGTGTCGGCCTAAAACGTCTCTGCCAAATCCACTTACTGACCATGTGTCTCCGCAATCAAAGGTCTATCATCAACTTGAAAACCAACCAACATCACCACATATTGTAGAGTAATAGTGCACTCTCTCTACAGCATAGGGGAAATGTGTATGTCTCAGGCATGCAGCTCTCAACAAAGACATTAAGTATTCCATGGTGTACCTTTATATAACCAAGTTTGCAAACAAAAACAAATTAATAAAGTAAACATCTATGAAAAATAACAATCCAAAAAACAAATATCAACAATTAAATCTATAAAAAAAAAAAACTTAACTACATAACAATTTCTAATAAATTCAATTTATAAAAATAAATCAAACAATTTAAAATTTAAATCCTTTCGTCTGTGGTTTTGAAAAGGGGTACAAACGAAACAGTGTTTTACTTCAAAAGTTGATTTTAGTGGACCTAAGTTATGTTTTAAGTTATCCCCGTTAGTTCAACAATATTGATATAGAACACGAATATTTTTATACTGGTTCGTCTCTTCAAGACTACGTCCAGTTACTCATAAACTACTGAGTTTTCACTACCAACCGTGAAAAGGTTACAAGTATTCTTTGCACCCAGCCACTTCTGGCTATACACCGATATTATTTGAACACAGCCTTCTCAGGCTTAAACACAAAGGTATTCTTTGAACCAAGCCTCCACAGGCTAACACCACACAAGTGGATTTTAAAAAGATGTTGTAAAACAAAGAGTTTCCTCTACGCAGAGAGAGTTTTTACAATGAAGAATATTTAGAAGTCTTGAGCGAAATCTCAGAAGATAGAATAAGAGAAGCGTTTTCGCCAACTGAAATCTGATGAAGTGAAGTCTTTAAATAGGCATCCTCTTCAAATGACCGTTAGACTCATATGAATGTCGTTGAATAGTTTCTTGAGAGTTTTCCAAAAGTTGTCAGATTGTACTTGATTGATTGATGGAGTCTTGCGCGGATGATGCAATGGATTTAGGTTGCGTCGCGATCACTTTTTTTTCGACTTGTACAGAGATTTTGACAAAAGGTGAAGACCTTTTTGACTTGCATGTATAAGCACGAATCCCTATACTGATCTTGGATGCTTCTAATGAGTACTTCCTTAGATTTGAAATCTTGGCACAAGTGACTCAAATTGCTTCACTTTTTGGACAGCCGATATATGTCTTCAGTTTTTAAGATGTTTCGTCTTATCCTATCGTCTGATGACTTCAATTTGAGACAAACGAATGACTTCCGTCTAAGGAGTCATTTATCGTCTGTGCCTGTTCCGTCTGACTTGCTTGCTGATCTTCCGTCTGAGAAAGTTTCGTCTGTCTTGTAAAAATAAAAAACCTTTGATGAGTTAATCATCTTGATCTAACACAATTTCTAATAAATTTAATTTATAAAAAAATACAAAATCAAACAAAATATCAACAATTAAATCTACAAAAAAATTAACTACGTAAAATTTTCTAAAAATTCAATTTATAAAACAAATTATATTTAACAAATTATCAACAATTAAATCTATAAAAAAAAATAACTATATAACAATTTCTAATAAATTCAATTTATAAAAAAAATCTAACAATCTAACAAATTATTAACAATTAAATTTATAAAAAATATTAACTATTTGAAAACTTCTAATAAATTCAAATTATAAAATTATAATAAAAGTCAAACAAATTATCAACAATTAAATCTATAAATAAATTAACTACGTAACAATTTCTAATAACTCAATTTATAAATAAAATAAAAAAAATTTCATTAATTAAATCTATAAAAAATATTAACTACTTAATAATTTGTAATAAATTCAATTTATAAAAAAATTAATAATCTAACAAATTATTAACAATTAAATCTATAAAAAAAATTAACCGCCTAACAATTTTTAATAAATTCAACTGATAAAAAAATAAAAATAAAAAATTAAATCTATAAGAAAATTTAACTACGTAACCATCTGTAATAAATTCAATTTATAAAAAAAATTAAACAAATTATTGACAATTGAAAAATACAAAACACAAGAAGGGGGGTTGAATTGTGTTAATTTAAAATTTAAATCCTTTCGTCTGTGGTTTTGTAAAGGGGTACATACGAAACAATGTTTTACATCAAAAGTTGATTTTAGTGGACAGACGTTATGTTTTAAGTTATCCCCATTAGTTCAACAATATTGATATAGAACACGAATATTTTTATACTGGTTCGTCTCTTCAAGATTACGTCCAGTTACTCAGAAACTACTGAGTTTTCACTACCAACCGTGAAAAGGTTACAAGTATTCTTTGCACCCAGCCACTTCTGGCTATACACCGATATTCTTTGAACACAGCCTTCTCAGGCTAAACAACAAAGGTATCTTTGAACCCAGCCTCCACAGGCTAACACCACACAAGTGGATTTTAAAAAGATGTTGTAAAACAAAGATTTTCCTCTACGCAGAGAGAGTTTTTACAATGAAGAATATTTAGAAGTCTTGAGCGAAATCTCAGAAGATAGAATAAGAGAAGCGTTTACGCCTACAAAAATCTGATGAAGTCAAGTCTTTAAATAGACATCCTCTTCAAATCAATCACCGTTAGACTCATATGAATGTCGTTGAATAGTTTCTTGAGAGCTTTCCAAAAGTTGTCAGATTGTACTTGATTGATTGATGGAGTGCACAGCGGATGCAGCGGATTTAGATTGCGTGCGCAGTACTTTTTCTGACTTGTACAAGGATTTTGACAAAAGGTGAAGACCTTTTTGACTTGCATGTATAAGCACGAATCTCTATACTGATCTTGGATGCTTCTAATGAGTACTTCCTTAGATTTGAAATCTTGGCGCGAGTGACTCAAATTGCTTCACTTTTTGGACAGACGATATATATCTTTAGTTTTTAAGATGTTTCGTCTTATCCTATCGTCTGATGACTTCAACTTGAGACAGACGAATGACTTCCGTTTGAGGAGTCATCTTTCGTCTGTGCCTGTTCCGTCTGACTTGCTTGCTGATCTTCCGTCTGAGAAAGTTTCGTCTGTCTTGTAAAAATCAAAACCTTTGATGAGTTAATCATCTTGATCTAACAACAATTAAATATATAAAAAAGTTAACTACATAAAAATTTCTTAGAAATTAAGTATAGAAAAAAAATAATAATCTAACAAATTATCGACAACTAAATCTATAAAAAAATTAACTGCCAAACAATTTCTAATAAATTCAATTTTTTTAAAAAATAAAATTCAAATGAATTTTGAACAATTAAATATATAAAAAATTTAACTGCATAAAAATTTCTAATAAATTCAATTTATAAAAAAGAAATTAACAGTCTAACAAATTATCAACAATTAAATCTATAAAAAATATTAATTATGTAGCAATTCATACACAAAAATCTCCAATAAATTCAATTTATACAAAATAATTTAACAATCTAACAATTATCAACAATTAAATCTATAAAAAAAATAATTATGTAGCAATTTCGGATAAATTCAATTAAAAAAAATCTAAAAATTATGATTAATTAAATTTAGAAAAAAATTATTTTCGTAACAATTTCTAATAAATTCAATTTATATAAAAAATTAAAATCTAACAAATTATGAATAATTAAATCAATAAAAAATTAATTACGTAACATATTCTAACAAATTTAATTCATAAAAAAGATAAATTTTATTAAATTGTCAACTATTAAATCTATAAAAAAAAATTAACTACACAACTATTTTTAATAAATTTAATTTATAAAAAATTAAAAATCAAACAAATATTCAACAATTAAATCTACGTAAGATTTTTGTTAGAAGGAAAAGGAGAAGTAATTTTTTTTTACTTCAACCTCTATGTATTGTGTTTCTCGTATAAGTTTGAATTTTTCTTTTAAAGTGAAGTTATCATCCTCTTCAATTAATTCACTTTCAAATTTTAAATTCCACCATATTAAACATGGCAAGAGTAGTAGCATACGACTTCAACCTAGATCAATGACATAATAATACGTGGCAATTAACGTTGCAATTGTTGGACGCATTGGTGACTTCGGTTATTGTTGAGTAACGGGACAACTTAAGTAAAAGTACAGATTTTAGTAAATAGTTTCTAACTAATATCATGTACTTAATTAATTTTTCAAAAAGTCCTATATAAAACAATTACCCCTTATATTACCTTTTTATGTTTCTTGATATTGATAATAAAGTGAATTAGAATTACAATAAATACTACATTTTTATATACTTTATTCTTACAATATTATATATCTTTATTTTGAGACATTATCTCTGTTTTTAACGAAATTCGGCAAGAACGTTGTGAGATGATGTAGGGTAGATGTGAGCTCGATTTGATGTAAAACACATATACAAAAGACACTCCGACGGTCAAGTTAGTGTTTAATCGTGTACGCAAAACAATAATGTTATAGGGAGGAATGATATATTTTAAATATAAGTTAGAGATACTTTCTTGGGATATATATATATATATATATATATATATATATATATATATATATATATATATATATATATATATATATATATATAGACATACATACACATTAGGAGAGATGACGTGTTGGTAGTGTCATGTCCTTATAATTTAGGTTGAGTAGATATAATTTACTATCAGCTTTTAGTTGATGATTTGACATTATTTTGACTCTGGTCGTGTTGATGTTACGATATGGTATACTAACTTGAGACATGATCTCACAACTACGTCCTACCTCAAGTGGCCACCTTAGGAATTTGACAGGACGTGCCACTAACTTGAGACATGACCTCATAACTATGTCCTACCTCAAGTGGCCACTTTAGGGATTTGATAAGACGCGCCACAATGGGTCATTGCAATGTGTAGACTCAGGTAATACAATTTCTCTTTTGATTATTTTTAAAATTAAGTATTATTTGCGACTACTACATAGTCTCATCCAACTCAATAAATTTGTAGACATGAACCTGAAAAATATTAATGTTACATATTAAATGAACATTAAATCAATATAATATAAACACATTACTAGATTTTGATATAACTTTGTCATTAGACGAGCATAATGTCGTGAGTGAGTAATAATCCTTTTAAATATTCCATTAATTTTCAAATTTATCCTTCTATGAAATAAGTAAATTTATTTTATTAAATAATTGAAAATGAGCAATAAGTAAATACCTTAATATTTATTTATTTATTAAAAATATATATATCAAAATATTTGTTTTTTAACTTTTCACGTAACTAAAGAGTCTTCTTGAATTTTACATTTAAATTGTGTTTATCATCGGTGAAATATATTTTCTTATTTTGTAATAAAATAATCAAATAAGTAAAAAGTTATCTTCTTTTACATGTAAATGAAATAAGGCAATACCTGAGCTGGAGATAACAAAAATTTCTTTTAAAACAACTTTCTTTGTAAATTTTCTATCTTCATCACATTTTCATCTTTAATTAGGATTTTGTTTGAAACTCAGGAAACAACTTTTAACAAAGTAAAATATAGTTGTAGATAAATTTCAATATTGGATATGATTTATCCATGAGACTTATTTATTGTAATTGAAATTTAATTTCACAAAAAATTGTGTTTGAACAAACACAAAGGGAACTTCTGCATTATCCATTATCTTATATTTAATTCTAGAAAAAAATGTTCTTCTAACATGTGACCTGTTAAAATTTTGACACCAAGCATATTTACAAAACAACTTAACATAGTAATCTTGTTCCATTATATAGATCAGATTTAGGATCCATGTTCCACGATAACATCAAATATGCACTTTTATTTACCTTTAAAATATGTCGTGGCAAACCACTTTGAGAAATAGAATGCAAGTATTTTCATTTGTGCCTTTGTACCTTTTTAAGTAATAGAGGATTACCACAATATCCCCATTATTCCCGCAAATGGAGGATTACAATTTAGTATATCTTTTCATGATTGATTTAAGGCTTCTAAAGCATATTTATTTTTCGTGGTAGCTTCATCCCAAATTATTTTTATTGTTTCTCTAATTAGTTTTGCAAGATCAAATTTTTTTACTTATTGAGCAAAATGACGTTACCTATACATTAATAAGTATCTTAAATCGAGAATGAGTCGTTTAACCATCAAGTAGTAGTGTTGCAGCTATAGCAGATGAGGTAGTTGTCAGGACAATATGTCGTTCAGTTCTCAAAATTTTTAATTTTTAATTAAAGTACAGTACAGAAATTCTTTACTTGTTCCCTTAGTCCATCAAAAAAAACTTAGACAACCTTTATGGTGGATAACATTTATAATGTTATTGTAATCACAGTCATAATTTAACTTTTGTATATATTACATCTATATT
Source organism: Hylodesmum podocarpum (assembly GCA_026586105.1). Lineage (NCBI taxonomy): Eukaryota > Viridiplantae > Streptophyta > Magnoliopsida > Fabales > Fabaceae > Hylodesmum > Hylodesmum podocarpum. The sequence goes on along the minus strand of JALJEV010000071.1, from coordinate 274,946 downwards.
AAGTCTTTAAATTGATAGTTATAATGACCTAAGGTCGCGACAAGAAGACTATAGAAGAAAATATATTATTTTCCTCTACATCATTAACATTTTAGGAATCTTGTCTTCTTCTTTTTTTTTATCAAATCCTAATTCACTCCATCACAATTTTTCTTCCATATTTTAAAAATATGTGTAGTTTAGAAGAGTTAAAAGTGATTTTTTTTGAAAGAAAATTATCAAATGAGTCATATTAGATGATTCTTTCTTAGTTAATTCATTATTTATAGTTGATAATTTTGAATATGAGTTAGAAGAAGAGGATGATGAGTTAAAGGATAAGATGATATCTCATGTAAAAGATAGAACACAAGAAGGGAGGTTGAATTGTGTTATAAATAAAAAATTTTCCTTTCGTTTATGGGTTTCAAATGTGTTCAGACGAAATAATTCTTAGTCTTCAAGGATTGTTTTTAAGTAAGAAACGTTATAGCTTGATTATCCCCGTTAGTTAAACAAATAAGAAGATAAGAACACAACTACTTTTATACGGGTTCGTCTATACAAGACTACGTCCAGTTACCCAGCAACCACTGAGTTTTCACTACCAACCGTGAAATGGTTTATAAGTATTATTTGCACCCAGCCACTTCTGGCTATTACAAGATATTCTTTGATCACAGCCTTCGCAGGCTAAACAACAACTGTATTCTTTGAAGAATATTTAGAAGTCTTGAGCGAAATCTCAGAAGATAGAATAAGAGAAGCGTTTTTGCCAACTGAAATCTGATGAAGTGAAGTCTTTAAATAGGCATCCTCTTCAAATCAATCACCGTTAGACTCATATGAATGTCGTTGAATAGTTTCTTGAGAGCTTTCCAAAAGTTGTCAGATTGTACTTGATAGATTGATGGAGTGCGCAGCGGATGCAGTGGATTTAGATTGCGTGCACAGTACTTTTTCAGACTTGTACAGAGATTTTGACAAAAGGTGAAGACCATTTTGACTTGCATGTATAAGCACGAATCCTTATACTGATCTTGGATGCTTCTAATGAGTACTTCCTTAGATTTGAAATCTTGGCGCGAGTGACTCAAATTTTGCTTCACTTTTTGGACAGACGATATATGTCTTCAGATTTTAAGATTTTTCGTCTTATTCTATCGTCTGATGATTTCAACTTGAGACAGACGAATGACTTTCGTCTGAGGAGTCATCTTTCGTCTGTGCCTGTTCCGTCTGACTTGCTTGCTGATCTTCCGTCTGAGAAAGTTTCGTCTGTCTTGTAAAAATCAAAACCTTTGATGAGTTAATCATTTTGATATAACAATCTCCCCCTTTTTGATGATTACAGACCATACTGATAACTTTTCTCAAGAAGATATCTGCATAAGACAATGTTAGTGATCACAGATAAAATGCAAGTCAGATTTACATCAAGACGATGTTTTCTGAAATAATACCTCTTTATAAAAGAATTGTTACATCAATGCGATATAAACCTTATACAATTTTACAAAGGTATACAGAAAACCAATCATAAAAAAAAATACATGTATGTTCTTTACAAAAAGAATCAATACAATAAAATACAAAAAAAATTGCTTGCTCCCCCTCAGGCGATTGCTCCCCCTCAGACGATGCTTTCTTGCTCACTCCCCCTCAGACGATGCATATCCCCTTTTTCCTTTCTTCCTTTCTAAGGTATTCTCTCCCCCTTGGGCTGAGAATCATCAAAAAACATGATCAAGAAGAAGGTTTGGGCTCCTTTTGAAGAAGGCTCATGACAATGTCCTTCAGTTGCTGCACTTCAGATGAGAGAGAGGCTTGATTGTCCTCAAGCTCTTTATTCTTCAGCTTCAGATGCTCACAATCCTCTTCTAAGGCATCATATTTACGCTTTAGAGTATTATACTCTTCAACGTCAGCCTCAGCAACCTCTACTTTATCATTAACCTCCACCGTATCATCAATTTGCACTAGTGGTGTTTGAGGCTCTTCCACTATAGGTGAAGTGTCATCTATGATGAACACTGTTGGTCTCCTCTTCAGACGCAGAGTGAAGAGTGGAAGTGTGAGGTATGCCGTGAAGTCTCTTTCCCATTGCCAAGAGTACAATTTTGAGGGAATAAAGAGCTCAAGATCTGGATGCTCCTGAGATGGATGTGTGTAAGCAAAGGCTTCACCAGGAAACACCCTGCCATAGATTGTGGAATCCTCATCAAATGAGGTTCCAGAACAGAACGCGGAGGTGGCTTCATGATCTTCTATCATCCTTTGTATCTTCGGATTGATAGGTCTTGAGGCATGAGTTTGTAGAGCTTTTAGATGCGAGTATGCAGCAGACGGAAGACACCGGGGAATGTGCCTTGCAAATTTGAAGGATCTGGAGACAGACGGAGTCTTCTTCTCTTTTCCTTTAGCCAAAAGCTTGACCAAGCAAGGTCGTTTTTGGTCTAAGACAATAGAGTACTTTGTTTCGTCTGAAATCAGAGAAGAGAATTGTGATCCTACCATGAATGGACAATCTCTTTTCTCCTTCTTTGCTCTTCTTTCAATGTGATAGAAGGAAGTTGATCTAGCTTTTGCTTCCCTTCTATAGGCACCGGCCATCAATTTGAAAGACAAATTGTAGTCTTCAGGAAGAGCATGAGCAAACTCTTCAGGGTCTTCAAATTCGTCAAGGAGGATGGAGTAGCGGGGGCAGATCCCTGAACAGTGAGGCCTTGTCCAAGGAAGAACAATTCCCAGAGTATGTCCTAGACCTACATACTCAGTCTGATTCATGGGAATCGTGAATGGTACAAGATCATGGCGGTCAATGGCATCGAGATGCCAATGTGAGCAATCCTTTGGCTCATAGATGGTGGAGCTAGAGTCTCCATATCTGTAGTGGTGAAATGCAGGTGCGTTGATTTCGTGTTGAACCTTCCACTTGATGTTTTCTCTGAAAGGGATGTGGGGTTCATAGCCAAGAGCTGGTCCTTCAATCACCGACTCAGCTAGATGATCCTTGTACCTCTTTATATCTTCTAAACCCTTGATGTCTAAGGTGGCCAGTATGTCACAGGGCAGACGCTTCAGCCATTCGCGTTGCTCTTCGGGAGTGTAGATGGAATCTTCTTTGAAATCCACTGGCTTCAGGGGTTTATGGTAGATGATGGGATTGACAAATCTCCCCAGTTGAAAACCCTTTTTGCCTCTATAACGATAAGGGTTTCTCAACTCGATGTAGGGAGTGTCCTTTATAAAGCAGTCTTCATCGTCTGCCAAGTGACCATCTTTAGCAGACTCAGACGGTTCACCATCTTTGGAGATATCTTCATTCTTCTCTCCAAGAATCCAGTCAGGCTTGACTGGTCTTTCAGCACAAGTGCTTTCAGCAAAGCGTCTCATGACTAATTCGTTGAGAAACGAATAGTCTGTCTTGTGCTTGAGTGGTAGATCTTCAGGATTGACAACTTCGGCGTGTGATCTCACCCATGATGCATCCACCTTTATTACTTCCATATGTTCTTCATCAGACGAAGAACTAATGTCTTCAACAATTATTTCTTCAGATGGAATCTCCATCGTATGTTGGTGGGATGCTTCTTCAGACGCAGCAAGTATCGTCTGTTCAAAGGCAGCGTTGAGAGGAGACGCAATAATAGGATCAGATACACTTGTCCTATGTTCGTCTTGGAGTGTTGATGGAGAAACTTCCATAGTGGAGACTTCATCATTGAGCATAGTCTCTAACTCCTTTGCTAACTGGGCATTATCCTTATAGATCTGGGCAGTTTCTTTACTGTTCATGCCCTCTGAAGTTGCTGGAGCAGACGCACCTTCAGACGATCCAATGCCCCTAACGCTTTCAAGAAAGAGTCTTTCTCGTTCAGCATGAAGCAACATAGAGACCCTCACAGCCTCTTTCAATTATTTTTCTTCATCTTTTCTTTGCCTTTGGCAGCCTTTTGAAGAGCGATTTCTCTGGCTCTTGCTTTTTCTACGGCTGCTTTCCTCTGCTTCTCTTCGTCTGAGAGTATTTTAACAGACGAAACTCCTTCAGACGATAGCTTAGCCCCTTCATCTTCACTCGGGGATATCATCTTCCCTTGCGTCTTAGCAGCAACGTGCTTAATTCTGATAGTTCTTTTCTTTTTCTTAAGAGGTTCTTCTAGAACGTCTTCAAAGGGAACTTCAGAAATAACCACGGGTGGAAGAGGTAAGGGTGTTTAGGTTTGTGTTTGGTCTGGTGTTTGGGATTGTGTTTCGGCTTGTGTTTAGGCTTGTGTTTGGGTTTGTTTTTGGGTTTTGGTGCGTTTGATGCGTGCTCTGTGTGGGGGGTCTTTGGTGATTGGTGAAAGAGGAGCTTGTTCTTCTCTTGGGGTATGTAGAAGGAAGCCAGGATTCAGATGCATCTTGGCAAAGGTGCTTCCTTTGACTTCCTTGCCTTCTTTGTGCCACACAACGCCAGTGACATCAAAGCCTTGGTTGATGGTTATTTTGGTGAAGAGGGTGGCGTAGGGAATGCTGCTCTTCCTACGTATGTTCCTATTCTTTAACGCACTTACCCAGTGGTCAAGAATGATGTGAGGGAGACTCATCCTCGCTTTCCTCAGACAGTAGAAAATGCAGAATCTGTCTCGAGTACTTACGTTGTCTCGTGACCCGGTTCTTGAAGTGAAGATGTTGTAGAGAAGGTTGTGGATGACTCTTGCAGTGGGACAGAGATTCCCTGATCTAAAGAACTTGGGATCTTCAGAGTCGCGGTTCTTCCCGTAGATAATCTTATCCACGTGTTCTTCGGACTCAATTCTCATCCATCGGGAATGTAAAAAGCGCCTTTACGCTTTTGCGGTTTCCGGCCAAAGAATGGAGTCTATTGTTATAATATACTCCTTGTTGTCGATAGTACCAACAATACCATCTTCAAACTCCCTTGCGTCACTCCAAAACTCATCATAGGCCTCCATCAGCCATGACCCTCTCATCTCAGCGAACTCCATCCATCCGTTATGTGCTAGTATCTTTGCTACTCTATCAGAGATGCTCTCCACAGTCTCTCTAGATATCCACTTGCTAGGCAAGAAGAGATCTTGAGCGAAGAAGGTTGCTTCGGTTGCCATAGTATTCTTGGCGGCCATTGTTAGGTTTGAAAAAGAGAGAGTTAAGTTTTGTGAGTAGAATATTCAGAGAAAGTGTGAATGCAGTAAAGAATAAAAGTGTGAACTTTAAGAGTATTTATAGTCAAAACTGAAACGGTTGTGATTCATCAAACGAAAGAGTTTTAAAACCGTCCCTAATTTGACGTGTCCCCATCATTGCCTTTTTAATGATTGATTTGACTTCTGCAATTCACAGCGCGTGCTTCTCAAAGTCGTAGAATAGTGCAATAAATGACAAACACATTTATTGCTACTTTTAATTTGTCCCTGCACACTTAACTTTAAAATAATTAAATAATATCCTTGCGTCTGTTGAATTTCCTCAAACTGATTCAACTTGATCAGACGTAAAGTTTCGTCTTAACACGAAAACATATATAAAGGTACAGACGAAATGAAATGCTCAGATGAAAGAGAAAACTTAATCAATTAAAGAAATAATTTCTAAGTTTTCTTTAATGAAATTAAAACGAGTTTCATCTAATGCTTTTGTAAAGATATCTGCCCATTGAAAATTAGTTTGAACAAACTGTACATCGAAAATACCTTTTTGAACATAACCTCTTATGAAATGAAATTTGATTTCAATATGCTTGGCTTTTGAATGTTGAATAGGATTTTTGCTGAGATTTATTGCACTTGTGTTATCACAAAATACTGGTATTTGAGTTTCAAACCTGGAGTAATCCTCAAGTTGATGTTTTATCCAAAGTAGTTGTGAGCAACACCCTGCCGCAACAATATATTCTGCTTCAGTGGTTGAGAGTGCAATGGAGTTTTTCTTCTTGCTTGACCAAGAGATTAGTGATGAACCAAAAAACTGGCATCCACCACTTGTGCTTTTTCTCTCCACTTTATCTCTAGCATAATCAGCATCACAATAGCCACTTAAATTGAAATCACTATTTTTCTTATAAAAGAGAGAGAGATTAGTAGTTCCAATAAGATATCTTAAAATGCGTTTAACAGCTTGTAAATGTGATTCTCTAGGATCAGATTGAAAGCGTGCACATAGACAGACACTAAACATAATGCCAGGTCTACTAGCAGTGAGATATAGAAGAGATCTAATCATACCTCTGTATACCGTCTGATCAACGGTCTTACCTGATTCGTCTTTGTTGAGACTAGCTCCAGACGAATGCATAAGGGTTTTCATTGGTTTGGCATTTTCCATTTTGAATTTCTTTAGAAGTTCCTTTGTATACTTCTGTTGATGAATATATATGCCTTGTTTAGTCTGTTTGATTTGAAGTCCTAAGAAGAACTTCAGTTCTCCCATCATGCTCATCTCTAATTCTTCCTGCATTAACTTAGAGAAATCCTTGCACAAGGATTCGTTAGTTGCTCCAAAGACTATATCATCTACATATATTTGAACAATAATAAAGTCCTTTGAAACGCTTTTCTTGAAGAGAGTAGTATCAACCTTCCCTCTTGAAAAACCATTTTGGAGAAGAAAGGAACTTAGTCTTTCATACCAAGCTCGAGGAGCCTGTTTAAGACCATATAGTGCATTTTTTAATTTGAAAACATGATCTGGTTGAGATAAACTCTCAAATCCAGGAGGTTGTCTTACATATACTTCCTCTTCAATAAAACCGTTTAGAAAAGCACTTTTTACGTCCATTTGATATAAGATGATATTCTTATGAGCAACAAAGGCAAGTAAAATTCTAATAGCTTCCAATCTAGCTACAGGAGCAAAAGTTTCAGTGAAATCTATACCTTCTTGTTGATTATACCCTTGTGCTACTAACCTTGCTTTGTTCCTTACCACTTTACCAGCTTCATCGAGCTTGTTTCTGAACACCCATCTAGTGCCAATGATACTTTTGTTCTTTGGTTTCTCAACTAAGGTCCAAACGTCATTTCTGGTGAACTGATTAAGTTCTTCTTCCATAGCCAGGATCCAGTCATTGTCTTGAAGAGCATCTTTAATATTCTTGGGTTCTATTTCTGATACAAGAGCATAGCTTGAGATATTCTTCACTTTTGATCTTGTTTGAACACCTTGAGATTTATCTCCAATGATCAAATCTTGAGTGTGATTTGAGGTGAATTTCCAAGATTTGATAGGCGCATGATCAACAGTCTGATGAGGGTCAGACGAAGAGGGTTCGTCTGAGCTGGTGGGTGCTTTTGAGTCTGCTCTTGTGTCTGTGAGAAGTTGTTCAAACAGAACATTTCCTTGAGCCGAGGGAGTAATCTGCAAATTATCAAATAAATTTTCTAGGTCTGATATTTCCTTATCAGCCTTTGAGTTATCTTGGAATTTTACATGAATTGATTCCTCTACAACTTGCGTCTTAGAGTTAAATACTCTATAGGCCTTAGACGTATTGGAATATCCAAGTAAGAATCCCTTCACCACTTTTGAATCAAATTTTCCAAGATGATCTTTGGTGTTTAAGATGAAACATTCACATCCAAACGGATGGAAATAAGAAATGTTGGGTCGTCTTCCTTTCCATAGTTCATATGGAGTCTTATTCAATATTGGTCTTATCAATATTCTGTTTTGAATATAACAAGAAGTATTAATTGCTTCTGCCTAATAATATTTTGGAAGAGAGCTTTCATGCAACAAAGTTCTAGCCATTTCTTATAAGGTACGATTTTTCCTTTCCACAACTCCATTTTGCTGAGGAGTTCTTGGAGATGAAAAATTGTGAAAGATACCATTTTCAAAATAGAAGACATTGAACTCAGAATTTTCAAATTCTGTTCCATGATCGCTCCTAACAGATGCAATACATATTCCTTTTTCTTTTTTAACACGTTTGCAGAATATTTCAAAAACACTGAATGACTCATGTTTATGTGCTAGGAAGTATACCCATGTAAATCTAGTATAGTCATCTACAATTACAAATCCATATCTCTTCCCTCCAAGACTTTCAGTCTGAATAGGTCCAAAGAGATCAATATGTAACAGTTCCAGTAGTCTTGTCGTGGAAACAACATTTTTCGATTTAAAAGAAGCTTTGAGTTGTTTCCCATGCTGACAAGATTCACACAGATGATTGGATTTCCAAGATATTTTTGGCAGACCTTTTACAAGATCCTTTTTAGAAATTTTTGAAATATACTTGAGACTTAAATGTCCAAGCTTTTTGTGCCAAATATCTCGTTCATCGTCTGCTGAAATCAAACATGTCACATTCTGATCACTAAGGTCAGAAAGACAAACCTCATAAAGGTTATTCCTTCTTTTCCCAATAAAAAGAATGGATTTGTCTTTGTTTCTGACTATACATTCATTTGAGTTAAAAGCTACTTCATATCCACTGTCACAAAATTGACTTATGCTAAGTAGATTGAAATTAAGACCTTTAACATAAGACACATTATGGATAAGAGGATTGGGTGTCTTACCAACAGTCCCAATGCCTAAGATTTTACCTTTCCCTGAACCATATGATACAGACCCTTTACTTGGTCTAAGATCTTGGAACATAGACAGGTCTCCCGTCATGTGTCGTGAGCACCCACTGTCCAGGTACCAGCTTGAAGTCCTTTCTTTTCCTATTAAGGATATCTACAACAGGAATAATGAGTGACTTTGGTACCCAAATCTTTTCGGGTCCTTCTTTGTTAGTGAAAGAAGATTTCTTCTTGTTTAAGGTTCTTTTATCTTTTCTATAATTATTTGGAACCTTATTATAATTTTTGATCTTCTTTTTATGAACAGAAGGAACAAAATTGTTTTTCACTTTGTCTGACTCTTCAACATAACTAAGTCCACTTTTGTCAGACGGAGATCTTCCATATTTTAAAATGTTTTCTAGCATGGAGGATCCCTTAGTGAAGTTTGTTAAGTCTTTGAGTAAGGATTCATTTTCTTTCTTCAATCTTTCAATCTCAGAAATGAAATTATCCTTTTCAGACTCAGATGATTTTTCATCTGATACCCCTTTTTGCAGTAACTCATTTTCAGCTTTCAAAGTAGCATTTTCTTCCAAAGTTTGTTTTAACTTGGCTTTGCATACTTTGTATTGCTTAGTAATAAAATGTGAGTTGGCCAAAAGTGTATCATATGAAATTTCTTCTGATTCTGACTCAGACTCAGATGAGGAGAAGTTTCAGATTCAGTTACCTCTGATGAGACAGTGTCTCTAGCCATGAGGCAGATATTCGCAGTTTCTTCTTCTTCGGTGGATTCTTCTGAGCTTTCACTATCGAGGTCTTCCCAAGTCACTAGACTTTTCTTACCCTTGTCTTTTTGAGGATTCCATCTTTTCTTTAGTCTTGGACACTCTGATCTCATGTGTCCAGGTTTTCTGCATTCATAGCAGATAACTTCGGAGCTCTCCTCCTTGCTTGATGATTTATCAGGGAGCTTTCTCTCCTTCTTTTTGAAGAAGCGTTGACCTCTCCCCTTTTTCATCATCATCTTCTTAAAGCGTCTGTCCATGAGAGAAATCTCATCGTCAGACGATTCTTCAGACGAATCAGATTTAGTGGTGTCGACTTTCAACACTCTGTGCTTCTTCTTTCCTTCTTTCTTAGGAGTTTCCTCCTTTGTTGTGTTATTGACAGATGGAAGAGCTATTGGTTCTTGAACCTTGATCTTGTCTCTTTTGCACAAGAGTACTTCATGTACTCTCAAAGCTCCTATTAACTCGTCAAGAGTTAAAGTCTTCATATCACGCCCAACTGAGATGGCAGTGGACATAGCTTCCCATGGAGGAGGAAGACTATCCAATATCTTCATGTTGTTTTGAGCTTTGGTGAAGGTAATATCCAGCGCAATGAGTCCATTCAATATTGTTTGGAATCATCCAAACATCATATCGATAGATTCTCCTTTCTTCATAGAGAACATCTCATATTCTCTTTGAAGTGTAGCAGCTTTCCTCATGCGCACATCCTCTGTTCCCTCATAGGAAATTTTGAGGGCATCCCAGAGTTCTTTGGCTGTTTTATATGCACAGAATCTATTGTATTCTGTTCTAGATAATGCACACATGATAGTATATCTAGCTTTGTTGTTGAGTTCCATAACAGAGAATTCTTCATTTCCCCATTCAACCTCAAGTTTGACAATAGGGATGTTTCCTTGGGTTATGATGTTCCACAGCCTGTACTGTGTAGATTTGATGCACATCTCCATACGATCTGCCCAGTAAGGGTAGTCATCACCAGAGAACGCCGGTGGCTTGTTCATGGATGACCCTCCAAATAAGAACGAAGGTCCTTGAGACTCCATCTGGGATCTTTTCCTCTAGCAGCTGTTAAGCGCTCAACCCTTAGAGGCTGAGCTCTGATACCAAACTGTAAAAGATAGAACACAAGAAGGGGAGTTGAATTGTGTTATAAATAAAAATTTTCCTTTTCGTCTGTGGGTTTCAAATGTGTTCAGACGAAATAATTCTTAGTCTTCAAGGATTGTTTTTAAGTAAGAAACGTTATAGCTTGATTATCCCCGTTAGTTAAAGAAATAAGAAGATAAGAACACAACTATTTTTATACTGGTTCGTCTATATAAGACTACGTCCAGTTACCCAACAACCACTGAGTTTTCACTACCAACCGTGAAATGGTTTACAAGTATTATTTGCACTCAGCCACTTCTGGCTATTACAAGATATTCTTTGATCACAGCCTTCGTAGGCTAAACAACAGAGGTATTCTTTGAACAACCAGCCTCCTCAGGCTAAATTACCACACAAGTGGATTTTAAAAAGATGTTGTAAAACAAAGAGTTTCCTCTACGCAGAGACGGTTTTTACAATGAAGAATATTTAGAAGTCTTGAGCGAAATCTCAGAAGATAGAATAAGAGAAGCGTTTTCGCCAACTGAAATCTGATGAAGAGAAGTCTTTAAATAGGCATCCTCTTCAAATGACCGTTAGACTCAAATGAATGTCGTTGAATAGTTTCTTGAGAGCTTTCCAAAAGTTATCAGATTGTACTTGATTGATTGATGGAGTGCGCAGCGGATGCAGCGGATTTAGATTGCATGCACAGTACTTTTTCAGACTTGTACAGAGATTTTGACAAAAGGTGAAGACCTTTTTGACTTGCATGTATAAGCATGAATCCCTATACTGATCTTGGATGCTTCTAATGAGTACTTCCTTAGATTTGAAATCTTAGCGCGAGCGACTCAAATTTTGCTTCACTTTTTGGACAGATGATATATGTCTTCAGTTTTTAAGATGTTTCGTCTTATCCTATCGTCTGATGACTTCAACTTGAGACAGACGATTGACTTAAATCGAGTCATCTTTCATCATTACTGTTCGTCGACTTGCTTACTGATCTTCCGTCTGAGAAAGTTTCGTCTGTCTTGTAAAAATCAAAACCTTTGATGAGTTAATCATCTTGATCTAACACCTCAAATAAATTCGTTGTATCTGCCATTAGACAAATGCGACCGTTTCTTCATCTAAAGATTCACTTTTTCTTCTTATCCTTCTTAAGATTCCATTTTCTCCTAAACTTAAAGACATTAAATTCTAATGTGTTCAAATTTTCTACATTTGTAATAAATGATCTCAGAATTTTCTTCCTTAGAGGTTATCTTCTTTAGATGTCTTTTGTCTTTTTTCTTAAAGAAGCGACTTACTTTCCTTCTTCATCGTCATCTTTTTAACTTCTTTTTATCATCTTTTTAATTATTTTTGTCATCTTTTAGACATCTTTTGAAGCATTAAACATTAAATCAGTCTTTTCCATATTAGTTCGAGCTGATTTCCATAACCTGTATTTGAGAAAGGAATAATGCCATGGAAAAGGAGAGCTCACTGTTACTTATTTTTGAACTTGAAAAGTTGCTTTATGCACCGTCCGCATATTTAAGTACTAAACAGATATTATCACCAATAAAAGAAGTCCTTAAAGAGTTAAAAGAAGAGAAAATATATAGTCTACCTTGTAGGGGCAAGTTTTTTAATTATAAAATATGAAAAACTTTATAAATTTAATTTATAATTAAATAATGATGTAAATTGTGTGTACAGTCTTTTCACTCTTAGTTACGAAACAATGAAACAATTCAGATGTAAATGCAAATTAGTTACGAAGCCGTTTTCATAAACGAATTGATATTTCAACGTCTCATTTTTTTAAAGAAAATTACTAACACATTATAATATATATATATATATATATACATATATATATATATATATATATAATTTTTATTTTCAAATCACAGTATTTATATGTGTTAATATCCTCTAAATTAAATGTATTTGAAACATAGTTTTAAATATATGTGTCGAATTATTCTCAATCAATTTGATTTTTGTAAATAAGGTTAAAAGTATGAAACATAGTTTTAAACAAAATAATTATTTAAAACTAATTATAATATATTGCATGGAAAATAAAATTAATAATTTTCACTATTATTACTTTAAACAATGTAAAGCGAATTTTAAATATTTTTTAATTAGATATTGGTAATATATATATTTGAAAGTAGAGATTAACTTGGTGGGAGACATTAAAATATGTGTACTCATTTTCAAATATAATTTATCTCATTTATAAATTGATAGGGATTTAATCCCTAAATTACTTATCAATATATTTGTCGAATTTTAATTTTAGTCTACGGTATAAATTATTATATTGAGATTAAGAGAATTAATATCTGATAATTTTTTCTTTTTCAAAAAAACTATAAAATTAACTATCATCACTTTATTCGAAAAATTAAAAACAAAATATTTTTACCTAATTCCACACATATACTAATATCCAAAAAGAAAAGAAAAGAAAACCTTCCTGCAAACTTAACCAAATGTCTGCCTCTTGTCTCAGACACTGACACAAACCCCATATTCTACGATCATTTTTTACAAACACATCACACGAGTGTCTTACAGGTGGAGCTTCGCGGGTCCCACATCGCCGGCAGCAAGAATTTCCGTCCACGCACCCCCACCGCATTGTAGCTAGCCCCCGTTACATTGTCCACCGGAACTTCACCGGCGTAACCCGGATACGCCCCTTTTCCGAAAATCCCGGTGCACGCCGACACCGCCTCCAGCGGCGCACTCGGCGGCCCCTGATAGTAACCGTCCTCAAATGGATTCGTAACCACCCCCGCCAACACCGTCGCGAGATTTATAACCATTCCGTCAACTCCAACGTCGCCGTTAGGAGCCACTAACGGCGCGTTTTGAGGACCGTAAATAGGCTGGTGGAACGGCCACGCGCACTGCCCCGGACACTGCGTAATAGAATTCCCCACCCACGCATAAGCGATTCTGTTACCGGTTTTGCTTTTCCCAGAACCATGGGTCCCACATTGGTTCATGCAGAAATCCTCGACTGCCACGTCAGCGGAAGTCAGGATGACGTGGACATCGTGAGAGCTGGGAGCGTGAGAATGTAATTTGGTTGTTGCGAGTGAGAGGAGGTGTTGCGTTTTTAGTGATTTCCCGAGGGAGTAGTTTTGGTCGAGGGTTTGATTCCCTACGACGAGGGTGCAGGGGCCTCCCCTGTAGCTTTCGGTGGTTCGCCACCACGTGGAGACTGATGGGGTGTGTGGGTGTGATGACGTGGAGGTTAGGGAGTCGATGAAATCGATTATTATGGAGCGTTGTGTTGGAGTGAAGGTACCGTACCACAAAAGGTGGAGGGTTATGTTGCCCTTGAGTAGAGGACCTTTGTGGTATTTTAGGACAAGGGGTTGGTTTTGAACCAACGCTAACATTCGGCTTGGGGCACGTGAGGTGGCTAAGGAAGTGTTTGGGAGAGTGAATGAGAGAAGGAAGAAGAGGAGAAAGGAAAATGAGTGCACAAGAGCCATTTTGTTTTTTGGCGAAGTGAGAGTTTAAGTTGAAAGCGGTTCTGTTTATATAATACCACGGAGTGTGTGGGTTCGAGGAAAAGAGTTTGATGATTTTGATACCGTTTTGTGTCATGTTAATTAATCGAAACCAAGTATTTTCAAGAGCGGTACTACTGTCTCTGTCTACCGCTAATCTAATGTAACCTCCTACGTACATGTTTCTTCTTCTAGTTCTATTTCCACATATTAATTAATTAATGGTTGGGTAGAGTTTCTACTAAGAGTAATACACTTATATACTTTTATTTTTTTGATGTAGAATAGAGTAACATATAATTTATCAATGCTTAGGATAATTCTTACAATTACGGAGGAAAATTATTTTAATCTTTAGAATTATAAAATGACGCTTACTTTAGTTCTGGAAATTATCGAATTAAAAGTAAAAATAAGAGTTTTGAGAATGATATTTGTAATTTTAAAAATCAATTTAATGTATTTACTAGGAATGAGATATTGGACCTGTGCTTGTTGGCAGCCTGGCACGATGTATCGTTCTCATCCATCGTTGTTACACATTAATTAACCTCGTGCCGTCATGGATGACAAAATTAGGGCATAAGACTGAAAGAAGTTATTAAGAGAGATTTGTTTTAGTTGCATCAATATAATACACCGGTATTAAACCTTTTAATTAATCAACCTAATCATTTAGTTAATTACTAAATATTAAAAAAATATCATAATGATATTTTGGACAATATAATATAATATATCAATTAGCTAATATATATGGTATTTAATTTGTTAGTAAAGTGTAGACAGTTGAATACACATATCGATCTTCTTCTTAAGTAGGGTTGTGAGATCAAACTCAAATCATGAAAATGAAAAGAAAAAAATCAACAAAAAAAAAAAAATCAGTCCTAAAACATTGTACATGTTGTTCAAGTTACTTAAATAATTGTTTATGCCGATTAATTAATACAGTCTTTGTTTATCATTAATTCAACAAAGATCATCACCAAAAGCTAGTTAATGGTTATGTAAGACAAATTAAAAGCTTTCATTTCATTTCCATTGTATATAATAAAAATAAAAATAAAATAATTAATAATTATTTAAATAAAGATATAATAAAAATGAGATCGATGAAACTTACATATGATTTGTTACTTGCTTCTTATATTGTTTTCTACTTAAAATTAGTTTTAAAAAATTTTAAATTAATATAAGAAATGATATTGTTATGTTTCTAATTTCTATATTATCTTCTAAAACTGACAAGTTAAAAGAATGGACGTAATATAGTAATAATAGGAAGGCACATTTTTTGGGTGGCTGAGAATAAATGGAAACTTGAAATGAACAAAGATGATCATCAATAAACATTGACAGGTCAAGAATTGGTTCGTTCATCGGTATCAAACTAAGCGAAAAAGTTGAGAGTTAATTCCCTCTTATCCTTTTCTAATTACTCAATTGTTTTGACAAGGCTTTAGTATCCAACTATTCGGTCTCATATTGAGTAACACGTCTTACTACAACTATGCGAAACGCACACAAAATAAATGAAATTGAAAGCAGAAAAAAATTAGCCCCACTATGAAACTGGCAACGCGGATTAATAAATTATCACTAATTAACTTTCTTGGCAACCTATAGACAGATACTGTTAGGATTTCAACTTTATAGAGAGTAGCTTTCGTCCTTGAGCCATTCCCTTGCTATTCATTATTTTTATTATCATTATGTATGCGTGTAAAAAAGAAAAACCACACAATAATGATGGTCATATTAAATCCAATATATATGTTTATCTTACTTTAAATCACATATATAGTATATTTAGCAACAAAATAAACATAAAATATGTAGGAGTATTGATATATTTATACCGTGTTTGATCGCCCTAATTTTCATATTTCGTGAAAAAAGAAGAACCATACAATAATGATGGCCACATTAATAACTAATCAATCCATAATCAATCGCTAAATTATTAAAATCAGCCCAGTATTGAAAATTGAAATAGATAATAACATTCATAAGATCTTATATTCGAACTTTGTGATCATTATTTTACATAAAAAATATCTATAATTAATTGGCATAGTAGCAATATTTATATATAAGTTCCTACAGTATATAGCTGGCGACCCAAATTGCCTATGACCAGGAATTTATGATTGATATTAATTAATTTGCTTCGATTTATCACCCAATTTTGTTAATAAGTGCCTAGCTATATGAAACTCATAATCCATATCGTATTGATGAAGAAACAACTCATATACAGACCAATATAAACGATTGGTGCATGATGATCACGTAAAGATGGGTGTTAGCATATAGTCGTACGTGTAGTTAATTTATTTAAAATTAAAATAAATACTTATAAAAAGACGCATTTTAAAAGATTATTGAATCCGTTTGGTTGTTAAATCTATTTAGTTAAAAAAAAAATGCATGTTATAATCAAATAAGTAATTTTTTAAGAAGCCAATATGATCTACTTATTCAAAAAACAGAAAACTACGTAAATTAGGAAAACAAACCAAAAATTTAAAAATTCCTTCCTTTTTAAAAAGTGAGTAATTATTTTTAATAAATAAGTCTAAATAAAATGGTTTCAATTATTTAATAAGCATATGAAGAACATAAAATTAATCAATAAATTTAAAAAACATAAAATTATTCATTTTATCAAAAAATTAATCAATAAATTTAAACAAACTCATCCAACATATACACTTTCCTACTTGTTTTCCCCGCTACTGGGTCCTAATAATATTCCCGTGAGACAATAAAAGCAAAAAGAAGGTTGGAAAAGTATGGGGGGATAGAGGTGCATGTACATAAGTTGTGAGGGACAAAACAAACTCTTTCCCAAATTTTAAGTGCTTATCGCTGATTGATGATAAATATGATCTAAACCATAAATGTCAGGCATTCATGTGGGTGAAAGAGTTTGGGCATTGTCTTCCAAATTCCATTGGTATGGGAAGTTCACAGAATAGTGTGAAATGCCAATGGGTCGTGTATGGTGTAGTGATGGTTCTACCGTGGGTGTTTACATGTATCATGTACAGTGGTCCCCTCAACATTGGATAGTGCTAATTGAAATGAGGGACTCTGGCATTGCATTGGGACAATAATCATTTGAAACTTTTAAATTTATATGGCATTATTTTCTCCTTCTCAACTCTTCACTTGGCTGGTGGCCAAGGTAGAATTTCTATAGTTGCCATAAAAATGTACATGGTTATTAATTTGTTATAAAACATTTAGTTTATATGACAATATCCTAGCTTGTGCCTTGCTTTAGCTGCCTGAAAATTTTTCATGGACTTAGCACAAAGCTTAAAAACATTTAACTTTATTTTTATTTTTTAAAATATATTTACTAAAAATTATTTTCGTAGAATTTGAAACGAAAAATTATTTTCCTATGGGTTGGGCTGGTCATGTATACTCGTAAGCAAAACCTATATTCAGAATATGTTTTTAATTTAGAGAATATTTAATATTTTTTTTAAGGATTAGCTTCCATATATAATCCATTATCTATCACGAATATAGGCTTTTAAAAAAAAACCCGTTAACAACCTAATCATTAGGTGAGCCATACCTTTTGTCTTTATTTCAATTCCAAATGTATATGGAAATAGGTTACTTGTCACACTATTAAGGCTATTTTAAATTAAACGAGTTAGTTATTAACCTAAAATTCGAAGTGTTGTGCCTAGCGTTTTAGATGAAAGCTTAGCAGGAATGATTAATTTTTGAATAATTTAAGCACTCTACTATATATGTATAAGACACTTAAATGTTATATATATATATATATCATTTTAACAAAACAATAATCCACTCGGAACATATCATAGTAAAGCTCAAAAGCTTTTATTTATTAGTTCAATTATAATTTATTGATAATTTAATTTTATATATATTATCAACTAATCACATGTCATGGTTGATAAAATTTATTAATTTTTAAAATAATCACTTTGTATTATTTGATAGTATTAAAATTTTGATGTTGTCAATTTATTTTTTCTTGCATGATGTAGTTCTAATTTAATACGTGAAATGTATATATAAGCTGATAGAGATGTCAATTTATTTTGTCCACCATTAACCATGGTATTAGTACAAACTGTATGTTGTCGAGAGCAACAGTTAATAAAGATGGAGATAAAACAAATCAAGACAGATTTTGCTAGATAAACAAATCGATCTTTCATGCTTAACACTAATTTTCTTAAGCCCAAGCCCAACCTGTTCAAATAAACAATACTTTTGAAAATCTCAATCCTTAAGCCCCTATTAAAAATCTGATATATTTCCACTTCTAGTAGCTAGCTAACTTCGTTGGAAACTTGAAAACTATTTATATCGTGTAATTAGAATGAGTAAACATAATATATAAAAAATATGTTGAGACAATATGTATAAAACCAAAAATTACATAAGTTGCATGAAATTTCATATTTTTATTTGTGGATTAAATTTTTTTAGAAGATGATTTAATTTTGTCTAAAATCTTAATTTATTTTTAATGATTTTAATGATAATAGTTAAAACAAAAATAACAATAAATATATAAAAATTATATAAAACATAAAAAACAAAAAATGTAATAAAATTAAACTCAAAATACAAAATTAACACTTTAATAAATTAATTTATAATTTAATAAATTTAAGTTAATGATAAATATATTTTTAGTATTCATCTTAAATACTTATTTAATTAGAAAATATTTATGTGAAAAATATTAAGAATATCAATGCAATAAATGAGATAAAAATTAAAGGAGTGAGGAAAGACAAAAATTATTAAAATAATTAATTTTTTAGATAAGAAAATGAATACTTCAATTATAACCTAAGAGAATATCATTAACAGTGAGAAAGAAGTATTTAAGAAAAAATGGAAAATATAAGTTCCTCTAATTATAAACATAAATTTTAATTTAATATATTTTCGAATGCATTTTTTGTCCGTAATTTGTATGTGTGATGAGATTGTATCTTGTTTGAATATATTTCCTGTATACATACGCAAGAGGAGAATGAATATTTACTTTACTTAAAATTATCAAATTATAAAGTTTCAACTATTTTCAAGTATGGAATAGTTGAATGTATCAATATAAAAACCTCTCGGTACTTAAAATTTTTTAGCAAACCTTTTCTAAATACGATATAAGTTCGTTGAAAGACGTAATTTTTCAAAAACAAGGGCACTATATTAAAAAAAAAAATTGAATTAAAAGTGTTTACGTTCAGAGAGTTAAAAAAAAAGGGGAATTTGGGAATAAAAATAAATGTTTATGCTAAATAAAAATATTTATATTAAATTATTCAAATTAAGTTAGGTATGATACTTTAAATATTGAAAAGATTTTCACTAACCAAACTCTGATTATACATAAGTATTTTTTTATAAAGTTTTTTTACAACTCAAACTTATTAAACTAAGTATTTTTTTTTCAATAAGTCACTTCTATTTTTCACAAACAAAATTTGTTAAAATATACAATCAATTCTGAAGTAGAGGATATATAGTAAAGTAGAAGAGTGTATAAAAGTTTTAAGAAAAGAATTCTACATAATAATTTATACTTAGAAAATATTTCAAAAATTAAGTGTTTCGTTCAATAAAATTATGACTTTTGACTTGATTTTTCTAATTATTTTTATTTAATAAGTTGACTCTATATATTGGTGTGGGTAAGTAGTTATTGATGGAGTTTGAATCATATAATGTTGAGAAAAATGATGTAGATGCCTTTAAAAGAGACATCTTCATAATGTTAGGTGGAGTAGGGTCAAAGGTTGGTTTTGTCTGATACGCGATGTCATTTTTAGAATCTGAAACACTACTATGTTATCCTATTAAGTTGTATGCTAATGGAGTGTAAAACTTTAAATTTGAAACATTAGAAAGATACAAATTCAATAAATACATTAACTTATAATGGTATGAAATGATAAGAGGTAGTAAAGATCACAAGGAATACACTCTTTATATTGTACTTAATATTAGAACCATACATGTATCAGATGTTGGGCAAAACATTTTGGACATGTAAAGTTCACTTCAACAATAAACAACATATTTATTAGACAATATTTGAGGTTTTTATTGGACATTGGACGACAAGTGTGCAGTTGTGTTATTGTCTATGTTGGATGTTGAACGATAAGTGAAAACTTGCTTTTAGACATTTAGGAAAACTTGTCTAAAGTTTTGTTATTTCTTGTCTAACATAAAATGTTCTTAATAATAATTATTTAGCATTAGAACCATGCATGCATTAGACGGAGGGCAAAGCATTTTGGATATGCACAATTCACTAGGACGACAGATGTGATACACACGTCGAACGTGCATCAAATTAGCTAGTTCGACTATTACATGTAGTAGTAACAGACCTAGGTAGTTCTTGCCATGGATTGTTCTATGACTCTTGAGCTGAAAATTAAAAGCGAGTTAAGGGGAATTTTAGTGCAGAACTTGTAACAGTTTGATTTTTGAAAATAAAATAAAACAAATAAAGATATATGATAAAATATAATAAATTAAAATATCTTGAAGGAGCGGGGTTCAAGTGAGTGAGTAAATAAATAAATAAAATAAAATATTATGGTGGAGATATTTCAAGTGAGTGAGCGAGTGGGTGGTTACTTCTTTCTGTTCCTCGAGAACTTTATTCAATTAATTTTGCCAATTCTCTTTTCTATTCACACTCTGATGTATTCCTCATATCCCTGTGTCACAAACTTTTCCCCCGCGTTACAAACTCTTCCCCCCAAAAAATCCCCTCACCTGTGATCGGATCACAT
This sequence comes from Hylodesmum podocarpum, assembly GCA_026586105.1. Lineage (NCBI taxonomy): Eukaryota > Viridiplantae > Streptophyta > Magnoliopsida > Fabales > Fabaceae > Hylodesmum > Hylodesmum podocarpum. Next base: position 254,208 of record JALJEV010000071.1, on the reverse strand, counting down.
CCAAGTCAGAGTGTTCTCTATTTCAATAATAATATTAATTTTTTTTTTGCTACTAGAGTTAATTTTGCGTCTTTTCTATTACGGTGCTCCTTTTATTTTTGATGCTCAGTTTTTCTTGTTGTTTTGAATCAACATTCTTGTTGTCCGATTAATTTGAATATTGATGGACTGAATTAAGTATTACCCGCCTTGTTTTATGGATTGAATCGAGTATCAACGGCTAGATCCTTTTTCTTATTTTATTTTCTTCTCGGTAGCTTAAATCTGGTACCTCTACTACATTACCTCTGTGTCTGGTTTGTTCACAGTGATTTCCTTCTTCTTATTTTTTTGTGGTTGTGCATCCGTTTGATTTTGTTACTCGAGAATTGTGTGGTTGTGGTTGTAAGGAGAGGTGAGAGAGACACTCAGTGAGGAAAGGGTAAGGAAGACGATAGTGAAAAAGTAAAAATATGAAACTCGCCTTCTCCCTAAAAGTGATTTTAATGCCACCAAATTGCAGTGATAAATCCTGAGTTACACCTTTTAGTTTATTGCCAAATAATAATGAAATTTTGTAGTGCAAGTAGTCACACCAATGAAATTAAATGTTACTGAAGACAATCAAATTTTAATTAGATCATTGAAGAAAACCAATTTCCCTCGTCATCATGTACTCTGATGTTCTAGACATTTATATGTTGTTTTGATTTCATTTTAGTCTTATCTTTTTATTTCTGTTATTTAAAATGTAAAGTTCAAAGTTGTGGAACCGTGCATTCGTAGACTATTTAAGTTATGATTTAATTTTATCCAGAACGATTAGATGTTGATTGAAATTACTTTGCAAATGAAGAAATACATTACTACACAGGAGTAATTGTTCCCTTTTTATATTATACAAAAGTTAAATTATTTTATTTTAACATTTATTTTAATCTCGGCAAGTCATTTTATTAACAATTCCTTTTTGTCATTTTAGTCGTTTAGATTAACTTTATTAGTTAATTAAATTCTTGTTTGTATTATTATTGTAATTATTGTATTGTAACTATTTTGATTTAATTTAATTGGCGATTAGAATTGTACAGAGTTTAATTTAATTCTTTCTCTTTCTTTTTATCATAAAGTGTATGTCATACCTCTTAACTGTTTTCATTTTCTTATTTACATTGATTGTACATATGATTACTTGTGTATGATGATCTTATTGAATTTTGTGGTATTAAATGTTTTGTTATGTGAGCTAAGTTATATGGAGTGAGAGATTAATTTTGCGGGTCATATTGCATGGATGAGTCATTTAGGTTCATAAAAATCTATTGTGAATATTTTTTTGTATGAGAGGGATGAATGCCTACTGCTAGAAGGAGCAGTGAGGTTGCCCCTTGTTGTTTTAAGAATAAGAAATATTATTATGAATTTTAAGCGCATGAAAATGTTTTCGAAAAGTGAGGAGGAACGGAACTAGAATGGTTGGTCCCTGACGGGTCGATGTAATGACCTAGGACTTTGAGAGTATTCACGGTGGGGAAAGCTTCCACTATGGTTGATCACCATGTTAGAGGTGACATGTACTCCTAGACATTGCTTAGTTGTTTTGATGGTACCACATGACATGAGAGTGAGTTGTGAGTAGCATGTATCATATTGGGTTGCATGACATGATTGACTGGATAATTTGTGAATGAGATGTTCTTGTAAATTCTGGTATACGTTGTGTTAAACTGCTAGTGTTAAGCTCATTGTTATTATTAAAATGTGAACTAACCTGTGTTGTGTCTGTGGTTGACACCTGTGATGACCCCACGAATGGGCGAGCAGATGAGCAGTTTATGGGAGACGAAAATAACTTAGGCTAGGAAAGGAACTCGATTTCTTGAAGACGTGGCATGTTGTTTCCTTTTCTCTTCTTTTGAATTCGGATGATGACTGCATTTATTTATAAATGCTAAAATTTCTGTTTACCTGTTAGTGATTTCATTATTTGAGACGATTTTATCTCCTGAGACTTATACGATTGTAGAAGTTTATGTTTAAAATTTGCGTTATGAAATAAAATTTAGTTCCTTTCATTTAATGGTGTAATTATTCCCCGTGAACTATAGAATTTATGACGTTGATGTCGTAATGATTTAGGGGTGTTACAAAACTTAATTAAATGAGATTAAAGTAAGGAAAATCGATTTAAAAACAATCAATCAAAGTAAGAAGAAATCAAGTATAATGAATTAAAAAACTATATGATTAAATGGTCAATCCGATTTGCTCTTAGTCTCTTCAAATCCCTCACTGGCTTTTAATGAATGTAGAATCACACTTGTGGCTTAATTGGACTGCAATCTCTGCATCTAATTAGGATCCCGTCGCTTTACAATCACAGAGTATTTTTATCGAACACTTGGTGTGCCAAATCAATGTAATCACATTATGAGCAACAAACCTTATCCGACTATAACCAAATTTGGAAAACCACAACACCAGTACATCAACATGTTGAATTGAAATTTGAAAGCACAATTTAATTCATTATCATCCAATTATATCATGCATTCAATTCAGATTGAGAGAATACTACAACAAGAATTAATAACAATTGAGTCTAAGGATTGAGAGAAGAGAGCAATGCAAACCAGATTGACACTAAGGAATTAACTACTCATCTTCACAATTGAAAATGCAGTAAGGGAGATTGGAAATAATGAGTGGGCAACAACCAAAATGCAAAACTCGAAAATGAAAAGGAGAGAAAAACCCAATTGCAATAGAATAGAAATATGCTAGGTGTAAAAGTTGTAAAGTGTAAAGTGTGTTACAATTTTCTAAATTGGGGTATTTATAATAGGTGAGTCATGTGTTAGTCACATGCTCACTTAAATGACCTAAATACCTCCCTTCAAATCTCAACCACAGTATAAAATAAAATGATACAATTTATATAAAGGAACTTGAGCCTAAACACTTAAGTAAATTCGTTCAAAAGTCTGGCAGCAAATAAACGTCATCTTCAAGATTTATTTCGTCCTAGATGCAGTACGAACTAAGTTTTGGTGTCTTCATAGCTTTTGTGGTCCTTTAAGTCTTCTTTACAACAACACCAAAAGCATCTCAATTGGGGATTTATGGCTCGAGATATGCTCAAAATACTGAACCTGTACAATGACAAATACAAGCAGCGAATTAATACAAAAATCACACTTTAGGCCCAATTGATCTCTATGTTATGAATGCACTAAAACATGTCAATTGATTATTAATTATGCTATAAATAGATATAATAAATGTAAAGAAATTGATTAAAATAGTAACATATCAACATATTCATTAAGCAATAATTGAAGTCCTTACTGGATGTTAGATGGTAAACATGTAGTTGTGTTATTGACTCTATTGGACGCTGAATGATAAGTGAATACTTGCTTTTGGACATTTAGGAAATTGTCCAATGTTTTGTTATTTTTTGTGTAACGTAAAACGTGCTTAATCATAATTATTTAACATTTAAACCATGCATGCATTGGACGTTGCGCATAATTCACTTGTACGATAGATGACATATTCATTAGAAAGTAATTGAGGTCCTTATTGGACTTGGACAATCAATGTATAATTGTGTTATTGTGAAAAGTGAAAACTTACTTTTGGACATTTAGGAAATCTTGTCCAATATATTGTTATTTTTTGATTAACATAAATTTTGCTTAATTATAATTATTTAACATTTGAATTATGAATGCATTTGACGGGGCAAAACATTTTGGATGTGTATATTTCACTTGGACGATGAACATTAGATAATAGTTGAGATCCTAATTAGATGTTGGTTGATAAACATGTGGTTGTGTTGCTGTCTCTATTGGACGCTGGACAATAACTAAAATCTTGCTTTTGGATGATTAGGAAAACTTGTCCAATGTTTTGTTGATTTTGTGTAGCATAAAACGTGCTTAATCATAATTATTTAGCATTTGAACCATGCATGCGTTGGACGTTGCACAATGGATTTTGGATATGTACAATTCACTTGGACGATAGACGACATATTCATTAGATATTAGTTGAAGTCTTTATTGGACTTGAATGATCAATGTGTAGTTGTGTTATTGTCTCTATTAGACGTTGGACGATAAATGAAAACTTGCTTTTAGACATTTAGGAAATCTTGTCCAATGTATTGTTGTTTCTTGATTAACATAAAATTTGCTCAATCATAATTATTAAACATTTGAATCATGCATTCATTTGATGACGGAAAAACATTTTGGATATGTATATTTCACTTGGACGATGGACATTAGATAGTAGTTGAGATCCTTATTGGACGGTTGGGTGATGAATATGTGACTGTGTTGTTGTCTCTATTGGATGCTGAACAATAACTAAAAACTTGCTTTTAGACGTTTAGGAAAACTTATCTAATATTTGATGACTTTCTATCTAACATAAAACATAATTAATAATAATTATTGAACATTTGTCATCATCAAAACTTCGAACCATTTAAAGGATTAATGGGCAAACACACAACGTCTTCGCTTCTAATTCTTTTTATAAAAATTATTATATTTTTGTATTTAAAAATATCCTTAAAAATATATTTAATTTTTATTTTGATTATGAAACTAAGAATTTTTATTGTTGTTTTGATTTCTAAAATGGGCTACTTATTATCATATTAGTTCATAAAAATAATTAATTATTATCATTAATCTTAACATTTAAGATTAAAATGATATTAATTAATTACTTTAAATGAAAAAAATAAGCTTTTAATAAATAAAATGAAAATTAAATGATTTTTTGGGAATTAATTTTAATTTTTTATTTTTATAAATTAAAATAACAATATTTCATATTTTTGTAAACCTATTCAAAAGATAAATATTTACTATAATCACTCCTCCTCAATGACACTGAATCAATCTCATGACTTTTAGCTCTCACATTAATTATTAGACTAAACTCTCACATTAATTATTAGACCAAATACTTACTACTAGATTAAGTATTATAATTACTAGTTAGGGTGCTACTTTCTACTTAAAAGTTACTGTAATTAGCCAACTATAACTTGCCTTAAAAAATGCTATGCTACCAACTGGGCCCCAAACCGTATTTTTATTAAAAAAAGAAATACGCTACCAAAACGACGTCGTTTTGCGCAATAGTTAAGAAAATAAAAAAAATTGTGGGGAAGGGTTAAAATTTGAAATTGAAACTCGCAAAACCCTATTTCTCACTCTTAATCCTGTTACTTCTCACTCTCAAACCCTCAAATCTTCCTTCTCTCAACCTCTCAAATTTTCCTTCCCTCAATCTCTGTCAATCCCTCACGACTTTCCCCTCAATCTCCTTCAATCACTCTCTCGTGCTTTGAACAAAACGTGCCCTAATCTTGTGAACATTAAATCTCAAACACGACAGTGGTGGGTCAACAGCGGTCGTCTCTCAATGACGGTAGGGTGTGAAGGAACACTCTCAAACAACTCTGTTATACGTTTCAGGTTGGTCTATTGTGCCCTATTCATGTGTCTTAATTAACTGGTGGAGATTTTGTTTTCGTTTAGGGTTTAGGGTGAGTGATTTTGTTTGAGTTTTTGAAAAATTTTGGCAAAAAATGACTTTCTGTAAACAAAGAAGGGTTTCCCCCAAAAATCTGTACACAATAATCGATTACTGTTCTTGTTAATCGATTACCATAGTATAAAATGTAACAAACCCTACAACTCAGTGCGGGAGTAATCGATTACCATGGTAAAAAATTTGGGGAATGTTGTGATGCAAGTAATTTACAAAAATATGTTCTGTAGTTTGAGGATGCATGTTGTGTACATTTTACTGTGAGTGTTGTGTACTTTTAATTTGGGTGTTGTGTACTTTTAATTTGGGTGTTGTGTACTTTTACTGTTGGTGTTGTGAACTTTTAATTTGGGTGTTGTGTACTTTTACTCTAGGTGTTGTGTACTTTTACTCTCGGTGTTGTGTACTTTTTCGCTGACTGTTGTGTACATATAGGGGGCATGTTGCGTAGTTTTAGTATGAATGTTGAGTACCTTTTATATGAATGTTGTACATTTGTAGTGTCGATGAGGTATTGAATTTGCTTGTATATGTTGTATACTTTGACTTTTGAAATTCTGAAAGTGAGATTGTGAATATTGTTGATCACTGTAGAAATAGGACCTAAATGTCCACTATTGTATACTTTTAGTGTGGGTGTTGTGTACTTTTACTTTTACTCTGAATGTTGTGTATATTTACTGGGTATGTTGTGTACTTTTAGTATGAATGTTGAAAACTTTTTATTTGGATGTTGTATACTAATATTGAAAGTACACAACACCCAAATTAAAAGTTCATAACACCCAGATTAAAATTCACAACACCGAGAGTAAAAGTAGACAATACCCATAGTAAAAGTACATAAGACCCTGATTAAAAGTACACAACACCCACAGTAAAATGTACACAACATGCATCCTCAAACTACAGAACATATTTTCGTCAATTACTTGCATCACAACATTCCCCAAATTTTTTACCATGGTAATCGATTACTCCCGCACTGAGTTGCAGGGTTTGTTACATTTTATACTATGGTAATCAATTAACAAGAACGGTAATCGATTACTGTACATAGATTTTTGGGGGAAACCTTTTTTGTTTACAGAAATTTTTTTTTAGAAAATCAAACAAAATCATTCACCCTAAACCCTAAACCTTAAATGAAAACAAAATTTCCACTAGTTAATTAAGATACATGAATAGGGCACAATAGACCAACCTGAAACGTATAATAGAGTTGTTTGAGAATGTTCCTTCACACACTATCGTTGTTGAGAGACTGACACACGCGCCGAACGTGCGTCAAATAATACCAAAGTCTAGCTACTACTTTGCAGTAATAGTGGACTCAGATCATTTCCCTACGGATTACTTTGTTATTTCTCTGTAGCCGAAATTTTAAATACAATTTTGTGTTTTTTTGCGTTCTTAAATGGCTACATCAACGAGGAAGTCTTTGTTTCACAACCTCCTGGTTTCACTGACTTCAGTTACCCTGAGCATGTGTACAGGCTAAAGAATGCCCTCTATGGTCTGAAGCAAGCCCCTAGATAATGGTATGAAAGGTTAAGTAAATTTCTTTTGTCAAAAGGGTTCGACAGAGGTAATGTTGACAAAACTCTTTTCATTAGGAGGAAGTCTAACAGTATTTTATTGGTCCAAGTGTATGTTGATGATATCATTTTTGGATCAACTAATCAATCTCTGTGTAAAGAATTTGTGGCTAGCATGCAGGGTGAGTTTGACATGTCTATGATGGGAGAACTCAAATTCTTCCTAGGACTGCAAGTCAAGCAACTGAAAGAAGGAATCTTTATACATCAAGTGAAGTACACTAAAGAATTGCTGAAGAAATTCGACATGGAGAGTTGTAAGATCTCTAATATCCCTATGTCAACTAATCTCTTTTTAGATAATGATGCTACAGGACAGGGAGTGGACCAAACAAATTACAGAGGGATCATTGGATCACTCTTGTATCTCACAGCGAGTAGACCTGATATAATGTTCAGTGTTTGTGTTTGTGCGCGATTTCAATCTGCACCAAAACAATCACACATGACTGCTGTGAAGAAAATTCTGAAATACCTCAAAGGAACAACAAACTGTGGTTTGTGGTATCCCAAAGGCACGTCCCCTGCCCTAGTCGGTTTTAGTGATTCAGATTTTGCAAGTTGCAAAACAGATAGAAAGAGCACGAGTGGTGTATGTCACTTGTTTGGAGAAAGCTTAGTCTCATGGTACAGCAAGAAACAAGCATGTGTTGCTCTATCAACAGCAGAAGCAGAGTATGTTGCTGCGGGTAGCTGTTGTGCTCAAACCATCTGGTTGAAGCAATAACTTGAGGATTTTGGACTAAAGCTTGATCAAATTCCTATCAAGTGTGACAATACAAGTGCCATCAGTATCACGAAGAACCCGGTTTTGCACTCAAGAACAAAGCATATTGAGGTGCATCATCATTTCATAAGGGATCATGTTGAGAAAGGTGACTGTGATGTGGAGTTCATTGAAACGGAGAACCAACTCGCGGATATCTTCACAAAGCCTCTACCTAAGGAGAGATTCTTCAAACTTAGAACCAATCTTGGTATACTAAGTGAGGAACATCTCTCATGAATTCTCTAAGTATGGTAAGTTGGATCATTCATGGTGCTCCAACAAGGTATGAGTTCATTACATTACATAGTCATGACCAATACACTTTCAAAACATGTAAAATCAAGTGTTTTCAACCTTTCTGATATAGATAATCGATTACCACGATGTCAAAACTTGTTTTTCCAGAAATTGGGCCTCTGGAGTAATCGATTACCATGCTTGGTTAATAGATTACCTCGACCCCTGTTTTCAACCTTTTTTTTGGATTACTCTCTGGAGTAATCGATTACCACTCATGGGTAATTGATTACCTCTGCTGTTGAGAGTGTTTTTCAAAGTTCTTTTTGGAATTGGGCTTAATCGATTACATTTTCTTAGAGTCCAATACTTTGTTCATTGAAGTCTTTATAAGTGTTTTTCAGGAATTGGGTTTCACTCTCTCACCTCACAAACCCTAGAAACCCCTTCTCTCTTTAGAAAACCCCTTTCATCTACTTCATCTTCTCCACCACCATCAACCATGGAAGAACAAAGGAAAGGCAAACGGATCAAGCATGTGGGTCACAAACCCAAGCCATGGATTTCGCCCCGTTCGAAGAAGGGTGAATCCTCTTCCAAGAGGAAGAATCCCACACCTCCGGGAGAAGCTGTGGAGCGCCCTATCAACCCGTGGTTCACTTCAACTGCACAGGAATCACACTTTTATGGAGATTTCGCCAACAAGGAACTCGTTCCGGCGAAGATTTTGGACCTCCGATGGCTGGATGCACAAGGGTTCACATTTCACTCTCTACTTCGTGATCAGAACCTTGAGAAATTTGTTGGCCTGAAGGGTTTCATATACCCCGATCTGGTGAGAGTTTTCTACTCCAACCTTCGACCACACCAAGCCACCGGAACGGTAATTTCTGAGGTAAAGGGCAAACCCATGATTCTTACTCGTGATATATTTTTTCCATTTTGCTGGATTTAAAGATGAAGGTATTTGACCTACGATTAAGCACTTGCAAGCACAAGGAATCGAGCTTCACAAGGACTCTTTCTTCATGAGCCTGCTCAAAAATCCCGAAATGTGGTAAGCTGAAAAGGCTGCAAGGAAGGAGCGTGGGAAGAAGATAACTTACAACACCGGTGGGCTGAACGCTGACGATCGTCTTCTCCACTACACAATTTGCTGGATTTTGGCTGCAAGAGGAGCCAATCATGCTCAGATCAATGAGGAGGATAGGGTAATGATGGCAGCGTTGAAAAATGGCATTCAAGTCGATGGGGCACATGTTGTGATGGACAACATGCTCAAGACGAGAAGGCTATTTGATAACAAATGCCCCTATTCTCTGTTTATTTCACGTTTGCTTGAGCATTTTCAGGTTGATACAACAAATGAGAAGAAAGATTTGGTGAAGGACATTCATATCATTGGAGACAAAGCGTTGAAAATGATGCGTTTGACAAAGACTGATGCTGGATGGGTGCCAAGGGAAGAAGCACCACAACAACAACAAACAGAAGCTGCAACCAATCCACCTTCTGATGATGATGATTCGGTGGCTGGGGAGTACATCCCTAAATCCCATTTTGAATCAATTGTCATTGATCAGATGGATGAGCTGGAAGCTACCACCGCCAAAAGATTGGACGAGATGGAGGTTGCAAACAATACTCGCTTCTTGGATCTCAAGGAGCTGCTGGAGTCCCTTCATAATCGCTTTGATACTTTCTAGTATTCCCTTCTTATCACTTCTCTCTTTTGCTTATTGATATACCAAATAGGGGGAGAATGTCTATAGGTTATCCTAGATAGGGGGAGTATTGAGTAGCATTTGATTTGGGAGTATTGAGTAGCATTTGATTTGTGCTTAATTGATCATATTTCTGGCGCTGTTGGGTAGAAATGTTTTAGGCTCTACTCTGTTTGAACTATTAATCTCTATGCAACATTTATTCTGAACAATTTGGATATTTGGATTTGAACAATTCGATTTGGTTATAATATTTTGTTTTGTTAATCGCGTTATGTTTTATATTCCGATTCTGTTATTTTTAAATTTTTCTGGTCTTGGTCTATGATTGTGAATTGAATCATGTCTTATATTTCTGTATGGATGACTCTATTTGCTGATTGATAGTATAATGCTCTGATTGAAATAGATTGTACAAGTGAATCTGCAATGCATATACTGTGTATTTGGAAATCTCTAACAATTGCAGGATTCTTAGAAGATCAACACACATCCTAAACTTCTAGGAAAACCTTGGTTGAGATTTGGTACATCAAAATCAAAAGGGGGAGATTGTTGGACATAAAGCTTGAAGGTGCTTTGGTGTCTCTCTTGGTGTTTTGTTTTTGATGCTATGTAATTTTGGTTTTCTTAGATGAAATGTAATTAGGAGTTTCCTATGTATTGATTGTTTAGTTTAGGCATGTATGTGGTTGTTCTTTGTTTGAATGCCCTGGAGAGCTTGGCAATCTTGTGTGATTTCTCATGTGTCAAATGTTTGATTTCCCTCTCTAAAATATTTTGAAAATGTCTTTGGTAACCAACTAAGGTAATAGATTACCAACAGAAGGTAGTTAACTACCAACAGCAGGTAATCAACTACCAACAATAGGTAACAGAGTGTGGTAATGCATTTGCCACTAGAGTAATTGATTACCCCCTCGGGTTAATCGATTACCATGGGCCAAAATCACCTAGGAAATCCTTGCTCACTGGTTTAATTGATTACCAGCTTCTGGCAGTCGATTACCCCTATCAGAAAGTCATTAAGTTGCCCAAATTGAGTTTTTAATTGAACCTATAAATACTCTTATTTCGAAAATCAATAACACTTCTTGTGTTAGATCAAGGAAGATTAACGGCTCAAGTTTTTGATTATTACAAGACAGATGAAATCAAGCCACCAAGACTTGCTAAGACGAAACCAGCACAGACGAAAGAAGACCCTTCAAAGTGAAGATTCTGCGTCTGTCCAAAAGCCAAGTCATCAGACGATACTTACACAGACGAAAGATGACTACTCAAGCTTTAGTTCTTCGTCTGTCCAAAGAGCGAAGTCTAAGACGATAGGATGAGATGAAACAACTACAACTGATGACACATATCGTCTATCCAAAAATGAAGTCAAAATTGGAGTCTCGCGCCAAGTTTTCAATTCTGAAGAAGTACTCAAGAGAAGCATCCAAGATCAATATAGGGATTCGTACTTACACTCTAAGATCAAAATGGTTTTCACCTTTTGTCACATCTCTGTACAAGTCAGAAATAGTACTGCGCACAACCTAGTCCGCTATATCCGCTGCGACTCAACATCAATCAATCAAGTACAACTGACAACCTTTTTGGAAAGCTCTCTAGAAGATCTCTCAATGACTCTCAAAGGCATTCAAATGAGTCTAACGGCTATTTGAAGAAGATGCCTATAAAAGGACTTCACACCTTCAAGAATCAGTTGGCGAATACGCTTATTTTCTTCTATCTCTTAAGGATTCGCTCAAAATCTCTGATTGTGCTATATTGTAAACACCTCTCTGCGTAGAGGAAAACTTTGTTTTTCATAACATCTTTCAAAGTCCACTTGTGTGGCATTTTAGCCTGAGGAGGCTGTGTTCCAAAGAATACCTCTTGTATTAGCCTGTGGAGGCTGGGTTCAAAGAATACCTTGTTGGTTTAGCCTGAGAAGGCTGGGAGCAAAGAATATCTTGTAATAGCTAGAAGTGGCTGGGTTCAAACAATACTTGTAACCTCTTCACGGTTTGTAGTGAAAACTCAGTGGTTGCTGAGTAACTGGACGTAGTCTTGAATAGACGAACCAGTATAAAAATAACTGTGTTTATTTTTGTTTCGTCTGATCAACTAATAGAGGATAATCACACTATAACGTCTGTTCATTAAAATCAATCTTTCAACATAAATTTTGTTTCGTCTGAACAGCTTTGTAACCCACAGACGAAAGGGATAAATTTTTTAATTAACACAATTCAACCCCCCTTCTTGTGTTTATCTTTTACAGCTTTGGTATCGAGCTCACCTCTAAGGGTTGAGCGCCTCACCGCTAGAGGAAAAGATCCAACATGGACTCACAAGGACCGTCGTTCTTATCCTAGAGAGCCTCCGTGAACAAACCTCCAAAGATTCTCTCGGAGATGATTATCCCTACTTGGCTGACAGGATGGAGATGTACATCAAGTCAACCCAATACAGATTATGGAACATAATCACCACAGGAGATATCCCCATTGTAAAGCCTGAAGGAGAATGGGGAAATGAAGAATACTCTATGATGGAGCTGAACAATAAAGCAAGATATGCTCTTATGTGTGCTCTCTCCAGAACAGAGTACAACAGATTCTGTGCCTACAAAACTGCTAAAGAATTATGGGATGCTCTAAAAATCTCATATGAAGGCACTCAAGACGTGAGAATGAGGAAGGTCTGCCACTCTTCAAAGAGAATATGAAATGTTCTCATGAAGAAAGGAGAGTCAATTGATATGATGTTTGGAAGATTCCAAACCATATTAAATGGACTTACTGCTCTGGGAATCACCTTCACAAAGGCCCAGAACAACATGAAGATCTTGGATAGTCTCCCACCTCCTTGGGAAGCTATGTCTACAGCTATCTCAGTTGGAAGAGATATGAAGACATTAACTCTAGATGAGTTAATTGGAGCTTTAAGGGTACATGAAGTGCTCTTATGTAAAAGGGAGAAGATCAAGGTTCAAGAACCTATAGCTCTTCCATCTGTCAACAACGCTCCTAAAGAAGAATCTGTCAAGAAGGACAGTAAAAAGAAAGCAAAGATTTTGAAGGCTGATTCAACTGAATCGAGATCGTCGATGGTTCGTCGAAGACGAAGTCTCTCTCATGGCCGGACGATTCAAAAGAATGATGATGAAGAAGGGAAGAGGCCAACGCTTCTTCAAGAAAAAGGAGAAGAAGCTCCCTAAAAAGTCATCAACCAAAGAAGATAACACAGAGATTGTGTGTTATGAGTGCAGAAAACCGGGACATATGAGGTCAGAATGTCCCAGATTGAAAAAGAGGTGGAGCTCTCGAAGAGATAAAGGAAAGAAAAGCTTGCTGACATGGGAAGACCTTGATAGTGAAAGCTCAGAGGAATCCTCTAAAGAAGAAGAAACAGCAAACATATGCCTCATGGCTAGAGATCATGTCTCAACAGAGGTAAATTACAATGAAACTTCTTCATCCTCTTCTTCTGAGTCTGAGTCAGAATCAGAAGAAATATCATATGATACTCTTCTAGCTAACTCTCATTTTATTGCTCAACAATACAAAACTTGCAAAACCAAGCTAAGACAAGCTTTGGAAGAGAATGCAGTTTTGAAATCTGAAATTGAGTTTTTAGACAAGAAAATATCAAGTGATGTTTCGTCTGAGTCTGAAAAGGACATTCTCATTCTTGAAATCGAAAGATTAAAGAAAGAAAATGAGTCATTACTCAATGACGTAACCAAGTTTACAAAGGGATCCTCCATTCTTGAAAAATTTTTAAAATATGGGAGATCACCAAATGATAAAAGTGGACTTGGTTATGTTAAGCAGACAGACGAAAGGAAAAATAAACCTATTTCATCTGATAAAAAGAAGAGGAATTACAACAAGGTTCCAAAGGCTCAAAACAAAAATAAGCCTTTTGTAACTAACAAAAAAGGACCCAAAAAGATTTGGGTACCAAAGTCACTTATTGTTCCTGTTGCAGATATCCTCAATGGGAAGAGACAAGACTTCAAGCCGGGTACTGGACAAAGGATGCTCACGACACATGACGGGAGACCTGTCTATGTTCCAAGACCTCAGACCAAGTAAAGGGTCTGTCTCATACGGTTCTGGAAAAGGTAAAATTCTTGGCATTGGGACTGTTGGTAAGACACCCAATACATTTATCCAGAATGTATCATATGTTAAAGGTCTTAACTTCAATCTACTTAGCATAAGCCAATTTTGTGATAGTGGATATGAAGTAGCCTTTAACTCTGATGAGTGTATAGTGAAGAACAAAGATAAATCCATTCTTTTTATTGGGAAAAGAAAGAATAACCTTTATGAGGTTTGTCTTTCTGACCTGAGTGATCAGAACGTAACATGTTTGATTTCAGCAGACGATGAACGAGATATTTGGCATAAAAAGCTTGGACATTTAAGTCTCAAGTATATTTCAAAAATTTATAAGAAAGATCTCGTAAGAGGTTTGCCAAAAATATCTTGGAAAACCAATCGTCTGTGTGAATCTTGTCAGCATGGGAAACAACTCAAAGCTTCTTTCAAATCAAAAAATGTTGTTTCCACGACAAGACCATTAGAACTGTTACATATTGATCTCTTTGGACCCACTCAGACTGAAAGTCTTGGAGGAAAGAGATATGGATTTGTCATTGTAGATGACTATACTAGATTTACATGGGTATACTTCCTAGCCCATAAACATGAGTCATTTAAGGTCTTTGAAATATTCTGTAAACATGTTCAAAAAGAAAAAGGATTTTGTATTGCGTCTGTAAGAAGTGATCATGGAACATAATTTGAAAATTCCGAGTTCAAAGCCTTTTGTTTTGAAAATGACATATTTCACAATTTTTCGTCTCCAAGAACTCCTCAACAAAATGGAGTTGTGGAAAGGAAAAATCGTACCTTACAAGAAATGGCTAGAACTATGTTGCATGAAAGCTCTCTCCCTATATATTATTGGGCAGAAGCAGTCAATACTTCCTGTTATATACAAAACAGAATATTGATAAGACCAATATTGAATAAGACTCCATATGAACTATGGAAAGGAAGAAGACCCAACATTTCTTATTTCCATCCTTTTGGATGTGAATGTTTTATCCTAAACACCAAAGATCAACTTGGAAAGTTTGATTCAAAGGTGGTTAAAGGAATCTTTCTTGGATATTCCAATACATCTAAGGCCTATAGAGTATTTAACTCTAAGACGCAAGTTGTAGAAGAATCAATCCATGTAAAGTTCCAAGATAACTCAAAGGCTGATAAAGAAATATCAGACTTAGAAAATTTGTTTGATAATTTGCAGAATAACCCTTCTGGTCAAAATTCAAGACAAGACGATAAACAAGGGTCAGACGATACAAGGACAGACGATAGATGCACAGACGAACCCTCTTCGTCTGATACTCATCAACAGGGAGATCAAGTCCCTGCAAAAGCATGGAAGTTTGCATCAAACCATACAGAAGATCTCATCATTGGAGATAGATCCCAAGGTGTTCAAACAAGATCAAGAGTGAAGTATATCTCAAGCTATGCTCTTGTATCAGATATGGAGCCAAATAATATTGAAGATGCTCTTCAAGACAATGATTGGATTTTGGCTATGGAAGAAGAACTTAATCAGTTCACAAGGAATGATGTATGAACTCTTGTTGAAGGACCAAAGAACAAAAGCATCATCGGAACCAGATGGGTGTTCAGAAACAAGCTTGATGAAGCTGGAAAAGTGGTAAGAAACAAAGCAAGGTTAGTAGCACAATGGTACAATCAACAAGAAGGTATTGATTTTACTGAAACCTTTGCACCTGTAGCTAGATTAGAAGCTATTAGAATATTACTTACTTTTGCTGCTCACAAAAATATCGTCCTATATCAAATGGATGTAAAAAGTGCTTTTCTAAATGGTTTTATTGAAGAAGAAGTGTATGTGAAACAACCTCCTGGTTTTGAAAGTTTGTCACAACCAGATCACGTTTTTAAACTCAAGAAAGCATTGTATGATCTCAAACAAGCTCCTAGAGCTTGGTATGATAGACTCAGTTCTTTCCTTCTTAAAAATGGTTTTTCAAGAGGAAAGGTTGATACAACTCTCTTCAAGAAAAGCGTTTCAAAAGACTTTATTATAGTCCAGATTTATGTAGACGATATAGTCTTTGGAGCAACTAACTACTATCTTTGCAAGGATTTTTCAAAGCTAATGCAGGATGAGTTCGAAATGAGTATGATGGGAGAATTGAAGTTCTTTCTAGGACTTCAAATCAAACAGACGAAAGAAGGAATCTACATCCATCAACAAAAATACACAAAGGAACTTATCAAGAAGTTCAAGATGGAAAACGCCAAACCTATGAAGACCCCAATGCATTCGTCTGGAGCAAATCTCAACAAGGATGAGTCAGGTAAGTCTGTTGATCAGACGGTATACAGAGGTATGATTGGCTCACTCCTTTATTTATCTACAAGCAGACCTGACATTATGTTTAGCGTCTGTCTATGTGCGCTTTTTCAATCTGATCCCAAAGAATCTCATTTACAAGCTGTAAAGAGAATTCTTAGATATCTTGTTGGAACAACTAATCTCTCTCTGTTTTATAAGAAAAATAGTGATTTCGTTTAAGAGGCTTTTGTGATGCTTGATTATCTTTGGAGATAAAGTGGAGAGAAAAAGCACAAGTGGTGGATTCCAATATCTTGGATCATCACTAATATCTTGGTCAAGCAAGAAACAAAACTCCATTGCACTTTCAACAACTGAAGCAGAGTACATTGCTGCGGCAGGGTGTTGCTCACAATTACTATGGATTAAACATCAACTTGAGGATTATTCCAGGTTTGAGAATCATATTCCAGTGTTTTGTGATAACACAAATGCAATCAATCTCAGCAAAAATCCTATTCAACATTCTAAAGCCAAACATATTGAAATTCGTTTTCATTTTATAAGAGATTATGTCCAAAAAGGTATTTTCGATATACAGTTTGTGCAAACTGATTTTCAATGGGCAGATATATTTACAAAAGCTTTAGATGAAACACGATTCAATTTCATTAAAGAAAATCTTGGAATTATTTCTTTAACAGATTGAAAATTGTTTCGTCTGAGTTATTGATTGGATTTGTTCCGTCTGTACATTATTTCGTGTTAAGACGAAACATTGTGTCTGATCAAGTTGAATAATTACTGTGGTAAAATTCAACAGACGCAACTGTTACTTTTTAACAAGTTTATCTCAAGTGTGCAGGGACAAATTAAAGGGAGCAATAAATGTGTCTGTCATTTATTGCACTATTCTAGGACAATGATAAGCACGCGCCATGAATTGCAGAGGTCAAATCAATCATTAAAAAGGGCAATGATGTGGACACGTCAAATCAGGGGCGGTTTCCAAAATCTTTCGTCTGATGAATTACAACCGTTTCATTCTTTATCTATAAATACTCTTGAAAGTTCACTCTTTTACTCTTTATTGCAATCTGCAATCTTTTGAACTTTCCGAAACCTAATACTCACTAAGCTTTCATTCTCTCTATTTTCAAATTTTCAACAATGGCCGCCAAGAACACCAAAGCTACCAAAACCACTAAAGCCACCTTTTTCGCCCAAGATTTATTCTTGCCAAGCAAGTGGATCTCAAGAGAGACCCTGGAGAGTGTCTCTGAAAGGGTATTGAAGATGTTTGACCACACTGGATGGATGGGGTTCGCTGAGTTGAAAGGGCCATGGCTGATGGAAGCTTATGCCGAATTCTGGAGTGACGCCAAGGAATTTGATGATGGTATTATGGGTACCATAGACAACAAAGAGTACATCATTACGGTAGACTCTATTGCGGAGGCTGGGAACTGCAAGGCAGAAGGGCGTTTCTACAGCCCCAACTGGATGAAGAATGAATCAGAGGAGCACGTAGACAAGATGCTCTATGTAAAGAAACGCGACCCTGAAGACTCCAAGTTTTATAGGTCAGGGAACCTCTCTCCAACCACTAGAATCATCCACAACCTCCTCTTCAACATCTTCACGCCGAGGACTGGTTCAAGGGACAATGTAAGCTTTCGAGACAGATTTTGCATCTTCTACTGTCTGAGGAAAGCAAGGATGAGCCTCCCTCACCTTATTCTTGATCATTGGATAAGCGTTCTGAAGAACCGCAACATCCAAAGGAAGAGTAGCATTCCCTACGCCACCCTCTTCTCTAGAATCATTATCAATCAGGGGTTTGACACCACTGATATTGTTTGGCACCCTGAGGGAAAGGAAATTAAAGCCAGCACCTTTGCAAAGATGCATCTATCTCTCTCACCTATCACCAAAGACCCTCCTCACAGAGCTCGCATCAAGCGTGCAAAGCCACAAACACAAGCCCAAACACCGTCCGAAACACAGCCACAAACACAAGCCCAAACACCGTCCGAAACACAGCCACAAACACATGCCCAAACACTGTCCGAAACACAACCCCAAACACAAGCCCAAACACCAAACCAACCTCAACCTCCTCCTTCTGTAATAATATCTGAAGTTCCTTTTGAGGATGTTCTTGAGGAACCCCTCAAGAAAAAGAAAAGGACCATCAGAATCAAGCACATAGGTGCTAAGTTAAAAGAACAGACGGTATCCCCAAGTGAAGACGAAGGGGTCACCATTCCGTCTGAGAAAGTTCCGTCTGTGAATATACTCACAGACGCAGAAAAGCGAAGGAAAGAAGCAGAATAAAAGGCACAAGCTAGGAAGCTTGCACTTGAGAAAGCTGCTAAGGCAAGGAGAAGATGAAACAAAAATTGGCTTCTGTCATTGTTGGAAAGACAGAAGAAGAAAAACAACTCAAAGAAGCTAGAAAAGTCTCCATCTTGCTCGAAGCTGAAAGAGAAAAGCTCTTTCAAGAAAACATCAGGGGCATTGGATCGTCTGGGGGAGCATCTGCCCAAGCTACCTCAGATGGCATGAATAGTGAAGAGACTGCCCAGATCCAAAAAGACAATGCCCAACTAGCGGAGGAGTTGGAAACCATGTTAAGTGAAGAAGTTTCTACAATGGAAACTCTTCCATCAACAACACTCCCAGACGAACAAATGACAACCTCTTCTGAGCCACTTATTGCGTCTCCGCTTAATGCTTGCCTTGCACAGACGATATTTGGTGCGTCTGAAGAAGCATCTCACCAACAGACAAAGGAGTTTCCTTCTGAAGACTTTGTGCTCATTGAAGAAGTTGATTCTTTGTCTCATGAAGAACAACTTGAAATAATCAAGGTGGATGCTACATGGGGGAGATCACATACTGAGGTGATCAATCCAGAAGACTTACCCCCAAAGCGCAAGATTGACTATTCGTTTCTAAACGAATTAGTCATGTGAAAACATGAAGAAAGCACTTGCGCTGACAGACCAATCAAACCTGATTGGGTTCTTGGAGAGAAATTTGAAGAATTCTCCAATGAGGCTGAATCGTCTGAGTCTGCTGCAGTCTTGGCAGATGATGAAGACCCATACATAAGGGGAACTCCTTATATTGAGTTGAAAAGTCCATACGTGTACAGAGGAAAGAAGGGCTTTCACCTAAGGAGATCAGAAAACCCCATTCATTACAATAAATCCCTAAAGCCAGCCAACCTTGATGAAGATTTTGTCTATTCACCAGAAGAGCAACGCAACTGGTTGAAGCGTCTGCCCTGGGACGAACTGGCAACTCTAAATATTAAGGGACTAGAGAAAATAAAAGAATACAAGGATCATCTTGTTGCGTCTGAGATTGAAGGACCAACACTTGGCTACGAACCACACATCCCACACAGACGAAATCCAAGATGGAAAGTTCGGCATGAGATCAATACTCCAGTTTTCCACCATTGTAAATTTGGAGACGCTGATTCTCATAGGTATGAGCCAAAAGAGTGCACTCATTGGCACCTTGATGCTCTCACCGGCCATGATCCCTTAAAGTTCACAATTCCTCTCAACCAAACAGAGTATGTCGGCTTAGGCTACTCTCTAGGAATTGTGCTCCCATGGACAAGACCACATTGCTCCGGGATTAATCCAAGATACTCCCTGCTCATTGATGAAAAAGAAGACCCTGAGGAGTTGGCTCACTCCTTACCTGAAGATTACGATATCCCTTTCCAGTTGATGGTCAATGCTTATAGGAGATAAGTTAAAGAAAGAAACATTTCTTTTCTTCATATAGAGCGACAAGCTGAGAAGGACTACAAAAATTATCCTCTTTTGATTGGATCTCAGTTTTCTTCTTTGGTGACTGAAGAAACCAAATACTTCATCATCTTAGACAGAAAAAGGCCGTGCCTGGTAAAATATTTGGCTAAAGGAAAGGAGAAGAAGCATCCGTCTGAAGCCGCATTCCAACACTGTTCTGGAACCACTTATGATGAGAGTGATTCTTCAGTCTGTGATAGAGTGTTTCCTGGAAGTGCATTCGTCTACTCTCAGGAACAGCCACTTCTCGAAGTATCCATTCCAACAAAGTGGTACACTTACCAATGGGAGCGGAACTTCACTGCCTACCTAGTTTTTCCACTATTTACTTTACGTCTGAAAAAGACCACACCAGTGATCATTATTAATGACACTGAACCCATTGTGGAGTACCCTCAAACACCACTAATGATTGAAAATGTGGTTGAGGCTGCGGAAAGAGCTGAGGTTGATGAACCAACTGCAAAGGCTAATATTACAGACGCTGAAGAGTATAAGTCTCTGAAGCGAAAATGTGATGCCTTGGAGCTTAAAAACAAGC
This sequence comes from Hylodesmum podocarpum, assembly GCA_026586105.1. Lineage (NCBI taxonomy): Eukaryota > Viridiplantae > Streptophyta > Magnoliopsida > Fabales > Fabaceae > Hylodesmum > Hylodesmum podocarpum. The sequence continues at coordinate 233,557 of JALJEV010000071.1, read as the reverse complement.
AGCTTGAAGATAATCAAGCCTCTTTAACATCTGAGTTGGGGCAGTTAAAAGACATTGTGATGGGTTTGTTGAACAAAAAGCCAAAACCTTCTTCTTGATCAGAGTTTTGATGATCACAGCCCAAGGGGGAGAGAAAGCATAATCCAAGGGGGAGAGCCTAACTCAAGCGGAAGAAGAATGGTACAAGAGCAAGGAAGAAAAGCTTCGTTTGAGGGGGAGAAACAAGAACAAGGAGTATTGTCCTAGGGAGTTATATTGTTGTATTATTGTAAAATTTTTCTTTCTATACAATTTTTTTTGTCTTGCTCTGATACACATTGTAATTCTTTATTGTTTTCTGCTTTGTAATACCATTGTAATATTCGACTCTGATTACATCACATTGATGTAACAATCTTTATAAAGAGGTATTATTCAAAAAACATCGTCTTGATGTCAATCTGGCTTTTAAGACTGTTTGTTTTTGTCTAACCATGTCTTGTGCAGATTTTCGTGGTATGGTCTGTAATCATCAAAAAGGGGGAGATTGTTAGATCAAGGAAGATTAACGCCTCAAGTTTTTGATTATTACAAGACAGACGAAATCAAGCCACTAAGACTTGCTAAGACGAAACCAGCACAGACGAAAGAAGACCCTTCAAAGTGAAGATTCTGCGTCTGTCCAAAAGCCAAGTCATCAGACGATACTTACACAGACGAAAGAGGACTACTCAAGCTTAAGTTCTTCGTTTGTCCAAAGAGCGAAGTCTAAGACGATAGAATGAGATGAAACAACTACAACTGATGACACATATCGTCTATCCAAAAGTGAAGTCAAAATTGGAGTCTCGCGCCAAGTTTTCAATTCTGAAGAAGTACTCAAGAGAAGCATCCAAGATCAGTATAGGGATTCGTGCTTACACTCCAAGATCAAAAAGGTCTTCACCTTTTGTCACATCTCTGTACAAGTCAGAAATAGTACTGCGCACAACCTAGTCCGCTATATCCGCTACGACTCAACATCAATCAATCAGGTATAACTGACAACCTTTTTGGAAAGCTCTCTAGAAGATCTCTCAACGACTCTCAACGGCATTCAAATGAGTCTAACAGCTATTTGAAGAAGATGCCTATAAAAGGACTTCACACCTTCAAGAATCAGTTGACGAATACGCTTATTTTTTTCTATCTCTTAAGGATTCGCTCAAAATCTCTTATTGTGCTATATTGTAAACACCTCTCTGCGGTAGAGAAAACTTTGTTTTTCATAACATTTTTCAAAGTCCACTTGTGTGGAATTTTAGCCCGAGGAGGTTGTGTTCCAAAGAATACCTCTTGAATAGCCTGTGGAGGCTGGGTTCAAAGAATACCTTGTTGGTTTAGCCTGAGAAGGCTGGGAGCAAAGAATATCTTGTAATAGCCAGAAGTGGCTGGGTTCAAACAATACTTGTAACCTCTTCACGGTTTGTAGTGAAAACTCAGTGGTTGCTGAGTAACTGGACGTAGTCTTGAATAGACGAACCAGTATAAAAATAACTGTGTTTATTTTTGTTTCGTCGATCAACTAACCAGGGGATAATCACACTATAACGTCTGTTCATTAAAATCAATCTTTCAACATAAATTTTGTTTCGTCTGAACAGCTTTGTAACCCACAGACGAAAGGGATAAATTTTTTAATTAACACAATTCAACCCCCCTTCTTGTGTTTATCTTTTACATCTTGGAATACAAGTTTTAGAAAAGTTCATACACTTTCATGTTCTCTCTAAACTGAGTTCATCATCTTCTCCAAGAAACCCATAAAGAACTTCAAGAGTTCATCAACAAGTTTTCATAAAAAGGCAAACTTGATTCTTATTTCTGACTGGGTAGCATTCATAGAGTTGTTATTTTGTGATCAGATCTACACTCCAGGTGTTCTTTAAACTGATCTTTTGTTTACCCATTTTGATTTCTGGGTTATTACTCTAGGAGAGAGGTCTCTCTGGATAGAGTAAGGATATTTGAGAAGTGTTTTCTCAAAGGTTTGATCTTGGGTGTGCCAAGGTCAGGGAAGAACTGTTCCTTGGGTCAAAGGACAGGTTTTTGGGTGTTTTAATTTCGTTTTTGTGTTGCTTATTGCAAAGTGAATGTAAAAGAACACAAAAGGGATCATTTGATAGTGGAAGACCGATCGCAACAGTTGTTGGGTTGGGACTAGATGTAGGCAGTGGGCCGAACCAGTATAAATCACTATGCACTCTTCTTCTTCCTTATACTCTTTACCGTTTACCTTACATTGTTGTTATCACTGTTTAATTTCTGCAATTTGTTCGGTAATTGACTCGGTAATCAACTAAAACTGGAACAGTTAGATACTGACATTGATTACGCTGTATATTGATTACTAACGTGTTTCTGATTATTCCTTTTGGTATTTCCGTTGTGTATCTTTGATATTTCCTGTATATCTGTCTCATCTATTGATAGGTAATCAAGAATAGTTTTGTTTGAATTAAAAGGAATTAGAAACTCGCGAAATTGGGCTATAGTGGAACTAGAATCTATTCACCCCCCTCTAGATTCACCCGTAGGGACCATCAAATTATTCAATATTTACACTTTCAAAAAATAAAAGTGATGATTCTTTATTAATTCTGACTTATAAGATAAATTTAATTTATTTAATTCTTAATATTCTGTAAAAGATAAAACACAAGAAGGGGGGTTGAATTGTGTTACTTAAAAAAAAATTTGTTCCTTTCGTCTGTGGGTTTCAAAGAGGTTCAGACGAAACAGTCTTAATCTTACAAAGATTGATTTTAGAGTACAAGCGTTAGAGTATGATTATCCCCGGTTAGTCAATAGCTTAAGATAATAAAAACACAAGTAATTTTATACTGGTTCGTCTATTCAAGACTACCTCCAGTTACCCAGCAACTACTGAGTTTTCACTACAAACCGTGAAATGGTTACAAGTATTATTTGCACCCAGCCACTTCTGGTTATTACACAGATATTCTTTGATCCCAGCCTTCTCAGGCTAAACTACTAAGGTATTCTTTGAACCCAGCCTCCACAGGCTAATACAAAGGTATTCTTTGGGACACAGCCTTCTCAGGCTAAAACACCACACAAGTGGATTTTGAAAAGATGCTTTAAAACAAGTGTTTTCCTCTATGCAGAAGAGGGTTTTACAATAAGCATAATCACAAAACTTTGAGCGAAATCTTCAGAAGATAGATTGACAGAAGCGTATTCGCCCCTCAATTCTGATGTAGTGAAGTTCTTATATAGGCATCTTCTTCAATTAGCCGTTAGACTCATTTGAATGCCGTTGAGAGTCGTTGAGATATCTCTTGAGAGCTTTTCCAAAAGGTGTCAGTTGTACTTGATTGATTGATGTAGAACGCAGCGGATATAGCGGACTAGATTGCGTGCGCAGTACCTTTTCTGACTTGTACAGAGACTTTGACGAAAAGGTGAAGACCTTTTTGACTTGCATGTGTAGGTGCGAATCTCTATACTGATCTTGGATGCTTCTAATGAGTACTTTAGATTTGAAATATTGGCGCGAATGACTCAACATTGCTTCACTTCTTGGACAGACGATATAAATCTTCAGACTGAAGGAGTAAGCTTGAGGTTCCGTCTGAAGTTTTCGTCTCATCCTATCGTCTGATGACTTCACTCTTGGAACAAATGAAAGACTTCAGCTTGAGGAGTCTTCTTCCGTCTGTGCATGTTCCATCTGACTTGCTCGCATAACTTCCGTCTGAGAAAGTTCCGTCTGTCTTGTAAACATTAAAACCTTAGACGAAATTCTTCATCTTGATCTAACATATTCTTTTCTTATTAGAATCCTATTCAAACACAAGAACTAAATATCGTCATGTTCAAGTCTGCACTAGCTGCATAAAATTAAGAAGAGAGTAAAAATAAATCATGTGAAATTCATAAAAACGAATATATTCTCTCCTTTTAAGGAGGAGAAGGATCTCTCTAGCAAAAGCTCACAAGAGAAGAAAATCATCCAAATTAATCTCAGTCATTCATTATTTTTGAACAGGAATATATAATAACTTTAATTTATAAAATGAATCAAATAATTTTAGTGGCTAAGATCTCATGGGATGTTTTCTCCGTTTTGTATAGGAACCTATCAAAATATATAGCTTCTTATCTTTATCCTCCATTTCTTATAAAGCTAAAAATCAGTATTGTACACTCTCCTAATTCTAATGAGTGGTTCTCTTTTACCCACTGTACTCATGTCTACATGAATACAAGAAAACATATTTCTGTTTGTGTAAACAATAGATATTTTTTACTTTCTCTTTCGTTTTTTATTGGCCACATAATGCATTAAGTTAGCACTAACATCTATTTTGTCATCAAAAGAATTTAGGCTATGAGATTTATATTTTCAGTTATTTATCATTTTTAATACAAAATTTTGATCCTTTTTTAATCTTACAATTTTATTCCTCTTATAATTTTTCATCTATAATTTTAATCTTTTTGATAGTAATTTCATAATTTTAATCTCTTAATTTTTAAATATCTGTAATTTTGATCTCCAATTTTGATTTTAAAAATTTAATCTTCCAACTTTTAAAAATACACAATTTGAATCTAACCACTTCATGGTTAAATATTCATTAGTTGATTATTAATATCTCAAAATTGACTATAATTTTACTCTTAATACTTAATTTTTAATCTTGACATATTAGGATTAACACTAAAACATTAATTCTTAACACATAAATATTCAATAATTAGACTAAAATTAAATTTTTTAAAAATTGAGCGATCAGCATTACAAAATTAAGTAAAAAGATTAAAATTGGTGACTTTTTTCTAAAACCGATAACTGAAATTACAAAATTAAAAATAAGAGAATCAAAATTGTTTAATGTAAACGATAGAGGGATTCCAATTATAAAATAATGCCTTTATACTTGAAGCTAAATGGCCTAATTAATAAAATAAAAATGGAAGACTAAGGAAACTAGATGTTTAAAGCGAGATTTTGATTATGCTATAACTATTGTAATTAACTAAAGTATAATCACACAAATAATCAATTTTCAGTGCCGTGTATATATTTTAAAGTAAAATTACAAATTAAAATCAATTTAAATGCAAGACGAAATTACATTTAATTTTCCTTAAGTAATTATTTCTAAATTAATTTCATGTAATTTTAAACAAAATAGGTGAAATACAAACAATAACATGTCCGCAGATTCATATTTGTATAAGACAAATACCAATTAATATTGTCTCTAACGCATCTATAACATATTAAAAGGAAATAGATTTTATTTTTGAAAATACTAGTAATATAATTCCAGTATAACTCATTCTAATACTTCTTAATTTAATTAATGTAATTTCCAAAATCAATTTATAGAATGATTTGTTTAATCAACATAATAATATTACTTACGTGTAACACCCTAAAATACTAACTAATTTTAGTTTATTTTTTAAAATTAATTTTCATAATATATATATATATATATATATATATATATGTATATATATATATATATATGAGTTCATATACTGAGTTTTATGATAACAACACATAGAGACATACTTCGGCTAACTATACCTGAAACTATTTATACAAATTCATCTCTACATGAGACTCATCATTTGTAAATATTAAATATAGGTAACTTATATTTATTCTTTATAGTAATATTAGGTAATAAGTTCATATAAATTCATTATTTCAAGTTTTTATAAGTTCACTTGTGCTAATAGAATATGCACCAAATTCATTAAGTTCACTTGAAGAATAAAAGACAGTTGTGCAGAATCGAGAACAACAAAATAAAATGGACAAAAGAATTTGTAGAACAAGAGCTAATTGAACAAAGCAGAGCAACAAGAAGTCAAGAACCAATTGAACATAATTGAAAAATAACAAATTGAATAGAACAACAAAGAAATTGAACAAATTCGATCAACAAGAAAAGTTGACAAAACAATAATAAGTTAAAGAACCAATTGAACAGAACACAATAGCAAGAAATCGAATAGAACAACAAGAAATTGAACAAATTCGATCAATAGAAAAATAATTAAATGCTCGATGGGAAGCACAAATTCGATCAACATTCAATAGAAATTCAATCAACATTCAACCACAAATCCAAATCCAACAATTAAATTAAAAATTAAGAACCCAATAAGTTAGTAACAATCGCTCACTACTACGATGGAAAGGCCCAACCTTGAGCCATGTTGGACTTGAAGCTGAAGAAGCCATTCCTAGTTTTAGTTTTGATATACTTGTACTTTTGATCTTTATGATAGATTGTATATAGGAGTTTAAATTGTATTGATTGTTTTAGTTTAGGCTTTGAGTGTGGTTTTTATTCAATCGTTTCATTGAAAATTTGTTTTTACTCTTGTAATTTGAGCTAGAGAAGCTTTGAAACCCCATTTTGTTTGAAAGGAATCAAAAAACTTTGGTTTAAAAAGGTTTTAAGCTGAAGTAATCGATTACCACGAGCTGTAATCGATTACCAACTGTTTCAGAAAACAGGGGAATCCAAACTGCTCTGGAGGAATCGATTACCACTCCATAGTAATCGATTACTTCATGCTTGAAGGAACAAGGGAAGGCAAATTTCTCTGGAGTAATCGATTACCACAATCCAGTCATCGATTACCACACCAGAATTCATCTCAAATGACTTTGAAACTGCTTTAAATTGAAACCTCTTTGAATTGTTTTCAAGAGAGAGATATTTTTGAGTTTTCAAAGAAAGGAAGGAAGAGCTAAACTCTAGTTTTTACAAGAAATCTCTTCAAAGTTTCAAAGATTTCTCTTGAGATGAAGGCTGTGTGAAAGGTTGAATTGTTTGGATGATATTGTTGATCAGTGCATACACAACAGGTGTAATCCTATCTGATCTTTATCTTTTGTAATCTTTTTGGTTTAAACTCTAAAGAGAAAGGTATTCTCTTGGAAGAGTTAATGAGTTTTTTGAGAGAGGTACTCTCAAAGGTTGATTCTTGAAGGGATCAAGGATCAAGATATGTTCTTAGGTGAAGAACATATAGTTTTGAGTATTTGATTTGTTTTTGTGTTTTTGCAGTGTGATTGTATTGAACACAGAATCATTATAGTGGAAAACCGATCGCAACAGACTGTTGGGTTGGGACTGGATGTAGGTTGAAAGCCGAACCAGTATAAATCTCTGTCTAAACTCTCTTCTTTATCTTATCTCTTTTAATTCATTATTTTCTTGCTTTACAATTTTCCCTTGTTTTTCCGCTGTTTATATCTCTGATACGTTCTTGTAATCCAAGATAAAATTGAATCGGGAAAAAGTGAGAAAAGGTAAAATTGAATAAGGGAACTTGAATCTATTCACCCCCTCTAGATTCATATAGGGACCAACAATTGGCATCAAGAGCTTCAACTAGTAAATTCATTGTTTTCTTGCTTTACAATTTTCCCTTGTTTTTCCGCTGTTTATATCTCTGATACGTTCTTGTAATCCAAGATAAAATTGAATCGGAAAAAAGTGAGAAAAGGTAAAATTGAATAAGGGAACTTGAATCTATTCACCCCCTCTAGATTCATATAGGGACCAACAATTGGTATCAAGAGCTTCAACTAGTAAATCAATCTAGTAATCCTTCTTAGTTCCTTGTAATTGCTAGTAATCTTTTACCCTTCGCTGAAGGAGCTTCGATAAATAGACCTCCATTGTTCTGCGGTGATAACTATTCATTCTGGAAAGTTCGCATGAAGATCTTTATGGAATCTATTCACAGAAGTATCTGGCAGGCTGTGGTAAATGACTACAAAGTTCCAATGAAAATAGAAAATGGAAAAGAGATAGAGAAACCTTTTGAGGATTGGGACATAGATGAGATTAGGAGGGCTGAAAATGATGCTAAGGCCTTGAATATCATACACTCTGCCTTGAACTCTGATGAGTTTTTTAGGATATCAGCTTGCACAACAACAAAAGAAGCATGGGAGCTCATCATGGTAACCCATGAAGGTACTGCTAAGGTGAGGAGAGCTAGGAAGAACAAACTCATTCAAGAGTATGAGACATTCAGAATGTTCCAAGGAGAATCAATAATGGAAATGCAAAAGAGATTCACACACATCATCAACCATCTCAAAGGACTTGGTAAGAACTTCATTGAAGAAGAAGTGAATGTCAAGATTCTGAAATCACTGAATAGAAAGTGGCAACCTACAGTGACAGCCGTAACTGAATCCAAGAACCTTGTTGCTATGACAAGTGCTGAACTGTTTGGGAAACTTAGAGAATATGAAATGGATATGACTCGAATGGCAGATGAGGAGCAGAAAGACAAAAGAGCCAAAGGAATTGCTCTCAAAGTAGGAGAACTAAAAACAATCTGAATCCTCTGAAGACGGAAATGATTTACAAGAAGACCAAGTGAACTTGATGGTAAAGAAGTTCAGAAAGTTCATGAAGAACAACACTAAAAGGAAATTTGGTCAACCAAGAAAAGGAGTCAAGAAGCAAGATAATACTTCAGTCAAAGTGACATGCTACGAATGTGGGAAGATTGGGCACTACAGATCAGATTGTCCAACCTTGAAAAGAAGCAACAACAACAAGAAGTGAGAAAATCGAGAATGAAAGAAATGTCGAAAAAGAAAAGAAGAAAAAGAAAGCATACATAGCTTGGGATGAGGGCTACACATCCTCAACATCTGAAAGTGAAGATGAGGAGGCGAATCTGTGCTTAATGGCAAAAACATCCAGTGAGGTAAGTAATACGAACTCAATTATGGATGAATATGATGAATTGCATTCTGCCTTTTGTGAGCTTTACAATCAAGCTGAAGTTTTTGAAAAAGAAAACATAGTATTGAAAAAGGAAGTATCCATGTTAAAACAGAAAATATGTGAGTTAGAAAATGATATTTCTAAACTAAAGGAACTCAACATTTACAAACCATGTTCACATGAAATGATAACATGAAACACTAAACATGCTAAATTCACTTGTACTTACTGCATGAAACCTGGACATAAATCATACAATTGCATGATTAGAAAGAAAGGGATTTCCAGTGGCAAATACAAATGGATTAAGAAAGAAACCTGTAGCACTAACATGCATGGACCCAAGAGGAAGTGGGTACCAACTGCAAAATAAGTTCTTTTTCTCTTGCAGGAAAGCTTGAACAGCAGAAGCTTAATTTGGTACTTAGACAGTGTCTACTCAAGGCATATGACGGGTGATAGAAGGAATCTGAGCACCTTCACACCAAGAGAAACTGGATTAGTTGTATACGGAGACAACAACAAAGGGAAAATACTAGGCTACGGTACTGTTGGATATAACGCAAACACAGTAATAGAAGATGTATTGTTGGTCGATGGATTAAAGTTCAATCTACTGAGCATCAGTCAACTATGTGACAAGAAATACAGAATTGCTTTTGATGATGAACATTGCCTCATCAGCAACAAAGACTCAGACGAACTTCTCATGATTGGCAAGAGATCTAACAACATTTACATATTGGAAGTAGATCATTCTTCTCCTTACTCTACATGTTTAACTTCTAATGATAATCTGTCTTGGCTATGGCATAGAAGAATAACACACATTGACATATTGCATTTGAATAAGCTTATTTCTAAAGAGTTAGTTTTTAGTCTCCCCAAACTAAGATTTTCCAAAGAAGGACTATGTGAGGCTTGTCAAAAGTCCAAGCAGGCAAAAACATCTTTCAAAAATATTAAACATGTTTCTACTCAGCCGCTTGAACTCTTGCATTTAGACTTATTTGGTCCATCTAGGATAGCTAGTATTGGTGGAAATCTGTATGGGCTAGTCATAGTAGATGACTATTCAAGATTTACTTGGGTTTTGTTTATCAAGAAAAAGGATCAAGCCTTTGAAGTTTTCAAGGTACTTGCCAAGAAAATTCGAAACAAAAAGGATTTGAAAATTAAAGCTTTAAGAAGTGATAATGGTACTGAATTTAAGAATAGTTTTTTTGAAAGGTTTTGTGAAAAACATGGGATATCACACTGCTTTTCAGCTCCTAGAACTTCTCAGCAAAATGGAGTGGTGGAGAGGAAAAACAGGTTCCTTATAGAACTTGGAAGAACCATGCTGAATGAGCATATGATGCCTAAACATTTTTGGGCAGATGCTGTGAACACTGCATGTTATGTTCTCAATAGAGTCTCTATAAGACCCATTTTAAAGAAAACCCCTTATGAGCTTTTCTATGGAAGAAAACCAAAAATTTCTTATTTTAAAGTTTTTGGATGCAAATGCTTTGTTTTAAACAATGGCAAGGACCCTATTGGAAAGTTTGATGCAAAGGCTGATGAAGCCATTTTCCTTGGTTATTCAAATACCAGTAAAGCATATAGGATCTTTAATAAAAGAACAATGTGCATTGAAGAATCTGTCCATATTAGATTTGATGAAACTAACACTTTCCAAAAGGAAAGATTGCTACATAATGATGATGAAACAGGTGAAGGAAACATAGACATTGATCACGAGCATCAGCAAACTCAACCAAACCCAGTACCAAAACAAGCAAAAGAGTGGAGGACACCTAGGAACCTATCACTTGACAATGTCATTGGTGACATTCACAAGGGGGTAACTACTAGATCCTCACAGAATTTGTTTTGCTATAATATTGCCTTTGTATCACAGGTAGAACCATCCAGCATAGAGGAAGCCTTGAACAATGAATTTTGGATCATGACTATGCAAGAAGAACTTAACCAGTTCAAAAGGAATGGAGTTTGGGAACATGTTCCAAACAAAGGCAACATGAACATTATTGGTACAAATTGGGTATTCAAGAACAAACTAAGTGAAGAAGGAGTTGTAGTCAGAAACAAAGCAAAACTTGTGGCAAAAGGCTACAATCAACAAGAAGGGATTGACTTTGAAGAAACCTTTGCCCCTGTTGCAAGACTTGAAGCTGTTAGACTACTCCTGGCTTATGCTTGCATCAACAATTTCAAATTATACCAAATGGATGTAAAGAGTGCATTCTTGAATGGTTATATCAATGAAGAAGTCTATGTAGCACAACCACCCGGTTTCACAGATACTACTTGGCCTACACATGTCTACAAACTTCATAAAGCCTTGTATGGGCTGAAGCTAGCCCCTAGGCAATGGTATGATAGACTGAGTAAGTTTCTCATATCAAAAGGATTCCACAGAGGTAAAGTAGATAAGACTTTATTTATTAAGAACAAATCTGACTACATTCTATTGGTTCAAATTTATGTTGATGACATTATCTTTGGATCATCTAACCAACAACTTTGTGATGGAGGACCATCTCCCAAGCATGAAAATTACAAGAGAAATGCAAAGTTAAATAGAAGCTCAAGTTGAAGAAGAGTTGACCAAGTCAAAGTAAACAAGTCAAAGTCAAAGTCAAAGGTTAACTCTTGGAAGTCAACAAATTGGGCAAATGAAGCCTTGTAATTTTCTAAGTATTTTGTAATTAGTTTAGCTTTAATTTGTGTAAAGCTTGGACCTATGTTTGTTTGTGAATTTCGGCCAAGCTCCTTTTATGCACATGTTGACTTCTATTTGTGTTGGTCAAAGCCTCTTAAGATGGGCTTAAGTGTCTTATGACCCAACTAAGCAAGTGTAATACATTCTCTTAAAAGAGAGTGGATGGATTAGGAGAGAGAATTAGTGGAATTGCTACTAACTTCATTTAAATTTCCACCACTTGATTATCCCATAATCAAAGGTGTAAATTTAAGTCAAGTTCTAAATTGTTGACTCTCATCTAAGAAGGGATTCTAGCCTTATGATTTACTTCTAATCCAAGGCATAGAATTCCATCTTAATTAATCCATGATCATCACAAACTTAGATGAGTTATGAGCCTCTTGATCTCATTAACTCTAGATCCTTCTTGAATTGATCAAGTGAGGGGTGCTTAGCATCACTTGATCAATCCATCAAGGATCAAGTGGCTAGGATGACTCAAGGCCAACCACACACAAGGGGTCTTATAACTTAGGTAATTTCCATTTTGTGATGACTTTTGAATTGAATGAAATAGAATTTTTCTAAGACTTGTGTCTTGAGAAAGGGAGAGTGCTCTCCTAGGGTTTCTTCATAGAAACTTGAATCTTATCTTGATCCATGACTCAAGTGGCGATTCATCACCTAGCTTATTGATCTCCTTGGATCATGACGCTATCTCCTTCTAGTCTCATTCCATTTTGCTTCTTCTTCTTCTTGGTCACAAACCGAAACCATTACATACTTTAGCCTATATTCCACAAGCTTTTCTTGGTCTTGAGTGAAGATCACTTGGTGAATTGAAGATTGGGCAAACAAAGGGTGTTAGATCCGTGGAGCATCTTCTAGCTACATGGATTTGCATCAAATTTGGTATCAAGAGCTTGTTCTTCACCTAGTTGTTCTTCACTTGTGGTATTGAGTCTAGCTCCTATCTTTTTGATTTCAATTTTTGATTCAATTGAATTTTTATTTGAGTTTTGTTGTGTGTCTTGGCTGTCCAATGCATAGATGAGATGTTCTGACACTCATGGTTGATCATACATGGCTTATCTTACATGCTAGACACATTCTAGTTGATAGCCCCCATGTGTTTGATGAATTCTCTCAATATGTATTTTAAGTCTCTTTGCTGGAATTGTTAATCCCCTGCATCTTATGTGGCTTAATTAGTGCTTATATGTGTTATTATTATGTGCATTGCTCATTATAAGTTCAAGTTACCACTACCATGCTTTATCTTGCTTGTTAGCAATGTTTGACTTGACTTGCTTGAGTATTTGAGCCTATACTTGGACTGTCCAGCAAAGAATAGCCAAAAGAAAAATATAGAAAAACAAAAGAAAAGAAAAGAGCAAGAGAAAATATACAAGAAAAAGAGTCAAAGAAAAAAATTCAAGAAAAGAAAAATACAAGAAAAGAAGTTTGAAGAAAATTAGAGTGAAATTTTGAGTAGCTCTTGTAGTAGAATTTTTGGGAAAAATTGAGTGCAGTACATTGGGAAATTGGGATCATTAAACACCCACAAATTTTGTGTCCAAGCTCAATTAGGCAACAATTACTCATTTGGCTCAAGCATCATATTACAAATTGTGTCAAAATTGCTAATATCATGATATTTGAACTTGTAGTGTGCTTTGCATGTGCCTAGACATATTTGCCCTGTCTTTGCCCTGTTTTTGGACCCATATTTGTGGCTGCCCTGCACCTTAATTTGAGCTTATTTCGTGCCTAAACATCACACAAACCATTCCCCAAAATTTCAAGTCATTTTGAGCCAATTTTCAAGCCTAACTTCCAGCTTAGTGACGATTTTGCTGTTGCTGTGGCAGTTTCGGGTTTGCAGTTGGTTCAAGGGGTTAAACATTGATTTATTGAATTCTGGGAATTTGGTCATTCAATATACATATATATAAGCTCAACTGGAAAGTTTCATAATTTTCCAAGCTCATTTGCTATGCTAAAAAAATTTCACAAGTTGGGCAAATTTTGGTGACGGTTGCTGTCAAATTTTCCAACAGGAGGCGCAAATCTACCTCCTTCTCTGGAATTTTGCGCCAGGGCACAAACAGGAGGCGCAAATCTTCCTCCTTCTCTGGAATTTTGCGCCAGGGCGCAAACAAGAGGCGCAAATTTTCCAGCAAATTGCATTTGACTTCTTCCCTTCTTTGAGTTTGTTTTTCAAAATTTTTGCAGTTGTTAAATACAAGTTTTCCTTCATTTTTAGTGCAGTAAATATATTAACCTTTGTCTTAAACATTAATTTCCATTTTTGAGTAGCTAATTTTGTCATTGAGTCTTGTTTTGTTGCTTGTCTTCTTTGGCTTCCTACTAGTTTTGTCTTGAGTATTTGTCTCCTTTGAATTTCCTTAAGCTTGTAGTGAATTGTTCCTCTTTCATTTGAGTAATTGGACATTGATAATTGATAGAGGTTCCTCAAGAAACCTTAAGGAGATTGAGAGGAAAAAGGAAAGTGTGCACATCATAGAAAAAGCCATCCCAAGAGTGATACACGAGTGCTACTAGAGTGAAACACTTAGAGAGTGGCAAGGATCTCTTATATAATTGTATTTGTTATCTAACCTTTTCTTGTGCAGCAATGGATACCTCTCCTAGTGTGGGAAATGATCTCTCACCAAGGTCTAAAAGGATGATTGATATGGTGAAGTCCATGCTTAATACTAGTTTGGAGGAGAGATTTGACCAAGAGAGGAGGTTGAAGGAGGAAAGGAAGATAAAGAAGGAATTGGAGAAGAGGATCCTTGGGGAGACTAGTGGCAATCAAGGTGGTCACAATGGAGGAAGGGCTGTACCTAGAGAGGGTCGTGGAAGCCTAAGCAATGAAGTACCTAGGAGTAGGAGAAATAGCTATAGAGGTAGTGGAAGTGAGGAAGGAATTCCTAGAGGGGACTATAGCACACCTAGGGAGAGTGATTGGGGAAACAACTATGATGAAGATGAACCCTTTAGAGGCCATAGGAATGCAAGGGGAGGGAGGAGAGATCCTCAACCTAGAATGCCAAATCACACCCCTAGAAGACATGTGGAGGAGGATGAGCCTAGAGAGTGGGGAAGAAGCAACAAGATTAAGCTACCCAAGTTCCTTGGAGATAGTGAGGCCGAGAGCTACCTAGATTGGGTGATGAAGGTTGATCAAGTTTATTCTTGCTACCCACACTTGAGTGAAGAGAAGAGGCTTAACTTAGCCATCTTGGAGTTTGAAGGTTATGCCTTGGTTTGGTGGAACCAAGTCCTTGTAGATGCCGAGAAAAGGAGGAGGCCTCACATCACCTCATGGACCCAATTGAAGGATGCCATGAAGGGAAGATTTGTGCCTAAATCTTATACAAGGGACCTACATATGAAGCTCCAAAGATTAACTCAAGGTGGAAGGAGTGTGCAAGAGTACTACAAAGATCTAGAGTTGACCTTGATGAGAGCCGGCTATGAAGAGGAGAAGGAAGCTACAATTGCTAGGTTCACTAATGGTTTGAATAGGGAGATCCAAGATGTCTTGGAGCTCCAACATTATAGAACTTTGGAGGATGCCATCCACAAGGCCGAGAGGATTGAGGGCCAACTAAAGAGGAAGAGCTCCTTCAAGAAGTCTTTCACACATGGATCTTCAAGTTGGAAGGACAAGCAAAAGAAGGAGGGATCATCCAAGACTTTCTACAAGTCTAGCCGAGATGACCCTAAAGGTAAGGAAGTTTCTAACCCCATTTCTAAGCCTTCTAACATTAAGTGTTTCAAGTGTTTAGGACATGGTCATATAGCTTCCCAATGTCCCAACAAGAAGGCCATGATCATGAGAGTGGATGGAGGGATCACTAGTGAAGAGTCCACTCACTCTTCTAGTGAAGAAGAGGAAGCTAGTGCTAGTGAGCACTCAAGCATGGAGCAACCGGAAGATGGAGACCTCCTCATGGTGAGGAAGATGCTTGGAAGTGCCCTCAAGGAATTGGATGACTCACAAAGAGAAAACATCTTCCATTCTAGATGCCTAGTGGAAGGGAAGATATGTTCTCTTATCATAGATAGTGGTAGTTGTACAAATGTTGTTAGTACTAGGTTAGTAAATAAACTAGAACTTAGGACATCCCCACACCCTAAACCTTACAAGCTACAATGGTGAGTGATAAGGGAGAAATGGTAGTTAGTAAGCAAGTTCTTATTAACTTCTCCATAGGCAAATATAGAGATGATATGTTATGTGATGTAGTGCCTATGGAAGCCACTCACCTATTACTTGGGAGACCTTGGCAATATGACAAACATGTCATTCATGATGGTGATTCCAACACCTATGTTTTCTCTCATATGAGCAAGAAGGTCACCCTTAAGCCTTTGTCACCTAAGGAAGTGTGTGAGGATCAAATAAAAATGAAATTAAAGGGAGAAAATGAGAAGAAAAGTGAGGGTTTAAGTGCCACACATAGTATGGCCAAGAGCTCCTCCAAGAAAAGCCAAAAAGAAACCAAACACCCTAAGAATCTAGTGTTGGCCGAGAGTTGCAAGAAAATTACCAAACATGCCACTAAGGATTCTAGGTTGAAAAACAAGTGTGGAAGCACCCATGATGCTAGGCAAACCGAGGCTAAAACAAAAGGGAAACTTAGTGAGAGTTTGCTTATTGGGAAAGGTGAACTAAAGAGAGAATTCCTAGCTAGGAAAAACATATTTCTTTGTTTACCTAATCCTCTTGTGTTGAGCACTAACATTGTAGGTAAGCAACAAGATTTGGATGCATTCAAGGAGGAGTTCAAAGATGTGTTTCCCAAGGACATTCCACAGGTTGCCACCTTTGAGAGACATTGAGCCTTGGAAAATCATTGAATTTAGAAATGTGGAATTTTTAATTGTGCCTACTAACCTTTACTCTCATGATATTAATTGTTCATATAGGTTGATGAAAGAAGTAAAGAAGGAGGGCACATTACAAACTTACACATATATTGACATACCAAAGGCGCCTTGTGGAATAGCTAAAGGATTCACTCCCAAGAAATTTTGTGTTCTAGGACCAAGTGAGAAGTTATGCATAGAGGAACCATGGAGTGAGCTAGGAAGAGGAAATGGGGTACTTAGAGATTATGCATTATCAAAAAGGGAGACTTCTTTGCCTCTTACTTCTTCTATTATTTCTAATTTGCACAACACAATTTGTGACACAATAAGTTCTCTAAATAGGTATTGGGAAATGTTTGGAAATGTTAAGTTGAGGTTCTTGTTTGATTCTACTAATGGTTGCCCTTTTAGGTGGAAGAATGAATCCAAGAAGGAGGAAACATCACAAGCTTCTACACCTAAAAGAAGACTTTTAAACAAGAGTTTCAAACATGATTCCACAAGGATTGAAGAACTAATATCTACACTTCTAAAGGAGGAAATAGAAACTCCTTGGAGTTTCGGTTTATGCATAGACAATCACTTGATTTTCTTCTTCACTTCTTTACATTTTGATATTGATAGTAGTGGGCAAACCATCTTGATATTAAATGTTAAACATAAAAGAGTTTGTTTGATCTTTGATCCGGGTAAAATGGTTTTGTAAGTAATAAGCTAAGGCCACTTGAGGACAAATTGGCCACAAGAAGGAGGGATTGATGGAGGACCATCTCCCAAGCATGAGAATTACAAGAGAAATGCAAAGTTAAATAGAAGCTCAAGTTGAAGAAGAGTTGACAAAGTCAAAGTCAACAAGTCAAAGTCAAAGTCAAAGGTCAACTCTTGGAAGTCAACAAATTGGGCAAATGAAGCCTTGTAATTTTCCAAGTATTTTGTAATTAGTTTAGCTTTAATTTGTGTAAAGCTCGGACCTATGTTTGTTTGTGAATTTCGGCCAAGCTCCTTTTATGCACATGTTGACTTCTATTTGTGTTGGTCAAAGCCTCTTAAGATGGGCTTAAGTGTCTTATGACCCAACTAAGCAAGTGTAATACACTCTCTTAAAAGAGAGTGGATGGATTAGGAGAGAGAATTAGTGGAATTGCTACTAACTTCATTTAAATTTCCACCACTTGATTATCCCATAATCAAAGGTGTAAATTTAAGTCAAGTTCTAAATTGTTGACTCTCATCTGAGAAGGGATTCTAGCCTTAGGATTTACTTCTAATCCAAGGCATAGAATTCCATCTTAATTAATCCATGATCATCACAAACTTAGATGAGTTATGAGCCTCTTGATCTCATTAACTCTAGATCCTTCTTGAATTGATCAAGTGAGGGGTGCTTAGCATCACTTGATCAATCCATCAAGGATCAAGTGGCTAGGATGACTTAAGGCCAACCACACACAAGGGGTCTTATAACTTAGGCAATTTCCATTTTGTGATGACTTTTGAATTGAATGAAATAGAATTTTTCTAAGACTTGTGTCTTGAGAAAGGGAGAGTGCTCTCCTAGGGTTTCTTCATAGAACCTTGAATCTTATCTTGATCCATGACTCAAGTAGCGATTCATCACCTAGCTTATTGATCTCCTTGGATCATGGCGCTATCTCCTTCCTAGTCTCATTCCATTTTGCTTCTTCTTCTTCTTGGTCACAAACCGAAACCATTACATACTTTAGCCTATATTCCGCAAGCTTTTCTTGGTCTTGAGTGAAGATCACTTGGTGAATTGAAGATTGGGCAAACAAAGGGTGTTAGATCCGTGGAGCATCTTCTAGCTACATGGATTTTCATCACTTTGTGAAGAGTTTGTGAAAAATATGCAGGAAGAATTTGACATGTTCATGATTGGAGAACTGAGTTTCTTTTTAGGACTCCAAATCAAACAAATGGAAGGTGGCACATTCATACATCAGGCTAAGTACACTAAAGAACTGCTTAAGAAATATGAGATGACTAATTGCAAAGTGTCAAATACACCTATTTCTACTAACACTTATCTTGAGATTGATGAAGCAGGTGATGAAGTTGATACTACCTTATACAGAGGTGTTATAGGATCTTTACTTTATCTTACAGTCAGTAGACCTGATATTATGTTTTCTGTATGTTTATGTGCTAGATTTCAATCTGCACCTAAGCAATCTCATTGGCTAACAGTGAAGAAGATTCGTAAATACCTAAAAGGAATAATAAGTTGTGGACTATGGTATCCAAAAGGAACCTTGCCATTACTTGTTGGTTTCAGTGATTCTGATTTTGCAGGTAGCAAAACGGATAGGAAAAGCACTAGTGGAACATGTCACATCTTTGGAGAATGTTTGATATCATGGAATAGCAGAAAGCAAGCTTGCGTAGCACTATCAACTGTAGAAGCAGAATATATAGCTGCGGGAAGCTGCTGTGCTCAAGCAATTTGATTGAAACACTAACTTGAAGACTTTGGGCTAAGGATAGATCACATTCCCTTGAAGTGCGACAACACAAGCACTATAAGTATCACAAGAAATCCTGTACTGCACTCAAGAACAAAACACATTGAAGTCAGACACCACTTTATTAGATATCACATCGAAAAAGGAGACTGTGACATCGAATTCATAGACACGGAAAATCAATTAGCGGACATATTCACAAAGGCATTACGAAAAGAAAGGTTTTACAAACTTAGATCAAACCTCGACATCTTGAGTGAGGAACATCTAAACTAATCCTTCTTACTTGATTACACTTATCCATAACTCTGTTTTTGTGAAAATTTTTCAAGAAAAACCTTCTTCTGACAGAAATAATCGATTATCAAGGGAGGATAATCGATTACTTCGAGTGAAATTCACTCTGGGAAGGATTTTTGTACTGGAGTAATCGATTACCACGAGCTGTAATCGATTACCACAGAACATGTTTTCAAAATTTTTGGAAAATTCCTTTGGAGTAATCGATTACCAGTTTCCTGTAATCGATTACCACGACTGTTTTCCTTGTTTTTCTTCTTCCCTCTATATAAGAAACTGAGATAATCAATTTCCAACTGCTAGTAATCAATTACCTCGTTCTTGGGCTAATCTTTTGGGCTTTGTTCTCTCTTATAAGAAGTGCAGGTGTAACTCTTCAACTCACCATTCATCTTCTTACTCTGAAAAACCCTTCATCTTCTTCCTCCAAACCCTAGATCTTCACTCTCTCTCAAACAATGGAAGAACAAGGTAAAGGTAAAAGAATCAAAATGAGGGCAAACCGTTTCAGCCAAGAAGAAATTAAGGGAAAGAAAAAGGTAGGAGAATCTTCCAAGAGGAAGAAACCAACACCCTCAGAGCAACCAGAGATTCCTCCTCCTCCTCAACCACAAGAATCAGGGGTCAACCGATGGTTCACCTCCGAAGGACAAGAGACTAGGTTCAACCTCGACTTTGCTAACAAGGGTCTTGTTCCACCCAAGATTCTTGACCTACAATGGCTGGATAATCAGAGTTTCACGTTCCAGACCTTCCTGAGGCAACAACACCTGGAGAGGTTCGTAGGGATGAAAGGCTTCATCTATCTAGACCTGGTTCGGGTTTTCTACTCAAACCTCAAACCGAACATGGAAAGGATGACAGTGAGTTCAGAGATTAAAGGTATCAAAATAACTCTAACCCCTGCTCACTTTTTGCAAATTGCTGGCATAAGGAAGGAAGGGATTATCGCACATGTAGACAAACTCAGAGAAAAAGGGTTTGATTTACAAAAGGACTCTTTTTACATGAGCCTTCTGAGGAACCCCCAACATTGGGAAGAGGAAAGGAATTCCAGAAGAGCACAGGGTAAGAAAGTAACATACAACATTGGTGGCCTGACAGCGGATGATAGGCTACTACATTACACTGTTTGCTGGATCTTGGCTGCAAGGGGAGCAAACCATGCCCAACTGAGTGAGGATGACATGATTCTCATTGCTGCTCTAAAGAATGGGATTCAAATGGACTGGACGCACATCATCATGGACAACATGCTGAAAACTAGAAGACTTCTAGACAATAAGTGTCCTTACTCTCTTTTTATCTCTAGACTAATTGAAATTTTTCAGATTGACACCACTGAAGAAGCTAGAGAACTGGTCAAAGATGTCCATGTCATCGATGATAGAGCATTGAAGATGATGAGACTTATCAAGACCGATGCGGGATGGATCACAAGAGAGGAACAACAGGCCATTCCACAACCTGAGCAAGAGGAAGCACAATCTGAGCATGAAGATGAGGATGAAGACAATTCTAGAGAGTACATTCCACAATCGCGCTTCGAATCCATTATGATTGATAGGATGGATGAACTGGAAGCAATCGTCAACAAGAGACTTGATGACCTGGGAAAGCGACAAGATCTACATTTCCTGGAAATGAAGGAGTTGATGGAAACGATCATGGAAAGACTCAACCAGGATGACGACTCAGATTAGTAACTCCATCTCTACCTCTCACCTTCTGATTTGATATACCAAATAGGGGGAGTAGTAGTAGTGTGTAGTTATTAATTGTCTTTAATTGTCTTTAGTCTTAATATTTGGATTGTTATAATTGCTTTGAACTATTATTTGTTCTCTGTTTTTTTTGGAGTTTTTTTTAATCTGTTTTACTTAAGTATTCTACTTAGGGGTAGCAGATTAAAACATTTGAACATTTTATTGGATGACTGTAATAGTTAGATTTAAATTTGCTTTGCAAATGATTGTCTTTATATGACTGTGATTTGATATAGTGATATGTTTTGGATGATTCATAAAGCTGTATGTAAATAGTTGTATGAAATTGATGAAAATTGAAAGAATAGAAAAAGAAAAACACTAACATTGCAGGACACATCAAAGACATCATCTACATTGAAGATCAACTACACAACATTTGGTACATCAAAACCAAAAAGGGGGAGATTATTGGACTTGAAGCTGAAGAAGCCATCCCTAGTTTTAGTTTTGATATACTTGTACTTTTGATCTTTATGATAGATTGTATATAGGAGTTTAAATTGTATTGATTGTTTTAGTTTAGGCTTTGAGTGTGCTTTTTATTCAATCGTTTCATTGAAAATTTGTTTTTACTCTTGTGATTTGAGCTAGAGAAGCTTTGGAATCCCATTTTGTTTGAAAGGAATCAAAAAACTTTGGTTTAAAAAGGTTTTAAGCTGAAGTAATCGATTACCACGAGCTGTAATCGATTACCAACAGTTTCAGAAAACAGGGGAATCCAAACTGCTCTGGAGTAATCGATTACCACTCCATTGTAATCGATTACTTCATGCTTGAAGGAACAAGGGAAGGCAAATTTCTCTGGAGTAATCGATTACCACAATCCAGTAATCGATTACCACACCAGAATTCATCTCAAATGACTTTGAAACTGCTTTAAATTGAAACCTCTTTGAATTGTTTTCAAGAGAGAGATATTTTTGAGTTTTCAAAGAAAGGAAGGAAGAGCTAAACTCTAGTTTTTACAAGAAATCTCTTCAAAGTTTCAAAGATTTCTCTTGAGATGAAGGCTGTGTGAAAGGTTGAATTGTTTGGATGATATTATTGATCAGTGCAGACACAACAGGTGTAATCCTATCTGATCTTTTTCTGTTGTAATCTTTTTGGTTTAAACTCTAAAGAGAAAGGTATTCTCTTGGAAGAGTTGATGAGTTTTTTGAGAGAGGTACTCTCAAAGGTTGATTCTTGAAGGGATCAAGGATCAAGATATGTTCTTAGGTGAAGAACATATAATTTTGAGTATTTGATTTGTTTTTGTGTTTGTGCAGTGTGATTGTATTGAACACAGAATCATTATAGTGGAAAACCGATCGCAACAGATTGTTGGGTTGGGACTAGATGTAGGCCGAAAGCCGAACCAGTATAAATCTCTGTCTAAACTCTCTTCTTTATCTAATCTCTTTTAATTCATTGTTTTCTTGCTTTACAATTTTCCCTTGTTTTTCCGCTGTTTATATCTCTGATACGTTCTTGTAATCCAAGATAAAATTGAATCGGGAAAAAGTGAGAAAAGGTAAAATTGAATAAGGGAACTTGAATCTATTCACCCCCCTCTAGATTCATATAGGGACCAACAAGCCACCATGACGACGACGAAAAGGAGACAGAGGAAAGAGGAAATGGAAATCGATTATTCGCGGCTCAACAACAATCGCTCGATCAATCTCATGAATCGCCGCTTAGGGAAAAGAAACCTAGGCCAAAATACTTGCTCAACTCAACCGATTAAAACACATAAGATATTTTATGTTTGTTTCTTAGTGCCTAAACTCGTAGTGAAACCGTAGACTCGAGAGTTTACAACAAGTTTAAGAGTTTACTCCGAGTTTATTAGAATTTACTCAAAAAAGAGTTTACTCCCGAGTTGACTCGTGGATGCACAATAGGCTCTCAAACTCGTAAGAATCTATGAGTTGACTCTAGAGTTTGATAACCATGATCATAACTACTCTATCAATATTTTGTACAAACACTATAAAATTTCATCAACTCTTCTCATTAGTTTGCCTTTTCGTTTTTGTCCAACATCTAAAATAGGATCTGCATCACCTACAGATCTGTTCCCCCAAACATAGGTTTGAGATAATCACAGACACAACTCACCAGTGCAAAAATGCAAGAGTGAATTCTCTTCCAAAGAAAAAACAATATACAAAAAGCTGATATATATATATATATATAGACACACACACATCTTCAAATGTATCCATCGCAAGCCTATGAGTCCCAACACGAGTTTATCTTTCATTCACACTCGATCTCGTAATTACATACCCTCCAGCTTGTCCATTCATTCTTATTAGCTAGTTGCCAACTTGAGTTCTATCACTAGGTAATCTTACAACCTATGAAGCTTCAGTGTTTCCTGGGATTGGCTTTGGACTTTTCCTGCGTAGCTTAGAAGTTATGATGACTTTAGGAGTACATGTGTATAAAATACAAATACACAAGAATGGGGGTTGAATTGTGTTTATTAATTAAAACCTTTTCAGACGATGTGTTTTTGCGTCTACATAAAAAGTTTAGTTCAGACGCAAACTTAAACTTGTTCTTCAAAGATTGATTTTAATTAAATTTACAGTTTAAGTTATTATCCCCTATTAGTAAGCAGATAAAATAATCAAAACAATAATATATTTATACTAGTTCGTCTTATGAAAGACTATGTCCAGTTACCCAGCAACTTGCTGAGGTTTCACTAAGAATATTCTTTAAACCCAGCCACTCCTGGCTAACAATACATATATTCTTTGAACACAGTCTTCTCAGGCTAAAGTGGTATTCTTTGTCCCCAGCCTCCACAGGCTAAACCCAGATATTCTTTGAACACAGGCTAATCAAGGTATTCTTTCAACATTTAGCCTCCTCAGGCTAAAAAAGGTATTATTTGGACTTCAGCCTCCACAAGCTAGACTCACGGTATTCTTTGGACTACCAGCCTCCGCATGCTTGATGCAAGGTATTCTTTAAACACTTAGCCTCCTCAGACTTCAAGATTACCACAACAGTGGCTTACAATAAATTCAAATAGAAAATATCCTCTATGTAGATAGGGATTTTACAATGAAGTTTCTATTCTAAGTTTGTGGCAAACAAACTTGTTTTCTTGAGAGCTTGAACGAGTATGAATATATTCTTGATCAGAGTAGTTCGCCAATTTGAACTCGCGGAGATGAAGTCCTTTTATAGGTACTTGCGTGAAGTAACCGTTAGACTGTAGATGTTAACGTTAGTCCTTGTCTTGGGTACTTTTACATCTGGCAGAGTGAGAAATCAGAACATTTAATGAAATGTCAGCGGTTGTCAGCGTGAGATCTGCCTTTGACTTGATTCGCTCAGAGATTTCACTAAAATGTACAACTACTTTTCGTGTTGCAGAGGTTTAATTTGAAATCACTTTCAACCTTTAGAACATTCTGAGTAACGGTTGAATAGAGATGTATGCACGTGTTACTTAGAGTCTTAGACTTCATAAAGAGTAGACGAATGAATAATTATAATGAGTTGAGTGTTGAATTCATTCGTCTGTCTTCAATCTTCGTCTTCAACTTAAGTCTTCAAATCTTCACACTTGAGCTCATGAATTGTAGTTGAGATGCCCTCTCCATCTGATCTTCAAAGTTCTTCATTTGATAAAAACACTTGGAGTATGACGACTTGAACTTTGCGTCTTGAACTTCTAATGTTTTGAGGGTGCATCTTTCGTCTATGCGAATAATGATCTGTCTGATCATTGTTCCCTCTGCGTCTGTAGATGTTTCCGTCTATTTTGTAATTATCGAAATTAAGATGCTAAGTTATTTTGACTTAACAATCTCCCCTTTTTTGATGATTACAAACCATACGAGCAAATCCAATTTCTTCTTCTAAGATAAGATTTTCATGGATTTATCAAAGCAAAGTAGACGAGATATCTTGATCTTGAGTTCTTCAGACGAGAGATCATTCTTGATATATTGTGTAAATGTCATATCAAAATCTGCATAAAACATGTTAGCATAAACACACAAAATATATCAAAGTAAATAATATACATCGAGATGATGTTCATAGTAATTCTTCTATCATTTAAGAGCATTACATCAAAGAGATGTAATTTTGTACAATCAGAGCAAGAAAGAAAAATATAATAGAGCCACATGCTCAAAGTTTCAGCATAAGAATATATAATAGCTCTCCCTGAGCCTGATCTTGTTCTTCGGTTTTAGCATCTTCATCTTTTTCGTCTAGCTCCCCCTCAGACTTATCATGTTTCTCTTTTGGCTCCCCCTAAGCTTGATATATCTATTTTTTAACTCATCTTCTCTCTTCGTCTGATCCCCTTTTATCTTAATTCCTCTTCTTCTTAGCTTTTTATCCCCTTTCTTTTCTTCTCCCCCTTGGGCTGCAATCATCAAAATATCAAAATGATAGCATCATTTGGTCTCAGATGAAGACGATGTGCCTGGATCCTGTTTAGCAAGAATGACCTTCATCAATCCCTCTAAAGATTCGATTCTGCTTACAAGAATATTCTGAGTGGACTTATATTCCAAATTTTCTTGTTCAAGAGTATAACACTTTTGCTTCAGAAATTGTAGGCTTCAACAAGTGAGAATTTCAGCTTCTAAAAAGTGAATAGTTAAGAATGGAAGAACGACAGTGATAGCCTAAGGTTCATTCCATCTCCAATTGAATTCTCGCTAAATGACAGAGACTTGAAGATTTTGGAGAGATTCACCATTTCCATAGGCAAATCCATCTCCAGGGTAGACGCGTCCACAAACAATTGCATCTTGCATTCCAAGCGTCGTGCCAGAAGAGTTAGCCAATGTGGCCTTGTGAGCGTCAAGCTTGGCAATGGTCCTACTATCAAAGGGACCGTGCTGGAGAAGATAATCATGCTCAGACTAAGATAACAACTTTGGTATATGGTGTGCCCAAAGAAACTTCTTGGGCTTAGAGTAAACTTTCTTTTCCTTTCCTTTTGCTAAGAACTTGATCTACAGGGATGAAGTCTATCCAATTGAATGAAGAACTTAGTTGACAAAGAGGAAATTGAAGAGAATTGAGTGCCAAGAAAATGAGGTAGAGACCGTTGTTCTTTTAATGTGTTGCGTCTGATATGATTGAGAGAGTTAGCTTGAGCTTTTCCTTCCTTGCGATATGCGGTTGCCATGTTGTGAAAAGCATGATCGTGATCAATGGGCAATGCATGTGGAAGATCTTCAAGAGTTTCTAGATCTTTAAGAATCAGCCCCTGGGTAATAGGAATTCCCGAACAATGTGGTCTTGTTCAGGGGAGTGTAATTCCTAGTGAGTATCCAAGTCCAAGATACTCAATTTTGTTCATGGGAATAGAGAAGGTAATGGGGTCATTTCCATCAATAACATCTAATGACCACCATTTGCAGCAGTTGGGCACAAAAGGACTCCATTTAGTTGGATCAAATAATGAATGAAAGAAGATGGTCAAACCACGCTTCTTTGGAGTTTCCCATGGACGAGCTTCTCTTGTTCTAATGAAGGGCTCATATTCAAGAGCGGGACCTTCAATTAGAGAATCTTCGAGATAGTCTTTGTATGTGTAAGCTCCTTCTAGACCCTTGATGTTGGTATTGATCAACCCATCCCAATCAAGATTCTTTAGCCACTCTCTTTACTGATTTACAAAATAGATTGCTTTAGTATTCAATTGAGTTGGCTTGAGAGGATGATAGAAGAGAAAGGGATTTGGACTTCTTTTCTTCAAAAATCCCCGTTTTCCTCTGTACACATAAGGATCAACAGTTTCAAAGAAAGCTGATTGATCATTGTCGGATGAGGAAGAGGTGGAAGATTGAGAAGGTCTATCAACAAGAATCCAATCTGGCCTGATTGGTTCCTCCATATGCTCTGTTGAGGAGAACTTCTTCATGTATAGTTCATCAAGGAAGGAATAGTCCATCTTCCTTGGAGGTGTGGGCTCAACAATTTCATAATACAACAATGGTTCTGTTCGTATGTATGTCTTTATTGTTGGCACATCAGATGTTGATGCATCAACAGATGTAGACTGTACATCACAATGGGTTTTATCTGTTTGTATAGATTTGACATCTTCAGACGCAAATGCTTCTGTCTGAGAATGAGCAAGATCAACAGACGCAATATCTTCAGTTTGATGATTCTTCGGAGAAGCAGACTCAAAAGGTACTGCTATAGGTTCAGCTTCAGCTTCTGGTTTATTCTCCATTCTATCTTCAGCTTCTGTTCTTCACCTAGTTGTTCTTCACTTGTGGTATTGAGTCTAGCTCCTATCTTTTTGATTTCAATTTTTGATTCAATTGAATTTTTATTTGAGTTTTGTTATGTGTCTTGGCTGTCCAATGCATAGATGAGATGTTCTGACACTCATGGTTGATCATACATGGCTTATCTTACATGCTAGACACATTCTAGTTGATAGCCCCCATGTGTTTGATGAATTCTCTCAATATGTATTTTGAGTCTCTTTGCTGGAATTGTTAATCCCCTGTATCTTATGTGGCTTAATTAGTGCTTATATGTTTATATACTATGTGCATTGCTCATTATAAGTTCAAGTTACCACTACCATGCATTATCTTGCTTGTTAGCAAAGTTGACTTGACTTGCTTGAGTATTTGAGCCTATACTTGGACTGTCCAACAAAGAATAGCCAAAAGAAAAATATAGAAAAACAAAAGAAAAGAAAAGAGCAAGATAAAATATACAAGAAAAAGAGTCAAAGAAAAAAATTCAAGAAAAGAAAAATACAAGAAAAGAAGTTTGAAGAAAATTAGATTGAAATTTTGAGTAGCTCTTGTAGTAGAATTTTTGGGAAAAATTGAGTGCAGTACATTGGGAAATTGGGATCATTAAACACCCACAAATTTTGTGTCCAAGCTCAATTAGGCAACAATTACTCATTTGGCTCAAGCATCATATTACAAATTGTGTCAAAATTGCTAATAACATGATATTTGAACTTGTAGTGTGCTTTGCATGTGCCTAGACATATTTGCCCTGTCTTTTCCCTGTTTTTGGACCCATATTTGTGGCTGCCCTGCACCTTAATTTGAGCTTATTTCGTGCCTAAACATCACACAAACCATTCCCCAAAATTTCAAGTCATTTTGAGCCAATTTTCAAGCCTAACTTCCAACTTAGTGACGGTTTTTTTGTTGTGCGTTTCGGGTTTGCAGTTGGTTCAAGGGGTTAAACGTTGATTTATTGAATTCTGGGAATTTGGTCATTCAATATACATATATATAAGCTCAACTGGAAAGTTTCATAATTTTCCAAGCTCATTTGCTATTCTAAAAAAAAATTTCACAAATTGGGCAAATTTTGGTGACGGTTGCTGTCAAATTTTCTAAGAAGCACCAGCATTTGCGCCAGGGCGCAAATCTTAGCCAACAGGAGGCGCAAATCTACCTCCTTCTCTGGAATTTTGCGCTAGGGCACAAACAGGAGGCGCAAATCTACCTCCTTCTCTGGAATTTTGCGCCAGGGCGCAAATTTTCCAGCAAATTGCATTTGACTTCTTCCCTTCTTTGAGTTTGTTTTTCAAAATTTTTACAGTTGTTAAATACTAGTTTTCCTTCATTTTTAGTGCAGTAAATATATTAACCTTTGTCTTAAATGTTAATTTCCATTTTTGAGTAGCTAATTTTGTCATTGAGTCTTGTTTTGTTGCTTGTCTTCTTTGGCTTCCTACTAGTTTTGTCTTGAGTATTTGTCTCCTTTGAATTTCCTTAAGCTTGTAGTGAATTGTTCCTCTTTCATTTGAGTAATTGGACATTGGTAATTGATAGAGGTTCCTGAAGAAACTTTAAGGAGATTGAGACGAAAAAGGCAAGTGTGCACATCATAGAAAAAGTCATCTCAAGAGTGATACACGAGTGCTACTAGAGTGAAACACTTAGAGAGAGGCAAGGATCCCTTATATAATTGTATTTGTTATCTAACCTTTTCTTGTGCAGCAATGGATACTTCTCCTAGTGTCGGAAATGATCTCTCCCCAAAGTCTAAAAGGATGATGGATATGGTGAAGTCCATGCTTAGTTCTAGCTTGGAGGAGAGGTTTGACCAAGAGAGGAGGTTAAAGGAGGAAAGGAGGATAAAGAAGGAATTGGAGAAGAGGATCCTTGGGGACACTAGTGGCAATCATGGTGGTCACAATGGGGGAGGGGCTGTACCTAGATAGGGCCGTGGAAGCCTAAGAAATGAAGTACTTAGGAGTAGGAGAAATAGCTATAGAGGTAGTGGAAGTGAGGAAGGAATTCCTAGAGGGGACTATAGCACACCTAGGGAGAGTGATTGGGGAAACAACTATGATGAGGATGAACCCTTTAGAGGCCATAGGAATGCAAGGGGGGGAAGGAGAGATCCTCAACCTTGAAGGCCAAATCACACCCCTAGAAGACATGTAGAGGAGGATGAGCCTAGAGAGTGGGAAAGAAGAAACAAGATTAAGCTACCCAAGTTCCTTGGAGATAGTGAGGCCGAGAGCTACCTAGATTGGGTGATGAAGGTTGATCAAGTTTATTCTTGCTACCCACACTTGAGTGAAGAGAATAGGCTTAACTTAGCCATCTTGGAGTTTGAAGGTTATGCCTTGGTTTGGTGGAACCAAGTCCTTGTAGATGCCGAAAAGAGGAGAAGGCCATACATCACTTCTTAGACCCAATTGAAGGATGCCATGAAGGAGAGATTTGTGCCTAAATCTTATACAAGGGACCTCCATGTGAAACTCCAAAGGTTAACTCAAGGAGGAAGGAGTGTACAAGAGTACTACAAGGACCTAGAATTGACCTTGATGAGGGCCGGCTATGAAGAGGAGTAGGAAGCTACAATTGCTAGGTTCACCAATGGATTGAATAGGGAGATTCAAGATGTCTTGGAGCTCCAACATTATATAACCTTGGAGGATGCCATCCATAAGGCCGAGAGGATTGAGGGCCAATTAAAGAGGAAGAGCTCCTTCAAGAAGTCTTTCACACATGGATCTTCAAGTTGGAAGGACAAGTAAAAGAAGGAGGGATCATCCAAGACTTTCTACAAGTCTAGCCGAGATGACCCTAAAGGTAAGGAAGTCTCTAAACCTATTTCTAAGCCTTCTAACATTAAGTGTTTCAAGTGTTTAGGACATGGTCATATAGCTTCCCAATGTCCATGATCATGAGAGTAGATGGAGGGATCACTAGTGAAGAGTCCACTCACTCTTCAAGTGAAGAAGAGGAAGCTAGTGCTAGTGAACACTCAAGCATGGAGCAACCGGAGGATGGAGATCTCCTCATGGTGAGGAAGATGCTTGGAAATGCCCTCAAGGAGTTGGATGACTCACAAAGGGAAAATATCTTCCATTCTAGATGCCTAGTGGAAGGGAAGGTATGTTCTCTTATCATAGATAGTGGTAGTTGTACAAATGTTGTTAGTACTAGGTTAGTAAATAAATTAGAGCTTAGGACATCCCCACACCCTAAACCTTACAAGCTACAATGGTTGAGTGATAAGGGAGAAATGGTAGTTAGTAAGCAAGTTCTTATTAACTTCTCCATAGGCAAGTATAGAGATGATGTTTTATGTGATGTAGTGCCTATCGAAGCCACTCACCTATTACTTGGGAGACCTTGGCAATATGACAAGCATGCCATTCATGATGGTGTTTCCAACACCTATGTCTTCTCTCATATGAGCAAGAAGGTCACCCTTAAGCCTTTGTCACCTAAGGAAGTGTGTGAGGATCAAATAAAAATGAAATTAAAGAGGGAAAGTGAGAAAAAGTTGGAAAAAGAGGAGAACTTAGGTGCCAAACACCCTTTGGCCGAGAGCTCCACCAAAAAGAAAGGAAAGGAAACCAAAACACCTAGAAAACTAGCCTTGGCCGAGAGTTTAAGAATAATTACCAAGCATGCCACTTGTGATTCTAGGTTGAAAAACAAAGGAGAAAGCTCCCTTAAGCATAGGCAAACTAAGAGTTCATGTAAGGTAGATCTTAAGGAGAGTTTGCTTATTGGGAAAGGTGAGTTGAGGAGAGAATTCCTAGCTAGGAAAAACATATTTCTTTGTTTACCTAATCCGCTTGTGTTGAGCACTAACATTGTAGGTAAGCAACAAGATTTGGATGCACCTAAAGAAGAGTTTAAGGATGTGTTTTCCAATGACATTCCACATGGGTTGCCACCCTTGAGTAACATTGAGTCTTGGAAAACCATTGAATTTAGAAATGTGGAATTTTTAATTGTGCCTACTAACTTTTACTTTCATGATATTAATTGTTCATATAGGTTGATGAATGAAGAAAAGAAGGAGGGCACATTACAAATTTCCACATATGTTGAAACACCAAAGGCGCCTTGTGTGATAGCTAGAGGATTCACTCCCAAGAAATTTTGTGTTCTAGGACCAAGTGAGAAGTTGTGCATAAAGGAACCATGGAGTGACCTAGGAAGAGGAAATGGGGTACTTAGAGATTATGCATTATCAAAAAGGGAGACTTCTTTGCCTCTTACTTATCCTATTATTTCTAAGGTTCCCTAAATAGGTCTTGGGAAATGTTTGAAAATGTTAAGTTGAGATTCTTGTTTGATTCTACTAATGGTTGCCCTTTTAGGTGGAAAAATGAGTCCATGAAGGAGGAAACATCACAAGCTTCTACACCTAAAAGAAGATTTTTAAACATGAGTTTCAAACATGATTCCACATCGATTGAAGAACTAATATCTACACTTCCAAAGGAAGAAATAGAAACTTCTTGGAGTTTCGGTTTATGCATAGACAATCACTTGATTTCCTTCTTCACTTCTTTACATTTGGATATTGATATTAGTGGGCAAACCATCTTGATATTAAATGTTAAACTTAAAAGAGTGTGTTTGATCTTTGATCCGGGTAAAATGGTTTTGTAATTAATAAGCTAAGGCCACTTGGGGACAAGTTGGCCACAAGAAGGAGGGATTGATGGAGGACCATCTTCCAAGCATGAGGATTACAAGGGCAATGCAAAGAAGAAGAGTTGACCAAGTCAAAGTCAACAAGTCAAAGTCAAAGTCAACGGTCAACTTTTGGAAGTCAACAAAGTGGGCAAATGAAGCCTTGTAATTTTCTAAGTATTTTGTAATTAGTTTAGCTTTAATTTGTGTAAAGCTTGGACCTATGTTTGTTTGTGAATTTAGGCCAAGCTCCTTTTTTGGACATGTTGACTTCTATTTGTGTTGGTCAAAGCCTCTTAAGATGGGCTTAAGTGTCTTATGACCCAACTAAGCAAGTGCAATACACTCTCTTAAAAGAGAGTGGATGGATTAAGAGAGAGAATTAGTGGAATTGCCACTAACTTCATTTAAATTTCCACCACTTGATTATCCCATAATCAAAGGTGTAAATTTAAGTCAAGTTCTAAATTGTTGACTCTCATCTAAGAAGGGATTCTAGCCTTAGGATTTACTTCTAATCCAAGGCATAGAATTTCATCTTAATTAATCCATGATCATCACAAACTTAGATGAGTTATGAGCCTCTTGATCTCATTAACTCTAGATCCTTCTTGAGTTGATCAAGTGAGGGGTGCTTAGCATCACTTGATCAATCCATCAAGGATCAAGTGGCTAGGATGACTCAAGGCCAACCACACACAAGGGGTCTTATAACTTAGGCAATTTCCATTTTGGGATCACTTTTGAATTGAATGAAATAGAATTTTTCTAAGACTTGTGTCTTGAGAAAGGGAGAGTGCTCTCCTAGGGTTTCTTCATAGAACCTTGAATCTTATCTTGATTCATGACTCAAGTGGCGATTCATCACCTAGCTTATTGATCTCCTTGGATCATGGCGTTATCTCCTTCCTAGTCTCATTCCATTTTGCTTCTTCTTCTTCTTGGTCACAAACCGAAACCATTACATACTTTAGCCTATATTCCGCAAGCTTTTCTTGGTCTTGAGTGAAGATCACTTAGTGAATTGAAGATTGGGCAAACAAAGGGTGTTAGATCCGTGGAGCATCTTCTAGCTACATGGATTTGCATCATAATCATACCACGGTATATAGTCTGATCAACAGACTTACCAGATTCATCTTTACTTAAACTAGCTCCAGATGAATGCATGAGAGTTTTCATAGGCTTAGCATTATCCATTTTGAACTTCTATAGGAGTACTTTTGTATATTTCTGTTGATGGATATATATGTCTTGCTCCGTCTGCTTAATTTGCAGACCTAAGAAAAATTTTAACTCTCCCATCATGCTCATCTCGAACTCATTGTTCATAAGATTAGAGATGTCTTTGCACAGAGATTCATTAGTTGCACCAAAAACAATGTCATCTACCTAAATTTGTACAACAATGAAATCCTTTGAGAGATTTTTCTTAAATAAGGTTGTGTCAACTTTTCCTCTTGAAAAACCATTTTTAAGTAGAAAAGAGCTTAGTCTGTCATACCATGCTCTAGGAGCTTGTTTCAACCATACAAAGCTTTCTTTAACTTAAAAACGTGATTTGGCAAAGATGGATGTTCAAAACCAGGAGTTTGTTTTACAAAAACTTCTTCTTCAATAAAGTCATTAAAAAATGCACTTTTCACATCCATTTGGTATAAAACAATATTTTTATGAGCAGCAAATGCAAGTAATATGCAAATGGCTTCTAATCTAGCAACGTGGGCAAAGATTTCAGTGAAATCAATACCTTCTTGTTGATTATATCCTTGAGCTACTAACCTTGCCTTGTTTCGGACAACTTTTCCATCTTCATCCAGCTTGTTTCTGAAGACCCATCTCGTTCCAATGATGTTTTTATCTTTAGGTCTTTCAACCAGAGTCCATACATCATTTCTTGTGAACTGATTGAGTTCTTCTTCCATGGAAATCATCCAATCATCTTCTTTAAGTGCTTCCTCAATGCTTTTTGGTTCAATTTCTGACACAAAAGCATATCCAGAAAGGTCTCTAAAATTAGACCTAGTTTGCACTCCTTGATGCTTGTCTTTTATAATCAGATCTTGGGAGTGATTTGAGACAAATTTCCATGTTCTGATTGGAGTCTGAATATTGTCAGGTTGAAGAGTAGACGATGAGGTTTCGTCTGAACCAACAGATGCAGTTTCGTCTAATTTGGCTTATGCGTCTGTTCTGACAACAACATCATTTGGTTGACTTGATGGGTTGACCTGCAAATTATCAAAGGATGTTTCTAGGTCTGACATTTCTTTGTCAGCCTTTGCATTATCTTGGAATTTGACATGGATTGATTCTTCTACAACTTGAGTTTTAGAGTTAAACACTCTGTAAGCTTTAGATGTATCAGAATATCCAAGAAAGAATCCTTTACTGATTTTAGAGTCAAAATTTCCAAGATGATCCTTAGTATTAAGGATAAAGCATTCACAGCCAAAAGGATGAAAATAAGATATGTTGGGTTTTCTTCCTCTCCATAATTCATAAGGAGTCTTATTCAAAATGGGTCTTATCAAAATTCTGTTTTGTAAATGACAGGATGTATTTATTGCTTTTGCCCAAAAATATTTTTGAAGTGAACTTTCATTTAAAAGAGTTCTAGCCATCTCTTATATAGTCTTATTTTTCCTTTCCACAACTTCATTCTGTTGAGGAGTTCTTGGAGGTGAAAAATTATGCAATATACCATTTTCAAAACAAAAGGCTTTAAACTCAAAATTTTCAAATTCAGTTCCATGATCACTTGTCACAGATGCAATACATGCTCCTTTCCCGTTTTGAACATGTTTACAAAAAATTTCAAAGACATTGAATGACTCGTGTTTATGAGATAGGAAGTATACCCATGTGAATCTAGAGTAGTCATCTACAATGACAAATCCATATCTCTTTCCACCAAGACTTTGAGCCTGAGTAGGCCCAAAGAGATCAATATATAACAACTCTAGTGGTCTTGTCGTAGAAACAACATCTTTAGATTTAAAAGATGATTTAAGTTGTTTCCCATGCTGACAAGGTTCACATAGACGATTAGATTTCCAGGAAATATTTGGCAAGCCTCTCACAAGATTTCTCTTGGATATTTTTGAAATATATTTTAAACTTAAATGTCCAAACTTTTTGTGTCATATTTCCCTCTCATCGTCTGCTGAGAGTAGACAAGTTACATTCTGATCACTAAGGTCAGAAAGACACACTTCATATAGATTGTGCTTTCTTCTACTGTTAAACAGAATGGATTTATCACTGTTTCTAACTATGCACTCATCAAAGTTAAAGGAAGCTTCATATCCGTTGTCACAAAATTGACTTATGCTAAGCAGATTGGAATTTATTCCTTCAACATAAGAGACATTTTGAATAAGTGGGTTAGGTGATTTACCAATAGTCTCAATCCCACGAATATTACCTTTTCCAGACTCATATGAGACAGACCCATTACTTGGTCTAAGGTCTTGGAACATAGACAAACTTCCTGTCATATGTCGCGAGCATCCACTGTCCAGATACCAGCTTGAGTCCTTCTTTCTTTCTATCGAGGATATTTGCAACAAGAATAATTTGTGATTTTGGACCCAAATTTTCTTGGGTCCTGCTTTGTTAGTGGAGGGTTTTCTTATGTTAAAAGTCTTTAGGTGACTTTTATAAACATTTGAAACCCTATTATAATTTGCATGCATGCTCTTACGTACAGACAAAATAGTTGATGACTTTGTTTCGTTTGTACTTGAATCATATCCAAGTCCACTTTTATCACAAGGAGATCTTCCATAATTTAAAATATTTTTAAGTTTGGAAGAGCTAGATGTGAACTTGATTAGGTCCTTTCTTAAAGAATCATTTTCTTCCTTTAGTCTTTTAATTTTTAAAAGAAGTTGATTCTTTTCAGATTCATCTTGATATGAAGTTTCGTTTGGAGTCCCCTTTTGTGACAAGCTTTCATTTATAGCTTTTAGTCTTGAGACTTCATCCACGACTATTTTTAGCTTGGTTTTGCAAGATTTATATTCTTAAGTTATAAATTGAGAGTTTGCAAGAAAAACATCATATGAAATATCTTCTTCCTCTAAATCTGAATCTGATAATGGTGAAGAAGATTTGTTTACCTCAAATGATGTTGAGTTTCCTACCATGAGACATATATTTGCATTTTCTTCTTTCCCAGAGTCATTTGAGATTTCTGTATCAAGATCTTCCCATGTGAGGAGACCTTTCTTTTTGTTATCTCTTTTGGGGTTCCATCTTTTCTTCAACCTTGGACAATCAGTTTTTATATGTCTGGGTTTTCTACATTCATAACAAACAACTTCATATTCTTCTTCTTAGTTGAATGATTTTTCAGGGAATCGTATGTCCTTCCTCTTAAAGAATCTTTGACCACGTCCTTTCTTCATCATCATTCTTTTGAATCTCCTGGCCATCAAGGAGATTTCATCGTCTGTTGATTTTTCTGATTCATCAGATTTAGTAGAGTCAGCTTTGAGAATTTTGTTTTTCTTTTTACATTTCTTGCTGAGCTCTTCTTTAGATTTCTCTTCCATCGAAGGAAGAGAAATAGGCTCCTGTACTTTGATTTTATCCCTCTTACACAGATGAACTTCATGTACTCTTAGAGCACCAATTAATTCATCAAGAGTTAGAGTTTTCATGTTTCTACCATCAGATATGGCAGTTGACATGGCTTCCCAAGGAGCAGGAAGACTATCAAGGATTTTCATATTTTTTTGGGCTTTAGAGAAATTGATGCCCAAAGCAGTCAATCCATTTAGGATGGTTTGGAATCTTCCAAACATTCCACCTATAGATTCTCCTTTTTGTATGGAGAACATTTCATATTCTCGTTGGAGGGTGGTAGCTTTTCTGAGTCTGACATCCTCAATTCCTTCATGAGAAATTTTTAGAGCATCCCAGAGCTCCTTTGTAGTTTTGTAGGCACAAAATCTATTATATCCTGTCCTGGATAATGCACACGTTATTGCAGAGCGTGCTTTGCTGTTGAACTCCATTATTTCATATTCTTTGTTTCCCCATTGTTCTTCTGGTTTAGTTAGGGGAATATCTCCTTCAATGATGATCTTCCAAAGTCTATATTGGGTAGACTTGATATACATCTCCATTTTGTTTGCCCAATATGGGTAGTCATCTCCAGAGAAGGCTGGAGGTTTATTCATAGATGATCCTTCTGCTATTAGCATCGTCTTAGAAGTCTCCATCCCGGATCTTTTCCACTAGCAGCTGTCAGGTGCTTAACCCTTAGAGTCTAAGCTCTAATACCAAACTTTAAAATACAAATACACAAGAAGGGGGGTCGAATTGTGTTTATTAATTAAAACCTTTTCAGACTATGTGTTTTTGTGTCTATCACTAGGTAATCTTACAACCTATGAAGCTTCACTGTTTCCTGGGATTGACTTTGGACTTTTCTTGCGTAGCTTAGAAGTTATGATGACTTATTAGGAGTACATGTGTATAAAATACAAATACACAAGAAGGGGGGTTGAATTGTGTTTATTAATTAAAACTTTTTCAGACGATGTGTTTTTGCGTCTATATAAGAAGTTTAGTTCAGACGCAAACTTAAACTTGTTCTTCAAAGATTGATTTTAATTAAATTTGCAGTTTAAGTTATTATCCCCTGTTAGTAAGCAGTTACAATTATCAAAGCAATAATATTTTTATACTGGTTCATCTTATGAAAGACTACGCCCAGTTACCCAACAACTTGCTGAGGTTCCACTAAGAGTATTCTTTGAACCCAACCACTCCTGGCTAACAATACAGATATTCTTTGAACACAACCTTATCAGGCTAAAGTGGTATTCTTTGTCCCCAGCCTCCACAGGCTAAACCTAGGTATTCTTTGAACACAGCCTCCACAGGCTAACCAAGGTATTCATTCAACACTTAGCATCCTCAGGCTAAAGAAGGTATTATTTGGACTTCACCTCCACCAGACTAGACTCACGGTATTCTTTGGACTACTAACCTCCGCAGGCTTGATGCAAGGTATTCTTTAAACACTTAGCCTCCTCAGGCTAAAGAAGGTATTATTTGGACTTCAGCCTCCACAGGCTAGACTCACGGTATTCTTTGGACTACAAGCCTCCGCAAGCTTGATGCAAGGTATTCTTTAAACACTTAGCCTCCTCAGGCTACAAGATTATCACAACAGTGTCTTACATTAAATTCAAATAGAAAATATCCTCTACGCAGAGAGGAATTTTACAATGAAGTTTCTATTCTAAGTTTGTGGCGAGCAAACTTGTTTTCTTGAGAGCTTGAACGAGTATGAATATATTCTTGATCAGAGTAGTTCGTCAATTTGAACTCGCAGAGATGAAGTCCTTTTATAGGTGTTTGCCTGAAGTAACCGTTACATTGTAGATGTTAGCGTTAGTCCTTGTCTTGGGAACTTTCACATCTAGTAGAGTGAGCAATCAGAACATTTAATGATAAGTCAACGATTGTCAGCGTGAGATCTGCCTTTAACTTGATTCGCTTAGAGATTTCACTAAAACGTACAACTGCTTTTCGTGTTGCAGAGGTTTAATCTGAAATCCCTGTCCACCTTTAGAACATTCTTAGTAACAGTTGAATAGAGATGTATGCACGTATTACTCAGAGTCTTAGACTTCATAAAGAGTAGATGAATGAATAACTATAATGAGTTGAGTGTTGAATTCATTCGTCTGTCTTCAATCTTCGTCTTCAACTTAAGTCTTCAAATCTTCACACTTGAGCTCATGACTTGCAGTTGAGACGCGCTCTCTATCTGATCTTAAAAGTTCTTCATCTGATAAAAACACTAGGAGTATGACGACTTGAACTTTGCGTCTGGAACTTCTAGGTTGTGTTTGGATGGGGAATTTCTAAATTTCCAAGAAATTTAAATATTCAGCATTTTGTTGGACCTAAAGCTTGTAGATACAGTTATGACTCTCTTAGTGGTTTTGGTTTTGATAAATGTATTTTCGGTTTTCCATAGATGAAGTGTAATTAGGATTGATCCATGTATTGTTTGTTGAGTTTAGGCATGAATGTGTTGAGTTCTTTGTTTGAGGCCCCAGAGAATGGTTAAAACTTGAGTATGGATGATCATGTGACTAATGTTTGATTTCCCTATGTGAAAAACAGTTTTGAAAAACCTGGAAATCCATTTTTCACTGATGTAATCTATTACAGGGGTG
Source organism: Hylodesmum podocarpum (assembly GCA_026586105.1). Taxonomy (NCBI): domain Eukaryota; kingdom Viridiplantae; phylum Streptophyta; class Magnoliopsida; order Fabales; family Fabaceae; genus Hylodesmum; species Hylodesmum podocarpum. Next base: position 194,522 of record JALJEV010000071.1, on the reverse strand, counting down.
ATGTAATCGATTACATTTGTTTTCCTCTCTGGTGTAATCGATTACATGGTGTATGTAATCGATTACATTATTTTTGCTCTCTGGTGTAATCGATTACATGGTTGATGTAATCGATTACATGGCTTGGCCTCACTGATGTAATCGATTACATCTCCAATGTAATCGATACATGGTTTGAAATTCACTGTTTCTGGGTTTCCCTCTTCAATGTAATCGATTACATGCTCGTGGTAATCGATTACATTCCTGGAAAAATCATTTTGGAGGCTCTAACGGCTAGTGTAATCGATTACATGCATTTGGGATCAATTACATTGACCGTTGTAGCTCAGATTTGCACGTTTTCTTCCTCCAAATTGGTTTTATAAGTATAATCTTGATGAAACATATGAAGTTGCTGAAAACCTAGCTTCTTGAATCAACTCTTACACTTTCATATGCTCTTTACATAGAGTTCATCAAGGTTTTCAAAGAAAAAGGGAAACTTGATTCATTCCTGTGATTGGGTGGATTTCATAGTGTTCATTTGTGATCAGATTCTGCACTTGAGGTGTATTCTTTACTGATCTTTGTATTTTCCAATTCTGGGTTGTTGCTCTAGGAGAGAGGTCTCTCTAGATAGAGCATTGTGTTTGAGAAGTGATTCTCAAAGTTTTGATCTTGGAGAGTGCCAAGGTTCTGGAAGTTCTGTTCTTCAGGTTGAAGAACAGTTTTGGGTGTTTTGATTTCTGTTTGTATTGCTTGTTGCAAAGTGAATGTAAAAGGATACAAAAGGAATCATTTGATAGTGGAAAGCCAATCGCAACAGTTGTTGGGTTGGGACCGGACGTAAATGATTGGCGAACCAGTATACATCGTGCACTCATCTTCTTCCTTACTCTCTTTACAGTTTTCACTATATTGTTATTGATCATATTCTGCTTTGTATTTGGAAACTGCATTGATAATCAACTCATTAATTGGTTTAGGAATAGAATCAGTAATTGAACTTGTAATTGAATCTGTAATTGAAAGGTAATTGATAGGTAATCAAGATTAGCTTTCGGTTGAATTAAAAGGAATTAGAAACACGCGAAGTTGAGGTAAAGTTTAACAAGAATCTATTCACCCCCCCTCTAGATTCACACATAGGGACCAATAATTGGTACCAGAGCTTCATCTAGTAAATTACTCTAGAATTTGATCCAATAGTTCCTTAGAATGGCCGGAAATCAATTACCATTTGCTGAAGGTGCCTCTATTAATAGACCTCCTCTATTTTGTGGAGATAACTATCCCTTCTGGAAAGTTAGAATGAAAATTTTTATGGAGTCTGTAAATAGAAACATCTGGCAAGCTGTAGTAACTGATTACAAGGTTCCAACACACACAGTAGATGGAAATGAGGTTGAAAAACCATTTGAGAAATGGGAACCTGAAGAAATTAGGAGAGCTGAAAATGATGCTAAAGCTTTAAATATAATACATTTCGCATTAAACTCTGATGAATTCTTTAGAATTTCAGCTTGTACAACAGCGAAAGAGGCATGGGATCTTATCATGGTGACTCATGAAGGTACTCCTGAGGTGAGAAGAGCTAGAAAGAACACACTCATCCAAGAGTATGAAATGTTCAGAATGGCACAAGGTGAGTCCATTATGGACATGCAGAAACGATTCACACACATTGTGAATCATCTAAAAGGACTTGGCAAAGTATTCATTGAAGAAGAAGTCAATGTGAAGGTGCTGAAGTCTTTAAGCAGAAAGTGGCAACCAACAGTCACAGCAATTACTGAATCCAAGGACTTGGCCTTGATAACAAGTGCTGAGTTGTTTGGTAAGTTGAGAGAATACGAGATGGACATGTCTCGAATTGCTGATGAAGAGCAGAAAGATAAGAAAGCCAAGAGTTTAGCACTCAAAATGGAGGACACAGCTAGTGATAGTGATGCATCATCAAGCTGTGGAAATGAGTCTGAGCAAGAAAACATGAACCTCATGGTAAGAAAATTCAAGAAGTTCATGAGGAAGAACAACAACAAGAAGAGGTTTAATAATGCTAGAAAAGCCTCATCTTCAAAGGTCACATGCTATGAATGTGGCAAGGCTGGACACTACAGATCGGAGTGTGATAACCACTGTCGAATGACTATCAAAAGCTAGATTTATCCCCAATTAATTTGCAATATAGAGGAATCAACCTAGGTCATCTCTCAGAAAACATACATCTATTTAATTCAGAATTATTCACAGTAGAGAGGGGGATTTTCATGAAGTAGTGCAGTAGACTAAACTGAATTGAAATTGAAATTACAAAATGAAATGAAGAACTAAAAATAGAAACAGAAATTGAAACAGAACAGCGAGGTGTAAATTTAGCAACGAACGATAAGTGCAGAAAATGAACAATGCATGTGTAACATAAATCGCGAAAAGAATTAGGAATCGGAAGTAGAAAGGTAAATTGTAAATTGAACCAACAACTAAGCTCAAGAGAAGAAACAGAGAGGAAATACCATACAAGAAGAATTAGAATTGGAAATCATAACAAGAACATGTAGAGTGTACAGTGACGTGAACAGTACGCAATTGTAGAAATGCAATAACGAGCAATAGTAAGAATCTTGAGATGAAAACCTAATCAATTATGAACAAAGAAATAACGTATAAACGGAAATGGAACCAGAGATGAAGAGGAATCAAAATCAAAGAATTGGATTCACTTGTTGCAGTAGCTACAGTTGCAAGGAGAGATCGAATACATGCAAATCAAGAATCAAGCATCATGAAGAAAGGAGAGAAGAGAAGAGAAGAGAGGAACGAGAGAATAGAGTTGCACAATCGCACAACTCTGAGGTGTCCAGGGGAAGCTATTACAGTTGGGAAAACAGAAAAGTGAAAAAGCCCCTTCCCATTTCGCGCCCTGGGTTATTTATAGCTGATGAAACGCGCCCCCACTAGAGCAGAACGCGCTGCAACGCGCCATGAATCAAGAGAAGCATCAGAGAAGCAAATCGCGCCACCCTTGGTTTTAAGTTTGCGTCACGGCGCCATTTGAAGCAGTTGCAGCATGTGGAGCGCGCCCCTGAACGCGCTGCGGCGCGAATTGGCCGCACCTAATCCTCAACGCGCCCCCCTTGCTTCCTAAAACGCGCTGCGGCGCGAATTCTAGCAGCTAGAGAAAGGCTTTGCACCATGAGTCACTCTGGTTCTTGAATTGGGTCCATCCTTGCTCTTCTCTTTTCGGTTTGAGTTTCCATTCAAGTGTCTGATCCATTCCTTGTTGCTTACCTCTTCTTCAATCCTCAGAGCTTTAGATGTACTGTACAAGAATCCATATAGAAGTATAAGAACTTGTGAAATTTTAACTATTATTTACTACTAGTACTACAATATGCTTCTATCACAAATCTAAGATAAACTATCAAGGTATGATACATATAAAAGCTAATTTGACCAAAAACAAGGTGAAGAACATGTATATAAAATGGATCATCAAATACCCCCACACTTATTCTTTTGCACTCCGGGGCAAAACTTACTAAAGGAAAAACTGATGCTATATGAACTGAACCACTTCCCATTGAATCACAGATGCATAGAAAAAGAAAGGGACAAAATTCAGAGTATCAAGATATCAACAACAATCCATGAATCTATTGTACATCCCAAAACAAACAAATTGACAAGTGAATTAAAGAATGAATTCAAAGTGATAGACCTCACAAGTCAGTGTTTCCTCTTGACTCTCAAGTGTTTAGGCTCGTAATTGCACTCAAACACATCATGCAAGCTAGCACTACCAGATTTTTACAAGCCTCTAATTTCAATAACTTGAAACACATGCAATTAGAGATCAAAAAGGATTTTATTAAGCTTGTAATGTGGCCAAGGAGCAGGTGGGATAGAAGAGGAATTCTTTAGGCTAATAACCAAGAGAAAAGAGGAGCAATGGGGAATAAATCTAATAAGCATGAAGATTACCCTCCTAGCACTTACCTCTTTTTGGTTTCCCACTTATTTTCATCATGGATTTCATTTTCTTCTGCTTATCTGTTTTTATTTTGATTCCTTTTTGCTTTTTTTTTTTTTTTTTTTTTTTTTTTTGTATCTCTTTATATATACATATACATATACTTTTCTGCATATTGGTCTTCTTTTGTATAACCACTGCCAATTCATGCACCAACTCACAAACCAAACTTGTTTGAAGGTTATACCCCCACACTTATTTAGAACTTATTCTCAAAACAATTCCAAAGCTCCTTTAGTCCCTAAGGTTAGGGAATCTCATTGTTTTTCATTTTTCGGCTTGTAATGATGATGGAGGACCATCTCCAAAAGCTCAACAAACTCTTCAACATTACTCTCTAATAAATTGAGCATCAAACAAGGCCGAGAAAGTAAAGGCTTATATGCTAAGGGGTGATGGAAACAGGTTTCGTCTGACGCTGAAGGTGCACTCTTGCGTCTGATGAATGTTCGTTTCGTCTGATGCTGAAGACAGCGGACAGACGAAACCCATGGACAGACGATATTGATGGACAGACGAAACCCATGGATAGACGATATTGATGGACAGACGAAACCCATGGACAGACGATACTAATGGACAGACGAAACCCATGGACAGACGATACTGATGGGCAGACGATACCCATGGACAGACAATACTCATTGGAGAGATGGGTACCATGGACAGATGAAACCCATGGATAGACTCTGACCACAGACAGACGATACTCTGTACAAACTATACTCACAGACAGATGATACAACCGAAGTCACCCACCAACAAGACTCTCATAACCAACCACAGACAAAACATCGGAACCTCGTTCTGGAGAGGTGACGTGTATCATGTGAATATAGGAGCGTAAGTTGGGTACCGCTTTAAAATCGAATAATCTGTTCCGTCCGAGCATTCTATGCTGAAGCTTCATCTGAGGACGCGTTCGTCTGATGCTTGGAATGCTTCGTCTGAAGACACCTTCTGAATGAATGATTCCGTTTTTAGACAGCGGACAGACGATACCATGAAGCAACCTTTCGTCCGGACCAATTTCATCTGAATGAAGTTCCGTCTGAAGAACCAACAGACGATACCCTAGTCAGACGAATGAATAATTACCACTTGCATCTTTAGTTTTTGGCTTTTGTTTGTTTCGGTTGTAACGGGAATAGTGGAGTACAAGCTATCCCTACTGTAATTAGTATAAATACGTAACATTGTGAATTGTAAAGGATCTTTTGATGAATTTTTAATGAAATTGAATTTAGCAAGTGCTAATTCTTTGAGAGTGGATTCTCTCTAAGGTTTCTTCGTGAACCTTGAATCTTATCAGGGAAACTATTCCTTGTGGCAATTCTCGAATCTTATCAAGGATCCATGGTCCTTGTGGCGATTCTCCCTTTGGCTTATTGTTTTTGCATGGCGCCTTCATCTTCTAAATCTATTCCGTTTTATACCTTTCTTCTTCTTTGATAATCGTTTCCGCCAATTCTCCAGTAGAACCGTGAAGTTCATGCTTGTTGAAGTGAAGATAGGGCAAATTCGTGAGTCTTCCATGGGAGACTTACATCAAGTGGTATCAGAGCTTGTTCCTTCTTCAAGTAGAATTTCGTATCTGTGAGTTTAAATTTCTAGATCTGAATTTTCTTTTGAATTTTATTCGTCTTTGAGTCATGTTCTTGTTCATCGTTGAGTTCTTTAAGTTGTCTTAGAGGTTTCAATCGGTGTAACTTGTAGATCTATGTGTCATCTTGTGTTTTGATTTGAAAACTGGAAAATATATCATGTGTTCTTAAATTGTTCATCAATTTGAGTTAATTCGTAGTAATTTTTCAATTCCTTGAATTACTCGTCCATTCAGAGTAGCAATTGTTTCCATGTGCTAGTACCAATTTTGCTTCTAATTCTTGTGAAATTTGGTGTACCGTGAGTTATCTATTATTGTATGCCCTGTTTCCTCTCGTTCGGTACTGCACTTGAGCCTATAAATCTGTACATTCAAGTTCATGCATGCAAAATTGAGGAATCAACATCATTACATGCTAGTAGAGTGCTTACTATAGGTCTAAATCCCTATTACACCTTGTAGTAGCATTAGCACTAGTAATTGAGCTTGGAGTGCTTGTTTAGGCAAAATATATCTCTGTCCAGTAGTTTAGACAAAAGAAAAGAAAAGAAATCAAGTGATACAAATCAAAAACAAGAAGAAAACAAGTGAGAAAATTCAAAAGAAAGCTAGAAAAAGAGTTCTGAAAGTACCAGAAATTGTGAGTACTTGAAGTGAAAATTAGTGGACTTGTAAATACTGTCCAGCAAGCTATCAAAGTGTTAAGAAAATTTGAGCAAGACAAATTAGACTTAGAGCTAAGACATAGCACACTCATTCACCTAGTAAAATTACTAGTAGCTTGGAAATTAAGCCTAGTAGTGTGTACTTGTGACTAGCTTGTTTTGACTCAAATTTTTGCATAATTGAAACTGCTGTATTTTATACTTGTCCAACAATATATTACTGCACTTACTTCATTTTATTGGTTTCAAATTAGTGCATTAATAGCTTGCAATTTTAATGTGCTCAAAACCGGTCTCAAAGTGATCACTGCCAAATTTGAGTTTGTATTTGACTATTTGCTTGTCTTGGTTAGTGATTGAACCAGCATATTCTCCAATTCTTTGTTGTCCAGTTTGTGCCATTGTCACATCGCATTTCATTCCTTGCGTTTGAGTAGCTTATTCCTTCATTTTAGCTTTTATTGCTTGTCTCTTTGGAATCTTGGTTTTGTCTTAGAAGTTTTATTCCCTTGGAATTCTTGAGCTTACCCGAGAATTGTACCTCTTTCACAAGGAAATTTCTCTATAATTGATTAGAGGTTCAATTAGAAACTTTGGTAGGGAATTGAGTGGAAAAAGACAAGAGAGAACATTAGAGAAAGAGTCTTAAAAGTGTGATACACGAGTGCTACTAGAGTGAAACACTTAGAGAGTGGCAAGGATCTTTTATATGCTTGTACTTGTTATCTAACCTTTCTTTGTGCAGTCATGGAAATTTCTCCTAGTGTATGGAATGATCTCTCATCTAAAGAAAGAAAGATGGTGGGATTGATGAGTACTATGATTCACACAACTTTGGAAGAGAGATTCGACCAAAGAAGGAGAGAAAAGGAGGAAAGGAGGTTGAGAAAGGAGCATGATAAGAGAACCCTTGAGGAGGCTAGTAGAACCCGTGAACATTATAGGAGGAAAGAGAAAGCCTTGAGAGAAAACCATGAGAGAAAGGAAAGAGAAGAGCATGAAAGGAGAAGCGAAGTTCATAGAAGGAGTGGAAGTGAAAGAGTGAGCCATAGAGTTGAATATGAGGCTAAAAAGAAAGAGTATGAAAGAAAAGAAACTAAGCAGGAGAGAAGGGAAAGAAAAGAAAGAAATTTTGATGCGTATTGGAGAAGAGAGAAAGAGAGAATGATCAAGGAATTGAGAGAAAAAGAATTACTAGAAAAAGAAATTAAGGAAATAGAGTTGCTGGAAAAACAAATAAAAGAGAAAAATGATTCTTTACTTGATTCTACTAACCCGTCATTTGACAATTTTGATTCTTTTTTTGAGGATGTTGTAGGTGTTGTGCCAATAGAAGATTCCAAAGAGCAAATTGATCATCTCTTGTGTGAAGAAGTTGGAAGGAATGAACTTAATACTTCAATTAAAGATGCATGTGACCATCTTTATAAACTTCCTTTTGATTTGATTTCTAATCAAGAGTTGTGTACAAATGAGCCTTGGAATAATTATGAACATGAAAAGGAAATACCTTTAGAATTTGCATTACCTTTTGAGGAAATTTCCTTATCACTTACTAATCCTGTCATTTCTAATAAAGATGAAATTTCATATTATAGCCTAGAGTCTTGTGGCTTTAAGCCTCAGACAATTCCTGAGTATGGAAATCTAGAAATTTTGATTGTACCTATTAACCATTGTTTTCATAAGGATGAATATTTCAGGGTATTGGAAAAATCTAAGAAGGAGGGTACATCAAAAATCTCCACAATTCCTGGAGAACAAAAATCACCACACCTTAATGAGAAACAAGGGAGCATTTGGAATTTCTACCAAGCCGAGAAACATCATTTACATGCTTTCCTATATTCTCATGATTGTGTTAATAAAATGAGTTGTAAATATACTTTGATATTAAATATAAAACTTGATAGAGTTTGTTTAATTTTTGATCCTGGTGGATTATTTCATTGTAGGTAAGGACCTAAGGCCACTTGAGGACAAGTTGGCCACAAGAAGGAGGGTTTGATGGAGGACCATCTCCAAAAGCTCAACAAACTCTTCAACATTACTCTCTAATAAATTGAGCATCAAACAAGGCCGAGAAAGTAAAGGCTTATATGCTAAGGGGTGATGGAAACAGTTTCGTCGGCCGAAGGTGCACTCTTTGCGTCGATGAATGTTCGTTCCGATCTTGAAGACAAATGATGGACGAGGCGAAACCCATGGACAGACGATATTGATGGACAGACGAAACCCATGGATAGACGATATTGATGGATAGACGAAACCCATGGACAGACGATACTAATGGACAGACGAAACCCATGTACAAGCGATACCCATGGACAGACAATACTCATTGGAGAGATGGGTACCATGGACAGATGAAACCCATGGATAGACTCGACCACGCATGACGAGACGATACTCAGTATAGACTATACTCACGGACGATGATGATACAACCGAAGTCACCCACCAACGAGACTCTCATAACCAACCACGAGACGAAACATCTGAACCTCGTTTTGGAGAGGTGACGTGTATCATGTGAATATAGGAGCGTAAGTTGGGTACCAGTTTCGTCTGAATAATCTGTTCCGTCTGAGCATTCGGTCTGAAGCTTCATCTGAGGACGCGTTCGTCTGATGCTTGGAATGCTTCGTCTGAAGACACCTTCTGAATGAATGATTCCGTTTTTAGACAATGAATGACGATACCATGAAGCAACCTTTCGTCCGGACCAATTTCATCTGAATGAAGTTCCGTCTGAAGAACCAACAGACGATACCCTAGTCAGACGAATGAATAATTACCACTTGCATCTTTAGTTTTTGGCTTTTGTTTGTTTCGGTTGTAACGGGAATAGTGGAGTACAAGCTATCCCTACTGTAATTAGTATAAATACGTAACATTGTGAATTGTAAAGGATCTTTTGATGAATTTTTAATGAAATTGAATTTAGCAAGTGCTAATTCTTTGAGAGTGGATTCTCTCTAAGGTTTCTTCGTGAACCTTGAATCTTATCAGGGAAACTATTCCTTGTGGCGATTCTCGAATCTTATCAAGGATCCATGGTCCTTGTGGCGATTCTCCCTTTGGCTTATTGTTTTTGCATGGCGCCTTCATCTTCTAAATCTATTCCGTTTTATACCTTTCTTCTTCTTTGATAATCGTTTCCGCCAATTCTCCAGTAGAACCGTGAAGTTCATGCTTGTTGAAGTGAAGATAGGGCAAATTCGTGAGTCTTCCATGGGAGACTTACATCAAATGAGCTTAAAATTGAAGAAAGGGGTATACAGGCTCAAAGGGGAATAACAAGGGAAAAATATGTAAGGTAGGCTCATTTGGCTAGTAGCTTAAGAAGAAATCTGCCTAAATCATATCAATAATGCATGTGATCAAGAAATATCAACAAGAGTCAAGGAAAAATCCAGAGCAACTAACAAGATGAGTGTATTCACACAAGAAGGAAGTTGGATGGAAGAAATGGTTCCATCACATACAAGGCTCAAATTCTTACAGGGTTTATTTTCTATCACAAATCATCCAAGCTTCAGTTTCACGTCAATTTCAAATCCAGGATGCATACTGGTCATAAGAAAATTGGACATCCATCAACTAAGAATATTTGTTACTTTCAAAGCTTATACACCTATAACTTCAAAGCAAAAGTGTGGTTCACCTACATCTAATATAGACAGAGACAGAACAATGTAGAGCAATGCAGGAAATAGAAAGGGACAGGCCAATATAGAGAATAAAGCTGTTCACAACATATTCACTAGAAATTTACATTGTCCCCCCCCCCCACACTTAAAATTTACATTGTCCTCAATGAAAATGTATCAAAGAAGTCAATTGTAATGAAAATCAGGGGGAAAATAGAAAACTCCCTTGGCCGCTCAAGGTGGCGGCGTGCTCAAGTGGTACCAGCTCCCGATATGCCTGAAATGCCCAAATTTTCCATGATTCTCCAGCCTTGCTCCATCATCTAACAATTCACAAAAACAACAAAACTAACAGGGAAGAATAACATCAACTTACATTCAATTAAAGATCAATTAAAAGTCAAATACAGTTAACTAGTCAAATAACAGTACCAGGAACTGAAATAATAGAGAAATGGTCTACTTAAGCTACATCAACAAAAATTTTAAACTAAACAGGAATAGTAGACTAAGATATCAGTCCTCCTCTTCTCCTTCCTCACTTTCCTCTTCTCCTTCTTCATTCTGCTCTTCTTCTTCTTCCCCACTTTCCTCTTCTCCTTCTTCATTCAGCTCGCCATCAACCTCTTCCCCATCATCTTCATATCCTTCATTATTTGCTCCACCTTCGCAGTCTTCAGAAAACTCCCTAAACCTCATCAAATCTTCAAGCATGTCATTGCTAAGTGGTTTAAATGGCACCAACTGCACTGGCAGATTCATCTGAGCAGCTAAACTTCTCATGAGGGGCTCAAGTGCAATGCAAGTTTTGTTTTGTTCGTGAATCGTTCGCAAATTTTCTTGAACTACCCTCAAATGCCTCAATAACTTCTGTTGATATGCATTTTTAGCTGGGGTCTCTGCCATTGGAGCTTTGCCTTTGGACTTCGCTGTGGTCTTTGTTCTAGAAGTAGAAGGTTCTGCTGATATGGCTTTCATTTTGCTGGACTCTCCCTTGGTGAATTTCACCTCTAATGTCGTACCAGGTCTCATAGGAATCAACCCTTCAGTTGAAACTCCAGCCTCAATGCACAGTTGAGTAATAATGCCTGCATAAGATAGGGAACCTTGTCCTTGCAAGTGCAGCGTGTGAATTTCGTTGGCTATGGTCAGGCCCACATTAAGATACTGACCCTGCATGATTGTGTACAAACACCAAACCCTCTTCTTGGTGATGGAGGATTTGTGCTGGATTGGTAACGAGGATGCCGAAATAAAGGCCCACCAGATTTTGGCCTTGAAACATAGGGATGATGATTTGATGTGCGTTACTCCCTTGTTCTTCCATAAACTGTCCTTCCAAGCTCCTTTACTTTCACACAATAGCTGATCTACTACGCATGGTTCGGCTCTGCAGTCAGCTCTATATTGGAAAATACAGTCCCTCCCTTCCGAGAACGGGATCAATAACATGCGGTTAATGGCTTGTGGTGAGAATGAGATTGGTTTCCCCCTAACATATGATGCATATCGTTCCTCTTCCCTATTGTTCGTCAAGTTTGCATAGAACTCTAGCACCAATTCCTTATAAAATTTGGATATGTGATGTTGGCTAATTTAGTCCACTTCCGTGCAGAGATCTCATTGCATACTTGTTTGTAGTTAGCTCGTTGAGATGCGTCCCCATTGCTTTCATCAATGTAAAGGCTCGGGCTCGTGTTGAACTTCCTCTCTACTAATACTGCACGTGACATGAAGTGGGAGGCAAAGGCCTCTGCATGCTCCTTCGACTTGAATCTATGAGTGTCATAGTCTTGAATTTCAGGAGTGGCACTGACTTTCTTGGTGGCCTTCTTCTTCTCTTGGCCTCGTCCCTTGGTAGCTCTGTGTTTGGATCTTTGTGATATTGAAGAAGAACCAGTCGCTTGATTGCTTGAAGACATTGTTATCTCTTAACAGTTGAATCTACATAATCAACAATGTATATGAGAAAACATGCATGCCTTTAACTAACAATTATCATCAATCAAGAGCATGTATCCTCATCAACTCATAGTGTGGTACAAAGAGAAATTTTATGAGATTTGTCAAGGGAATACATAAGCAATTACAATGTAGTCATGCTTACTAATGTTGTGCACATAAAGCATACTCAAGGCTTTATTGAAGCATTTTAACAAACATTAAGTATACATGAGTGAGTATATCATAATTCTCCCCAATTGATTCATGCAATGCATTCCCAAAATCATTAGCACCGTACATAATCAAGCAATCAATTATATCCATCAATAATCATCAAACACAGTCATACAACACATTTAATTAAGCCAATTCTAATTCGCCAAAAAGAAAAAGTAAGGTTCGAACCAAAGAATCTTGAACCCACATCTCAATTACTCAAATGAATCATGCAATGGAAGCTTAGTCAATGAAAGAAACAAGTGAAATTCAATAGATTGGACCACATACCTTGATTGAACCGTAGTGAATGGAGGATACCAAATGAGGGTTTCCGAAAATTATCAACAGAAAATGGGAATCTAAGTTGAAAGAGTGAAGTGATGATATTAAAAACTGGTTGGAATTGGTCGTGCCAAGAGGGGAAGAGTGAAGAAGTGTGAAATGCGCTTTGTGTTTCGCTCAGGCGCGGCCCCCTGTATTTGTGCCAAGTGAATTGCGCCTCCCCTGTTTAAGTGATTTGCGCTGCGGCGCGTTTCTGCCGCAATGAAGCTCAAACGCGCTCCACTTTTTCCTTCAACCGCGCCGCGGCGCGTTTAGGCCGCAAGGGACCTTAAACGCGCCCTCCTCCTTTCCTGTAATGCGCCCAGGCGCGCTCTATCCAGGGAAGCTTGTGCTTTTCATTTCATCCATGAATTGGTACAAGTTGCTAGTTCGAGAGGTCACACATGAGGTTGCCTTGCACATTCTCAATGCAAATTGCTCTCATTTGTGCACAAATTCTAAGTCATTTCATGTTGGTATTATGTGTCCTATGCACCAGGAAAATAGTTAGGATGAATTATGCAGAGGATTCTAAAAGCTCCCCAATACTATGATCACACCTCACACCTCTCTTATTTCCATCACTCAATCACATTGTGGTTTCCAAGTGTTCCTTCCTATGTCTACTTGTTTATTTTGTTTTTGCATTTTCCAATTTCTAAGAAACTAACAAGTATATCTCAATGAAAAGTATTCACAAAAATTATTCACAGAAAATTATTCACAAAATCAAAATAATAGCAAAGTCTTCACAGAAAAGTATTCACAGAATTCCCCCCCCCCCACACCTAAAATACGCATTGTCCTCAATATAGCAATAAGTGCATTAATGAGGTCAATCTGTAATTTACGACAAAAGGGGAATAGAACTCCCTCAAGGACCAAATATTTGCACGTCCGGCCAGCTAGGTTCAGCCAAGGACGACTCGGCCTCAGCTTCTTCTGCTTTCGGACTCTCATGGAATTCCTTGAGTTGATGGCCATTTACCTTCCAATTCTTACCAGTAACTTCATCTTGTATCTCAACTGCACCATGGGAAAAGACATTAGTAATAACAAAAGGGCCATCCCATCGAGAGCGAAGTTTACCAGCTATGAGCTTCAACCGAGAATTGAATAATAGCACTTTTTGTCCCACTTTGAACTTTTTCCTCAGAATCATCCTATCATGATACTTCTTAACTTTCTCTTTGTAGATTTTTGAGTTCTCATAAGCCTCCAATCGAAGCTCCTCAAGTTCTTGCAATTGAAGCTTCCTCTGCGCACCAACTTGGTCAATCTCTAGGTTGCACTTCTTCACAGCCCAATATGAACGATGCTCAATCTCCACAGGCAGATGACAACCTTTACCAAAGACCATTCTGTAGGGAGACATGCCAGTTGGTGTCTTATAGGCAGTTCTATGGGCCCAAAGAGCATCCTCAAGTTGCTTACTCCAATCTTTTCTGTTTGGATGGACCATCTTCTGCAATATGAGCTTAATGTCTCTGTTGAACACTTCAGCCTGACCATTAGTCTGGGGATGATAAGCTGTGGAAACTCTATGCACCACCCCATACTTATGGAGTAGAGACTTCATGCTGAAGTTACAGAAGTGGCTCCCTCTGTCACTGATAATGGCTTTAGGCACACCGAACCTGCAAAAAATATTGGATCTAACAAAATCCACAACTACTTTAGAATCATTAGTCCTGGTGGCCTTAGCCTCAACCCACTTTGATACATAATCAACAGCCAACAAAATATATGAATAACCAGAGGAGACAGGGAAAGGGCCCATGAAGTCAATACCCCAAACATCAAACACTTCACAGAAAATAATAGGTTGTTGGGGCATCTCATGCCTTTGAGTGATAGCCATCCCGGCTCTCTGACATTGCTCACAAGTGCTGAAAAGCTTATATGCATCTTTGAAGATAGTAGGCCAATAGAACCCGCTGTCTAATACTTTTCGGGCTGTCCGTTGAGGTCCATAGTGCCCTCCCACTGGCGAGGCATGACAAAATTGAAGGACCGACTGGATCTCATGACTTGGAATACATCTGCGAATTAAGCTATCACTGCAAAACCTCCAAAGATAAGGGTCATCCCAGACATAGTATTTTGCGTCACTTTTCAACTTCTCAATCTGTGATTTAGATGCATTAGGAGGCACGGCAGATGTAACCAAGTAATTAACAATATTAGCAAACCAAGGTACTACATCACAAGAGTATAAGAGCATAAGATGTTCATCAGGAAAATTATCCTTAATAGGCAAAAGATCAAGGTTACCCTCAATCCTACTCAAGTGATCAGCAACCAGGTTTTCTGCACCACTCTTGTCCCTGATTTCTATATTAAATTCCTGAAGAAGAAGCATCCATCTAATCAACCTTGGTTTAGCATCGGCCTTTTTCAACAGGAATTTCAAAGCTACATGGTCGAGAGAAGACAATGATTTTAGAGCCAAGCAAGTAAGCACGAAATTTATCTAAAGCAAAGACAATTGCTAAAAGCTCTTTTTCAGTAGTGGTGTAGTTTGCTTGGGCAGCATCCAATGTACGGGAAGCATATGCAATGACATGAGAGAGTCTATCCACTCTTTGAGCCAAAACTGCTCCAACTGCAAAGTTGGAAGCATCACACATTAATTCAAAGGGAAGCTCCCAATCTGGTGGCCGACAATAGGTCTTTAATGGTAAGCCTCATCTTCGATTCATCAAATGCCTTCATGCATGTTTGGTCAAAAGAGAAATCTGTGTCCTTTTGTAGTAGTTTGGACAATGGCAGGGCAATCTTGCTAAAATTTTGAATGAATCTCCTGTAGAAACCTGCGTGTCCAAGAAAAGAACGTACTTCCCGCACAGAGGTGGGGTAAGGCAGAGCAGTAATAATATCTATTTTTGCCTTATCGACTTCAATGCCCCTATTGGAAACTAGATGTCCTAAGACTATACCCTCACTAACCATGAAATGGCATTTTTCGAAATTCAGTACCAAGTTAGTCTCAATACATCTATTTAAAACTCTAGAGAGGCTATCCAAACATGTGTCAAAGGATGAACCATATACAGTGAAATCATCCATAAATACCTCCATGCAATTCTCTAAGAGGTTAGAGGATATACTCACCATGCATCTTTGGAATGTACCAGGTGCATTGCATAAGCCAAAGGGCATCCTGGTGTAAGCATAAGTCCCAAATGGACAGGTGAAGGTAGTCTTATGCTGGTCTTCTGGAGCAATGTGAATCTGCATATATCCAGAAAATCCATCCAGAAAGCAGTAATGTGATTTGTCTGCCAACCTTTCTAAGACTTGATCAATGAATGGAAGAGGGAAGTGGTCCTTTCGGGTGGCTTGGTTGAGTCTTCTGTAATCAATACAGACCCTCCAACTGTTGGTGACTCTAGTTGGAACTAATTCATTGTCCTTGTTCTACACCACGTTATGCCGATTTCTTAGGGACCACTTGGACGGGTGAAACCCATGTCTTTGTCTCGAAATGGGGTAGATGATCCCAGCTGCAAGCAATTTCATGACTTCTTTCTTTACTACCTCCAGAATGGTAGGATTGAGTCTCCTTTGTGGTTGTCTTATAGGTTTAGACTCATCCTCTAGCAGTATTCGGTGCATGCAAATGGCTGGATTAATTCCAGGAAGATCGGCTAATGTCCATCCAATGGCTTTCTTGTGCACCTTCAACATGTTCAGCAGCTTCTCCTCTTGCTCATCTTGCAAAGTACTAGAAATGATAACGGGAAGCTTCTGAGCATCATCTAAGTAAGCATACTTCAAGTGATGAGGCGTGGCTTCAACTCTAACTCTAAGCTTGGTGGCGGTTTAATGGAAGGTAATCTTTGGCTTGTTTCTTCTGATATCGCAGATCGAGAACTTGTAGACCAAGGTATGCAACATGCAAGTTAGAACCGCATCTGCAATGGCGGTATTAATCTCTGCACATATAGTACAAACGATTGTCTCCATCATGACAAAGAGCAAGCCAAATCAAATTTAATTCGAGAAAATTAGTAAAATCAAAATCAAGTTCGAATCAAATCTGTACAACTATCTACACAATCATCAACTAAATCTATGGAAAAAATAGAATGCTCTTCAGCAGGTAGTTTCATGCTTTCGAGTATGTTGAACTTCACAATATCATCTCCGAATTCCATTGACAATGTGCCGGAATGAACATCAATCTTGGTCCTTGCAGTCATTAAAAATGGTCGCCCTAGGATCAATGTAGGTGAAGGTGATCTATCCTGCATATCAAGAATGTAAAAATCTGCAGGAAAAATCAATTCGTTAACTCGAACTAACACATCCTCTAGGACTCCACGTGGATGGACAGCACTCTTATTGGCGAGTTGAATAATAACTCCAGTTGGTTTTAACTCACCAATCTGCAATGACCTGTAGACTGAAGTAGGCATCACATTAATAGAAGCTCCCAAGTCTATCATGGCATCCACAAAAGTGCGATCTCCAATTGTGCAAGGCACTGTAAAAGTTCCAGGATCTTGGCACTTTTGTGGGAAGTTAGACTGAGGGAGTGGAGAAACATGTGTGCTTTGAATAAGAGCAGAAACATTTCTTCCCAAGTTTACCTTTTCGTTTCCTTTAAATCTTCTTTTGTGGGTGCACAGTTCTTTTAAAAATTTGGCATACTTGGGAATTTGCTTGATAGCATCTAACAAAGGTATATTAATTTCTACTTTCCTAAATGTTTCTAATAATTCTTTTTCTAATTCTGATTTCTTTGAATGTATATTTACAGAAGGAAAAGGAAGAGGAAGATGTTTTACCTCATCCTACTGTGATTTTTCAGGATCCTGAACATTCGGCTGTAATTCCTTACCACTTCTCAAGGTGATGGCACTCACATTCCCCATTGGATTAGCTACAGTTTGGGAAGGAATGTTACCAGAACCTTGTTGCTGCAAGTGATTCACAGTGGTGGCCAACTGTCCAATTTGAGTTTTCAAATCCACAATAGAAGCATTCACATTTTGCTGAAACTGCAGATTGGTAGTTGTCATCTGTTTCATCAAATCTTCTAAGGATGGTCCAGCATTATTCACAGGTGGTGGTTGAGCAGGTTGGACCATTTGTTGCTGTCTCATGGGAGGAGGTTGATACTTGTTAGGAGGTTGAAACCTTTGCTGCTGTTGCTGTGGCTGCTGTTGGCTAGGTCCTGGACCATACCTCAAATTAGGATGATCCCTCCAACCAGGGTTATAAGTGTTGGAATATGGATTGTATGGCTGTGCTGGAGGTCTATACTGCTGTCCAGAGTACATTCCAGCCACATCCACAGCTTGTTGAACCAAGTGTTGTTGTTGTTCAGTTTCTTGCAGCTGAGGGCAAGCATCAGTGGAATGTTCAGCTCCACTACAAATGCCACATAGTTGCTTAATCTGGCTCACTGCGTTCACATTCGGTTGCCTTTGTTGTTGACCCAAAGCTAACTGTCTCACTAGTGAGGTTAACTCTGTTAGCTTGTTTTCCAACCTATATGTATCAGCAGAAGCTATGGAAGCTTCATTCACATGCTTGGAAGATGTTGAATTTCTGGAACTGAACTGCTGGGAATTCTGATGGAGGACCATCCTTCACTAGAAGAATTACAAGAGCAATGACAAAGAGAATACAAGAAGAGGTGGAAAGTCAACTTAAAAGTCAAAGTCAACTCTCAAGTCAAGAGTCAACTCAAGACTTCATCTTAACTTGTAATAGGACTTGTAATTTTTCTAGTATCTTGTAATATTGTAATTAGGATTAACAATTAAATAATTAGGACCTTATATTCATTAAAGGTCCACGGTCTAAATTGTAAAAAAATAATGACCATTAGATAGGATTCTAATCCAAAGGCTAAGCTTAAAAGCTTGGAGTGCAAGCTTGGTGCCATAACCGTTGGATGAGGATCTACATCCAAGGGTGGAGGATTGATCCTTGTCCTCCAAGCTAATCAAGCTTCCACCACAAGCTTCCCTTCATAGCCATTAGATTAGAATCTAATCCAAGGGTGGACATTAGTTCCTTCCATAGCAAGCTAAGCTCCACACCTCATTAGTATAAATAGGATTTCCTTTGTAATTCAAACACTTTTGATTAATTGAGAATTGAATTCAGAAAATTGAGAGTGTTTTCTCTCTTGTGTTCTTGTGAAGAACCTTGAATCTCATCAATGGCATCCTTGCTCCATTGTGGCGGTTCCACCTCAAGCTTATTGGCACTTGCCATGGCGCTTCCATTCCTCTTCTAATCCGTTTTTCTTCTTTCTTTTCTCCTTGAGGCCGTGTGCTTCTTCTTCCTAATACCTAAGTCTCCATTGAAGCATGAAGATCCGTGTCTCCTATGCCATTCTCCTTGAGGATTGCATCAAATTTGGTATCTAGAGCTTGTTCTACTTCAATTGGAGCATCCTATCCGGTTTGAATTTTCTTTACTTTGAGTTTGCGTTTTCTCTTCAATTTTTTTGTGTTAATTTCGTGTTGTATGAACTTGTTTGAGTTCTTCACATGTTCCTTGAGTTGTCTTCATCTTGAATTGAGTTTTCATGTTAAAAATTCCTAGATCTAAAATTCCTATCAATTCCTTGTGTTTTCACCGTTTAATTTTCTTTCTAAGCTTGTTCTAGTAATTTTTCACATGTGTTCTTGCTTTTGCTTCATATGAACCGTGCCAAATCCATTCTATTTCGTGAATTACTGATTTGAATGTGTTTGAGGTGCTGTTCATACGTTTTTAGTGCTAAGAATTGTGCATTACAAGTTCAAGTAGCTTTCACCATGCTTAATCTTGCTTACTAGTAATTTTAGACTTAATTTTGCCTTAGTCTTAGGTTTTTCTCAATTCGGTCCAGCAAAAGAAAGTCAAGAAAAAGAAGTACAAAGTCAAAGGAAAAAGAAAATCAAAAGAAAGATTACAAGAAAAAGAATCACAAGAAAAATCAAAGAGAAGAGAAAACTAGAAAAGTGAAACTAGTGGAAATTCAAGTGAATAGAAAAAGAGCAAATGAAAAGTGAATTTAGTGAAATTAAAGCCTAATTGTGCAGTGCAGTACCTTGACTAATTGAGCCTCTAAATACTCCCAAAATTAGTGGTTCAAAGGACTTAGAGTACTAGAGACACTTAGGACTAAGCATTATCACAAAAACTTGAGTTTAGATTGCTAGTAGCCTAGATTCTTGAACTTGTGGTGTGTGATGTGCTTGGTAACTTGAAACTCTGTTTTTACCCTGTATTTTTGAGCATATTACTTGGCTTTACAGTGGTGAAAACTGCACCTAATCACTTAAAATCACTTCACAAAATTCACTTGCAAAATTGCCTAAATTCGGTTGCTAAATTGGTGCCAAAATTGCTTGAAATTTGGCTTGTTCTTTGGATTCTTGATTCGCTGGAATTTTTTCCAGTTTTGAACATTGTTTGTGGCTGTCCAAACTGCAGTAGTATTAGTGCCTTTGTCACATATACATTCCTATATTTGAGTAGCCAAAATTTTGTTCATTGAGTACCTTTATTGCTTGTCATTTTTGGACTCCTAAGTTTTGTCTTGAGTATTGTATTTCTTGGAATTCTTAGGCTTGACTCTAGAACCGTTCCTCTTTCACTTTGGATACTTGGACCTTGAATGATTGATTAGAGGTTTGAACAAGAGTATTAAGAGAGGTTGAGTGGAAAAAGACAAGAGAGAACATTAGAGAAAAAGTCTTGAAGTGTGAAATACGAGTGGCTTGAGTGCATACACTTAGTGAGTGGAAAGGATCCTATTTTCTCTATATTTTTGTGTACTAATCTTTGTTGTGCAGCTATGGATAGTTCCCCTAGTGTAGGAAATGACCTTTCACCTAAAACTAGAAAAATGATGGATCTAATGAAGAACATGCTACAAACTAGTTTAGAGGAGAGGTTTGATCTAGAAAGGAGAGCTAAAGAAGAGAGGAAGATTAGGAAGGAACTAGAGAAGAAGATCCTTGGTGAGACAAGTGGAAACCAAGCTAACCATGAACATAGAGGTGCTAGAAGTTCTAGCCACCGAGAGAGTGTTAGTAGAGGAAGTCAACATACACCTAGAAGTAGTGAAGGTGGAAGCAATGATGAAGATGACCATGAGTATAGGTGTCATAGGAGAGGTAGAAGGGAAGCTAGAAGAGAAGATTATGGTCATTTTGGAGGGTATGGCCGAGGCAACCAATTCTATGATGGAGAGGGTAGGATAGATGAGAGGAACCTTAAGCTAAACCTACCTAAGTTTAATGGTGAGGGAAGTGCTTAGACATATCTAGAGTGGATCATGAAGTTAGACCAAGTTTTCTCATGCTATCCCATTCTAAATGAGGAGAAAAAGTTGAACTTAGCTATCTTGGAGTTTGAGGGATATGCATTAGTGTGGTGGAACCAAATGTTAGTAGAGGGTGAGAGGAGGAGGAGACCACAAATCATCTCATGGACCCAACTAAAAGAAGCTATGAGAGCTAGGTTTGTGCCACCCACCTATGAGAGAGACCAACACATAAAACTCCAAAGGTTGACTCAAGGGACCAAGAGTGTGCAAGAGTACTATAAGGAGCTTGAGTTGACTATGCTAAGATGTAACTACCAAGAGGCTAGAGAGGCCACACTAGCTAGGTTCACTCATGGACTTAATAGGGAGATCCAAGACATTCTTGAGCTCCAAAGCTATGTGACTATAGAGGAGGCCATCCATAAGGCCGAGAAGGTGGAGCAACAAATAAAGAGAAGAGGCACCTTCAAGAGATCCTCTACTTCATCCTCTAACTCTTGGAGAGACAAAGGCAAGAAAGAAGGCTACTCCAACATGAGAAAGCCACATGTCCGAGACAACACTAAGGTAAAGGAGGTACATCCTAACTCTTCTAAACCTAGTTCTATTAAATGTTTCAAATGTTTAGGTCATGGTCACATAGCCTCTCATTGCCCAAACAAGAAAGCTATGATGGTGAGGAATGATGGAGCAATCACAAGAGAAGATTCAAGCTCATCATCTAGTGAGAGTGAAGCATCAAGTGCAAGTGAGCATTCATCCTTTGAGCAAGCCGAGGAGGGAGATCTCTTGATGGTAAGGAGGATGCTAAGCAATGTAAGTAAAAAGCTTGATGACTCACAAAGGGAGAATATCTTCCATAGTAGATGTACTATTGAAGGGAAGGTATGCTCTTTAATTATTGATAGTGGTAGTTGCACTAATGTAGTAAGCACTAGATTAGTGGATAAATTAAAATTGAAAACATCTTCACATGATAAACCATATAAGCTACAATGGTTGAGTGAAAAAGAAGAGTTAGTGGTAGATAAACAAGTACTCATATCTTTTACTATTGGCAAATATCATGATGAAGTACTTTGTGATGTTGTTCCTATGGAGGCCACACACTTACTCCTTGGTAGACCGTGGCAATTTGATAGAAAGGCTATACATGATGGAGTTGCCAATACTTACATTCTTTCTCATGTAGGTAAGAAGGTTACACTCAAACCACTAACACCTAAGGAGGTTTGTGAAGATCAAATAAAGATGAAGCTTAAGAGGGACCAAGAGAAACAACTCACCTTAGCCGAGAGCTCCAAGGGAGGGAAAGCCAAAGGGAAGTTGTCTAATCCTAAGGTTCATAAGCTTGAAAAATTGAAAAGTAAAAAGAGTGAAAAGAAAGAGAGCTTCTTGATAGAGAAGAGTGAACTTAAGAGAGACTATCTAGCTAGGAAGTCCATGTTTCTTTGCATCCCTAATCCTTTGGTTTTGAGTTCTAACTTTGTAGGTGAGCAAGGAAGCTTGGAGGCCTTATTGGAGGAATTTCAAGATGTCTTTCCCAAAGACATACCTCACGGCCTTCCCCCTATAAGAGGCATTGAGCATCAAATTGACTTGATACCGGGTGCACCACTACCAAACCGTCCAAGCTATAGGAGTTCTCCTCAAGAGAGCCATGAAATTCAAAGGCAAGTACAAGAGCTTATGGACAAGGGTTGGGTGAAGGAGAGCCTTTCTCCTTGTGCATCACCCGTGATACTAGTGCCTAAGAAGGAGGGAACATGGAGGATGTGCACCGATTGTAGAGCAATCAACAACATCACTATTAGGTATCGCCATCCTATCCCTAGATTAGATGACTTGTTGGATGAGTTACATGGTGCTTGTGTATTCTCAAAAATAGATCTTAAAAGTGGTTATCACCAAATTAGAATGAAACAAGGAGATGAGTGGAAAACCGCATTTAAGACTAAATTTGGATTATATGAGTGGCTTGTTATGCCATTTGGCTTATCCAATGCACCTAGTACCTTTATGAGACTCATGAACCATGTGTTAAGAGAGTTCTTAGGAAAGTTTGTAGTTGTGTATTTTGATGATATTTTGATATATAGTAAAACTTTTCTTGAACATCTAACACATTTGAAGTGTGTCTTGGAAGTACTTAGGAAGGAACATCTATATGCCAACAAGAGCAAATGCACCTTCTCCACCAACAAGGTAGTATTTCTTGGTTTTGTAGTGAGCTCTCAAGGAGTTCAAGTTGATGAAGGAAAGGTAAAAGCTATACAAGAGTGGCCTACTCCCACTTGTGTAAAAGATGTTAGGAGTTTTCATGGCTTAGCTAGTTTCTATAGGAGATTTGTTAAAGACTTTAGTACAATTGCTTCTCCTTTAAATGAACTTGTTAAGAAGGAAATTCCATTTGTGTGGGGGCCTAAGCAAGAGGAAGCCTTTCGGTTACTAAAAGAAAAGTTAACTAATGCACCTATTCTTGTTTTGCCTAACTTTGAATTGTCCTTTGAATTGGAATGTGATGCTTCAAATGTAGGAGTGGGAGCCGTGTTGACACAAGGAGCACATCCCGTGGCCTACTATAGTGAAAAGCTCAAAGGTGCACAAGTGAACTACTCAACATATGACAAGGAGATGTATGCCCTAGTGAGAGCCTTCCAAGTATGGCAACACTACCTCCTTCCCAAAGAGTTCATAGTGCATACCGATCATGAGGCTTTGAAGCACTTGAAAGGCCAAGGCAAATTGGGTAAAAGACATGCAAGATGGGTAGAATTCATTGAAACTTTTCCTTATGTCATTAAATACAAGAAGGGTGTGAATAATGTTGTAGCCGATGCACTTAGTAGGAGATATACTTTAATTACCATGTTAGAAACTAAGATGCTAGGTTTTGAACATATCAAATGCTTGTATGAAAATGACCTTGATTTTGGGGAAGCTTACATGATGTGTGTGCATGGGGCTCATAAAGATTTCTATAGGCATGAAGGCTATCTTTTTAAAGGAAAAACTTTGTGTATGCCTAAGACATCTTTAAGAGATCTACTAGTATGTGAAGCACATGAAGGGGGCATCATGGGGCATTTTGGGATTGATAAAACTCTAGCCATATTACAAGAACATTTTTATTAGCCACACATGAAAAGGGATGTGAACCGATTCATATCTAAGTGCATTGTATGCCATAAGGCCAAATCTAGGGTTTTAAATCATGGATTGTACACCCCCTTACCCATCCCTAATTCCCCTTGGGTTGATATTTCTATGGACTTTGTCCTTGGGTTGCCTAGGACCAAAAGGGGAATGGACTCATTGTTTGTTGTAGTGTGTAGGTTTTCTAAAATGGCACATTTCATTGCTTGTCACAAAGTTGATGACGCCACACACATAGCAAACTTGTTTTTCAAAGAAGTGGTAAGATTACATGGATTGCCAAAGAGCATAGTAAGTGATAGGGACTCCAAATTTCTTAGTCATTTTTGGAGAACCCTTTGGAGCAAGCTTGGCACCAAACTCTTGTTCTCTACCACTTGTCATCCTCAAACGGATGGCCAAACCGAAGTGGTTAATAGGACACTAGGTCAATTACTAAGGTGTTTTGTTAGGGGAAATGTGAAGACTTGGGAGGAGCATTTACCATTTATTGAGTTTGCTTATAATAGGGTAGTAAATGCAACTACTAAGTGTTCTCCATTTGAGATTGTATATGGATTTAACCCACTAACACCTCTTGATCTTATTCCTTTGCCACTTGAGTTTGCTTTGGATGTAGATGGAGCTAGCAAGGCCGAAAGGGTGAAGACTCTCCATGCCAAGATTAAAGATCAAATTGAGAGGAGATACACCAAGGTAGCGGCTAAAGCAAACCAACATAAGAAAGATGTTCAATTTCAAGAAGGAGATTTGGTTTGGCTTCATCTAAGAAAAGAGAGGTTCCCTACTCTAAGGGGATCCAAGCTCATGCCAAGAGGAGATGGTCCATTCAAAGTTCTCCAAAGACTTGGGCCTAATGCTTATAAACTTGACCTCCCTAACACTTATACTTGTAGCAATTCTTTCAATGTTAGTGATTTATCTCCTTTTGTTGTGGGGGAAGAGGGAGATAACTTGAGGACATGTTCAAGTCAAGAAGGAGGGTTTGATGGAGGACCATCCTTCACTAGAAGAATTACAAGAGCAATGACAAAGAGAATACAAGAAGAGGTGGAAAGTCAACTTAAAAGTCAAAGTCAACTCTCAAGTCAAGAGTCAACTCAAGACTTCATCTTAACTTGTAATAGGACTTGTAATTTTTCTAGTATCTTGTAATATTGTAATTAGGATTAACAATTAAATAATTAGGACCTTATATTCATTAAAGGTCCACGGTCTAAATTGTAAAAAAATAATGACCATTAGATAGGATTCTAATCCAAAGGCTAAGCTTAAAAGCTTGGAGTGCAAGCTTGGTGCCATAACCGTTGGATGAGGATCTACATCCAAGGGTGGAGGATTGATCCTTGTCCTCCAAGCTAATCAAGCTTCCACCACAAGCTTCCCTTCATAGCCATTAGATTAGAATCTAATCCAAGGGTGGACATTAGTTCCTTCCATAGCAAGCTAAGCTCCACACCTCATTAGTATAAATAGGATTTCCTTTGTAATTCAAACACTTTTGATTAATTGAGAATTGAATTCAGAAAATTGAGAGTGTTTTCTCTCTTGTGTTCTTGTGAAGAACCTTGAATCTCATCAATGGCATCCTTGCTCCATTGTGGCGGTTCCACCTCAAGCTTATTGGCACTTGCCGTGGCGCTTCCATTTCTCTTCTAATCCGTTTTTCTTCTTTCTTTTCTCCTTGAGGCCGTGTGCTTCTTCTTCCTAATACCTAAGTCTCCATTGAAGCATGAAGATCCGTGTCTCCTATGCCATTCTCCTTGAGGATTGCATCAAATTCTCTGCCATATTTGCAATCAAATATCGTGCAGCAGCTGGTGTTTTGTCCATCAAAGCTCCACCACTTGCTACATCTATCATATTTCTCTCCATAGGCATGAGTCCTTCATAGAAGTATTGGATGAGAAGCTGTTCAGTTATTTGATGGTTTGGACATGTGGAACATAACTTGTTGAATCTCTCCCAATACTCATATAAGGTTTCTCCTTGCAGTTGTCTTATCCCGCTTATATCCTTCCTAATAGCTGCAGTCGTAGAAGCAGGAAAGAATTTCTCCAGAAATCTTCTTTTCATGTCATTCCATGTGGTAATAGGTGTTGGTTGAAGGTACAACCAATCCTTGGCAGCTCCATCCAAAGAGAATGGAAATGCCTTCATTTTGACAGCCTCTTCAGGAATATCATTAGGCCTCATAGTGGAACAAACCACATGGAATTCCTTGAGATGTTTATGTGGATCTTCACCTGCAAGTCCTAAAAACTTAGGCAACAAATGAATCAGTCCAGATTTCAATTCATAGTTAACGACACCTTCTGGTATTGGAAATTGGATACACAAAGGTTGATAATTAATGTCAGGTGTAGCCAATTCCTTAAGAGTTCTCTCCATTGGATTTGCCATTTCTTCAGCAACAGAATCACAATCAGAGTTACAATGAGAAATTTGGTTTCTTTTCCTATTTTGATTTTTCAGCCTATGAATTGTTCTTTCAATTTCAGGATCAAATTTCAGTGAATTATCTAAACTAGATCTGGTCATATACTACACGAACCTAGAAAAAACTAGCAGAAGTACTATCTAGAAAGAATTAGAAATTATGCAGAAACTCAACAAAACAGTCACACCTACACTAAAGGTAGAAACTATTATATGAATTCATAGTTAGTCTAGACACATGTAATATTCACAGTTAGTTTATATACAAGTGATAATTCCAAATCAAACGACGCATGTCCCCGGCAACGGCGCCATTTTGATAACCACTGTCGAATGACTATCAAAAGCTAGATTTATCCCCAATTAATTTGCAATATAGAGGAATCAACCTAGGTCATCTCTCAGAAAACATACATCTATTTAATTCAGAATTATTCACAGTAGAGAGGGGGATTTTCATGAAGTAGTGCAGTAGACTAAACTGAATTGAAATTGAAATTACAAAATGAAATGAAGAACTAAAAATAGAAACAGAAATTGAAACAGAACAGCGAGGTGTAAATTTAGCAACGAACGATAAGTGCAGAAAATGAACAATGCATGTGTAACATAAATCGCGAAAAGAATTAGGAATCGGAAGTAGAAAGGTAAATTGTAAATTGAACCAACAACTAAGCTCAAGAGAAGAAACAGGGAGGAAATACCATACAAGAAGAATTAGAATTGGAAATCATAACAAGAACATGTAGAGTGTACAGTGACGTGAACAGTACGCAATTGTAGAAATGCAATAACGAGCAATAGTAAGAATCTTGAGATGAAAACCTAATCAATTATGAACAAAGAAATAACGTATAAACGGAAATGGAACCAGAGATGAAGAGGAATCGAAATCAAGGAATTGGATTCACTTGTTGCAGTAGCTACAGTTGCAAGGAGAGATCGAATACATGCAAATCAAGAATCAAGCATCATGAAGAAAGGAGAGAAGAGAAGAGAAGAGAGGAACGAGAGAATAGAGTTGCACAATCGCACAACTCGAGGTGTCCGGGAAGCTATTACAGTTGGGAAAACAGAAAAGTGAAAAAGCCCCTTCCCATTTCGCGCCCTGGGTTATTTATAGCTGATGAAACGCGCTCCCACTAGAGCAGAACGCGCTGCAGCGCGCCATGAATCAAGAGAAGCATCAGAGAAGCAAATCGCGCCACCCTTGGTTTTAAGTTTGCGTCACGGCGCCATTTGAAGCAGTTGCAGCATGTGGAGCGCGCCCCTGAACGCGCTGCGGCGCGAATTCTAGCAGCTAGAGAAAGGCTTTGCACCATGAGTCACTCTGGTTCTTGAATTGGGTCCATCCTTGCTCTTCTCTTTTCGGTTTGAGTTTCCATTCAAGTGTCTGATCCATTCCTTGTTGCTTACCTCTTCTTCAATCCTCAGAGCTTTAGATGTACTGTACAAGAATCCATATAGAAGTATAAGAACTTGTGAAATTTTAACTATTATTTACTACTAGTACTACAATATGCTTCTATCACAAATCTAAGATAAACTATCAAGGTATGATACATATAAAAGCTAATTTGACCAAAAACAAGGTGAAGAACATGTATATAAAATGGATCATCAGAGTGTCCCAACTTAAAGAAATCAAACAGCAGTGATCCTAGAAGAGTGGAGCAAGAAGAAAGACCCAAGAAGGACCGGTTTCGCAAGAAGAAGACCTACATTGCTTGGGAAGAAAATGACTGCTCATCCTCCAATGAGACTGAAAATGAAGAAGCCAACTTGTGTCTTATGGCAAATTCAGATTCTGATAATGAGGTAAGTGATTCTGATTCATCTACTCAAGATTATGATGAACTGTATACTGCTTTTTGTGAGCTCTTCAAAGAAGCACAAAAAATTGAAAAATTGAGTAAGGTTCAGAAAATTAAAATTTCAGATTTAGAAAATGAAATTTCGGTTTTAAAGAACAATGTTCAAAATCTGAAAAAGGAAAATGATGACTTGAAACTACCCTTTTTAAAGTGTAAATTGTTTATTGCCCCTTTGAAAAAGAATAACAAGAAGTTCTACACATTTAAACAAACCAGTAATAACAGAACTTTCTCATGTAGTTATTGTATGCAACCTGGACATAACAACTATAATTGCATGATTAGAAAGAAAGGTTTAGATAGTGGATTGTTTAAATGGATTAAGAAAGATAGTCATTGTTCTAACATGAAAGGACCCAATAAGATTTGGGTACCAAAAACCAAATGATATCTTTCTCTGTGTAGGTGTGCTTGAGAGCCAAACACTCAACATGGTATTTGGATAGTGGCTGCTCAAGACATATGACGGGTGACAAGAGCAACTTTATCTCCTTCAAATCCAAAGAATCTGGTTCAAAAGAGTGTATGGAGATAATAACAAAGGTAAAATACTGGGTATTGGTGCTGTTGGAGACAAATCCAACTCTGTGATCGAGGATGTACTGCTTGTGGAAGGTTTGAAGTTCAATCTTCTGAGTATTAGCCAATTATGTGACAAAGGCTATCAAGTATCATTTGACAAAGTCTGCCGCAAAATCAATAACAAAGGCCCGATTCGAATGAGGCATTGATGGTTGGTAAGAGACGTGGTAACATCTATATCCTTGAACTTGATCATTCATCATCATATCATGCATGCCTTACGTCAAGCGATGATTTGTCATGGCTTTGGCATAGACGTATAGCTCATATTGATGTTCACAACTAAATAAACTGTCATCTAAGAATCTAGTACAAGGGTTACCCGATTTAAAATTCAAAAGAGAAGGCCTATGTGATGCATGTCAGAAAGGCAAGCAATCTAGAAGCTCCTTCAAATCTAAAAATGTTGTTTCAACTTCTAGACCGCTTGAATTGCTGCACATGGATCTCTTTGGTCCATCTAGAACTGCTAGTTTGGGTGGAAACCTATATGGACTAGTTGTAGTAGATGACTACTCTCGTTTTACTTGGGTGGCATTTATACCAAGTAAAGACACCACTTTCAAAGTTTTCAAAATACTTGCTAAAAAGATTCAAAACGAAAAAGATTTGAAAATCAAGTCCATTAGGAGTGATCATGGAGGTGAATTTGAAAATGAGTCTTTTGAAAAGTTTTGCGAAAAATATGGAATCGATCACAACTTTTCCGCTCCAAGAACTCCACAACAAAATGGGGTTGTTGAGAGGAAAAACAGATCTTTAGTAGAACTAGCAAGAACTATGTTAAATGAAAGTGATTTGCCTAAATATTTTGGGTGATGCGTGTCCATCGCTTGCTATGTTCTAAATAGAATTGTGATTCGTCCTATTTTAAAGAAAACCCCCTATGAACTCTATAAAGACAAGAAACCCAATATCTCTCATTTTCGGGTATTTGGGTGCAAGTGTTTTGTTTTGAATAATAGCAAAGAGCCTCTTGGTAAGTTTGATGCCAAGGCTGATGAGGGTGTGTTTATTGGGTATTCATCATCAAGTAAAGCATATAGAGTATTTAATAAAAGGAGAATGTGCATTGAGGAATCTGTGCATGTTAAGTTTGATGAAACTAATAATCCCCAAAAAAGGGAAGTGTGTTTGTTGATGATGATGAGCATGTAGGTGAAGAAAGCACTAGCAAAGAAGAACAATGAAGAGCCACCAACCACTTCTCATGATCTTCCAAAAGAATGGAGGAAACCAAGAGATTTATCTCTTGACAAAATCATTGGTGACATCCATAAAGGGAGTAACTACTAGATCTACTCTTAACATGTTTTGTGATGATTATGCATTTGTATCTCAATTTGAACCCTCTTGTATTGATGATGCTGTGAACGATGAATTTTGGATGATTGCTATGCATGAGGAGTTGAATCAATTTAAAAGGAATAACGTATGGGAGTTAGTACCTTTTAAAAGAGATATGAATGTAATTGGAACAAAATGGGTGTTTAAGAATAAGCTAGATGAGAACGGTGTTGTGGTTAGGAATAAGGCTAGACTAGTAGCTAAGGGTTATAATCAACAAGAAGGAATAGATTTCGGTGAAACATATGCCCCTGTTGCTAGACTAGAAGTCGTTAGAGTTTTGCTTGTTTTTGCCTGTATACATGATTTCAAGTTATTTCAAATGGATGTTAAGAGTGCTTTCTTGAATGGCTATATAAATGAAGAAGTTTTTGTTTCACAACCTCCTGGATTCACTGATTTCAGATACCCTGAGCATGTGTACAAACTGAAAAAGGCCCTCTATGGCCTAAAACAAGCCCCTAGACAATGGTATGAAAGGCTGAGTAAGTTTTTGTTGTCAAAAGGGTTCAGCAGAGGTAATGTTGATAAGACTCTCTTCATAAGGAGAAAGTCAAACTGTATTTTGTTGGTTCAAGTTTACGTTGATGATATCATTTTTGGATCAACTAACAAATCTCTGTGTGAAGAGTTTGTGAATAGCATGCAGGGGAGTTTGACATGTCTATGATGGGAGAACTCAAATTCTTCCTAGACTCGCAAGTCAAACAACTGAAAGATGGAATCTTCATACATCAAGCAAAATACATCAAGGAATTACTGAAGAAATTCGACATGGAGAGTTGTAAGATCTCTACTATCCCTATGTCAACTAATCTCCATTTGGATAATGATGCAGCTGGACAAAGTGTAGACCAATCAAGATATAGAGGGATCATTGGATCACTCTTGTATCTCACAGCAAGTAGACCGGACATCATGTTCAGTGTGTGTGTTTGTGCAAGATTTCAATCTGCACCAAAGGAATCACACATGACAGCTGTGAAGAAAATCTTGAAGTATCTCAAAGGAACTACGAACTGTGGTTTGTGGTATCCTAAAGGTACGTATCCTACATTGGTTGGTTTTAGTGATGCTGACTTTGCTGGTTGTAAAACTGATAGGAAAAGTACTAGTGGAGTATGTCACTTGTCCGGAGAAAGCTTAGTCTCTTGGTATAGCAAGAAGCAAGCTCTGTGTTGCTCTATCCACAAACAGGCAGAGTATGTGGCTGTGGAAGTGTTGTGCCCAGACAATCTGGTTGAAGCAACAACTTGAAGATTTTGGACTAAAGCTTGATCACATCCCAATCAAGTGTGACAACACAAGTGCAATTAGTATCACGAAGAATCCGGTCTTACACTCAAGAACAAAGCACATCGAGGTACGTCATCACTTCATTAGAGATCATGTTGAGAAAAGAGATTGTGAGGTGGAATTCATTGACACAGAAAATCAACTCGCGGATATCTTCACAAAGCCTCTACCTAAGGAGAGGTTCTTCAAACTTAGAACCAATCTTGGTATACTAAGTGAAGAACATCTCACATAAGTGTTGTAAGTATGATAGTTTAATCATTCATTGTGCTTAAATTTGGTATGAATTCATTGCATTACATGATCTTGACCATTAACATGAAGAATCAAATGTTTTTCAATCATTCTATATGTGAAATCCATGAACATTGCAGTACATAGCCTATTTTCAACTTGATTTGTGATTTTCTATAGGATGTAATCGATTACAACATGTATGTAATCGATTACAGGCATTTTTGGCTCTGATGTAATCGATTACAGGTTCAATGTAATCGATTACAACAGATTGGGTTTCGGATGTAATCGATTACAGTCCCAATGTAATCGATTACAGTCCCAATGTAATCGATTACATGGTGGTTGATTTCGGATGTAATCGATTACATCAAATGTGTAATCGATTACATGGGTGCTCGCTTCACAAATACCTTGTTTTTTTCTTCGATGTAATCGATTACATCATATATGTAATCGATTACATGCGCTCTGAAAGGGTTTTTCAGAGTTGTTCTTCGTTTCTGGGCTTGGTGTTTTTGCATTCTTGGAAGCCCATTCCTAGATTCATTGTTTCTAGTCTGCATTGTGAGGCATTTTAGTTGTGTTTTAGGTTTTTGATTTCACTTTCTCATTCATAAACCCTAAAATCTCAAGAGCCCCATTCTCTCTCTCGTGAACTCGAACCATCTCCTTCCTCATCTTCAACCTTCAATCTTTTCTTCTTCATCACCAACATTCAACCATGGACGGACAAGGAAGCAAAGAAAAGGATGAAAGCTAGAGCTAGCCGAGACATCCAAGAGGAAAGACGTACCAAGAAGAGACAAGAAACCTCTTCCAAAAGGAAGGCTTCAAAGAATATGTGCATCACAACCCATGGTTCACCACGAAGGAACAAGAAACTCGTTTCTTCACTGATTTCGCAAACAGGGAACTCGTACCCCCAAAGATTGTGGACTTAAGATGGCTGGACCATGAAGGATTTACCTTTCACTCCATGCTCCGAGATCGAACTTGGAGAAATTTGTTGGCCGGGGGGGTTTCATTTACCCCGATTTGGTAAGGGTGTTCTACTCTAATCTGAAATATCACCCTAACTCGGAAGAGTTATGTCCGAAGTTAAAGGAGTATCCATTGTTCGACTTCTGACATATTCTTCAATCTTGGTGGAATAACGAATGAGGGTATAGTCCCTACTATGGAAAATCTGGCAGAGGAAGGCATTGAACTACAGAAGGATGCTTTTTATATGAGCATGTTGAAAAATCCAGAGGTTTGGGAGGCTGAAATGACAGCAAGGAGAGAACGAGGTATGAGGAAGACTTTTGGTATTGGTGGTCTCAACATTGACGACCGTCTTCTTCATTATACAATATGCTTTGGGTTTTGGTCGCTAGGGGTACCAATCATGCACAAATGGAAGAAGATATGATTTTGATGGCTGCCCTGAAAAATGGAATTCAGATTGATTGGGGTCATGTTGTCATGGACAACATGACCAAGGTAAAGAAATTTCATGAATTCAAATGTCCATATGGTTTGTTTATCTCACGTGTTCTGGAGCAGTGTCAAGTGGATGTCTCCAATGAGCACAGAGAATTGGTCAGGGATATCCATGTTCTTGGTGATATGATGCTGAAAAAGATGAGGTTGACCAAGACAGCAGAAGGCTGGATATCTAGAGAAGAAATTCAACAACAACAACAAGACCAACCACAACAACAACAACAACAAGACCAACCACAACAACAACAACAACAACAACAAGAACAACCACAACCAGAAGAACATCCTCCTTCTGATGATGATGGGATTCAGCAGCTGGGGAGTACATCCCTAAGTCTAGATTTGAGTCCATTGTCATTGATAGGCTGGATGAGATGGATAAGCGCCAAGATGATCTGGGAAAGCAGATTAAAGAATTAGAAAGGAATCAAAATCTGTATTTCCTTGACATGAAGTCCTTGATGGAATCCATCATGGAGCGCCTCAACCAAGATGATCAGTGACCCCCCTCTCTGTATCTCTCTTTTTGGTTTGATATACCAAATAGGGGAGAATAGTTAGGTTATCCTAGATAGGGGGAGTTGAGAGTTGAGATTAGCTTTGATAGGCTTCTAGTATTGATTAGTGATTTGAAGTTATGTTTTTACTGTTTTATTGAAAATCTGAACTATGTTATTGCTTTTGGATATTGAATAAAATTTGCTTTGAGATTCTGTTATGATTCATTGGTCTTGATCTATAAAATTGTGATTGAATCATGTCATACATATTTGAATGAATGATTGATTAGTAGTGCATATGCATATTGTATTTTCTGGAAAATTCTAACATATGCAGGTATGTCAAAGAACAACACATATCCTAAAACTCTAGGAAAACCTCAACTATGATTTGGTACATCAAAACCAAAAAGGGGGAGATTGTTGGACCTAAAGCTTGTAGATACAGTTATGACTCTCTTAGTGGTTTTGGTTTTGATAAATGTATTTTCGGTTTTCCATAGATGAAGTGTAATTAGGATTGATCCATGTATTGTTTGTTGAGTTTAGGCATGAATGTGTTGAGTTCTTTGTTTGAGGCCCCGAGAGAATGGTTAAAACTTGAGTATGGATGATCATGTGACTAATGTTTGATTTCCCTATGTGAAAAACAGTTTTAAAAACCCGGAAATCCATTTTTTCATGATGTAATCTATTACGAGGGGTGATGTAATCGATTACATTTGTTTTCCTCTCTTCGGTGTAATCGATTACATGGTGTATGTAATCGATTACATTATTTTTGCTCTCTGGTGTAATCGATTACATGGTTGATGTAATCGATTACATGGCTTGGTCTCACTGATGTAATCGATTACATCTCCAATGTAATCGATTACATGGTTTGAAATTCACTGTTTCTGGGTTTCCCTCTTCAATGTAATCGATTACATGCTCGTGGTAATCGATTACATGCCTGGAAAAATCATTTTGGAGGCTCTAACGGCTAGTGTAATCGATTACATGCATTTGGGATCAATTACATTGACCGTTGTAGCTCAGATTTGCACGTTTTCTTCCTCCAAATTGGTTCTATAAGTATAATCTTGATGAAACATATGAAGTTGCTGAAAACCTAGCTTCTTGAATCAACTCTTACACTTTCATATGCTCTTTACATAGAGTTCATCAAGGTTTTCAAAGAAAAAGGGAAACTTGATTCATTCCTGTGATTGGGTGGATTTCATAGTGTTCATTTGTGATCGATTCTCGCACTTGAGGTGTATTCTTTACTGATCTTTGTATTTTCCAATTCTGGGTTGTTGCTCTAGGAGAGAGGTCTCTCTAGATAGAGCATTGTGTTTGAGAAGTGATTCTCAAAGTTTTGATCTTGGAGGTGCCAAGGTCTGGGAAGTTTTGTTCTTCAGGTTGAAGAACAGTTTTGGGTGTTTTGATTTCTGTTTGTATTGCTTGTTGCAAAGTGAATGTAAAAGGATACAAAAGGAATCATTTGATAGTGGAAAGCCAATCGCAACAGTTGTTGGGTTGGGACTGGACGTAGGCAGTTGGCCGAACCAGTATACATCGCTGTGCACTCATCTTCTTCCTTACTCTCTTTACAGTTTTCACTATATTGTTATTGATCATATTCTGCTTTGTATTTGGAAACTGCATTGATAATCAACTCATTAATTGGTTTAGGAATAGAATCAGTAATTGAACTTGTAATTGAATCTGTAATTGAAAGGTAATTGATAGGTAATCAAGATTAGCTTTCGGTTGAATTAAAAGGAATTAGAAACACGCGAAGTTGGGGTAAAGTTTAACAAGAATCTATTCACCCCCCCCTCTAGATTCACACAAAGGGACCAATACATTTCAATTGTCTTGATTTAAATTCCTTTCATTTTGTATTCATCTTGTTTGGATGAATCGATTCAATTTCTTAATTTTAATTTCCTTGTTTGGATAAAACAATTCAATTCCTAAGAAATTCAAATTCTCATTTTTAAATATTTATTTAAAAATTAAATTTTTAATATTAAATAAAAATAAATATTAATTATTTTTAAATACTTAAATATTCAAAATAATTTTAATATTACATGATGAATTTTAATGCTTCAAAATAATTAATAATTAATTTTTTAATATTGAATAATTAAAACATAATAAATAATTAAATGTAACTTAATTAAAAATTTTGAATTGCGTAGTCTCACAATAATTTTAAAAATTATTAGAAATAAATAATTACGTATCTTGATAATCATGAAATCATTTAAAATTATTAGAAAATGTGTGAGGTACTGAACAGTTGATAGAGAATCGTGAAAATGATTTAAAAGGAATTGAAATGTCTCCCTTTTACATGGAATTTGAAATTCCCCAACTTTACTCATTTAAAATTCCTTCTCAAAATGACATCATTTTAAATTTTTCAAAATGATTTATCCAAACAAATCAATTGAATTGACAGCAATTCACATCTTTCGTTTATGCAAATAATGATCTGTCTGATCATTGTTCCCTTTGTGTCTGTAGATGTTTCTGTCTGTCTTGTAATTATTAAAATTAAGATGCTAAGTCATTTTGAGTACATGTGTCAACCATAAGGTTAAGCTCTCACCATCTGAGTATGCCTGCAGTCTGTTGCAGTTGGCCAATATACTTCGACTGTGACTTTGTCGCACTAACACATTACCCTCTACATAATTAAGCCTACACAACAATCTCTTTGGATTCTCTTTGTAATCATCATAACTTTGGAGAGTGACTCTTTAACCATTCCTTACCAAATTTCAATCTGAGTGTGTCTGCGGTCTGTTAGGGTCAGTCAACGAGTTTCCACTCTGACTTTGTTGTATCGACATGTTACCCTGTAAGCAAATAAGCATGCACAACACCTTAGATATCACATTCTCGTAAATAATTTCCACTAGCACATCACTTCATAGACATTGATAACTCACAAAAGTGAGCTATTTTTGTACTCTTTTTATATAATAAATTATCCTTTTTATACTCTTAAGCCACCTAAAATGACTCTAGTTGTTCTTAATTAATAATAATTCGTGTTAGAGCTTGTTAATGGTGAGTTTAAGTGTTTCAGGGTAAAAATAGCCAAAATCAGGAGAAAAACTGTTAGATCAAATGATTAACGTCTCAAGTTGTGATTAATTATAGAACAGACGAAATATTTCAGACTGAAGCATTTCAAGCCAAAGTCAGATGGAACAAGCACAGACGGAAGATGACCCTTCAAAGATCATCTAAGTTCAAGTCATTCGTCTGTCCCAAGTGTAACATTCAAGAAATTTAAATATGATTTGAAGAAGTTTAAAATTATAAATTTTTTTTTGAAAAATCCAAAAATTACTGTAGCAATATACTGTAGATATACGTAGAGATACTGTAGCAATATACTGTAGATGTACTGTAGCTATACTGTATAACACTGTAGCAAGGGTAGAAGGGTCAAATCACTGTAGAAATAGTAATACCGACACACTGTAGCAAGGGTAGAAGGGTCAAATCACTGTAGAAATAGTAATACCGACACACTGTAGCAAGGGTAGAAGTGTCAAATCACTGTAGCTAAATAGTAGTACCGACACACTGTAGCAAGGCTAGAAGTGTCAAATTACTGTAGAAATAGTGTTACCGTAGCAAAATACTGTAGAAATATTGTTACTGTAGCAGGGGTAAAATGGTCAAATCACTGTAGCAGGGGTAAAATGGTCAAATCACTGTAGCAGGGGTAAAATTATCAAATCACTGTAGCAAATAGTGCTTTGGAAATTCTATAAATAGGGCCTAGGGGTTTCAGATGAGAAAACAAACCAAAGAACATTTCTATATTCTCTCAAGCTCTCTCTTAGGAAGAAATATCTCTAAGAAAGGAGCAAGTAAGTAGAGGAAGAGTATAGGAAGCTGGGAGAAACCTGTAAGGGGAGCTGTCCTTATCCTACTCTTCTATTCTTTGTTTTGTTGTTACTTTCATTATATTTCTTTAGTTTTTCGGATACTAAGGTGTGAAGATAATTCTTAGTATGCTCTGTGGTTGCGGTTTTGTCCGATCTTCCACATCAGAACAGAATTATTCTTGTTACGAGGAAAAGTGTGGTACTGCTTATTGGTTCTCGATGTTTCCTTGATAATTCTTGGTGTTTCTTGTTTCTTGGTTCTCGATTTATTGGTGTTTATTGGTGTTTCTTGGTGTTGATTTCATATCAAAATATGTCTGGTTTTGAGTTGGATATGAATAAGTGGTGACATGCATGGTTGCATATGGACTTGAATTGCTTAATGACCGATTTGAAATGCCTAGTGGAGAGGCAACATTCTAAGATTGCTTGGTGAATGGGCAATGCTTAGAATGAGGTGAGATAAAGATGACCTGGTGGAAAGGTCGATATTTGAGATATGATGAAGGTCATTATACAATTCAAGGTCCTAGAGCATGTTGCATGATGACCGGATAGTAGTAGACCAAGTCCGTAAGTTACGATTCCCGTCTGTGTGAGTAGAATACCGTGGACTAGAGGGGGTTCTCTTGGTGGGGAAATTGCCCCGCTCATGATGATCACATGTTGCGGGGAGGTCCCGCCGGACACCGAGGGAACTCGACAATTACCACGGAGTGTCTACCACCGGTGGGTCCGAGGATGTGAGGACCGATGCCCCAGGCTATTTTCAGTGGATGGCGCCACATTGCATGTTGAGTAAATAGGGAAAGTACATCGTGAGGATACATGCATCATATAGGAATAAGAGCATGCAATAGTGATTATGTGTTTTGATTGAATACATGATTATTGTGATAAATTACTGATTCGTTTTATGGTTGATTGGTGGTTTTACCTTGTGAATTGAATTAATGGTTTGGACACAGGTTTTATATCAATAAATTACTATTTTTAAAGAAATTGAAGAATATTAAAGAATATTGGTTTTATGAATATTTTTCCTTATTTTCAAAAGTTTTACTATAATTAAAATTATTTGAGGATTAAGGAAAGCTCACCCTTGCAATTCTATTTTTACAGATTTGCAGGATTGAGAAGTTGTCACTGTTTCGCAATGGTTGTTACTACTATCTTGATGAAGATGCTTACTATGTTTTGCATGTAGAAGTAAATGTAATATAATAATAGGACAAAGTTATGTAATCTGGTTGTAATGAACTTTAAAACCTATGTAATAAAAGCGTTGTTTTCTAAATCTCTCTTTTATTTACTATATCATTAACCACTTTAAATTACAAAATATAAATAAAATAAGTAAATAAGAGGAGGGTGTTACATTAGTGGTATCAGAGCAGGTCGAACCAGTTCGACTTGTGAGTTATGTGTCTGCTATGTTTTTGCTGTGTGTGAATGATTGTTTATTTGCTTGCTGAGTGTTTGTTTGATTATTCGGTGTGTTTTGATTGATTGAATTGATTAATTTTACCTAATTGTTTGATTAGCCCAAAATAATTGTTATTGATAAACCTTAGAATATTCACCTAGGCTAGAATAGGATGTAAACTAACTCTATAATATTCTATGCCCTACTTTTATTAGAAAAGTATGGCGGTAAGAAATGATAGAGTTATAGCAGAAGCTTTACAAGCTCTGGCTCGAGCTATAGAAAATCAGAATCGAGGAAATAACGGAGGAAGGGCGGAGTACCAAGGGTCAATCACTTCTGAAGAACAATCCACCATCTTTTAATGGGGGTTACAATCCAGATGGTGCTCAAAGTTGGATAAGGGAAATAGAAAAGATATTTCGAGTTACGACTTGTCCAGAAGAACAAAAACTAGCATTTGGAACTTATATGCTGACAGAAGAAGCTGAATATTGGTGGGAAAACACCCGTCAGTATTTAGAAACTAATGGACAAGTCATAACTTGGGAAATCTTCAAAAAAGTGTTCCTGGAGAAATACTTCCCTGAAGACATTAAGAATAAAAAAGAGATGGAGTTCTTGGAACTTAAACAAAGGAATATGACTGTGGCTGAATACGCAGTCAAGTTTGAGGAATTGGTACGATATTTCCCACATTACCAAGGAAGGGACGGGGAAAGCTCCAAATGTGTCAAATTTCTTAATGGACTTCGACCTGAGATCAAGCAAGCTATCAACTACCAGGGTATTAGACAATACCCTATTTTAGTAAATATGTGTAGAATATATGATGAAGACTCTAGAGCTAAAGCAAATTATTATAAAGGCAAGAATAATGGGGGACCCATAAGAAACAAGGAACAAGGACAGAGAGAAAGCCATATACTCATCCTAAAATGAAAATGGATAACAAAGTAAGAGGAAGTGGCAACTTTCCAAATTGACCAAATGTTTCAAATGTGGGGAGTCCGGGCATATCTCCCTCAATGCCCCAAATCGGACATTACCTGCTACAAATGCAACCAAAAAGGACACATCCAAAGGAACTGCCCACAACTAAAAGAAGAAACTAATGGAAGCGCTAAAGGCACTAATAACAACCAACAAGGGAAACCAAAGGCTGTGGGAAGAGTATTCACCCTCAATGGAGCCGAGGCCTCGAATGCCAATGATCTTGTACAAGGTACGTGTTCCATACGTGGAATTCCTTTACTTGTACTATTTGACTCTGGAGCCACTCATTCCTTTATATCTTCAGACTGTGCTAAAAGGTTACAACTTCCACTATCCCTTCTAAATATTGAGTTAATAATAACTACCCCTACCAATGAGTCAGTTACAACTACTTACATATGTTCGATTGTCAAATAGAATTAAATAACAAAACCTTCCTAGTCAACTTGGTTTGTATACCACTAAAACAAATTGATATTATTCTTGGAATGGACTGGTTATCTTCCAACCATGTCCTTATAAACCGCTTTCGATAAAACCTTAATCTTTTCTGACCCTAAAGCAAGTAGGGATATGGAGATAATCTCTGCCAACCAAGTAAAAAGGGACTTAAAGAAAAATAATGACGTGTACATGATCCTTTCTAACCTAGAAGTGGAACGAAAGGTCACATTCGATAATATACCTAGTAGTAGTGAGAATTTCTCTGAGGTATTTTCTGAAGAAGTAAACCAACTACCACCTCAAAGGGA
The DNA here is from genome assembly GCA_026586105.1 of Hylodesmum podocarpum. Classification (NCBI taxonomy): domain Eukaryota; kingdom Viridiplantae; phylum Streptophyta; class Magnoliopsida; order Fabales; family Fabaceae; genus Hylodesmum; species Hylodesmum podocarpum. The sequence continues at coordinate 153,820 of JALJEV010000071.1, read as the reverse complement.
AGTTGAATTTTCTATAGACCTGATACCCGGGACTGGACCAATTTCTATTGCACCCTATAGGATGTCACCCTTAGAATTAGTGGAGCTAAAGAAACAAATAGAAGAACTATTGAAGAAACAGTTTATTAGACCTAGTGTATCACCTTGGGAGCACCCGTACTTCTAGTAAAGAAGAAGGACGGAACTATGAGACTATGTGTAGATTATAGACAACTAAATAAGGTAACCATTAAGAATAAGTACCCCTTACCAAGGATAGATGATCTTATGGACCAACTAGTAGGAGCTTGTGTATTTAGTAAGATTGATCTAAGGTCTGGATACCACCAAATAAGGGTAAAAGCTGAAGATATCCCTAAAACTGCCTTTAGTACCCGATATGGACACTATGAGTACATGGTTATGCCCTTTGGTGTAACTAATGCACCAAGCAAGTATTTATGGATTACATGAATAGGATTTTTCAACTATATTTGGATAAATTTGTGGTAGTATTTATAGATGACATTTTGGTATACTCAAGAACCAAAGAGGAACATGCTAAACATCTTAGAGTGGTATTACAAATCTTGAAAGATCAACAGTTATACGCAAAATGGTCCAAATGTGAATTTTGGTTAGAAGAAGTTAGTTTCCTAGGACATGTAATATCACAAGGAGGAATTGCAGTAGATCCACATAAAGTAGACGCAGCTTCTAAAATGGGAAAGACCAAAAATGTGACAAAATAAAGAGTTTTCTAGATTAGCGGATATTATAGAAGATTTATAAAAGATTTCTCCAAGATAGCTTTGCCTCTCACAACCTTAACTAGAAAAGGCCAAGCTTTTGTATGGAATAATGACTGTGAACAAAGTTTCCAAACCCTTAAGAAAAAACTAACTACTGCTCCTCGTTTTGACCCTACCAAACCCAACCGAATCGTTTGAAGTATATTGTGATGCCTCTAAACTAGGTTTAGGAGGAGTGCTAATGCAAGGAGGAAAAGTGGTAGCCTATGCATCAAGACAATTGAAAAACCATGAAAGGAACTACCCAACCCATGACCTAGAACTAGCCAAGTGTAGTATTTACGCTTAAAATATGGCGACACTATCTTTTTGGAACAAGATTTGAGGTATTTAGTGATCACATAACCTTAGGACCTGAAATAATACAACAAACTACTGAAAAGATTAAACTAATTCAAGAGAAGATGAGAGCAGCACAAAATAGGCAAAAATGCTACTATGATAATCGAAGAAAGGACCTTGAGTTCGAGGAAGGGGATCATGTATTCTTAAAAGTAACACCTTGGACTGGAGTTGGCAGGGCTCTCAAATCCCGCAAACTCACACCTCGTTTCATAGGACCTTTCCAAATTCTCAAAAAGGTTGGACCCGTAGCCTATCAAATTGCATTACCACCTACTCTGTCAAATCTTCATAATGTCTTTCATGTATCCCAATTGAAAAAGTATATCCATGATCCTTCACATGTGGTGGAACTTGACGATGTTCAAGTAAAGGAAAACCTCACGTTTGAAACACTACCTGTAAGGATCGAGGATAAGAGGATCAAGATCCTGAGAGGAAGAGATATACTGTAGATGTACTGTAGCTATACTGTATAACACTGTAGCAAGGGTAGAAGGGTCAAATCACTGTAGAAATAGTAATACCGACACACTGTAGCAAGGGTAGAAGGGTCAAATCACTGTAGAAATAGTAATACCGACACACTGTAGCAAGGGTAGAAGTGTCAAATCACTGTAGCTAAATAGTAGTACCGACACACTGTAGCAAGGCTAGAAGTGTCAAATTACTGTAGAAATAGTGTTACCGTAGCAAAATACTGTAGAAATATTGTTACTGTAGCAGGGGTAAAATGGTCAAATCACTGTAGCAGGGGTAAAATGGTCAAATCACTGTAGCAGGGGTAAAATTATCAAATCACTGTAGCAAATAGTGCTTTGGAAATTCTATAAATAGGGCCTAGGGGTTTCAGATGAGAAAACAAACCAAAGAACATTTCTATATTCTCTCAAGCTCTCTCTTAGGAAGAAATATCTCTAAGAAAGGAGCAAGTAAGTAGAGGAAGAGTATAGGAAGCTGGGAGAAACCTGTAAGGGGAGCTGTCCTTATCCTACTCTTCTATTCTTTGTTTTGTTGTTACTTTCATTATATTTCTTTAGTTTTTCGGATACTAAGGTGTGAAGATAATTCTTAGTATGCTCTGTGGTTGCGGTTTTGTCCGATCTTCCACATCAGAACAGAATTATTCTTGTTACGAGGAAAAGTGTGGTACTGCTTATTGGTTCTCGATGTTTCCTTGATAATTCTTGGTGTTTCTTGTTTCTTGGTTCTCGATTTATTGGTGTTTATTGGTGTTTCTTGGTGTTGATTTCATATCAAAATATGTCCTTTTTGAGTTGGATATGAATAAGTGGTGACATGCATGGTTGCATATGGACTTGAATTGCTTAATGACCGATTTGAAATGCCTAGTGGAGAGGCAACATTCTAAGATTGCTTGGTGAATGGGCAATGCTTAGAATGAGGTGAGATAAAGATGACCTGGTGGAAAGGTCGATATTTGAGATATGATGAAGGTCATTATACAATTCAAGGTCCTAGAGCATGTTGCATGATGACTGGATAGTAGTAGACCAAGTCCGTAAGTTACGGATTCCCGTCTGTGTGAGTGGAATACCGTGGACTAGAGGGGGTTCTCTTGGTGGGGAAATTGCCCTGCTCATGATGATCACATGTTGCGGGGGAGGTCCTGCCGGACACTGAGGGAACTCGACAATTACGAGTGTCTACCACCGGTGGGTCCGAGGATGTGAGGACCGGATGCCCCAGGCTATTTTCGTGGATGGCGCCACATTGCATGTTGAGTAAATAGGGAAAGTACATCGTGAGGATACATGCATCATATAGGAATAAGAGCATGCAATAGTGATTATGTGTTTTGATTGAATACATGATTATTGTGATAAATTACTGATTCGTTTTATGGTTGATTGGTGGTTTTACCTTGTGAATTGAATTAATGGTTTGGACACAGGTTTTATATCAATAAATTACTATTTTTAAAGAAATTGAAGAATATTAAAGAATATTGGTTTTATGAATATTTTTCCTTATTTTCAAAAGTTTTACTATAATTAAAATTATTTGAGGATTAAGGAAAGCTCACCCTTGCAATTCTATTTTTACAGATTTGCAGGATTGAGAAGTTGTCACTGTTTCGCAATGGTTGTTACTACTATCTTGATGAAGATGCTTACTATGTTTTGCATGTAGAAGTAAATGTAATATAATAATAGGACAAAGTTATGTAATCTGGTTGTAATGAACTTTAAAACCTATGTAATAAAAGCGTTGTTTTCTAAATCTCTCTTTTATTTACTATATCATTAACCACTTTAAATTACAAAATATAAATAAAATAAGTAAATAATACTTGACCTAATTCGGCCGAGGTTCTTGAGATTGGCAACCTCCAAATCTCTCCACTCTCGGTTCGTAGACGACAACGAATTTCAACCCCAAGCAAAGAGAAGGAGACGCAAGGAGCATTCGACTTCCATTGGAATCAATCATCTTATGTATTCTCTTTCAAATTTACTTTTGTGTTGCTTTCTTTTCCTCTATGAACTAACTCCTCCTTTGATTGAGAGAACGATGTAACCCTAATTTATCTCTTTATATGATTCTCGATGTTATTCAGTATATGTTTGGGTATTTATTTCTTTTGTTCTTAATGTTATTTATTAAATTGACAACCTAATAAATTGATCGTAACCCTAGGGAACTTTGAGAAAAGAGACCTAGGCAATATTGGAGAAATAGATCATTGTTACGTTAGAATCCTAGAGATAGAAGTAGGTAATAGTGCGGACAGCACTTATGTTTGCCCCTGAATTTATAGAACTAAAACCCTAATTAACTCAGTATTAACTTAAGAGATTAGTTAATCTAGTTAACCTAGGCGGTGTGGGTGATCCTGAGAGGGACGGTCATGAGGGTAGGAATCCGATCCAACCATGATTATATTTTAATAACAAAAGAGGGGAATATAAGGGGGAAATTAGTGGTGAAATCAGGATCTCAATCATTTTCCATCTTCTTCTTATTTTCTTTTTCTTTAAATTATCATTACTTTATTCTTCTACAAATTACTACCTTAATCAATTACTCTTTTCATGCTCTTTGAGAAATTAATAAAATCATTAAATAAAAATATGTTTCCAAGTTGCTTATCCTCGTGGGTACGACAACCCTGATCTTAAAAATATTTATTACTTGACGGTTGTGATATACTTGCCATAGCAAGGGATGCAGGAGGTATAACTACCACCTGTATTCTGTGTATCAGATATCAAAAAACTTCACAACTTAATTTTATCACATAACATATACTTTCATCCTCCCTAAATAGTGTAAGCATTCAACATATCTTAGATTACACTTTACATTAGATTACACCAATGGTGACCATAATTGTGATTTACATATAGGTATCCCCAAGATACACTGAGAGTTAACATTTATTGACTGAACATTAATTCTCTATGATCTTGAGTAAACATAATGTTATACCAATTTAAAGGAGAAACTTAGTTAATTTACTTGTATCTTAACTTAGTCAAAATAATTCTAAGTTATAGAACTTTCTAGAAAAATGGGCAAAGTTTTCCTATAATTCGAACATTTCAAAAATAAAAACTTGCATAGAAACAAGTCCATAGCCACCAAAATAAATCCACGAAAGTCTCAAGAATTCTAGAGTTATTCACATATCATACATAATTAATTTCACAATTGTCTAATCACAATGTATCATTCAAACATATCCCATCAGGTTAAAATAATACAAAAATAATTATTTCTAATCACATGAAAATTACATTCATCAGAATGAAAATTCATGCAACTCGCAAAATTTTTTCTGTAAGGAATAGAATTTCCATTACATCGAACAGGTAGAAGACATGTGATAAAACTACCAAAACAGTCCAAACATTCTATACGCTATAGTTGAAATGTCGATTTTTTATCAGCTACTCTGATCAAGAAAATGATTGATTTAAAATGAAGAAACAAAACAAAATTCAGTTCACTCAGTTCAGAATTTCAATTTGGAGTCTAGAAAATGTTTATTTTTGTCAAAATTTTATAAAACAAAACAGGGGATAAAAAGAAATAACCAAAGACCATAGTTTCATAATTCCAACTAGATATATGTGATAAGGGCAATGTCAAGATAACAATGGTGTAGTCAATTTTGAAAAAGAAAAATATCCTACGACCCTCAATTTGAAAATAAATAAATTTAACTACTAAAAGGATAATAAAACATATTAAAAGAACAATACAGACAAGTTACTGATGAAGTAGGAGTCAGACAGGTGTGTTCAGGTCAGAAAATGGGGAGGCTCTTTCAGGGTTAAAAAACATATGAAATTAGCACCCTCAACCTAAATTGAGGTCAGTCACTTGCCTAGGTATGTAATGATAGTGGCTTTTATCGCCTAGACGAGAAACCCCTGTTAAACGGGATGAAATTCCTTTGCCTTCACCAAAACTTAATTACTAAGAAAAAGTTATTTCACATGCACGAATTAAAATTCACTTGATTTAATTTGTAAACCATAAAACTCCTATAAAAAATAGTTGATTTATTGTCAAAGTAGTAACAATCAATTTCTTTTTATTGTTTTTTTTTTTTGTCATTTTGCTTTCAGTTGAAAGAACAATCTATTTATAGGCATTAACATGCTCTTCTGGAACTGAAAATAATGAAATTTGATTATAGCCATAAAATAACTCTTGGCCTTTCATTTTTCTTCACTAAGTTCTAAATTTATAACCCACTAAAATAACATTTAATGTTTATTCAATAAAACTCCCCATAAAATTAAATGCTTCTACCATCTGTCATGCCAATCATCTTGTATTTGTCGAAAAGTACTTTCGATATTGATTTTGTGAAAATATCTGCAACTTGATCCTGACTTGCCACATGCACCAATTCCACACTTCCTTCCTTCATATGATCTCGGATAAAATGAAAATGAATGTCAATGTGTTTGCTTCTTTCATGGTTCACAAGGTTCTTTGCCAACTCAGTTGTTGATTTGTTGTCAACTTGAATCACGGTTGCACCTAGTTGCTTTAGCTCTATCTTGGTTAACAACTTTGTAAGCAATATCGCTTGACATACACACCAAGATGTTGCCACATATTCAGCTTCACACGTCAAGAGCATCACAATCGGTTGCTTCTTTGAAAGCCAGGAAAATGTTGTGTTGTCCATAAAGAGTACATATCTCAATGTACTTTTATGATCGTCTATGTCTCTGCACCAATCACTGTCAGAGTAACCAACCAACTTGTAATCTTCTTCTTTCGAGTAAAACAACTCGAGTGACATAGTACCTTGGATGTACCGTAGGACTCGCTTCAACACCTTCCAATGTGAATAAACCGGCTCCTCCATGAACCGACATATAATGTCGACCACATAATGAAAGATCTGGCCTTGTGCATGTGAGATAGCGAAGGCTGGTATCTACTTGCATCAACACGTTCTCCTCGATCGAACTTCGAGAGTTTTTCACCTGGTTTCATTGGTATTGATACCGAGTTGCAATTTGCCATCTTGTACTTCTTCAAAATCTCTTTTGAATGTCTCTTGTGATACAAAGATACCCGTCTTTCCTTGTCTAACCTCCGAACCAGGGAAAAAATTCATCAATTCAAAATCTTTCATCTCATATTCTTGTGTCATTGTGCCCTTAAATTCTTTTATCATCTCATCATTGTGACCCAAAAAATGAGGTCATCGACATAAAGAGCAACAAACATTATGTTACCTCCACTCTCCTTTGTGTAAAGGGCATGCTTGTAAGGACATTGATTGAACTCGTTCTCCTTGAAATATGTCGATACGAGTATTCCATGCCCGTAGTGCTTGCTTCAACTTGTAAAGTGCCTTCTTCAATTTTAGCATCTTCTTCTCTTCTCTGATTTTCATGTACTCGAGTGGTTGTTCAATGTAGACTTCTTCTTCAAGCGTACCATTCAAGAATGCTGACTTGACATCCATTTGAAATATCGACCATTTGAATTGAGTCGCTTAGGAAATGAGAAATCGGATTGTCTCCATTCTTGCAATGGGAAAAAACACCTCATCGTAGTCGATTCCCGCCTTTTGTTTGTATCCCTTCACAACAAGTCGCGCCATATACCACTTTATCTTGCCTTAAGCATTCATCTTTTTTCTTGATACCCATTTCACACCAATGGGCTGATTTCCCTAGAGCAATTTTGTTAGCTCCTATGTGTTGTTGCAGTCAATCTTTGTAATCTCCTCATCCATGGCAGTTTTGCCACTTCTTGTCTCACACCGCCTCTTCAAAACTAATATTTTCAACATCTTCCAAAAGACATACAAGGTGTTCCGTATTTTTCGAATCATATAAATCTTGCAAACTTCACATTTTTTTGTTGTCGTGGTTCATCTTCATCATCGGTAGTTTCAGAATTTGTTGGTATACTTGTTGGTGCAACGATTGATGGTTCTCCAACTTCGATGATAACCTTCGTCGAATTGTTCCAGTACACTTGCTTGCTCCATTTACTCGCACATCACGACTCATTATCACCTTCTTGCTTATCGGGTCAAGTAGCTTGTACCGTTTTGTTTTCTCATCATACAGAATAAAAATATACCTTTTGCTTTTATCTTCGAGCTTTGTTCTCTGTTGATCCGGTATGTGTGCATAAGCCACACTCCCGAACACTTTGAGATGAGAAACTGTTGGCTTTTGTACGCTCCATGCCTATTGTGGTGTTTGATAATCTAACTTCACATGTGGACATCGATTTTGCACATAGATGGTGCATTGCACGACTTCCACCTAAAATTCCTTTGGCATCTTTTTGCTCTTAAGCATTGACCGAACCATGTCGAGAATAGTCTGGTTCTTCTTCTCAATCACACCATTCTATTAAGGATTGTACGGTGCGATTAAAAATTGCCTTATTCCTTGCTTCTCACGATGTGTACTAGCCACCTCTATCGGATCTTACAACTTTGATGGTCTTTTAGTTGCCTTTTCCCCATCATTTTGAACTTTTTGAACATCTCAAATGCCTCAGATTTTTCTTTCAGAAAATAAACCCAAATTTTTCGTGAGAAATCATCGATAAAGGAAATGAAATACCTTTTATCGTTAAAAGATTCAAGGGTGATTGGTCCACATATGTCAGTACGAATCAACTCGAGAGGTTGATTAGCCCAATATTCCGCCTTTTTTGAAACGAGGTTCTCACGTACTTGCTTAGCACACATTCTTTACAAAATTTCCCCCATAGTTCATGTTGGGTAGCCCGTGCACCATATTCTTCTTCACTAATTCTTTTAGTCCACCATGATGTAAATGACCAAAGCGGAGATGCCATAACAATAACTTGTCTTCTATGTCGACTCACAAACATTTTTCTCGTATGCTTCTCAAATTCAGCTTGTACATTCGATTTCTTCTTATCTCGATTCAAGTAACCAAACACCCTTGCTTATCCTTCAAGTGTAATAGCCAATATTTTAAAAATATCGAGTAACCTTTCTCCATGAGTTGCCCCATACTCAAAATGATGGTTTTGAGGTCTAGTACGTAATAAACATCTTGGATTGATCCAATTAAGCCATCCTTTTGTAAGTAACAAACCGTACCTTGACCTTTGACCTCCACCTTCTATGTATCTCCAAATGACACATGTCCATCTTCAATCTTTTACATCTCTTTGAATAGGTACTCGTGACTGCACATATGGTTGTTTGTCCCCGAGTCGAGGTACCACAGAGTGTCATTGTTGATGTTGACTTCATTTTGAGCCATCGAGAGAAAACCTTCATTCATTTCGTTTTCCAAGGCTAGGTTGGTTGTTTCTTCCACCCTTTTATCGGCTTGAGAATCTTTTACAAAATGCCCAACTTTACCATAATTATAACATTTGTTAGATTTGCAATCCTTTGCATAGTGACCATGTTTGTGGCATTTGTAACACTCGATGTTGAAATAATTTTATCAGTCACCTCTTCCTCGACTACGTCCTCTTTTACGCCAATTTGGTTGTCTCGACTATCCCTTCTCTTTATAGTATCGTTCATAATTGCTACCTTGACCACCGTGACCATTTCTACGACTTTCATAGCCACACCTTCTACCTGGAAAATTTTGGGAATAAAGTACCTTTTCGTCTTTGATTGACGCCTTGGTTTGAAGTGCTTGCTCGAGTGTTTCGTCCTCCTTCTTCTTACGTTGCTCATGTGCCTCGAGAAAACCAGGGAGCTCATCGACCGTGAGCGTCGCTAGGTTCTTTGACTCTTCTATCGCGCACACAACGTTCTCAAAATTGTCGGTTAATAATCTCAAAATCTTCTCCATAACTCGTGTATTGGTTAACGTTTCTCCGTTTCAGTTGAGTTGATTCACCACAGTCTGTACACGTGTGATGTAGTCAAATACACTTTCCGACTCCTTCATCTTCATGCTCTCTGATTGGCCATGAAGAGTTTGGAGACGCACTTTCTTGAATCGATCGGCTCCTTCAAATATCATTTTTAAAATTTCTCACGCTTTTGAAGTAGTTGCCCTGACAATCTTCTCAAAGCCTGACTCGTCAATGACTCAGAACAACATGTATAGTGTCTCCTTAACCTTTAATCGCGCCTCTTTCAACGACTTGTTTTGAATATCTGCTCATTTTCATTAATCATGATAGCAAAGTTTAACCCATCACATTCATTATAATATAGTCAATTTCTTTTTATTGCTTTTTTTTCATTATGCTTACCATTAGAAGAACAATTTATTTACATGTAGCATGCTATTTCAAAATTGAAAAATAATAAAACCTAATTACAATCATAAAACAACTCGTGATCTTTAACTTTTAATTGACTGACTTCAATATTTATAACCCACTAAAATAATATTTAATGTTTATTCAACAAATATTTTACACGTCAAGCGTAGAAACAAAGAATTCTAAGGGAAAAATTCAGGATGTTACCCTTTAAACTTTGAGACTATTAATATTTTATTTTCTCCTAACTATAACAAAAGGAATGAATAAATGAAAGAATATTTGGTAAGTTGCTCCAGCGTTTACACAAGCGTGGAACATGATGAGGTTTTAGGATCAACTAGAGCCGGCAACAAGTACTTCCTTCCATTGACTCCATTTACGTTGTAACTAGCACCAGTTGTGGGGTCTACCAAGAGGTTCCCTGCATACCCAGGGTACGCGCCTTTACCATACACCCCAGTGCATGCCGAACCAGCTTCCAGCGGAGCCTCCTTGGGTCCCTGAAAGTACCCATTCCCAAAAGGGTTCGTTACGGTCCCTGCCAAGAGACTAGCCACGTTGATAACCATGCCATCGAGTCCCACATCGTTGTTGGGTGCAACCAATGGCGGGTTCTGGGGACCATAAATAGGTTGGTGGAATGGCCACGCGCATTGACCCGGGCACTGTGTCTCAGAGTTACCCACCCATATATAAGCGAACTTGTACCGTTTCCCGTTCACGCGCGCCCCCATGGAAGACCCGTGAGTCCCGCACCTACTCGTACAGAACCTCTCCACCGCCACGTCAGAAGAGGTGAGAACAATGTTTATTGCGTTTATCTGTGGACCCTTGGATGCGAGTTTTATGATTTGGTTAGTGCTTAGTGATTTTCCTAATGAGTATTTCTCGTCCAGTATTTGTGTCCCGAGAGTGAGGGATAGTTTCGGGGAAGAGTTTTTGTGGTATTTTTCGGTGGTTTTGAACCACGTGGCAACAGATGGTTGGGCGGTGGTGGGTTTCGGTGAGGAGATTGAGTTGATGAAATCAGCAATGATGGCTTTTTGGGAAGGTTTGAATGTACCGTACCAAATGAGGTTCACTGAGATTTTGCCAGTGAGGAGAGGGCCTTTGTGGTATTGGAATTGTAATTGCGAGTCTAACTCGGTGAGTTTCCTGGCTGAACTCAAATTGAGAATGGAAATTGTTAGAAAAAGAGTGAAGACAACACTTGAGGCTGTGAGAGAGGCCATTTCTATTTCGTATAGAGAGACCAAAGAAAATGGAAGTAAGAAAGTGAGATGTTGTGACTCGGAGTTGAGTTGATGGATATATATATAGTGTGTGTACACATGACGAGACCTAATTGGATAGAGATAGAGAGAGGGGCGTATTGGTGAAGTCAAAATATGGGGTGGGTGCAATGGAATGGAAGTGGCATGAGCCAACTTGATCACGCGTTTTTGTTTTCGTGTTTTGGTATGCACTCTGGATTCATATAATTAAGAAAGATAGTTAAATTTTTATATAAGATGTGATTTGTATATTTTGAATTATTCTTAATAAATATTTAATAGAAATGATATACACATTACAAAGACGAAATAATTTAAATATATTTTAAATTAGAAATATTAAATAAAGTTAGTTATTTAATTAAACCTTATTTATATTTAAATAAAAAATTTGCTATATTTAAGTTCAGTAATATTTGTTTAACTAAATTCAATAAGATTGTGTGGCCTACTCTTACGTTAAGAGTCAATTCATTATTCTTTTAGTTTAATTATGGTCTAATAACTCGTGAGGGAGAGCGGTGACAGAGTATGGCCAGCTAAGGTGGGTGTAGGCATGGATGATAACAGCTGTGGAACAAGACAATAAGACAAAGCAGTGTAGCCTTTGTAGAAGGGCAGGATCCGTCTTATTAGGCTTATAAATGCATGACTTTAATATTCCTCATGGAATATGTGCTGGATCTGCTTGCTAGTTTGGCAGCTTCCCTCCTCTATACTTCAAGGATAAATGAATAATTTCGCTTCTCCGTAATAATGGTTTCAAAAGTAAAATGATGAGAGGGGTATGTGTTAGAACTTATCATGTAAAAGGGTTTCTTTACAATTATTATGGGTTGCAGGCACCAGATTTTAAGCAATTATTTCCAGAGAAGTAAAATAGAAAGAGATATTTTTAATACTAAAGTGAGTTACAATCATGAATATAAAAAAGTTAACTGAATTTTCACTCTCTCATTTTATTTAAATTTATAATTTTGATCCTTTAAATTTATTTAATTTTCATCTGGTCCTCAAAAAATTTTCTCCGTGTTTTTAGTCTCTAATTATATTTTCTATTGAGTGATTAAATGGGTACTATTTTGTGATTGTTTTTCAATCCAAAAAAGTTATTTTAGCTACCCACTCATCTAATTATTCAACGGAGAAGGTAACAAGAGAGACTAAAAATAGTGATAAAAAATTACAGGATCATTAAAAATAGAAAAAATAAATTTATAGAACTAAAAACAAACATTTAAATAAAATCAGGGGGAAAAACTTAATTAATCCTAAAAAAAATAATATTTATTTAAAGTAATGTTTTTCATCTCTTTACATACCTTAAATTCGTCAATAATTGAATCACATTTAAATTTTCATTTAGTTTATTTTCAATGTAAATTATGGTAGGAGTAAAGCACAAAAGTGAGTTGAATTGTGTTAAAAATAAAATTTTAAAAAATGTTTTTTAATGAAAACAACTTCATGTGATTAAATGGACACAATATTCAACAAAATTTTGTAAAACTTCTTCTTAACATAAAACCTTCTTAAAATAAGAGCAAACCTTTTTGGTTAGTCAGGAAACAGATAAAGAATATAAATATTTATATCAGTTCGTCTTAAATCAAGACTACATCTAGTTCATTAGTAATTATTAAGATTTCATTATATCTTTACAAGATACAAATATTCTTTGACCACTATCACAACTTCTTCAGGCTAAAACAAGTATTTTATGTATCAAACCTCTTTTGGCTAAATCTCTAATATTTTTTTAATATAAACCTCCTTGGGCTACCATCAAATTACAGGTAAGATAAAAGAGAGAGTCTAACTTTACATGAAGAACCTCTATTTAGAGAGGAATTTTGCAATTTAGAACAACGAAAGAAGTTATAGAGAGAAAAGTACTGAGATTTTTGGATTTCACATAAAGGTTTTCTACTTTAAATATTTAATCTCTAGCCTTTATATATTAGAAGATCTTAAAATAGTCATGAGACATAGCTTGTAAAGATCATTTGTTAGTAAGAAGCATGTTGGAGAACATACTTGAGCATTTAATATTTTTGCATGAGATGTCTCTTCATGAATGACAGAATTTGGTACTTTAACAACTGAGAAGTACGAGTTTGTAAAAGTGGTATTCTGACACTTCACCTTTATAGTAGGAACTTCTTCTTTTGTTCTTCTTGCTTCTGATTACGACATGCCTTTTCATTTAGATAGAGGATAAGTACATCGTACTTAGACTTTTGTTATACGAGCATTCATCAGCATCTTCAGCAATACGTATCAATGCGACATAATATTGTACAAAGTATCTGATAGAAGAGATAGACTTGTTTTGTTGACGTCTTTGAGTTCATTTTGGACTGAGACAATCAACTTCGTCTCGTAGATTTATCTTGACTTTTTTCTACCCCAAACATTGTGTTTACTTCATCTAATGCCATGACTTAGTGTTTCGTTTGATGATGCTTTCATTTAATGGATTTGTTTGCTGATCAAACTTAACTTCATCTTATGATTTCATTAGAAAATTATCTTTAGGAAATTTTACAAGAATAAGATGTAATAATCAAAATTAAGGGTTTTAATTTATCTTTAATCTTTTCAAACTTAACAATTTTCCCTTTTTAATGATTATAGACCATCCTTATAAAAGTTTGCATAAGTTTTAGCTATCAACTGGAATATAGAATGAGCTAAATGGATAATGGTCATTTTTATATGACTTTAGACTTAACTATCTATATTCAAAAAGGTTAGTTGCATGAACATAATAATTTCTTATTTGTATTGATTAGAGCAAGTAGATATAAATTAAATGGTTGACTTGATCAATGTGATCAATGTCGATATTTATTAAAAGTCAAAAGAATTTTCACATCAAGATGATGTCTTTTTATTTACATAAAGAATTTAAAAAAAACATTAAAAAAATGGATCCCTTTTAAACCAATGCTTCATCTTTCATTCATCACATGACTTTGTAGACCTTCCTCAGACTTTGTCTCCTTTCTTCAAAAACTTTTTGTTCTCCCTCTTGATTTGTGATAAGCAAAAAGAACTAAGCTGCCGGATCTAGAGGTGGAGGACGATTTGCAAGAAGTTACATCAAAGTTAGTACCTGATCCGTTAGAATGAGATGGATTAGGTTGAACCTTTTTAAAGGAGACAAAAATGTGTAAGATGTGGTCAAGAGGGTTACCACCGACGTCTTTGTCCTTCAACTAGCCAACATGATTGAGTTGTATAAATTGAATCAATTTATATTGTGTGACGTTGATGTTGTATTGTTTATAATTGGTTAATTAATTTAAAATCCTAATTTAGCAATAGTTATAATAACTTACAATTATTCTTTGTAAATTGATATTTAAAATATGATATTTTATTCTAAGTAGCTTTTAGAGGTTATTTAATGTAAGGAATAAAAGATTAGTAGTAAAACGTTATGTGCACAGTCAGTTTGTGAAGTAAGGGCAAAACAGTCATTTATCACTTATTCTGTAACCTTGGGTCAAAGGTGCCCACTAACCTCAAACACAATGTCTAACATTGTTTTAGAATTAATTATAAGTGAATGGTAAACTAATAATAATTAAGATAAGAAAGTTAAATTTATGACAAAAGTCAAGTCATTAATGGTAAGGATGTAAATACCGTAGTTTTTCCTTATTGGGAAAGAAATTGAGTTGAGATTTAAAATGGGTAGAGAATTAAATTATAGACCCATAACAAAGCAAATAAAATTCTTACGAACCCAGAGAAACTGAAACGGGGATAATCAGAGACCTCGGGAACCTAATAGGCCTCACATTTGCATTGTGGGCCTATATGAGTGTTTAACCTAATCTTAGGACACCCAACCCTAGATGTGGGCCCCACCTTCACCCTAAAATCTGAATACTAAGGAATGTTACAGCCAATATACTCCCATTTCCTCATTTTTCTTCCTTGGTCGTCACTCCACTTCTTCCCCTATTCTCCATTTTCTCCTCTTCTCTTCTTCTTCTTGCACTCTCTCTTCTTCTCCTATCCAACCAGCCACAACCACCACGCCACCACCACTTTTCCTCCACGCCAAAATCTTCTCTTGAAGGAGGAACAAGGAAGCTTCACGGTTAGCTCTTGGGTACACACACAAATTCGTTTTGCAAAGTTCATTTAAGGTATGGGGGTTTCTATTTTCAAAAGTGGATTCGTGTTTGTATCTTCATTATTCTTCCTCATTTGCTCTGTTTTTGTTGTGCAACCAGAACCCTAGAGTGGTGACAGGAGTTTTGAATTTGATTTCTCTATGAGACAACCTTAATGGAAGTTTAACAACTAAAATACTAAGAGAATGACTTGGTACAAGAGGAACCTGAACTTGGATGCTGGAAAAGGATGAACTTGAGTAAAAAGGAATGAGATTTAGGTTAAAATATGAGTTCTCTGATAATAAAATGAAATTATCGGGCTAAAGGGCCAAACTAGGACTTGTAGAGTATATGAGTTTGTGAAGTTGATGATTATTAGTGTAAATTGGGATTATCTTGATGGTATGTGAAAATGTTGTTAAGTCAAAATGACTTAAAATCTTAATTTTGATAATTAAAAGACAGGCTCACAGGGAAGAATGATCAAACAGATCATTATCAGCATAGACGAAAGATGCACCCTCAAACAGAAGACGCAACAGACGAAAGGTTCAAGTCATCATGCTTCAAAACAACCTCATCAGTGAAGAACCTTCAAGGATCAAGGCTGAGAGCTCTCCTCAACTTCAAGTCATGCGCTCAAGAATGAAGATTGAAGTTGAAGACGAAGAAAGCAAACAGACGAATGAATTCAACACACAACTCATCTATTTGTTCATTCCTCTATCAGTTTAATGAAGTTCAGACGTTGGGTAACACGTGCATTTATTTCAAATCAAGTTGTTACTCAGAAGCTTCTACAAGTGGAAAGAGATTTCAAAATAAACCTCTGCAACACAAAAAGCAGTTGCACGTTTCTGTGAAATCTCTGAGCAAATCAGTCAAAGCGCGATCTCACACTAACATCGGCTGACTTTGCATTAAATGTTCTGATTGCTCACTCTGCCAGATGTGGAAGTACCCAAGACAAAGGACTAACGTTCAAATCTACAGTCTAACGGATACTTCACGAAGATGTCTATAAAGTATTGCTTTGATTATTTCTATCTGCTTACTAATAGGGGATAATAACTTAAACTTAATCTTTAATTAAAATCAATCTTTGAAAGAGAAGTTTAAGTTTGCGTCTGATCAAACCTTTCCAATACAGACGCAAAATGCATCGTCTGAAAATTTTTTAACTTATAAACACAATTCGACCCCTCTTCTTGTGTATTTATATTTTATAGTTTGGTATCAGAGCTCAACCTCTAAGGGTTGAGCGCCTGACAACTGCTAGAGGAAAAGATCCGGGATATAGAACTCCAAGACGATGCTGATTGCAGAAGGATCCTCTATGAACAAACCTCCAACTTTCTCTAAAGATGATTATCCTTACTGGGAGGATAGAATGCAAATGTACATCAAGTCCACTCAATACAGACTCTGGAATATTATCACTGAAGGAGATATTCCCCTAACTAAACTAGAAGCTCAATGGGGGAATGAAGAATACACAATAATGGAGTTCAACAACAAAGTTCGTTATGCCATAATGTGCGCTCTTTCTAGGATAGAATACAACAGATTCTATGCCTACAAAACTGCCAAGGAGCTTTGGGATGCTTGACACACGCGCCGAACGTGCGTCAAATAATACCGAAGTCTAGCTACTACTTTGCAGTAATAGTGGATTCGGATCGTTTCCTTACGGATTACTTTGTTACTTCTCTGTAGCCAAAATTTTAAATGCAATTTTTGGGGGTTTTTGTGTAGGGGAAAAATTAAAGGCAATTAAATAGTAAAAATTAACCAATGACAGTAATTAAACAATAATAAAAAAATAATTAATAGATGATTAAAAAGCACCAACCCGATCTCTGTCAGATCCTAATTTTCCTCATCGGTTCAACAAAAAAGTGGCACTCATCTATGCAGTGCATTGGAACTGAGATCTCTGCATGCCAACACTAAACTAATGCTCTAAGATCTTAAAGAATTATCATCGAACACTTGGTGACCTTTAAACTCACACGATCGCATGAGAGCACCCAACTTGGTTTCGAATCATATAATTAGTTCTCTGCATTCATTATCAATCAACAACGATAGAATCAATAATCTCAATCCAAAATATTTATCAACATAATGAAATCAAAATTATAGAATCTAAAACGAGTGCTCATGCAATTGAAAACGGAGAACCTAAGGAAATTAGGGATCTTATTGAGATCGAATTGGTTGATGAAATTAGTTGCGCATAATTGAAATTAGACTAAGCATAAATTGGGATTGCATATTAGAACAATTAAATTGCAACAAGAGAGAGAGAAATAGAATTGGAATGACAAACCTGAAAACCCTAGCAGAGCGACTTGAAAGGAAAAGAGCAATGGTGAAAATTGAAATTAATTGAAAGGTAAAAAGTGTGCATCAGATTTTTAGGTTTGGGGTGTTATATAAGGGGTAAATCATGTGCAAGGCACATGATTTTTAAGTATCTGAACAACCCAATTCATAACCCAATTACAACTTTACAAAATGAGCCAATTACATTGATTTAAAAATGGCCTATAATAATTCTTCACGCTGGAATTCCCGCATCAATTTCGTGCATCACTTTCAAGCCTCATTTCACCTAAGATGCAGTCCGAATTTGCTCTTCATGTCTTCATAGCTTTCGTAACTCTTCGAGTACTCTTTAATTTGACATATAATGGAGCTCAAACAGAGTTCTGTGGTAAGATTTATGCTTGTTTTAGTGAACCTTGTCAAACTCATAAATGCATAAAATCATGCTAATTGACCATTAATTATGTTGTATTAGGATATAAAAGATGCAGAGAAAGTAATCATCATAATGACTCATCAATGCTCTAAAAATATCTCATGAAGGAACTGAGGATGTTAGACTCAGAAAAGCTGCCACCCTTCAAAGAGAGAACGAAATGTTCTCCATACAGAAAGGAGAATCTATAAACGGAATGTTTGGAAGATTCTAAACAATTTTGAAGGCTAACTGCTTTAGGCATCACCTTCTCAAAAGCCCAAAACAACATCAAGATTCTAGATAGTCTTCCTGCTCCATGGGAAGCCTTGTCCATTGTTTTATCTATTGGCAAAGACATGAAAGCTTTAACTCTCGATGAATTCACCGGTGGCCCGAGAGTACATGAAGTTCACCTGAGCAAAAGGGATAAAATCAAAGTCAAAGAGCCTATTGCTCTACCATCCATTGATGAAGCTCAAAAAGAAGAGTCCAGTAAGAGAGACAAAAAGAAACACAGAGTTCTTAAAGCTAACTCAACTGAATTTGACAATTCAGAAGATTCAACAGATGACGAGATCTCCTTGATGGCTAGGAGATTCAAGAGAATGATGATGAAGAAAGGACGAGGCCAAAGATTCTTCAAAAGAACAGACAGACAGTTCCCTGAGAAACCATCCAACAAAGAAGAAGAATCAGAAGTAATCTGCTATGAGTGCAGAAAACCAGGGTATATAAAAACTGATTGCCCAAGGTTGAAGAAGAGGTGGAATCCCAAAAGAGACAATAAGAAGGAAAACCTACTCACCTGGGAGGACCTCGATATAGAAAGTTCAGATGACTCTGGCAAAGAAGAAACTGCTAATATATGTCTCATGGTAGGAGACTCAAAATCATCTGAGGTGAAAATTCGGAACAAATCTTATCCATCATCTTCTGATTCATATTCTGATGATGAAGAAATTTCTTATGATGTTTTTCTCACGAACTCTCAATTATAGATCAAGAATATAAATCTTGCAAAACCAAGCTAAAAATAGTTGTGGAAGAAGTCTCAATACTAAAAGCTATATATGAAAGTCTGTCACAAAAAGGAACATCAGACGGAGCATCTTCTCAAGATGAATCTGAAAAGAATCATCTTCTTTCTGAAATCAAAAGATTGAAAGAAGAAAATGATTCCTTAAGAAAAGATTTAATCAAGTTCACATCAAGTTCTTCTAAGCTTAAAAATATATTAACTTATGTAAGACCTCCCTTTGATAAAAGTGGATTTGGTTACAATCCCAGTACAGACGAAAAGAAGTCATCAATTGTTTCGTCTGTATGTAAAGGCATGCATGCAAATTATAACAAGATTCCAAATGTATATAAAAGTCATCCAAAGACTTTTAAAATAAGAAAAACCTTTACTAACAATGCAGGACCCAAGAAGATTTGGGTACCAAAATCACATATTATTCTTGTTGCAGATATCCTTAACAGAAAGAAAGAAGGATTCAAGCTGGTATCTAGACAGTGGATGCTCGCGACACATGACATGAAGCTTGTCTATGTTCCAAGACCTCAGACCAAGTAAAGGGTTTGTCTCATATGGGTCCGAAAAGGGTAAGATTCTAGGGATTGGGACTGTTGGTAAGACACCCAACCCACTTATACAAAATGTGTCGTATGTTGAAGGGCTAAACTTTAATCTGCGTAGCATAAGTCAATTTTGTGACAGTGGATATGAAGTTTCCTTTAACTCTGATGAGTGCATAGTTAGAAACAATGATAAATTTGTTGGACTTGAAGCTTGAAGAATGCTGTTGTGTCTCTCTTATGTGTTTTGGTTTTGATTAATGTATTTTCGGTTTTCCATAGATGAAGTGTAAGTAGGATATATCTATGTATTGATTGTTGAGTATAGGCATATATGTGTTGAGTTCTTTGTATTGAGGCCCCAGAGATGTTTTAAACTTGTGTATGGTTGATCAAGTGACTAATGTTTGATTTCCAATTGTGAAAAACAGCTTTGAAAAATCTGGAAATCCATTTTTCACTGATGTAATCGATTACAGGCTTGATGTAATCGATTACATTGATCTTCCCCTCTGGTGTAATCGATTACATGGGTAATGTAATCAATTACATGTTTTTGGCCCTCTGGTGTAATCGATTACATCATTATTGTAATCGATTACATGGCCTGGTAACACTGATGTAATCGATTACATCTCGTTGTAATTGATTACATGCCTGGAAAATTCAAATTGGAGGGTTCTAACGGCTAGTGTAATCGATTACATGCATTTGGGATCAATTACATTGACCGTTGTAGCTCAGTTTTGCACGTTTTCTCCCTCCAAATTTGCTCTATAAGTATAATCTTGATGAAACATATGAAGGAGCTGAAAACCTAGCTTCTTAAAACAATTCCTACACTTTCATATGCTCTAAATCTAGAGTTCATCAAGGTTTTCAAAGACAAAGGGGAAACTTGATTCTTTCCATTGATTGGGTGGATTTCATAGAGCTCATTTGTGATCAGATTCTGCACTTGAGGTGTATTCTTTACTGATCTTTGTATTTTCCAATTCTGAGTTGTTGCTCTAGGAGAGAGGTCTCTCTAGATAGAGCATTGTGTTTGAGAAGTGATTCTCAAAGTTTTGATCTTGGAGGTGCCAAGGTCTGGGAAGTTCTGTTCTTCAGATTGAAGAACAGTTTTGGGTGTTTTGATTTCTGTTTGTATTGCTTGTTGCAGAGTGAATGTAAAAGGATACAAAAGAAATCATTTGATAGTGGAAAGCCAATCGCAACAGTTGTTGGGTTGGGACCGACGAGTAAATGATTATAACCAAGATACATCGTGCACTCATCTTCTTCCTTACTCTCTTTACAGTTTTCACTATATTGTTATTGATAATATTCTGCTTTGTATTTGGAAACTGCATTGATAATCAACTCATTAATTGGTTTAGGAATAGAATCAGTAATTGAACTTGTAATTGAATCTGTAATTAAAAGGTAATTGATAGGTAATTAAAAGGAATTAGAAACAAGCGAATTTGGGGTAAAGTTTAACAAGAATCTATTCACCCCCTCTAGATTCACACATAGGGACCAACAATTGGTATCAGAGCTACTTCTAGTAAGTTGCTCTAGAATTTGATCCATAATGGCCAGTAATCAATTACCATTTGCTGAAGGTGCCTCTATTAAAAGACCTTCTCTGTTTTGTGGAGATAACTATCCATTTTGGAAAGTTAGAATGAAAATCTTTATGGAGTCTATAAATAAAAACATTTGGCAAGCTGTTATAACTGATTTCAAAATCCCCACATATATAGTTGATGGAAATGAATTAGAAAAACCATTTGAGAAGTGGGAACCAGAAGAAATTAGAAGAGCAGAAAATGATGCTAAAGCTTTAAATATTATACATTCTGCTTTAAACTCTGATGAATTTTTTAGAATTTCAGCTTGTAACACAGCTAAAGAAGCGTGGGATCTTATCATGGTGACTCATGAAGGTACTCCTGAGGTGAGAAGAGCTAGAAAGAACACACTCATCCAAGAATATGAAATGTTCAGAATGGCACAAGGTGAGTCTATCATGGACATGCAGAAGCGATTCACACACATTGTGAATCACCTCAAAGGACTCAGTAAGGTCTTTGTTGAGGAAGAGGTAAACATAAAGGTGCTGAAGTCTCTAAGCAGAAAATGGCAACCAACGATCCACAAACCATTACAGAATCAAAGAACTTGGCCTTAATGACAAGTGCTGAGTTGTTTGGTAAGCTGAGAGAATATGAGATGGATATGTCACGTATGGCTGATGAAGAGCAAAAGGACAAGAAGGCTAAGAGTTTGGCACTCAAAATGGAGGACACAGCTAGTGATAATGATGCATCATCAAGCTGTGGAAATGAGTCTGAGCAAGAAATGAATCTCATGGTCAGAAAGTTCAAAAGGTTCATGAAGAAGGACAACAACAAAAAGAGATTCAACAATGCTAAAAGGGCTCATCTTCAAAGATCACATGCTATGAATGTGGCAAGGCTGGACACTATAGATCGTAGTGTCCTAACTTGAAGAAATCAAATAGCAGTGAGCCTAGAAGAGTGGAGCAAGAAGAAAAACCCAAGAAGGACCGGTATCGGAAGAAAAAGGCCTACATTGCTTGGGAAGAAAATGACTGCTCATCCTCTAGTGAAAGCGAAAATGAGGAAGCCAACTTATGTCTTATGGCTAAACCAGAATCGGATAATGAGGTAAGTGATTCTGAATCCTCTAAAAATGATAATGATTATGATGAACTATATACTGCTTTTTGTGAGTTATTTAAAGAAGCAGAAAAATTTGAAAAACTAAGTAAGGTTTTGAAAAACAGAGTTGCAGATTTAGAAAATGAAATTTCTGTTTTGAAAACCAATATTCAAGAATTGAAAGATGAAAATGATAAGTTGAAATTGCCCTGTTCAAAGTGTAAATCTTTTACTGCCCCTTTGAAAAAGAATAACAAGAAGTTCCATACATTTAAACAAACCAGCAAGTATAGAAACTTCTCATGTAGTTATTGTATGCAATCTGGACATAATCATTATAACTGCATGATTAGAAAGAAAGGCTTAGATAATGGATTGTTTAAATGGATTAAGAAAGATAGTCATTGTTCTAACATGAAAGGACCCAACAAGATTTGGGTACCAAAAATCAAATGATATCCTTCTTTGTGTAGGTGTGCTTGAGAGCCAAACACTCAACATGGTATTTGGATAGTGGCTGCTCAAGACATATGACGGGTGACAAGAGTAACTTTATCTCCTTCAAATCCAAAGAATCTGGTTCAGTAGTATATGGAGATAATAACAAAGGCAAAATTCTGGGTATTGGTGATGTTGGAGACAAATCCAACTCCGGAATTGAAGATGTACTGCTTGTAGAAGGGTTGAAGTTCAATCTTCTGAGTATTAGCCAATTGTGCGACAAAGGCTATCAAATTTCATTCGACAAAGGCTGCTGCAAGATCAATAACAGCGAATCGAATGAGGTATTGATGGTAGGTAAGAGAAGAGGTAACATCTATATACTTGAACTTGATCATTCATCATCATATCATGCATGTCTTACGTCTAATGATGATCTATCTTGGCTTTGGCATAGACGTATAGCACATATTGATGTTCATCAACTTAATAAACTGTCATCTAAGAACTTAGTAGAAGGACTACCTGAATTAAAGTTCAAAAGAGAAGGCCTATGTGATGCATGTCAGAAAGGCAAGCAATCTAGAAACTCTTTCAAATCCAAAAATGTTGTTTCAACTTCTAGACCGCTTGAATTGCTGCACATGGATCTCTTTGGTCCATCTAGAACTGCTAGTTTAGGTGGAAATCTATATGGATTAGTTGTTGTAGATGACTACTCTCGTTTTGCTTGGGTGGCTTTTATACCAAGTAAAGACACCACTTTCAAAGTTTTCAAAATACTTGCTAAAAAGATTCAAAACGAAAAAGATTTGAAAATCAAATCCATTAGAAGTGATCATGGAGGGGAATTTGAAAATGAACATTTTGAAAAGTTTTGCGAAAAATATGGAATCAATCACAATTTTTCCGCTCCAAGAACTCCACAACAAAATGGGGTTGTTGAGAGGAAAAACAGATCTTTAGTAGAACTAGCAAGAACTATGTTGAATGAAAGTGATTTGCCTAAATATTTTTGGGCTGATGCAGTTTCCACTGCGTGCTATGTTCTAAATAGAATTGTGATTCGACCTCTTTTAAAGAAAACCCCCTATGAACTCTATAAAGGCAAGAAACCCAATATCTCTCATTTTCAGGTATTTGGGTGTAAGTGTTTTGTTTTGAATAATAGCAAAGAGCCTCTTGGTAAGTTTGATGCCAAGGCTGATGAGGGTGTGTTTATTGGGTATTCATCATCAAGTAAAGCATATAGAGTTTTTAATAAAAGGAGAATGTGCATTGAGGAATCTGTGCATGTCAAGTTTGATGAAACTAACAATCCCCAAAAGGGAAGTGTGTTTGTTGATGATGATGAGCATGTAGGTGAAGAAAGCACAAGCAAAGAAGAACAGCAAGAACCACCAACTACTTCTCATGAGTTTCCAAAAGAATGGAGGAAACCAAGAGATTTATCTCTTGACAACATCATTGGAGACATCCATAAGGGAGTATCTACTAGATCTACTCATAACATGTTCTGTGATGATTATGCATTTGTATCTCAATTTGAACCTTCTTGTGTTGATGATGCTATAAATGATGATTATTGGATGAATGCTATGCAAGAAGAATTGAATCAGTTTAAAAGGAATAACGTATGGGAGTTAGTACCTTTTAAAAGAGATATGAATGTAATTGGAACAAAATGGGTGTTTAAGAATAAGTTAGATGAGAATGGAGTTGTGGTTAGGAATAAGGCTAGACTAGTAGCTAAGGGATATAATCAACAAGAAGGAATAGATTTTGGTGAAACATATGCCCCTGTTGCTAGACTAGAAGCTGTTAGAGTCTTACTTGCTTTTGCCTGCATACATGATTTCAAGTTGTTTCAAATGGATGTTAAAAGTGCTTTCTTGAATGGCTATATCAATGAAGAAGTTTTTGTTTCACAACCTCCTGGATTCACTGATTTCAGATACCCTGAACATGTGTACAAACTCAAGAAGGCCCTATATGGTCTTAAACAAGCCCCTAGACAATGGTATGAAAAGCTAAGTAAATTTCTTCTGTCAAAAGGGTTCTGCATAGGTAATGTTGACAAAACTCTTTTCATAAGGAGGAAGTCAAATTGTATTTTGTTGGTTCAAGTTTATGTTGATGATATTATATTTGGATCAACTAATAAATCTCTGTGTGAAGAGTTTGTGAATAGCATGCAGGGGGAGTTTGACATGTCTATGATGGGAGAACTCAAATTCTTCCTAGGATTGCAAGTCAAACAACTGAAAGATGGAATCTTCATACATCAAGCAAAGTACACCAAGGAATTGTTGAAGAAATTCGACATGGAGAGTTGTAAGATCTCAAACATTCCTATGTCAACTAATCTCTACTTGGATAATGATGCAGCTGGACAAAGTGTAGACCAATCAAAATATAGAGGGATCATTGGATCACTCTTGTACCTCACAGCAAGTAGGCCAGACATCATATTCAGTGTGTGTTTGTGCAAGATTCCAATCTGCACCAAAGGAATCACACATGGCAGCTGTGAAGAAAATCTTGAAGTATCTCAAAGGAACTACGAACTGTGGTTTGTGGTATCCAAAAGGTACGTATCCCACATTGGTTGGTTTTAGTGATCTTGACTTTCTTTGGTTGTAAAACTGATAGGAAAAGCACAAGTGGTGTGTGTCATTTGTTTGGAGGAAGCTTGGTCTCATGGTATAGCAAGAAGCAAGCCTGTGTAGCTCTTTCAACTGCAGAGGCAGAGTATGTAGCTGCAGGTAGCTGTTGTGCTCAGACCATTTGGCTGAAGCAACAATTGGAGGATTTTGGACTTAAGCTTGATCATATTCCAATCAAGTGTGACAACACAAGTGCCATCAGTATCACAAAGAACCCGGTTTTACACTCAAGAACGAAGCACATTGAAGTGCGTCATCACTTCATTAGAGATCATGTTGAGAAGGGAGATGTTGAGGTGGAATTCATTGACACAGAAAATCAACTCGCGGATATCTTCACCAAACCTCTGCCCAAGGAGAGGTTCTTCAAACTTAGAACCAATCTTGGTATTCTAAGTGAAGAACATCTCACATAAAGTGTTGTAAGTATGTTAGTTTAATCATTCATTTGTGCTTAAACTTGATATGAATTCATTGCATAACATGATCTTGACCTTTTATATGATGAATCAAATGCTTCTCAATCATCCTATATGTGAAAATCATTAACATTGCAGCTCATAGCTTTATTTCAACTTGTTTTCTGGTTTTCTATAGGATGTAATCGATTACAACGTGTATGTAATCGATTACATGATATTTAGGTTCTGATGTAATCGATTACAATAACAATGTAATCGATTACATGGGGTTTTTGGTTCTGATGTAATCGATTACATCGTGAATGTAATCGATTACATGCGCTCTGGAAGAGTTTTTCAGAGCTTTGTTCTTCGTTTCTGGGCTTTGTGTTCTATGTTTTTGGAAGCCCATTTGCACACATTCACTGAACCTAGTCTTCTGTGATCCTTATTAGTGCTGTGTTAGGGTTTTTCTTTCACATTCACATTCCCTTCCAAACCCTAATCTCTCACGGCCACCCTTCTTTTTCACCACCAACATTAAACAATGGAAGGACCAAGGAGCAGCAAGAGAATGAAAACAAGAGCTCATAGGAATGCCCAAGAGGAAAGACGCACGAAGCACAAGCAAGAATCCTCCTCCAAGAGAAAAGCTCCTGCTACATCCGGAGAAGACGTGGGTCGTCCTCACAACGCTTGGTTCACGTCTGCTGAACAAGAGTCCAAATTCTATATGGATTTTGCAACCAAGGAACTCGTACCTGCGAAGATTCTTGATCTACAATGGCTGGACAATGAGGGTTTCACGTTTCACTCCATGCTTAGAGATCAGAACTTGGAGAAATTCGTTGGGCTGAAGGGTTTCATATACCCTGATTTGGTAAGAGTATTCTATGCCAATATGAAAACTCATTCTGGTTCTAGGAGAGTGAAATCTGAGGTCAAGGGTGTGTCCATTGTTTTGACTCCTGATTTGTTCTTTCAATATGCTGGGATAACTGATGATGGTATTATTCCCACTGTGGAAAATCTGATGGAAGTGGGTTTTGAGCTTGAGAAAAATGCTTTCTATATGAGCATGTTGAAGAATCCTGAGGCATGGGAAGCCGAAACAGCGAAAGGAAGGAGAGAGGTTTGAGAAAGACCTTTGGCATTGGCGATCTTAACACCGATGATCGTCTTCTTCACTATACGATATCTTTGGATTTTGGCAGCAAGAGGAACCAACCATGCCCAAATCATGGAAGAAGATTTGGTGTTGATGGCTGCTATGAAGAACGGTATTCAAGTGGATTGGGCTCGTGTTATGATGGAAAATATGGTCAAAGTTCAGAGGAAGCCTGAATACAAATGTCCTTATGGATTGTTCATCTCTCGTATCCTTGAGCATTGTCAGGTGGATGTTTCCAATGAAAGTCGCGAATTGGTGAAAGATATTCAGATCATTGGAGATATGGCATTAAAGAAGATGCGTTTGGTGAAAACCCCAGCTGGATGGGTTTCAAGAGATGATGTGCGACCACAACAACAAGAACAACCACAACCAGAAGAACATCCTCCTTCTGATGATGATGGGGATTCAGCGGCTGGGGAGTACATCCCTAAGTCTAGATTTGAGTCCATTGTGCTAGATAGGTTGGAGGAGATGGATAAGCGCCAAGAGGATCTAGGAAAGCAAATTAAAGACTTGGATAGGAATCAAAATTTGCGTTTCCTTGACATGAAATCATTGATGGAAACCATCATGGAGCGCCTCAACCAAGATGATGATGATGGTGATGATCAGTGACTCCTCTGCTGTATCTCTCTTTTTGGTTTGATATACCAAATAGGGGGAGAATAGTTAGGATATCCTAGATAGGGGGAGTTGAGAATTGAGTTGAGAGTAGCTTTGATAGGTTGTTTTGTTTAGCTAATATTGTTTAGGAGATCTTATGTTTTGAAGTTTTTACTGTTTTATTGATTTCTGAACTATGTTAAGTGTTTGCTTTTGATATTAAATAAAATTTGGTTTGTTTTATGATTCATTGGTCTTGATCTATATTTGTTTTAGAATCATGTCATACATACTTGAATGAATGGTTGATTAGTAGTGCATATACATATGGTATTTTCTGGAGATTTCTAACATATGCAGGATTTTCAAAGAACAACACATATCCTAACTCTAGGAAAACCTCAAATGTGATTTGGTACATCAAAACCAAAAAGGGGGAGATTGTTGGACTTGAAGCTTGAAGAATGCTGTTGTGTCTCTCTTATGTGTTTTGGTTTTGATTAATGTATTTTCGGTTTTCCATAGATGAAGTGTAAGTAGTATATATCTATGTATTGATTGTTGAGTATAGGCATATATGTGTTGAGTTCTTTGTATTGAGGCCCCAAAGATGTTTTAAACTTGTGTATGGTTGATCAAGTGACTAATGTTTGATTTCCAATTGTGAAAAACAGCTTTGAAAAATCTGGAAATCCATTTTTCACTGATGTAATCGATTACAGGCTTGATGTAATCGATTACATTGATCTTCCCCTCTGGTGTAATCGATTACATGGGTAATGTAATCGATTACATGTTTTTGGCCCTCTGGTGTAATCGATTACATCATTATTGTAATCGATTACATGGCCTGGTAACACTGATGTAATCGATTACATCTCGTTGTAATTGATTACATGCCTGGAAAATTCAAATTGGAGGGTTCTAACGGCTAGTGTAATCGATTACATGCATTTGGGATCAATTACATTGACCGTTGTAGCTCAGTTTTGCATGTTTTCTCCCTCCAAATTTGCTCTATAAGTATAATCTTGATGAAACATATGAAGGAGCTGAAAACCTAGCTTCTTAAAACAATTCCTACACTTTCATATGCTCTAAATCTAGAGTTCATCAAGGTTTTCAAAGACAAAGGGGAAACTTGATTCTTTCCATTGATTGGGTGGATTTCATAGAGCTCATTTGTGATCAGATTCTGCACTTGAGGTGTATTCTTTACTGATCTTTGTATTTTCCAATTCTGAGTTGTTGCTCTAGGAGAGAGGTCTCTCTAGATAGAGCATTGTGTTTGAGAAGTGATTCTCAAAGTTTTGATCTTGGAGGTGCCAAGGTCTGGGAAGTTCTGTTCTTCAGATTGAAGAACATTTTTGGGTGTTTTGATTTCTGTTTGTATTGCTTGTTGCAGAGT
This sequence comes from Hylodesmum podocarpum, assembly GCA_026586105.1. Taxonomy (NCBI): domain Eukaryota; kingdom Viridiplantae; phylum Streptophyta; class Magnoliopsida; order Fabales; family Fabaceae; genus Hylodesmum; species Hylodesmum podocarpum. The sequence continues at coordinate 124,861 of JALJEV010000071.1, read as the reverse complement.
GAATGTAAAAGGATACAAAAGAAATCATTTGATAGTGGAAAGCCAATCGCAACAGTTGTTGGGTTGGGACTGGACGTGGGCAGTTGGCCGAACCAGTATACATCGTTGTGCACTCATCTTCTTCCTTACTCTCTTTACAGTTTTCACTATATTGTTATTGATAATATTCTGCTTTGTATTTGGAAACTGCATTGATAATCAACTCATTAATTGGTTTAGGAATAGAATCAGTAATTGAACTTGTAATTGAATCTGTAATTAAAAGGTAATTGATAGGTAATTAAAAGGAATTAGAAACAAGCGAATTTGGGGTAAAGTTTAACAAGAATCTATTCACCCCCCCCCTCTAGATTCACACATAGGGACCAACAAAATTCATTCTATTTAAAGGTAAAAGAAAGAACAATCTATATGAGGTTTGTCTTTCTGACCTTAGTGATCAGAATGTAACATGTCTAATCTCAGCAGACGATGAGAAGGAAATATGGCATAAAAAGCTTGGACATTTAAGTCTGAAATATATTTCAAAAATATCCAAGAGAAATCTTGTGAAAGGCTTGCCAAATATTTCTTGAAAATCTAATCGTCTGTGTGAACCTTGTCAGCATGGGAAACAACTTAAATCATCTTTCAAATCTAAAGATGTTGTTTCTACGACAAGACCGCTAGAATTCTTACACATTGATCTCTTTAGTCCTACCCAGACGCAAAGTCTAGGAGGAAAGAGATATGGATTTGTCATTGAAGATGACTACTATACATGGGTATACTTCCTAGCTCATAAACGCAAGTCATTTAATGTCTTTGAGATTTTCTGCAAACGTATTCAAAATGAGAAAGAAGTATGTATTGCATCTGTAAGAAGTGATCACGGAACTGAATTTGAAACTTTTGAGTTTAAAGCCTTTTGTTTTCAAAATGGTATAGTCCATAATTTTTCGTCTACAAGAACTTCTCAACAGAATGGAGTTGTGGAAAGGAAAAATAGGACTTTACATGAAATGGCTAGAACTCTTTTACATGAAAGTTCACTTCCAAAATATTTTTGGGTAGAAGTAATAAATACATCTTGTTTTTTACAAAACAGAATTTTGATAAGACCCATATTGAATAAGACTCCTTATGAATTATGGAGAGGAAGAAGACAAAACATATCTTATTTCCATCCATTTGGACGTGAATATTTCATTCTCAATACTAAGGATCATCTTGGAAAGTTTAACTCAAAGATCTGTAAGGGATTCTTTTTTGGATATTCTAATACATCTAAATCTTATAGAGTTTTCAACTCTAAAACTCAAGTTGTAGAAGAATTCATTCATGTCAGATTTCAAGAAAATTCAAAGGCTAACAAAGAAATGTCAGACCTAGAAACATCATTTGATCTTTTGCAGGTCAACCCATCAAGTCAACAAAATGATGTTGTCGTCAAACGAACCCTCATCGTCTACTCTTCAACCTGACAATGTCCAGACTCCAGTCAGAACGTGGAAATTTGCCTCAAATCACTCCCAAGATCTGATCGTAGGAGACAAGCATCAAGGAGTGCAAACTAGGTCAGATTTTAAAGATCTTTTTGGATATGCTTTGGTGTCAGAAATTGAACCCAAAAGCATTAAGGAAACACTTAACGAAGATGACTGGATATGTGTCATGGAAGAAGAACTTAACCAGTTCACTAGAAATGGTATATGGACTCTGGTAGAAAAGCCCAAAGATAAAAGCATCATTAGAATGAGATGGGTTTTCAGAAACAAGCTGGATGAAGCGGGAAAAGTCGTCAGAAACAAAGCAAGGTTAGTGGTTCAAAGGTATAATCAACAAGAAGGTATTGAATTCACTAAAACCTGTGCACCTATTGCTAGATTAGAAGCCAAGTGCTTGATACGACAGACTAAGCTCTTTTCTACTTAAAAATGGTTTTTCAAGAGGAAAAGTTGATACCACCTTGTTTAAGAAAAACCTCTCAAAGGATTTCATTATTATGCAAATATATGAAGATGATATTGTTTTTAGTGCAACTAATGAATCTTTGTGCAAATACTTCTTTAAGCTTATGTAGATTGAGTTCGAGATGAGCATGATAGGAGAGTTGAAATTCTTCTTAGGTTTGCAGATTAAGCAGTCGAATCAAGGCATCTATATCCATTAACAAAAATATACAAAAGAACTCTTAAAGAGTTCAAAATGGATAATGTCAAACCTATGAAAACTCTCATGCATTTATCTGGAGCTAGTTTAAGTAAATATGAGTCTGGAAAGTCTGTTGATCAGACTGTATACCGATGTATGATTTGATCTCTTCTTTATTTAACCGCTAGCATACCAGACATTATGTTTAGCGTCTGTCTATCTTTGTGCATGATTCCAGCCTACCCTAAAAGAATCTCATCTACAAGCTGTAAAGCGTATATTAAGAAATCTTGTTGGATCCACTGATCTCTCTTTGTTTTAGAAAAGAAACGATGATTTCAATTTGAGTGGGTTCTGTGATGCTAATTATGTTGGTGATAAAGTGGACAGAAAGAATACAAGTGGAGCATGCCAATTTCTGGGATCATCACTTATTTCTTGGTCGAGCAAGAAACAAAACTCCTTAGCACTATCTATAACAGAAGTAGAATATGTTTCTGTTGTTGGGTGTTGTTCACAACTATTATGGGTAAAACATCAACTTGAAGATTATTCTAAGTTTGAAAATCATATACTTGTATATTGTGATAATACCAGTGCAATCTGTTTGAGCAAAAATCTTATTCATCATTCAAAGGCTAAGCATATTGAAATCAAATTTCATTTCATTAGAGATTATGTTCAAAAAGGTATCTTTGATATGCAATTTGTGCAAACTGATTTCCAATGGGCTGATATATTTACAAAAGCTTTAGACAAAACTAGATTTAAGTTCATAAAAGAAAATTAGGGAATTATCCCTTTATCTGAATAAGTTTTTTGGTTTGATCAATCTTTCAGTCTATTTATTGCTTTCGTCTGCATATTTTACATCAACATTATTTCTTGTTAAGACGAAACAATATGTCTGATCAAAAGTTGAATTAGTCTGTTTGACTCTTCAACAAACGCAACGCTATGTTATCTTTTAACATTTTATTGAGTGTGCAGGACGTAGCATTTAATGTGTCTGACATATATAGCAAAAAGTTCTTGAGAAAGTGAGACACGTGCAGAATTTACAGAGTCAATTCAATCATTAGAAGAAAGCCTCAAAGAGAAAACGTCAAATCAAGACGGTTACTTTTCTTTCGTCTACTCCTTGACCTAGAAACTGCTTTACCTCTCTCTATATATGCTTATGTCAAGAGTGATTTGCCTCCTACAACTTTCTACTCTAAAAATCTTACTGCGCAAAAAGAACTCTCACTCTATCTAAAACTTTGTAGTTTTGAAAAACGCAAATGGCCGACAAGAACACCAAAGCTGCCTATGAAGAGACTGAAACCAACTTCTTTGACGAGGAATGGTTTCTTCCTAGTCAATATATCTCCAGAGGAGCATGGTTGATGGAAGCATATGTTGAGTATTGGAGGGATTGTGTCCTTCTTCCTTAAGGAATTGATGGTCTTATCTCAAAGGATGAATATGTTATCAACCCAGAGACAATTGTTGCGACTGCAAAATGCAAGAATGAAAGAGTCATCTACAAGCCGAATTGGAATGTTCACCTAGATAGCAACTTAATTGATGAGATGTTATACGAAAGAGCTCGAACTTCTGGAGTTGAAAAGCTCCTTAAAGCTAAAAAATTGATTCCAGAATGTAAAAGACTTCATTACCTTCTAATAAATGTTTTTACTCCAAGGTCTGGAGCCAGGGAGAGCGTCAACAGCAGAGACAAATTTTGTCTCTTTCATCTTATGCAGCGAGTAAACATTAGTTTGCCTCACATAATCAAGGATCTCTAGTTGACGGCTCTAAGAGCCAGAGGCATAGCAAGGAAGCCCTGCATACCATATCCATTTATCTTCTCAAGAATTGCTATCAACCAAGGGTTCATAGCTAAAGATGTAAAATGGCACCCTTGTGAAAAATGTAACACCCCTAAACTACTATGATCGTAACGTCATAAATTTTATATAATTCGCAGAAAATAAATGCATCATTAAATGAGGGAAACTAAACTTTATTTCATGGACTAAATTTTAGAACGAAATCTCACAATTACATATGTCTCAATAAATCAAAAACCCTCAAATAACGAAATATCTAAAGATTTTTTTTTTACATTTATAAATAGAAGCAACCACTGAAAATCAAGAAAGAAAAAAACAAGGACCACAGTATGCAAAATCCTCAAGCAATCGAATTCCTTTCCTAGCCTACATTATTTTTGCCTTCAACAAAATGCTCATCTGCTCGCCCGTTCGTGGGGTCATCACAGGTGTCAACCACAGACACAACACAGGGTTAGTTCACATTTTAATAATAATGATGGAATCAACAAGAACAACTCAACACAAGGAACACAAGAATGTACACACACTCAATTCACTATTTATCAAAACCAATCATATCATACAACCCAGTATGATGCATGTTACTCACAATTCACTCTCATGTCATGTGGTACCATCAAAACAACTGAGCGATGTCTAGGAGTACATGTCACCTCTGACATTCTCACTAGAAATACTAGACAGTTAGATTCTGATCAACCAGTTGATGTTGCAAAGGGAGTCACTTCCCACTCATGGTGATCAGCCATAGTGGAAGCTTTCCCCACCGCGAATACCCTCAAAGTCCTAGGCCATTATATCGACCCGTTAGGGACCAACCGTACTAGTTTCATTCATCCTCACATTTCGAAAATATTTTCATGCGTTTAGTATTCATAATAATCTCTCTCTTTTAAAAATACCAAGGGGCAACCTCACTGATCATATTAACAGTAGGCATCCATCCCTCTTATCAAAACACTTAGAAAAGATTATCATGAACCTAAACGACTCATAATGCAATATGACCCACAAAATTAATCTCTCAGTCCATATCAATCATCCCACATAATAGAATATTAAATTTAACAAAAGGTATTAAGATCAACATATAGTTAATTAAACATAACTAGCATCATATAACCAAAAAGGACTAAACACTAAATAAGCAGTAATTATCACAGTGTAATAAATCAAAATAATTTATAAACCAGATAGAAAGCCCTTTAAGATAAAATTAAAGAGAAAGATATCAGTAAAACAATAAATACTAGGCTCGAAAGAGACCACACAACCTAATAAAAAAAACAGAAGAACAAATTCTAAAATTTATTGGTAATTAATCACGGAAATATTCGGTAAAATTCCAAAACTTCCTTTTTAAATATTCACCTATTTTTGAGAATTATCCTATAAATATTTTCTAACTACGCACAAAATAATTATTCAAAACTGCTTGTATCATTAATTTATATCTAAATCCATAACCGCATTCGTGAGCATACATGGGGCAACAACATATAATCATTCCAAATAGAATTTACACAACACCAATTCGCAAATGTTTATTTCAATTTGGCCAAAACAAGGTCGAAAGCACTAGGACTAATGGAATTATCATCGAAAGGTGAAAAGATAAAAAAAAAATTAAAAACAACACAGCCACATCGCGATAACAACAGAGCACAGCCACGTGAAAACAAATAGTTTCCGTTACCGAGTGGAAAGAGAAATCAATCATGTATTCAATGCGAATTAATTTAACAATTTGAAGATCAATTTGATCGATTAACAGAAGCAATAAGAAGTAATATACTTCTATAATAAAATAGAAATAGTGATGACACACAATTTCACTAAAGGAACAACAGTGAGATTAAAGGGAATCAAAGTGACATAACATCAAACACGAAGAGAGCACTTCGATGAAGATAATAAGGGAACAATAACCCAATAAAACACAGTCATAGTACCCAAATCAATTATGTAAAGGTGGACAAGAAAAATAAGGCGCCATTATCATTAAAATTGAGAACACCCTAACCTGAATGTAAGTCGATCACACGCGCAGAGGAGGGAAAACTACGATGACCAAATATTGATCTCTATTCTCTGTCAGAAATTTGATCTCCCTTTTTTTTTGTTTTAGAAAGGTTTGTAACACAGGGAACGAAAAAGGATATGAGAATGAGGGAGACAATATATCAGAGAGATTTGAATAGATTTTCGGGTGAGGATTTGCAACAGCCCACCCATCCACTCCCTGCTCTCTCCTCCCATATTTTCTGATTTCTTTTATTTTATTAATCTACCCACTCACGTGACCCTTAACCACTCCTTTAAGATATTTTGATTTTACTTTATTTTATTTATTTTTATCTGTTTTATTTTATTTTATCTTATTTCAAAAAATCAGGGTGTTACAGAAAAGAAATCAAACAGAATGTTTTCTCTAAAATGAGTCTCTCGAGCAAACCGTTTGTAGAAAATGAGCCTCAGAAGAGACAATTAAGATTATCCAATGTTCTCCCATCTTAACAACTCTCACCTGGCAAACGTATTAAAACCATTGCCCATAAACCACCAAAACCACCTCAAACACTCGACAAAACACAAGCTCAAACACAACCTCAAAAACAGACCCAAACTCCATCTCATATCCAAAATCCAATACATGTAAAAGTCGAATCTCAAACTCAAGCTCAATCCCCCATACAAGTTCATGAAACGTTGAGTGACCTTATTCCAGAGCAACCTCTTGTCAAAAGATGCTCTCGCTCTGCGAAAAGAAAGACCATTGTCGCTGAGACTATTGAAACTTATACTGAGGCCAGAGAATCCTTTGACAATACCTTTGAAGCAGAGTTTGTTGCCAAAGAAGGAATTGATGAAGCCTTAAATAAAGAAAGAGTTGAAGAAGAAAAGAAAGAACTTGGAGCTAAAGCCAAACAGCAGGAAATACCTCAAGGGAAAAAGAAGATTGCCATGATTTCCCCATCTCCTCTAGAAGAAGAAGTTGATGAGGAGCTAAAATGAGCAATAGAAGCATCAAAAGCAAAGTCTTATGAGAAAAATAGACTTGCTTTAGAAAGATAGAATGGAGGAGATGAATCTGGTACAACACCTATTACATTTTTTGAAAATGGACAAGACTTAGACTCAGAGCCAATCAATGCTCCGTTTGAGTCTGCTACCTTCATACATCCACAGATTGATGAAGCTGCGTCTATTAAAGAAGTTACTTTACAGACGGAAGAACTTCTATATGAAAAACAGTCTGCATATTCAAGAAAGGAACATCTTCTTTTCTCTGAAGTGGTTGATTTTGAGGAAATTACTCCTCCAAGGAAAATGAATTATTCCTTCCTTGATAAATTATATATGGAAAAATTCTCTACACATGGATGTGATGAGAAAATCTTATTGAAGCCAGACTGACTATTAACAAAAAAAGAAGGAGTTGAAGTGTTGTCTTCCTCCTATGAGACGCAAGATCCCTACAACTTTAGAGGAATTAAAGGCTTCAAAGTAAGAAGGTCTCCAAAATCCTTCTTGTTTTATCATCCTCTAAAGCCAGCTCTGCTAAACTTTGCCAAATGCTACACTGTTGAAGATGAAAGAAAATGGCTTCGTCTACTAGATTGGGACAGCCTTGCAAACTTAAAGATCAAGGGACTTGAGAACATCAATGACTACAAGAACTACTTGGAAGAATCTCAAGTAGTAACGTCTGTCTTGTCATATGAGCCAAATATCATATCTTATGCAGCTCGTCCTTGGGAATCATTTCAAAAAGAAGGAACAATTGTGTTCCATCACTGCCTGCTCAAAGACAAAGCTTGTTGCCCCAATGTACCCAAGGAATGTTATTACTGGACGTTGGATGCATCGATGATCACGATCCAATTCCTTGGAGCATACCTCTGAACAAGACCGAATACATTGGTCTCAGTTACTCTCTTGGTCTAACTCTTTCCTGGATTAGACCTCATTGCAAAGGAGTGCACATAACTCAATAAATTGCACTTCTTGATCATGAAACACCAGAGGAACTATCCCACGCCGTGCATGTTGACAATGACATAGATTTTCAGTTAATGGCAAATGTGTATAGTAGGGAAGGAAAGGAGGAAGCTATTTCTCTCCATCATATTAGATGCAACGCCAAGAAAGAAAGAAGGCCTCTGCCTCATCATCTGAGAACTCAATTCACTTCTATCTCATCATCTACCACCAGATTCTTTATTCGACTGGATAAACCTCGTCCATGTAGGATAAAATTCTTAACTAAAGGAAAAGAGAAAAATGAGTATTCTGAGCCCAAGAGGTTCTAGTGGGCACGGCATATTCCTAAGTTGCTTTCATCGTCTGATTATGAACATTTGTTGAAGGAAGGAACCTTTGATAGTAGAACTCTTACCAAGATCTGTGATCATGAAGCCACATTGGCTTATTCTTCTAGTAAGAAGTTAGGGATGGAAGATTCCATTGTTAGTGACAAACTCTATCCTGATGGAGCACACGCATATGGATTAGATCCAGTACGTAACCAACTTTAGTTCACTCCAATTGTTCGTGAATTTAGATGGAAATGGGATGAGACATTTGTTGTTACAACAACTCTCCCATATACCACTCTTCATTTTCTAGAAGCTGAAGCTCCATCTGCTCAAGCATACAAGACCCTCAAGAGAAAATACTCTGAATTAGAGAAAGAGAACCTCTCCATCAAGTCCAAACAGGATGTTCTCTTAAACAGAGTAGAGTATCTTGAGTCTCGATACAAGAATTACTTGTCCCGAAATTCACAGGGGTAGTCCTCAAAAGATGGTGATCAGGGTGCATCGTCTACATCCAGACCTTGATTGATCATTTCCTTTTGATATTTTTGATGATTGCAGACTAAGGGGAAGAGAAAAGAGAAAAAGAAAAAGGGGAGAGGAAGCAAAGAGAGGGATCAAGAAAAGAAGCAAAAGAGCAAAATCTAAGGGGGGAGTCAAAAAATATATTTGCTGGAGCATAAAATAAATAAATTATCCTTCTGAGGGGGAGCTAGACAAAGAAGAAAAGAAATAAAAGATTCAGCTCAGGAGGAGCTAAGAAAAATGTGTTACTTTTTTTTTCTGTAAAAGAGCATGTGGCTCTAACAAAAGTTTCTTTTCTGATATTTTTTGCTCAGATACTTATATAAGTTCTGGATGTAATACGTAAAATTGCATCACATTGATGTAATGTCTTATATGAAAGAAGAATATCTAAAGAACATCATCTCAATGTGATTTGATTTTGCTCTGATATATTTTGTGTATTTTGAACTAACATGTCTTATGCAGATTCTGATCTGATGATTACACAAGTGAATCAAGTATGTTCTTATCTGTCTGAAGAATTTAAGCTTATATGAAGATTCTCTAATACAAGTTCAGTCTAATGAAGACCAAGCACTACAACGTCTGCATCTTTCAAACTCTGATACATCCTTAAGCTCCAAATCTGGAAGAAGATCAAGCTTTGCTTGTATGGTCTGTAATCATCAAAAAGGGGGAGATTATTAAGTCAAAATGACTTAACATCTTAACTTTGATAATTATAAGACAGACAGATGTATCAACAGACGCAGAGGGAAGAATGATCAGAACGATCATTATCAGCATAGACGAAAGATGCACCTTAAACAGAAGACGCAACAGACGAAAGGTTCAAGTCATCTTGCTTCAAAGCAACCTCATCTGTGAAGAACCTTCAAGGATCAAGACTGAGAGCTCTCTTCAACTTCAAGTCATGCGCACAAGAGTGAAGATATGAAAACTGAAGTTGAAGATGAAGAAAGCAGGCAGACGAATGAATTCAACACACAACTCATCTATTTGTTTATTCGTCTATCAGTTTAATGAAGTTCAGACGTTAGGTAACACGTGCATTAGTTTCAAATCAAGTCGTTAATCAGAAGCTTCTAAAGGTAGAAAGATATTTCAAAATAAACCTCTGCAACACGAAAAACAGTTACACGTTTATGTGAAATCTCTGAGCAAATCAGTCAAAACCCGATCTCACGCTGACATCCACTGACTTTGTATTAAATGTTCTGATTACTCACTCTGCCAAATGTGGAAGTACCCAAGACAAATGACTAACGTTCAAATCTACAGTCTAATGGATACTTCACGAAGACATCTATAAAAGGATTTCATCATAACGAGTTGAAGTTGGCGAACTACACTACAAAGGTACAATATTCAACTCTTCCTCAAGCTCTCAAGCAAAAGTTCATTCGCCATGAACTTAGAATATAACTCATTGTAAAATCCCTCTCGACGTAAAGGAGAATTTTTTATTTGGTCTTAATCGTAAACCACTGTTGTGGTAATATATAACCTGAGGAGGCTAACTGTTTAAAGAATACCTTGTGTTTAGCCTAAGGAGGCTGAGGTCCAAAGAATACCTGCTTTAGCTTGAGGAGGCTAAGTGTTGAAAGAATACCTTTGGTTAACCTGAGGAGGTTGGGTTCAAAGAATACCTAGGTTTAGCCTACGGAGGCTGGGGTCAAAGAATACTAGTTTGGCCTAAGAAGAATGTGTTTAAAGAATATCTATATTTTAGGCAGGAGTGGTTGGGTTTAAAGAATACTCTTAGTGAATTGTCAAAATTGTTTTCAATATTTATTTCCACAATTTATTTTAAAAAAAGGAATTGTTTTTCGAAATACGTTCACTTCTTTTAATTAATAAAAAAGGGTGTTACAAGTGATGTAAGTTTTCCATGGAATTCTTACTAGTTTGCCAAATCTTCACTTCTCAAGCTTGAACTTCACGGATCAATGGAATAAGCTCTAGGTAAAATCGCCACATGGAGAATGCACCATGATAAGACTCAAGAAGGTTTACTTAAGAAACCTAGAAGAGAAACTTCTCTCTCAAGCAATTATGCTTCTTTCTAAAATTCATCAAAAGTGTTTACAATTCAGAAAATTGCCTACTTATACTAATGGAGATGGTGCCAATCTTGCTAAACAAGGATCACATGCTAACCATTGGATGTAGAACTAGATCAACATGTGGGAAGCCTTGCTAGGCACTTCACACGGATCATGGTTCAACACCTTTAGATTAGTGAGTGATCATAAGGCCAAGGTTTAAGCAAGGAGAGGCATGAAGCATGTGACTTCATGTTTAAATTTCCACCTCTTGATTGGATCTAAATCATGAGTCTGAAATTCATCCTTGAGTGGCATGTAAAATGTGACTCAAGTTTGAATCTCTATCTCTTGATTAAATCTTAATCAAGTGATCTAAATTCACTCTTGAATTAGTGTCCAAGGCATGCTTCACACGGTTCAATCCTAGCCTTTGATGGTGATCCAATCTAAAGGCTAGCATTTGAATGAGTTAGTGGAATTTCCACTAACTTCCCTCCAAAACACTCTTCACTCTCCCTACGGAGAGTGTGCGCCACTCTCTTTCAAATTACACTAGAAATTATTCCTAACACTATTACATTTGGTCGTGGTATGCAATGCTCCAACACATGCCAAAATTATTGTCAAAAATCCTAATTACAAGTTCAAATAATATTAAGGCTATTACAAGGCTTGTTGACTAAGAAGAGACCTTGAAGGGTTGATTTTTTACTTTGATGTTGACTTTGACTTTGAGTCAATATCCTCTCTTCCTCTTCTTGTATTCTTCTAAGCATTGACCTTGTAATCCTCTTGGTATTGTTGACTTCTTGTGTTGGAGTAGATGGACCTCCATCAACAAGTCTCAACACTGTTGAATGTTAGTTGAACATCCTCAACTGGGATCCTATCAGAACCAGATGGGGCGTTGGCGGTCGGCTCTGTCACTCTCTTGTAATCACAGCTCAGGACCGCCAACCTTCGTGCAATCTTAGTGATGTCCTCTAGTGTCGATGCACACCAACCCTTCAGTGTCCCAACATAGAATAACATCTCACTGATGTCACCTTTAAAAATAAAACAATTTTAAAGTCTAAATGATCTTATTATAACATACTTCTAATTTAAGAATAATTAAATGAAATTAAAAATAAGTTTAAGTTATGATTTTCTTACCACAACAGCCACCCTCACGTTTTTTGGGTTTATAAACATCTTAGTTTTGTGGTGATACCAGACAAGATACTCGTCCTTTGTAACTTATTGGACCTTCAACTGGTATGTCGTCAACTACATATCGTGACCGATGTGCCCAAATCTCAACAACTGGGGTAAGAGTGATCATCTAGTTGTTGTCCTCCTTCCCCCTCAATGTAAGTTTGTGAAGCTTTTCAGGCCGAGATGGAGCAACTGAAATAAATTGTCTGAGCCCAAATTGTCACATGACCCAATCTGGTTGATGTCACTCAACAATCTGGAAAGAAATGAGTGGCACCACGACTCTCCAAATATCCATACCCTCAATGCATACAGGGGCAACCTCCTCCATACATCAGTAGTATAAGGTTGCCACACAAACTGCAAAACCAAATATTAAAAAAAATCTATTCGGTAACCCCACTGACACTACCTTATCCTACAGTTTGATGATGCACTATTCACACCGCATGTGAAAATTTTGAGTCTCAGGCCTTCATCTCTCTATGAATACATGTAGCATACCTAGATTAATTAAAAAAATAAAAATTCTCAATTAAAAAAATTATAACAACACTAAGTATAACTGAAGTTAAATTAAAATTACCAACTAAAAAATATATTTTTCAAACATTAAAAAATATTTTCATAAACCCGGATCAATCTGCATACAAGCCAGCTTGCAAACTCAGTAAAATCAGACCTCCTCAAGATGCTCAATAATGATATCTAGAATAATATATTATCCTATACAAGTCAGGATGACTCGACAAACGTGCAATTACAAGACTCTCTTGTAGAAATGTTGTGAAACATAATATCACTACATCTAAAACACATCATCCTTTATAGGCCCATATTCAAGTCTCACACTAGTATTAGAAGAGGATGATGCCACTTTCAATTATCACACCTAAAATATTGAAAAAAATAGTTAGTGTTACATTTTTTTTTTAAAAAATAAAACATATAAAATTAAACAACAAGCTTGTAATTATTTAGTAACCAATTGAAAGATAATAAATAAATTATTCATAATAACCGATTAAAAAATAAACCGTACATTACAAAAAAATCAACAATCAACATTACAAAAAAAATAACTAATTTTTTTTTAAAAAAAAAAAACAACCAAATACAAATAAAAAATTATATCAACATTTTTTTCAAAAAAAAAGTTACTTTTAATTTCTTTAAACTAACAATCATGATAAAACTAAACTAAATCTATCATTTTTCTAAAATAACTAAAACTAAACTTTTAAAAAAATATATTTCTAAAAAAAAATTATTAAAATAAATAATTTCAACATTTTAAAATAAAATTATCTATTATTTTTTTAACTAACAATCATTAAAAATAAATTAAAATATCATTTCTCTAAACTAACTAAAACTAAACTTAAAAAATATATATTCCTAACAAAATATTATTAAAAATATTAGTCCAACATTTTAAAAAAAAAAATCCTATTATTTTTTTTAACTAACAATCATTAAAACTAAACTAAAAATATCATTTTTCTAAACCGAATACAACTAAACTTTTAAAAAAAAAACATATATTCCTAACAAAATTTTATTAAAATAAATTATTTCAGTATTTCAAAAAAAAATTTACTATTATTTTTTGAACTAACAATCATTAAAAATAAACTAAAAATATTATTTCTCTAAAATAACTAAAACTAAACTTAAAAAATATTCCTGACAAAATTTTATTAAAATATATTATTTCAAAAAATTTTTAAAAAAAATTACTATTAATTTTTTTTTTACTAACAATCATTAAAACTAAACTAAAAATATAATTTCTCTAATTTAACTAAAACTAAACTAAAAAAAAGAATATATTCCTAACAAAATATTATTAAAAAAAAATTAGTCCTAAATTTTTAAAAAAATTCTATTAATTTGTTTAACTAACAATCATTAAAACTAAACTAGAAATATCATTTTTTCTAAACTAACTAAAACTAAACTTAAAAAAATATATTTCTAACAAAATTTTATTAAAATAAATTATTTCAACATTTCAAAAAATATATTTTTTTTAACTAACAATCATTAAAACTAAACTAAATCTATCATTTTTCTAAACTAACTAAAACTAAACTTAAAAAAGAAAATATATCCCTAACAAAATATTATTAAAAAAAATTTAAAACTTCAATAATAAGTATATCATCACTAAAAAAAATCCTATCTAAATATCTACACTAACTAGTACTAAACGTTAACCAAAAGCAGTTCCCTATCAATTTTTTTAGCAACTAACAATCATTAAAACTACAGTAATAAATATGTCAACACTTAAAAAATTCCTATCAATATATCTAGACTAACTATTACTAACCGTGAAAAGAAAAAATTTCTAGCAACCTTTAAGTAACTAAAAATTTCTAAACTACTAACTAAAATTTTTAACAATTAAATAAAAGGTTTTTGATAAAAATAAAGTTGACCGAAATGTTAAGTTCAGATGTACCAACTTAATATAAGGTGTGGACAATTGAAATGTAAGAGAGAAGGAGGAAGATGAAACTGGAGAGGGAGATGAAAAATAGTAAAAGTAAAAAAAAAAAAAAAAATTACTCGTTCTGCTTAAATGGAGGACTAGAATAAAGGAGATGCTAAATCATAGCAAAGTAGGCTCCGGTACTTTCAAGTAACAGTTAAAAAATTGGCTTAGTAAGATTTACAACAAGTTTAATTTATGTGGGACTTTTTAATATAAATATATCATAGAAATTTTTTTTTAATTTATTAGTTATGACAGACTACTTGTCCTGTTTCATTAAATTAAAAGAAAATAAATTGATAAGATAAAGAATAAATTTCTTAAATATATTAATATAAACTCGGACGTGAATTTGTGTGCTCTCTTAGAACTAAGAATGGTGCGTATCAATTTACAATGTTTATATCTTCGACATTTTTTTCCTCTAAACACGTTGCTGTCTTTAATTTGTACAACAACTCCCTGTGAGAATCTATTCCTGATTTAGTTAGCTTTTTCGAGGACGTGGACTAACCATTATTTAGAAAGAGGGTTCGAAGAATTTTTTTCTTCCAATTTTTTACAGGGCTTTCACTCAACTAATTTTAAGATGTGAAGCTCGGATCTTTTTTAATACTTTATTCAACTAATGTTCCCATTTTCCTCCTCTTAGTTTTAAATATGAGGTACTGTACTATTATAATTTTTGTGTCCCCGTGTTTCAATCTTTGGACATATGCGTGAATATGGAAAATAACAACAAAAAGGATTAACAAATGAATAATATTTATATATAAATTTGTTGCAAGTTACTATAACAAATGAAATGAACAAATAAAAGAATCTCTCTGTATTGCCTAACACTAACAGCTAAACATAGATGAAAACTTCAAGTCGTGGCTGCACGAAGAAGCAGCGTTAATTCCACTTTTACACTAACGTTGAACAAGCTGAGGTTTTAGGGTCAACGAGAGCGGGCAACAAATACTTCTTTCCATTGACCCCATTGGCGTTGTAACTAGCACCAGTTGTGGGGTCCACTAAGAGGTTCCCTGCATACCCAGGATACGCGCCCTTACCATACACCCCAGTGCAAGCCGAACCGGCTTCCAACGGAGCCTCCTTGGGTCCCTGAAAGTACCCATTCCCAAAAGGGTTCGTTACGGTCCCTGCCAAGAGACTAGCCACGTTGATAACCATGCCATCGAGTCCCACATCGTTGTTGGGTGCAACCAATGGCGGGTTCTGGGGACCATAAATAGGTTGGTGGAATGGCCAAGCGCATTGACCCGGGCACTGTGTCTCAGAGTTACCCACCCATATATACGCGAACTTGTATCGCTTCCCGTTCACGCGCGCACCCATGGAAGAACCATGAGTCCCGCATCTACTCGAACAGAATCCCTCCACCGCCACGTCAGCAGAGGTGAGAACGATGTTTATTGCGTTTCTCTGCGGACCCTTTGATGAGAGTTTTATGATTTGATTAGTCGTAAGTGATTTGCCTAAGGAGTAATTCTCGTCCAGGATTTGTGGTCCGAGGGTGAGGGAGAGTTTCGGGGATGAGTTTTTGTAGTATTTTTCGGTAGTTTTAAACCACGTGGCAACAGATGGTTGGGCG
Source organism: Hylodesmum podocarpum (assembly GCA_026586105.1). NCBI lineage: Eukaryota > Viridiplantae > Streptophyta > Magnoliopsida > Fabales > Fabaceae > Hylodesmum > Hylodesmum podocarpum. Next base: position 108,695 of record JALJEV010000071.1, on the reverse strand, counting down.
GTGGTGGGTTTGGGAGAGGAGAGGGAGGTGATGAAATCAGCAACGATGGCTTTTTGGGAAGGTTTGAATTTACCGTACCAAATGAGGTTCACTGAGATTTTGCCTGTGAGGAGAGGGCCTTTGTGGTATTGGAATTGTAATTGCGAGTCTGACTCGGTGAGTTTTCTCGCTGAACTCAAATGAAGAATGGAAATAGTAACAAAAAGAGTAAAGAGAAAACTTGAGGAAGTTAGAGAAGCCATTAGATATGTGAGAATGTGAGAATGTGAGAATGTGAGATGTTTGAAGTTGGATTGAAAATGAGGTGATGGAAAAGAGAAATGTTGTGGTAGTTATATATAGTGGGAAGAGGTGAAATCAAATTATGGGGGATGGTATAGTGGAGTGAATTAGTGCCAGCTTGATAACGCGTTATTGTGGTGGTAGTCCATGATGAAATTCAATAAGATTGTGCGGCAAGTTTTGAAGTTAGGGGTGAATTCATTATTATTCTTTTAGTAGTAGTCATGGTCTAATAACTCGTGAGGGTAGGCGGGGACAGGTTATGGCCAGCTAAGGTGATTGTAGGTATGGATAATAATTAATAACAGCACTGGATGGAGACAATGAGACAAATCCGTGTACCCTTTGTAGAATGGCAGGATCCGTTTCATTTGCTGCTATATTTCAAATTGTAAAGTGGTGGCTTTTAATATTCCTCAGGGAATATGTGCTGGAGCTGCTAGCTATTATTTGGCTGTTTCCTTTTCTATGTACTTATGATGTAATATAATTTAATTTCTCCATATTAGTTGTTTTAATCCCTTTTTAGGAAATTTTGTGTTGAACAAACTGGGTGTGATGATTAAAAAACTAGTTTGTATAAGATGCTTTTGTTATATTTTAGTCTGTGTCAACAATTTTTATTTTTAAGATATTTTTTTGTACTTAAGTAAAAAAATCAATAATGTGAAGAAATGTTCAAAAATTAAGAAATACCGTTTCTCAAATACTTCAACCATTGAAATAACTTTTAGGTTTAAAAATCATATTAAAACATGTGGTCAAAGTATTTGCTTAGAAAGCCATTCGAACCCAACTTTTGCGTTTGTCCCTCAGAGCGTAAAGTTTTGGGAAACGGATTCAATATCTGTCTGGAGGGAGAGTTGCCCTAATTTTTTTCCTTATTTTTATATTGAGTTAATCACTACTAATATAAGTTGATATTAAGTAAGGCTTTTCTAAAAAGACTTAAGAAAAATACAAAGAAATAATTAAATAAACTTTTTCATTAAGTTCAAATTAATTTTCATATTAATTAATTTACAAAAGCTCTCTTATTTAATCTTTCTAAAAGATAAAAGAACTTTATACAAAAACTAATTTTAATTTTTAAAACAATTCATTCATTTATTTTTATTTTATTTTTACAAAAATATTTATCCAAACGAATTCAATAACAAAATAATGAAAACTACTGTAACTTTTCTTTCTTCAAAGTCATTGAATCCACCTCCCATGTTTTTTCCATTTTAATCCTCCACATCTCAATCAATATTCAGTATTTATATAACAAAGCATCCATGAAAAATGATTTTTACCAATAAATATTCAAAAAATATTTTTATGAATTAATTTAGCAGTTTCATCTAATTTAAGTAGAATAATCTTACATGGAAAACATTTTCGATTACTTACATAACACATGACACTAAATTATTTAATTAATTTTTAAAATATAGATTTCTTTTTTAGGTTTAATAAAATAATAACTTGTTTATAGTAAATTATATTTCATGTTAGATAATTAATAGTCAAACATCATGTATTTAAAGGGACGAATAATTTGATTCAAACAATTAATGAACATATAAATATAAATTTTAATATAAATAATTCAATTTAGATGTACTAACTAAAATGGTAAGAATTGAATTATTAGTATATATTTTTAGTGCATCCGTCAAACTCAGATTTATCAAATTCATATATGTTTTTAAAATATAACAAAATTCTAAAACCCATGTTTTGAAGTCAAAGTAATAGCTTTTGCCTTCCAAGGTTTTGGGTTCCAGCCATTAATTTACAGGGTTTTGTCTTTTAAAATCTGTTGGGTCTTTCGAAAAACCTTAAAATCTGTTTGGTCATACACCTATTGCGTCCCAGGCATTAATTTTCAAAGAAAATGAGAACCAAGAAAAGAGGCGTTTGAAGAAAAACGTACTTATACGGCGGGTAGTCCAATTAGGGCGGGACCCTAATCCAGGAGGTGCCAGCTTTCTTCGGACGTTTTTCTTTTGAAACCGATTCCCAGCGTATACGTTACTTTCGACAGGGTCAAATATAATTTTAATTCATTTAAAATTTTGTAAATTCAGTTTTAATAATTTAAAAATAAGCCTAGATTAATTCTTTTAATTTTAAAATCATTATTTTTTGTTTTTCAAGTAATTTAGATAAACTTTAAACTAGTTAATTATTTAAACTAGACAGATATATTGTTAACTAAAACAAATAAAGAGTTCATTATAACTTAAAGATGCATTAATTCCTAAAATGAAATAAAATATTAATTATGATTATAAACTTAAATCCAAACATTTAGTTAAAAGAGATTAAAGTGAAGTAGAATTATTAACTTTTAAAAAAGGTGAAAAACCATACTAAGAAAAAAAAATAGATATATACAAAAATTGGAACATAAATTATCAACCTAAATAAAATTGTAATGTTAAGAAAAAATAAAATTAGATAGAATATATGCAAACTGGAAAAAGTAAGCAAATAATACTATCAATTAAAATATAAAATGAAGATAAATAAAAATACTTTTTCAACAGAGACACGTCATGTTTCATTCAATTAAGTATTTACTATCGTTAAAACTAAATACATAAATTGTATATGAAATAGATGAGTTAAAATATTCTTACATGACATTAACTTCTTTTCATTAGAAATGACATTTAATATTACAATAAAACAAAATATGTTTTAGACAACATTTAATAATGTTCTTAAATCACGAATAAATATTGTTAATATAATTTTGCAACATTTTCTTAAATGAAAGACAAAGTTCACGTTGGTAAAAGCTTTTACCAACATTTTTACGATTCAATAAAAATATTTTAAAAAATATTACCAAAGATTTTTAACAATATTTTTACATACTAATTAAGGATAACATTTAACAAATGTAACAAAATATAACATTTAACAAATATTACAAAGTGCAACATTTGATAAATGTTACTGAATCAATTATAATAACAACACTTTTTTTGTATTAATAAAGTTCATGTTGTTGAAATTTTTTAGCAATACATATATATATATATATATATATATATATATATATATATATATATATATATATATATATATCAACTACATACATTTTAAAAATATTACCAAAGTTCTTTGCAATATTTTTACATACTAAAGGTAACAAATGTTACAAAACATAACATTTAATAAATATCACAAAGTGCAACGGTTAACGAATGTTACATTGTCAATTATAATCACAACTTTTTTTTTTTATTATTATAAGACAAATTATAAGAAAAAAGTATATAGTATATTTTTCTAAAATTTCAAAAATAAAGATTCTATTATCAATAAACAAATGTATGCATATAACCAAGATAAAGTTCATGTTGCTAATAGCTTTTAAAAATATTTTAATATATCAAAGACAACATTTTAAAAATTATTACAAGAGATTTTTAGCAATATTTTTACACACTAAAAGTAATATTTAACAAATATTACAAAACATAACATTTAATAAATATTACAAAGTGCAACATTTAACAAATATTAAAGAGTCAAGTACAATTGCAACACTTTTTTTTTTTATTATAAGACAAATCATGAGAAAAAGGTATATAATATATTTTTCTAAAACTTTATTATCACAAATTAGTAACATAACTAAAAAATTGTGAATGATTTTTGCGCAAGTTGTTAAAAGTTTAAAGTAAACCCTTTTACAAATAAATTTGTGAAATCGCACAATTTAAATAAATTTGTTATATAAAGATAATAAAGTACTGACATGAAAATTCTGAATTATTAAAGAACTTAATATCATAATAAAATAATAATAATATAAATCATAAATTATTTTCCCTTAATTAAGGAACAAAAATTCTGAATTATTCAAGAACTTAATATCATAATAAAATAGCAATAATATAAATCATAAATTATTTTTTCTTAATTAAGGAACAATAGCACCATGCCAGGTGTTTGGGGAAGCCGCAACCGAAAAACTACACACAAAACCTGAAAGTATGTGTATAAAATAAAAATCTTTCCTTTCTCTTTGAGGGAAGATAAGAGAACTGTGATAGACAAAAATATAAAATTCCAAGAGAAAAAAGAAAATAAAATGCAGGAACAAGAGGAACACCAAAATTTTAACGTAGAAACTCCTAAGGAGAGGGACAAAAATCACGAGACCTAGTTTAGAAAAATATCCACTATGAGTCAAAGAGCACAACAAAAAGAGTTTCCAAAAGAGAACTCACAAAATACAAAAAATGTTATACTCGGGACCTAATAGTGAAAAAACACACTGGTGATCACACACTATCTATAATCATAAATCTAAGGTGTGATGCGAGTGAACAAAACACTTCACTTTTTCTTATATAGATTTTTTGTTCTTCTCTTTTTCTAACATCCGCCAAAGTGAGACTTTGAATTAATAAAATACTCAACATGACAAGAAGGAATGACACCTTAGAAGGTGTGACACAATTGGGGCACGCACCACTTTAGGTGTCCCGTAAGTGTTGGGTATCATGTAAATGCTAATAAAAAAATAAAGGGTTAAAAATTATCAAATATATTTAGAAAAATTTAATCAACCAATCTTCTTACCTTGGATGTGTGAAATATTCCACAAAGAAAATCTTCTGAGCACAAACAAGTAAAAACTTTTCAGACACTACGAGTGGATACTGTGTGACAATGGAAAAGCACGAGACAACTGATGGTCTTTTGTATAACTGGACCATTTATAAAAATAAATTATGTAAATAATTCAGTTATAATTTATTTATTAAAATAAATATGTTTAGATAATAAAATCGTCTAATAAAATGAAGTAATTTATTATTTATTTATTATTTGAATGATTTCATTTTAATTAGATTAAGTATTTGCTGTCGTTTTTCAAATAAAGGTAAAAGTCATTTATTGTTTGAACAATTTCACTTTAGTTGAGCACTTGTTGATTAAATGTTTTTAGAATTAAAATGAAGTTGTTCTTTATGGAAGTGACTTTAAATGAATAGTTTAAATTTCGAACGAACTTTTTTTTATGTTATTTTAAGAATTAATTAATTTTATAATTATTATTAATTTAAATATTTAAATTTAAAATATAATTAAAAATTAATTAATTTTATAATTATTGTTAATTTAGAGTATTTTAGTTCAAAATATAATTAAATATTAATTAATTTTGTAATTATTGTTAATTTAAATTATTTTAGTTCAAAATATAATTAAGAATTAATTGATTTTATAATTATTATTAATCTAGAGTTAGAAAGTAATTTAAATTTAATTTAATAATAATTAAAAATTAATTTTATGTTGATTAGTAATATGAATTTGTTGATTAATTAAATTGTAATTATAAAATTAATTAATTCTTAAATTAAAGTTTTGAAGGTGAGCGACTTTATGTTAACACCTAATAAAAAGTTAGTCGTTCAAAATATATTTATTATAACTGACCCATTTTATAATTTGTTTTTTTTGTAATGGATCCAGTTTTAACCGTTAGCTCATTTACAAAATATATAATTACGTATATTTATCAAATATTTTTTAAATTAGTTTAAACCGTGTGAAAATCATTATTCTTTTCAACAATGCACCGGTAAAACTTAGAGCACGGGGATGTGTCATACAACTTGTTGAATTCTTAAACACCTTTTTAATGGGTAACGACTTTTTTTTTTATTTTTTTACTTTAACGGTAGAATCTAATTTTTAAGTTCTTGACTATTTTTTGTATTTTTAATTTTTGTTTATCTAATAAAATGTTTTTAAGACCTTCCGTTTGTATTTCTCAATTTGAGAAAAAAGAACTAGTGATGATGGAAATAGTAAATTACTAACATTTGAAACCAAAATCCAATATAAATTTACTGATAAGTTTTGGATCAAATTATATAAACGAATGAATGAATCAATCCCTACATAATCCTTGCACAACCTAAACTAGTAATCTCAATCTAGCACTCCTCACACAAGCGTGGAGCACGATGAGGTGACAGGATCATACAAAGCAGGAAGAAGGTACTTCCTTCCATTTGCCCCATGCGCATTGTAGCTAGCACCAGTAGAAGCATCCACGAGCAAGTTTCCAGCGTAACCAGGATAAGCCCCTTTACCATAAACCCCAGGGCATGCAGAGGCAGCTTCTAACGGTGTCTCGGCTGAACCCTGAAAGTACCCGTTCCCGAACGGGTTTGTCACTGTCCCAGCCAAGAGGCTAGCAAGGTTTATCACCATTCCATCTAGGCCCACGTCATTGTTGGGCGCAACCAATGGTGGGCTTTGAGGCCCATAAATTGGTTGGTGAAATGGCCACGCACATAGGCCCGGGCATTGCGTCTCGGAATTCCCAACCCAAACGTAAGCGAACTTGTTGTTCTTTCCCTTGGTATGGCCCACTGAGGAAGAACCGTGGGTCCCACATCGGTTATTGCAGAAACCTTCGACTGCCACGTCAGCAGAAGTTAGAACAACATTTATTGCGTTTTTGTGGTCTCCCTTTGAAGCCAGCTCCACAACATGCTTGTTTGTGAGGGATTTCCCAAACGAGTAGTTTTGGTCGAGAATCTGTTTACCAAGTGTAAGGAAAAGAGGGGAATTTTTATTGTTTTTGACGAGGTGGTAGTATTTCTCGGTGGTTTTCCACCACGTGGCGACGGATGGTTGAGTGCTGTGAGGGATGGAAGATAGCGAGGTGATGAAATCGGAGACTATTGCCTTTTGAGATGGTTTGAAGTGACCGTACCAAATGAGATTAATGGAGATTTTGCCTGAGAGAAGAGGGCCATTGTGGTAATGAAGTAGTTGAGTTGGATCTTGGACTACCTCATCCAACTTCCTAGTGGCCACGGTGAAGTGAAAGATAGAAATAAGAAGAAAGATTTTCAAAAGAAAGGTTGACATTTTTTCTAACAATAATACTCAAATGGACCAAAAACAATAGAGGTAACAAGCTGAGATAGCTTGTAAATTTTATTTGTAGATTGTGGGATGTAAGGTAGGAGTATTTATATTGAGAGTAGTGGCCAATTAGAGTTAGAAAGAGAATTTTAAAGTTTGTGTAAGTGGGACACAGAGGTGTGTTAATATTAGAGCGTTTCTTTATTCAAAACTGGCTTAAATGGACGGTGCTATTAGTAAGAGTTGAGTCCACGCGCTAAGTAAAAGGTGTGATGGAGGAGCGTGGGGCTTGGAGAGAGTTTGAAAAGAAAAGGTTAGAGTAATTTATGGGGAGAGGGAAAGAGAGACGTTAGATGACAGTCTGGATTGTATTGGTAACTGTAAGTGGGAAGACATCTTATCTAGTTAACTGGCATTTAAGCAATGGCAGCTTGTAAAATGGGGTGTGTGGGTATCCAAGGAAGCACGCCAGGTTAGAACATGCTTGTTCTGGTCACACTGTCCCTAATAAGTAATAATGTTTCAATTTCTGCGCCAGTCTCACTTTCACAACTATTGGAACTAGTACTACCAAAATTTAAAGCTTAAAAATACTTGTATTTAGAGGTTAACTTTATAACAAGCTCCTTGTAGGAAAAAAAAAATAAAAAAATCTCCTTCACATTATTAGGAAAAAAATGGAATAAGCTACTTCACTTTAGTTGTTTTAAAAGAAACTCCTAAAATCTAATAATTCTTATAAGATCAATTTTTTTAAACTAGAATTTAACTCACCGTGATGATTCTTATTAAATCAATTAAATTGTGATTGTTTGCACAAATTGACCAACTGCAGAAGTGTAGATAACTCCGATATCACGTGGTCAGCAGCTGTGCATATAATTGCTCTCAAATTTTATTACTTATTTTTTTTTTTTTCAATAAAGACGCTAGCTCTCGACTTTTGCGGCTTATTTTAATTCAAGATGAAATAGTAAAGGACAATGAAAATTAAATTGAAGGAAGTATTGATTTTTCCTTTAATTTTCTAGTTTTTTTTCTTTAATCAAAGAAAAAAATTATATTTATCTGTATTTCTTTTTTATTTTTTCTTAAATATTTATATTTATTTCTTTGTTCTTTTATACATTCTTTGTTTCTTAATAAGTAAAATTAATCTTACATGTATTTTTAAAAATTAAAACAAAAGGGAATATTTTTTATTAGTAAACTTAGAAGAGTGAATGCACGTAATGGCACTTTTATTTTCTATCATTATCATATTTTACACAATGAATGTATTTTTTAAAAAAAAATTCCTTAAAAAGTACTTGTTTTTTATTAAAAAAAAAACTTATTATAATTTTTAAGATGTTCAGATAATTTTTTATCCAAGTAGGGTACGTGAAATCTTGCGTGAATTAGCAAAGACTACTTTACAAAGTTAAATATTCTTAATAATCAATAATGAAATAGTCTCATGAAAAAAGAGTGAAAAGAATATCATCGGAGAGTAAAATAAAACATGATCACTGGAAAGTGAAATAAGTAAAATGAAACTTACATGTATTTTTTAAAATTAAAATAAAGAGACATATTTTTTATTAGTAAACTAAGAGGGATGTACGAAATGACACATTTATTTTTATCATTATCACATTTTATACTATGAACGTATTTGATTATTTTTTTTTCTTTTTTAAAAAGTACGTATTTTTTATTAAAAAAATACTTATTATATAATATTTAAGATGTTTGATAACTTTTAAGATTTATTATGATTTGTCAACATTCTTTTCTTGAGCTTTAAAGAAAAAAATTTAATTTAAACTTTAAAGAATATTCTTAAAATATTTTTGTTTAAGTCAATAATTTCTAACAATTACAAAATTCAAACTAAAACTAAAAATTAAATTAATCTTTACTCAATATAAGAGAAATTTAAACCAATTAATTGGAAAAAACTCATAATCTAATTCACATTACAAACTTAATTTCATACTCAATTAATTAATTTAATTTTCTAGGAAACTCCTAATTGTACTAATAATCAACCTAATAAAATAGATTCACTTAAAACAATTAATATTTATTATGAGATAAATTTTGGGTATACAATTTTTAGGTGTTACACATTTTACACTCAATATCTTTCCATCATTTATTAGTCATAGAAAACCCTAACAAAATGATGTGAAATAGACATTATTAAACACTCTGCCTTAGTTCGATATCCTTGTCTGAAGCCAAGCAAAGTGAAGATGGTGAAGACAGACTACGAAAATGTTGTAAGTCTCTTTGAAACCCCCTTGAGTGAATTTGGATATGAAGCTTTGGAGAGGATGATAGGGTGGTGGTGGTGGGGTTATTGGTGGAATACAAAAATGAAAGAGAAAGAGGAAGAGAATGAAGTGATCGTGATAAGGTGGTCGTTACAATTAGGACAAAGAATAATAAGGAGAAGAGAAGAAAAAGATGCAATGGAAATAATGATGGTAAAAAAATAAGACTAAGAGGAGAAGAAGATGCATTGGAAATAATGATGGTAAAAAGAGTAAGACTAAGAGATTAGGTGAAGAGAAGAAGAAGAAAAGAGAAAAGAAGAAGTGATGCGAATGGAGAGCAAGACGATGAGTGGTAATGAAGGTGAAACTAGAGAATGAGAGTATGATGGGAGGGTTTATAGGAAAAGAAAGAAAGAGGGGAGGGAGAGAAAAGAAGAAAAGGAAATTGAATGTATTAGGTATATTTTAGTCAATTTCTAATTAAATTTTGGAAGTCACAATATTATGAATAAATTTTATTCTAGATTCAAATACATATATCTTTTACACTTTAGAACTTTTTGATTTTCTTTTTTGAGATTGGTTTTAAAGAAAGATGGTTAATTTAATCTTAAGTATATTATTAAAATATAACATCATAATTTTATAATTTCCAAAAATTATAAAACATAAACCATAGATTAAATTATCCTTTTGAACAGCTTTAAAGAGATTTAAATAAATTTATCAAAATGAAATCCATAATTTAATCTACATTATAAATTTTATCCCTTACTAGATCAATCAATCTAATTCCTAAAGAACTCTTAATTGTACCTATGATTATCCTAGTCAAATAAGTTAACTTAGAGACCATTAATACACTTCATCAAGTAAATCCCAAGTATTAACATGAAAAGGAATCAATCATTTTATTCCAGCATCTAGAGGCCAGCTTAAATCCATATAAAACTTTATTCAACTTGCAAACCAGATTCTTCTTTTCTTTGACTTCAAAGTCAAGAGGTTGAATGACATACACTGTTTCATACGGGGACTATTCAATAATGTTGATTTCCCATCTATATGATATAAAGGCCAAAAATTTCTACTTGTCAAGGCCATCACTGGCTTTATTGTTTCAATCTTGACATCAGGGGCAAACACTTTCTTGTAGTTTACTCTAAGCTCATACAAAACTCTATAGCCTTTTTCTTTTTCTAGGACCCTGTTAGATCAAGATTTGTTAGATCAAGAATGTCCCTAAGTTTTGATAAATTACAGCACAGACGAAACCAAACAATCAAGACTTGCTCAGACGAAAACAGCATAGACGGAAGATGGCCCTTCAAAGTTTGAAGTGTTGTGTCTGTCCACAAGCCAAGACATCAGACGATACTGGCACAGACGGAAGAAGACTACTCAAGTTGAAAACCTTCGTCTGTCCAAGAGAAGCTTAAGACGAAAGGATAAGACGAAACAACATCATTGAAGATTCATATCGTCTATCCAAAAAGTGAAGTCAAGTTGAAGTCTCGCGCCAAGATTCAAAATCTAAAGGAGTCATCATGAGAAGAATCCAAGATCTGTATGGGGATCTACGCTTTCACATTCAAAGTCAAAAAGGTCTCTACCTTTTTGTCACATCTCTGTACAAGTCAGTAAAAGGAACTGCGCACGCAATCCAGTCCGAGATATCCGCTGCAACTCTCATCTATCAATCAAGGACAACTGACAATCTTTTGGAAAGTTCTCAAGTAGATCTTCAACGACTCTCAACGGCATTCAAATGAGTCTAACGACTATTTGAAGAAGATGCCTATAAAAGGACTTCACCACAATCAGAACAAGTTGACGAATACGCTTATCTATTTCTAACTCTTAAGGATTCGCTCAATTCTGATATCTGTTCTTTATTGTAAACACCTCTCTGCGCAGAGGAAAACTTTGTTTTTCGAAACATCTTTCAAGTCCACTTGTGTGGCATTTTAGCCTGAGGAGGCTGTGTGTTCAAAGAATACCTGGTTTAGCCTGAGGAGGCTGTGTGTTCAAAGAATACCTGATTTAGCGTGAGGAGGCTGTGTGTTCAAAGAATACCTGGTTGTTTAGTCTGAGAAGGCTGGGATCAAAGAATATCTGTAATAGCCAGAAATGGCTGAGTTCAAAGAATACTTGTAACCTTTTCACGGTTGGTAGTGAAAACTCAGTGGTTGCTGGGTAACTGGACGTAGTCTAGAATAGACGAACCAGTATAAAAATATCTGTGCATTTATTTTATCTGATAGTTAACTAACGGGGATAAATATACTTTAACGTTTATATATTAAAATCAAATTTTCAAGATAAACACTGTTTCGTCTGAACAAGCTTTGAACCCACAGACGAAACCTACCGACGAAAGGTACAGACTAAAGAAATTTTTTTTATATCACAATTCAACCCCACTTCTTGTGATTTGTCTTTTACAGTTTGGTATCAGAGCTCAGCCTCTAAGGGTTGAGCGCTTAACAGCTGCTAGAGGAAAAGATCCAGCATGGACTCACAAGGACCATCTTTCTTATCCGGAGGAGCCTCCATGAACAAACCTCCAGCGTTCTCTGGAGATGATTATCCCTACTGGACAGATCGCATGGAGATGTACATCAAATCCACACAAGACAGTTGTGGAATATCATTACCAAAGGAGATATCCCTATTGTCAAACCTGAAGGAGAATGGGGAAATGAAGAATACTCAATGATGGAGCTGAACAACAAAGCTAGATATGCTCTTATGTGTGCTCTCTCCAGAACTGAGTACAACAGGTTTTGTGCCTACAAAACTGCCAAAGAAGTATGGGATGCTTTAAAGATCTCATATGAAGGCACATAAGATGTCAGAATGAGGAAAGCTGCTACGCTTCAGAGAGAATATGAAATGTTCTCTATGAAGAAAGAAGAATCCATTGATATGATGTTTGGAAGATTCCAAACAATATTGAATGGACTCACCGCTCTTGGCATCACATTCACAAAGGCCTGAACAACATGAAGATATTGGACAATCTTCCTCCTCCATGGGAAGCTATGTCTCTTTGCAATCTCGGTTGGCGTGACATGAAGACATTAACTCTTGATGAGTTAATAGGAGCCTTAAGAGTACATGAGGTACTCTTATGTAAAAGAGATAAGATCAAGGTCCAAGAACCTATAGCGCTTCCATCCGTTAAAAACATCTCTAAAGAAGAACCTATCAAGAAGGACAGTAAAAGGAAGATGAAGATTCTAAAGGTTGATTCAACCGAATCAGAATCGTCTGATGATTCGTCCGAAGACGAAGTCTCTCTTATGGCCAGACGATTTAAAAGAATGATGATGAAGAAAGGAAGAAGTCAACGCTTCTTCAAAAAGAAGGAAAAGAAATCTCCTGAGGAGTCATCCAACAAAGAAGAAAGGAGAGAAGTTGTATGTTATGAATGTAAAAAACCTGGGCATATCAGGTCAGAATGCCCTAGACTGAAAAAGAGGTGGAGCTTAAGAAAAGACAAGGGCAAGAAAAGCCTAGTAACATGGGAAGACCTCGATAGTGAAAGCTCAGAGGAATCCTCTAAAGAAGAAGAAACAGCAAACATATGCCTCATGGCTGGAGATCATGTCTCAACAGAGGTAAATTACAATGAAACTTCTTCATCCTCTTCTTCTGAGTCTGAGTCAGAATCAGAAGAAATATCATATGATACTCTTCTAGCTAACTCTCATTTTATTGCTCAGCAATACAAAACTTGCAAAACCAAGCTAAGACAAGCTTTGGAAGAAAATGCAATTTTGAAATCTGAAATTGAGTTTCTAGATAAGAAAATATCAAATGATGTTTCGTCTGAGTCTGAAAAGGACATTTTCATTCTTGAAATCGAAAGATTAAAGAAAGAAAATGAGTCCTTACTCAATGACTTAGCCAAGTTTACTAAGGGATCCTCCATCCTTGAAAATATTTTAAAATATGGGAGATCACCAAAAGATAAAAGTGGACTTGGTTATGTTGAGCAGACAGACAAAAGGAAAAACAAACATGTTTCGTTTGATCAAAAGAAAAGGAATTACAACAAGGTTCCTAACATCTACAAAAAGGCTCAAAACAAAAAGAAGCCTTTTGTAACTAACAAGAAAGGACCCAAAAAGATTTGGGTACTAAAGTCACTTATCGTTCCTGTTGCAGATATCCTCAATGGGAAGAGACAAGACTTCAAGCTGGTACCTGGACAGTGGATGCTCACGACACATGACGGGAGACCTGTCTATGTTCCAAGACCTCAGACCAAGTAAAGGGTCTGTCTCATACGGTTCTGGTAAAGGTAAAATTCTTGGCATTGGGACTGTTGGTAAGACACCCAATACCCTTATCCAGATCATATCATACGTTAAAGGTCTTAACTTCAATCTACTTAGCATAAGTCAATTTTGTGATAGTGGATATGAAGTAGCTTTTAGCCTCGATGAGTTTATAGAGAAGAACAAAGATAAATCCATTCTTTTTGTTGGGAAAAGAAAGAATAACCTTTATGAGGTTTGTCTTTCTGACCTGAGTGATCAGAATGTAACATGTTTGATTTCAGCAGACGATGAAAGAGATATTTGGCATAAAAAGCTTGGACATTTAAGTCTCAAGTATATTTCAAAAATTTCTAAGAAAGATCTCGTAAAAGGTTTGCCAAAAATATCTTGGAAAACCAATCGTGCTCATGTGAATCTTGTCGACATGGAAACAACTCAAAGCTTCTTTCAAATCTAAAAATGTTGTTTCCACGACAAGACCATTAGAACTGTTACACATTGATCTCTTTGGAACCACTCAGACTGAAAGTCTTGGAGGGAAGAGATATGGATTCGTCATTGTAGATGACTATACTAGATTTACATGGGTATATTTCCTAGCCCATAAACATGAGTCATTTAAGGTCTTTGAAATATTCTGCAAACGTGTTCAAAAAGAAAAAGGATTTTGTATTGCGTTAAATAAGGAGTGATCATGGAACAATTTGAAAATTCGAGTTCAAAGCCTTTTGTTTTGAAAATGACATATTTCACAATTTTTCGTCTCCAAGAACTCCTCAACAAAATGGAGTTGTGGAAAGGAAAAATCGCACTTTACAAGAAATGGCTAGAACTATGTTACATGAAAGCTCTCTCCCGAAATATTATTGGGCAGAAGCAGTTAATACTTCCTGTTATATTCAAAACAGAATATTGATAAGACCAATTTTGAATAAGACTCCATATGAACTATGGAAAGGAAGAAGACCCAACATTTCTTACTTCCATCTTTTTGGATGTGAATGCTTTATTCTTAACACCAAAGATCAACTTGGAAAGTTTGATTCAAAGGTGGTTAAAGGAATCTTTCTTGGATATTCCAATACATCTAAGGCCTATAGAGTATTTAACTCTAAGACGCAAGTTGTAGAAGAATCAATCCATGTAAAGTTCCAAGATAACTCAAAGGCTGATAAAGAAATATCAGACCTAGAAAATTTGTTTGATAACTTGCAGATTAACCCTTCTGGTCAGAATTCAAGACAGGATGATAAACAAGGGTCAGACGATACAGGATCAGACGATATAAGGACAGACGATAGATGCACAGGCGAACCCTCTTCGTCTGATACTCATCAACAGGGAAATCAATCCACTGCAAAAACATGGAAGTTTGCATCTAACCATACAGAAGATCTCATCATTGGAGACAGATCTCAAGGTGTTCAAACAAGATCAAAAGTGAAGTTTATTTCAAGCTACGCTCTTGTATCAGATCTGGAGCCAAAGAATATTGAAGATGCTCTTCAAGACAATGATTGGATTTTGGCTATGGAAGAAGAACTTAATCAGTTCACAAGGAATAATGTATGGACCCTTGTTGAAAGACCAAAGAACAAAAGCATCATCGGAACCAGATGGGTGTTCAGAAACAAGCTTGATGAAGCTGGAAAAGTGGTAAGGAACAAAGCAAGGTTAGTAGCACAAGGATACAATCAGCAAGAAGGTATTGATTTTACTGAAACCTTTGCACCTGTAGCTAGATTAGAAGCTATTAGAATATTACTTGTTTTTGCTGCTCACAAGAATATTGTTCTATATCAAATGGATGTAAAAAGTGCCTTTTTAAACGGTTTTATTGAAGAAGAGGTTTATGTAAAACAACCACCTGGCTTTGAAAGTTTGTCTCAGCCAGATCATGTTTTCAAACTCAAGAAAACACTATATGGTCTTAAACAAGCTCCTCGAGCTTGGTATGACAGATTCAGTACTTTCCTTCTTAAAAATGGTTTCTCAAGAGGAAAAGTTGATACCACTCTCTTCAAGAAAAGCGTTTCAAAAGACTTTATTATAGTCCAGATTTATGTAGACGATATAGTCTTTGGAGCTACTAACAACTCTCTTTGCAAGGATTTTTCAAAGCTAATGCAGGACGAGTTTGAAATGAGTATGATGGGAGAATTGAAGTTCTTTCTAGGACTTCAAATCAAACAGACGAAAGAAGGAATCTACATCCATCAACAGAAGTACACAAAGGAACTTATCAAGAAGTTCAAAATGGAAAACTCCAAGCCTATGAAGACCTCAATGCATTCGTCTGGAGCGAATCTTAACAAAGATGAGTCAGGTAAGTCTGTAAATCAGACGATATACAGAGGTATGATTGGCTCACTCCTTTATTTAACCGCAAGCAGACCTGACATTATGTTTAACGTCCTCTATTAGCGCGTTTCGATCCCATCCCAAAGAATCTCATTTACAAGCTGTAAAGAGAATTCTTAGATATCTTGTTGGAACAACTAATCTCTCTTTGTTCTATAAGAGAAATAGTGATTTCAGTTTAAGAGGCTTTTGTGATGCTGATTATGCTGGAGATAAAGTGGAGAGAAAAAGCACAAGTGGTGGATGCCAATTCCTTGGATCATCACTAATATCTTGGTCTAGCAAGAAACAAAACTCCATTACACTCTCAACAACTGAAACAGAGTATATCGTTGCGGTTGGGTGTTGTTCACAATTACTATGGATCAAACATCAACTTGAGGATTATTCCAGGTTTGAGAATCAGATACCAGTATTTTGTGATAACACAAGTGCAATCAATCTCAGCAAAAATCCTATTCAACATTCAAAAGCTAAACATATTGAAATTCGTTTTCATTTCATAAGAGATTATGTCCAAAAAGGTATTTTCGATATACAGTTTGTTCAAACTGATTTTCAATGGGCAGATATATTTACAAAAGCTTTAGATGAAACACGATTCAATTTCATTAAAGAAAATCTTGGAATTATTTCTTTGAATGATTGAAAATTGTTTCGTCTGAGTTATTGATTGAATTTGTTTTGTTTGTACATTTTATTCCGTCTGTACATTACTTCGTGTTAAGACGAAACATTACGTCTGATCAAGTTGAATAGTTACTGTGGTAAAATTCAACAGACGCAACTGTTACTTTTTAATAAGTTTATCTCAAGTGTGCAGGGACAAGTTAAAGAGAGCAATAAATGTGTCTGTCATTTATTGCACTATTTTAGGACAATGATAAGCACGCGCCGTGAATTGCAGAAGTCAAATCAATCATTGAAAAGGCAATGATATGGACATGTCAAATCAAGGACAGTTTTCAATGGACACGTCATAAAAAGGGGCAGTTTCTCAAAATCTCTTTCGTCTGACGAATTGCAACCGTTTTTATTCCTTACTTATAAATACTCTTGAAATATAACTTTTCTACTCTCTACTGCAATTTGAAACCGTTTGAATTCTCTGAAACCTAAATACTCACTAAGATTTCATTCTATCTTTTCATATCTCAACAATGGCCGCCAAGAACACCAAAGCCACCAAAGCTGCTGAAGCAACTTTCTTCGCACAAGACTTGTTTTTGCCAAGCAAGTGGATCTCAAGAGATACCTTACAGAGCGTCTCTGAAAGGGCATTGAAGATGTTTGACCACACTGGGTGGATGGGCTTTGCTGAGATGAAAGGCCCATGGCTGATGGAGGCATACGCCGAGTTTTGGAGCGATGCCAGAGAGTTTGATGATGGTATCGTTGGAACCATTGACAACAAAGAGTACATCATTACGGTGGACTCTATTGCTGAGGTCGGGAACTGCAAGGCCGAAGGGCGATTCTACTCCCCTAACTGGATGAAGAACGAGTCAGAGGAACATGTAAACAAATTTCTCTACACGAAGATTCCAGATTCTGAAGATCCCAAGTCTTTCAGAGCAGGACTTCTAACTCCCACAGCAAGAATCATCCATAACTTGCTGTTCAACATTTTCACACCAAGAACAGGCTCTCGTGATAATGTGAGTGCTCGAGACAGATTTTGTATTTTCTACTGTCTGAGAAAAGGAAGGATGAGCCTACCTCACGTTATTCTCGACCACTGGGTGAGTGCTTTGAAGAATCGAAACATTCGTAGGAAGAGCAGTATCCCCTACGCCACTCTCTTCTCTACCATCATCATCAACCAGGGTTTCGATGCCACTGGAGTCACATGGCACCCTGAGGGAAAAGAAGTGAAAGCTAGCACCTTTGCGAAGATGCATCTCACATCAAGCTCTCTACTTCGTTTACCAAATGAGGTCACCCCTCTATCACCCATTCCCAAAGAACCACATAGAGCCCGTATCAAGCGCGCTAAACCGCAAACACAAGCCCAAACACCGTCCGAAACACAACCCCAAACAGAACCCAAAACACTAACCCAAACACAAGCCCAAACATCAAATCAACCTCAACCTCCTCCATCTGTAATAATATCTGAAGTTCCTTTTGAGGATATTCTTGAGGAACCCCTCAAGAAAAAGAAAAGGACTATCAGAATCAAGCACATTGGTGCTAAAACAAAGACACAGACGATATCCCCAAGTGAAGTTGAAGGGGTCACCCTATCGTCTGTAGCAGTTCCGTCTGTGAAGATCTCCACAGACGAAGAAAAGCAGAGGACAGCAGCTGAAGAAAAAGCAAAGGCTAGGAAGCTTGCACTTGAGAAAGCTGCTAGGGGCAAGGATAAAATGAAGCAAAAATTGGCTTCTGTCGTTGTTGGAGAGACAGAAGAAGAAAAACAATTCAAAGAGGCTAGAAGAGCCTCCATCTTGCTCGAAGCTGAAAGAGAAAGACTCTTTCAAGAAAGCTTTCGCGGCATTGGATCGTCTGAGGGAGCATCTGCTCAAGCTACCTCAGAGGGCATGAATAGTGAAGAGACCGCCCAGATCCAGAAAGATAATGTCCAACTAGCGGAGGAGTTAGAAACAATGCTTAGTGAAGAGGCCTCTACAATGGAGACTCTTCCATATACAACACTCTTAGACGAACAAATGGCAACTTCTTCTGAGCCACTTGTTGCGTCTCCGCTAAATGCTTGTCCAGCACAGACATTCCCTGCTGCATCTGAAGAAGAAGTACTCCACAGTCAGACGATGGAAATTCCGTCTGAAGGCATTGTACTGGTTGAAGATGCAAGTTCTTAGTCTGATGAAGACTCTATGGATACATACAGGGGGAGATCACATGCTGTGGTGATCAATCCAGAAGACTTACCCCCAAAGCGCAAGATTGACTATTCGTTCCTAAACGAATTAGTCGTGCGAAGATATAAAGAAAGCACTTGCGCCAACAGACCAATCAAACCTGATTGAGTTATTGGAGCGAAGTCTGATGAAGCCTCCAATGAAGCTGAATCGTCTGAGCCTGCCTCATTAGCAGACGATGAAGACTTGTACATAAAAAAATACACCATATATAGAGCTGAAGAACCCTTATCAGTACAAAGGAAAGAAGGGATTCCAGCTGGGGAGATTTGTCAACCCCATTATATACAATAAGCCCTTGAAGCCAGCTGATTTTGATTATAATGCTGTTTATTCTCCAGAGGAGCAACGCAACTGGTTGAAGCGTTTGCCCTGGGACACTCTGGCTGAATTAAATATCAAGGGACTAGAAAACATAAAGGCTTATAAGGATCATCTCGCTGCGTCGGAGATTGAAGGACCCGCGCTTGGTTATGAACCCCACATTCCACAAAGAAATAATCCAAAGTGGAGGTTGCGGTACGAGATCAATGCACCAGTTTTTCATCACTATACAAATGGTGATATTGACTCTCTCCGCTATGAGCCGAAAGATTGCAAACACTGGCATCTTGACGCCACAGATCGCCATGATCCAATGCCATTCACAATTCCTCTCAATCAAACAAAGTATGTTGATTTAGGCCATTCTCTAGGAATTGTGCTCCCTTGGACGAGACCCCATTGTTCTGGGATCAACCCTCGCTACTCTCTCCTTCTAGATGAGTATGAAGATCCTGAAGATTTTGCTCACTGCCTCCCAGAAGACTACAATCTATCTTTCAGGCTGATGGCTGGTGCATATCGAAGGGAAGCAAAGAAAAGAAACATCTCCTTCTCCCACGTCGATCGCCAAGCTAAGAAGGATGGAAGATTTTGTCCTTTCATGATGGGTTCTCAGTTTTCATCTCTGGTGACGGACGAAACAAAGTATTCTATCGTCTTAGACAGAAAAAGACCATGCTTGGTCAGATATCTGGCTAAGGGAAAGGAAAAGAAGGTTTCGTCTGTAGCTGACCACTACTCCGGAACCATCTTTGATGAGGACTCTTCCGTCTGTGGCAGAGTGTTCCCTGGTAGTGCTTTTGTATATTCTCAAGAACAGACACTGCTTGAAGTATCCATTCCAACCAAATGGTATACCTATCAATGGAACCAGAACTTCACAGCCTACCTCGATCTTCCTCTTTTCACATTGCGTCTGAAGAAATCACCTAGAGTGGTCATCATTGATGACACTATACCTCTTGTGGAGGAGCCTCAAACACCGCAAGTGACAATTGCTGATGTGGTGGAGGTTGCTGAGGCTGGTGAGGAGATGCCCAAGGAAACTGATATAGAAGAAGTTGAGGAGTATAAGACTCTGAAGCGCAAGTATGAGGCCTTGGAAGAAGATTGTCAGCACTTGAAAGTTAAGAACAGAGAACTTGAAGAAAATCACGCTTCTTTATCATCTCAAGTGCAGCAGCTTACAGACGTTGTCATGAGCTTACTGACCAAAAAGCCAAAACCATCTTCTTGATCAGAGTTTTGATGATCACAGCCCAAGGGGGAGAGAAAAGAAAAGAAAAGCATCGTCTGAGGGGGAGCAAGAGCAAACAAGAACAAGGAAGTACTGTCTTAGGGGGAGTAAGATTATTGTAAAATTTTTTTTAGTATAGAATATACAATGTAATTTTATTATTTCTTTTGTTATCATATACATTGTAATTCTTTATTGTTTTCTGCTTTGAATACCATTGTAATAATCTGATTACATCACATTGATGTAACAAACATTTATAAAGAGGTATTTATCAGAAAACATCGTCTTGATGTAAATCTGGCTCATAAAACTGTTGTTTCTGTCTAACCATGTCTTATGCAGAATTTCGTGGTATGGTCTGTAATCATCAAAAAGGGGGAGAATGTTAGATCAAGATTTGTTAGATCAAGAATGTCCCTAAGTTTTGATAAATTACAGCACAGACGAAACCAAGCAATCAAGACTTGCTCAGACGAAACCAACACAGACAGAAGATGGCCCTTCAAAGTTTGAAGTGTTGCGTCTGTCCACAAGCCAAGACATCAGACGATACTGGCACAGACGGGAGAAGACTACTCAAGTTGAAAACCTTCGTCTGTCCAAGAGAAGCTTAAGACGAAACAACATCATTGAAGATTCATATCGTCTATCCAAAAAGTGAAGTCAAGTTGAAGTCTCGCGCCAAGATTCAAAATCTAAAGGAGTCATCATGAGAAGAATCCAAGATCTGTATGGGGATCTACGCTTTCACATTCAAAGTCAAAAAGGTCTCTACCTTTTTGTCAAATCTCTGTACAAGTCAGTAAAAGGAACTACGCACGCAATCCAGTCCGAGATATCCGCTGCAACTCTCATCTATCAATCAAGGACAACTGACAATCTTTTCAAAAGTTCTCAAGTAGATCGTCAACGACTCTCAACGACATTCAAATGAGTCTAACGGCTATTTGAAGAAGATGCCTATAAAAGGACTTCACCACAATCAGAACAAGTTGGCGAATATGCTTATCTCTTTCTAACTCTTAAGGATTCGCTCAATTCTGATATCTGTTCTTTATTGTAAACACCTCTCTGCGCAGAGGAAAACTTTGTTTTTCGAAACATCTTTCAAGTCCACTTGTGTGGCATTTTAGCCTGAGGAGGCTGTGTGTTCAAAGAATACCTGGTTTAGCCTGAGGAGGTTGCGTGTTCAAAGAATACCTAGTTTAGCCTGAGGAGGCTGTGTGTTCAAAGAATACCTGGTTGTTTAGTCTGAGAAGGCTGGGATCAAAGAATATCTGTAATAGCCAGAAGTGGCTGAGTTCAAAGAATACTTGTAACCTTTTCACGGTTGGTAGTGAAAACTCAGTGGTTGCTGGGTAACTGGACGTAGTCTAGAATAGACGAACCAGTATAAAAATATCTGTGCATTTATTTTATCTGATTAGTTAACTAACGGAATAAATATACTTTAACGTTTATATATTAAAATCAATTTTTCAAGATAAACACTGTTTCGTCTGAACAAGCTTTGAACCCAAAGACGAAACCTACAGACGAAAGGTACAGACTAAAGAATTTTTTTTTATATCACAATTCAACCCCCCTTCTTGTGATTTGTCTTTTACAGACCCATCAAGACTCTATAACATCTCAAAATTCTTATCTGGTTTTAATCTTTTTTAAATAATTTTCATAAAACATTTTATTCTTAGGTTGGAAAACGTGGGAAATCTACCACTTTATTTCAATATAGATTTCAAACCAGTTATGAATTTCTAGGTATTGCTCAAAATGCATAAGTTTTCGACACTTTCGAAGGTTTCTTAAAAGATTTTTTTTTAATGCAATAGTAAAACTTGAACTTTTCTGAGCTTAAGAAAATAATGGTCACACAAAATATATAGTATATGTATATACATTTGAGTTTTTGAGTCCATACACAGGTCTTATCAAATAATAACACATAAAGTGATAAAGATATGTAAAGAGTTAGGCTAACCATACCCAAAACTTATATATCGAAAAGAGCTAATCTCATAGCAATTTGTATAACAAAACCTACGAACCAAACTACTCTATTAATATTTTGTACAATTGCTCATTGACTTCATCAGCTCTTTTTGTTAGTTTGTCTTTCTATTTCCATCAATCATCTGAAATAGGATATGTGCCACTTATAGATCTACTCCCTCAAACATAAGTTTGAGATCATCATAGGCACAACCCACCAATGCAAAAATGGAAAGGTTAATCCTTTTCTTAACAACAAACAATATAAAGAAAGTTGAAACATGTAAATACATTACATCACATCTTCAAATGTATCCATCGCAGGCCTACAAGTCCCAATGTGGATTCATCTATTATTCACACTGGATCTCACACTTGCGTATCCTCCAGTAATCCATTTACTTTTACTGGCCAACTACTACCTCGAGTTCTGTCACTCGGCGGTCTTACAACATATAAAAATTATGATGACTTGTTGGGAGTACACCTATTGACCACAAGGTTAGGCTCTCACCAACTGAGTATGCTTGTATTTTGTCTGTTTAGTTAGCATAATTCAATTGTGTCTTTGTCGCACCCACGCATCACCCTTTAAGCAGTTGAGCCTACACAACATTCTCTCAAGATTCCTTATGTAATCATCATAACTTTAGAGATTGACTTTCCAACCATTCCTCACCAAATTTCAATCTAAGTGTGTCCACAATTTGGTGAGGTTGGTTAAGGAGTTTCGATTGTGACTTTGTGATAGAGGTCCCCTTAGAGAATTTTCTAACAAAGCCTTGAAGTTCCCGATCTAGCTTATTCAATGATTCTTCAATGGAAACCCTAGGGGGGTTTCGGTCAAGAATTAAAAAAATAGATCTCAAACAAAACGAAAAAGAAAAAGGTGGAAGGAGGAAGAAGATGAAAAGAATGACGCCATGGAAGATCCAATAAACCTAAGAGGAACCGTCACAATGGAGACAAAAGTCCATTGATAAGATCCAAGAAACCTTCCTAAGGAAGACTATTCTCTAAAAAAAAACCTCAGTTTTTATTCAATTTCGCCAAAAGGTCCATACAATTTTGTTTCACATGATTTTATAGACCTAAGCTACATCGAATACAAGTTAACAAAAACTAACCTAACTTGGGCGTCAAGTTTAATCTAAATCTAAGCGAGATCTAATCTAATCTTGGGTACCGAGTTAAATCTAAATATAAATGAGATCTAATCTCATCTTGGGCGGCAAGTTTAATCTAAGTCTAAATGAAATCTAATCTAATCTTGACCCTATTATTCTAAAACACTAAAAAAAAAACATCCAAAAGTAATAAAAGGTTCTTGGCCGTGAGCTTTGGGCTAACTTACAAGGCTTTACAATTTAAACAATTCGCTAGAAAATCCTAACAACATTCAAACGTTAACTTCAAGTCCAATTTTCTCCAAGATGTAATCCGAACTAGGCTATGGTGTCTTCATAGCTTTTGTAGCCCTTTAAGTCTTCTTTAAAACGAAATAAGGAGTAACTTAATTGGAATTTTGTAGCCTAAGTTATGCTCGAAATACTGAACCTGGTCAAGCACAAAAAATAACAATAAATTTATTTCAAGCCCAATTTAAAAGAGTAAGGTCCTCATTCTTCTTTGACTTTGATTTGAGCATTGACCTCCTCCTTTAACTTTGACTTGGAGAGTTTTTTGGCCTTTGAGATGTTCCTACATCACTTTGTTACATTAACATGTTACCCTCTAGACAAATAAGCATACACAACACTTCAAATATCACATACTCGTAACATGTGACTTCACGAACATCGAAATACTCCACAACTTAAATTTACTATACAACGTATACTCTCACCCTCAATTTTTAAGTCAAGGTGACTTAACATCTTAAGTTTTGATAATTACAAGACAAACGTAGTGCTTAACAAACGATATCAGACAGAAGACAAGCTTCCATATATGAAGTGAGCACCCTCAGCATAGACGCAAAAGCTTCTACTTTTAATAAGACGAAACCTTCATATTCATGCTTATCAGACGAAGGATTGTATTGCTCACATCAAGACAAAATCATAAAGCAAAGACAGAGAATAACAAAGAAGAAAACAGATAAGGTTTAAGTGGATATATTTTGTCTAATGAAGTCAAGAGAAGTAACTCGCGCCAAATATTCAAATCAAGACATTACTCTCAGAAGCTACTAAAAGAAGAAACGAATACTGTGCTAAACCTATGCAACACAAAAAGTAGATAGTACTTTTTGTTGATATCTTTGAGCAAATCAGTCAAAGCTCGATCTTGCGTTGACTCCGCTGTGAAAACATTAATTATTCTGATTGCTCATCCTTACATTTTTGAAGAGCCCAAGAAATAAGACAACGGTCAAATAACATCTGTCTAACGGCTGCATCGAGAAGCTTGCCTATAAAAGGAATTCATCTTCACAAGATCAAATTGACGAATTTACGCTATAAAAGCTATTATTCAACGTTTCGCTCACAAAGCTTAATCTCTTCTTTGTTTTGAACTTTCATTGTATATCCCTCTCTGCGTAGAGGATTAACCTTTCTCAAAAACCATTGTAAATCTACTATTGTGGTGTCTTAGCTTGAGGAGGTTGTGTTTCAAAGAATACCTTGTTTTAGCCTAAGGAGGCTGCGTTGCAAAGAATACCTTGTGATTAGCCTGTGAAGGCTGTGTTCAAACAATATTTGTATAGCCAGAAGTGGCTGGGTGCAAAGAATACTTGTAAGGGTTTTTCACTAGTTATAGTGATAACTTAACACGTTGCTAAGTAACTGGATGTAATCTTTATAGACGAACCAGTGTAAAAATCTTTGTATTTTTATCTGATTATTTTTCTGACTAACGGGGATTAACAACTTTAACTCCTTCTGTTAAAATCAATCTTTAAAGAAAGAAATCATTGAAAATTTTTAATTAACAAAATTCAACCCCTTATTGTGTTTTATCTTTTACATTGGCCAAATAAGGCTTTCACTCACAATACAAGGATAACACTTCACTAGAGAGTTCATCGAAACACTAGAGTCATTTACCCTAATGTTATAATCACAGAATATCATATATACTATAGTTGTGATTCATACAGGCTTTTACAGAAATATACATTGAAAATTAATATTTTCACATAGAATATTAACTTTTGAGTGGCTCACGAGTATCCACAGAAAATCAGATTATGAGAGAGATTCAACCCAAAGGTAACAGATGAGACTTAGAAATTAGGTAGAGTCTCCCTTATAATTTGGACATCCCAAAATTAAAACCTACACAAGAACCAGTCCATAACTCACCATAACAATCCAAAAACAATTTAAAAAATTACAAAATATTCTACACATTATTAACAATTAATTTCATAATTTTCTGATGACTAGATATTATTCAAACACATCCTTTTTGGTTGAAAATAGTACATAAAAATTATTTTCACTCATTCGAAAACTGCATCCAGTGTAACAAAAATTTACACGAGTCATAGACATTTTTCTAAGAGGAACAAAATTCTCCTTACCTCAAACAAGTATCAAAAACTCTATAAAAATAAAAATGCTTCTAACACTTTATACACAACATATCAAAAATCGACTTTCCACCAGCTGCTCTATTCGAAAAAACAATCGGTACAAAATGAAGAGAATAAAGAGAAGATTAATATAATTGATTCAAAATTTTAATTTGAAGTCCATAAATTATTTAATTTTGTAGAAACCTTATATGTAAAAGATAAAACACAAGAAAGGGGATTGAAATGTGTTGATAAAAAATTTAATTCCTTTCGTCTGTGGATTTAAACAGGTTCAGACGAAACAGTTCTTATCTTCAAAAGTTGATTTTAATAGACAGGCGTTACAAATAGATTATCCTCGTTAGTCACAAGTTCAGAGAACAAAAACACAAATATTTTTATACTGGTTTGTCTATTCAAGACTACATCCAGTTACTCAGCAACAACTGAGTTTTCACTATAAACCGTGAAATGGTTACACGTATTGTTTGAACCTAGCCACTTCTGGCTAATACAAGATATTCTTTGAATACAACCTTCTCAGGTTAAGTATTCTTTGAACACACAACCTCCTCAGGCTAAAACACCACACAAGTGAATTTAAGATAGTTTTCTAGAAAGAAATATTTTCCTCTTCGCAGAGAGGGATATGTAGTAAAGCACAAAAGTAGCAGTGAGCGAAATCACAGTAACTTAGAAATTTAAGCGTGTTCGCCTACTAAAACTTGGAGGAGTGAAGTCCTTTATATAGGTAGAGTATTCAGATGTCCGTTAGAAATAAAAGAATGTCATTGAGCTTTCTCTAAAAGAAGTCTAAAAAGGTGTCAGAGCGCAATCAAGTGATGGGATGGCGTGTGTAGTGGATTTGATGGCTTGCTTAGTCCTTTTTCTAACTTGTGCAGAGATTTCCTGGAAAAGGGTGAAACCTTTTCGTGTTGCATATGAAAGCTCGAATCCCCATACTGATCTTGGAAGCTTTCAAGAGTAACTTAGAAGATTTGAATCTTGGTGCGAGTTACTCAAACTGTACTTCACTTTCTTGATAGACGATGTGAATCTTCAGTCTTAAGTTGACTTGTAAGCTTCATCTAAAGAGTTTCGTCTATCCTTTCGTCTGATGTTTAGGCTTTGAGACAGACGAATGATTTCAACTTTGAGGAGTCATCTTCCGTCTGTGCTTGTTCCGTCTGACTTTACTTGTAATGCTTTGTCTGAGATGTTCCGTCTGTGTCTTGTAATTAATCAAAACTTAGAGACGTTAATCACTTTGATCTAACATTATAAACTAAATAAAGTTAAGGGATAAAAAGTAATAATCAAAGGCCATTGTTTCAACATTTCAACCACACATTTGTCATTATAGCAATGCTAGGATCATAATGGTGCCATAAATTTCTCAACTAGAAAACTTTTCCCATTATCTTTAATTTAAAAATGGACTAAACTAATCGATTAAATGACAAAGAAAGGATGATAACTTACTTAAAATATAATGTACGTCGTTATACGATTGCAAAGAAGTCAAGAGAATGAGTTTAGGTAGGAAAAAGAGTAGAACTTCACCAGAGAACAAAACTTACCCAAAACCACCACCTTGACTCATTTATAAAGTGTCAGTTCGACCACTCTTTCATTTGAATGAAAAACTTTAACTTTAGCGATGGAGTAAGGTGGTGGCTTCCTCGAGAAGCCTTTTTCATTTGAATGAAAGATTTTCGCTTAAGCGAGAGACCTGAAATAATAATTATGAAAAAAAGAGTTTCAAACTTATTTTCTTCAAGTTTAAATACTCTTACACACCCATATGCATACAAACACACATAAATGGGTTTTAAAATTTTCAAACCACAAACTTAAACACCCGTACATATTCGTACCTAACACATACACAAGTAGAAAAATGAAAGGTTTTTGAATTCAAAATTTCAATGTGTTACATGTTCAATTTGATCTTGGATACCTATTTCACTTCAACATGCTTGTTATCTACAAGTAGCTTAGTTAATTCATAAGTCTTGTTCCTCTTATTTGCTTTCAATTCTTCTACAATAGCATCTTTCCAAGCTTATTCTTTAATTGCATAGCAAAGTAAACCAAGTAACCTTTTGAGGCCACTACATTATCTCGTAGCATCTCAAAATTTTCAAATCTATTTGAAAACTATCTTTGGCTCTAAGGTCTCTAAGTAGGAAGTCTTTTAAACATTGCATAATCGACCCCCCTTAATGCCAAAATCATCTACTCTGTCTTTTTGCCAAGTGTTCTCACTATCACTGGGTTTTGGAAGAATTTGACTTAACATTTTTTCTAATTTCCCCAATTCCAAGATTCATCCTCACACCATGACATCTCTGCTTACTTCTATCTTCTTCTTTTCTAGATTGTACAATTTCTAAACATTGCTAATATGATATCTTTGGTTCATTTTTATCTTGAAGTTTCTTCCTTCAAGCATCAAGCATGTGTTTGAAACATAATAAACAAAAGATCCTAAGATTTCTAATTATTGGCTTCCTTCTTGTTCAATACTCCCCGGTACTTTTTGCTTAAGTCTCTTGGTAGGACACCTTTTAAGTAAATAGTAGTTGTATTGAACACCTTTCCCCAGAAAGAATGTTGCAAGTTCTTATACTTCATTATGCTCCATGCTATATTCAGTACAATTCTATTTAGCTTCTGTGTTGTGGAGTGTAAGGGGCTGTAATTTCATGTTAAATGCAAAGCCTTTCACATAAAGTCTCAAATTCCTTTGATGTGCATTCTCCCCCTCCATTTGTTCTCCAGATTTTGATAAACTTGCCACTATGTCTCTCGGTCATTGCCTTGAATTTTTGCAGAATCCCAAACACCTCACATTTGTGCTTGATTGGATATAGCCACATCATCCTACTAAATTCATCCACAAAAGTTCCTCTTGAGGAGGGCACTTTTATTGGACCACAAATATCAGGATGGATTACACAAAGTATATTAGTGGCTCTCATAGGCAAAAAAAAATTGAAACTCAACCTATGTTACTTGCCTATCATGCATGACTCACACACTTTCTCAAGCATGATAATCTTTGGAAGCCCTAGCAGCATTTCTTTACACACTAATTGGCTTAGGCTTCTAAAATTTAAATGGCCAAACCTAACATGCCATAGCCAACTCTCTTTTTATCATTCGATATCTGCAAGGCATTTCACTTTTGCATGTCAAATTGTAGTTTAAAAGGTTTTGTTGTTTGACATTGGAGATTTAAGCAACAATCTCTGATATTGATCAAATAGTTCCAGGAAGTCATGCTTTATAATTACTGAAACCCCTTCTTGGCTAGCTTACCGACACGTATCAGATTACACTTCATTATTGGTACAAATAGAACATTCTCAATCATTGCTATTTTTCCATCCTTTATTCTGGCCACGATGTTTCCCTTGCCTTTAGCTACCAATACACTATAGTCTGCCAATTTGATTTCATCAAGGTCAGCCAACCACTCATTGTACCCTGTTATATGATTTGAGCTTCCTATGTCCAAATACTAACTAGGACTTAGAATTAGGATCTCCACCACTGGGATTCACCATTAAGAAGGTAGGATCAGAATGTGAGTCATCCTCATGAGCAACATTTGCTTCATCCTCGTTGTTTCTAACTTGTTCCCATCTTATGCCAGCACTCATTGACACAAGGCCTTACTTCTCAATTAAAACACTGAATTTTCTTTTGGTTATACCTTTTTCTACCTTCTTTGTTGTTTGCATATCTTCGAGCACCTCTTTGTAAGGATTCTGCTCCATCTTTACTCTTGGATCACTCTTGGTTTGGATTCAAATTTCCTGTGTAAGATTTCTCCTTTCGTTTTTTCCATTTCTTCTTGTCACTGAGCACATATATACTAATATGCAATTGTATATATACTAAATTATTCAAACCAACAATTACAGTTACATTTAAATTAATTTCACAACAATTTGAGACTCTGTTCCTTCTTTTTGAAGGAGGGAACACAACAGATATTAGTCTTTTTTGCCTAGTCATGGGTTGATACTCCTAACTTTTATCCTGGGGAGTTGTTCCTTATTGTTCTACACTCTTTTATTGCTTTATCGATGAAATTCAATATGAGTTGATGGCTCTGGCAGCTTGATGCCAAATATACTTTGTGGCATCCTCAGTCCACTACCTTTGCTTTTTATAAAAACAAAATAAAAAAAATTGCCCAATTTCACCCTATTTAATTTGAGGGAATGTACAGTGGTGTGAAGAATTTGGAACAAGTTGATGAATGGATACGTCCAACTTGGAAAGCTCCCCTTCCCAACTGTATGAAAGTAAGGATTTCCGTGCTTTAAAATGAACTGGAACTATATGTTATGAAAAAATGGGATAGAAAGTAGGTAAATTTAGCTATTTCTCTTAATTCTCGCTTCCCAAGTAATTATGCTAAAGGAAAGTGTTTAAGCCTTGACTAGCGTGTACATATCGAAAATATATTTATTGGAAAAATTGATCTTTTAAGTAAATTTTTTTACCTTGAGAAATTAAACATAAAGAGAGTGGCTACCTTAAAGAATTCTCAGCTGAAGAATTTCTCAATTAAAAATAAATGTTAAACATAGCCAAAAAAAAAAAATAGAAAAAAAAATAAACAGATGACCTGGGAATTGATTGTCAAATAGAACCAACTTGTTAAACTATTGATTTTTGGTCGTAAAAAACCTAAAATGTAAAAATAAAATTCACGGGAAAACCAACAGGAAGAAGCAAGCATCTCCACGTTCTTGAAATTGAGAAACTACACAATTTCGCTACATTATTATGTATAACAAAATTAAAATTTATATTCTATATAGTATTTCAATTTAACTCAGTTCATTCTGTTTCGATTTATAAATTTATAATACTAACTTAATCTTAATTAAAAATAATATTTTAAGTTCCGCAAATAATCTTTTGTTATGAAAAGGTTTTAAAATTTCACAGCATATTCTTGAATTATTTATAAAATCACATGACTATAAATTTTCTTTAATTGATGTTTATATATATTTTTTTTATTTTTTTAGGCCTGTGTAGTATAAATTAGCGATGTAAATAATGTTTATCTCTTGATTATGTTTTCAACTTAAAATATTTTTTTATTATATCAAAATCATTTGAAAACTATAAATATATATATATGTATATATATATATATATTAAAAATCGATTAAAAGTTTAATAAAAATATTAATTTTAAGAAATATTATCTTTTATAAAATATCATAATTTTTAAATTAATTATATAATAAATTTTTATCTTAAACTTACTAACATATCATATTAATTTAATGGTTTGCCGATTTTCCTCGGTCTAAAAGTGTAGAGCTAGTATTTTACTAAAATCCTATCCATAAGTCTTTTTTACATAAAAGTTACTTTTAAAATTAAATAAATTTAAAAGAATTAAAAATAAATAAAAATTACAAGAATATTTTACTTCAATAGAAAACCAATACATGTATCATCTCAATAAAAAAAAATATTGTCTAATCAACTTTTCTAATATTTTACAACTGATCTTCTTCTTTTTTTCTCTCTTCCTTTTCAATTATTTCTATTTAGTCAAGTCTCTCTCTCTCTCTCTCTCTCTCTCTCTATATATATATATATATATATATATATATAAATATTCAATAATTTACATTAAGATGTATTATCAAAAAAATAAAAATGAAATGTGGTTTTATTGAAATTTTATTAAATTTATTTAAGATACTAATTATATTCTTATTATTATATTAATTTAATAATAAATTATATAATTACTCATTATTTATTTTTTATAAAAATTTTCATTTACTTTTATTCTATTATTTTATATAATACAATTTTATGTAAATTTGATTACTATTTAGAATTAGCATGTGTCCTTTTAACAGAAAATATTCTCAAATAAACTTTTATAATATTTTCTTTCCAATATTTTCTTTTTTTTCTTTCTTCGATTCTAATTTTTCTCCAAGTTACTTAATATAATTATTATAAAAAAAATGTTAACTATGTACTCAATCACTGTGTATAAACAAAAAATTTATTTTATGTTTCTAAAATATAATCAATTTTTTATGAAACTTAAATTTTAATTATTATTATTGAGTTTTTTATATGAATCATTATATTTAAAATTGAAATATTAATCATTTTCAATGAAAAAAATGATAGAAATGAAATTGATATATGAAATTTTGAATAAGGACATGTAAGTATAATTAAATTATTATTTCTAACAAATATATGAGATAGGAGGGAAAATAACAGGCGGAGTAACATTCTCACCATGTCACGTTGTTATATTTATCACAACTATCACTTATATATTTTTTTATTAAAAATTCATATATATATATATATATATATATATTGTGTTGAATAGTTATATATTTATATTAAATTAAAATATGTTTAAATATTTATTTTTTGCTTTTCATTTAAATTTTATTGTCTATGAATGAGATGAAACGAGAACGAGTAATAATATATTCATTATTTTTATTCTAAATATATTTACATAAAAATCATATAAAATAAATTTAAATAATTTTATAAATAAATTTTTATTTATTAGAAATTTTATTACATGCACTAGGTTCTTAAACTAAAATTTATAATATATCATGTATAAATTTTATATAAATTTATTTATACATTTAAAATTATATATATATATATATATATATATATATATATATATATATATATATATAGACTATGTATTTAATGATTCTGAATACATAAAAATATTATTTTATTTTCCTAATACATAATTAATCTTTTTGTAAAACCTGACATTTTAAATTTTAATGGTTAAATTTATAATATAAATTGTTGTATTTTTTTATTTAATTAAATGAAAGTAAAAATTAATTTTAAATTCAAATTTAAACAAAAAAATATAAATATTTAAATTTAAAGTTATAATATTCTTTTAGTAGATAATAAAGATGAGAATGTAAATTACTCAACCTCCATCAAAGGAGTGTAAACATAATTTCTTATCTCCCCGCAACAAAATGACCGGGACAACAATGAAAATGACTAGCACGATAACAACATCCCCGACTTTGTCCTGTCCTTCAGTTATAATACATGATTATTATTATTATTATATTTTATAGTAGATTGTGGGTTAGATTTATTCTTATTATAATTAAAATTATTTTAATCTAATTAATGTTAAGATTTTAATATAATATATTTATGAAAAGATTACAATAATTAAAAATTGTATGGTGTAGTAAAAAATTTGTTAGTTTTTATAGTGAAAGGTCTTGGATTCTAATCTTACTCTACAAATAAATTTTACCAGTGATCTTCACTTATACATTTTTTATTAAAATCACTTATGTATTTTATCTCTTATCATGAAGTTTTTTTTTTCTTGTTGTTATATTTTTACTATAAAAATATAACTTACACTTTTGTAAATATAAATTTTTTATTCATAATTATCATATTATTTATTTACCTTTACGAAGAAATAGCCCACTCACCGTGCGTCTATACGGAAATTATGCTAGTTTTTTTCTTTTTATTTATCTTTCTTTTCAATCAAATACAGTATAGATGTTTCTAATATATATATTAAACAAATTTCATAATTTGAAAAATTACTTTTATGAAATAAGAATAATTGAATAATATAATTAAAACAAATATACTTTCTCTTAAAATAATTAATCTAAAAGGATAAGAATATATTTATTATTAATTTTAAAAAAAGTTTAGTAAAATAAAAGATAAAAACACTACATGAAATTGAGAAAATCAGGAAAAAAATTAAAAATTGTTGAAGATAAAGACAACTTGTAAAATAAAAAAGAAATGAGAGTTTAATCACAGTAGAAGAAAAATAAAGTCCAATATTTTACCATAAGAAAGTACTTAGAGGAAAATAAACGCGAGAGTACAGGATATTTTGAGTGCAGATGGTTTTTCTAATTTATATATATAAAGTGATATTTCGATTATCAATAAAATAAAAAATTTAAATAAAAATTGTTTAAAGAAATGTAAGAAAATATTCAAGAAATATAAAAACTATTAAAAATAAGAATGACTTTTAAGATAAAAAAATAAAAATTTCAATCTAATAAAAGTATAACTCCAAGGAAATATTCAAATGAAATTTACTGAGTACAAAAAAGGGAACGAGAACAAGTTCTTCAATGAAAAAATTAGATATTCTAATTAAATAGGTACGAACTCGAGAACGTTTTATTTTTTCCACTCTTCTTGTATTCATTTACATTCGAATACTTTCTCACACTCACTATCTTTTCGTGTGTTGAAATACACTCTTTCCTGCGCTGAGCAGAGTTCATCGATGGTTCCCTCCTGAAGCCGCAGCAAGACGATCCCACTTATGCAGCATGGATCCGTGGTAACAACTTAGTTATTTCCGGGTTATTTATTTAACTCCGTTTCCAAAGAAATCATACCAGCAACCTTTATGCCTCCATGGCAAAGAAGATTTGGGATGATCTTAAGATTAGGTTCTCCAGGAGAAATGGGCCACGTATCTTTCAACTCAGACGCCAATTAATGTCCTTGAATCAAGGATCTGATGATGTTGGAACCTATTATACAAAACTCAAATCTATTTGGGATGAGTTATCTGGATACGAACCTAATTTTGAGTGTGGCGCTCTGAAGATGCTTTAAGATTACAATGATTCCGAGTATGTAATGCCATTTCTCATGGGTCTCAATGACTCATTTTCTCAGATCATCAGGTCAGATTCTCTTATCTGATCCTCTTCCCTCTATTGGTAAAGTGTTTCCTCTTGTCCAACAAGAAGAAGCTCAACGTGAGGTAGGTATATTCCACTCCCCATCACCTGGGAATGACTCCATGGCCTTTGCTGTTACCAAACCTACAAAACAATCTGTGGATACTGTCACGAACAAACACCAGAAGAAAGAAAGGCCTATTTGTGCACATTGTCACGTTGTAGGTCATCTAAAGATAAGTGCTGTAAAATTGTTGGTTATCCTCCAAACTATATTTTCAAGAACAAAACTCAAAATATTGTTAGTAATATGTAGCTAAGATATCTGATTCTCCGAATCAAACACCTGTGAACAACCTTTTGCTCGATGTCAACAATTAATTGCCCCCTTTGTCTAGTCAATTAAAGAATGACACTCCTATGGAAAATGACAATATAATTACTACAGGTAGGGGTAATGTAGTTTTCTGAAATCTAACAACACTTGACATCATTGGGAATTTGAAACAATAATCATACACACACAAATGACCACTAACATAACCTAAATATGCATGCATGACTAATAACCACTAACATAACCTGAATATGCATACATGACTAACTCTCTTGTACAATGAGCTAAGCAATTCAAGGATTAATCACGATGAAAAATTCGGTAACTTGATCCTTCGTTCAGTATGGGTAAGACTTAGTATAATTCAATGCATAGAATTATGTGATTTCTTGTTGACTGGGTAAATTTCTCTTTTGTTTTAGGAAAAACAAAACTTTAAGATAGGGGTGTATTGGAGAAAAGAAACTTAAATGATATTGGAGAAATAGTCATTATTGAGCTAGAGACATAACCTAATAGTTATCACTAGATTCACAGAACTTAAACCCTAATTAACTTAGTTTAATTTAAATGATTAAATAATCGGGTTAATCTAGGCGGCGTAGGTGATCATGAGAAGGAAGATTACGAGGCTAGGAATCCGATCCATCCAAGAGTATAATTTGAATAATAGAGAAGAGAGTATTAGGGTAATTAGTGGTGAAATCGAGATCTCAATTGCTTTTTAAAATCTAAATTTTCTTTCTAATTTAATTAATCACAATTTCTCTCATAATTCTCACAAAATCCCGATAACATAATTGATATAAAATTTGATCGATTATCCTTATGGGATCGACAACCCTGTTCTTAAAAATACTTATTACTTGATGATTGTGGTATAATAACAGACCGGGGTGCGAGAGGTATAACTACTACCTATATCTCGCTTGCATCAAACATCCCCTACAATATCAAAATCCGTGAATATACAAAGAACAAGTTTTTCATTTCCAAAACATAGTTTCAAGTTAGAAGTATTACTGAGATATCTTAATATCCACTTCATAAATTTCCAATACTCAAAATAAGGATTAGAAAGAAAATGACTAACAATACCAACTTCTGAGCTATATCAGGCCTAATGCAAACTATTACATACATTAAACTTTCCACTGAAGATGCATAGTTAACATGTTGCATATCTTCCTTTTCTTTATCACTAGAAGAAGCTTGTCTAATGCTAAACTTAAAATGTAAACGTAAAGGTCTACTTACAACTTTAGCATGTGCATGTGAAAATGTTGAAGTACCTTCTCAATGTATTTTTCTCGTGACAACCAAAGTTTCTTGGCCTCTCGATCAAGAGAAATAAACATGCTAAAAATTTGCCTTGCTGGCCCTAAATATTTCATAGCAAATATCTTGCTAAGTTCCTTTTTCAACCTAACAATTTTAGACAAATTATGACTAACACTCAACATGTCATCAACATAAAGCATCAACATAGAGCAATAAAATGATGAAGTCAATATCAAAGAATTTCTGCACAAAAATACAATGATTAGAAGTTGTCTTCTCGAATCAACATACTCAATCTTCTTGTACCACTGCCTCGAGACTTGTTTCAACCTATACAAACTTTTCTTTAAATTGCAGACATAATTCTCTTTACCTTTACAAACCTTCAGGTTGCTCCATGTAAATTTCTTCCTCCAAATTATGGTGAAGGAAAGTAATTTTCACATTCATTTGCTCAACTTCTAAA
Organism: Hylodesmum podocarpum; assembly: GCA_026586105.1. Taxonomy (NCBI): domain Eukaryota; kingdom Viridiplantae; phylum Streptophyta; class Magnoliopsida; order Fabales; family Fabaceae; genus Hylodesmum; species Hylodesmum podocarpum. The sequence goes on along the minus strand of JALJEV010000071.1, from coordinate 71,792 downwards.
TCAAGGCTAGCTACTAAATAGAGAACAACCCATATGGAAGCCATTTTAACAACATGAGAGAAAATCTCATCAAAGTCAACACTTTTCTTCTGATAGTAGCCTTTGAAGACTTGTCTTGCTTTGTATCATAGAGTAGAATTGTTCTCTTCGGTCTTCAGCCTGTAAATCCATTGATTTTACAAAGCTTTCATGTCTTTTGGCAACTTGACTAGCTTAAAGGTATGGTTATCATGCAAAGACTTTTATTTCATCTTCCATAACTGTAACTCACTTCTTCTTATGCTTACTCTTTATAGCCTTTCGTAGCATTTCAATTCTCCTCTGTTAGCGAGAGGCGTATATTCATTAGATGAGTTGCAAGTACAATGAAAATGCTATCTAGAAGACCTCCTAAGAGGAAACTAGGTTGGAGCAAACCAAGTCACATCTTAACAGAAAAAAAAGAAGAAAAAACAACCAAAATATAAATAAAAAGAAAAAGAAAAAAAGGCCAAAAAACTAAGAAAGAATCAAAATTGAATTCCGAAAGCAATCGAATTCAATTGAAAAGCAAGATCGCTAAAGTTTGCCAAAGTAAAATTTGAACCTACTTAAACACGAACCAACTCTAACTTGGTCACTTCCTTTGCAAAATCACATTTTCATCTCTAGAATCGTTCCCATCCCTTTCATCTTCACTCAAAAAAGAAAATCTCAAAATTCAATACAAAAATAGAATCAAAATCCTAAAAGATAAAATAATTATTGAATCGAACCAAGAGTAGCAGTTGAAGACAGAGTGCTAAAAATAGAAAACTCTAAGTGAGAAGAGAGAAACTCACAATGAAAAATGTGAACCATGGTTAAGATATGGAGAATGCATGGTAAAGAACCCAAAAATGATACGACGTAACAAAGGACAAAAACGACGTGGTGAGAGATAAGAATCGCACGATGGAGGAAAGCGAGAGAAAGGGAGAGCATCGAATATCAAGAGAAGAGTCTTTTGTGAAGACAAAAATTAATAGGGAGAGGAAAGAGAATAAATTTTCAAATTATGATTTTTAACATCAGTTCTTTGTAAAACCAACATAAATTTAATGTACTACGTCCATTTTTTATATAACCGATGTAAGAAATATAACTACATCGGATAAACGTAGAATCATTGTGAAAAGGGTGACATTATATCTACTGCTTCACTATGCTTTCCTACCAAAAACCAACTACGTCGGATAAACGTAGAATCGTTGTGAAAAGGTTGCATTATACCTACTATTTCACTATCCTTTCCAACCGAAATCCAAGGGTTAAAAAAATGACTACAAAAATATAATTTACATTATCGTTTCCTAGTGAAGGAACGTGTGTTTCGTCATCATCCCTTGCGAGAGATGCATGTACTTTAAGGGAGATATTTACTCCAACAATAATTTTAAGAGTTTTATTATTCATTCTCTTTCATTTATTTTAAGTTATTAAATGTGTAAGTTAATTAATTTTTGATACTTGGTATTAACATATGATTCCTGTGTTTCTATTTCTTTATATGGTATAAAGAAAATTATAAATAAAATAGAATTACTGGTATCTTGAAAACCACATAAAAGTTATAACCTAATTTTCCACGCACAAATGACGTACTGGAAATCTCTACTAAATACATGATAATGGTATTTTTTATATCCAGTTGAGATTCAAGCCCCGTTAAAAACGACAATGTTACTTAATCTCCCGTGCCAAAATTAGTTACGTGGATGAAAAATTGTACTAATTATTATTTACGCATTTGTTTTATGTTTTTTTTTAGCTTTTATACACTTTGTTTTTTCTCTCTCTTTTTTTTTTTTAATTTCCACTTTTTCTCTTCATTTTTCTCTAACCAAACAATTTCTTTACTTTTTGGTTCTCTTATTTTTCTTCTATTCCCTTCTAAATTTTTTTCTCTATTTCTTTCCTCTCTTAAACATCTAAGAATTATTCTTCCATTTTATCCTCTTTAACTATATGGTTAACATTACTTTCTCTTTTTTCGGAATACATGTTAAAATAGGAGAAAAGTGTATAAATAGTTTAAAAAGAAAAATTCAACACAAGTTTAGATAAACTTCACTAATAAAGTTCATCGCAATTAATGTTGGGAGCCAACAAGATAGTAAATGGAAGTTAATGCCGAAGTATTGAGTTATGGTCCACCCTAAGTGGACCCAAGCGTACGAGACAAAGCTCAAACACACATTATATGAACTATTTTAACCAGGCAATCCAACCACCGGCTGTGAACATTAAATGAACTATTATTGGCATCTCCCACGCATCTTCAACATATCGGCTCAATATACGAAACTGCCATTTACATCTATATCTATTTTCTTGCATAATTGAATATAACTTCTTCGTTGTCTTTTATTGCTCTATGCTCAATCTCATGTAAGATTGCAGGTCTCATAACTGTATCGTGCTGAAGTTCTCTTATATTGTTGTGATACTATTATTTATTTAATTTTATCATTTGGATCATTTCTTTAATTCTACATTAATAAAGGGATTCTACTAAAGTGCTTGTTAAAATAATTTATTGTGTTAGATTTTAATAAATTATTTATTATTTATTCATTCATTAAATAATATATTTTTACATTGAAGTCAATTCTCACAAATATTGTTTAAAATTTTATTCTGGAAGTTTAGGAAAAAACTTATTTCTAGAAGTTTAGGAAGAAGTGTTATTTTATACTAGCGAAAATGAATGCGTTGAATCTCCTAGGTGTTCAAATTTCTATGTGATCAAATTTGTGAATATAAAATACGTTAAAATTTGTAATAAAGCCTAAAAGAAATTACTATTGATCAAAATCATACAGTTTGTACATATGATCTGCAGTTAAAATTAGGAATAAAAACATAGAAAATTATATATATATATATATATATATATATACTATACTTAATCATCAATTCAATCATAAGTGTTATATTTTTCTAGTTGGACAATGGCTCCAACTACTCAACTTCTTGAAAATATCAACCAACAACATCACCAAGAATTAAACAAATCAAATTGAAAGAGAAATTCATAGAGAAGAAAGAAATTAAACAAAACAGTCATCTAGGAGAGATAAGAAATGGAGCAAAATTTGCATGAGATACAGTGTGTTGGTTTCAATAACAGTAGTGACATCGGGAAAGATTTTAAATTTGCAATAACTGACAACCCTCCTCAAAGGTACAGATTTTGTCATAAGAAATTTTTATAAACTGAACTATATTAGCTCGAAACAATGTTCATTTAGACAAATTTTAAAGTTATTATTTTTAGACGTGCTTGATGGTATGTTTAAATATTTTAGGATCTAGGGTTCAAGTGAAACAGGAGCATTCAAGTTATTTCGTATGAATAAGTCAATCTTGCGCGAGATATGAATACATTGAAGCATAAAACCCTCTCCACCACAATACAACTCGTGTGAGACATAATTTCAATAAGATCACATCTTCTCAGTAATTCCATCTCGTGCAAGACAAACTATTGCTCGTGCAAGATGGGTCCAATCTAGGTCTCACAGACTTTGTTATAAAAGTTAAACCTAAATGAAACAAAAGGAGATATATATAGAGAGAAAGAGAAAGCAAAAGACAACCTGGGGTTAAGGAAAAAAAATAAGAGGGAGAGAAGGGCGAAATCGAAAGACAGGATCATTCATCCCTAATCGCCGAAGTCGATTGTCTATGCATTTTTTTTTCTTTTTGAACATTCTTGTACCATGACATTAGATATCATGAGCTAAATCTCCAATTGATCAAAAGATGATGTAACTCTAATTCATTCTAATACAGTTCTCAATGTTTTTTAGTTTATGCGATTGTGAATTCTTTGTTCTAAATTTAATGTTTCTCATTAATCGGTTACTAATGAATTGAACCTTAACCTAAGGGAACTTTGAGAAAGGAAACTTAGGTGGTACTAGGAAAATGACCATCACTTAGCTAGATTCTAGAGATAAGGGTAGATGATGGTGTGAATACATAACCTCACAGTTATTTAAGATTCGCGAAACATAAACTCTAATTGATGTGATTTAGTTTAAAAGACTAATTAATAGGGTCAACTTTAGACGGCATATTCGATCCTAAGATAGACGAATACGAGGATAGAAATCAAATTCATCCCATTGCGTAAATTGAGTAATGAGGGAAAGTTATTTAAATAAATAATTGTGAAATCGAAATCTTAATCTCTTTTATCAATTAAAATCAAAACCAATTTTACAAATTGATTGTCATGAGTTATAATCCAAACCCAATTCACGTTATGATATAATTTGATTTACGTGTCATCGAGAGAACAATAATTCGTTTATCTATATTTATTACTTGACAATCGTAATATACTTGCTACGATTGTATGAGAGTATTTTTCACTCTCAAAATAACCTATTTAAAAAGGTTAGACTAATCATCGGTTTGCTTTTACAAAAATTTATACTATCAATTCAAAATAAAGAAAGATGATATTAGTTATTAGTTTTACCATGTATCTTAACTTCTTTTGATATTTATTGATATTAATTACTATCTTATAATTGTCAAAAGATATTATTATTTATTATATTTTAGTATATGTGAGCCATAATTCACAGGTATTTATAGGCATTGTTTCGTTGAAAATTCACTTGTCGGAAAAAAGATATAATTATATGTAAAAAAATGATAAAACAATTATAATTATGAAATGTAATTCCTTATTGTGTATTTACATCAGCCCGTCAACAGAAAAATATATACAAGTACATGGAGACTTATTTTCCTGATTACAAGCTAATTATGTGCGGATTCACTAATCATGAGATTCTATCATTATCCACTTGATTATGTGCAATCATGTGCAATTATGATAATTATTATTTCCTTAATACTCCCCCTCAAGTTGGTAGGTGAAGATCACGAACCCCCAACTTGCGTCGCAGTGTCAAAAAATGTTTCTTACCCAATGCCTTTGTAAAAATATCTGCAAGCTGGTACTGTGTTGGCACATACAAAGGGTTGACTATCTCGGCTTGCAATTTTTCTCGCACAATGTGGCAGTCGATTTCAATGTATTTAGTGCGTTCATGAAATACTGGGTTTGCTACTATGTGCAAGACTGCCTGATTATCACAGAAAAGTCGAGCAGGCAAGTTACATGTCACCTTTAAGTCCTGTAATAGATATCACAACCAAACTATCTCCAAACAAGTATTGGCCATCGCGCGGTATTCTGCTTCCGGGGATGATCTCGATACACTTGTCTGTTTTTTTTACTTCCATGAAACAATAGAAGAACCAAGAAAAATGCAATATCCAGATACTGATCTACGAGTTGTCCGACAACCTCCCCAGTCTGAGTCGCAATAAGCCATCAATGTCAGAATGTTCTTGGATGACAATAACAATCATTGTCCCAGCGAACCTTTGATGTACTTCAAGATGCGAATTGCGGCATCCCAATGAGGTCTTCGTGGAGCTTGCATATATTGACTTAAAGTTCGAACAGAAAACACTATGTCAGGTCGGGTAAGTGTGAGGTATATTAGTCGTCCCACGAGCCGTCTATATCTGACTGGATCCTTTAACAACTCTCCATCGTCTGGTGTGAGTTTTAGATATTGCTCCATTGGAAATTTGTCTGGGCGAGCACCTGTGAGTCCCGCATCCTGCAAAATATCAAGCGCATATTTCCGCTGTGACATGTAAATAACAACTTTGGAACGAGAAAATTCAATCCCTAGAAAATATTTCAAGTCTCCAAGATCTTTAATGCGAAATCGTTGTAATAGACAGTCTTTAAGACACTGCATTTGTGTCAGATCATTTCCTATTAAAAGAATATCATCCACATAAATCAAAAGGGCAGTAAATGATGAGTCATCCTGTTTTATGAATAGAGAGTAGTCCGCCTTGGACTGCTGAAATCCTGCAGATTTAATCACATGAGAAAATGTTGAAAACCATGTCCGGGATGCCTGTTTGAGATCATAGATGGATTTGTTGAGTCGGCATACAATGTTCTCCCCCTGTCGACGATGCCCGAGCGGTAATTCCATGTAAATAATTTCGTGTAATTTGCCATGTAAGAAGGCATTTTTCACATCCAGTTGGTGAATAAACCAAATTTTGTCTGCTGCAATGTTGAGGAGACACCTCAAAGTTGTTAATTTTGTTGTTGGGGAAAAGGTTTCTTGATAGTCAACACCTTCAATCTGAGTGTATCCCTTTGCAACAAGGCGTGCCTTATATCTGTCAATGCTGCCATCCGATTTGTACTTTATTTTATAGACTCATTTACATCCAATGGGTTTCTGCTCGGCGGGTAACGACATCAAGGTCCACGTTTTATTTAGCTGCAAGGTAGAAAACTCTTCATCCATTGCTTTTTGCCAATTTGGATCAAGGATAGCTTGAGCATAAGTGTGAGGTTCTTTGGTGCTTGTGATGTTAGCAAGATATGCACTATGTGTAGAAGAAAAATGTGAATTAGAAAGAAAATGATGCATAGGATACCTGGTTCCGTTCAACCGTTCTTGGGTAGTGGTCGAATGATTGGCTTGGGATCCTGTCACGTAGTCTTGAAGCCAGGAAGGTGGGGTTGATGTGCGACTAGATTGTCGAACAGGAAGGTCGACTGGAGGAGGTTCGACAATTGGTGCTTGACTTCTTGGCGTGGGAAAAGAAGGTTGGTCTATTGGTGTCTCAGGTACGTTGTGACGAGTAGGAGAAGATGGTGGATGAAGTGAATGTTGGACTGAAGTTGGTAAGTCAATGTCAATAATGGGCAAAACATCTTGTGATGGAGGTTGTAAAATATAAATACACAAGAAGGGGGAGTTGAATTGTGTTTATCAATTAAAACTTTTTTAGACGATGCATTTTGCGTCTGTATAAAATTGTTTAGATCAGACGCAAACTTAAACTTGTTCTTCAAAGATTGATTTTAATTAAATTTGCAGTTTAAGTTATTATCCCCAATTAGTAAGCTGTAAAAATAATCAAAGCAATAATATTTTTATACTGGTTCGTCTATACAAGACTACGTCCAGTTACCTAGTAACTTGCTGAGATTCCAGTAAGAGTATTCTTTGAACCTAGCCACTCCTGGCTAACAATATAGATATTCTTTAAACACAGTCTTCTCAGGCTAAAGCGGTATTATTTGATCCCAGCCTCCGCAGGCTGAACCCAGGTATTCTTTGAACATAACCTCCACAGGCTAACCAAGGTATTCTTTCAACAGTTAGCCTCTTTAGGCTAAAGAAGGTATTATTTAGACTTCAGCCTCCACAGGCTAGACTCACAATATTCTTTGGACTACCAGCCTCCGCAAGCTCAATGTAGGGTATTCTTTAAACACTTAGCCTCCTCAGGCTACAAGATTACCACAATAGTGGTTTACAATGAAGTTTAAATAGAAAATATCCTTTACACAGAGAGGGATTTTACAATAAGACTTCTATTCTAAGTTTGTGGCGAGCAAACTTGTTTTCTTAAGAGCTTGAGCGAGTATGTATATGATCTTGATCAAAGTAGTTTGTCAATTTGAACTCGCAGGGATGAAGTCCTTTTATAGGTGATTGTGTGAAGTAACCGTTAGACTGTAGATGTTAACGTTAGTCCCTGGGCACTTTGGCATCTGGCAGAGTGAACAATCAGAACATCTAATGAAAAGTCAGCGGTTGTCAGCATGAGATTTGCCTTTGACTTGATTCGCTCAGAGATTTCACTAAAACGTACAACTGTTTTTCGTGTTGCAGAGGTTTATTTTGAAATCCTTTTCCACCTATAGAACATTTTGAGTAACAGTTGAATTGAAATGAGTGCACAAGTTACTCAGAGTCTTGAACTTAATAAAAGGATAGACGAATGAATAATTATAAGAAGTTGTGTGTTGAATTCATTCTTCTATCTTCAACTTTCGTCTTCAACTTTAGTCTTCAAATCTCCATTTTTGAGCTCATGACTTGAAATTGAGACGCGCTCTCAGTCTGATCTTGAAAGTTTTTCGTCTGATGAAAATACTTTGTAACATGATGACTTGAACTTTGTGTCAGGAACTTCTTATGTTTTGAGGGTGCATCTTTCGACTATGCGAGTAATGATTCGTCTGATCATTGTTCCCTCTGTGTCTGTAGATTTTTCCGTCTGTCTTGTAATTATCAAAATTAAGATGCTAAGTTATTTTGACTTAATAGAGGTGAGGATTGTGATTGAGATTGTTGGCAGAATGGGAAAACACTTTCATGGAAGGTGACGTCCCGACTTGTAAAAAATGTGTCTGTATCTATATCAAATAATTTGTATCCTTTTTTATTATTAGGATAACCAATAAAGATTCATTGTCGGGCTCGGGGATCGAATTTTTTCTTGGGCGAAACAATAGTTGTGTAACAGAGGCAACCGAAAGTTTTTAGGTGAGAAAGTGAAGGTGGTCGATTATATAGTAGCTCAAATGGTGAATTATTTTTGAGTAAAGGTGATAGCAAGCGATTAATAATGTATGTTGCGGTTAAAACGCATTCCCCCAAAATTCTAATGGTAAATGAGATTGAAATAGGAGGGCCCGTGCTGTGTTTAAAATGTGTCTATGTTTGCATTTTATTACTCCATTTTGTTGAGGAGTGTAGACGCAAGTGTGTTGACATTCAATACCTTTTTTGAGGAAAAAATTACGCATGGAGCTAAATTCCAATCCGTTGTCAACACAGATGATTTTAATAGATGCATTGAATTGATTTTGCACAAATGTAATGAATGATTCTAAGAGATGTTGGGTTTCAAATTTGTGATTCATAAGAAATAGCCAAGTACATCTAGTGTAATCATCCACTATAGTGAGAAAAAATGTTTTCCAAAATGAGTCAGAGTTTTATGAGGACCCCAAATGTCACAATGCAATAGATTAAATGGACTATGAGATTTTATTGTGCTTAGTGGAAAAGGTAGCCTTGTCTCTTTAGCTTTAGGACAAATACTATAATTATTATGAATGGAAATGAAATTTTTATTGATAGGCAATAATGAGGATGCAAGTTGTAGACACGCCGAAGAAGGATGTCCGAGGCGCTTGTGCCATAAATCAGTGTCGGTTGATACCTGAGATGCGCGAACTTGGTTTTGAAGAGGGGACATGTAGTATAAGCCTTTGTGTTGTTTACCCGAGCCAATCATCCTCCCTGTGGCCAAGTCCTGCAAAATGCAACCATGTGGAAAACGAACGACACAACAATTTAGTGCACCGGTTATCTTGCTAACAGACATGAGATTTAAATTAAAAGAAGGAACACAAAGAACATCTTTGAGAGTGATATTGTCACTGAATTTAACAGTGTCCGTAGATGAGATGGCTGCGATTGAGCTTGTGGGCAAATTAACATTTTGAATAAATGATGATGAAGTGTGTGTGAAAAATTACGAATAAGATGCAATGTGATCGATTGCTCCGCTATCCAAAATCCATGGTTTCGCAACAGCAGAATTTGATGTAGAAACATCCAGGACAAAAAGGATTACTAGAAGCAAGAGAAGGAAAGTTGAAGAGGAAGTGGAAATGCTCCGAGTTTTGTACTCTAGCTTAGGACTAAATTCTTGTAATCTACTTGTAAATTTGTTTAGACAAGATTTATCCTATATTATGATAGCCCACGGATTTCATAAAGACTAAGCATGTCATGCATTCCTAAGTCAAGGTCACACAAGTTTTCAAAATCGGCTAAAAACATTTTCGGCTACAAAAATTGTGTGAACCTTGAAACACTTGCTAATTAGGAAGGAAACCTTGATTTAGCATTGGATCCGTGCCAACACTTAATCAAGTATCTCCACCCTTGATTAGGAAGTGTTTAGGATTGATGACATGGCTAATAACATGGGTACCAAGGGGAGACAAACCCATGTGCACCCATGTGAAGGCCATGTGAAAGCTAACAACCAAGTAACTCACATGGTTACTTGGTGGTCAATTAGGATTTTGGTTTGGCTTAGATCTTAACTAGGATTAGGCTAGTTTAATCATGGTTTAGATTACTTGGAGGCCAAGGAAGCATAGCCTATAAGTACCTTGGCCAAAACTCATGTAAGGATCTTTTGACAAATTTTAAATGAAAGAAGCTTTGAGCTTTTAAGAGAAATATTCTCTTGTTCCCGTAGGGAAAATCCTTGAATCTTATCAATGGCATCTTGCTTCAATTGTGGCGGTTCCTCCTAAGCTTATTGGAGTTTCTCCATGGCGCCACCCTTCCATCTCTTACCTATTTTGCTTTGCTTTGATTTCTTACACACTAAACCCCTAAAAAACTTCATGACCGAGGCACTTGTCTTGGTTCTTCTTGATGAGCACGGTTTGAAGACTAGATTTGGGCAACATTGAAGCTTCTTTGGATCACCCCCAAGGAGGCCTTCATCAAGTGGTATCTAGAGCTTGTTGTCTTCACCAATTGGTTCATCACCACTGGCTAGTTTTGAGTCTCCATGAGTCTTTAGTTTTCTTTGAGTTTCTTCCATCTCTAGAGTCTTTCTTTCATTGAGTTGCTAGTTTTGATTCCTTTGAGTTGTCTTTGTTGGTCCCTATGTTGAATCTAGAGGGGGGATGAATAGATTCTAGTTCCCAAAATTCCCAAATTAATGTCGTTTCTACTTTCTTTTTATTTCAGATTAAATCTAATCTTGTTTAACTAATCAACCTCAAATGAATAAGCGTTAGAACAAGATATATCAAAGATACACAGCGGAAACACTTAAGAAAGATCAAAGAAACATATTAGCAATCAATATACTTAAAGAATCAGTATTTGTATTCAAGTGTTCAAGATATGAATCAATTACGCAGTCAATTACCAAATGTAAACAATGTAATTTAATGTTACAGTTAATCGTATTGACAAAATTGTTGGACTTAAAGCTTGAAGATGTGTTTGTTCTCCTTTTTAGTGTTTTGATTTTGATGGAATTGTGGTTTTTCTTAGATGAAATGTATTTAGGATCTTTCTATGTATTGCTTGTTGAGCTTAGGCATGTTTGTGTTTGATTTTTGGTTTGGATAACTCAGGGAGTTTTTGCTATCTTGTGTGTGATTACTCATTTGACAAATGGTTGATTTCCTTTTCTTAAAACAAGTCTTGAAAAATCTTTGGGAACCAATTGAGGTAATAGATTACCAACAAGAGGTAATCAACTACCAAACAATGGGTAACAAAGTGTGGAAATCCATTTGTTCACTGGAGTAATCGATTACCAACAATAGGTAATCGATTACCATGCTCAAAAATCACTCAAGATTGCATTCTTCACTGGGGTAATCGATTACCCTCCCTAGGTAATCGATTACCAAGTCCTCCTTCTCTGGAGTAATCGATTACCTTATCCTGGTAATCGATTACCTGAGTTTTCCTCACTGGGGTAATCGATTACCCTTTCCTGGTAATCGATTACCTGAGTTATTCTCTCTGGGGTAATCGATTACCCTCCCCTGGTAATCGATTACCACGTTCAAAAATGCACCCAAAACTGCTGCAACGACTATTTTAATCGATTACCCACTTCTTGTAATCGATTATCTTGACCGTTGAGCCCTCAGTTTGCCAAAAACAAGCTTCAAACTTCATCTTTAAAAGGCTCTTTGATGAGAATCTTGGGAGTACACTTGGAACTACATCTTTTGAACATATTCTTACACTTTCATATACTCTGAAATCAGAGATTATCATTTCTTTCCAAGAAACTCAAAGAGAACTTGTAGAGCTGATCTTGTTTTCCAAAGGAAAGGCAAACCTGTTGTATTTCTCTATGTGGGTGGCATTCTTTGTGCATTCTTTGTGATCAGATCAACACATCAAGTGTATTCTAAACTGATCTTTACTTGTTTCTTTGTTTACTGAGTTGTTACTCTAGGAGAGAGGTCTCTCTGGATAGAGTAAGTGTATTTGAGAAGTGTTTTCTCAAAGGTTTGATCTTGGGTGTGCCAAGGTCAGGGAAGAACTGTTCTTTGGGTTGAAGAACAGGTTTTGGGTGTTTTGATTTCGTTTTTGTGTTGCTTGTTGCAGAGTGAATGTAAAAGAACACAAAAGGGATCATTTGATAGTGAAAGCCAATCGCAACAGTTGTTGGGTTGGGACTGGACGTAGGCAGTTGGCCGAACCAGTATAGATCGCTGTGCACTCTTCTCTTCCTTATCCTCTTTACAGTTTCCCTTATATTGCTTTTATCATTGATTAAATTCTGTAGTATATTTGATAACTGTATTGATAATCAACTTAGTAATAGATACGATAATTGAATCAGTAATAGAATCGGTAATTGATACGGTAATTGATAGGTGAATCTAGAACCAATTTGTTTGAATTTGAAAGGAATTAGAATCTTGCGAAATTCGGCTAAAATTGAACAAGAATCTATTCACCCCCCCCTCTAGATTCATACATAGGGACCAACAATTGGTATCAGAGCTACTTCTAGTAAGTTGCTCTAGAATTTGATCCATAATGGCCAGTAATCAATTACCATTTGCTGAAGGTGCCTCTATTAATAGACCTCCTCTGTTTTGTGGTGATAACTATCCTTTTTGGAAAGTTAGGATGAAAATCTTTATGGAGTCTATTCATAGAAGTATTTGGCAAGCTGTTATAACTGATTTCAAAATCCCCACATATATAGTTGATGGAAATGAATTAGAAAAACCATTTGAGAAGTGGGAACCAGAAGAAATTAGGAGAGCAGAAAATGATGCTAAAGATTTAAATATTATACATTCTGCTTTAAACTCTGATGAATTTTTTAGAATTTCAGCTTGTAACACAGCCAAAGAAGCGTGGGATCTAATAAGGGTCACACATGAAGGTACCGCTGAAGTACGAAGGGCAAGGATGAATACCTTGATCCAAGAGTACGAAACATTTAGAATGGCACAAGGCGAGTCCATAATGGATATGCAGAAACGGTTCACACACATTGTGAATCATCTAAAAGGACTTGGGAAAGTCTTCGTTGAAGAAGAAGTAAATGTGAAGGTGCTAAAGTCATTGAGCAGAAAATGGCAACCAACAGTCACAGCAATCACCGAATCAAAGAACTTAGCACTGATGACCAGTGCAGAGTTATTTGGTAAGTTGAGAGAATATGAAATGCATATGTCTCGTATTGCTGATGAGGAACAGAAAGATAAGAAAGCCAAAGGCTTAGCACTCAAGATGGAAGACACAGCAAGTGAGAGCGACTCATCATGCTGTGGAAGTGAATCTGAGCAAGAAAATATGAATCTCATGGTGAGAAAATTCAAAAAGTTCATGAGGAAGAACAATGACAAAAGGAGATTCAATAATTCAAGAAAAGGCTTCAAGAGGAATGAAGGTTCGTCTTCAAAGGTCACGTGTTATGAGTGTGGAAAGATGGGTCACTACAAATCGGAGTGTCCCAACATGAAGAAAAATAACAGCAGTGAACCTAGAAGAGTAGAACATGAGGAAAGGCCCAAGAAGGATAAATTCCGCAAGAAAAAGGCCTACATTGCTTGGGAAGAAAATGACTCCTCATCCTCTAGTGAGAGTGACAATGAAGAAGCAAATTTATGTCTCATGGCAAAACCAACTTCAGATGATGAGGTAAGTGATTCCGATTCATCTGTACAAGATTATGATGAGCTATATAATGCTTTTTGTGAACTCTTCAAAGAAGCTGAAAGAATAGAAAAATTGAACAAAGTTTTGAAAAACAATATTTCTGATTTAGAAAATGATATTTCTGTTTTAAAAACTAATGTTCAAAATCTGGAAAAAGAAAATAATGCCTTGAAACTACCTTGTTCAAAGTGTAAGTCTTTTAATGCCTCTTTGAAAAAGAATAATGTGAAGTTCTCTGCATTTAAACAAACCAGTAATAATAGAACTTTCTCATGTAGTTATTGTATGAAACCTGGACATAATTCTTACAACTGCATGATTAGAAAGAAAGGTATACATAGTGGATTGTTTAAATGGATTAGGAAAGTTTATCACAGTTCTAACATGCATGGACCCAACAGAGTTTGGGTACCAAAATCAAAGTGATATCTTATTCTCAGGTAGGTGTGCTTGAGAGCCAAACACTCAACTTGGTATTTGGATAGTGGTCGCCAAGACATATGACCTGAGACAAGAGCAATTTTATCTCCTTCAAATCCAAAGAATCTGGTTCGGTAGTATATGGAGATAATAACAAAGGGAAAATTCTGGGTATTGGTGCTGTTGGAGACAAATCCAATCCTGTCATTGAAGATGTACTGCTTGTGGAAGGATTGAGATACAATCTTCTGAGTATTAGCCAACTCTGTGACAAAGGTTATCATGTGTCATTTGATCAAGGAAGCTGTAAAATTAGTAGCAGTAAATCAAATGAGGTACTAATGGTTGGTAAGAGACATGGTAACATCTACATCCTTGAACTTAGTCATTCATCATCATATCATGCATGCCTTACATCAAATGATGATATATCTTGGCTTTGGCATAGACGCATAAAGACATATTGATGTTCATCAACTTAATAGATCGTCATCTAAGAACTTAGTGGAAGGGTTACCTCGACTTAAAGTTCAATAGAGAAGGTCTTTGTGATGCATGTCAAAAGGGCAAGCATCTAGAAACTCTTTTAAATCTAAAAATATTGTTTCAACTTCTAGACCACTTGAGCTATTGCACATGGATTTGTTTGGACCTCTAGAACTGCTAGTTTAGGTGGAAACCTATATGGACTAGTTTTAGTAGATGACTACTCTAGATTTACTTGGGTTGCATTTATACCAAGTAAAGACAATGCCTTCAAAGTTTTCAAAGTTATTGCCAAAAGGATACAAAACGAAAAAGATTTGAAAATTAAGTCCCTTAGGAGTGATCATGGAGGTGAATTTGAAAATGAATCTTTTGAAAAGTTTTGTGAAAAATATGGAATTAATCACAACTTTTCCGCACCAAGAACTCCACAACAAAACAGAGTTGTTGAGAGGAAAAATAGATCTTTAGTAGAACTAGCTAGAACGATGTTAAATGAAAATGATTTGCCAAAATATTTTTGGGCTCAAGCAGCTTTCCACGCTTGCTATGTTCTAAATAGAATTATGATTCGTCCTATTTTAAAGAAAACCCCCTATGAACTCTATAAGGACAAAAAGCCTAATATTTCTCATTTTAAAGTATTTGGCTGCAAATGTTTTGTTCTGAATAATGGCAAAGAACCCCTTGGTAAGTTTGATGCCAAGGCGGATGAGGCAATTTTTATTGGGTATTCATCAACTAGTAAATCATATAGAGTTTATAATAAAAGAAGAATGTGCATTGAGGAATCTGTGCATGTAAAGTTTGATGAATCTAACAATCCCCAAAAGGGAAGTGCTCTTGTTGATGATGATGAAAGTACAAGTGAAGACAGCAGTAGCAAACCTCAAGAACAACAAGATCCACCAACCATTTCTCATGAACAGCCAAAAGAATGGAGGAAACCAAGAGACTTATCTCTTGACAACATCATTGGTGACATCCATAAGGGAGTATCTACTAGATCTTCCTATAATATGTTCTGTGATGATTATGCATTTGTATCTCAATTTGAACCCTCTTGTGTTGATGATGCTATTAATGATGAATTTTGGATGAATGCTATGCATGAGGAGTTGAATCAATTTAAAAGGAATGATGTTTGGGAATTAGTTCCTTTTAATAGAGATATGAATATAATTGGAACAAAATGGGTGTTTAAGAATAAGTTAGGTGAGAATGGAATTGTGGTTAGGAATAAGGCTAGACTAGTAGCAAAGGGTTATAACCAACAAGAAGGAATAGATTTTGGTGAAACATATGCCCCTGTTGCTAGATTAGAAGCTGTGAGAGTTTTACTTGCTTTTGCCTGCATTCATGATTTTAAACTCAGATCAAATGGATGTTAAAAGTGCATTTCTAAATGGCTATATCAATGAGGAAGTTTTTGTTTCACAACCTCCTGGATTTACCGACTTTAGTTACCCCAACATGTATATAAACTTAAGAAGGCCCTCTATGGTCTTAAGCAAGCCCCTAGACAATGGTATGAAAGATTAAGTACATTTCTTTTGTCAAAAGGGTATCACAGAGGAAATGTTGACAAGACTCTCTTTATTAGAAAGAAGTCCAACAACATTTTATTGGTTCAAGTATATGTTGATGATATCATTTTTGGATCAACCAATAAATCTCTGTGTGAAGAATTTGTGGCAAGCATGAAGGGTGAGTTTGATATGTCCATGATGGGAGAACTCAAATTCTTCCTAGACTACAAGTCAAACAACTAAAGGAAGGAATCTTTATTCATCAAGCAAAATACACTAAGGAATTATCAAGAAATTTGACATGGAGAGTTGTAAAATCTCTAATATCCCTATGTCAACTAATCTCTATTTAGATAATGATGCCGCTGGATTAGGAGTAGACCAAACCAAATATAGAGGGATCATTGGATCACTTTTATATCTTACAAAGAAGCGACTCGACATAATGTTCAGTGTTTGTGTTTGTGCAAGATTTCAATCTGCACCTAAACAATCACACATGAATGCTGTAAAGAGAATTTTGAAATACCTTAAAGGAACTACAAACTGTGGCTTGTGGTATCCTAAGGGAACATCCCCTAGTTTGGTAGGTTTTAGTGATGCAGATTTTGCTGGATGCAAGACTGATAGAAAAAGCACAAGTGGAGTATGTCACTTGTTTGGAGAATGCTTAGTCTCTTGGTATAGCAAGAAACAAGCATGTGTTGCTCTATCAACAAATGAGGCAGAGTACGTAGTCTGGCTGGCACGTGCTTGTGCTCAAACCATTTGGTTGAAGCAACAACTTGAGGATTTTGGACTAAAGCTTGATCACATTCCTATCAAGTGTGACAACACAAGTGCAATTAGTATCACTAAGAACCCAGTCTTACACTCAAGAACAAAGCATATAGAAGTGCGTCATCATTTCATAAGAGATCATGTTGAGAAAGGAGATTGTGTAGTAGAGTTCATTGATACAGAGAATCAACTCGCAGATATCTTCACAAAACCTCTACCAAAGGAGAGATTTTTCAAACTTAGAACCAATCTCGGTATACTAAGTGAAGAACATCTCTCTTGAATTCCCTAAGTTTGATAAGATTAAATCAGTCATTTTGTTTAAACTAGGTATGTGTTCATTACATAACAAGATCATGACCATTTCTGTGCCAAAACATGTGAAATTTCAAGTTTTTGTGAATTTTTATGTAGTGTAATCGATTACCAGCTTTGGGTAATCGATTACCATAAGTGAAGTCTCGATGTAATCGATTACCATACATAGGTAATCGATTACAATGGTGAGGTCCTTCGATGTAATCGATTACCATACATGGGTAATCGATTACCAAGGTTGGGGTCTCTGATGTAATCGATTACCACGACAGGGTAATCGATTACCATGGGTTCAAAGTTCACATTTTGGGTTATTGCTATAAGCAGTAATCGATTACCACTGTCGTGGTAATCGATTACCTTCGTTCCTGAACAGATTTTCTCTGCAAAATCTTGGTTCTGGGCTTGATCTTTTGAGTTTCCCTTGAGCCCAACACCTAGATTCAATGTATCTAGTCCCTATTGTGAACTTATTAGAAGGTATTTTTAGGATTAGGGTTCATTCTCACAAAACCTAGATCTGAAAACCCATCGTCTCTCTAAAACCTAAGAACCCCCTTCTTCATCTTCAACCCTCATTCTCACCTTCACCACCAACAACAATGGAAGGACAAGGCCGCGGAAAGAGAGTCAAGTCCATTGGTCACAAACCTTGCCCAAATGTTCCAAAGAAAGGAGAATCTTCTTCTAAGAGAAAAGCACCCACTACCCCGGGAGAAGGCATGGCTCGTTCTCACAATCCATGGTTCACATCTGAAGAACAAGAATCTCGGTTCTTTAGAGATTTTGCTAATAGAGAACTTGTTCCCTCAAAAATATTGGATTTTAATTGGTTGGGAATCAAGGATTCACTTTTCGACTCTTCTCCGAGATCAGAATTTGGAGAAGTTTGTTGGCTTGAAGGGTCATATCTACCCTGACTTGGTAAGGGTCTTTTACTCAAATCTCACAAAGGATCAAATCAATGGAACAGTATCCTCTGAGGTAAAAGGTAAATCCATAGTCATAGACTCTAATATTTTCTTTCAATTTGCTGGATTTACAAATGAGGGTATGGCCCTTCTCGTGAGAATCGAGATATGAAGGATTTGACCTTCAAAGGGATTCTTTCTATATGAGTCTGTTGAAGAATCCTGATGGATGGGAAGCTGAGAAGGCAGCACGAAGAAGTCAAAGAAGGAAGGTGACTTACAATATCAGTGGTCTGAACGCCGATGACCGTCTCCTTCATTACACCATTGTGTGGGTTTTGGTCGCAAGGGGTACAAACCATGCTCGGGACATGAGGAAGACATGGTTTTGTTGGCAGCTTTGAAAATGGTCTTCAAGTTGATTGGGCTGAAGTTATAATGGATAATATGGTCAAGGCAAGAAGGTTGATTGACTACAAATGCCCCTATGCTTTATTTGTCTCACGTCCGGCTGAGTACTATCAAGTAGATGTCTCCAATGAAAGCAAAGAGCTGGTGAAAGATATTCATGTCATTAGGGATATGGCATTAAAGAAGATGCGTTTGGTGAAAACGGAAGCTGGCTGGGTCTCAAGAGATGAAGTCCCACAACAACACCAACCAGAGGCTAATCCTCCTGCTGATGATGATGATGATTCAAGGGCTGGGGAGTATATCCCTAAGTCACGGTTTGAGTCCATTATCATTGATAGGCTGGATGAAATTGAAAAACGCATACAAGAGACGAATGAAGCAAATGAAGAGCGCTTTGAGGAGCTAAAAGAGATGATGGAGTCTCTTCATGCTCGATTTGATTCTATGTAGGATTCCCTCTGTACCTCTTCTCCCTTTTTGCTTATTGATATACCAAATAGGGGGAGAATAGAGAATAGGTTAATAGAGAATAGGTTAGAATAGGTTATCCTAGATAGGGGGAGTTTAGAATAGTTTTTTAGTATTTAGTATAAGCTTTTGAGACTTTGAATGTAATCCTTTCGTTTTTAAATGATAATTTGAATTCTGGTTTATTCTATCTCTTTGGTCTTGATCTATGATTATGGCAATTAAATCATATACTTATCTGTGAATGAATGATTAACAATATGATGCTCTGATAAAAATAATATGTATGATGAATCTGCAAAGCATATACTCTATTTTTGGATATCACTAACAATTGCAGGATTCTCAAGAAAATCAACACATATCCTAAGCCTCTAGGAAAACCTTGATTGAAGATTTGGTACATCAAAATCAAAAAGGGGGAGATTGTTGGACTTAAAGCTTGAAGATGTGTTTGTTCTCCTTTTTAGTGTTTTGATTTTGATGGAATTGTGGTTTTTCTTAGATAAAATGTATTTAGGATCTTTCTATGTATTGCTTGTTGAGCTTAGGCATGTTTGTGTTTGATTTTTGGTTTGGATAACTCAGGGAGTTTTTGCTATCTTGTGTGTGATTACTCATTTGACAAATGGTTGATTTCCTTTTCTTAAAACAAGTCTTGAAAAATCTTTGGGAACCAATTGAGGTAATAGATTACCAACAAGAGGTAATCAACTACCAAACAATGGGTAACAAAGTGTGGAAATCCATTTGTTCACTGGAGTAATCGATTACCAACAACAGGTAATCGATTACCATGCTCAAAAATCACTCAAGATTGCATTCTTCACTAGGGTAATCGATTACCCTCCCTAGGTAATCGATTACCAAGTCCTCCTTCTCTAGAGTAATCGATTACCTTCCCCTGGTAATCGATTACCTGAGTTTTCCTCACTGGGGTAATCGATTACCCTTTCCTGGTAATCGATTACCTGAGTTATTCTCTCTGGGGTAATCGATTACCCTCCCCCCGGTAATCGATTACCACGTTCAAAAATGCACCCAAAACTGCTTTATAACGACTATTTTAATCGATTACCCACTTCTTGTAATCGATTATCTTGACCGTTGAGCCCTCAGTTTGCCAAAAACAAGCTTCAAACTTCATCTTTAAAAGGCTCTTTGATGAGAATCTTGGGAGTACACTTGGAACTACATCTTTTGAACATATTCTTACACTTTCATATGCTCTGAAATCAGAGATTATCATATCTTTCCAAGAAACACAAAGAGAACTTGTAGAGCTGATTTTGTTTTCCAAAGAAAAAGCAAACCTGTTGTATCTCTCTGTTTGGGTGGCATTCTTTGTGCATTCTTTGTGATCAGACCAACACATCAGGTGTATTCTAAACTGATCTTTACTTGTTTCTTTGTTTACTGAGTTGTTGCTCTAGGAGAGAGGTATCTCTGGATAGAGTAAGTGTATTTGAGAAGTGTTTTCTCAAAGGTTTGATCTTGGGTGTGCCAAGGTCAGGGAAGAACTGTTCTTTAGGTTGAAGAACAGGTTTTGGGTGTTTTGATTTCGTTTTTGTGTTTCTTGTTGCAGAGTGAATGTAAAAGAACACAAAAGGGATCATTTGATAGTGGAAATCCAATCCCAACAGTTGTTGGGTTAGGACTGGACGTAGGCAGTTGGCCGAACCAGTATAGATCGCTGTGCACTCTTCTCTTCCTTATCCTCTTTACAGTTTTCCTTATATTGCTATTATCATTGATTAAATTCTGCAGTATATTTGATAACTGTATTGATAATCAACTTAGTAATTGATACGGTAATTGAATCAGTAATAGAATCAGTAATTGAATCGATAATTGATACGGTAATTGATAAGTGAATCTAGAACCGATTTGTTTGAATTCGAAAGGAATTAGAATCTTGTGAAATTCGGCTAAAATTGAACAAGAATCTATTCACCCCCCCTCTAGATTCATACACAGGGACCAACAAAAATATAAAAGCGTAAGGTAGAAGAAGAGTGTACAAGAGGATTTATACTGGTTCGGCTTCCGGCCTACGTCCAGTCCCAATTCAACAACCTGTTGCAATTGGTGTTCCACTATAACAATGATCCCTTTTATGTTCTTTACATTCACTCTGCACAAGCAACATAAAAACGAAATCAAAACATCCAACACCTGTTCTTTAATCCAAAGAACAGTTCTCCTTGGTCTTGGCACCTCCAAGAACCAATCCTTTGAGAAGCCTTTCTCAAATCACCTTACTCTTTCCTAGAGAGACCTCTCTCTTAGAGTAATCAACCCAAACAAAAACAAACAATAAAGATCAGTTTAGAGAACACCTAATAGTGTAGAATCTGATCAACATGAAGCACAAGACAAACCAACCATTGAAACTCAACCAAGATTGCTCTTTGAAAACTTTTCTTGAAAACCTTTTGAATTCTTTGAAGGATTTCTTGGAGAAAATATAAACTCAGTTTCAAAGAAGATATGAAAGTGTAAGATCAATCCTTTTCATATTTTCAAAGTTCTTATGAAATATTTTGAAAGAGGGTTTATATAAAAAACAAGATAAAAACCCATTTTGAGCAATCTAATTAATTTCTGATGGTGGTAATCGATTACAGCTGTTGGTAATCGATTATCCCAGCAAGTAAACATCATCTCAAGTGTTTTTAACCTCTGGTAATCGATTAATCCGAGTGGTAATCAATTACCATAGAGAAAATCACAAATTTCCACTCTGTTACCAAACTGTGGTAATCTATTACCGTTTTCTGGTAATCTATTACCTTAGTTGGTAATCTGTTACCAGTTTCTGGTAATCTATTACCGCAGTCAATTACCAAAAACTTTTTCTAAAAAACTAAGAGGGAAATGAATGATTTGAATCTCCAACACAAGTAATGACTTTACTTACCTAAGACTTGTCACACAAGAACAATCACAAGCACAAGCCTATCGTAAACAATCAATACAATGAAAAGCTTATTACAATTTATCTAAGGAAAACAAAAGATTACATAAACATCAAAAGCTAAACACTAAAGGTTGAGCAGCTTCAAGCATCATCAAGCTTTAAGTCCAACAGTCTTGTTCATAGTTTTGAGTAGGAGCATGCTTTTCTTCTTTTGGTTATAGCCTTAGGCCATGACTCACCTTGACATGTTCTTCCTTTGATTCTTGAATGCATGATTTACTAGCTTGCAATTTTGATTCCATGATTTTCTAGTTTCTCTTCTTGCAAGTTATGATTCATGTATGCCATTAGGATTTTTGTTTAGTCTTGTATCTCTACTGTATTGTGAGGCATGCTTGCTGGATTTTACTGTACTTGAGGTTCAATTACATGTATCACATGATTTTTAAGTTTTAGGAACAATTACTAGTGTATGCTTGCATGATTTTGAGTTTTTAGTAATTTTTAGATTACCATTTGCTTTAAAATTTTGAGTAGACTTTGTAATTGCTATGATGAGCTAGGATTTGAACCTAGAAGAGGATTTTAGTTCCCTTAAGGTTTCGGTCCAGCCATCCAATTACAAAAGAAAAGAATCAAAATCAAAAGAAAGAAAAGAGAAGTGAAAGAAAAACAAGTGAAAAGAAAAACTAGTATTGAAAAGTAGTGGTTCTAGAAATAAGTGAAAATTGAGAACCATAGAGAAGTGAAAAGAAAAGAAAGGTACTGCAACATAAGAACAAAAGAAAGTGAAAAAGAAAAGAGTTACACAAAAGAAACACCATTGGACCTAGGAAAGAGCCTACACCATTCTAGTTGAAATTCTAGTTTTGAGCTTCCTAGTGATTTGTGTATCTTTTGATGCTATCCTTGTAATTTTTCATTTCTTCAAGTTACTGCACCTTGCTGGTTATGTTAGGTACTGCATAGTTTGATTTGATATTAAATTGAGTATGAGAAGCATGATAGCTAGCCATTTCTAAAAGCTAAGAAAATATCGGTTTCTAAAATTGCTGAAATTCTTTGTATCGGTTTCTAAGTTTCGGTTATTAATTGAATTTTGAGCTTGCTGTCCAGTTTTGAATGCCTTTTGATATGCCTCTGCTTTGATGTGTTTCCTTGGGCAATTTTATGATATTTTTCTGCCCTAGAGTGTGCCATTGTCTCATTAAAATTTCTCCATAATTTGAGTAGCCATTCATTTCATTTTTGAGCTTTTATTGCTTATCTCCTTTGAAATCCTTGGTTTTGTCTTAGAGTCTTTGTCTTTCTTGGCCTCTTAAGCCTAGCTTGGTTTCTGTTCCTCTTTCATAATGGATTGATAAGAACCTTGATAATTAATTAGAGGATAATTTCTAAGTGAGCATAAGAGAAAAGAGTGGTAAAAGGCAAGAGAGAATCATCATAGAAAAAGCCTTATTTTGTGTGATATACGAGTTGATTGAGTGGATACACTTAGTGAACTTGTGAGGTTTATTTGCTCTATATTTTCCTTGTATACTAACCTTTTGTTCTTTGCAGCCATGGGAGAAAATTTACCCAATAGTGAAGATCAATTATGTCCTAGTGATGTGAAACTGATGAAATGCTTTATGAAAGCAATGGACAAATTTGAAACAAGTATTCACAAGGACTTGAATGAGATTTTTGATAACCATAGAGGTAGTGATAGAAGGGAAAGATAAAGGAGGGAACGAAGAAGTGAAAATGAGAGAAGAAATGGGGAAAAGGGAGAAAGGAGAAGTGGTAGAAGAAGAGAACATATGACCTTCATTGGTAATGATGTTGGGAACCCCTATAGAGATGATTTCCATGGACATGACCCTTTAAACTTTGAAAGAAGAGGTGTGAGAGGGGTTGGCCGTGAGGGAGTGAGGGGGAACCATGAGTATAGAAGGCACCATTGGGAGGAACAAAAGAGGTACCTTCCCTCACATGAAAGAAGTGATAGAGATTATTATGACTATAAGAGGGAAATGAGAGAAAGAAAACAAAGAAGGTTGTTAGAAGAAAATGAAAGGAATTATGATGAGTATTGGAGAAGGGAAAAAGAGAGAATGATAAAGGAATTGAGAGAAAAAGAATTGAGAAAAAAAGAAGTTAAGGAAATAGAGTTAATGGAAAAACAAATGAAGGATAAATGTGATTCTTTAATTTCTTATACTAACCCTCCATTTGATTGTTTTGATTCTTATTTGGAAAACATTTTAGGTATGGTTCCAAGAGATGACAATCAAAAGGAAATTGACAATATAGAAAAAGAGGCATTTGAAGACCTTTGTGAAGTTTCTTGTGCCCAACTTTACAAACCACCTTTTATTTTGGTGCCTAAGGAAGAGTTGTTCCTAATGGAGTCTTGGAACAAACCTTGTGAAGGAAAGGAAATACCCATAAAGTTTGAACTTCCCTTTGAAAGAGTTTCTTTACCACTTAGTATTCCTTTTACTTCAAATAAATATGATTTTTCATGTTATATACTTGAATATTATGGTATTAGACCTTGGACTTCTTGAATTTGGTAGTTTGGAATTCTTAATTGAACCTAATGATTTTTATCTTGATAATGTTGAATGTCCTTCTAGGTTGATGGAAGATTTTAAGAAGGAGGGTACTTTGGAAACTTCTACACCTAGAGGAAGAATCTTGATGGAGAGTTCCAACCAAAACATGTCCAAACTTGAGAATGGAAGATTTTAAGAAGGAGGGTACTTTGGAAACTTCTACACCTAGAGGAAGAATCTTGATGGAGTGTTCCAACCAAAACATGTTCAAACTTGAGAAAATGCTACTATCAACACAACTTGAAGTACAAGTGTTGGACTTAAAGCTTGAAGGTGCTTTGGTGTCTCTCTTGGTGTTTTGTTTTTGATACTATGTAATTTTGGTTTTCTTAGATGAAATGTAATTAGGAGTTTCCTATGTATTGATTATTTAGTTTAGGCATGTATGTGGTTGTTCTTTGTTTGAATGCCCTGGAGAGCTTGGCAATCTTGTGTGATTTCTCATGTGTCAAATGTTTGATTTCCCTCTCTAAAATATTTTGAAAATGTCTTTGGTAACCAACTAAGGTAATAGATTACCAACGTTTTGGTAGTTAACTACCAACATTGTAATCAACTACCAGTTTCAAATAGAGTGTGGAAATGCATTTCCTTGAGTAATCGATTACCCCTTCATTTAATCGATTACCATGGGCCAAAATCACCTAGGAAATCCTTGCTCACCTTGTGGTTTAATCGATTACCGAAATTAACATAATCATTCCATGATGAAAAGTCATTAAGTTATAAATTGAGTTTTTAATTGAACCTATAAATACTCTTATTTCGAAAATCAATAACACTTCTTGGAATGCAAGTTTTAGAAAAGTTCATACACTTTCATATTCTCTCTAAACTGAGTTCATCATCTTCTCCAAGAAACCCATAAAGAACTTCAAGAGTTCATCAACAAGTTTTCATAAAAAGGCAAACATGATTCTTATTTTTTTGGGTGGCATTCATAAAGTTCTTATTTTGTGATCGAAATCTACACTCCAGGTGTTCTCTAAACTGATCTTTTGTTTACCCATTTTGATTTCGGGTTATTACTCTAGGAGAGAGGTCTCTCGGATAGAGTAAGGATATTTGAGAAGTGTTTTCTCAAAGGTTTGATCTTGGGTGTGCCAAAATATCGGGAAGAATGTTCCTTTGGGTCAAAGGACAGGTTTTTGGGTGTTTTGATTTCGTTTTTGTGTTACTTGTTGCAGAGTGAATGTAATAAAACACAAAAGGGATCATTTGATAGTGGAAGACCGATCGCAACAGTTGTTGGGTTGGGACTAGATGTAATCGATGGGCGAACCAAATAAATCAAGGAAATCCTTGCACTCTCTTCTTCTTCCTTATACTCTTTACCGTTTACCTTACATTGCTTTTATCACTGTTTAATTTCTGCAATTTGTTTGGTAATTAACTCGGTAATTGACTTTTAATCAACTAAAATACTGAACAGTTAGATACTAACATTGATTAACACTTCTATTGATTACTAACGTGTTTCGATTTTTCCTTTTGGTATTTCTCTCTAAACCGAGTATCTTTGATATTTCCTGTTTATCTGTCTCATCTATTGATAGGTAATCAAGAATAGTTTTGTTTGAATTAAAAGGAATTAGAAACTTATTTCGAAATTGGGCTATAGTGGAACTAGAATCTATTCACCCCCTCTAGATTCACCCGTAGGACCATCAATCTTTTCCAAACTTTATCTTGTAGGTTGCTCTAGATTTTGATCCATAGTTCCTTAGAATGGCCGGTAATCAATTACCATTCGCTGAAGGTGCCTCTATTAACAGACCTCCTCTATTTTGTGGTGATAACTATCCTTTTTGGAAAGTGAGGATGAAAATCTTTATGGAGTCAATAGGACAGCATTTGGCAAGCGGTTGTGGTTTATTTTTCAAGGTCCCTACTACATAGAAAATGGGAATGAGATTGAAAAACCATTTGAGAGGTGGGAACAAGAGGAAATTAGGAGAGTTGAAAATGATGCAAAAGCTTTAAATATTATACATTCTCGCTTTGAACTCGGATGAATTTTTCCTTAATTTCACCGCTTTAACACTTACATTGAAGCTTGGGATCTAATAAGGGTCACACACGAAGGAACCGCTGAATTAAGTACGAAGGGCAAGGAAGAATACCTTGATCCAAGAGTACGAGACTTTCAGAATAGCACAAGGTGAGTCCGTGATGGATATGCAGAAACGTTTCACACATATCGTGAACCATCTCAAAGGACTTGGTAAGATCTTCGTTGATGAAGAAGTCAATGTGAAGGTGCTGAAATCCTTGAGCAGAAAATGGCAACCAACTGTCATAGCAATCACTGAATCAAAGAACCTAGCCTTGATGACAAGTGTAGAGTTATTTGGTAAGTTGAGGGAGTATGAAATAGATATGTCCCGTATTGCTGATGAGGAACAGAAAGATAAGAAAGCCAAAGGTCTAACACTCAAGATGGAAGACACAACTAGTGAGAGCGATGCGTCAAGCTGTGGTAGTGAGTCTGAACAGGAAAATATGAATCTCATGGTAAGGAAATTCAAAAAGTTCATGAAGAGGAACATCGATAAAAGGAGATTCAACAATTCCAGAAAAGGCTTCAAGAGGTATGATGGTTCGTCTTCAAAGGTCACGTGTTATGAGTGTGGAAAGGTAGGTCACTACAAATCGGAGTGCCCCAACATGAAGAAAAGTAACAGCAGTGAGCGTAGAAGAGTAGAACATGAGGAACGGTCCAAGAAGGACAGATTTCGCAAGAAAAAGGCCTACATTGCGTGGGAAGAGAATGATTCCTCAACCTCTAGTGGGAGTGATAATGAAGAAGTGATGGAGGACCATCTCCAAAAGCCTAACCAAACTCTCCAACCTTACTTTGTAATAGGACTTGTAACCTTCTAAATATGTTGTAAAGTTGTAATTAGATTAGGAGCAATTAATTTGGGCCTTGCTTGGTGAATAAGTGCACGACCTTATGTTTGTAATTGAACCAAAGTTTAGGAGTATTTTGTGAGAGAGTTGGGTAATTGACTGAGGTGACCAGTTTCAGTATTCGGACCATAACTCGAGCTACACAACTACAATTGAGGCGTTCTTGGTGGCAAATTAAGGAAGACTTCAAGGGCTACAAAAGCTATGAAGATGCCAAAACCCAGTTCGGCCTCCATCAAGACGGAAAACGAGCTTGAAGTTAGCATTGGAATGTTTCTAGGATGGTAATCGATTACCAACTGTTGGTAATCGACTACCACAGAGCCAACCTCTCATTTTCGACCTCTAAAGACCTGGTAATCGATTACCACGACCAGGTATCGATTACCACAGAGCCACTTTCATTTTTGGACATCCAAAGACCCCGGTAATCGATTACCACGACTAAGTAATCGACTACCACTTGCATTTTCTCATTTTTTCTAGTTTTTGGTTATCTCTCCCTCTAAGGAAGGTGATGTATATAAAGTAGAAGCTTGGAGTGCAAGCTAGCGCCACTCCAGCTAGTATAAATACTTAACACTCTGAATTGTAAAAAAACTTTTTGGTGAAAATTGAATATAGAATTCAGAATCTGTGTGAGAGCATTTTCTCTCTAGAGTTCTTGTGAAGAACCTTGAATCTTATCAATGGCTTCTTGATCCATTGTGGCGATTCCACCTTGAGCTTATTGGCACTTACCATGGCGCTTCCATTTCTCTTCTAAACCGTTTGTTTTCTTCATCTTTTGTTTAGATCCTCGTTTTCCCCCAATTTAAAACCTAGAAACTCCATTGAAGCATGACGGTCCGTTCAATTCTTGCAATTCTCTCGAGGCTTGCATCAAGAAGCAAATTTGTGTCTCATGGCTAATCCAACATCCGATGATGAGGTAAGTGATTCCGATTCATCTACTTTTGACTATGATGAGCTGCAAACTGCTTTTTGTGAACTTTACAAGGAAGCGGAAAAACTAGGCAAGTTGAACAAGGTTTTGAAAAACAAAATTACTGATTTGGAAAATGATATTTTTATTTTGAAAACTGATGTTCAAAGTTTGAAAAAGGAAAATGATGCCTTGAAACTACCCTGTTCAAAGTGTAAGTCTTTTGATGCCTCTTTGAAAATGAATAACATGAAGTTCTTTGCATTTAGACAAACCAGCAAAAACAGAACTTTCCCATGTAGTTATTGTATGAAATCTGGACATAACTCTTATAATTGCATGATTAGGAAGGAAGGAATAACTAGTGGGTTGTTTAAATGGATTAGGAAAGATAGTCACAGCTCTAACACTAATGGACCCAACAAGTCTTGGGTACCAAAAACAAAGTGATATCTTTTTCTGTGTAGGTATGCTTGAGAGCCAAACACTCAACTTGGTATTTGGATAGCGGCTGCTCAAGACATATGACTGGTGACAAGAGCAATTTTATCTCCTTCAAATCAAAAGAATCTGGTTCAGTAGTGTATGGACATAACAACAAAGGGAAAATACTAGGTATATGTGCTGTTGGAGACAAATCCAACACTGTGATTGAAGATGTACTGCTTGTGGAAGGTTTGAAATTCAATCTTCTGAGTATTAGCCAACTATGCGACAAAGGTTATCAAGTATCATTCGATAATGGTTGTTTGCAAAGATCGATAGCAGACTCGAGTGAAGTATTAATGGTCGGTAAGAGACATGGTAACATCTACATCCTTGAACTTGATCGTTCATCATCATATCATGCATGTCTTACGTCAAACGATGATTTATCATGGCTTTGGCATAGACGTATAGCTCATATTGATGTTCATCAGCTGAATAAGCTTTCATCTAAGAACCTAGTGCAAGGGTTACCTTACTTGAGGTTCAATAGAGAAGGCCTATGTGATGCATGTCAAAAGGGCAAGCAGTCTAGAAACTCTTTTAAAACCAAAAATATTGTTTCAACTTCTAGACCACTTGAGCTATTGCACATGGATCTATTTGGACCCTCTAGAACTGCTAGTTTGGGTGGAAACCTATATGGACTGGTTTTGGTAGATGACTACTCTCGTTTTTCTTGTGTTGCATTTATACCAAGTAAAGACAATGCCTTCAAAGTTTTCAAAATTATTGCCAAAAGGATACAAAACGAAAAAGATTTGAAAATCAAGTCTCTTAGGAGTGATCATGGAGGTGAATTTGAAAATGAATCTTTTGAAAAATTTTGTGAAAAATATGGAATCGATCACAACTTTTCCGCTCCAAGAACTCCGCAACAAAACGGGGTTGTTGAGAGGAAAAACAGATCTTTAATAGAACTAGCTAGAGCTATGTTAAGTGAGAATGTTCTGCCTAAACACTTTTGGTGATGCGGTTTCCATCGCTTGCTATGTTCTAAAAAGACCGTGATTAGTCCTATTTTAAAGAAAACCCCCTATGAACTCTATAAGGACAAGAAGCCCAATATCTCTCATTTTAGGGTATTCAGGTGCAAGTGCTTTGTTCTGAATAATGGCAAAGAGCCTCTTGGTAAGTTTGACGCCAAGGCGGATGAGGGTGTGTTTATTGGGTATTCATCAACTGGTAAAGCATACAGAGTTTTCAATAAAAGCAGAATATGCATTGAGGAATCTGTGCTTGTAAAGTTTGATGAATCTAACAATCCCCAAAAGGGAAGTGTTTTTGTTGATGATGATGAGAATACAGGTGAAGACAGTAGGAGCAAACCACAAGTACAACAAGATCCACCAACCATTTCTCATGATCTACCAAGAGAATAGAGGAAACCAAGGAATCTTTCTCTTGACAACATCATTGGTGACATCCACAAGGGAGTATCCACTAGATCCTCTTATAATATGTTCTGTGATGATTATGCTTTTGTATCTCAATTTGAACCCTCTTGTGTTGATGATGCTATAAATGATGAATTTTGGATGAATGCTATGTATGAGGAGTTAAATCAATTTAAAAGGAATGACGTTTGGGAGTTAGTACCTTTTAATAGAGATATGAATCTAATTGGAACAAAATGGGTGTTTAAGAATAAGTTAGATGAGAATGGAATTGTGGTTAGGAATAAGGCAAGACTAGTAGCTAAGGGTTATAATCAACAAGAAGGAATAGATTTTGATGAAACATATGCCCCTTTTGCTAGATTAGAAGCTGTAAGAGTATTACTTGCTTTTGCTCGCATTCATGATTTTAAGTCATTTGTTTTATGGATGTTAAAAGTGCGTTCTTAAATGGCTACATCAACAAGGAAGTCTTTGTTTCACAACCTCCTGGTTTCACTGACTTCAGTTACCCTGAGCATGTGTACAAGCTAAAGAAGGCCCTCTATGGTCTGAAGCAAGCCCCTAGACAATGGTATGAAAGGTTAAGTAAATTTCTTTTGTCAAAAGGGTTCGACAGAGGTAATGTTGACAAAACTCCTTTCATTAGGAGGAAGTCTAACAATATTTTATTGGTCCAAGTGTATGTTGATGATATCATTTTTGGATCAACTAATCAATCTCTGTGTAAAGAATTTGTGGCTAGCATGCAGGGTGAGTTTGACATGTCTATGATGGGAGAACTCAAATTCTTCCTAGGACTGCAAGTCAAACAACTGAAAGAAGGAATCTTTATACATCAAGCGAAGTACACTAAAGAATTGCTGAAGAAATTCGACATGGAGAGTTGTAAGATCTCTAATATCCCTATGTCAACTAATCTCTTTTTAGATAATGATGCTACAGGACAGGGAGTGGACCAAACAAAGTACAGAGGGATCATTGGATCACTCTTGTATCTCACAGCGAGCAGACCTGATATAATGTTCAGTGTTTGTGTTTGTGCGCGATTTCAATCTGCACCAAAACAATCACACATGACTACTGTGAAGAAAATTCTGAAGTACCTCAAAGGAACAACGAACTGTGGTTTGTGGTATCCCAAAGGTACGTCCTCTACCCTAGTCGGTTTTAGTGATTCAGATTTTGCAGGTTGCAAAACAGATAGAAAGAGCACGAGTGGTGTATGTCACTTGTTTGGAGAAAGCTTAGTCTCATGGTACAACAAGAAACAAGCATGTGTTGCTCTATCAACAGCAGAAACAGAGTATGTTGCTGCGGGTAGCTGTTGTGCTCAAACCATCTGGTTGAAGCAACAACTTGAGGATTTTAGACTAAAGCTTGATCACATTCCTATCAAGTGTGACAATACAAGTGTCATCAGTATCACGAAGAACCCAGTTTTGCACTCAAGAACAAAGCATATTGAGGTGCGTCATCATTTCATAAGGGATCATGTTGAGAAAGGTGATTGTGATGTGGAGTTCATTGAAACGGAGAACCAACTCGCGGATATCTTCACAAAGTCTCTACCTAAGGAGAGATTCTTCAAACTTAGAACCAATCTTGGTATACTAAGTGAGGAACATCTCTCATGAATTCTCTAAGCATGGTAAGTTGGACCATTCATGGTGCTCCAACAAGGTATGAGTTTATTACATTACATAGTCATGACCAATACACTTTCAAAACATGTAAAATCAAGTGTTTTCAACCTTTCTGATATAGATAATCGATTACCACGATGTCAAAACTTGTTTTTCTAGAAATTGGGCCTCTGGAGTAATCGATTACCATGCCTGGTTAATCGATTACCTCGACCCCTGTTTTCAACCTTTTTTTTTTTTTGGATTACTCTTTGGAGTAATCGATTACCACTCATGGGTAATCGATTACCTCTCTCTAACGAAGTGTTTTTCAAAGTTCTTTTTGGAATTGGGCTTAATCGATTACATTTTCTTAGAGTCCAATACTTTGTTTATTGAATCTAACCTTAATTGTGGAGTCTTTATAAGTGTTTTTCAGGAATTGGGTTTCACTCTCTCACCTCACAAACCCTAGAAACCCCTTCTCTCTCTAGAAAACCCCTTTCATCTACTTCATCTTCTCCACTACCATCAACCATGGAAGAACAAAGGAAAGGCAAACGGATCAAGCATGTGGGTCACAAACCCAAGCCATGGACTTCGCCCCGTTCGAAGAAGGGTGAATCCTCTTCCAAGAGGAAGAATCCCACACTCATGGAGAAGGTATAATGAGCACCCTATCAACCCATGGTTCACTTCAACTTCACAGAATCACGCTTTTATGGAGATTTCGCCAACAAGGAACTCGTTCAATCAATTCAGATTTTGGACCTCCGATGGCTTTATGAATTAAACCTTCACATTTCACTAAGTAAGAAGAGATCAATCAATCAACTTGAGAAATTTGTTGGTCAACATAGAAATTCATATACCCCGATTTGGTGAGAGTTTTCTACTCCAACCTCCGACCACACCAAGCCACCGGAACGGTAATTTCTGAGGTAAAGGGCAAACCCATGATTCTTACTCGTGATATATTTTTCCGTTTTGCTGGATTTAAAGATGAAGGTATTCGACCTACGATTGAGCACTTGCAAGCACAAGGAATCGAGCTTCACAAGGACTCTTTCTTCATGAGCCTGCTCAAAAATCCCGAAATGTGGGAGCTGAAAAGGCTGCAAGGAAGGAGCGTGGGAAGAAGATAACTTACAACACCAGCGGGCTGAACGCCGACGATCGTCTTCTCCACTACACAATTTGCTAGATTCTGGCTGCAAGAGAAGCCAATCATGCTCAGATCAATGAGGAGGATATGTGATGCAAATCCATGTAGCTAGAAGATGCTCCACGGATCTAACACCCTTTCTTTGCCCAATCTTCAATTCACCAAGTAATCTTCACTCAAGACCAAGAAAAGCTTGCGGAATATAGGCTAAAGTATGTAATGGTTTCGGTTTGTGACCAAGAAGAAGAAGAAGAAGAAAAATGGAATGAGACTAGGAAGGAGATAGCGCCATGATCCAAGGAGATCAATAAGCTAGGTGATGAATCGCCACTTGAGTCATGGATCAAGATAAGATTCAAGGTTCTATGAAGAAACCCTGGGAGAGCACTCTCCCTTTCTCAAGACACAAGTCTTAGAAAAATTCTATTTCATTCAATTCAAAAGTGTCTTACAATGAGAATTTGCCTAAGTTATATGGATGCCTTGGTGCCTTGAGTCATCCTAGCCACTTGATCCTTGATGGATTGATCAAGTGATGCTAAACACCCCTCACTTGATCAATTCAAGAAGGATCTAGAGTTAATGAGATCAAGAGGCTTATAACTCATCTAAGTTTGTGATGATCATGGATTAATTAAGATGGAATTCTATGCCTTGGATTAGAAGTAAATCCTAAGGCTAGAATCCCTTCTTAGATGAGAGTCAATAATTTAGAACTTGACTTAAATTTACACCTTTGATTATGAAATAATCAAGTGGTGGAAATTTAAATGAAGTTAGTGGCAATTCCACTAATTCTCTCTTAATCCATCCACTCTCTTTTAAGAGAGTGTATTACACTTTCTTAGTTGGGTCATAAGACACTTAAGCCCATCTTAAGAGGCTTTGACCAACACAAATAGAAGTCAACATGTCCATAAAAGGAGCTTGGCCTAAATTCACAAACAAACATAGGTCCAAGCTTTACACAAATTAAAGCTAAACTAATTACAAAATACTTAGAAAATTACAAGGCTTCATTTGCCCACTTTGTTGACTTCCAAGAGTTGACCGTTGACTTTGACTTTGACTTGATGCCTTTGACTTGGTCAACTCTTCTTCAACTTGGGCTTCAATTCTTCTTTGCATTGCCCTTGTAATCCTCATGCTTGGGAGATGGTCCTCCATCAATATGGTAATGATGGCAGCATTGGAAAAATGACATTCAAGTCGATTGGGCACATGTTGTGATGGACAACATGCTCAAGACGAGAAGGCTATTTGATAAGAAATGTCCCTATTCTCTGTTTATTTCACGTTTGCTTGAGCATTTTCAGGTTGATACCACAAATGAGAACAGAGATTTGGTGAAGGACATTCACATCATTGGAGGAAAAGCGTTGAAAATGATGCGTTTGACAAAGACTGATGTTGGATGGGTGCCAAGGGAAGAAGCACCACAACAACAACAAACAGAAGCTGCAACCAATCCACCTTCTGATGATGATGATTCGGCGGCTGGGGAGTATATCCCTAAATCCCGTTTTGAATCAATTGTCATTGATCGGATGGATGAGCTGGAAGCTACCACCGCCAAAAGATTGGACGAGATGGAGGCTGCAAACAATGCCCGCTTCTTGGATCTCAAGGAGCTGCTGGAGTCCCTTCATACTCGCTTTGATACTCTCTAGTATTCCCTTCTTATCACTTCTCTCTTTTGCTTATTGATATACCAAATAGGGGGAGAATGTCTATAGGTTATCCTAGATAGGGGGAGTATTGAGTAGCATTTGATTTGGGAGTATTGAGTAGCATTTGATTTGTGCTTAATTGATCATATTTCGGGCGTTGTTGGGTAGAAATGTGTTAGGCTCTGCTCTGTTTGAACTATTAATCTCTATGCAACATTTGTTCTGAACAATTTGGATATTTGGATTTGAACAATTCAATTTGGTTATAATATTTTGTTTTGTTAATCGCGTTATGTTTTATATTCTGATTCTGTTATTCTTAAATTTTTCTGGTCTTGGTCTTTGATTGTGAATTGAATCATGTCTTATATTTCTGTATGGATGACTCTATTTGCTGATTGATAGTATAATGCTCTGATTAAAATAGATTGTACAAGTGAATCTGCAATGCATATACTGCGTATTTGGAAATCTCTAACAATTGCAGGATTCTTAGAAGATCAACACACATCCTAAACTTCTAGGAAAACCTTGGTTGAGATTTGGTACATCAAAACCAAAACGGGGGAGATTGTTAGACTTAAAGCTTGAAGGTGCTTTGGTGTCTCTCTTGGTGTTTTATTTTTGATGCTATATAATTTTGGTTTTCTTAGATGAAATGTAATTAGGAGTTTCCTATGTATTGATTGTTTAGTTTAGGCATGTATGTGGTTGTTCTTTGTTTGAATGCCCTGGAGAGCTTGGCAATCTTGTGTGATTTCTCATGTGTCAAATGTTTGATTTCCCTCTCTAAAATATTTTGAAAATGTCTTTGGTAACCAACTGAGGTAATAGATTACCAAAGCGAAGGTAGTTAACTACCAACAAATGTAATCAACTACCAACAATGAGGTAACGAGTGTAGGAATGCATTTTCCAGAGAAGAATCGATTACCCCCTCGGGTTAATCGATTACCATGGGCCAAAATCACCTAGGAAATCCTTGCTCAGCGGTTTAATCGATTACCGGCTTCCGCGATCGATTACCCTATCAGAAAGTCATTAAGTTGCCTAAATTGAGTTTTTAGTTGAACCTATAAATACTCTTACTTCGAAAATCAATAACACTTCTTGGAATACAAGTTTTAGAAAAGTTCATACACTTTCATATTCTCTCTAAACTGAGTTCATCATCTTCTCCAAGAAACCCATAAAGAACTTCAAGAGTTCATCAACAAGTTTTCATAAAAAGGCAAACTTGATTCTTATTTCTGACTGGGTGGCATTCATAGAGTTGTTATTTTGTGATCAGATCTACACTCTAGGTGTTCTCTAAACTGATCTTTTGTTTACCCATTTTGATTTCTGGGTTATTACTCTAGGAGAGAGGTCTCTCTGGATAGAGTAAGGATATTTGAGAAGTGTTTTCTCAAATGATCTTGGGTGTGTCAAGGTCAGGGA
Organism: Hylodesmum podocarpum; assembly: GCA_026586105.1. Taxonomy (NCBI): domain Eukaryota; kingdom Viridiplantae; phylum Streptophyta; class Magnoliopsida; order Fabales; family Fabaceae; genus Hylodesmum; species Hylodesmum podocarpum. The sequence goes on along the minus strand of JALJEV010000071.1, from coordinate 35,703 downwards.
AGACCTGTTCCTTGGGTCAAAGGACAGGTTTTTGGGTGTTTTGATTTCGTTTTTGTGTTACTTGTTGCAGAGTGAATGTAAAAGAACACAAAAGGGATCATTTGATAGTGGAAGACCGATCGCAACAGTTGTTGGGTTGGGACTGGATGTAGGCAGTGGGCCGAACCAGTATAAATCACTGTGCACTCTTCTTCTTCCTTATACCCTTTACCGTTTACCTTACATTGCTGTTGTCACTGTTTAATTTCTGCAATTTGTTCGGTAATTAACTCGGTAATTGACTCGGTAATCAACTAAAACTGAACAGGTTAGATACTGACATTGATTACGCTGTATATTGATTACTAACGTGTTTCTGATTATTCCTTTTGGTATTTCCGTTGTGTATCTTTGATATTTCCTGTTTATCTGTCTCATCTATTGATAGGTAATCAAGAATAGTTTTGTTTGAATTAAAAGGAATTAGAAACTCGCGAAATTGGGCTATAGTGGAACTAGAATCTATTCACCCCCCTCTAGATTCACCCGTAGGGACCATCAACAAGCTCCAAAGAGCTTTGGTTATGCTTTGAAAAATGTACTTATTCTTTCTTTTACTTCCTTAGGTTGTATTAATGATATTAGAAAGCAAATTATCTTGTTTTTATATGATTGGCATAAAAATAACTTAGGTAAAACTAACAAATTTAAAAGGTGTTTTAATAGAAGGTATCATTTACTTTTACACCTATGCAATCACTATAAAGTTTACCTATGTGTTACATCATATAATAATCCATTTGTGAAACCTTGTTTAGTATTTGATCCAGGTGGAATGTATTTATTGATGCATCCTTACCTTTTTGAATCTTGCATTCTATCTTCTACTTTTCTTAGATTAGGATCATCTTAGTTCATAGTTTTTGTTTGATTTTCATGATTGTTGTGAGGTTTCTAACTTGTCACATGAATTTCCTTGTATTGTAGCCTTAAGTTTTGAATTGATTTGCATGTTCTTAGTTGCTGCCTTGCTGCACCTTGTAGATAAGAAATTAACATACCATGTCCACGCATTCCATGATGAACACATGCTGAAAATTAGGGACACTTGAATTTGCCTTAACCGTTAGTGTGAATTGGAGTGTCTTAGTGATTTGGTTTGTGCTTGAATTCTTTCCTGCATTATACCTTTGTATTTCCATAGTTTCAAATGAAGAATTTCATGTCTAAGTGAACCAAGTGGAGAGAAGAAAAGAAACAAGAAGAAGAGGGATCAAGAGAAGAAACTATAGGAGTTTCTAACTTGTTTTCTTCTACTTTTGTATCATTTTGTGTATCACTTGAATCTTATCTAAATTCATGGAATGTTTGCATATCTGGACCTTTAGGTTAATAAGGAAATGAAGGAGTTTCAAGTGTGGGAAAGAGAAGAACAAAGGAGGCTACATCACCCTTTGTTGACACACACCTTGTCTTTGAAAATTCCTACTTGTTAGGAAATAAAACTTGTAAATTTTTACTTTGATTTTGATTAGACTTTGAACTTTAATATCCGGTTTGCTTGCTGCACCAAAGTGCATTTTAAACGTCTCTAGTGTAGATTCTTTCTCACGTAAAATCGGACCTTATATCTTGTTCATAGTTTCAGTTTCCAAAAATCGGGTTCTAAAAATCGATTTCTATTATCTCTTGCTAGCCTTTGCTATCTTGCCTTGAATTTATCTTGGTTCTTTAGCCTTGTTTAGTGGATGTATCTTCATCCATTCTATTGCTTATCTTTGAACCGCAAAGCTATCTCCAAGCTTCTTCCAAAAAAAAAAAAAAAAGATGAGTCTTTCAAAGTCATTAAAAGATTGGGTCCAAATGCATACAAGCTAGAACTTCCAAGTGAGTATTGTGGTAGTAACTCCTTTAAATATTTCTAATCTTCTTTGTTTGGTGTAGGTACAATAAATAAAATAACTTGAGGGCAAGTTCAAGCCAAGAAGGAGGGTTTGACGTAGGAACATCCAGGACAAAAGGGATTACTAGAAGCAAGAGAAGGAAAGTTGAAGAAGAAATGGAAAAACTCCAAGTTTTGTACTCTAGCTTAGGACTAAATTCTTGTAATCTACTTGTAAATTTGTTTAGACAAGATTAGTCCTATATTGTAATAGCCCACGGGTTTCATAAAGCCTAAGCATGCCATGCATTCCTAAGTCAAGGTCACACAAATTTTCAAAATCGGCTAAAAACATTTTCGGCTACAAAAATTGTGTGAACCTTGAAACACTTGCTAATTAAGAAGGAAACGTTGATTAAGCATTAGATCCGTGCCAACACTTAATCAATGATCTCCACCCTTGATTAGGAAGTATTTAGGATTGATGACATGGCTAATCACATGGGTACCAAGGGGAGACAAACCCATGTGCACCCATGTAAAGGCCACGTGAAAGCTAACAACCAAGTAACTCACATGGTTACTTAGTGGTCAAGTAGGATTTCGGTTTGGCTTAGATCTTAACTAGGATTCGCTTTTACCGTAATTATTGTTGAACGTTGTCGAACTTGTTGTTGGTATGAGGAGGTTGTAAGAGCACCAAGATCGGCGCTCTAATACCATATTAAATATTGATTTGATTATACCGGTCTGGAGTTATCCCATATTGATGGGCTTGTGCCGGACTGAAGTGGGTTATGAGTCTAACTCAACCCTACAAAACCGGCTTGTAAGGTGAGGATTGCTCCCCACTTATATATGTGTGACAAGGCATATCTATGAACGATGTGGGACTTCTAACACACCCCCTCACGCACGAGATTTGGCTCGTGCGTGGACACACCCCGAGATTTGGACTCGTATTGAAATGGGTGGCCTGACATTACAAGGGGTGGCCTAGGTGGCCCAAACATCGGATAGGCTCTGATACCATATTAAATATTGATTTGATGATTGTACCGGCCCAGAATTATACCATATTAATGGGGTTGTATGGACATAACCCACTCCGGTCCGGTACAACCCCATCAATATGGTATAACTCCGGGCCAGTACAATCATCAAATCAATATTTAATATGGTATCAGAGCCTATCCGATGTTGGGGCCACCCGTTATCAGGTCCCCATGTTGGGCCACCCCCTTGTCATGTCAGGCCACCCATTTCAGTACGAGTCCAAATCTCGGGGTTTGTCCACGCACGAGCCAAATCTCGTGCGTGAGGGGATGTGTTAAAAGTCACACATCATTCATAGATATGACCTGTCACATATATATAAGTGGGGCAATCCTTACCTTACAGGCCGATTTCGTATGGTTGAGTTAGACTCATAATCCACTCCGGTCCGGCACAAACCCATCAATATGGGATAACTCCGGACCGATATAATCAAATTAATATTTAATATTATACTGATACATATCTAGTTGTATTTTTTATTCTATATTTTATTAGGTTGTATAATTTATTTACCTAGATTTCCTAATTTCTCTTTGTAAATTGACTGCAACGTAGATACACTAGCTTAAAATTCGGTTTCATCTCTATCATCCTGTAAGAAAGTGATTAATTGTTTATAATGAATAATTTGTTAATTCCTACTTTTATTGATTTATTTATAGGAGGGATCGGCCTTGGAGGGGGGTGGAGGTGCGCGTAGAAAGGATCTTGGAGTTGTTTTTAAGAGTTGGGATAGGATTTGGGGTGAAGTGATGTTTGAAAAGTTTGCCTATGAGGATAATGAAATGAGGGAGAGTTGCTAAAGGAAAGAGAGAGAGGCACAAGAGAAATGGGAAAGAACTGTTTCATGATATAAAAAAAAAATAATAATAAAAAAAAATCAAAGTACGATGCTCAAGTAGAAAGGCACAAGATAACCGTGATAGAAGAATGGTTTCAGGCTAGAGAATGAAACTCGGGTTTCGATATTTATTTAATAAAGGGTAAAATAATATTAAAAGGAGACCAAATTCCAATTAAAAAAAATCTCTTTATATATAAAAGTATACATTCTTTACTTCACATTAACTTGCTTTTAAAAACATTTTTCAATAACACGTCTTATGATAAAAAAAAGGATCCCATTTATGTATTAGTAATATATAATAGTTCTATATTATTGTTTAATTTCAAATTAACATATATAATAAATTTATTACCTTTTATAATTATTCTTTTGAAAGTTACAGTATCAATAATTTTTAATTGGTTAGTAGTTATGATTTATAAAGACTAAATATGATTAATATATAATAAGTTATGGGATGAAAAATGGAACAAAATTTTTATAAAGAATAAAAATGAAAAACCACAAAACTATGATTAAAATTAGATAAAAGTATTAAAAAAAAAGCGCTAAATTATAAAAAGAAAACATATGTAAAACATTATTTTAGAGTGTTTTTTTGTAACAATGGTTACTTTTAATCATATAGTAATTTATGTTTAAATTAATGAGATATTTTAAACTGTATATATATATTCTAATTACATTCATGACCATTTGTTTTTATTCAAGAATTAAAAAATTTACAAGTAAAATCAATTCCATCTGCCTTAGGTAAAACGTATAATAATATCACATTTATGTGGATATTATTATTTTTAAGATGCATTATAATTATATTTAATAATTTAAAATGATTTAGGTCAAAATCAATCTATTAAAATTTAAATTAGCGAAATAATTTATATATGAAAATTTATGTTTGAATGATAATGTAAATATTTTTTACATTATTAGTATATTTATGTTCAAATCTTCTTATTTGGCTTTATTTTTAATTATTATTTTGATGGTTCTGAGTTTTGATAAAATATTAAATGGTATATTCTCAATTTTTCATAAATTATGTTATTAGATCTATTAATTATTTACAAATATAAAAATATTAGTAACTTATTTTTAAGTGACAAATTAACAAAAATAATTAAAATTTTTAAAGTATCCATCAATAGAGGTAAATTATCATTAATCAGCACGTAATTCTATAATTAAAAACAATTTTGTATGGTTCTCCTGACTCATAGCGTTACCATTGAAATGAGTTATATGTTACTATAAAGAAAGTTTGAATGATTGCAACACCTTTCCTTCAAGAAAATTCTTTGAATTAATGCCTCAACATGGGTCGACAAAGACGGTACGGGGTTTGGTACAATGATAAAGACATATGTGGTTTGCCCGGAGGAGATCGTTTAAAATTGGTTGAAAAGTTAATAAATAGTTGATAGTTCGTGATTTATTTGTGAAAGTTAAAAAATTAAATTATTGATTAATTTTAAAATGTTTGCAATAAAAAAGATGATTCTGATAGCTGCAGATAAGGCAAAATGTATAAAATATGTGGAGAAAATCTCTCTCTAACTTCATGGCTGGATTTTGATGAAGACAAAAGGACATTAACAAAAAGAAAGAAAAAATGAAGAAAATCAAAGAACCAAGATTTTATCAAGAATAACTTAAATTTACAAAGGTTCAAGTTTTCACCTAGAAAAAGTGTTCTCTATGATATAGTAGCTTAAGGCTCTTAAGTTTACAAACAAGTTAAGTAAAATATGGTTCAAGGATTAAAACAAGTAAAAATATATTTTTGTTAACTTAGAAACAGTTTTCAAGAGTCAGTAATAAATTACAGAAAGTCAGTAATCGATTACAAAGTTCACAGATTTTCAAAAATAACTTCTTGTAATCAATTACCAAGAGTCAGTAATCGATTACATGATTCAAAATTTGAATTATGGATAACATTTACTTGTTGTAATCGATTACGATAGTTGTGTAATCGATTACCAAGTTTGAAATTTTGAAAATTTGTAACAGCTCTTTTTTTAAACATTTTTGAAATGTTACAATTACCTATTTAAACAAGTTTTCAGATTTAGAAAAGGTAAGCCACACAAGAGACTTGATTTTCATAATCTTATTCATCCTTGAAACAAACTTTCAATGTCTTTCATATTCTAAAAATGAGAAAAGCTTTTGAGTCTTAATTGTCATATCATATGAAAGCCTTTCTTGTAGGATTCAACCTACCATTGAAACAACCATTGTACACTGTTCTCCAATATTGAACATTTGTTGTTGTGAATTCACCGTAGTGTTCGGTGAAAGATTGTTGTTCACCGTAGTGTTCGGTGAAAGGGTATTTAATTATCGTAGTGTTCGGTGAAAGAGTATTTGATTACCGTAGTGTTCGGTAAGGGCTTTGTAATTAAGAAAGGGGGTGCTTTTCTTGAAGTGACGTGTAGAGATCTCGGGTGAGATTGTAACTCTACACAGTTTGATTGAGAAGAAAAATCTCTGACAGTGATCGGAGGACTGGACGTAGCCTTCGGTGGTGGAAGGTGAACCAGTATAAAAACACCTGTATGGTTCTCTCTATCCTTTCACTTTTACTTTAACGTTGCATTATTTCTTAAATTAAATTGGTTAAAATTGGAGAAGAATTTTTAAAATAAGGAAGTCTCAAATTAATTGAAAAATCGTGAGAAACCTAATTCACCCCCTCTTAGTTTGCTATTTGTTCTTACAATTGGCATCAGAACGTATATTTAGGAAAATTACTCCTAAGATCCATGGATGGCATCCTCTTCTAGACCAGTTTTAAGTGAAGGATTCAACATTTACAAACCTCCATGCTTTAACGGTGACATTATGACTTCTGGAAAATCATAATGAAGATCTTTATAAAAGCCCAAGACCTTGAAATTTGGAAAGCCATAAAAGAAGGGCCTTTCATACCTATAACTGAATAAGGTGACAATGTTGAATTAAAACCTAGTAATATGTGGAATAAAGATGATAAAAGGAGAGTTCAATACAACCTTAAAGCCATGAACATATTAACCTCTACCTTAGGAATGGATGAATTCTTCAAAGTCTCAACATGTCAATCAACCAAAGAAATTTGGGATACCTTAGAGATAACCCATAAGGGTACTGAAGAAGTCAAGAGATCAAAATTAAACACTTTGTCGCAAGAGTATGAGATGTTTAGAATGCTTCCTGGAGAGAAAATCCTAGACATGCAAAAATGATTTACTCATCTAACTAATCACTTGATTGCTCTTGGTAAGGATTTTTCAAATGCAGATTTAAACTTGAAAGTGTTGAGATCTCTAACTAGGGCATGACAACCAAAAGTGACTGCAATCTCTGAAAAGAAAAACCTATCAAACATGTCTTAAGCAACACTGTTTGGAAAACTACAAGAGCATGAAATGGAATTAAATCGTTTGGAGGAACATGAAGAAAAAGAAAGGAAGCATAAGTCAATTTCCTTGAAAGTCAAGGAAGATTCAGAAGATGACAATTATGAAGAAGATTCTGAAGATGAAAATATGAATCGTCTGGTTAAAATTTTTGAAAAGTTTCTCAAATGGAAAGGGATGAAATCTGGACATTCAAAGAAATTTGCAAAGAAAAATGATTCATCCGCTTATCAAAACTTCACATGCTTTGAATGTGGAAAACCCGGACATATAAAATTCGATTGTCCAAATCTTCAAAGAAAGAAGAATGAATTCAGAAATAAGATAGACAACAAAGATAAGAAGGGCAAAAAGGCCTACATAACATGTGAAGATAATGATATAAGTTCTTCATCTGAATCTGAAGTTGAGGAAGTACAAATTGCCTTAATGGCATCACACAACTCTGATGAGGAAAATGACGAGGTTAGTAACAATAAACTATCTTATGAGGACTTAGAACATGCTTTCGAAAATTTGCATAAACTGTGCTTAAATTTTTCTAAGGTTTGTGCTAAACAGAAAAAAAAAATCATTTCTTCCTTAGAAACATCTCATAAAAGCATGCAAGATGATTTAAACATAATAAAAACTAAAGTTGAGAATCTAGATACATGTTCTAAATGTAATTCTCTTGAAACCAAAATAGATGATTTGTATAAAATTGTTGGTAAATTCAAAAAAAGGTAAACATAGTCTAGATGATATTTTAAGTATACAAAGAAATACTAGTGATAGAAGTGGGTTAGGATATACACCCCAAAAGAAATCAAACACAAGGAATAAAATTTTATTTGTAAAAGCTAGTAGTCAAAACACCAATAAAAGGTCTGAATATGATAAATCAAAGTGTTTAGGAACTCACAAAAGATACAACGAATATAAGCCTAGAGCAAGAAACTATTGTGTGCCTAGAAATCATCATGTTCCTGAAATGAAATATGTTTGTAATTATTGCAATATGTTTGGACACACCTCTAATATAAGCATTGTCAAGAAGTATGGAATACCCAATCAACAATACATGTGGGTGGAGAAAGGCACTAACCCTAAAAGATCCAAATCACCTTGGGTACCTAAAATCTCCTTTTAATTGTTTTGTAGGAATGTATGAGGGCAGCAAGCGACATGTGGTATTTTGACAGTGGTTGTTCCTTACATATGAAAGGGGGTAAATCAAAATTTGCATACTATGTCTTGTTATGTTCCTGTCAACATATATCTTGGATACACTATTTGAAATTTTTCTTCTTTTTGATGATGTCAAAAAGGGGGAGAAAGGTTGTTGTTTGTTTTTGTTAAGTCAAAATGACTTAGCATCTTAATTTTGATAATTACAAGACAGACGGATGCATTAACAGACGCAAAGGGAACAATGATCATACGGATCATTATTCGCATAGACGATAGATGCACCTCAAAACATTAGAAGTTCCATACGCAAAGTTCAAGTCGTCATACTACAAAGTATTTTCATCAAACGAAGAACTTTCAAGATCAGACGGAGAGCACGTCTCAACTTCAAGTCATGTGCTCAAGTGTGAAATTTTTGAAGACTAAAGTTGAAGACAAAGTTTGAAGACAGACGAATGAATTCAACACACAACTCTTTATAATTATTCATTCGTCTAGCTTTTTATGAAGTTCAAGACACTGAGTAACTTGTGCACTCATTTCAATTCAACCGTTACTCAGAATGTTCCATAGGTGGAAAGGGATTTCAAAATAAACCTCTGCAACACGAAAAACATTTGTAAGTTTTAGTGAAATCTCTGAGCGGATCAAGTCAAAGGCAAATCTCACGCTGACAACCGCTGACTTTTCATTAAATGTTCTGATTGCTCACTCTGCCAGATGCGAAAGTACCTAAGACAAGGACTAACGTTAACATCTACAGTCTAACGGTTACTTCACGCAATCACCTATAAAAGGACTTCATCCATGCGAGTTCAACTTGGCGAACTACTCTGATTAAGAACATATACATACTCGCTCAAGCTCTTAAGAAAACAAGTGTGTTCGCCACAAACTTAGAATAGAATTCTTATTATAAAATCCCTCTCCGCGTAGAGGATATTTTCTATTTTGAACTTAATTGTAAGCCACTATTATGGTATCTTTGTAGCTTGAGGAGGCTAAGTGTTGAAAGAATACCTTGAATCTAGCCAATGGAGGCTGAGGTCCAAATAATACCGTGAGTCTAGCCTATGGAGGCTGAAGTCTAAATAATACCTTCTTTAGCCTGAGGAGGCTAAGTGTTGAAAAAATACATTGGTTATCCTGTAGAGGTTGTGTTCAAAGAATACATAGGTTTAGCCTGTGGAGGCTGGGGTCAAAGAATACCACTTTAGCTTGAGAAGGCTGTGTTCAAAGAATATCTGTATTGTAATCCAGGAGTGGTTGTGTTCAAAGAATACTCTTAGTGGAACCTCAGCAAGTTGCTGGGTAACTGGACGTAATCTTGAATAGACGAACCAACATAAAAATATTATTGCTTTGTTTATTTTAACTGCTTACTAATTGGAGATAATAACTTAAACTTCAAATTTAATTAAAACCAATCTTTGAAGAACAAGTTTAAGTTTGTGTCAGATCTAAACGCTTTCAACAGAGACGCAAATTGCATCGTCTGAAAAAGTTTTAATTGATAAACACAATTCAACCCCCTTCTTGTATATTTGTTTTTTTTTATTTTACAGTTTTTTATTGATATTTTCAGGATCAAATTATATTACTCCAAAACAAAGGGGGAGAGGTACAAGACAGGGGGAGACAATTAAAATGATTGATATTTCAAGATGTTTTGTCATCATCAAAAAGGGGGAGATTGTGGAGAAAATCTCTCTGACTTCATGGCTGAGTTTTGATGAAGATAAAAGGACATCAACAAAAAGAAAGAAAAAGTGAAGAGAATCAAAGAATCAAGGTTTAATCAAGAATAGCTTAAATTTACAAAGGTTCGAGTATTCACCTAGAAAAAGTAAGTGTTCTCTATGATATAGTAACTTAAGGCTCTTAAGTTTACAAACAAGTTAAGTAAAATATGGTTCAAGGATTAAAACAAGTAAAAGTAAATTTTTGTTAACTTAGAAACAATTTTCAAGAGTTAGTAATGGATTACAGAAAGTCAATAATGATTACGATGTAATCGATTACAAAAAGTCAGTAATTAATTACGAAAAGTCAGTAATCTATTACGAAGTTCACAGATTTTCAGATTTTCAAAAACAGCTTCCTGTAATCGATTACCAAGAGTCAGTAATGAGTATTTTAGATTTTAGGTAGTGTGTCAAACACTTTGGGGAGAGTTTGTAACTTTTGCCAGAAAAATTACATGTGGAAGGTTTGTAATTTTTTCTAGAAAAACTACATGTTGAAAGGTTTGTAATTTTTGCTAGAAATATTACATGTTGAAGGAATTGTAATTTTGCTAGAAACAATTACAATTAATGAATTTTATCTCAGAGAGATCATGGACTAGGTCTTGAGACACCGAACCACATTAATCTTTTTGTGTGCTATTTTTTCTTTCTCCCTTATTATGTTTTGAAACAAGCTAAATTCTCAACATTAATCAATCAAAATTTGCCATTTGTCAATTTCACGATAAAGACACAATAAGGTTGCGACTTCAGCCACATCAACAACAAAGTCACAACACTTACTGCTACTCAAGCCACGTCAGCATGAATTTTCATCCGCCCTAGCCATATGTCAATCCCCTGTAAAGTTGCATATGCTTCTGCGTCTTCATTTCACGTCAAAATGCCATAATGCAACTTTTGTTATGTGTTAAGCCCATAGAATCACATATTCATCTACGATTTCTAGGTCGAAGCAAGACTTGCGACATTGACTAGATAATACCATTTTAATAAATAGTTTCCGACCATGACCGTTTAAGTAAAATGTTTGTTGAATTCGTCATTTAAGACTTTTTCCCATCTTCAACGTATCGGCTCAACTTACGACACTGCCATTTACATGTATATTTATTTTCTTGCATAATTGAATATAACTTCTTCCTTGACTTTTATTGCTCTATGCTCAATCTCATGTAAGATTGCAGGTCTCATAACTGTATCGTGCTGAAGTTCTCTTATATTGTTGTGGCACTATTATTTATTTAATTTTATCATTTGGATCATTTCTTTAATTCTACATTAGTAAAGGGATTCTACTTAAGTGCGTCTTAAAATAATTTATTGTGTCAGATTTTAATAAATTATTTATTATTTATTCATTCATTAAATATTATATTTTTACATCGAAGTCAATTCTCACAAAAATTGTTTAAAATTTTATTCTAGAAGTTTAGGACAAAACTTATTTCTAGAAGTTTAGGAATAAGAGTTTTTTATACTAGCGAAAATGAATGCGTTGAATCGCCTACGTGTTCAAATTTCTATGTGATCAAATTTATGAATATAAAATACGTTAAAATAAAGCCTAAAAAAATTTATTGTTGATAAAAAATTATACAGTATATACATATGATCAACCATTAAAATTAGGAAGGTGGTGTGAATAAGTAAGTTCATTTTGAGATTTACAAACGAAACATGAATATTAATTAATTTAACTTAATTTAAGAGATTAATTAATTAATTAAATTAATACATATTTGATTATATAAGAAAAAGAAATATGGGGATGAGAATCTAATTTATTCAATTGCATAAATTAAATAATGAGGTCTAATTATTTAAGTAAATAATTGTGAAATTGAAATCTTAATAGAAAAAAATATAATTTTACAATTTGATTGTCCTGAGCTATAATCCAAACCAAATTCCCGTTAATTTATTATTATATAATTTGATTTTCTTGTTTTTGAAGAAACGGTCATCTATATATTTATATTTTTATATTTATTAATTTACGACTGTGATACTTATTATAACCTTATAATATATAGGGTGGAACCGAAAAAATAAGTGGGCGAATTTTTAATTTTATTTTAATTTTTAATTTTAATTTTTTTTAAAATTAATTATATTAAATCTATTAATTACGTAATAATTTTTTTAAGAGTAAAATAAATTTTAAAAAAATTAAAATTTATTATCAATATATATATATATAAATTTATTATTAATATATATATGGGAGGGTTTATGGTCCCATGCTACAGTAGCTCCGCCAATATATATATATATATGATTATCTAATGTAATACATTAATCTATGCCCCTATAAGTAGGCATAGGAATGCTTAGTCAGTTGAGACTTCCATTGCCTAAACATGGTAGCCATAGATGATATGACTTTCAGCCTGATGGACTTCACATTAGGAATATTAAAAGTCACCTAAAAGAACAAATTTTAATTTAGTATTTTGCAATATACCTAAATGAATACCAAATAATAATGAGGAAATTAATTACCAGAATATCCTACCATAGCATGTTCCGTTGAGGCATCGGAACATCATCCCAAGTAGGGGTAAGGATAGATATGTGCTCACGGACAAGGAACTCCAAGTAACTCCTGAATATGGGCCCATTATCACCACTAGCAATACCCGTGCGCACATCAGCATCAACGTGAGTCTGTTGACCTTTGCTCCGTCTGACTGTTAATTCCTTCAAACGTGTGGTCTTTTTGTATACTTTGTTGGGGTCAGGTGACTGATCAGTCATGTTCCTGTTTAAAAAGCAATTGAAAGTCAATAACATAATCAACATCAAAATTACAAATGAAAGTCAATCCCATAATCAAAATAAAAATTACAATTGAAAGTCAATAACATTACAAAATGAATATTAAATTGGTCGAATAATCAAAGTAAAATTGTAACAAAAAATTTAGATTACTTATAACTTTTACACCTTTAACTGTCAAACATATATTCCTTCATTATGATCATGACGAATTGCATGGACATCATCAGCATCAATTTCCTCGGAAATAACTGGGATATCAGATGAAAAACCAGGAATGTGATCATTGTTAAGATTGTCTGTAACTTCAAGTTCGCTGGTTTTTCCATGCATCACCACACAAAACATCTCATTTGAAGGATCTTTGACATAGAAAACTTGTCTAGCCTGTTGTGCCATTATGAAGGGTTCATCCTGGTAACCAACTTTACTAAAGTTAACAAGGGTTTGACCGGAATCATCAATGTGCACCCCCGTCCTATTATCAACCCATTTACATTTAAAAAGCGGCACATGAAATTTACAATACACAACCTCCCAAATTTCCTCAATTATTCCATAATAAGGCATGCTCCCTACCAACGGATTATTGTCTTTAGAGGTGGAGAAATGCATAGACTCAGCCTCTACCATAACTCCACTATTTTGTACCACACTTCTATCATCCAGTGACTTTGTGTAGAAAGAATAATTATTTATGTAGTACCCATTACAAACAATAACATCTTTCTTAAGGGCACATGCTAGCCATTTTAAGGTCTCTGAAACTGTTTCATCACTCAATATTTGTTTTTTAAACCAATTTCTGAAAGTGTTGTTATGTTCTTTCAACAACCACTTCTCTGATTGTCTTGGGTTTTGCTTCCTTACAATGGTCTTGTGAGCAGTCAAGTATGGTTGAACTTCATCAGTGTTATTTAAAACATACAAATCAGCTTGCTGCACTAAATCCTAAGGTTTTTCCACACATTGTCCACCTCGGATGCATTGGCCAAAACGTCTACCCTCAGGACATGGCCTAGGAACCCCAACAGGAAAGGTTGTAGACATATATTCCGAACAAAACTCAACCGCTTCTTCAAAGAATGTACCTCTCAATTATTGACCCTTCAGATGATACTGATTCTTGACATACCCTTTCAAGATTTTCATGTAACGCTCGATAGGGTACATCCATCTTAAGTACACAGTCCACATAATCTAATCTCTCGAACAAGATGGACGCACAAGTGAACCATAATGTCAAAAAAAGAAGGAGGAAAAAACATCTCCAATTCACACAATATAATAGCAGACTCAGCTTCCATGTCATGTAGCATATTAGGATGAATCACTTTGGAACAAATTTGCTTGAAGAACCGACATAATCTGGTAATGGCATTTCTTAGTTTTTTAGGCAAGATGTCACAGATTGCCACAGGAAGGAATTGTTGCATCAACACATGACAATCATGGGATTTTAATCCAATTAATTTCAAATCTTTCATTGAAACAAGGCTCTTGACATTTGAACTGTATCCTTGTGGCACTTTTATTCCGTGTAAACATTGACAAAAAACTGATGCTCTCTTTTTTACTTAATGTGTAAGCAGCTGGGGGGAGGTATGTCCGGTTACCCATAACAACAGGCTGTAATTGATCTCGAATCTGCATGTCAACCATATCCAACCGAGCATTCAAACCATCTTTTGTCTTACCTTTAATATTCAAGAGAGTTCCTATCAAACTTTCACAAACATTCTTCTCAACATGCATAACATCTAAACAATGTCTAACATCAAGCTTCCACCAATATAGGAAATCGAAGAATATTGACCGTTTCTTCCACATGTTTGACACAGTTGCCTTCTTTGAAGACTTTCCGAACCCAATGTTGATGTCTTTGACCCGCTCATAAACTTATTTACCAGTTAAGGGGGTAGGTGCTACCTCATTCTCTGCATGACCATTAAATACTTTTTTCAATTTACGATATAGGTGATACTGTCTTAGAAATCTCCTATGCCCAAGATACACTGTCTTTCTTCCATGCTGTAATTGGTAGAAACATGTCCCTTCTTCACATATTGGACAAACTTTATGTCCCTTAACACTATAACCAGACAAGTTTCCATAGGCTAGGAAGTCATTGATAGTGCAAAACAACATGGCATGTAACTTGAAGGTTTCTTTGGCAAACCCGTCATACACATCGACACCTTCATCCTATAATAATCTCAAGTCTTCAATCAATGGAGAAAGATAAACATCAATGTCATTTCCAGGCTGCTTTGGGCCCGAGATCAACATAGACAACATCATATACTTTCGCTTCATGCACAAGGATGGAGGTAAGTTGTAAATTATCAACAACACGGGCCACGAACTATGACTAGTGGCTAAATTACCAAAAGGATTCATTCCATCTGAAGCCAGACCAAGGCGGAGGTTTCTTGATTCACTGCCAAATGCAGGAAACTCTAGATCAATCTTCTTCCATTGTAAGGAATCAGCCACATGTCAAAGCTTTCCATCATTTATCCTTTCATCTGCATGCCATCTAAGATTCTTAGCGTCACCGGCGTTTGCAAACAGACGCTTAAATCTCGGAATTATCGGAAGATACCATACCACCTTCGCAGGAGCACCCTGCTTTGTTGTTTCTTCAATATCACAATCACCCTTCTTTTTTTTGTAACGTGAAGTCCCACACCTAGGACACTTGTGCATCGCTTCAAATTCTTTTCTGTATAAGATGCAGTCATTTGGGCATGCATGAATTTTTTTATACTCCATACCCATTGGACAAAGGATCTTCTTAGCGTCATAATTGCGGGTTGGCAATGTGTTACCTTCTGGAAGCATTTCACTCAACAACTCTAGCAATTGAGTAAAGCTTTTGTCAGTCCACCCATTTGCCGCCTTCAGATGAACCAATTTTAACACCGCAGACATACGAGTGAAGGTAGAGCACCCTTTGTACAAAGGTGTCTCCGCATCACTAAGCAACGTGTCATATACGTGGGCTTTCAAAAAGTTTTCAGGACCAACATCTTGTATCATGTCTTCAAGTCTGTCATCAATTTCTATTTCCAGCTCCGATGCAGACGCATTGCATGTTGTGAATGTGTCTAATAACTCCCCATGCCAGGTCCATGTTGTATAACTTCTAAGAATCCCATCACATATCAGGTGTTCACGAATTTCTTCTTCTTTCAGCCGTACACCGTTCAAACAATTCACACAAGGACAACAAAACTTCCCACCACTACTAAAGTGATCATGTTGCCTAGCAAATTTCAAAAACTCTTCAACTCCAGCCTCATACTCCGTACTAATTCGACTTGCATTCATCCAACTACGATCCATACCTTAAACAAAGGTATGATCACAATCAATATTCACCATAAATATTTAATGGCAAACTAACTATTTTTTGGTCATGGCTAAGTAACTAATTTTTTCCCCAAATATAACTCCACGTTAGGGTGTACACCTATATCTATTAAACAATGTTTGAATAAATAATTTTGGTTAAAATATTATTACCTATATATGCTTGCATTTACTTTTAAAATAATTTATTTATAGGAAAAAATATTACTAAATTAGTTTAAAAATTATAGTTAAATAATTTATTAAATATTACAAACAATAATATATAATATTTTAGTAACATTTATATAAAAAAATATTTGTCAGTTAAACAAAATTGCATCAAAATTTTACTCATCAATTGCATAAAAATTATTCTCTAAGGTTGTTGTGTACTAATCAATTGCATCAAGCATTGCACTCTAACGTTGGTGTCTTGGGCATTTTATCAAACACTTGGCATACAACATGAAAATTGAAGAGTAAGTGCATCAAAAGTGAAGAAATCAACCCATTCAATATCAATCAAATTCAAAATTGCATCAAAATCAATCAAAAAGCAACAAATAACAACTTAATGAACCCTAAAAATCCAAAGGAACCGGAGTGTACCTTAAAGTTGCAATTCGCGGAAAAGCTTCAAAATTGATTATGTGCAGGCTTCGGTTTTGCTTGTTCTCCAAAAACGCGTCACAAATGGCTTCAATAATGCTTGAATAAGGATTCAATGGAGCTTCAATGGAGGTTTTAGGGCTAATACCGAGAGGGAGAAGAGAGAAAGAGTTGCAGTACTGATTTCGCGTAATGGGGACGAAACACAGTGCTTCGTTTTTAATTTGAATTCATTCAACACACTACGATGGTTTTAATTTGAACCGTCGTAGTGTGTAAGTGTTATCAACAGACTACGACGGTTATACTGGCAACCGTCGTAGTCTGTAGCCCCCAAAAATCACAAAAATGCCACTACTAACAGACTACGACGGTTAAAATGTGAACCGTCGTAGTCTGTTGCCCACTAATTACAGACTACGACGGTTAAACATAGAACCGTCGTAGTCTGTTGCCCACTAATTACGAAAATGTCACCGCGTCACAAACCACGACGGTTAGCTAGAACCGTCGTGGTTTGTGGGATGTAGTTTGTGTTTTTTTTACTAGTGAAATTTATATATATGTATAAAATTTGGGACCATAATCCCCGACTTACAACTTAGCTTAGCCAGTAGACTACATGAATACCTGTAGTTGATAATCAAAAGTGACGATAGACTAATTTTATTGTTGTAAAAATATTATAAATTTACAGAACTATCATCATATAAGTTTTCAGTTTGTTGCAATTAAAATTGTTACATACTAGAGTCTATTTAAATTCGTGATAGTAGTAGAAAATTGACTCGTAGAGTCAACCTATAGACTCGTACATTTTTTAAAAAAACTAAAATAGTCTCCCCTAAAAAAATGAAATTTTCCTTATAAACTTGTTACCTGTTTTCAATCAGATACACTCATACACATCAACACATCAATTTCATCAAATTCATCAACACATCAACCATTAACAATTGAAACTAATAATGCAATTGAAACAAATAATAATGCAGAGAGCAACAATTAAAATTTGAAATAGATAACAATTCACATCAAATAAATAATAGTGTAGAGTAATTGAAACTAATAATTCAATTGAAACTAATTAATAGTATACAAAGTAGTAATCAAAACTTGAAACTAATAATTCAATTGAAACAGATAGTGTAGAGAGTAGCAACAATTCAGATAATAGTGCAGAGATAGCAGCAGTTGAAATTTGAAACAGATAATAATTCACATCAAATCGATAATAGTGCAAAGAAATTAAAATTAATAATTCAATTGAAACAGACAGTGGTGCTAAAAGCAACAATTAAAACTAATAATGGAATTAAAACAGATAATAGTGCAGAAAGCAACAATTGAAATTTGAAATAGCCAACAATTCACATCAAATAGATAATAGTGCAAATGAAACTTCCAATTTTTCCATCTCAAATTGCATAATTGAAACTATAAACACATAATAGTGTAGAAAGCAACAATTTAAATTTCATGGTTGCCCTAAATCAAAGCTTTGCATAATTGAAATTTGAAACAACGTTCCAAAATCGAAGGTTGCCCAAACCTAAACTGTTCATCACAAATCATAATAACAAAGCAGCAACAAAGAACAGGGTAGGAACTAACATTGACAGCAAGCCAAACCACAAACATCGATGATACCGACAATGCAAACAGAAGAGGAAGATGATGATGAGGCTCCGAGTGGAAGACGACGATAAAGAAGAGGGAAAAGAATCACAAAGCTTGCGCCCTAAGTGAGAAAGAAAATAACATTTTGTGTTGGCCCCAAAATGCACCGTTTAATATGTTGTAGCTCACTTAACTCGGTTTGACTCGCGAGTTACCTTTGGGTCACCAAGTTGACTCGCGAGTTTACTCTGAAAACAAGTTTATGACCGAGTTGACTCGCTAAAGCTGAGTAAACCCTTAAACTCTTAAAAATTTAAAAATTAACTCTAGAATTTAATAACCATGATTGTAACTATTGTAATATTATCGTCGTTAAATTTATAAATAATTTTTAAAGTAAATTTAATGAGATTGTAAATAATTTCAATGGGTTAAAATATCATTGGTTAAAACTATTGTTGATACAGTAATACGTGCCTAGGTAATAAGTTTTCAAACTTTTAGCCACATCGAGACACCATTTGGTTTTTAGAAATTATTTAGATTTTTCTTTGGCATGAGATTAAAATTTTCAAATGAAAAGCAATTATCAAAGAAGAATTAACAGTCGAATATTGCACGGGACACATTAGGCCCTTTTTTTTTTTTTCATTTACGAGTTTTAAACTTGAAACCGTGTTTCAAGAATTAATTTAATTTGATTGGTTATTTTCTTATCCTACCGTGGGTTTTTCTTATTAGTTCATCGTGTAGAGAATATTTTTAATTTATTTAATTTCAGTTATATTTAGACCAACTATACATTAATTTATTTAAATATTTATATAGATTAATTTATTTCGTGAAAAATAATTTATAAAATTGTTATGAAATATACTTTGACAAAAAACAAAATTAACTTTCCTAAAAATTAGGTGGCTGACAGGGTGAAGTAGCTAGTTAGGAGATTCGACGAAGAGAGATACTACATTTTTTTTTTTTTCTTTTTATCAAAATATAATAATAAATTAATCAACACAATAAACGAGAAGAGTGATGGGAACAACTAAGAAGGTGCTGACAATATACAAATAAATAATTAATTATAAGATATAAAAGAAAAAATATAATAAAAAAATACATATAAATATATAAATGAAGTGTAAGTGTGTAACAGAGGAGACTACAATGGTCCGAGAGATTGTATCATACCTTCTTTCGTAACATTTAATTAAAAAAATATTAGATAGATAATTATAATAAATAAATAATTATATAATTAATTATAAAATATGAAAAGAGAGAAATATATAAATATATAAAAGATATAGAAAAATTTATAAATATATTTTGTAAATAAATTATCTAGTTGATTCCACGTTGAAGTTATCTGCAAAAGGAAAACTTATAAAAAAAATATCTCAGCACCTACGTTAACTTCAATACAGTTGAAAAAGCTACAGTAAATTCAATTTGTGAACAAACACTTGATTATTTAAATATTCACCGACATTTTGAAGTCAATAGCTGCAGCAAAAATCGACGTCAATTTGAAAACAAGCACGGTACCGCCACACACGCGTTTTTCCCCTATAAATTCAGCGTTTTATAACGTACCCCTTTGTATCAAGCAATTGAATATTCTTTTCTTTTCCTTAGTCAAGTGCAATATAAGAAACACAAAAAAATGGGTTCTCTTGGCACAATCAAGAAGCCCCATGCCGTGTGCATACCATACCCAGCACAAGGTCACATAAACCCAATGCTAAAACTAGCAAAAATCCTTCACTTCAAAGGCTTTCATATAACCTTTGTTAACACCGAATATAACCACAAACGCCTTCTCAAAGCTAGAGGCCCAAATTCCCTCAATGGCCTCCCTTCATTTCGCTTTGAAACCATTCCAGATGGTCTACCAGAGTCCGATGTGGATGTCACACAGGATATACCTTCCTTATGTGACTCCACTAGCAAAACTTGTTCACCTCACTTCAAAAACCTCGTTAGAAAAATCAATAGTTCAGATGCCCCTCCCATCACTTGCATAGTTTCTGATGGTGTCATGAGCTTCACTCTTGATGCTGCCGAAGAATTGGGTGTACCAGAAGTGCTGTTTTGGACAACTAGTGCATGTGGGTTCATGTGTTACGTTCAATATGAACAACTCATTCAAAAGGGCTTAACACCCCTGAAAGGTAATTAAATTAAGGTTCTTACTCACCAGTTCCCTTAAGATAGTAATTAAAAAATTAAAAGAAAAATAATTTTATATGTAAACTATAGATGATAAAAATAAAATAAAATTGAGTAACATAATTTGACCCGATAAAAACTTTCCCTTAGCAATTCTTTAACCAATGTTCTTAAGGCACAGATTTAACATTTGTCTTAAATTAATTTGATTTTATGATGTATGTTAAGTTAATTAGTGTTACAATTAAAAAACAGTTTGGTGATTTGGTACATGAAAAATTGTTTTATTTATGTTAGATAAGTTTTCCGTTCATATTAAGAAAAACAATGAAGTTCATACGATTTTTTATGTTTTATAATACAGTTTAATTAATTGAACTATTTTGTGTTCGATATATTGTAGATTCAAGTTATGTGACGAATGGGTATTTGGAGACTAGCATCGATTGGGTACCTGGAATCAAGGAAATTCGGTTAAGGGATATTCCCAGTTTCATTAGGACCACAGATTCAGATGATCTTATGGTTGATTTCTTAAAACGGGAGTGTTGGAGGGCTCGAAGAGCTTCAGCAATAATTTTAAACACGTTTGATGCCTTAGAGCATGACGTTTTGGAAGGGTTCTCGTCAATTTTGCCTCCAGTTTATTCGATTGGTCCTTTGAATTTACTCGTGAAAGATGTTCATGATAAGGAGTTGAACACAATTGGGTCCAATCTTTGGAAGGAGGAGCATGAGTGTGTGGAGTGGCTTGACAGGAAAGAGCCAAGTAGTGTTGTTTACGTGAATTTTGGGAGCATCACGGTTATGACAAGTGAGCAATTGATTGAGTTTGCATGGGGACTTGCTAACAGCAACAAAACCTTTTTCTGGGTTATAAGGCCTGATCTCGTGGCGGGTGAAAATGCTGTTCTGCCTCCAGAGTTTTTGGAACAAACCAAAAATAGAGGCATGTTGTCTAGTTGGTGTCCCCAAGAGCAAGTGCTGACTCATCCTGCAATTGGGGGGTTTTTGACTCATAGTGGTTGGAATTCAACTTTGGAAAGTTTGTGTGGAGGTGTTCCAATGATATGCTGGCCTTTCTTTGCTGAGCAACAGACGAATTGTAGGTTCACTTGCAAGGAGTGGGGTATTGGGTTGGAGATTGAAGATGTTAAGAGGGACAAAATTGAAAGCCTTGTTAAGGAATTGATGGATGGCGAAATGGGTAAAAATATGAAAAAGAAAGCTCTAGAATGGAAGGCATTGGTGAAAGAAGCCGCTTGTGGTCCAATTGGCTCTTCCTTTCGTAATTTGGACAACATTGTTCGCGAAATTCTGACGGAGAAAAGTGTCATAAATTAGTGTTAGATGAGTTCAAAAATTAGTGTAAGATGAGTTCAAATCTCGTAACTTGCTCCTTAATTTGTTAATTTGCTGTGTGAAGTGTTTTTCTGTTTTTTTTAGATAATATTCCTTGTAGGGATTGAAGTGTATCATCTTGTCATGACATGTTTCTAATATATACCTATCTTAATAACAATTTAATAAATTTATCAATGATACAAAATGTCTCTTATCGATTATGGATTAATTGAATTTTTTATTTCCTTAACATGCTTTTAGTCCTACTAAAATATTTTGGTAATAAAAATTCTTATTTAATTTTTTATCAGTAAAATTAATCTTTAACATTAGATTAATTATTAAATATTGGAAGTATCATGTGACATTTTTTTGTATAATTATATGGAAATTAAATTAAAAATCATATATAAAATAAATAAAAGATAGAAAATGTATTTTTTTAAGAAAAACAAAAGAAGATAGACTAATTTCAAATTTCTGTAATTTATTGAATATATTTTACTATACATGTGAGTATAATTTTAACTAAAATTCTGAAAATTTAAATGATAATTGTACTTTAATATTAAACTCATTATGGCATCGAGAAGCGGTTATGGGTAAATTAAAAATAAAAAATTGATGCGACTATTTAAAAGCTATCTTTCCTGTACTTTTTTTTTTCAGAAAAATCATTAAATAACTTGTTCATAATTAAGATTTTCTAAAAAATTATTTCTGAATTGAAATTAAGTAAACCTATTTAGTTTATCGTGTGACGTAGTAGAACGCAAATAAAATTTTAATAATTTTTAATTTTGAAAAACATTTTTCAACAAATATAACAGTAATAACAATAGTTAATATAATTTATAAGCTATACATGCATTTTGTAAAAATAGTTCATTTTCATTATTTTCATTTATATTCTCAATTTTATAGTTTAGACTGTCTAGATTTGCATCGTCTTAGGTTATGACATTTTTTATAATGATTGTATCATGAGAGCCCTTTTGGCTTGTAGCATCGATTTTAATTTCTTTCTTTCTTTTTCGTTTAGCATTATCAATAAATTATTTTCTAGGTAATGTATATAGATAAATAAACAGTTAATTAGTATAGGTAAAAAATTAAATAAATAATAAAGAACCCTTAAAAATTAATAGTAATAAAATGAAATAAAAGTATTTGACAAGTAATTGTTAACTTTAAATTTTTAACTTAAATCCTCAATTTTAGAGATTATAAATATTAATATCTATAATATATAGCTATTATAAGGAGAATACTATTTTTATAACAGTTTTTTCTGTCATCTTTTCATGAAAATCATTTTATCCCTATATTATATATGACGATTCATAAAATCACTTCTCTTTTTTAATTTAAAAAACAACTTAGTTGCTAAGCATAGATACATAATTAATATATAATTTTAAATGATAGTAAATTAGGAAATATAAATTAACATATTAAATTAAGATGATAATTATATATATATTAATTGATTTTTTATAAAAATAATGCTAATACTTACCAAAGATGATAATTTAGTTATATAAAAAATATACATTCAAATATATATATATATAACGGTTCCTATTTTCATTAATCAACTTTACAATATTTCTTTTCAGTAAAGTTTTTCCTTTTGAACTTAAGGATATTGACCGATACTTAATCCTCATTGTTTATGCAATTTTCTTTTCTTTCTTTTTTTTTTTTTTTTAAGTTTGACGCGTTTTCTCTTTTGATGTTATAAAGTATCATAATTTCCATAACCTATCATATTTCTAATGCCTCAATTTGTCCTTTTCTGTTTTCCTTTTATTCTAATATGGGTTTGGCAATTTAATGTACATACGCTTAAACTTCAGATGCGATTCAATTAAAATGAGAATCTTTACAAATTTCATTAGTGTACTGGTTGAGAATTGATCGATAGACTACCTTTTATCCGCTCCTTCAATTATTTTATGGCCCAACATATTAATTCAAGTATGCAATATATATATATATATATATATATATATATATATATATATATATATATATATATATATATATATATATATATATATTAATTTGGAGTACCAAGGAAAGACACAAGCAAAGGAAAAAGTCTTTAGCATTTCAGTATAAATTAAGTTTTTTATTCTTCTATTCCAGGCCATGTATTCCTCTTCATCTCCATCCCTTTTATTAATTATTTATTTTTCAATTTTTTTACCCATTTTTTATGAGTTAACCAATTTACGGTGTTTTTGTGTAAACTTTATTCTTTTAATCGTAAGTATATTTGGTGTAAACTTTTTATTTTAGTTATGCAGTGCCAAAAAGAAAAATAAAAATGAATTTTTTTTCCTAGATTACATAAATTTTCTTTTAGAAAACATACTTTTACATTTATTTATTTTCTGCTAACTGGTTAATAACTACAAGTATATTTTCGTTTCTATAAACATATTTTCGTTTCTAAACTTGAATTTTTTTTAATAATAATAACCAATTGGGCATGTAACGGAATTTTTGTTTAAGCCAGAAAACCTGATTTTACGAGAAAGTCAACACCCTATTCCCCCAGTTGAGCCATTTTTCACTTGGGTGAAAGCTCCTGGAACGAATATATAAATAGGATGTCGATGTTGTGGTTATCGTGCATTTTCTGATCTTGGTGAAGCCTTATCATTTTTCTTAATTGAACACGTCTTTCATACCTTTACCAGCAATTCATCTGCATTGTTCTTTTGGTAAGCAATTCTCATTTTATTGGTTAAATTTGTTCTTTTTCAAATTGAGAATCGTGGGATAAGTTGCCATCTTTTGAAACTAATTTCACCTCTTTCATCTTTGGTCATAAATGTATAGTTAAAATGACATCTTTGACTAATTTTTAATTACTCAATTATGTTTTAATTTATAATATTTCGATAAAAATAAATATTTTTTAGATTTCAAATTAAAATTACGATGTGACTAAACTAACTTATATTTTATTCTCTTCATTTTGGATTCATTATTTTTTTATTTGTGTAGTTAATGAAGAATTGATGTACGAGCTTATGCATATAGAGTGTTTGGAGTGTTTCGATAGTTTTATCACATTTCTTCTACTCCTTTAAGGTAAGGAGAATTCATTTCTAACATAATAATGTTTGGGACGTGTGTGGATTTTTGTTATGTTAGATGCGACTTTAAAATGATTAAAATGATTTCATTGTGCTATTTTCA
This sequence comes from Hylodesmum podocarpum, assembly GCA_026586105.1. Classification (NCBI taxonomy): domain Eukaryota; kingdom Viridiplantae; phylum Streptophyta; class Magnoliopsida; order Fabales; family Fabaceae; genus Hylodesmum; species Hylodesmum podocarpum. The sequence continues at coordinate 10,512 of JALJEV010000071.1, read as the reverse complement.
ACTGATAAGTTGTGTTTAAATAATACATTGTAATAAGAAAAATTTAAAATTGATTGTGAATGATCTCGGAATATTCTAGAATTTTTGAAACTGTTCTTGGTCTATTCTGGTAATTGTAGATTGATTTTATGCAAGTTTTTATTTTTGAGAGGTACAAATTATAGAGAAGACTCTACTCAATTTTCAACAAAATTTAAATGCTTATGTAGAAAAATTCCTAAGATTTATTTACTAGCTTAGGGTTAAATCTCTCCCATAATTCGACTCCCTGTGATGTTTTGGGAGCTCATTGAAAGTAAAAATTTATTGTTAAATGTTAATTATTAATGCACTTCCATAGAAACATGTATGAAATCAAATCAATTCTTGTGTGATGTTCTGTGATGACATCATTAGCGTAGAAGAGACTAGTTTTGGAATGAATTCTCATAGGAAAAGTTATCCTGGTATTGTGATTGAGAATATTTGTCTCTGAAGAGAGTGAGTGCATTCATTACCGTGTAACCCTAAGCTAGATATGACTTGTGGTTCATGGATGATTATGATCACCAGAAGACCTTGTTAGAGGTGTTGAAGGATGGTAGAGGTTAGACGTGTTTTTATGGGGTCACTAAGGGCGGTAGAGGTTAGACGTGTTTTTATGGGGTCACTAAGGGCGTAGAAGTTGTGAAGACTTTGGCATTAGCGCTCTATATCCATTGTTGTGTTAAGTGAAAGGACTTTAAAGTGGATTAGTCTGGGATAAAAGCCTATGAAAGTGATTGGGGAGCCAGTCTCTAGGTTACAGAGTGGAACCTGTTGAAGTGTTCTCGCAGAGACTAAGTCCTTGGGAGGATAGTTGCATGTGACATCAGAGTCTTGATCGGACTCATTCAACCTCGACATATGACGATACATTATCAGATTGACAAGACTATATGTATTGTTGCGATGTATATACTTTTAACTAGTCATCATGATCTCTAAGTGGTGTGAGTCCATTGAGTATTGGAAACTCAAAGTGGCTACAGGCCATTAGGATGATAAATTAATGTCTCTTCATTTTACAAGAATTGAGTGCCTTAGTGGCACATGGACTCCTCGAGTTGATATTGGCGAGGATCATTTTGTGGGACTCTTGTACACTACCCTATACTTCTTGGGCTATTGGGATTCACGATGCAAGTTCTAACTACAAAATAGGTGGTGCAGCCAAGACCACCATATTTGGTCACTACTTTGCTGCTAGAGATCAGTGATGTCTCATCTGACTCTTTGAATGAGGAGGATTCACCATCATATCATCCAAAACACTAATCCCTCCTAGGAGTGTAGTTCTGGGCTCCTCCATAGAAATAAAGCACACACCCAAATTGATCATCTTAGATTCATCATGTGACAATGAAAATCTCAAGAAGAGAATATAGTGGTCATGTTATCAAATTCTTCAGATGAAGACTAGTAGCATAAAATCTTCAAACTCTTGAGGGAAGTATTTCTTCTGGCATCTACTTTGAGACTGATTTTACGATAATAATAATATTTAGTTTTAGATAGTTTAGATATAAGTCTTTATTATATGTAAAGATAAGCTAACCTTACTATTATATGTATTTTTTGTAGTTATTAACTTTTGTATCTAAAAATATTATGCATACTTTAAAAATATACATAGAGGAAAATATGTATATGCATAGAGAAAAAATATTATATATATATATATATATATATATATATATATATATATATATAATGCTCTAATTTATGTCCATCGATAATAATATTTTGAAATTAACATGTTAAAATAAAATTTAAGGTATTATATTAATAATATTTATTTATGAAATTATTTAGAATAATATTATAATAAGATAATGTGAGTGTTATAGATGGGATTTATATAATATAGATATATAAATTAATATATAATTTTAAATAATAATTAATTAGGAAATATAAATTAATATATTAAATTATGACAAAGGATGATAATTTAGTCGCTTAAAGAAATATACATTTATAGCTTCCAATAATAAATATAAATTAGTGTATATTAAAAAATTATGTACATATTTTGAATTTAGAAAAATAAAAATATTCACCAGCAAGAAAAACGGAATACGCTTTTATACTTTCCCAGGATTCACTGTTAAGTTCCGCTACTAATATGTATTTAATCTTTAAGTATATTGGAAACATTATCATAGCAATTCATTAAATTTAATTACTATTATGCATTTAATCTTAAATATATTATGTGATGGATTTGATTTTCCAAAATTATAAAATAATATATTTTTAATGAAATAAGAATAAAAATCAAATTAGTTAATTAATTATTAATTATTATTTTTTCTGCCACTCTAAAATGGGCCAAAGGACAATTCCACTTGTCATGCCCAAGGTCACATCATATCCCATTCTACCTTGTTGGTTTGGCACGATTCTCTTTCCATATATTCCACACACTTCACTATCGATCGTGGCACGTTGTACCATCAGTTCGCTGTGCCAAAGATGCAATAATCCCAATGAGACGCTTCACAACTTGCGAGTTTTTTTGAAGGGTTTTGGACTATTTTCCAATTGGACAGTTGGGATATTTTTGGACTATTTTCCAATTGGACAATTGGGATTTCATTATCACGATGAATGAAGGCAAGCACGTGGACCATGGATACATATGGAAGCCAAGTGTAGATTTGATTTTAAAAATGAAGGTTTTAATTTGATCAAGAGTGTTTGAAAACTCGGTCGAGTACTACACTGTTCCATTCATAATAGTAGGAGTAAAGTGAGCGCTAAATTAACATTGAAGATGAGTGTAACTGGATGCAATAATTAATACCCAGACATACAGAAAACGCATCCTCTAGCAACTCCAATGCCTCGTTTTATCTCTTGCAAGTCATGTAGCCCTGATTATGTAGCTATAAATTAAATGGTGACGGAAGCTCTTAGGTAATCCTAATTAAAACAACAGGTTTAGGAGTTAAGTGGTTATTTAATTTTGCAAGATACATTGAACACAACATGATATCTCGTGTAATATGTTGAATTTTTGTATAAGTTTTTATTTTTGGATACCTTCTACCTATAAAAATTAGGAATAGAACTACTTATCATTAACAGGAGAAACTGCTCCTCTGAGAGGTAATGTAAGTCTCTTAATGTTTAGAATTAAATGGCTACCCTCTAATATTGGAATCGGGTTTTACTTTTTAAGACTGTCAACTTCCAAACTTTGGTTTTATTACACATACAAGACAATTTGATTTACAAATTATTTTAAATGAAGTAATATTTAAAGATTTACTAAAATGCGGTCCGAAAAATAAAAGCACTAGTTGCAAAAAAAGTCTTTAATATCAATTAAAATAAGTCTATGATGTTGATTAAAAATCAACGTTAATCAGGTGACGTTAAAAGTCATCATTTTTAACATTGATTTTGCAACCAAAATTAAAAAAATAGGACATTTAACTTCAGTTCAGAAATCGACGTCAAATGTGATTTGAAATGACATTAAATGTATTTTAACTGACGTTAATTTGCTTTTGACGTCTGTTTTATGTTATAACGGACATTATAAGTATTATGTAAATTAAAAAAATTGTTTTTAACGTCGGTTTATATTAATAACTGACATTAAAAACATTTTTTTTAAAAATAATTTCTTTTATATATAAAATCTAAAGTTGACCAACATCAAGAAAACCTGATCATCAGTTGTTTCAAAAGACCAACAATTGATCAATATATATTTAGAAAGTTTCATATATATTAATTTAAATATATATTATTAATTTAAAGTTAAATTATTAAATACATAAATTTAAGCATATAAAACTTTTTTAAGTAAAGAAACTGCAGACCCTGCACCCTTTGGAGATCAAGCAGATACTTTTCTTCTCAAGTTTTATAAAGCTGCTGAAAGTGAATAAGAAAGAATTAAAAATGAAATATTCTAGAAAGGAATTATAACTATCCAATAATAACAAGACAAGTAGTTTATTAAGAAGAAACTCTGCCAAAGATATTACATACCTCTTCAGCCAATTCTCTTTAGAACTTTTGTTCTCACCCATCATTGCACCAACTGTTGCATGGACCTTTATGATATGATTAGGTATTATCTATAAACATTAACCAACCAGACTTAAGGATTGTTATAAATGAAGCCTTATGTAAAACATTTCTGCATGGTCTGCAAAACTAGTCCTTCTACACCACACACTTGCTTATTACAAAATATTACACACCATATAACTGTTACAAAAGAGTCCAGACTAACATGTTCGTTCAAATGTTAATGTCACAACACCAAATACAAATTTGACATACCAAGGCTTCATAGGACAAGGTGCATTCCTAGGTAGCAAAAAATACCAACCACTGAGAACAATAGTACAGAATAGTCAATTATCTTGTCTTGATTGTATATTCTGACATCTTTCATGATGAAAATTAGATCAAACCTTGAAAGGATAGTTATATGCAAATCAATGTTATCCTGTGCAATCTGGATAAAACATTGAAGACTTATATTAGTCTCTTGTAATAACAATATATTTTTAAAAAAACTGAAGAAAAAAATATATAAAAGAGGCTTATGTGGCCACACACCTTAAGATCATCATAACATCCTAATGGGGTTGGCAGCAGCAAGAACTGAAGTCCTTGAATTAAGAATAGTTGTTATTCCAACTTTAACAATAGATATGGTCTGCTGTTCCATGGCCTTGTGAATGGAAACCCTAAATCAAATTAACCAATAAGGAATTTCACCACAAGCCAACAATATCTTATGTACACATATAGATGAAAGAGAGTACATAAGCAGCAAATTCAAAAGGCCAAACTTTCATAGAACAGATAGAGCAAATTAAACAAAAACACTGTGTCACAAAAAGTAGTCAACACTTGAAAATGAGCTTCAAAGTAGTTTCAAACTCACAAACCTGTCCCATATAACCATGAGCTTACTCTTTTGCAGTTTAAAGTAGTATATACAATACCAAAAGGTGAATGTGACACCCAACAACCCATTCCAATAAATGCCAGAAATTTTAGCTGAGAAGAGAAAAAAGAGACATAAAGTAATTGCTTAGTTGTTGATTTAAAAACCAAGGGAATAGATTTTATCAAGTTCATAAGAATTGATACTAAGTCAAAATATAACTTTTAAACAACACTCTAATAAAAAATTAGTACAACAACTAATCCTTGAATCTTCAATCATCTAGCATCCTCCAAGAGCAGCACCAAACGCATAGAGCCTTGCATTAACAAATACGTGGAATCATTTAACAAAATTAACCAAAATCCTTGGATTCTATATCTTGAATCATTGAAAAAAATAACAATCATTTTCATCTTTAATTACCTCTTTTTAAAGGATGTCAATACTATGAACCTTTCGAAATTTGAACTAGATGTGCTCCCGATTCTTTTTGAATATTTTTAATGTCATCAGTTAGTAATGGGTGAGCACTTTGAAAGATCTGAAACATTTTATGAGAATTTATTAGTCAATAATTTTCTTTTAGATACTTTTTTTTGGAATAATTATATGAATAGATTATTATGTATATTACCTCATGCCATGAATTCATGATATGGACAATCAAAATGACCTTCATCCAATACATGACATAATAGCCATATTCAAATGACCCACCTTGTTTATTACACTACATTGATAAAAATTCAGTTAGATAACATTATTAAAAATCCAAATGAGGATAATGTTTAAATATAAATTGCATACCTTGGGAATAATGAATTAGGTATGCTTTCCTCCCCGACTAACCCTTCCACTCAATACATTTGCACTAGCAATGACCCTAACAAGATTAAAACTTATTATCTATTATTCTTAAAAAAGAAATATTTGAAGGCATTTTAAAGTTACCCATTTAATAATGTCTTTATCTCGTTTGAAGATTTATGGTGTAAAGAGCAAAACCAAACTACAGTATAGTCCTTAGGAATAAGGACTATAAGCTATCAATGAGACCTGTAATGTACAAGATAAAATTAGTAACATTATACTTAATATATTAAAAGTATGACATGAGAATATCAACTAACCTAGAAATGTATGGAGCTAAAAATATTTTCTTTACAGATTCACTCAGCCATGTTTGCATGTATTGTTGAATTGAGGTTTTGTGATTGTCAACTTTTTGTATGGACTGAGGGTCAAGAAATATATATATCTCTGATGTGTCATGGTTTTTGCTCAACGAGTGCAGATAACTATAAGGAAAGAAAATATGTACATGAATAATCAACTTTAACTATATGCATTTAATTAATAAAATGATATTTGCATGATATTCCCCAAAATGTTTAACATGATATTCCTCGAAATAATCTCTAGTACATCTGGCAGTGCTATGTACATGGATGCCAACCCATATACCAGCAGCACGGACCTGCCCAAGATGTTCTGGTTTCCCTATGGCTTTGGTGAAAATATCTTCATGACCATAAGGAACAAATGAACCCTGGCTAGTCTGCTCAACTAAAGAATCCTGTGATAGTGATTAACATTAAAGTTAATATTTCATTTTATTATAACTGAAGTTAACATTACTGTGAATACATCAAATATGTTAAATGCTATCATATGATTTCACTTAAAATTTTATCTGAAATTGCCTTTGCCGAAGCAGAACTTATGTCCCCAGATGGCTTTGTGCGTGCAGTCTTCCACAGGCCATATGATGTAAGCCTTCCATGGAAGTCTCACTAATTTTTCCTAATCTTCACTTCTCAAGCTTGAACTCCACGGTTTGGAATAAGTAGTTTGCGGAATGGATTCTCAAAGAAGAAATGAAATAGAAAATTGAGAAGGTAAGAGATGAAGGAGCGCCATGCTAAGCAATAAGCTCTAGGTAGAATCGCTATATGGAGAATGCACCATGATAAGATCCAAGAAGGTTTTCTCAAGAAACCTAAAAGAGAACTTTCTCTTCTTAAGCAAATGTGCTTCTTTCTAAAATTCTTCAAAAGTGTTTACAATTCAGAAAATTCCCTACTTATACTAAGAGAATTGGCACCACACTTGCTAATCAAGGATCACATGTTAACCCTTGGATTATGAGTTTGATCAATGCATGGTGATGTAGGAACATCTAGAAGAGTTACTAGAAGCATGCAAATGAGGCTAGAGGAGGAGGTGGGAAGACTCCAAGACCATGAAGCTAGTATAGGACTTATCACTTGTAACCTACTTGTAAATGCCTTTGAATATGATTAAGTTCTATGTTGTAATAGCTCTAGGGTAAGACTTGGGCTAAGCCCATGGGTTCTTAGGGCCAAGCCCACGGTTTCCATAAACACCTACACATGCCATGCTTTCCTAGTCAAGGCCACACAAGGTTTTCAAAGAGTGGCTAAAATCATTTTCGGTTAAAAAACTTGTGTGAAGCCTTCAAACACTTGCTAATTAGGAAAGAGTTCCTTGATTAAGCATTGGATCCATGCCAACACTTAATCAAGGATCTCTGTTGACTATTTAAAAGTATGTATGTATGTGTCAATCTTTCGGCAAGTGTACCGGTCGTCACAAGTTTAGAAATAGTGAGAAAAGGTTGTCGAACCACAGAGACTGATTGTGAATTACCAAATGCTCAACATGCTTTGCTATTAGGACGAATCAGGGAATGAATGATGTATGTAAAACTAAGCTATTGTGTAAAATAACGCAATACTGTAAAGTAAAGAAAGCAAGTAAATGTTTAAGTTCAAAGATGATGAAATACAGTTAGGGAATTGGTTCAGTTGATTCCTTCCTCAAGTAACTGCTTCCTATGTTAATCTAGCAAATCTCACTCAATTGGAGACTAGAATTCGTGATACCGTAGACTAATCCTATTTCTAGGTCTTAGTCCCTTTGAATGCCTACTATCATCCCAAATCTCTTAGGTGAAAACAGAGATTCATTCAAGAAGCGAACAGATGAATTCGTTACAACATCTCATAATATGCAAGTTCTATCTCTAGACTCATGCACTACTATAGTGATACAATTCCTCTCCTTCTTCAACTATTCATCTCTCGATCTCATAGTTGATACGAGATACAAATTCTCAGGAAATAGTTCAATTCAATCAAACATTAATATCTCTATCTCTATTTGAATTTCATGAATTAAATCTCAAGAATAAGCATTAAGCAGGGAAGAGATCAATCAATTCGGTGAAATCACACTTGAATTAACATAAGGAATTCATTACAAGAGTTCTGGAATCAAAATCCCCATCCCTAACTTACAGATTTAGCTAAACATGGAAACGAGAAAAGAACGAAGAAAAACAGAATTCAAACTCAAGAGGAACTCCATAATCGCTTGATTCTTGCTCTCGCAAGCTCACAAACTTAGGAATCTCAAGAATTGATGGAGGAAGAAGGAGAATGAAAGTGGAGAAGAGAAAAACGAGAGAATCGTGCACGAGAAGCAACTGAAAACTGAATTATGAGAGCTCTCCCTGATTTCGCGCCCAGCAAATGTATATATAGACTCAGAAATCGCGCCACCCACTTAAGATGGACGCGCCCTGGCGCGTTTTGAACGGAGAAGAAGATATGAGCGCGCCCTTGTGCGCGCCCTGGCGTGTTCGTCTGTTGTATCGTCTGTATAACTCATTGTATCGTCTGTTATAGTGTCGTCTGTCTTTAATTCGGCATCGTCTGTCTTTGGCTTGGTATGTCGTTTGTATTTTGTGTCGTCTGTATTGAACTTGGCATCGTCTGTCTTGGCTTGTTGTATCGTCTGTATTTGTCTTAGTATCGTCTGTATTGGTGTCATCTGTCTTGGACTTGGCATCGTCTGTCTTTTGTGTCGTCTGTATTGGACTTGACATCGTCTGTCTTTTGGTCGCCCGATTGGCTGCACGAAAGCATCAATCCGAGACTAAGACAAAACAAGTACGACGGAACAACTTAAAAGAGGCGGCTCGTACGAAGCAACTTCCTCGAAGCAAGAGCGAGATTAAACAATTCTTAAAAGAATCAAACACGACGGTTAGCAACTTTCGTAAGAATTAAGCACGTACGGTAACTCCATACAAGCGGTACGGACGGATAACTCGGATGAGGCAAGCATAGACGAGAATAATTCTCGGACTAAGTAAGCATAGACGGTTTACTTGGAAGATACAAGCACGTACGAAGCAACTTCATAAGAAGCACGCACGGATGGAATAGCTCTCGATGAAGTAAAGATAGACCTAAAACTAATCCATTGCGTCTTGATCCCTTCGTCTGAGCTTTCATAAGGTACGAAACGCGCCCCGTATTGAGTGAAATCGCGCCCTGGCGCGATTGAATAAGTAAGGATGGCATGAGCGCGCCCCTGAGCGCGCCCTAGCGCATTTTTGCCGCAAGCAGGGTATGAAGGCGCCTCATGAGTGCGCCCTGGCGCGTTTCTTCAGACGATATTATTTTAACAGCCTTGGATGCTTAACTTGAGGTTTGGCTTGCTCTACTTTCTTGATTTGAGCTTCTGTCCAAGTACTGGATCCACTCCTTGTTGCTTATCTCCTCTTCAATCCTTCATTGAACCTAAAAATTAACAAAAGAAGAATTAAAATGACTTAAAACTCAAGAAAAATTTACAAAACTCACAAAACACTCACTCAAGAACTAACACTAAGCAATTATGATATTTTTACTGTTTTCTTGACTAAATTATAGCTAAACCTAGTGAAAATAGATGGAAATGAGCTTAAAACACCTAGAAAAACATGTATAATCTAGCACTTATCAATCTCCACCCTTGATTAGGAAGTGATTAGGAGTGATTACATGGCTAATCATATGGGCCACAAGGGGAGACAAACCCATGTGCACCCATGTGAAGGCCATGTGAAGCCATGTGCTTCCTTAACTACCAAGTAACCCACATGGTTACTTGGCTTGCAAGGAAGCCCACGGATTGGTGCAGCCCTAACCTTGATTAGTGGCTCCTAAACCGTGGTTAGGCTTACTTGGAGGCCAAGCTTGGTGCCTTATAAATGTAATGACCGAACCCAATGTAAGGGTCTTTGATAATTTGATGAATGAATGAAGCTTTGAGCTTTTAGAGAGTTTGATCTCTTGTTCCCTTAGGGAATTTTCTTTGAATCTTATCAATGGATCTCTATACCCATTGTGGCGGTTCCTCCTAGGCTTATAGGTATCACCACCTTGGCGCCACCACCATCTCTTCCTCCTCCATTTTTCCGTTTCAATTCTTCACCCTTAAACACTAAACACCTTGTTCGGCCGAGAGCTTTCTTGGTGCAACCGTGAGGCTTTGTTGAAGACTAGATCGGAGCAATCCTTGGAGCTTCATTGGAGCACCTTCCATGGAGCACCTACATCAAGTGGTATCAAGAGCATAGTTGTCTTCACCATTGATTCATCTTCACTGTTAGTAGTTGTGTCTTCCTTGAGTCTTGTTTTTCTTTTTGAGTCTTCTTCATATCTAAAGTCTTTCTTCCATAGAGTAGCCTATTTTTGAGTTCCTTGGGTTTTCATGTT